>JASANH010000626.1:0-2531197 GCA_030248295.1 Mesodorylaimus sp. YZB2_4
TGTCATTGGCATCGGCATCCGCTTTGACTAGCACCGAACCAGCAGGAAGATTGGTGAAATTGACAGCTTCGAATTTGGTCGACCAGCTTCATTGGTGGAGGCGCACCACGTCTTGTTTCCTAGTTCGCCAACAACTTGATTTCCTCCGCGCTGCGACCTCTTCTTCTTGCAACCACTGCAGCGATAAATCGCCCGCATCTTTCCTCTGCCCATAACTGTTGGTAAAGCTCGCCATCGTGATTCTCGGTGATCGTGCATGGAGATCGATTGCCGGGCTGGCTTGTCAAAAGCTTCTTCTCTTCAGCAAATTCAATGGCTGATTGTTGAGTGCAGCAAGATTAAACAATTTGAACTGATCGTCAGTTGGGATCAACTCGAGCGGGCACGTGCACAGCAGGCATGGCGAATGAGCAAAGTTTCAGTTGTGGTCCAAATAGGACGATAAGGTACAGAAGAACACAACGGGGCCGAATCACATTCGGTTGGCATTAAGAGCCATCCGAAAAATGCATTGCTTATAAAGCCTTTCTGTACCTTTATCTTTGTGTCGAAGGTCAAGTCAATGTGTCGTCATACTATACCCATGGTGTCGACGGTCACGTCGGGGTGTCGTCATACTATACGAAGGCCATGCAACCCTTCTAAACCATTTTTGTTCCTCGCATATTCCTTGTTGGATGGGCTTTTTCAAGTATAACATTCGTAGATATCATATTCTACACTGTAAGAATATGCATGGCCTATAGAGGAAAGCGGGACGAAAAAGTCCCCTGAAGGTAGTAGTTGATATATCCATGAAAAAATGTCGAGTGTTTTTGTAGCTCAATGTGAAGGAAGTGACTTAACAGTGAACTTTGCTTTGTTCAAATGCGACTACGTGTCAATCACTTTCCATTATGTACACATATTTTTAAGCTTCATGCACTGAAGCGGCACTTGCACGGAGCATAACTACAGTAGGCTTGGTCAAGGTACCCATCGGGTCCTTATCGACCTTATCATTACATACACGCAACTACTTACTGTGTCCTTACAGTTCACTCATCCGAGTATCATTAGCCTTCGTTATTTCCATGGTTGTCAAACTCCGTTTCAAGCTGGTCATATCACTGATGGAGAGTTTAATTATGTCCATGACTGCCTTATGAGTAAATTTCAATCCGTCAACATCTTCTTTTAACTTGACTGAGGCTGCGGCAATAGATTTTTGGACTAGGGCCTGCTGTTTCAAATATTGATAATGTTGAGAATGCTTCAATGCTTGCACTTGCTTGGTCAAAGCGTCCAATTGCTGTTTCATTTCAATTAGCAAGGCCTTTTCGTTCGCCACGTCTTCTCTGGTCTTTATTGCAGTAATATTAGGTTCGGGTTCATTTTTATTGATTTTGACTACCTGCAATTTCTTAGCTCGAGTCAGCTTTTTCCATTGGAACCAGGTTCTGAATAAGTCTGAAATGTAGACCACAATGGCCACTGCTGATAAGCCACTAAACCCTAGATAAAGGTTGAAAATGGCAGCCACCCTGGACGTGAACTGCTCTGGGGTATCTCGAACAGTCGCATTGAATTGTATGAAGGGGGCGATAACTGGCGCCACATCCAACTTGAACAATCTCCAATTCGACTCCTCGTAATGGAATCTTGAAATGTGCCACTGATAAGAGATATACTCGCACGGATTGATACACTCGTCTTCACACATAGCCCATTCCATGGTCCTGTTCATTGTGCAGTTCAAGTAGTGAGTTGAATCACAAAATGACCAGGTCACCTTCGCCTCGCATACATTGACTGCATTTCGAAAAGTGAAAGGAACACAACCGCATATGGCCAAAATCTTTCTAACCATACAATTTCCAAAGCAAACTGCAGGTGTGCTTTCTTTATAGCATTTCTCATTGTCCTTTTTCCCTTCCACGACCATATTAATCAGATATTTCACATTGACATATTCAGTTAAGGTCTTCTCGTTCAACGTCTCGGACATGTATATGATATCGTTCCTTCCATTATTGCCTGTCGGCCAAGTGATTATGGAAGAATCGGCATAAATATCGAATGTGTGCATAGCAGAGGCGTTGAGCGATGGCCACACACCATGACTCTCCGACCAGGCACTGATCGATACACTTGAATAGCCTGTATTTTTTATTGTAAATAAGAAACACAGTCCATCGAAAAAAGTAACTGATGGAATTTTATCCATAATTTCAGTGCATTCATCCTTTGAAACAAAGGAGGGAATGTGCTCGCAAAGATTATCCATTAGTTTATGAAACAAATTTTGTATCTTTGTCTTGTTGGTCAGTACGAGGTCAAGTAGGCTAAAACACGGCGCAGTTAAATCCTGCGGACCCAGACGAGCATCAAAATGTGATACGCAAGCGAAAAACTGCCAAACTGCGTCCACAATAGGTAGGTTCCAATGGGAATTATTTGGACTGAGGATATCAAACGAGCCATCATCAAGATCAATAAGCCGCTTTACAATGCGGGGTCCAATTTGTCTACGAATGTCATTGACAGAGTGTAATCCTGTGACATTCAGATTCTCCCACACGACCCAAGAATGATTTGCCAGCATCTCACATTCTGGGCACGGCACAGACTCGTTTCTCTCCGCGGCCTGCAAGTACTTGGATATACTTTCCAGTGTGACGGCCACATGCGGCATACAAAAGGCTATATCGGGTGGTTTCATAGTATCATTCTGCCCAACTATTCGAGTCAAAGTGATCTCATTGTTCTTCCTGTACTGCTCCAACAATGGCCGAAGTTCGCTAGCTGTCAAATAAACTAGGAGGGCCGTCCCCAAGGTCCAAATAAGGATATGATTCCAACTTGGAAATTTGAATCCAGAATAAGTGAAGAAGTTAGCTACGCCCATCCAGGTCCGGTTGAAGGCCATTTTGAACTTAACGGCTAATTTAGCCATTTTTCTTCCCAAGCGAGCGAATAACACCACAGAAATTTCTGGTGAAGGGGAAGGGTTCTTGCCGATCTGGCCGAAGTCCACGGGTTCGGGTTCATTCCAATTATTTTCTAGCCAGCGCTTTGAAATTCTACACCTCGCATTGATTGACTGGATACTTTTTACGTCCAGTGCAACAATAAGGTTTGAATATATTATAGCCGCCAGTGCTTCAGCATGTTTGCATGCCGACTAAAAAATGCCTTGGTTTTTATATTCTTGGAACACAAAACTGTTCTTTAGCTTGCTCTTCGCTCAATCAGGTCAGATGTTATGCTGATTTAAGTTGAAAATTGATGAATTTCGTGGCATGGTTCTCTGGCGGCTCTAATGATGTGGGCAGATCAGTCAGGTAATGCTCTGATAGCCCTACATTAACGAATATACCGCTGAGAGCAGGTGGTCTTGCAAGCCCTCCAGACAGGCCTTCTAGTCGCAGGAGGCAGAGACATCAAACTGACGGGTTTCTGCCTCGTCTGGAGGAGAGTATCGAGCGCCAAACGAAGGTAACTGATAAGCTGTATGCGGCGGCCAGCCAAGGCAACCAAATGCACTGCCTATTCCACAAGCCGCACACACCTACTGTATCTACGGTATTACACTGGATCCAACGAAAACCCGATCTATAACTTTTTCTCCACTACGCGATCACACTAATGTAAGTGCGACTATAACGACGACCCCAATGTCGCTCGTCTAACCACTTGCTTATGGGCTCGGGTTCTCAGGGGCTTCAGGTTGTAGTATGAGGACTCACAACCCGGAACCAAACTCACCGAATGTGCACAGACTACGATGAGCCATACTCGACTACTGACCACGAAAATATCGCCGAAACGCACGCACACAACTACGTACTCTCGGTGACAGTCAACCAACGGTCTCTCTAGCATAAGAACGCACACACCATAAGTATGCAGCATTACACTACGTATCGCTCACGATCAGATACACGCAGACGCACGCTAACATTCTTCATCAGCTTATTCACACGGCGATGCTCTTCGTCTCTCGACAGACGATGCCATTTTATTGTACAGTCTTTGCGATGATAACGCATTAGCCTTCAGAGTGTGATGTACTGTACAGCAGGAGCTGAAGCAATTTGACCCTGACCAAAATGGCTGTCGTCTTGGTCTGCGATGTCAAGCTTTGTTTTGCCGAATAAAGCATTTATGGCGGTTCTGAACGTCTTTGAGAAAGCAC
The DNA here is from genome assembly GCA_030248295.1 of Mesodorylaimus sp. YZB2_4. NCBI lineage: Eukaryota > Metazoa > Nematoda > Enoplea > Dorylaimida > Dorylaimidae > Mesodorylaimus > Mesodorylaimus sp. YZB2_4. The sequence continues at coordinate 4,178 of JASANH010000626.1, forward strand.
TGCGAGAGTTTGCTTGTGATGGGTACCATATTTTTTCAATAAGACCAAGGTCATTTGTTTCAAAGGATATCCTGTAGGTTTATGGACATTTCGCTCCCGTCGTTTCGCCCCCCCCCCCCCCCCCCGACTATTTCGCCCCGTCCATTACCCCCTATAGTATCGTCGAAGGTGTTGGCGATGGGCATAGACTCTAGTAGTCGGCGTGCTTCACTAGCTCCTCCAAAGAATCGATAACCTTGGCTGGCGAAGTACTGTAAAGTCCGATGCGGCGATCGTGCGAATCCATCAGGTGAACTCGAGGTCATTTTCGTATCGCACCTTCAACGCTTCATTCTGGACTTTTTGTCCAAATTGCCTGAGAGAGATGCAAGAAGCATGTCGTGCAGCTAACTGACTGAAAGACTGAAATGCTTGAATCCGGCGATTTCAAAATCTATCATCAGTTGAGCAGGTTGAAGTAACTTGACGCATGTGGAATGACTGCGCCGTGCTTGAATGCATTTGCTGGAAGAGCCGCGGTAGTCTTCGACAGTCTGCGGGAGCGGAGGAGCACCAGCAACGCCAAGATCCCAGCAAGTTCGAGATCCCGATCCCGATCCCGACATTGCGGCATCGGGACTCTGCATACTGTATATGCATAAGCAGCATTAGCGATGAAGAACAGTAACAACAGCTCAAATCGATGATAACGATGTGGCCTAGGCTGACCTTGCTGGACGTGTATGTTTTTTGATTCTTTTTGTGTGTAGGCCCCGTGTACAGTATATGCGTACAATGGGGGGGGGGGGGGGCGAAATAGCTTGGGGGCGAAACGGCGGGGGCGAAAAGGCAGGGGCGAAATGCCATCCTGGAGGGGGTTCCGTGGAGGAGAGACATTTGAGGAACCCACTTTTGGCCTACAGAGGCGAATTGCATCCAAAACATGACGGCAATCCAAAGAGCAACAACATGTACCTCACATGTATTCCGCAGGGCAGTAGACCTTTTTGAGGTTCAGCTTATTTTTTCGGAGATCTAGGAGGGGGCTTATATCTGATGGGGCATATATTTTAGGGATGACGTAATCGAACTTTTACAGTAATATCTACGACATTGCTAAAGGAACACTCTTGGGCCAGATCCTGAAGAGTAGAGACGATTTATCAGAAAGGCGCTGTTTGAGGACCCAAGGCGATGAGCAAATCAAGGATGCGAAAACTGATTTAATCGAGAAAATAAAGGAAATTCTTTTTAGTTTTCTGACCCTGTGGCAGCTTCTGTGTATCCTATACCCAGCGCCCAATCACCAATCATGGTGTGTCAATCAGCACAGTGTGATCAGGATCTTTATTGCCTCATACGGCGTAAATCCAATGCCGCACATTGCTATGTTGGTCTATGGCCTGTCTAAAATACTAGATCCCATAAGCTAGGGAATGGCCATACTTTCATGAGCCATGGTCGGATAAGATATGATCAGCGATGGTACATTTACGCGTGGATTCAAATATCAGTCTGCACTCACTGAAAAGCGCACGCCCCTCTCACATATCCCACAAATGACCATTGGTCACTCGCTCTGTATCACATAAATACTTTATGCAGACGCCATTATACTCGTCTACGAGCAGTCGCTAGCTCTTATTTTCGTCATCAATCACGAAACGATACTCGTTCGGCCGAACGACGCTGGCACAACAGTTGGTCCGTCGGCTGGCAGTCTTCTCAACAGACCACTGACCGCCGCCCGCACGCCGGACACTGGTCGAGCCGCCACTCGCCAGGCGGATGATCTCGAAACGATATTGGGAGCCGAGATTGCGGCTGGCTCGCGAATTTATAAAATGAGGAAGGTGAAGGATGTTTATAGCCGAACCGAGGTTTCGAGGGGTCATTGACCAGAGACGCATTCGGGAAACTGGACACGATTCGTGAAATTGCTTTACTCATTTAGTATTTTATTACAAAACCTTGCACAAGCGCGGAAGTTGGAGGAATTGCAAATTAAGTCATTTATCGTCAGAGCAAACATTTCCTCGGTTCTGGTTTGATTTATTAGTTTTTCTTTGCCGCTTGTTACTTGATTTCTATCCTTTACCCAACGCCGCCTTGTTTATTGAACTGACGTGGCCAGGCGCCGGAGTATGGCTCGAGTAATCGAGTGATAGATTAGTGCAGCCATCGTGGCGCCTCAATCCAAGCCTGACTTAATGTTCTTCAGGTTTCTGCTGGGCTTCTAAAATAAAGTTAACATTTTTTTCTTTTGCCCACCCCGACGTCTACTCGCTAAAGTTTTCTTTTTCCTACTTGACAACTTTTTTAATGGGGGTATTTGTCTTGCACGTGTTCTGCAGTGAGAGGGAGGCTATTTCTGGGCGAGGTACGGGTGGCAGGTGCGAGGAATGATATTGCGCACGGGCGGTGAGTACAGTATTATTCACATGTAAATTAGGGAAATAGGCTCCTGGCGCGGATCCTGCCTAGATTGGACGGATTACATTATTCATCACCTTTGTAATATAATCTGTTTTTCCATTTATTTTCTACCTGGTGATTCAAAGTTTTAACGAACAAGGACGTGCTCACATTTTCCAATGAATCACTGTAATCCGTTGGGGAATGGTGACTGGTGAGGAGAGAGGTGCGAACGAACAAGTACTCGTACTGTTGCCAGTTGTCGAGTGTCCTTCGCCATATGTCCACAAGGGTCAAAATGTGAAAGATGATGTGATGTGATTTAAAATGACAGGCCTGGGACAGGACGTTGTTCAAAATCGAGTTTGTCGTAGTTTCGTATTACACGCTCGAGCGGACTTGGAACCAGATGGCATTGTGGACGGAGCAAAGAAAACATTTTCTTTTCTTTCCCCCTTTTTATCGTTTGAACTCATCGTTGAGAGGGGACTGAGGCCAGCAGGACTACTAAAAAGTGATGGCTCGTTACTGACGCGTGCTGTTGGACACCGTTTTGACTGGTGGCCAGATGTGGCGTGAAAAATATCAAAAATCGACTCTTTCCGCAATAAAGCAAAACGGTCGCGGTTTGAGGGAAGGGGCAGACGATAATGAAACGAGACCAAGATCACAAACCCATAAAACTTTTACGACCACCGTCTCTACTGTATGGCTTACGTCCGTCGGGTCCCTTTCTTCCTTGTCCAGCTATATCCTCTTTCATGGTCGTACGAGGCAGGTGTCGCACCGAGCTTTCAATTTCGCTATTCTCGGGGTGGGTAGTTGGTTTTTATGGTGTCTGAAAATATCCTTATGAAGGCGCCGTCGGCTTGCACCAAAGCGAAAGGATAATGTTTTGTTGATTTGATTTCATGACGAGTTTGTCAGTCTTCGGTTTTTACTGTCGCCAATATTTTCCTGGTGGACAGCAGAGTCGCGTGTTGGTCGTGTTGTTCAGAGGCTTGGATTTCCAGCCAGGGGACTCGCTTGCCATGTAGTTCGAGTCAAGGTTAAGGAAGTCTCCTGTTCTTTGTCTGCCAATCTTACACTTCCAGGGGCAACATCTGACATCTGGGATTTATTTAACAGTTAGTATCGTCCTGGCCAGTTATGCCGATATGGTCTTAACGTTACAGTACGCCTAAGCGGCCCTTGTGACAGGCAACATTGTTGTTCTGCCTCACAGTCTGCAAAAACCAGCACGCTGCATAGGAAGTGTGTTATCCGGCATAAAAGGCATTAGTATAGTAATTGAGCTAGTTTAGCTAGTCTCGTCGGACAAACAGGTCGAAGGCGCATCCCGCTCCTTACTCATTAGTGGAAATTGTCTTTAGAAATAGTTGCAACAGGTTCTACGCCTGTGTACAAATTACCCATACGAGGAGAGACGCGTCTCAAAACAGGGAGGATGATTAATTTCATTTTATCGTTTCCTCTCTGTGTTACTTGGTGCGTCCCCGTCTCGACAGGGAGCCGTTCGGGACACCCGCTGCTCACCACCCTCATCATTTTCGTTCACCGTCTTTTCCCGTTCAATTTGATGCAATAGCGAATTCAAAGATTTATTCTTGGCGCCCTGTCGATTTCCGTATTATGTTGGTCACGCTTTCGTAATTTTCTTTCGCATTGCTACATTATCCATTTTTGTTTGCGTACGATGGCCCGATTCCAGATTGTGAGGTAACCAAATTGAGTCGGACATATTTCTTTTACGAGCAGCTCGGCGTGTGGTGTTCTTTTGAGCAAGACAGGTCCGGTAAGGAGGTGAATGGAAGAAGGGTCTGGATGGGGAATCTATTCTGTCTGGAGGACTATGGTTTAAAATATACTTTGTGGTATGCGGTGGTTGAATTTAGGTTCTGTAAGACTGAGGAATAGTTTGACGGCATCATCAGGGTGTGTTTTGCTTCTTGTATGTTATTTGGTAGCCAGCATTAGATATGTGCGCCCGCGGTGGTGCAGCTGGTTCCTTCACTCGGTAGCGAGTGGCTGCTCCGTCCCAGGTTCAATCCCCAGCGATAGGGTTAGGGGTCAGTTGAAAAAATCAAAAACTTGTCTTGCCTTCTACGCCATACAGATACCGTTGGGGGTAGACTCCCGAACCGCACCATTTTTTGGTGTCTGGTCGTGATGCTATCAGGTGAAGGTTCCCTGAGGGGAGATAGGGAAGGGAAGTTGCTGAGTGGAATGGTCTGCTTGCTGATCCAAGTACTGTAGTCCCCTATTCAGGCAGTCACGTGGCCTTTCATAGGGGTCATGTGTCTGATGTACTCAGGGTGGATTCAAATGTGAGCAACCATGCGAATGGTAAGCCTTGTATTTTAGAGGGTGAACCTACGATGCGATGCCCACAGGTCTGTCCCAAAGCGTTAGTACTTGATCCAGCCTCGAGCTGAACCTCTTTCCTACAAAAATTATCTGACCTCTCCTAACCCGCATTCTGTTGCGATTAACCCTCTTGCGATTTCCCTTTTTCACTTCATAATTGAAGATTGCAGGCAATTTTCCTTTCACGGCTATTATCATTTCCACCAGGTGTGCACTGGGTCGAGGCCGCGTTCCCGTTTCTGGTTTTAACAGACAGAAATCATTGTCATCGGTAATTGCGCGTGAAATTTTTTGCAAGGCCGCTTGTTACTGTGCTTTAAATTCAAAAAATGCCATTGATGGACCTCGCTGGAGAAAATTTTCTGGTGTTTTTTTGTCAAGTCCTTTTTCAAATTGAATGGACTGTACGAAAATGGCAGATAAGGGCGTTGGCGTGGGCGTTTGTTGACAAACGGAAATGCATCGTTTGAGTGGGTATATCCTGCATGGCCAAACTGTCAAACCGAGGCTCGTATTCTGTATGCATTGCACATAGACCGCGCATATGGAGTAGGAGTCGCGAGGAAAGGTTTCTGTAAAAAAATATGCCCACAATAGTCCTCATGTTTGCCAACCATTTTGCCATTTTCCTGCTCGAGCGCGTGACCGAGCATCATCGGTTCGCTTTTAGATTTACTTCATTGTAGACATTTGAATCGAGGAGACCAGCTAGTAATGCGTACCCTGTACTTTCTATGGTAGACCCAGCAACGCCTCAGAGCCTGTGTAAAGTGCGATTATTCGGACGAACCTGACCAAATATACCACCTTCTCTCCAAGAGAGTACACAAAGATTCGGTGAACTGAAATTGACAGGAATACACGAAACTAAGTCATACGCGGCAACCATACTTTTTTCTTTCCCTGTCTGCTTTTGTTCAGTGCCAGACTGTGGTCGGGAGTTTTTTTGGGAAGGTGGCTGGCGTGTGTGTCGAAATGGAGGAATGATGAATGCTGTTGGAGTTTGAAAGACCGCGTTGGTGTTTTGCGCCAAGATGGTATGAAGAGATATCCATAAATGAGTAATTGTGACAGTATGGGAGTGGCTACGGTCGTCAAAGGACGAGAAAACGATTTTTGAATGCGGTGGGCCTTAGTAAGGCCAATCGTTGTGATCTGGAGTGGTTCGATTGTGCGATTGTGAAAGGAGTAACGATAAGTAGGGTTCGTCACTGCACAAAAGGAGGAAGAGCAGCTTGAAAGAAGGTTCGAATATGAGTGCCCGACTGTCATCGATGTCAAGGTATGAAACCCTGTGGCTTTCGTGCGGCATGCCTAGTAGGCTTTTTAGGCGCCCTGTCTGCTAGTCTAATACAAGCAACCTAATGCACCATAAACTTACATCTGTCCCACAGGACCTCGTTTGTCATTTTCTACCCTCCCGTTTTGTCCTTTTTTTGCATACCTTTGTATTTCTGAGACAATTGACCACTGGCCACGAGCCCATAGAGCAGCTGTTCCGTCCCGAAATGGGTCCTAAAGAAAGCACTTTCGTATTTTGCTGGTGTCGATCCCCTGATTGGATTCGGTACCGCCTTTCGAGGGTTTTCGCTGGTGTCCGATTACTCGAGGTCGAGCACCGCAGAAGGAGGACTCGAGTGACCAGTGGTGGTGGTCACTCTTCCTCCGGGCCGCCTTTTACTTACGTCACAGGGCAAGGCAATCGTGGTGGGGTGCGCCTTTGAGACTTTCCATATTCGGCTTATGCGTATGAGATAAATTACGGTAACTGGGCTGTGGTCGTTCTAAATCTGATTGCGTTTGTCATTCGATGCCCATGGCCATAATGGTGTATGTATTTGATTGAATTTGCGTCGCCTGACAAAACGGTTGTAATATGAGCGAGGAGTCATTTTTGGACGGAAGCAAGCTGTCCTATTGTTTGTCCATCTGCAATTGGTCCTCTTATCATGCGCAGGCATCGCGTTCCAGGCGTCTGCTCGCGATCTCAATCTTACGGTCACGCGTTTTTTCCTCCAATTTGCGAATCGACCTGTGTCGCGGTGTGGGAAATTTATTGGCGTCGGTTGTGGTCGTGCCCAGAATTGACGCGTCTATTGTAGAAAAGTGACGGCCAAATTGTGACGAAGGTTCAAGGACTCGACACGTCGCCTCGCAGGCGCGTGCCCAACGTCGCCCCAAATGGATGGTGTATGTTCGCTGTGGGCTTTCTGTTTTTCTTTCAATTCTTTCCTCCTTAGAAAACGATCGATCCAATTAGCCACTGGTCACTCAGCAAATGGACAATGGACAGACACAAGAGCTTTTCGCTCTGTTGCGTCTGGCCATGCTCATTGACGCGTGGATTATGGAAAAGGAACATCTCGTCGGCCAGAGTCCATTCGTGGATGAGCGAGGTTGTGTTTTGACAACTGCACCGGGGCACTGCAATATTTGTGTATGGACTGGGATCAACATCTTCGCCCATGAGAACACACATTTTCTCACTTCCTTACGTACACTCGCATTGTACATGGTCTCGTTGACCGAAACATTTTGGTCTCCCGAAGCCACCAGTCCCGATGTCCAGCCTTGTGGACTCTCGAGAATAGACCGCGTCCGTATTTGTTTAGGTCGCATTCACATCTCCGTAAACACACGCGGTCATGGTTGCTGAGGAAACGAAGGTTAGTCCAAGCAAGAGAAATTGTGTAAATGGATAGAGACCCGTCCGAGAAAAGGAGCCATCTCAAAACTGCCTGCTCGACTCGCATGTTGGACTTTTGCTAAGAGCTTATTTATTTTGGTCAAGAGTATAAGAGTGGTTGGTGCGAAAACACAGGCGATGGAGAGAGGACAATATTTTGCTCAAGCTGCTCACTCACGGCCTCGAGTCGGAAAGTACCGAATTCCGGTCTCAAGTTTCCTTGACCAGTGTACAATTGTGAAAAGGCGAAAACAAGGTGGACAATGGTTTCGATGACCATTCGTTGACGAGTTACAGGCACAGTGGTTTTGGTTACCCTGCAATTTTCCGCTAGGCGAGAATGAGGCCATTGTATTTTTCGGGCCGTTTAGCTCAACGGGGCTTTGGTTTTCGCACGGTGTGATCATAACGAGGTCCGAAATGGAAGCGTCTATCCGTCTATTAACCTTTTCACCTTGCTCATAAGCCTCCCACACGTAATTGGCCGGCCAGCGGCTCGCTTTAGTCTCCATTGTCCGTATCCGGATTTGGACGCCGACCGCGTTTGGCGTTGGGATTAGGCTGATCCCCCGACCACTGGTCACTCCTGGCCGGACGATGGTCGGCCTTGACTGCGTGCCCGTTTGCACTCGTAGGTTGGCTCTCGATCGTACGGGTCGTCGAGGCGTGATGATCGACGTCAATGTTGGGGGAGCTTAGGTTTAGCGAGTCCGGCAGTGCATCAAGAAAGCCTGGCTTTTTTCAAGACTGAGTCTGGTTGTGCGCAGGTGTCACCCACCTGACTGATCCCGTTCGAAAATCGAGGATGTTGGATGGAAGGGGCCGAGGTGTGAATGTCATCAATGCTAGCTTCGGCCACAATCCTTCTTGGCTGGCGGCTGTTTGCCACGCGGCTGGTGTGCCTGGCATCGGTTACACTAGCTAGCTTTTCTTATTGGAAGCCTTGAAATGTGAGAATTTGGGATCCTTGGTTTTGACGGATCGGTGATTGATGTTTGCTCGTGGTCCTGGTATTCTAATGTGCACAGGTAGGCCAACAATTATTTCTGGACAAATTTGCTTAGACTCCGATTTCATTTTGTCGGCGTAGTTGATGCGCTTTGATGGGACAGCTTTAGGGCTTAGGGGATGTAGCCATGCTTTGTGCTTGTTAGACTTGTTTATGTTATGGTAAGCCGAGGCGGATGTCCTCAGCCCGCCCGCCGCAGGTGTAGTCGTATTACTCGAGCTGCTCGACTGCTTTCTGATGATTTCAGTCTCTAGTTAGCCTGTTTTTCAAGTGTTAGATCTTGCTGCTTACTGTAACCCAACTCCTCTCCTCTTCCCCAATCTGGCAGCATTTCGTTATTGTTAATTTGTCGAGGAGATTATTTTCAAAATCAAAAACCAGACAGCTGTGTAAATGTGGTCTTCTCCGCTCTTTGTTCTTATTGACGGACTCTAATGGCACCTTTAGCCTCAGTATAAAAAGTTTGAAGCTCATTTTTCTCGCCCGCTAAAAGCTAGTTGCTTGGTGAGCATATGTGTTTGTGGTATAGTGTGTGAAAATGGACGCATTTTGATTGTTTGCCTTTGCTTGTTGCTTCATTATTCGCATTCCACATTGAGGAGGGGCCGCTCGTGCTAGTGCCGTCATGATAAATGGACTCATTTTCCTTAACGACCTCGGCTGCCCTAGCTCGCCGCCTTGGCTTCTACCGCCAGCCAAAAGCAAGATAGCCGAATAAACGATGGGTCTTTGTTAGCAGCCTAATCATAATATGGTTTCTTTCACTTCTTGGCTCCCTACCTGAGTTTCATATTTTGACAACAGCAAACCCTTGGTATCTATTCTGCGGGACGCAGTCTTCAGACCCCGTGTTGGTCGAGCTATCGGTCCCTTTGCTGTATGTAATCATCTTGCCTTGTAGTCTCTCGCTGCTGGAGGTAAGTGTAACCGAGTCAGGATGACAACACCGGATGTACAAAGATAGCAATCGTAACTGAACCCACTTCTAGTTTAGTTTCAATGCACTCTGTATACACAGGTGAGCGGACTCGTTCTCCTATGTACTTCTCCAAAAGGTGCTTACATAAATTTTTTAATACTTTAGATTCTGTGTGTTCTTCGAATTCTTGTCCGAGATAGCCTTCACTCACGACATCCCCTCCTTGTGCAAATATACGTACAGTATAGCATACATGTATGTCGACTGCACCCTTCCTAAGATAAGTCGCAATGACTCAACTTCCATTTCCTAAATCCCATCCAAGTCGTTTATCTGCTTTTTTCGTCCTATTGCAGAAATTTGACTCGAAGTAAATTGCGCATTAGTTTCTATGCAAAAAGCCGAAGGCGGAATGACGAAGAGGAAGGAGTACATTGAATGAGACGGGCTAGAAAACAACAAACAACGGGCTTTCATTTGGTCTGAAACAGGCCGGTTTGCGGAAATTGAATTTCTATCAATACACGAATGACGTCCGTTTCCTGATCTGCCTTCTTGTCCCACACATAGGCCAGCATATGTTTAGACCAATGCGTCCTCTCCCTGGAATATTGCACAGCTTATATCTGCCTGAGCAGCCCGCCACTCTCGTTATTTCGGCTATTCGTTTCAAAATTGTTCACTTTTTTCGACTCTGGTTTGGAGAATGCATTTTCTAGTTTTTGAACGAGACATAGAGCAGGTAGTTGCCAGGTTGGGCGGATCTATCTCGTCCATTATTGCCTACGGCATAGTCCGCTAATGCCTCATTTTTCAATTCCATTCTATGCCTCGCCCGATATAGTCTCCAGTCTTGTTCACTCGGCGATTGCAGTAGATTTTGGGCCTTTTTTCATTCCCGCTTTAGATGAGGACTGTCCATTTCTTAGAACCTGTTGTGTAGAAACTGGAGCAAAACAGGCAGCTGTTAGATAGTGCACAGGGAAAACTGTGTTCTCACGATTTGCCATTTTTATTGTAGCAAATAGACCAAGTTTGAATTCATGAGGCTTTCAAGGGCACCGAGTCCCGAGTGTAGCACGGGCGGGTTATGACCATATTTGCCTCCGTGTCGACCTTTAAAGACGGCGGATGGAGGACCCACTCGATTCATTTCGTTTTCGCACGCTTGAAGGCATTGGAAAGGGCGGATTATGGCACGAAAAAGGAGACCATTTTCATTTTTCGCCCCTGCTCTTCTCTGCTGTACTTTGGTATAGCTGGCGAAGAGCGGACCACCCGCGCGGACACTGGATGGTCTGGGTCTGTTCACCGAACGTGGTCCATTCGGCGAGCCCGTCTCGCATTACATCATCATTGGTGTCTGGGCCCTCTCTGATGATGACTATGATTACGGGCACGATGATTATTAACTGTTGGACTGGCCTCTTGGCGCGGAAGAGCGGAATGCATTGATTTCGACTCCTTGGTCACTCGTTCGCCGTTTGCCAGTTAATGGACGCCTGGCTGTTGAATGGGGGACGGAAAGGTCGGTGCGGGCGCTCCTTCGTGTCATTAGATTCTGCATTGGCAGACTGGGGCGTGTTCGTATCGGAGCGAGGATCCGAAGCAAGGTGCCGGCTGGACGATGGTCGACTGGTCGATGGCCCTGTCTGATTAATGGTTACAAAGGCGCCCGTCCGTCCGCCGTTCACCCACCGTCCCATCCGCTTCGTTTTGTTGCCGATTATACAAGATACAAGGGTCCGGATGGGGCCTGGGTACCAAATGTGCGTGTATTGGTGTTTTTTGTTGTCTTTTCTAAAAGCAACCAATTTTCCGTGTCCTCGGCCATTGTGACCGTAACGTGTCCATCCGTCAGCTGGCCGAGCCGACGGGCGCCCGACCCAGGCGCCACTCCAATGCGAGGTTCAACCAAGCGAGATCTGGGTTTCGATGGGTGTGTCGTTAAAAAAGAGTTTTGCACGCGTCTTTGACTTGTTCCTATTGTTAGCTTAGTACTGAGATCACTAGCGCGTTAAGTGGGTAATTTCATGCGAGCTCTGGTCGACTCAAAAGAAAACTTTTTCGAATACGAAGGCGATAATGACGGATGATATGTACCATGCAAGAAATACGTTTTTCATTTTTCACTCAGGAAACGGGTGACATTGAGGATGAAGAACTGGACGTCGTCGTGCCGTCGCGAGGACGAAGATGATGGACGACGTGGGTATTGTGCCACGAGCTATGTTTACCCTGTTTGCATAGATGAGTTTACTTTGCGCGTCTTGGTCGGTAAGTTTCCTAGTCTCCTGATGGGCACTGGCCAGCGACAGTCTTATCTGGCCTTATTAAGCTAATCATTTGATAGGCCATTTCCATACACGGCCTGTTTACATTCCAGGCCAGCATTGGTCGTCGGAGCTGGCTACGGCTCTAGAATTTCAATTGAGCGAATGAGTACGGGCTTTCGGCCAGGTAGCCATCTCTTGTGCTCGTTAGCTTGAAATGTTTACACGTATGGAGGCGGTGTCGTGCGAGTGTTTGCTCATTGGTTGTGTCCACATGTTCGTTACATTCTTTGTGGACTTTTCTCTTTTTTTGATTCGACGTAATCTGGATCAGGGGACGATACAAGATTGCACAGTTGGTTTAGAATCGACTGTTTTTGTGGTTTGTATTAGTTTAGGCACTTGATGACGAAATCACGATCTGGGCACTTGGAAAGCGATAGGGTGTCCATTTGGGAGCCGGTAGGCTGGCGGGAGTGTTGCTTATATTTGCCCTTGTTTCTTGACCGTTTTTCTAAACTCGAATCACTTTAAGCCATCGTTAGTGCAATTTATAATCTAGCACATATCTTCACCGTCCAACTGGTGCCTTTCGTGACTGGCACCATCGCAATGACCAGCGCGGCCGTGCGAATACAAAATAAACCGGATGTCTCCGATGCTTTTATAGGGACGATTGGCAGGCGTGGTGGCTGCCCACTCCAACATTTCCCACGGTCACTTTTGCCATGCTAATGTCTTGTATGGCTATTTTTCGATTAGCGAGCTCTCTCGGCTTGTTTCTCAGTCGGCGTCGGAAGCAAGAAAACGGGCAAGCATCATCTTAGGGTCCCATCGGATTTTCGGTCTGGCTCCGGCTCGTGGTCTGCGGACGACGATGAAGCTTATCGACAGTCCAGCACGCGTCTGGAGACGGGTCGGAAGAAGGACGGATGTTGTATCTTAGCAAATAGTAAAAAGGCTAATAGTTTATACATAGTTTGCCTTGTCGGTCCGTGTCGTCCTTCTCACACCACCCGAGCCTGTTGACAAACTGCTCTCGTTTATGTCCGTACCCTTCAGCAAAGGTGCATTCAAAAGTCTAGGACGGCTACTTTTACTGTTTATCGACTTTGTTGACATTAAGCGGACACGGCTCGTCCTCCATTTGATCGCCTTCTTCACAATATTCTCAATGGCCTGGCACAGGAAGTACCCTTTTTTAGGTGCTTGATTGAGTGTACGACTTTTGGTGCTCTCGTCGGTAGGCGGAATCTACATTTTGAGGGGAGGGCTGTTGAATAATTGAGCATAGTTTGCGCGGCTCCTTCCTGCTTTTTAGCTCGAAAACGCCTGTAAATCAAAAACTACAAATTTCTCTCACTTTGCAAAAAAAAGCTGGCGGATTCATCGAGCTACTGGCAGATAGTCATTGACGCCTCTTCGTCTGCGCGTGAGTCGCTGGGCCTTGATATCTCGCGTAGTTGGAGAAGCTGAATTGACAAAATGATCTACGTTTGTTTAGACTGCACTCAGTCCTTATATGTGCCTTTCGTATCTAAGCAGATCGTTTCGCATGGCTAGCTCGAGCCTGAGCATACGCATCTGCTAGCGAGAAGGGAGCTTTTGGGACTGGTAGCTATAAGGAATGGGTCGGGGGGAATTGTTTGTAGCTATCGTCTCTTCATCTGCTGGTCTGGCCTCGAAAGCGCGCTCCTCGCTCCTGCGAACAAGCGGGCCTGGTTTGGCTTTCTTTATGCTGTTTTCCTATTTGTTGACAAATTCGGGCATGTGATATTGAGAATGCATAATGTATTAGTGTGATGTGGAATGCACTTAGCACTGCACAATGATAGCTCGTTTTTGCGAGGTGCTGACGAGCCGAGCGAACGCCTTCTACGGTCTGTACGAATAAATGAGACGATTTTGAAGAGCGCATTTTCGGATTAGCGCCCTGTAAAGCAGTAGACCTAAAATGACCAGGCCGAGGCGAAAATGTGTTTATGGTTGTGTGGTGGCGGTGAGCAAGGAGATGAGAAGGGTCTGTGCTAATCTAAGATGGATGCTTGGATGCGAAAATGGTGTCAGCAGTGGTTTACGCCGAGCGTTATCAATCGTTTCGGTTTAGAGAAGGCCATTGGCAGAGTCAATGGCTATTCTTACGGTCGAGCAGCTAAAGGCATTTGAGGGGTGCGAACGTGAGATGGGTTTATAAACGTGCGTGCCACAATGTTAACCAATATGATAAATTATGGTCGGCCTTCCTTGCCTTTGCCATTTCGTTCAATCCATCGCAGTCACTCGGGCGTTCATATTTTCATTACGTCAAAACGGCGTGGGGTGGGGGAGGTGAGGAGATTGGAATTGGTCTTCATTTCAACGCTTGGTTGGAAACTGATGAGAATTTGACACTTGCCTTTCGCGCCCTTGGTGGTTGATGGACTGACTGACTACATATTTTCGAGAGCTCTTTAATTGGACTCTGGTTGGCCATGATGCGTTTGTATTTTGGGTGATTGCACTTCTGCGGGGCAATGTGGTCCATCATGTCGGACCTCCCATTGCTTCGCTCCAGCATTCTGCCAACAACATCGTTTTTTCGGGCATACAGTAGTTTCATTGGACTCGTGGAAAGCTGATATCTTCCTATTTTTGGATCTCGTAACCCTGTTTCACTGTCCGTGCTAGCACCCCCTGGTCACTCTGTGCCATCCATCTTATTCGATCAGCTCTCCAAGACGAAATGCAATTTTGTCTGAAAGTTGGTGAAAAACAAGACCTTCTTCCTTTCTTGGTGAAAACTTACTTTTCTAGTCAGCTTGGTTTTGGAGAAGCTTGTTTTTAGATGATGGTAACGAGGGGATAGCGTGGTCAGTGGAACTGACTACATATCTTTTGACATTACTCGTTTTCCAATTGGCACTCTGCTGTGGCGTCAATTTCCTTTTTTTGCTCGTCCTTTTCTTCGATTTCCCCCAAGGATTCCCTTCTCGTTTCTTCCATAGTGTCCTGGGTGCTAGCACTGTTGAAGAAGCGTAGATGAGGGAATTGGAAAAAGGCAGGCGCCGATTGCCCCGCTAGAACGAGTGTTCTATCTTTATCCTTATAAGGATTAGGAGAAGACGGCCAATGTGCAAAACAGCTTCTTTTTCGCCAACAAGAAATACGATCCCCGAGATAAGATTGTTCAGCTGCCGAGCAAGCTTATCGAACTTGTATTCATTTCTTCGAGTAATCTCTATTTTCGTTTTAGATATGAGCAAAACAGAAATTCACAAAATTGCAACCTAGGTTCATATTGACGATTATGAATTTATGTTCATACACGCCAAACACGTTCATCTCATAGCTCAAAGTTTTATAGGCCTCGTCTGGTCAATCGCCTATTCGGGCAATGGTGCCAGGCCGGCCACGGACGTTTTGTATTGGTGGCTTTGGGCGGCGTGGTCGAGCGTGAAGGCACTGGCCACCCGACCACTGACCACTGTTCTTGCTCGTGCGTCTATGAACGAAGCGGGTGCTTTTTAGTTAACTAGCCGCGCAGGAAGAAGATCGAAATCGGACTAGTCTTCCTGATGCTAGTCGGTGCAGTCACTCGGTCACAAGCCGAAATTGGTCAGGGGAGGAGAAGGGGTGTTGTGTGAAGGGGACTGCGACGGAAAGGCGAGCGACGGTGTAGTTGAGAAATGAAATTTGATCTAGAAGACGAGCCAAAAGACGCGTTTGTTATGGCGTATTAGCCAGTTGCGGCTTCGCCACTCCCCTCGTCAAAGTACCTTGGGGCTTAGTTAGCTAATGCTAAAGATGAAGGTGGCGCGAAACTCGACTCGAGCTCAGCAACGCATTCCGATATTCGCCATTCTCGTGTTGCATGAATTGAAAGCGACATGTGTGCACTACAATTGTGCTTTTTTGCAGGAGGAATGTCGAAATCGACTGCGTCTAGTGCCAAGCAATGATCGTGTCTGGTCGGAGAGTCAGTGTCAGTTGATGAATAAGATGCATAGCCCTCCCAGCACGCTTTCGATTCGTCATTGTTCCATAGTTGGAATGGCTCGTTCAGTGATGACTGCGTTTTGGATGTGGACATGTTTCGCCCAAGTGGTCTTTGGTGTCGAGACGGAACCCGTGGTTTCTCGTTTCCTATTGCCCAGTGCCAATAATGGTGAAGAGTTTCAAAATTTGGTTGTCGACACTAGTTTTAGTGCCAGTGATCGATTGTATTTGGGTGCTACCAACTCGCTCTATCAATTAACCGACTCGGGATCAGCATTGCAATTGAAAGAGCGTGTGAGAACGGGACCCGAATTAGATTCGCCTCTGTGCAATTACAACGGCGATTGCATATTGACAAACGAGGGCAAGAAGAATTCGGCCGTCAATAAGACCTGGACAAATAACTATAATCAGATTCTATTGATCCACGACACCCGAAAAGTGCTTGTGGCATGCGGAACAGTGAAACAAGGCTTGTGCAGCGTGCATCGATTGGAGAATATCAGCCGGACTATCCAACTCGAGAAGCCAGTTCCAGTCGCAGCCAACAGCGATAATGCCACCACTGCGGCATTCCTAGCACCTGGTCCGAGTCCAGACTCTGGATTTGGATTAGGCTCCGTTTCGGAACCGGATAATCAATCGCAAACCATGGTCATGTACGTGGCTGCTACATTCACCAGCGATCCGTACCGCGAAGGGTTCCCCTCAGTCTGCACTCGCAGTCTGGCCGATGATCGCCTCTTCCAACTTTTGGATCCTGGCGATGTTACTGGCCAATCTGGATTGATGATTCGGAATGAATACAGAGCAGATTTTCGCGTTTATTACGTCGGCGGGTTCCATTCGGATTCGTACGCCTATTGGGCCAGTGTACAACGCAAGTCGGCAGTCGACTCATCGTCTACGTACGTCTCGAAATTATTGCGAGTATGCACTCGAGACCTGCGATACGAGTCGTACGGCGAATTGCCATTGGAATGTCTGGGACCCGATAATTCGCAGTACAATATCATGAAAGCTTTTTACGTAGGCACATTGGGAGATGACGCAACGGCGAGCAGTGCAGAGCAAGGAAATGGAAAGTGGAGGAGGAAAACCAGCGAGGAATTTCTTGTGGGCGTTTTTGTTAAAGGAACCGATCCTTGGAAATACGGCACCAAAGATCATTCGTCTGGTCCAGGTGGTGCACAAAAACACTTACTCACTGCTCAGTCGGCCGTATGCGCTTTTTCAATGAAGGACATTCGAGCTGCTTTCATGTTCAACCTGCAAAGATGCAATTCGGGCATTGGTAAATGGAATTTGCCGCATTTCGGATTCGATCAGAAGTGTTATAATGTAAGTCAATACCCCTGTGGGTGCTTTTGAGCAGACTCGGGTTTCGAGGGGTCGTCGGCATATCTTGCATGTCTCATCTTATATTATCATTCTTTTAGATCTCTGGCCAGCACCAAACCGAGCAATCATCAGATTTCTGTCAACCAATCCGCGTCGGTGGTGAAATGCCAGCCACCAGTGCCGCACTGATTACGTACAAAGATCAGCTACTGACTTCGATTACGGCCGATGTGGTTGGACGGAGGACCGTGCTGTTTGCGGGAACTGCCGATGGAAAGATGAAGAAGGTAAGATGCCACGCCTCCACTGATTAGATAAGCTCTCAATCTTAGCATCCCAGATGACACGATAAGCTTAGCTGTTGGGGGCAGAAAGGGCCAGCGATTGCATCTGGCTCGTCCACGGCTCGATGCACCACACTCGAGTTGCCCTATTAGCATCATTGCTCAAAATAAACCGTTTTTCCAGTCAATTAATACAAAATCAGGCGCGCCAGCTGCCCTTTTACGTGTATGTTTAGTCCGAAAGCGTAAAAACACAATGGTCAACACACAGAAGGGGCAGCATATGGCGTGAATATTTTTGACTTAACGCTCAGCTGACGGTCGAGATTGGACTTACACCAGACCCGAGCGGGCAGCAGCTGGTCCTCAAATGACTATGCAAAAACGATATCCGTGCCAACAGGATTGCAAAAACCCTTTCCTAATCGTTCTCTAACAATAACACCCGTTTTTGTGTACTTCATACAAATAAGACAGGGAAAAGATTTTTTGTGAACATGCTTTCCGAAATATATTTTTTGAATTGTGTCTAGATATATTTGCAAACCATTAAAAACGGGCGCGAATATGGCGAAATTCGATTGGCGACTGCGGCAGCTGGTCGAGAAAGCAATCAAATGGTCAATGCGGATATGCACTTTGATCGAGCAAAACGACATTTATTCGCTATGACATCGAACGAGGTAAGAAAAATGGAGCAGATTTGGGGAGATTGGGGAACATATCCATAAACTCGTGCCCTTCATGCCCTCACTAAGCACTTATCCGAGGTCAATGTGTATCGAAGATTTATAGCCCCACGTTGTCCAATTTATAAAAAGCGAGATCCCAATTTCGAGTTTTTTTAATAGGAAGTCATTCGAAAAGGATGGTTTTATAATTGCTTTTGGGAGGCGGCCCGGAATTGATCCAGACCCGCCAGACCTAAAACGGGCTCCATCAGTCAGCACACAAGAATAAGCTTTGCCATATAGTAAACAAGTGTTGGGGGTGTTCTCGATAGTCCTGTTAGTCTAATGGGAAAATGTGTGACGCAATCGAGCGAGCCGTGTCGTCGCCCGACTGCCCTCTAAATAATTTACCATGCAATTTGCTATACGATACGAGGCTTAACGGACATTAGGGCCCGAAAAGGAAAGAAAAGACGAGTCTAAACCTTGTTTTGACTGGTCGAAGGATTTTGGCTGTTTTTGTCCCTTGTCATATCGATCTAAGAATTTGAATAGTTTTCATGTGTTTTTGATAGGTGTTCAAAGTACGTGTGGAGACATGTGCTATGTACGAAACCTGCGGTGCGTGCCTTGGATCTGGCGACCCATACTGCGGATGGTGCACATTGGAAAACAGGTAAGAATATTTTCCAGTTGAACAAAAGCTAACTCTTTTTTGTATCATGCTTTTTTAAACAGGTATTGATTTTTGCGTGTTTATTTTTCAGATGCTCAACAAAAAGCGACTGTCATTTGTCCTCGGTCGAACATGGATTCCTGACTTCGACGAACTCGGGGACGGGATCGCAGTCGACCAGAATAGCCAACTGTCCACGAATCGAGGCTATGAATCCAATGAATGCTTCCTTGTACGCGCCAGTGGAGACTGAGTTGATGTTACGGTTCAATTTCCTGCCTCCACCTTCCGATGACGGTGGTGTTTATCAGTGCATCTTCGAAACCAAGTCGGTTCCGGCTGAATTCGTGGCACCGAGGACGTTGAAATGTCATCTGCCTCCATTCACTGATCGTCCAACCAAAGTGGATGGCAATGGCGAGGAGATGGCTGATCGACGGGATCACATTGGGGTACCCTTGAAGATTTGGTCCAGCGCCAGCAGTGCCGTTTTCTACGAGACAAAGTTCATCTTTTATGATTGCGGAGCGCATCAACTGTAAGTTGTCCCCTTTGGATATTTCGGGATTCAATGCCAAGCAATCGTATTTTGTAGGTGCACCTCGTGCGTGAGCAGCCGATGGCCATGCGATTGGTGCTTGGTGGAGAATCGTTGCATTCACGATGCTGTGGCTTGCGGGGGTGAACAAGCATTGCAGGGAAGAATGGAATCGACAAATTTACAGCAGGTTCGCATTGCCCATTCTTTATCAAGGCATCATCGGCACGCCGTGTCCAAGCACGCCCTGTTTCTTATGCATGAACGTCGTTATCGTCGTGGTGCAGTGGACAATTCTGCCGTGGATATTCCTCGACTATTCTCGCTGTCCTTGCATGACGTTAGTATTGCTGTTTATTGTAGTGCATCGATAACGTACCCGCTTGTGCTCTCTTTATTTCCCTCAGTTGTGTATCCAGTATAGATGCTCAGTTTGGAATGGATTGCAGTGGAACTTTCCTTTTATGAGTGGATTTTCACCCTCGTCCGCATTTCTCTTCCCCTCGTCTAGACAGATTTCTCTTTTTAGACCACAACGCTGCCCCAGGGTAATCAGTGCCCTCATATCGACGTGCACGATTTGCCCGAGATCATTCTTCCCAACGAATACCCAGTCGCCATCACGGTGCCTGTGCTCAACTTGGAGAAGCTGCTGCCGTCTTCGACATCAACTCGCAGCGGATCTGGTGTGCAGTTGGAATGCATCACTAAAGCGGAGGAACACGAAGTCAAGGCTCGAGGGTGGCTATCGTCGGATGCGAGGACGGTACAGTGCGAGAAGTTTGCCGTAAGTACAATGAGGACCCATTGGCTAGATACACTGACTTAACTGTCATCGTTTCAGTATCGCTACTCGGCTCAATCGAATACAGCCGTGGCCAGCTTCCAATTGCGTACACCATCCGGGACAGTAATCGATCGAATGCAAGGTACCTACACTAGCCTTAATTCAGACTCGTCTCGTACACTATGTTGCCTTGGTTTCAGTTCGGATTTACAAGTGCAGCTTACTCGGTGCTGACTGTTCCCGTTGTCTTAATGCTGATCCTCGTTACCAATGCACTTGGTGTGATGGAAGCTGCCAGTATCGTCAGTCGTGTCCCGCTGGCACCATTCCGCCCACGGAAACTGCTCGCGAAGCGTGTCCTGCGCCAGTGATCAAGTCGATCAGACCTCTAGCTGGGCCCCTGGAAGGTGGCACGCGGTTGGAGATTACAGGAACTGATCTTGGTGTTCGCAAACAAGATGTAGAGGGGAGAATATTCATCGGGGGACGAGTACCTTGCGATGTGGAGGACAGCGGATATAAACTGGCTGAGAAAGTGGTAAGTACACCAAAATGACTGTGTAAAACTTGTCGCTGAGATGGTATCAACCTACATTTAGGTTTGTAAAACTCGAGCGACTGAGCAGCCTTTCGAAGGCCCAGTAGAGATCAGATTGGACAATCAGAAAACTGGCCAATCACAGCAGTCATTCCGATTCGTTCAAGCAACACTCAATGGCTTCAGCCCAAACATTGGACCAAAGTCTGGTGGCACCGAATTGGTGGTCACTGGCAAGCATTTATTGGATGCCTCGGATATCAAAGTTTTCCTCGGAAATTTAGAATGCAAGGTTGACAGGTAAATGTTCAGTTTTTTGAAAGACATGCGAAGTACATATAGTAGCGTTTGTTCGGGATCAGGATCGGGACTGGGACTCGCTCAATCCCAGCCGGGATCAGGAGTTCTAAAGAGTGCTTTTTCGACTTTTTTTATTCGATGTAGATGACCCACAGCCCACCCTGAGCAGCCAGCAAATCTAGAGTCAAAAACTCTGTTTCCTTGGATAAGTTTTAGTACAGTATTTATCACCGCATTCAAAATCAGGCAAGCGAAAAGGCGGAGAAGCAGTCACCAAATAGCAAACAAATCCCTTCCTTCCCCTATATTGGTTCAATTATCCGCCAAACTGTCTCCAGCATCCCCTCCTGAAACATCTCCACAACATTCAATCCTGATCATTTGGTGTCGGGATCGGGTTTGGGAGGGACAATCCCGGCTGGAATCGGATTCAGGATCGGGGCCCTGAACGAACGCTGAAGTATAGACTTCTGAGACAATCTTGTTTGATTTAGAACCAAATCCACGTCAGAACAATTGACTTGTGTCACTTCCAAATCGAGTCACGATCGACTAGCTTTGGATAAGTTGACTGCAATATTGGACAGAGCCAACCGCACTCTGAGTGGTCGATTCGAATACACACCCGATCCTCAGATTCAGTTGGTACAGCCATTATCGAGCTTCAAGAGCGGTGGTCGCATGTTGATCGTCCGGGGCAGATATTTCACTTCCATTCAAAAACCCCTAATTTACTTCACTGATCTTAGATCGACTGGACTCCTTTTGGCTTCCCGTCATTCGCCGTGCCAAGTCCTGAACTCGACACTTATGCTGTGCCCGAGTCCTGCTTTGGCAACGACTGCAAAAGTGAGCGAGCGAAGCGCGGACGAGATAAAGGATGGAATTGCGGATTTTGGAGAAATGTATTTGGATGGGCAGGAAATCGAGTTGCCTCAAGTTCGGGGCCGAGGAGAACGTGAACCTGATTTGTCCAAGTATGAACATTACGGATTGGGGTTCGCTATGGACGGTGTGGAATCGGTGCGCCAATTGGACAGGAGTCGATTTATGATCAAGGTGGTGCCAGATCCGATTTACGAAAGATTCACCGACGGAAAGAAGGTGCATCGAGGCGACCCACTAATTATCAAGGGCTCAAATTTAAATTTGGCCAGTTCACAAAGCGATGTCAAAGTGATCATTGGTGATGAACTTTGCAACGTCACCTTGATCGCTATTGATCAGCTCGTATGCCAACCTCCCCTCAGGAAACCATCTAGAAATCTGGGCACAGCTGATTCCGGGGTGGACACTTCCCAACCTCTGGTCATCGTCCGAGTTGGAACGTTGGAATTTCCAATTGGGGAGCTGATATACGATTTGGAATCCGGTCTGGCGGCTTCGAGCGACTCGGCAAATTTGGACATGGCATTGGTTGGTGGTGTGGGTGGTGGATGCGCAGCTCTGTTTGTAGTGGCCATGGTGGCCGCCGCTGTATGGTGGAGAAAGAAAAGTTGGCAAGCGGAGAAGGAGTACAAACGGATTCAGCTGCAAATGGACACATTGGAATCGAATGTCAGACAAGAATGCAAACAAGCCTTTGCCGAATTGCAAACGGATATGTCTGATTTGACTGGTGATTTGGTAGCCTTGGGCATCCCTTATCACACCAGACGAAGCTACGCGGCTAAGACCTTGTTTAAAGAGGAGCATCAGGAAGCTCTGCGCATGCTCGACTGGCAGTACTGCCACGGTAACGGATACGGCGGTCCTTTGCATCAGTCGTTGGTACAGTTCGAGCAGCTATTGTGGCACAAGGACTTTGTCGTTCTCATGATCAATGCCTTGGAAGGACAGTCCACTTTCTCATCGCAAGATAAAGTCTACGTTGCCAGTTTGATGACTGCAGCATTGGCTAAAAATATGTGCTATTTGACGGACTTGGTTCTGGACCTACTGAGCGCCCTGATTGGCAAAGCCACGCAGAGTAAGTTCCCGCAGCTGATGCTAAGAAGGACGGAATCGGTAGTGGAGAAGATGCTGGCCAATTGGATCGCCCTGTGTATGTACGATTACATGCTGGAGGCGCCCGGAGGGGCGCTCTTCCTCATGTTCAAGGCAATGAAGCACCAAACCGAGAAAGGACCAGTCGATCAAGTGACAGCGGATGCTCGGTACAGTTTGTCCGAAGATCGGTTGTTAAAGGAGCAGACCGAATCAGAGCCGATTGTAAGTTGGCAATATGTGATTGTCGAGGAGAAATTCTCAAGTCCAGTCCTTTTCAGCTATTACGCGTCATCCCTCCTTCGATGGAAAGCAGCGCTGGCGAGACCGTGCTATGCCGCGTTCTTAGCTGTGATACCATCAGCCAGGTGAAGTCGAAGATTCTGGACGCTTTGTACAGAAATACACCGTTCAGCAGTCGTCCGGCGATCACCGAGATCGATTTGGGTAAGTCGATCTTACGAGAGAAATATACCAAATATAAATCCTTGAGTTACTTTCAGAATGGAAGTCCAGTGGGCTGGGCAAACCTGGCATTCAAATGCAAGATGATGATCGTGTCGGAAGTCCGACCAATGCCACCAAGGAAGGTTGGCGAAGATTGCATACGGTTCAGTATTACGGTTTGCCCAATCACGCGATCGTGGCTGTTTTGCCTAAGCCACGCCCCTCCAACTACGCTTATGCCAGTAAGTGGTTATGGGTATGGTTTACTGTAGGCCTGACGGAGAGGGTACTAGCTTGAGAGTAAATACTCATACACAGACCATGGCCAGGAAAACTATTTTGTGTCCCTTCACCCCCGAGTGGCATGCCTGGGTTCGACGATGTGGTAAAACATGCACACGAACACATGCTTTTAATGCTAACAGCAGCTTTTCTTTCAGACGGCTCGACACACACGTACATGTCAATCAGCTCATCGACATATCTAATCTCCAATTCCTCATCGCCGAATAGCGCCAGTCCGAATGGCAACGGTGCGGCCACCTTACATAATGGTCATACGTATGGTGCGGTACCATCGTCGAATACGTTAGCCAATGGTGGTCGAAAAACCCCACCCGAGACCACTGACCAACATTACTCTCCTTCACCTAACGGCAGTGGCTCAATTCGATACTGGCACTTGGTCAAACCGGATGACGCCAGCGGATCTGGATTGCGTAATGGATCCATTCCCGAGATCTATCTGACACGTCTTCTGGCCACCAAGGGCACCGTTCAACAATTTATCGACGATTTCTTCGCCAGTGCTCTCAAAATAGGTCCATCGTTCCCCATGGCCATCAAGTACTTGTTCGACTTTTTGGAAATCGAAGCCGAAAGACGCGGTGTGAATGACCCCAGCGTGGTCTACGCCTGGAAGAACAACAGCCTACCGTTACGGTTCTGGGTCAATATTATCAAGAATCCTGACTTCCTGTTGGACGTGGAAAAGACACCCACCGTCGATGCCTGCTTGTCTGTCATCGCCCAAACGTTTATGGACTCTTGTTCGGCCGCCGAGCAAAGATTGGGCAAAGATTCGCCTTCGAACAAACTTCTATTCGCCCGGGATCTGCCTCGGTACAGGCAAATGTTCGGACGGTTCTATGCCGACGTGCAACGGTTGCCTGAAGTGCATCTGGAAGAACTGAAGGCTCAGATGGCTCAAACGTCCAAAGCTTATGGTCACGAACTGAATAGTGGAGCGGCTGTGAGAGAGCTGTTGGCTTACGCTGTGCGGTATAAGGAGCAGGTAAGGATTGTGTGAGGCTGACTAGTTTTGGGAGGAGCGGGTCCCCATCCTGGGTAGCTTGCTAGACCTTCAGGTCGAGCAGGGTAGCACATGAAGTGCGTCGCTCCTTATCTGGAAGCAGAGTAGACCAAACATAAATCCTTTTTCAATCAATAACAGGGTTTTCTTTTTAGATCATGGAGGCTTTAGAAATAAATGCCAACATGGCCGAAGGTCCACAATTGGTCGAGAGATTCGAGCAAACCTTGTTGGCCATGGGTCGGCATTCTGTCGTTTAAGTTCGCTTTGTTTTCGTTTCTTGTACAGTTTAGTGTAACATGGTTCTATTGAGTTTTTTACTGCCCAATGTTGGCTCTATTATTCTACGTGCCTGTAGCGTTCCATGAGAGTTATGTCTACACTAATGAACAGTGGTGTGTGTAGAGGGTACTTGGTGTGCATGTCATGAGTATGTGGCCAACCATATGATTCGCGTGTTTCTAACATTGTTTCTAGTCACAGCCTTCGAATGCAACTGTGTACCTAGAATGTGGTATAGCCAGTGTGGATATCACTTATGGAACGCGTATCATTCTTGTGGCGCGCGTGTGATAAGGGAAATGGATTCTAGTAAACTAACGCGTCAGCCCGTCTGCTCTTTGATACTAAAGTTTAAGGAAGGTGTGGTGCAGGGAACTGGGAGTGAGCTCGAGTAGAGGCACAGCTCATCCTTTTTTTGCTGGTAGAACCAATGTGGTCAAGATGCCTGAGTTGTGCAGGTGCTCCAAGTAAGCAAACGGAATTGAATCTCGCAATCTATGTACAGTGTATCATGGGAAATGGATGGCCCGCGTCGCGCGGAAGCAGAAGCTGCGGCTTGAGCAAAAGCTTAAGAAGCCGTTCGCCCTATTTATCATATTGAGCTCCTTATATAAAGAGCGATAAACAGATTTAAGAATCCAACCTGGACTTCATAATCCAATCCTTGGACGGGCGGCTGACTTGATTGTGATAACGGTCGCTGGTCCCGCGAAGGCACCACTTTGAATCTAGTACTTTGCGTAGACGTAGTAATTGGTTGCTGGCATTTTGAAACAGACTGCTCTTGCTTTACGCGCAGGCACCAACCGACCGTCTAGTACCCCAGACCGAAAAATCGATAAGAGGCAAGCTTAACCAAGCTAAAAAACAAAAGACTTCAAATCGTAATATGCTATGCTAGAAATCGAGCACTTTCTCAGAAAGCAAAACCGGACCCCAGGCGGGTATGGTCTACCAGCTGGGCGGGCGAAGGAGAGTCTGAGCCAACGTCTCGCGAGAATATCTGTAGGTTGCATATTTGGTGGCAAGGTGTGGATGCAAAAATAACCATGGCGATCTTGTAACTGATAGCCACCTCGTCAGCACATATCAAAATGGGCATCTCTAGACTGGCTGCTAGAGAAGCGTGCTACTAATGTACAGGCTACATAAGACCCTCCTGATTGCCGAGGCAACTGGAATTGGCTCCGACCTCTCTGGAAGGGATAGCTTAAGACAAAACGCTGAAGTAAGTGACCAGGTCACGCGGGACAATCAGCAAGAATCACACAGGGAAAACTGGTAAAGGGTCACAAGTCATCACGCCGCCCACTTCCCATCACTCCCTTCAGACCAGAATGACTTCTGCCTTGGTCGTCGATAAAAGGGCCTTTTTCGTCTCACTCACCTACGCTTGCTTATACTCACGTCAGAGTGGCAGACTGTCGGACAACTTCCGAATGTCAATGGGATCAATACTCACGGGGTCACCTTGTCCCAGCGACATCAAAATAAGCGGCAAAATCAAGACGCCAGTTTCCTGACCTTGCAAACTAAAAAATGGGACGAAAGGTCAATGCTTCGCAAACGGACCCTACAGAATTTAGAACTTGAAGTCAGAAGCATACACGGCAATAAGTGCCCAATTTTTCTGACTTGAGACTCATCCGATAGAACCCTGAAGTTCGAAACGTACTGCAGCATATGGCTTCCGAAAAGACCCCGGTTAAGTCAGCATATGCACAGGTTTAACAACCACTGAAGACACCCTTAACCCGTAGTTGGTCGAACTTGCGGACCCGTATTCTGCAGTGCGGGGTCCACACTTCAGAAATCGTTTTTCATCAACATCTCCCGAACCGATCAAAATTTCGCGAAATCCCATCGTAGGGTTCTCGGGTGCCATGTCCCGCATGCTTGGGTCAAATTTCATCAAAATTCGTCGAACGATGCCCGAATGGCGCCGAAAAAACCTTCCCAGAACTATATTAGCCTCGTTTGTAACGTAAAGTACTGTAGTTGCGTAGAACCGCGAGAACTATCTTCTAGCACAGGTAGCGTGCAGTAGCTACTTGATGTTACTAACAGTTTGACCCTAGTTGGTCTCACTGTTTGCAGCATCAAGTAGCAACTGTACGATGCCTGTGCTAGAAGATAGTTCTTCCTTTCGTACGATTCATGTTTCAATTGAAGTTATTATTGTTTTTGGGCACTTTTTTGGGGTTTTCTGGCCGCCGTTTGAGAACCGCTTGATCGATTTCGATAATTTTTGGTACTAGCATGTCCTACCTATCAACCTATGATACTACCGAACGGTTATGCAAAATAATGGCTGGTTGTCGAGATATGCAGATAAAACCGTTTCGCCCTGTGTTATAACATGCGTTGGATCTGTGGACCCAAGAGTTCGACCAACTACGGGTTAATAACTACCAGCCACCTACCGAGGCCCCCACCCAACTAGAAGTGACTTGCTTCTTGAACTCAATTTTGCTTTCATGAACGAACCGAGCGTACCCAGAGCGCGTCTATTGATTGCTTAATGCACACGGGCACACGGCAGACAAACCAATAAACAAGTTATAAAAAAAGAACCCGTTAAGAAATTAGCAAAAACAAAACGCAACGAACGTAAAAAAAGCGTTTTATCTTAGTCATCGATTCAAAATATGCCAACTCTTCTTCACGGCTCCACTCGGCGACTCAGGAACAAATTAAATTCTTCTCGCAACCGAGTTCCATCTTGTCCTCCGCCAAACATTTCAGCCAAATTGACCGCGTGAAGAGCGAGATTCTCGTAATTTTCCACCAAAACATCGAAGCATCGCTGTTTCAAATATTTTATGTCGTTGTGCAAATCTGAGAAGCGGACTACGACGTAGCACGATTGCACTTCTTCGACAACTCGGTTCCACAAAATCGAAGCGCACGCTCCTTTCAATCTTCCCAAACCGTATTGCTCAGCCGCGTCAGCTAGTTCGATCAGATCAGCCGTGGTTAAAATATTGACTGCGGCTTGGCCCGTGTACAGGTACTCGACAAATGCATGCAGCGACGCACCGGATAATCCTGGAAATTCGTATACATTTTTGTTTCGACCAGGACCGGGAGGATGACGAAACATAGCTTGCAATGCTTCCGATTGATAAGCGATCACTTTGTGGCAATAAAAAGCGAGGCCGTCTCGTGAAATCAATTCGGCGTTTGAAAATATCGATTTTTCTGAACTGGTAATATCATTGAACAGATCGACCATCCACTGCGGAGGAATCGTAGCAGGCAACGGGTTCGGTATATTGTACATGAATACGGATACAGGAATTGCCAATACCAAACGGTATTCCAATGGATCAGAATTTTCCAATCCATAATTGGCTCGCAGCTGAATCGGGTCCTTGTCGCAGAATTTCGCAACACCCCAACCACTCCCCTGGGTCACTTCGTACGATCCAACTCGAAGAGCCACCACTGCCTTCGACTGATGCGGTTTGATGGCGGTGATCGTGTATTCCATATCCTTGAACTTGTCTACGGGACCGGATTCGTAATACAGATAGAATTGCAATTTCGTGTTTTCGCCTTCCGATCCAGAGGGCGACGGACTGATCTGTGGTCGCCAACACAATGGCACGTTGTTGTACGATGTAATGAAGCTCTTGGAAATCGGAGCTGCCGATGTGATCTTATCGAATGCCGACCAGGGTATCTTCCAGCGAACCGAGAACGAAATACTGTTCACATTCGAAGGCGGAGTCGAACTGGCAGGCTGTGTTGCCATTTTCGCCGACTTCGTTGAAACACTGGCGTAATTAATAATATACGGATTGGAGGTGGAAGCGAGCAACGAGGTTCACCCGAGTACGTGGCGACGTAGACTATGAATGGCAGCCCAAGTGAGGGCATCTTATATAGGTACATGACATATGCAAATGATATGTGGCAAACAGGCCTATTATCTTGGTCAATAACAAAGAAGAAAACCAGAATCTGAAGGACCATAAATTGGCGAGGAGATGACTCGTAAAATCTTTGGTGCATGGCGGATCATTATGCAACGTAGTGATTTTGAATTCCCGTGCCAATTCCAGTTCACGTTCGAACGGAGGTCACCTGGTGATATTGATAATAATGGAGCTGGATCTCACCAAGGCCTGTTGATGGCGGAGCAACTTATTTATCCTGGTTCCCTGATTCGCCCTGTTGCATTGCAATTATGTCAATAATCAGCTAACGCCCTCCTTATTACATGATGGCCTAATTTGTTCTCTACTAGAAAATAGCGCCAAAATGCTGTCCCCCACGTGTTTTTAGCTTCACCTCAAGGAAGGAAATTTGAACTTTCACGCGCTCAGCAGTTCTGATTCCTGCTTCAATGTTTGCAAGCCGTAAGGTATAACTGGCCATGTTGTATGGTGCCATGTCGCAATGCTTCTTGCCTCCTATTATCAACATATGCACTGAATTCTTGACCACTGCAAATAATTCTTCTGTAAATACTCAAATCACAGGGACGTTCTTATATCAGATAGGCCTTTCAGGTAGACCCGATTAGCATACTGGAAGAGTCTGGGAAATGACTCAGAGGCCAGTTACTTGATTTGTCTGCGGGTAAGATCTAGGATTGTTGAGACTTCGTCGAGCATTGTTGCGCTCCTAAAGGATCCTCTGATGTTGACTTTGGTCTTTACTGCGCAATCGGCAGTGGAACTGTTCGCCAGCGTGGACATCTTAGGACCGGGTGGATTTGACCAGCAGCCAAGCTAGTGTATAATTGCAAAGAGCAGTTGCAGGCACCCAGGAGGGCTGCATACACGCCTGAGGGGTTTGTTGAGGAATCGGAGTCTTGGTGATCGATACCCTGCAGAATGAGCCTCCTCCAGGCTTGGGCTATAGAAGACCTTGGACCTCTCTCTTGTAAGATCAGCCCGAACGCGCCGTCATATACTGTATGCGAAGAATATCGTACACCATCCTATGCGGACTGCTATATTTGAGGTAACACGATGAATGGTGTTCCTTGCCGTCGAAGGATACTCATGTAAGTGCTCTCATAATGCGAATATGGGAGTCCCGCATGAAGTCCCTTGCTGGCGCCTGCCCCGCACCACAGTTCTGCCGAGTCGGTTGGACAGCACGAAGGGTGGCACCCAAAAAGTCGAATCGAACGAGCGAAAGCATGGGAGAACCGGTGAGAGCATCCAGGAGCCTGTTTTTAAACTGCCCTAGCTCCTCCCCACTGAGCCAACTGCCATAGCTCCATCCCCTGGAATTCTAGGCGCCCTCAAACGGTAAGAGTCACAACATGGGAGTAGTATAGGCCATGTTATGCCCCGTGTCCACTCCGCCCTTTGTCCTGATCGATCTGCCCCGATCAGGCAATCACTGACCAACATTTCCACCCACCCATCAACCGATTGACCGCCGACGGTGCCACTGGCGAGAGAATCGCCCTCGAAAGCGTCCTCTCATCCATCGAACACGGCAAAATCAGCCCACGATCGAGAGGCCGATCGCTGGCTACCATCGTATTTTTCTGACAGGGAATATTGCATTCTCGCCACTTCTCACTGGCCTCGCAGCCTGCTTCGTATGGTACAATCACTTTACACTGCCCTCGCTGGCCAAGTGCACTGTTGACACTTTACACTGCCGTGGCAGCCAGTACATAAGCAGGCTGCTGGCCGTGTCTCGTCATTCCGATTGACTGCTCGTTCACGAATGATGGTCTTGGCTGCACAAATGTGGGTCTCGTTGCCCACGCCTGTCAGTCCGTTGCCATCGCCAGTGAGCCAGTTGCCAGCGAATGTGGGTCTTGTTGCCCACGCCGGCTGGTCTCGTTGCAGTCGCCCACGAATGTTGGTCTCGGCCAACGACAGATGGGTCTGTGTATCGGAATGGCTGCGATGTGACGACCTCCCCGCGGTGCAGCTGGAAACTGGTCTCACGATCAGGCCAACGTCACACAAGAAAGAAGAACCGACGAAACGGCAATCGGATCGAACGTCGAATACAATGAGCGGGATGAGACCAGGGGTAAGCTGCGTTTTCTCAGCAGACTGACTTTCAGCGTCTACTTTCAGGCCGGACTTCCGATGCGAGTGGCACGGCACATGGCTGTACGATCAGTCCAGAGAAGATGGTCTCGTTGGATTGACCTCCAACGTGCTGGTCGACAATGAAGGACTCGGTGAGGCGAGTTTGGTCTCTTTCGCTCCCTTCGAGCTTCCAACTAATCGAGCTTGCGTTTCAGGTATCAAATCTCAAGTTCCCACTCGTTGATGCGTCACGATGAGAGCCCGAGCAGTCAAGCAGCGAATACTGACAAGACCGAATCTACGTGGCCTAACAAAACGATGAATCGGGCTCCAACTCTGCCGTCGACCATCGGGCGTCTTGGACGATCGTCGATGTGACATCCAGTGATCTCGATCGTGACATGTGTATGGCTTATCATTTCTTGCATTGGTCATGGCCGCGTATGAATTGTCTGTTGGGTTCCTAGGAGAAGGGTGGGTCATGGGAGCGACGAGAAGACTATTCCATGCATGTTAGTTTGCGAAATGGTGTCGATGCCATGACATAGATTACATGCAGTCTCGAGTCACATCATAATAGGGCTTCCAGAATGGGGTGACCAAAGCGTGCCATACCGTGCTTGCATGCGTGCGTGCGTCATGCTGAATGAATATGAATGAAACTCAGAACGTCCACAGCCTGTCAAGATGACTCCAGACAAAAAAGTACACTCATGATCAAATCCGCCTGGCCAAACCTACTTTCGACAAACATCCACAGGGCGATTCTCTCGCTGGGGGGCACCGTCGGCGGTCGATCAATTGGTGGGTGGGTGGAAATGGCGGTCAGTGATTGGTCGATCGGTACAGATCGATGGCAGATCGATCGAGGAAAAGGGGCGCAGTGAATCCGGGGTATAACAAGGGATAACTGCTATGGGTCTTGGACAATTTCATCGGACCAGTACAGTAGTTGGAACGAAGACGGATGGTAAGGGTTGACTTGGCGTTCCCATGGGTGGGCGACTTTGTATAAGGGATGACCCAGGCCAGTGTGGCTCAAAGAGCGACGCCATGGATGAGTGACAGCGAGTATAATCTGCATGTGCCCGTATATTTACTTATACACATTACTCGCGAGTGACCCTACACTTTTCTATTCGCCTCCCTACAAGCGATATTGCGTTCTAGCTCGTCCATGACGAAGGGATGAAACTACCAGCGTTGAAGGAAACCTGAAAAAAGTGCCAGCCAACCGAGCGCGTTTGGAAAGGAGGATCGAAAGAAATCGCTGACCATGGCCCTGTCAGTACGCACCCGTATGGAGTCGCGCGGTGTGAGCCGCAACTCAAGCGCTTTGTCGCCGATCTTTTATTCATCTGGCTCTTTGTGGTCAAGAATGCGAAGAGTAGGTCGCCTTGCGCGCCTGTGACACGCGAATTCATGTACGTACATTGTATTTGGTGTGCATGGTGAATTCGATAGGATCTTCTTGGGAGAGCCCATTCGATATGCCGAATGTATATGGCGAGTTCATACTGTATTCCCTTTTCAGTCCTTTTCGATCGAAAAGAAATGCCTCTCAAATTTAACAGCAGTACGATTACATTATAGGTTTGTAAGCCAACATGATACGGTAGTTTCCATGGGTGCACTTTGACTGAGTGCTAACAAGCGTTATGAAAACCTTACTTCAATTAAGCGTGAGAACAAGAAAACGTGTCCATTTCAATTCATTTCTATTAACCTAAGCCCTCTCGAATCGAATCCGGCCCTCCATATTTGACTAAACTCCCATTCGTGCCGTCCACGTTTATGTACCTAATTAACGTCAAAGCGCTTAGGGGAAAGGGCAAAGGCGCAGTGGCCATGTGAACATGCACAGCTTGTTAACTGATAAGATGTGGCCCATTATGCATCAAGGAGAAAATGTATCGCTTTGTAAATACAATACGGATCATTACCGGCCTCAGTCAGGCCAAAACGAGCGTCAGCTATACGAGCATGAGAAGGTGCACAAAGAATTTTCTCATTCGTTCACGTAATTGACTATGTCGTCAATTGACGAAGGCAAGGTAAGACACAGGCCGAGGCTAACCTGTGCTTACTTTCCCACGCACCACTTAGATATCGAAATAGACTATTGGTGAAAACAGCACTAATTACATATAGGCAAAATTATATGCGCAGCACATACACCCCTCCTCGCGCACAAGCCCGAGTAACCCTATCGCCACTTCGTCCTCCTTCGCCAAATGAGACAGGTCGGAGACGGAAGGTGGCTGCGGCACCCTATGCACCCATGGCATTCTCCATTGATAACTTACTGAAGAAGCAATCACCCGCCAACGAAACACCAATCACCTCTCCCTCGACTGTTGGCCGAGTCGCAAAAACTGGTCTGGGCCCAGCAGATAGCCTCCCATTCCCCTATCCGTGGCCAGTCGATGGCCAGGGCAGACCACTGGACGAGAATGGTTCGACGGCAGCACCCGTCTTGTCGCCAGTGGCAGCATCGTTGGCCAACCAACAATTACCTAGTTTGGCCGATCTGCAGTTGCTGTTCGGAGGAGGAGGTACCACATGCGAGCAGACGTGTCCTGTGGGCGAGTCATGCCATTGTCTCTTGCAGGGCCCAAAGCGCATTACAGAAGAAACAGACGGAGTGGGGCTGACAGAAAGCCCCGACAGGCATATTCGAGCAAGCAGTTGGAAAAATTGGAGGACGAGTTCAAGGTAAGAAGGACGCCTGCGTCTGCCAGCAGTTCTCTAGACTGATGATTAGGTCATAAAGTGGGGTGACTGCCATCATATGCCATGTTTTGTTTCAGAAAGACAAATATCTGAGCGTCAGCAAGCGCGTGGAATTGTCAAAGTCATTGAACCTCAGTGAGACTCAGATCAAGACCTGGTTTCAAAATCGCAGGTACATCTGCACCCTAAACCTCAGTTTTATTCCCCAAGCAGCTATTATTCAGGACCAAATGGAAAAAGCAAGTGACGGCCAGCCTTCGTCAACTCTATCGCCATGGTCTCTATTCCCAATACGCGGCAGCGGCAGCAGCTGCCAACCCGGCGTGTTTTCTGCCCATGATGGCACCTCCTGGAATGTACGATCCCTTGGCAGCACCCCCACCCGATCAACCCAGCACCAGTGCCATGCCGTCAAGCAGCCCATGGACAGTACCAGGGACCATGTTCCTCGGCGTACCTGCAATGATGCAACCTTCGATTTTCGGCACCGAAACCAAGGAGAGCGGGACTGCTGGACGATCAACCTCAGCCGTTTCATCCTGTCCGTCTGAAACCTCGAGTGTCATAACTGAATAGTGCAGGACCCATCTGCGTGTTTTATTGACAAGGCTAGTCAAACCCTCATTGCCATATATGGATGTACAGTATGCAGTAGATGCACTGAAGTAAGCGTGACGCTCCAAACCACTCCGTGTTACAAAAGGACCCACACCTCGTTGCAGCAACAACCAAAGATTCCTAACAATAAGTCGTAACACTCAATATGGGCAAGGATAATGCAACTCTCACCACACAGGCAACAAACACGCCAAAATTATTATACGTCGTGAGTGTACTGCAAAATACTCGTAATCAGATCCTATTCATAGCGACCTCTGAACCACACCACACCTAACACATAAGCGTGACTACCATCCCTGCAATATGCAATGCATACACGCAGTCTACTCGTCTACTTCAAACAAACATGAAAACATACGAGACTAGCGAGCACATAAGTCAATCAGGTAGTCTCGTCAAAAGGCAACTCAATTACTACAAGCACCAAGTCTTGATCAACTGCATAGGGCAGTCACAAACCAGAATTAACTCATGATCAAGATGAAAAGACCTTTCCCAAACACAGTATTCAAATCAGAAATAGAATTAGAATCAAGCAATAACCGAAGTCCGAAAATATAACTGGCCTCATAAAAATATAACCAGCGACAACTCCAAACTTTTTTACGCCAGGAAGCATTCAACAGTTACCTGCACAACTTCTTGTTCCAGTTCTTTCCTTTTATCAGTGTAATAATCGGAATACTGAGCTCGTCCTTCGTAAACCAGAGCTACCTGCTTAGGATGACACTGTTTAAAATGCGAATACCATTGCCCGTATCCGTGACTCTTGCGAGGGCACACCTTGCACACGAAACAACAATTGACCATGTGCGACATGGCGTGCCGGATAGCCAAGTTGCCATTATGCTTGTGTTCAGCATGGCACTTGGAACATTTCATCAACATCTTTGCTTTCTGGCCGTAACGTTGCTTGAGATTTTGTATGAGCACGCGATAGTTTCTTGATGTAAAGATCGGGCCCTGATTCGGTTTCCTTCCTTTAGTACAGACACGAAATTTCTGACGAGGGATCAATCCGTTCTGCTCCGACGACGACGCCATTGAACCCGATAATAGAGGAGTAGTTGGAGTCGAAGAAGTTGAGCAATCTGAACTATTTCCTACACTGTCCATTTCATCATCATTATTTGCGGAAGATAAGAATTCATCGGTTTCATTTGGCGATTTGTCAGAAGCGTGTAAAGTCAAGGGCTGATCCATTCCCGAAGGAGACTGACAAGTTGATTCAATCGCAGGTTGTTTATTTGGTCCACTTGAGGATTCTCTCGATTTTATCTGAGACGACTCGCTCGCTCCCGGTACAGCTTGTCCATTCAATTCCACACGACGATTACCAGCATCTGGTCTGAAAAACTTCAGTAAAGATTTCCAGTCAAATATACCCCTACACCATGGCTTACCGGTCAGGAAACACATCAGTCGCATAAATAACATACTCGCAAGTTTTTTTACGAAATTCAGCCGCATGTGACGGCTGTGTAGGCGTAGCGAGTAATCCCTTCTGAGAATTGTATATGCTCAATTCAGCCATGAAATCGCTTAAAGCCGCTTTGTACTGAACATCCGCCGCTATGGCCTAGGAGAAACAAGACTGAATCATTTTCTAGCCAACGCAGAAGTCAGAAAGATGATAGGCACATCAGCAAAACCTCCAGCTATCATTCAAACTACGTAGAAAGAGGCCGTTCTTATGACCACATTCGTAACTGAGAGAGCCAAAAACTTGAAGATTCTGGCAGATATTAATACTGTGGTATGTCTCCTTCGCCAAAAAACAAATAAAACTACCAGCAAAACTACCTGTTCCCATAGGCCTACCTGTCCTGGATGTTTCGTTTTCATATGATTCACGAAATCGTTGGCCGCATAAGCTTCGTATGGTTCACCTTTCGAACAAAATCTATCATCATTGCCAGTTCCGTCGCACGTATACGTGTCTGTCGACGCGATTTTCAAATTATTTTTTCGTTCAACATGGCCAGACGCAGTGTGCGATGCCAAATAATCCACTGGCATACTAAAAGCAAGTCATGTTATGCGAGTATGTATTATAGTAGCAACATGAGATCTAAGCTATCCAAATTTTTAAGGCATAACACGGTTACTTACTTTCGATAATCGCCTAATAATGGCGAACAAAAGGTACAAATCGCCTTAGGCGCTTCCTCCATCTTGTTTGGATCGGAGGGATAAAAGAGGAGGTAGGATCACAGATCTAAAATGTTGTAGATCCGTGGATAACAAGATTCTTTCCGCGCGAAGACTGCCAAAACAAAGACATGAAAAAAACTAAAAGGAAAACGGACCTACAGTAAGCCGCCACATAAAGAATTTTACCGCACTTAGCAGACAACTGTTCTCTAGTCGCGGCAATTCGAATTGCGAAGAGAAAAGTGACTGGCTCTAAAAAATACAGTAAGTTCATTCTTCGCGAGCCCATACGTGGGAAGGAATGTAAATCATTCACAGCTTCTTACCCAGCTATGTCCCATTAGTCTGACACCCCTTTTTAACACAGGGAAATCAGTGCATTGAGTCCTTTGTCCTCTCGAGCAGAATTTAAATCTTCCTCGTGCATGACTGTCAAATGCATCCTTTCCTCGGCATCTCCTCTCCGTTTTTGTCACGCATACTTTTATGTGAGTTCTATTTTTGGGTGTAGAATCTAGCAAGTGCAATGAATTAGAACACTTTCTCTGGCACAGATGTTTGCCGACACCTTAGAACCTGTTTCACTTTTTGCACACACGTTTGGGCACTATGCATGAAATGACGTCAAGTGGAGTCCGCAAAGGAACGAAACAGCGCGTAGTCCCAAAACACAGACTGACCCGAGAAAGTGTATCAGTTTCGTAGGATTTGCTCGGGATAACAGGTTGTGATTGGATGGCAGCCAACTGGGTACTCAACACCTGGGGATATTGGCTGCTGTGTGCTCAGGTAATCCTAGTGCACTCGTCTCCGACAAGGCCTGGCTTTTGTCACCGCACCCCAGTGGTATCAACGTGTCGTCTTCCTTCACATTATTTGGACAGGATTGACCAAAATTATTATTGGAAGGTGGTTGATGCTAATGGCATACCCATACTGGGCACAGCCAACGTGTCGAGCGCGGCCATGGTCGAGGCTGCGCGCATGATCACGAGCATGCTCCAGCATTGCCCCAGCAATTACGCTGAGCAAATCGTGGTGAGAGGAGATCGTGTGGTGGTCCTGGGACGAAATGAGAAATTGCAAGATCTTCCCGAATTCCGGAACCGAGTCAACGATAGAAGTCTGCAGGGGCGACGAGGTTATAACAGTCTGGGTGTCATTGTGTGCGCCGAAGAGAACCTGCTGTGCGAAGAGCGTGATGACTATCGTGGTTACAGCGTGTGCATGCACGAATTCGCGCACTCTTTGGACGCCTCCTTCACCAAATTGGACCCTCCGTTCAAGCGATTGGTTGTGACTGCATTCAGGGCAGCAGCTGAGGACCAACGGCACATTTGGTCCAACACTTATGCGGCATCGGATCCAGCCGAGTACTTTGCAGAATTGAGTGTGTCTTGGTTTGACGCCAGTTCCAAGTACCCTGTGCCAGGCTCATTCAATGGAATATGGAGCAGGCAGCTGTTGAAAGGCTACGATCAGTTCATGAGCGAGCTGTTGAAACGAGTTTATGGCGATGACCAGTGGAGGTACTCGTGTGCTGATGTGTGTTCGGGTCCGATATATGAAGATCTGACTTGCTTTGTGTGATGCTCGAATAGAATGATTGAAAGATCTAGCCAGCAGAGAGAAGTACCTGAAGATGAGCTTTGATGCCCTTTCTTGAGTGTCGCCCTCTTGCTCATGCTGGTGGGGCTGTGCTCAAGGTTTGGATCTGGAGTTGGCCACTGGTCCTAAATACTGTGCATCCCCTCAAGCAACATCCCTTTGACCATCACTACACAAGTTTATCTGAAGAGACGACAGACATACTGTAAGTTCACTCACATGTCTACACAACACCAGTTTGTGCATTCACAGTCCATCACTTTCAAGAGTCCCATTCTTCGAAGACTTTCTGGCCTCGGTCGTCTTGACGGCCTTGTATTCTCTTCTGCTACAGCATTGCATTGCCGCCCAGTTTTCCTTCAAGGCGGCATATCCCACGCTTTCGCCTCGTTCAGCCTCGGCTACGGTCTCGGGCATGTACCGACCTTTGGTCTCTGGCAATGCCAGCACGCTGATCCCTGATGTGGCTGCAGCCGTACCCATGAGGATCATGGGTAGCATTTTGTAGATCTTGGCCGAGTGCACCACATAGGGCATGATCGTGCTGCCCAGGGTGCCCACGAAGGAGCTGAACCCCGTGCCCACCCCTCTCAGCTGAGTGGGGTAACTTTCTCCGGCCAACTGAACCAAGACACCAAAACTGAGGGTAATGCCGAATTTGGCAGCTAATGTCAAAGTGACGATGATCCATGGATTTAGATCGAGCGAATCGACTGGCACGGCGCAGAATAGGAGAATACCACAAGCGATCATGGATATGCTGAGAGGGGGAATACGGCCGTATCGATCCAGCAGGAACACGATCACTAGGCCCGCCGGGATCTCAACAGCCGCTTGCAAGGTGTAAGTCACAAACAGGTTTCCCTTCAGATTTTCCATATTGTAGGCTATGGCCAAATAAGTGAGGAGGTTCGCCGCCCAGCCGTACGTGATCAGACAAGTTTTCCACCTAAGATTTCTGGTACGAAATAAATCCTGAATCCGGGGCTTTCTTTGTAGATTCGTAGAAGGTTGCTCTATCTTCCTGCTCTCATGGTCGCTGCCGTGATCCAACCGATGCTCCTTGGTCAACTGCCTAGAGTCGAGCGAGTCATCAGCACTCGCGTGGTCCCCTGCGGCTGTGCCTTCATGCCCGCTGGTGTCCAGCAGCTTCCTTACAAGCTCCTCATTCAAAGTCTTTTTCTCCCATTTTGCCATCTTCCTCACAGTCTTCAACGCTTCCTGGTTCCTCCCCTTCGATATTAACCACCTCGGCGACTCGTCGATAAGGAATGCGAACGAATAGAGGAGTAGGAATGGTACAGAACCAGCCAGGGTCAGCTTCGTCCACGTGTCGCATAGCCAGGCCAGGCCGCCCACCACCACCACCGCCACTCCGTACAGTACGCACATGATCATAGTGACCATGGTCCGCTTGCTCGGGCCCACATATTCCAAGGCCCAAGTATAACTGACGTTCCAAGTAGACGTAGAACTGAATGCCATGAAGGATCGTAGGATAGCATAGGTCAAAAAGTTGGGCGCGAATACACTGGATATGCCACCAATCATATTGGATGTGAGTACTATGAAAAAGGCCACTTTTCGACCCCACATATCTTGGAAATAACTATTGATCAGACATCCGAATAAGGTGACCAGACTGTGCAGACTCATCATGGTTTTCGGGTAAATAGCACGATCGCACACCAAATCCCATTGAGTCACCACGGTCGATTTGAAGTATTCTTGGTCATAGACGAATCTATTGCACTCGTGCCACGACTGATTGCCTCCCACACTCACCCCGATCTCCTCGTCGTCCTTATACTTACAGGCACGAAGTAAGATCGGATCGGTCCAGTTCCAGTAATCACCAGGCTCCGATTCATTTCTATGGTCAGGCACGCACAAAAAATTGGGTGTATAGCCCAAGAAGACGAAGGCTACTCCGAACGCGTTCATAAAACATCCTGGTAGACAAAGAAGGTAAACCACAAATTTTTGATAAAGTCCAAATTGACCAACGTCTTCCAAAACTGCATCAAAATCCAAGACCATTTTTGATACCTCTTTCCTCCACCTTCTCAATAATTGAGTAGAGCCAAAGCAAATTCGAAGATACGGAATGCTTTTGTTGGCTAAACTGATAAAAGATGCTTAATGGGAGCGCGTGATAATGCCAGTGCATTGAACATCTATTTGATAAGGGATATTTGGTTTTGAGTGTACGCCATCGAGGCCAGGCGGCTTGCATGCGATTGACAAAACAGATTCGAACTACTTTTTCGTAGGCAATGCACAAAAGGCAGGATAGGCAATAAAAGCCTCCTAGCCTATATTAATCGTGTGAATGTCATTTTGAGCAATCTGGCCTGTCATTACGGATTATGCGCGTCAAGTAGGAAAACTGATTTTTATGGAAGTGCTAAAGTGGACAGGTTACCAGTTCATACCTATCGCACAATGTGTGAAATGAACTGAGCAT
Organism: Mesodorylaimus sp. YZB2_4; assembly: GCA_030248295.1. NCBI lineage: Eukaryota > Metazoa > Nematoda > Enoplea > Dorylaimida > Dorylaimidae > Mesodorylaimus > Mesodorylaimus sp. YZB2_4. The sequence goes on from JASANH010000626.1 coordinate 44,560, forward strand.
CGACACCCTGTCATACCTACAGTGCAAAATCAGGAGGCAAACCTCGAATTCACACACAAGTAGAAAGGCTAATGAGCAAATGGACTTCCCTATCAGGCGTGGGGTCCATTCATGTACTGTAGAGTTCGAGAAGGCCAGAGAATCTAGGAACGACTTCTATGTCGGGTCTGATCGCGGGTCCATGCAGTACAGAGTTCGAGGAGTCAAAGGGCACCCGCAGTCAGACCTGAAGTCTGGTCGGAAATGTATGGCAGCTAATACTGACGATGAGAGGTGTCGTACTTTCAAGCTAACACGATGCCCATAGTTTTGCCCGATACTTGCACAAACTGAAACACATGGTCTAGTTAATGCCAAGGATGTGTACATAGGCTAAGAGCATGTTTTTTATTCTTTGTGGAGCCAAGGCGACATAGGAGCAGCAGTTTCAGGTTAATGTGCAGCACCTAAATACCTAAAATTCCACAGCAGGTGTGCAGTTGCTGAAAGCTCATTTATTGCTCTGATATTTTCGCAATTTCTATCACAGCAAGATGTAATACGACTGGGTCCATGTTACAGGAGGGAATGACCAGTGGAGCTTTTGCACTAGGCCAACAACCCAGGGCAGCCAACCAAGTCTTCCGACCTAGACCATGTCTAAAACATCACCCTGACGGGTGAAGCTCCCAGCTGCTAGCAGCAACTTGATTTAACGAGCATTAAATAGTCCTTGTCGAAAAGTAAAACAGTCTACTCAGGCCAGTGTCAGTCTTACATTGCCAGTACCACCAGGCGGAGTCACCTGGCAAACATAACTCTGTGGTGGCTTTGATAAAAAGTTAGCAGCAACAACACTGACAGGTTAGTCCCGATACTGACACTTGACCAGGATCTGTCATGTTCGTCGCCCAGACTCATCCATCATATGCCTCTGCAATGGCTGAGCATGATGGCCGTCTTGATCGAAAAGGTCAAAGGCCTGGAGTATGTCGTTCGATTGAGTTGGTGTTCGAGTAATTAATGAGCAATAGGACTTGCTGACACTATCAACTACGTGGCAACAGGAGAGGGCACCTGAGTACCATGGTGATTTATTAGACAACAACTTGAATTTGGCGGGTGTGCAGAATGTTGTCTGCAAGACGCGGGAGTCACGCAAACAGTAGTGATTTTTAGCCTTGGTCAGCTTTGAGTTGAGTCTGCGAATAAGCAATCTAGATATATTTTGAGTTTGCTCTTGTAAACATAGAAATTCTTTGGCGGGTTTGGCTTGACGACAACGCCCGAACCATGGCGACATCTGATCCGAGCGATTTCGTCGTTAAACTCGCTCATTCTTTGCCGGTCGACGAAACAACGGAAAGTGTGTCGACTTGTGTGATATCCGATGATGGTAACGGTGAGAATGAAAACGGTGGATCGGCGTCGGCCAGCAAAGTTGTTCGAAAGACAGCCGATATAAAGATCGACGAGCAAGGTGTCAATTTCGAAAGTTTTCTTTTGAAAGAATCGATCTTGCAAGGATTGAAGAAAGCAAACTACGTACGCCCATCGCCGATCCAACTGAAAGCTATGCCTTATGGGCGTATTGGATTGGGTAAAGGCACTTTTGCACTTCGTCCCTCAATAGGCTTAGGCTTAGGCCAGGATAGGCTGGATTTAGGCCTAGTCTTAGCCGTAGGCTTAGGCTAGGATGGACTGAATTTAGGCTTAGTTTCAGCCTTAGGCTCAGGCTAGGATGGACTGAATTTAGGCTTAGTTTCAGCCTTAGGCTCAGGCTAGGATGGACTGAATTTAGGCTTAGTTTCAGCCTTAGGCTTAGGCTAGGATGGACTGGATTTAAGAGGTTGGGGGACAAATTGCAAAAGCGCCTGGGTAAGCTGCTCATGCGCGTATTGAGTTGTCAAGTTCATGATCGATTTGTCTCCTGTAGATTTGGTCGTCCAGGCCAAATCTGGCACTGGCAAAACGTGCGTATTTACTCTTTTGGCTCTGGAAACGGTCGAAGCAACAAATCCTGCTCCTCAGGTATCGACGAAGAGAAGTAGAGCACTCTATGAATATTACTTATTTTACCGTTTTAGGTTCTTATCGTTGCTCCAACTCGTGAAATCGCGTTACAAATTTCGGATACTTTGAAGACGATCGGATTCTACATGCTCGAGAAGAAAGAAAACGAGTTTACTGGTGTCAAAGCGAAAGTAGATGGGATCAGAATTGAATGTTTCATCGGGGGTACCGCACTGCAGGTGGACAAAGATAAAATCAAGTCGCAGAAGTGTCAAATCATTGTTGGAACTCCGGGTGAGGTTTTCGTCTTTGGCCATTCTTGCGCCATGTGATGTTTGCTCGCGTTTCAGGACGGATCTGGCAATTGATCAAGGAAGGACACCTATCGTTGGATGCTATCCGCTTGTTCATTTTGGACGAAGCGGACAAGCTGATGCAGGAGAGTTATCAGGAGGACGTGAAGTAAGTAATATGTTTCCATCGGATCATACCATTTTCAATGTCTGGTTTTCCTGCAGCTCAATTTACGCGCACTTACCAAGCGGAAAACAGTTGGTGGTCACTTCGGCAACTTATCCGAGCCAACTGGACGAGTTTCTAGCTCGTTATATGAAGACGCCTACTTTTGTGCAACTAGACACGGCGGACGTGCAGTTACTGGGTAAGCATGCATTGTGGTTATTTACTGTAGCGCTTTTACGTCGACTGTAATTTCGCGAAATATTTCAATGTGAGCCATGATGGACATATTTCAGGTGTTAAGCAATACTTGCTAATATCCGATATCAATCATACTGAAGAAGGTGGACAATTTCGTGATTTCGAATCATGGCTCGATAAAAAGGTCGAGGTGGTCCATCGACTGTTGTCGCGCATTACTTTCAATCAGTGCCTGATCTTCTGCAACCATCAGGACAAGTAGGTCGATTTGTACTTGAGCATGTATTAAACCTTTTCTCATTTTACCTTCTCTCAGAGTCGAATCGCTCGCGAAGAAACTAATGACGGTTTACAAGTGGCCTGCGTCGTACATCGCTTCTAACCTGAGCCAGACGCAACGGACGAGCGTCTTACGTCGATTGCAAAATTTTCAGATTCGTATTCTCGTATCGACCGATCTGGTATGCATTAGCTTTTTGTGTTGTCCTTGGCCCGCCTGCTTAGATCGATTCAGTAATTTTGACTCGAATGTTTTCGTCAGACTTGGGGGTGCTTGTCCTGATATGGTTCCCCTTTTCAGACAGCGCGAGGAATCGATGCGGAAAACGTGAATCTAGTAATCAATTTCGACTTGCCTTACGATCCCGAGACTTATTTTCATCGAATTGGCCGTGCTGGACGATTCGGTAATCAGCGGTTTTTCCACACGTTGTCGTTAGTGATGATAACATTTCCTTTGTAGGTGGATATGGAGCGGCCATTACTTTGACGTGCAATTTCTCAGAAGAAATGAAATTCTACTCGATGGCTGCGGATCACGCTTTTCAAGTTAAGAAACTTCCAGGCATCAACGACATACCGAGCAGTCTGACGGAGAACGAAAATTATTATGTGGGTTTGCCAAAGCTGGAATTCCCGAGTGTGGAGAAAATGAACCGGTTTGCATCCAAAGACAAGTTTGGGAAAGCGAAAGGACAACGACGCAATGATTCCACTGCACCCAAGCCGGAGCCGATAGTTTCGGACGGTGTGGACGACTACGCGAAATTGATTCAATCAGCCGGCCCAGTGGAGCGTTGGTCTCCAACTGAATTTGTGTGGGATAGCAAGGACACTGGGTATGGAAAGCAGGATAGTATGGTTAGCGGGAGACGCCGTGAATATTCAAGAAACGAGATGCTTTGTATTCTGAAGGACAGTCTGTCTTCATTGCCGCCGTCTCGAGGTTCAGTTGGAACTGTACAAGCGGACAGACGCGAATTGTCGCCGATATTGCCGACGGAACAAACAATCAAAGGCCATCGAATCAACGTGAATACCTTATTCGAATATTTTAAAGGGGATTTGAGCGCGGCAACAGCCGAAACGACGAGAAATAATGAGAACGATCACCGCTCGGCCGATGGGTCATTGCTCAATCAAGAAGAAAGGTCGACTGCATGCGAAGGCGTACCAGAGGAGACCGCACAATCTCCGAGGTGCTATAGTCGACAGCAATTGTTGGAAATTCTACGATCGTGCGATCAGGCTAACGACAAAGCTGAGTCGCAAAAGAGTCCAGAAATCGATGTGGTATCCGCCAGAAAGGATTGTGTGAAACGATACTCCAGAGAAGAAATTGTGGTAGTGCGGCCATTGTGCGATCGATCTATGGCCGAAAAAGTGTTCAATATGCGAAAGCTATTGTATACTTTTAAAAAGAAGAAATCAAAGAAGATTGAAGAATGTGATCAACTGATTCGACGGTATTCGCGTGAAGAACTGTTGGCCATACGGCCGCTATGCGATGAAGCGTACGCGAAGAAGAGATTCGAATTCTGGCGCTTGAAGGATACATTCGATGGGAAGGAATCGATTAAAAAGAAGAAAATTACATTGAAACAGAAATCTGTGGAAACTGAATCGGCAATGGTAGCGAAGGATAAGGTGTTTGGTCAGAGACAAAAACCGGCTGTGGGAGTATCAGTGGCTGATCCAAGTTTTCGAGCGGAGAAACCGAACTTGGGCTCGCAAATGACGGCTTCTGTTGAAGTGGAGCGACAAAAGCTGACTTCATTAGTGGCGCAATCTTGTCAAAAGGAGAGGTCGAAAGAGGCGGTGGTGCCAGTTGTGGATATCAGAACACAATACGACGCTGCCATAACGCAAGCCGCTCAGTCGTCATTTTATCAATTTTTTGGCAGCTGCACATTGAAATTGCAAGCGGCAGCTGTGGATGCTCGAAAGCAGATGGTGAAAGTGGAGGTGGAGACTCAGACTGACGAACTCATTCCGTTCAATATAGATCTGCTATCAGTGCCTAGTCGGCAGCCCGGTTGGAAAACAGTCTCTTATAGTCGTGATCAAATGTTGGAAATGTGGGCGAGTGTGGCCAACCCGAACTGGTCATTCAAGCACAGAAAATATCCTTGGATTGACGTTGTGGAAGAAAACGGGTTATTGGTGGATCGGGATTATGGAGGCGGGAAAGCGGACGAAGGGGACGAGTATGAAGAGGAGGAAGAGGATATTGGTCAAGTGCTTAGTCGGTACAAGATTGCTTTGAGCAAATATGGAGAAGCACTAGAGCTTTACACAAAGTATCTGAAGACGCACAGTAAGTAGTGGCAAGGCGATTGAGTGCTTGATTGCGTAAAACGCGCGAGGGAATGTGTACTCGTATGGGGAATTGAATGATTGGAAAAGGAAATATGTTGTGCTAAGTAAAGATGTTAGGGTGGTCGACATTGACGTTATGGTATGCACTCGGGGGGCTGCTTTGTCACCTGCCCGCGAGGCTCGTTCGCGTTTGTGCTGTCAGAAGAACAATGCAGTGAATGGATGTGCCCGGGCCAACAGCTGCGCGAGTACAATCTCATCCACTCGAGACACCTTTGAGGTAATGACCAGGCATTTCGAATCATTCCTTCAATCAAAACACGGGTGCCATTTGTGCACCTACGAGTACAGGGTGGGGGAGGGAAGTGTTTCATTTATATCCCGTCAAATCATCAGTTGCTTGCAGCTTCCCTGCGCAGTGCCCTTGGTGTGTACACTTCTCGACGGCACACGTTTTGCTCAAGTTTTGGGGCCAAAGCTAACTTTTTCAAACTCGACGGGCGTGTAGAAGAGGAGTGCGCATCGCGACTGCCGTGATCCCGAAAAGAAGGCCAACAACGGACGACGAGCTGTTGAGACTCGTTTTTAAGCCAACTTTTCGAATTCAGCCTCGAACTAGCCTTTGCCGCTGTCTTTTGAGAAAGGCGTAGAAGAATGTTGGCGCGCCCCGTAGAACGGAATACGTGCTGCTGTAAGTTTAGCTCCACTGAAGACACCTACGAGTCCTGGTGCCGCAGGAAGCTCTTCTTGGACTAGCTGTGTCCTCCCTGAGCGGGTGCCAGCCGAGACTCGTCGAAGCGGTGCTCGCCAGCACGATAACATACGTGCTTATGTCGTATTAGTTGATTGGATGGTCGTCAGAGGCAAAGGTCTGCTTAGTGGTCACCATACCTGGCAGACGGTGCTATTTTTGGAAAATTATGCCCAGAGGATGGGGGCGTGGTCACTGCTAGCGACTGGTGTCACCCGCGTGTAGCTTGTTGTCCATTCCTTGAAATTTTCTGCTCATTTGTAGGCTATCGTTGAAGATGGCGGCCACCGAGCGGGTTACAATTCGTATGTCCCGCGGCGATCCATCTACGCCCTGGGGTTTCAGACTGCAGGGCGGACAGGAGTATGGAAGTTCACTGACCATTGGAAAGGTGATAAGTTTTCCCGGTGGGGTCTGCTGGCAGTGAATAAGTGCTTTTTTGCAGGTCATTGAAGGCAGCTTAGCCGACAGGGCTGGTTTGCAAGAAGGTGACAAACTGCTGGAAGTTGGTCATTCGCATGCGTTGAATTTGAGCCACCAAGGTGCCCAGGATGCAATTGTGAGGAGTGGAAATACCTTGGATTTAGTGGTGGAGAGGTGAGAGAAACAAGGTTCTACAATCTACGCGCTCTAAGTTACCCACTCTAGGCTGGCATCGCGCTCATGGAAGCCGTTCGTACCACCGATAGAGTTTCCGGCTGAGAATAGCGTCACCACCACATCGGTGGTGTCTCGGCCATTCGGGCAACCCCAACAGAACTACTCGTCCAGTCGGAGCGTGGTGACCGAGCAATACAGCAGCGGCGGTGCCAAACCGACCTCAGCTGATCAGTATTTGCAGCAAACTGGAGGCCTCTTCGGCACCGAGTAAACACGTGTTTGGCTAGTCACTACTTTTTGACAAACATTCACACATTTGATTTAGTCCAAAACTAACAGCCCCGGCTCCAAAAGAGGAACCGACTTATTTGAAGTCGGAAACTTTACGAATGATCAAGGAAAGCGAATCGCGCACGTCTGGTGGAGGCCATAGTGCGAGCCCGCAGCCACCTTCTGGAGGTAAAAGATATTTCAATGTTTTCTGCTCTGCTTTGACAGTGATGCAGCCATGTTTCAGATGCGCCACCCCCATCTGCTGGCACCGGAGGAGCACCGGCCTGCGATAACTGTGGACGCATGATTCAGTAAGTGGCAAGACAGAGTGAAGAATGGCCAATCTCGAAGTACACGATAAGTCTATGTTTTCAGTGGTGTTTTCTGCAAAGCTGGTGGAAAGACATTACACGGAGATTGCTTCAAATGTGCCACTTGTGGTGGCTCATTGAAGAATATAGGTACGGCTTGCATGGAAGGAACACGATGGGGGATCCTCAATTGGGGACCAGACACACTTGTCATCCTGCTTTTCTTATCGTTTTGGTCCCGTCTGCCATCTGTCGCTGTCAATGACGAAGGAGCTCATTTAGGCTACTTCTTGATCCATGGCAAGCTCTATTGTGACATCCACGCTCGCCAGCAACAAGAGAATCAGTTCAAGGCTGCGCCACCAGTCGACCCGAATCTGTTCCAGTAAGTGCTGTCTTGTCTCCTTTATGTCGAATGGTCATGTTGCGTGGACGCCGAATTTGGAAACTCGTTATGGTATGCCTGCGAGGATGCGGTTGTGGTGGTGTGGTTGTGAACACTACCCCTCTGTTGATGTTTTGAATGCCATTGTGTGCTTTGACGTGGATACCTTTTTGATTGCCTTTTCAGCACATACCCCACGCCGGGTAGCCGCAAACCGATCGAGCCACCAAAGGCATTGTAAGCATGGGATTTTGTGTTCTGTTCAGTTCGTCTTCATCCCCAGAGAACGAGATAACGTGTTGTCAGCGACACTCGAACAGTGCCTCTCACTGACGTGGTACTAACCGCGTATTCGATTTTCAGTTACCAACCATCGGTGTTGAACAAGGGGCCAGTATCGGTCCCAGTTCCAAATCCGAGTTCTTTGAGCCCTCGCGGGCCCAGCGACTCGAGTAACTACACATCCAACTATCAGTATCGCAAAACGACAAAGACCACCACGAGTACAACTAATCAACAGCAGCAGCAACAGGAACCCTACTCGACGACTTACAATGCACCACCGCCACCATCCTGGGAGCAACCGCAGGCACCACCTCCGTCAATACCGTTGGGGTCGCCTAGAAGCCAGCAGCCATACCAGTCTGCACCATCGCCGAGGTCCACCTCGTACAATGTTCAATCGGACAGGACGGGTATGTGCTCCGTGAGAAGGCTTTCTACCTGCAGCTATTTCAGAGTAGAGACAATAGTTGATAGATAGCAGGTGTGTGCCAAACGCATTTGCATCATGCGCTCTTGGGAAAGGAGAGTAGGCTCGGTCTCAAAATCAAGAAGAGATTATAGCAGTCTTATTCGACCATTAGGGGGCGATCACGAAGCTGAACACTATGGACCTAAAATTAGAGATATACCAGTCCAAGTTCAGACTGATTCGGATATCTCCATGTCGAATCCCCCAACGTCTGTTACCCCTCACCCGGACACCCCACTGCCACCACCGCCGCAGCCACACAATGCGCCGCTACCGTCGTCCGTGGTGAAGCCAAAACCAATGGGATTGGAACCGAGCACCCCTCGGTCCAGGCGGCGACAAAAATGGCCACCTCCGCCAGATCCTGACCGTCAGATGGTACCATACTGGCGCATCCCTGCAGGTTTAAGCTCGGACTTCGGTCCAGGGGCTTCACTGGCTGATGACGAAGATTATCGACGTATAGTCACATATCGTCATTCTTCCGACCGCCCTCCCCCAAAGCCCAAGCGAAATTTCCTCCTGGAAGATGTGCATAAGCTGGAAGAATGGAGGCTAGAACAGGAGAAGCTAGCACCGGATCGAGCTGCAGCTGCGGCCATGCTAAAACGAGCATCGGCCGATCGGCAGGTTGAGAACGAGAGCCGCGATTGGACAAATGAGGAACCACAATTGCAGAGAAGAGCAGTTGCGATCAAGTCGGTCGAACTGTGGCAAGACGAACAAGGACAACAAGATGGCAGGACTGTGGACACTGTCCCATCTTTCATGTCTGAGCAGGAATCAGCGTTCAAAAGAAGCGTGGCCGATTTTGGCCAAGAGCATCCTCCCCGACCCCAGGAATACCCAGGTGGATTATACGATACTGACCAATCCCATATTAGCTTCTCGCAAGCTTTTCAAACTATCAAGACCGACGAGCACTTGAGCGGCCACGTCCGATTTGATGATCAATTCGATCAAGCTCGGCCACCCGGAGCATTCGCTATCGATACCAGGACGGAGTACCAGCACGTTAGTAATGGTGATAGACACGATCCGCTGGCGGATTTGACTCACGATTTAATGACTCTAAGTGGCGAGAGCAGTCTGGCCGAGTCTGTGACGAGGATGTCCTCCAAGCTCACATCGGGTACAGACTGGTCATTTTGAGGTGATGGTGTCAAATGGTCAATTGATGACTTTTCGGGATTCTGTTTTTCAGCCAACTGTCCTTTCCCCGCCATTATGAGTGCCCCACTTAAAGTCTTACAACTGTCGTTTCAGAACTCGCTGTTTGCAAGCGTAACCTGTAGTGGCATGCTCTGGCTAGCATTGTGTGTCGTTGCGTCCGCTTACTTTGTTTTCATGTTTCAGTGTCAACAAAAGAAACCAAGTGGGGAGGAGGCGGCAGTGCCCCGTTTGGGCCTGGACGGCAACCAGCGGCTGGTGCAAGGGTGCCGAGACGAGGGCGAGGTATTTTGAAGCAATTGCACGAGGCACCCAGGATACCAGTTTGCGAGTCGTGCGTTAGGGAGATTAGGTGAGCACATGTGGTTTGCAGACGTGCTGGTCCGTGGAGAGTGTACGAGCCCTCGGAGAAGCATGGACACCTCGCTCTCTATTTTCCAGAGGTCCTTTCGTTCTGGCGCTAAACAAGACCTGGTGTCCGGACCACTTCGTTTGCGCCACACAGAATTGCCGTCGCAAACTCCTGGATATTGGTTTTGTGGAGGAGAATGGTTCGACCCATTGCGAGTACTGTTACGAGAAGTACCTGGCCCCGCCATGCTCCAAGTGCTCAAGACCCGTTGTTGGAGTAAGTCTTCCGTCCTCTGCTGAGTACCTCTTATGCCTTTCCCTCTCCCCATCTAGGACTGCTTGACCGCCTTGGGCCGTCAGTGGCATCCGCAGTGTTTCGTATGTTCGCATTGCCACGGGCCCATTGGAAACTCGGCCTTCTACATGGAGAATGGTCAACCGTACTGCGAGAATGGTACGTGTACTACGGCCCCGTGCCAGACGCACAGTGCAATCAAGTGTGCTTGCAGATTGGAACAACTTGTTCACCACGAAATGCGTATCTTGTCAATTCGCCATCGACCCGGGCGATCGATGGGTTGAGGCGTTAGGCAGTGCTTATCACTCCGAGTGTTTCAGCTGCTCGGTAAGTAGGTAATCTCTGATCACAGAAAGTGATCGATCGTGATCAAACTTGAACGCCCAATAATAGGTCATTGTGAGGCTACAGCTTGCATTTTCATTTCAGGTGTGTCAAAAGAATTTGGAAGGACAAAGCTTCTTCGCCAAGGGTGGTCGGCCCTATTGCAAGTCCCACGCCTGAAAAATATCAATTCAATAATAGAAAACATCGAACGTTTTCAAACTTTCATCAATTCATTTTAAACATGCATTTTGTGTCTTCTCGACCTTTGCCTTCTTGTAGCTTAGGCCACTTTCGTCAGATTACTGTAGTGCCTAGAGGTACGATTCGACTGACGGATGCCTAGCTTGTGTTTCGTGATCGATCAGCGTCCATCGATAAGCGATGTAGGATCAATGCGTGTTCTAGTCTAGTGTGTGAGAAGGAAATATGTATCGCGAGAGATCCTTGTCAGATTGATGTTCATGCAACAATTCGCTAGTGCCGTTCTCGAAATCTTACATATCTGGTAAGAAAGAGTCAAAAATGGAGCACAGATCATCGAGCCATGAACACAGGACACACTAGTCATGATATATCGGTCAAGTGACCTAGTGATCAGACCGACAAGATCACCGATTACAACTGAAGTTTCACAGACGCTTTCGCCATCTTTGCACCAAAGAATCCTCGCCAGCCAGAAGTATCTTTGCCAGAACTGATAAATTCAACGAGTCGAACACCACGTCGGTAATTGCGGAACGTGTAGTTGGTCTGAAAAGTCAGCATTCTAGAACACTGTGATAACAGCCACATACTGTAGAACTTACCTCTCGCCACTGGCCGCCTTCCGCTACAGACAACACGCACTTTTCGCGGAATGGATCACTCACAGTTCGTTTATTCGAATTCAACAGGTCCACCCTGAGCTCGTACTCGGCGCCGCAGTCACGTCGTCCAGCGTACCTTAAGTGCGAGAGAATGACAGCAAACAGTAGCGAACTGAAAGGACAGCTTACCATTCCGACACGAGAATATTCGGTTTCAGCTCATCCATTATCCAATCTTCTACGCCTTCCGCCACCAAATCGATCCTCTGAATTTTGATGGCCTTGTAAAACGACGTGGCGAAGCAGCATTCCAAACCGTGGGCACGGATTCCGGGTGGCTTCTCGATCGGATGCATTGTCGCGCCATTCGGTAACTGAATGCTCGTATTCCATGAGCTAGGAAAAACGCGCCAATGAGTAAATCGTTCTGAAACAAGGAGACATGACTGAACCTCAAAAGAGACTGGTGGTAAGGCGAGTGGTTTTGTCAAAGAAATCCGAAGATGGCTTTGCAAAAAAGCCCACTAGCAGTCCTATCATATGGATATTTCGTTCTCCCCACTGAAATCCTTGGCTCGCCCTAGGACCAACTAGGGCTGACCAGCGGATGGCCCAAGTCAGGAACAGTCAGGAACCATACAATAGATTTTCAGAGACAGATGGTGGTGTTTTTAAAAATTTGTTGTGGGCTGAAGCCTGTTCTTGCCTCTAGCCGGCCAGCAGTTTAAGCAAGGCTGTGCGGGGACCAGCACACACAGCAGCATCCCTCTGCGTGTCTCCACTGGAAGCATCTCCATGCGAGTGCATCCTGGACTGGACACCAACTTCCTCGGACGATGGCAGACAGTGGACACTGTCGGTCAGGACTGTCTCCTCGTTTGGCTTCCGTCTCATCACTCGGAGCATCTCGACTCGACGGTAAGTGGGTGAGTCACTCACGGTCTGACGTGCAAGGTCAGAGAGGCTTTATGGTTCGCAAACCGACCTCCGTCACCTGGGATCGAACTCAGGACGAGTCCGCTCGCTCCCGAGCAATACGGAGAGACCAACACCAAACCGATGGACCACCGGTGCCGCAGGCAGATGGCAGGTGGCCTTATCACCACGAAGTAAGGAATTGGTAGCGTATACTGTATTCGCCCTACCCAACTCATGCACTCACCTTGCCCGCTGTCATTCTTTATCAGGTTCCTTCCGTACGGATTCTTTCGCCAAATAAGCCGATAATCGACATCCTTTCCTGTCCTAACGGAACGAGCACCGATCAATCGAATCGGGACAACTCGTCCATCCCTTTTGCATTTGGAAACCCAGAATGACGATGTTGGAGCCAGCATCTGAACCCAGCGCCGATTTACCAAAGCGCAATTGGAGAAGGTCTTTAAATCATTGATGCGCAAAAAAATTTCGATTAAGGCGTCATCTGAGAGCGAATCCATCGCCGAGGTGATCTGAAAGGGATTCAGCTACTCCACTAGCTGCTCTTGCCGAAGACGGACTGGCCAACGTCTCTCCACTCGGACCACCCACCTCCACGAGTGTAATCAATGGCAAGGTCAGCGAGGGTCGATGATTTTAACTGACCTCTGTCGCATTGTAAAGTGGCTCCACTTCCTCCTTCTGGCAGCAGAAGACTTAATTCAAAGGAAAATCGGAGAAAGGTCAGAATTTTTGGTCCGTTGCAAAAGCATGTCTATCTGGGGTGCATTTTTGACTCAGATCTGTGCCAAAAACCAGCCACATAGGTTTGATTGAATGGGTACACTGTGACTAAATATTCGAATAATTTTTCCAAGACGCTTTATATACAGATCATACAACAGCAGCATATTATCTCTTCGTAGAGCATCCAACACGCTAAACTACGCCGAATCTATCGTACACCATTTGATCATATATTTGTGAACACTCCATGATCCTGATTCATCCCATTCATTCAAACCCCAACGTCACCGATGCCTTGGCCATCTTTGCCCCGAAATAACCTTGCCATCCTTGAGTATCCTTTCCAGCACTGGTGAAAGCAACAAACCGTATGCCGCGTGGATAGTCAGTAAATGTATGGACACTCTGAAATGAACACATCTTGAACAATCTATAAATTCAGATGGCACTCAAACATACCTGCGTCCACTTGCCACCCTCCCATTGAGGAACCACGCACGTCTGGTGATGATCAGCGGCAGTCCTTCCATTAGCACCCAACAGTGCCACCGCCAGCTCGTACCTTGAACCGCAGTCCCATCGCGCAGCGTGCCTGTAACAGACATTACTGTAATGTACAGATCTATAAGGGCAAACTGAACTCACCACTCTGACACAATGATGCTGGGACGAATATCGTCCAATATCCAGCTCTCGATACCTTCCGCCAAAAGATCGATCACTTGAGTTTTCTTAGCTGTGACAAAAGACGTAGCAAAACAGCACTCGATATTTTCCCCATCGGCTCCAACTGGTGGCTTCTCGATCGGATGCATGACGACGGACCTTTCGATTTCGACACTTTCATCCCATGTTTCTGGCAAAATAGTCCAGTGTTGAAAGCGCTCTGAAACAAACAAAGCACCTGTTATGAGTTCCGAATATAATCTGGCCTTAGCTTCGTTAAGTTCCCAAAAACCAAGAAGTAGTGCACCCTTTAGATCGAAGAAGCGCAGCACCACCTTGTGGTTACAAGCCAAACACGATCCCCGCTCACCTTGCCCACTGTCATTCTTAATCAGATTCCTTCCGTACGGATTCTTTCGCCAAACAAGGCAATAATCGATATGACGTCCTGTCCTTGCAACTTCTAATACAGCCGTTGGTACCAGGCGCCCATCCATTTTGCACTTGGTGGCCCAAAACGAAGACGACGAAGTCAGAATTTGCGCCCATCTTCGACAAACCAAAAGACACTGGCCCAATGTCTTCTGATCATTCAGGCGCAACAGGATTTGGACGACGGCGTCATCAGGTAATGAATCCATGGATTACAAGCTCTGAAACGAAAGTCGAACCGTAAAGCATTTCCACATGGATCAGGTCACAAAGAACTCATGGTATGAACCATGTTTTCCAAGTATGCAGTTCAGACCAACTCGCATAGTTTATTGGGCGCCTAATCCCTGGACAAAATTTATTTGGACTCCGCATGTATAAATTACTGAAATCTACTACTCGCCCCTCTACAGTATCATCTGAAGACGAGATATGCTGTGTGACTTTCATTCGAATTTAATCGTTACAGATGCTTTGGCCATTTTCGCTCCAAAGAAACCAGACCAAAATTGAGAATCACGACCCGAACTGCGGAATAAAACGTATCGAATATTGTTTGGGTAGTTTCGAAATTCGTGCAGACTCTAAAAAGCACAAAAAAAAGAAAATAGTATTGCCTGATCGCAAAAATTAACAAGCACTGATCTACCTATTCCCAAACCCCGCCATGCCCCTGCTGCACCTCGCAGTCGTCCCGGAATGAATCGACCGGAGCGGAGTCCTCTGTCATGCCGTCCTGGAACAAGTAAGCTTCCAAAGAGTACCGCGATCCGCAATCTCTCGAAGCAGCATGCCTAAACATAGAAATGAGTCATGTGGATATTTCGTGGAAACTAAGTTGATCACCACTCGGATACGACAATAACTGGTTTGATTGTGTTTAATATCCACGGCTGAATCCCCTCGGCCCATAAGTCCACTTTCTGACTTTTGATGCAGTCGAAATGCGTAGTGACGAAACAGCACTCGATACCCAGACCGCCGTCGTCGACCGTTCGAGGCGGTTTTTCGATCGGATGCATCTCAGCACGACCTTCATCGGCCACATACTGCGGACGATCCCAGCGTGCCCATACGTCTTCACCCTCAGGCTCTATTTCCCAGTGTTTGAAACGTTCTAAAAATCAAACAACTTGGCAAGCAAGAAGGAAAAGTTTATTGGCTTATGTTTTTAAGCACATGGCAATAGCCATGTTAATCGATGCATATTTCAGTAAGGCACCACTCCCTTTACTCCCCCCACCTACGTATGTGTTCAGCTGAAGCAGTGCCAAGATACGCACGCTGAATATGAGTCATGCGAAGGTAAATTGGATGGGCAGGCCTTCAGCAACGATCAGGGTAAACCTCATACACTGGGGACATGGGTGCACAGCTCCAAACACGCATCAGCTTCCGTCTTCCAGCATATGCAGTGTAAAGTCGAGTACACTGTTGGTAGAGCGCCTTTTTTTGGTGCCATGGCGGGTTGGATGTGTCCATTCCATGTTACTGGTCAGTCGTTTTCTTCATAAGTTAGTCTGTCATGAAGGATGCCTGATACCCTGGAAATTGAATCGACCATCGCGCTGTAATTAGATATCTGATGCGAAAGAACAAAGCTGACACAAAGATCCATGATTGACTCGTGACTGTTTTATGGCAAGCACGCCATCACGCAGTGTCAGCTCTGTTCTTTCGCATCGGATATCCAATGACAGCGCGGTGGTCAATTTCCAGGATTCCAAGCATTTCACGATCAACAAACTTTTGAGGTAAGCGATTCACCAATAGCAAGAGCTGGGCGGGCCAAATGTAACTCACAATCTTAAAAATGGACGCTCTATCCAATGGTGTGCTTCACTTTACACTGCACTGGCGCGTTATTGAAAAGCCAGCTCATTGTCAGACACCCCTCGTGCACGCTTGCTTGACAGTACATGGCTTACCTTGCCCGCTATCATTCTTTATCAGATTTCTCCTATACGGATTCTTGAACCAGATGAGTCGATAATCAACGCGATTTTCATAGTCGTTTGCGTGAATTGCAAGCAACGGTTCGGGTATGACCTTCTTATTTAGCTTGCATTTTGCTATCCAAAAGGGCGATGACGGCTCTAAGATACTGGCCCATCGACGACACACCAGAGCACAGTTTGCCAAACACTTTGGATCGTCGAGTTGGAGGAAAATATGCTGCAGAGCATCATTCATTAGCTTCTCCATAATTAAACACCCAGTCCAGTGTGAGTACAACTCCCATCGAGCAGCCAGGAAGAACTGATGACTAGAGAGAAACGACATCTTGGTTGCGTCAGTGTGACTAGCAATTTCTAAACTAAGTGGCCGCTTCTTAGCAGACAATTTTTCTACGTATATTAAAGCGTGGGAAATACGTTTTGGCTGTGTTCAAATCAGTCGATACAAATTCTTATCACAGGAAGGCATGAAACTGCTCCTTGGGTTTATTGTGTGCCATGTCATGTCTTATGCCATAAATTCTTTTAGCACGTTGGGAACAGATCTCCGTTCTGGTCATGTTTGATAGAGCAGCACCTCTCTTCGAAGGAGCCTGGCTGCTCAAAATGCCGCCAACCCACATTGTTACGAGGTCAGGACAGATAAGGGCACCACAACAGCAGATTGGCCACTGTATTATTAACCACGAGCATGCAATCGTATAGGAAAATGTACGGCTAGTACAAATTTGGAAATCATAACGCGCTAATAATCTACTTCAGAAACTCGAAACGCTCAGCTCACTCCTCCATCACCTGTTACTATGCATGCCTATGCCGATAAGGATGCTAGACAGGGCACTTGGGTAATTTGCAGGCCCCTTGCCAATCGCTGAACGATGGCCCCTTCACGTTCTGCACGAAAGTGTCCAACTCGCACCATTCCTTGCCCGCGCAGAACTCGAGTTCTTTCAACTCAGCCAGGCGGTGATCGGGGTTGGTCGGGTCTGGTTCGTGGAAGATGAAACGGACGCTGGGCGAAGGGGTGTCGGTGTACTCCAGAATCAAACCAGCCGAGGTTGGTGTCTCAGCTACGTCTTCAGCCTTCATCAATCGGATGAGGGACAAGACGGTTTCCGTGTGGGCAGCATAGAAGTGACCAGCGCGTCCTTTGATACTTCCATTCCTAACTGATTGCAAAGTTTGGATGATTTGATCCAGCCATAATCCGGCCATGATGCGGGCGCATTCGCTGTCGTTTGCGCAAAGGATCTGATGCGCCTCGGCGAACGAATTGATGGCAGCGACCATGTCTTTTGGTGGGTAGCCTTCCAAACTTGGTTTCGTCACCCAGGTCGGCAATGGAACATTGAAAAGTCTCTGAAACGAAACAGTACTGAAACAGTACAGCCTGTCCTGCTTCAGCAGCACCCTACGCAGATATAAGACACGCAACGGATTTATAATAAGTTTTGATAAATAAATTCCCGGGATCAGTAGACATTCAAGATAACTGTACAATCAAAACTCCTTATCAGGGCTGCCAAGGGGGTCGATCTGATGTGAGGCCCCTGAAACTTTGGTGAGGCGTGAAATGAGCAGGGCTCCCTCTCACGCTCCTTTTGGGAGGCCCTTACAGTATAGGCAAGGTGGCCGCTGCGGAAATCATGATTCGAAGTGCCCTGCACGTTCGTTATACGACTGGGTCCGTATTATTTGAGGGTAGAGCTTTTGCACTACGCCAGAACCCAAGGCAGCCAAACAAGTCTTCCGACCTAGCCCATGGCTGAAACATCACCCTAACGGGTGACGCTCCGAGCTGCCGGCTCCGTGCAGAGTATCGATCGTCAGTCGAGCCTCTACTCGGTTACGCCACTGCTGATGGCACAGGTGGCTGACACTGGACCATTAATCTCACAATCAGAGGAGCTGGTTTAATTCCCGCTTAGGGCCAAGTTTTTGACCATATATATCTGATACAAATGCAAGACAATCGTGCTCTACGAGCCCATACCATGTTTCCAATATTGTCAGCCACATCAGCTAGGTCGCTGAGTGAGGCATTGAGCCCGCTGCTCTTTGCAATGTATTCCACCAGCTGCTTGTCCCTATTCAGCCACTCGTTGGCAGGTTCATCAGTGTCATCGCTGATACCCTGGTAGGCTTCGGTATAGTGCGGGCACTTGACATTGTACATTCGGAGGAGCGGGTCGTTGATTTCGTACGGCATTGCAGTCCAGATCAAGGACGGATTCCAGACGGCACGCCCCTTGGGCGGAAACAAACCAGCCATACATGACTGTAAAGTCTGTTGGCAACGTTCGGCGCTCGAGCTGTATGCTTTCACCTGAAATGGGAAGTTGAGAAAGGTAAAAGAACACAAGAACTAACCTTGGAAGGAGAGAATTCGGCCGGAATCAGGTTGTTATACCGGGTGCGTAAAAATTGCCCAAGCGTGTACGCCTGTCGTTTGCCGATCTAGGTAAAAAAGGAGTTGACGAGGTTGACGAGGTTGGCAAAGAGTGTCTGGGCTGCACTAGACATGTGGGTATTTCGATGCAGCACTAATTTTAGCTGTAGCTAATTTCATACATGATGCATTGAGGGTTGCCGAGTAAGGCAAAGCAAAGTAGCTTACATTGGTCAACTGGCTTGCACCTTCCCAAGCCCATTCTTCGTGAGATGTGTCTCCTTTGAGAAACTGAGCCGGATTACGGTTGCCGTGACGAAATCCCTGGAAAGAAGGATCGTGTAACATGCATGGAAGAATGCAAAACACCACCCACCCTTGTGTCAATATGCAAACTGGATAAGCAGTTATATAAACCTATCTGCTATGGCACCCAATCCTAGTGCATGGCTTGCTCACACAACCACCTTGGTCCAAAAGGCAACTTCTACACCTAGCGACTCTCAGTGCATCCTCGCTCGCCCAGGTTTCACCCATTGCATACCACTATGACGAATTTGACATTGTCAGCCGAAGGCAGCTCTTGATTGGAAACAGCCAAATTCACAAACAAAGCCGAAACTAGGAAACGAAGCAGCATAGTTGAATACCGGCTGTACTAACCGACCTTCCTCGTCAGGTGTGACTACCAGGACTGTCTCGGCCGGATGACTTTGCTGAGGTCTACTCGGGAAATGAGCTGGAACGATACAGTAGCCACCGCACTTTCGTACCCGACCGCGAAGAGTACTCAGACTTAATAGTCTTGAGTACAGTCGAACCAGTCATGGTGCCAAAAACTAGTCTTCTGCCACATATTGTTCTCCACACACGGCAAATAAGGAGGCCATAAAAAAACACAATGCAGGCATGAAACGTTTGTGGGCGGCACGGACTGGGTGGCACCATCTCTCTGGCTTTCTTATTATGCCCGTTAGCCATTATGATGCCCGCTGAAACGAATTTGTGCCGTTTTGGTTAGTCCTCCCTTTTACTGTGCATACCCTACTCTATCCTATTCATCTTCATAAACGCTATCGGGTCACCAAACAGGACTGTATTTGTGTAAGGTGAATGCGTTCGCTACCAAGCGTTCGCGTTCGTGAACCATACAATGAAACACTGCTGAGCCTTCCGCTGATGCTAAGTCAATATCTGAAATCGGGTTTTAGGCATATTTGTTACTGTCACCACTGAAATGTAGGCCAGCGCGTCCAGACTACGAAGATCACTTGATGAGATGGTCTGGAATGGCAACCTACATACCATGTATGGCCCATTCACGCTCCTTTTACGGAGTGTCAAGGTCAGAAAGAGATGGTTTCGATACGATCAATCGAAGGGGCGAAGGACTGGTCTGGAGTCCCATTGGCTGGGGTATATGCACAGAGTCTTGGGAAAAAGTGAAAAAGCCTACAAAATACTCCAGGCCCACATACTTTAAAAGATACCTGTAGCAGGAGCATCTGAAGGGCAATCATGTAATGTCAGCCGGAGTCGACCACTCGACAGTCAGTAGTCAATAGTGCAGCCCTCAATAAAAGCTTTCGAGGCCGCGGTGGTGCGACTGTTCGGTATTCGTCTCTCCGTATTGCTTGGGAGCGAGTGGCTGGACTCGTCCCGGGTTCGATCCCCGGTGATGGAGGTCGGTTTCTCACTCACCCGGTACTCCGAGGTGCTCCGAGCGGAGAGGCGGAAGCCAAACTAGGAGACAGTCCCGGCTGTCGAACACGGACAGGGTTCACAGCCCACCCGCCATCGTCCGAGGAAGTCGGTGTCCTGTCCAGGATGCCCTTGCGTGGAGGTGCTCCTAGTGGAGACAGGCAGAGGGAACTGTTGTGTGTGCCGGCCCCCGCACAGCCCGCTTATAAGGTTTGACTGCTGGCCGGCTAGAGGCAAAAAAAGGCGCCGGCCCAAAAATTTAAACAAAAATAAAATAAAATAAAAGCTTTCGGGAACTTTGTTCATCAAGACCTGCATCGTAAGAATGGAAACATCCTTACCGCAATGATAAATTTGACATTTGCAGTACTTGGTAAAACTCGTCTTTGACATGAACAAGCAGCCAAGTGCGCTCCAATTCCCAAAACTGCTACCAAAAAAGCACAGGAAATGGACATCATCAGAGTATTTTTATGGAATCGGAGCATCGCTCTCGTTAGTGCTAGGCGGCTACTAATATTTTTGGAGCTGCGGTAGTTTTGAGTTGTATGCTGCTCGCAAAAAGCGCTCCATTCGTTCCTCCAAAACAGGATTCCAAGCTCATTTCATGGGCCTGATTCGCAAAAAAAAGGTGAGCTATTCTGCGCATGTTGTGAAAACTGAATAAACTGCCTGCTTATCAGTAATGCTGGGTCAATTAGGCGCACACAGTCAATAACTATATGCATGACTATAGCACTCAAGTCTTCACAGACTGCATAATCTGACATTCTGAGGTAATATATATATTAGGACAGGCACCACGTGACTGCTTGTCAGCATTTTCCATCGTTAGCTATACCTCGTCTTACTTTCTCGCCTTTGAGTTACAGTACCGTATGTTCTCTTCTAGGGACACTGGCCTTCGACTTCTGTGGCTGATTGCTAACACCCACGCTTGCTAGGAATGGGCACCTAGTTCTGGGTCTATATGAAGGGTGTGACGCGATTGTGCATCGCTGCTCCGCCAGTGTCGATGAATGCGTGCATGTGCACAGCCAGTTTGTATACACTGTTGGAAAACGATGGCATAGCATTGTCAGTCTAAGAAAGGCATCTGCTCCACGACGGCAAGAACCCAACAACGGCTGAAAACCCAACGTATGGACGTGGTGACAATCTGCTTTGCTGGCTATGACCTTCTATTGCAACCAGCCGCAAGCGTAAATGACTGCACGTACTGATGAATGTTATGCTAGGCACAACTACACTACTGGATATAATGATGCATAACTTTAACAGGCAAGTGACTCTAAGCAGGGCACTTGGGCAGTTTGCAGGCGTCTTTCCAATCGCTGAACGCGGGCTCCTTGACCGCCTCCACAAACGTGTTTAAATCGCACCACTGTTCACCGGAACAATAAGGCAGTGCTTTCCATTCGGCCAACCTGAAGTCGGGATTGTTCGGGTCCGCTTCGTGGAATAGGAATCGGACTCTGGGAGCAGGAGTGTCCGAGAATTCCAGAATGAAACCAGCCGAGACCGGAGTCTCGGACACGCCTTCAGCTTTAACCAGTCTGATCAGAGACAACACAGTTTCTGTATGAGCAGCGTAGAAGTTTGCCACACGTCCTTTCAAGGATCCAGACTTCGCCTGCTGCAAGACTTGAACGATCTGATCGAGCCACATACCAGCCATCATGCGCGCGCACTCGCTGTCGTTGGCACAAAGGATTTGATGGGCTTCGCCGAAGGACACGATGGCATCGTAGACCTGCTTAGCTGAATAGCCAGGGAGCGTCGGGTTGGTGACCCATTCGGGTAAGGGGACGTTAAAAAGCCTCTGAAAAGCAGATCGAGGCATCTGCAACTAATCTAGGAGCGCTAGATCCACCACTCACCATGTTGACAATATTATCAGCCAAGTCGCTCAGTGATGCATTCAGGCCACTGTTAGTGGCGATGTATTTGAGCAAGGCTGGGTCTTCCTTCTTCAACCACTTATCAGCTCCTTTTCCCGAGTCATCACTGATGGCCTGGTAAGCCGACTTGTATCCTGGGCATGGCTCAACGTTGTACATTCTGAGCAGTGGGTCGCTGATCTCATAGGGCACAGGTTGCCACATGAGGGATCTTGACCATACGGGTGGATAGAAGCCTAGCATGACCTGCGATTGGAAGGCGCACATGCTGCACATCAGCATTCCCGAATCAGGTTAGCGGTCGAGTGTCTTACCGATTGCAATGTCTGCTGACAACGTTCAGCACTCGAACTATAAGCTTTCACCTGAAACAGAACAGCGGCCTATGGAGGTCTGCATATCACGCCATAGGAACATACTTTACCTTGGAAGGGAAGAACTCTGGAGGTACGACGTGGCCGTAGCGCTTACGCAGAAATGCACCAAGGCCTGCAGCTTGCCTTCTGCCTATCTGTAAGACGTAAAGGCACCTTACACTAATTCACATGTGCACGGGAAGAATTCTTACCGATGTCAGTTGGCTGGTGCCTTCCCAGGCCCATTTCTCATTAGACTTGTCCCCTTTTAGAAACTGAGCTGGATTACGGTTGCCATGCCGAAATCCCTGCGAAGATGAAATACTCATCAACAGTTGTGCACGTGCAAGAAAGAGTAATGGCCAGCCTGGCGTGCACCCAGACCAGGTTGACCCTTGCGTACCACAATTATGAATTTGACACCGTCAGCCGAGGGCAACTCCTCATTCGAAGCAGCCAGTTGTACCAGCAATGTCAAAGACAGGAAACGGAGCAGCATATTTCGACCGACCTTCTTCCCCAGGACTGACTGCAAAGACTGCTGCTATTGTCATTCAGTCTGCAGGAGGAATGAGTTGGAACAATACAGTACTCCTCCTGGTAGCAACCGGGCTGCGACGAACACATCATACCGAGTCGTCTAGAGCTCATTCTAACCAGTTACGGTGCTCCGGACTGGTCTTCCAGGCCCCCATTGTCTTTGCAGATTCCGTCAACCGTAGAGACCAAAAACACAAATTGCCCTGTACTCTAAAACGAATTGTATGTTAAAATATATGTATAGCACAATGTCACCACATTTGTTCTTATTCTTACGAACTTTGCTTGATGCTGAAAACAAACAGTCCCGCGGGTTTTGGCGCTACGTGTCGGCGTGTGCTCACTTATCAAAACGTAGCCACCCATCTTGTCAGAACCTAGGGAAGTTGAAGGGAGGCGAGGAGTGGCGTGGCGCAACGATTCCTACTGTTACGCCGACACCTCCCCTCCCTCATCGTGTCGCTGACCTATCCCGCCAAACACAATGTGCAACTTTCAAGTGCTCGCATCCCCCACCCTTGGCACTACAAAAATACAAATTTAGCGAGCTTTGTTTGAGCTCCTGATCAAAACAGTCCGTAGCTATTTTAGGATATGCAGCCTAAAATTCTAAATCGACAGTGGGCTGGGCCGCAATTCTAAAGGAAGGGAAATGGGGATAATACCAAAAAAGGTTAAAAGAAAGCGGGAATGCAATCAGTCTGAAACAATGGAGCTGATCCTATCGATCTGATAGCGTTGATATCGATCAGAAACCGTTTCGTTGGCAGGGAAACTTTGACAGAACGGTTTCGAGTAAACGTCATATCGAGCGTCGAAAAGCTGGTTGCCGGTTGGTGTTAACACGGGGCACTTGCAGTATATGCTTGGAAAAACGAAGCAAACCATCAATTTTGAGCAGAAGATGGAATTGGAACTATGCTGTCCTCACCTGAGATGAGGCTTGTTTCGACATTATGCATGGATGCGGGGCATCTAGTGTAGCTCAATACGTGTACAGTACTGTGCAGGGTTAGGTTCAAGTAACACCGTCGATCTGTTAGAAAGGGTCTGACTGGTCTCATAAATATATAATGCGGTGCATGAACTGACTCTTGTGAACAATCAGTCCATCATTGGACCAATATTAGCCAGGAGCAATAATGCAGAACGCACTATGACCTATTGATCGGGACCTGCGTAATAGGCGTTGATACGCTTATCTGCACCTATCAGTGCATTGGTTCAGAGAATTGGTCTG
The DNA here is from genome assembly GCA_030248295.1 of Mesodorylaimus sp. YZB2_4. Classification (NCBI taxonomy): domain Eukaryota; kingdom Metazoa; phylum Nematoda; class Enoplea; order Dorylaimida; family Dorylaimidae; genus Mesodorylaimus; species Mesodorylaimus sp. YZB2_4. The sequence continues at coordinate 68,684 of JASANH010000626.1, forward strand.
CCTCTCATAGGTCAGGGCCAGACACGAGGCTAACGATGAGAGTGATATGCTGAGTGACTGTTTTGGTTTGCAGGAATTAAGCGGCGACTGGTATCGAGTTCCTGGTCTGAATTGCACTCTGGTCAGTTCGAACTCAGGACCGTCAGAACCTCCGTCAGAATCGACATGTGCGGCCGCCCTCTGAATAGTGAGCCTTACGGCCCGTGCTTGTGGTTGGCTATAAACAATTCACAAAGCGTCGTGGGCTAAGTGGGTTCGTTCCTGGGGCTAAGGCCCGTCTACTGGCTTGTCCTAGTTTGCCCTAGGATAAGGCAAGGATTTCACTGGCGTCACAAACAGGATGATTACACCCGAAGGCAAGACGTTACCAGCAACAAACCAGCTTACTGTAGTTACAGTTACACAGTATCACATAACACAGCCAAGACCACGCGCACTATTGCGCGTAATCCCCGAAACCTATGATTCAAAGAGGGCAAAACTCTGAGACAAAGATGAGCGAACTGATAAGATAAGTCATTAAGCAGGGCACTTGGGCAGTTTGCAGGCGTCTTTCCAATCGCTGAACGTGGGCCCCTTGACCGCCTCCACAAACGTGTTTAAATCGCACCACTGTTCACCGGAACAATAAGGCAGTGCTTTCCATTCGGCCAACCTGAAGTCGGGATTGTTCGGGTCCGCTTCGTGGAATAGGAATCGCACCCTGGGAGCAGGAGTATCCGAGAATTCCAGAATGAAACCAGCCGAGACCGGAGTCTCGGACACGCCTTCAGCTTTAACCAGTCTGATCAGAGACAACACAGTTTCTGTATGAGCAGCGTAGAAGTTTGCTAGACGTCCTTTCAGTGATCCACTCTTGGCTTGCTGCAAGACTTGGATGATCTGATCGAGCCACATACCAGCCATCATGCGTGCGCACTCGCTGTCGTTGGCACAAAGGATTTGATGGGCTTCGCCGAAGGACACGATGGCATCGTAGACCTGCTTAGCTGAATAGCCCGGGAGTGTTGGGTTGGTGACCCACTCGGGCAACGGGGAGTTGAAGAGCCGCTGTAAAAAAGAACAAAATGGATCAGCGCGACCCGCCTCTTCAGGGAGGACTTGCTAAAAGGGGTCACTTACCATGTTGACAATATTGTCAGCCACATCTGCCAAATCGCTGAGTGAGGCATTCAGGCCACTGTTAGTGGCGATGTATTTGAGTAAGGCTGGGTCTTCCTTCTTCAACCACTTATCAGCTCCTTTTCCCGAGTCATCACTGATGGCCTGATAAGCCGACTTGTATCCTGGGCATGGCTCAACATTGTACATTCTGAGCAGTGGGTCGCTGATCTCATAGGGCACAGGTTGCCACAGGAGAGCCTTGGTCCAGACTGGCGGGTAAAAGCCCAACATGACCTACGACAACAGTGATCATACTTATGGCGAAATCAGACAAGCAACTCTGATGATCAGTCTCTTACCGATTGCAATGTCTGTTGACAACGTTCTGCACTTGAACTGTAAGCTTTGATCTAAAGGAGCCATGTCATAAGAGGTGCACGGGTGTTTGGCAACCACGCGTACCTTAGATGGATAGTACTCCGCTGGTACGAGATGGCCGTACCGCTTGCGCAAGAATGCACCTAGTCCTGAAGCTTGCCTCCTGCCGATCTGAAACACTCGTCCAATTAACTCAGTCACAAAAGCAAAATTTAGCAGGCTTACCGACGTGAGTTGACTGGTGCCTTCCCAGGCCCATTTTTCATGAGAGGTGTCAGTCTTAAGGAACTGAGCTGGATTTCTGTTGCCGTGGCGAAATCCCTAAAATGTGGGCGTCGAAACCCTCGCATAGTCGGCTGACTCTACTCTACTTACCACGATGAAAAATTTGACTTCATCAGCCGGGGGTAGTTCTTCGTGTGACTTCACGCCGCCAGAGACAGCTTCGGATGGTTTCACCTCGTTACCTGTTTCTGGACCAGCAGTAGTAGGGATTACCACTTCAGGCGTAGCAGGTACTGTTGCATGGACAGCTTCGGGCACACTGGCCCCAGCAGTATGAGCACCTTCTGGTACTGCAGTCGCGTTACCTGCTGGTGCAACTTCCGTAGCAGGAGCAGGTGGGGTTTCTCCCAAAATGATCAGTGTAGCGCTCTCGGGAACTGCTCCTGGGGCGGGTGATGTAGCATTTCCTATAGGCTCGACTGGTGCGGGCGAAGTGGCATTCTCATGAACACCTTCTGGCGCCGCAGTAGCATTTGCTGGCACTTCTGCTGGTGCAGGCGAAGTACCACTTCCAGGCACTTCTACAGGTGCGGGCAAAGGGCATCCTCGAAACCCCTCCCGCCGCCGCAGACATTTCCCGCCCCTCCTGCTGGGGGGGGAACACCCCACCTCCAGGAACTTCTACAGGTGCGGGCGAAGTGGCATTCTCGTGTACACCTTCTGGTGCTGATGTTGCATTTGCAGGCACTTCAGCTGGTGCGGGTGAAGTACCATGTGCAGGCACTTCTGCAGGCGTACCACCTCCAGGAACTTCTACAGGTGCGGGCGAAGTAGCATTCTCGTGAGCACCCGCTGGTGCAGCTACTGTGGCATTGCCAGGCACTTCCGCAGGTGCAGTCGAAGTGGCACTCTCCGGCCCTCCTACTGGTGCTGCGGTAGCATTGCCAGACACTTCTACAGGGGCGGGTAAAGTGACAGTCTCATTTCCAGCTGCGGGAGGAATAGCCGTTGGATTAGCGGGCTCGACGGCAGTCGCGTTTGGATTCCCCGCAAATGGGTCGGGGGGAAGCTGACCTGATGCAGACCATACTAAACTGAGACCAACGATGAGAAAACCGACACAACGGTGGAATAACATAACGACTACAGGCTTAGTCGACTTTCCGTCACAAACAACAAACGAACAGTAAATGAGTCTAATGTCCTAAAACACACGTTTTTATACTTTTTCCGACGACTATAGTCCGTTGTGTCGTTCTCCGTGTCATTCAAGCGTGACCAATTGAAAACATTGATAGTAGACATACCCTTTTGTGGAATGTACTTCATAACTGTTTGTTCCAGTGAAGGCTGCACTGCACACAAAAGAAATCTGGTCCCGCATGGACGCTTTGCCGAAATGGAAGATCTCACGCCTGTTCGTTTGGGGCCAGTGGCGATGGCCAGGCCCCACTATATTGTCTTGGAACGACATAAACAGGGGCGCAATCGAAGGTGGCGGAGGGTGACGCGGCAGAGATCCCGTTTTGGTCGCGGACGAAATAGACCGTAACATCGATCCCCTGGTGCATAACTTATGTTGTCAGAGGTTAGAATGAATGTGATGCAACCACTTTCGCTGTGCCAAAGAAAAGTTGCACTCGCCTGCCGCGCCAATTCCCTTTACCGACCCCAATGCCTTATTTGCGCTGAAAAATAAACCTTTCTTTTACTTGCCAAAATATTTAGTGCTACCGGTTTGATGTAGTCGGCAGATGCTGGTGGTTTTTGTCTGTCCAGGAGAGTACGTAGGATGCAAACACTAATTTTCAGAACACGCGCAAACTGGGTGGCAGGCCACACTTGCATGTTGGGGCCCCATAGCTGGTTCTTGTGTCCACAGGCAACTATGTCAGCAGGAAAGGGGTCTAGGAGAGGAAAAACGAGTGTATAACTTTATCAGCCAATTGTCAGATACAGACGCAGACACCCAGCTACATAAGCGAACAGTGCTTACTGTACAAACAAAGCGCGCAGCAAGATTGATATCAAGATCAACAATGTGCTGACGCAGGAATGGTGATAATATCTAGTATACCTGTACTATGATTTGCCCCGATGGTATCATGGAAAGTACTTTGTAACCACTACAGTCACCCAATTCTCAGCTTTAGTCTTCCAGTGAATAGTGCGTTGATATGGTGTGCTCGCACAAGACCCTCTAGATGGGACATTTGGGCAACTTGCAAGCAGTCTTCCAGTCGCTGAAAGATGGTTCTTTTGTGTTTTGAATGAACGTGGTCAAATCGCACCACTCTTGGCCAGCGCAGTAAGGCAGGCTCTTGACTTCTGCTATGCGCACATCGGGGTTGTTGGGATCGGGCTCGTGGAATATGAATCGAACACTGGGTGTTGGAATGTCGGTATATTCGAGGATAAGGCCAGCCGATGTCGGAGTCTCGGCAACATCCTCTGCTTTCATGAGACGGATCAAAGATAATACTGTTTCAGTATGGGCTGCGTAAAAATGGGCCACGCGATCTTTGATTGTTCCGTTTTTGAGACCCTGCGCAGTCTGTATAATGTGATCCAACCATAATCCAGCCATGATGCGGGCGCACTCGCTATCGTTAGCGCACAGAACCTGATGAGCCTCAGCGAAGGATAAGATAGCGCTGACCATGTCCTTAGGTGGATAGCCGGGAAAGTCCGGGTGTGTGACCCAACGAGGTAATTGAACTTTGAGCATTTTCTAGAACCAAAGAGAAATCAGATTCTGTAGCTCGCGGGTCAACAGCCTTGCGCACACAAGGCCACAGCGAATGTGCAGCGGGACTGCTGCAGACCGTACTTTTACTGACCCAGATCTACAGAACTAGGAATCAGAAGGTGAAGTGGAAAGTGATTGATGTGTTAGTCAGAGAGAGAGAGAGTGGGAGTGGACAACAGCCATGAGATTTCTTCTTCCCACCCTGCTTTTGCTTTCAGAAGCGGCTGATGAAGACGATATAAGTGCAATAGCAATGGCAGAAATGCAGATAGCAGAATTTGCTGAAGCTTGAAGAATGTTTAGTCTCTTGTCCAAAAGTGAGGAAAGGATGTGTAAAGAGGAAGTTAAGAGTGCCACGCATGTCGCTACTGTGCATTCTGTATGATGACATCGTTCATAGTATGATGGATGGGCAAGTCCTCAACTCACCATATTCATGATGTTATCGGCAACATCGCCCATATCGCTGAGGGAAGCATTCAGGCCGCTCTTCTTAGCAATATACTGGATCAAGTCCTTGTCTCTGATCAGCCACTCCTTGGCCGCTGCAGCCGTGTCATCTCCAATAGCTTTATATGCCGTCTTGTAATGGGGGCACTCGACATTGTACATCCGCAGCAAGGGGTCATTGATTTCGTATGGAATGGGCTGCCACTTCAAATATGAGCTCCAAATTGATCTGCCTTTTGGAGGGAAGAATCCAGACATGCATGATTGCAAGGTCTGCTGACATCGTTCGGCACTGGAGCTGAAGGCTTTTACCTGAAATGTGCATGATGGTCAGCTAGCAGACAAAGACCTGTGTTAAAAGAGAAAGCAAAAAGTTTGAATTACTTGGGATGGGAAGAACTCTGCTGATACGAGTTTGTCATAACGCTGACGCAGGAAGGCCCCGAGCGCAGCTGCTTGTCGTTTGCCAATCTTAAAAACATGATCAGTGTCAAATGACAAAGCATGTCCAAGAAAACAGAAGCTATCCATTTTCTTGCAGTGGCTGGCAATTATTTTGCTCTTACATTAGTCAGTTGACTGGGTCCTTCCCACGCCCAGTCTTTGTAAGACGTATCGTTCTTCAGAAATTGGCCCGGATTCCTGTTGCCGTGACGGAACCCCTAAGATGCAAAGCTGCGATTATTCCTTGTCGCAGTTGCTTTATTGCAAGCCTACCACAAAGATGAACTTGACTTTTTCCGCAGATGGCAACTCGTGGTGTGCAGCTCTAGCACCGCTTCTTTGCACAGATGTAGCTATCAGCAGGGCCACAATGACGCAGCAGAGGAGGACGACGGCAACTGCAATGGCGATGTTTCTTTTGCTGCAAGACCGGAGCCGCTGTCTGATCGTCGGTGGCTGTTGTCTGTTGCGGAAGGACAAGGCGGAATCATCCTCGGGCGCGTACACGGGTCCGCTTTCTTCCACGTCTTGACTGACCCTTTGGAATTCCTTTGGAGAAGCCATGAGATTTCTTTTTCCCACTCTGCTTTTGCTTTCAGAAGCGGCCGATGAAGACGATATAAGTGCAATAGCAATGGCAGAAATGATGCGAAAATAGACTTGTACGATTTTGTACAAGTCTACTTCAAGAATCAAGTCAACATTAGTCCAGTCTTCTTCTTTCGTCGTCCCATCGTACAGCTCACATCCAGAACGGCCCAGTCAGCGCACCTGCCATAAACGGGAGCCAGTACATGACTTGAACCGGTTTTCAGGCATTTTGCCTTTGTGGCCCCCTGTAACTCCTCTAACTTGGCAGTGGTAATCGAAGCACGCTAGCACATAGGAGCAGACTAATCGATCCAATTGGCAGAACAGCTATGAGCAATTGTGCACCAAGCGAAAGTGGTGCCCTACTGGCCATGCAAAACCATCTTCAATCTTCTTAGGTGGAAGGAATTTAGGTTCTGAAGCACCCTTCATTCAGCTTATCTCTCTCGTGTTTGCAATTCCACCTCGTCGTCGTATGACGCACGTAAGCTACGTTTAAACCTGCTGATTGCTTGGGCGAGCAGACATAGAGGTGGAGTATGGCATTGAAGATGAGCCAAGCCGAGGCCTGCACTCCACTCGTCCTCTTCTTTGTTAGCTTTCCAAAACAGAAACAGTTGTTCTAATACAGCCATCAGATGTTACGTGAGGAGAGACTGATATTTCGAAATTGGCATCGAAACATAAAAAAATTTGGAGCCGTTCAGAAAATTGATCGATATTTAAAAACGTTGACATTTTAGATACATGAAAGAGGTCTTATAGTTCCTGAATTCTACATTTGCTCATGCAAGCATCAGGTCAAACAGAAACCCGCTTCCAAAGGTCAAAGCGCCTATCTCGGTTGGAGTCGCTGCATATCGTGAGATGCAAAAACCTTACGAAGGCAGGGCTGGTTTCATTTGCCAAAAGCGATCGCATTACAGCATTTAGCTCTCTCAGAAATCGAAGGTGCAAATGAATGCTTATTCGAAGTTGAATGCTATCGCACCGTCGTATCCTAAATTGGAAACGTTGGAAATCAATTATTGCAAAGGAGAAATTTCAAAAAAATATCCAGTCGATCATCGATGGTCGTCGCCGTTTAAAGTATCTCGAAATAAAAGGCGGTTTTTGGTTTGAAAAGCTTCTAAAAGTGGAAAAGTATCGAGAAATTAAAATCGTAAAAGCTAAGAAGGATATGCATTGACTCGTTTGCCGGTCAAGATCGACTGCGTTTCAGTCGTCATTTTTTGTAGAGGGGTGTTTTTTGTTTCAGGAATAACTAGGCGATTGAGTCACCCATTCTGTAATAGATTATGCTTGAGTCGTCATGACTGATAATCTGATTTTTTTCGATGTTCGTTGCCTTTTCTGTGCGGAGGAACAAATATTGTATTATTGCTTCAAGCAGGTTGTCAAAATTCTTAGTCTGCAACATAATTGATCAGGATACCATGATCGTCATTACAACCATCACAAAAAAGCGGACGAATCGATGAAGAATAGCTCTTTTCCTATCACTGATATCCGCTATCACTTGCGTCTGAACGTGCTCTGGTACATTCTCCTCATCCTTTTCAGTCGTGCCAGTTCATCGGTGAACGTGCGAATGGGCTCATCTCTATCGGCAGCTGCGTGCAGCCAATGCGGTCCATCGCGACCTTTCCTCGAGAAGAGGCTGTTATCTTGCCAGTCATCCTCCTCGTCCAAGTATCCTTGCATGGCGTACTTGGTCTCTGCCTTCTTCCGTTTTTGTACACGTTCTTTGTATTGATGGAGAATTAGAGAGCCCGAAGAAGTGATCGGAGGCATGTCCATGCCGAGCAGTTGCAAGACGCGGTTGTTCGTGTCCAGCAGGTTCTCCAATAGCTTTAGCAGACGGCCCGCTTCGTCCGTGTCGGGGATGGTGATGGCTTTGGTGGCCCGTTTTGGGTCCGGGGTGGGAGTGGGGGCAGACGAGTGGCTGTGCGCATGAAACATGTCGGAGAAGCTGGAAGAACGTCTTACGCGGGAGACGAAGCCACGATTCCAGGCGTGGAAGGGATCGTCGGAGAAGGATTGTCCTTTGAAGATTCCATTGGGGCAGACCTATAAAAGTAAGTGGATCATGGCTTGTTAGCTGATCGCTCTCAAGGCATACCAGTCTCCTTGATCCAGTCGCTTCGTCTCGAGCAATTGGGCCCAAAATAGGATCCGTGGGAGGAGTGTTCCCTGCCCCCGCCAAACCCAGTGAGGCCCTGCTGCTGGCGATGTTGTCTTCCCTTCTGATCACATCGGCAGTTGTTCCAGCAGCAGCGATTCGTATGGCTCCTAGAGTGATCTCGATTGCGCCTTGGGCAATTTCCAATCCTATCACGCCCTTCTCCACATTCCTCGCTTCTTGTTCTTGGCGCTCGATGGCTTCCACTGGCGTTTCCTGCGGTTCTTGGCAGTTGATTAGATCGACAGGCACCGAGTCGAGTGTGGCCGCCTTTGCGATGTCGTCAGTGCGTGCCGGCGATCCGATGTCGGTTTTTGCCAAGACTCGCGTCAGGTCTTCCATCGCTTTGAATGACCCTGGCTCAGAGAGCAGGGTGTTCGCTAAAATGGTGAGCAGTTTGAAGAGTAGATACTGTAGAAGGCTGGGGGGGGGGGAGACTCGCTTCCCATTTGAACACTATATGATCGAAGAGGAATAGCGATGAGAAGATATTAGAAAAAATCACATTAAAAAAGGTCAAGCTAGATAAAATTTATGAAAAGCGTCAGAGGTAACTAGATCAAATGAGTTTACCATCTTTTCCATAACTCAGATTATTAGCAGCTGCGTCAACTCGTCTTTCCTATGTCATCTTTCGATTAAACGAATAGAGCTTCAATTTAAATCGCAAAACAAATCAGATTTCTGAAGCCCGCGCGTGCTTAGAAGGCCAAAGAGGAGCAAAGAAGGCAAAGACGCCTCCGTTGATCCCAAGACCTTATAAGCACACTCGCCACTCTTTCACTTCATTTTAATGCGGAAAGTCAGTGCCATTTCCTACCAACAAGGAAGAGGCAAGGAAGGACAACATCAGCTTAGAAGTAAGGACATCTTTGTAATGCTACAAAGCGTCCTATCCCCAAAGCCGTCTAAAACTAAGCTGGGAAAATGCCTCAAAGCTCATGGAGTGAAAACTCGAAGCGAAAACACATGGAGAAAACGGACGTTTCTTCATGCTGCCTGAGCCTCTTGTTGAACATGTCAACTCCCGTTCAACGCAGTTTGTGCCTCTCTCGCTGGATGAAACGTACACTCTCTGCTGTTCTTAGTCAATTGATCATCATCCGAAGCCATTTGTCCCCACCCAGGGCCACAAGGATTAAACACAAACTTCTCTTACCGTCGTGATTTTCAGCCGAAGCTAGTTTCAGCACGGTGGTCATGCTAAGTACGCATGCTACAATTTTAGACGCTGCTAATCTACGGTTGGACATGACAGCAGCGGCGGCCGAACCATCGATGAGTGGAATGTGACGCCGGCGGTAATGGATTCTGGTATGAACGGTCATGTTGGTACGCCCTGTCCGCATTAGTTGCTCATTCCCTCCTATTAGCCCCCGTTCTCCCTGTGCCCCACATTTATTTCCACCCTAGTGCGTGACGCTCGACCTCATCCACGCGCCCTCATTGTTATGCCATCTTTGTAATAGATACCTGCGCTGTTTGAAATTATATCCCCATCATTCGTGTCTGAGTGAGTAAATCGGCACGGACTCAGTAATGCCCTGTTGGGTACGACACTATAAATTGCGCAAGCGTAGCCCTGTTCGGTCAATGATTTTAACGAGCCTCAGTAAAGCGATGATAGAGTCCCATCGGATCGTGATAATCATGTTCCGTTTTTGCACCTAATCGCCTTCCCACGGGTGCACTTTTCTGTCACGGTCCTCCTCATGAAGGTTTTGTAGCAGTGCACTTTTTGTCATGCCAGCCAGCCCTAACGAAATTACAGCGACAGGTTAATTCGACTGTTAAGCCGTTGGTCACATGGCTTTACTCGCTCGAATGCAAATTAGCGAATGTCCGCCGGCTGGCACGGCAACATCGAATTTACTGCTAATTAGAATCCTGTCAGCGATGCAACGAAACACGCGTGACACAACGTTCCCAGATTCCTAAGCGAGCAATTAGTACAGCCGGGCCTTCAAGACGGGACTTCTCAAAACGACCGCAGATAGGTGATCATTTCTTCTCAAACTTGCGTCTTTAGAAAGTCGATACGCCCACAAAATGCCTGGCCCGCCCTTCTGGCAAAATCATGGACCCATCTACGACTGTACCTAAGTCCTATTCTCGGGAAATCTCCTGTCTCATTAGTTATCCCATTTATGTCGCGTGCGACTGTCCGTGTCTGCTCGCTGACTGGGCATAACCGAACCAGACCGTACCAGCCTCTGCTATTTGTTTCGCGCTTTTTTGAGCCAGGCATACTGCTGACCTCTACAAGAGCTTTTCTGAGGTCAACTTCTGCTTTCCATGAGGTCGCGTGGTAATTCTAGCGCGTTGAGGAATCCAAGTGCTGCCAATAAAATGAGGTTTTTTCTTTCACTCACGTCACCGTTAGGATGAAAACGGAATTCACAGAGCATACTTTTATTATTGGAGTCTCCAATCGAAAATTCAGTTGCATTGTGTCCACCCCTGGGTCACGGAACGTACTGTTGCAGGACACCAGTACATACAGTGCAGTATAGACGTCATCCCGGAGGGGAGCTAAAGTATAGTTGGTAACAACATCCACGCAACATGGCGTGGCAAACAGATGGGCGACATTGTTCTACACCGCCCGCGTGCTGTTATTTAGTTTGGTCATTCTCCCCGTTCTGGTCGTCCTCCAAACGATCAATTTTATGGCCCTTTTCCAACGACTCTTGCTCGACTAGGTCCATGCAGGCGTTTCGGGCGCCATGTCGGATCAGCCTGTGCCTCCTGAGAGGACCCAAATCATCTTCTCTCTCGAGCCTAAACTTCTTTGACGGCTGGAACTAAACCTAGGCTTACCGGGCTCCAGCTCTACCAAGCACCATGATAGAAGAATTTGACCATTACACCAGCGAAACGGCTTGGTTGTTCTCAAACCTGACATGCGTTTGGTCGTCACCTCATGCAAGCAGGCCATCACATGGTTACGATACTCGTATGATAAAGAGCTTACCTCACCCGTATGCTATTTTTGACCATTTCCGCGCCCTTTTCTTCGCCAATAAGCGTCCTATGCCCCGACGCGGGACCGTTTAAATTGTTGTCACCTTTATGACTCTATTTTGGTAGCGCACTCAGCTTGTTGCACCGGTGAGTCGAACTCATGGAATGGTCACGAGAGCGCCACTGTTAGTAGGGACCAATTTGGGTTGGAAATTGTCACTAGAAGCTTCTAGTATGCCGTGGACTGTTTCGAAATAAGGGCCATGTACACGTCCTACTGTGTGCCCGTATGTTCCTTACTGATGACGCATTTGTGATGTCAGGGCAGCCATCACGCCGAAGCTAGTGCACTATTGTGAGCAGGATGAATTGGCCGATCAAAAGTCTCCCCCGTGGTTAGGTGCTTATTTTAGAGCGGATGTGCACTGGACTCGGTCCTTTTGCTTTTTCGTTAGTGTGTTCCTAAGATCAGTAAGTGAGAAGTTGATTCGTTCTCGTCGCCTGCTGCGATGTGTGAAAGTACTCTTGGGTGAAACAGTTCGCCTACGTTATGGTGTATTGTACGGTACCCTGAGTGGTCTGCTACATTCATTGTGAACTAATTTAGTGGATATTCTTAGTTCTAGCAACAAAAAGATTGAGGTATGTGCCCTTTGGAGTCACTCTTCATTGTCACCTCGGGCGCTCATATCCAAGTTTGGTGATGTAATAAACCATGACAGTCCTTTGTTCCCCACCGTGCAGTATCTTCACTCGAGTTTTTTCTCGTCTTCCTGAAAAGACACAATTTGAAACCAATTGCCTTCATAGCCCGGGCACCTATGGCAGGAAGTTCTTTCGATTGCGACCTCCTCTCCACTTTTAATTGTTATCCAGCCAGTGAGGCACGCACATGACAGAGCACGGGGCCACTAGACCCCTGCAGCGTCTATCTGGCACCAGCAATTACCCTAATCCAGAAGAATCTTGTGCCTGTAGTCGCAGTGTCGGAAAATATCACGAGCCTGCGGGAACTAATTGCCACCTTGCTCAACGTTAGGGTTTAGAATAGCTGCACCGAACATCTTTGGGACGGTCATAATTAAGAGAGCGACTAGTCGACGAGGTGAGGCTTTGCTCACCGTGTTGTACATGAAACATGCCTCGTGTCAGTCTTGTGTCGTGGACGTCTAGGAAAGCGCTGCTGGCGGTTGATATTCTTTAGGTTTCTTGTTCACAATGGCGATTCCTGTTCATTGTGCACCTCTTGCAGTATCTACAGTTGATTGCTCGTGCTTACATCGAGTAAATAGCATAGCAGAGCTTCCGTATTTTCATACTGCGTGCTAGCTAACTTTAGCGCCTTTCGTTTGCATACCTATGCTAGCTACTTTCCAAAATATCCCAGAAGGTTTTATGCCATGTTTTTTTATTCATAGTCAGTCATCGGGCTTTGAGATCGAATACGAATAAATCAAACTCGCAGAGGACCCGCCCGAGCGAGCAGACGTACACATTCAAAGCAAACATGACGACTGCAACGATTCATAGCGATGCCGGGCCTACGAGTCGTACGTCGACTAATGCCCACACCATCGGTATCGTATCGAGCCCGTGTCGTCGGTGCGGTAGTGCGAGCAACCGGTACGACTGGCATGAGAATTCTCCTTGGCCTACTCCCGCCAGCAGCACTGACGCATCGTCGGTTGGTGCACTATTAGTCGAGCCAGTTGCTGCCACCCAGCCCGCTCAACACTTCTCGCCTTATTCGGCCCGGGCAGGTGAATTCGTAAAGCAAGGCCTCATTAATTACGAACACAACGGCCTCCTGAACAGCCAATTTTCTGACCATTCCCATTACCCAAGTGGAAAAGAGCAAGCCCCTGGCTTTTTTCCCAGTGGTTCCTTTGACCACCAGCACATAACCGAGCAGTCTTTGGAACGTGGAAATAATTTCACATTCGAATCTTACAAATTTTCTGGTGACTCTTCTGGAACTGACGACATGGCGATGCTGTTCCCGTGGACTCATTATTTTGCCAATCAGTTTCCGCCTTTATTTCATCGAAAAGGGCGGGCGACTGTTACTGAGGATCCCGTTGACAATGTTCTCATTGACGAGGTCTGGCCTTACCAAAGCTACGAGAACGTGTCAGCTCTGTATAATGAACTCGGAAGTGGCGAGTCAATTGGGAATGTCACTGAATTGTCCCCCCTTGAAATTGATGGCGATTTCGTAGCTTGGGAACTTAACTTTTACATGCACGGTGTCATCATGCCATTGATTGCCGTATTTGGAGTCCTGGCAAATCTGGCATCGTTCATCGTGCTTACTCGGCACGCCATGAGATCATCTGTGATCAACGTGTACTTGGCAGCTTTATCAGCCTTCGATGGTTTGTTGCTATTATTCACCTTGCTCCTCTACCCGCCCATGTCCTATTGCGAATGGTACGGAAGCGACGCCTCCTCACCCTGGTGCAGGTACTTCTTTCACAGTTCGCTGGTCACCTATCCGTTCAGTTTAATCACTCAAAGCGGGTCCGTCTACACACTAGTGGCCATAACCATCGATAGGTTCATCGCGATCACGTGGCCACTGGCCAGTCGGAAATGGATGACCAATCGGCGCGCATTGATCGTTGTGGCAGTGACTGTACTCTGGTCCATCGTGTACAACATACCCGCTTTCTTCGAACTCAAGCTCATCAAGCATCCGATCGAGTTCGATGAAAATGACGAGCCAATAGCCTACGTATCTCTCTTGGACAGAACGGACATGCGCAAAGACAGTTCGTACGTCCTCGTCTACAAAGGCTACTGCTATTTAATATTTATGCTCTTATTACCAGCCGGAACCATGATCGCATTGAACGCATATATTTCAGTGGCAGTGCGTAAGGCGTCTCGTAGGCGACGCCAGGCCATGAATGTGTCCAATTCGGGACGCGATGACAAAGAACGTCGATGTACAGTCATGGCCATACTCGTCGTGGGAACTTTTCTTATTTTGAACCTCCTGGCCTTCATCAATAATATGCTGGAAGCATTTCGAGCCGAAGACGAGTTCCTGACCTCGCGCAAGTTTTTGACACTGGTCTGTGTTGGAAACGTTCTGGTGGCTTTGAATTCGGCAACCAACTTTTTCATTTACTGCGCTCTCGGTCTACGATTTAGACAGATGTTCTGCAAGTTGTTTTGTCCTTGGTGCTACACGCCCGAAAGAGAATACCAATACTTGAGCGTGTATTACGGCTCGGGTAGAAACTACTGCTGGACAAATGGTGCCAACGGCAGGGATGCCGCTGGTGATGCAGCCGCTCTGTTGGGAGGCGGAATCATTTCTATGAGAACTTTGCCCTCCAGGCGATCGGCCAATCGACCTCCTGGAAAACCGGGTATCAGCGCACCCACACTGAATCCCCCCTCGAACAGATCAGCCTTTGGAGGTGCCCCGAGAAGCACAGTGTTGACTCATCAGTCTGGAACACGCATAAGTTCGCCAGTGCATGGACGTCCTGCGTCCAATACGCGATCTCCTAATGTGACACGATTTGAAAGAAACTGAGCGTGAAAACGTGAATCGACAGCACTTCGAAACATGTCGAGTCTGAAGAGAGAAGTGAACGTGATCAATTGGTGTCTGATTTGGTAGCTTTGAACTGTGAGAGGACACTTTGTTTGGTTTTTGAAGTTGACTTACTTTATACTGCGCTTTTTAAAAAGGTCATGTCGAGTGCAGTGTGTGTGGCAAGGACGCGTTGGGCACGAGCCCACTTGGGCTTCTGGGTTGGTTGAATCGAGCTGGTTTGGTTTTAAAGCCTGAAAAATTAGTTGGAGTGAAACCCAACTCATTGTCTATTGCAGTGCCTAACTCCCAGAAAACGTGGTCTATCCGAATCATGTTCTTTGAAACTGTAAAAAATTTCTGCTGCACCAGTAAATGGCTTCTGCACTGACCCCGGTGTCCTTACTGTTCAAACAAGGAGATACTAACAGTTTGGTGATCCTGCCATTTTGCCACTCATCAAGAAAAAAGAATCAGCGACACAGCTGGCTGGTCATAGCCAAGTTTATTTGGCTACGGCTGTGGTGGTTGTGCAGGCAGAATATGAGGTTGGGGTGCCTTTTTAAAAAATCCAAAAAATTTAGTGGGTTTGGCTCCCGAGGGCTCAAAACAGAGAGGTAGGGTGGGACCTGCTCTGGGTCCAGTCCAGCCAGAGGCAAAAAATTTGAGTTTTTGCTCCCATGAATTGGTTTCTACACAAATTTCGAGTACTAAAAGCTCTTCAGCACCGCTAGCTTTTATCTACTCGCATCAGAGCCAGGTTTTTTCAGCCTGAATGACTTTCAAGACAACATTCAACATTTTTTAGACCAAAACACCGGATTCGAGCTCATAAAGCAGAGCTGCAAATCTCACTGCAATCTGTTGTGATGTTTATAAGGTCCAATCAGTGAAACGTTCGCAAGTCTTGTGTTTCGAGGATAAGCTTTCTCTCCCGTCTCAAGATCGCAGTTGCCCTTTTAAGGGCACACGCCGCTGCTCCCCGCAACGCGCGAGCTCCAAATTAAAATCGAGATATGAATGCATGAATAAAAGGAACAAAAAGTGACTCGAGAACCGCCAGAAAATTCCATACCCATTGCAAATCCATTCCATACTTTCTGAGGTCGTGAGTGAAGCAATGCGGGCAGCACTCCAGCTACATATCGGCTCGACGTGCTCTGCCCGTATTCTCTGCCTCTTAGTTCTGACTAGGATTCAGGCCATTTCGGGATGAGTTTGGTTGGGTCGAGACGGGTTGGATCAGATCGAAATTTTAAACTTTCGAATGGGCTAGGTTAGTGCTGGAATTTTGTGTTAGGTTAGAAAACGCAAAACAATGCAGGCCATAGGATAATTCAACCCTTCTGTCCATGACGCTTGTCAGCTGTTTTGGTGCATTGTGAATGGTCTTCCTTTGAAGAAGCTCCCGCTTTGCACCGTGTCTTCTCGCTAATTTGCTTACAGTTCGCAGCATGTGGAATATTGTAGATACCATAAATCAAAGAGAGAATCTCCGTTCTGCAGCATTCTATAATCTTTCATCTGTTGGATGTACCAAACTTGCAGAAGGGGCCCTTATTGTCTGGTAGTCCTTCCATACTCTTTCAAATGGCTTCTAATCCTACTAGGTTGTCAGGCTGCAGTGAACAAAGAGGCGGCAATCTAACGTGCGGATATACTGTATCCCCCTTGTTTGTATCCAACCGCGAAAGGGTCTAGGTACGAGGGGGTTCGAAAAGTTCGTAGCCAGACCACATTTTAATTGAAACTGTACAATGCCATACTTAATCTTTTTCAATATAACCTCAAACTCAAACAATGCCATACTATATCCTCAAACTAAAAATGTCTTTAAAATTTATCTACATGTATGCGTTTAGTTATGGCTTGCTTTTTTTCCTTGCCAGTCCTATAACTGGAAAAGTCTGTACCCTTTTTGAACCAGTTGATGACATTATAACAATTTTTAAAACATCAAAGAATAGCTTCCAGCTTCATTTCTTCGTCCCTGCCGACTACATTCCAAAAGAGGTCGAGGTAGAAGAATAAGGAAAGAATCCTGGAGAATTTCAACCCTTTGGGCGGATCGCAACTTCTTTAGAATCACGAGGCTTTGAATATGGTTCACTAACAGACGTTTCTTCTGGGACAAAATTCCGTTGGCGTGTAATGGTGATGGCCAAAAAACATGAGCTGGTGAGACCTGACGCCTGTGGCTGGAAAGAATTTAAAATACCGAATACGAATACAAAGGGATAGAGAATGAGAAAAACTGCAGAATACAGTGTTATGTCTCCACTTTTTCTATGAATTGTGAGGAATAAAATATGGTAGAAGTACAAATGAAAGAGCTTGTCTGTCTCAGCCAGTTTAACCCCGAACGACTTGACCTACGCAAACGCAAACGTTGGACAAATATTCTCTATAAGATTACCACTCACCTTCTGTGCTCACTGAAGTAGAACTATCAATGAAATCATCATCTCGTCCCTAAAATCTCTGACGATGAGTGTAATAGGCGTGTTTGCCCTGCTGCGTATTTTGTTGCCCTGACTGGCCGCCTTATACACTTTCTAAAGACGAGGCAGAAACTTATCTGAGGCTCCCACGACTAGGAGGCCTGCCTGCAGTGTTTTTGAGACCATTCACTCCCCGCGGTACTATCCAATGCACGGCCATTCAGTGTGTTGCAAGAGGAAGGAGTATGAGAATCAGGAAGGATTACCACAGTACATAACGAGGAGTCCAGCTAAGGTCTAGCCACTCACCAGAATGAGCGGCAGACTTATATGGTGCTGCAGAACGAAGACCTGTCTGATTTATCACTCCAGGTACATATACGGTGAACAGTTAGAAAACAGTTAGAATTATAAGATGCAATGCGGGCGCTTCTTCAGAGGAAAAACGCCGGCAATTCACGAGAAACAACTAAACACGTGTCATGGTCAGCCACGATTGCCGCACACAGAATTCCCCGAATAGACACAATATCCATGCTAATTCTCGTACACAGGTTTACAAACTCAAGAAATCCTGTAAAACCAATCCTGTGGTCAGTCACTGTAAAACCAATTTGTACAGTATATTTATATTTGTCCCTGTACAGATCCATGGCCTCACTATGGTATGTCATTACCGGATCCCTCGCCATTGTTGTCCTCATGAGGGTTTTGAGGTGTCGGGGTAAAAGAGATAGGAGGAGTGGTGGACGCTGCTCCTAAACTACTTGTTTCCGTCTGATCTGGAGCAGTCGCAGTGCCATGGTCAGTGGAATGCGTTACTGGCTCGGTTGTTGCGTCTTCTTGCCCTGTTGAAGAATTGTCAAGTTCCGAGGTGTCATTTGATTGAGCAGTAGATTCGTGGGTAGTTGTCGCAGATGACGCCTCTGTGTTGGTGCTGACTTCCGTTGCCTGTTCTGAAGCAGGTGATGGTGTCGTAGGATTCGATGTTACACCGTCGGTTGATGCTGACGTGGATTCTTGTGTGCTGCTGGAACTAGTCTCTTCTATGTGTGTGCTAGTCGAATCGTAAGTTGTTGATGTGGTTAGGGATTCAGAAGTTATATTTTCAGTATCGGTCGCCGTAGCTGAGGTGCCAATCGCGGAGGAAATTACTTCAACTGTCGACGTTACTTCGGGGGTCGTTCTGTGTTCTGATAATGCGGTGGAGCTACTGGTCTGCTCTGGCGATGTGCTACTTGAATCTACAGGTGATGATGTGCTTGTTGGATCACTTGCTCCTTCGGTCTCGGTTGATGTCATGATTGAGGAAGTAATAGCTGCAGTTGATGTTTCTTCTGTTGTCCCTTCGGATGCCGCGGTACTTTCTGACGTGACTGGTTCCTCTACCGTTGAGTTTGTCTCTGCTGTAGCGGTCGTGATCACAGAGCTGGCAGACGTTTCTTCAGTTGTTGAATTTGCCTCAGGAGAGGACTGGCTGGTCGCTGTTGTCGATGAGCTGATGCTTGCAGAGGAAGTGATTTCTTCGGTTGTCACTGCTGTAGTTTCAGAGGAGAAATCAGACTGCGATGTGGCGAAGTCCGATGTGTGTGATGTGGAAGCCCCATCGGATACAGTAGTGCTGCCTGGTTCAGAACTTGCGGATTCATTTGAGGAAGAATCATCAGACGTTGTTGAATGCTCATCAGACGATGCGGAAATGGTGGTGGGCTCCGCACTGGACATTGCCGACACAGTTGATGTGACATTCACTGACGCTGTTGACATATCTGTCGATGTCGAAGGCTCCACTGATGCTGACGACGTTTCGCTGACGCTGCTTGCTGATGTCCATGCAAGGGTTGACGGCACGGTGGGTGTCCCCGTCGTAGTCACTGAAAAAATTACTCGTATAGCAGCAGCGTTACTCGTATAATAGCAGTTAATAATCTCCCCGCCCCGCCGTTTAGTACCTTCTGCGACTGCGGGCTCCCAATTTGGATTACTAAGGTGTAGGGCAGTTGTTATGTCGTCCACACTTGGCGGCTTGGTTTGAGTAAAGACAGCTTGGAAAATGACAGTGACAAATTCGATAACTCTTCTTGATCTAGCATCGCGACGGTATCGAACAGTCCGCTGATCTGATGATTTCCTATTTTAAAAGAAGCCTTAGAGCCTTAAAAAGGGGAAAAAGCTAAAAATATTCTTACTCGAAACCAATGACAGTAACGTTGGCTTCGTATCCTGCACTTCGAAAAATGGCGCTTATCTAAACCCACAAGGCCAGTGAAACTCCTTAATTAGAAAGTAACCCAGGGACTTACATTCTCAGTATACTGGTCTTTGATTTCTTGGTATTCCGTTGATGATGGGTCACTCAAGGATTCTTTCCACGGCGTGCCTGTGTCTCGCATGGTAACGTGCACGTGCGATACGCCATCCTCATATGGCGGAGGGCTTGCTGGCGTTGTGAACGCTGGGTCATTTGTGGCAGGCGAATCACTCGTGGGTTCAAAAGACGTCGATGTGGCTTGCAAGGTAGTGGTCGAAGAGTCATGCTCTCCAGTCGTTGCTGATTCTACCGTTGTCGAATGCGTGTCACTATCAGTCGAGTCGGTGGTCATTGGTGTACTGTCCGAGGACTGACAGGTAGGTTCAGTGAGTGGCACCGTAGTACTAACTAAACATATATAGCGTTGATAGAGTAATTGTCATCCAAAAATATTCTGCCCAAACTCACCTGGCTCCACACCTTCGATCGTCCAGCCCTCATTTTCATGGCTCAATATATCTCTTATGATATCATCATTCTCGGGTATCTTCTGGGTAAAAAATAATTCAAAAATAACCAAGACAAATGAATCTGAACTTTGCCCTGAGGTGTCTCGACGTTTCTTGCCCAACGAATATTTCCTACATTATAGCAGAGTCCTTATTTCTCGGGACTCTAATACTCATGAGTGACTTACTCAAAGCTTGTCAGAGTTGTGACTGTTTCAAAACCTTCTTGTTTCAGCGCTGCAGATATCTAAATCAACAGATATTCCAGTAAGTCCTTAAATCCAGAAGGGAAAACTTACGCGATTAACGTAGTAATTTTTTATCTCGTTGTATTTTTGTGATGACGGATTCCCCAAATCATTGTCCCACTGGCGACTCCTGTCCAGCATGGTGATCTGGATGTGCTGCGGCAGGTGGCCATCTGAATCACTAGGCTCTTTATACCTTTGTGACACTCATGCAACTGAGCATACCTTTCCCTTGGGAAGTGGCCACAGCGTAGTAGATCCCAACAGCCAGCGCTGCGAGTAACAGAAACAATGTTACCAAAGCGCATATCCATCGCATTGCTTTTGATTTGCAGCACCCCCATCCGCGGTCTTTTTCCCACAGATCTTCGTCGTAGGCTCTGGTAAAGACTGGCTGTCGATCGGATGCTCTGTTGGCAGGTTTGGTGGCATGGAATTTAGCTTTGGCTGCATAGGCTGATGGCCCTGCGTAGGACATGCCATTGTTACTTCGTGGCTGCTCCATGACCAAATTCTCAAATGCCCGATTGCGATACCCAACTGAGGAAGACACGGGATTCTCCATTGGAGGACTAGTGGAAGACGATGTTAGCAGATTTGTCGGCAAGACTACGGGCCGAGGAATGGACCATATTTGGCCTTTCGACATTTCGTCCACCTTAAAATTGTTGTCAACTAAATCGTAGCTACGGTTACGAGGCATGACTGTTCCGCCCTTTTGTATAGGTCGCTGAAAGTAAACACGAGCCACGTTACGAGCCAATAAAAATTGACTGCCAAATTGTACACCTTTTCGCAACAAGAAATCCTAGCTAAGACGCCCTATAAGTAAACTGACGCGCCCAGCCATTTTCTTCTTTTAAATTGGCCAGCATTGTCACCTTTGTCTAGATTCTCCCTCTCACCGCCTCGCCCATTTACCAAGTATCCATAAAGTGCATTTCTACCAAAATATAAAAGCTAAAAGCTAAAGCATCCGCTCCTCGTTTGGATCAAACATTCCTAACACGTGCCTGTCATAGTCAATAAAAGTTTCAATAAGTATAGAAGCACCCGACTTATCACATCACGCCCCCCCCCCCCCGACTCAAGAAAATGTCCCTCCCTGCATGTGCCTGGGAGTTACGCAACTCTTATGAGCAATGGGGGACAGCGCCAGACCATATTCTCACTTGTGACACTAAACTGTGATTGCTTGTAGTGTCTGGTGGTATGTTGACAAGAGCGAGCTTGGAAAAGGCAAAAAGCGGATGGGACGCAGATTGCAAGAGCAACAAAAGATGACTGATGTGTGCAATGCAACTGTTTAAAGTGCCCTATTGACGCAGGTGCCTGGGGCAGGAAACAAAGGGGCTCTGGAAGCCCAGTGGAGAATTGAGAATTGTCAAAATACTGAATTGCAAAGCGCTTAAAAGATGGACCTTGGTTTCAGCTCCCTTTCTCGAATGGTGTGCTGTTTGTGCTCGTGCTGTGCAGTCGGCGGATAAGAAAGCCCGTGCAAAAGATGCTTTATTGATCCTTTATTGCAAGGGATGCCCTCAAACTAAAAAGAAAGCCTCTGATGAGGCTATTCTGTAGTACTGTTAGTCATTGTCAGTAGTGGGTGGGAGCGATAGGGATCACTAAGAACCAGCGGGAAAAAGACCACACCAAAGATTTTAAACCCGCAAATCCATACCTGTTCCAATTACTTTCTTAGCTGAGTACAACTAATTTCTGTCTTCACTGTCGATAACTCAATTTGTGACGCCACACGAATCACATAATATTCACGTTGGTGAAATCCAAGTCAAAACGGATGTGTCAGCTTCCGTCGACGTACAGTTTCTATTCCCACACACAAGGTTAGGTATGCTCACCACGCCCTCGAAACCCAACACGAACTGTTGCGTATCCGCTTTGTAACTCGATCTTGATGCTAGTCGATACGGTGCCTCCTAGAGCTGTCTGATTCCTAGCTATGCATGTAATCATAAAGCCAAGCAACTTTGTTTTTTTACGCCTTTTTACACAAAAATTGTTTAGTCGAGAGAACGCATGGCTAGAAAAATGAGCACTCTACTCGACCGACACAGTACAGTACGTCACAGTCGTCATCGGCGAGTGAAAGGAAGCTCTGAAAATATGTATGCATAAAATCTGACAAATATACTTCATCACATATTTATAAAGAATGAGGGCATTGATGGGCAAGAAGAGTCTATGATTGGGCAAAGAAATGGCTGACAGTTATTTGATCGGCATTGTATTGTCTCTGATCGTTGGGGCACGACAAATAACAGCCACAGTACCAACACCACATGCCAGCGAAAATAACCACAAGAATAATCTATCGAGAACCTTAAAAATGTTATGCAGTCAGAACCAATAGATGGTACGACTCTGCATCTTGTTGTAGGTGAAGGACCTTTTCGGAAACTGTTGCACATGAACTATCGGGGCTTTGCACCTTGACGCTATGACCTGCTCAGGGCTGCGGGAAAGCAGAAGGTGGGATCCAAAAGTCCAAATTTCAAAATTCCGTGAAACTAAACTATGGGACTTACCAAAGCGACATATTTCCAGTCACCAATGACCTAAAATGGTATGACCTTAAGCCTGTCTTGGTCGGCTGCATTCCTATGAACCTTACTTGGTCATCTTCCTCCGCTTTCCGAAAATGTTCGGCTATAAAACATACGCTTTCGACAGCCGTTTTCATGGGGGTCATATCACGTCGCTGTAAGGAATCTCTAAACGAGCGGGTAGTTCCCGCACTGGTCGGAGTCAATAGGAAGCTTTTCCTGGGCACATATTTCGGAAAAGCCAAGTGATGAGCCGCAATTGATTGCAAATTAGCCGTCATATCAGCCATGGTAGCCAAGGTGGTATTTTGTAAAATGAGCGTTTGCGGGTTCGTCTTCCACTTTTCGTCAGCCCACGACGCTTTATCGGCAGTGGGTGGTGGAGCCAGTTCCGGTCGTTGCATATAAAGATACCGAGGTAATATTTCGAGAAACACGCGTTGCACCCATTTCGGCATGTCGTGAGTGTTGGGTGAGCGGAAGTGAATGTTCAGGGTTATCACAGTCACCACGACCGATAGTGTAACGAGGACCATGGTGAACAGCAGGTACTTGCCGATAAGCGGGATGACCAAACTAGTGCTGGGGATGGTGTCGACCAGAAGCAGAAAAAATAGAGTCAAGGAGATCAGAATAGAAATTGATAAGGAAATCTTTTCGCCGCTGTCACTCGGAAGGTAGAAAACGAGTGCCGTCAAGAAGGAGATGCCGACGCAAGGGAAGATTAGATTGACTGTGTAAAACAGGGTTTTCCTTCGCAGGGTTATATTGTAAGTTATGTCGATAAAGGGTGCCTTGCAGCACGGGTACTTCTTGACGTGGCGAATACCAGGTATTTTCAAAATATCCCATTCCACGCTGGGATAGTAGTCGGTGAGGTCGATGCCTGAAAAGGAATTGTACTGGAATTAGTCACAACTCTTCTTGCTTGTGAGAACATTTTTGTAAGTCTTTCGGGGTCTCATCGTTAGTCCCATAACTTTTATACGCTTATTTGAATTGGCAACGCCCCATGGGAGTATGATGACAAAACAGTAAACCATTTTGTCTCCCTGTGCATATATGAAAACACCGCCAAAAATTGGATGTTTACCCGATATCGAAGTATAATTTGTGTCACAGAACAATCTAAAATACACCAAAATAGCCGCAAAAAAGAGCTCACTCTCTTTTATAAAAGCCTCAAGCCGCAGTCCTTGTTAAAATACTCCTGAAATACTACCATCAAATTTAAAATTCGAATTTTTTGCTCGGATATATGTAGGATAGCTCCAAACAGAAAAATCTAAATCTATAAAATTTCAACCTGATGTGCCTCTTCGTTTTCTTCTTTCGATTAGGCTTCGCAGTTGAAGATTAGAGATCATAAACGGATAGTTCTAAGTTACATAATCAATATCGCCAATCCGTACAACTTGTATGTTCATACAGTACGATGTAAGGAAGTGAAAAAAGTTTTTCACTGTTTGGTCTCCATTAACTCTCAGAGTATCCTCAGATCTTAATAAAAGTAAAAATATAAGATCGTGGGGTTAGAGGTGGTTCTCAGTGAACAAAATCCATATGAGGCGTTTCTACAGAAACCGTTCTATAGTCTCAAACTGGCATTGGATCAGTGTGTTTTATCATCAGAGTGTGCAGACTCGTCTCCCGACGCTTTAGATTTCTATCTCGCTTCTGTCACAGTGATATCCAGATGTCGAGATTCGTCTGGAAATCGGTCGTCTGCAGGAAATGACTGTTGGGTGCACTACCCGTGAGGGTGATGTTTCAGCCCAAAACCAGGCAGGAAGAATGGCCCCGTGGTCCAAAAGCTCTGCCGGCCACACCCTGCAGTAAGTAGTTAATACGGACTAACGGTAAGAGCTATTACAAAAGCTTCAAGAAATGTCCCCGATCCTACCTTCTTGCACAATCCACTCAAATTCGAGCTCTCCATCCGGCGATAATCGTTCAGCTCTTTGCCTAGTAATATTCTCGCTTTCAGGATGTTGTAAATCCACTTCAGCTCCGCCGTATGTCCAACTTCCAAATTTCATTTCTTTGTGGGAAAAAAGGTTAAAAATTAAAAACCCGCTCAGAATTTTAGCACTCACCACAGTTTTGTTCATCAAATGGAAACCTAAAATAGGGCACTTTTGAGGGTTAAGAATTGGACAGATTAATTGTCTTACCACTCGATATTGATCTGACACATGCTTTTATAGATGGCTGGCGGAGTCCACTCCACTGTACCATTATAGTGAAGTTTTGCCTTTGTCATAATGGTCACTTGGTAATTTCCATCAGCACTAAATTGCAAAATGAATTTTGCTTCAAGTGGCAGCAAAAGAATCAAGGCTGTTTTACTTGTTGTATAATACAATGTCGGGTAGCCTGCACGTGGAAAAATAATTAGCTACGCACCAAAGGATTTAAGGAAAACAGAATTCTTACCAAATTAGGTCAGCAGGCACGTAGAGGACTTCCACTCCCCCGTAGTCCTCCGGGGTCCAAGTTAGCTTCTGGTCCGCCCACATCTGAAAAATAAGCTTGCAATTTCCTCGCTATCTGCTTGCTATGCATGCTTGGCTGAAGTCCCACTGGAACCGACTGTGCCTATAGGCTTACCAAGTGTTACCTAAAAATGGCAGGCCGGCGTATGAAATTCTTACTTACATGTTGAAGCCAGACACTAGTTTCCATAATCTGGTTCTTCTCATGCTAAAAAGATAGAATTCAAGTTAATGTCAATGCAGCTGAGGTGACACGTCATCAGTCCGTACCACATCAATCAACTGCGACAATTTGAGTTTGAAGAACACATCCATTTTTTCACTATTATTGGCCACTGGTCGTACGAGTTTGTTATAATCGCTAAGCAGATCTTCGAACAGGCGATTGGCTTGCATAAGAATTCCATTTTCCGAACCGGACACTAGCCATTTAGTAGAAAGGCAAATCAAAGTCCAGAGCAGGCAAGCGATTCGCGAGTACAGCCACGAGTTCGGCATTGTGAAATGATATGATAGATCTAAAACACAATGGGTGGCTTGGAGATCGAGTACGGACATAAAAGGGACTAGCTATTGCCCATTTTAATTAAGGTTATAGCCTTGTATTCAATGACCTAAAAAGACACACTGAGTAAAAACTGTCGAGGCAGGTTCGTAAACGGAGCATTATAATCGACTCGGTCAGCCGGGCTTTCTAGGCGAGAAGGCAACTGCCGGTGCCCCATCTCGCCTTCAAACGCTACTTTGAGTAAAGGAGGAGGAATTTTCTTGACGCAACGAAGGCCCCGCGCCTTTCTTCCTGTCTCAGAACCAAAGGAAAGCCTTCTCTTTAAAATGCTCAACGAACCGTGTAATGGAAGCTCCTCGGACCGATGCCTAATGGCGTGAAGCTTCAACTGGCGTTGGCTAGCATTTCGAAACAAGCTCCCTCTCCTCGCAATCTACTCAGCAATAGCCCTAGTAAAAGCCGACACCCCAGTCCCCTCGAGAGAAAACCGATGAGAACTTGTCGCCAAAACGCGATAATGACTGGAGTTAGGAATATTTATTCGGTGAAAATTGTTACGAGACTTCTAGATTGGCTCTCGTCGACTATCGGACACTACTCCGCAAAGCCAAAAGATTCTCTCGCTTACACGAGAGCTACGCCAAATAGGCAAACGAAAACTGATGAAGCAGCTAGTTTTTATCGATCACTCCATTCATTCACCAACATTTACCGCTGCCGGAAGACTACCGCGCCCTTTTTGCCTATAAAAGTCACTGCTTAAAATTACCCAAATGCGCTCCTCTGCCTGGGAAAATAGGAAATCAAAGTGTTCTGCTGGTAGCTACTATACGAAAAATGATTTCTCACTGCTTTCATGAGTCTTCCCGTTGCCTGCTTTGTATTCCTGCCTGCTCCGCGGACAGATTTTGTGGAATCAAAAGCTTCTCTTATAGGAGGGTACGATCAATTTGAGATGGCTCCTTGAAGCAAAGGCAGCGCATGGCGTGCAGAATGCACACTTTTCTGAAGCAAACCCATGAAAAACATTGGTTAAAGTGGACCTTTTAATAATGAAAAGGACTGAATTCTTGAAACTTGTTGCTCGCAAGGTGAAAAGTTGCTAAGAGCCGAGAATTCGAGAAGCCACCGGGCATGCTATCCTGGTGCAGGCTAGACGATCGATCGATTGCCTAGTCTCATTTCGTATGGTCAAATCAAATGTCTGCAGTGAAGAAAGCGTGGTGACAGAGTGTTTTTTCACACAGTCATGGTTGAAGTAGTAGTAGACCTCATGGACACGATACCTCAGGAAGGTCAAATTTCTCAGCGGACGGTCACATAGGTCGATGAGGTTTGGTCACGCAAAAGCATAGGCACACTCAGACTTCTTCTGTTTTGCAATGAAAGACACTTTGAGCTACTTACTGTATATATTGCAAGTTCCAGGAGGTCAGGAGGCTTCAAAGCTGGCAACATTTAACAAGTTCTATAAACTAATTTTGCCATGTCTTCAAATGATAAAAGTTTGTGCAAGTTTTTAAAAAGTTTTGATGGACTGATTCGAATCAGCACATTTGTGGTTTTAGTGGGTATAGCCTCGATCGAATTCCTTCCTCTACTGCACGAGTATACGCACAATAATGTGGCCACCCGCATCAAGATCATTGGCCAAAACGGGACTGTAAAGCCCCCATCTGTGGCATTGCGCATTCCTTGGCAAAGTACGCACTTGGACAAGATAGTCAAGCACGTCCAACGGCTGTCCGCTAACGATACTTCAGTCTGCAGCACTTGTTATAAATTGGCTGCTCACTCGTGGAATGTATGGGAGAACATGGATGTGTCTCACACGAACGGTAGTAGTGAGATAAAACGGGCAATATCCACTGAAATTTTGAACAAAGTACTTTTCAATACGGAAAACAATTTTTCTGCTCTGAGCACAGAATACGCAGACTGGAATCCGCCCTTGGTCGAGGCTGTTTGGGATTTCTTTGACTGTTTGCGGAATTTGGACTCATTGATGGAGTTCCCTGAAGTCCTGAATGAGACCCGCTACTGGTGTCTGCAATGGGAATTTGCTGACTACTTTTTGTCCAACAAGACAAAAATTGACAAGCTGTTTGAGAAAATCGTGGATATTTTATGTTTGGTGATGAAAATTCAAGACGAAGGGAACAACAAAAGGCTTTGTTTCGATACCTTGGCTCGATCCCCGTCAGTTCTGTACACCAAAGGATTTCAGTTTTCGCTTCCGCTGGTAGAAGGAAGATTCAATGTCATTGTTGCTTCGAAGGGCAGGTACGGGGTGCAGGAGGCGTTGAATGACCCGTACAAAGGATTTTATCTCTTCTCCGATACCGACTTCATGTCCTGGCCTCCCTCCAGTGCAGATTTCAATGATCAGATCCTGCACGCTACAAAGGAAGTCGGAGATGTGGTCGTCGGGTACCAAGTTGATGCAACGGTGGTCGAGAGCCGACCCGGGGTCAAGTGCTATCATGAGAGCAGTCCACTCGTTTGCAAAAGCAACTGCATGGTTTCAAAAATAGCCAGCTTCTGTCGATGTATTCCTTTCGCTTTCCGCAACCAAGCCCCTGCATTCGAGAAGGAGCTGCCCTACTGCAACACCACCATTTACGCCACATGCGGGTTCAAGAAGGAGAAGGCGAAGAGAAGATGCGATTCGGATTGCACCAACCCTTGTGAGCATGTATCTTATCAATGGCACACTGTGCAAATCGCCACAAAGAGGCAGTGGAGGGAATACAACCTCAGCCTGCATCCGATATCCACCAAATATATTCAATTCGAGGTCACGACCAAGGACACACGAGCACAGTTCTTCTCACAGATTGGCACAGTTTTGAACCTTTATCTTGGTTTTAGTGGTCTCACAGTGATCGCGATAGCAGTGTTTTTTGGAGACATGTGCAGAAGGTGGCGTGCTGGCAGGGACTCAAGTGGCCGCATGATCAGAATGGGCTCGACGGGCAAATCTGGCTTCACCGCAGGAAGTGGTCAAGGTCCTATAAGTGACCAGAAACAAGGCGGAGAAAAAAACAAAGAGTTCCTGGAAATTAAGTCTCGCATCGCAGTTTTGGAAAAATTGACCTCGGAGCAAAATACCCTGGAAACGAAAAACTTGCTGTTGACTGTGATTGCTAAAATGACTGAGCTGGAAGGGAAGATAAGGCAAGCTAATGAGAAATAGACCTGCAATTGGCATTATGATGTCACGGGATGCTTTGTGACGCCATTTCTGCAGCACTTACTCTGTCTTAGCTATGGCAATATGCTATCTGTCGAGTAATCATGACAGATTTGGATGAAGTTCCGGCGGTTCACGCAGTAAATTTCCTATGCACGCTTTGCTCCCGAGATAAATTGTGGGTGATTCTTGCCGATCAATTGGCCGCTGCGGTTGAGCAACACTAATCGCACGTGAACTTCTAAATGTCGACAGTGTGAAGCAGGCGTTTCATGTGGCACATACCCAAGATGAACGAGTGCCTCCTTTTTTTTACACTGAGATTGGGACGAGAACGAAATAAGCTCATTACCACTTTTTTGTCCCCCACTGATCACAGATCTTTATCAAAGGAGCCCGTTATCGCATTTCTTCTCCGTGAGTATCCGCAGCAAGAAATCTCCAGCTTGGTTTGGCTCGAACGTCGAAGGCACGATCACATATGTGCCAGGGAGAAGTCGAAATCGGCAGCAAACTCCCCTGAGATTCATAAACGAGGACCGACCCACCGAAGCGTGAGTTCGAAAGAAACTTTCTGTTAAGCCATGTTCTAAGTCAATATTTTCGTCAACCTGAGGTAAAACAGAGTATGGTAGCTTAGGGTGAAGAAAATCATAGCAAAGAGGTGCAATACCTTGTAGACAGCGAATCCTATGGTCAATAGATCAGCTCCTATGGACCTGTCACGCCGCTGGAACTTCTGCAGTAAAGCGATTATGCAAGTGCACGTTTCTTCTTGATCGCCTTCGTCTGGATCTGCGAGTGTGACGAGATACTGAGGATTGCGAGCGAACGTATCTGAATGCGAGATACGTGAACAGTTGCGTTATTCACACTCCACATACCGTATCGCAGCACATACACAAATAATTTCTGCATCCGCCGGCAGTCATACCAGGAATCCAAGAGCCATCAAAACACTGAGACTCCCATGTTAGAGTTGGGTGATTTGGCTCGTGAACTAGGCACGCTGTCTCAGGATTTAAGTGGCAGATTTCCAGTTTCTCAAAGTTGTTGATAAAATCGGTGAACGAGATCCTAAAAGCACATAAACATTTGATGATGATACAGAGTCCCAAGGATCTTGAATCACCAGAATTCACCATCCGCAGCAACCACCAATCCCAATTCTTGTCTTTTCTTCGGCGACAAAAAGCTCCACTCAAAGGAACTGTCGCTCCAGGCACCGCGCCACTCAACTTCATTACCCCATGGATTTCGAAGTCGTAGCAGGGCGATATTATTTGGCTTCCCATAATCGAAGGCAGTATTGACCCTAAAAAGTGTGGAAATTCCGTTGAAAGCAAAAGAAGTGACCAGAAGCCGAATTTACCAAGCGAACCCAGTTATACTGTAAGCATGACCACGGATGAGACCACTTGGAACCCCAGCTTCGAAATTATTTGGATCTGGCTGAAAAGAGGGTTTGAGAGCTCCTTATTAACCAACAAAAAGAAGTCATTTGCGAGAAGCTCCATGCACGAACGGCTTTTTGCGATTGTGCAGCTCTACAACTGGAAGCAGGATTCACCCGCAGCAGCGGTAGATGGCTAAGGCTATGTTGCTATTCTTGAAACCGGGGCATTTTAGTTTATCATGTTTGGAAAATTAGTCGGTCAGTTCAGAAATGATTCAGTCGGTATAAAGACCTGCTGGTTTCGAGCAGATGCAATTTGGCTTGATAGCCTTTGCAGGATTTAGCGGGGCTCTGTGCCAACTGATGCTACCGAATCGGCATTTATGTATATGTAAACATACATCTAAAGTCGCTGCTAATAGTGATCCAAGTTCGAATGCCTTCGTAACTACTGTTAACAAGTCTGATGAAGGGGCTCTCAGATCTATCATTTCGGTCAAACCACCGGTCAAGTCCTCCATGGCTTCGATCGTTGTACCAACAGACATAGCCTCGTATGACCCGCATAGTTTAGCGTAAGCCTTTTCTAATAAGGCTGACCAAAACTCATTATTGTCTCCTGAATGCATGAACACAAGCTTCCCATCGCAGGTGGGCAGTCGGTCGTCAACCATCACATCGACCCAATGTCCGTATCGCCAAAACTAGAAAATGCACTCTGGCTTTAGAGATTTCTTTCACCTCAACCAATGTTGAAAGACAAAAATCAAAAGGGACTTGCTTTGAAGCGGAAGAAGCCACGATATTCAGCACCAAATCCTTGACCAGGAGACACAACTTTTTCAAAAAGGCTTGGATATAAGGTTAGATTGGCCACTGCTGCCAGGAACCAGCAGTTTCCTAAAAGGGTAATTTATGCCATGCGATTTACCTGAACATGCAGTGCACCTCACCAAGTTCACCCTGCCGCACGTCAAATCGGGTGAATCCATCAATGACGAATTGTGGATCGGGTACAATTTCCTTAAACAATATGTATATCACAGCAATTTCAGGAAGGCGCAATTTTCTTACATGCGGTCGTTTCCAAACAAACGGTTTCAATGGACGATCGAAACAAACTGACTCATCCGAACAAGGGAAACTTGGATCCTCAAATAAGTTTTTAGAATCGGGCAGTGATTCCGCATAAATCTGATCGTGATCCAGGCTTTGGCTGGGTTGCTGTGTTGCAGAAGTACTTAGATCACGATCGAAGCATTCTTCTAACCAGCAGCAAAGTAGGGGCTAAAGACGCCAACCATGGATAGGTAAGGTGCAAAAACCAATAAGCATACCCATTTGGTATGGTTCAAACAGGAGCAGCAGAGACCGCTTGAAATGGGGAAATAATCCCCAGCATTTAGAAGAAAGTTTTGCATTCCTGTCACTCCATCTTCTGGGCGAAAAAGACGTGGCAGTGCGCTAATTTAGACGAATTGCTAATGCTTAGCCTTCAGAAACACCAGGCGGTGGAGCTGGTCTTTCTGCGTCTGGAAACTCGTTCGTAACTATTGGTACCATGGCGATCACCAAGGACACTTCTGCGAGACATATTTAGTGGAGGGCAAAGAGTCAGAGGTCTTTGCAATGGCAAGCTAGAAAACGTATGCACTCGTAGAGATGATGAATCTTCCTATTATTGCACTTGCCGTTGCCTTCGTTCATTATCACCTTGCTCAGACAGCCCCTCACTTACGTACTCGTAACAGCAACACTCATTCAGCTAGCGATACATGCTCATTAGGCCGGGCAATGCAGGAATGTCAAAAGCCCGGTGACTCTCAATCTTGGGAGGCGAGAAGAAACTTAATGAACCAATGAGGCCAACATTTTTACAGCTTTGAAGCATAAAGACTAATTTCTTCAATTTCGATCCAGCAGTACACTTCAAAACTTTCTTTTTTGTGATTTTTAGGGGTTTTAAATTCCATCATTCCCTTGACGCAGTCTCACTGGGCACTGATTTTGTTTGCTTACTTGCTTACCCCATGTTTGTTCGACATTTGCGTGCACGGGTGCATTCAAGCTAGACAAAGATTCTTGCGCACTGCACTTTGTCTTAAACCGCGCATCATCATGAGCCAAGTGCTTTTCAGCCCACGCAAAGACTTTGACAGTCATGAAATCAACGGATTGACTAGACAGCTACCCACAGATAGTTACAGACCTGCTCACGATGAGGTAGCAGGATCAGGACCTCTAATCTATTGTAAGCTCGACCAGTTTTTCCTCAAAGCTCTCTTCTACTAGCAGTGCCATAGAGTGCCATCAGCGAGACTCCTGCGTTTTTGCTTCTTCCGTGCATCTTCTGTACGCTCAAAGGGCTTTCAAGAATGAAGACCGTAATGATGAACTTGAGCTGGCAGGATTGGGCAGTCATTCTAATTCGTGTAATCGGCGTGGCGATTCTTGTCGGATTGGCCAGTCTTGAATTGCGTCCTCTTGTGTATGAATACCACAATCACAATTTTGGTACCCAGGTCACTGTAGTCGGCAATAACAGCACAGTTCGGCCTCCATCGGTCACTTTGTGCGTGCCATGGACTGGATCACACTTGGAAAAAATTGCAGAGCACCTAGAGAAAGTGGCGAGGAATCAGACATCACGATGCGATCATTGCGACTTGATGGCTAGGCACGGGTGGGATGTGTGGAACGGAATAGATTTGGGCAACTCCACCTGCGCTCACGATTATCGGCTGGCTGTGTCTGAAGCAATCTTGAGAAAACTTTTCAACGCCAGTGATGAATTCGAAGCATTGGATATCTCGAATTATAGATGGCACCGCCCGGTCATTGACGCAGTCTGGGACTTTATGGATTGCATACAAGATTTTGACTTGCACACAGGAATTCCTAACAAAAACGACAGCACTTGCGGGGACAGATCTGGTTGGTGCTTCCAAAATCAAACTGCTGATCAATATTTATCTAATTCTGAAAAAATTGATAAATTGTTTAACAGGGTAGTTGATATTTTATGCGAATACATAGAATTCCGAGATGAGAATTATACTTTGTACAGTAAGGACGTCTGTGCGACCACTTTGAACAAGGTATCATCTATCGTCTTTGGTGATCAGTTCTGCTTCGCCTTACCCGACAAAGACCGTTTTGGATCGGTTATTACATCGAAAATGCACAGCAAGTACGGAGCGCGGGCTGCCTTAAACGCCACGACGTACAGTCGGCTGTTTCTGTACTCAGACACAGATTTCGTCTCATTTGGAGCTGGTAATCTTGAGAATGGGTATCCGATCTATGTCTCGGACGGGTTGGAGGATGTAGTTCGTCTTGGTTATGTGGTCACGGCTACAGTGGTAGAAAAAAGGCAGGGTATCGAATGCTATCAGGAACGTAGCCCAGCAGTGTGTCGAAGCAAATGCATGATCAGAAAGATCGTATCAAAATGTGGTTGCGTCCCGTTTACTTTCGGAAACAGCGCGCCTGAACTTCTCAAAAACAGCACGCCCTACTGCAATAGTACGACATACGCTAACTGCAAGATAGACACAGCCAAGTCGATGCAGATGTGCGACCAGAAGTGCACGTACCCCTGCGATTATACCTCGTACCAGTGGATAGTGACGAGGCAAGGGCAGAGTGGTGGCAATGTAATCAGTGCACGGCGGTACAACACGGTCAGGCAATGGAGGCTTATCGACATCCAGCTCTACCCCATCTCAACCACTTTTATGGAATTTGCGGTGACAATAAAGAACACACCAGCCCAGTTCTTAAGTCAAGTGGCTGCTGTTCTCAGCCTTTATTTGGGATTTAGTGGCCTGACAATCATCACTCTGATCATATTCTGCGGTAAGCTAGGCAAACGTTGGATCTCGTCAAAAAAAAAGGCCCAGAAAGAAACATTACCCGTGGCACTAGTGGATGGACCAGAGCCACACTGCATGGAGGTTATCAGTTATCAATCAATACAAGAAATGAAAAGAGCTATCGAAACTTTGAAGTCAATCGTTGATGAGCAATGCTCCAAGTTAGAGCCACAGCGAAGGGTTAGTTTGCGAAGAAGTCAGGATGCCCTCTTCACTATTACTAATTCATGACATGTGCAATAAGGAAGTTCCTTTTTTGGAAGCCTATTATTAGCTATATCAAGCGGTACAAGTACAAGTACCATATTTGCGTGCACACATGATACACGTGTAACAAACAGACATACAAAACTAAGTCAACATGGCCAGCTCTTTGTCTCAGGAAAGCTAACTCTTGCTAGCTCTCCAGCTCGCGTAAGAAACTCATACACCTAACTTACTTATGTAGCTATGTACTGTAATCATCGCACTAAAAAATTCAGATCTCGTTTCTCCCATCATCTCATCTTTCCTTGAGCAAGTAAAAGGTTACAGACGTCCTACAACTTTGTCCTTTGAATAGAATGGCCGTGATATTGTTGGAAAGGCCATTTGATGCACCAATGAAAAGAGCCTCTGCGCACCGAGTGTCCTAGAACCAACCAGTGCTTACGGCCTTGCTCTGATGCTTCAATTTGTTCACCCATTCCTTGCTAGTACAGTACACCCTCCCCATGCAAACATGCTTTGCGACTGCCATGTCATTAAGAAGAGACCAAACAAATTCTGGCCTCATTGGATCACTGTTGTCATTTGGGCAGTTGGAGTAGCTGGTCTGTTTGGACTGACCATAAACGCAGTCCTGCCTCTCCTCGACGAATACCAAAATCATAATTTCGCTACACACATCACGATTATGGGCAAGAACAAATCGGTAAGGCCTCCCCTTGTCACACTCTGCATTCCATGGACTGGCTCGAAACTGCAAAAGTTGGCGGAGTACGTTCAGAAGGTTAAACAAGGCGAAAACTTGGAATGCATTATGTGCGAGAAAATGGCTAATCAGTCGTGGGACGTGTGGACGAGAATTAATTTTACAAATCTTGAATCTGTGGACGACATCCGACAAGCAATCGTTATTAGAATGATTGTCGAATTACTGCAAAGCGGTGACTTTAAAGCTTTAGAAGTGGAAAATTACGAGTGGAATAAGCCTTTAGTGGATGCAGCGTGGGATTTTGTAGACTGCTTACAAGAACTGGACCTAAACATTGGGCTAAGTTTTAAATCTGAAAGGCCATCGTTGTGGTGTTTCCATAAATATGCAACCGTCGCAAATCAATTTCTATCGAGTGCTGAGAAAACAAACCTTCTCTTTCGAAGGATCGTCCAAGTCTTATGCGAATATATCGAGTTCAAATCTTGGAAATACGAGCCATTCAATAAAAGCGTGTGCGTGGATGTGCTGTTCCTGAGTCCATCGGTTGTATTTGGTCAACAGTTTTGTTTCTCGTGGCCGTTGCTTGATGAACAGTTACCAGAATCGGTGATCACATCGAATATGTACAGCAACTACGGACCACACGCGCACGGGCCAAATGACACAACTTTCACGAGCGTATCGCTGTACACGGACGTCGATCGATTAGTGGCATTGGTCAAGGACAATACGACAACGATAAATGACCGTATTCACGAGAGCTATCCCATCTACATCTCAGAAGGGTTCGAGGATTTCGTTCGTATAGGCTACGCTGTCACAGCCACTGTGATCGAGAAACGTGGGCTGCCCTGTTACAGTGATCGCAGCCCAGGCACGTGCCGAGGCTACTGCATAGTGAAGAGAATCGTGAGCAGGTGCAATTGTGTCCCATTCGCTTTCAGCAATGATATCGAAAACCGTACTGCATCCTACTGCGACACTAGCAACTATGCCAAGTGCATGTTGAATCCTGCCAAGGAAAGCAAACGATGCGATGCCCAATGCGCTACGCAATGTGAATACGTGTCCTACCAGTGGATTGTGTCGAGGCAGGGACGCGATGGGGGTCGGTTGGTCAACTCCCGAAGATATGGTCTGGGGGACACGCGCCGGAAACAATTCGACATAGGACTGTACCCCATCTCGACCACATTCATGGAATTCGATGTGATCACGAAGAACACCCCTTCACAATTCCTGTCTCAGGTTGGCGCCATCTTTAATCTCTATTTGGGTTTCAGTGGACTGAGTGCCATCGGAGCTCTTATGTTCTGCGCCAAATTCTTAGCGAAGTGGTACACGGCGTCCAATCATGGTCAAAAGCCGGGTGCCCTGACCAGTGCCGCCGTACTCGGTGCGGGTAAAGAAATCGGCAAGTGCGTAATGGATCAGTACCAAATCCAAGCTTCACTTCTTTCCTTGGAAAAGATGGTGACAGAGACCAAAAAAGAATTTGATAATTTTCGCAGTGATGTATTGAAGTCGGTTGAGACTAGGATGGCAAAACTGGAGGGAAGCAAGTTTTAGGTGGAAGTATTCCTTGTGTGCCCGAGTCTTGATTTCGAATGGTATCAATTTTTCTGCTCCATCAGGCAAAATATAGGTTCGATATCTGGTTTCCAGGTATGACTTTTCCTTTACCTTAACGTTCTATTACCTTTTCTTCCGGCTATATGTTGTACACAAACGCTAAGGGGAATATATCTACTAATAAGCCGAATTTCTTGATCACCCACTGTCAGCTTTCAGAAGACCTCAGGCAGATCTTCTAAGGAAAACAGGCCGGAGTGGAGTCGCAATGTTAACACAGGGATCTTGCATTGGTCATAGCGATCGCACGGGCGCGGCTACTGAACTCACTTCTGCTCACCTTCCATCATCTTGACTATTCACAATAAAAATAATAATAATATGCGTCATTTTAATAGTGCCCGCACTTTGCTTAGCTAGAAGCAGTTCCTCAAACATACTTAATATTCTTTCACATCAAAAAACAAGTATACTCGTTTTTCACCGGGCCTTGCTCCGTGTACTGCAGCTTTTCTATCCTCTTTTCCAACACCGCATACTTTTCTTGCATAGCCACTTGCCACATTTCCAGAGTGCACGATCCCGGTGATGGCCGACTCGTCTCAGATGCTTGCGTTTTGCGTTCTTGCATGCTAAACCCAGCCTTGGGCTGCGATCTATTACCAGATGGGTCTTGTTTCTGTTCGTTTTGCATCGATCCGTAACAACATTTGATTATTTTTGCAAGGAATAATATTCCCGTGATGATACTTACCCCGCTCACACCCAGGTAAAAATTGACCACTGCTCCAATTTGAGACATGAATTGCTCCCAAGTATTCTTAGTCGTGATCGAAAATTCTACATAAACTTTTGAAAGGGGGTATATGACCATATCGAATTCCCGAGCCTCCCCCGTCTTCAACTCATTGTATTCATGTTTGGGTCTATTGATCAACCTGCCTCTATTATGCCCTTGTCGGACGACACTGTATTGGTAGGATGTGTGAATGCATTGGTAAACACACTGCTGCTCACATTTAAGCAGCTCCCCTTCTTTGTCCAATGTGCATCGGGTGTAGTCATAGCTGCGACAATAGGACTCATTTTCGACGGGCTTGTGGTTCCGAAAGGTGAACGGGGTACACTTGCACCATTTTCTGATGGCATCGATCATGCAGTTACTGCGACACACGGCCGGACTGCGTTCTTGATAACAGTTTGTGTTCCTCTTATCGGTTGCCAGGTTCAAAATCGAATAGCCAATGTGTACCAGGTCAGAACTGCGCTCAGAAGCGAAAACAGGAAAGCTAACGAATTGCTTACCAGTGTGCAGAGAGACATAGTCTATGTTAGAATACAAGGACCAGGACCCGTCCGAGGTGATCTGAGCATCGTATTTGTTGTCTGGTCTGGAGCTGATGTAGATGGTTGAAAAGTTCTGATCATCCAAGGGCACAACATAGCAAAACTGATCTTCAAAGTACAACGAGGGGACTCGACGGAGGATTTGGATGCACACATTCTTGTCGCCAGAGTGAATGTCGATTTGCATCTCGATATACTCGCAAAAGACATCGACCAGACGTCCAAACAGAACTTGCATCTTCTCTCTGTCAGATAGCAATCGATCGGAATCTATGTTCTCAAAGCAAGTAATTGGGTCGCCGTGCTTGCCCCACAGTCCCATGTTCATGTCTAATCGTCTGACGCAATAGAAATAGTTCCAGACTGCTTCGATCAATACCCCGTTCCAGTCGGCGTTATTCGCATTCAATATTTCGAAGCTATCGTCACCCATTTCCAGCAGTTTAGAGATCATCCTGAACGATATTTCATCTTCATAGTCGTCTTTGTCAACCCCCAACAAATCCATGTCTTTCCACACATCCCAGGATCTGTTAACCAATCTTTCACATATTTCACACGGCGCGGATTTGTTGCCTGCCAGATCGATTTCTAGATGGTCAACTATTTTCCTCAGGTTCCAATTGGTCCAGGGAAAGCAAGCTGTGAGTGGTGGTGGTCTGACTGTAGAGTTCTGGCCAACGATTCTGGTCTGGGTTCCAACGTTATTATTAAGGTAGTCGTCCAGCAGGGGACAAAACTCTTTTAAGGATAGGAAAATGCATATTATCAGGCCAACTGCCCAAATCGACGTGGTCTTCCAAGATGGTAGATTCACACCCCTGCGCATCAAGAAGTCCTTCAAACGAGACAACATTTTTGTGGTAAGCATTGAGACCTCACAACGCGGACCAGACCACTGCTCTTGTCTGGAAGCTGTAACAACTCGCAGCCCTTTACAACCAAGTGGTCAGAATAAACGCCCACGTGAGCCCCTTTTATGCAGTTGAAGCAACGAGTATTGTTGGGAGACCGAAGTATAAACCTGCGTATATCATTAACATAACAGCCAGGAATTTCTTGGCCCTGGTTCAATAGTCTCAAAGGTTTTTTCCGTTATTATTTACTTGGCAGCAGAAAGAAAATGATATTGATATGGGCAATATCACTTGGGAATAAATTCTGTGTTTTAACCATATTTACAACAAAAATAAACACCCTTTGTATGATTTGAAGGCCCATTCTATCGTGCTATTTTTTGAATCTACACATATTGTGTGAAATTTTAGAGCCTAGGACGCTGCATAAGCAAAGTATGCCTTCATATTCGCATGTACGCAATAGGGAGAAAACCAAGATCCGCCTGTTTCTGATTGCATGCCTAGACCCTTGTGATATATTCAGAGCAGTGTATTAGAATAGCAAACAGGTATTTTAGACGCGAGCACAAACTAATGATAAATGGCAGCGATTACCTACTATGCCCCAACAAAAATAGACTATTTCACCAAATATTTTCCGCCATTCCGCTTGGTCACGGCTCGATTCACTTTCCCACTAATCGTAAGATCACAAGTACTTGGTGAAGGTGTCTGCATGCGCGAGTCGAAATTCGGCGCATGACAAATATGGTCATGACAAGTATGTTGACGCGTAGGAATGACCCTGTGGACGTTGCGTGAGTCTGCTGGTGGGCGTGTATTCCTGTTTTGGGAGTACACACCGTATTCGGAAAACAATAACCGGAGAAAGGCCTTGAACAAGAGTTTAGCGGAGGCCGTCTTTTGCCTACGCATTGCCGTATTCTCGCCCATTACTCCACTTGGATAACTTATATGTAAAGTTGTTTACTACAAAGTGCGTGAAAAGATTCATTTGCTTGGGACAGAGACGGAAAGTGATCGAAAAAGATGAAGACAATTCTTATTTTGGTTGCCCTTGTTCTATTCGCTGCAAAATTTTCTTGTAAGTTGCCTTTTCTGTCTCTCATCAGTCATTTGAGATTTAATTTTGGAATGATCCATTTTAGCATCAGCCAAGGTGTTCTCGTGTGACCAGGGGTGCCACGACGATACTGAATGCCCCGCTAACTCGCACTGTGTCGCTGTGAATCAAAATTCGGAATGTGGCATGTGCTTGTGCAAGGCTGGCTACAGGACTCAAGGCAATGACTGCGTGTCAAATAAACAAGAAAAAAGTCAGAAGGGAAAAAGTAAGTGCTCTTACGAAAGTTGCATTGGTGGAGAAAGATTTCTTCAAAACTTTATTCCAGACGGTAGCGGCGGCGGCGGCGATGGAGGAGGAAAAAGTAAAGAGAGTTCTCCAACCGAAAGCGCCGAGTCCCAAACCACAACAACTACTCAGCCAGAGACCACTACGACTTCACCCACCACTACAATCTCCACTACTCTGCCAGGACCTACGACTCAAGGTAAAATCAATTTCACATGATCGGTCTCAGCGATCGCAGTGATCAATCATGTGCTATATGAAATGACACTTTCAGGGCCACCACCCACCCCTGGTCCGATCAACTGCGCCGACTTCGCCTGCGGCCCCCAGTTACCCAGCAATTATGGTGATAACCCTTTCACGGTTCGTGCGGCCATCTATAACGAATCTGATGGTAAGTGCCGAGTTCGCATTATCCTGAACAAGTAAAGGACATGTTCAAATGGTGCTCATGATACGGGTCAAAGTCTTGGAACGGGTGGCCTAGTCGCCTCAGTTAATGCAGTACATTCTTGTCTGTCGTAGTCGCTTCCTACACGCCTACTTCCGTTCTTAGACTGCAGAAACAAATTGGCCAATCCTGGCCGTTCATGCAAGATGCAAGGAGGTGGCGTCTGCTACGGTGTTTACTGCTTGACTGTGGAAC
This sequence comes from Mesodorylaimus sp. YZB2_4, assembly GCA_030248295.1. Taxonomy (NCBI): domain Eukaryota; kingdom Metazoa; phylum Nematoda; class Enoplea; order Dorylaimida; family Dorylaimidae; genus Mesodorylaimus; species Mesodorylaimus sp. YZB2_4. Next base: position 109,493 of record JASANH010000626.1, read on the forward strand.
CAGGCAAAGAGTACTGCATCTGCGAATTGAACCGTGTCGATCGTCAATGCGCCGTCGTGAAACCTGGCAAATGCGAAACTGCTACGAGTAGGTTACCTTTAGTTTTATATGACCACTAAATATACAGTATACTTTGATTTCAGGTGACCTCCCTCAAACTGGATACAAAGCACAAAACAAGCGTTTTCGCCACAAAAGCAATCCCGACAACGGCTCAATTTATGCCCGCCACTTTGCTGCTTCTATGGACAACTGCGTAAAACTGTGCTCGTGGACAGAAGGTAGATGCCGCTCGGTCAATTACGGTACGTTAGCTGGTCAACCAGTGTGCGAGCTCCTGAGCACAACTGTGACAAAGGGCAGTCTCCTCGAGCCATGGTTAGTCGATGCGCAAGGGTGGCAGTACGCCCAGGTCTATGCCCAATAGTCTTGCTGCGGTCCGATTGCTCCAAGTGATATGCATACTTTATATACATCATTGTATCATTGACAGCAGTAGTACTGTTTGACAATACCATGTGATGACGAAAAAGTGGCTATGACAGTACATAATATTAAGTAAAAAGTAAAAACCCTAGATGATTTTCGCACGCTCGATAAAGCTCAATTTAAATCACATCAAAACAGGAATGCAGACTACCAAAATTGTGCTCTTATACAGTAACTTCTAACAAGTAAATAATTAGCTCATCGAAACTTGCTAGCCTGAAAAAGTTAGGTTCGTGGTGAGCTCCTAGGACCAGTCATATAATCATACTTCGAGATACAGAGACGGCCATGCATTGCATGCATGCATGCATACCAGAAAATCCTCGATCAAGCGATCACATGCTCGCCGTTCAGCTTCATTTAGAAGGAGGATTGGATCCGAGGACTTGCACTTGGCCTGCTTTTCACGTTCATCTTGGAGATTGACCCAGAAGCAGCGCCACAAACGTTTGTCCGTCTGAACTAAACCGTGTCGCGCTTGCGGCAAAATGGAGGGCACTTATCGTGGATACTTGCCGAGCAGTTCCAACACTCTTTCGCTCTCGTCGGTTTCAAGCAGCCTGAGACGACGATGTCAGAATCAATGAAAAACAGCCAGAACATTCGAAACCAGATGATTTACGCTCGCACTTTGTCAGCTCTTACGTCGTCTTTCACTTCTTTTTCCGTCGTTGCTGCTCTTCCCAGGCTCACTTCGCACAGGAAACCCGGCGGACGCTCCAGACATGGGTCCGACAAGATGGCACGCTTCGATGATCCGCCCGCAAAGACCATGGCACCACTGAACCGCACAGTCGCTAGCCGAACGTAAACGAACGCTGGTAAAAGAATGGGCGTAATTCCTTCGTGCATGGGGAAAACCTTTGATGCTCCAGCATTACCGCTGGACCATTTGCTGATTGTTTCAAGCTTTCCCTTAACCCTGCAGGCTGGCCATGACTCAACAATATTTACGTAGGGGTTCTGATACTACCGCACAGAAATGAAAATGCTCAGCGAGACTGTGCAAAGACAAATGTCTCGGATAACATTACGCATAATACAGGGCAGATTGCAGGGCGATATCGTACCTTAGACTCTAGTCGTTAGCTGGGAACGGAAATTGATCCTCAATACAGTACGGGTATGTGTGTGTGTATTTTCAAAATTCTTCTTAGCACTTAGTGAAGTATCTACTGTACAGCAGGTATCTTTTTTCGTGATTGATTGTGTGTTCACGCTAAAATACTTACTGTACGACCTTAAACAAAAATTGTTTCCTGGGGCATTGGGCTTTCTGCTGACAGGCAGTCGTTCATCGCACAGCCATACAGTATAAGCTAATTAGATTTCAGGCAGACACGTATTGCCGAATCAGAAATGGATGCTGACAAAAATCACTCAGAACATTATGAGTAATTAGTAATTTTTAAGCATTTTTATACCCTCGCATAATACTCGTAACGCAGCAGGGCAAAATCAAAGGCGTAAGCTTTAACTTTTCAGAAGGGGACCACGCTGAGCTCCATGCATACTGTACATATGTAGTTTAATATGAAAATTACAGTGCTATAATTTTCCATATCTAAAGTTTCAGGTGATTGTGACCACTTGTTTCCAGTGGCTGCCAATGTCGCCAACCTGATCATGGTCAGAGACATAGAGGTCGAATGTGGACAATCGATCCCGACTTCTCACACTGGACATTGCCCAAGGCGGGCATTTCACTCTACTGTATGGTGCGGCAGCGATGGTGAAGCGCAATTCGGTATTCGTCTCTCCGTATTGCTTGTGAGCGAGTGGCTGGACTCGTCCCGGGTTCGATCCCCAGTGATGGAGGTTGGTTTGCGAACCATAAACCCTCGCTGACCTTGTACGCCAGGCCGTGGGTGACTCACACGGTACCGCCGAGGTGCTGCGAGTAGACAGACGGAAGCCAAGCGAGGAGACATTCTCGAACTTTTCGAACACTGCGAGGAGAAGGTTTTCGAACACTGACAGGGTTCACAGCCCACCCGCAATCGTCCTAGAAGTCGGCGTCTAGTCCAGGATGCCCTCGTGTGGAGGTGCTCCTTGTGGAGACATGCAGAGGGACGCTGCTGTGTGTGCCAGTCCCCGCGCAACCTTACTTAGAAGGTTTGACTGCTGGCCGGCTAGGCACAACGGGCTGCTGCCCACAAAAAAATTTCACTCGTCGTCAGTGCTTACTGACGGCTGTTCCACCACATGATCAGAGAGGCAGGTAAAATATCAGTGTTTAATATCTTATAGTTTGCATTTCTCGTGTTATAAAAAATTTGATCTTTAGCTTAATTTGGTTAATTCCAGCCCGTGTCGTCGCCTGATCACGCAGTGGAAGTTGATATAGCGGGACGGCAGAATCACACGTTGATTTGATTTATATAGGTTATATTTCAATAGAGTACTTGATAAACGACCGTACACTCGCTTCACATAAAACGACACTTCCCCTCTCCTCTAGAATCTTCTATCACCTTCCTCTCACTCTTACTTTACACCACTACCACCGAGGCTATCATGTCCTTTATCTTCACTCGCGGTCGCGACAGCCCGAGTCTTAGAAAAAGCGATGGCAAGTAACTCGCGTGCTAAGGTTGCGCAAGACTACGAAATGTTGTCAAATAGCCAAGTGCGGCGGGGGTCTTTGTGTGTAATACGGTTGCATATTGGCAGAAGTAAAAGAGGCCACAAGCGCGGAATCCAAAAATGGACTAAGCAGTGGGGAAAGGAGCAAACTGATCAAAATTATTTTAAGCTAACGCGGTCCATTCACACACGTTAGTCTGGGTCGTGGCTTAGCGGTTTGGCGTCTGCCTCTCATGCTGGGTGCGCGCTTGCAGGGAAGGGTTCGATTCCTGCCTCGCTACAAAATGATTGTCAAAAATGTGTTCCTTAGCCCTCGAGTGCGCTGAGTAGTGCTTGGCTATGGATAAAGTATGACATATGACATGTACTGTATGTGTCCCCATCGAATAAGGGTCCCGTTACCTCAATCATTTGTGTGCACACGCCACGCACACGAGTCGTCCCTAAAATGGAGCTTAAGTTGCAACGTAGCAAATATATATTCTGCCATGAAACACGAGATCGTTTTAAATCTACACATATATCCATTGCATTTCAACATAACCATTGTTTTTCTGCTTGTCTATTGAAGTTTAACGGCCTTGGTAATTTAGAATTGCCATTTGAGCGAATCGGCACAGAAAATGTAGAAAGTTTCAAACCGTTCACATTGTCCTGGCCAAGCCTCAGAAGTTAGTGCCTGTTGTTTGTATACTCTCTAAGGACCTATTAATTTTGACCGTTTTGCACGCTTGAGAGAACAATAGTTTCGTTTCATGTTCTGCCCTACCTTGCTCCAATCTTCCAGATGAGCCTGGTCGACTTTCACAAAGGTATGAGATGGTTTTTTACATATGCAGGTCCTAGGCGTCCTGGGAAGGGCAAACTGCGGTCTATCCCATTCCCGGTCATGTACTAGTCAGGACTGACAAAGGAATTCGAAAGAAAATTCCAGACTTCCGACTGGTCGCCGCCGAAAACGTGGAAAAAACTGTACCACTTGGACGAAAACGAAAATGGTCATTATTTACCCCTGGGGCTAATACCTGGCCCACTTGCTTGCACAGCTGTGACGGCCACACGATTTCGTCAGTTAAGGGCAAACTACATACTTCGCCTAAATGACTACCTTTGTACCTGACGAAAACACCGAAACCGAAACGACGCTGCATTTTTTCATCCGAATGTAAGTCAACCAATTCAGCGATAAACACGGCACTCACCGACCACCTCCCCTATATAAGGACCCGAACCGAGTCCTTGACATTGTTCACTCGTCGCTCTCCTTCAAACGGACTCTTCTATCTCGCCGAGACCATTCCTGGGCGAATCCGCCAAATACTCCAAATAAGGAATCATGAAGTCGATTATGCTTATCGTCGCCCTCTTCTTCGTCGCGGCATATGCCGCAGCCAATAATGGCGAGCTGCTCGAAGACGATCCTTTGCCTATTTCCGATGCCTCCAACGTCACAAGCGCTGCTCCAGACGCTGAACAAGCCTCGGCCAACGTCACCATTGCTCCATCGGATTCCTCGAGCACGATTGTCAGCGACAGCTCGAGCGATAGCACATCCTCAGCCGCATCCACAGAGTCAAGTTCGGCTTCATCAGATTCATCGTCCACAGCGGCGTCGTCTGACTCATCGTCCACAGCGGCGTCGTCTGACTCATCGTCCACAGCGGCGTGGTCCGACTCATCGTCCACAGCAGTGTCGTCCGACTCATCGTCTACATCCGTCGGATCCTCCGATGCATCGTCCTCCCTGTCCACTGCATCGTCCGACTCCGCGGCATCGTCTGACTCGTCCTCTTCGTCGACAGCGGCGTCTGACTTGTCTTCGTCATCTACCTCAGCACCATTGTCTAATGCTTCAGCCGCTTCTGACTCATCCGCGGCTTCTTCGGACATATCGACCGCGGCAGTCACTGAGGCGCCTGCAGACGCTGCTGCCAACGTCACTGTCGCCGCTCCTGTAGATGACGCCAATGTGACCGCTGCTGGCGAAGTCGCTAATATTAGCTCCAGCTCTGAGGCCCCGAGTACAGCGGCTTCAAACGTCGCTTCAGCTGCCCCTGTCCAACCGCAGCCCAGTCTGCCCGCGTTGCCCGTTTTGCCTACGATCCAAGATAGCACGCCATCGATCTTCGTGGCCAAAGGCGTGTATGTGAAAACTTCTGCCACTGAAAAAGCTTGCAAGCAAAATCAAGATTGCTACAACTTGCGCGAGCCCGATGAATGGTGCCCATTACCTGACCAGGCAAAATATGGGTAAGCAAACGAAAGCAGACTTGGAAATCGCAGACCTTCCTTAGGTCCACGAACTACCACCTTTTTGCTTTCAGTGACAAAGGTTGCTTCTGCGATCATGTACGAAATGTGTGCACGATTCAAAGACAATCAGAAAAAGGAGATGAGTTCAGCGACTGTGCTGAAAAATCCACTTCCGCCTGCGCTGGTTTGAAGCCAGTGGTCCGTATTCAACAAAAGACCAACGCCAGAGTACACAAGAACAAGCGTTTCCGCCATTAGAAGAAACCATGAGTACCACTAGTGATGATGAGTGGCCAGCATGGCCCGTCGCATATCTTATTACTAGGTGATAGCGTGCATTGTGATTGCAATAGCGTGATAGTGCGCTTTCGATGGGGTAATCTTAGTTAGGCAAGTTTCGTGCTGTTAAAATAAATTTATAAAGTTACGCTTAGAAATAGCAGACTGTTCGCACCACGCGCCACAGTAAGGTCTTTACATCCGCAGGAGACAACAACTAATACAAGAAGACTGACACCACTGGCATATCCCTTATGCTGCGCACTAGAAGGAAAGTTGTATGAAGACATTGGGATCGTTGCTGTACTGTAATTTCGAAGTTTTTCATGGGGGGGGCGGTCAGGCACAGATGTACCCATTCTTATCTTCTTGCGCACTCTATTTGCGATGCACAAGTCAAAGACATCGAATCCCACAGAGTAAAATCCGTCTGTGCACGAACCACTTGTCTTATCAGACGGACATGTTCTAATTAGGACATTCCAACAGCGTCGACCCAAATTGAACCTCGAACGACAGATCACATTTGACTCGAAGGCCAAAGCGGCAACGTGGAAAAGTGACCGGTATATTTCGTAATAAATCCTCATTGACAGTACGTCCGAACGACCATATTAGGCGAGGGGGAAATCTTTTCAGTTGAAACGCAATCTTCTCGCGTGTTTACGGGCGAAGATCGTCAACAAGACGCCAACCGGTTGCCTTCGTCAACTTGTTTTGCATGAAATGATGGCAGACGAGGAACACGTGATGTTATGGGAACGCTCTTTCAGTCCCTAGTGCACTTTAGTCGTCATCGATTACGTCTTCTTATGCCGTCTGCTATTTGCTATGGTTGTGCGAGTTAGTAAACAACAAGACAATACAAGACAGGGCTCTGTGTTGAGAAAGCCTGCTCAGAACGCGCGAGTTTCAGAATTCAGCAACTCATGCTCGGCGTAAACAGAAAGCAGCCCTTACTTGTTTTATCTGACTGGTCATGGGGAGCAGATGAACTAACTTATGAGCAAAGGGTAGGGTGCGCCAAGTTGACTTGGTGTGTGAAAAATTAAACCGATCACCCCTTGACGTAAAGTGTTACTTGCGTGGGTGCATGCATGATGCGCATAAAAAGCCTTATCTTTGGCCACATATTTCGTCGTCGTGGCATATAAATAGCTATTAGTAAACTTTGGCCGAAAATTCCTTCATGCCTGGATGCGCGCACGGCCTTATCATTGCTATTACAAGCTTAACGCTGGAGTTGTGCAAACTGTGTACAGAGTCAGGGTGCCTTCTGGCACGGTTACCAGTACACTGTACATACATAGTACCAGTTCAGTCCGCTTCAGCCATCGGTGCGGAGCAGTCGCGATGAGCCGCAGAATATTGGCAGACGTAACGAAGTACTGGAGACCAATTATCATTGTAGCAGCACCCGTGCTGCTTTCACCTTTGCCAGCTGTAGTGCAGACGTCGGAGGCAAACTGCGCCTATGTGGTCCTCCTGATGGCCATCTACTGGATGACCGAAGCCCTGCCATTGGCCATTACTGCTTTCTTACCACTCATCCTCTACCCGCCATTGGGCGTATTGAGTGCAAGTCAAGTATCCGTCCAGTACTTGAAGGTCAGCTGGCTTGCGGCTAGCAGTTTACAAGCTGGACAAATCTCAGAATTGACTATTTTAGGACAGCAATATCGTCTTTTTTGGAAGCATGCTTATGGCCTTGGCGGTCGAAGAATCGCAGCTACATCGACGTATCGCCTTGCACGTGCTGGTGCGGATCGGCTCGAGCCCGCGTAGTTTAATGCTGGGATTTATGATCAGTACTGGATTCCTGTCCATGTGGATGAGTAATACTGCGGCCACAGCCATGATGGTGCCACTAGCCTTGGCTGTTATGCATGAACTGCCGGAAGGGACTGACGAAGTAAATAAATCTTTGTTCCTAATTCATTCTCCTTTACATACAGGTCCGCGCATGCTACTTTAACTTCTGCAGCGTCTCCCTGGGTTAGAGATTTTAAGTTGGAAAGGAAGGGGGAGAAAAGATAAACACCTACCAGCATGAAGTAGACCCGCACACTGTACATAGATTTGACCACTACACTCAAACTGATGCCACAGACTGGCAGTCCTCGACATCGAGTCAACTAAAGGTGCATTGCTGGCCTATAGCTGGCTGAAGTGCATAGTTGAACTGGTGATCCAGTCTGCCTCTCTGATCAGTGCAGCCTATTCCTCTTTCAGGGCCACACTACGTCAGCCTGCTACGACAATCCGTTGGCTGACTCGTCCCTGGCACCCCTGGACGAGAAGTCATTATGTGTCTCCAACACCCAAACTAACAAATCGTCAGAAAACATCATCAAGATTGAAGAAGCTGAACCCTCCAAAAATCTGCAGCGAGCATGCAAGGGATTGCTGCTATCTATTTGTTACGCAGCTAACATTGGTGGCACTGGCACTCTGACGGGCACCGGATCCAACATTGTTCTTACTGGCCAGTTGGATAGGTGAGGGCAATAATTTATTAGGCCTGCTAAAACGGGAGTGGTTCCAATTATCCACACGCACTTATCGATAAGCACCTTTGGCGCCCAAGCATCTTCGGCAATGAGCCTATCTTGTCTCACACAACCCCACGTCAAATATTTACTTTTCAACTTATCATTGAGAAACCTTATCATCTTTGCAGCATCTACCAGGGCAGGTCAACCGGAATCACCTTCGCCAACTGGATGGCATTCGCCGTGCCACAAATGGTCATTATGCTAATCTTGGCGTGGCTATGGCTGCAACTTGTATTCATTGGATTCAGGTATTTACTATTGCAAGTACAGCTGATATTGTAACTTGCTAGCAATTTCATAGGGGCTGCACTAAAAGCCAGCAGCAACAGAGCGTGGCAAAATCAGTACTGACTAATAAGCTGGCTGAACTTGGACCCATGAGGTAAGTTGCATTCCGAACATGCGATCCAAAGGCCAGTGTCATCCACTTCAGATTCTCCGAGGCAGTAACTTTGGCAATGTCCTTATTGCTCGTATTGCTGTGGCTTTTCCGCGATCCAAGGTTTATGCCTGGTTGGGCCAGCGCTTTTCCATCAGGGTAGGAATCAGGTGAGGTCGGGCATGCTTAAAAATATAGCCATGGTTTTCAGGTATGTGAGCGACGGAACGACGGCCATGTTTATCGGATGCTTATTCTTCGTCATACCCAAGGAGCTGCCTTACTTTGCCGCTTGTTGCCCACATAAAGGTGTGCCGCAACTGATCGTGACCTGGACCGCCTTCTTCAATGTCATAAGTCTTTTCAGCGTCCCCTAAAAAACCATGGAGAGCACTTCTGACATGGGACCTGATGCAGAAGAAATTCTCCTGGAGCATCGTTCTTCTATTGGGTGGTGGGTATGCTATGGCGGCTGGTGTTGAGAAAAGTGGTCTGGACACCTGGATTAGTGATGGTCTATCCGGTTTGCTCTCCATGCCTACTTACCTCTTCGTGGGGATAAGTGTGGTTCTGGTCACTTTCCTGACCGAGTTTAGCAGCAACGTCGCTGTGGCGTCCATTTTCATTCCGATCGGTGCTTCGATGGTATGGTTTGCATTGCACTGGGAAGAACAACAGTAATCTTAGGTATTTGCAGGCGGAACTTATGCATGTGAATCCCCTCTACGTCATCCTTCCAATAACTGTGGCTTGCTCCTTCGCATTTATGTTGCCGGTAGCGACACCGCCTAACTCGATCGTATTTGGTGCTGGACTGCTTCGAGTTGTGGACATGGTGAGCTTGCACTCTTTTTGCTTTGTCTGCAAGTACAGGAGAGCTCGGAGCTGACTAAAACGTCACAAGGTGCGAGCTGCCCTGATATGAAAATAGTTCTTTCTTTTAGGCCCTGGCTGGATTTGTCATGAATCTTCTCTGCATAGTCATCCTTGTGATCAACATCAATACCTATGGCTACTGGCTATTCGACTGTTCAACCTATCCGTCCTGGGCCAACCAGACGAGCGCAGGCTAGGCACTATATCTTGACGTAATAGACTGACCCCGCAATTGTGCTGATATCCCTGTCACCGATGATAAGGGTTAATGTGATTGTAAAATCGAATGTGCATTGTAACCGTAAGTTTGAGAGGTGCATGGCCTATTGTGCAGGCAGGCCTATCATCACTATCTATATTGTAAGCTCTTAAAAATGTAGGCACAAGCTAGAAGTGTCAAAACACGGTAAGATTCTTAACCGAGTCAGGCCACGTGTCCACCAAAACAAATGTTACGAAGTTTATAAATCAGAGCATTAACTTTTTGGACAGGCGGCGTAGCTCCGAAGAGAGAGCAGTAGGCTGCATGTTAACCGTCACATGCGCAACTAGCACGTCCCGTATGTAACTGCTGTATTGGAATATTATGAGTCATAAATATAGCAATTAACGGGTGATCCTACAAAATCCCTTATGTGCACATACATGCATGGGTATTCATAGGGTATGTGAGATACATGGATTACACAAGTTATGAAATAAAGTGAAGCAAGAGGGATGCAAATATGTGCAGTAATTGCATTAGTACCGTATTTCCTCGAAATTCTCCCCGGGGAAGAAATTTTTTCAAATGGGTCCCAGACGGGGGAGAGTTACCAGAGGGGGAAGAATAAAACTCAAACATTTTCCAGATGCCATTATAGAAAGATAGACAGTCTAAAGCTACCCAACAAGTACCGCTAAGTTTGTTTATTTCAATACTTCTCTTCCCGTATTCATGCTACTCATAGCCGAATTCAATCAATATGCGCGATATCTTCGTCTTTAACCTCATTTTCACCATCTGACTCCATTTTCTATCACGCCAACACTCAAGTCCTTCACATTTTCCACAACTGATGATACTGTGCGGTAATTCAAATTCGTCCCCGGGTAGGATTTCCAGAGGGGGGAGAATAAAGTTTAATCGGGGTCTAGACGGGGGAGAATAACCAGAGAAGGGAGGATTTCGAAGGGGGGGGGGGGAGGAATTTCGAGGAAATACGGTATGTACAGTGTTCAAAATCCGAAATTACACATACTCTTTTAGTTTTCCTCCCTCCCTCTTTCTTGCCAGGGTCTACTGTATATCACCCTACCTCACTTCGCGAATATTTATAGACTATCCGATCGAAGCAGCTATGAAAAGGCAAGAGTTTGAAAGAAAGATCGAGTCCTTGCACCTCGCAGTTTATTTTTTGACTGAAATTTTCAAGGTATTTTACAGCGCGGAATTAATTGCACCTTTTTCCCTTTTTGGGCCTAAGCCCCTTTTGCCTGCAGCCACAAATAGTAAAACCTTATAAGCCGGGCTGTGCGGGGACCAGCGCAGACAGCAGTGATTCACACGAGGGCATCCTGCCAGACCAGACACCGACTTTCTCGGACGTCGAGGAAGTCGGTGTTTGGTCTAGCAGGTCTGGTCTGGTCTGGGCGGGTTGTGAGCTCTGTCGGCTTCGGACAGTCAACACTGTCTCCTAGTTTGGCAACCGTCTCTCCACTCGGAGCACCTCGAACGTACTAGAGTCACCCACAACCTGGCGTGCAAGCTCAGCTAGGGTTTACGATTCGCAAACCGACCTCCGTCACCGGGGATCGAACCCGGCCCGAGCCCAGCCGTTCTCTGCCAAACAATACGGGTAGACACGCCGAACCGTGGCCGCTCGGATTAACTGCACCCTGATTTAAGCGCATAATCAAATCCTGTGTGCTAACTGACACGCCGATCGATCTTATCGAACTTTTTTTGTCTCGGGGCATTCCGTCTGCACATGCGCATGAGTTTACCTCAGGGCGTGGTAGAGCAGTCATACAAGTGCCATTTGACATAGCGCTTCGTTTCACATCTAAAAAACCCCTAGTCCACGCGACTCCGCAAGATATGATTGCATCTTGTACTGTGCGCGTCAGATACGAAAAACTCCTCTGGAGTTGGACGCGCGCTGCAGGCTACTGGAAGCTTCCTCGCATCTACCCGACCCCCGGATCTAGCTTAATGGTAACTCAAATGGCTAATCATTGCGGAAATGGAAAACAGCATCGACGAAAATGTTTCTACAAAAGTGCACTTATGACAAAAATTGGACTAAATCATGGAAGCATATGCCCTGTGGGCGTTACGCGACTGAATTTTTATGCCTGTGCCACCTATTTAGAGCACGCATTTGACCGTTGACCAGTGGCCAATGTGGACCGGTTGTATCAACAAATTTTGGGTTTCTAGGCTGTCCACCATTGAATATAACGAGTAACGGTTCAGCAAATCTCGTTGCTGACCCATTGACCATCCTATCCCCCCCCCCCATATCCATGCAGACTTGTCGCATCCAATGGTTTTGATTTTGCTGCCTCTTCCACCAAGTCACTGTCATGGCGCTAGTTTGCCTTGACTCAAGCTGTTGTTCTGTTAAGTGTGCGCTGGTTACACACTTCCCCACTTGAGATTCCAGTAAACCCAGATCTTTTTCAGCGCTTGTTTGTCCGTGTCTGTTCAGGCTTTATACAAACTATTGAAAAGATTGTGCAACGAGTTTTAGAATGAATGCTTGCGCATAAAATTTTGGTCATGCAGGTCGAACCTATTGTACCGCCAGTAATGTGATAGACGATTCTAACGGCTCGTAATCCCCTCATTTTCCGCCAAACATTCGAGAATGTGGAATGGAATGTGTCTGTTTTGTGGTCTTTACCACGATCCTAATTTCAATGGTCAACAAAAAACTCGTTGAAAATCCGTCATCCAGTTCTAGCACACTAGAACGTAGCTGCCCTCTGTCAGTCAATCTTACGCTTCGTTAGCTGCTCGACGGTGCGAAAGTCAACACAGCTCATCGTAGCTCATTTCAACAAGTCGCTGTGTGATCAGAGAACTGTGAAGCAAGAAAAACTTACGATTCAGTTTTTGAGCCCCGAATACAGGATGGCTAATGTTACAACTCCTAATCGATCATTGATCAAAGAGCTGATGCTGGATATATGGACCCACTGGAAGTTACTGGTAATTATTCTTACCCCAATACTCTTATGCCCCTTGCCTATCCTTGTCAGAACATCGGCCGCTTCCTGCGCCTACGTCGTACTTATCATGGTCGTGTTCTGGCTAACCGAAGTGCTACCATTGGCTGTCACTGCTTTGATCCCTTTGGTTCTGTTTCCCTTATTTGGTATCCTGAAGGCGGACGAGGCTGCTAAGCAGTACTTTAAGGTATGGTGCTCAGTGTTTCTTTATCACACTGACCCCTGGAGCTTTCAGAGCTTGCTTCCAGGACAGTAACTGGGTTTTCATCGGCAGCCTTATGATGGCGTTGGCAGTGGAGAAGTCTCACTTGCACAATCGCATTGGACTGCTCACTCTGACCCTAGTCGGGTCGAGTCCTCGTCGACTGATGCTAGGTTTTATGATAAGCACTTGCTTTCTCTCAATGTGGATATCCAACACAGCCAGCACGGCCATGATGGTGCCGTTGGCTTTGGCTGTCATCGAAGAACTAATGGAGACGCAAGACAGTGGAGGTCCAGCCGAAGCCCAGGCAACCAACAATGTAACTACGTTGGTACTGCAGTCATGTACCTGCTGAGAATCTACCATTTTTCAGAACGAAATATATACCCTCGGTGCAGTAGAGGCGAGCCAAAGTGGATGCAGCAGTGTGCCCGCTGCATCAGCCGACCGCCAGAAGACTTCAAAAACCAAGGTGGTGTCTGTGGCAGAAGCTGTCAAAAACCATCGTTCGGCTCAGTTTCGTCGCACCTGTAAAGGCCTATTGCTATCGATTTGCTACTCAGCCAACATCGGAGGGACGGGCACTCTCACCGGCACCTCTTCCAATCTTGTCCTGACTGGTCAACTGGAAAGGTATCTCTGACTTGCTGTCACTGCGGATTGGTGTAGCCTTTATGCTTTTAGCATGTACAAATCAAAAGATACTGGCCTCAGCTTCGCTACATGGATGGCCTTCAGCGTGCCGCAGATGATTGTTACTTTAATGTTAGCCTGGTTGTGGTTACAAGTTGTGTATTTTGGCTTCAGGTGAGACTAGACGAGCAATCATGTAATTGCCTATGAGGGACTGTTGTAGAGGATGCACCAAAAAGAGAGGTACTGAATCTGCGGCAATCAAGGCGGTACTGGACAGAAAGTACAAGGCGCTAAAGCCAATCAGGTAGGCAGAACTGCTTGCTGCCAGAATAAACAGATGCCAGCATCGATCCTGAATCTGTTGATTTTAAGTTTCGCAGAGTGCTCAGTTTTGGTCCTGTTCGTAATCCTCGTCTTTCTGTGGCTGCTGAGGAAACCTGGCTTCGTCCGTGGTTGGGGCGAGTTCTTTGAGGATGGGTAAGGCTACGATGAGTGGCAACTGACGCGTGCGACTGCATGTACACTGTAGGTACGTGACAGACGGCACGACAGCCATGGCAGTTTCACTGATGCTTTTCATCGTGCCTCGGGAGCTGCCCAAGCTGAGACTACTTACAGGTACGTTAATGAAACTATTTTCTGAAAATGTTGTTCCAACCCAAGTCAACCCTTTCAGGCAAGCACAATGCACCACAAACTGAAACCTTACCTCTGCTTACCTGGAAGTCCATGCAAGAAGAGTTTCCCTGGGGCATCGTGTTGCTGGTGGGAGGTGGCTATGCCATGGCCAAAGGCGTGCAAAGCAGTGGTTTAGACAAGGCAATCAGCCAAGAATTGATTCAGCTACACACCATCCCAACATTTGCCTTTGTGGCCATCAGTGTCATTATGGTCACATTCATAACAGAATTCACCAGCAATGTCGCCATCGCATCGATTTTTGTGCCTATCGGTGCCTCCGTGGTAAGTCAGTCTGGACATATGGACGGTATCCATGTAACAGCCCTGCATTAAGAAGATACCGCGGCGAGCGGGGTCTCAAAAACCCTCCGGGCAGGCCTCTTAGTCGTAGGAGCAGAGGCATCACCCCGACAGGCTTCTGCCTCGCCTGGAGGAACTCATGATACGATGTCAAGGCAAGACTTATGGCCAGTCAAGGCAACCAAATGCACTGCCTTCTCCACAGGCCAAGAAGACCCACAGTATTACGTCCGTCGGCGAGTTAGCGGCTGTAATCACAAGGCAACCTTCTCTTCCAGGCCCAAGAGATGCATATCCACCCACTATATGTGGTCCTTCCAGTCACCATCGCCTGCTCGTTCGCATTCATGCTCCCCGTGGCGACACCTCCAAATGCAGTGGTATTCAGTGCTGGTCTGCTGCGAGTGGTCGATATGGTACTGATGTGTGGCTGACAACCCCCCCAAAGCGACCTTGCAGTACAATTTTTTAGGCCATGGCCGGCTTCATAATGAACATCATCTGCATGCTGATACTGCTAATCAACATTAACACCTACGGCTGCTGGCTATTCCAATGCCATACGTTTCCCGATTGGGCCCAAAATGGAAATGTTTCGAGAGTGATCACAAAGTCCAATGCCACTTACTTCTAGGCTCTTGTAATTTCCCCTTGTACTGCACTGTACAGCATATGCTTCACCACGGGCTCCACTCCAGAGCGTGGTAACCTAGTCCTCACAGGCTGCTGCTTCACCTTTCATCAGTCGGTTTTTCTTACGTATGCATAACACATACTTACTGTAAGCACAAATGGGCTCTCCAGTATGTATATGGCGGTACTGTACACCATGTGCACCCCTGCACGCCAACCTGATTGTTCATGTTCATTTTATTGAAAAGTAAATAAAAACCGCACATGGCAAGATCACTTCATTTTGCAAAAATGTTGGTATAAAAGCGGAAAAAACCAACGGCTCTACCGTTTCATCAGACCAATGCAACTCCTGGCAAAACGTGAGAAGTGACTAACAACTTGCAAAAAAAGCGTTCAAAATGACAGCTTAAAATCGAATACCAACATAGCGACAAGATGCATATACGTTCGTTGTTTGTTGTGTGGACCGATGGCCACGAAGAAGGCACTTGCTATTCGTATTCCATTGGGTCCAAAGCGCATTGTCGCCGGAATTCTTGACCCTTTTCGTGGATCCACTTGTTCGATACCCACTTCACGCCAGCCAAAACTGGGCATGCCGCGTGTCGTGTATTCAAGTCACCTTCGCCGCTCTTATACAAATTGAACCAAAATGCTGCATCATGCTAAAAACAGTCCAGCATAAAATTCTGGTGCGGAAAAAGTCCTTCAAAAACAATTTCATCTCACACTGCGCAAAAATCATGCCCCTTGCTAGCCAATCCTGGTCGGTCCAGGGGAACGTCGCTTTTTGGCCGTTTACCCGCGGGCTAGGGGGCTTCTTAGTTGACCCTATCTGGCCATCGACCAGGGTCAATGCGGGATGCATGCCTTGCAGGGGCGCGTGTTAGTCGCAACCCCGCGATGTCGGTGGTTACCCCATCCATGGGGCAACCATACCCGGCCCGTGCCCTGTGAGGGGACCCAGATTCGAGAGCCTCCCACCCCATAAGGCCTCTCCTTGTTTATCGGCCCCGGAGGGATGAAGGGTGAGTCGCCCACCGCCAGGTGTGCAAGGCGCAGAGAGAACTTCACCAAGTTCTCAGACGGCCAAAGTTGAACTCTCAGCCGACCGGTTTCCAGCTCTGCCAAGCAAACTGTGACATAACATACGCCTTTCACCGCTATACCATCCAGGCGGCATAGCCAGCTCTACGTGCTCCAATAAAAGGAAAACAGGACCCACTTCCAACACACACCATACCTTGGTTGGGAACAACGTCAGCTCCAAATCTGGAAACACTGTTGCACCACCAGCATCTGGTTGTGAGATCTGTAAAAAACCAGTAAAGTCAATATTGGTGCACAACCCCTTCAAACAACAGTTAACTTACATAAAATAGCACCGTAGCAATTCTATTGCCCGTATTCAAGCCCTTGAAAGCGTTCTTTTCTTCTTTCTAAACCCGAAAAGCATACATAAATTCAAGTCAAAGCTCGCATCGTTTCAAGGTTCATACTCTGGCAAAATCAAAATGGGGGTCGTAATGGCCACCCAGGCTAAAAGAAAATAAATTTTCCATTTGCTTAATATTAATACAGTCGAAACAACCGATTGCTTACCCATAGTTTGCAATCTGAAAGAAGCGAGAAGATTGAAAATGAGATAGAATGTACGAGACACTGGAACTTACCTGAAGATCTTCGGCAGTACTGATTTCCAAGTTGGTCATCAGATCAGCTCGTTTACTAATTCGAGCAATGACTGGATGATCAATGTCTTTAAGCCAGGCACTAGAAACAGAATGCACCACATTATCCACTCACACTTCTCTCTGTATGTACCATCGTACCTTTTGCTGATTCTGTACGAAGCGGTTTCCAAATTTCCAGTTTCCGAATTCTGGACTGTGGCTCGTGCCAACTGAAAAAGAAGAATATTCGCTGAGTGACATCCCTGAAAAGAATTTTGCCACCTTACCCTAGGAGCCGCCAACTCCTTAATAACCTCGACCTCGCTCTCGTATATGATTTGACGGAAAACAACGATCTTTGGCTTCCAATTCAAAATCTCTACTTTGAACGGAGCCAATCTCAAAAATGGTCGATCATTTTTGTAATAGCAGTAGAGTTTCGCTTTCTCAGCTTCAGTCTAGAACATCAGACAAAAATGTACTATAAAGGTCGTAATGACGGAATAGTCTTACCTTCTGTATTTCTCCTCTGCACAAGGCTTCGTACGTATCTCGTTTCTCGACTCCATCATCGGGTTTTCTCGGATTGACCACTGGCGGCAAGTCGCCATCGTCCCCCTTCTTCTTGTATCCTTGTTCCAACAAAGCGTCCTCATAATATTTGATATTGCCTTTTGCCCTCGGGTGGTTCGGCTCCATTTGATACAGGCGTTTGGTCATGGACAAGGCCCTCTTCACGTTGCCTTGTTGATACATTGCGAAGGCCAGATATTCCAAAATTTCGGGTTCGCTAGCAGTCGGCGGGTCTTCGCGATGCAACCGAGCCAACGCTTCTTCCATCCACATCAAGGTGTGATAATAGTCGGCTTGATTGTACGCGATACGACCCAACTCGAAGCAATCATGAGCTAAAAAAGACAAGTCACGCAAGATGCAATAACCCTTCTCACATTCTGACCTACCTTCCAATGGCGTCGTTCTTTGCAAGCCAGCAACTCGACCTTCGGCGATCTCGCTCGTTTCCAACTTGTACGTGTCCTGCAGACGCATTAGTGCCACGGCGGCACCATTCAAGTCTTCTTGGTCGGGGAATTTCACCATCGAGCTATCACGTTGGTTCGTGATGTTTTGAAGAAAAACTAAAAAATCAAATCTAATTCGTACATTTTTATATGACGTGTGGGAGATAATTACCTTCGGCATTATTATTACGCATCATGTTCTCCACGTACGACCAATCCGAGGTCAGACGTTTGATGAGCAAATAGGCATTGACTGGATTGGCCACATAGTCCATGCCCAAACGCACAGCTTCTTGGTTCTTCTTTTGATACTCTTTGGCGAATCTGAAACAAAAAATCTGATGCAATCCTCGAGCGATCACGTGTTGCTCGGTACTATACCAACTGTAGAGATGTCTGTATGAATGAATGCCACGCTCTAGAAAAGTCAGGCGGAATAGCAAAGCGGGTTATATGCTTCGATGAGTTTTGGATTGGTTTTTTATGATTTCTCTGCAAGATAGTGCTTTCTTAAAGATCATAATTTGAAATGATAGACGACGCTCCCCCAGCAAAGCGAATCGTCTTTTCTTCATCAGCACAGGTATAAATTAAAGAAAACTAGTTTCCATGCTGACGCTGCCACAAGCCTCGCCGCAGAACATTCTCGCGCTATGCTCGACTGATACAATGCATGAGAAGATGTCCCCGTTTGACTCTCTTCGACACAAACACTATCTCTCACAGGAAAACCAAAAGAATGTTATCAGGTTCTATTGATCGAGGCGCACCTGGTTTTCCCAAGGCTCACCTAGCAGCTGCATACCAGACAAGTCTCTCAATTTCAATATTTACAAATCCAATACTGTATATCTAATGTTCACCTCCTAACATTTCCCGACCACCCCGTGAAAAAAACCCCTTTACTTGCATGGGCGAACTGCGTACCCAGCGTCCAGATAGCATCCCTTTCAAAACTCATGAAAGGCACTTACTCCTTCAGTCTCTCCAATCTCTTCGTCTCCATCTCGATGTACTGATCGATCACGCTGACCACATGTTTCTCCGTGTACAACAAACTATCCATGTCCGCCATCGCTGTGAACAGTTCAGCATTGGCGCCAGCCAAGCAGACGGCAAAAATGGCCAAGATTTTGATCATGGTGCTTCTCAATCAAGACACTGTCTCGAGTCCACGACAATAGCAGCCCACCTGTTCCAGCACTAAAAGGAAACAAGCCTTGCTTTGATGACAAATTTCAAAAAACCACCGACTGTGAGCCTACTCGCGTTTCGTTCCTACTGTAGGTAATCTGGTACATACAAAGCTAACAAGCTAGTGCTGTAGAGCGGGGACGGATATCCTAGAACCTGCACTGCGGCCTCGACAGTACTTACCACACCACACTACCATAATAAGCTACACGCGCTCATGACAACTGTAGGTACCTTTTGAAGCGAGCGAGCGAGAAAAAGACGAAAACGGGAACGACACCCATGCACAAAAGTGCCTGAAGGCGAAAGGGTAGGCGAACGGAAAGAAATTATTGAACTCGTCTATTCAATGCTCAAACTTGGTCGCAAACTGGGACTGACTGTACGACTGGGGATATATATACTTTAAAACGGTAACGTGTAAATTCGGCATCTACGTGCGTTAAGGCTGCACCAAATAACCGAAAAAGGTATGGATGCGTTACAGTCCAGTGCATCGTCCTTTCGAGCGCATCCAAAGTGGTGCGGTGTCCAAGAAAGACGATAAAGGCGATGGCACTAGTGTAACATAGATACTGACTGTCACCCACTACGCCACGCACCGTCACCTCGATTCCCATAAAAGGACGCGTCGTTATAAAATCAACGCGCTATTTCCTTACTCTCATTACAGACAAAGCAAAAAACGAAAGAAAATTGGAGGACTCGGAGTGGAAAAACGAGCAACGAGAGGTCCAAAGCAATGGTGTGAGGGACAGAGGCGAGACGATAATGACATGTCGCGCATCCACATGAAAGCAAATCCCCTCTCCCGGGTTAGTTGAGGCCATAATCCAAACAAGATGAGGAGGGTCTCGAGATCATAAACATTTCTGTGTTCAATCTGGGTTCCATTTGTTTTTGCTCGATAAACTGATCAATTATAAGGAGCAGGGTAACAGATAACCGAGAACAGCCGACAGCATGCACATACTCACCCCAATGACCGAGAATCTATCACATTTTTCCTGCACTGAAAAGATCCCTATCTCACGCGCAAATGACGAGTGCTCGCTATGTGCAAAAATGACAACAAAAAATCGAACCAAAATTCGTCGCAAGGCCACTAGTTCACAAATGATCACGCCTTGGTTTCGTACGCGCGACAAGAGTTCATTCAACCATGACCTTTACAAATGGGCCGCAACAGCGCTGCACACTTTCGATAGCACTTCACAAATCGACCTCTCAGGACAAAACGACACGATTTTTTATTGTACAACTGACCCGCTTAAAAATAGATTTAGCGGCCCCTTCTGACAGCCCGTCAAAAAAATCCGCGGTGTGAATGAACAAAATTGCCACCATTTCGGCGCCGAAAAAAAACAATTTCGGCAACGGCTGAGCTGGGGTCGACTTCGGAGCTATACTCGTACGTATTATACTCGAGCTAGGCCAGCTTCGAACAGCCGAGCGCTAAGGAGGTAGCTTTTGAAGGCGTAGCCGCCCACCCGTTTGTTTATATCTTTGACCACCTACTTCAACTGGACATTGCTCCACTACACTAATCCACTCAGCCGAGTAAACGTAAAACTAGTCTGCGTGCATAATGCATAATCCGAAGGAAAACTCTGAACGATGACACAAAAATAAAGAGTTCAGTCGGTTTTGAAAAGATAGGTCAAAAAAGTAGACAATACCAAGAAATGCTGCTGAAATATCAGAGAGAAAGAAAGTTTCTCAACCGCAGTTGAAATCTGTCACGCACAAGGAATAGCCTTATTACTCTAAACGATAGGAAAAATACCACAGCCAATAGGTAAATTTCGATAGTTTGAAGTCTCTGTAGAAAAGACCCTTTGACCACCTGGAACCAAACCACCAGCTCCCAAACTAATTTGCAAAATTCATCCATCACCACTCCCCAACTTCTAACAGAGACTCTGTGTGACGTAAGTTGCAGCTACTAGGTTTCGCAGAACAACTTCCTACGAGAAGAATCCAGTCGCTCCCGTCGTTGCTGCTAGCTCCAGCGAGTCAATTCTAGGGTTAGCTAGCTCTGCTGCTGCTCTTTTGTCTGCTTGCCACCTGTCCTAGCAGACAACTAATTTTGGTTTGCGCGCGGCTACAACAAAGCGCGCTAAATTTGAATTCCAAATAGTAACTGTGGCTGATAAAGAAAGCCCGCGCATCAAAAAGTACAGAATAACGGGGGGGGGGGGGCTTCGGTATTTTCTTGTCAGGTTTATCAAGCGTGTGGGCTTTGTTTCAGCCATAATAGCCAAATGCCATCCAGCCATAATTTGTTAATATGAGTGAGCGTGGTAGGGGCATGGATCTAAGCTGACCCCCGCATTGAGCTCACCCTGAGCTCCGCAGGGCATCTTAAAACCATGAAAAAGTTGGATACTTGGGCGATACCAGCCTTATCTCACACCTCTACTATAGTCAAAGTGCAATCTAAAACAAATCAAAATGACACCGGGATGATGAGCACAGCGCTCCCTGGATTCAACCGTCCCTGAGATATTGCGGAGGAAAATGTAAATTTTAAATTTTGTAACTAGTACTTGCGGGTATAGTTTGGAATAGATAAACAAAACCTCTAAAATTTGTAGTTTGGTTGCCTGATTTAAATATTCATCACGCAACATGTGAACGGCACTGGCACTGTACATCCTATTTGTACTGTACAGAACTTTGGCCAGCATGAGAGTCTTCGCTATGTTTTGAAAACCTAGTCTCTTCTAAGATTCTCTGGATTCTTTTTCTTTGGTTTTTCAATCCTTTTACTTCTGATCAAGCTCGTATGGACCCATCCGTTGCCGCCAGAATACCCTTGCGGCGTCCATTTTCACCCAGTGTCTCCATTCGGCCAGTCCCGATTCAGCCAGCGTTCCTTTACGGCCAGTCTGTAAGGTGGGGTGCTTGAATCTCTAGACATGTCTTCACTCGTGGCTTAGTCAGCAGTGGTCGAAATGCCAGCAGCAAAAGGAGCGAAAAACTTGGGTTACTGTACATTACGGTCAAATTGATCCCATCATCAAATACAGCGAGCAATGCCTGAATGGCCACTGTTTTTCGGGCAAGTCAATGCCCGTATATAAGGCTGATTCGAGACGAGAATAATCTGCGTGGAGTACACTTTAATTTTGCAAACCTGTGAATCGTGCAATCGGAACCCAGATCAGGCTCTCAAAAGCGAGCGCTTCTTTTTGCATCAAGACTCAAGCATCCTGCTTTGCTTCAGACACTGATTATCGAGCTATCGAGAGGGCAGAATATGTTATTGGCGATGGGACGTTTGAGGGTTCCGAATACATACGCCAGGTCACCATTGTGATGCTTCTTACAAATGTGCTTCAAATGAGCATACTTGGATCACTTGTCATGTCTGCCCCGTCAGCGCGCTTTGGCTGCTTAGGATTGCAGTAAAGTAAGAAGAAGAACTAAGAACTTGGTTTATTTGGTCGGAAAGCGCATTCTGTAAATTGGATGTCAAACTGAAAAAGTTATTCAAAGAATTCTTGGTAACATTTATGAAAGATATTCTGGCTAAAAGGGGGCTGGCAGAATCGGCATTCAGCTGAATCGGAATTGGCCGAAAGGGAACTCTGGCAAACTGGGAATTTTCCTGGCCAAAATAGGTCGCAATCATCTTGTGCCTTGTCTCACTTTCAACTTTTTTCCTGCGTCAAATGAGCATATCAAAGATGGGAGAGCGAGCTGAACAATTGGAACTTTAAAAATTTGAACTCCTTATGTTATGCCACCAAGCGAAGCCATGTTTTTAATCAACAAGCCCACTAGTGAACTAAATCTAAATATTCATGTTTTGTCTAAAAATTTGAAACCGCTCACTAGCAGAGACTCTTGCCGGACAGCGGTCAAGATAAAGCCTCGTGGCCTAATCGGTTTGGCGTCTGCCTCTCACGCCAGGTGCAGTTACGGGCGAGTGTTCGACTCGCGGGCCGGTAAATCATTTCGTGTAAAATGTGTCCCTCCACCCTCGAGTGCGCATAAGCGTTTGGTGATGTGGTAAAACAGGAACATGAAGCAAGTATGAGCAAAATCGTTGGACCAGCTCATTTCAGATTTCTTCTCTGTGTTTCACTCTGGACACTTCAACACTAAGGCATCCTGGGTGGGGTCAGTTCCCACTTAGGGATTGAACTCGGAGGAACGTGCCCATTCGCTGAATCTGGCTAGATAACCATTGAACCTTCAAACATTGTGGCCTGGATGTTAGCGCAGCATGTTACGAGTGGCAGAGGACTCGCCTGAACAGCGGATCAACTATTCTTCAGCTGGGGAAACCAGGTGCAAGGGGTCTTTGAAGTGTCCTCAGGTATGCAGACTCTGCACAGAGGTGTCATTGTCAGCACTCTGCAGTCGTAAAACGAAAGCAGCAAAGAACACCTTTTTAAAGCTTTTTGGGAACAAAACAGGCCCAGTTTGTCTCCAAATTCTGACGCATCCATTGGCTGGTTAGTCCCTCTTCCAGCGAGTTGCCAGAAATAGGAACGAGTCAGCGCATATGGCGCTCATCAATCCTCTAGCCCTTCTTACGCCTCATCGAGCAATGAGTGCACACTAGACTGCATTTCCGCTGGCCGAGGCAAGCAGCAGCCAAGTCGACCTGACTGGGCAATTAATCAAGATTCCTCTTGGATCCTTTCTGAGCAAGACTGATTCCGTGATATTCAGGCCCCCGTTGGACCAACTCTGAAGCATTCGTTTCCACTTCGGTCCACCCAATTGGAAGAGACAGCCGCGCCACTTATTCAAAACTTTCTTCCCTCCCTCCTACAACTCTTCAGACGTTTGTTGGCCGCGAGCAAGTTGTAATGGCGTCAGGTAAGCGAAACTGGGCCTACAACCAACACCCGTCCTAAGTGCTCGGCGAGCCCGACAACTGCTTGCTCTAACGACAAGAACTTCTTGCTTTTAATTTTATTTCTGGTTCCCAAAAGTCAAGGTCAATATTCGAAATTGTTGGCATTCGATGTCCCTTACGAGCAGAATGCTGATGCACCGCTTCTCCCAAGCGGGTCTCATCTTAGTGACAATAAGTGCTATTGTGTCGGGACTTCGGCTGCGTCAGAGGACTCCAACTAAGCATGGTTGCATGTTTGGGTCGACTGGCACGGATTGCGCCAACCAGTCGAGTATGGCCAGTAAGTTTGTGATGGGTTGTGAATGCGAGTTGACTCACACAGTCGATATTAGATTACACTCGTCAGCCACTCAGGACTCGTGCTCACGACAGAGCTGGCGAGCAGCTGATCGAGGATCTACTATTCACATACAACAGGAATGTACGCCCGTGCGAAAATGCCACCGATGCTACTGCTGTCAAATTCGCTGCTTCTCTGATTCGTATTATCGATTTGAATGAAAAAACCCAACAGTTAACGACAAACCTGTGGCTCGATTTGGTAAGTGGCACATCATGTTCATGAATCATCGGTCTTAGTCCATAACTGTTGGGGGTGGTCTAGTTTTCGGGATTGGTCCAGCTGGTGTAACCCTCGTGCCTGGCAGGTCATGGCGAGTGTGAGAGTAATCGATTTCTCCCCTGGCTGGGAGACGTCAACCCCTCGGGTTGATGTTTCAGCCGCCATCGTCGCAAGACTTGCCTGCTCCAGTCGGAGTTTATGTCCCACCGACTTCGGTCGGCCACCTCCCTCCAACGCCTGCCAGGCTTGGTTACAGTGGCGTCACGGACCTAGGGGCCATCCATAGTGGTGTAAGTCCCCGTCGAACCGCTGGATGCGCCCATGTTCGTCAGGGTCTAGGGTGTTTAGTACCGACACCTAGGCCTCGGCTAGCCAGACAACGTCCGCATTGCGAGGGCAGTGTAGGGTCGGCCCTGATCCGGGATATACATTGACAAAATGACAATGGAATCTCTTGAAAGCGGTAATTAAGCAAACATCAGTTGCAACTTTTTAGCAATGGAAAGATCCAAAATTAAAATGGGATCCCGCAAAATATGGAAATATTTTCAAATTGAACATCCCGGCTGACTTTATTTGGTGAGTTTCTATATGAGGTATCGCCAGGAAGAGGGAGCGGCGAGAAGTCACTTTGAGGCAGGGAGATAACTTTTAGTCTGAATGACGTTTCCGCTAACCAAAAGTCATTTTCAGGAAACCGGATATAGTATTGTACAATAAGTAAGTATGCCATCATTCTGACCAATGCCCTCCTCAATGTCCTTGCGCCCGCATTCAGTGCTGACGGTTTCCCTGATATCACTATCAACGTGGACACCCTGGTCTACTTTGATGGAACTGTTGTCTGGTAAGTGGAATACTAAACTGGTCAAACATATTGTGCGCCTGCTGTTCAAGAACCACATTTTTTTAAGGAAACCGCCAGCTATATACCGATCTTTTTGCGAAGTGAGTTCCCATAACGCGTTGGTAGTGTTTCTTCTTTTGTTTCAGAAGGCTCTCTACTTACAGATCAATGTCAAACTATTCCCGTACGATATTCAAGACTGCAGTAAGGTATCTGCTCCTTGACTTACTTCGTTATCTTCCCTGGATTTCTCTTCGCAGAGATGAAATTCGGTGATTGGACATACGATGGCTCATATGTGGACACATTCCAAAATCCGGAAGGTAAAGAAATGGAAAAGAACGAGTACGGATATCCGGTCTATCGTCTCGACGAGGGTATGGACCTGTCCTACTTCCAAGAGTGAGTCTCTTATGCTTATGCAACTGCTTTATGAAATTCGAAAAATTTCAGGAGTGCTGAGTGGGACTTGCTGGAGCTGTACAACGAGAAACATTACATCATTTATGGGACCTGTTGCGGGTTCTACAAATACGCAGATGTCACATTTTACATCCGTTTACGTCGCAAAGCGCTATTCTTCACTGTCTTCCTAGTCATCCCTTGCATACTGATCGCTGGACTGACCACTTTCGTCTCCCTGCTACCGTCTTGTTCCATGAAGAAGATGACCCTGGCAATCAGTATCTTGATCTCGTTGATGGTCTTCGCGACGGCCCTTGTTGACCTGGTGCCTCCGAACAGTATTGTGACACCCCTGATCATGAAATATCTGGTCTTCACTATGCTTTTGGTCACGGTTTCAATCGGAATCAACGTAGTGGCCTTGAATTTACATTATCGTAATTCCAGCACTCACACAATGTCTCCTTTTATTCAATGGTTCTTTTTAAAAAAAGCGCCAAAATTTTTATGTATGAAAATACCCGAATGGCATCAAGTCGATCCAAGGATCGTTGAAATTAAAAAGAAAATCCGCAACAGCGTGGCATATACTGATCGCCTGTGCGGATCATTCGAACGTCGACCCAGCCCGTTTTTTGCCCAGGCATTTCGAAAAGACAAAAATGGAAGGTTGACCCACTTGGCGAAGAAGAAGGGAATGCATCCTGCAGTCGTCAAGCAAATGATCACCAATGTCAATGCCATTGCTGAATTGTTTTCATCGATGGAAGACGCCGATCAGGTCAGTCACCATGCAAAACCTTGTTTCAATGGGTGTGAGCTTTCCTATAAGCCGTGCACTCTCCATGAGGGTGGATCCATCCCATGGGCGTGTTCTCTCTTTCCATATCACTTTGGGGATGCCTGTGAAGCCATCATTGCCATACGAGATGAACAAGACTTTGAAAGTTGGTTGGGGGGGGGGGGGGGGAGAAGCTTGCATGGATTTCTGACTGCTCATGATTTTAGCGATCAGCACAGAGAAGCTGAGGTTCATGCAAAATGGCTGATGTGCGATGTCGCATTTTCCTGCCTGACTGTGCATGTGCATTGCTGTTTCAGATCAAAGAAGACTGGAGTTACGTGGCTTTGGTCTTGGATCGCATGACGTTGTGGATATTCACTGTGGCGAATCTGATTGGTACTATCCTCATCGTCAACGAGGCCATGTTATCCTTCCACGGTGAACCTCTGGGAAAAGTGGATCCTAAGCAGCCTCTCGGAGGGGACACTTACCTTTGGACACTACTCAACGAGACGAATCACACAATGCCATGATTTATCTTTGTGCTGTCTGTGATTATGACGCTTATACAAAAATGTGATATCACTTAAGCAATGCGTGTCCGTCTAAAAATCTGCTTAGCTCTCTTTGCTGAGGGATGAGTGACTGGTTGTCACGCAAGACTAATGCATCAGCTACTCAGACCATGCAGCGCACAAATATACGTTATGCACAGGATCAACTACAAAAGAAGAGACCTGCTGTACTTCACTAATTACTGTAAGTGCTGTTTTGAATTTTGAGAAAACTGTGAAGTGTACATATGGAGGACAAATTTCCAATCGCAACTTACGATTAGAGCCTACTGTCCAATATTCGTATAGCCCCGCAAAGGAGGCAATCTAGCCCCGGATGATGTGTGGTGTTATTCGAGACATCAGCTGTCTGCACAGTAGATCGCTAAGAGTTTCAGTTCTGTGCGGTGTAGGCACTGCTGGTTTGGCGAAGCGGTCTCTCTGGTCGTGACTGGTTGGTAAAATGCTTCGTTAGAAGCGCAGTATCAAAATTGGCAGTAGTATCGAGACTTTGCGGAGCGGAGGTGAAGCGGTTCGGTCTGTTCGTATTGCTACCTACTGTAGCGAGGAGTGGCTGGGCTCCTCCAGGCTGCAATCCCTGCTGATGGAGGACCATAACCACGCTGACCTTGCAAGCCAGGCCGTGGGTGACTCACCCGGTAGCATCGAGGTGCTCCGAGTGGAGTGACGGAAGCCCAACGAGGAGACAGTCTCGGCTGTCGAACACCGACACGGTTCAAAGCCTCGCCACTGTCCGAGGAGGTTAGTGTCCAGTCCAGGATGCTCTCGTGTGGGGTGCTCCTTTTGGAGACACGCAGAGGGACGCTGCTGTGTGTGCTGGTTCCCGCACAGCCTCGCTTCTGAGGTTTGACTGGGCCGGCTAGAGGCAAAACGGGCTCGAACCCAAAAAAGATTTTTTAAAAGGGCACTTTGTAAATATTTTTGTATCTCCAGTTTGCCATCGCAAGCGTCGGCATAATCAATGAATGAGTCCAAAAAAGTACGCGCGTTGTAGGCTATAATGCACAAGAAGCTAGTCTGGCACCATAAGAAAATGAAGCGTGATCATAGAATACTGCTACAAGATTTCCGCATCTTTCCTGTACTGACTTCTCTTTTCCCAGAGAGTTCCGAAGTGTAGGGAAGGTCAGGTTCCCACGTAAGAAGAGGGGACCTGGAGAAGGTGGTTAGTTTAATTAGATAGTTTGTGGAGATAAAGGAGTGCGTGAGTCGGATATTAATAAAGTAGCGCCCATGAGTGGACTTACAGCGAGCGAGCGAGCGAGCTTACTGTGCCCTCAACTCCCCCGCTCATCTACTTTTATAGACTGCTTGATCTTCTGGCGATCTCTGCCAGTCCCTCCCTCTACAAATATCTCTCAGAAATCTATTAGCTGTCGTCGAATCGGTCTCTCTCGCCTTCAAAGCAAGGGGATTAGCAATAGTTCACAAAACCCGTGGCACTTTGTGAAGCTGTTTACAGTATTTTTACCATGGACAAAACTCATCAGCTAGACCCAATTTTATTTTTTCCAGTCCAATTCATCATACGGCAACGCTTGTATCATCCTCTGATCGTAATTAGTCTTCGTTAAACTTCACATCACACTTGATGTTGTGTAAGAAATGTTGGAAAAACCGTTTAACCAGAGGAGTATTGTTGGTGCCTTTGTGATCGTTGAGGATCAGTGCGCAACCTTCGCGGTGAGTCTTCACAGCCAGGCATTCGGGATTTCGGAAATGACAAGCGAGCAAACACTTGATCAAGGGCGTAGCAAAATAGACGGTAGACGTCAGATTACTACCAAGATCAAAATCTTCGCGACGATTCGTTTTTTCGAAAGTGCACTGCAAGCATCCCTCCTCGGATGCTTCAGGCGGAGGTGTGACCAATGTGGCTGAAATATTTTAAATACGAAACGTGAGAAATTATTTAGCAGATGATGAGGATGAGAATCAGAAAAGGTGACATGCTTATACCGTTAGGCTTATACAATAGACAGCGACCTACTTGTGCTTGAAACATCCACGATGTTACTTGAAGTTGGACTAGTGCTTTCCGGGGCTTCTTGAGTTTCTTGAGTTTCCGGAGTTTCCGGAGTCTGCGGGGCTTTAGGGGTCTCAGTAGGCTCCGTGGGCTCCGTTTCTTCTGAAGTTTCTGTTGTTTCCGTCGTTGTGAAATTATGAGTAGTTGTCGAAGTTGAAATTTCTGGCTCCGTGCTCGACAAGCGGCAATCTTCATCATCGCAGCAAATATCGTAGATCAGGTTCGCCTGGCTGCCTTGATCCAAGCTGCTATTGACGAACCCCGGCTCTTCAGTGATGCTCCTATGAAAAGCGCGGCACGTTTTACCAGTTTCGAAAATAACAGCATTGCAGCTGCCCCAAAGGAAGCAAAAATTGACACAGTCTTCCAATGTTCTCGCTCTTGTGGCATCCAAGATTTTTCCATCTCTGTCGATGCGAGTATTGTAACCGCCCTCAACTTGCTTGCCCAAGCATTGATGACCGGGGATGAAGTAGCGGGAGTCGTCGGGTGCACGGGTGGACATGGTCGAAGTCGAGGTGCCGACGGGAGTTGGAACCACTTCGATTGCAAAGTCTAAGGTTATGGAAGGTGCTCTTAGGCAACGCGTGCTATGCTAACCTACAGGTATACAGTACATACTGTACATACGCACCGCATTTGATGTTGGTATACCAGGTCGGGAAAACTTTTTCCGGGTCTTGTGAGGGCGGTCTTTCAGATCCGCCATGCTCTTTGTATAATTCGCATATCCGTATAGGTTTATTTTCCCAATATTGCACTGTGACGCAACCAGGCACGTATGAACACGCCAAAAAGCACTCCTCCTTCGATAAGACTGAGGGAGACATCAGATGCGATGAACTCGGTACTGGCTTTCCGTGATTCGCGTCGCACGATTTCGGTGGGATATTGAGGGAAACTAAGGATAAGCGTTTTTGCAATCCTCTTTCCTCGTTAGGCTGGTAAGCGAACACCAGAAATGCACCTGAAAGAGGAAGCTTACTTAAAAACACCGTCGACAGCAGCTTTATAAACGAGCACTGTACCTCCGCATGCAAAAATTACCCAGCTCAACCTCATCGTAGCAAAATCCAAGTCAGAAATAAGGAGAAGCCAAATGC
Source organism: Mesodorylaimus sp. YZB2_4 (assembly GCA_030248295.1). Classification (NCBI taxonomy): domain Eukaryota; kingdom Metazoa; phylum Nematoda; class Enoplea; order Dorylaimida; family Dorylaimidae; genus Mesodorylaimus; species Mesodorylaimus sp. YZB2_4. The sequence goes on from JASANH010000626.1 coordinate 139,651, forward strand.
CAGCCACGATTTTCAGTCTGGCGAGAGAGTAAGTATATTTATTTTCTCTGCATCAGATTCATGGGTGGATTTTCATGAAGCTTTCTTCGCGTCTTGGATCTTCATCAGATTATGAAAACCCCAAAAACTGTCCAGAACATAATGCGCTGTACTTTCGCAAGATCAAAAGCGAATTATGCATGGGCAATTCTTGACAGCAGGTGCGTTGGAGTCTTTCTTGATCTTGCGATTCACGATCAGTGTCGCCAAAAAGCTATAAAATATGCTCCGCGTTGTTTTAACAAAACTCGAATCATAAGTGATTGTTACAGCATAACAGGAGCAAGTGGACATGGTACTTGGTGGGCCATGGTGGGCTTGCTTTTTTCGTCCTTTTTTCGTGCACAGTTTGGTAGGGAGTACTTCATTGCGTGGAAAACCCCTGCAAATAAGAAAGCGTGATCACAAAATAAGTACTTTCAGCTTGTATGTCATGGTCCCTCGTGCTTTAGTGAATGACGCCAGAAAAATTAGGAGGCTGTGTAGAGGGGAGGCAGCTGCGTGAATCAGACATCTAAAGAAAACTTGGCCACTTGCATAGTCCATTCATGTACGAGTAAAATCAGCCGCTCGTATGCAGGCCGGCTCACGACGGTAAGTGTCTCCCTCCAAAATATACTGCAGGCTCGCTCCTGAGGGCGATCGAATAATTTCTCCAGATCAGATAAACGAGAATTTAAGGGTGCGCTGAGCTGTGTCTGAAATTCTTAGTCTACTCGACCGGTACATGCTGTAGCAGGACACGATAGAAGCCATCAGTATGACTACGGGTGGTAGATGAAATGTCATCCGGTCATGCCTCGGAATCACACCATCTGCGAGTGTTTCAAGCGTGCATGCACTTGGTACTTCTTGACCAGTATTCCTATTTACGTACAGTTCTAACATTTTTTCCAGTAGCCACTGCCAGCGGTTAGTTTTGGTGCACTCCAGCGTCGCGATAGCTTTATATTCTCATATTCTTGTCGCTCCCTTTCACCAGACACCAACTCGAAAGTAAAGACACGCATTCTTTTTTTCCCACCAAAACTACTCCCACCCCGCTTTTATCGCAGTGTAGTCGCAGAATATGATGTAACCCGCAGTCAAACCAGCGGGTGATGACGCGAATGGAATAAGTATATCTCCCCGAGCACTCGTTATTCATTAGAGTAATACTCCAATAATATGCAGGGGAAATGATTATTTCAAATGGATACAAGGCGAGGAAATTATTCGAGGGAGTAAGATTTACAGCACACTTTAGCATCGCAGTTCTCAAATAACTGATGATTTAATTCCCAAGTTTACCATGGACACAATTGCAATGCGGGTACGTTTTTAAAAAACTCAATGAGCGTCGTGGCTCAAGTTTTTCACCGTCTTCTTCATTTAAAGCATCACGACAGGATGCCCAGTGCAATAGGCATAGCACATGCCTAGTCCATGCCTATTACATTGGACTAGGCATGTGCTATGCCTATTACACCAGGGACTGAGTCGTAGCACTTGCTGTCGCTGTATATAGGTACCTCACACCACCGAAATCAACGATAGCTTACACTTCAAATGACCTCTACAGTCGCCGAACTACAATTAGTATCCACCCCCTCCAAACAGCTTATCATTTGGAGTTTGGTACTTGCCTGCTTTCCTCTTGTTCGAGACGCCTGCACTACCAACTACTTGTCCAACTCGGCAAGTATGCTATTCGCTTTTCTTCAATCAGAGATGCAGCCCTGCTTGCGTCCATAGCAACCAGTCATAACAGTGCCGAGTCAACGCCTTTTAGGAAAGAAAAATCCAAATATTCATTGATAGTCTGTCAAACTTCGAAGTGACTGCGAGCAAAACTGCCTATTTGCTGAAGAATGCACCGTCAAATCGACAGTCGATCACAAGCCGTCGCGCCCGACGCTCTCAAATTTGCTGCAGCCTCGCCTGAAAGCACCTGAACTCCTACTTGAAGCCTGTTGAGCAAAAAGACAGCAATTTGTGTCTTTTTGTGCGCGAAAAGTACTAGCAAGAAGATTGAAATACTTGTTTCATTCAAGCGTGCCATAGACTGCGGGGACTTTTTTTGCATCGCTACTGTTACGTATATATTTGGCATCGAATCCCTCGCAAAGCAAGCCCTAGTGTATGAGCCTTCTTGAACAAAACAGGTTCCCTCCCCTTCGACTGTCATTAGGGAAGACATACTGTGCTTCGGAGCTGGTTACATAAAGTTGGAATATATTTAATGCGGCCTTTTATGCGATTTCACTTGCGCGTGCAAGTGCCATCGTTCACTCCCTCTGCACAGATGATGGGCAGCTTTTCCGTAAGGGTGTGCATTTTGTGCTTGGCTTCTCTCTTTCTTGCCCTTGGTCACACCCAGCTTGCTCCTCGTCTTCTCAGGTTTAAATCTGACCTCAGTAAGGTAAGGGTGTTCAAGCACCCTGGCCTGGGAAATCATGGCGAGAAGAGCGGTTTGGCCATCGAGCCCTCTAAATCCGCGGAAGATTTTATCACTGATGACACGAACAATCAGTCAGACGGCGTCCCAGCTGGCAATCTCCGACTCGTCAGGGAAATTGCTTATTACGAGAATCACTTGCCTTTGGCTCCGTTTGCTAATGAACTGATCGAGGAAGGTGGGGCGTGGGAAAATACAGGACCCGAAGACATTATTCACGAGATCCATGACCTAACAACGACCACCACGTCCACTGCCACTTCAACCGCTGATCAATCAACGACATCATACACGGAGGCTAACCGACCAAGCGCGATCAATGTGCCATCGCCATCAGATAATTTCAGGCCTTTGAACAGTCCTTCATCATCAGATGACAAAATTTCACCAACAAAGTGGACCATTTTGTCACCTGGCAGCGTATACGTGCCGTTGCCTCATCGAAAACTGGAATGTGCGCGCAATTCCGAATGCTATGGTATGAGAGAACCGGACGAGTGGTGTCCTTCAATCTCTCGTCCAGATCAGTATTTGTAAGCCAATACTTGCGGGATCTCTTACAGCCCTGAAAGTCTTGTTCTCGTTTCAGTGAGCGAGGGTGTTTCTGTGATCACGGCTCCTCATTTTGCCTGGTAGAAAGAATGACAGCCCATGGATACGAACACACAGACTGTTTTCCGAAAGCGCAGTCAAAGTGCGAAGTATGATCAGTTCTGCGAATACTGGGGCCGAAAAACCAAAGATTTCAGGCCCGATTTTATCAACAAATACATTCCTGGCCAGTTTTATGGCTCTCTGGATTAGTGATGCGGCAACGTTGTGCAGGTCTAATTGGTTTGATACGAATTGTGTGTTGCCCCAATAAAAGCTTTTCTAGTCCTTTTATGGCGTCAAAGATTTATTTGAAAAGGAAAGTGTAATTTAGAATTGGCATAATCAGCATAAAAGGGGTTATTCAGAAAGCGATAGTGTTCGTCATTCACGCTTGAGATCCCCTTAAAACACCTGATAAACATGACCCGTCTTTCTCATTGGGAGGGGTAGTCTAAATGAATAACAATTATTACGCAAGGTGTGCTGTTTTGTCTCTAAGTTACTTTATGTGTTCAGGCAACCCATTTTGACAAATTCAGGTATCGAGCGCAAGTCGGGTGTTGACACGGAACGGAAGACGTTATTCTTCTCTACGTACAAAGAGCAGAACCAGACTAGGATACACTGGATGGTGCTCTCTTTTTCCAACTCCGACAGACAGTCAAACACATGGCTTCACTTGATTGCATGATACGAGATAAAGTGTCCCGAGTAGGTACTGACTGAAAAACACTCTTTGTACGAAGACAGGTTGCTGAAACAGAGCATCGTACATCCTTTTCTTTCTCTCTCTAATGACTCAGGAGCTCATGTGTTTGGTGCCAGCTCACGCGATCCACTGAAACTCCGCTGCGTAAAAAGTTGTCATAAGGAGTTCAGGCTCACAGCTAGAGTATATTTGCCTATCCATGCTCTGTATTGATCTTGACACCAAAACAAGGTATGACGACATTGGCAAATCAGTAATCCATAAGTGTGTCTATGACACGGTCGAGTGAGTCTGTCTGATGCATGGGTATGATAACCAGTAATCGTGACCTATTTTGAAGAGAACCGACTCATTTGACTGTTTTCAAGCCTGTTCAGACACGTCATCTTGCCCCAGGGTACAAAAGAAATCACATCGAGTGCGCACATGCTTGAATTGCATGAGTATGGGGGTCTACAGGTGTACAAGGCTGCGGACCCAGTCCTGCCGGCACTGTATGTACTGTAGAGGTCGATTCTAAATGGCGGCAAAATCTCAAGGGCGTAAAAAAAGAAACAGAATAAGGAAGTGGATGCATGACCAAACCAGCAATAAAATATATCCGTTCACGTAAAACACAATGTGTTGGCAGACATGTTCGCTGAACATCGCAGTGAGTGAATTTTATGGGAGATAAAAAGTACAATGCATGGTCCCGACACAATGGTTAAACAAAACATTCATGCGACTCCAAATCTTGTAACAGACCCGAAAACTAGATGCCAAGTGAATCGTAAACTTCTTAAACCAGAGCATCGGCCACCTTAATCCTACTCCATCTACCCAGAAGGCCTGCTGCGAAACAAGTCTGCCGTGTATTACATTCTTTCAAGGAGTCACTCCAGGCAAACATGGGCACTCGCCCGATTTTCTTTCTGGCCCTATTGGCAGTGGTCATATCAGCTTCCTACGGGCAATTTGCAAGCAATCAAGGAAGGTTCAGGTTTCGAGTGCTAGCTGATGAACCCCTTCCTCAACCAGCGCCTAGCAATAACTCAACTGTAGCCAGTGCCATCGCGGCGGGTCCTAGCAATGCGACCGGAGCCACTACAACGCCCGACCAAGAGCCATCAGCAAATGGAGAAACTCCAGCCCCACCATCCACTAACGTCGGCAGCGAACCAGTAACAGGTTCAACGCCTGTTGAGAACCCAGCTCCCCAGGCGCCTCAAAACGCGTCCGCAGGCCAGGACAACCAAATCGAGCAAGAAACCCCACCGCCTGAAACAAGATCTGCTCCACCAGCTAAGGAATCTGAACCCCAACCACCTGAGGCAGGATCGTCTGCTCCACCAGTGGGGACCCCTGGCGTACCACCGCCTCAATCTGGATCGTCTGCTCCACCAGAAGGTGCACCTAGCACACCTCCACCTGTTGCAGGTTCATCTGCATCGCCAGAGGGGGCACCTGGCAAACCACCACCACCAGAGGGTGCACCCAGCACGCCTCCACCAGAGGGGGCACCTGGCACGCCACCACCAGAGGGTGCACCCAGCACGCCTCCACCAGAGGGGGCACCCGGCACACCACCACCAGAGGGTGCACCCGGCACGCCTCCACCAGAGGGTGCACCCGGCACGCCTCCACCAGAGGGTGCACCCAGCACGCCTCCACCAGAGGGGGCACCTGGCACACCACCACCAGAGGGTGCACCTGGCACGCCTCCACCAGAGGGGGCAACTGGCACGCCACCACCAGAGGGTGCACCCAGCACGCCTCCACCAGAGGGGGCACCTGGCACACCACCGCCTGAATTTGGATCGTCTGCTCCACCAGTGGGAATACCTGGCACACCACCACCGGCTGCAGGTTCATCTGCCTCGCCAGAGGGGACACCTGGCGCACCACCGCCTAAATCTGGATCGTCTGCTCCACCAGTGGGAACACCTGGCACACCACCACCAGTTGCAGGTTCATCTGCCCTGCCAGAGGGGACACCTGGCGCACCACCACTACAGGGACAACCTGGAACGCCTCCACCTGTACCTGGATCGTCTGCACCACCAGAAGGTGCGCCTAGCACACCTCCACCAGAAGGTGCGCCTAGCACACCTCCACCAGAAGGTGCGCCTAGCACACCTCTACCAGAAGGTGCGCCTAGCACACCTCCACCAGAAGGTGCGCCTAGCACACCTCCACCAGAAGGTGCGCCTAGCACACCTCCACCAGAAGGTGCGCCTAGCACACCTCCACCAGAAGGTGCGCCTAGCACACCTCTACCAGAAGGTGCGCCTAGCACACCTCCACCAGAAGGTGCGCCTAGCACACCTCCACCAGAAGGTGCGCCTAGCACACCTCCACCCGTGGGGACCCCTAGCGTACCACCGCCTGAATCTAGATCGTCTGCTCCACCAGTGGGAACACCTGGCACACCACCACCGGTTGCAGGTTCATCTGCCTCGCTAGAGGGGGCACCTGGTACACCACCACCAGAGGGACAACTTGGAACGCCTCCACCTGTACCTGGATCGTCTGCTCCACCAGAAGGTGGACTAAGCACACCTCCACCTGAGGGAGCACCGAGCACACCTCCACCAGAAGGTACACTAAGCACACCTCCGCCAGTGGGGACCCCTGGCGTACCACCGCCTGAATCTGGATCGTCTGCTCCACCAGTGGTAACACCTAGCACACCGTCACCTGAATCTGCTACTGAAAACACGATTGGTAATGCAGTACAGCCTGAAGTGTTTTCGCCGACACCAGTTCCTGCTACTCCTGAAGAGGGCAATGCAACGATTCAACCTTTAGTCCCAGCAGAACCCGTTGAAGGAACCACCATAGAGTCAGTCAATGGTCCTGAAATTCAATCTGCGACAGGGACGCCTACAGCTCCAACTGGGGAACAAACCACTGGAGAGGAACCGAATGAGATAAATGAATCCACCCCGCCAGAACCAGCGACACCTTCCGCAACGCCGCCTAAAGCAACACCAACCCCACCAGTAACAGCAACTGGGACAAGCCCAGCTGCTACTCCATTCCCTGTGGGATCAACGCCACTAGCCACAATTATTATCTCCCCAGAACCGACCCATCCATCCAATCCTCCAGCCAGTTCAGCAGCTCCTACATCACCCCGGGGTTTAGATCCATCCCAGGCTGGAGAACCACAAAGCCATGCAGCAACGCTTGCTCCTCCTCCCCCCACTACGCCAACCAGCGGTGAAGGTAGCGAGGCGATAGAACGAAGTCCGTCTTCCCAATTCACTGTGGCTCCCAACAGTGTCTTCGTCAAATCTTCGGGAAGCCAAAAATCTTGTCAGCTCAATGCGGACTGCTACGGAATGCGGGAACCAAATGACTGGTGCCCCCTCCCTTCGAGCATAGACTTCACGTAAGTGAACTTCTGTCCCTCATCCACCTCAGGTCATTGCGTACACCTTGTTTCAGTGCTCGGGGCTGCTTCTGTGACCATGTTCACAACCGGTGCTTTATCGAACGGATAAACAATGGCGTGTTTGAACACGCTGATTGCGGGGATCGAGCATCGAGTACGTGTCGAGAGGCCAAACGACGTCCAAAATTACGACGGCACTAAACCATATTTCTGCCTTTGACCAATTTGGGGTTAACATATCGCCTGTTCATGTCGGATTTACGATGTGCCATGTCATGTGCCACTTTTGCATTTGATAGAGCTGGTTATTCGTTTAATTCCCCCCCCCCCCATTAGGCGCACGTTCGATGCAATAAAGTCTGTCCACGATTTGGCGCAAGATGGATTTAGACTAGAAAAGGAGCTGTGAAAACGTGTTTCCCAAGTTGTTCTCTCCAATCGACATTGTGAAAGAAAATAATGGACTCATAAATGGGAGAGAACTCTTTTCCTTTTTAGCTGCTTCACACTCGTATTTTATGTACATGCGCGCCTATATTTACCCCTGCACACCCGGATTCAAAGCCAAACTCGTAAAAACCAACGCGCGATTTCGAGCCTTTTGCCTGTTTGATGCTGACTGCCGATGTCCGCAATAACCAGAAAACCTGCCCTTTAAATGTTCCTGAAGGCTGCTTCCTCATAAAAAGAGTGTTTAAGGGCGATTTGACTGCAGCTGGTCAGGCTGACGATTGCATTTTGTAGATCTTAACTAAAAAATTTAGGAATTTTTCACCTGGAAACACTATCTAAGAATTCGGTTAGCCGTAGTAGAAAGGCCATTTATGGATAATTCCAATGAAGGTTCCAGTCCACCACCCAATTTTACATTGCCATCAGTGGGCAGGGTGAGAGCAGGCAAGTTTTTAACTCTTATGCCTTCGGCCATGAGACTATTCCAAGAAGGCAGTTTAGTGCGGCCAACTCAGAGCCAAATCCTCCTTACACACGAAGAATGAGAGCGTAACAGGCATTTAAATTTTGAAGGATTAAAAATGCTATAAAAGTCAATTGCTGTCGATTTGGGGCTGGTTTATGTGATGCTCAATTCGAGTCCACTCCAACATGCAGTCGTTATTCTTTCTCGAATGCTTACTCTTGTGCACCATCAACTTTATGATGGGACAAGAAGAAGCACAGTTTCATCAAGAAGAGATACTCAAACAACCCCGATTTTTCAAATATCGACGCGTTCAACTGGACAATCCTGTTGAAGAAAAAGTAAATGCCAAGCAATCGCTCGCATCCGTCTTCTCTTCTAAAGTCATCGTGGTGAAGCAAAGAGGCGAGGATGACGAGAGTAATAATCAAACCAGTACTGGCGAAGAGGAAGAATCTGGTGAGGAAAGTCAACCCATAACATCCATCTTCGTTCCAACTTCTGGTCTGAGAAAACTGTGCAAGACACATGCGGACTGCTATGGTTTGAGGGAACCCGATGAATGGTGTCCTCTGCCGTCGAAGGATCAATATCTGTAAGTACTCTTATAATGCGACTTTGGGGTTACATTTTGTGTCATTCCTGAAAGAAATACATTTTCAGTGAAAAGGGATGTTATTGCAAAGCCGAGGTCGGAATCTGTGCCATCGAAAAGGTGTCCACCAACAGCACGATAAGGGAATTTACAGACTGTGCAAGTGCGTCCATTTCGGCTTGTTCAGGAAATAAGAAGTCGCTGTTTGGTTAGCTCTCGATGCTATCATACATGAATGATAATTTAGCTGCATTTATCGATTTCCGTTTCCCGCTGACATAAATGTGATGTGTGCTGCCGTGGTAATGCTCAATCACACGAAATCGCTTATCAAAGACTTCTGCGGCATGTGCCTCTTTGCGTTAGGTGTGAAATCCTGGCCTTTTTTGGGAATACTATGACAAGACAATGGAAGGCCTAAGCCGCAGGAGCGAGCCCACTCAATCCACGACGCCTAGTGCATTATACAGTACCACACGGAAGGGCCACATAGGTTCACAATTTAGGGAGCGGCCACACGTGTCGCTCGTACAGGAGGCTGTGATGGTCCTGGATCCAAATTGCAGCCGAGTAACTGGCCTCGTGTCTGGCCTTGACCTCGGAGATCAAGGCCAGTTCTCTGGCGCACTGATAAGTGCGGATATAATATCCACGCCTGTTACAGGTGCACATATTATGTCTCCCGATACAGTACAGTGCAGACGGTGATACCAATTTGTCGGGTCTTAAATCAGGTAGCTCTTATCATATTGAGCACTGTGTACTCTACAGCTCGCACATACTGTACTTCTTATTGCCCATGTCGTACAAAAACATATGAGGTGTGCCATAAGAAGTACATACTTTCATCTTTTGTCTGGGTTGCTTGGTCGAAAACAATTACAAATCGATTCTGAATCAGCATGCTTTGCTATATGTGTTTGCCACTCGTTATAGCTAACTCCGCGTAAAATGGCCCCACGGAAAACTTTATCCTGATGGGTGCTGCTATGCATAACTAATTGAGATGCAGTAACTCAACGTGGTTCAACAAAGCAAGAATCTCCCGCCACAGCATTGCACACTAAGCTTCATGGACATACTGCCATAATGCTTTAAGACAGGAGGTAAAGAGACGAAATACGAGTACTTCAAAAGACTCCACATTGATGCGTGGAGTATAGGCGACCATTGCCTTTTGTGGAATTTGACTCCAAAATTTTGGAGATTTTTTAAAATTTTCACTCTAGTAGCCTACCTTCTTATTTTCAAGCCTATCTGAAATAGATAGGTAACTAGAATGCCTTCGGAATATATTTTGTGCATGCAGAACATGAGCGGTATTGCACAAATTGATATATTTAGCATATGTACGAAGGAAGTTCAAAAAGTTCGTAGCCTGAGTACCTTCCGCATGAGCTGCAGCAGTGGAATTTTTACTTTACACTGCCACACATCTTACTAGAATCCCTGCAAAAAATCACGCTGATCCATTCCTGCGTTCTTGAGATATGGTCATCTATTTGGAAGTGGGTCAGAGAAATTACAAATTCGACAAATTTTGCGCATCAGTCTGTCATCGAGTTTTTAACGAAAGAAAGCTTGAAGCCCACAGAAATTTGCGATCGGACGGTCTTAGTGTATGGCAATGACGCTCTTAGGCCTATAGTTTGTAGAAGGCAAGTAGCATTGGGATATTACGCCAAACAACATTTTGAATTGCAAGCTGCTTGCAAACAATGAAGCAGAATTCAGAACCCCTCAGCTCATGCAAGTTTGAATTTACCACCTTTTGAGGTAAAGCTAAAATTAGGGGACAGCATTCTGGCGCCATTTGGGAGTGAGAAAAAATTGCGCAATTATTGTTCGTTTGGTGTTGAGATAGAGTCCTACCTCCATAGCTCGGTAGACAGGCTAAAGCAAAAATATTTAATTTTTTTAACAAAATTGACGATTTCTATGTTTTAAAATTAGCCGATTTTACAAACGGTTTTTTTATTGTTCCGATAAATTCGACGATAATGTTGACGCAACGTTCAAGTTCGACTCTGACTCCGGCTTCGAAGGTCAACAGTATTCCGTTCTCGATTCGTTGGAAGATACCCTGGTCGGCATTCGATAAAATCACATCAGCAGCTCCGATTTCCAAGAGCTTCATTACATCGTACAACAACGTGCCATTGTGTTGGCGATCAGAAATCAGTCCGTCGCCCCCTGGATCGGAAGGCGAAAACACGAAATTACAATTCTGTCTGCGTTACGAGTCCGGTCCCATAGAAAAGTTCAAGGACATGGAATTCACGATCACCGCCATCAAACCGCATCAGTCGACGGCAGTGGTGGCTCTTCGAGTTGGATCGTACGAAGTGACACAGGGGAGTGGTTGGGATGTTGTGAAATTCTGTGACAAGGACCCGATTCAGCTGCGAGCCAATTATGGATTGCAAAACTCTGATCCATTGGAATATCGATTAGTATTGGCAGTTCCTGTGTTCGCATTCATGTACTATATCCCGAACCCGTTGCCTTTTTCAATTCCTCCGCGGTGGATGGTCGATCTGTTCTATGATATTACCAGTCCAGAGAAATCGGTTTTTTCGAACGCCAAATTGATTTCACGAGACGGCCTCGCTTTTTATTGCCACAAAGTGATCGCTTATCAATCGGAAGCACTACAAGCTATGTTTCGTCATCCTCCCGGTCCTGGTCAAAACGAAAACACATACAAATTTCGTGGATTATCCGGCGCGTCGCTGCATGCCTTTGTCGAGTACCTGTACACGGGCCAAGCCACAGTCGACATTTTGTCGACAGCAGATCTGATCGAAGTGGCGGACGCGGCTGAGCAATACGGTTTCGGAAGATTGAAACGAGCGTGCGCTTCGATTTTGTGGAACCGAGTTGTCGAAGAAGTGCAATCGTGCACGCGAGCCGCTCTAGATTCGCACAGCGACATAAAATATTTGAAACAGCGATGCTTCGATGTTTTGGTGGAGAATTACGAGAATCTCGCTCTTCACGCGGTCAATTTGGCTGAAATGTTTGGCGGAGGACAAGATGGAACTCGGTTGCGAGAAGAATTCAATTTGTTCCTAAGTCGCCGCGTGGAGCCGTGAAGAAGAGATGGCATATTTCGAATCGATGATCAAGATAAAGCGATGCTTTGTTGCGTACATATTGTACTGTGATTTGCTAGTTTCTACGAGTTTGTTTCGTAATAGATCATTGGTTTGCCTGCGGTGTGCAGCATGCAATCGGTATACACGCTCCGGGTGTAGCTAATGTTCGTCCGTGAAAACGAAATTGGGTTCGAAAAGTCGAGACACTTTTGTGGGGGGTGGGGCGTTAGCAGGCGGCATGTCTCGTTAAGTCATTGCCACACGTGTATGCTTCTAACTTCGAGGGTCGAAACTTGGACCCTCGAAGTTAGAAGCATACACGTGGGTTGTACTGTAGGAAGCGTTGGGCCTTCTCGCCAGCTATGATCAGTAGTTGCGTCGCAAAACCTTTCAAACAATCGGATTAGCCTCAACTAAGAAAACCTGGCAACTATTGCCGGCTGTATGTAGTCAAGTGCTGAATATTGTACGGCTCGTTTGAGAAGCCTTGACCTTTCGTCCCATATTCTAGTTTGCAAGGCCCAAAAAATGCCTAACTGGCGTTTTGATCTTGCCGACTTATTTTGATGTTTCTGGGACAAGGTGACCCCGTGAGAATTGACATTCGGAACTTGTCCGACAGCCTGTCACTCTGACGCGAGTATAAGCAAGCGAAGGTGAGTCCCGTACACAAGAGAGGAAAAGGTCCTTTCATCAACGACCAAGGCAGAAGTCATTCTGGTCTGAAGGGAGTCATGGGGAGTGGGTGGCGTGGTGACTTGTTTGTCCAGTTCAGCAGACTTTACCAGTTTGTCCTGCTTAGATTCTTGCTGATAATAACCATATCTGGTCACGTCACTTGCTCCAGCGTTTTCTGCTAAGCTATTCCTTCCAGAGAGTTGGTAGTTAAGTCCCGCTGTCCCAGCAATCTGAAGGGTCTTGTGGAGCCTGCGAGTTTGTAGCACGCTTGTCTAGCCTGGACTAGAGATGCCCCATTTTGCTGGCTGGCGAGGAGCCTATCAGTTACAAGATCGCCATGGTTATTTTTGCATCCACACCTTGTCACTAAATATGCAACCTACAGAAAGTCTCGCGAGACTTGGCTAAGCCTCTCCTTTGCCCGCCTACCTGGTAGACCATTCCCGCCTGTGGTCCGGTTTTGCTTTCTGAGAAAGTGCTCAATTTCTAGCGTAGCATGGATTACGATTTGAAGTCTTTTGTTTTTTAGCTTGGTTAAGCTTGCCTCTTATCGATTTTTCGGTCTGGGGTACTAGACGGTCGGTTGGTGCCTTCGCCTAAAGCTAGAGCAGTCTGTTTCAAAGTGCCATCAACCAATTACGACTACTCAAAGTACCTACTAGATTCAGAGCGGTACCTTCGTGAGACCAGCGGTTCGCCCGCACACAAGTCCGCCCGTTCATAGTCAGGCACCCTTCAAGGATTGGATTATGAAATCTAGGTTGGACTCTCAAATCTGTTTGACGTTCTTTCCTGAAGGAGCCCAATAAGAAGAGTGAACGGGTATTCTTCTCAAGACAACAATATCCAAGTTTGCTGTAGTCCAGCTGAGCTTCCTATGGCCACACACTATTTCAGCCATTTCAGCATTTGGTGACAATGGAGACTAAACGAGCAAAGCGTCAACTCCTTTAGTTTTCCTATCAAGCCCCAAACCCGGTTCAGCAGGTGTGCCTACCACGACCTGTCCTTATCTGGCGGTGAGGTGCCCTTCAAAATGATAGGCTTATTGAGTGTTATGTGCTGGCGTGCACGGACCATCTACCAATCTTTCCTTGCGCGAGAAAAGAAACCACAGCCGCAGCTAAAAGGCCCGCTCGCTCGTCGACTAGTTGGCTGGCGATATCTTTACCGATAGCCACACACGAAGGCCCACGTAGCGCCAGTCATGGTCGCAGAAACTAACTGGCCTAGAAACGTTAAAAAACTGAAGCTTGAAAGCCATTGACGACGAGCCTAGCAAACGAGGGCGACTAGTATGGGCCTGAGGAGAAGCTTTTGTCGGATCTCCCTCGTGTTTGGCTGCCTTTGACCGCTATAGTGAGATTTTTGGCGCTTTTCACAAGGGTATCGGCCAGCCAGTGCTGGCAACGCGAACATGTTGAAACTAGCTTTCTTCGAACCTAGTCTTCCTCGACTCGTTTGGTCGCCTTCGCACTGGTAACTAACTACTGATTGGGTGGCCGGTGTGAAGATACGTGCTATCGTTCCTAGCCAGCTTCAATTCGTCATCCTTTCTAGTCGTGACTTTTCAGTCGCTCACTACGCATGGTTAGTTCGAGTCATCAGCACAGCCTTGGCTTGCACATGGATTGGCTCCTTTGCGCATAGCAACCGCAATTGTGGGTGTGGGAATCGTGGCTCGTAGGTCTGTTTCCTGCTTGCTGCTAATATCGTCCTACTTCTGGCGAAAACAAAGGCGAGAACGCTTCATCAATTGAAAGCGTGGGAGTGCGCACGGCACTGTATGCAAAATTTGCTCTTTCCTAAGTGCTATACAAGGCCCTAAACGATATTTCTGATGCTAGGCAAGGTCTTAAGGAACGGAAATAGGGCTTCCGTGATGGCACGCCCCAACATTTACTGTCTTCCATGCCTTCCATTCACTGTTTGCCGCCGTGTAGAACAAAAAAGCTAAACAGGTAGTGCTTAGCTGTACTGGTCTGGCACAGATATTGTGTTACGTACGCCTGCCTATGGCCGCATTTGAGCTAGCTCCGTCAGCTGACCAGGTGTTTGCCTGTTTACCTTATTTGGTGTTCGGTCCACATTAGCGCTGGCCATGCATGGTGATGCTTGTCCATTATTTACCGACCTTCCTTTGGCCAGGGTTGCTAATTTAGCAATCACAGTCATGAGCGAGACTGTAAATTCGGTTAGGCGGAGTCTCGAGAGAATATTGATCCGTTTTCTAGTTATTCCTTTTTTAGGTGGGGGAATGCGATTCAATTTCCTTACGTGTCACATCCATCCGCTGTGTTAATATAAGTGCTGCCGGCGTTCTGTACTGTATGTGTATATTCGTGTAAGCGTGACGAGAGTGTTTCGTCTTTGGCGCGAGGAAACGATGCCATTTCCTGATTCCTTTCACTCGCCTCTCCTTCCCTTCTAGTGGCGGTCGAGTGCTGTGTTTCTACGAATGCATAATAGTAAGAGGGTATAGTCTTAGAAAGGACAATAGGTGCTTTGGCAAAATATTGGAGAGATCTTTTTGTAGTGCTTGAATATGCTGGTAGGAGCTCTATGGATACGGCTAATTGACAATTCCCTTGTTGGTGGCTCGGAACGTCGTAAGCTTGAGCTAGAAGAATCACTGTTGATGCCACTATTGACTCAAAGAAGACGAATTTCACGGCTCGGCGAACGCGTATAAAAAAGGCGGGGCCATGGTATCAATCCGGAACGGGCGTTCGCTTTGCTTCTTGGCTGGTGCAATTTGTGAAACCGTTGAGAGCACGTCGACCACAACTGTCCATGAGCATTTGATTTGAGCGACCGTTTGATGGATGCGACCATTGCTGAGCTCTGGCCAGCTTTTGTTCTTCGCTCTTCAGGTTCAGGTTTTTCAAATGGACGCCTCGCACGTGCTCGGACTGAGTTGCTTGTCTTCTAATTTTCCATTTATGGCGACCTCGGCACATCGTAACAGTTACGTTACTATGGCACCATTGACCTATGGCCAAAGTCGATTCCTTCTTTAATTTTGCTGTACGCACTTTTTGTGTCAGCCGGGCTTTATCTCGTTTAATAAAGCAATAGATCGAATTTCTCGGCTGGCCCCGCCCACCATCCCTCTTGAAGATTTATTTGATTTTATTGCTTTTTACGGGTCGATTGGATTAGACAGGACATGGGTTGAAAAACTAGCCTTTTCCTGTTTGGATCACGCCTCGTCCATTGGATGCGTGAAGATAGGGCTCTCTCACCACTGCTTGATGTCGAAGAGTCAAGTTGTTCGAGGCGTTCTTGTGTCGTCTTCATTCGGAGGGTCTTAAGACAAAGGGTGCCAATTACGCTCGATCAAACCCGTCCTTTGCCCATGCGAATTCGTTCACGGATGATTTTGCTGAAGAAAGATAATTTTCTCCGCGAGTCGAGGGGTCGTGGCGAGTGGGTGTGTTAGCGGAGTCTTCTTAGCTAGTGTCTTACTCTTGGTCTCGTCTTGTCCTCTTTAGCAGGGCGCCTATTGCATTTTTGATGAGTTGGATGGGAACACTTTGCCGTTTAGGCTAGACGAGTCCCCGTTCCTGTCATGCCCCTACAATAGACGTACGTCGTCAATGTCGCTAACGTGGACGTTACGTATTGATTTAGGGATTATGAATAAATAGTGAGACGCGTTTAGCTCATGTGTAGCCGTTTTGCCTTGCAGCCAAGAGAAAGGGTTAGCTAGTGGAAAAGGTTAACCTTAACATATATTAGACACGCCGCTGTCCTTTTCCACTGCTCCACGTCATTCTTAGAGTACTCACCAATTATGCTCGGCGCCAGCAGCAGCGAAGACGATGACGACGAGTCTGTCAACTACGCCAGCGCCAGCACGGATAAGGACGATAGTGTTTCGGACGCCCTCCTCGTCCAACCCGTGCCCGCTGATCGCGCCAATCGAGGCCACAGCTCTTTCCGCTCGCTCAGATCGGTCAGCCCGACCGGCTCCGAATTATCCATTACCAAATCGGCGCCCCTCAGAAATGGAGGATTAGTTACTCGAAACAGAAGCCTTCGCAGTTCCACTGAACGGTACTTGGAAACTGGCAATGGAATGTGCGGCTCGCCGTCCTCGTCCACTCCAGCCCGACGAACGGTCAGCCAGACTGGATCCTTATCACCGTCGCCTTCGATACGATCAACCCTGTCCGAGAAGAAACCAGCCAAGACGTGCTCGTTGGTTAGCATCAACGAGGCCGGGTCCCCGGATAGTAACGTGTTCAAAGAGGATGCTGACAAGTAAGTGAATACTCAGACTTGTGTCACGCCCTCAGCCTAGGCCCTCGTCCAATTCAGGATGTCGGAAGATGGGGTCAGTTGCGGTCGCCTTCGTCCACCCACAAGCCTCGCATTCAGGTGTGTAATATGGCATGTTATGCATCGAAACAGTGCACATTTCACCTGGTGGACTGGGGAGTAGCCAGTTCTTAGTGGTTTACTGGTGTGAACTGTTCTTCTCAAGCTGATCTGTTTCAGGCCTGCTCAGTCGGAAGAAGAGTGCGAACACAAGAAACGCCTGCAACTCTACGTGTTCGTGGCTCGTTGTATCGCTTATCACTTCAACACTAAACAACCAACAGACGTTCCTTCCAGAAGAGCAAAAATGAATATGCAAGAACTGAGTAAAGTTCGAGAACGTATTCAAGCATTTTTGCGTGGCGACATGCCTCACGTGATTGCCGACGAGGCGTTCATAAATGCTGTCAAATCTTACAACGAACGCATCGTCCGCACAGAACGTCTGGAGAACATTGTCAAGGCAGGTGCTCTTTCCACGTATGATTTACAAAAACTCTTCCGAAATCAGGCCGAGCGAAGGATTCGATCGATGCCCGAAATAGATGGTCTGAGCAAGGAGACCATTGTGAACGCCTGGACTACGAAATTCGACACCGTGTTGAAAGGGGAAGAGGAAGCATCACCTAATACCCCTGGCGGTGGTCGAACGAAGCAGGCCGGCACACCTAAGTCACCTCGCGGTGGACCGCATCAGCTGGGACATACGGATTTTCTGATGAGCAAAGAACAACTTTATGAAATGTTTCAACAGATATTAGGTGTAAAAAAACTGGAACACCAGCTGATTTTTAATGCATTACAGGTGAGCGGTGAAATGTTCCCTGTCACCCAACTCGTGCTATTTCCTTTTTGCAGCTTGACAACCCCGATGAGCAAGCAGCAGGCATTAGACGAGAGCTTGATAGCAGAATGCAACTTTTGGATGAAATGAAAAGGGTAAGACCGGATTATTGTGTGCTCTGGGACGTCGCAATGCTGCCGCGCTTTGACAATCCGCGTCTGCTATTTCCATGACACCCCACGGTACAAGGGAGCATGCCTTTCACTGATCGTACCATGTACTTGTCACTCACTTTTGAAAACAACTGTTACCACCCAGCTGCTCCTTAGCACCATCAGTACACCGGTGCTCGCACGGGTGCTGGGAAAATCCGCTTATGCGTCGGCACAGGCCATGAATTTTGGGACGGAAGGTTAGGTGCATGGACACATTCGCTCAGGCAGCTGTCTGCACTTTATGCGAACTTCGAACTTTCTTGCGAGCAATCTAGGTGGATAAACAACAATGCACTTAACAGATCACTGCGGCAGTTGACGATGGTGGCGCGAGTCCACTTAAGAACCCCAGGTTGTCCCTGGGAACACACGCAGTGCACTACAGTCATCTTCCTTTCTTTGGTTCAGTTTACTGAACTGTGGCTGGTTCGTGCATTTTAGGATCGAAAGCTGATGCCTAAATTTGTGGTGAAGGACATGGAGGTGTTATATTTGGATGAATATCGAGCTTCAGTCAGTCTTCTCGTCTCAATGCTTGAATCTGTGCCCGTCAACCCGAAAGGTTCTTCCACCCCGAGACGAGTTAAAGAGCGACCAAGACCGAGGTAAGGAAAGCTTTTGCCTCCTTGTGCTCTTGCAAGTTTCCTCGTTGCTTTGACTACGCTGAACTGATCCCATCTTCCCGTCACTTCCAAGCTGCTTTGCTTTTCTAACGCTTATCTAAAGCTCGGGTGTCATCTCCGATTCGTGACTCCATGGCATACCTGCTATGTCAAAATAATTATGCTCAAAGCAAGATCACCAACAGTTCTTTTGCCTGTTCGCGCAGGTTCGGCTCATTTGGATCTCGCGAGCGTTCTCATAGCAGGCGCAGGTTTGTACTAGATTGTTTTAGAGATATTCCCCGTTTGCATGCAAGCATGCCGATTTGGTATGCCCTACCCAGTATTGGTCGTGCCTACCCTTATCTTTGTCCTTTTTTAACCCGGAACGATTGCTGTGCGATTGCTCGTAGCTGTAACTATTGTGGTGCACGTGGACCTGTCGTGTTCCACACAGTGGCGATGGTAATTTGTCATTTTCAGCATAAAACGACATTCTTCAACGCAATCTTTGAAAGATACTGATGACTGCGAGCCGCCGTTGACCAAGAACGATGTGGTGCTAAATTTTAATCTGGAGGTGCCCACCCTTACCTTGCTACTATTCGATTGGCACCTTCTGTCCTGTTGCCCGTTCTTAGGTTGTGGTCTTGGAAGTGCAGAATCTCAAGTCCGTCAATGCGAGTCGAGTTCTCTATTGTACGATGGAAGTAGAAGGAGGCGAAAAATTGCAAACTGGCACATCGGAAGCCTCCAAACCAAAATGGAATACGCAGGGTGACTTCGCTACTCCGCATCCTTTGCCCACAGTCAAAGTGAAACTATTCGCCGAGAACACTGGTATGTTGCGATTCGAGGATAAAGAATTGGGTAAAGTTGTCATTCGGCCGACACCGTTCAGTTCCAAAGCACCTGAATGGTATAAGATGACAGTGCCTAAAAATTCGCCTGATCAAAGTTTGCGGATACAGATCACTGTCAAAATGGACAAACCGCAGAATTTGAAATACTGCGGGTAAGAAATGTTGACACAAGCGAATTCCACAGTATTTTGCTTGAGTTTGCTCGTTTTAGGTACTGCTACGCCTTGGGAAAGCTACTTTGGAAACGTTGGAAGAAACGTTATTTTTGCCTTGTTCAAGTATCGCAATACACTTTCGCTATGTGCAGTTACAAGGAGAGCAAAGCCGAACCGACAGATTTAATGCGATTGGATGGCTTTACTGTCGACTATGCAGAAGTGGATGAAGGTGAGATGAAGTGCTTTGGTTCACTGGCCTTGCTAGTATTGCTGCCTTGTCTTTCAGAGCTGCAAGCCACTGGTGGCCGGTTCTTTTTTAGTGCCTTGAAAGAGGGAGATGAGATTAAGTTCGCCACTGACGACGATAATGAACGACAATCGTGGGTTCAAGCTATGTACAGAGCTACAGGACAGGCTCACAAACCAGTGCCTCCTAAACAGGATTCGTTACAAAAACCATCTTCTGGTAAGTTATTCTAGTCCTGTGGGATACCGAATTTTCTTCGCGCACCTGCTCTGAATCCTCGAAATCACCCTCGGCAATCCAGGGCGCCCTTTTGAGGAGGACATTTTGACAAGGCAAGACATATCAGTACCTTAACTGAACTGAGGGATGTACAGAGTAAGCGGTAATAGGAGTTAAGAGCGGCCGCGATGACGCAGTGCGGAAAAAAGCTTTCAATCAAGAATTCAATCAATCAGTGTAATCAACCTAAATCGCACGCAGAGCCGACGTCAAAGGCAGCTCTGGGGCTCCATGCAGTATTTGAAGGGGTTTTCTCATTTATTTCAGAGCATCCTGGTGGGGTGCCTACTTGATATGTAATTAATCGTATTTGGTGCTGAATTAGAGAATCTGAGACAAGTCTTATGACCAGCTGATATCTTAAAATTACTTGGCCGTTCTATCTCGGCAAAGCATGGTAGCTGATCGTGAGTGTGACTTCCACCCCTAGCACGGGTGGGGGAGCCTACACGGGTCTCTGCCAGGTACGAATCACTCACTGCGCGGTCCCAATAGCCGGACAATAGTAACGTACTAGGTTTACTATGCCGACTAGCGGACACCTCCACGACAGATCGGTTGAACACAAATACTTGAGCAGGAATATAATATACGAGAGTAGGGAAGCCGAACCTAGTAGCCTGACACGGCCGTACTAGACGAAATCACCAACGTGAACTGAGGACTTGAGGACCGCACCGTGTCAGGTGGGCTGACGGCCTAAAACCAGTATGAAGAGATACCGGTTTGATCTGGCTAGATCTGACCCTATGCTGGGAGGGCTGAACACGAGGAAGTACTAACACGTGCTGGAAACACACGTGCCATGCGGATGAGGGTGGAGGAACCACTTGCACAAAGAGGTGCGGGCTACATGAGTAGGACGGTTGTTCTTTCAGATGCTGAGAAGTCCAAGAAATACAGTATCGACGACTGCATCGCCAATGACCCAGTCAAATTTCCCCACGACCAGCTGTTCGCAAAGTTGCAAGCCCTGACATTGAACTACAGGTTAAACGAATCCATCTGTTCCTTGGTATGTGGGCCTTAGACGCTGATTGCGGGTTGACTCGCACTCTATCGCCTTGTTAGGGCTGGTTTTCGCCTGGTCAAATCTTTGTGCTTGATGAGTACGGTCTGCGATATATGGTCCGGACATGCCATCGTCACGTACACTTGCTCAGCGATCTTGTGTCGAAAGCTGAGTCTGGCAGTGTCGTCGATCCGACCCTGATGCATTACAGCTTTGCCGTATGCGCATCGCACGTCCATGGAGATGGGTATGGCCACTGTCCAAAAACGTGTCAGGATGATGAAAAGGGATTTTGTTTTAGACCAGGTGGCGTAGGCACTGTGACGGTGGAAGAACGGGACAAATTCGAGTCTGTTCGGGCAAGGCTTCGAGCACTGGTCGAGAAACAAATAATACACTACAGGTGGGAAGGGTTGTTGCTGGCAGGTAAGGTGAAACAGGGATGGTCTTTTTGTAGATATTGTTTTCCATACGGACGTCCCGAGGGTGCCTTGAAGTCGACTCTTTCTCTGTTGGAACGTATCCTGATGAAAGATGTGATGGCTCCTGTGCCTCCCGAGGAGGTGCGAGCTATTATCAAGCAATGCTTATCTAAAAGTGCATTGGTCAATTATACTCGCATTTCGAATGATGTGCGATTGGAAGGTGCTGTCTAGTCGACCCCCACCTTGTGTTAGCTGCCGACAGGGTACTCTCTGTTTAAGAAAGAATGGGTATCGACATCACGCCGCAGCAGCGGATCGAGGACATGATTCAAGTGGCTCACATGTGCATCGATCTTTTTACAGAGACTGAAGAATATTATGGCGAAGTACGTGCCCCAATAATCATAGCCTCAGGTTCCGTGTCCTCTGTCCTCGATATTTGTGTCTCCAAGTTTCACTCTGTCCATGTATGTGCTGTCCCGATAATCTAAGTTTCTGTGCATGCTTTCAGGAATTTGAAACTGTGAGTGTAAAACGAGCAGGTCATGCCAACGTATGCAGTACATACCTACAGCCATATAGCACAGTGCATGTGTGATTTATGTGTTTGCACGATTTGACTGCACGTGTCTGTCAATTGTGCATGTGTCTTTGTCGTCATTACTGTTTTCTCAACTTTCTTGTCCATCGCAGTCACCAATCAACATTTCCCCTTTTTAGGCATTCGCTTGGTTCAGCGACATCTTGGCCGAGCAAGCGGAAACGTTTTGGTCCTTATTTTCGGTTGACATGGAGTCAGCCTTGCAAGTACAGCCACCCGAGGCTTGGGATGCCTTTGCCCTTTTCCGCTTAATCAATGATTATTTGCGCGAGCATAGTACGCTCGAGCGGGCCCGTGCAGTCGAGTTCTCTTAGTCTAGCCCATTTTAGGCACCCTTAGGAATGGTAGGTTCCATCAGCACCTCGCTGAAATATTCGCTCACAGGGTCATTAATTACATGGAGATCATGGAGAGCAATATCTCTCAATCGCTGGCCAATTCTATTCCAAAGGAGAAGTGGGAACCAAAGGGGTACACGGCTGTGAGATGGTTTTAGTGCGTGCAGTGCACAGTTGACTTTGCAGATCTGGTTGCCCGACGTCAGAGGATGTGTTTCTTAAATTGAATGATTTGGAAATGTTTATTGTCGATATGCACTGGCCTGAGGAAGAGTTTAGCAAAGAATTACAAAAGAGGATCAAGGAAATGGCGGGCGAAGTACTGCTGAAGTTGGTCGAGTCGTAAGTGTTGCTCTTGGCTTAAGGATGTATTGCTAGGATTCGTGTACGAATCGATGCCCAGCACTGAGCCGCAGCTGGAAGATGTTTCGGCCATGGACCAGGTCGGAAGATCTGGTTGGCTGCTCTTGGACATCGCTACAGACCCTGACGTGTCACATGGTTTCGTCGTCTCTGTGCAGAGAATCGATTGCCAGACGAGCCAGGAGTTTATTCCTTGGGCTTCCCGCTTTGATTTCGCCCTTTCCCGCAAGCCCACCAGTTTTGATTGATCTTTCACAGCTTTAGTCATCAGAGTAAAAATTAACCCCCAATTTACTCTATCTTGACTTGTCATTGCAGAACCTACGGCGCGTTTGTCCAGTCCATCGGCAGGGCCAAGCGGTCAACCGATTACATTTTGCCCAGCGAAGTTTGCGTCATGATCAACACGATTCTTAGCGCAAAGGTGCAAGCCCAAAAGTTGGGTCTAACTGACGATATCAATGTACGCCGATGTTTATGCCCGAGCCACCACCCCCTTATCACCTCTATTTTAGAATCACAATGGTGCTTGCGAAGTATTGGAGGAAACATTAAAAGAGATGGAAAACGTGGTTCAGGAAAAGGTAGGCAAAGACTAACATGGAAGGAAATACAAACATAGGAACTTATGTTCTAGTTGCTAGCCGTTCTCGAAGGCTTTCTGGCCAAGTTGGCCAGATACGATGAAGGCAGTGCATTCGGGACGATTCTATCGATAGCAGTAAGCAATATCTTATTTCTAGCTAGGACGAAGCTTTTTTGTGCTTCACGCACATCCATGTGCTTTTTCTACCACTGCAGCCTAGGCCAAATAATATCTTTGCGAAGGTGAGCCCGTGTGTTGCGTTGCACTCACAATCAGTCAGCATGGGAGAATGAGTCAGCACGATACTCTTTGCTAGCCTCGAGTCGGTGACATCTCAATGGTCTAGGGTATCACCTCAGCTAGACACCCGCAGAGCATGCTTACTAGTCAGCTGTGCCGAATAAGCTCAATATTACAGATGAAGTCTATGGTTGCTGAAACGCCTGTCTTAGGCCAACGGTCGCCCAACACACCTCAGGTATACGAATGCGCACGAGTTAAGCTCATGCATTGTGTGCTGTCCCCGTGTCTCGTGCACAGGCACCACGGTCCTGTCTGCCACTTGTATTGTACCAGTCCGTTTGATTTGTGCACCTTTTATGTTTAGTCGCAAGCGAGTTCATTCCTGAAGGCGTTCAAATGCGACAGGAATACTTCGGTGCAGAAAAACGGCGGCTTCAAGAGTTCGGTCGTTCTGAGTCCGGACGAAGCATTGAAATCTCCGGATGGAATAAAGGTGTTATGCATTGCTAATGTTCATGTTTCCTGCCTGCGCTGTGCTATAGTTATTGCACGTGTGCATTGCCCATACCTCCTCTTAGCACGAGTGGCAGTCCTCCCTATATGCTTCTTTGTGTTGCAGAAGAATCAAGTCAGATCAACATCTAGCAGTCATATGGGCAACGAGTATGTGACGTTTGTCCGAGCCAGCTCAGAACAATTGCGTCAAATCGTGTGTGATGAACTCTATGTCAATCGACTTTTCGAGGTGAGGCTTATCAGTCATAGTCATGGCTTACTAGGTCTGTACAATTAAAAATAGTTGGAAAAATTGTCATGACACGCATCTGACATCAGGAGCCTGCTAGTCTGCTTCTGTTTCAGCGATGGTATGAAGAACAAATGAATTTGATTCACGGCTGGATGACGGAGCGGATCGAGCGTGCATTATCACCATATCAACTTACATGCTTATCGTTCCTTGTCAAAGTAAGACCCCAAGCCTGATGATTTTTTCTTAACACCCTGCATCGCCTCTTCTACCCAGAAACTATTCACCGACTTTCAACTTCACGGTATCGATGAGGAGAATTTGAACTCGAAGACGTACCAGAGCGTGTGTAAACGGATCCAAGTAGAAGAAGCCAATGCTTCGTTAGCCGAGACTTCAGGCAGTAAATCGCCCTTTTCGATTTTCAATGGACCAAGCAAAAATTAATACGAGTACTGATCTGATTATTGCATCATAAGCTAGGAATGCGTTATTTCTATGCCGGTTAGAAAAATTCTGATAGCTCTTGTTAGAGTGTGCTCAAGGCTTCCATGTTTTCCAACACTTGCACGTAAGATTCTGTTTTGTAAAGGATGCTGGTAGGTCAAGTCGTGCTTTGCCAGGGGCAGTGTAAGGGAATACACCAGTAAAAAATTTTATTGGGCAGATTTTGAATTACATGTTTGAAAATTGAAAGACACGGCAGAGCAATTGTTGAGTGAATGGACTGGCCTAGTTTCTTCCTTTTCGAATTAGGACAAACGTGCGACGACGGCCCACACCCGCAGGATAACCAGGAGGTGGTATTTCACCGCCTGCTGGGCCACCCCCTGGAGAACTTGTAGCAGCAACATTTGTACCACTGCGGCTGGGACAGGGACAGTACTCGCCATCTTTTCCCGGATCTCCTGGAGGACCTTCCGGCCCAGGACTCCCAGGAGTACCGTTATCGCCAGGTGGACCAGGAGGACCCTAAAATAAGAAATATTGTACAGGAGGAAGGGAGAGAATGTTGCGGCTTGACTTACCGCTGGGCCTGGCTGGCCGAGGCCACCTACGCCAGTACCTGGTTGACCCGATGGACCCTTGGGACCTGCGGGGCCTGTAATAAAAGCAGTTGTTATTCGCTGACAGAAAAGCTGCACTATTCATTTCATACCTGGAGCGCCTGGAGTACCTTTCGTTCCTGAATAGAAAGAGGACACTGCAGGATGAGAAGCTAGTCAAGATTGGTAACTCCTTCTTACCTTTTGCGCCAATGCCGCCTGGTGCATCGTTGCCAGGCGGACCCTTTGGCCCGTCTTTTCCCTACAATAGCAAGGCAGTATGAAGCAGATCTAATTGAAGATCTAAGTTGTGATACTCACATTGGGACCAGGGGGACCGGGAGGTCCTTGAGGTCCTGGTGGCCCAACACCTCCAGAACCCGGTGTTCCTGATTTACCAGGCTCACCTTTCGGTCCAGCCGGTCCTGCAAAAATACAGCTATTCAATTGTCGACACAATGAGACAAGTATATGACTGATTATGTACCAGGAGGACCCGGGGGACCAGGTTCGCCAGGACCTGCTGGAGGCGGACTAGTTGAAGGCAACGTTGGCGAAGGACAACTTGAGCCAGTGTAATCCTTCCCAGGTTGTCCCGGTGTACCAGGTTCGCCGGGGATGCCATCACTGCCGGGAGTGCCAGGCTCGCCTGGAGCGCCGGATGGACATTTATTCCTCTTCTTGTTAGAATCGCATTCTGCAAGGCGAACACAATATGCAAGCAGCTGGCAGGCATAACTCGGGACTCACTTACGACAGCTTGGCTGACTACCTCCATAAGTTGAAGGGGCAGGAGCGGGAGCATATCCTCCAGGGGCGGGAGATTCATATCCTCCTTGGCTTGGTGCCTCATAGCCTCCAGGAGCGGGTGGTGCTGCGTAGTCTCCTGGATGGGGACCGTAAATTCCACCTGCGGGTGCCCCATAGGCATCCTGACGCTTGCGGCGAAACAACTCGAAAATGCTAAATGATCGGCTATCTGGTCGTCTCGGAGGCGACATTTTACGCATAGTTACCATATCTGCCCACATTGTGTCCGTCAAGGTCTAAAATGCAGTGGGAATATACAGTATGTACAGTACAAAGGGTCTACTGTGATCCAAGAACCAAGCATGACAGGCTGACAGTACTTACTCGAAAATCAACCATCTCCAGCATAATATCATCACGCATCTCATTAATCTGCTCGTAGAGCATAGGAAGCACTGACAGGCACGCAAAGATGCAGGCTGTGCTCAAAGCCACGGCTACAAGAGCCCCAACTTTGCCTGAATCAAACATTTCGCACTCTCAGTCTGCCGTTGTTCACTCCCAGAATGGCAGCACGACGAAAATGCGGCTCACATATGTAAGGACACAGGAACGATTTAGGTCAAATAGAACGGACAGCTCGTAGTTGCCACTGGGTCAAAAGAGTTCAACGTGTACAAACTATTCACCACGCACCACCACTCCAGAGCAGTAACCTCGAAACCTAGATCGTGGTCAAAAATCTTTTTTCTTTGTACTAGCTTTGCATTCCTGATTCAGATCTTTCTGAGTGGGAATTTAGTGATCCTTTCCCTAAGCAAGGATGAATCAGGAAACAGCCAAGACAAAATAAAAATGGAGAATCTCCAAACGTAATCGAAAACTCTTTTGATGAGAAACGGGCACTGCTGCAATTCTTTGACGCTGTTTTTGCAGAAGAACACGAGAAAAATGACCTTTCCTGGCTCTGTTGCTTCAATAATCTATGAGCTCACTAAGCAAAGACTATGACCTCATTTTTTTACCAAGACGACAGAGGAGCTAGGGAGCGGGGAGCAAAGGCCTCAGGGCTCCAAAAAATACGAGTTCAAGGGAATTTTTACCCTGGGGCCAAAAACCCGGGGTACGGCAGGTAGTACAGAAAACTGTTGCAATTTTGTCTAAAAGATGTATTCATGAATAATAAGTCCGAAATTATTTTATTGCTATGAAATACATAATACTTTATTACAATGACTGGGATGGCCGAGTGTGGTCGAAGGCGTTGGACTTCTGATTCAATGGTAGCAATGCCTCGTGGGTTCGAATCCTATTCCCAAAGAGATTTTTCCTGATTATATAGCAACTAAATTTATATGAGATGAGTCATCTACGAGCCCTGTTTCAAATTTTAACAGTTGCTAGTCACAGTACCCATCAGTAGTTGCAATAAGACTATTCGCAATGTTGAAGGTGCTTTCACAGGCTCTCATGTCCAATAAGAGCACTCAGAACTCCGATCTCCAACATAGATTCTTAGGGATACGGTAATTGACCGCGAGTAATAGTAATTTTTAGAATGAGCAGTAGCCGGGGTGGCCGAGTGGTCGAAGGCGGTGGACTTGTGATCCTCTGGTAGTAATACCGCGGGGGTTCGAATCCCTCTCCCGGTGTCAGTTTTATTGTGGACATGAAATCTTACAAAAAGGAATGGTATATGTATTCTGTAGATCGAAAGGGTTCATGTCGGGGTATGGAAAATCTATCGATGAGCAATACTCTCAAGCGCTCCCTCATACTATGCTGCTGTGAGCGCTGCGTACGAACGTACTGCCATGGCTACCTTTGACGCTGCCTCGGAAGGCAAAATTGAGTGCAGTCAATGGACAAGCTAAGAACAAGTTTCTTTTAAAAATCATTCTTTGGTGCTTCAAGCAGTTAGATAATGCAGATGGTGCAAAGACTACGCTAGATACGCTGGTCGTGATCCTTTTAGCTGGCTAGCTACTATAGCATCAGAAAGTGAACATTCCAAATCGAGGTAATGGAACAGAAATCATAAATGAAAAACAACACTGTTGCACGGTAAAAAGGTCGAATGAGTAACAGAAAAACCTCAACGATGTATCGCTTGGCAGGCTGGTCATTATCGCCTGGAACCATTTTCGAAGAACACCCCACCGTCTAAGTGAGGAAAGCGAGAAGGTACATATGTGAGGAGAGATACAAGTAGAAGTCTTACCCAATGCGCAGTACTTGGGGCAAATTCCAGGCTCTCCCTTGTTGCCATCGGGGCCGGGTGGGCCTGCAAGATATACATACGAGTAAAGTCATTCAAAGCCGGAAATGCGGCTAGCTCACCTTTTTCGCCTGGTCCACCATCTGATCCAGGAATGCCAGCAGGGCCTGGATTTCCCTTCGGGCCAGGATTTCCTTGCTCTCCATTTTTTCCTGGCTGGCCAGGTATGCCAGGTCCTCCAGGAGTGCCCTCGGGGCCCTGTGAAAAGGAGTGATCAGAACGGCTTTAGTTGACGTCGTTAGCTGCACTTACGGGTGGTCCAGCGGGAGCGGGCACAGGTGGCTCAACGATTGGCGTTGCACCTTAAAAATTAGGATACGAAAAAGTGGCGCCCTCAAATTTCAGGAGAAGATAAAAGTAGGCCTCTACCTGGTTCGCCTTTTGGTCCATTATTGCCTGAAGTGCCTGGTGGACCAGCTGGGCCGGGTGGTCCTGCAAGATTCAAAGTGCATTTTGCAATGTCAGCCAAAATAAGTGAAAAATTACCTTTGTTTCCAGGATTGCCATCTCTGCCAGGGTTGCCATTCTGTCCTGGCCGACCAGCATTACCTTCTGGACCGGGGCCGCCTAAAGGAACACACTACGGTGATCGTCCCCACTGTAAATAGTAGGAAATCAAACCTTGTGGTCCTGGTTTTCCAGGCGGGCAAGGAGCACATGGTGGCGGGGTTGGGTTTTGGCAGATGTTTATTGGTGGAGCGCCTGGGGGGCCTTGACCTCCTGGGTAGCCGTGCCTTCCCTAAATCGGAAACGCGTGTCAAACGAAACCAGTGAAAGGGATTGTCCCACTTACTGGTTTTCCTGCATTGCCTGGTCTGCCTTGCGGGCCAGGATCTCCTGGTAGGCAGCACCCAGCGCATACTTCCCCCGTGGCCCTGGCCTGCCTTCTCAGTACAGTTAGGTTTCGTGGATTGTGCTCCGAATCGATAATGACGACTTTGGCTTTTTGATATGTATCGGTTTCGTCCAGGATCCCTTCCGCCACTTCCCTACATTCGAGCAACACGTCATTTACGCGTTCGTGCAAGGAATTGACGTGGTTGTTGATAATGGGCAGGGTCAGACAAGTTGACACAACGGCCACTATACTGAACACAGTGGCCGTGTAAGCCACGAACCGATACGCCTTCTCCCTCGTGTCCTCGTACTCTTCCTCCACCACCACTATCTTGGTCATGGCTACAAACAGGCGGTGTTCTGGTGGCACAGCAGGAACAACTGATCAGGGAGAAGTGATTGCGCAGGCTCATTACGTAATATATATACTCCCGTTACGGCCATGCAACCGGTTCGACCGATTAAAGACGCCCTGAATACGGCACGTCCGCATTTGGGGCATGTGTACCAATGACAATAGAAAGTGAAGACGCAATCATCCGAAACTATGAAATGGACCCGGGCCTAAGATCCGGCCTTGGCGCCAGAAAGGTGCATTACTTTTAATTTGTCGAAATGCGAAGACTTTATCACGCGGAACAATAGATTTGTCGCGATTGTATGTGACCAGTACAGCCTCGCTCCATTTCATTGTTCTTGTGACGATCAACTTGCAAAAGGCCACGTTCGGTGTGTAAAATTGAAGATAAAGAAATGAGATTGGTCAATCCTGTTGTAAAATCACGAGTACTTTCCCCGTGAAAACTGTCTGATTAATGACCGGATTTTGACTTTTCTGAAAAAGAGATCTATGGGAATTCGGTAATGAATACGCGCCAGGTTCAAAACCGTCCAGATGCGTAACGACTAGAATCATAACCTCATTGTGGTTTGAACGGATTCCGCGAGAGTTTTGTGAGGGCCATTTTATGAAGACCATTGTTTTGGGAGTTGTACGTCCTGATTCCCAGAGCCATCACACCTGAATGGTTCTTCGTAGTCTCTATGTATTCCTTTAAAAAAAGATGAGTCGAAATTATTGTAGCGATACCCCGAAAAACAAGTCGAGACTTCAAAAGTCAAAGTGCAAAATTTCTTGTCGAGATTGATTGATATTTTCCCACCTTGCCTGTAACCCAGCGCAGCCAACCATCGAGAAGTTTCGTTATAGCTTTGGCGCGACCTTATCATGCACCGGCTTTTCTACAACATCGTGTTCGTGATGTATGTCCCGTCTGCATCTCCGTCACTGCGCAAGTATTCAGCTTGATTTCTTTTACTATATAAAACTTTGGTCCATACTCGCACATCAATAATATGAAAAATGGCTAGTGGTGTAATATAAGATCCATACACCGAAAGCGTGTGATCAAGAAGCATCCAGACGCACCCAGAAGCAAATGAATCAGACACAGAAAGCACGGAAAGCAGTCGCATTGTATCTGAAACTAAAACTGTAACCCAGCTTACTATCCGAATTTTACCAATGACCACACATTATTTATGTATATTTATTTATAATCAAAAGGTCATATATTATATTTTTGTAAGTCCCACTCCTGTGGACACAGCTTTTTCCAGTTCCAGGATACAAGTGAGGGGGAGCAGAAGATTTCGAACAGGTCCAGCCTGAAGTTTATATTTCCGCACAACGGCGGTACCTAGTATTAGGCCTCCATACTGTTAGGGTATATGTTCCAGACCAGAGACATAGAAGGAAGGAACGTACAAACGGAAAGTCGATATTTTTGGAGGCAATTTTTTCTCTCCGTGTTCCCTTGCTACTAAAAGTCAAAAGAAAAGCTGCCGGCGCTAATAATATGCCCCTGTCAGTGATTGGATTTTCGACCAAGGGTGTGCCATGTATGTTTGCTAATTTAATTTCTGTGCAAGTGCGACGATCGCAAAATTAAAAAATTATCCGTTACGGATACAGAAAAACCTTAGAGGGATTGTACCGGGGGATACAGGTATGATTTGCCTCAGACTCTGGCAGTCTGGGTTTTCTCATCACAGCAGCAGGCTCGGGTTTTTCGAAAGCGCTTACTTTTTAAGCTAGACTTATAGCTGGTTATAAAAGAGGCCTAAGCCAGCATATACTCTGTACTGCGTAAGCGCTTTCCAGAAAACCCGCCCACGATGGGTGGCTCTACAGAATCATGCCTTTCTGAAACAACTGCTCAAAGAACACTTAAACTCGGTCGATCTGACTACTAGAACGATAAAGTCTAGAAAAGCTAAGGAGACCTTGAGAGCCCCAGCATGCAGACTGATATGTGTAATAGCGAATGAGCCTCCTCCAACGAGAGGAGTGACGGTCAATAAGAACTGAGGTAGTACAGCAAACACGATGTAAAGAATCAATAGACCTTCAATCAGAGGTAGTAGTGCTAGCTGCTGCGCCAGAAACCTTTCTTGGCTTGATCTTTGTGCATCTGACGATGAGCTAGAGGCTACTTTCTTTCGTCTCGCCCTGATACAGATCTCCATGCATCCATATATGGCCACTGAGAGAACATACATGCCTGAATTGAGGTTGAAGTAGTAAGCTGTGAATGATGAGTGCAAGGAGGCTGTGGCGCTGGTGCACGCTACTTGCTGGGAGAAGGGGCGCGGAGTGGTCACAATTCCAAGCACCACGTGTGTGCACACGATCAAAACGCACACTCCAACCACACATTTCAGCAGTACCTTTGACACCGACTCGTACTTAGTGACCCAGGTGATGGCTATCAGTCTGTCGAGTGCTATTGAACAGGGGAGAAAAGATGACAAGGGACTAGCTGTGGTCAGTGATGGCAGGTAAGCCAGTGTGCAGGAAATTCTTGTCATAAAACGCAAATCAGTCAAGCTTAGGAGACCCCTGATAAAAAAGCCCAATGACATCTGACAAGAAACTATTGCTTGAATTGAAATTAGGCCGAAACATGTGCTGCGCAAATTCTTGTTTCTTGTGATAACAATGACCGTTAGAATATTCAAAAGGATAGCACAAGGGGTCATTATCAGGCAATAGACGTTGGAAATGGTCGATTCCAAGGACGAGTCTTGAGGAGGCGACGGAAATCTGAAAGGCGAAGAAAACTAACAATAAGCTGACTGTTGAAAAAGCGGTATGATGTATGATGGTATGATATGCCTCAGACTTCAAATGATGGTGTTTCAAATGATTTGCATTTGCAGCTTGAGCCTGGAGTTTCAGACCTTTTTGAATTCTAGTCAGAAATTTCTGCACTCTATCTTCATGTGGGATAGCTTTACCTCGAGGAGAAATTCTGGCCGATTATTGATAAATTACTCGACTCAAAGTGATCAGAAGCCATTTGCGATATGAACAGATGCTAAAATGGCAGCCTTTGCGGTGTAGTTAGAAAAGTAAGAATAGAGAGCCCTGGTTGGTGCTAGGAATTCTATCAAAGCCGACCTTGGAAAGAAACGGAGCATATATGAAAAATATCCGGATGCACCAGCCTAATTAAAAGATGCGTGATGAGCAAGGTTCGAAAAGATTTTCCGGTTAGCCGCGAGGTAGCCAGTAAACATGGGATTGGGATTAGGCATAGACGTTCTGTTCTATATCCGTTGATGCTGACATATCTTGCCAACTCTCAGTGGGGACACAAGCTACAGCAGGCCAGCGTCTTGCAAGCGGATGAATGACGTCAATGTGGAGATGGTACAATGCACACAATATGCCCTTAATAAACGAAGTGGACAAGCAGAAAGCGACTGCACCTTAGCTAATGCGTAAGCCCGTAATACGGGTACTGCGCCCGCAGGTGAGCCGATGCTTCGAGAAATCATTCGATTAAAATGCACCGTACCGAGCACTAGTGAATGTATCTTTGTTGAGAAGGCACACTACAGTACGAGTAGGCAGAAGGACACACTGTCCGTATCGCGCAGTCGGCCCTTAACAAACAAGGGCCCTCGGTCCGCGCTGTTTAGGAGGCCCTTTAAGAGAAGGCTCGCCTGGAGATGGGTCCTAAATGTACAAGCGTATTCTAGTCCGTTCGAGCTACAGACTGGGCGCGTTTACCTGGTGGGCCCCTAGAACCGAGTGGACATACAGTAGATCGCATGACATTGAAGGACACTGCGCGAATATGGAATGATTGTATTGAACCACACTGCTGGTGAAGGAGTTCAGTTTCGAGCTTGGTCGAGCTTAGCTACTAAAAGCTCCACCGATAGAGGAGGTCGTCGGTCTGTGAAGCCATGCCAAGCCGGTCTGTAACCTTCGCTGGCCGTTTGGTATCGCTTAGTCGAGCCTCTGAAGTCATATACCGTGGATTTAGCAGATGGTGATGGCTGCTAGGATGCCGCCATGTCTTCCTCAGACGTTCCATCGAGGAAAAGTGATGTCGGGTGCCATCTCGCAAAGCAGATAATTAGCCAGGAGCCGTGCCCTGGATGGTAAGAGGAAAACAAAAGCCTTGAGTTTGTCCTTCGGAACAAATTGCTCAACTACTTTTTGTAAACCTGGCACCTGTTGGGAGAGAATTATCGATCTCATCTGGCTGGGAAAAGTCAACCCCTCGAGTTGATAATTCAGTAGGTTCAGCCGCAGGCACAAGGCTTGCCTTAGTCGGAGTTTTTGTTCGACCGCATTCTCTGCTACGCCTTGCAGGCTTGGTTACATTTTGCCAGGCATCACGTTTATTGCAATGAGTCGGTGTCTTCCAAAGACGACTAGCGGGACCAGTTCCCTAACACGAAAAGTCATAAACATAATCCCAGGTCGGCAGCCAGCTACTTCTTGCACGTCGACTTTAGTCTCTTATAATCTCTTTGTACACAAAATAGGATTCCTCGATCAGTTCGCCAGGCGGGCCTCGAAGACCAGGGGGCCCTCGCGGTCCACGCCGTCCAGGAGGTCCTTTGGGACCAAGCTTTCCGGGAGAGCCGGGCGGTCCAGTGGGTCCTAAATATGCAAGGGTTCTAGTTCTCTCAACTTACAAACAGATCGGGCTTACCTGGTGGGCCTCGAGAACCGGGTGGACACGGATCGCATGCCATTGATAAGCAGACTCCTGGAGGCGGTCTTCCCGGTGGTCCAGGCATACCATAGTTTCCTGGTCGACCCTAAGGGAAATATAAGACACTCAAAATCTCAAGCCAATCCAATGATAAAGCCCAAACTCACTGGTTTTCCCATCTTGCCAGGTTTCCCAGGCGGACCTGGATCCCCTGGATGGCAACACGGAGCACATTCTTTGCCACTGCCGTAGTCGAGATCAGGCTTAGTAACGTTGGCCCATCCGTGCTTGGCCGCCTCAGCCTTGGCTTTCATTTTTAACCGTTTCCCATACCTCAATTCACCGAATACATCACCAGCTGTGCCTTGACAATACTCCAAGCCCAGTCGAAGCCTCAGTTGCAGATTGTTCACGTGGGCGCAGAGCAAGGGAAGTGATATGCCGGCCGCCGTCATCGCCACTGCAGCTAATGTAATGGCGATGAAGGCAATCGACGTGTAAGCCTTCTCTCGACCAGTGTTGGCCGGCTCCTTCAATTTGGACCACCTTTTTAGGGCGGGCCACCACGTCCTCATCAACTCGTCAGCATCGATCCTTTCCATCACTGACCGCGATGCACTCTCCATCAAACCCGATCTTCGTTTCCTCTTCATTCTGCAGTTCTTCTGGAAATTTCAAGTGACCAGTCCAAATATTTTCATGTACTTCGCTGTCAGTGCTGATAGGGGCTGGTCAGGCCTTTTTTCGAAATATTTTCCACAACCTACCAGAAAACGGTGACCACCTACGATTGTACAGCAGTCTCCACCGCACCCGACTGTACTTCTTCCAGACTCGCACACTTCGGCCACTGAACTACATTTGCCAGTGGGAAACGGACTGGAACCAGACAACGCATCCTCCGCGCACAGGAAGGACAAGTTTCGAGCGCAGCCCGACGAGTAGCGATGCACATGCATGTTCTTATTTCACCAGTCCCCATTCACATTTGCTGTATTTCAAACGCAGTTCACAGCACATCTCCCATTCCATAGAAAATACACATCTCCATTGCGTCTCTCAAGTAAAGATTTTGAATATTGCAGAAAAATAGCAGACAGATATCAGTTACATAAAACCAATGCCGCAAGAACAATACGTGAAACGACCAATTATATGATATATGGGTCCTCAGTCATATTAAGAACGCGCATCTGCGTTTGGAAAGTACAGAAAAAGTTCCTAATCGCAGGAACAGATCAATGTCTGTCAGATTTCATGAAAGGCTACCATTATTAATACAAGAACTTCTTCAACAACGGTAAGAAAACAGAAAAAGCGTGGGATGAATGAGACGATGATTTGCAGAGGAAGAAATCCATACTCTCACACAACACAGCACAAACATTTTCCAACACACCCAAATATCAGGCCAATTCTTTGATTACAACATGCGCCTTCCCACCCATTTTCCTCACCATACCTCAATTAACCAATTATTTCTACGGGCGCCGCTGTCGATGCTTCTGCCAGCTGCTGCTGCTCATTCATCGCTGATACAATGGGCGCTTCGGGCGACGGATTCGATTGCACACTCGCCGATGAAACCGTCACCGCGTCACCGCATTTTTGGCATGTGTATCGATCGATGGAATCCAGCGTCTGCAGAGTCAAATTCACGCAAAGAATATGGAACCATTGGTCGCATCCGCCTTCGCATTGTACCCAGTTTACTTCGTCACCTGCATAGGACCAATCAGGAAACTTGCACACCGTCAATTCCAAACACAGAACACGACTTACCTAACGGCTGCAGACACGAGGAGGCGGAGCAACGCTGATCATCCTCATGAGCTGACGATGACGAGGCGACACCATCTCGTGACTGTTTACTCGTGCGAATTCGTTTTGACGAAACTGTAGGCAGTGCGTTACCCAATCTCTTCGTGTTGTGACTACAGGCCGCATGTCCACTACCAGCAGCGCACATTGCCTCATCGGTTGCAGCATTCGCAAGCGACTTCTGCAAAAAAAATCGAGTTTTTGCGGGACTTGCCGTCAGCAATAATTAAAAACTACAAGCTTAAGCCGACGGAAGAATCCATCTGCTATCAAGTATCTAGCCACTACCGATAAATGATTGCAATTACAATTTGCCGACACTTTTTAAACGTCATCTTTTTAAAGCGATATCTTTGTAGCACTGAATTCCTTCAATGAATTCAATCTTCCCAACCTTGAGGCCCTACACTCTCATGCGTGTGTCGAGGCTGTTTGATGGTACTTTCGAAATACTCTAGGACAAAATTCTGCACGAATTTTGTAGTTCTGTCCCACCTATTTTCAATATAGGAATCCTGAATTAACACCACTGCAAAGTTCTACGAGCAAAAGATTCATGCCATCAGTCTTACCTCTTCATCCTCCAAAGCCACCAAACTCGCTTGTAATTTAGCCAAACTTTGTTCGATGTCCGCTCCAGTTGCAACGAGATTCACGCCTTCGTCTAATAAATTCCGCATTTTTCCCAAGTCCGCCCTCGTTGCTCGTCCGTTACTAGCAGATGTCACAACCGCTTCCACTGCCTCGATCCATCGCCTTTGATCTAAAGCTTGTTTCAATTTCGGTATTTCTGGCAATTGCAGATCGAATTTGACGCCTCGATCGAGCAGCGTCGATAAACGATTCATGTCTGAAATTGATGATGGATCGGCGGCTTCGATCTTGAACTGCCTCACTCGCTCGACAAAATCCTACAAAAAATACGCAATGTCTGCGCCAAGCTGTATCGAATCACGGCCGGGCAAAACAATTGGTATGTGTTTTCCTCGAGTAATCACCCCTAAACTTGATGTCACACGGACATGAACATCTCCTTACCAAAATAGCTTCGGCTTGAGGAATGCGGCAAACCAACGAGCTTAGTTGCTGAATAAATGTTTCCACTTCGTCCAAACGCAACTTCCGACTAAACCCGTCCAACGTATTCTTCTGTCTCTGACGCGTTCTGATTTTCTGCATTATCAACTGCTCGGCCACATTGGCGCAACGCTCGGCGTGCTTTACTGCTGCCGAAATCTTGGGCACATATCCGGAATGCTGCGGATAGTGTTCGCGTTTCGCCTCGTCCAAAAGTTGTTTCAATTCGGCCAAGGCTGAGAAGAACAAAACACTGTAAAATCCTATCAGCTTAAAAAACTGAGGAAACCCGCACTTGGCTTTTCTGGCATGGCTGATGCATTGCCAACAAGACAACTCGCTGCCTTCTCTTTCCACGCGTCATATATGGCCGTTCTTTGCTCAGTAGACAATAAGAAGCCTTCCAACTCGTCGATTGTGTACCGATAGCGCAAAATCGATTTCGACGGGCCGCATTTATGACAAATTTTATCCAAATTGCGCAGGCAAACAATGTTTTCTAAAAAACATACAAAGCCATTAGCAGAAACACGCCAAACTACAATGAGCATACTTCGCTTACCAGTTTCGCAACGACAGACAACAGCCGACGAGAAACAAGTAGTCCTGCATGTTTTGCACAGGCGTTCATCATCGGGTACGCACTCGAATTTGTAACGTTCTTCGGCCACCACGCCCAATGAGCGCGCCTTCTGCCGCAACATGTTCTCTTCTTCGATCATAAGCGCCAACTCTCGACTCGTAGCCCCGCATACATCTAAATCTAATAAATCGGCGGCGGCGGCGATTTTGCAGACCAGTTCATCATGAGCGAAAACGCAAAGACGTCGAACACGTGAATAATGTAGCATGGAACTTCGACCGACCGAGAGCTACAATACAGCGCGTGGTATACAAGGACGGCGCGGCAGTCTCATGCAGCTTGGCAAAGAAACGAGATATTGATGTCAGACTTTCTTACCCAATCAGCAGGACAAAAGTTGACGGCCTCGGCGAAATTGTACCCTTGATTGAATCCAGCGTGGTAAGCTCTTGGAAAGGTAACAACAAATTCGCCCGCGCACTGATTGATGGTATAAATCTAAAAAAGCACACGGCTGATTCAACGTCTACAACAAAAAGGCTTGTTGCACCAACTAGCAAGCCTTGCTTACTTTGACTCCTTTGTCCATAAGTAGTCGCGGATTGGTCATTGTCACCAAATGATGAAGTAGGTCCGGCTGCTCCGCGAATAATTCAGGCGCGATTTCTTTCATGGCTTTTTCGAAATCATCAGCCTCTAAGCCCGAAACTCCGTACCAAGTTTTCGGTTCTCCCCTGGAAAGTCAGCAGATGCATCACTGCTACAGCAGGCCTATTTCGGGGACCTACCAATGCAAATAGTTAATACTGTTGCTCCAATGATCTTCCGTATGCCAACAGAAAGTAGAAAAGCACATGCCAACGTATACCCAAGGAACTTTCATGCCAGAAATGTCGACGGAGATATGGGACAGGACCGAATTTGGTAATGACGGTAAGTTGTTCAAATTCCACGGCGATTTGACGTAGGCTTCGTCTTCGGGCGACAAAACACTGCCATTCACGTTTGGTGTTATTCCGTTTTGCCGCCTCGGAAAACCAGAACCGACTTCATCAGTCAGCAAGTCAGCTCCGTATTCAACAGTAACACCTTCACCCGTCGCGGCCACAAGGCGCCAAAATTCTTTTTCTACGGCTGACAAAGGTACCATCTAAACAAAAATACAACTCTGATAAATTGCGTAATAAGGCCAGAAACAAAGTTAGGCTTACATGGCACGGCATGCCAAAATAATCTCTTTTAAAGTTATCGGCCATTTCTCCGAATGAGTTCAACGAGTACGTTCGCTCGGCTTGAGAGAATCCATAAGCTTCTGTTGGCTTCTTTACCTCCTAAAATATAGATCAGCTCTCAATGACTAACTCTAAATCTTACTCGAAGATAACTTACGTCAGTAATACATTTTGGGCAACGCCAATCGCCTTTTGGAACGCTTTGTAATGGAGGCAACAAACAATAAGTGTGAAAGGATTGATCGCAAGTGTCGCACAACAAAAGCAAGTCTTCATCTTCGCCTCCGGTGCAGATCTTACAATAAACCACGTCCATCGGATCGGTCGGCACATGCCCCTCCTTTCCATCCCCAGGTCTTGACGCTTTAATGTTCTGCTGAGCATTTTTAACTTCATCGCTTCGAATATCCGTGCGTGAATTGGCCGAATTATAAGAATCAGAAGCCATTTTAGAATCTGCGTGCGTCGATGAGCATGGATAGCCTTCGTTTCTCTAAAAAATTAGAACAAATTGAAAGATTCCGGCGGATAAAAGCTATTCACACAGCTAACCTCTTCCAGTTCTTTCTTCACGCCTTGGTCCTCGTTCGTTTCCGTCTTAGTTAAAGCGCAGGACATGCGACTTCGGTGTCTCAATGGCGCCGTCGAACTTCGGGCTGAACGACATGGTTGGCTTTTCATAGGACTGACGCTGGCTCGCCCAGCCTAAAAAGATACGGAGCTTTTTATAATAGAAAATATACGTACAGCTAACCAAACAGCTTACGTTCTTCGCAGGGTTATTGGCGTGCTCAAAAGCCAAACCACTTTGGTAGATATCGAACGGCAATAAAATACGTTCATAATGTTCGCGTAAGACTGGCCCTCGATGCGGCTTCAATGACATTTTCCTCGCGATGTCTGACCACTTCTTCGCGGAGCAAACGGCATCGTAACCATTCAACTGCTGCACCAGCTAAAATACACGAACTAGTTTAAGCGATTACGTCATACCACTAAATTAAAAAAAACACAGTCCTACTTTGCGCAGCTTGTATAAATCGACTGGACGACTATCCATGACTGGGACACGCAATTGCGACCCTTGTAAATGCCAAAAACGTGCAATCGAATCCAGAAAGTTGAGTCGAACACGACTCAATGCTTCTAACTCGTTCAACTTTTGCAAACGTGGCGTGAATACGAATTTGTCGATATCGATAGCAAAAGGAGGTTGCCAACTCTGAAAAGGCACAACAATTCATCGACCACTATCCATCGCACTAACAGATGTAGTCTTACCTCAGGAGGTTTGATTTTCACGACTCCATACCGTTCAGCCACCGGCTTGATCTTGGCGATGTAACTCAACGGATCTTTAAATTCCTCCTCATCGGGTGTGAAAGTAGGAGCTTCCGGTGGCGGTTCGAAATTTTCGTAATACTTTTCAACTCCGACAGTCGATAAGCCATTCCCCGAATTCGACGCAGCCATTTTGTTGAATAAATTTGCCATGAAACTACTCGAGAACTTGTCTACGTGCAGTTCTAGAATTTAGCCGTCCACTTTCAACGTCCTTATGATCTGCCTACGCCGTGCAAAAAGCACAGCGTCTATCACTGAATAGCTAATTCAGGACTTTAAAATCTTAAAATCTCGATAATCCATCGAAAATATAGTTTGCAAATTGTAAAACATGAACAAATGTCAAAAGAAGAAGAATGTGTTCACAAAAGGCAATGATTCAAGGAGGCGGCCATCATGCGCCACACGAAGGCAGGGTCGTCATGACCGGCTACCTGAGCATCATGCTTTAAAGCGGCAAATTCAAACACCGCGATAAATCTTGTTTAAGGGAGTTCTGGGGAACGGAGTTGCCAGGCAGCCATTGGATGGAGTGTAGTGTACCTTAGACAAGCCAAGGGATACAGTGCCCCTAAAGGAATGCTATACATGAGAGTTCGGGCTGCCCTGTGCGTGTGACTGCCACTGATCGTGAGAGTATCTGTGGTTGCTTGGTCGGCTAAAATCTAACACTAAGAGCAAGCAGCATGAAGTGCTTGACGTAAGTCACACGTTTTTTTGGCGAGATATTTATGCCAACACTAGCGCTGTTCCATTTCAAGAGTGGACTCGTATCGATATTTCCTTCCCAAATTCACTAACAAGAAATGACTCAGAGATTTTCGGAATTCCTGGCATCTCACAACCAATACCACGAAATCGACCAGTCCCAGTGTGACCCTGATCGTGGAGGCATTGGCTACGATACGTCCTTTATGACGACCACCGGCCACAAATGGGGCGAGTGTGAGGGCCACTTGGGGTGCCACACCCAATAAGACGTAGGCTATGCCGAGCATTCTGATCAAGGGCAGCACTTTCAACTGTTGCCCAATGATTTCTTGCGAACCAGCGCAAGCTTTGCATTTCCGATATCTGACCAAGATTTCCATGCACGAATAGGTGCTGACTGAGAGAATCAAGAAGACGGATGACCAGGTCATCGAGTAAGTGGCGAACACTTGGCTCGATGTGCTCAATGATCCAGTGCACTCGACCATCTCCGAAAATGGTCCTGGTGTGGTGAC
Organism: Mesodorylaimus sp. YZB2_4; assembly: GCA_030248295.1. NCBI lineage: Eukaryota > Metazoa > Nematoda > Enoplea > Dorylaimida > Dorylaimidae > Mesodorylaimus > Mesodorylaimus sp. YZB2_4. The sequence continues at coordinate 181,098 of JASANH010000626.1, forward strand.
TAGAGCGCATATCGAATTGGCAGTAACGACGCAGATGTAGACCACCACAACTGACCGGAGCAGGTGCTCGGATATGTGCCTGTATCGCATTGGTATTGCCACGGCCATTAATCGATCCATGGCTATGACGAAGGGTAACATGCCGGACAGGGGTGTGCCCGATGTGAACGATGGCATGTACAGGAATATGCACTGGAGACGAGTCATCCACTCGCATCGAAGAAGACCGAATATTGCCTTCGTGAAATAACCCAAAGACATTTGACACATGCTCAGCGACTGCAACGAAATCAATGAGAAGCACGTGCTATGGAGGTTCTTATTTTTTCTAATAATCACAATGCTGAGAATATTTGCCAGAAAGGAAAGAAAGGAGACCACGAGCCAATAGAAAAAGAATATCCGAAGTTCCAGCAGAGGTGTGGGCACCTCTTGACTAGAAGAAAAGCTAAAAAAGACGCCTACAGACAAGTGTTAGAGTCAAGTAACCGGCTTACTTTGTATCGGGTGTGACAGTCAGCATTGGCCACGTGTGGGGGCTAGCAGCTTGCGAGAGGGAACTTGGCAAGAGGATGTCAGAGCGAGCGATGGGCTCTTCACACTGCCGGGACGCCGCTGATAAATACTGTTGCCGTGCCTGATGAGCAGCACGCATATCACGATTGCGGAACAGCGAGTGTCTCATGTGGTAAGGAGTGAGCCTACTAGTCGCGAGCCCCCAGGGTTCTAACCCTCTGGACCTGATTTCTTCTGTGAGTAGAAAAACTGACGGTGAGTCCAACAGTTGGAAGCCTAGAAAAGCAAGTGCACATAACTGTGAACCACTCCGGTGGTGAACTGACAGCCTCGAGCCTTGACCCCCGTTAGAGCGTTCCTAAAGCGGGCCGGATAAGTTTAGAAGTAGCTTTAGCTGCTACATCTAAGAGCCTGTTTTGGTCAGCCACACTCGCTGAACCAGTGCAGTCTCAGCTAATTCAAGCACCTTCTGTCAATCACCAAGATTCCATTTCCTGTAACCAGAAACCGAGAATCGTCCTTGCACGTGCACACTGGATGCTCAGGTGCGGCACGCGCTTGATCACCCCGGAAATGAGATCTAGCATAATAGCCCTTGGCAACATCGACATGGAAACTGGACACTGGTTGGTACAAATAAGATGCGGGCTGCCGTCAGCGCAATGACAATATGAGAGAGAACGAGTTGGATACTGATCTCGGAGGGGGCAAAGATACGTTCTAGCATGTAATTATCATTCCCATGGGATGAGGGGCACGAACTGCGAGCCAGAACTGATGTGCTGCTTGAACTGACGAGCTCATGAATCCATCCGTCGTCTACAGCAACCCATTGACGACAATGTGCTCACCATGACTTGACAGAGGGCCGCTTGACTCGCCAGGATGTCGTCAGTTTCTAATCGATTTCTCTATTGCTCGATTGCATCAGACGTGCTTCAAAGAGGGTTGTGCTAGCTAGCCATGTTTCATGGTGCTATGAGCATCCTGTCGGGCTTGGTCGCCCGACACTGGTTTCGATTCAAAAGCAAGCTACTGAGTCAAAACGATCATTTTTGCATTTTAGCACATTGCATTTAGGGAAGAGCATGCATGAGTGATCGTGCTGCTGTTTAGGGTATGGCTGTTCATGCTGCATGTAGCGAACGAGAAAGCCCCGTGAGGAACTTGAATTTCCCGCTCATTACAATAAGCCGCTGATTATGAGATGTCTGCTAAAACCGCGATCTTTCAGGCGCGCCACGTGGCTTATTTTGCAAAGCAAAGGGAGTACGCGCATGTCTGTGTCGTCACTCCTATCCTGTGGCACTTTGGGCCAGACAGCCGCCGATTCTGTTTGTTCTTTTATTGATTCTTGAATTACTTTTCTCTGCCACAAAAAATGAAGGCTTTGATTCTAGTTGGGGGCTACGGGACACGTTTGCGTCCATTGACTCTGACGAGGCCAAAACCGATTGTCGAATTCTGCAATAAACCTATGATGCTTCATCAAGTTGAAGCTTTAGCAGCCGCCGGCGTCGATCACATAATTCTAGCAGTTAGTTACCGAGCCGAAATGCTAGAGCAGGAAATTCGACAATTCGAAAGTCAGCTAGGAATCAAGATCTCCATTTCAATGGAAGTGGAGCCATTAGGAACAGGTTTGTTTACACTTAGTGATTCACATGTGCAAAGACTATTCTTTTTTTCAGCTGGCCCTCTAGCTTTAGCGAAGGAATTAATATTAGAGGGCGGAAAGAATCAGCCTTTCTTCGTTTTGAATTCTGATGTCGTTTGCGATTTTCCATTCAAGGAAATGATCGAGTTCCATAAAAAGCATGGGCGTGAAGGCACGATTGTGGTAAGTGTTGTCAAGGACGCGTGCCTGGAGGCACATGGGGCTGCGTGCTTTGAACTAAGGTCATGTGAATAGACAAGGAGGCACATGGGGGTTCTAGTCATGTAGGAGGCACATGGGGGGGGGGGGGGGGTTCTAGTCATGTAGGAGGCACATGGGGGGGGTTCTAGTTAAGTTAGGCCTGCGCCCTTCAGGCAAATCAGATTTCACCAAAATCAGGTATATATTCCCTCATGGCTTCACTCCAGGTCGCTCGTAGCCTTTAAAGAATGCTTGGTTTGCATTTTGACGGAAGCATTTAATGAACCCGACATCTATCATGCCCATATTGTGCTGAAACTGACCTGGTTTATTTTAGGTGACCAAAGTGGAAGAACCGTCGAAATATGGCGTCGTAGTTTTCGACGAGTCTAACGGTCGGATAGATCGTTTTGTCGAGAAACCTCAGGAATACGTTGGCAATAAAATCAACGCGGGCCTATACATCTTCAGCACTTCCATACTAGATCGCATCCAAGTGTGTACAGGAGTTATTCCTACCTAGCTCGATGTGACAATCGGACCAAAATTTTAGTTAAAGCCGACGTCAATAGAAAAAGAAGTCTTTCCAAATATGGCTGCCGAAGGAAACTTGTTCGCTTTTGTCCTACAAGGATTCTGGATGGATGTTGGCCAACCAAAAGACTTTCTCATCGGCAGCCGCCTGTATTTGCAATTTCTTCGTGAGAAACATCCAGACAGGCTGACATCGGTGTATCCTACGAGCGGGGGTCGTGGGGACTCGTCCGAGTCCACGATTCAGGGAAACGTGCTCGTGGTATGCACAGCACACACGATTGTTCTCTCAGCACAAAACTACCCTCTGACTGTTGCAGGATCCTACAGCCACAATTGGGCACGGATGTCGGATAGGACCGAACGTGATTGTTGGGCCGGGTGTGGCCATCGAGGACGGCGTGTGCGTGAAGAACACGACCATTCTGCGAGATACTAAACTACGATCGCACTCCTGGATCACTAATTGCATTGTTGGATGGCGTTGTGACATTGGGCGCTGGGTAAGCACATTAACTAAAGGATTACTAGGGCAGTACTGTTTCTCAGAGGGTGTTTCTAATGGATGTTGGGAAGAACTCACCAAATATCCATCGAAAGCATGCTTGACGCATATCAAGCGGTTACGGGTGAGTACGGCTACAGGAGGTCCTGTAATGGGTACTCGTACAGGACTTGGGTACGCAAACAATTGTCTGGTCGTCTGGGATGGTGCTTTTTATCTCTGTCGCTCCTCTTAGGGGTAGCTTAACTGTATTTTAGACCAGGTAGGAGGGAACTTTATCTCTCCTTCTCCACACTATCTTAAGAATACGAGTATATTCTCTGACAGAACCCAGAGAATATAATTTCGTAATACCCCCCCCCCCCCCCCCCGAATGGGAAGCGCGCTTTACAAGTTTTTCTTTTTACTAATAATGCGTGTTGTTTCAGGTACGGATGGAGAATGTGTGCGTTATCGGGGAGGACGTGACTGTTAAGGACGAGATATATTTAAATGGCGCAAAGGTCTTGCCTCATAAATCCATTGCCGAAAATGTTGCCGAGCCCGAGATCATTATGTAACATCTCGGCATTTATATTTATTTTGCAATGAGCGGTTTTTTCACTTGTGTGCCAGCGGTGATGGATTCGGGGTTTTTCATCAATTCGCCAAGGTTTTATTCTGTGCAAGGGAGATGATGCAGGTAGGGGTAGCATTCCGCGATGATTACTACGATTGACGGGATGCCCTGGATCGTGGTCGGCAGATGCAGTATTCGTGTAATTGTTTATGTGGTTGCATTAATCCACTTGTTTGCATGTGCCTTTTTGTTACATTTTGCTTTGTTCACTATGCCTGAATATATTGCTCTCACTTGAGCTGATTGTATTGCGGACTTCGTACTAAGCTCTGATGAGGGACGAGACGGGATAATGGAGGTTACCACTCGAGGGGAACTGTTGAAGTACCTACTCATTGAACATGTGTTACACGCAGTCGGGTGCTTCATGTTCATAATTTCCCATCACTAAGTACAGGGCTGCTCATTCGAGGGAGAAGGGGTAGATTGTACACGAAATTTGATGCTTTCATAGCATCATTGCAATGCGAGCCGGCAAGGATGGTAGGGTCTATCCACAACTCAGCGGTCACTCGTGGCATGGCCCTTGTCCCTGGTGCGCACGAGGTCCTTCTGCAGCTGGGTGTAGTTTAGGCCACGAAGGTGAAACTGACAAGTGAGTGATTGGGGTCAAGGGCCAAGTTCACGGGCGGATCGGTTCGTTTCGGTTCCAAAAGAGGTGGGGTGCGCCGAATCGAAATTGTCTTGGTTCGATGGCGCACCAAGCAGCTGGTGTCGCGCAACCCTGGAGCTATGGATACACGACACGAGCCTTTCCCACGCGCTAGCAGCACACAGGCAGCGGAACACTGGATGCAGTGTTGTCAGGTGAAGACCAACTGCCCTAAATCTGGGGCAATTTGAAGCTGTTAGCAAAGGTTTCAGGGCAGTGACATTTCTAGGGCAATCTGAGATTTTGAGGGCATTTTAGGGCATCTTTATATATTGGCACTTTCTTCGTTAGCTCTCTCGACAAATGCCGTTGCTCCAAAGGGTGTTTTTCATGATGAGAAGCTGGGTGGAGATCTCGCCGAAGCGTAGGAAGTTTTTGGCGCCTTTTGAATACTGATATGGTATTTAAATGCGCCGTCACGGCTTGCTTAGAATATTTTTAGGGCAGCAGTTTTTTTCAAGGGGCCTTCTTTGCATTTTTGGGAATTTGAGTTTTGGGGTAAATCTGAACCTGCACCTGGGCCATTATTGCGTTCCAAATCTGGCTACACCTTGCCCGCTCGAGTCAAACCCCAGCCTAGTGGGAATGAAGGTGTGCTTGCGCGCGAACGTATTCAGCATTTTGATCAAAACTCATGTAATTATTCAGCTTAAAATGTGGCTTGCTTTCATTTTCTATGATGGAGATTTGCTATGCAGTATGCTTTGTGGAGGTGAATTATCACAGATAATAGAAAACCAGTGCTCTCGAACCGAAAAATTGAACCGAACCGAAAGGTTTAGAACCGAAACCGAGAGAACCGAGAACCGAACCGAATCGAAAAATATAGAAGCGATCCGGCCTCGAACCATGGGCATAAGATCAACATGTGTCCAATATCATGGTTGTCTGCGCCACACGCGCAGCACTCGCTAGTGTCCAGCAGACCCCACTTCTGGAGATTCGAGGGGGCCGCAAGTAATCGATGCGAGATCTTAAACTGAAAGAGTCGTAGCTTATTTGGCATGTTGAGTGCCTTGGTTAACCTCCATGTGTGTGGCCACGGCCAATCAGCGACGGCTGGGTATAACACACCATCGTGTTTGCCCTGCGGCTACACAGCGATAAGTCATGACGAAACTTCCCTTTGCTGCCTTGGCCCATTCTGGGTGTAGTCTTTCTGACAGAATTCGGATACTGAAAGTGAGATAGCTTGCTACCAACCATGGCCAATAGTTCCTGTCAAGGTCGCGGCCGTCCATCTTCGTCAAACCAGGATATCACTCTGGCAAGTGAACTCCCGAAGCCATTCATAATGGATATTTTTGCCATCGGTAAGTATGAATCGATTATTACATATTAGCTGATCGTGAGTGGCAACATCCTCAGGGGTCTCAACGTCTCGAGCAGGGGACTTCCGAATCAATCTGTACGCACTCAGGATACTGGAGTAAAAACTGGTAGAGTCTTGTTGAGCTTGCGCAGGTCAAAGTTGCAATGCAGCAGGAATGGAAGCCCACCAACACGGTTTGCATTGCGGAACTCAATTCTGGTCCATCGACCAGTCGGATCTCGAAGGAGACACCTCAACCAGGATAAACGGAGACCAAGTAGATCACTTCAGCATCAGTAGCCCGCACACAACGATTGTATAGCTACGTCTCAACGCGCCTCAGATGGCGCTCCTCTCTAGATAAACTCGCGAATGATGCCCCTCAGAACCTTCGTGGTCGCTGCTGGAGCTACCAGATTCATTAACAGATACATGCATATGATGACATGCCAAGATAAATGTTTTAATTTTTACCTGGACGAGCAGAGTGTTAGAAAGCTCACAAACCGGGTGTGACCCGCTTTACCTTCTTCGCACAGCTCTGTAAAGCGGTCGCTTTCCCACAAGAAAGCTATGAGGATGTAAAGTGGGTCACTTTACAGTCCCTTCGTCGCAGAAGCTCGCCTGCAGATATCATTCCATACCTGTGCGCCAGCTGCGATGGGCGCTTCGTCTTTTCTCTCTCAACGACTGCGCCAAGGTCGCTGGGTGTTAAAGACAGTGGGAAGACGGCTGACGGCGTCAAGTGCAACTCAAACACAGCAAATATTGTCGAGGTACAATGCAACTTCGGATCAGCGAACGGCGAATGCGCATCGACAGTTTCGACCGAAGGCAGTGGAGTCGAGGACGCCGCTCATAAGGTTGGTACCGAAATTCGCTTACTGGGCTGGCTCAGAAGTTGCTAATAAGCTAGGCTGGGGCTAACTGGGTTGAGTCAGCCGTCACTGGGTTTAACCGAAACCCGCTTCCTTGGGTTGAGTCAGAAATCGCTTACGAGGTTGGATCAGGTTACTAACTGGGTTGGGCCTACTATGCTAAAGTTTACTATGCCAAAAGACTTACCAGTCCACTGATTCGTCGTCTACACGCTCGCTGGGTTGAGTCGGAAGCCTCTTACTGAGCTGGCCAGAAGCCGCTTTCTGGGTTTGGCCAGAAGCTGTTTTCCAGAGAGTGTCGGCAGAAGCGACTCTTCGGAGCTGCAGCGGGCACGATTTTGGAACGGCAGGTCCGATTCGGGGGGCAGGCAGGCTCGGCTTGGTGGGGGCGACTGGTTCTACTCGGGGGGGGGGGGGCCGATAACTTCAACTTGGGTGGCGACTTGGGTCCGACTTCGTGGTTTGACAGACTCAGCTCAGGAAATGGCAGGTTTTACTTGGGGGCGGTAGGCTCGATTCGGGGTGCTGCTGGCTTAACTTAGAGATGGCGACAGACTCAGCTCAGGAGTGAAAGGACCAACTTAGAGGCACCCCCTCTAACACCTTTTCTTTTTTGGGAGCAACGGATGCGACCACTGCGCAGAAGCTGAAGGTCTATTTCCGGACGGCAAAGACTCGATTGACAACGAATGAAAGACGCGCGGAAGAATGAAATTACGACGCCTTATGACTATTATGACTAGTAGACGCCTTTTTCCAAACCTCTGAGAAACAGAAATATAACACGGAACGCGAACAGAATATTCCCGGCATAGTTCCCGAGAATAATTGCAAGTGCGACCGCGGGCTAACTCAGAATGAATGCAAGAGTGAGTTTGCCAAACTGACCAGCTTATAATGTGTACAGTATAAGAAATTCTGGTAATCATGAATTTCTTGCTACGATTGCTCGGCGGCGAATCGATTATGTACGATACTAACCGAAAGATGCTCGGGCATGGAGGGCAAGATAGTACATAATCGCTGAACGGATCTTCCACTGACGCGTTGTGTTCCAGTGAGAGAATAGCTAAAGGAGCAAAAAATGCAGAGCCTGGCCCCGTTACTTGTACTATATCAATGTTATGAGCCATGACTTGAAAATAAATTTCAGTTTCTGCAGCCAAATTCCAACCTTTTTACTGTTCGGATACCGCGCCAGAGGTACTGTACGCAAACCCATGGTCAGTGTGCTTGTTTGTCAGAAAACCCATGGTCAGTGTGCTTGTGCTGAACCTTGGCATTCCACGAATTTGCAGCACCCAAATTTTGATATTCAAAGGAGTAAATCTTTAAATAAGGGAGGATAATTTTGAGGATTTACAGCATGATATGGCACGATAACGCGACAAGGACACAGAAAGCCACTTACAACTAACTAGTAGGCATAGTGGAATCAGTCCTGTTAAGGCATCAACCCTGTCACCCCTCATGTATAATGAACGTGCAAGGATCACGGATGGACTTAAATAAAGGATAAAGTGCATCTCATATCCGCATCATCTTTTTAAAGCTTCGTAAACAGAGATTCCAGTCAGACTAGCAGAAATCAATTGCTGGCTCATTTGACCTGCATACTGTAACCACCACCATTTCTTTAAATCCTTTCCCGCTCCACGGTTTTCCGCACAAAAAATCATGCTGTTCCATAAAAACCTATGCAATGTTGTTTTCGAGTCTGAGACGAGTAGTTGCATGTTTTATCATACTGTATTTGCGTCATACCAGTATCACGTTAGCATCTAGCCATGCACGACTGGATTGTCAGCCTTTGTTCAGGCGAGAGCAATCTCCCTGCTGCTTCGGGTGTTCTTTGTCTTATTTTCTAAGATCTCTTGTTTTACTTTAGTAAGGCCTTGTTTTTCAGCCGTTTAACCTTTCAAACTGCGAACCTTTAAGCTAGAATCTGCCTTGTACCCGACAGGACATTTCTTGCTTTCTGTGCAAGTTGTATTTGACCAGCAAAACCTCTGTAAGTCTCTCTTTCTTACAAGTGAAGTCAACGTCTGAAGATGGTCAGTGTTCATAAATAAATCCAGTAGCGATGCCCATATCCTGTCAGTATCTCGAAACCACCATGCCATACATTCACGGATCAAGAGCGCTGCACTAGCGCACGTTCTATTCCATCAGCAAGTTGTCTATGCAGCACCGCATGCATAGGACTTATTGCAGATTTCCCGAAGGTGCTGCGGGTGCGAGCACTAGAGTATGACCAACAAAGCTTGCTTGGCAGCACCATCAATACCAATAATCAACCCGTGGCTGTTTCCTCTCCCGTGATTCCATCCCATACAAATCCTATCACATTCAAAAACACGTGCTGAAAAATATGTAACTGCGGACAAGTCGCATTAGCGTACACAACCCGTAGGCTAGTGGCCTGCCGGACGAGAGTCTAGCCAAGCCGAGGAAGAGCATAAATCACAACTAATCCTGTGTACATGCACGCCAAATCACTGCAATTCAAAGAGAATCGATGCCATATTATTCCGCGAAAGGACCCTTATCTTTGTTCTTTTCGCTGTTTGCTTCAGCCACAATGGGGGCGATCATGTTCACGAACTCCTCGTAGTTTATTTGTTCGTCTCCTGAAACAGAACGCCATCTTGACTCCCACCCAATCGCTGATTGCTTCGTCTCCTATTCGCTTTAATGCTGCTTGTACTGCCATGCCAGTCAGCGCTCATGCGTGCACATATGAGTATGACGTTAGCAGCAGTTCCGAGCATGCGTCGTTTGCACCTGCTTTGATGTGCGAATAAGTGGAAATACCAGCAAGCTTTACCATCCTTATCCACTTCCTTGATGATCTCATCCACTTCCTCTTCAGTGAACTTTTCACCCATCGTTGTCATAAAGTGCTTGAACTCCTGCAAGCACCATCAAACAGTCATTCCAGGTTAGGCATGACGGAAATGAGTAGCTATCTTACCTGAGCTGTTATATATCCGTTGCCATCCTTATCGAACACCCTGAAATCAAAAGCCATTTGTTCCTTTGAGCAGAAAACCGTGAGCGGCGGGTAGCCTTACCTGAAAGCCAATCTAATAAGCTCTTGATCAGTCTCTTTGTTCATGCATTTCATCATTTGACAAAATTCTCCAAAATCAATCTTCCCGTTTCCATCCACGTCAAACTCGTTTATAATATTCAGTAACTCGTCCTCAGTCGGGTTCAGACCTAATGTCCGCATAGCAACGCCGAGTTCCTTTGTGTTGATTGTCCCATTGCCGTCTTTGTCGAACATCTGAAGAAGTTGGGAAAGCGATTTTTTGGAACATGAGATACGGCCAGGTGTTCATGTCCAGGATGCCAAGCTTGACTGCGTGGGCTGTTTTCGCTAATGTGCGTGAGAGTATGCACAATCAGCGGTTTCTGATAGAAGCCGTTCAAGAGCTTCCTAAGGACATGATGTTTATGTTCCCTACAGTAGTCGCTTGCATGTGTAAAATTATTTAGCTTTTTCCACGGCATAAACAAGTTGCAAGCGTCCAAACATCCCCTAAGCTACTTTTTCGAGAAGCGTCTCCAAAGATTGAAAAATAAACTATGATGAAAGACTCATTGACGACCCGTCTATGTTGCAATACGGACTGCGTCAATCAATCATGAATAGCCAATCACTATCTTACTCTACAGGGACATTTGGTGGGCGGCTACAAAAGGACATGTAACGGCTGCGCATATGAGACTGCCTATGTTAATTTCTCAAGGACACGCAAGGTGTACTGGCTAGTAGTCGGTGCCAAGAACCACTTTCCTGCGGGATTCAACTATCATGCATCAAAAACCTATCCCAAGCGGCCCATTTAAGCGGCGCCCCTGTGTATGTGTCTTTACTGGAACCAGAATGTGCCATGGTCACGCTGCAAGAAACCTATCATTGTGAGACATAATCACTTCTCCGATATCGGCCCTTTATGTGCCTCTATACTGTCTGATCCTTGGAGATCAAGCAAGGCGAGGTAGTAGTCTCTCGGTTGACACGTTTTAGCTCGATGCGAAAGGCCGATACACTTGGCCTTGGGACAACGAAAGCGGCTAATAACAAGGCTCTAGTCCGGGTTAATGAATTTTGGTTTCAACCCAGGGGCATGAAGACAATCGCACTCGCTAATGAACGTCTTCAGCACTTGTCATGCTGAGTGAGCAATGATGATCTCCTAGTCTGTACCCAGAAGACAACGGTGTATCGCTCAGACTGCTAATGAATTCTGAGCGATTCAGGCGGTTGATGGGGAAGCTGACGATGAGTGGTCACAGTAATAATAGACTGAAGAATCCGATCAGACCTTCAGACAAGTCCATTGATTCCGTTCAATCCAGGTTACTGCCAGCCGAGGCGGAGTCATACGAGTTCAAAGGCGCCCTTGTCAGGGAAAACTCATCCGAGAGAAAGCTCTCTGGGAACAAATGTCAAGTAAAAATTTTAGGAATCCTCATAAGGGGATGTTGGACGTGGACAAGAGAAGAAATACAAATATAGAAATTGCTTTCAAAGGGAATGAATGTGCTCTAGGCTAGGCCAGAGTACACTAGAACATGACTTGAGCAAGTTGCTAAACGGGACAGTCTTTCGATCATGAAAAATGAAACAAGCAAAGTATCTTTCGATAACATGCGAGTGCGTATTGTAGAGGGACATGAAATATTTAAACAGTGCCTGATGATTATTGTGCGCAAGCCGCTGTCGGCACAAGCAGGTGATACTCGCTCGAAGGCTCTTACCTTGAAGGCCTGGCCGAACTCCTCGAGTTCTTCTTCAGTGTATTCCTCCATATCGGGCGAGAGAGCGGCGAGCGACTGACTTCTGTTCTGGTAACGGCCGTACTTTGAAGTGAAGTCCAAATTGGCTAGGTGAGCTGGCGGAGTGCTGGCAGTGTTGGCCGTGCTCGCCCCGGCTGCCAGTGCAGTAAGTAAGGAGGGTGTACGACCTCGTCGTCCCTGCTTCCCCTGGCCGTTGGCGCCGTTTAACGGAAATTGCTGCTTGCTCGTCGTTTTCGATACCACTAAGCCCCGTTAGCACAGGGCCAATTTTCAATATCCAGCTGACGTTGGTAGCCCCCACTTTTGGCAAATTGCTTAGTCGTTATTCCACGGTCTCGTTCTCGGCCCTCCAATCGTTGTCTTCCTTCCGTTCAGGCCAAAGAGCTATTTCCGTCTCCGCGACCCACACGCTCTGCTTTCTAATGTCACACTTGGAACTCAGCACACTCGTCGATCCGTGGTCGTGACTACCCGAGATAATTCGATTTCGGCCCAACCCTTCTTCTAAGCGATTATGCGCAAACCCCGAGTCGGACCGCCAGCAGCGAAAATCACAGTTTCTTTCAATTGGAGCGCGGGCAGTGGGGCCCTTCGATCGCTCTTCCCTCGAGATTCCCCGGAGTCTAATCTGTAAAGTCTTATTGGCGAATTCTTGGCACCGTTTAGTGGTTGCAGGGTGTAAGTAGTCGCCTTGTACCGGAAGCCTAGTACTGAACAAAGGGCCGTACTTGAATATGGCATAAGCAGGTGGCGCGAATCGCCTGGGATTCCTTGTGCACGGCCAGCGGACAAGCTTTGAAGGAATGGTCGACCGGCCGACATGCACAAAACGGGCCAAAGGGGCAAAGGGGCAAGCGCGGTCAATACTAAGTAGATCTGACGCCGTCTTCGAGTTGGCTAGCAAATGAGAAGAATACGCCCATGCAATCAGCAACATTGGATTCCGTCGCCGAGGGCGTCGCCCCACCCTCCGCCAAGAAAAAAGGCTCTGCCTATATTGGAAAGAAAACTGGAAATTGTTTTCCCTCCTGCCCCCTTGGCCAGCGGCGATACCTAATTTGGGAAATACCCGAGCCCCCGAGGAACAGCAATTCCACTTGCGTATCGTTAGGTCTCTCAAATGTGTTTCTAAGATATCACTCGCCAGAAAATGTGATTTTTTGCAGGAGAATCAGAAAAACAGGTGCCAGGTTGCATAAGGAGATGAAAACTAAATAGCCTAAGACCACAGATTCAGCTGGCGAATGGAAAGAATTCACAAACAGGGAGAAAGAAAGGAGATCGATCTGATGAAACGAAAATGGAAAATGTACTACGTTGACCAGTCACAAAATTGGTACACTGCTGGGCAGGGCACTGCGGGCTACTAATTGAATTGATAACGAGATCAAAGGTTACATTTTCTCGTACCAACTGCGGTGAGCCAGCATCGTGCAAGATAGGAATAAGAAGTCAAGGCTGACGTGAAGTGGCTCGAGAAAGAGTGGCACTACACGCTTACAAAATTAACAGCTTTTAAGTTTGCTAAATGAAGCAATCAGAAGCAGAAACAGACGGAAAGTGTTACTAGTAGGTAAATACATGGAAGCGCATTCTTCACGACATCATTATTTGTCTTTCCTCTGAATACCCCTGGCACATAACATATTTGCACATGCCAATAAGAATCATACCACTTTTTAGCTACAAAACTCAAACAGCTATGCTAACGCGCAAACCACAAAAAAATCAGTGTCCCGCCTCCAAATACTGTTCTTTTGTTTCTTATTCTCAATGAATTCAACTTTCTCTGAGAAATCTGGATTGTGGCATTGACGTCATTCTTTTTCCAAACTGCCCGCCTTCTTCCAAAGTGCACCTATCACTTTGGGATCGTTGTGGCTGCCTCAGTTACTCCCCACCCGATTACAAAATTAAGGGCCCACAATCCATTCCCACGCAACGCTACTGCCTGGCGCGGTCCGTTTGACGTAACACATTCCTAGGGGTCTCACTGGATCGTTTAAAAATAAACGAGTATTTGACACGTGGTACTTTGTTAGATTGATTACCGAATCTCGGTGGTAGACCAGACAGCCAACAAGCACAGATTGGTCAGCCCAAAAAGAAAAGTTCAACAAACATCAAAAACACTTCAAAATTGTCAGTTTCTATGAGACTATGTAGAATGTGCATAGTGACATAGTCATGTGACTGAAACAGTCTAGATCAAAGATGTGACGGACCAGAGAAAGGGCGTGCGTTTCGATCATTGAACAAGCTGGGTGATCCAGTCCTCATTCAAAGTAGACCCCTGGGATCTCAAGAGGATCTACTGAAATGTGAGCGAATAGCTAGACCGCTAAAGTAACGTCAAGAAGCCATATGCCCCTCTCACTGTCAGTCCGACCACATGGCTTCTTGATCATACAATAAGCGCTATGTGCTACAAAAAATGGGAAGCAGAAATTGATCGGAGTCGATGCAAAAAGCGAAGACAAAAACTTCGAATAATTTCCATTTTCCTGGATCTTCGCATGAGCCGGTGGCCAGTGGGAAAAGCTGACGGTGAGGGGTTTCGAAAAAAGTGAGCCATCGAGTGCAAGTGGGGGAGGGGGAGGAAAGATGAGATTTTCTCGACCAATTATCCGCTCGAGCGAGCCGAGTCATATTAGATGAAAAACAAAAAGGAAGAAGAGGCCTTTGACGTAGTTGACAAATGACCAGTTGCACTTACGGTCAGACCGACTGGTGCTCTATGGCCTATGCTGACGAGAGCCTATCCTAGCCTGCGCGTTAATGATCGGACGGCGCCTATGGCGACAGGTTTTCTTTGAAGAAGGCTCGAGTCAAGAAAGAAAAAGGAGCGACTGAGGACGTTAGCTTTCCATCTCTCGCGTTTCGTATCCTCGCACGGCAACAGGCTTAGCTCGCCGTAGGACCCAAGACGGTCTAACGATTGCAAAATGAGCCTCCATTCTGGGGAGGTAAGAGTAAAAAATGCATAGGCGATGTGGGTGTCCATTGAAAATTCCTTGCGCGCCTTTAAGGAGAAAAAGAGAGAAGGAAGGAAGAAGTGAAACGAGCGTCGGGTATTGATGATTTCACTAATAGAAGACAACGATCAATCAGACGCCTCTGACGCCGGCCACTCAAGCCTGTCGCGCACACACGCAAGGTAGCCACCGATCACTTACGGCTGATACCCGAACGGCAGCACTCTATCAGAATGAGGCTTAAAACAGGATCCGGCTGCCAAGAAAACGTGATCAATGGAAAATGCTTTATAATCCGCAAAAGACGAAGCCAAATTCGGACTTGTCGCTTTTTCCGCCGAAATAAGCCCCCGGGTCTGAGAAGAAGGAATCTTTCATCCGAAAAACAAACCATTGATCGAAAAGCTAGGGTCGGCGTTAATTGCTTTTCGCGCGCCAGTTCCAGCCGTTGAAAAAAAAGGAAACTGAAGAGGAGAAATGTTGTTAAGGAGACGACGAGAGCATTGGATTTTTGTCGCTATAGTAAAACGGATCTCGCAATCGACTTTCAGCTTCTCGACTAGGTTTGCTAAACGAGTGCAAATGACATTACCGTGACTAGCTTTGTGAGATTTGGCCGAAATAGACCCGTTAGAAGGGGACAATAACGAGGAAAATGCGCATTCTTTGCAAACACAATAGGACACCCTCTGACGAAGGTGTTTGTTAGGCGGCTATGCCTCAATGTTGTTGACGTAGGAGGCTGTCAATTACAGAAGAACCACCAGAGCTGACTACTTTCTCTCGGCATGGATGTTCCACCTGACCCGTCAGCAGCCCACGGGATCAATCGACGTGGGAAGTGGTCAGATAGAAATCGATGGGAGGACCTAGCAAAATGCAAGTCATGGTCTATAAGACCTCTGCACTGCTCTGGGAGTCAGCTCTGAAGGCATACTGCTGCGACGCAGGCGTACACATGACCGGCCCACGAGTAGTCTCTATCATGACTGAATCAGAGGAATTAAGTGTGACAAATAGTTGCTCACTTGAAACTGAAATTGCTCTTTTAAAAATGTTTCCGTCGCTACAGGTCAGAAACATGTCCGTCTAAATCGGCGTCCAATAGAGATAGAGGATGTTGCAAGTAGGAGTAGGAAGATAAAGGACGCAAGATGAGAAAGTTTATGTTCAAGTTCTAATACGTCATCAAACGGACATGCTCAGATGGTGGAGGGACGTGATGTTTTATTTCTTATCTGGCCGCAACTCAAACACTCACGGGTGCGAACTGCAACCCGAATCCTTTGATGAGCGATCCTTCTCATCGTACTCTAGAATTGCACCACCCAGCACGTGAGAGCCACATGTCTGACCAAGTGACTGTACCGCCTACTTATCGTAAACGTAGCTGACTGGCAACACAGCCCCCACAGGAGTACCCTTCGCCCTCGAGTACTCATACACACGTTCGATGATTTGTTACAGCATAAGCAAGATACCCACGGTTGATGGACCATCAGCTTTACCCAACCAATATAGTCTGAAGGGGCTCCATGCTTTTGAGCCTTTAGGCTAACGCAAGATCAATGTGTAGCGTGCTTCACAAACGCACTTTCGGAGGTACAGCATGTGAACAGTGACTTCCAACTGTACCGTTTTTTTACATGCTAGTACAAACCGCATGGACAACAGCTTGTATTTATTTCTCTTATGCCTTAGGTACCCTTTTGTCAGTCTGTTGTGCTGCAATTATTGGTTCCCCACAATAGCTTATCCAAAAGTCGACAACCTTGTGAGCATTCTTTCTGGTGACTGTTCTCGCCACGTGATAAGTCCGCCCGAGCCCCTATTTATCCTCTATCGCCACACCTACGTACGCCACAGTGCGTGAGTTTCTTCAGATTATAGTACACGCACATGATCATGTTGACAGCGTGCCTATCAAAACACAAACATGCTGACTGATGCATACTTCGAAAGGAAGGCACAAGATGCTTTTGTGATCGCGTAAAATAGCTTCAGGGTGGTCCGAAGGCAGAAACAGCTGACCTACAGAAAGAGTACTTATGTATCCCACAAAAAGAAAAAGGGATGTTGAAAAAGGAACTGCTTTTCTCTCCATTTTGCACGTTCTTTCCTTTACTGGCCATCCAGAAATAGCCATTCTCGCCAGGAAAGATGTAATAAATCGCCCAATCGTAACAGGTGCGTGAAAAATGTGCTATCAGGCTAGTTTATTGCTAAATCAGGCACAGCCAAGTTCGAGTCGTAAAAATTCGCAGCTTATGGCACGTACTGTAAAACTTGTAATGAGGGTATTTCTGATGCCGTGCACAATGGGCGAGACCGAGATAGAATGAAAAGATAAGGAAATTATGTTTGTTACCAGACGCCCTAAATGAAAAGAAAGAGGTAAAAAGCAGACGCTATTTAACGGGTCAGAAGACGTCGAGAATGCAGTCTGGTCCTGTAATTGTCTTATCTTCTTATTGCCTATTACCTTCCCACATCCTAATCACTGACATGTTGGAAAAGCGACTAAACGTTGCGTACAAGCAGTGTATTTCAAACTTTGAGGAAGAGCCGGTGGACGTCCGCCAATGTCACTTAGAGAAGAAAAATGTTGAGACAAGTCCAAGAGTCCAAGAGGACAAGACCCAAGTAGAGCAAGCGCGTCCTCGGGCCCAGACTGTGTTTGCATCGTTGGGGAAGTGGTTATAAGAAAAGAAATCGAAAGACCAAGAGCCAAGGCGGCAGTCAGTACCAACGACGTGGCTACGCGGCGAGGCGCAACTGGAGGAGAGGGCCGAAGATCGAGAAGTCCATTGGATGGGACTGATTCAGTATCGACTAGAGTGAGGAAAAAGCATATTTGAGATTAGTCACAAAGAAATCTGAGGGCTGTCGTTTGAAGGGTACTTGTGTATAAAAATGTTCGAAGAAGGCTACTCGTGTAAGTGCGATGTAGTGTACTGTACATATTTTTTAATGTTTCGAATTCTACCAAAGTGCTAAACTATCGCCAATATTCGGAAAGCTTCTAAAGCTTTCAATGCTATGGTCAGCACACGCTCTCTGACATGAGTCTCCTCGCTGAGTGAGAGCACCTTGGATGCACAGATTTATACAGTAGTCTTTGTGTTTGGGGATATTGCGAAGTAGGCGCAAAATAGAAACGGATACCTTTGCCACAGAAAGAAGAGCAAAAATGCGAGGAGCAAAAAAGGAGAGAGCGAGTGACCGCACGCGCCAGGTTAGGAAGATTCTAACTCCTATAGATGGGCAGGTCAAAGTATTTCACTAGGGCTATCGAAATGACGATCTCATCGTCCGTTGAGGAAGGGCGCTCAGATGTCAGTGTGCTGACATGAATAGTCAATGTGCGAAAGACTATCAAAGAACGGCCCATAATGTAAACATGGGAATCTCGCAGACATTACTTTGGCCCAAAAAGCTTCTTTAATATATTTCCTATATATATATTTCTTACATTGGAATGCTAGGCGAATAACTCTTAGGGATATTACGTTACAGCAGTCCATATCAACGCACAAGTGGGTATGCCTTTTACCAGCTGCTGGAGAAAAAACCTGCAAGTGTCAGTATGCCAAATTTGCTTCTTATTCATACGTATGTCTAAAGATAAAATGGACACAATTTCATTCGTAGATGCTTCAAGGCTCACGTTTACCCAGCCTCAGAATGTTTTCAATACGTATATCACCATTTATTGAAGCAGTTACGCATTTGTGAATCATCAAGGTGTCAGCTAATATTTGCAGCTGGCGCATTCGCAGCTAAACTCATTGCATAACCAGTCATAGTAACGCAATTGATCCCAGCAGACTGGAAACCCCATACTGAATAGGGTCAGTTCTATGTATAAGTCTGGTGGCTTTACCAAAACCATGTTAGCTGCCTCGCGCATATTTGTTTGCGGTGCCCATTCGGTGGGTAAAACGACATTAGTGAATGAATTGGAGAAAAGTTCACTTTTAAACTACAAGGTGTGACTAAAGTCCAAGGGGCTGGCCATTTGAAATATTTCCTTGCTCTTTATTTCCCTTCCCAGTTCCCTCATTGAATCCTGGTGCGCCCTGACCTCTTGGGTTAGTGTCCTCCTCCTGGCTTCCGTTGCCTCTATACATCATCAATATCCACCTACTTCTTTTCGTTAGCGGGTGCCAGAAGTTGCCAGAAGAATCATCGAGGAGCTAGGATGGACAAGAAATGACTTTGACCTAAGCACTAATCGAGACAATTTCAAGAAGCTCAACACGGCTATTCTGCACGAGTATCGAAAAGTATTAGATGAGTACAAACTCCAAAATGCCATCTTTGATCGAGGCCCTGATGCGCTGATTTACATTCGCTATTACCTAAGCGAGGAGGAGTACCAAGAAGCAATTCAGCTGGCGAATGTGCGTTACTGCATTGAAAGGTAAACGTGTCAGAATTGATGGTTTGGATGTCTTTCTCAGTGCGCACAAATCAACCACTTATTGTTAGGTGCCTTCTGAAATAAGCTGCTAGTTTTTCAAGTGCCTGTGAGATAATGGTGCCTAATCAGCCTCATTTTACCTCAAACGGGTCTTCTAACTACAAGTTTGTCGAGTTATTGATCCAGGAAACCAAGCCACTAAACAGGAGCGAAGCCCCACCAAGTTGAAGCCTTGTTATTGTCCCAAGAATAGGAAAGGTCGTTCTACGCAAAATACCCGTTCTAGCTTTCGAAAGGGCGCCATTTTTATTTTGGAGCCGTGCAAAGAGTTCATAGTCGATGATTCTGTCCGTCTGGTGTCCACGATCGATGAGCTGTGGGCATATACTAAACTGATGTACAAGACATTGGACGAATTGGGCATAGCTTATCAAGTAATCTCTGAGAAAGATTTGACGAAACGTGTGCAAATCGTGTGTGAACATGTGGCCGCTGATGGGAATGACAATTGTTTGTGAAAAACGCCTCTAGCACGTGAAATTAGCCGCCTGTTTTATATGTTGTAGCTACGAGTGATTGTGCACATGGCGCTTTTAAAATTGTGATTCATGTTATTCTTACGAGAGAATACAATACAAGAGCCATTTTTGTTGTAGTTTTATCCCCAACCACGCACATCCTACAAAAACTGCCGCAGTTTACTGACGATCGTTATCCAGAGCCAACTGACTGACACACTTCCATCGATTAAAGACATCTGCATGAACCTGCCGCAGCCACACCCTGCCACCGTCTCTTCTGCCGAGATAGTAGGGGATGGGTTCTACTCGTACCCTTCATTGAATCCAACTTCATCGCTTTGAGAACCAATTCGAATGATTTTCACGATTCTGCTGTCTTCGAATGGGTCAACCACTTTATAGTCTTGACTTCTTTTCGCCGCTCCCGAGTGGCTAGAATCCAGAAATAGGTAAACTGTAAGCAGTAGCCCTAGTGTGGTGTAAGTCCTTACTCCTTAGCTCCGCTAATCAGCACTTGCAAGTCGTTGAACAATCGATTTCGATCGTTGCTGATGGGCGAAAATGCTTTTGCCACTTGAGTGCCGCAGAAGAGGGCGACGAAGAAGACGACAAAACTCACTCTGCACTTCATTTTCAGAATTTCTAGGTGATGTCGAGGAGCAGAGAATGTGAGACAGCCTTTCGAAGGGAGTCACAGATGGCCAATGGGTGGAACCTGAAGAGAATGGACAAAACGATAAGGAGCTTCGTTAGGTTAATGAAAGTTTCCAGAAACGACGTTGTTTGTTCAAAAGCGAAGCACTAACAACGGCTAATCAACGCCTTTATGGATTGTAGGTGGCTCTGCTGAACGTTTACTTCGACTGAAAAAGCAAGATAACATTTTGGCTCGAGGTCAGAGGGACCGTAAGAGTCAAGCTACGACAGTGGCCATATTCGAGCAAACTTAACTCACAATCAGAGACCGTCCTCAAGCACAGAAAAAAGCATTTTATATTTCAGTGGAGACCAATTACGGGCTTCCGTTTAAAAGTGGAAAGCTTTTTCCGAGACGACTCTTGATGGGGGACGTGATAATGTACCGCCTGAAGAGATGGGACAGAGGGGCGTTGGCGCTCTACATAGACCAGTACGAGACGCGGCCTGATAATAACAGTAGGTTTGTCAATCAATTGTGTATAAGCTGCTGCCTCCCGCGGCTTACGTGATGACCTTTCGTGATATGAGTGATCAATTCGCCTACGGGAAACAGGTGCGCACAAAGTTCCACACGCTTATCATCAGTTGCACGATATAGCTAGTCCCTTGTAATCGCGTATGGCGTGACCGGACTATGGGACAGTCTTCTGTACACTAGAGGGCATTGCAGAAATATCGCAGTAGATGTGAGTCTTTTGGCCGCATCGCGTGGCCTAATCAGAAGCAGCCCAATGAGGCACAATCTAGAACGGGTTCGCGATTCCGTACTTGAAAGGAAAGCTACCCAGGCTAGGACGTCACTTGAAATAATTATGTACTGGGCAGGTTTCGCCTCGTTGACAAGATTTGGCGCAGGCGCCTTTTTTCCTGTCGTCTTTACGCTTGGGCGTGTAGTTGGCCACCTATCCTTACGTCGTCGCGAAGTTTTATGGATAAGATAAACATCGCATTTTTCTGAATTGAGGATAATTTAGAGCGGCAGAATAAAGTAAACACTCGCCTGTATTTGGCTGTAATGCAAGGTCAGCGACTTCCAAAAATGAGTCGCGGTCAACAAGGCGTAGCTCATCCGTGTATCTGACGTGTGGCGTATCAGCGCTTGGGTCGGCTATTCACATTCTGGTAATAACGAGTCAAATCCAGAAGTTGTTGACGCGCGATGACAATGTGTGTGCCAAAACATTTCTATTTATGGTGCCGTTTTCTCCCAGGAGAAGTCGTCAATGGCAACAAGAATATCATTGTTGGATAAGGTGTACAGCATAAGTACAGTATGTGATTAGTTGATCAATCATCGCATGCGATACAACAAATAATCAATAACACGAAAACACATCTACTGCACACACAATGGTATAATGACTGTATTCACAGAAGTCATGTAAAGGCACCCTCGGCTCCTTAAAAATAGGAATTATATACCGTATACAACACAAGACAGGCTCCGATAAATCAGACTTCTTCATTTAACGAATCATTTCGATACAGTGATCCATACTTTTTCCACAAGTCACTGTTACTTGTGACATCTAATCCGAGGAAGGAAATATGCCGGCCTCATTGATTTTTGGTATCCGATGAAACCCTCCATTTTGGCCGGACATGGTCAACTGGTTATTGAAATTAGACCTGACTGGTGACCTGAACCCGAACTCGCGATCAGTCTTATCTCTGAGACCATTCTGTTTGACATCATCCGTGGTCGCCCCATCGACGGGCGCAACTGTGGTCACTTTGACAGCATTATTTACAAAACTCACGATCGCATTCGACGCAGACTCGCTATTTCTCCCCTTTTGGGAATCTAGATCAAAATTCTCGGGTCTCTTGTTGGGCCTGACATATCTGCTCCGATGGACAAATGGATTGAAAAATGATAAAACTGGACGCGATTGATCTCCGATCGTTTCGCTGGCAGTCAAAAAGCCGGACGGCAGCGGGCGTCCATCCAAGGTGGTCTGCCGTTTACTCAAAATCGACCGGCGATTGGCGAATGGGCGGACGAGATCAATGCAAGTAAACAAGCAGACCAAAAAGGGAAGCAGCCGTTGAGTTAAATCCATGTTTCCCAAAAAGGAAGGCCAAGCGTTGAAATGAAAAATAGGACCTTGGTCGAGTTAAAGAAGCCGCTACACCAAACTGGATGCTCCCTTCTTACGGGAGTCACTGTACGAATAAGGCCAATTGTTCACTTGGCCCATAATATAATCTAGGATTGGAACTAGCGAACGTGAAAACCGGACTGAATGGCAGAGCCACAATACACTACCGTGCACTGTCATACAAGCAAAGATGGATAGCCACATTGGGTGCGAAAAGAAAACTGGATGTGCGAAATGCGAAACAAGGAAAACAAAAGCATGCGAAATGGCACACCAGCAAGTGGAAGGAGATGCCGAATGGTCATACGAGTAGTCCTGCCACTGGGCACGACATGTCGGGCCCTTGAGAATATCTGTACATCATTTAGATCTTTTCAGTTTAGTGAACTTTATCATGGCAAAAGACGATGATGAAACCAGTTTGTCAATGTTTTTCTGTATTCAGCCTTTGAATTCGGACCTGACAGCCATAGATCGTTTGGCGAACAGCGACCCTGCCATCTATATTTATCAATCATTTTTCTCTAGATCGCTAATAACTCAAAATTTACCCAGAAAAAGCTACTCAGCATATAATTAGAGCTTCGATGTTCCTATTATAAACTTGAGTGATCTCGCCGTGGTCTGCGCATGTTCGGTTGTGAGCCAGCTTGTCAGAACCATTTCTTTTATTATTTTGCAATCTGCGCTTCTAAAGTACGTGTGCGTCAATTAGACTTCCGCAAGCTCAAGTTGAGTTATCGAAGTTGACAATGTGAATGCCCAGTGGCAATATCGTAGGCTGACTGATTGCTCTCATTCCTCTGCCGCTCCTTCTCCGTACAGAATCTATTTACCGCTGAGTTAAAAAAAGACGAAGTTCTCATCGATTTTACGGTCAGCATTTTCCTACTGTGCAAAGTACAGAACAACATTGTATGAGCAACACTGTAGTTCAGAACGATGCATTTTTGAAAACTCAAAGTTGGCCTTCGTATATGCCGCGTTAAGCGAATAAAGATTCCGTTTCAATAGCCTTTGAATTTAGACAGCCTTTGACAGCAACAGATCGTTTGGTGAGCA
The DNA here is from genome assembly GCA_030248295.1 of Mesodorylaimus sp. YZB2_4. Lineage (NCBI taxonomy): Eukaryota > Metazoa > Nematoda > Enoplea > Dorylaimida > Dorylaimidae > Mesodorylaimus > Mesodorylaimus sp. YZB2_4. The sequence continues at coordinate 204,563 of JASANH010000626.1, forward strand.
GCGACCCGGCTGCACATTCTGTTTATCAGATAAACAGAATGGACAACGAGCGTAGTTGCCTCAGTGAAAATTCACCTGCCATTTTCCATTATCCCTTTCGCAGCGAGTTCATATTTCTCCAGGATTGCTGGAGGCGAGGGCGGTCAAAGAGCGTATGCGCATGTGAGATCTCAGATCCGCCTCGCCAAATGTTCAAGGCACGATCTCCGCCCCGCGATCCGCATGTATTTCTCAGCTGTCAAATCTGTTCGAGATCTCGTTGTCAAGCATGATAAATGACCGCCTTGAAGAAAACAAATGGGCAGAGTGCATACGAAGGATTTGAGTTTGCACTGACGAATCAGCTGATGAATAGGGAGATAATCTACAGATGTTCGGAATGTGGTACCGCTGTTGTCGGTGGTGCTCTACCGACACCGACTTACCATGAGGTTCGTTGGCCTGGACAGTTTATCTGTAGTCCTGCCGGGTTTGTATATGTCCATCAAAACTCATGAAGTTTTAGTGTCATGAGGAGAAAGCTGCGAAAAAATGCCCTGGGCTATGTACAACGTATATACAGTACTATTTTAATCTTATTAAAAAATCCTGCCACTTTTTACCCAGATCTCCTCTAACTTTCTAGCGTCGTCGCGCAGCAATAAAGTATGTATTTTATCTCGGTTTTCATTCACGTCATTCTTATTCAGTGCCGCGCCGTCTTATTCGCACATCAGTCTCGTTCAAAACCGTGTCCCTCACTAGGGCCCAAGGGTTAAGAGCAAGTGCCTAGCCCCATCCGTTAAAAAATTAGCTGAGCAGCAAATGAAGTCACTAACCTATACAACGAGCTGGAGATGTTACAATTTTTATAACCGCAACAATAAAAAACACTGATAAGGCAGGAACACAGAGAAGAAAAATAGAGCAAAACTGTTTTTCATGTTTTCTTCTTTTATCCTTTTAGCAACCAGGAAGTGCACACTCGATGCTCAACTAGGCGATAAATAACACTCCATCACATATTTTATCCATCAGTTGTGTCCCCCATTCTCGTCCACATGCACTGGTTCGACCATTGTTTTCCTTAAAATTTTATAAGACATACGACGTAAGCTATTACGGAACTCCCTGCACTTGGCCATTAACACGAAAACGTCAGCCGATGCCCCGATCGATTGTAAAACAGATGCGTATACGACCACCCGAGGCTGATATCGCCCTTGATCGATGAAGGCGGACAGACTGATGGCCATCTCGGGCACTACACCAGTGGCCAGATACATGATTATCATGACCCCGATCATAGGCAGGAGGGCCAGTTGCTGTCTTAAGAACACGTCCTCTGTGTGATTCAGTGTGCTCACCGTCTTGCCACTATCCGGTCTCGATGTCCCGCTTTGAATTTGATTGAGGGGGAAAGCATTGGCGGCTTTCCTAGCTTTTACAATGATCACGATGGCTGCGTAGACACCAACGGAGACGCAACAAAAAAACAAGTTATGGCAGGTATAATAAATGAAGAAATATATATCCAGGGCCAAGAAGGAATTGTAACATGGAATTGGGTCTGCCATGTAAGGACCTGTTGACGCAGCAGCGACCGTGTTAGCAACGGCGACTAAAATCGTGAACGATAATGAGTACAAGGCGCAGCGACGACCAACCCTAAAAATTGGTGATTTTGAAAATATAGCCTTGCTCCTCTTTTGTTTTTCTGGTGTTATTTTGGGACGGAAATAACTGTTATTGCAAAGATTCTGTTTGAGCCATGTATGCGACAATGACGAGCCCCTTGAACGTCTCTAATTAGCTGAACTAGGATTGTTTTGTGTGTTGGGTTGACGTCAGGGGGCAAAAAGCAAATTCAAAAAAAGACGCGTAACGACTCGGCTCGGCAGGGTACCTTCTGATATCTTATACCCGAAGACCCTGTCGCTTAATATAAGGGCAAGAGCACCCTTTCATGAATTCTGATAAGAAATATCTGTAAAGCGCAACACTACACGAACAGCAATTACGAGCCAAACCACAGCATGCTCCCTGCAGTACAATAACAGTATCAAAAGCAGTCCCTGCTTGTTCGCACAGTATGTATTTTCGAGGGCAGACCTTTCGGCAGAAAATGCCCCACATCAGGCGGGAATAACGTGTTTATGCGCTAACGCTTACACTACCCGTCTGTGCCCGTGAGTCAAATACATAACTAGAGGTGAGTGTGGCAGTGAAAAAGGTAGGCCATGTCGATTAAAGTAATTGGGTAGCCAAGTCACGTCAGCACCGTGTAATATGGAATAACTCATCACGGGAAGAGGGTCCCACTGGTGTGAAATGACCGCGTAATGAAATGAACGTTGCACTTATTTCGGGGCGGAACTTTCCTAGAAAGCGAGTCCTATCGTAAATATAGAAGTTCACAACACTAGCTGCTCCGTGAAAAACATCTAACGAAAAATAGATATTAGATCAGATTATTAAAACAAAAATATACTTTTTAGCTTTAAATCTTTTGTTGCCTCATTCTAGCTTGATACGAGTGCGTATAACCCTTCACCCTTTACACAGTCCTGAGCACCAAGTGTCTTTAAACAGCGTCCCTTACCTTTTGTAATGCATGGGCCAAGCAATGCTAATCAATCGATCGACGCCTACCATGCAGGTCAAGACGGCGCTCGGTGCCATGGTCATAGTTTTTGTGACTCCCAAAATAAAACACACCAACCTTGTCCGAGTAGTGCCCACGATTTTTGCTCCAGCCGCCGCGAATCCTGCGCCATCAGTCAGAAATCCGAATGCCATCAAGCACGCATTGACCAAGTGGGCGCTAATCAACAAAAAACACGGCGTATGTAGTTTGCGATTGGATAGTACAGCCGCAAATCCGACCACATTGGCCACGATTCCAACAATACCAAAAAACAAGCAGCAACCACCAGCGAAAATTAAGTCGGCTGCTTCACCGACGACGGGCTGCTCGACGGTTTCATTAAAATGAGTGATGTTTTTGAAGATATCCATGAGACTTTTTCTTGGCCTCCGTTCGCAGTAGGTGCTTGGAAAGTTCTACCTAGACTGGCTGTTCCAGTTGGCTACTCGGACTGCCTCACGCAAGTGTTATTCTTTAGCCTTTATAAGCTCGGAGTTCTTTTGTGGCTGTCATTAGGACGATTCCCGCGGGGGACAATGTTACGAAAGTGGTCATCATCGAAAAGCCTACAGGGCGTGTCAACAGCCTTGTAAGGTATCGTATTAGCGAGTACGAACTATTGTGTTTCAACTTCATAACTACTTACAAGTAAAATGCCTATAACGAAGGCACCTTCGTCAGTCAGCACTTGTCCAGTGCCCTCCCGGGGAAGGCATTCATAAAATACTTTACGAACTTTAGTTCACAAAAATATCAGCAGTCCCTTTTTTCATGCTCACAATTGTTGAAACTGTCTTCGGTAAAGACTAAAAAACAGCTAAATTGCACGGCTATAGGCTAGAAGGATGCAAACTCTACGATCCCCGTTAGCGCGTTGGCGTTGTTTGTTCGTGGTTGTGAAATACGAGTCGTGTAAGCATGACTATTTATAGCAGACAGGATCTGAGAGCTCGGCAAGGTTGCTTATCCATATATGAGGCCCTGCGAAGAAATCAAAAGGATTATTTAGAGAAATTATTCTCACAATCAGAAGTCTAGGCGCTCTGCAAATACCATACTGGTAGGTCATTCAGCAAAAGTAGAAACAGTGTAGTAAGGATAACAAATGCGCCATGACACATTTTCCATCAAAACACACCACCTTGGTAGATCCATGCACATCACTACCTCACAAGCTATGTCAGTGTAAAGTATGCAGATCAGTGTAACGTAAGCCAAGTGGTCGCCCACAGACCCAGAGAGCGGCCAGTAGTCCAGTTTGAACGGGTGCCATTGTCATCGCCGCTCTGTTTCTCATAGCCCTGCTCAGCAGTCCGATGGCCCCGCTGGCGACTGTGGTATGGGCGACAGAAGAGGGGGAGGAGGGGTTGTGGTGGGCGATATCGATATTGATGGCTTTGATCGGCGTTTCGGGAGTCGTCTTCCTGTGCGCGTGTGGAAAGAAGGAAAAAGAAGAGCCGCCCCCAGCAGCTCCGAAGGATGGCTCGAAAAGGGAATCGGTCAAGTCGGTACAAGATGTAAGTGAGGACCCTTTCACAACTGACCGCCAAAGAATGACTTGCTCCGCAGGTGACGAGTAAATCCTCTTCCTTATCGGGCAAGATATCAAAGGTTTCCGAGCTGCCGGTGGTGCATTCTTTCAAGTAAGTCTGGGGGGCATTGTTGCGCAGGATGGCTACTCGAAGCGTGTTTTTTCCAGTCTCAAGAGCGCTCCCAAAAGGGCTCCCGGCGAAGTCTCTCAGAGGTCTCAAAGGTCGCAGAAATCGCAAAGGTCGCAGAAACCAGGATCGCTGAAACTGGCCAAAAGTAGCAAATAGAACGATTTGATCCGAGAGTGATAGTCGTCAGGTCTGTGATTGAACGAGTGCGCGCCACTGTGTTTTGCTTGTGCGGTTATTGCTTGTCTGCCTCTGTCTGCGTGGTGTGTAAAGAATGAACAGCACATTAGCGGACAGCCCAGCGCAGCAGTGTACTTGTTGTCGGGCGATGCAGTGAGGTCGACGAGTCTGCTCGGGATGGCCCCCTTGCGCGTCATGGAAGGAATCGATGTCGGAGCTATGTGGTACGGAGTGTCGGCGTTGGTGGCCTGCATTGCCGTCTCGTTCGTCGCCCTTCTGTGTGGATGCTGCGGCAAAAAAAGCAAAAATGGCCAAGATGTTACGGTAGACCAGAACTCGAAAAAAGAATTGGTCAAAACGGTAAGTCGCAGATCGATGTCTCCCATTCCACCTGCAGTTACATTCAGATGTTGATTCAGGCGAAGGGAGCAGTGTCGGGGGTTTCGATTCGCGAGCGCAGCTTGGTAGGCGGCAAAAGCGTGAATTCAAGTGGGTCGTCGTCTGTGTCGGAAAGGGCGTCGAAACCCCATCCAGAGTTGCCTACTGTGCATGAATTCAAGTAGAGTCCTTCGTGTTGGTCAATCTGGTCAACGTAAGGCCAATCTGTCATTTTAGAGTGAGAAAAGGCCTTGGTGCAGTGACTGTAAAATCTCTGAAATCCCCGAGGTCGAAGAAATCGGCGAAATCGAAGAAAGGATCTGGAGCATCATCGAGCTCATCAAAAAGGCCATCGGGGAGCGGAGGGCCAGAGACTTCCTCTGGTGCATCACAGAAAACGCCAAGCAAATCGCCTACTACTTCGATCAGATCGGTCAGTCCGCTTGATGGGACATCGTTGAAGAAAGTGACGGCATCGCGAGAATCTCCGAAAACTGCAAGTGTATCAGCAAAGGGGTCGACTGTATCGAAGACTGCATCAGCAGAAGATTCTCGGGAAGCTGATGGCAAAAAATCTCCAGACCAGCGAGAAGTGCTCTCGCCTTCGATTAAAACATGCAGGATTTTGGATTAAGAAGACAAGATTCGCACCGCGATCACTGCCTTGCCTTGTTTTGTTATTCTGTGGGCGTCTCATTTTTGTACTGGGCTGTACTGGTCGATGTATCACTTACTGAAGTACATGTTGACCCAAACTGTGGGGGAAATTCTCCCTCTACTAGTCATTGCAATCGGTACTACAGTTGAGCCCGTATATCCGCCTAGTGTCTCCGCACCCATTGTTACGCGAAAAATACCAGTATCCAAATGTACGAAAATCACAAGGTTTCCATGCCTGTTCTACCATGTAAAGTACTCGCCATCCGCCGATATCGCACTCCAAAGCGAGGGACACATAAAATCAACATCCTGATCCGTTTACACCATTTACATGGCCAGAAGTTAGCTGGCTACTGATATTTTTATACAGTACCTAGGGAATCGAACCAACCCAAAATGCGTCAGCCCTTCTCTGGTCAAACTGTTAGTAACATCAAGTAGCTACTGTACGATGCCTGTGCTGAAGATAGTTCTCACGATTCTACAAAACTACCGTACTTCACCTTACAAACGAGGTCTATATAGTTCTGGGAAGATTTTTTCGGCGGCATTCGGGCACCGTTTGACGGATTTCGATTAAATTTGACCCCAGCGTGAGGGACATGCTACCCGAGAATCCTACGATCGGATTTCGCGATAATTTGATCGAAGATAATTTGATCGTAGAATATGAGTCCGCAAGTTTGACCAGGGAAGGGCTTAGTACCTTTACAGTGCGAGCTTGATGATGGACTTTGCGCGTGAAGCGTAAAGTACAGTCAGTAGGTACGAAGCATCATTTGGCAGTGTTGCGCGGCGTGGCTGATTGTGTAGCCTTGGTGGCGACTGGGTGGTCGAAGATTGTGACATGGCTCCATTGGGCGCGCAATCGTCGGTCGCAGAAACCAATATCCTTCATGCGTGGCCTGATGTATCGACATTGGTAACGGTGAGCACGGTTTCAATAGTCGTCCTTTTGTGCGGGTGCTGTGCTAAGAAGAAAGACGCCACGCAAGCTTTGACAGGTCCCAAAGAAGATCAGAAAAAGAATCAAGCCCCTGGAGATAAAACGGTATGTGCAGCAAAGTTGTGCATGCGAAAACGACGTGCGCAAGAACGACATGGTTTTTTTCAGCCGAAAGGGGAAATGCCATCAATCTCAGTTCGAGGAGGCCAAAGTGTAACCTCGTCGTCCGTATCGGGGAAAAATCTTCCAGATTTGCCGACTGTGCACGCGTTTCAGTAAGTTGTTCTTTGTAATTTCTTCTGGCCTATAAAAATTGGGATGTCGGTCAAATTTGACCGATTAGTGGCAGAGACAAAAGACGATTAAGTATTGTAAGAACATATGCTTTTCAGCTTGAAGAAAAAAATTGGAGAGAAAGTTCAACAATCGCTAAGGCCCTTGACTGCAAAATCATCCGATGCATCTCAGAAACAGATTAGCCCATCGCAAAAAGAACCCAGCCAGTCTCAGAAGATACCCTCGGCCAGGACAGCACGCGAGCCGACACAGAAACCTGGAGTCTCTCAAAAGCCATCAATTGCTTCGCAAAAACAAGGCGATGGTACTCAAAAAACTGAAGGTGCCTCTCTCAAGACGGCAATCGCACCTTCAACAACTCAAAAAAGCGGTGCACCGGAAACGTCGAATTTTATGAAAACGTGCAAGAGCTCGAAGTAAACGAGGCTTCTTCAAGTATCTTACTGTAGGTTGTGATGCAGTGACCTTTGGTGTCTGAACAGCCTAAAATCTTTTTGACTAAACATGTACTCCTGGCTAAATATCAAAACTGATCCTCAAACCTGTTGCATTGTACACAGTCCAGTGCCAACCCGTCTGTAAGATCTTCAACGAGGTGTCATAGAGGGACACTTTGCGTGGGAACTCATTTCTCTTTCCTGGAGAGAGGCTGGTTTCTGAGCACAGACTTGTAGGGTGGCTTTGGATCGATCGACACTGGTTGTTAGGTGCGCACCTTCCCCCAAGACAACTCTCCTACTACACTACATAGTACGCTTCGCAGCCACTATACGAGTATACATCTGAAAAATAAAGCGCTTGCCTATTTTTGCGGGCCTTTATGACGTGAAATTCTAGTCGGAACTTCAAAACGCCATTTATGTCAGATTCCTAACATTTTTGAAGTTTTGTCTCTATTGCCATAATGACGCAAAGATCAGCAGTGCCCATTGATCGTGGCTGGGCGTGGGTAATAGTGACAGCTGCATTCATGAATTTGTTGTTCCTAATTGGAATCAGCAAATGTTTTGGAATATTGTTTGCCGAATTGATCGAACTGTACAATGGCACTGCCTCGGAGACTTCGACCATGTTGGCTTTGGCAGCTGGACTGAGCCTGTTTACTGGTACGATTTTGCTGTTGTTGCATTCCCATTGGTCTGTAGTACCTGACCTGATTAGCCACACACACAGTGCGAAATCTATCCTGTCCGATTTACCTTTTAGCCCCTTTGGTAACAACAATCAGCGACCTCTACACCTGTCGCCTAGTGTCCATGATTGGAGGCCTTATTTGCTGTCTCGGATTCTTAGTGCCTGCATTTTGCACATCGTTGGAGCAAGTAATTATCTCTTTTGGCATTCTGACAGGTACAGTATGCGATATAATTTCTGATTGATTTCGTCTAAAAATCATTTGACTTGAGGTTTGGGCTATGGCGTCTGCCTAACACCGTCAGCAATCATCGTAGGCCGATATTTTGAGCATCATCGCTCACTGGCCAACGGCCTGATGTTCTCTGGTAGTGGAGTTGGTGGCATGCTGATTCCCTTAGTGCTTAATTATATCATCGAACAGTTTGGCCTGCACGGTGCCTTTTTAATTCTGGCTGGTTTCGCTCTCCAAACTGTGGTCTTTTCGGCTTTATACAGACCCTTGGAATACTGGACAAGGACGGGAAAACGTGTATCTTCAGATTCAGAGGAAGCATTAGAGGCAGGAAACGAGCAAGTGCAAGTGGACGAAGGGAAGACTAGCGGTGATAAGCTATCCGAAATTGGAAAATCCGATGCGTCCATCATGAATCGACGACGTTTATCATCTTCAGGAATAGTTTACAAGAACGATAGCTCAAATCTTCGACCACACTCATCCGTATCGCGCCTATCCGACCGAGGTCTTTTAAGCCCTTCTATCTCCAGATTAAACGATGACAGAATGACAGATGTATCTAAAATGACATTATACTATAGTGCCCTTAGCATAGCCACGTGGATGCCGGGCCCCGACGGTCATCCAGAAACTTCACACTGTGGCCATGAAGGTGAAACTGAATTAAGCGATCGAAGAAGAGATCAGTCAACCAGAGGATGCTGGAGACTTTTCCGAAGGCTGTGTTTTATGCGAGGGGCCGGTGGTTCTGCGCTACCTCTTTTTGACTTTCAGCTTCTACGAAATTGGCGATTTGTACTTTTTGTCACCTGCAGCATGTTCATGCTCGTGTCGGCTTGCATCGGAATGATCATTCCTCCGCACTGTAACCAACTAGGATTGACCAAGATTGAAGTGGCAGTCTTGCTTTCTGTTCAGGGTAAGTCGGTCAGGATGGACCCGGGTAATCTACATAATTTATCGTAGCGTATTTCTAAATTAAATCAGGCGAAGTCCTCTCTCATTGTCTCTCCTTCAGGTGGAGCGGATACAGCTGGTCGACTTTTGGTGGGCTTTATTGGCGATCGATCATTCATCAAATCCAGACGGCATGTCATGGTTGGCGCGTGCTGCCTCATCGCTACAGTCGCTACATGCGTTAGTATTTTTCTCACAACTTTTTGGAGTCTTTTGATCTACCTAGTCTTCTGCTCATTGGCTATTGGTGCCTTTACTCCCATGATTCCCGTCGTTCTGGTAAGTCTGCATGTCTAAGCAATAGTCCGACGAACCTGCATTTCCTCGACACCTTCAGGTTGACCTCGTCGGCGTCGATAATCTCAGCCGAGCTTGGGGAATAACTGTGTTCGTGGAAGGATTTTCAGTGACCTTGAGCCCTTTGATTATTGGTGCCTTACGAGATTTGACTCTGTCGTACACGAGTGGTCTCATATTCCTTGATGTGTGCTTCGCCTTTGCCACTTTTTGTATATTCGTCGTTGTGGCTTTGGATTCCAGGCACCCTAAGGCTGTGACAACCTTTCATGGGACTGCGCCCGAATAAACGTCTTACTTCAATGAGTCAGGGCTGGAATAGTTTGTTATCCATTGAAAACCACTTTCTTTGTACTCTAGAGCACGAACCCAGCTTTTCCTTGTTTGCACCGTTCCTATTTCTTCTCAGGAATGTTTTATACATGCGCTTTTCAGTGCTAACTCGGTCAAGCGTAGGCACTTGCTCGTACAGAATGCTTACCCGTGAAGCCTCCGCCCATCGCTCGTTCTAGATTCCTTTATCGCAAACAAGCCTTGCACCAGGTTCTTTCACATTGAATGGGATCTGGTCCTGAGCATTTACATAGTTGTTTGCCATGTGATCTATACAGCATAACAGGTGACGGGGAGGCCGTTCACGTGAACGTATCGATCTGCACGTACGTGTAAAACCCAAGGCTGCCTAGTGCGTTGTCGCTGAGGAAGCCAGTTTCCAGAGCGAGTTCCCACGACGAGTCGAAAAGTGAGGGTTCTCCGAGTGGCATGCATCCGTGCCGTGTTTCATCACCCCGTTTCGATGCACCCAATTGAAAATTGTTTATAAACTAATGTTTGTTATCTGAATTTATGGCTCTGCACTCTGCTTCAGTTCCAGTTGACCGAGGGTGGGCGTGGGTCATCGTGGCGGCTGCCTTTATGAATGCAGCTATTCTGATAGGCATGTTCAAATGCTTTGGAATGTTCTTCGCTGAAATGTTGGAAATGTATCATAAATCAGCCTCGGGCACATCGACCATGCTGGCCTTGTCTGGGGGACTAAGTTTATTTCTTGGTAAGATGTGTTTTTTTGCGCAGGCACTATGTTCTCTCTTGATACCAAAGTCGTAATTACAGGTCCGTTGGTAATGGTGTTCAGTGACATGTACACGTGCAGAGTGATCTCAATGATCGGCGGTGTGTTCTGCTGTCTCGGCTTCCTTGTGCCAGCTTACTGCACCAGTGCAGAGCAGATAATCGTCACATTTGGAATTCTGACTGGTGAGTCACAAATCGTACCTGATCCTGTCTGGGCTTGGATAGCGTATGCTTCTAGGAATCGGCTATGGCATGTGCCTTATGCCGGGCACAGTAATCGTGGGTCGATATTTCGAACGCCATAGATCACTGGCCAACGGAATCCTGTTTTCTGGAGGTGGTGTTGGGGGCATTATCGTGCCCTTCTTTCTCAACTATATCATCGAAGCCTTCGGTTTTCGCAGTGCATTAGTGATTTTGGCTGGCGTTGCATTGCAAGTGGTTGTGTTCGCAAGCTTCTATCGCCCATTAGTTTATTGGCTGAAGCTCGAGCGGACGTTGCCTGTCGAAGAGCCAGGGGAAGAAGACGTCGAAGAAGAATTCAATGAAAAGGAGATTCCTGTTATGGAACGCTTGTATTCCGTGCCAGAGGACAGGTGCCTGGAAAATAGTTTTGCGGGGAGTCCGCCCGTAATTCGCAACGGACAGCGCGAAAGTCTTCATTTTCGCACGTCATTACCCGTTTTGTGCAATAGCGAAAAAGCTAGCAAACGTCGTGTAACCGCTTTACGAAACGCTGATTTTGGAAGCAAAGAAATCGGGTCGAATGCATCGTTATACTTTAGTACATTGGATATTGCCTCATGGTGGCCTTCGCCGGATCAGACCGCATCCCCTTCTGATCACTGCGGGCGTGAAACAATAATTAATGGCTCTGTCTCAGCACCCGCCCCCGGCTCGCCTGTAAAGGCGTGTACTGATAAGAATAAGTACAGAGCCCTCTTTAGACGCATGTGTTACGTGAAAAGTGCGGAGGGCGGTGGTGAGCTGCCGCTATTAGATTTCTCCTTAATGAAGGAAACACGATTTCTGCTTTTCGTCACCAGTGCAGCCTTCTTCATCCCAGTCATGTACATTGGAATGATCATCCCGCCCCATTGTCTAGAACTGGGCATGACAAAGACAGAAGTGGCTGTCTTACTCTCCATACAAGGTAAGTATCACACTCCAAATATACACGCCCCTTCTCGTTTGGCCTCTCTAAATATTTACACATTTTTGTATTCAGGCGGAGCAGATACGGCTGGCCGACTATTGGCTGGCTTTTTGGGCGACAGGTCGTTCGTGAAATCAAAAAGAAAAATAGTGGCATCTGCTTGCTTCATTGTCTGCTCGGTGACCACGTTTGCTGCCGTGCTGTTGAATACGTTTTGGGGACAAGCCGCTTATTTGATCGTCAGTTCGGTAGCCAGAGGAGTCTACGTGGCCATGATGCCCGTTGTACTGGTGAGTTGGAGAGGCCACCTGAGCCTGGCACAACAAAGACTAATATTTATGCAGGAGTACATGGGCAAGGATGCACCACGATTGTGGCTCCCCTTGAAAGGGAATCTGCCAACCAGACCCGCACCTGGGAACATCCCCTGGGAAGACTTAAAAGCTAGCATGTTTGCAGGTTACACACGTGCAGGACTGTATGGGAGGGCAGATACCTTCCACTGTAGCAGTGCAAACTATGTATAGTGTGTACGCTCTGGCTTCGTCGGAGGGCAGAGCGAGTATCTTCTCCTAGCTCCTACCGCCTGCGGAACCGTCTGTCCATTTCAGGTAGACTTGGTTGGAGTGGAAAATTTCAGCAGAGCTTTGGGTCTGCACGCTTTCGTGCAAGCATTTGCAGTCACACTGAGTCCAGTGGTCATTGGCGCACTGCGTGATTGGACACTGACCTACACGAGCGGATACATGTTCATCGCATCTTGTTTTGCAGTGTCTGCAGTGTGTGTTATTATGGTTATAGCTGTTGACAGAAAGTCACAATAGTAGTCTGCCTGTTTTATTGTTCTCTACTCCTTTTGTTGCATTACCTTTTAAAAGTGTCATACTTAGAAATGAGTTGAGTCGCCAGGGAGAATTAGTGTTTCACTGAACATATCGACTATCACTAACAAAGACACCAGCAAGAATGCCAGGCCTTCATCGCAAAAAACTATCGAGTTTTGAAATAGACCTGACGAACATATGCCCCATGTCAAGCTTCGATGTCTTGCAAGCCCGAGACAGGATATATCTATGATTTGGGACGGCCGTGTGTCACATCGCATCTTAGGATACGCGAGACAGTTGCGTCTCCTTTTGCTCCCGCTATGAATTCTTCTTTCGACAATTTTCCGTCCTCGTTCTTGTCCAGCCTTTTGAAAATATTGTCAGCCAACTCAGTTGGATTCATTACGCCTGATGTCAGGTCCCAAGCCGTCTCACCATATAGCGGGCCGATCATTTTATGGATTGCCTGAAACGCCCCGCTACTACAGAAGAGTTCAGATTTGGGTGATAAGAGATGACTTACTGTGATTGTCGATAATAATTCCGACTTTGAGATAAAATTATCCTCATCTGCGTCGTACATGCGAAATGACCAGGCCAATTTTTGCTCCAAGGTTCCCCTGGATGTCACGCTGAGGGCGCAGAGAAATTCTAGAACCAACTACAGTAAAAGTTTGAAGGGTCACGCCAAGGCTCGAAAGAGAGTAGCTGCAACAGGCTGAATGGGCCTACATAGGAGAAGATACCGCGGGAGGTGAATGGTCTCAAAAACACTACATCGTGGAAGAGCGAGGCACACAGGACGGTTTCATGCCTCATCTGGAGCTGCGTATCGACCGGCCATCGATGGTTACCGCATATGGCTCCGTGGGCGGCCAGTCAGATAGTCAAACACACTTTCTTCTCCACAGGCCAAGCACACCTATGCCCCAAAACAAACGCTGAAGCACAGAGGTCCTTTACAATCAGCATGCTCAAAATATAAGGACAGTTTGTCCAATCATACATCCTGGTGATTTGACCATCCTAAATGTAGAACGTCATAGATGATTGCGAAACCGACCCCTGGTCTCTTGCATCAAGCAAGAAAACAAACACTCGGAAGCTTCCGCTAAGAATTCAACCGTCTCTTCTGTAGGTTCTGCAAACTTAAGAGAATGTTTCAACTTTTAGCGCGACGGTTTCTAATGCACAAAAAACAATGCCTAGCTGGAAGTTTCCATGGTGCACTTACCTCGAAAATCAATGAGCCCGTTCTTGTCAACGTCAAAAGCCCGGAAAACTTGCTCCGCAAAAGCAGTGGGGTCACCCCCAGGGAATATGTATGAGTATATCCTGAAATGGATTACGTGTTACAGCACGTGTGCTCACGATCAGTAGGTCAACAACAGGAAGCCAGGCAGTTATTCAGGCTTACTTTTGAAAATCTTTCAGCCCCAAATGCCCTGACGGACAGTCTCGCTTGAAGTCTTTGTACCATTCGTTGATTTCCTCTTCAGTGAACTCGGTCCCGTTGACCAAATCAGTAATTTGCTCAGGTCGTAAATGACTATGCCTATGACCCATTGTCAGTTCCTGCTCTAACGTAGCCCAGTCGTTGGTAGTCAGAAAAACGTGTCCTGACCTCAAAGGAGGTAGTCGACCAGAAAAGCAGAAGGCACTACCAACAAATCGAAGTCATCGACTGCCCCGGTCGAGCATTCTTGTGTGGCCGAGCGAGAAGAGTCGGTGAGGAGGGGTGGTCCTAAGTTCTGTTATCCGGGTTGTCTAGCAACGCAGTCCTTTCACTAGCAACCAATGCGCGTCGACAGTCGGCATCCTCTAGAATTCAGGTAAAGGAAGATATCACGAAGGCGGGGTTTGTCTTTCCAGAACGAGCTTGTCTTTCCTTACCAAGCGCGAGGGTCTGCTGTCGGCTCTCACGCTCGGTTTTCAAGCCTCGGCGAGAAAACATGCAGCTCGCAGGGAAAAATTGATCAGAAAAGAGTAAATATCAATCAAAAAAACTCATGATTTAAAGTGGTTTTTATTGTAATGAATGGCTAATCAACTCGCTCACCTCTTATTATGGACTTGATTGGAGTGTTTTCGGATTCTTGATTAGATCCTTTTATGGCTGCCCGGTTACCATCTCACATTCGACTTCGCAAACTCACGTGCTTAAGTTTTTATTTGCTTTCTCTTCGATGAGAGATAGAATGGCACAATATCAAATAAAACTAAGGCGACCAGTGTGCTGGAAGTTGATCTTTCCAGATCTAACACCAAGGGTTCGACTACAAACGCTGCACTCTGCCCTATCGTTAGGGACACGTGGTAAAGCAAAGTAAGATCGCAGATGACCATCCAGAGTCCTGACAGCTACTGATCTTTCCAGAGAACTGAACCTGAACCACTGAACCATGTAAGCTCACTCATGCTATAGCTGGCTGTGTTCACGCCGAGGCTTGAAAAGCCGTGTCTCACTAGTTATAATTCGAAGATGGCTGTGTTGCGCCATACATACATGGCATTCATCCAGTTAACTTTGATACTATGAGATGTGCAGATCATGGCGGGGCGCTGCAATCACTAGCGCGTCACCAAGTAATTTGTACCGCTGGAACTCTGTGTACTGCACTTCGCGTGACGACAACGCGGGAAGCGTGTACTGTAATCTAGAAAGCACCTCAGGCTGGCTAGTCGCAGAAAACTAACGATAAGCGCTAACCCGATGGTGTCTGCCTCTCTGAAGATAATGTACAGCGCACCCAACGAAGGCAATACATGCACTGGCCAAGTCCGGTGTATTAGACAGCCAAATACACAACTTCCCCACAGGCCAAACACGCCTATAAAACCTGCCTGAGAGATACCAGCATGGGACATACCAATGCCAGGCACTTTCCTCTAAGTCATATCCACGTAAAAGTTCGTTTTAAAAAATTATCGAAGCAGGTGCAATAACTTCCTGTTTTGACTCTCCCTAGGTAAGTGCTGCTTTTCTTTTTGTTCTTGAAAAGCAGCACTTAACACGCTGACATTAGAAAGCTTCTTGGAGCCATTATAGAATAGCATAGATCATATCCGTTGGGTATGTGTCAGGCTAGGAGACAATAGCAGCCTTCGTCTGATTCAGTGTGAGCATGCTCAGGACTCCCGGTTCTGGTTATTGTCTATTGGTCCAATTGTAAATACTGTAGGTACTATTGAAGATGTCGCCTACTCAAGAAGCTGCTCATTAGGCTGTTTCTGATGTCGTGCTCGCATTAGTGCTGCGTGCCAGGCGACAGCACCGAAGATCGTGTGTTCAGTTTTTCCACCCTTATGGAGAGAATGAATCAATCAAAAATCGATATCAGTCTGTATCCCGACCAATAAACGAAACAGCAAGTTCAATTATCATATCATAATATAAAACTGTACGAACCGAAAGAACTTGTGGAGTCCCTTGGTGATATTCATTGTGAGTCCCAACTGGCTTTGTTTAAAATGCTGTCCATCTTGATCAAGCACTAGTGTCTCATTCTTGTCAGCGACTGTGGACGTTTGCGCTCAGCAGGCTCTTCTTTTCTTCACCTGACCATCGTTTCCTGCATTATCCTTTACCGATATAGTAATGGATCCTTTGTGCCAAATATCAAACGATAGCGATTCTGAGAATCGGTCATTGAAAGAATGCAAGTAAGTTGGACTGGGGAGAAGCAGCGCAATATTTGAATATTTTTTAAAATTCGAAAATAAAAGACGCGAAAATGACAAAGAATTGTATTAATATTTTGTCGATCCAAAGGCTTTCTGTTACACAGTGTAGGATGCTATAATACAGGAACACTGAAAAGATACTATGTGATAAGGATAGTCTTGTCAACGAGGCCGTTGCCGGCCCCAGGCATTTGCTCTCCTGTAAATCCTTATCTATACCCGCTTCATTTATAGCCCAGACACAGCCCGGGAAGAACAGCCTTTTTGAGAAATAAAAGTACCTAATCGGTACATTACATTTTGGTTGTGTTTTTTTGTATTTCCGCCCACAATTTCCTCCTTTATCGTTTTCAATGGCATCACAAGTAAAAGTGAAAACTATTCGGGCTTATAAGCAGTATATAGCTCTGATAATTGGTATTTGCGTACGGGAACATGCTGTATCTGGATCAGTTCAGAATTCTTAGCCCCTTAGTTGTATCCCCGGGTAGGGCTCCTTTGAAATCTGATATGCTCGGGAGTAAAAAGTGCAAGTACAGTAGATGGGCAGCCTGTTTGCTAACTGTAAAATCCTCGCTTACAACACTATTCAATCTTCATGAAAGAAAAATTTCTCAATTATCGGTGTTGTCACCAGTCACATTTGACCCTTTTTCCAATTCTAGCATCTCGTCTTCAACTGACGTCACTCACGCCCGCATCCAACCTCTGTTTCCGACCTTCTTGGAGTTGATGGTCTCGAATATCTACGTCTTGGTGGCTTCTGTGCTGGCAATTTCTGCCAATATTACCAGTATTATTATCATACGAAAGAACAAGAATTTGCACAGCGCATGCTTCGTCCTGATATGCCTGCAAAGTGTTATCGTTTGCCAAATGTCTCTCGGCTTCCTCACGAACGCTCTGCTTGAACTGTCCAATCAGCACTTGATGCCTCGTCTTCAATGCACCTTGATTTACTTGCCATCTTTCACTGCAGCCACCCCACTCTCGGCCTTGCTCCCTTGTTCGATAGCCATCGACAGATTGGCCGCCCTCGCAGTTTCCATCAGATATCAAAGAATCTCGAGATACCTCTTGCGAGTTGTCCTGGGCACATGCTTGTTCCTTATGTGCACCAATTCCTTAATTAGTGTTGCCACCACCCCCGGCTCGTTCCAAGAGAAGATCGTTTGTATCAGCGCATTTACAACTTGGCACCCAGTCTTCGCCACCTATTACTTATCGTTGGCCCTCGTGTTCTTCATTCTTTCTATCATCTTTTATTCGAGCATGAAAAGCCTGATAAAACGCGAACGTAATAAGATCCGCTCGATACCCAAGGAATCGGATGAACTGTCGCCGCTAGAGCTACTCTATTCGCAACAGTTGGCTCTGTTGCCCCTGATTGAAAGAATGCTGACCGCCTACATATTCTTGGCCGTCATCCCTCACTTTGCTATCACCATAGCTCCCTACGTGGACAGTGGCCGGCACCAAGCACGCATTATCCTGCATGCGACAACACTCAAGGTCACGTTGGGATTCGTAGATTTTATGGTCCTGGTATCCCGAAGTACAGAATTCAGAAAAACATTGCTCAGCTTCAAGTTTGGCAAGAACAACCATGTGACCAACGCGGCCTGGTGACTGCGCCATCGTGAATCGAGTTGATTCTGCGTCCTAAATGACCGAATAGCTTCGATAAGCGAGTAGGTTGCATCTCTTGCATCATTGATTGTGAGACGGCCCCCTCCTACTGTACTTGGTCTTTTCCTCCAGTGACCGTGAAATGATTTCCCCACTGATCGTGAGTGTACCAGACACAACGAGGAGTCATCACCGAGACATGCGACCTTTCCCTCTGATCTCCTGTCTGATGCGCGAGTACACTATTGAGCAGGGTAGTATTTCAAAACGTGTTGCCTATTGCTGGGAAGAAGCGAGTGCAAACAGAGCAAGAGGTGTATTTTGATGTGTTCATGAGGAGTTATGTCAATTATGAGCATTGCTGGTGCGGATATTGGCCAATAATGTCGTCGATTGTTTGCGCAGTGGAAATTGATCTAGCTCGACGGCAGAATCACACGTTGATTTAATATATATAGATTATATTTCGATAGAGCACTTGATTAACCGACCGTACACTCGCTTCTCATAAAACGACACTATGCAATGATCACTTGTATCTTCTATCACCACCTTTACATTATCACTTCCCATTCCCAACATGCCTGGGCTGTGAAGTCCTTGATCTTAGCTCGCGTTCGCGACAAATAATTATATTATCATTCCAAGAAATGTTGGACTTTACGTTCGTTTGTTGTGTGCCATGGACAATGCTAAAAATGTTGGTTGAACTGACCAACTCCATTCGCTGGCTGGTTCCAGTTATTGTTCCAGGAAGCAAAAAACAAGTGTGCAACAGAGGAGAAATGACGTGACATCCCGCCACATTCCTGACATTTCTCAAATCTTATGGCGGGAAAGCGGGCAAGCGAAGAAACCCTCACAACCATTTCGTTCTCCCATTGCACCCACAAAGAGCCGTCGGACTCGAACGGACGGGCAACAGACCTATTTATAGCTGCAGGGCACAAGATGACCTCATGTTTCCGATCACAAGCTGTTGTTCTATTCTCATCAGCAATAAGCACAGTCACGAGCAGTCATAGCAAGTCTAATTACAGCTCCCGAGGCATCGGTTGATGATATCTATGATTAGCTCGGTGCATAAGCGCTCCACCACATCAACTCTGGCTGGCAGTACCCGCTGCACTCATCGTGCTCGTGCGAACAGCAGGTTCTCAATCGAAAATGAACTTTCCGTATTTTCACCGTCGAATTCCAGTGATTTTCCGATTTAATACCTTTAAAAGTGATTTTCTGCACGCTCTGTAAACAAGAACCTTCGTACGGTATGTTATGAAAATCGAAGTATATTTGGCTTGCTTTCGATTCTTATCGTTATTTGACAATCCATCAGCGCCCCAACTTAAAGTTTCAAGGGAGCTAATGAAGCGATCTGACGTAAAACATACGTGACATTCGCACTTACACGTATGTCATGATCCTTTTGCCGCCTAAATAACGTTATCTGTGCACGCAGTCACCCAGTCTCCTACATCAGCCCGGATCCAAGACCTTTTGCCATTTTGCCTCTTTTGAGTGAGCCTGCCCTTGTCTCTTCCTCTTTCCCAATAGACGGATTACTCGGGAAAAATTTTTAGTTCATCACTGCTTAATCATGGCAAAGAAGTTTCTGTTGGGCATCCGACCGGAATATCATCTAAGGCTGTGATCCTATTTGTGAAATTTAATTACCCTTACGGTTTCCAATCTCTCAGAATCCCGGGCCCATAAAAGTTTTAAAATTGGATTGGCTTATCCCGTATGAGCAGCCATATGAGGGTCATAAAGTATGAATATGCTCCTGATTTGAAGAGAAGCTGCGTCAAAAGAGAGGATTCTGATTCAAGCACGACTTTTTTCAGCGAGCAGATTTCTCGTGGGGGGCAACGCTAGAAAATAGGGTGAGTGCAAACGGTTATTATTGGATCACCAACATTGACTGCTCCCTGGTGTGTCTTATCTACTGCACCACCATTCGATACGAAGTGTCGAAGTTAGGCCCCACTTGCGTCAAGAAGACCTTGACTAGTAGTCATGAAATCCTTCCCTATTAGAGGCTTGATTTTTCTGGTGTAATATTCAAGAAATTAGTCCAGATTTGCACCTGAGTCAGGTTTAATAGGCTTCAAAATTAAATTAAGACGTGCATATTTAAATCTATCTGCGACCTATGGCGAAGCATGTCATTTCAGCTCCGTGCCGGGTTCAAGCAGGTTCAACCAGGTCAGGTCTCTGAATATTCTATCTGAGGAATGTCGTATTTGTCTTGAGCCAGCCAAACCTTCTGAAAAATGGATGGTTCATTCTATCCTCAGGTACAGTGACATACTGTAAGTTATGCTGTAAATATCTCCCCAAACTTGCTCAAGCAAGCCTGACCTGCTTTTGAGTGACCGTTTCAGGGATAAGCTGGACAGTGAGTATCCTTCTCACTAGGTCCTTTTAGCATGTCAGTAGGAAAAAGATGATATTTCTCTCAGGATGGACGTGAAAGTGCCATGCCACGGTGTCCACGGTGCGTCAGTATGTCGTGACAGTGTGACTTCCTGTGTCGTCTATAGCCTTCTGACGCCATTCAAGTGGGAGCCTACGATTGAAAATGAGAATGTGATGACGGCAATCGCAAAATTTCTTCACTCACCGTACCGCTTTTGACGACAAGATGACTACTCATCTGCGCATGGTCACGTCCTGCATGGGTATCTACAGTATGTCCAACTCGCGTGGGCATGGGTTTGGGAGGGTGCGATTGTCATGCAGTGCATGAGCAGATGCATGAGCTGATGGCGATAGCTAGCTGGATAAGCTTTTTGGTGCGTGGCTTCTGGTGCTCTAGGTTTTTCGCCTTCCTATTAAATGAATCTAGCTAGCATTTGAAGCGCGCGGGAAATTCGAATCTAGTATCGATTACATGCCAATCGATTTCACTTTCACATTCTGATCCTTTTTTCAGAATTTGCAAACTCAACGCCAAATCATGAATCAGAGTCTCGTTCAAAACGATTCCATCACCGAGTCCGTTATATCAGTCGAAGAATGGCGGCACCGCGTCGAGACCACAACTCTCTTCTCCCTTTTCGGTTCCTGCGGCATCGTCCTCAACGCCCTCCCGATTATCCTCACATTTGGCACCGATATGCGCAAGAATAATGTGCACGTAATGGTGGCCAGTTTGTCGATCGCTGATTTCCTGTTCAGCATTTCCTTCGTTTTTGGCCAAACCCAGTACATCCTATATCGAGAACAGATCAATCCAGTCGGGTGTCGATGGCTGGCATTTTTCACTTTTACTACAGCTTTTTTTGAATTCATTTTCCCGCCTTTTCTTGCTGTCAATCGATACATCAGTTTGTACTATTCTCCTATTTATGACCGGGTGTACACATTGAGGAACATAGTTCTGATGGTCCTTGGCAGTTGGGTCTTCTGTACAATCATCCCTTTAATCTTTGTTTTAAACGGGAGATCAGGCTTTGACGACGATAATCTGCACTGTTGCATCGTAGTCAAAGATAGCCACATAGGATGGACCATATTCTATTGGCTAGTCATCATTGGACCCTTGGTCTCATTCTGCGATGGTACAATGATGTTCTGCAATTATAAAATTTATAAAAAATTAGCAGATCACGGGGAAAGTCAAAAACTAAAAACTAATGTGGTACGTCAAAATAGAGAGCTCCTGTATTTTCTGATAGCCGATATGGCCTTCCCCATCCTTTTCCACACCACTTACCACGTGGCCAAGTTCATATCAGTCTATCGGCACGACCTGGTGCAGAAACGTACATTCACAGTCTTGTATTTGATCAACTCGTGTGTACGGGGTGCCACCACATTGACCATGCTGCGCCCCTACAGAAATGCTGTCAGACGTGTGTTTTGCTGGTTTTGCAAAAGTGGCAACAGAATTGCGCCAGCTCAAAGCACTATGAATAATGGGAAAATGGAGGAAACGAGGCAATGAGTGCTTGTGCTGTTGGTGGTCGAAGTTTGCCAGTCATTTTTGCTGGAGTGCTGTGGACTGTAATATTATTGCCTGAGTATCTGTCTCTGTTGTGCTACAGTGTGACCATGCCACCTGTTAGTCCTGTATGTATGTTTTAAGTGATGTACTCTGGTAGTGAAGTATGTAGTAAAGACACAGTGTACTTTTGGGAGATCATGCCATGCATCCTACCTGATTCCCTCATAACGTAAAAAAATGTCGAGAAATCTTTTTAAAAAAGCCATCAAACATTAGACTGTCAGCAGAAGTTATGGAAAACGGTCTCCTTGGTCACAGGTGCCTTTAGTCGGCATAAGCGACAGCACCTTGCTCGAACCAGTGCAGATGGATTTCAATCGACCAACGAACAGGGGTTGCATGAGTGAGTTTCAGCGGCCGCGGTAGTGTAGGTTGGAGGATCGTGCACCTGTATTGCTTGGGAGCGAGTGGCTGGACTCGTCCCGGGTTTGATTCCCGGTGACAGAGGCCGGTTTGCGAGCCTTAACCCCTCGCTGACCTTGCAAGCTACTTACTGTCGAGGTGCCCCGAGTGGAGAGACGGATGCCGAACGAGGAGACAGTCTCTGCTGTCAAACACCAGCAGGGTTCAGGCCACTTGCCATCGTCCGAGGAACCTGGTATCTGGTGTTATAGTTGTTGTTTGTGCGAGTGCGACAGCTCTTCTTCGCTCTCGTACCGGCGGGTGCGGGCTGATCTTACAAGCGAGCGGTCCAAGGTCTTCAATAGCCCAAGCCTGGTAGAAAGGCTTATTCCTGGAAAGTATCGATCACTAAGACCCCGATCCCTCAGGCGTGTCTGCCGCGCCTCCCAAGGGTGCCTGCAACTGCTCTGTGCAATGATACACTAGCCTGGCTGCTGGTCGAATGCACCCGGTCCTAAGATGCCTACGCTGACGAACAATTCCACAGTCGGTGGCGCAGTAAAGACTTCTGTCAACACCAGAGGATCCTTTACGAAGCACAGCAGTGCACGACGATGTCTCAACGGTCCTAGATCTTACCCACAGGCAAATCCGCAGACAAACCAAGTACCTGCCCTGGAGTCAACTCCTGGACTCTTACAGTATGAAGCAAAGGAAACGACGACCGCAGAGGCCCTTTGAGAGTATGCTAATCGAAGTCCCTGGCTGGCGCCTGGCCTGCCCCACGGTTCTGCCAATGGGGTGGACAACATAAGGGGTGGCTCCCCACAAATTCAGAACAAAACAGATGGAACCGAATCGAGCGAAAACAAGCAAGGGAGAGCCCGATCTCTCCAGGCGGCGTGCTCTTATACCGCCCTGGCTCCTCCTCACCGAGCCAACTGCCCAAGGCACACCCCCAAGAACTCCAGGCGCCCCCAAGCGGCAATGGTCACAACACTGGCCCATAATGCCCTCATGTGGAGGTACTCCTAGCGGAGACGCATCCCCCCCCCCCCCCCCAAAGGATCAAGGATACCATTTCAGGCGCAGTGAAAACCAAGAGCGACCAAAACCATGCTGTTACAGTAGCTGTGAGTCAATCTACATAGTGCCTACCCTTCCGCCAAAACAGTATGGCGCCTCCTCAACACACTAATTCCCATGTCCCTGAAACTTCTTGATTGCACGGTCAGCGTGACCTCTCAAAACATTGTCATCAGTCCCACCGGACGATCCTTCGATTCACTTTCGTTGGCCTGATGAGTCGGATCATTTTTTATCAGCTCGCTCTATTATCTTATCAATCCTGATTTTAATTGCCCATTAAGCACATCTGCCACCCACGGCTGTCATATGCCTCATCCCGTTGCCCTTGTCCTCTCACACTCGACTCCGAGTAATGCCTGTCACAAATGAACTAAGCATAGTCTCCTGCCTCATCGCCCTTCTCAATAAATTCATTAGTGGAGCCTACAGTAGCCTCTGTGGATGCAAAAATAGCAGATCGGCACACCTCAGAGCATGACAGCCAGTCAAAGCCCTACTCGGCCATCCCAGCACTGAGTAATCTCTAACGGCATCGAACTTTGCTAAGAGAACTGCCAATTACGCCCAAGTCAATTTCGGCTCGTCCCTGCAGCCAGATAGCACCCGCAGGCGCGAGCCATCTTTGCCTTCCTGTCCTGACGACTCGGCATGCATTAGTGGTACGCGCCACACAAATCTACAGTACTCCACTCCCTGCGAGCCGAGTCCCCAAATCCAAGCACGGACATTACACTTTTACAAAACCAGCGTTATTGTAAGATCAAATAGGAAACAGGCAGCGTATTAATAATATACAGCGATAGTACATCAGTCAAGTTTTTGTATCCAACACATAGTTCAGAGCTTAATAGGCGGAAATCATAACAGAAAGCACAACTGACACTCGCATCCTTTGCAAAAATAAGCTGCTTTTTCACAGCAAAAAACATTACATTACGAAAGCGCAGGAATTTTTCACCTCTCGTCAGAACATAGCTTTTACATGTCCCGAACGAAAAAACCAGCCACCTACTGCTCAAATAACCGTATGCTTTGGTCCATAAAGCAGAAATTAAACCAAATACGAGCCTTTATCCTGTTTTCTCAAAAATCTTTTACCTTGCACAATGCTGGCACATCAAAAAACATTAAAAATTAAAAAACTGTTCTTGAAAAGTCTTTTGCAGAGGAAGCTGAGGAAAACCTATCGACATAGTGCGGAAAGGGAATGGTTCACCTTAAGGGGAAAACCATTCCTCAGAGAAAACCTACGCACTCCATCCGAATTTCGTAAAGTGTTCCAAGCTCGCGACAACGAGAGTCCCCACAATGCCTTCTACTTATCCTGGCAGCCGATCGAATGGCGTACGAGCAATTGATCCTTGCACCTTGCAAACACTCGCTACACACCACTTTACACTCTCTTTGATTCCAAAATTGCCACTGCCGAAAACTCGTCATTCGTTTCCCGTAGGTCAAAGAAGCATGCTTTGACGACGGCTTTTGTTATTGGCTTGTCCATTTTGATTATATTGACTGTTGTGACTAACACCACCGCCATGATGGTTGTGACGATGATGGTGGTGGTGGTGGTTGTGGTAATGATGGCGCTGACCAGGATCACGACTCAAATGAATGCCAGGAAGGTTGAAGATCGAATCAGCTATAAGAAAAAACTTTCATTAACTCGTTGCCCCCCCACCAGACTTCCATTATGCCCCGCTGCGTTCAACCACTCTGCCACCCCCACAAAACCTAATGCAACGTAACTGAGACGCTTACTATCTTGTAACTCGTGAATTTCGGATGGCAGGCTGGCGAAAAACGGATGGTACAACGAGTTCCTAGCGCTGATTCGTCTCTTGCCTTCGTACTGCAAGAACTGAGCCAACAAATCTAAACCGTCCACGTCCAATCGAGGTGCATGATTCACCAATGGCTCTGGCCTATAATTCGGGAATCGATAAGCCAGAAATTCGGTCGACGCAGCCAATTGAGGATGTAAATGCGGCTGCGGCGTCCCGAGAGCGCGGAATATCAAATGCAACTGCTCTTCCACTGTACTGCCTGGGAAAAATGGACGCCCCGCCGCCATTTCGTATAATATACAACCGACACCCCTAAAATAAAACAACCTATTCTTATTATGCTCCCAATAAACCGCTTGACAACTCTAAACAAACAAATTAATCTTCCGCAACATTTTTAATCCGCCCAACCAATTTGCAGAAATCGAAAATATGATTTACCACATGTCAATGTAGGTTGAGTAATCGGTCGAGCCCAGCAAGACGTCTGGTGGACGATACCACAATGTCACCACTTCGTGAGAGTAAGTTTTCGTCGGAACAGACTTGGCGCGCGCCAATCCTTAAAAAACAGTTTAATTATTATTACCTTTCCTTTCCCTCATTAAACAAATTACTATTCTTACCAAAATCAGCCAACTTCAACTCGCCCATTTCGTTAATGAGCAGATTCTGCGGCTTCAAATCTCTGTGTAATACCCGACGTGCGTGGCAGTACGATAAACCGCGCAATAATTGAAACAAGAATAACTAAACAAAAATCAAACTTTCTTCAATTTGTTGCGTGATTAGGCTCGTGAAAATAAAGATAACTCACCCGAACATTGTTCATACTAAGAATATTACCGCAATCGTCCATGTACTGTTTCAAATCGCGATCCTAAAATAATCGTATAATTGGTGCCAACAGAAATAAACCAGGCGTGTCCAATGAAAACGCACATACCAAATATTCGAAGACTAGCGTAAGCGTCCTATCCGTGTGAATAATGTCGTGCAGCGTGACCACATTGGCGTGACGTAAATCTCGTAACAAACTGACTTCCCGAATGGCCGTACATGGCGCCCCTTCTTCTTGTTCCAAACGGATCTCTTTCAAAGCCACCAACGTGTCCGTCAATCTTGACCGCCCCTTGTAAACTGTCGCGTACGTGCCTTCGCCAAGTTTTTCTAATTTCTGATACGATTCTAATTTTCCAAACCCAATTTCGCTCTAAAACGAAAATTTCTACAATTCAGCCTTCCCGCACTCCGCTGGACATCAAAATTATGTTCAGCCCTCCCACAGTTACATTTTCGAGAAAAGCATAAAACATTTCATTACCACTCACCAAAGACACGCGTCTGTTTTTCCTCGTCAGCGGTTGGTCCAAAGTGGGAGTGGCATTCAATTTCTCGACCACGCTCAATGGCAGTCGCAGGTCGGCCGGCAACGAGAGACGCTTTTGTATGTCTTGCTGAAAAGAAAAAAATCAACTCCAGTTTAAACATCTCAAATTCACAATTCCAAATCATTCCCAACCATTCGCTAGCACTTCACTCAGTCTGTTCCTTCACGTTTTATCCCCCGATCCTTCCGACTGACACCCGCTAGGATTTGTCCATCCAGAATCAAAAATATATTCCATTCACGATGCCCAACTAGTCCTTTATCGATAATCACATAATAGAAACTCAAATAGCATCAAGAAAGTTCGCATCACACTCTCCCTATTTCGTTTGACGTCAAATTCCCCCGAGACACCCTCACAACCAGTGACTTTTTCATACAAATCGGAAAAGCAAAGTTGAGGCTTGCAACAAACTCGACAGCACTTTAAAAAAATTAAAATTATGACAGCTCACCTCGCTCCATCGCCGCCCAGAAGGTTTTTGGCGCATACGAACATTGATCGATTCCGGCGACGCCACGTCGTCGCTACACGACGGCGACGCTTCTTCACTTTCGCCATCCGAGCCGATACTTGGATGCTCTTGAACCACGGCTAAAATCAAAGCCAACTCCTATCGATCACATCATCTCTAGACAATACACACTCTGGGACAATATCTCACAGACACAATCGTATATTCCTCGATTCCGGACCTCATTCCTGTTCATCCACCACAAATTCCTTTCTCAAGTCAAAACAACCCGAAAAACTGATCGCTCGTCAACCGAGGGCGCCTAGCCGTCTGTCAAAACCGCCAACTTACACAGGCTCACGGAATTTTTCATAAGAAACCCGTTCTGATGCCTGCTTCGTCCACTGCCTCGTCGCCGCAACGAGAGACGACTTAGCCAGCTGACGAAGGACCTAGTGGAATGTTCTTGGCGACAAGATCCAGTCTCGTCGTTATCATTGTGCCCCGACGATTCGCCATTTCCACTCGTATCACCATTACAAAAACGTTGACTTTCACCAAAACTGTGAAACGTGGCCGACTTCTTCATTTGACACCCTTCTGGTATGGGTTCCATAAGCGGCGTCGGACGCCAAGTCGACGCCGCCATCGACACGGTCATGTGCATGAAATGGCCTTCCTCCCACAATCACGATCCCCGATATCGATCAGTGCAGCCAGACCAGAACGACAAACTAAAATCCCACCAACATAATACGAGATATCACCCTGACGGCGAGATCCAGACCACGATAAACCCACAAACGCTGATGACGGACCCGAACTAGTCCGCTCCTGAAACAATACGGCCACATATTAAGCGCCAATTTACGCCCACGCGCGCGCTAGCTAGTCACTTAGGTAGGCCGGCCAAGATCATAGTCTTTGCATGGAAATCAACTTTGCGACAGGCCGATGCCTCAGACGGATTTACGGGCGCCATTCAGATTTCACTGAGGACTCATTCCGTCCGCGTCCTATCTTTACAACTTTAGTCCCTACTACGACGACAGCGGGACCGTGTTCAGCCTCCCTCTTTCACTCGGCTGACGAGGCGGAAGCAGCTGCGGCCCTACTTCGTCCATGCCAGCCAGAACCCCAAGCCCGGAGCAAGCAAAGAACGAAGGATGACGTCCGTTTTAATCAATACCTATTACACCTCCGGCGCGCATGAACCGAAGAATGAGAAAGAGGCTAGAAAACGAACGTTCCAGAAGCCGTCCATAGCGGCCACCCCAGACGTACGTGCACTGTGTGATTTAGCGTTTAGGCCCTTGGGGACAGCTCCCTCCCCGCCCACGGTCCTCGCGCTCTCCCGCCAGCCAGCCATATGCGGCAGTCATTAGCGATCAATACGAAACGCCGCGACGCCTTTCTCAACTCCTTCCGTTCGTACAGCGGCTGCCGACCATACGAAATTATCTTGGGCATAGTTGGAGGGGCGGACGCCATCGATCGCCTCCCACCGCCAGTCGCCAATATATTCCCAGTTCATAAAATGGATCACCCGCACGGTTTCCGTGTTTACAGCCTTTTTCGCTAGGCTTCTTCAAAATAGCTGAATCCGATTACCAGCCTTCTCAAGGATTCACCACTGCTCGAACCATAAGCGGCACTCAAATGCACCTGAGACCTCTCCCCTGCATTCCTCGCACATCAGCTCATCTGGAAACAACTCTAAACAACTTCTATCCAACAAAATTCGCCCCCCCCCCCCCCCCAATAAACTCACGCAACCTTCATTCAACGATACACGAACCATCCGAACTGTGCCGATACGCTGAGCAAACTAACTGTTCCCCTTTCCATCACTCATCATCAAATTCAAAACCAACACTTATCCAAATAACAACGCTACTGCCAATATAAATCCATGAAATTTTCCATTTTTACACACTAAACTCATCCATCAACGTGACGCGCACTCCTCGTCTCCTCGCGCTCATCAACCCGGCAGCTGGCCGGCTTCGAACACACACGACACCAACACCTGCGACGAAAAACCCTTCGTTTATAAAATTTACGACCACACGTCGCAAACGGTCTCGATCAGTTTAGTGACTGATGCAAATGCACAAACCAGCCTAACCTTGCCAACCGCACCGCAGAACTGCGCTATAAACAACTTAGATCTCCAACAACACCCTCAACCCCTGCGCCTCAATCGCACCACTGACACTGCCTGCACTGGCCAACTGCCCGCCCTGCCTACCCTCTGATTCACCGCACCACCGCTTCTAATCTCCGCCGACGCCTTATCGCCATCAACCGACCGAGACCTTATTTTGGCGCCACTAGGCCATCGGAAACGCATTACCCACCCGTCTGGCCCTCGAATCTGGCACGTCGAAATATGCCATCAAGCTCACCCTAGCCACGTATATGCAACACAGCTACTAATCGTCACCGGCAACCATATAGTCCTTTTTCTTTTTCTCTAAATCGTTTCCGCTTAATGGCGATAATCACGATGCTAATACATTAGAAACGCTCGACCGACTGGCCATTACGCAGCTGGCATGCCTCAGCGGCATATCTCACCAGACAGGCATAATTATGGACCCTCCTCGGAAAAAAGAGACTGCACTGAGAACGAGATCTCCCCTCATCCTACCCGATCCAATCCCTCAGCTCCCAGCCAAGCACATCGTCTAGATCTTTGTATTTTCCTTCAAGAAAAGGCCAACCGAAAAGCAAACTTTGGATCGACAAAAGGATGGGCATTCATTATTGCTCGGCTACTTCTAGGCTCCTGAGGAAAACGTCCGGCCGTCAATCAACAGCAAATAAGGACCAGTGCATCCTGCGCACCCTCTCAGTCCTTGGCCTCTTTTCGAAACGGTTTTTTTCACCAGTCCCTTCAATCAAAAGCACACCATATCCAGGCATTCTTTCAAATTGTCTCGCCGCCCACCACAAAAACCGGCTTTTATTTAAGAAAAGGAAACCTAATTTAACTTTTTCCTTCTTCAATCCATCGATCCCTTCGTTTCACCTCGCAAAAAATCTATCCTCGAATTCGATCCGCAAGCGAGCAGCATGGCAACTAGTCAACGTCACCCAGCTGAAAAAACGCACACTGCCCAAGAGAAGCGGACAATGCTCATTCAACAACAACCAAATTCGAAATTCCGACTTGTCCGATTTTCAGATCACCACTATCCATCACCTCACGAAAAAAACAACAAATAGTGTCGCGTGCTCGATTCCACTGGCAAACAGTCGCCTCGGTCATTGCACTGGAGAAAGGCGACTAACGTTACGCATTCGCAAGCAGATGATCGCCTAGCCTTTACCCCCTGGTCGTCTCCAACAGCTGTCAACACTACAAACATAGGACGAACAAGAAGACCGCCTCGCCTTTTACCCCGACTAGACGGACGGGGACCGAAATTTCCAAGTGTAATACGGCCAATTTTTATACGCGACCATCTTCGTACGCGTGGCCAACATCTGCCCATAACGGTAGTCCATGCGCCCGCCCTGATTACGCCCGTTTGCATTAGGCTGTATTTCAATATAGTCAGAATACCATATACAATATTGCATACACCCTATCACTTCCATCCAACTTCGCTCAAACCCGCACTCCTCGGATCATCATTATTTGACGAGTCCAACATGGCGACGGGTAGTCCGATCCAAATATTTATGGAATGCCATCCACGTCATCTCAAGCAAATCCTATCCATCCGTCTTCCAAAACTTCCAAGCCCATCCAACATTCAAGCTGGACGAACCTGTTCCTCCACCATCACTCCGTGTTCAATCGTCATCAACCATTTTTCACCGAACCCACCCCGCCAACGCCAACCCAACTTTAGGAACACATGCACCGAAAGAAAAAACAAACTCGACTTACCTTTTGTCGAATACGATCGACCATTAATCTTTACAATCGTCGCACCGGCGGCGCCGTGTCTCAGTTGATACCCGTTGGTTGCGATCTTGTAAGATTGACGTTGCTTATTCCGCATGACGACGGAGGTCGGCTGTAAATCGTCATTGTACCCTAAATAAGATACGTGTACTGTACGCACATCACGTCGCTCAGTGTAGCCGACATATCCATCACTCTTGCGACAGGTAAACATGACGCACGTGTTCCCTATGAACTGCCAGGGAGCAATGTCACTCGTCAAGACAAGATAACTCCTGCAACTAGCATTTCGGCAGTGAATACAGGGCGTCGTCGATCTCCGACTTAGGCACGCCATGGGCAATCTGTCCCACAATTCTTCACTCAAACCCCCAACTTACCATTCATATCGGCATACATCGAAGCAGACAATGAATTCTCTTCCAATCTCTCGGCCAAGTCAGCCATCGATTCCTCGGCCACGGACGCCACTGACGGCGGCGACTGCAACGTAATCGACGATCGCGATCGACGAGCCGCATTGCCTTTGAGCTTATGGTGGTGTTTATGGGCACGATGAGCTATATCTCCGTTATGACCAACCCCATCACCATCTTCCTCTTCGTCCTCGTCGCGATGATTCTGGCCCGACTGATGATGACCGTTGGTCATAATCAATGACCCAAATAAATGCCCAGCCGACGCCACTGGACGCAACGCCTGCGATAATCTCCGCTTGATCCGCTTCATCATCCATCCGCCCACCCAATTCGGATGCGTCGATGCAGCACTGCTCGACAGAGCGACTGAATTTGTACTGCACACGTCCGCATTACTGCTCCGATTGCTAACACTGGCCGCGCCCAATGCCACGGCACTGTTTGCACGACGACGAGACGAATTCACGTAGTTTGCTTGCCTAAAGTTGAAAAAGCACTGTTGCCAAGAACACAAGACAAACAGGTTACTTTGTAAGTTCAACGACAAGCCCCACCCATCCCTACCGTCCCGACCACCTAGCCTACTCAGACTTTGCCCAACACCCTTCCATAATTGCACACCCGCCTCATCATTACTCTTAGCATATGGACACCTCATTTTTTATTCCCATCAGTCTCTGCCCTACAAATGACCAGCTAAACTTACCCGTGCTCGCAATTCATAATCTCGTCGGTCGACTTTCCAATCTCCAACGACGAGGCAACGGCGAGATGTTGTTGGCTAGTAGTCGCTATCATTGGCTCCACGCGACGCTGATCTTTGCTCCTGGCACCAAACGCTATCTTAATTTCCGGCTCGTCGCTACCGCCAGCGACTACGGATTTTTTCACAACACTGCCCGTGTGATCACACACGGCAATCTTGCACGACGCCGTGATGCTCTCGTTAACGATCCGATGACGCCCCCAAAAAAACTACTCGCCTCCCGTGCCGCCAGAATAGATCCGACGGATTAGTAAAATCCAAATTTCCAATCCAACCGATGCTTCGTAAATACTCAACAAATTCTTGCTTCCACTCGCGCCAACTTCCTGACGTCGTCCAACAACTCGTCCGAGACTACGACTAATTCGATTCCTCAGCAACGTATATAATCCAAATAAAAGTCGACGTCCTCGACTGACTTGCTCAATCCGAGCACACGACCCACAGATCCGACCAATCCAATCCAGCACCAGATAATGAGCCTAAAATAATCAAATCAGACACTTGCAAAATTTTTACACAAAAACAAGAAATATTTCACACGCGCCACTCGACTTGAACTCCGCCACTGCACGGCAAGAACAAGTCCAGAGCGACGACCAGAAATTGACGAATGACCGATTTCTCATCACGCCAACCCGACGGGCCAACGAGAAACACAAGGCACAATAATGCTGTCAAATAGGTTTCGCGGAATTTCCTGTGCCAAGTGCCACCCGACCCCATCCCGTAAATGAAAGTGCTCGCACGCACCCCGCCAATATATTATATATAACCTGTTTCCCATCAACTTGCGTCCTTAGGAGCACGAAAAATAGTCATTTTCGTTAATTCTCAACAAACCTATCCGCCCAAACAATTCAAACAACTTTTCACCCATTTCCTTCCTAAAGATCCCCAAAAGCGGCTTAGACTACACTCGATTTCCAAAAGTCTGACACTTCAATATGCACGTTGTGAATCAGCATTGCCCGCCAATCCATGCCGCATCTACCTTTTCCCTCCGACTGCTAGATTGCAATTACAAAGCAATCCAGTCCATCGAATCGAACTTCAAACTCGTTTTCCACACATTTTGCAAATTCTTCAATTCAAAAGCAACAAGGACAAAGAAAAACAAAACCAGATTCCACGCGCATTCACGCCACTTTTTGAATCGGCAAAAACACAACCTTAGATTACTATACCAGTCGTTTGCGATGTCTCAAAACTTTATCCTAATCAAGCGTTTCCACAAATCACCACCAATTCCCGACCAAGGTCACGACGCGTCAATTTTTAAACATACGCCAAAAATGCATTTCTTCAAAAAATTTTGCAGCTCCCGTTTCGCACAATGCCCTCATTTACTTATATTTTTCGAGCTCAACCCGCGCCAGGCTCGGGCTCATTGCAAAAACTGACAACTGCTCACGCGGGGCATATTTACTCGAATAACCTCTGATCATAGCACAAAGATACAAATCCCGAACACGAGTCCCAGCAGAAAAGTCCACATTATTCTGACATTTATCAATGCCCTATCATAAAATTTTCAATCGCCTTAAAAAACAATAAAAACGACCCACTACTATTTCCCAAACGGATAGAAAAGAAAATCTAATCAAACTTTTACAATGGCCCACCCACAATTTCATTCTCTTTCTCAAATGATTCCATTAAAAACGACTACCTTGTTTCCAAATGTTCCCCATAAAACAATCGCCCTCAGATAACGCTCATTTCCTGCATCAAGCTCGAAATGCCATTCACTATTCTAAACCACATTAATCCTAAATCTAGATCCAGCGCACACTAGCACGCCACTCAAATCCATCCCCACAATCCTATATT
This sequence comes from Mesodorylaimus sp. YZB2_4, assembly GCA_030248295.1. Taxonomy (NCBI): domain Eukaryota; kingdom Metazoa; phylum Nematoda; class Enoplea; order Dorylaimida; family Dorylaimidae; genus Mesodorylaimus; species Mesodorylaimus sp. YZB2_4. The sequence continues at coordinate 238,313 of JASANH010000626.1, forward strand.
CACTCACATTCTCCACACTCCAGGCTGTCCAATAACAAAAGAAAAAAGCAAATGATACACGACAGCAAACTAATTCCAGAACGGCTTTGTTGAAACGACAGATGTTTCTCAGCTAAACCCAACATTCTCCCTCACTCCGCCCAATAACAAAATTAAGAAAACCTCGAGCTAAAAACAGCATAGAATGGAGAAAAACTTGCTCGTTCAGAGACTAAACGTCTGCTCGTCCGTCCACCAACAACTGCACTTCAATCCGAGTGCAGGCCACTAGTAGTTTGGATGAATCAACGCACGTCAAACACCCCAACTACTAGATAAAACGTTGACATTTACGTTTCGCCCAAAATCGTTTACACACCGTTCTCTAAGACGAAAATCAAGCAGCCACTGCGCCTAAAAATGACTCCTTCGCATCTACATACTAATATGCGTACGTTATCTTGACGCGTCCATTTCAAAAATTCCACACCATCAACCACCAACGGCGTTAAGTGAAGGAACGACGAACAAACAGTTGAGAAAAGAGACGCGTCCCCAAGGTCGTAATGAGAACTTCACAAACACTACTCCGATACCGCATGGCGCCCTTATTATTATACGACAACGTAGAAACCAGAAAAACGCTTTCTCTCAGAACACCATTCGTCTATAAACATTCCACACCAGTCCGCCCAAATTCCTCTCCACTAACTATTTGCTCACTGTCTTCCAGACCTGTCTACCCCGAGTGTCTTCACTATTTTCAAACACGGTTTCTCCAAATTACAATCACCGACTCGAGACTCGCATAATCTCGCCAGCCACCACGCCTTCTACAATAATCTTATCGCACATACCAATTCCACATCTGCTGAATGGACCCGCCTTTACTGGGCTAGCAGCTAGGTCATACGCAAAAGGGCTGATCGCATTGCACGAGCACATTCCATCAGACCAACGGCCCAGAAGCAGCTCGCCAGCAAAAACACGCCTCCATCACAAGCCTTATCGCCAGACCAGACCACGTTCCTACTTCCGTCTGGAATTCCTAAATTAGTCATTCCCCACGCAACTAGTGTAAATTTCCATCAGTTTATAATCCCTCATCTCCAGACTATTCCCTCCACACCAGACACAATGTGCCAACAGTCTGTCGTTGTCCTCCACTATTCGAGAAACATTTTACGAAAATTTCTGATACGCACATTCCATTTTGACACGCGATCCGCCTATTCAACTGTTTAGAAAACTGATCATGTACGAAAACACTCGTGCTCTGCTTTGACACACGGCGACCGAGACGAGAACCTGACGCCGAGGTAACCCCCGTCACCATGACATATGTAAGACGTTCGTGCATCGTAAACCACCAATTGGTCAAAGGAGACGTCGAACAGCTACCCTTTTCCATCCTCTGTTCTCTCAGCACACACCGCGAAAAGAAAACATACGAAAAGGAAATAACACCAACCCGCAACCCGAGTCAATACACCAGACCAGACCAAAAGCGCATGCAATACATACTAACTTCGTACATTGAAAAACCTATCGCGCCACCACCGGCCACTAAAATGCGTTAAAAGTTCAAGTATACACACCCGCCGTCCTTACTTGCCGACACAACCTCGCCATCTCCTTCCTATATTTCAAATACACACATATTTCAACGTGCACTTGTGACAACCTATGCTCTGCCACTTGCACATTCCAACAATAACACTGTACCGCCCACAATTGTGCTATGTATCGAAAATATAACCCAGCAGGATCCGATTAATCCGGTCGAGCACTTCGATCGAAGGTCAACCACGCTAAGCAAATAAGCCTCTAATCAGAGTAGGTCTTGATCAGCCCTGACTCACGAAACAGGCCATCATCAACCCAAAGGGCGATACGAACGATAATAAAACGCCAACGGAAAGCCCTTAAAAGTGTAGATAGCAAGCACAGCCCCTTGGTGTACACCCCGAGCAGAAAACACGCATCGAGATATTTATCAAAAGGCGGACCGAAAAAACCTAGCTGGCAGGATCGATAAATCAGGCCAATCCAAATATGGGGCGATAAAGAAGTGGCTGAATATAAAATAGCTACGTCGTCGGTCAAACAATGCTTTCTGATGCAATTGCCTTGCAAAAAGCCAGCACGAGAACTACTCACTCATCGGTTTTGCAAAATAGGGGGAACCGAGCAGCACCAGGTAAGCCGAAGACGAATGCAGATAGGCACATCCATTGGACCTACGGTTTATGTACTTACACGTGGACAGCTCGCCACCGATCGGACATCTGCCATAGCTGGGACCGGCACCATAAGACGGCCACAGCCGCGGCCATTTATTTTATCGACGCCTGTGTAGCACTATGGTCTACACAAACCATACCTTGCTCATTTATACGAATACAAACCGAAACGACAAGCTGGCGTCGAGGCCCTGACCAGACAAACCAATAGGTAGACCGCCCTGGCGTTCTCCTACGTGCTACTTATTAGCATGATACACGCCTGGCTTTGATGCCACGCTACTGGTTAAAAGGACGGAAGAAGCAGGGCCCCGAACGAAAACTAGGTACGTGCCAGCAGACATCTCACTTTACTACAACCTTGAGAAAAACTAAACCCCAATCCAGCCAGGATACCGACACACGGGGCGCGTCGAAAGAAAACAGTTGTGCCGCCCAACTTCGCTTCGGCCCGGCAATGTCCACATTTCAGCCAAAAATCAACCAAGCGCTCCACTGGCCAACATAAACTTTGTTCGGACGCTCGGCCATTCACGATGCAAAAAAGAAAAGCGATTAAGTACAGCCAAAAGTTTTACGATTGGGATTAGCAACCAAAGAACTCGCGTTTTCTCGAAAAGAAAAGAAAACCATATGTTGTTTGTTCGAAACCATCATCATTCTTGGGAACACAGCCCATTACTATCAGCACCGAAGGAAACACGAAACGCACTCCGTCCCGTCATATCATCCGAATAGATAATGCAACACATTTCGGCAAAATCAGCATCGGACACAGCAAAGTGCATTTGGGAAGGTCGGAAATACTAGTGCTTTCTAGCTTTTTCTAACCTCGGGAAAACAATCTGAGCCTCAAAAACTTTATCTAAAATCCCTCTTAAACCCCGTCTGCCAATAAGCTAGAAACAGAAAAAGGTCGAGACTTGCCGATTTACATCCAGTGTGTCCCTTCTGATCAATACGATACTGCGGATCCGGACGGAAGGACCGAGCGAGCCTTCGTGCCGACACGGTTACTGATAGGTCCGAGACATTCGCGCCGGATGTATTCCGCAGGGTTGATATTATCCTAAAAAGGAAAACGAGAATGTCATGACGCAAATCCGGCGACTCCGAGTCAGCGGGTAACTTCTTCCGGCGATGATCGCGTGAAAGAAACATCTGATTTTAGACCACGTGAGTGCGTGATCGCGCGCTACTGAGCTCACGCTCGTATGCACCACGTGAAAACAACCCAATTCAACTTTGCTGCCCAACTAATTAGTTGTGTCCATTTTTAGAGACGTTGTTAACAGAAGCTGCCCGTACTGTAAACTAAACTGTCTCTACGCGCGCACATTCGCGTCTGTAATTTACAGTGGCCGTTGATATAAGCAGTCAAACGAGGGTCATAGTTTGAAAATTCTGGCGGGAATTGAACAAATGGCAGATAAACCTATGATTTCACTCTTTATTCATGTCTAATTCTTACAAATATAATTTCCCGAACAGGTCATACTCGTATGTGCAAACCCGTCAGATCCGATCTTACGATGTTGTATGTGCGTGTGCTGGCAACAGCAAACCTGGTGCGGACTATTTGGGATGGCGATCAGTGAGCCGCGTATGGTCTCATGGAATAGTGATCAATGTTATCATCCCTATCGTACAAGTCATCACGATTCAGTTTCTTTCTGGACAGTTTCAACGCTTCTGCCTTCTCAGCCAGCAGCCTCTTTCCTCTGCCCATGTGCTCCTTGACAGCATCGAATCCGAGACGGGTCACCGAACCAGTCATGGCCAGACCGACCACGATGTAAATGGACACGATGCCGAATTGAATTTGACCCCTAGTCGTGCTGCTGTGCTTCAATCCAGGAATAATATCACCGAATCCTGAAATTACATGTTTTATGCGGGGGGGGGGGGGAATGATAGACGAGTCTCACCGATGGTCAAGAGGGTGACGATGACGAAGTAGAATGACTCGATCATTGTCCAATCACCCTCGGACCGGCAGAAGAAGACAGCCCCTCCAATGAAGTACATGACCCAGAAGATGATTGCCAAACTGGCGGGGACCAGGTTCTCTGGCCGGAACCGAACCATGTCCGATTCGTGACGGTGGTCATTCTGAAAGGGTGGCAGCTATATCTTGTGTGGCACGAGTAGGCCCTCTCCTTACCCCTCTGTCGGACGCAGCCATCCACGCGTTCTTATGTCCTTCAGGCAGGTGCTCGTTCAGGTACCTGTTGGCCTGGTAGGGCGAGCTGTGCAAGTTCATTGCTGCGTGTTCCCGATCGCGCTTGCGCTCCAGCGCGCAGCAGATACCCCTGTGGTAGAGGAGACGAATTCCAGTCGACAACAGCCCCGTAATGTTCAGGACGAACATGGAGAGGAGGGGGATGGCGAACACTGAGTATATGATGCAGACCATGTAGCCCGTCTCCGTCTCTGGGGCGATGTGCCCGTACCCTAAACGAGAACAGTGTAAAGTGGGTTACTGTAACCGCTCGAGGGACCGCACTTGGGCGCTTACCTATGGTGGTCATGATGGTGGAAGTGAAGAGAATGGCACTGACGATCTCCCATCCCAGGTTGCCTTCGGGTTCGTCCCCCCTGTAGGCTTGTCGGCCCCAACTCTGCGTGTGCTCGCGGGCCTTCCTGATACTCTCGTGATACTTGTTCAGCAAGGCGAGTATGACTTCGATGTTCTCCTCGTAGGTCAGATTGTGTGGCGTGCGGCAGAATTCGACCACGGCCTCCACAGTCATCTCACGATGGCGGCTGATGTTGAAGGCGATCTCGGTCGTCTTCAGGTACCGATCGTACTCCCTGTCTCCCTCGATCCACTGGAACAAGTAAGCCCCACCAACGATGTAACCACAAACCAGAAAACATAATCCGACGTGGGAAAATGAGATTTTCAAAATAAATGTAGTGACTGGATTCTTCAGGCAACCCATTTTCCACCTGCGGCCCTGCTGTAGCCTGCATGGACATCGAGTGGCGAACTCGGGCCCCGAGGACAATGCCCACCCAGCCCATACAATAGAAGTGGGCGATCGAAGTTGGACTCTTAGCGACACCTTATCACCAATTCGTTGACGACCTGTTCCAAAATCGATTCCTATTCTTCACTCGCCCATAACAACTGGACAGTGCTAACAACGCGTTTGTTCCTGGCATAGCAATCGAATGCCTCTCAAGCTTGTGACGTGAGCAGCCATTATTCCCAGGTCGATCAAGCACAACCGTCTGCTCTTTTGTTGTCTCTAATGTGTTAGCAGTATGTGCTATGAGTAAGCAAATTTGAATTTACCGCGCTGAGGGCATAGAGATATTGCATGTAAGACTTGTGCGCCCGATTTCGGTGTGGGTTACTGTAGATCGTCTAGCGCTGATCGTTTCCTTCTGCTTTTATTTTAATATTATCGATATCGTGTGAAAGTCGAGGAGCTTGAAATAAATCGAGACTAAACTTTATCATGGATTTCCAACACCGCGCCGGCGGTAAAACGGGCACTGGCGGTGTCGCTTCGTGGTCGGATGCGAATCGAGATCGGAGAGAGCGGTTGCGACAACTTGCATTGGAAACTATCGATTTGAACAAGGTAAGGGGATCAGAACGAAGAGCCTATGTTGGATCACCTATAAGGATCATTACTGGCGGAAAAATTTCTCCCAGTCCCATGTCCCAAATCGCAAGTGTTTCACTATTGTATGAGCAGGCTGTTTTATTTCTAAACCGTTCTCTCCGGGCTCATGGTTTTCGTGTCAAATGAGTTCTTTTGTGACTATTTTCCAATTTCAGGATCCTTATTTTATGAAAAATCATTTGGGCGGATACGAATGTAAACTATGTTTGACATTACACAACAACGAAGGAAGCTACTTGGCGCATACGCAGGGCAAGAAACATCAAGCAAATTTGTAAGTTGTGAACTCCGTTAATCTTCAAGCTGTTTTTAAAACTTCATATTCTTCATTTAGGGCTCGACGTGCGGCAAAAGAAGCTCGAGATCAGCCTGGCGGAATGCCCATGTTGGACAAGCCCCGCGCAGAACCAAAAAAATTTGTGAAAATTGGTCGGCCTGGTTATAAAGGTAAACTCGCTTTATGCCCTTATCTGAGCTGGTTTCTCCCTTTCGATGTGTCATCAATCTGCGACTCGCAACAACCTTGTTTTTTATTCAGTAACAAAACAACGAGACCCGTCAACTGGACAACAAAGTCTTCTTTTTCAAATCGATTATCCAGAAATCGGCGAAACTGTCGTTCCCCGACATCGTTTTATGTCAGCTTATGAGCAGAAAATCGAACCACCAGACAAGCGCTGGCAATACTTGCTCTTCGCGGCTGAGCCATACGAAACCATTGCTTTCAAGTTACCGAGCCGGGAAGTGGACAAGAGCGAGAGCAAGTTCTGGACTCTGTGGAACAAAGAAACGAAACAGGTAGGCCAGGCAACGGCTTCCTCTTTTATGCCTTGCATCTGGGGATGGTGCATATTCAAATGCTACTTTCTTCTCTCCGTTTCAGTTTTTCATGCAGTTTGCATTTCGATTGGAAAGTCGTGAACCAGGAAAGGGAATGGACGGCGGCATGTTGGCTGGCTTTGGTGTGGTTCCACCGCCGCCCCCTCCACGATTACCCATTTCGTTGGCAGCGGGTGTACTTGGCGGTCCGACCCCCGTTCCGCCGCCCGGAAGCATGATACAAGCGTTTGGAATTCCACAGTTCTCACGTCCTTTCTTTTGATTTACGACATTTGAGCCACTCTCCTATCAGCTCTCGTTTTACGTCCGATTCTCGACCCATGTTCTTGTGTTGTCTTGTCACTAGATCAATCGCCTGTTCTCCCCATCTTGCCCCTGCAAGCATTTACAAAGGAGACGTGCAATTTTCATGACAATGCCTGAAGTCCTGATGGCGGCTATATAAGAACAATGCCACTTATCCTAGCACGCTGACGTCAATGCCTCCTGCATGCATTATTTATCGTCGCACTGTTAACGCTTGAACTGGTCCTCAGCCACTGAATTCAACCCACCTTTTATTACCTAAGTTTTCCGTTACACGAGAACCCATGCCAACTTCAGCCAAACGTCATCTCTGAACAGGCCACTCATAGTTCGACATCATCCGGATGACACAGTTCATTCAGCAGTCGATAAATGTAGGACGGGGCGTTGCCAGATCTAATAACCGTCCACTGATGTACGAGTACATTCAGTGAACTCACTTGCATACTTACACGTTGGTGATAAACAGAGTCAGCAACTCGGGCGGCACATAATCGAATGCCGGATTATAGATTTCCACCCGACCCACCAATTCGCCGTCACTGTAAGGGACTATAGGCTGGGGCGATACCAGCACGTTGAATCGTTCGTGATCATCTTCTGATAAGAATACGGGCGCCAGCTTGTAAAAGGCAGCACAGACGATGACCTGCAAGAGAGTGCAGATGGTCTGCAATACCCGAATCACAAGCAGATGCTTACTGGAACACTGAAGTGCTTTGCCGACAGGCACAACGTGTAACTGCCCGATGATGCACGAAGCCTAAAACAGCCCTTTCTTAACTGAAGTAGGGTGCATTGTCCACTGCAGAGAAGCTTATGGGGCAGAGATATCAGATCATTGAAGTTCCCATCACGGTCAAGTAAACACATCGTCACAGCACAACACAGTTCAGCATCACTTACCCGCCATTGGCGAACACAGCATCAGCTTCCAAGACCACCTTGTTCACTTGGGACATGCAAGCAAACACCTTCGCATCTGGGATCGGGATCACTTCCACATTCGCTACGCCTTTCATCGTCTCGACCAATTGCTTCCCCTACAAACAGCCAGACCATATATTTCCATGCCAGCACATGTTCATACCTCACCTCGTACGACGGTGCTCCTTCCGCCACGTACAGCTTATAGCGATGTTTCTTTGCGGCCGCCTAAAACAAACATGAAATTCGAAATATGCAGCCCCCTACGTCTCGCCACCTCACCTTTAGGAAAGCCTCCACAGTGGCCGAATAGCCGCAAGTCATGACCGAATCACCATCGGCCACATGATCGGGTGCCTGAGCTGCAATATTGTCATTGCAGTTTTCCAATTCCAGTAAAAATTCGTTGATGTTCTCAATCGCTGACGAGCGTAATTGCTTATGGCCCACACCAGCCGCACGTTGACCAGCACCGCCTTCCCACAGTTTCTATAATGTGTCCCGCTTATAATTTTCATGATCCCCACAGAGCACTTCCAAATTCCTTGCCACCCAGTTATGGCGCGATCCTCACGGCAGGTTCCCTCTGATGTCTCCTCCAAGTGCCCCTCCGCCGATGGTATCCTGCGCAGCGTCTCGGTACGATAAGGAGCGAGAGAAGGCGGGAGAAATTTTGCTGGCTGACCAGTTTCCCGATGCTCACTCACTGGTCGTGGCCTAGCGGTCAAGGCGTCTGCTCTCACGCTGGGTGCGCTCTTACTGTACAGGGAACGGTTCGACTCCCGCCCGGGTAAAACATGATTATCATATGTGTTCCTCAGCCCTCGACGGTCAAGTATAGTGCTTGGCTATGGATAAAGTATAACATGACATGGCAAAGCCGATTCGGCCTTACGTGCAAGGTTAGCGAGTTTGATCGTTTTCCCAGAGGCGCAATTTGAACACCAACGAACCACTGCACCATCCCGACCCACTAATCAACAAACTCATATTCCCGTCACAAAACTTACATTCAATGATTCATACGGATCAGCAATCGATCCTTCATCCTCTTCACCGCGTTGTAATCTGAAACAGTTGCCATGAATACATATTCAAAGAAATCAACGCTGGCTCACCTCAGATTCTCCTCTCGAACCAATTTCAACACTGAAAGCAGACAGTTGTCACCCTGGGCATCCCCCTCCTATCCTCGCCTCACCTCGCTTCACCATATTTCCCACCACAAAGTTATTCGGTACTGCCTGGATCAACGACCGTCCCTCCGATCGTAGCAGTGCAATCAGATCCCTGCGAAGGCACTTCTTACCCCACTGTCTAATCTATCTACTCCCCGCTGCACTCACTCGATCGTAACCCACTTCCCGTGCGCTATCACCTTGCGCATGAACTTGACCGTAGCATCGGCTACGCTGTACGAATCCTTGAACTTCCTAAAAAATAAAACAATCTTCCTCAAAATCTTCCAAGTCCAAAAAATCAGAGCTTACCCCTGTCTTAACTCCAACAACAAATCACGTTTTGTCCTCGTATAATCCGTCCCGCTCATGGTTGCCTGGGCACAAAATGCACCTAGATCAAATACATTACCGCAGAAAATCTAAGAACGTCAGTCGACAATCGACTTCCTCCATTAGCTCCCCGGCCACCACAGTCAAGGTTTACTCCTCAGATGATTACATGCTGAATTCACAAAGGCTGATAAGCAACCTCAGACAAGAGACGTTTATCCGAAATGCAATCGCTGATCCACTTTTCACTGACGATATGGAACTTCCTCACTTTCGACCTATTCTTTCCTTGCAGTTGAGCCAAGTGCAGCAGATTCCTGAAGGACAAGAATTTTAGGCGACAGCGTCAGATATTCAGTCCCAGACAGAACAGAACTCACTAGCCTTCACGAAGCGCACAAGCATATCAACCCAGGCTGCACTCCCATCCCCATCATGGCCCAAATTTTTGCATCCACCCCGAGACTTACTTGCTATGCACAACCACATGCGTGCATTCGTTCAGCGAAGTCGTCACCTTGCCACCGAACAACTGGTACTCGGCAGCAGATAGATCCAAAGACGAATTCAAGATTTTCGTGCTCGCATCTTCGAGAATGTGATAGTTATCGAAGTACACCCTGTCAAGGCAATTACATACACCCAATTTCAGCCTCCTTTGGCCACTCGAGAGGGCAGGGTACCGCATCATCAACATGGTACAGTTGACGATGTGCTATGCAGCCTATGTCCATGGATGAGAGACCCACACCACTCGATATGCCCTCTTTACCATTTGGTGCGACAGAAGATGTCCCACAGAAAAGGGGTAGAGATGCCAGAAGGTAAAGCCAGTCCTACTAGCAGGTAGTGTGTCCTATGTCCCATGGTTATTGAGAGACCTGCCCAACCATGACCTGCTCACTGTAGTATGCATCAGCAGGCGAACCCTACCCTCCCCATTTTCGAAGACTAACCCGCTAGTCCACCACTGACTTACCTGCATCGACGGAACAAGCCGTACTCATAATCGGACAGGTACTCCATCACCAGTTCATCCCTTTCCTCGACGCTCTGCTGGTCCTGAAACGAGGATAACGCTTTTCCTGACGCACTGAACACTTCTCTACTTACCAAATTTGGCTTCACATTCTCCAAAATTTCTCGCAAACTGTCAACAGTGGTTGGCTGCGTGTAACTGTCCCCGTACTTATCGAAATCACGCGAAAACGCTTGTTCGATCTCCGGCGTAGCGTACCACATGTCCGACGGCTGCCTGAAAAAAGAAGACATACTGAAAATTGACGAGCTAAAAATGATGAGTTTGGCAAAATATAGGGACTATCTGCGCCCCAAAACCCGCCCCTAGAATCTCCCAGTCACAAACATCAAAGCCATAAAAATTACCAAGCGACGAATGAGTTCTGACGAATGCACTCAATCAGCCAGTGGGCCTTGACCACGTTCGTCAATTTGCTGCTGCTAATATTCTGCACACGACACGTGTTCTTCTCAGCCACTACGCAGAATGTCTGCCCGCCTAAAAGCATAAAACATTTCACATTCAATCAGAGCACATCCCTATGTTCCACTAACTCGTAATTGAAACTAGGTCAAGTCTTCAAATTTTATCATGACGGTCCGAAAAACACATCTCAAGCACATTGATTCTCCTTGTGGTAGACACAAGACACGCTAAAAGCCCAGTCAGACTTCGGTGTTTTTGTGTGATACCAACCGTTTCTCATTTAGTCAAAATTTCAAATACACACAACACAGGTAGGGGAATTGTTTGGATGAGGGAATTTTATGAAAGACCTCCCCCCAATAGAATAAGCATTACAGTAAGTCCTCAGAAATTTCGTAATTCAGTTTTTCAAGTAGCTTTCTATGTTTTATTTTGCCTGCCATTCTTTTCAACGACAAATTATAGACGTATTTTTTGCATCTTCATTCTTATTCGAGTCTGGAGTCGTACTCTGTACGAGCGTGCACATGCGTTTGCACAGCAACAACAGAACGGGGCTGTACTTACGCGGATTTTGGGTAATCTTTCCGCCAAACTCGGCTATTTTCTTTTCCAAATCGTTTTTCATATATTCCTCGCATCCGCCAATAACGCAGAACTCCTTGCCCTTGAAAACATCTGACGTCCTCTGTACGCGTCTGACATCCGCTCCAATGAACTGAGATCCCAAAGTTGGTCGTGCAGCCAACTGATGCGCCGTTGCAACTCTTCGTTTCTTGGCTGGCGACGACCCATCAGTTCGCAGTTCATATTTCTGCGTTAATCTACCTTCGCTATCCTAATACACCACATGGCTTCAGTTAAAGCAAAGCGAACATAAATTTAACACTTACCGTCCTCAACTTATGGAATTCATCCACCGTCATCGCGTCGTACCAGTTCTTATCATCTCGTATTTTCTGCACTCGTGGAAACCGGAAACTGTAACCGACAGCGAACTGTTTGCTGTAGTTGATTTCAGCCGCTCTGACCTACAAGAACAACATCAACCACAAACATATCAACCTCAATACCTAAACTTACCTGAACTATTTTCGAATACTGCGGATCGATATAAACGTCTGCTCTCTCTGTCCCAATTTCGCACCACTCCGGAATAGTCCTGCGTAACGGATTCATGTTCAAATGCAAATTCAAATCGTACAATTCCTTCATCGTGTATCCACTGCCCACTTTCGCCACCGAAAGAAATTTTGTTGGATGTTCTCCTGGAAATAATTCCAAATAAAAGCATTAAAAGCCCCCCCCCCCCCAAAAAATATTCGTGCTACTCACCAGACACTGCCGGCGGCACCGCCAATCCCAGCAGAAAGTGGGACATCAATTTCGATCTCCTTCCCTCCCCGAAGTAGCCTCCAATAATCAGAAGATCGAAATCGTCGTTTATCGCGTCCAGATAATCCGGCTGAAACAGAAACTGCGCCTCGTCACTCTGAAACAATCCGATCAAACATTAAGCATACCTTGATCTTCAACCAGCCACCTTCGTTACTACGAACATTCAGTCTGCAAAGGTTCCCTAGCATTCTCCACGAAAAACCCAACCCAAAGTTAGCTTACTTGTAGGTGGAGCCCGGACGCTTGATAACTATGCCTTCTTCCCGGCGTTCGATAGCAGAATTCATTGCATCGACCACGTCTTGCCTTACAGAGCAATGACACATGATCACACTTCGAGCGCGGATCTGCAATACCCAAATCAACGTCCAACTTACGTAGTGCTCTTCAATTCCTGTTTCGCGAACATGAATCGCCCTTCGACTTCTATGAAGCATTCGCGCAGACGCTGAATCCTTTCCTCCAACGGTTTTAAAGTCAGCACTTCGTCATTGATCAGAAGACAGTCAAAAGCGACGAAACACGGGTGGATATCGTCGCCATCTTTCAGAGATTTCACATCGAACTGCTCGCCTTTGGTGGCTAGAAGTGTTCGCACACGTTATACGCCTAGCAAGACCCTCAGCTGTACTCGCGTCCACTTACCAACACATTTAGCCTCCGGATTCCAACCGACCATTTCGCCGTCCAGGATACAAGTCTTTATGGAACTCTTGAAGGCCTGATGAATATACGGCGTGAAACTGCCTTCTTTCGGCGACCCACCGTACGAACTAGTAAACTCGTTGGCACTGAAAAGAATCGATCGATCGGATAACTACCCACCAGACCCCATCGCTTCCTGCAGGGGGCATTGCCACTACTCCTCACACAACGAACGTCGGACTTCATCTCACAGGCTTGCCCATTTCCCCGGAATGTGACAGACACTTACTTCCTGCTAAAATACTTGTACTCGTCCTCTCGCTTGTGCAATTGAACACGTTCTCCATCGTACTTCTCCTCCACATAAAACGAACGTTCGCCCATGATCTCAGTCACTTTCTCCGGGGCAGCTCTATTCGCTAACATTGGTCGGAACGGGGTAAATAGCTGGATCTGAATCATGTCCAATCTGGTCGCTGGATCGTGCAGCTGCTGACAAACGCGCTGCAAAGATGTTGTCACATCGTACAGCTGACTAGCCTCCGGATGGAACATGGCCAAAACAGAATTTTCTTGCATGCCGATCTGAAAAAAGAAGGATTTTCCTCGAAGACCCTAGTAAAATCCCGAGCCTCTCTTCAATGCCAACGAAATCATATTGTAAACAAAAATTCCCAGGGTCAATAATACAGCCGTACTTTCTTCACATGCACAAAACCAGGATCAAAGGTCAAAGATAGGATAAGAAACGGCTTATATTTTGAGCCCTGTTCTCACCTTCATCTGTTTCAGCAGAATCCGAATCAACCATTTCAACTCTAACGCACTGACTGATCGACATAACCATTCCAATTCTCGATCCGTGGCGACTAGAATATAGATACCGTAAATCCGCACTTATAGCCCTGGTAAAGACACCTTTGACATCCCAGACCCCTCACTTATATCCCCTAGAGGTAAACCTGCCGTAAAATATGGGCATATACGGCAGAAGATGCGTTTATGCGCGCCTATTTCTTTGATTTACTTTCCTGATCATTTTGATCGCCATCACTAATAAAAGTGCATATTATTAGGGTCTATATACAACTACAAAGTGTTAGAATAATGGTAACTTTCTACACGAGCATATGCCCCAGGTCTGCTTGAAATCCTACTCTACGAGTATATCCAGCTCACTCACTGTATATCCCTGGATTGGGTGCTTTGAAATCCTACAGCACAGCTCTGGTGGGGAGGGGGAGATTCATCGTTTGCCCCTCTAAGAACAGCACCTTACCCTTATCCTTCGACGCATTGGCCAAGGCGATGGCATCCAATCTCCGATTCACCTCCTCCAGCGACAAATTTTCATTCGATTTGCTGACACGATGTTGTAAAACTTCGCTGGCCACAGCTGCGAAATCGCCAGTCGCGTCAGCACTGCCTCGTGTATGATGAGGGGCACGATAGTTGAGTAATCGCTTGGCATCGTCGCCTTGTCTATTCATCAACAGAACTTCGATCAGTTTTTTAGCCAACATGTGCTAAAATCAAATGAAATTACGTGCATTCGAATTATTGAAAAGTGCACTCGTTCAATGACTCACCTCCTTGAATCCATACGGCCCTCGTTCCTTATCAAATCCAGGCAATAACAATCGCATTGCAGGATAGAATGAGTCATCCTAAAACACATTTCACCCTGTTTTCTGGTGTAGCCATGTCTGGCGGGCGCAGAGGTCGGCTAGACGAAAACCCCGACTAAAGCAGCCAAGTCTTACCACAACGGCTGAAACATCAACCCGAGGGGTAGACGTATCCCAGCCAGGGGGAGTATCGATCGTTGGATCAATGTCTCCGACTCGCCAAGGCGCGCAGGCAAAGGATCGTACGCCCATCCAAACGAACTAAACTTCAACTTACAGTTTTCTTATTCCCATGAATCTCAGTGTGCTTGCGCCTCCAAAACTCGATATAGCTTTTCAGTCGTTCTCGTCTCGTCTCCGGCTTACTCGCACCACTAATCACGTCCAGTAATTTGCAAAAATTATCAAACGGCGCTGTCGCCGCCACAGTCGTGGGCTTCGAATCTGCCATATTTCTAAAACGATGGGCTCTACCAACAATGCAAAATTGGGCAAAAAGTCAAGATATCCAGGGTCTAATCCCACGCTCCAAAACCACACAATCAACTGTCTCAAATCGTTTTACTCATCCACGTTGCCATCAAGCCTGTCTGATCTCGCCTTCTTCCAATTCACTATCATCCCCGTCTGAAGACGCGTAATGAAATCCTAACAAGCTGAAATAATCATTTCTCTTTGATTTATCCGCCTTCCCTCTTTCTTCTTTCACATACATGTCTGGATATTGTCGTTCGCTCATTGTGACACTCATTTCTGATCTCGATCCCTCGGTCTCATTCTCAGCTGACAAGGCGACGGCCAAATCATCAATCGCTTTGCGTTTTCCGATTCTTTTCGCTGCAAAAGGATTCCACGAAGGTTTACTTGATCTCGATCCATTCTGAGATCCAGGATAACCATTTTGATGTTGATTCGATGATGGTGGTGGCCGCAGCATCCGACGTAACGGACGCATCGGAGGTTGTGCCGACGACGGGACTGCATCCGCTTTTGAAACCTGACTGTCCGAGTCCCCAAGTAACTTTGCCTCCGAACAAGTCGATTCAAGAGTTTCAGCTATCGATCCATTTTGGACGACCATTCCCGTCCCTCCGTCATTCGGTACCTGATCATTCTTTCGAGACTGCCTCTCCTTCACAATCACAGCTGGCTTAGCAACTTCGTCCATCAACCGAAATTGCTCGACCAACGTCCGAGGCACGGGATTCCTCTCCCATATTCTCTTTTCCAACAACAATCGCTGATCTACAAGAAAAGAACAGATTTATGAGAAGCAACAGCTTAAATGTGAAACACACTCACCATCTTCAGTCAGAACAGGAAATCGTTGGTCACTCGATCCGCCAGCACTGACAACGAAAATGGTTGGGAATTCAACAATAACTTTGCCAGCCAAGTTGCCGCATATGGTCTGCGAATTATCCAGCTTGTAGTAGCTAAACGAAAGGCTTCTTTTATTCTCACCCATTCTGGTCGTTCTATGGGAGTGTCGATTTCCAGTCTCTTTGCAGCGGGCTAGGGGACCCTATCTTGCCAGTATGTAACTATACCCAGCCTGCGCCCCATCAGGCATGACAAGATAAAGATTAGAGAGCCTCCCAATCATCGACTCCAGAGAGATGAAGGGTGAGTCGCTGACCGCCATGGGTGCACGCACGCAGAGAACTTCACCACCCTCTCTGACAACCAGAATTGAACCCAGGCTGACAACTTTCAAGCTCTACCAAGCAAACGGTGACACACGCCTTTACTGCAACACCCCTGAGGTGACCCTAAACGAGATGCTCCCACATAGCATCCTAAAATAAAGTACATACCGCGTATCCTTGGTCCATCCATTCCTTTCGCACTTCAAATAGCACTTCCACGCCACACTATCCGCATCCGATGCCACGTGATATTTTGCAAATCGACGATCCTCGTAGAACTGGGGGATCAACAAGTCGCAACCGTGCCTGGCCTTCAGAAACTGTCGAAGAAGCGTTTCAAGTTTTACACTTTCTGGATTCCTGCAAAACGAAGAAACCCTGCCAAAAAAGTCAGAAAAACTTCAAGCCAGCACTCACTTGTCAGTCTGCAACCCATAATTATCCGCGTCTACGAAAATCCACTCCATCCTCCAGAATATTGTCTCCGCCCTGAAATAAGAGCAGTGAACTAAGTTGACTTCACGAACGACGGTATGAGTGTTTGTCATGTATGGTCATGCGGGGGGGGGGGGGGGCAACCCTAGGTTCGGTCGGCTAAAGCTGTCAGATTGCCCTGTGCATGCATAGCCCCAATACCTGGATGAAGCCTCATTAAAAGCATGTTTACACTCCCTACCCGTCATGATAGATCAAGAAAAAAGGGTTAATGGGCAGGTGCACTTGGCTATGGATGAAGTATGACATGACATGAGGGCCGACCAGTCTGTTTTAAAATAGCGGGAAAAATTGCATAAATTCCTATATTTGCAAATTAACCAATCAGCCTTGCCCTGTGGTTATTCCTACGCCAACCACGAGACCACAGCCGCCATCATTTCTCAATCTCGGAAGGATAAAGGGTGAGTGAGGTGAGGGAGGATAAGGGCCTGGCAGGGTTTTGGTAGCTCTCTGTATGCGTCACCTCCCCCCATCGTTAGACATACAAGGCAAAGTAAGAGTTTCACACACGTTATCACTCGGGTGGGAATTAGCGTTCGTACGGGATCCCGGTCCCGATCCCGATAAAAAGGGGTCGGGATTGGGACTGAATATTGTGGAGATAAAATGTTTTTATTGCACCAGGGAATGGGGCTGGTGTTATGGGAAACGAGCTGTAGGGGTGATAATGGCATGATCGGATGAAACTACTCCCATAAAATGATTAAGTCCCGCTTTTTCTGATGTGCGATTTGCACCCAGTTGAATATAGTAACAGCCCGCATTTGCCATCATTAGATGGTGGGCCTGCTGCAGAAGCTGGCGATATTCTGCTTGACACTGACTCTGACTGACTCTGCCACTGACACTGACTGACTCATGGCCATCAAAATGTTTCAGAAGGAAAAATATAGAGACCTTGGCGGATGATTGAATTGATAGAGGGGAGGGGAAATGTTTGCTAATTTGTAACTGATTCTTCGCTTGCCTGATTTTGAATGCAATGATGAATACTGCACTAAAAATTATCCAAGGAAAGGAAATCTGTGGCTTTTAATTTGCTGGCTACTCAAGGTTGGGTTGTAGGTCATCTATAGCCTATGAAAAGCGCTCTCTTTAAAAAATCCCGATCCTGATCCCGGTCGGGATTGAGCGAGTCCCGATCCCGATCTTGATCCAGAAAATAATGAAACCGAACGAACGCTAGTGGTAATCGAACCAAGGGCTCTCACGCTGGGTGCGCACTTACAGGGGAGGGTTCGACTCCCGCCTGCGTAAAAAATGATTGTCAAATATGTGTTCCTTAGCCCTCTAGTGCGCTGTATTATAGTGCTTGGCTATGGATAAAGTATGACATGACATGACATGACATGAGGACCGACCAGTTTCCAGGTCGAGCACATCGTAAATGTCAAATCAACCCCCCCCCCCCAAACTCGCTTCCTATCGAAGGTTACTTACACTGGATTATACGTGCTTGAATTAACCAAGCTCTTCGCCATTCCCCAAGGCGACATTTCCAATCGAATTCTACGCTTGTGGCATTCACAAACGAGGTTCTTAGTCTGAAACACCAAAACTAGTCAAAGCACATCGTAGGTTCAAAGTAAGAGGACTCACCTTCTTGAAATCCCGTTTCTCATTCTCCGATTTAGCCAGGCCCCTTGCATTCTTGTCAAAAAGCCTCGACGCTTCTTCCAAAAACCGGTAATCTGAAATGCGCACACAAACCCGATGATTGATCGTCACTGGTTCTGAACTTGAAATTTCGGGGCAGTACTTCATCTCTCCAGTGAAGGCTCACACCCACCATAGGTAGAAACAGTCATCCCAGTGTACCCCTTATGCCTTACCACTCAACAATGTCAACGCATCGAATCGATCCAACGCCACCATTTTGGTCCTGTCAGCCATACCATCGCACCCGGACCTCGTCTTGTGAACTTTGACGCAAGGTAACGAACACGTTCTCACATAGCAGCCCGGACAGTTGTACTTGGCTTTCTGATCTTTGCAAATTTCACATCGATCTTCAATATCCTTTCCCGACGCTTCTATTCCCAGCGACTCCCCGAGATCACGACCGTCTGCCGAACTCGACTCCACAATCTCACCTTCTTCCATCGTCATTTCATCTGGGCATGCCTTCACTCCTGCAAACACTAAGACTATACTCCAGTCAGCATTTCCTAATTCCAATACAACCCGGACTTTAGTTCCGCCTCGTCAAACAGCTTCTAATCTATTCCTGCACATTTTACTCCTTTACACGCACAATGTTTAGGCACCGCACGTTTCCCTAAACTTCATCGTCATCATCATCCAAAAATAATTCTTCCAATCGTGCTCGCTTCTGCTGACGTGCCTCTGGCACTGAATTTGCTTTCTTCCTCTCGCCCGATTTTGCCGATGAGGCATTTCTGGTCGGCGTCACTGTCTTCGCCTTCTTTTCCCCGCTCGACGGCTTAACATTTCCATTGATTATCGACTTGCTGCTACCGCCACTTTGGCTTGTGGACATTGTCTCACTTACTGGACTCGATTTCGAATCTTTCACTGGCGTATTGGTTGCTGATGCAGTGGCAATATTCACTCGGGATTGGGACAAAGCTGAATTTCGAAACATTTGTGCTGAATCCGCTTTATTCGTACTTGATGGCGTTTTTACAACTGGCTCATCTCGAGTCTGAAACGATAGTCAGGCACATCAGTTAAACCAAAATCCCCCCCCCCCCATATACTGCACCTTCATTTGGCAAAGTGCTTCTTTCCTGGTTTTGGAACCAAACAACGATCCTGATCGAATACCAGCAGTCTGTGAAAGCGGCCGGTATGACTGATCTTGCGAGATTGTCTGAAAATGACGACCTTGTAACATTTGTTCGTCAGGGTTCACACAAAGAGCGAAAAATGATTATTCCTGATTTTTTCCAGGTTTCCAAAAAAGATCTGATTTTTCCCTGATTATTTTCGCACTGTTCGAGCACTACTACATAGATCTTAACTGATTTCTTGACTTCCAGCACGATCAGCGGGTACATAGAAAAGGCGGGTGACTCCAAAGTCGGAGCCTCTAAATACAACCTTTCAGTTTTCCTTGATTTTGGCTCCAAAATTTTCATTTTTCCTGATTTTCCAGGCAATTAGATTCCTTGAATTTTCTAGGTTGTCCAATCTTGTACAGTATGAAACCTGCCCATAAAAACGTTACTAAAACCAAAACTTACCATCTCTGAATTCTTCTTTTCACACTCACTGCTGTATTCCGCATTCTCACCAGCATATATTTTCGTCCAGGCACGAGCTGTGTTCATATAGGCCTCCTTGTCGAGCAAAAAATTTTGAGCCTAAATGAAAGAAAAGAAGACATTTCCTCTGTCGTGCAGATACCAAGCTGTGGCAGCACCACCATGCCTGTACTGTAGGTCACTCCCACTGACGATGAATTTTGAATCAATAACTTTGTGGGATTAAGCCTTTCTTGAATTTTGAACAGGCTGGTTCTGGTCTTAAAAGTGGGCACCACATTAAAACTGTATTAGCTGCCTCACTCTTGTGTAACCAAAGCAAACAGGCGTAGGAGGCAGGTTGGCGACCGAAGTCGGTGGGGCAAAAACTCTTGACTGGAGCAGGTAAGTCTTGCGATTATACTGTACCTGCGGCTGAAACATCAACCTGAGGAGTTAATGTCTTACAGCCTGGGGAGATGGCCCCAGGCACGAAGGTTACACTTGCCCGACCCTTTTTAAATCGCGTAAGCTATGGGTCTAAGCGTGGATGATAGGTGATCCAGCGAAGACCATCAACTCGCCAACCCACACTTCCCCCATCTACTTACGATATCTTCATCCAATGGATCATCGGGATTCGGTTCAGCCATCAACATCTTGATCGAAGTCAGAACTGTATTTATATTTAATGTCGGCTTCCACGAACCCTAAACACAAACCTAGTCTACGTACTTATCCCACACCAAAATACTGTATCTCACATACTTTGTCACCAGTCTTCAATATCTCCGAACAAATCCGCCCCTCCTTATCGATATTCGGATGATATATTTTAGTCAGGAACCGAACACGAGGCGGCTCGAACGGGTATCGTGCTGGAATCTCGATACGCAATATAAAATGGCCATTTTCGTATGGTGTTCCCTCTTCTCCAATGATTTCTGCAATCCATTCGCCGCAAGCACCTCATGCTGCACATTATTCCTCAACAAAGTTGCACCCACTTACTCGCTCGCAATACGTCCAATCGACCGCTCTCCAAAGGCACGCAATTCTTCAAATCCTTTACCTCTTTCATTAATCTTGTCGTCCTAATCGATGTCATTCCCAACTCCTAAAATATTAAAACTACACAAAAATACAATATCACAAATCAATGTACACGGCTGATTAAACAGCCCACGGTGTCATCTCAACATCCAGAATCCACTTTTACTGACTAGCCCAAATCAATCAAATAAATTAAGATTTCTCTAAAGTCTAAACATTATAAGTGATTCCAAAAATATCAAATATCGATCGCATCCGAATCATTATAAGCCACCCAAACAGACGTATTTAACGTTGACGAATTCGTCAATTCCGTAATGCGAACCCTCGCGTCCCAAACCAGACTCCTTGACGCCGCCGAAACCGGCTTCGCAAGACGACAAAATACCTTCGTTCACTCCGACCATGCCCACTTCCAATCGACGTGCCACCCTGAATATCTGAGGCAAGTCGCGCGAATAGAAATAGCCTAATAGAAAAGGTTCGAGGCATAAAATCATTCTGAACAAAGCAACTCATGAACCACCCACCAGCCAGTCCGACTCGAGTGTTGTTGGCCAGCGCGATCACGTCTTCCTCATTCTTAAACCTAAAAAAGACACAACCCATCGAGTTCGTTCGGGATCTCTTCCCCAGCCCTGCCAAAAAACGGGTTGGAATTCCAAAAAAGCTGAAGCCACCATTTTAACTAACGGCAGGTAGCACACGGACGGGGAAAGCAGCGGAAACGGATCATGATAGGTATGGACTATGGATGGATGAAAAGTTCCATGCTTACGATTAGATGTATGTACGCAGGGTGTCACAAAGTTTGACTGACATCAGCATTAAGGTATTGTGAAGTTGAATCTCCAGCAGTGGCTATATAAGGCGTAGAAACGAGATCAATTGAAGCATAAGATCGTCTCACTGCGCCAAAGTTTGGAGCTTCCCCCCCCCCCCCCACGTCGAGAAGTATAAGTCTGCTAATCCAAAACAATGAGAGCTTACGTATTTTTTAGCCGAATAGCTGGCTGGAGCTTTGCTACTTTGGACTGAGAGATATCTTGAGTCCCTCCAGTCAATTTATGCGTAGGCCTTGCTTACAATTAAAATACCCGTATATTGCTGGTATAAGTTGCGGGTACCATCCTAAATTCAGATGAGACTTCGCACTTCACACCATTGTTAAAACTGCCGGAGACCCCATATCTACAGTACTACAGGACTGACTAAATCCCAGTCCCAATATACTAAAACGAATGCTACAACCAGCTCCAGCGTTTCATGCACCCCCACTTACCCTTGAATAGCCGCCACTGGGCCGAATATTTCTTGATTGGCAATATCCATTCCTTGGTGTACATTCGTTAGCAGAGTTGGCTCGTAGAAGAGATCACCAGCACCGCTTCGTTTACCGCCAGCCGCAACATTCGCACCTTTCTTTTTCGCATCTTCGACAAGATATTCCACCTAAACTAGGGGACCTGTTTTGTGATATTTCCAAGTATATTATGCTTCTTACCTTCCAAATATGGGCAAGGTCGGCTGGGTTAGGTGGGGGTTTTGGGAGGGGGAGGGGGCATAGGGGGTAGAGATCAGATCAGGCTGATCGCCTAAGCCTGTTCTGATCGCGAGTGAAATAGGTCAGGTTCGGGTCGGGTCGAGTCGAGTGAGTGAGTCGGGTCTTGGTCCAGCCCAGATACAATTTAATCGCTTTTGCTTCCTTCCTGCTGGACCTGAGGTACGGGGGGGGGGGGGGGGTTGAGAGGAAGGGTTCAGCAGTGTCCTGGCGGGCCCAACAGGGGGGTTCGCCCCGCCTACCCGCTCCCCTTTCCCCATACTTGTTACCTTCTCAACGGCGCGATTATTGATCAATGGTCCCTGCGTGATACCCGAATCCAATCCATCGCCAAGCACCAATTGCTTCTTCATAGCTTCTTTCAGTTTGTCCACAAATTTATCATAAACTGAATCTTGTACGAAAATACGATTTGCACACACGCAAGTTTGACCACTCGCACGGAATTTCGATGCCATTGCTCCTTGTACGGCACGGTCGAGATCGGCCGATTCGAACACAATAAAAGGTGCATTACCACCCAACTCCAAGCTGACACGTTTGACCTTGTTCGCCGATTGTTTCAAGAGGATCTAAAAGGTCCGTTTATGAGTTTTATTTGAGCAACTTCTGGCAGGATACCACTTACTTTGCCGACTGTTGTGCTACCAGTAAAGGAAATGGTCGCCACGTCATCGCTTTCGCAGAAGTAGCGACCCACCTCGGCCGTATTCTCTCTGCTTGAAGGTACAACGTTGAAGACGCCAGGAGGCAATCCCGCAGCTTCTGCCAGCTATAAGAGAAAACACACCCGTTATTGACAGACAGATTGCTCATGTCATACTTTACACACAGCCAAGCACCATACAGAGCACTCGAGGGCTAAGGAACACAAATTGACAGCCATTTTTTACCCAGGCGGGGGTCGAACCCTTTCTTGTGGGTGCGCACCCAGCGTGAGAGGCAGAAGCCTTTAACCGCTGGGCGCCACCACGCCATTTCTGGCAGATCATCCCGCTACTTACCGCAGCGACAGCCAAAGCTGACAATGGCGTATCTTCTGCTGGTTTCACCACACAAGTACAACCAGCCGCGATAGCCGCTGCCGCCTTACGTGTGATCATGGCCGATGGAAAATTCCACTGAAGAATAAAGCATGCCAACTTGTAACATAGGCGTAACCACAAATCTTACTGGAGTGATCAAAGCTGCCACACCCATCGGCTCCTTGTAATGAAGTAATTGGCGGCCCACTGTGTTAGTCGGTATTATTTCTCCATTTATACGACGTGCCTCTTGCCCGAACCATTCAAAAAACGAAGCAGCGTAGTTTATCTCGCCGATTGCTTCAGTTAATGGTTTCCCCTGAAGCAGAAAACAGTTTTTCTGGACGGCATGCAACTTCATGAAGTTCAAACTACGGCTGTCGATTTAACATCAACTACATTTAACATTGGCCAAGGGGGGAGGGATAGTGGTGAATATAACGGCCCTCTGGCGTAAGGGGGAGTAAAGCAAGTGCCGACAAAAGATCGCACTACCTAGCCATAATACTTACCATTTCCGCCGTCAACAATTTTCCCAATTCCTCCTTCTGTTCGAGCATTAGAGCACCCCATTTCTGCAAAATAGCACCTCGATCCTTGGCCAGCGTCTCGAAACCCCACGTTTTGAACGCGTTTTTCGCACTCTCCACAGCCAACTGTGCATCAGACACATCGCAATCGGATACCGTGGCGATTTTCTGAAATATAAAGTTCAGAAAACGATAATAATTTCAGAAATAGGATAATTTACCTTCCCATTTGCCGGATTTGTCACATCGAATTTACGCTTCGATTTAGCATCCGTCCATTTTCCGTTGATGTAGGCCTGATCACGAAACAGAATCGGGGTGGTGCCTGCTGTCGGACGCAATGAAGAAACGGAAATGTGAAAATTGCGAATGGCCAAAATGGAGATCTTTCCTTGTCGAGACGACAACAGAATCTTACCCGGAATTTTTAAGGATGACAAAATGTCCATCGTTGCCATTTTGCCCGGGGCGTCAAATGTCTTTGCAATAAAACCGTGCAGCAAGGTATTTTCAACGGAATCTGAAAATAAACGCATTTCACTAATGACTTTTCAGACAACAATTTTAAAAATTTATGATGCAGTTGACTTACTGTCTTCGGAAATCAACGAGCAACGTCTCCGGTTACGTATTCCGAACAAGACGTCAGCCCAAGTTTTCCCGCCAAAAATGTCTGCTTCTGACTGTAGTATTTATCACCTGTTGAATTGCTGGCGATGACTACATGGGTGCGCTGAGCAAGGATGAGAAGCTAGGCTCCGAGTGCGCTGCGAGGTCCTTGCGGGTCGGCGAGCGGGGCTGGATTTCTCTTGATGAGTCTATCGGTTCTATCATTTTCATCGATATTAACCGACCGATACATCAAAGTAAAGCTGGAAAAACGGAGAACCAAATAAAATAAAAAGTAAGGTGATGTTTTGTAGGCTATGTATTTCGCTTACGTGAAAATTTTCATGATTGCAGTTTCATGGGTGAGACTGGTGATGCCAATCAGATCAGATTGGCTGACCCAAGTCAAGTTGGTAATTTTGACAAAAATGAATCGATGATTCCGCATAGGACTATGATAAAATCAATATCACATATATCCGAAACCTGTAAAGTATTTCAAATTTTCAGGCATGAAACGTGATCTTTGTTCTCTTTTGCAAGCGCGTATTGCTCAGGACGCCTGTGATTTAATCGGTCGTCGTGTGTGGTATTGCCCCAACAATACTCAACGATTAGAATGCCTCATAAATCGGGACGGGTCGATTTCAATGGTCGGCTTCCTCGATAAACCATTCCGCACTGGTGTTGACTTGGTTTCGGCAATAAAAAAAGGTGAAGTCCATCAAGAAAATTTCAAAATGCCAAGTAAGAAACGTGGAGATGATCACGGTTTTGCTAACTGTATTTATCTCCTGCCCGATGGAACTGAACCAGTGTACAAATACGTCAAGAACCCAGACTTGACACTTCCACCGATGTCTTCTGGTATTGGCATCAATTCAACGACTGCTGTTGGTAATTGCAGAAACGTGTGCCCCGGAATCGCTGACCTGCATCCAGTCATATATAAAATCGATTGTGCCTCGATTAAGGCAAGCTCGCCTTGTGTTTACAAGTTCGTTGTCGACAAAATTTATTCTTTTAGATCGAAGGAAAAGTCATTCGAAGTCGATATTGTAAAGGTGTGAAAAAGCAGGATCTCAAGCAATGCAGAGACTGTTTGCGGGGGCGACATTTGGCAAAACGCGCGATCGAAAGGAAAATCGCACAAGGCATGATCTACCCTGCTATCGGCACCTCGGACAACCAGACGCTAAAATACGAAAAAAACCGTCGATTTGTAGCCATGGACTTCAGTCGATCAAGGGATTGCAAATTTTTGAAGAAACCGATCAAAAGCACTTCGGACGAAAAGAAAGAAGTGATGGGTACCCAAAAGAGAAAGCAGCACCCTGGTTCTCGGGCCAAACGGCTAGATCCGCACCAACCACATTTCGGAGAAACCAAAAAGGAAGATACAGAATTGGACAAAGAAACAAGAAAATCGAACGAGGTTCGAAAACATGAAAACCAGTTCAATGAAGGCAAAATCGATGATTGCTCGATTTCGTCCTGAAAACAAACATATTCACGTTGTATAGTATGTCGCTGCATGCCAATGCCAGAAGTGTCGATCGATAGCAACCTCTTTCAGAGTACAGCTGAACCACATCATGACAGATCACAGAACACAAAACCAAGTCATGTGCGCAGCAGAACACAAACTCGTACAGATGCAAGCATATCAAGTCGGACTCGCGGGCGATGCGCCCCCAGCTCTCACAGAACCCGAACTAGCTTTTGGAGAGGAATTCGGCGATTTTGAAGATTCGCCACCCGCTTTTGGAGCGGCCGCCAAATTTTGCGACCCCGTGCCAGACTGAGACTTTCCAGTTTTCGGAGACGTTTTGGATGATCCGCCTGCTCGCAATGATCCGCTAGGAGCTTTCTTCGATCCCTTTCCTGACCTCTGCGATCGTACTGACTTTGAAGATCCTAGCTTCTTTTTCAAACTGAAAAACCAACTTGGAATTCGCGCTCCTTCTTTCAAATAAAATAGATTTCCTTACTTGAACGAATGTACAGTGGGCAACTCTGGTGCTGCCTTCGGTACCTTTCCTGACAAGGACGACGACCCGCTCGAATTCGCGCTTGGTTGGGCGCCTACACTGCGTTCGCGAACCGAAGATCCCGTTGCTCCTCCCTTTGTCTAAAAAGCAAGCAAAATTATGAGGAAACTTTTATGCAAATTTAAACTTACTTCCTTGGCCGTCTCCTGTTTCTGTTCATTCTCCCCCGCAGCCGGTTGCACATTCTTGCTGCTGCCGCAGCATCCACACAGAAGGGCGACGAACGAGACGGCAATGCAGGCCACCAACGCCGACACTCCGCACCACATAGCTCCGACATCGATTCCTTCCATGACGCGCAAGGGGGCCATCCCGAGCAGACTCGTCGACCTCACTGCATCGCCCAACAAGTACACTGCTGCGCTGGGCTGTCCGCTGGTGTGCTGTTCATTCTTTACACACCACCCAGACAGAGGCAGACAAGCAATAACTGCACAAGCAAGACACAGTGGCGCGCACTCGTTCAATCACAGACCTGACGACTATCACTCTCGGATCAAATCGTTCTATTTGCTACTTTTGGCCAGTTTCAGCGATGCTGGTTTCTGCGACCTTTGCGATTTCTGCGACCTTTGAGACCTCTGAGAGACTTCGCCGGGAGCCCTTTTGGGAGCGCTCTTGAGACTGGAAAAGAAACACGCTTCGAGTAGCCATCCTGCGCAACAATACCCCCGGGACTTACTTGAAAGAATGCACCACCGGCAGCTCGGAAACCTTTGATATCTTGCCCGATAAGGAAGAGGATTTACTCGTCACCTGCGGAGCAAGTCATTCTTTGGCGGTCAGTTGTGAAAGGGTCCTCACTTACATCTTGTACCGACTTGACCGATTCCCTTTTCGAGCCATCCTTCGGAGCTGCTGGGGGCGGCTCTTCTTTTTCCTTCTTTCCACACGCGCACAGGAAGACGACTCCCGAAACGCCGATCAAAGCCATCAATATCGATATCGCCCACCACAACCCCTCCTCCCCCTCTTCTGTCGCCCATACCACAGTCGCCAGCGGGGCCATCGGACTGCTGAGCAGGGCTATGAGAAACAGAGCGGCGATGACAATGGCACCCCTTCAAACTGGACTGGACTTCTGTGCGTAGCTGCCTGCCTGGCTTACATTACACTGGTCTGCTTTACACTGCTAGTCTTCCGAAATGGGTTGCGGGTTGTGTTTGTAGTTTACCTGCCGGCGGGTGTTCGACTCGCGGCCAGGTAAATCATTTTTTGCGTAGTGTGTCCCTTCTTCCTCGAGTACTCATAGCGTTTGGTGATGTGATCTAACAGTCAGCAGGCACAGTATTCCCGCTGAGTTAGACCAGCAAACCAGACGCACGATGCCAGAGGGCGGTTTTCGCTGATTACTGAACATGACTGTGTTTGCGCGCTGAACGGGTACATACATACTAAACAGACACAGCTGGAAACACAAACGAAACTCACTGATATTTCGACCATGTCACGCGGCCATAATCAGTAAAATGATCGTTGTGTTTTTGCCATTAGCTGTACTGCACATATGTGTGATTCCTCATTTGCTCGGAGCCAAAACGCGGGAAATTCAAACGTTATACTTTAACCTCCCTATATCCGCACTACCTTGCGTCCTGTGTCGCCTGCAGAACCGGTTTCTTAACTTCACTGCCTTCTATGGCGAAACACAGGCGCAGCAACATTTGGCATTCACCTTTGCCGTGCCTTTTCGGCCCGGTTTGACGTGTTATTTTTGTCAAAGGACTACTAAAATCGATTTTTATGAATTTACTATTCGTTATGTTCAATTTAGCCAAATTCGAATTGGGATTTTCGATCCTGTATTTCATACAAGGCATAATAGGATCTAGTCGAACTCCTCAGGCCAGTGACGTGACCGGATACCGAGGTGTGTGCCATACGAATGTCACTGCTGGACTGGTCGGCATGGTGACCACATTTATTGTGTTGTGGGCTCTGGACAGATACCCGAGGCGGACCGTATTGGCCGTCTACATTTTTATGAACATCGTCTCATCAGTGGGATACTTGCTAGTCTTGATATTTTCTTCCATCTGGTTGGCGAGAGCTCATCAACATTCGTCGTCGACGCGAGCATTGACCATTTTCATGTTGGTCATGGCCGTCGTGCTAGGTGGGTGGCTGGTGCTGTGTACTGCTAGTGTTTGCCGCTAGCGAGTGGTGGCCAGTTTTCTCTGCAATTCGCATGTGCTGTCGGCATGAGTCACCCTCAAATACGTTTTAGGCATGTGCTTCGTCCTCAGTTCGGGTCTCGCTTGCGCCCATTGCGGGAGGTCGAGAAGGAAACGATCTCGGAACAGCACCCACATCACCGTGAGTAGATGAGCTGGTCGACACCGCGAACCCCCCCCCCCCCATTGCCACAGTCGCATTCTTTTATAGGACCCATCCACCCTCACATTGGCCGACCGACCCGAGGGCAACTTTGTGGCGCATGCAAATGGATCTGGCCCGGACACGGCACCACTACTTGCCATGCAGACATTGGAATACCACGTTTGCACTAGCAGATGCCAACACTGACTCTCGATCCCTCATTATGCCCGCCTCTGATTCTTGCCTGTGTGCGTGGGATGGATTTCTCGTAAACCTAATCATTCTCCCAGCTTTCTTGCCCCATCAGCCAACTCATAGCACGATCCAACTGCGCAGACTCACGATCAGTCAACGAGATTACTTCCATTACGTAAGTCATGCCGACGTGGGATTGGTTCATGTCATCAGACACGCGTCGTTGGGTGCTAAATTTAAGATCTTTGCTCATCCGGATCTCGTTTCCCAATCGCCCCCGCCAAGTGAGCGCTAATGCGTGTCTCGAGCACGTCTGACCCATGTGCACCTTCAAAAAGGCGTGACGACAAATGTAATTGTTCTTTGAACACGAGTCATAATATGAGGAAAAGGCTTCCGCAGCGCGTTCGTGTGTCGAACAATGCGGCTTTTCGATCAAACTAACAGCCTGCCATTCGAGCTTACAAGCAGTGATAAGGCCATGGCGTCACTGGTTTGTTGACATTGGGGGCAGGGGAGAGAGTGCTCGATTTAGCACACATTCCCCGCGCGCCTTCCATATAAGAAGAGGATGCGCAATGGTTTTTCTAGTTCAATCTATCTTCTCCACCTAAAAGAGGCCCGAGCGCATTTATCTTGAGCTATTGCCTAGCCTGCACACGCTTTCCGCTCGCTCGCTATTGTCGGTTCATTCGAGTTCAAGTCGAGGCGCAAAGCGTGCATTCCGTGTTTTGCCTACAAAGCCAGCAGTCGTTACTGACAGCCATCGACTCGACTGCCACCCACTAACTCCCTCCTCCTGCCGTGTTGGGGACACGACGAGTCTACGTGCCCCACTTCGCCCCTCAACTTTCGGAGAAAGAAGTCGGTTGCGGTTTTGAGTCAATTTTGACAAATGGGCGTGATAGAAATGGAAACGGAGACTGAGCCCGCCTCAATATTACCCATCTTCGAAGTGGAGTTGAACTTGCGTGAGTTGACCTGTTATGCGGGATGGGACTACGCAGTTCCTTTTTAGGGTATCCCTTGCAATTTGAGCAATGTCAGTCGTTAGTCACGGGTCTCCCTACAACGTGGACACTGTAGATAAGACTACGTGCCGTAGCGAAACCACGTTGGCCATCCCACCCGCTTATAATCCCCTCTCACACTTTCTTTTCTGTCAGTTCCGGTTTTTATGTCAGAGAAAGACTACACTTTGAACTTGATGAACTTCGACCTGTTTTTCTTTCGCAAATAATTCATTTTTTTATAGGAAAAGGTGATCCACCAATTCAAAGAGCTGAAGTGGAAGCAAATTCTGGCGCTCATTTGCGTTGTAAAGTCAGTGATGATGACCACGATCCTGACAGCCTGCACTGGCTGTACGGTGGTTCCGAGTTATCACCTAAAGATGGAGTGCACGTTCAAACTGATCCTATAAAGTAAGTTAGAGCACTTTACACTACTCGGTTAGTTCCTGGTATTTGCGACGTGTCACTGTATGCGTCACTTCCTGTTACCAGTCTCGCACCTGCCGAAGTCACCCTCCCTCTGACGTCAACGTGCCCCTCGTTTGACACTGAGGGCGCGGGAATGAATTGGCGACACATGGTAATTGGTTTTGATGAATCATTGACGTGTCTGCTTTCACACACGCCGACTGATTGATGCCCGACTGCACAACTTAAAGCGACTTGGCTAGAAATTACGTTTATTTGCGTAGACGGTGGGTTTTTTCAGAAAATTTCACCGACTGCAGTATTTCATCATCTCACGTTTCTTTGACGTAGTTTTTCTCATGATGACATTGACGCACTAGGCGCCGAGCCAGAAAGTACTCAGAAACCGCGTGGCGCGTGGGAGGATGCACTGAATGAATAGTCAATAAGGGCTGCGCCCATCGTCAGTAATCTACTTGATCATGTGACTGATGAGCACAAAAGTGCATACAAAGGTTTTTTGAGTCAGAGGGACGACTATTTTGAGGAATTGTGTGATTGAGCAAGTTTTCCACTCCAGATTGTGCTGATGTCTCAAAAGCAGGGGTTCGCTATGTACTGGACATATTCCGTTGTTGGGAACTACTCGTAGACTGATGCGACACCCAGATCAGTGATAGGGTCTTGGCTGCACAATCTGGGGGGGGGAGGTGGACAAGAATGCATGGAGCTCGCACACCAGTACAGTATTTTACGAGTACCACTGCCGTTTTTAGCTTCATTTCGAACTTGATAATCAATCCTGCCCCGAGTGGCATCTACGAATGCGCTGTGACCAGGAAATCGGACGGAACGTTTCACAGAACTCGACTGAAAATAGCCACAAAAGCAGGTCAGTCTCCTTTGATAAAATCGCAAACGGTGAGCTATGTTTTATCTTTCTGTTTCAGTTCCACTTCGGCAGACCCTCTTTGGCGAAGTAATATGCGGACCTGACAAGGACAGATATTGCCAGCATGGCGGAACGTGTTTGTACCACCCTGGGACAAAAGTATTTTCGTGCAGGTGAGAAAAAGCATTGAGTCAGCGGGCAGGGGAGGGCAGTTTCGATTTAGTGCCTGTTATCCATATATGGCCGCCCCCATTTTAGATGCCTCCCAGAGTTCCATGGAGAGAGATGCGAGTACTTGAGTGTAGATGGTCCAATGCCAGTAATCTGTGAGTCCTTGTTTATTATGCCTCGCCTCGCGCGGGCTTGCCGCAATGCGAGAAAATATGTGGGCGAGTCTTATCAGATCATCAGCTGTGCACTGTACCACGGTACCAAAAATGCCTAAGCTAGAATTCCATGCTTACGCCAATGAGTTGTGTGCTGTCCATACCTCTTCTGCATGTGCTCGTCCCTCGCCGTTGCTTGAGAGCTCCCTTGGAGCAGATGCTTTCTTGTCCCGCCCGTTCAGTGTACGTGCATGCTTGCCTTACAGATGCCAACCCGACTACGCTGGTACCCAGTGCCAATACTTCGCAAATCGTTTGCATATTGTGACACCTCGTCCTGGAGGCATTTGCCAGCAAGGTAATCCATGTACTCCGACGTCACTGAATTATCTATTTCCTTTGACGTCATTTACTCGAGCAGCTTGCAATACTCGTGCTTGCTTCTTGGCTGATTTTCAAATTGAGTCTAAGACTCGTTTTCGTTCTAGCGCAAGCAGAGTACCACAAATCGGTTTTACTGGTGGCTGGATTTGCGGGCTTTCTAATCATTGCATTGTTGGTAGCCTTCTTCCTGTACGCTAAGAAACGGTAAGTGGTCTTGCTACGATGGCAGAAATCACATACAAAAGGGGGCTCCACCGTCTAGTACTCTAGAGCTCTTTAATTGGAAGTACTTTTAGTTTGAGCCCCAATCCATTGGACAACATGTTCAGTGTTCTGGCATGTTATCTCCTATTATAGTTATTTTAGTGATCAGATCAAATCACGATTCACTCGCCGTGCTCGCAGCAAGGGTGGCAAGGCTCCAGTTGAGTATGTTGAGCAACCAGCTGAGCACTTGCTGCAGGAGCCAGCAGATGTTGAACTGGCCTTACAAGTCCCAACTTCCCATCCATTGCCAGCTCTCGATGAAAGGATAAAAGTAATCAAGGCGCTTGTGGTAAGTGTTCTCTGGAGCATATGACTTCTGTACCAGCCTACACACAAAGTTTTTCAGCCGGCTCGTTGCCCTCATTGCAAGAAAACACTGGGCATCAATTCTAAATTGGATGCATTATCTGCGCACATATCGCGATCAGTATCTCGCAACAGTACACCTCCCATGTTCTCCTATCCCGCTACTGAAAGATCGCAAGGTGATCGGCATGATTTTCGAAGTGGGGGTGCTCGCAGTATTAGCGAGTCGCACTTTTACGTGACCGAGGCTGACGGCAGCACAAATCGGTATCATTCGAGCCCCGGCAGCTATCTGACCGTCAATGACGTCACACCCAACATGAATCGTTCAATTAAGGTGAGCCAGGTGGGGTGGCGGTGGATGCGTAGACCTGGATCGAAACGTTGGTGGGTACACTTTAGGGGAAGGAGCCTGGTGTTTAAGATTTTAGGCACGAATCTCCTGACGCGCTGTTAGGTTCTGTTACATACTGTGCTGTGGCATTTAAGCGATTATGCGGGGTTCCAGCAGACGGACAGGCGCAGAAGACCCAACGATGAGTGCACGATTCTCTAAAAAGTCAGTCTTGCCTGGCCTCCTTGCCGTTAGGAATTTTTTAATATGGATCTTCTAGCGCGTAGAAAAAACCCTTTTCTTCTATTCATGCACCATGCTCCTTACTCCTGCCGCATGTACGCATATACCTAGACGGCTTTTGTGCAAAAGGTTCCAGGTCGTGCTTTCGAGCAGTCGCGTAGCGCACTGAAAAAATATCAAATAGATTCAAATCTCCATGACCTTTTTAGGCACGCAAACGCGGCGTCTCCGAATCCATTGACGACCCTAGTGATCGTCATCGTTCAATCAGCACACCTGTTTCGCCAATGATCAAGGTGAAGGCATTGAAAGCAGAGGAGCTTCAAATAAGAGTTGACCAGTCACTGGAAGATGCGCATTCGAGCTCCACGAACGACCCCCTCTCAATGCACACGACGCCAGTGGTGCGACCGGTCGCTGGAATCATCCAAGAAATGTCTATCGACGAGTCGAGCAGTACGCAAGAGTCCACTGCATTGCTCGATGCGCTGCAAGCGTACAGAGCTCAGAATAAGCCTCTAACTCGAGCAGTTAGCTGAGCTTTGTTAAGCGTTCTATTTGAGAGCGAAGCATTGGAAATGCTGCGAGTGTGATGCAGTTCTATTATGGCATGTAAAAATGGTAGGACAGATCTGTACGTACATGGTGAGATCTATTCGAGTAGACCATGCCATGATGAAGTCAGCTTATCGATGAGCTTTGCTTGACCAGTTATGGCTGTAGTGCTGTACTATGATCTGTAAAGTGTGCGGAAGTACACAAGCTGGGAAGCGGCATTAGGTTTTTTGTTTTCGTCTGATAATGCATGATTTTACATTGAGCGGACTAATAAACTTTATTCATCAATTAGCTTGCACTGATTGATTGCCCTAACTTAATTTCTGAGGAACACCTTGGAACGTTGTTACTGGAAATTGAATGCTGTGAAACCATGTCTTTGGTTTTATCTGAGCCATTTCTTCTAACCACTATCAGGTAAACGGCCTGGTTTGGTAAGCGGCAAATCTAGCATGCTGTATTGAAAACATTTCCACGCAACACCATGTCTTGCCAAACTCGGGCAGGTTTGTGCACTGGAGGGTGTTGATCCTTATTAGTGGCCTGCCGCGTGGATGGCCTCATAACCATAACTTTTCTGAATATGATTTACCTGTTCATCCCACCCCTCTGCTTCTCGTGCCTAGTCCTATATCAGTAGTGCCACAGACTGTGATAGAGCGGTACCGACAGCATCCCCCCCTCGCTCCACAGGTATTGGAAAAAGGCATTCTTTCCGATATGCTTACTAAGCGCACAGCTTATAGCCACAATGGTCGCTATTAGTATGCTTGTTACAGGGCGAGTCTACTGCGATATCATGCAATTCACCAACTTCTCTTCAGGTTACTGCATGGCGAATGGGGCCTGATCTAGTTGGGCGATGAACCAATCTACAGTAGGACCAAACTAGGATCTACTGCACTGAGTCCCCTCTCGAAGATGTCCTCTCCCTCGCTTGCAGCGCGCTCAAAATTCTGCATTTTCTTTACTTTAACTGTTTATTCACTAACAGCGGCACTTATTCTGCACATGTGTTAGACGATTGATTGTGAGTTCCACCCTTTGAAGCCTGTTTGTTGCCCAGAGTTGTGACTAGAATTCAAACACATGGTAGTCCGTCATGACACTAAATTTTGCTCCCGTGATGCTCTTTTTCTTGATCATTAGACTGCGCTGCTCGGTGGAGCGCGAGCAGAACTTCGATAACTGCTGTTCTTGAGTCAGTTTTTCATGCAGATTTATTATTTTGACATTTCACGCACATCATGTGCAACAGACATCAGCCTTACTCTTAGCTCTATTCATTTAGCCTAATGATCGTGTCTTTCACAACACTCCATATCGACGTTATTCAACGCAGTGTCGTCACCAGTGCCTAAAAAAAGAATAACCATTTTTTTAATGCTACTGACACATATCTAAAATCTGGCCAAATATGTCAGCGGCTATGTGAACTCAAGCTCTTGCTCCGTGCGAGCACTGATGCTATTTTTGCTGCCACTGCTCCTCTAATGCACCAAACAGAGCACGACAGAGTCATGTTGCTGATTCCTAATCTTGCCTCAACAAGGCACAATCTACTTATCTTGGCTCGGCTCTATCTGGCTCCGTATACCACACACCACTTTGTGTTTGTCGCACTTGGCTGGTTGTGATGGGTACCACTTGTCGCGAGCATGCTCACCATTACGACCATCGCCCGTCAGGTCGGTACCATCTGAGCATGTGACTTTCAAGTTATCGATACCAGTGTCATCTGAGAGCTCAGGTCCCATGAACAATGTTGTAAAACCAACGATGAATTCGTTTTCTCTGCACTTGAATATTTGTCCATCGCTCCCGAACGGTCCATTTCCACTGAAAATCTTCACTTCTCCGCGCTCCCGCACATGCGGTTTCGAACAGTATAAGTAAATGGTGTTCACACCAGTGTTGTCGTACAAAAGACCACCGCTATGATACTTTTCATACTTCAGTTGAAAACCGTAGGCATAACTATCGTTGGGGCAATATACGAAGTCATACCATGTGCCATGCTCGGACAGCCGCTGCGACGTTAAATTCTGCCCGCTCGTTGGCAGTATGCAAACAAGGAGAATGCACAGCAGAGCTAACATTTTTAGTCGGAAATATCTTCGAAGCAAAATGTTGAAATCGACTGACATGAATGCAAGAGAACAGCGTTTAAATGCATCTGGCTGAAACACTCGTGATTTAATGCAAAATACAGGATTGGTGTGGAAATTTGCAACTTCACTTTTAGGGTTGTCCTATAGTTTTAGTCCACGTATACGAAGCAGGACACTATCCGATGAAACACAATCTGTAACGCGGGCCAAGTGGATTCCGTTATCTCCAGCCCGCACGCTACAATAGTAAAGTGAGCGGTTCTCATTCATATTTGAATGAAAAGCAGCGACTAAATGCAAAAACACTCGCTCAACTAAGGGGCTAGTAATTGCTTCTCAATCAGCATAGTGCCGTCTCTTCTGTCGCAGTATGTACTGTATGTTTCGAAGAGTCAGTTCGCGAAGCTTACCATAAGGGGCTCATGCTACTGATGTAAGCACCGCGCTATAGGTCATAGCTCGGATCGAATACTACAAGCACACAGGGCGATCCTGGGATAGGTACTGCGAGGGAGGAATCACCGCCTGGTGACCCAGATATTGGGACTATCTGCATCTTGTGAAGGCTCTGCCTAGCGGAGCTTCTTGTAATCGCAGGAAACAGCACAAGATGCAACGAATGAATGCATCTGTTTTGCATGTACACCATCGCAGCCCATAATCACCACATCGCACCGCCCTCTTAGCGCTAGGCCAATGTGCGATCACG
Source organism: Mesodorylaimus sp. YZB2_4 (assembly GCA_030248295.1). Classification (NCBI taxonomy): domain Eukaryota; kingdom Metazoa; phylum Nematoda; class Enoplea; order Dorylaimida; family Dorylaimidae; genus Mesodorylaimus; species Mesodorylaimus sp. YZB2_4. The sequence continues at coordinate 275,122 of JASANH010000626.1, forward strand.
CTATCACTATTTGTTCTCCACCCGCACTGCCCAGCTTGCAGCCTTGCGGGCTAAGCGATTGCCTCAGTGCTTGGCGCAGTGCTGTGCGTGCACAGTCCAATGCTGCATATTGACGCTCGATGATCACTTGCTCGATATCTGAGCGGGTTGATATCCGAACAACTGTTCCATATTTGACCATCCACGACGATATCCAGTCACCGGGTCGACATTCGATCACGTGCTCGATTCACGTGCATCATTTGCTATCTGCTCACACGGCTGATAATTTGATGCTCGATCACTTGCTCAATATTCAATCTTTCCGATCCCTCACTTGAGATCTGATTAGGATCGTCATCCGACCACTCGCCTGATCAGTGACTCAATATCTGATCATTTGCTCGTCATATAAACCTGCAGTGATCGTCGACTAACGACCTCAATATATAAGACAGGTGGTTGGTGCTGGTGTAATTCCTGCAGGGCCCCACTTGAGCCCCTGCAACAGTCAGAGTCGACTAGTTCAGATTTTGTGGAAACAAGCTGTACTTTTTTTGTCCTCTGATTGTGACCTCTTGGTATCTTATTCGAAGCACCTTAAAATACACCAAACCGAAGCAAAAGAATGCAGGCTACCGCACGCAACATTATCCCGCGAAAAAGAAGGGGTTTGAAATTGCCGCGCAAATTTCAAATTATGACGGGAATACAAATGTTTAGAATGTTTTGCCAAAGGAGCTGAAAACCTGTGCCACTGTGCCTGTGCCTGTGTAACTCACAATCAGCGCATTGTGCAGTGCATACAGGGAGCCAGCAGCTAATATAAATAAATAGGATTTAACGAGTTATCTTGAACTCACTTTTACCTCTGTGCCTGTGGAAATCCAAATCCAAATCCACGTCATTCATTCTCGTCCAGAAGATAGTCGGAAGAGATCTAAGAGTTGCAGTTTTCGCTAATAATCATGTCGTCTGTTGATACCTTATCAGCTAGCTCCCAGTTTCAAATGGACGTGGACGCCCCGCATCGTCATTCCTCTGCATTTCCGAATAATTTCGCGGCTTTATGTTTCGATCGTTCTGAATTCAATCGCCAAGATTTCAACGTCGATGCATTTCTGGCCAAGGCTCGAAGACGGGGAGCCACTTTGGAACAAATTCGAGACGATGCTAGAGTTTATTTAAAAATTATTCAAAATTCAATGATCGAATTGATCAATAAGGATTACGCGGACTTTGTACATTTGTCGTCCAATCTAGCTGGTCTTCGCGGGGCTGTGGAGAAGCTTGGTGTCGAAGCGGATGAATTGACATCAGAATTCGAGGAAACGGCATCGAAAATAAATACTGCCGTAGATGATTTGACGAAAGAAATGGATGAAAAGCGACGACTTCTAACCGAGCAACGATATTTAGAGAAACGAATAATCGCTTTATCGACACTTGAACGGTTGAAAAAATTTCTAAGCTCCCCTAATTTCTTGTCGGATGGAGAATGCGATGCTGACAAAGATTTCGAGGCAATCGAGCGGGCCTCGTGTTTTATCGAGGAATTGCAAAGTATCAAAACCTCTTGTTCCGCACTGAAAATCATACTGCATCCCAATTTTGAAAATGCTCTCACTTCAGTTTTGGATCATTTTCAAAAATATTTGGAAGCAAAATTTATTCGCGGTGTGCAAAATGCCGATCGTCTTTTACTGGTTTTCTCTCTTCGTGGATTCACTGCGTGTGATCGATTGGACTCCGCTCAAGCCATCTTTTTGGCCCAATTCGTCGAACCGGATTTGCGGAGCTGTCTTAGCGGCTCGAAAAAGCAAAAGCTAAACCAATTGGAACAATTCAAAAATGTTTTGGATCAAGTGCTTGTATTGAAGAATCGATATCTGCCAGTATTTTCAGCGGACGCGACATCGATGGGGCACATTTCGGAATTTACATCGGAACTGGATGAATCGATTTGGAAATCCACATCTTCTTTTTTGGATGATTGCTTACTGACTGCGCTCCTTAGCGCTTTACAAGATCGATTTTCATCAATTTTGATTCCAACCGATGCATCTACGTTCAAAAAAGCTTATCGATTTTTGATCACCTTTTCGGAAGAATGGTCGACGTCGAGCGGCAGCAATAAAATTTTGAAAATGATCTTCGATAAATTCAGTCTATTGATTTATTATCAATTATGTTATCACGAGATCACGACATCGATCGATTCCAATTTGGCCGCAGTGGATGAAATATTGCCTTCATCGAAAACTGATTCGGCCTCTTTGAAGTCAACGTCCTTCATCTACTCTAAGCTACTTTCAATTTGGGCGTCGGCCGACGATGAAAGCGTCTTTTTGCCTCCTCTAATGCCAAAGTTCTGGGAATTGACATGCATGGTGATTAATCGATACGGGCGCCATGTTTTGGATTTCGTTGAGAATTTTCAAAAGTCGCCTGAAAATGAGAATACTTTGGCCAATGGTGAACGAAGTACAACGCCCAGGCCACGAGCTGCCACACCAATCGTGGTAGTCAATCCTAGTCAGCACTCGCATACGGCCAATCTCTTGATCCTGTATTCCGGCGATTTACGGATTTTAGAGCGTCAAATTTTTGGTGGCTTATTGCCAAAACTTTTTACACAATGTCGCATTGAAGATACGGCTACCCGTGGCCATTTGGAACAGTCTTTATCCGAGACATTCTCTTCATTGCGCCAAAAAGTCGATGAGGCCATTGCGGACGGCTTGATTCCCTGGCTGACATCGCAAGTGTCCACTCAGTTGGCCGCTGTGGCCGAAGTGCCTCGTCAATATCGTTGGACTCGCAAGGAAGCTCCCACTCAACCATCGCCTTATTTATCAACGGCCTTAGACCCGATTCGTCGAATTCTTCAATCATCCGAGAAATTACCAAATGACACCAAGCTAATTATCGGAATTGTTGAACGCGTGTTAGCCAATGTGATTGGTTCGTACACGGAAAATTTGAAAGGAGTGTTCGATTCAGTGGAGAAAATATCGAGCAGTCTTAGTCGATTAAAAACGAAAGGTTCATCGACAGCAGCCGCTGGTCGAACGGGTAGTGTTCCCGATAATATGAGCGCTGTGACGGACGAACAGAAAATAAGGTTACAATTACGTTTGGATGTGGAAGAATTCGAAAAATTGGTGAGCAATTTTCAACCGCCCGTTGTTTGTGATATGAGTGAAATAAAAATGTTGGTGGCAACTAATTCGGTCGGTAATGAAGCCTAATATTTATGTTTATTTCATTCCGATTGGGAGTTCTGTTCTATTTATGCATATTTTGGGGAAATGGCGTACCGATATGTTTAGAGAATATTTGGGATACAGTTTTGAATGAGTTGTGAACATCCATAGCCAAGCACCGTACACTCGAGGGCTAACGAACACATATTTGACAATCATTTTTTACGCAGGCGGGAGTCGAACCCTCCCCTCTGAGTGCTAGCTCAAAACAAAGTGATAGTTCATAGGACGCGGCATATAAGGGCCAGGGCGGCTAAGAGAGCTTGGGGTCTGTGGTTCATCCTGTTAGCTTGGATCAGCAGTTGCAGCTGTCTTCTGAAGCCTGTCTTGAAGTGACCTGAACAGCGTAAGCTGACAATGAAACCTCCCTGTGTGAATGTCTTATCGGCCAGACAGAGCCACGACTCCAGCCTATCAACTTTGAACAGGAAACTATGCCTGATGACTGGCACTTAGATTCGAGAGGCTCATAGGATTTTGGTTCTTGGCAGAAATTTTTGTCAGGTTTGAGTGTCTGCTAGTGTATGAAAATGTGGTTAGGGACCCACAAAAATGTTGAGGTCGCACATTGGCAGACGACTTTTGTTGCTGCTGAACTTTAAAAACCCAAAAACTGTAATTGCTCCTTGGTTTCTCTGCAGAATATTAAAGTACACTCTGGAATCGATGTCGGAATATTGATAAAAGAATATAATATTCAGATTCAGCACCCACGTGTCAGTCAAATATGGGAAGGGGGGTAGGCGGGGCAAACCCCCTGTTGGGCCAGCCTGGACACTGAACCCTTCCTCTCTAACCCCCCCCCCCCCCAACCTCAGGTCCAACAGGAAGAAAGAAAAAGAAGGAAGCAAAAGCGATCAAATTGTATCTGGGCAGGACCAAGACCTGGCCTCCAAGCACAGGCTAATTGTCCAGCCAGCCCACAGCACTGTATGTTAACAGTCAGCGTTCATCTTTGCTATCTCTCCTACCCCTCCCCCTTCCCCTTCCTAAGAAAACCCTCCTAACCCAGCCGATCTTGCCCATACTTGGAGTCAGTCAAAATGCTGGACCTCCAGTACCAATGCAGAAAAAGTCGAAATTCTTGATTGCAAAGAGGGACCATTGGGCAATGAAATTTCGACTTCTTAAATAATTGAGATTGCGGTCCAAAATTTTGGCTCCCCCCCCCCCCCCCCCCCCCCCCCATAATACGTAGGTGCTGAATCTGAATATCGTATTCTATTTCCAATAATCCGACATCGATTCTAGTACTTTGTCTTTAACGGTTGGCAATGTTCTCTTGTTAGCCACCAGACGATGAGACAGATGCCACAGACTTGTCTGTTTTTATCGTTCAAATTTATGGCTCACTCACAAATAAAATCCGTCGGGTCGATCATCCATTGGTCAAGGTCAAGAACTGCTTCCTTTCTAGTGCGTTTACAGCATTCGGCCGACGGCTTGTACACCGCACTTGGAAAGGCCCAGAGCTAGATGGATCAGCTATGAGTTGTGCTGCCAACGGTTGCCTTTCTGGGTCTATCCTGATGACGTGGCGGGGTGGGCAGGTCTACATCATGTACAGCTTACTTGCCACCTCGGTGCATGCCATCGTGCTGATGATCGATGTGAGGTGCGGCCTCATCAAAATTTCATCAGTCAGCTATTTGCATGTTTGGACTGTTAATCCTGTATGTTCGCCGAATGCCACTACGCCAACGGCCTTGTCCGAGTAAAGCAGTTCAGAATTCGGTGACCATGACAAACAACGTAGCAGCAGGAATAAGGGGCTATTGCGCGTAACAAGTGACTCACAGGGGCAACATTATGACCCAGTCTTAGAATAATACTAAAAAATGAATCGTTTCGCTCGCAGAAGCTTGTTTCGCGCTAAGTGGAGGCTTATATGCGCGCCACTGTGTCTGCACAATGCAGTGCGTCTAAAAAAATCCACCAAAATCGTACAGAAAAGCGAGCGAAGTATCGAAAAGACAGTAAAAGTATCTCATAAACATATCGTTCATATCGGGGCTATTGCTGCAATTGACGTCAATGTCAAAGTCAAAATCGTACGTTTTCAAAATCCTGTCAAAGTCAAAATCAATGTAAAGAAAATTTTTGGCCTCAGTCAAAGTCAAAAATTTTTTGGGGCCCTTGTCAAATCAAAGTCAAAGTCAAACAATTTTGACATTTTGCGCACGCATATTTAAATCCTTGAACCAAGACCAAGAGTTTAAGCAGTAAGGTTTTTCCTGCCAATCTCTGTTTATATCGCTTCGAGTCGCTCATCCGAGGTCGCGAATGTCGCTTCAAAACATGCTAAGCCACTTCCGTAAAAGATTTCAGTTACAGATTGTGGTTCTGTATGTTAGAGTAACGCGGGTTTTGTTTCAGTTTCACTAAATATTTTTGAGAAGACCTTTTTGAAGTATCGTTTCCTCGAACGATGACTGAGCCAATATCTTCTGCTTCCTCTGGCAAGATATGATGCGATGGATCAGAGTGTACCTAGCGTGCTTACGCCTGCACAGTATACATGCATAATCCCGATGCCTCAATGTCGGGATCGGAATCCCGACCTATTCCTAGCGCCAAAAAATTTTATCCACAAACTTGCTAAAATTAGTCAAATCAGTCAACAATCAAATGTTTGACCCGCAAAGAAGTATTCCGCAGCATGGCACGAAACAGAGATGATGATCGCTCCTGCTGTGTGCCTCGTTGGACTCGCGGTTATGCTCGCTGCTCACCTACTTGAGAAAAATTTGTAGTAGTACCTACAGTCCCAAAGGAAGACTGAACAAGATTCGGAAGCCGTCGTCCACCCAGACTGGCTCGGCCGTAGCCAACATCCACCCCAGAACTTGGGCGAGGGGCGGCATGCGAGCTACCTGGTGGGACAAGGGGCGGCTCCACAGTCTTTTAGAAATTTTTGCAAAAGCTCAATTTTGAGTCAATGTCAATGTCAAAATTAAGCATTTTTGCCCCGTCAAAGTCAAAGTTGAAGTCAAAAAAATTTTTAACCCCCGTCGAAGTCAAATATTTTTTGGAACCCCCTGTAAAAGTCAAGGTCAAAGTCAAATTGAAAAACCGACGTCATTTGCAACACTAATTGGAACCATTGATAAAGGACGTCCATATATTACCCCCAAGGAGCCTCCTGCGTGAAGTGGATGTCCACTTTTCAGGAATTGGCGTGAGGCGTGACGTTAAATATTGATAATTTATTAAACGACTATCAGGCACAAACGAAGATTCAAAGCCGCCTCGTCGGGCGACTCACGATCAGATAGAAATATTCCAGTTTGTAAAAACATTCCTTATATTCTGGCTTCTCCTTGTTCTAGTGTAGAGTGCAGAGGAAATGCAAATAGGTTCTGGCGCCAGCGGGCCATGGCTGGCGGGGGAGAGTAATCGATCCTCCTGGTTGGGAAGGTCCAGCCTGTTCGGGTTGGTGTTTCAGAGGCAGATATAGTCCCAAAACTCGCCGCCGGTATAGTCAGAGTCGGCCGACTTCCTCTCCTAGGCCTGCGAGGCTTGATCACACAAGGCACCTGATTTGAGCGACAATAACACCAGCAGCACCACTAAAATCGTATATTCGCCTCAGAAAAACAGAAGCCAAGTGTTTTGAAGAATTCTAATAGATATATTTTATATCTGAGTCACATAACGAAGAGTCTCTGGTTGTAAATAGTAGTAATTTTATACCTATCTAATGATAATGTCGATTTTCTGAGATATCTCTCAACAGTTTTGTAAAGTGGACGTCCACTTGGCGTCAACTCCCCCCCTCCTACTTCCGTCCACTTTCCGCTGACTCCCACACACCCCCTAGGGTGGACGTCCTTTATGGATGGTCCCTGCGTGAATTAACATTTTTCACAATCAGCAAAATATACAGACGGCACTGAAGAAGAGGGCATGGAAAAGCAAATATCTAGCAAATAAAAAACGCAGTAAGTACTGTGCACTACAGGTAAATGGCAATGCATATTCAGCTCCCCCCAGCGATAACTTATATTTTATCGATTATCTCTTATTTTACTGTAGTTTGGTTTAGTCTTATTTTAGTTTGGTCACGACCATCATGCTCGCTTTGCATTGCCGCAGAATTCAAATGCGCGCATTAGCTTGCGTTGGCGCCGTAGTCAGTCAACGCCTCATAAAAGAATGGCTTCCAATATCATCTGTGCCGGCCTAGTAAGGTAGAAGCTGAAACTGAGGATGTTCTGTAAAGTGGGTCACGCTACAGTCTCTTCATCACAGCAGCTGGCCTGCAGGCCTCATTCGCTGTGTTTACGCCGGCTGCGACGGCTGCTTCGTCCGTTCTCTCTCAACCACTGCGCCAGGGCCGCTGGATGTTCAAGACAGTGGGAAGACGACTAACGGCGTCAAGTTCAACTCGAATGCAGAAAACATCGTCGTGGTACAATGCAAGTTCGGGTCAGCGATCGCGTCTTCGAATTGTGAATGCGCATCGGCAGCTTCGGCCGAAATCAGTGGAGTCGAGGACGCCGCTCATAAGGTTGGTACCAAAATTCGCTGACTGGGTTGGCTCAGAAGTTGCTAATAAGCTAGGCTGGGGCTAACTGGGTTGAGTCAGCCGTCACTGGGTTGGACCGGAAGCCGCTTCCTCGGGTTGAGTCAGAAGTCGCTTACGAGGTTGGATCAGGCTACTAACTGGGTTGGGCCTAAACGCTCGCTGGGTTGAGTCGAAAGTCTCTTACTGAGCTCGCCAGAAGCTGCTTTCTGGGTTTGGCCAGAAGCCGTTTACCAGAGAGTGTCCGCAAAAGCGGCTCTTCGGAGCTGCAGCGGGCACGATTTGGGAACGGCAGGTCCGATTCGGGGGGGGGGGGCAGGCAGGCTCGACTTGGTGGGGGGCGACTGGTTCAACTCGGGGGGCCGATAGTTCAACTCGGGTGGCGACTTGGGTCCGACTTCGGGGTTTGACAGACTCAGCTCAGGAAATGGCAGGTTTGACTTGGGGGCCGCAAACTCGATTCGGGGCGCTGCTGGCTTAACTTAGAAATGGCGACAGACTCAGCTCGGGAGCGAAAGGACCAACTTAGAGGCACGCCCTCTAACACCTTTTCTTTTATTGGGATCAACGGATGCGGCCACCGCGCACAAGCTGAAGGTCTATTTCCGGACGGCAAAGACTCGATTGACTTGAACTAAAGACGCGCGGATTCTTCCGCGCGAATGAACTCTTCGTACTAGAAATAGTTGCTCGCTTCGCTCGCGGAAGCGTCTATTCAGTGGTGGCTTATATGTGCGATACTGTGCCTGCAAAATGCAGCGCATCTTCAAAGAAGCCCATCAAAATCGTACAGGAAAGCAAGCGGACTATCGAAAAGATAACCGCAAAAGTGACTCACAAACATATTGTTCATATTGGGCCATTCAATTGCCTAGAGAGCCACCGAGGTTTGTAAAGTCCCTATCACAGCCATATGATAATTGTGCACTGTACATAGACATTGATGGGTGGCTCATATGGTTTCCCAGGTGTCACTTCATGTACTCCAAGGCGTTCAGTCGGTACCGATTTCGATAGCGTCGGTCTTGGGCGATAGCGATACTGGTGCCGAGAAGCAAGTGTCAATACACGCAGGTATCAGTCAAAAGGCCTTCCTAACATTACACAGTGAAATGTGAACGACACCTACTCAACAGGACTAACAGCATATACACAGGTATAATAGGTGTGATCAAGCATGCTGGAGTGGGAACCGCTCATATTGGATTGATACTGCCCGATTGATGCGCCGGGGAAATGAGGCCTACTGTATCACTCTGACTCATTCCAATGCCCTTCCTAGCATTGCCATGTACTGTATTATCGGCCGCGAACACTAAACCCGATGATACATTGTAGGGAAAGAACAATGCATACCCCTCCCCCAAACGACCGCGCCCCCCAGCGATAACTTTTTATTTATCGATTATCTAGCGATCCGGTCAAATCTCGAATATAGTAGTTTCGAAGAGAAGAAATTCTCTACAACTTTCGTATCGGGGTCGAGGGTGGTCGTCGCTGAAAATTTCGAGAAAATCGGCGAAAACCATTTTCCCACGTTAAAGAAATTATCGATTATCTAACGATCGGATCAGAAATCGAAAAAAACTGATCCGCCAAAAAACTGAAGCTTCGTGTGTTACTCGTAAAAAGAAGTGGACGGACGGACGTTTGGTTTTTAGATGAAGCCAACCGAAAACAGAGTAATGCTACAATTTGTTGCACAGATTTCCTCATTATTCTTGTTGCTCTATTGTCAGTCAGCGAGTCTGACTCTGACAAGGCTGCTGGCGTACATTCGGCGAATAAACAACACATCAGTCCAAAAATGCAAACTGTGATGCTCTTTCACAAACATCACACGCTTTCCTCTTTTTTACGGCCGCTCGCTTTTAAGGGAAGTAAATTTGGGGGGGCGATGAGTTGCTGGATTTTTTAAAATGAGCTTACAAAACCAACCGCGTCCCGTTTACTTTTTGCGCAACTTACAATCAGCTAAGCCCCATGAGAAGGTTTCGTCGAACAAGCATTCGAGTGAACTGTTTGCAATGCAAGATAATCCAGCAATGAAAGCATAATGTCCAGCTTCCCATGCGCATGTAAACCCTGTAAAAATGAGAGTTCATCGACTTTAAATTCTCAACTTGTGAATCTAGAATCTTTGCTTCGCAGCAATGGCCTTCACCAATTTTGTGTGTCCTGGCAGTGCTGATTGGGAACGCGTTGTAGGACGATGCGGTGAATGAGGCTCCCGCTGAAGACAGGCAATTGGTCAAGAGGGGAATATTCGACAGCATCGACTTTGGGTTCACTCTGAGCTACTCGGTGTGGAACGCGTCCACCAACTCGTCAATGGCGGGGCTGATATGGACAGGCGTGGACCAGAGCCCAGTGGCTGCGTCTGCACCAGATTCGTCTTCTTAGCGAGAATGAGGAAGTGATATGGACGACAAGGAGGATGGACAAAATCAAAATGCTTGTGTATCGGTTATCAGTCGCACACTTTATATTTTAGCAGCTTCTTTCTAAGCCTGTCAATGTTGCAGTGCAATGAGAGGTTCTTTACTTACTAGTCATACTACGCTGCACACTTGCACACGGGCTGTTTACACCACAAACACACCACGCCACACTCGTGCAAGTCCGCATTGAGTGGCGGGGTGGAATGGGGTCTAGTTTTTGAAAACCTCTACAGGATCAAAACCGTATCTGACTAGGTAGGCAGGATCGTGGCTTGGATGACAATGATCGAGGCAGCAGGGCGCAAAAATCCAAGGGATGGTCAGGAAACATACCAAGCGACCCGCTGTTCACAGACGCCCCGCGCCACTGAAAGACAAGATCGAGCACCGTCGTGTGTAATGGTGACCATAAATAGAGAAGCGTCGTGCGACGTACACATCCAGTATACTATCCTTACACATGTACAGAACGTATGCGGATGTGCGAAGACATGTACATATGCGGATGTACCTGGTACGTACACATCCGTATATAACTGTGTACACACCCAAGATACATCCGTACATATCATGCATACATGTACATACCTGTAGGTGATGGCTAAAGTACAGGTACCTTTGTCCCCGCTCTGCCAAGACGACCGAACGGCAAGATGTATCACAGTCACGTCACATGGTGTATTGCTCATTCCGTACATGTTTTATTGAAATCCTCTCAGTGTGCGAACACAAGTCCTATGCATGGTGCACAGTGTGATGTGTCAAGTGCAGGCAATTTAGCCAAGTAGGTACTCCCCATCAGCGGGTCTAGATCATCATTTATAAGACCAATCGATCCGCGTTTCCACTAGCCTTTTGGGCATTCGATGCGTTATCAAGCTTATTCTCTTCGGCCAATGCCCGAAAATGCTGACTGTTCTTGAACTCGGAGTACAAGGTGAAGAGGACATGCAGACTTTGTATCCTGGACTTGTAGATGGGGATGTCCAACAGTGCGCAGGCCACGTCCACGTACTGCTCTAAAGGCATCTGTTCCAAATCGGCCGACGGCAAATCGATGAGTTTCAATGTTTCTTCCACTTCCGGTGGCCATTCTTGCATCAAGACATCGATGTCAGGCATTGGCTTACTGTAGTGGACTTGAGTGGCTGGCTTGGATTTGTGTAATTCGCCGATACTCTTTATCCAATTTTCTATTTCTTTCGGATTCCGATCAGCCCTCGGCAACTTTTTCACCACTGTGCCTTTGGGTAGCGCGTCCTTGGAGGCGGCTCTGAGATGGAGATCGAGGACAGTCGGGTCCGATTGTCGAGCGCAGGGCTCGTCGAGCACTAGCAAACCCAGATTGTCCTCCACGTCGTCCGGACGGGGAATCTTGATGAAAGCATCGATGTCGCCCACCGAGGGAATATAGTCCAGGATGAACGGTTTGAGAGCAGTATCGATTTCGATCACCTGAGGTGTGTAGGCGGTGATGAATTGAAACAGTTCCTTGATATCCGATCCCACTGGCAGATTTATAAACTCGTTCGGATCGTACAGGCCTTCGGCTGGGATCTGATGCGATTCTTGGTCATCGTCGTCGTCCTCATCATCGTCATCGTCTGACTGATCTTTACTTTCCGGCCTTTTCTTCTTCTCAATAGCCTTCAATTGATTCGTCTCTTCGGGCTCCTTGGCCTGCTCGACCAGGCTGAAACACAAATGGGCATTCAGTCATTTTGATTGGACATTCTCGTGAGACCGTCGCAATGTGGACGCCCAGTCCGGAATCAATCATTACCTGTCATGGTCCAACATCTGCAAGCCTATCCACGCCAGTTTGAAGGGAGAGCTGTGAGCGGGCGTCTTAAAGACTGATTTACGGCAACACTACCTTTGACTCGTTAGACCTCGAATTAGGGGACTTAATTACATCTACCTGACATACCCGGGCTCGGCACGATCGTCTCCAGAGATGCTTTTTTCTTCCATTACATCCTTCGACGCCGGGTCCTCGTCCTCGCCTGCGTTCGAAGCCGACATAGACAACGATGTGCGATGACTGAGCAAAAGTTGTCGTCGCTGAGCGGAGGCGTCTTTTAGACTTTCACGCGCCTCGAAGCTTCGACTTTTATCAAAAGTGTTGTCCAAGGGTTCTTCTCTGCGTAGTTGCTCCTGATATTTTTCCTCGACTTGGTCCCGTTCTTCGTCTTCTAGGCTATTTTGCCCGTGTTCGTCCTTCGCCTCGGCTTCTGCGTCGTCGTTACCATGGGAGACGTGTCGCGGCCAAGGTGAGATACGGTCTTCATGGCCATCGCTGATTTCCACTCCTTGCTCATTCTTGAGTGAATTACTCATTTCCTAACTTATTTTGGATTCAACACGAGGCCGCCCGTTATGGAAACGAGAACGTGGCCGTCGCAGGGCGCTACCTCGCTCTGGTTGCTAGGCGACCACTCACACTTTGTTGCCTAGGTTGATGCTGCTGGGACGATGGTCAGATCGATAGAGAGGCGAGCGGTGGGCATGCGAGTGCTTCGTCCGGGTCTCTATTACTGGAGGGAGTGACCAGTGGAGCTTTTGCACCACACCAAAAACCCAGGGCAACTAACTGGCCTTCGAATGACGCTCCTAGTTGCCTCCCACGCTCCAAGAGGATCGATTGCTAGACGAACCTATCGCTATCTCTTTGTTGACTCATCGTGGCATTTCCACTTTATTAGTCAACCCATGGGAAGCTACAATAGTCCAGCAGTCTGAAGCACGTGACAGCGCAGCCAGTAAATATATACTCGTAGCTCACATCACCACTGTCGCCCAAACTGTTTTTCAAAAACCTCACATTTGCGCAACAGGTTTACGGTATGAATGAATCATAAACCCCACAAAATCGCTTCCCGACAAATCGATCATATCGACATTCTTATTTGCTCTTGTAGAACTGATGGCTCCCAATCTTTCGAAGCCAAATGCAGTTGCTCGTCCATTCCGGGTCTCCCTCTTTGTCCGGGTTGTTGTAATGGTCCGCACCACCCGTGGGATCCGAGCTGCTAGGTGCTTGAACGATTTTATCGGCCCATCTAGCAATCTCGTCGTAGACCCCCCTCTCGACTAGTGGAATAATGATGTCATTCTTGCCATTCCAGCATTCAAATTGATATGGCTTCAAACAAACGTCTTTTATCGTATGACCCCAACATTCTTTGCCAGCCGCAGCTCGATTCTTGATGACCCAAGCCACCCATACTTGACCTTCATGAGGCTCACCTCTGGCCTCGGCGAAGATGGTTTTGAAAAATACTTCTTTGGAAGATAGCGCTGATCTGTCTGAAAAACATGACTGATGGCATGATGAGCGATACGATTTACATCAACTACAGTACACCATATGACTGACAACGAGAGAGGTATCTAAAAGAGCAGAGCACCTACGAGCCCTCACCTGGAACTGTGCCCATGCTTACGTACACTAACGAGACGCTTCGACTCGCAAAATAGTTCGTTCCACTGTTTTCCGCAGACAGAACACTGAATGCAGCCACCCATCTGCTCGCCTTAAAAGTATCATTTGTGCGTCATCGGCCAGTAACAATTACAATCTGTGATTCATCACCTCCTCTCCTTGTGACTGCGTGATCCTGTTTATCGCATGACCTCTTTCTGCAGAAACACTGCCTTTTGCTCTTCGTAAGAAAAGCAGACTGATCTTTTGTGTCCACAAGAAAGCTTATGGAGCTTCTTAAAAAAAAAACCACATGCCGTTATCAATCTAGCAAACAACACCAATGTTTGGTAAATCTTGCGCAACTCAACCTTGTGGGTCAAACTTTAGTTTGGCTTGCGAAACACCCTCACGTCAGCCAAATCAAAGCCGCCCAGCGCGCAAACCGATTGATAAGAGACTCGTGCAATACTGCAGAATGACGAACGGATATTAGATTCTGTCTCCCTTGGCGAGCAGCTAATTGGCACGACCAGTCTGCATAATTTCAGCACAGGCACCACATTCGCCAATACCCGTAATTTTTCCCAACCTTGGACTTAATGAGTCGACTACGAGTTTAACGCGGGTATGCCCACTCGAAAGCGATGCCGTTAGTCGAACACTAGCTGGTGAATGCGCACTTAGCCAGTTCGAGGAATTCACGTAATTTTCTCTCAAGTTTCTTTCTTTCTTTCTTTACCCTCTTCTCCATTCTGACATGGTACCAGGGGTACATGATCATAGATACTCGAAGGGCATATTCATACTGCAGCACACCAGGGCTGTCAGAGGGGAACTAAAAGTATTGCGGTAGGTGCCCACTAAATAAAAATAACAAGGGATCCTGAAAATTTTGAATGACTTTCTTTCCTCCTGCACTCGCTGTCAGTGCTCAGCAGCGTTTCTTGAGCTCGTCACCATGTCAGGTATGACATGATGGCCTTGCGGTGGTTGTCTGACGCGCTATGGTCACGGCCGGAGCTGTGGGTGTGTGGACATGAAGCCACGGGGTCTTTCCTAACCAGAGAAACCAAACGTTGGGTTAGGAGTCTGCCTTCACTCCAGAGGTGCGCAGATGTGACGAGTTTTTGACTTGCTGCGCCGTAAATTATTTCGTGTATAAAGTGTCCCTTCCCCCTAGGACGCGCATAACTACCTGGTTTGCAAAAGCATGAACATGAACACCGCAGAAGCAGTCTTTTCGAAACGCCGCTCGATAGCGAAGCATGCACTGGGAGCCGATCATCACGCGGGACCATGAGATCCAGCGGCTTTATCGCCCTGGAGAGAAATGAGCGACTAACAATACGGGTGGTCACTGTACGGCTTACCAGCAAAGCAGTGGAGCGAGGACGCAGTACGAGCCAAAAAGTTAAGCCGAAAACGCGGGTAGTACCAGGCCTAATAAAAAAATGCATTTCTTATCACTGATCGAAGCCTGATCGAGCTGCAGCATGACATACCTACTCGTACTTGCTGGGTCCTGTGATGTCCGGCAGTTCTGTACAATGCATCCGCACTGAAGTACTGTGTTGCTGTCATAAAGTTCATTCCTTTGCTGACTCACGGGACACTGCTCGAAGTTAATTCTTTCGTCGACCCATTTCGACCATGGCGGACAAGATCAATTGGCTGGTTCTGGGATCGTGGTCTGCAATAGCTGCATATCAAATTGGCGCCGCCATTCGAGAAATATGGTCTGCAAGACGACGCCGTTACCCCACGCTGTTTGATCGTGTGTTCAGCGGCAAGGAGGCCCACAATGGATGGCGTCGAGTGATTTCGTCCACCAGGTATTTGAACGACAACTTGCTTCGTTTTCATCTCACTTACGGCGTGGCTCGCCCTCGTTTGTCTGATCCAAATGACATGAAAACTGAGCCAGCGATACTTCGTGGAACAAGTGTGACATTCGATTTCGAGCATTCCTTGCCCAGTGGTGCCAAGGTTTACAGTCTTCGCCAGGTATCGTTGATTCGAGATGCCGAAATGGTGCTGTTGAAAGTGCTGCACAATCCTGCTGAATGGATTGTGCCCGAGGCTCCTACCTGTTACCTCAATTCGCGTACTCTCGTCACTGGATTGCGACATCGTGGGTCGCCCAAAATTCGCATGTTTTTGATCGATACTGTTCATCGAATGGTTCGCAGTTTCACTGTACAGTTGCCCGAGGAGAATGCAGTAATGAATCATTATTATCTCAGCTTTGATCCCCGCCCGATGTTGCATGTTGTGTTTGGGAGATACAACTTTGCTGAGTTGGGGTGGTCCATTGAAATATTTGATGCCAAATACGATTACGTCTCTGCTGCCGCTGTGGGTCAAGACCCGATTTATCCGTTGTCCTGGCAAGAAATCTGTGTGCCTGTAGGCAATCGTGTCAGCTGGTGCACGTTCTACAGCGGTTCCGCCTTCCTCTTCGTCGCCTACGATCATTCCAATGCGACTAATCTAAACGGCCATATCTGCGTTTCGTTCTCCCACCCGAACATATGGCGAGTGGAGACAATGGCCGAATGGATGGCCGCATTCCAGAGTACACGAGAAGGAGAGGCCGTTTTGAAAGCTCTGCGAGCCTACGATTCGCTGACCCCGCCACAAACCTGGCGTTGGATAAGAGTGCCGTCTATTCGATGCTTTCGACGCGTCCTGCCCTACCCAATTGGTGTGCAGGCTCTGGGTATCGGAGGCTATCGTGGTATTGCACATCGATGGTTATCCCCGCCATCCTTGAAGCGACTGGCTCTGGAGGCTCTTTTGAGAGCAAAACCTGCTCTGAAAATGTCACAAGTGAAAAATGCTGTCGGGTTCGAAGTGTCGGATGGAATCGTGGACGACAGCGAAGACGTCGAATTAAACTCCTTGTGATCTCATGGTCCCGCGTGATGATCGGCTTTTATCGACGCCAAGAGCGCCTTGCATTGTTTTACTGATTTTAGATCCTGGCTAGTTTTATCTCGCATGTTCTTAGTAGCTGTCCTGTCCCGCTGCGAGTTTGGATAGTAACCAAAAAAAGATTGCATTCTGCAATTCACACTTTCTCATTGGGGCAAACGCATTTTGTCACACATGCAGTAATCGGCAGCGTGCATTCATCATTGCTTTTATTGTTTGGTGGCATGACGGAGACTCGGACTGCCTTTACATGCTTCATTTGAGACTAAACAGTTAAAACCGGATTGATTGTCGGACCAAGGTAACTGCCCACGCGCAACCGTCTGTACTTGCCCACGCATGCATGCACGCATCTTTCCCACGCTTCGTTTTTATATCTTGCGTAACCTTTGTTGCTTGGTTTATTTGTCATGTTAGTTATGCATTTCTAATGACGTTGTCAACTTATCAGGTTTCGATAACTTAAGAAATCAATTTCGAGCAGGAATGTATAAAATCCTGATGGGATAGGAACTCGTAAGAGTAAATCCGTGGGCGCGCACACACGCCCAATGAGTGGGGTATTTACATGCACGGTTGCACATTTTGTCTCCTGCACAACAGAACAACAAGCATCAGCGATGATGATATCGATTTACAAAGAAACAAATAATTATTCCTCATCCGCTCGACAGAGTTTATGAAAAATAACGCATAAATATATGTTGAGTGATTGAAATAGACCCGGTGGGCGTCACAAATTGGGTACATAACAAGAAATTTCAATATCTACCCCCGCATTGCTGTTTGTCGTTACTGGTCAGTTGAGACACTGATGTGAGCAGGGGGGGTAGGTTGGTAGCGCAAACAGGCCTCGATTGCTTTCGAACTGATGCTGGGTATCACTAATTGTAAAAGAGTGTGGCACCCATGCACGATCTGGTTTCTTATGATATCCCTGTAGTGCCGTCTCATTTTGACACTTGTTCTCGAGTGCCAAGTTTGGTCAAGGTAAAATGACGATCAACAGTTTTTGATCCTACCGGTACTTACGGCGCCTAATAGCAGCATGGCTCATCGTCAGTCTCGTGCTCCATTATCGGCCTGAATAGCTATTGATTCAACCAGTTCCATCTTCCGATGACGTGCAGTATAGCCTTGCCAGTATGGCACTACGCCAGTACTCAAATATGTGAATATGTAAACTGGCTGGAAATGACTGATTTATGCATTTGAGGAAATACCGAGCCAACTCTGCCTGCAAAATTTCCTTAAGAAAGCCGTAAGAAATGTCTTCCTCTGGGAATGCAAAACCCTCCGTTTGATCCTCTGTCTACTTTGATGCTTAGTAAACGCTGTTTCCTCAGTTGTGGGCCCATATGTCGTTACTACAAATGCGCTCACGCCCTCAGCATTTGATCAGCATATGGACGCGAAACAAAAATAATGCAGCTAATTTTGTCGTTTTCCTTGGCTAGCGGAGAAACGTGCTTAGGCATTGTTTTGATGACGAACTTTCTCTCCGTTCTCTTTGATTTCGCTAATATGTATCTGTCTTTGTTGCAAGTGTCCCCTTTGAACTTTCAGCTGAACATCAGGGTGATCGGCGCGGTCTGACCCACGCCCTCTCACTCATTGTCAGTAGCCTATTTACTGTATAAGATAAAATGCCATTCTTGCTTATGACGGCTGTGTGTTGCAGTCAAACCACCCATTTCTTTCTGCCTTTTTCCTTCTTGCATATCTTGTCCTTCTATAATAAGTCTGAAGCCTTTGTCTCAAGGTCCCGACCTTTCGGGTGGGTTGATTGAACTCTATGCGGAATCCAACAAATCTGCGAACTATAGCGTACTCTGCTATCAATAAGGGCACTGTACCTGCACACGACGCCATTCAGGACCCGCGCAGTACAAGACTCCCCTTCCTCCTCTTATGCGCACGACGGTTTCCCCGGATGTTTCAATGGTTGACATCACTGTCAAGGAAATCATAAAATGACTACCTCCGGGCTATTTTTACCTCGTTTCCTCGCTTATGCCAGCCGCCTCTTCAAAACTTTTCCGCAGGCAATAGTGACGTGAAGAAACCAATAATTGGTATTTTGATTACCTTGATCAAACAGAGCACGTTTAGTATCATTTCGTCCTCAAAAACATCTCGCTTGTCAATCAATAAGCAAGCTCAACCATCTCCTTTACTCTCTACGAGGTCACCAGGGCAATCAGAAAGCAGTACTTCGTGTGTCCTTGTTCGTGTCGACATTTTTTCTTAGCTTTTACGTTTCCAAAGTGTCAAGCGAAAGCTTTTTATGCTTTCTCCAACGCTCGATTTGTGCGTCAATCGAGGATTGCGTCTTGGCTTTTGGTACTTTCTCTAATTAGAAGCTTTTTGTCGAGGCAATTACCCTGGATGGCAACAGTTTGATGCTCTTTTGGTGCCGTCGGCACGTTGCATCGCGCGTCCCGCATGCATCGTTACCGATGAGCAACTCATGTGTAGAGTCCATGCTATGTTCACGTGGACAGAAGCCTCTAGATGCTCGGTCAGGATCCCAAAATTCATTAATGATGTCCTCAATTCCGGATAAGCATGACCTCATACAGTCCGATGAATGGTTTTCGTGGGCGCGTAGTAAATTTGCTTAAGTAAAGGGCACATGAGAGAGGGGCACCATAGGGGGCATGTAGGGTTTTTACTGGCTTTTAATTACTGAGATTGTAGGGGAACATGTTTTTTATTTGTTTAGCAAGAAGAGCCGTCTGTCAGACGATCTGCCCACCGCGTCGCGTTTTTGCCATATCAAGCTTTCTTCATTATACTGTACATGTTTAGGCTATTTGAACGTCGAGTCGGTCAGTTCTCTCGAAGAGCAAGAGCTCCTCGACTCCCAACTGCTACTACTAGTCGCAGGTTCATATCGGCATTTTTCGAAAATGAAAAGATCAGAGGCCTCTTTATTTTTCGTATTCACCTGCGCTTGTTTCTTGGTCGTGTCCGCAACGGTGAAGGAATTCGATGTGAAATACGGATTCAGGCGTGCAGAGGGCGATTCGGTCACCGACCAAACCCTGGCCGATGCCGCTTGTCACGCCAAGCTAATACGCGTGTTGGTGGGCGTGTGTGGTGGCTGCATCGAGCCGACCAAAGTTCAGGCTCTTCAATCATTGAGTAAGTTTGGTTATTGTTGCGGTGTGGTAGGGCTCCTTTTTTAATCCTTGGGATTTTTTCTCGTATCAAAGAGCCCAGAAAGGTCAATGATACAGATGACATTTAAAATAGGTATGCCGTCATTCCTTTTGCCATCCCGTTGGGACCTTATTGGGCCACATCCGTTTTGTCACCATCAATGCCAACACTGTTTTCTCTCGCCGAGGGTATTAACTCCTATTATTAACTCACACAATGCAAGGTGCGAAAACAAGGCCCGCTGCATATTCTAAATCTGGCTAATACTACCAAGAGGAACAGTTGCGTATTTCTTTTCTGACCTTTTGCAACGGATTACCAATTGATACCTCGCCTACTCAAAAACGTCAATAGAGGATATAACTTAATGAATACGATGGTCCTTGGCTCGCATGCATGTTGTTTTTTGTTGCAGACGTTCCCCGTATTTTTTGCTTTTTGAGATAAAGGGCAGCAGACTGTAATAAGCTCGCCTTTTCAGCCATGCTTTGTTGTCGCTCACGATGCAAGTACAGCTACATGAAGTCATACTGCTGTACGCCGACCGACGAATGAAATCTTGGAACGTACTATACGTTTGACTATAAATCCAACACGTGGTTTGTACTCTGCGAGGACAAAGTAAAAGAAGATTCTTTGCATAGTTTGTTTTCTGTGATTTTAGTGTTACAATAAGACTGACTTTTAGTTTATTTGGTGCTTAAACTACACATTGCTCTACATTGCCCCTACGCACACACACAGACATGGAAGGCCAAACACCACCTCCTCTCTCCCTGGGAGGTGAGACTGTGACGCTTGTGACCATTCCATTTCCTCCTACCTACAGTGACTAATTTGGTCATACCCCTCCTCTCACATCCATTCACTCATTTCACCACGTTTTTTTTGTGGGATCAGCTCAAATGTCATAAGATTGAAAGCCTATCATTCGCCTTATCAGCGTGTGACTTGTACACTGCTGGAGATGGAGCTAATCAAAGCTGATATGCGGAATTACCTTCGCATGAGTCTACATAGGCCGGCAGATGTCTCAGCGTGACCAAATGACACGGTAAATAATCATTTACAGACCAGTTTTTTATCTGAAAAAGGAGTCTAGTCTTTTTATGTTCATACTCGTAAATGTCCTATTAGCAAAGTCGTACATATATCGAGGTACTGGCTTGCACTAGACTTTTCCAGTCTCTTCTTTTTAAAAGTTTGAAAAGATAGGTCTGATCTAGTCTAAGCAGGAATTTTATGTTCTTATCAGCTTATTTCCTGCCTTCTTGCTTTTGATTTATTAAAAATTATTTACGACACCTACGCGAAAAATCACATCAAAGCACGCTCGCATGAGTAGATTTCATCTATAATTAGCTAATTTTTCATTTGTTTACCACCAAGGACAGTGAACGACCTTGTAGAGGTTAGGAAACCGAGACTCATTCAAGCGTTATAAGCAGGCGGGTGTCGAGAAACATCTTTCTCATTAAAAGAAAGATCCGTTCATATGCTCTCTGCTCACATATTGTACGGAATAATACGCCCTCTCCTGCTGCTATCGTTTAATCTTCGAGAAAGACTTTTTCGAAGGCTTTGAGCAAAGGAGTTTGAAAATTACAAATTAATCGCATTGTAATGAAAAGAAGGAAGAACTGTGCGAAAACAAAGGCACTCACTCTTCCATAATGCATATGAGGGGTGTTTGTGGGTGCATATATAACGAGTGGAAGGAACCTGGCCAGTGGCAGAATAGTGAGTGCGCTGGGTGCAAAGGAGAAATAGGACCTTCTTCGTCTTTTTTGGTACTCGCTTTGTGTTTGGCTCGAAGGGGCGTGTTTTGCCAGAAGATATTTCTGGGAGCTGTTTTTCAAAAACAAACTGCATTCCCAAAACTGTATAGTTCGATGGACGCGTCGGGTGGGGGTTTTGCTTATTCTCGCGTTGGCGATACCTTGTGATATCACGGGGGCAATTAGTAGGTTCGTCTCTGTTTTTGTCAGGCGTAAGTAATCTCGGTCTTAGATACGGGTTCCTGGGACATGAAGTGACTACGTAATAGGAGCTTTGTAGGGTCTAATTTTTACTCGCAATAGGTGATCATTGTCTTTCATATCATAATCGAGTCCGCTCTGTTGGCCTCGGCACATATGTATATCAGAGCTTCACATGGACGGGATCATTCTAGCCTTTCAGACCGGCGAGACAAGCCTGCTCCTTATTCTCAAGTATGGTCCTCACGTGCTGCTCATTTCAATCTAAAATACTGCCATGGTCCATGACGGCCGGTTTGATTCTCATGGCCTTATGCTTGATGATATGCGACAGTAAACCGACCCTCTCTTCCAACGACCAGCCACTGGCCAACAGCAATGATCGCATTATTCGAATCTGCGGCCGAGAGCTGACCAATATGATAAAGGGATTGTGCAAGAATTGTATTCGAGGCCCACCTAGCATGCAGAATTTGGCGAAAAGTAAGTTTTCCTTGGTCAGATCAGAACGAACAACTCTCACGTCAGCTACAGGAACCTGAGGTTTTACTGTCCAAAGGGATGCGCCCTATCGACAGGAGAGAGCTCTCTTCCGTGTAGTCCGAATGGGACTTCCAGGTGGGCTCAAACGAACCAACATCGGCTAGGCACGAATGTGACCATCCCCAATGCACGTATATTTTGTTTGCAGGGAGCTCCACAGAATACTTTCTTCTTAATCTCGATGCTCGCACAATCAGACCAGAGGTCGAGGAGCTGGACGAGGACGAGGATGGTGATGACTTGGAAGAGGATCCTTACAGTGTGAGCAAGTCGGTCGTGCGGTTTCGACGTGCTACTGATGGCGGTGTTGCGAGGGAGTGTTGCGAAAGGCAGTGCAGTTTCCGCTATATGAAAAGCTTCTGCTTACCTGAAGCCGAGTGCGAAAAAGCTAGGAGGAAAGGAAGAGGCAAGTAGAATGGCGATGGCATACGAGTAGTGTACAGTCAAAAGTGAAACACGAAGAGTATTTTTGGAATACGTGTAGAAGAATTTATTCTAGCTTTTTAAGTATATTAGGTTCGATGTCATAACTCAAATATACTTTGTCATTATTTGACTGGAGTACTGTTTCTCTTGCTATTTGCCTCGCCTTTTGTGCATACTGTACAAACCGCAGGCTTTGACGAGAATGGTTCACGAGTACTCGGCCGTGGCATGAATACGGATAACTGCGCAAACATGCAGACACCCGCACAGAGCTTACGCAAGTCCCTTATCGCACCTATACTGGGCTATTCTAGCGGAATGAAGGATATTCTGTCACATTTATGGAATAGTACTGCCTCTAGAGGCGACCTGGCATGACTCCTTGCATGGCATTAACATGAACTACTGTACTGTTTGGAATGAGGGCAAGGCGTGCTCTTCCAAACCGCGGGATGGCACTGCCTATCCCTGAGTAAAGGACACACACCGATCGCTTTGTGAACACGATATCGATTTACGTAAATGCCGCTGCTGGATGGAACTCCCTCCAAAGCCTTCGTTCATCTAGAAAGGACGAGCTGGCGAGGTGTTACTCGTGCGTTGGCGGCTTCAACATTAGGATGCGAGGGGCTGAAAGATTGCCGGATGAGACAGTAATCTTGGGCACTTATCTAATTATGAAATGTAATATCCCCTAATTGAATGTGCTTGGCAGACAATGACGCCCGTAAGCACAAGGTATTACCAGACACATCTAATTAGGTTGTCGGCACTCGGGATAATAAGGGCGCGTGAGCACTTAGGCGTGATCTCTGTTCAAGATAATTCTACTGCCGCTCCCTGATTAGATAACTGCTGGATACTTCGCTAATGGGGCGTCCAGGTGCATCATGGATCAACAGCTCGAGGTGTTTTTACAAAGCCTCTTTCGAAATGCCACAAATGGCATACAACACAATGTCAAAGATGAATGCTGTCGGAATGGAAATTTGGAAGCAACAATAAACATAACAAGGAAGCACCTCTGATTGGGAACGG
Organism: Mesodorylaimus sp. YZB2_4; assembly: GCA_030248295.1. Lineage (NCBI taxonomy): Eukaryota > Metazoa > Nematoda > Enoplea > Dorylaimida > Dorylaimidae > Mesodorylaimus > Mesodorylaimus sp. YZB2_4. The sequence continues at coordinate 298,845 of JASANH010000626.1, forward strand.
CTATGAAGGCTCCATAGACCTTGTCTTCTAGTATCCTGGAGCCGTGCGAGGTGGCGGGCAGTGATCGCAGCTTCCATGGCCGCCAGGTGGTCCCTTGTTTCCACGAGGTCCTGGGCCACCAGGGTTGGCAGCTGGGCCTGGATCGCCGGCATCACCCACATCTCCTGGATTGCCTTTGGGACCAGGGTTGCCGTCCTTGCCTGGAGGGCCAGCGGGACCTTTGGGTCCGTCCTTTCCAGGTGGGCCGGACTCTCCAGCGGGTCCATCAATCTGAAGAGTAGGCAAGGTTTGGGAAAGAACAAGAGGAGACGTAAGAATGGGATCTTACCATGTTGATCTTGCCAGCATCGCCAGTAGGTCCCTTTGGACCGGGATTACCTAAAAAGAATGAGCTGTAAGGGCCTTTAACGACCGCACCACACTTTATCAACTTACCAGGAGGGCCAGCACCGGCCTCGTGGCCGACCATACCGCGTTCTCCACGCTTGCCATTGGCGCCAGGTGCACCAGGCGCACCCTTTGGGCCTGGCGGTCCTTTTGGTCCCTAAATCAATTTTACAAATCTTTAGCTGCTGCCATCACAAATCAGTTTTCCACCTTACCATTGGGCCGTTTGGTCCTGGCGGTCCGGGCTCGCAAGTCACTAAAAGAACCATATAAGGCGATAAGAACAGTCTAATCTAAATCAAAACGTTGTGCATACTTGGACATTCTTCAACTTCTTCCTTCTTTTCAGAAGGAGCATAGGTAGCTGGTGGAGGAGAGGGAAGAGGAGCTGGTCCATATTCCGATCCTGGCCCGCCAGCGGCGCTTCCCGCGGCAGCACCGGCACCAGCTGCAGCACCAGCACCGGCACCACCAGCACCAGCCGCAGCGTCACCATCAGCTGAAGCGCCAGCCTGTGCTGTGCCTCCTGCTCCAGCACCTCCGACCGATTTTCCGTCCTTTCCGTTTGCACCATCCTTTCCGTTTTCGCCGTCCTTCCCATCCGTGCCGTCTTGACCAGGAGGGCCTGGCGGACCAACCGGGCCCTGACCGCACGTGCAGCCTGCAAGCGCATGTGCTTTTGAGCATCAAATCGGTTTCGATTATTCGATTTGCAACTTACATTGTTGTGCCCCAGCTTGGTTGGTCTGTCCATAGCCAGGCTGAGGGGCAGGAGCTCCATAGCCAGTCGGGGCTGGGGGTTGAGGTGGTTGCGTTGGTGGTGGTTGCGTTGGCTGTGGTGGTTGCGGCTGATAGCTTTCAGGGGCGGGTGTAGTCGGTGCGTATCCACCTCCACCAGGCGGGGCACCAATGTTTTGCAAGAATGGTGACTTGGCTTCATTTTGAGCAGCCGTCAAAGCCACGCCCGACGCGAGGTCCGTCCACTGTCCGAAGAGCCAAGCTCGCTTGTGCCTGCTGCTGATCAACTTGATGTCCAGCGTTTCCACCTGGAACCACAGGTCGCGAGATCTCGATCGGCAGAGTTCAGCTTCAGCTTGTAAATGCGATTGCAGGCTTTGCACGTAACTGTAGACCAGGGGCAGGGTGATGACTGAAGCCGAGACAGCCACAGTGCTGACCACAACAGCGAAGAAAGCCACCCTCCTCAGGTGCATATGGGTCGGGGTCTCCGACGGATGGAGGCTAATGGCCTTGATTTTCTCGCCTTGCATCTTCTTCCAATTGACTAGAACTGGAGAAATTCAAGTACACGAATGAATGCAAGACTGAATTAGACTGGCCGAATGCGCCTATTTATGAGTTGCGTGTGGATGGTGAAATGACCCAGATTCAACTTTCTTACCCCAATAGCCCGTTACGAGGCAGCGAAAGTACATGGCCAGTGAGACAGTAATGATTTAGGTCAGTCCGAGGACTCGCTTTCCGCTCCACTATTACTTGTATGAGACGATTTTTAGGTCGAGAAAGTTAAGAAATCTCGCTTATGCGACCTGAAAATCAAGGAAAGAAAAGTTTGACTACATTTTCATGAAATTGGCCCAGAAACACAGTCCGCAAGGTTCGTTTTATTTTTATGTGACGTCAGTCCGTTCATGTCGCAAGAATGCCTGCGGGCGGGATGTAAACGGATTTGAGTTCATACAGTATATGAACTGCATGGGTCGATTTCTCAGCATACCAGCCGCCAGTGCAAGTCAGATGTGCAGACCATGATACTGTGCAACTCGAGAGTGGGCCATGGAAACCCAGTGTCCGAAGTCAGTACTGCCTGGGCCAAGGCGCGCAGTCAAGTCAAGTCAAGTACCTACTGTAGGTACCCGCACAGTGCACCACTGACCACGTCAAGTGCGTGTACACACACCACAGTCGTCGTGGCTCGTGGTACCTCACAATACTGCAGAGACAGCCCAGAGAATGCGGTCCTTGAATCAGACAGGGGGCACACGTTGGTACAGTATCCTTTGACACAATGGGCTGCATGTAGTCCCACACAGGACCATCCTGTGTAGGACTTCTGTTGGAGGTCTTCTAACGATAACAACCCACAGGATTCCTGGAGTGGCAAATCACCTCAGATTTGGTAAGAAGTATCAGCCCGCCCAGATCAGCAACAGCGAACATTGAGTTGTCACATCACTGTTGCTGGGGTCTGACCACCAACATTTGAACCCGCGAAATCCTATCCTAGTGTAGCTGATTGCGAGTGACCGCTGGTCTACTCCATATTAGCTATGCGCCCATGGTCCCACCAACCAGCAGCACATTTAGCCCTAAGGCAAGTAATAGGTTCACTCAGAAAGACCATATGCATCATTATTGCAACCCAATAAATTCGTAAGTTGAGATTGTGACAGTCCAAAAGGCGCAGTCTTACTCAAGAAGATGACAAATGTAGATGCAATAAAAGAGGTTCATGCAAAAAGGGGAAGCCTAAACATGAAATTACAATGACATCAGGTCGCACCACAACACTCGCAGAAAAAGTAGCAGACTCCAGTTTGAACGCATAAAAATGGAAACGGAGATTACTTGGTTTTTCATTTGGCATCCACCAAAATGCTGTTTGAATACTCTCGTAATTCGAAATATTCCTTGTGTTCTTCTAGTTCTTCTTGCAGCTTCTGTTGTTCGTCCAGTAAACATTCGATTTCATCGTCGCAAGCAAGCTTCTCCAGCAAAGCCTCATTCAGTTGATCACGAATCTTCTTGGCGCACGTTTCCCAATATGGCTTCCACGTGTCTCCCGCGAGATCATAAAGCTTCGGGCCCGTACTGTACAATAATTCACGAACTTTCTTTTCGTCCTTGAAGTCAGGTGGCAATGATAATTCGGTATTTTCGCCACGATCGATGCGTGTGGATGGAGTTTTGAGCGTTATTTCTTTCTCGATTCCTAGTTTAACATCGGCGGATGTCGATTCGTTCGATTCTTTCAAAATTTTATCATCGGCGCCTGGGAAAAAGGAGGTGATCTTTTTGGAAAAACGGATGTTTTCCCGTGGTCGTTCTTTCTTCATTGACGGCGATTTTCCTTCGAAACGTTTGCAGCTTGGACTACGGCCAGCTATGGTTTTACCATCACTTGTGATTTGCAGAGGGCGAAGTGCAGGCGATGACGATCTGCTGCTCATAATGTCGTCTCCGTGGGATACGTATATTGATTGAAACGAATCAGATCTAAATGAAAAACTAGACTGCAGACGGAATCACGAGAACGAGGGGATGTTCTGCAGTGTGATGTGTTTGAGGCTTATCTCGTTTTGAAATGCTAGATGTATAACATTCATAATCATTATGGCGTTTAGGCCGTTTAATGGATTCGAAATTCTGTTCCCACAGAATACTTGTCACACAAAGCCTGCAAAAACAGCTAGGATGGAATGACAATGAGTCCTTCGGGAGTGACAAGAGCGATTCGATAGCCAGATGTAAACATTTTACCTATAGCGCTTTAATTCAGTCAGGCTGTAGTAGGGATAGGTCGGGATCCCGATCCCGAAATTGACAATTATGATAGGCATATGCAGGCTAGTACACTCTGATCCATCATAAAGTTATTTGGGACGAAGCAGAAGCGATAAAGAGGCAGCAGCAACCAGCTCAAATCGATAATGATAGAAACATTAATTTTACTTAGCCTACGCTGACCTTGATGGACGTTTATCGAAACTGCAAATGTACTCATCAAGTTCAGCTCACATATAATGATTGAAAATCGACCTGAGAAAAAGCTTTAATAAACTGGGTGGATGACTAAAGTGTGCTTTCGTGAGGAAAATAGGCTCATAGATAGGCAAAAGACTTAAAAATGTAAAAAATCCTATCCCGATCGGGATCTCGAAAAAGGTGATCCCGACCTGTCCCTAGGCTGTAGCATTCGCTTCAATTCTTTAGACTGCCACCAAGATTCATAAGGCGAATTTCACCTGGGCTCAGGCTCCCTCTAGGCCAGCATCGACCGATCCGCTGATCCGATCCAACTGCTGGATCGGCAAGTAATATTTTCCGCGCTTTATCTGCTTGGAAATGACAAAATGTGACAAACTATGACGAGAAGATCCGGTTTTTTCTCTCAAATCAGTATTCAATCTCGCTTTAGATGCTGATTAGCTCTCCTATGTCCTTTGGAGTGGTCGAACAACGAGTGACAGCGCGGAACCATGGCAGGTCGGCCGAGGGTTGCAGTGCCAAACACATCATCCCAACCCATCTATCTTCTATTTTTTGAAGCAGATCGGTCGGATCGGGAAGCAGACCTAGGGTCGGATCGGTCGATGCTGGCCTCTAGGTTCATTCGCAGGCCGAACACACAAAAAATCTACATACATATGCAGACGATAAGGCATCTAAGGCCTATATATGAGACAAGTAAAATAGGTATGTATGGTAGGGTATGATGTAAGGTAGATAAGATATGTGCCTACCTACATAAGGTACATAAGGCCTACGAGTAAGCTGCTGCATCACGGATCTACTTCTTACGTGAAATACTCTACAGTAGATATCCATGATGTACACATAGGCCTAGGGCTAGAAAGTTACTGTTCAGATTTTCTTACCTAGGAATAGGCCTACGTGCTAGACCGGAATAAATCTGCCGGATCACGGGGAAATAACGACGTAGCCCAGCTCTCGATCGTAAGTGTGTCCAATATTCTAAATTTTTGTGGTTAGACGGCGGATTCAGAGCCAAACGAATGTCTGATCGAATATTGATACTGTTGCGCCAAAACCGGCCAGCCAGCCGCACGCGCGTAGCTTTAAAAAACGCGCACAAATCTGGGCTGTTTTGCAGTAAGTAGTCGATTGGGCGGGAAGTTAAAAACGTAAGTAGCGCTATCACATGGCATCTATACCTACAGGCACAACATTATTTTGACTGACGATAAGCTGTGTCAATTGTAAGGCACATTGCCCCAACACAAAATGCAGAGCAAACAGCAAATATTCTAAGTTAGCCTGAATGGAAGACACGACGGTGTCTTTGGCATGGAAGAACGAAGCAACGTTAGCAAATTTGTAATCAGAGTTCAAGTGACGCAATGGTCTCACAGCCAGTGATAAAAACTAGCTGACTTTTGCACGACCCAACGGGGCCCCTTGACACATCGTACACAGTCGTGGATTCGATTAGCAGAACCCTGGCAGCATCAGTGACACTCGTGAACTGGGCAGACTGAGTAGGTATCGTTCGGATACCCATGTTTCAACCCTTCGCAAAACTGAAAATCAACCTGAGAGGAGGATCTGATATATAACAGTCGTGCGAAGCAAGTAATACACAGCACGGTAAACAGACGGCAAGTGCAACCAACAAAATGGCAAAACTATGTACTGTAAAAGGGGAGGGAGGGAAGGTCATCCCTCTACTGCCAGATGTCGACCCACATCCACATCAAGGCTTGTTGAAGTATTTCACGTCAGCCGACGAAGCCCCTCCTTGCTAAGGAAGATTTTGGAACCTACTACTTGTTTATACGAGTATCATGTGAGCTCGGCTCGGTGATTCGAACTCTGCTCGCCTTTCTTCTTCATAGACATATCACACAGGAATAGATGCTAAAGATCAAGACTAACTAGAAGAAGCCTCGATATCACCTCTGCAGTACATTGAAGATGTTGCGTATTAGACTCGGATTTTGACTTTCCATAAGAATAGGGTCACGATAAGAGGACCTGCGCGCGGCAGTGCTTAACAGTGCCATCCCGCTCCGACGCAAAGTGAGTCCAGCCGTATTGATACAAAGATACAAAGATGGAAAATCCTTAGTTTTGGTGCATCAATCAGGCTAAAGTTTTTTCTGCAGGGGATCGCAGTTTCTTGTTCTTATTTAAATGGGCATAGTTCGAGACCTTTGGCATGCACGCCAAAGTGGACTCTTTCAGATCCTAAAAATAAAGTCACTACAAGTTTTGGACGCGTTTCAGACCAGCCTACGTCTTCGTCGATCCACATGACATTTGTGCCAACCATCCATTATGGCGATTCAAAACCAGGTTCATCTTTTAAAAACATTTGTCGTCAACGTGGGGTGTGGGCGCATTTCGCCAGGCTCTGCACCCTCCTATATTTCGTAGTCACTCCTGACGATTCCATTGTTTGAATAAGTCTTTCAGTATTCTCTGGTCCAAACAATGACTCAACCATTTTTGATTACTGCGAGCTTTTTAATTTTGTCTATGGCTCTCCAAATCGACGCCGAGGATGATCAGGCCCCACCCAACAACAAATGTGATCCTGGTGCTTTTCCAACCGAGCTAATCAGCTCTGGTGGTCAGCTGGCCATGTTCTGTAATCCAGCCCCTACTTGCCAAGCAATTGCACAAGGCACTGCTGTGAGTTGCGATGAGAACAGACGACACTAACTTGTAACTTTGATTGCATCATTTCTTTCAGACCTGCTCTGAAACTTGGACGAATTCGTGCGCATCGACTGCTTATGCTGGGGCCATTCGATTAGACGGGGTCAATGATAAGGGTGCTGCAGGGTAATTCTTGTTGACAGTATCCCTGGTGCCGTAGACTTTTATTGATTCCACCAAGATTTTCACTCATTCTTTAGCTACTCCGTTCAGTGTTGCCAGCACTCTGGCATTACTGCATCGAATGTGATCAGAGTGGTCAATCGATTTTTGAAGGCCGATGACAGCTTCGTGGAAGAAGTAGACAGCAATGTCCTTCAACTGATTAGCAATGTTTTCGCTGTCGAGTAAGTTCCTATTTCGATCCCTTTTAGCTTTTTCTAATGATACCACATTTAGGAATGGCAAGCACATTATACAAATGACCAAAATCCGTTGCGCCTAAAAATGGCTTGTTCGTTTTTATGAGAACCATAAACTAAAATGTCCTGATTTAGAAGGTATTTCAGAGACTGTTCCCATCCTCCGGTTTATATTCCCGCTCTAATGCCTTGATTCTGTGACACATGCCCTATCGATGTTTATGTGATGAGTTTGACACGTGGGTTGGTCGTACATCCCATCTATCAAGTGATTAACAGGATGTTCAGGTTGGGCTAAGGCCTTGCCAAGACAGCTCGTTAGGGGCGTGTCAGAAGTATCGTACAAATTGCTTTTGACGTGATGATTACGGTAAGGTCCCAGGATACACAGGTGAAGGTAGTCTCGGACAGGATTGTTCAGAGACAAAAAATTTTCTCGCGGAAAAACTTTGGTTTTTCAACAAAAGAGACTCCATGCACTTTCAAACCACCAGTATTGAGACTACTGTATGTTATGCTGTCCGGAGTCAAACGCAAATACAGCGGCGAAAAGGTTACCTTCGCTTAGGCTTGGCATGCAAATGTGGTTCCTCCTCTTTCTGCTGAAGAATGACAAGAATTACCCCTGCGTGCATCCAATCGCAATGATGCTCCAGTCTATCGTAATCGGGGGGTCTACATACTTATTCCAATTTGTGTGAATTCGTAAATGCATTTGTGTGTACCAGTCACAAGGTCAACCATACTTTTCTCCATCTTTTCAACAATACTTTCAAAACTGCGAAATCTGCCACACAATTACAGGCACTTGAAAAAGCACAGGAAGCTCAGGGTGAAATAGCGCACTCCAGTGATTCACTGATGCGCATTTATCCGACAAGTCAGAAATTTTCACGCTTTTTTCAGCCTCTGATATGAACCCCCACCCGTGTTGCTGCAGCAGCGCTTACTGTACAGGCTATTAGCTGAGATAACCTGAAACAAGCTGTATCGTTGTCCTCGGTCTCTTATTACCTCCAGACCAAATCCAACTTACAATTAGTGTATTCACTTACTGATAATCGATAATCGATAAAACTATAAGGAGAAACAGGGATATGGTACCGTTAATAGCAAAGGAAAATCTATGAATCTACTCACACTCATCCATCTAAAGACGATAGAACAACTGTCTCAAGCAGATTAGGCACACGTTCCTGATTGAAAAAATCTCGAACGTCCCGTTTTTTTCGTCTGGAAAACGAAGAAAGTTGTGATTGTTTCTTTTCACGAGGCATCGATTTCTCAAACACAGTTTCTTGAAACGTTTTCAACGATGCCCACGGTGTTTTCTTTCGGGGACCTCTTTTAGAGTCTGTTTTGTGAAAAGCATTTCTCCAAGCACATTCCAAATTGTTATCGAGCAAAATTCGGGCTTTGCAATAAAGGGTATGGGCTCTTTTAAGACTGCACCGATTTCCTTCTTCACTGCGGACATGTTTTTGAAGAAGACGTTTTAGCTTGAATCGCATGGAGCCCCGCAAGACGGTGAATGTTGGACACCAAGACCAGTCAGTTGGCTTACCATTTTGGTCGTAGGCCAGTTGGTCGAAAATCGATGCCGCCTCGTTTTTGCAGGCTTTGATAAACTCTCGGGCTGAATTCGGCATTTGTTTCCAGTACGTGGTAAATGAACGCTGAATATGGCTGTTATATGATTCGGAGCTGACGATGTCAGTGGAAGTGCCAGGTTGGTCTTCATCGCGATCGATGGATATCTCTCGCTCCTGGACGATTCGAGTATCTCCGCTCTCCGAATCGCCATCTTCGTCATCGCTTTGGGAGCCTTGCTCCTCCATAGCTTCCTCTGTCGTCGCAATGAGCCCGTCGTCGATTGCTGGTTCCTCCAACAAGCCATGCTGCATGGCTCCACATTTTTCTTGTATGATTCTGTGATCGCCATCTTCTTCATTTACAGTTTCAGAGTTTTGGTGCAATGGGCCGTCTTCTCCATTGGCCCCGTCGTCGTCGGAACTCAGTTCTTCTTTCCCAATACCACTTTCGCACGAATTAGGTCCCGCCGTCGAAATGCGTGGACTCGAAGATGTGTGGGAAAGGTCATCTGGAGTCTGTTCTTTGGCTAGGACCCTGCGTAACGAAGAATTATACAGGTTTTCCTTCTCCGATATTCCACACCAAGAGTAGACTCTTTCTCTGACTCCTGGCATTGGTATGGCGTGGACATTGGAAGAGCACCAGACTCCGCCTGGGGTCAACCAATGCGTTTTGATCAATACAAGGAGAGCCACGTCCAACGAGGTCTGTGCGTCCCTGACAGCATAAGCGAGCAGTTTCCTTGGAATCTTTCCGAACGGAGGCATACCGTGCCAAGAGTGCTTATAGCCACGACACGATTTGTCCAGCTTCACTCCGAATAAGGCGTCCGCAGCGTCCGCCAAGCCGTTACCGTGCCAGTTCATGTCATTTTTCAAACTATACATCCACGGAGCTTGAGCATCCAAATAAGAGTTTTGTGGTACCAATAGTCCGAACGAGTTATACAATGAACTCCAATCGCAGTGCAAGGCCCAACCGAATCTGATTATGCTAGGATCCAAAATAAACTTTACCAACGACTGGGGCAGGGCTGATGTCGGCAGTGGGTAGGGCAGATTGGACCAATGCTTGGGTTGAGTATTCAATTCGATGCCGCCGTCCCAATTGTGCGGTCTGGCCAAAGCGTACAAGTCGAATACAACAACGAGACCGTCAAAGTTGGCGGCTTGAAGTAGCCTCGCGAACATGCCCTTGGCGAGTCGACTGTGAGCTCGAATTGTTCGCCATTTTGATTCCCAATCACGGAACGGGACGCAGTCACTTTCCATTTCCACATCGACACCGATGACGCCAGGCAATGTTTCCGAATTGAGCAGCCTCTGGCAATACTCATCGCAGTCGTTATAATTCCTCACGTACACCCATTCCGTGGGCTCGGTTGGCTGTCGACCAAAATGGTGTTGAAACATCACTTGGACGTCCTTGACTGAATGATTCTTCGATGACCAATCTTTTAAACCTTCGTTGGCCACTGTCATGGCTGCCTGGTGGCTATTCAAAAGATCATAGTCAAAGTTAGGAAATAATTTGCGCCAATCGATAGCCTTTGACGGATCATCACCTTTATATTTGGTTTTCTTTCTTCGACAGCGACGACCATCCTTGCCATATTCGTATTCGTCATCGTCATAGTCATCATCGTCGTAGTCATCGTCGTAGTCATCTGAGCAATATTCCAACGCCGAAATCGAGTCCACTATAAAACCTTCGTCCGACACCTCCATTTCCTGAAGAGAGGGGTTATGAATCTCTGAAAAGATAATACGGATGATTGGGCACGGATGCGCAATACCACGTTGGCACCCTTTCAACACGCCTTCGCTCCTTTTACAGTCACCTATCCAGTATGTCAGCCATATTTTTTAACATCCAGCTTATCTAACTTTTTTGCACAACTCGACACCAATTTCAAAAATGTTCTAGCTCCTGATCTAGACCCAGTTGAGCCAGGGTAGGTTACTGTGCGTAATATCATGATACTAATGTATGGCAAAGTCGCGAAACTTGGCAATATGCAACACTGCAATGATGAAAACGCATGTTATAAAAAAAATTAATAACTGGGCTCAAAAAGTTGCAAGGGATTGAAGTTCCCAAAGATGAAAACTTGTACCGAGCAAAGGACTCAGGATGTACAGGATACTTTAACGCAAAACATTGGGTGAACAGGCTGGGCCAGCGAAGACCCCTCATTGACTGGCTCATATCCAGAAATGGCGACGCGCCGTTGACCTCTCGGCCGGCGTGGTTAGACTGTCTTATATCAACAATACAATCTCCTTTTTCGGGCAGGGACAGGGCGCTGTTTTCATATACCAACACATACGTACATACACAGTACAGCGAACGTCCAGACCCGGGGGCTGGCATGAGTCCAGGATGGAGATACTGCGAAGCAAGGGGTTTTATCGATCCTTGAAACAAGAACTAGCAGCTGCGCTACCCAACGTGAGCATAGTCCGCACCCAGCAGTGGCCGCTTTTCTTCTAATCGTGAGAGCTCTTCTCTATCTTAGCAAAAAAGGTAAATCAAACACACCCTATCACTTGCCAGTTCGCACCGGCAATACTTTGATGACAACTTACAATAAAAGCCTTCACTTCAGCGTAAAACATAACTGCTCTTACCTATTTACAAACAGGAATTTTCGACCAGTTTTAGTGGTCGAAATGAAAGATTTTGCTCTTCGTCGCTAGTATCTGCGCAAAACCAGTACCTACGTGTCGTCCTGGAAGGCTACTATGAAGATCCAGACCAACGTTTCGCCTTTTCATTCGTCGCACCACATCACTCCAGCTCCATCTACTACACAGCTGTTTGCATAGTAGTCGATTCATCGACTGCCGGGCCTTCGCCCCGCTGCTAGAGCTCTCCCGTGCGAAGTGAACGTTTCGTTCCTAGCTTCAATGGAGCAAAAGTTCAGAAGAAAACTTTTTACATGTTCTGAGTCAAAACTTGGGGAAGAAACCAGCACGACACCTGCTGGCAGATCGACCTCCTACTCCTTGCTTGCAGTCCCCGTAGTCATGTGGCTCTGAAACAAGCTGAGGTCTTGTGGTCTTTGGTTTTGACGGATACAATACTTTGAGAAAACTAAGGATGGACAATGATTTTATTCTTAGTCGTGTCTGCTCTAATCTGCCTTTGAGTCAGTGGCTCGTCTTTGAAGCAGTGTCCCCCACGTGGGCCACAATCTTGTCCCGATCCTGGCGTACAGTCAAATCTCTGTCCATCTGTAACAATTTCTTCGATTCCTACGAAAACTATCCAACAAGAATCGATGAGAAGAAGGAAATAGAAATCTGCATGGTCCTTAAACGATGCGGTCCATATTTGAATAGATTGCATCTGGCACCAGTCAACGTCCGAAAGCCATTCTTTCGCAATGTCCGTCGATTCACAGCCAGGCACGAGGTCAGCGAGAGAGTCTTATCAGCCATTTGCCAGTATTGCAAAAAACTGAAAGCCTTGGATTTATCTTATCACATATTCCCAACATGGTCAGTTTTCGAATTACTAGCCGAAATTTCACCTGATATTCAAATTCTGCTATTGGAAATCTGTCGATTAGATGAAAACCTTCCTTCCGAAAATGGTATGACTGAGCTCATGGACACTATTTTCGATAGACTGACCAACTTGAAAGTGTTTAGTTTGTGGGGTAGCTGCTACGGCTATTGGACAGTCACTGAGAGAAGTTTCCGAAGGGCCCCAGCAGCTCTCGAATATCTCGACATCTCGCAGGGCTTCACGGCCAAAATTACGGCTTTTGATACTTGGATTCCAAATTTGGTTGCCTTGAAACATTTACACTTAGAGCGTACCTCAATCACCGATACTGATTTGCAAGTGCTGATACAGACTTGCCAGTTTACGCTGCGAGGCTTGACATTGGCTTACGCAAAATCTGTCACCGACTTTTCACTGATCGCGTCATTTTCGAAATTAAAATACCTACGTTTGGATGGTAATCGAGACCTCTTCCGCGACCAAGCCTTGGAGAGCATTTGTCAATCATGCACCGACCTTCGGCTCTTATCACTAGAAAATTGCAACAGTTTAACAGTACCTGGAATACGAAACATCAGTAGTCTTCGGAACCTTCGTCATTTGAGCCTTTGTAGTATCCTATCTATGAACGACGAGTGCTTGACACAAATTTGCAAGCATTGTTGTCGATTGAGAAGTTTGCAATTGAAATATTGCAAAAAATTGACATTGTGCGGCTTGGTGCATTTGCCAGACTTGGTTAAATTGAAGCATTTAGGTGTAAGCGGACTGGCTGCTTTCGATCAACCACTGGCAGAGTGCCTGAGATTGAGATGTGGAAAGTTAAGCACGATTGAGGCGTTCAATTGCGTCAATTATCGCTAGTCATTGTCTCTTGTCAGTGTTGGTAGAGCGTGGTATATTAGAGCACTTTCAATGCATCGTGTATAAAGAGCTTTTAGAGAGATAAAGAGCTTAAAGAGTGGAATCATTTTGGCATTGAATGGCACTAGCTTGTTGTTGCAAACCGATACACCGACTGACTTCACTGTGTCAAAAAGACTTAACCACCCACCGACCAGCCCACAGAAAGCCTCAAGGTACTGCGCCTACACTTTGACCACTTGAGCATAAGAGTCATAGGAAGGCAGTTGCTCGTCAGTATCACCATTTCGGGTGCCACCACCTACGGCTGTGTTGTAACTCGGCAATGAAACGTTGCTCCGGTGTCTGTGGTGATGCGGCCTGGAAGAATGAATGGGAAGTGACCACGTCCATATTCATACAGTTTTAAATCGTATTTGGTGCAGGATATAATTCATGGGCACGAAGGATAACTGGTCTGTTACGTTCTGCAAAAGACTCCTTATTGGCGGCATTCTAGGCTGCTTTATGGCAAGGCAAGATATACAGTAGTTCTTGATGACACTTTTCCTACCTGTGCGTCTTTTCAGATGCCTATAAGTTAGCCATACAACAATAGCGCTGCCGCATAGAATAAGTGGAATCAGGAGGCCCAGACCTGAAAAAACAGGAGTGTGAAGGCCTTAGATAGATCAGCTGATGACAAAATAGGACTTACCTACACGCATACACACGTCAAGATCAGAAATAATCAAAAGACAAAGCAGTCCAATTGATCCAGCAAAGCCCGCGATAACACAGCCGATCAGGTAACAGTACGAATCGCAACGATGCCACTCGGGTGGATTCTGTTCCATCCATTCCCTCTCGCCTGGTGTGAAACGACGAAACCTGAATTCAGTATTGATAGGCATTGCGCCTAGGACGCCGCCGATGCTTATGGAGATCCTAAACAGCACAGAGTTTTTGGTCAAATGTGTACGAACAGCTGCAAGCGCTATTGGCCTCCGCATGTTTTGAAACATCCTGCTCCAATGGCGTACTAAGGTAGGAAGCTAATGAGAAATCACTAAGACAAAAGCATGGTGCTTTTAAAATAAAATTCCCACTCTGAATAATTTGTTTGAGAGGCTACTTCATAAGAAAAAGAATGAGATTCAAGGACCCATTTACTGATGACCTTTGTTTGAGAGAGCCCACTCATTTGTGGTCGAGCTAGCAATCAGTGGTTTTCTGAGGACGGTGGCAGTTTGAGCAAACACCTGACAGTCGCTGTGCATGGTGTGTCCTTATATTTTTCTGATTTGCCACATGACACTGCGTAATAAAGTATAGTAGTTTTGACAAAAACGATGAACGAAATATACAGTACAGTAACAAGACACCAACCAACTCGGGCAAGGCCAGGAGCTCAGCACCCGCTCATGTCGAAGCTGGATTTTGTGAAAAGCCGTCAATTACACACGTTGAATATGATGGTAGTTCTATTCTATCCTCGTTTTCGAACATTCCAGTGACTACCGTTTCATAACTGGGAGGTGGTTGGTCGGGATTTGGTTCTGCTATTCCTGGCTCATCCCCACCGTCATCCTCACATCCATCCACCGTCGTCCTCACTGTCACCAATTGATTCGAGTGACCATTTGTTGACTGAGACGATTGCTGATCTTCACATGTTCGAGTCGCTATAACAAAAATTTATCTGTTACTACGCGCTGAAGACTGACAGCAGTTCGCTACATAATGCCAGCATGCGTCTCTCCAGAATGGCTTCTTACTGTCATAATAGCACAGTAAATGTTTAATTCCGCTGCAGCAAAGGAATATGAAAAACCCGAATGTTATCGCTCCACCTATAACAAAAACAGCCCGGTTTATAATTTTCTAAATTCTTATTTCTGCAGAACTAACCAGCTCGAAACCACGGTTCACAAACTGAAACCAGGAACCAAAGTAATGCTAAAGATCCAGCCGCCAAAATGATGGCAATAACAAGCACTTGTTTCAGCACAAACCATGAATTCGGGCGCGACGCCAGGCCTTGCATCATGAAATTTCCGGTTTCAGCTACAGTATTGCGCAGGTCAAGTCAGTCGATCAGTTATGGTCGTCACCGAAGGAAGCATTTGCGAGCGTCGCCGGCAAAATTCACGAGGTAGGTGTTGTGCATCCGGACACAAGGAACCAAGAAACCATATGACATCTGCTGCTAAGCAGCGCAGGTCTGCTTGGTCTAATCGTAAGCAATAGGAGGTAAAATGGTTATGAAAAGAGGTAACACCACTGCTTCTCCGACTATAACATGGATGCAGCAACATCAGCTGCAGCTATGAAGAGACAAGAAACATCAAGCTAAAAGAGATTAGCTAGAACAGCTGTCGCTGCCGTTCCGAGGGTATCGAATACACGGGCATAAACAGGAAACTACCATGCTTCGTTTGTAAAATCAGCCAAACCGAAGACCAGATAGGTTCGAACAAGAAGGTTGCAAAAAAAGTGCAACAGGTCAGAAAGTTTCTAGTCTCTTTAGGGAGTGAGGTCTCGATTGTCACTTGCCATCTCCTTACGATTTGTCATGCCTGCCCAAACCCGATCATTAAAAATTCAGGCCTCAACGACAAGTCTTTTTCTGTCTAATCTTAGTAAATCAGAAAACACGTTGCACAATAAACGGGGCACGCGAAGACTTACAGCAGGCAGGTCTGTAGAAGCCGAGTAACTACACAAGATACAAACAGAAACCTTGCATCGCTTTTATTTTCGCAAAAAGAACATTAGGGCACGGAGCCGGCTGAAACGGCGTCTTCATGATCTCGTACAGTATGTCATCAGAGACGCAAATGACGGTAACGTTATGGATTCCTAGAGGACCTCTGGCATGTGAATGCAACGGAAAGAGACAGATAGCGATGTTAGAACCCAGAAATAACCCAGGCTGACAGGGAAAGACAGGACCATAGTTCGATCAGACTATATGTGGCCATCCAGATGTAGTATCTAGCGTAAAATCAGGAGTCTGTTGGTGTCATGTCTGACAATGAGTATTACAAATTCCTATGTACGGTATGCTGTGCATGTTATACGCCATTAGCGCATGGATATTCGAATTTCGGTCGTGGTTTTTAGTAAAACGTGGGGAGAACAAAAGATCGCAGGCTGAGGGTACGTCAGTAAGAGATGAGCGTATGTACGACCCTTACAGTCCTTGATAAAATGCATTAGATCGCCTCGAAACGAGTAAGAAGCCTCACTAGCTTGAAGGACTTGAGGCCGTCAACTGACCACTTATAATTTCAAAGCAGCAGCTGAGACAAAACGTTCTCTTGTGCGCGTCTCGTACGTGGTTGCAATATGAATGGATTCGGTGAGAAGACGGTTGAATCAAAGCCGTCACAAGCAGGATCGAAATCGCATAAATCCGCTTCAAACACAAGTGCATCAGAAGACATGGCCGCAAGGTAGAACCGAAAAAATAAAGGATAAAATAACCATACATGGTGCACTAAAGGGAGAAAATTGCTTGACACCTGACACTGTCAAGAGAGGAAAACAAAGAAAATAATACGAAAGTATGCATGAAACTCAAAAGAAGGCACGAATCGTGCAGTCACTTCTGGCTTTTCAGAAATGCAAGGCTATTTGCGGGATAGTGCAAACTTTCATCCAAGGCAGGGCACGATCTCACAATCTACAATCTGTAGCTCGTGCTATCCCAATGTGAATAACTGCGATCACCAGTACCAGTAGATGCAGATGATTGGATCCATGCCGCCCTGTCGTTTCGTAGCGGTATTGGAACAAAAGACTGCAGATATGGTGTAGCTTTCAGGACAGCTCTTGGAACGGCAACTGGTACATCAACGATGCGCGTGTGCATTTCGAAGCTGGTGGAGACTGTGGCGCCGCTGCACGCACTATATGAGGCACTACTTCCTAGAATCGGAGGTTGAGTACTGAGAGATCGTACGCGTAAAAACCTGATTACTTCGGGCATTCTTCTTTCGCCAATGTAGTAAGATGCAAACGGAGAAAAATGGAATAAATCCAAGCAGGCAGCTTCCCTCTAAAACAGACTTATGTCGTCTGTGACCTGGAAAAAAACGAAAGAAGCACTTACTGATTTGAAAATCTCCATCGTCCACATCCGGAAAAACATTCAGAGATATAATGAGAACTACGCTTACGATTCCCAAATAAACCGCGAATACCACGCTCACAAAGCGGAATTTCTCACACCAGTGCTAGTCGACGCTTTCTACGCAGTCTGCTGACGGGACCCTGGCCAACTGGCATGTCAAGATCAGAGGTACAGGTACCTTTTGAGCTTATTGAGCGGTGCCCTGTTGTTTGTTTATATGCTCAAACCGACGAGAATAAATGCAT
This sequence comes from Mesodorylaimus sp. YZB2_4, assembly GCA_030248295.1. Taxonomy (NCBI): domain Eukaryota; kingdom Metazoa; phylum Nematoda; class Enoplea; order Dorylaimida; family Dorylaimidae; genus Mesodorylaimus; species Mesodorylaimus sp. YZB2_4. Next base: position 316,349 of record JASANH010000626.1, read on the forward strand.
ACGTTTGCCAGCCTCACGAACGGCGATATCCTACAGCCGTCACGCTTCCAGTTATTTCTATTGCGCAACAGAAGGAAAGCCATTGAGGAGAGACAGAGGTTAAAATACGTCATATGGCGAGAAATGACTCCCTCGAATAATACTTACGAATAGCTCATTTTACGTCTGCTTACAGCAAATGCCATTTTTATTCTTACGCTCATTGAATGCAGCACCCTTTCTGAGAGAATCTACCAGGCCAAATTTGCCTCAAACTTTTGCAACCTAATACAGTACAACAATGTGCCATGGATACGTTGATTAATGCTGAATTGAATGCAGTTTTTTAGCAGCAAGAAAGTCGCTCTTTTACTCAGTATCAGAGGAAATTCTGCTCTATTCAAAAAATGGCACGAAATTTAAATTTTTGAAAAATACGTACGAATGAAATACGTATGAATAATTCTCCAAGAGGCAAGTGCATCTCTTTTGTGGACAAAAAAGATCACTAGTGACTCATAATAAATGCCTAATATCGAAACTCTCCTACCCTGGCCATCCATAAAATGTTGCATTTTTTGCCTCCATAGGTTTTTTGCCACTACGCTGATCGGATCGCTCTGGTCACTTCTGATCGTTACTTAAGAGTCCAGCCTCTTGTGGTTCTACCCAGTCATGTTATTAAAGAAAAAGTAATGGTGGAAAGAACGAAACGAAACGTGAGTTATGGAGAAACGGAAACGTGGAAAGGTTACGCGAAAAATAAGAAAGTGAGCCATTCGGCGGAAGATACAGCACAGTAGAAGAGCATGAGCTCATCACTCAGACCAAAGCGCAGCTGCAACGACAACGAAGTCTTGATCAGGCATCGTTTTGAGATTGAGAGATAGGTTTAGCCAATCAGTCTGTCTTATCGTAGTTTATGTCCCATGTGGCCGCGCAGAAAAGTCAGTATGGTCTTTTGATTTATTCGCTCGCTCGCCTAGGCCGAACCCTAGGCTTTACACCAGGTCAGCGAGGATTTAAGGTTCGCAAACCGACTTCTTTCACCGGGGATTGAACCCGGGATGAGCCTAACATTACAGCTCGCTACCAAAAAATACGGCTGGATGAACAGCAAACCACTGCACCATGTGTTTCTCCTTTTTCTTAGCTTTGTTCGCGCCAAAATAGTTGGATTTAGTTTTAGCATTTATAAGCCGTATCAAAATTTCGAAGACCTTCCTCATTTATAAGCCCTGGCTGAGCCCATATGAAATTCTATTGGCTAGGGGTCGTGGACAAACATATCGAGGCACCATAGGAACGCAGGCAGCCACACCAAGCATGTGCACGCACACCCTAAGGCTTTGAAAAAGGGCGCTTTCCTCGGCACGTAGCACAAGAAAAAGCTTTTGATGGAATAAAGCCAATAAGCTGCAGCATCCACGCTCTGATAGGGCATGGAATGAGCACATTAGCGGAGCAGGATCAGGCTGAGGATATATGCGACAAATAACGCACGTCGTCGTTGCTAACCTAGCATATTTATCGCTTACCTTACTGCGAGAAAAAAACGGGCATTAGTCGTGCACCGTTTCTATGGAACCTGCGCCAGCCTGACCCCACGCAGCCGATGCTACTACTTCACGTCATATTTCACAGAACAATTGCCATTCGATCCTACTTCCTGCTTTCTAGCTTGCTCTCTAATCGTAAGTTTGTCATCTGATCTCCATCACTGGCCCACGCCCAAAGCATGTATCGAGGCTTCATTCTGTCGACCTTGAAACAGGTTCCATCGTTGCCCCTGAGTTCTGGCTATAAGATGTCCCAAATTGGATTGGGTACCTGGCTGAGTAAACCTGGCGACGTGGGAAATGCGGTCAAGGTTGCCATAGTCATTGGATATCGCCATTTCGATTGTGCAATGTTGTATGAAAATCAAGTAGAAATCGGTCATGCTTTGAAGGACATATTTGACAGCGGGATGGTAAGGCTAAAGATTTTCATAGGATTCAGGAGACCAGTGTGTCTGTCCAGGTAAAACGTGAAGATGTTTTTATCACAAGCAAGATCTGGAACACATACCATTCGTACGACAAGGCTAAGAAGGCGATTGATATTATGCTCAAGGAATTACAGGTCCCTTATTTGGACCTGGTTCTTATCCATTTCCCGACGGGATACCACGAAGGCGGTAACTTACTCCCTCAGGTAAGAGACAAGTTTTATGTGCCTTCATTGGAAAACGACAGCAGCATTTCCAGGATTCAGATGGTAGAACCATATTTTCTAATGTCGATTACCTGGATACTTGGAAGGCCATGGAAGAAGGAGTGAAAGCTGGAAAGATTCGTAGCATAGGCGTGTCCAATTTCAATATCAAACAGATCGAACGCTTGCGCCAACATGCCATTATAAAGCCTTCTGTCTTGCAAGTAAGTCCCCTAAAATCGCGATGTGACGGTGCCCTGTACAGCATAATTGTGCCTGTTAGGTTGAAATGCATCCATACTTTACGCAAGACAACCTGTTGGCGTACTGCAAAAGCCACGGGATGGTGCTTACGGCTTACTGCCCTCTAGCCAACAATGGGCACATATTCCGAACCGAGGGGCAGCCGAATCTTCTAGAAGAGAAGGTTATGGTGGAGTTGGGACAGAAGTACAATAAGGTGAGAAAACTTCGAGACTTGGCACAATTTCAGCTTTTCCCACAACCTTTTGAAATATTTACAAAATCTTTATTTCAGACCCCAGCCCAAATTGCCATCCGTTGGGCCATCCAACGTGGCGTATCTGTCATACCAAAATCAACTCAGCCAGTTCACTTGAAAGAAAACTTCCAAGTGTGGGATTTCCACTTGACACTGGATGACATGTCGTCCATCAGTGGTCTAAACCAGAACTGGCGGATCACGCATATGAAGCAGGATGCAGCTCATCCCCATTTTCCGTTTACTGAGGAGGCTTGATGCTTGATGTCTTTTTGCACTGATTTGTGGAGACCACACCTAGTTAGTCGTAAATTTTGTAGGGTTCTTTGAACACTCGCAGTCAGATTGCCACTAATCAGAAGAAGATTTTTTGTGACCTCAGAAAATCCAGGCTGGTCTGTGTCAGTCCCAAATTCTCATTGTTTCCTATCGACTTGACCTATAATGTGCATACAAGAGTATGTAAACCCGAAGTTTGCGCTTTTTAGGCCTGGGTTTTTGCGTCTTTCAAAGTTATAAAAAGTCAGCCCAGTACTTACGCTAAAAATATTCATTTTTTGAGTTTTATACATTTGAATGTACTTTTTCATTTTTTGTTTAATTTAGCCAATCGACAAACTGTATAGTATGTACATAGCAGACAATTTTTTCTCTCGCTAAACTATTGTAGCCAGTGCGGAGATCAAATAGTTATAACTGGGCCAGAAGAGTTGTATGCTCACAAATACCTACTTATTTAAATTCTGTTGTTAGTACGCCCGTGCGAGGGCATTCGCGGCCATGCCTGGCCAAATCTCTCCAGCAGTTCGACTGTTGGTGCCGTGACGGCGCAAGCAGATGTCGAGCGGTGCAGGATTTCAAGTACCGGTAGGTTACCCAAATTATAGGATTATGACCGCTTTGCTGGTCGAAGGCTCGCAGGTTGTTTGGAAAAGTGATCAGCTTGGGTTCAACTCTGGGCCGTTTGATAACGCGGTGACCTTCGCCTGGCGATGGGTGACTCACCCGTCATCCCATAGTCTCTCCGGCCCATCAGTGCACTGGTTCAAGGAACCGGACTGCCTGTCCTAAGTTGGGACCAGCACGAGATCGACAGCGAGATCGAGGTCGAGTGTCCGGTTTGGTTTGAAGGAGTCGGTAGAGGACTGGTCTTGAGTTCCTGGTCTGAACTGCTTTGTGACCACTTCGAGCTCAGGGCCGTCAGAACCCCTTCAATGGCCGACCTTTGCGGCTGCTCCCCAAATCGTAAGTCTACGCGGCCCTCTTGGTGTGGTGGCTAATAGACTCGGCAGGAGGTGTCCGTGGACTGCGTGGGGTGGTTCCTGTGGCTTGAGCTCTGGTCGGCCATCGATAGCCCTAGGACGAGCCAAGGATTTCACACATTGTCTTGACCACGAACCAGACGCATATTCAAGTCACATTCGAATATGTACTGAATAAAGACATTAGTCTTCGTTTAGTCAGAGTACAGATCAAAACCAAAGTGGCAAAATCATCGGAATCACTGGATCCATCAAGATTTCGTTCAGTCGGTTCACAAACTACGCGCGGTGACCGATCCCCAGGGCTTTTCCAACACGCTCTTGCTTTGATCCAGGCGACTCGATTCTTCGAAGGACGTGACCGCCAGCGACATGGTGCTGACGGTCACACCCTGCCTCGACTTCGTTAGTGGTGGTTCAGTTGATATCACCGTGTACTCCATGACCAGCGGTTTCACGAGGGTCGATCGAGAACTTTTGCTGTGGGCGACCGACGATGGCGATTTCGAACAAAGCGTTTTCGAGGCAATGCTCAGGGACTCGGTCTTTGCCGATTTGGCAGTCTGGGCAGTGGAGACGCTGATGTCAGGTTCAGGCGGCTGGACCACCACCGCCTCGGGCACAGTTATCGGCGGCACACTCGAGTTGACCCTCATCGCAGACTTTGCTTGCTTCATCAGGGCTGCGCGCTTGCGAGTTCGCCTTCGAATCACCAAGTACACGATCACCACGATGATCAGGATGAACAGCAGGCATCCCGCAGCCACGCCGATCGCCCAAGCGGGCACAGGACCAAACAACGGCTTTTCGGTCGTCACCATGTTTTCCATTCACGAACCCCCTTTTCTTCTACATGAAAACGTTCATCAAACATTCTCGCAGGATACCGATGTTAAGACCAGACTGCTTACCTTCAGCTGACGTGAAGTCACGAACTGTCGCAGCGCACGCCCACAGAAAGAAGCTTACAGTGTCAGCTGACTTCTCGCGCGAACCTGAATAAACAACCCACGGTTACCTATGAGCAACTAGTAATGAATGTAGGAATAGTGTAAAGCGCTCCTTCTTAGAAAATTACAGTGCAGTTTTGTATAACAGTCCTAGAGAAGCCCAGTGTAAAGTCACAGACCAACTTTACATTGCTTCAAAGCGGCCTTTTATAAGATGCTGCTCCCCATAGGCCCGATCATTCTGTTCTTGAGCGAGCATCTGTGCGGCCAACTTCGATCTCTCGTTCCGTCCTCGATCAAGCTTCGGTGACCATGTCGATCCCCGGCGACATCAAGACCGTGCCGTTCGACCAGTTGTGGTACAACGCGCCGTTCGATGAGTTCCTGAAAGTGCGCATTCGTCTGACGAACGGCGGCGTGCGACGCATCGGCTTCCATCTGAAGAGCACCGTCGGTCCCGACCGCATCGAAATCGACCCGGCCAACGGCTGCTTGGATCCGAGCGAGACGACCACGTTGTGGGTCACGGTCAAACCGTTCTCTGGCGCCGACACGTCGTCCGATCGCGTGACCATCGAATGGACCGACTCCCCGGCCGGTGCTCCCAAGAAATACAGCCGCGACTGGTTCACCGGCGATTCCATCGTCCGCCGCAAGAACATGGCCCTCAAGTACAACGAGTGATCGCAGTGTGATGACCCCCTGATCTCGTGCTCGTGTTCGTGTGCTGAGTCTCGTGTGATCTCACTAGTGCCTGTCTGACGTAAAAGATGAAAGTCGCTGGCTCGTTTTTGGTGAGAGTAGGGCAACCCAAACAGGCTTCACAAGCTGCACAGGACCATAAAGGAGTGTGCAGTCAGGCTGGCATGAAAACGAGTCCTTCATTGCTCTTCAGCCGACACTAGAGCTGACTGTCCAGTCACATGCTACAGTGCAGCTGGCTATAGTGCAGAGAGTTTGTATTTTCAGTTGTACGGCGCACTGCATCAAAGGGGATTATAAAAAGGCGATGTCTTCAACCGTTGACGCGCATGCCGTTGTGGCTGAGGAGATTTGGAACTTGCAAAGCTACTGATTTCTGCGAGTATACATACAAACATAGTACAAGGTTAAGTACATAATAAAAAAGCACCAAATAAACAATTTGCGCCCAAGAAATCAAAGAAAAACCCTAATGCGAACCCGACGTAAGAAAACAAGGAAAATAAATTACTCACAGTTTATGAGTATGCTGATTATGCTGATTATGCTACCGTGGAACAAGACCAGCTTCGGCGCAGGCAGCATACGTTGGTAACTGCCCGTCGTCATCTCTCCTGGATGATCCAGGAACAACAGCGTCGTAACTAGGAGGTAACTGATCACTCAAGTTCACAATGGTACTGTCGTCCTCCATGTCAATATGCGTTTGCACTGGCTCAAGCGGAAGAGACCTTGAGCGAGAAGCTGTTCTCATCAAAGACGACGGTGGATCAGCAATAGGCACTGTAATCTGAGGCGGAAACAGATGTTCGGCAGCTGACTCTTGTCGTGAATGATAAAATGATGAGCTCCTGTCACCATTTTGCGCAGACGTGGGAGGTCCTAGAAGATAAAGCACTCGGTACTACTGGAGGTACTACTGTTTGAAGAATAGGCGTCTAAGTTATTAGCTAATTTACAGTTATACATAATCCTTACGTAAGTGCCCCAGAACTTCTTTTCTGTTCCATATCAATGCGCCGCAGGCCGTCAACAGGGCGGTTAATACGAAGGCTAAAACTAAAACAGGAAGCCTCAAACATCAGCAATCTGGCGCATTGCAAGACTTACTGGTCAGCAGCATAATGTCCGTCTGAAAGGACCACATGACCACAATCATGAAAGAAGCGACTATGATAGATAGTGGTACAACAAATAACACACAGCACCACTTCGAGTACGATCTCCTGGGTCGACTTACATATCCTTGGCGATTAGTACCTAGCATGCCTTCGAAAATAGTGCTGGCGGAGGCAATTCTCTACCTCGCTTGCTTGGTTAAAAGTAGCCTGACACTAGCTGGCATCAGGGACATATGGCGCGGTTGCGCAACAGAAGGCAATGCCATGCCTCTTCATCGAGCTCACAACATGTCATCCGTTGGTTGTTTCCACTGCTTATCTTATGGCTGTCGAGAATGTTTACAGTAGTAGGGGAATCTCTGACGAGGGAAAGTGGTAGTTCAAGGAAGGTTTGAGTTTGGATTTTGAAGATCATGATAGCGAGAAAGGAGTCGGACTAATGGATGCAATCTTTAGCTCCACTTCTTAACATAGCCATTATTTGAACAACAGACTGGACTGATTGGGAATAGACCCACGTTGGTGCTCTGTTCTTGGCTGTACGGAACTACGCAAAACGTGCAAAGCCTTCGTCACGTCTTCAAAGCCGTGATTCATCAAGAGTGGTAATCAAATAGCTTTCATGCACCCACCCGCTGTTGTGCAATTCCGAAAATGGTGTCGTGGCTTCCAGGTGCTACCGTTATTCACCGCCAGGCAACTCGGTAGGCGGTAACCCTCGGCAACAAAGAACAAATGATCCCCAATAAAGTGCAATGAGGTCACTAACCAGTCTACTACATTAACTCCGAGCGGTCTGTGTGAATGTTCTTCTCTGGAACTGCTTCAAGACCAGGAGATTCGAGAGGTTGTTGTTCCCCAGGAATTATACTTGTCGTAATCACAGTTGATTCATTCTTGGTTGCAGCGTTTTGGTCATACCAGACGAACATTATTCTCCGAATGCGTAAGTCATGGAAGAATTGAATGCGCTTACTATCCCGCTCTTAGATATCCTTGTGCTCACATCAGACACCCTTGCGCCCTAGGGACCCTTGGGCTGGCCCTGAAGGGGCAGGGAAAAGGGTCCAAATGCCCTGTGCCCTAGGCCCTTCGTGGTAGTAGTTACAGAGTCCTTGCTTAAAGTCTGTGCTCACCATGAAGCCATCTCTTCCTGCCACCTGATCTTTTTTCACTAGGCCAAGCAACTACTACATTTCCATTATTCCCACCATCATTTGAGTAGGTATCTCATTTGTCACCACAAACTAGACATTGCATAAAGACAAGGCCATAGCATCCAAGATACCAGTTTTGCTGCAGTAAATCATTAGGCAATGTGGAGTGATGCCGTAGGTGCCATCAGCTTTTGATTAATATATAAAATTTCATAACCTATTTGTTTTATTTTGCGATGATAAAATTTCACGGATGAATACCAACCGCAAAACACGCGAACTGTTCCAGATGCGAATAATTTTTTGTTTTAAAGCGCGTAAAAGGTAGAGCAAATGTAAATTGCTGCTGTTTTAGTTTCCGTCGTGGCACTGATCATTTTATTAACAGCGGGTGCTGGTGTTTGTATCTGGAAGACGAGGAAGGGCTTAAAGAATGGCAATCCGTCTCCTCGTGAGTTGATGCTTTTCATTATTTGCCATAGTTAAATACTCTTGACAACCCATCTTTGTAGGACAGCCCGATTCCGCGCAAAACGATGAAAGGTCACAACCAACTCACTATCAAAGCAGCCAACACCCGTCGTCTGTGCCGCCAGCCGCAGTGGCACCCTCTAGCTCAGCATCCCTCTCTCATCAGCTACTTCCACAAAATGATCTTCACCACAATCTCAATGAGCGGTCCAGTTTATCGCACGACACCTCCCATTGTGAATTACCGCCCAGATATGAAGATATCGTCCCCAAATCAAACAGAAGTGACTGTGATGAACAACCACCCTCATATGCCTCTTGTGCCAAAGCTGGCCCAGTATCCAAACCCGGTTGAAGCATGACTGATCGTCTGCTGATTTTATCCATCGGTCATGAACGAGCACAAGTGACAGTGAGTATCTCGTGTGCTTGTTGAATATGAACCATGACAGGCTGTGAATATCTTTCTGATCAATCATTTTTTCGTTCCGACATCTTCGTCCGAATATGCTTATCAGTACACGGTACGAAGGATGAACTGACGATGAGTTCCCACAGTATTCGCCTAAATTTTCATTTTCGGTAGCACCTTGTTTATGGACTATACAGCAGTTTCGACAGGCTTCATTACCGTGCACTCGGAGAGACGAAAACCGAATCAAAGAAAGATTTTAAAAAATGAATTAGGCTGCAGTCGCATACGAATATAGTCAGAAAAAAGGAAATGGATTGAATCAAGCTTCACTCTACTCGACTACCCCACTCCACCAGCCTCATCGCAGGCGTCATAGATTAGTATTTGTAACCGTCTCTTCTGGAGCATCCAGGAACAACAGTCTTGTAACTAGGTGGTAATTGATCACTGAGGGCTGTGTCATCTCTATTCTATGTTGCGGAGGCGGTGGAGGAAGTCGAATTGAGTGAGATGCCCTCAATGTGGCTCTATGTAGGAGCACCAATAACTAAGCACTGTCACTTGAGGCCGCTATGTTGGCTCTTGTCTTGTCTTGTCTTTCTTGTCTCCAGATATCCAAATATGTGAAGTGTAGCACGTATACTGAGATGCCTCCCTGACCTCACCCCAAGATTGCATGAATAGACGCTCAGCAATATTGTGACTCCAAAATTCTCATTTTGAGTCTACGAAACCTGCTTATACGTAGATGAAAAGAAGGCCCACACTAGCGACTTTGTATTCTGCCTGAAACTCACAATCATTGTCGTGAAGGCAGAAACCGCAATATGGAGCTGCTGGCTCTCGTCACTTACAAGGGAAACGAGTATAAGGAGGTAATACGCCTGGATAGCATCACCAGGAGTGATTGGTGGGTGATGGCACCGCACCATAAGCCCAGCCATCGCGAAGTTAGCCATAAGATACATTATTTTTTCCGCACTCATTCTGGAAGCGGAATGAAATTTGCCATGGTTTCTGGCCGCAAATGTACTATCTTGGCAAGCTTCAAGTTTTGAAACAAAAACTTTAATTCAAAGCATGTGGCAACTGTGGTAGAAGTCAGAGAAAAAAAGGGTAGTCAAGCAAGATAACGATCTTCTGCCTGAAGAATGGCCAGCGTCACCGAAAAAACTGTTGCTGATCACGAGCGGCGCTGCCTAGCAGCTCATGCCTCTCCAAAACTTTTGGCCACGGCAAGAAGCGGCGGGCGAGGAAAATATACTATGCTGCATGAGCCAGTGCCGAGTAAGATCCGCACTAGTAACAGATCGTAAACGCGCATGTATTTTTCTTTATCGCCCCACTCTTGATTTGGAGCTCATCCACAGCACAGTATACAGCGGACGAGTGATCATGATCTGCTCGCTACCATTTTTTCGTTTTGGGTTGCCTGTTGGCAAAGTGGCACCTGCCGCTGTAGTGCTAATGGCTACATTCGTCAGGTTGCGCAACGTAAGAGAGTCCTTTCTGGGAAGCTTCAGACACTTTACGCAATTAGAGAAATAGCCATCGTTTTAGAAGACCACTCTAAAAATTCAAGAAAAAGTAACCGCTTTATTTGCTAAATCGTACGATCATTGATGGCCTTTATATCGATAGAATAGAATACAATTCAATCCCTTCTCACAAAGTTTCAAGTATGTATTTTTCGTGGGCGAGGCATAATGCCTCTCAGGGTAACGACTGCACGGCTAACATAAACAAAACAGTTCCTTCGGCCCAGAATAGTCAGTTACTAAACAACAACCTGACCATGGATCGAAGCGCTCTGGTGCATCAAACACTGCGCGTAGCCGGTTATGTTAACTTACAGTCAGCGACCAGGTCCTGCGTCAACACAAGTGGCATAAGAAGGTAGTTGCCCATCTTCGTCATTTCTAACAGGCCTGGCGAGAATAGCTTCGTCGTAAGTGGGAGGTGGTTGGTCACTTGGTGCTGGACCAATCAATGGGGAGATAAGTGGTTCGGTTCCAAAGGATGGACGGTTGTCCGAGAATGGTTGAACACCGGCCGATAGAACTGGAATGTTTGGAGCACCGGAAGATGGAACAGGCGTTTCATTACTGAGAGGCGCGGATTGATTCATTGTGGTCAATAGCCAAGGATAATTAAACTCGTGTGCTGTGAATCCTAAGAAATATGGGTCGATTATTTTAGTTGCCAATTAAATCAAAATATTGTAGTGACAAAAAATCTCACCTTGATTATTATTCTCTGCTGAACCCTGCTTGGCTTTTAAGGCTGCGCAACTGCCCGCAATCAAAAACAGACCGAATAAGCCAATTGATACTAAAACAGGAAAACCGAGCCGGATATTTAATTTCCTGTTCCTGAAAGATGATGCAGCAAAAAATAGCTGGACCGCATAACTTACGAAATCGAAGAACACTGCCGTTCGTATTCGACGTAAACACTATGAATAACAAGAATAAACTAATGGCGCCCAAGATGGATCCAAGGACGCAAGTGCACCAGGCTCTAGCATTTAAAAATTTCCTCGCATTTTCCTCGAGGACAAGCTGCTGTCCATTTAGCATCACGGATTAGATATAGATATTCAGACAGTTGCTGATGTCGACCTCTCCGACGCAGAAGCTGGCTCGTGAGCTAAAGCTTGTTTTGTTTGGATTGCACAACGAAATCCAATACCACTCGAGCTAACAGCAGGCCGTTTGGGCAGCCTTTCTATGTTTTTGCCAGCCAGTGGTGATGTGAGCCAGGACGCACCAGGAATGAAATCGATCGGAAGCAGGCTAGATGTTAGCTGTTTGCATCCTTGTCATAAGCAGACAGCAAAAGCGGAGCACACATTGTGAATCACAAACTTACGCTAGCAGTACCAGTGCAGGAGTGAAAGGAGTGGCTGACCAAGCTGGTGGTGATTTTGGATAAATCAGTAGCTTGGTCTGAATCTTCGCTATCGAACACTGCACGACCTGGTAGGCAGTGTTTCGATGATTCGTTATTTACTCGTAGATGCCATGGCAAAAGAAGAAAGGACGCTGCTGCCCACTAAATTCATGGAAGAAGTATAACTGTGCTGAAACTCGCTCTACGTTAGCCCTACTGGCTAGAACAGCACAAGCTCTGTATAACACAGCCCAAGCTATTACATCATCTGTGCAACATCAGACGTCACCATCCATTTAAACTGCGATCTTGTGGGTAAGCCACAGCAGCTAGAAACTATTATGCGAAATTTGTGTATCACTCAAAAGCTGAAAATGGTTGGGAGGCATGATTTTTCTTGAAACTGCCAATTTATGGTAAAACTGCTCCTCAGACTGATTCTGTTAGATGTCACAAACTCTGAGCAATGCTTCAAGGAAAGAGCTCAGCTTCTAGGAAAAATAATAAGCAACGGGATTCAATCAATGGAGAGCAGACCTATAATTGTTAAAGTTATTTCCACGGCATGCGCTTGAGACGTTTCATCTCAGGTCACAATTTCCTATTGGTGTGAAAAAAGTAGCGGAGTCGCAGTTGCATTGCGGCATTGTTTCAGTCCAGTCAAGCTGCCTGGAAAACCAGCTTTCTCACAGCAGCTGTGTTATTCGACTTGGCTTCCAGGCAAGTGTTACTGCATGCAGAAGGTATGCATGCTACTGCTGCGTTTGAGCATGCGACAGATCTTCTTCGCTCTCGTGCCGGCGGGTTCAGGCTGATCTTACAAGCAAGCGGTCCAAGGTATTCAATAGCCCAAGCCTGGGAGAAAGGCTTATCCTGCAGAGTATCGATCTCTAAGACCCCGACTCCTCCACAAACCCCCCAGGCGTGTTTTCCGCGCCTCCCAAGGGTGCCTGCAACTGCTCTGTGCAATGATACACTGGCCTGGCTGCTGGTCGAATGCACCCTGTTTTAAGATGCCTACGCTGGCGAACACTTCCACTGTTGATGGTGTAGTGAGGACTCAATCAACACCGGAGGATCCCTTTCAAAGGCCAACAATGCACGACGATGTCTCAAGTCCTAGATCTTACCCACAGACGAGTCCCCAACACACCAAGTACCTGCCCCGGAGTACCAAGCCAACTGCCTAAGCCACTACCCCAAGAATTCTAGGCGGTCCCAAGCGGCAAAGGTTACAACACTAGAAACACAGTTTGAGACAAAAGAGGTAGACCCTGAAGACCCTGCTTGTGAAATTTATCTCAGAATTTACTGGTTGCTTCTTGCACGGCTGGAATTCAGCCCCCCCCCCCCCCGCAAGAGTATAAAGTGTGCATACTTATCTTGTCGCTGATTTCCTTTGTTGCTTTAGATTTCTTAGAGTAGATTAGCAAATCAAAACAAAACGACTGATATCCATTTACCGCCGGTAGGGTTTTTGGATGCTACTCGTAGATTTCTCTGAGATCATTGACTACCGGTGAACTGTGCTGACACACATTGTCCATACTATTGTAGAATGACAGGAGGATAAGACGCAAAGAAACAGAGGGCAGCCGTTCTGCACGCAACACTGCAGCTGGTTGTCTTGTGTGTCCGTACCCTGTAAATAGCAGGTCTGCAGGATGCTTCCTTGTTTGTACAGGCACAGGAAGGCACAGGTTGTAGAAAGATTACACTGATCGAATTCTTTCAAGCTATCAGAACTGGCATTCGAGGAAGCTAATGTGGGCTTTAGTTAAGTGTACAGCGACGGCAGCGTTATTTTCGAAGCTAATGCAAGTGCAAGAAAAAGCACATTTTTGAAATTCTGGGCTGAGCTAACTGTTGGAAACTGTAGGCGGCTTCACACCAAAGAGCACCTGCACTCTAACCAAACACTCGACGTGTGTATTGATTCTTCCTTCCTATACTCCTTGCCCACCTTTCTGCACTTGCCAGCGCGTCTGGAGGCGGTCCAAGATTTCACCTTTTTCCGAAGTGCAAGGTGGCATCTGTGGGACGCTCTCCATTGCGAAGCGCTCTATAGTCGCAGACGTTTTTGGGGAACCTGCCTGCCTCTATAAAAGGCTGGCTACAGAATGTGTCTTCCTGGATGTGGACTGTACGAAAACCAGTCTACCCCAGTGTGCAGTCGGTCTTGTGACGCCGACGTGTTCAGTCCGTCTTAGGTTTTCCTCTTACCTTTGCAGGTAGGTACGTAATGTGTATGTAGGTTATAACTGTTTACCTGACCCGATGTTAGTGGAGTCGTTGCTATCATGCAAAGCCTACTTCCCTTGCCCACTCGTTTCCAAAGGACGAGTCAGGTGCGTAAACGATGAGAGGTGAAGTTTTTCGCATCGAGCCGTGTACCAGCTTGCCGTACATCGGTTTTCTTTTTCTCTAGCACATACGCCTCCATCCTTGTTCAAACGTGCCATCCAGTTCAATAACCCTTTCACCAATTTGATCGAAATGGATGCCAATTTTGCCCAATTAAAAAAAGAGTTTGCAAAGGAATTGGAAACCCATAAAGAGTTCTTGAACGAATTTGATCTTCTACGCGGATTGCAAGGTCACAATAACGATATCGATTATGTACGCAAGCACTTGCGGGCGCATCTTAGATTCCTCTCTAGTATGGACTGGTCCAAATTTGAACGTCACCCGGTGTTGGCCAAGTATTACCCATGGGGATTCGTCGGCGATACGGGTAAGAACAACAATACATTCCTGTACATTGAAACAGTGGGTCGTGCTGACCCTGATGGTATTATGAATACGGCGTCGATCAGCGACATCATCTTGAATCGATTGTACGATACAGAGTTCATGATCAAGCAGTTACGACAACACGAGAGCGAGACTGGCAAGCAAGCCAAGATCATTTTCGTATTCGATTTAGAAGAATTCAGTTTGGACTCTAGTTGGCTATCGATCCTCGGTCGTCAATTCAAAGTTGGTAGTAAATTCTTTTCTGATCGATACTCCGAAATTTTGCACAAAGTGGTCGTAGTTAATTGCCCGTCCTATGTCTATTACGTATGGAAAATGATGCAGCCGATCTTGCCCGAAATGACAAGGCAAAAAGTGGAGCTGCTGTACGGCGATGATTGGCGACAGAAACTGCTGCAATACGTGGCACCTGAACGCCTGCCCGTTTATTGGGGTGGCACATTAGTGGACGAGAATGGCGATCCGATGTTCAGATCAAGAGTGGTCGTGCCACCTGGCAAGATACCCAAGAATCTTTGGTGGCATTCGTCGCCCGATGATCCCGATCTGGAACAAGGACGTCAGTTGGCCGTATCGGCTGGCCATTTCGAATACGTAGATGTTAAAGTGACGGAATCTGATTTGAAAGAGAAGACTGGGTGCGTACGATTAAAGTGGTATTTCACGACCAGCGGCGATTTCTCTTTCGGAGTCTTCTTTCGTGCCGATGACGACCGGTCGGAGAATGCTAATGATCACATGATCATGCAGATGGTCTATCCATTTTTCGATCACTTACCTGGTCCTACTCAGGTCCCCGAAAGTGCTCACATTGAATGCAAGAAAGCGGGAGTGTATCGGCTGCGATTCGGCAATGAAATGGGATGGTGGTACAAGTTGAATATCACTTTGCACGTACGGTGCGTGTGATCAAGTTACATCCATGATTAGGCACTGTCGGATGATCTTGATTGCCTTTAATTACAATGACTTAATTAGGCAAGGCACAGTGTGTAGTAGAGGACTTTTGATTGTGATGAGGTATACTGCCCGTGCTATGAGAAATATTCGAAGTGCCTTTGGCAGTGGAATGTGGTCGATCTTGAGTCAGAGAATTGAAAGAGTGAGCAAGAGGCTTTAGGAGGGCGGCGTATGGAGAAGCATTGCGATGACTTGCGACTGGTCACACCACTACATGAAAGTGAATCGCATAGACGAGTACGAGTACAATAGCCTAATGACGCTGTGCAAAGACGAGGTGACAACAGTCAATTAAAAGCACTGAGGAAGGATAGGGCAGGGAAGAGGTAAGAGCTGGATCGAGCGAGTAGAGCGAGGCGTGAACTGTCAGATCGCTGGATTTCAGGGTGCAAAAGGTTTATTTCCTCTTCACTGTATGAATTGCGCAATATTTTCAGGCACGACCTCAATGCCACACTAGTTATCGCTGCCTGCGCTAGCATAGTCGTATCCTGTATGGCACGAACCTTTTTCACACGATTGAGCCACGTATTCGTCAAGCGGAATCTCAAAGACTACTTTGCCATGCTTTATCAAGGGCAACTGGAAGAGCTGGTTGGGAAGTTGCAACGGCTCTTTGGGTGATGCTGCAGGACAAGCTGTAGGAGGGCCGTCACCTCGTGTACCTGAAGGGGTTGTATGAAGTGGTGGCTCAGTCTCATCTATAAGGTAATCCTCAGTTGAAATTTCAGGTGTAGGCTGCTCCGTCTTGGTTGTCTTCGGGTGTTCGTCTTGGGTATTCGTCTTGTTTGTCCTTGGTTCTTGTGTCAGCGGTTCAGTCGACGCAGCCGTCAGAGGTTCTGTTGGAGGAGTGAGCGTTTGTTGCTGCTTCTCTGAGGATTCGTTTTTTGGGGCGGGAAGAATAAAGGTTGACGCCACATTTGACCAGTCTCCGGTCAGGTTGAATGAGCTAATGGCGCGAGCGCGAGCAAAAATGGGGCCCGTCTGAATTGATTTGACGGTAACAAGGAAGCTTTGCGGGGAACCGAATCGCGCTGGTTGCAATTGTTTTGCGCCTTCTTGTAGCAAAACATGTTTTGCTGAAGATGTAACCACGGGGACCAAGTCCAACAAATTTCCAGATGCCACGAATTCATACGATGCTGCAATGCCGCTGTCGCCCTGGTTACCTGGAGCTGTCCACTCGAACTTGGCTTCGCGAGTGTCTTTCTGAAGAGCAAAAAGTGTCAGGTCATCTATTACAGTTGGGTAAGTTTTCGGGGGCTACTGTACGTTGAATGATGTAATTCGAAAATCATTGATACGACTTGGAGGCAAAGGTTTGGGGTCAGTTCCATTTACGACTACAATCAAGAAGCTTGCATCGCGACGGAATGGACCAGTTTGTTGGATTGGGGATCCTGAAATAAGTAAAGTCATATCTTGTTCATTGATTTCATTGTCGAATCATACCTGGATGTATCTGGTACACCGTGTTGGGCCCACTTACGGCTCGTACCAGGACACTGTATCTAAGTTCCTCGCTACTCCGTTCAAATGCGACGAAGTATGCGGAGTACACACCATCGTTAGCTCGGCTGTCCGCCCCTAAAAAGACTCCCTTTGCTTACTTACCAACTTCTGCAATATAATTTACCTTTCCCGTCATCTGTCAGTATCAATTCAGCCAAGGTTTCGTTTCTGATAATAGTTGCCGTCACTTTTGCATTTAACACGGGTACAGAGCCTCGAAACAAAGGCGCGTAGATGATCAGCCGATTGGATTTGAACAAGTCCACAATTACATGAGAAGGATAAGGAGTCAGCTCCAAAGCATGTTGGCCAGTGGGAGGTTGCGATATGACCAGGAGCCCGCCCTTATTGAAAGTTGATTCGCCAGAGTTGGCATGCTTTGTAATTTCATATTTCCATTGTCCGTACTGCAAAAAGATATAGACAGCAACTGCGAGGCATGAGCGAAGAGAACGTACCAATTGTTTGACTTGATGAACCCTCAGAATGACCATACCAGACTCTTTTCCAACAGTCACACCCTCCACTGCTCGCTCTTGGTACACTTTATGGCCTTTGAAGTCCCTCGGCATCTCATCGACCCTGAAGCTGACCCCAGATGGAGTGGTGAAAGTGAAACCAATTCCATAATTGTTTTTTTCGTAGATAATAACGATTCTAGTGTTCATGCCGACACTGGAATCGATTGCGAATGAACCACTCTCCGTTTTTCCTGGTCCGATTGGAATGAAGATGTCTTCTATTAGGATCTGCAAGGTACAGCATCAGGTAGGTGGGAAGCACAATCAGCTTCACAAGACACGCCAGGCCAGGCCGTCACAAAATTTTTCTCGAAACTTACAATTGCATCTTTCTGTGCTACCGAAGCTGCGGCAAAGGTGCCGGCGTACTGGGCACCCGCTCCGCATGCATTGCCGACCGAAAACGACCTGCCGCCAGTTTTTGAAGCCAATTCAGTAAATTTCTCAGATGCATTAGGGCCAACTGCAATTGTGTTGACCACGATTCCAGATTGTTGCAGCTGGGGAATCAGAGCGAGCACTTCCAGTTTTGTCTCTTCGCCATCGCCGAGTAAGACTATGGTTGATCCGTTGGTCTGCTTCTTGTCAGCTTGAAGTAGCTACAAGTGTTCATTCAGAACTCATCAATTAAAATGTGCGAGCTCAAAACTGTGCAAACAAACCTTGATCGCGCGAGCCATGCCGCATTTTATGCAGGTCATTCCGTTTGCATCAATGGGCAGGAAGTTCAATGCATTTCCGATGTCCTCGGTACTGTTCATTTGGATCACTTTCATCAATGTTTGAGCCTCGTTGTTGAAATGGATGAGGCCGAGATCGACTGGCAGGGCCAACGAGCCAATGGCAGCTTTTGCGGCTTGAATCATTTTATCCATGGGGCACTAGGGTGCAAAGAATTCTATAGAAATGATAAGAGCTGAAAAACCCACTTACACCTTGCATAGAGCCTGACGTGTCCAAGACGAAAACTACGCGGCGTAGCGAAGTAGGTTGGTAGAAGGAGATTCTCGGCTGTGGAACCTTGGAGGCATCGGACACAGCGGATCTGAAAGGCACTTATCTCTTCCCCCATACTGCGCATGCTGTTTGTACTAACTTCCGTACTTGAAATCTTTGAAGTCATGGTGCTCCAACAAGACGGACCAAACACTACGATAGTCGCATTTGTCGTTCTGTTCGTTCAAGGCGTGTCTGTTGTGGGCATTCGGGCCGCTATCATCGCACAGTTCAACTATCTGTTATATACATCTCCCTAAACTGACCGTTTATACGCATGTCTGGAAACTGATATCTTACGTCATCGTGATCCGAGGTATACATGAGCGAGCTATTGATATCTTGCTTAGCGTCCAGAATGAAGCGGCATTGATGGTCGACCCAGTTATTGACCAAAGGACATTCGCCACCAGCCTCCATCCTGGTCTGTCCTTTAAGGTTGCCACAAGCCGTTGGGAAAAATGAGTAGTTTTTGTCATCGCCGGCAGGATAGAATGGGCGATAATCGCTACTGAAGACATCATCGGGCGTGGATGGGTATGGGGCGGCTTCGTCGAACACGCCGTATCGGTACTTGATGAAGTTCCGGACAAGAGATTTGGCTAGTGTGAAAGAAGCCTGTTATCAATTCTGATGGGACATAAACCAGGGACACGTTCACGATCGGCTTACGATTAGAAGAGGCGCCAAATTTGAGAGTCATTGCTTTATCAGCCTAGCACTCACATCCTATTCTCGATTGAAAGCGGCGACAGGCTCATTGTCAGTAAAACTGTACCTGCAATTTTCAAGGACCGTTGATCTTTCGCCTCGACGGCTTGTTTTACATAATTGGGAGTAAGATGGATGAAGCGGCCAGCTTCACCGCACGAGCCCGGTTGGATCACGTACGGTTCTTCGCCATGACTTGGATTCGGTGGTGCTATGACGACATCGGCCAGTCGGAAACTTTGTTCGCCTGCTACTCGGAAGTGTGGTTTTTTAATCCAAGAGATAGGTATCAAAATTTCAATATCTCGAAAATATGCACGTCCTTTAGTCGCCACGTACAGAATGCGAGAGGCTTCATGAAAAGCGTTCTGCAAGAAATATTCTTTGAAGAAGTGTTAGGAGATGTCAGCAGTGCCTTACCAAGAGCTGAGGGTCGGTCAAATAGGACAGTTCTGACTCCGGGCTAGTATCGTCAATGACAACAAGTAGATTTTCGAATCCCCCGTCCCTGAAGGTTACCTTACTGTAACAGCCTTGCCAAGATAACAGAACGATGAAAGCTATACTCAGCGGCATTTTGGTTCTCTCGAGCGCTGTCAAAAGTAACTGACTTCATAGCGGCTTTGTCTTTTATCATCCTCTATCATTTTTACCCCTAATTGAAGAACAGTATTCGACACAATCTGCTATCAAGTTTTTGATTCATGACAGAAATGCGACGGGCATTGATTCCTGGGCGGCATAATCACAAACAATTACAAGGGCCATAGTTATTCTCGAAGGCAGACTATATCTTAGACAGCAGCGTTAGTCATTGCTGGACGTAGCCTGCAATAATGCGTGGGCAAAACGACAATCTGCTCATAAAATTACAGGTATCGTAGAATTGCTGTATCTGCCATTCTTTCGGCAAACTTGCTGACCTTAGAATATTCTTGGGCCACCTGTGTATCCTTGAAGTAGCATGGAATGTGGCTTGATGGCAAAAGCAATTATCTGAGAGTGATGGTGATTTCAGCATGACAGCAAAGCAAAATGGCATTTGTCTCCCGATTGAAGTCTTCCGACAGATAGGCCTGCCATAAACAGTCAAAACACAAAATGTCATTTCACTCAAGATGAGCACCCTTGGACTCGCTGATTTTAGAATCAGCTTGTGGTTGGGGCTTGCGGATGTAGCGTTTATTCACACGCACCAATAGTGATGAGTCCAAAAAACGAGACTGAACAAGCGTGGGGCCTGACGACTGGCCCGCTAGGCTCGGCCGCCGTCCAGCCCTGCCCCTGCCTTACCCGGCTAGGCAGGGCAAGGGCAAGGGGTGGGCAACGGTGAGAGCCCTAGTGGAACAGACGAATGGCCCACAAGATGGCAGCATAGCGTGTCCGTACTGTCCATAGACTCGGTTGATCGATTTGGGCTATAAGGCGCATAGAATCAGCTGCGGCGCCGAATCAAAAGCGCAGAAAGTAATAATGCACAACAGAAGACACGTCATGATCACAGGAGTACGAAACAGATGTCGGAAACTCCATTCGTGCGTAGACAGTAACAAAAGTGCACGCAATGTTATTACAGGACAAGGCAAGAATGTAACGACCAATATGTGTATTAGCTTCAGAAATTCAGTTTGCACCAAGCCAAGCAATTCCTTTGCCAGCCAAGCCCACATCTTGTTGAAAGCTCAAGCTGAAAAGAAAACACAGAAGAGGTTAGTATCATAATGAGGTTGGTGTTATCATAAGCATATCAAAACCGCTAACACTAAATCGTTTACCACTAGGAGGCTGAGGAGGGAGAGACTTGGGCTCTTCGTCAGTTGATCGCGGCCATAACCACACATTGGGTACGTATTTCGTAAAAGAGTTGCCCATGACTACACCGTTTTGGTAATTTGGCGGCTGGAATTTAGCGAAGAAACGATCCCTGTCTGATAATTCTTCAGTGTGCGACTGTTTCCTCGCATTTAATTCCTCCAACGGGCTTTCTTGAGTTTTGAAAGAAAATTCTGCTCTGTGAAAACTCTGTTGGGTTGAAGATATGGACAACGGAAGACTGGTCCGGCGTAGTTTAGAGCTGAAAGAGGAACATATTGGTGTTGGGCGCTAGGTTAGGAGCACATTGGTGTTACGTAGAATCTTTCGCTGATCTCAATCAAAGAGGGTTACGACCTAGTTTCTAACATTTCCACTGGTCCGAGCTGTGTACAGTAGGTGCTTCACTGAGGGAGATTTACACACGGTACTTCTCATCAAGCTTCTCCTTTAAAGCCGCATAATCGTACTACCTAGCTCGGCATGACGGCGCTGTGACGTAATGTCAGAGGGATCCCTTATTATTCGCAATGGCCAGTTACTCTTGCTGATGCATCGTAAAACTGGCCCTCATGCACTTCCAAACAAAAACTTACGTGAAATCAAAATTCGCCCGGCTCACATCAATAGGGCTAGGTGAAGGGTTCTGGCTCATTTTTGGTCCATGTTAATCCTTGATAAACTACAGAAAAATAAAAAACTTTTGGTTAGGAATGCACCAGCGTTGGATAAAACTGGAGGCGTTCCAAGGCAGAGCCACAGTGTCGTGAGAAACTATAACCGAGTCTGGCAGTTTCTTTTGTCCTATGCACCTATTCTAACCACGCTGAATCGATCAATCTTTTGATGAAAGTGACACTAGCGCGTTTTACGATCGTTTGTCTTCCCTTCTCATCGCGCGAGGCCAAGCCTATCAGCTGCGCGATAAGAGCAAGCCTGGAACACCTTGACACATGGCCGCACCAGGACTGGGGATTGACTCGAGAAGGCATTGCACGCCTATCGTCATTGCAGCAGCTTCAGACGACAGAATGTTGGAATGCAACGGATAGTATTTGATATGCATAGTGCGCATGACAGAGTTCTTGCGTAAGTTCTTGAAGGGCTGCCATGTGCAGTAAAAGAAGCAGAAAACCGACTTTCTTTAGCATAAACTCGATCCAAGGAGAGAATTAGAGATTCCAAGAGACAGTTGAAATGTTCCTACAGACCATATGTCATTACAAGTGGGACTAAATTGACTTTACTAGTGTTCTAGGTGGTCGCGGCTAAGTAGGGGGCTGTGACTCCCATGAGTTATGGGCGTGCTTTCCAATTAGCTAAATAAGCTGAAATGGGTTTCGAGCTTCCAGTTCTATTTTATCAAAAGACCTTTCCTGCGATCAGAGACATTACAAATATTGATATCATTCATCACCATTCAAGGGCCACCATTTCTTTGAGACTCACGATCAGTGGCATTGCTGGCTGTTATTGGGTAGTTGAGGGCATCGATTATTTTGCCCTCCAGTTGTATGAATAATAAAAAATGGCATCGCTGGTCAACATTACATTATTTTTTCATCACGAAAAAAAAACGAGTCAATTCTCCGTAAGGCACGATCCAATTATTCGTTTCGTGCCAAGCTTGTTTACAAATTACGATTCTAATGCATTTCCTAAGTCTAAAGTTTTTCCAATGGCTGAAAGAGAATTAGATTTAGTGGTCTAGTAAGCAAGAGTCTGGGAATTTGCTACTTTCTGGAATAGTCGTTGGACGCTTGCTTGGAAAGGGAGTGGGGGTGCGCAAATGAAGGTCCTTACTTAGCCACTAGCTTTACGTAAGCCCGGCCAATAGCGTAATTAGGAATATCCTAGCTTATTAATACCTACTGACCATCTGGCACATATTTCGTGTAGATGACAGCTATTTGGGGTTTCCAAGTTTATCACCTGCGAATAATATCAGCCCCTGTTTGCGTCCTCTACAGGGTTACCTTGCTGATGCGAGGTCTGACAACAAGAATACGTGAAGGTTTCCTGTGGGTGCGTGCGAGCAGCAGGTGATTAGATCGGGCAACGGGGAATCGGAAGGAACGAAAATACGACGGAATGAGAGAGATCTTGGATCAGACCTTTTTCCGATCCCTTCTTGACGAACGACTCTCGTAAGGTTAATTATCTACGACATCAAATTACGTCGGCCGTCGTCTCATGAAAAGAGAAAAATTGGCTTGAGTTTAATTGTTCAGCGAATTGTACTCGAGCTCATTCCTGATCATAGAAAATTACGAGTATTGCTGTCTGTGCAGTTCTAGTTATGCAGTTGTCTATTCGTCCTTGCGGCGTGTGTTTGCATGAGCTAAACTTTCTTCTTGTTTCTCGCGCCAGCCTTAAAATCCCTAATGATAAATATTACTTTTGCGTTTGCTGATCTAGCTATGGAGGAATAGCGGGATCCTCAGGTGGGCTCAGAACCTTTTCCGTTTGGCCAAGCATAAAAATAGGAGAGCATGTAGGAGTTATTCTGTTTCACGATTATGTGCGCGCGCACTAGAACAGGACCCTGGTACCTATTTTGCTTGACACCTACTGTAAGAAGCCTTGGAAGATGAGATTCTTCTTTATAGCTACTCATTTATGCGTGTTCTGCCAGCGAGGTCCCTCGGCACACCCGAGTGAATAATGACTTTAATTAGTTTATCTGATAGGACTAGCTTTATCATGGATATTCTCGTTTAGATCAGAACAAAAACTCTGCGACTGACTCGTTTTCTTCATTGCCTCAAAAGGATCCCCAACACTCGACTGGCGTAAAGGACACCCACTCAAACGATTTTATAGAATTTTTGCGAAATGGAAAACGATACCGAAAATTCTACTCTAATCTTTATTCCCTCATCCACACATTCAACAACATTCGCCATCTCTCTGACTATGTTATCCCTATGTATCATAGGCGGCTATGGAAATCTGGTTTCGGTAGTTATCTTTTCTCATCGAACCATGAAAGCGCCCATAAATATTCTGCTAAGGGCATTGAGTCTGATCGACACAGTCTTGATCTTGTCCAGTGTAGTCGTATTCATTGTGCCCAACCTCAACTTGAGTTTACAGAATGCCAAACTGCGTTCGGCATGCGAGTTCGCCAGTCTGTACGTGTATCCGTTAAGCATGGCGGCCCAGACGTGCTCTGTGTGGACTTTTGTATTGGTAAGTCAAGCTGGCTGTCGGTTACGAGTAGGAGCAGAATTGGACCCATTGTTCTCTTTAGGTATCATTGGAACGATACTTGGCAGTATGCGCGCCCTTGCAAAGACACAAATTGATGACTGTTCGGCAAGCCAGGGTCGCCCAAGTGATCTTGCTCGTAACAGCTCTTTCTTACAACTTTGTCCGCTTCTGGGAATACGAACGGGCCGATTATGACAACGCCGGTTTTGCGCCTATACAGCCCCTTCTAAGATTCCAAAAATGGTATTTCTTGTTCTATTATGTCATTTTATACATAATCACTCATTTTTTGGTGCCCTTCGGAGTCATACTTATTTTGAACGCTTTTATCGTAATCTCTTTGCGTCGGCCCACTGGCACTGGT
This sequence comes from Mesodorylaimus sp. YZB2_4, assembly GCA_030248295.1. Taxonomy (NCBI): domain Eukaryota; kingdom Metazoa; phylum Nematoda; class Enoplea; order Dorylaimida; family Dorylaimidae; genus Mesodorylaimus; species Mesodorylaimus sp. YZB2_4. The sequence continues at coordinate 340,842 of JASANH010000626.1, forward strand.
AACCAAAAACTAGCACTTACAACTTGCCAATTAAGGAAATTTAGCCATCGTGAATTTCGGCAACGTCAAACCACACACATGATAATTATTATTACATGTATTTTTGCTGTGTGCAACGCTCCCGCGTTTCTGATCAATATTTGGGAAGGAATAGATGAAGGTCTCTTTTATGGTCCGTGGAGTTATTTGGCTTACATGGCCTTGGACATTTCGAACAATTTAGTAGTGTTCAACTCCAGTTCCACATTCCTCATTTATATGCTCTACTGTAGTAAATATCGAACACTTTTCATCCGATACGGGCTGTGTAATTTGTATGCGTTATATCAAAAAAGACAAGGCTCGCGAAATATTAAGAGATCGGGAAGTGAAAGGACGATGGAATACTGTTCAGTGGCAACTGCTGACGATGTGGAAGCTACGAGTAGTCTTGTGTGAACTAGTGAACCTAGTTTTTATTACAATATGTGCACTTTAGTTCTTTCTGATATGTCCAGCTGGTGCACTACAAATATCGTTTTATATGGATCCGTGTTGGCAGAAGCTACTCATATATGATGCATGCATCCCACAACTCTGCCCCTTATCGGTACATTTATAAGGTAGCATTTTAACCACAAAGCAGAAACATAAACGATACCAAGCCAACCCTCATAACCTATGCAGTCACAGAACTGCCCCCCCCCGCATCCAGTTGCAGGGTTATTTTGGCAAGCGATCTCTAAATTAAGCTCCATCCCAGGACTACTAGGGATAATAAATCAATCTAAAATCGCCATTCTATTCTACGAATCTACAGAAGATAGAAAAAAAATTGATATCGTGCCGGTTGCGCAAACCTAATTTGGCCCTTTGCATATGTTCTAGCGAAGTTTTTTGGCCATTAATTTTCCGCAAACTGTACCATCATCGCAATTAAGTATTTGCTGGTTGGTGACTGGATCTCGATACTCGCTGTGTGGTATGACACGTAAGGTTTGAAAACCTAATTTTTGCTCGAATAGTTGTTGTGAGCGCATAGCCGTCGCTCCAGTCGACACGTAATCACATTGCTGATCGATCGCCATTTGTAAGCTGCGTTCGATCAGCTGCTTGGCGATACCTCGTCTTTGATATTGGGGATGCACACAAACTATGATAAATTTCATGAGACGTTTAGTTCCGGGCGGTAAGAGCTTTTCGACATCTTTCGTCAAGATGTCCAAGAAATTTAATATTTTCTTGACAGCTTCCGGATGATCACCATTGCCGCAATCGTGTTGCTCGTGATGGTGATTGCTTGAATTCAGATCGACAATTTCGTTCAGACGACAAGCCACGATCTCATTCTTTTCATTCAGTGCCACGAACGAGACGGGTTGTTGCAGACCCTCTTGCACCAGCTCGCCAAAAAAGGCTTGGGCATCTTCTTTGCTCAAATTCACACTTCGAGTAATTGGTTCATCGACTCGAAAATATTCCAAAAGGAAATTCGTGATGGCTTCCTTTTGGTGAGGTTGTGCGATCTCGATGCGAATATCAGCCATTTGTACGAGTTTGAGTAGACTGACAGCAACGACAGCGAATGCGGACTAAACAGAAGAATTGAACGAATGGTGACGAAATCACAACTAGTTTTGCACAAAACCTGATGCACGGTATGTCCAACAAAAGGTGAATATGATCTACATAAAAAGCAAGAAAGGTTTCTTTCAACCCACCGTTAACTAACTCGTAATAAGGACGGCCGTATCGCTTTTCGTCTTAGATCGAACTTTTCCATGCGCTCAAGGCGCGGGGTAAGCTTGTTTACAATAGATAATACAGACGGCTGGGACACGGGCACATTTTCCCAATGTGTCGATGGGTGTGGATGGGGCTGGTTTATTGGATTGTAGGCACTCGGATGCTTCGAATCGACTACTTTCTTGTTAGATGCTATGCTCTAGTATGTTCTATGGAGACATGGCGAGGGTTGAGCTTACGAGCAGTAACAGTAAAAACTAGGAGGGCTTGCTTCGTCGATACGGCACTGGCTGGTGTGCGGTGATGCTTTGAGCACAAGGCACGTCAAATCAATAAAAAAGGCATGTAGAAATGTGCTAATGGATCGAGCTACGCGTTTCTGGTTCAAGAGCCGCCTAACAAATGGCTCGCTGGTGCGAATTATAGAGTTATGGATTTCCGTTTGGGCTGTGTTAAAAGTGACAGGCGTGAAAGCATTCATCAATCATTGCCCACACTGAAGGTGTCACACATGGCAGAAGTTTTTGGTATTTTTATAGAGCCTTTTGCGCGTGGGTATGTGCCATTGCAATGCGACATACTGTGTACCAAACTCATTCACAATGGCCTTTTCGAAGCATGTGGCCTGACTTCATATTCTAGATGCATGAGTATTTGCTGGGAGCTTTCTTTCAATATCGAAGGGGCTTCCGCATCTTTTTATCCTCCCCAGAATGTTCGTCTGCACAGCCCACAGCTCCGGAGGCATTTCATTTGGACGTTCGGCATGAAACAGTTGATTTTTGCGCTTTGTGGCTTGTCAACAGCAAACTTTTCGCACCAACTTGTCCACGAGATTCCATTCGATGATTTCATGTCCTGACATGGGTTAGGGGCGATCCAGGCAAGAAGCGCCAAGCCAGCTAGAAGAATGGATGGCAGGGAGTGCTAGGTTGGGGTTGCCTATAGTCAGGTTGACTCACTCACAACACCATTTTCCAACTCCGCATCCGGTCTGTGCGCTTTGACGCAAGAGGAGCAACATTGGAAGCGACCAAATATGTAATTCTGCTTGCAATAGGTTTTGCCACCGTGTCGCTCAATCTGGCTCTGGCAAAATGTTGTTGGCTTCTTGTCTTTGCAGTCAGGCAGAGCGGGCTCTGGTTCAGGCTCTGGTGCTGGTCCCGGTTGATTGGAATCGCCCCCTTCGATATCATTAGTTCCGTTTTTGTTTCCCTTGTCCTTGTCATCGGCGTTGTCTTTCACCTCATCCTTATTGGTGTCCTGACCATCCAGATTCTTCGGCCGCGCTTCCTTGGCGCCGCTGACCAAATGTACCACAAGCAAGAAGATCATAAGGCCTGCAAACGGTCCCTGTAAGCAATATAGCCATTCAGTCTTTCAACTGTTTTCTCTTACCCCGTTCCAAGAAATAAATTCGTTGCTCCATGAGCATGCAAAGCAGAATAGCTTGCCGATACTGCTTGCTCTCGGTCGGTCCTGTAACTCACATGGTTCTTTTATCCAACCATATAGTACTATATATTCCACTTTAGTTTCGTGTAAAAATGCAAAACTCATGCCTGCCTTGCTTGCACCTGCTATTGTTTTATTCATGCATGGTGACAGAAGCGAGAAATATGCTTGTTTTATATCAGGCGTACACTGATCGAAGTCGCGCTGCTTGGCCTGAAATAGATATACCGTACACTATCCGATATGCCGCTGTGCTATGCTATGCTATATTTACTATGTCGAGAATGGTTTCTCGTTGAGCCTTTTTTTCTGTCGAATGGCACTGGTGGGACAGGTTTCTTTGATAGGTCAAGGTACAGATTTGTAGGTGCCAAGGTATCCTTAGTTTCCTTGTCTATAACCTTGTCCTTGTCTCTTTGTGATATTCTGTGCTCTGAGACTAGGTCAGGGAGGAGGCGGCCAGAACATCTTTCGGTAGCCCTTGCGAGAAGTCCGCACGCATTTCTTTCTGTGCTTTGGGCCGTAGTAAATTGTTTCGTCCTTGTCGCCAATTCCACTCAATCGACTTCCACTGCTACAAGGCGACATACTATGCCAAAAAGCTTATCAGCCCACTGAAGTGGCACAGCACAAATACGAGAAAAACAGAATAAAATGGTCATAAACGAAGCTTGGACCACGTGTGCACCACGTTTGGTATGGTGAAATACAATGCCACCACTAATCTTGTCGATGGACATGTGCAAATCAGAATGCCGCTGAAGTATACTGAGTACAGCCCTCGTTCAAGTCGCAGATCATCGTTGTGTGTGAAAATGAAGGGGCATGGAGGCCTCTGTTTTAGATACGTAAAAGATTCATGATACAGCATGACTTTTATGGCATCTCCATGAACTTTTCATAGACGGCATCGTTAACTGACGGGCCGGGCTCATTATCATGGCTTGGTGCCTACTCTACAAGGGCTCACAAGATAATTCGACCCACTGCCAAGAAGTAAGCTATGCTATCTCTCATCAGAAACGGCTGCTTTGTTCAACAACTGTGGCCCAAAGCGGTTTATGCACATAGGATTACATGCTATATTTTTGGAAATGAAGAAGCGACATTAATCCGGATAAAATAAATGATTCCATGATTCCTTCCCAACATTTAACCGCGTCTGGCGCACAGATTGCAGCTGGCTACGCAGCGGGTTTGGACAGTACGATTGTGACAACTGATCTTTGCTGAAGCTGGCTTTCCAACAGCATTCTGTTTGCACCAGGCTGTCCATGAAACTCCACCAGATGATACTTGATCATTGCACGATGGGGTAACTTCTCGGTCTAAGATGACTTGATTAATTCCTGCGCGAACGAAACGGACATGAAGATTTATCGGAAACAAATTATGAATGAAAGAATGAACTTACTGACTGTACCATCTTGATCTAATTCTGCTTCAGGAATTCTGGATTTGATGCAAGATGCGCAGCAAATAAAACGTCCAAAAATGTAGTTGTCTCTACAAAAAGTGTTCGATTGAAAACCAATCACACCCTCGCACCAGATGGTTGGCTTATTATTTTTGCACGAGGGTAATGTCGGTCTGGGGGTTGGCGTTGGTTCTTGATTAGATTCTTCATTATTTTTTGTGTTTTGACCACCACCCTCGCTGGTGTTCTGTCCATTGTCGACTCCGCCACCCTCCTTATCTTTTTGATTGTTTACTTCGCCTTCTTGATTTCCTTGGTCGTCGCACATCAGTGACGACAACAACAAGAAAATAATGTACGCTGAAAATTGCAGCCTGCATGACCATGAAAAACCCTACCACACCCCAGAGTCTCCTATGTCTTACCTTGAAACAATAATGGAACACGTTTCGACATGTCGAGGAGTCCCAATTGCCTGTAGTGTATTGTATAGACTAGGCAACCGCAGCAGGACACTCTGATAATGTGAACTTTATATCCACATTTCGATTTTGATTTGCTAACGCTCAATAGAAGGTACAAATCAATATTTAAACACCTGCGCATAATTCAGGCCCACATGTGTTAGATCCACAGCCATCATATTATGCGCACATGATTGCATGTGCTGTGCAGAGATGTAATTTTAGACATGACTGCCAATGCCAAACTGACTTATTTATCGACACTATGCCATTAAACATTTTACTTCCATCGTGTTTTTATTGTTATATAATATTTTAGTTTAACTTTACACAGAGTTAGCACAAAATGTACTTACGCGCAGTCGTCTGTCGTATATCAGGGCGATCACGTCACAGGAATTTTTAAACCATGTGACAAATGGCATTATTTTTGTTCATTTCCAAATGGCTCTTACTGTGCATGTCTGTATAGTACAGCCGAATTCTAAAATCGATTATTGAACTCATGGAAATAGGCCGCCGTGAAGGATTATACTGGACAGCGCTATTAGCTAAATACTCCCAATCAGAATCAACGAGCTGACCTAGCTCACTGACAAAAAGTCTGAAGTGCACCAACAGTCCGCCTAACAAAAGTATATTGATTCAATGCAGTTTCACCATGTCATTATAGATTGTTCGATAGCCAGACTAAGCATCAGAATGGCGCGAATCCACGGAAGATTGATCCTTCACTGGCCAGGCCAGGTCCAAGTGAAAAAGTATAGACGCCTGCGATCGTAGTGCGGTTCGTCGGGCCAGGAGGCTCTTAGGGCGGAAGGTTGTGCTTTGACTCTACGTGTTCCAACCGGGGCTCTTCGTCTTGCAACAGCAGCAGACGGCGATGAGGACGATAACGACTCCTGATGTAATGCCGTATTTCAATGACAGTACGATCCAGTGCCACAGTGCAAGGCTTACGATCAACAAGTGCCACTCGGTCCTCATCCAAATTTTCGTTTCGCCAACTTTTGTCCGTTTCGTCGTGTGCTTACAAGGGAACAACCATTAAGTCGAACTTTGCAATACCAAAAATTGCAATCGTTGGCCAGCGCCTGAAGTTCTGTGAAATTTTTTAATTCGTCTGGATTTTTTGTTTTTTTTGAGGAAAAAACCCCAAACGTGAGTGTTGGAAGCTTGAACTCGAAGCCCGAAACCCAAAAACCGAGTTAAAAAAAGCCCTGCGTGTTTTTCTCAACGTTCGGGTTCCTCACACACAAAAATTCAAAAAATCCGCGGGATTGTAGGCGCTGACCACGGCTGGCGAGCTGGCCAGACGCCTCTAATATTTTGCGTTTTGCATTCTTTTGCACCTAGAAACGAATTACAATTTATGGTTTTGACTTAACTTTTTCAAAGTTCGACTTAACGGTTGGTGATGTTCCAACCAAAATGGGATAAGTGCAAGAAAGTCACTTGAGAAAATCGAGGTTAAAGTTTTGGACTCCGAGTACCACCGCACTATTTGCTGCGCATGGCTCATGTTGCAATTTAGGTTTAACAGATATAAAGACATTAATAGTATTTTTTAACTTCGTTGCAAGTGATAACCAGTCAGTGATTAGGTACTATTATCTCATTTTGTCAGAACACTGACAATTCATGTGCAACAGTTGTCTCATTTTTCCATGTGTGCCGTCTTTATTTCAATAGGCTTGCATAGTGATAGTTAATGAACCATAAGGAATAGGCATGAAACGAGTATGTCAAACTACTCCAAAAGTACTCAAACTTCTTCTTCTGGCTCTTCGTCCACATCAGGGTCAGCAAGAGCGTCACGAACGGTTGCGCCATCAGTCAGAGCATCATAAAATTTTCGATATTGCGATGGAACAGCACCACTTTCGCAAAGTGAAATATTTGATTTCACTTTGCGAAAGTGCGATCCTCTTTTTTTGCTGCGGAAACTGGAAGCTGCCTGTCATAAGCGGGTTTCAATCTGAATTCCTTGGAACCATGCTGCTGCCGATTTGTCGAATTCCGTGTACTAATCGCTCCCAGATTGATAAATCGATACTCAGCAACTGAATACTGTCAGCCCGGCTTCCAAGTACTTCTTGTTGCATCCGTTTTTGCGAACATAATGGGGTTCAACAGCAGGGTAGCTATTAATATGATCTCGAATAATTTGATGATCTTCTTTCGATGTTTTTATTGTGTATTCATGATGACCCCGTCGATCCGTTCTGGAAAATGACCCTTCTTAGTTTTCGTGAAGAAGTGCCCACGTGATGGCATTGTTTGAGACGGCAATCGTAGCTTTGAAAAAGTTCTTGCAGACTTTAACTTCTTGATTATCAACTTCAAAGTAATACTGATAACTTGATGTGCGCATTCCTTTCGTTGTTGAACGTTGGCCGACTGGCATACGACGCACGTATCGACAAATGAAATCTTTTTTGCGCTCGTAAGTCTAAAAAATGAGAAAAGGTGTGGGAATGTGTGAATACGAAATTACTATAGAAGAAGAATACCCATAGAGATAAATACCCACCTCCAAGCTGTAATAATTTATGCATAGCTGCACCCTCTGATCTTCAAAAATCTTTGAGGTGCATTTCAAACAGTCGAAGACCCCAAATCTGGTTCTGGGCTTTCCTAAATTCACAGAAATACCTCTATGGACTGACCGTGGCTGTCAGAAGGCTTCGTGTTCATGTTCATGTTCATGTTTTACCACATCACCAAACGCTTATGCGCACTCGAGGGTCAAGGGACACACTTTACACGAAATGATTTACCGGCCCGCGAGTCGAACACTCGCCCATAACTGCGCACCTGGCGTGAGAGGCAGACGCATAACCCACCAGGCGACGAGGCCGGTGGGTTAGGCGTCCGCGGTGCGGATATATGCATAAATCGACATGGGCCCTCTCCTCATTAAGAGTATTTCCTTGCTCATTGTCTGAATCGGATGATGAAGACGAGGTCGACGATTTTGGGGGCAGGGATCGTCAATATCGGAATCATCAATCGGTGAATCGCTGTCTGAGGAACCCGACGAATCAGAATCAGCAGCATTAGGCTAATCGGATTCATCATGAATTAAATGTAGCACCTGAGATGCTATTGAACGACTTTTACGAGCCATAGTTTTTTTACTTGTCAAAAAAAACAATGAAGGAGGCAAGAGATGCAATTTTGGTAGCTCATTTAGCTATAAACCAATGATTAACAAGTATGCGGCGCCACTTGTCTCACTAGATTTAGTGACGCACGCCAAAAGTGTCCAGCTATAGAGGGAGATAACTCGACTCTGGCTCAGCACTTATCTCGTTTTAACTGGACATGTCTGCAGATGCCTCATTTTGACAGAAACTTTTGGGGGGGACCCCCGAACTTTGTCTGGCGGTTACAGTGTGAAGGACCATGCTGCAGTTGCCAGGTCATTCTACAGGGTGACACAAAAGTTCCGTTACAACTTTATCGTATTTTAGTAGTGGTGTTGCTCTATCGTATTTTGCAGTTAGTGCAGAAGAAGCAAACTAACACATCGCCTTGTTAGTTTGTTTCTTCTTTGTTGTCTTCTCTAACGAAGTCGACTGCGCCACACTGGAAAATGGCGGTTGGCTAGGTCGTGGATGGTCGTTTACTAGTTCAGGCTCGTTGTAGCTTCTTTGGTCGCCTCGTTGAGCCAGGACGTCGCATCGCCAACATCGTCTTTCCGGCGTCTCCATTTTTGCTGATCGACGTTTATGGCCCTCTGCGTGGCATGACCTTTTGTGGGCAGAATTAAAACCTCTTATCTTGACTTTCACCCGTCCCATTCTCAGGCCCCTTTGCCTTCCCATCTGGCATGTTCATCGCGGAACCTGTCGCATTCTCTGACTCCGAGTAAGCATTCGAGCAGCTCCTTCTCTCCGAAGACTACTTGGCACGGGCCTGCTTTGATCTTCATGCGTGGGAGCTCCTTTCCTCAAAGACCCCCCCTCCCCCCGTTAATATCTGTGAAGTTGCAGCCTTCCGTCGCCACCTCCAGCACGCACAAGCTGAGCAGATCTGAGACCCCATAACTATTAAAATAGGCCAGATGGCGAGTTGCTCAATGGCGAGTTGCTTCGACTAGGATGACTCCAGATTCGGATGCAAAATCGTCTTCAGCTGTTATACATGTGCGGGTATTGCCACAACCCGAATCGGAGTGCTTCAGTAGTGCACCACACAAAGATCTGACCCGCTCGTTACGTTAAGACGAGGTGCTGGCAGTTTGTATGGCTGGGACTACAGCACCAGGTACGTACAGTATGTACATATATCGCTGATTCATACTGCTGAAGCTGAGCAATCAGATATTTCCTCCTTGCTACACTTAACATCCCCAGTAACCCCTTTTGTTTATCCAGGTGTCCCATAAACTACGGCGTAAACTTGGTTCTTTCTTCGGTAGAAAAAGGCATTTGAATTCGTTTTGTGACAGGCGGAATTGGAAAAATTACCGCGGGGAGCGGATGGTCTCTAAAACCCCCCAGGAAGGCCACCTAGTCGTAGGAGCCTGGGACATCAACCCGACGGGTTTCTGCCCCGCCTGCAGGAGCGTATCGAGCGGGCAATGAAGGCAACTGATACAGTACCTTCTTCACAGGCCAAACACACCTACTAGCGTGTATAGAACATTTACTCCGTTTATTATCAATAGTCATGTCAGTTCGCATCAATAATTTAAGACCATCCAGACTGCATGAACCTTGCTGAAATCAAGGAGTCCTCGGGTTAATCATACTGCACAGACCACAAGTTTTTAAGCATCGGATTTGAACCAATGGTAGCCAGCAACTGATCAGGGCTCCGACGGGTTTTCCAACGGCGTACCGATTACACCAATTTGTCCAGGGTGTGCGAGACGTAGTAACGCCATCGGCGCAACCCGTGACAGGCGTGCTCATACGTTTGACAAGCGCTGGCGATGCTACAAGATGCGGCAGTGATATTTATGGTTGGATTGTTAGCTCTGGTGGCTCCTTACCTACAACACCACGATCGTCCAACTGCGCATTGAACAAAGATTTCGCGCACGAAGCGCAGCATTGGAAACGGCCAAACAGGAAGTTATCTCTACAATAGGCCTTGTCCCGTAACCCGATTAGTAACTCGCACCATGTGGTGCTTGCCACGTCACGACATGGTGGCAGGCTTGGTCCAGTATTGGGTGGAATGACAATCGGTTCATCGGGGTCTTCATCGCCATCATTCGTTGTAACGTCATCTTCTCCTTCTCTCAAATTCCTGTTGCTTAGCTGTTTTTTATATCTTTGAGCACTCGCTTGCTGAGGGCCAAGCACGAAACCTAGGATGGGAAAAGGGGTATCTGATGTCATACACTAGACGCAGGCTTGTGCACTTACCAAAGCCCATAAAAGCCAGCAAAAAATAGAACAAGAACGTTGCCATGTTCATGTTAGAACGTACGATTCTAGCGACCATTCCCAATCGCGTTTTCGTTATATTTGTAATATATTGAGCAAGTTTATTGGTCTAATTGCGACTCCAATGTTGCAATGGGAGGGGTCACGCGTGTGTGCAAACTGTTTCCCGATTCACCTGGCCTGAGTAAATGCGAATTACAAAGCTAAATTCTTTCATGCCTTCCTACTAGTACGATCACAGGCAAATGTACATAAAAGCACTCCAGTTGCTCGTTTTCTTTGCCGCTTTCCAAAACCCTAACCAATAAAAAGCTTGAAAACATGTCTCGCCTCGTGACCAACCGCAGTGGCAATACACACTTGGGTCGTAGGTAAGCATATGGCACATGCGATGAACAATTTATAACAAGTAACAAGGTCACATAGTGTCCACCTCGTGAGCTACTTCCACGAACGCGGGTGAGCGCAACGTAGTTTTAATCATCCGTTTCAACATGCTGTAACGAGGGATAATCGGATAGCCCTTGGAAGAGTCGTATTCGAATTTCAACTGGCTGACTAATGCGCGCAAGTTGGCGTATTTTTTGATCAACTTGTACAAGTAGTTTTGCAGTTGCGCATTCTCCTTTCGTAGCTCGTCTGTTGATTTGGCTGCAAGGAATCCAACATAAACGATTAGGCGAGGATAAACAACCAAACGACAGAAAATTACATTTCAACTGATCTATCAAAGTAGCATCCTTGGCACGTTCGGCTAAGTGAGCAGTGCTTCCTAAAAGGCTCCCTATGCCTGTTGCTTTGGCAGGCGCAGTATCCTGGAGCCTCTGATCCATGGCTGCTAGAACTCTGAAACGAGAAAGCAGGATAAACCGTAGCCGAAAATTTGACATACTGTGGCAATAACGACCGTGTCAAAAAGTCGGCCTGCGTTTCTGACAACTCCTGTTTCGGTAAGTCGATGAGAATCCAATAATTCTCTTCCAGACTCACAACCTGAAATGAATGTCACTAGTTCAGGACACGCAAGTCGAAGGACAAAGTGAGAATGCTCACCTGTTTCACCATTCTCTTCATTTCGGTGTATCTACGAATGACATTAAGGTACTCTTTGGAAGTGACGTATCCATCTTGTAATTGCTTGAACGCTTCTTTGACACGTCTGTATGAGTCGAGTATGCCGTCGCGAGCTCTTAGCTGTCGTTGCACAGCGATCAATGTACTCTCACGGCTCGGGTCTAAATAATGAAGGGGAATATTATACCAATTTGCCGCCGATGCCCTCCTCGGTCCTGCCCCTGCTGCGCTCAGTGTAACCTTAGAGTTAGAAGGTGACAATCTGGAAATCAAACTCAAGTTGTAAGTCGACGAGGTTGGTGTAGAACACGCTTCCTGCTTCAAGTCCGGGTTCGATAGTCCGAATGGATTCGATTTGAACGTATCGTTCAAAAATCGTTGCGTTGCATCAGCCAAAATTCCGAACGTGGCCGTGGCACGTCTCTGCTGATGCTGATAAGGTCTGAGCAGCATAATGTTTTAAATTCTTAAAATCTTTGAATAAATTACTGATATAATGCCAGATAGGTTAACTGCACAGGCATAGCGTTTTTGACACTTTGAAAAAAATCGATTATGGAAGTGAGGAAACCAGAAGGAGGAATAAGTAACAAGGGAGGGGAGTCGACTGCATTCGATAAAAGCGCAAGTTAGAATAAGAGAATAGAACAATGATAAGGAAGTCAGCCTTCGTCTCTGAGGATTCTCCGTCAAATGAACGAGCGTGTTCGAAAGCTACACTCAGCCTCAATCCGTAATTGCTTGTTCGTAGAAGAAAAAATAATGCAATTCATGTACACGATTAAGGCGTGAGGGACCGAACTCACTCCTTCTTTCCTTTGAGACCAGCAACTGGCAAAGAAAAGACGACCGACTGCATTTCGGGCCAATTACTTCCAGGTTGAAACAGAGCCCCGTCTCGTCTATGTACACACACTTCTGGTGTTTAGTATCGTGGAAGGAATGCTCTTTGGCATTCGGGCATTAATCGATAAGACAAACACGTAGATATCTGATATCGATGCATCAATTTGCCCCATTACCATAATAGCCTATTCAGAAAGCTGTTGGCCGAGGAAAAGTACCGGCATAAAACCAAATCCTTGCACTCCAGACTCAATGAACCTCGCCTCTCGTGCTGGCGTTCGTGAAATGAAGAACGTCTACAAATGGAAGTAACACGATGGCCTCGCGTCACAGGCTTAGGCTAATATGTTTCTCTCACTTGACGCGCCTCTCGCAGAATCAAAAGAGATCGAGTGTTGGGATTAGATGTGCGATCAGAAAGATCGAGGCTGAGTGTCAACAATCAAATAACGACTTAGCGCCTCTTATTTATGACGAAATCTATGTGAACGTACAATTTGAACCTGGCTGCCAAAGAAATCCCGTGAGCCCGCGGCAGAAAGGTAGCTCTGAACGTTAGATCGTATATTCGACGAGGCGGGCTTAACGATCTGAAATATCACCTCTCCAGAGAGATATATTGGCGCAAGCACAAGGGATATATTGCATCCGACACAGCAAAGCTAAGTGATAACTTTCGATAGCGACTTCTTGAGCGAGAGAGACTTGTAGGCGCTCATTCAGTTTGAAAGGGGGGTATGGAAATGAGCTAAAGCAGACCGTCATACTCAACCGCACCTACCAATCACCTACAGTACATGCTACTCGCTGCTTTTGATAACTAAATCTTGCGAACATGCCTGTCGAAACTGAGCTGAATCCAGCCATCAGACGGCGGTAAAGCAGCCAAAAAACCAAGGCTCCACACCATTCCGCCTTACTTGTGGCACCTTGAAACAGTTCAATCCAAAATGGGGCCGTTGTGGTAAAGAAGAGCCCGAACGTTGGAAAGCTGCTGGATCTGGCACCATTGTCACTTTCCTCCGCAGCCGCACTCCTTGTTCTACGCTTCGTACTCGCTCTCATCCGAGGGAACATAATACTTGAAAATGCTTATTACAAACCGCGGAAAAGAAAAGACCAGATTGGGGTGTCGTCCGGACTAAGCCAGATAGGTGAAAGGCGAAATCAAGAGGCGATGGCGTAGCGAGACTACATATTGACAGCTACTACGAATCTAGAATGCCGACTTGCAGGACCTCTACGTGCGAATAAAGCAGCAACTACGGTCTGGCCCTCGATCTTGTAAATGAAGAAAATCACATTACCGGAGTGTCCGAGCTCGGTCTTCCTCCATCTACGAGATAAATGCACAAGAGCTTGCTCCCGGTTTTGCCCATCGAATGTGCACCTGCGACCTCGATTCAGTATCGATACAGGATAACAAGGGGTCCGCTACTTATCTCTACTTTCCATGACCGTCATTTGGTATCTTGGGTGCTGTAAAAACGTTTATTGAGCAAGTTAGAGTTTCGAAAAGGATAAGTCGCCAAAATGAGCGCACCGCAGAGGCTAAAGGGATGAAAAGGACGTGAAAAAGATTCAGCCTCTAATCACTTATGCCACTAACTGGCACTCATTCGCATACTGTGCCAGTCCACCTACCAGTTAGTTTGACCAAAACAGTGCTGTCTTTTCGCGGGGCGGAAATGGCTAACAAGATTTGCATCATCTTGATAATATATATAGAATCATTGACTAGAATAGCACACCGGAGTAACTGATCCAGCCACAAGTTGTACATTTGAACAACGCACACGAGCTCCACACTCCGGGAACCAATTGAGGACAATATCGCACACGGACGCGTGTACGATTGTATCAAGCAAGGTTTGACAATCCATCGTCACTGTGTCAAGCTGATTGGGTTAGAAAGAAGACTTATTCGAGAAAATGACCAGCCGAGTCCTCCGCCTTATTCAAGAAAGGCATAATAAGGATTAAAGATTCGATGCCACTCGCTCATCCAGCAGAAACCCTCTCTAGCCGCGTTTAATGGCTGAGCCTAAATGGAGGGCATAAAACAGGAGTCCTGTAGTGCTTCATATCAAAGCACAGCCCTTCGAGCAATAGAACCCTCGAATATGATTTTTTAAATCAGGTATCGATTCAAAATGTATCCGTTCTAGAAAGGAACGTCTTGAAGCGGGTCGCCCTTAGCAACGAGCGGGTACAAAGTAATGACACCGTTCTTGGGACTTCAGAAACTGCCAGTAGGGTCTTAGGAAAGTTATGCAGCTCATTTAACAACTAGCAAGGTGTAATCAAGCCGGCGACGACAGCGGATCAAATGCGCAGTATATAAAGCGACTAATAAGAGGAGCATTATCGAGGACTAACGATGAGAGGAAGTCGGCTGGAATACTAATACTCCAATATGGAGCAGGCAGAAAAGAAAATTCTCAAATGAGCCAATGCTACAGAAAGCGTCAGCATTGCAGCTACTCCAAAATACGCTTTAGCCCTAAACAACTACATAAAATGCCAGTGGTTCGATCCCCGCCTCCAAGCAGAATAGCACACCTACCTACCTGAAATAGATGCGAAAAAGTTCATTGAAGCAGGGATATAGGGTGTGTTTGAAGAGAAGTGAAACTACGACCAAAAAGGAAATGTAAGCCTTCTGCCGCCGTGCTGGCGAAATGGGAATGTTTAGAGGGACGTCGAGTCTGGGCCTTCTCACTTACGCCCGTTTCCGTTTTGGCCCATCATAGTCGACTCGTAGGCACCATGCGCATTACGAGTCTAGGTATGCTCAGAATGTAGAAAAGCATATGAGAAAAGCCTGTGGCCGCATTAACAGCCGCTCGGTCAGGTCCTGGTCCCTGAAGGCCCGCATTTGGCCAACGACTCCACGCATATACTTCATTAGTGCGTTTTGTTGATTAGGCCGAACCCATCTCCGTCTCCATTACGTTTCCAGCTTTAGTCCTTTCCTGTCCCACAAACCCAGTGATAATGCGAGCACAGTGAACCAGTCCCACTAAAACAGAACCATGCGAAGCTAGCAAGCAGCACCCTGAAAGGAATGCGAAATTATCATCGAAGAAAACTTGACTCAATTATACGCCTCAGCCATGGACTCAATAAACAACACGCACGAAACGACTTTTGCGATGAAAGGTCCAGAAGAATATTCCCTCTCCAAAACCTTAAACCAAAAGATTTTAATTACTCACCAAATAACTTTTAATATTTAAAACTTTGTCAGGAAATGGGCTTCCTAATTTGACGATTTTGGATTTTTTGAATGACAAACCAGTTTTAGTAAGCCTTTCTTCTGGCTCCTTTTTAAAGACTTACCTAATAAAGTTATAAAATCCTGGACAGATCCTGTGACCAAATGGTAGATCATGTCCAGCATATGCTCCATAGCCTTGGATGCACTCCCATAATGCAACGAGAGCGCCCTCCTGTTATTGTTGCTGATACCCTTAGCGCCACGAACGGATCGCGACCGCTCGATATAAGTATCATCGCGCAACATAAATCGCCTTGATTCATCCAGTTTCGCGTCCTTGTCTATGAATGCATTCGATAAGCAAGAAAAAATCTCTTAGGGTGCTTCCAAAACGGAGTGGCGCCGGATTCGCTGACGACTTCAATGGCACAATCGGCGGCGTCAGGGAAGCCACGAACGCCCTGTTTCCTGGTCTCGCTACATGCGCTGGCGATTCTATGCGACCAGTCTGAGTGACTGGCAAAGAACGCGATGAAAAGAAAGGGATTGAGAGTCTTATCGCAGATAGAATGTAAAAAGGTGGCCAACATTCTTATCCGACATCGAATAGACTGAGCAACGAGGCGCTTGGGACTCTTGAATCGCATGTTTCAATTTAGCGCGGCTTTGAAGCTAGCAAGCTGGAAGTGGTGCATCGTTTGCATTGCGGAATTGTTTAGATAACTTGCGATTTGCAGCAGCTCGTTTCAATTCCACATGCCGTCTGACCGCAGGTTAGACTATCCTCTGCTATTGTCAGTGTTATGAGTATAGCCCACCTTGATGGTCGGCTGCCATGGGGGCATGTGAAATTGTTACCAGCAGATCCAACCAGAATACCGCCAGAATAGAGCTCTGACCAGAATACCGGTCAGAGCCCAAGGTATTCCGGTACTTCGGTAGTGGGTCATGTCTTTTGAATAATCAGCGCAATTGTTTCAAGTCTGCCCGCAGGTTTCTGGTGCACCAATCCAACGAGTGATCAGATGTGACGGATGACACAGATCATTACACGTGTTCTATGGGCGCCTCTTGTCTGGGGCATTTGATGCCCACCGTCAGATCTTGCGACTGACGACGAGAAACACGTCATACATACAGTACCTATGTCGGAGACAAGGTGTGCTCGCTAACACAATGATTACAATCATGATCCACAAAATTTCGAGTTATGCATATCACATATGGCGGCGCATTTTGAAGAGGCCGAGCTGGCTGGCGAGGTGTTCATGAGTAATTGTTCCACGGCAATCGACCCCCGTTGTTGTGCGCCCGTGACACAATCGGTATCGCATACAGACAGGAACCGTGTTTGCCCACTCGTTGGCCCGTGGCCCATTCGAAACTGTATCGCCTTTACTCCTGTCATTTTCGATTTCGTGCGCCCTCGACAAAAAGTGAGTTTAAACGTCAACCAGTTCGCTCATCCTCAATTCACCACCCCCTCCGCCAGCTAACCGAGTGCCGGGGACTCTCAACAGCAGCTCGTCGCCAGTCGGCAGTTCAAGCAGCCCTAATTCGGCTAGTCGCAGCGGGATATTCGATTGAGACGATTTATGGACTCGTGCAGGCCCGGACAATAGGGTACCGTTGGCAGTGAGGTCTGGCCGTGTTAGGTGTCACCGTTTTTGGTGTGCTGTCTCACATCCGAAATTGGCAAACTTGTTCCAGTCGACGGCAACCATTGAACTGGTGAATATACGTTTGCGTATGCACTCAATAGCAAGTGCCTGGGCGGACACATATTTGGGCTTGGGCGGCGGCAGGGCTGAGCCCGACCTCCATCAAAGAGTCGTCGATTGTTGACGGGCAAAACGGCGGATTCTGCGAGCGCCTCTCTAAATCCATACATAGTTCGAAGCAGCGGAGGGGCGTTCTATTTGCCCTATTGGGATTGGCGCCTTCTTCTGTTTCTATTCGCTAGGAGAAGATTCGACTGGCAGCCGGGCCTTTCTGGGCGGCGTCGACGTGTGTAAGGAATGCGGCAAAGTGCATAAAACTGCCCCATCCGCCGCCATTTCTTTCGCCTTTGGCGTTTCTATCAGCCGAAGACAGCCGCGCGGTGGCGAGAATAGAAGGCCTTGTATGGTGCCGACAAATAGTCTCCTTGTTTTGTTCGTATAAAACCGTACCGCCAGCGTCCTTATTCGTACAGTCACGTGTGAATGAACCTTCGGCTTGGACGCAACAACGGAAGCGTCTCAAGTTAATAAACTTCGGGCATGTAGTCGGGCCCGCCGCTGACAGCACGAGTGGATTTAGAGAAAACGATATAATTGGAGTGTACTTCCTTCGGACATTATACTCATTCCCAGATGCACCAATCCACCTGAACGCCATCCCTAATCCGGACTTACCCTTTTTGGCTTCCATTCTGTTTCTCGGTCGATCGAGAAAAACTGCACTATTCGCTTTTTAGCCCATCGCAATTAATTCACGCTTTTATTATGCTTCGCCATGAGAAATCGACTTGGACTGCCGGCTTGACAACTTTTTCATCGGTTTTTATTTTTGCATTTGTTCAACTTTTTTCGTCCACCAATGGCGACCCTATAGCTGCAGCGCAAACGACTGTGGGCAATGGGGCTTCTATTGGAAATGCAGGGCCCATATTCAACGTGACCAGGGTTTTTAATGGTGGCGATGTGTTCTCCAATACTGATCCTCGATGCGATCCTAAGAGCTGCTTGGTGCTCGGAGCCACGGTCGTTCGATCGAGTCCGTGTCATTGCCAGTGTCCAACTCGATCGCCAGCATTTCTACAGCACATACGTCAGTGCGCTAACACAATTGGTAAGCGTAGTTTTGCCACTGCTCATATTGGAGCACGGTCAGTGCCTCTTATTTGTTTGCAGATGACTGCAAAGTGCTAGAATTCAATCAGTCGGGTGCTCATCAGAGAATACCCACACTTTTCCTGCCCTTAAGTGGCCAAAGCATCGCGAGTTCATCGCCGATCAACTGGGAAGGTAAGCCAACCTCATTTCTACCGCCCCTGAATCGAATTTACATCCCCTTGCTTTCCGTTCAGGAGCCGGAATTCGATTGGAATCGAATGGGTCAGCTCCGTGTTCGGTGTCGGGTGGAGGTTACTTGACACAAAACGGTTGGACAGCACTGGACAGCGATGGCATTTTTTCTTTGCACACCACCAACAACCATACCTTTCTACAGGTAAGGTTCGTGTCGATGGGCAGGTATTTACTGTAGGCACAAATCTTTTCATGACCAGGGCGAGCTGTGAGTGTGAGTCGAGTTTGATGCTGAGATTTTCGAAGTATAAGATGAGCATTTCGACTAGTCACGAGCATGAGAGGAGAATACTCGAGTATCAAGCTGCCCTAGTGCCTCCACGAGGCCAACGCGAGTGGCGCTAATTCGACAAAATCCTGTGCACGTTCGCCTCGGTTACGTGTCCATGAAATTTCATACATTTTCGCCGACTTTCCCGCCGCGGCCCGTTACTTTTTGTAGTGTGCCATAAGAGGAGTCCGAGCGAAGAGTTCGCGCTGGACGTGGTAGTACGTCAACAAGGTACCAACATCGTCCCCCAATGACACAAACTGCCGAGCAAGTCCATTGGACGTAGAATGGGCATCGTTACAAGATGATGCCGGTTCAAGATAAGACTCCTCCAACCGGTCATCACCGCTGATGTTGATTCGCAAGAGAGAAGAAGATATGCGAATCTCATTTGCGCACTGGGGCCCCTGTGACCGCATTTATACATAAATAGACGTCCAAAACGGACCCGAGACACTTCGTAGCCCGTTTTCTTTCTAAAATATTTTTCTAGCACACAAGGACTTCGAGCATCTCATCATCAATGACCCGTTCTTCTTTGAAGAGCCCGAACCATATTTGGTGCCAGTTAGGTGTGGGTTAGTGCTGTTGAGTCGTGAAAACGGCCTTTTGTGGGAAGGAGTTGAGAATAAGTCACAATTTCTACACCCTATTATACTGCGTATTAGATATCGGTCTCTTTTCACCCTTACTCTATATACGGCTAGATTTCTTTTGTCCGACAAGTATTTCGAAAAATGTTGTTGGAACGAGCCAGACTGGAAGAAACCAGTGTCTAGTTATCGCCCGAGGCCAAATTGCGTGCAAAGTTCGACGCTAAGCGTCTGTACAGGAGAGAACACAGAGAGTCCTCTACTGTACCTCCCTTTTCACATTTTTCTAATCCGTTCAGATTTTCTAGCGATTAGGCTGGCGCAATAAATCAAGTCTGTACGAGCTATAATAAAACTGGAGCTAGTACTAACTTTTTCACGGCGTTAGGGCGGAGTGCGACACAACACAAGTTTAGGAAGTCAGTTGGGCGTGATAATTCGAGAGCTACCAGTTTCCTGTTGTGATCATGCATGGGACAATCACGTCGCCTGGGGCAACATCCGAAGACGCATAACATTTTTTATGACAAATAAAAAGGAATGTTGGTTTCTTCCGTTTCAGTGGCAAGGTAGCAAACACGATCAATTGATATTGACGGGTAAAGTGGTGCAAGTGACATTTCGATGCGTGCCTGGAAACGCGGCTGATTTCTGCGCTGTATTCAGGGTCATCGGCAAAGATGGTAAGTCAGTCGCGCCTGTCTTGCGCCCTTCGAGCGCTAATGACCGTCCAGAGCGGTCGCGCGTTTACCTCGTGTTCCTATATATGGCACGTTGCGCGGAAAAGTTTTTCCAGTGCGCGCATCTTTATACATGGGCGTGTCCCTTTGATTCGAGCCTGGACGAGGACGCGGTCTCCTTTTACTTTTGACATAAACGCAATAGGTTTGTTTTCACCTCGCCTGACGCCCTATCGAATAATGATACGATCGACGACGCGCTCGACAAATTTCCATTTACCGATTGCGTATTTACTATTCGCCTTTGCTCGCGTAAGGCCTCTCCCTCGCCACCTCACCCTCCCCTCAGTTCACGCATGACTTGTGTGCTGAATACATCCCGAGTATGGGCCAGGCAGTGCGCAGCTAATGGCCATTATCGGCTTCCCGAGCGCGTACTGTATCCGAGGTGTGCTAATTAGAGCGTATCGGTGTCTGTATGCAAGTATCAACTGAAAAAGCTCGCATGTCGCATTGCTGACAACACGAAAGTGTATGTCAGTGTACTACGAGTACAGTGGAGCGAGAATAAAAGTTGGATGCCTCGAATAGTACGGGCTCGGTGGGGAGTCCTAATGGTGCCAAGGTGTTCACGATGTTATTTTTGCTCATAACAATTAAACTGCGTACAAAAGTGAATGTAAGCAAACACGACAAGGCCGGTGACGAGTTTGGCAAGTTAGGAAGAACTTTACGAGCGCATGTCCAGACTGCGCTGACCAACACATATGTTGTAGAGGTGGGGACCAGTTTGATGGAATGTAGACTGTTTTATGGGAAAAAGCAGTTATGTTTACGTTAACAGTTTTTCTAAGTCTCTATTTTCTTTGTCGGGTAAAAGAAAGTGGGGCTGCATAGATTTTATGTCCTTTAGATAAAGGGACTGTGCTAGAATGAACTGCAGCTTGTGCGATAGGAAAATGAGTTCTGTCAAAGTTTGAGAGATATGCGTGGCAGTAGCTGCGTGCTTAGGTGCACTTTCAATATCAACGTATTCGCATAGACTCATGAGCATGCATCTGATTTCAGTGAGCCCGTTATCAGCCGACGGTTCGGCCTCGGTTCCACAATGGGGTGCTGCGACGGGAGGCGGCAGTACGAGCAGCAACGAACGGGCCAATCAGTTGGGCCTGATTGTGGGCATTGTTTGCGGTGCTTTGTTGGCCGTCACGTTGGTCTCGGTAGCTGTATTTTGGACAGTGTGCTGGAAACAACAGAAAGAACGGCTGGCACGCAAAATACAGCTGCACGTGCTGTATCAGCAGCAAAGAATGCAGCAGCAAGTAAGCGCTGTTTACCAGTCTTTTTGTTAGCTCGCTGTGGCCTGGCCCTTTTGTATTTGTGAGTGGGGGGCAAAGTACTCGAGTACCAACTCGGTTCAACGAGACGAGGCGAGGGCTTCTTTGATAGGAGGCGACCGCTTGCCTTCGCTTGGCATCTATTTGCATGTAAACAAACAGTGCTTACCTGCTTCCTTGTACTGACGCAGGCTGCCGCCGGAGCTTTCCCGCATTTGGCCAACGCTTTTACTGCCATCAACGAGCCGGCCGTATCGTCGACAATAGAGATGCTACAGAACTACGGAGTAAGTACGATCAGCCTCGGCTGGCCCCGGTCTCGGTAATGAAGATTGGGAATTTGAGGTCCGGCTAATGGCAGTTGAAATGCGCATGCTCGTTTTCTGATGTTCCGGCCATTTAGAAACAAAAACTAGTCTCATTTTTTTCTTTTTAAGGGTGTCGCTTATTCTCCATATTTGGAATCAGGCCAGCAACAATGTTGGATCGACCCTCAACAAAGGCAAAACGAAGAAATGGCTCGGCGTTACTTGGTCGATCAACGAGGCGGGCTCTTAATGGCATCGAACCCTTCAGGAGCGTTGCTCGATCCCCGAAGTGCACAGTCGGCTGCAGATCAATTAATCTTACCGCCACCACCGCCCTATCCACACGCGAGGAAAAAGCTATATTTCAGTCCAGAATTCTTTGAACCAGACTTGATGGCCGAACCTCCACCAGTGGCCGAAGAGTTTTTATACGAAGTGCGACGCATGATCGATTTAGCCAAGAATCGTATCCGCAGTCGACGCTATATTCCTTCTTTACTTGTCATACCAGAAGAAGGCACCAGTCGGGGACTGGAAACGGCCAGGAAGATCAGCGATATCAGTACTTACTCTCTCGGACGGGCGCATTCAGTCTTGGAGCGAAGGGACTCGTTCTCAAAAATGGCTCAAGAGCCCGCCCCGGAAGAAACCTTGACCATACAAGAGCTGGAGCACGAGAGGGAGCAGGCAGATAGCCCTAGGTCCTCCTCCGCCTCTGGAGATAGCCGGACAGCGCCAGATTCTTCAGGAGGCGGACCACCATCTTCATCTTCTGGCTGCGACGGCGGCGGTGGCGATCGATCGTCAGGCGAGGCGATAAGCGGAGGGAGGGTGTCGTTGGACAGTGGGCTGGGCGGAGATGATGATTCCTCATCCAATGTCAAAAAAGCGACTGCTCCTGCGAACAGTGCGCCAGTGAATGAAAACGGTGGTGACAAAGTATCGTATTGGCTAAGCCGATTGCCGCCGACCATGGAGATCGACGAATCTGATCTGATACATCAGCCGTCTAGCAATGCTAGACATTCCAAACTTTACAACTACTTCAACGCTCGCCAACGACTCGCTCAAAACCACATGTTGGATCGTCTCGGCGAGGAGGAGAATCGAAACATTATTCGAGTCCAAGTCAACGAAGACGCTAGTGGGTCACACTTGGCCGATTCGCCTCCGCTACCCACGCCCAAGGCTCCTTCGCCAGTGGATAACGCTAACCCGTACCGGCGGCGATATTCGTTCCCGCTCGTCGATCCAAGCAGTCACAACGGCCAGTGCAGCCCAGTCGAAGAATCGAGCGCCTATTGGAAGTATAGAAATCACGAGCTCACATCATTGACTCCTGAATCGAGTCAAATGGAGCACTTACGCCTGAGGCCACAACAGCATGCGATGGAAGTGCACGTGAAGCAGTGGCCGATGGATACACGAAAAAATGTTTCTTCACAAATCTACGGGTCGGAAGTAACCGAATCTTTGGCATTAGCATCTCCCTGCGGCTCTGAGGTGCTCGCTGCCAATATAGACGATCGGCCATACATGAATGGATTATCTCAGACTGGTGGGAACAAGATTTATTACAGCCGCCCAGTATTCGCGTCGACGCAATTTGTTTCAGCAGTCTCGCCTTCCTCACCAACACCTTCACCACGGAGTGCTAGTCAAGGAGTCTGCTATGCACCATAATCTTGATCGGAGCATGTTGTTGGCTGAATGAACATGGACAATGGAAAGTGCGTTCGAGATTCTTGGAGATAATTTGATATGCAGCATAGACACGGATGTGCCATTCCATTTATCGTTGCTTCCGTACATGTCAAAGTGTATTCGATTTTGTGAGTGTCTGTCGGTGCAGTATTATTATATGTACAGTGACTATGCCCCAAAAGGATATATACACAATATTTCGTTAGTGGAAACCCAAGTAGGATACATGGTTCACAGCCTCATGTTAGTCTTGAGCTAGAATAGCAGCGTGTGAATCCAAAGCCAATGTTGTCCGTAGTGAATGCACAAGCCACGTCATATTTTCGGGTGTCTGTAGACTAGTCGATCCCCTCCGTTTATGAAGTGTTCACCCATCGGAACATATATGTACAATACTGGGCATACAGTAGCTCCTAGTCAGCAAACCATGGAGCTCAATGGGATTGTGGAACATACGGTAAAGGAATCAGGGTTGGAAAGAACAAAGGAAACGGTCACCCTTGTGCATGCATATGTAAAACGCATGTGAAGATAACCTAACCTATCAACCCACAAGTAAGTACAGTACCCTATATACGGGTCTGGGTAGTGGATGCATCAACAAAGGCCGCGTTTTTGGTTGCTTGTTAGTGCCTACCACTGAATACCAAGATACAAGGCAGTCGACAAAAAGAATCAGTTATTTCTTCATTCTTGGCATCGCTAGGCATGTTTACGGAATGCTCCAAACTTGGTGCTTCAAAGCACCTTAACACACCTTTGCTCGCTCCCCAACTCCCCATCGCTCTTACACTGCAAGGTTCGCCACACATAGCCTGATGTGGCTAGTCACTGTGCTAACAAAAATGACATTTTCTGTTATTCGTTAGAAGGTACCATATCGCGCAGTAACATTCCTCATCACTTCATATCATAAATGGTTTATTCTGGTAACAGTTTGTGCCGTTTTCTTTGCATATTCCAAGTATGCTTTATATAGCAAAGACCTCATGATTTAGGACTGACGTCAACAGAGAAGGAATTCTATGAAAACGAGGCAAGCCGGAGAGCCAGCTAACATGGCGAAACTCTCCTCCAATCCAAACAGTTACGGCTTAAAATATTGCATATTATTACTCGTGGCTATAACAACGCCGAAGACATCTTATCACTTTTACAACACCCTAGCCTGGCTTATCACTTTTCGCTAGCTGCGCTGTGTATTCGCTTCGCCCATTGTGTGAAGCTCGCTGAGGGCTTCAGCACCTATACGTTGGAAGGGAGATCTATCTACTTCGGCGTACGCTCGTTCTCCGAAGGATCTACGGAGGAATATAAGGAGTCGATCTATCGTGCGAACGAGAATCGCTGCTCCTCTAATATTATTTGGATCTATGCTCGTAGTCGTGCTTTACTGAATATGTTGTTCTCGCTCTCGTCATCTTTATTTCTTCTTGCGTGGATTCCCCTGACACACGGTGGCTACAGGGACAAAAGCTGCTGCTCGCACTGTCCCTTGTATCAAGGATTGAGTAGGTCATTTCTGATATCTTCTGGCTGTCTAATCTGGCTTTCTTGGATTTGCATACTGATTAGTATTTTAATGAGAAATTTAATTTTTTAGTGATCGAGCCAGGGTGTGAGCGATGCTTAAATGACCTGTATATAACGGTTGGTCAAGAACTTCAAGTCAAGTGTTATCCCTGCAATTCGACCTTCGCTAATCAGATAAGAAAAAGTAAAAATGGAAGTTACATCTGGACGTCGACCTTTGGGCACTTTAACATAAATGGATGGGTATGGCTCCGATACGTGATTAGAATAAGGTCAGGAATCAATGTGATCACATTTTTTAGCAATCTAGACAAGGCCAGTCGATGGCAAAAATTACAGGGGAAATTCCAGGCAGAGACACTCTCGATTGCGTGTTTGAGGAGACGAGCAGCGGTATATTGCAAGGCCATAAAAATGTGGTTGTGTGTGGTAAGTTTGTGATATTTCGATCTCTAGATATTTGGATCCAAATCATCAATCCTTTCAGGCAAACTCAGGTCACCAAACGTCCAGTGCACCACCTTCGTTCCTGCAACTGTGGAAAACCTGGCCATGTCGTGCACTTGGCAGATCTCCGATGTTGATTTGGAGGGCAATTACGGCCCGAAGGACATCGGGTGTGATTTGGACTACAAGACGGCGAGACTTAAGAATGCGATCATGGAGATTTCGATGGAGAACAATGGCCAATCGTGCGGTGTATATACACCCTGCGAGACCCAGCTGATTTGTATGAGGAATATTTGTGCAAATAACCACCCTTTTGATTATATCAACGACAGCGCCACTTTGGAAATCGTAGGCCGAAGTCCTGCGGAGAAGCCAATAACTTACGAGTATCCCATCCCGCCACTGACCTCAATATGTAAGTTCAAGTTACCATTCAGCGCAATGTCCCGCCCTGTGATGTAACGAATCAAGTATGGGGCCGTGCTTCGGGCTGGGTTATACCAACACAAACACGAACTAGCGACTCCAAGGATACGATAATACTCAGACCCCGATCTCGCTTGCAGTCAAACATGAAAATAATCAACCCTTCATCAAATCAATTGGGAACGATTCATGCGCAGTCGCAGTCAAAGCCAGCCTACCAATCTTATCGCCTGATTTCAAGAATGCCAAATTCGAATTTCTTTTTCAAGTAAAGACATCTGGCCACGTGATTAAAGTAAGTGTTGGCCGGCAAATAGAATGATGGGTACAACTAGACATCCGTTTTCAGGACCACACAATCATTGCATCGGTGGGTGGCCGTGAAGCAGTAGCAGTAATTGACGGGCTCTATCCTGGTCACTCATACGATATTCGGGTTACCTACGGTCTTTATGGGAGCATATATAAGAGTGATCCTATCCAGTTGCCTTGCCGCACTCGGGAGACAGGTGAGCATTTTTTTAGAGGCGCAGCACAGACAATTGCAGGCTGTGTGCTTTCAGCTCCCTTGGTGAGACCACAGATTCTTCCTGGTGGCTACATGAGTACCAATGATGGACAATTTCTAATTTTTCCAGAAGTGGGCATAAAATACAATTTTAGAGCTACATTAGTAAAGAATTCTATTTTAGACGGTCCCTGAAGAAAAGTACGGTTCGTCAGGGTTCGAATTTGAGGCTGTTGTCAAATACAGAGGCGAAACTATCAAAGAAATATCTGCGACATCCCCAATTGTGTTCCCCTTCAACAAAACAATCGATGACAGCATGACGATTCGTTTAGCTTGTAAGAACAAACTGGGACCCTGCATGAGGAACTACTCAATCAATATCGATGCCGGCACCTTCGAAATGAGTAAGACCATTTAAGATAGCATTTACTTAAAATGCAAAAGATTTCTCGGTTTTAAGAGCCGCAACTGGTTGTCTCGAGAAGACCAAAGGCGACTGGTTCTCAAACTAGTCGCTATTATATCAGCTGGACACCAGTGGCAAATGCAACCAGTTATATCTTGTATTGGTGTCACGGTTTGCGATCATGTCATCAGACTCCAAACTGGACCCGCTTCGAAAGTTACGTTCAAAATCAGGTCATATGTTCGAATGTTGATGACCCGAAAACGTTCTACGTATCCGCTTGCATCCACGATTATTGCGGGCCGATGGTGCTGGCCGAGCCAAAAGATAATTATGGTGAGTTGACTTGCTTGCACCAGAAGATGCTTGTCCCCACCTGAGACACTGTACATGTTTTTTTTAGTCGGACCACCCAAACCTGATCTTCATTGGAATCTGAACTCTGCAGAAAGGTCGCTAAGTCTTTCCTGGAGAGTCCTGGACCAAATTGAGCTCGTCGGCTATTCTTCACATTTTGAATACGGTTTCGACATGGCGGGAGTGTCGTCGACCACAGAAAATACAATACAAATTCCATGCGGTGAAATCGAGAGTGAGCGCTATAGACGCGTCCATGTTCGTCAGATTCTGAAGATGCAAGTGCAGAACAATAAGTCAAGCCTTCTTTCGTGCCCTAGTCATAAAAATCTCAACGAATATACGCCGTCAAGCGCGTGGTCATATCTGGTCTTGACACCGGATATGTGCTTGGTTCCTGATGCAGGTACAATCTTGGGATTTCGATGTCTAGGATGGGTGCAATGTTCCATGTTTAAGGTTCGAGGCTGGTAGCTACGGTTATCGTAACTTTCATCATGTCTTCCATCTCCTTGGTGACATTGATGGTGCTGGGCTACCTGAGCTTCCAGAGAATGTAAGTTCACCGATTCCCTGGCTAGGAACCAATAAGCAATAAGGATGTTTTAGGTTAAAAAAGTTTTTGAAACAAATGATGGAAATTGCTGATCAAGTGGAAAATACGGTGAGTTTAAAAAGAGGGTTTCACGGGGCGTGTCAGGAGAGTGTGGGCACCGGCTTGTGTGTGTCATGTCATGTGCATGCCAAAGGCGGGATGGGAAAGCAAAATAATGCACTTATGTGTATCCTAGGAGGGGACCATTCGCGCAAACTACTCTACTGTATGCAGCATACACCCCCTGCAGAGGCTCCTCTGCGCGGACCCGGCAGCCTGGGTGCATCACCCTTCAAGATAATGTTCCAGCGTGACTTGGCTGGCTTCCTTGGATTGGCGTGGTCTAAAAGCTCCAGCAGTCACTCCATGCAGTAACGCAGAATATAACACCGACCTGGAAAATAATATGTGAACTCCACAATAAGGTCTTGTTATACGACTGTGTCCATATTACTGAAGGGAGCTACAGGGCAGCCAACCAAGTCTTCCCACCCAGCGGCCGTGGTGGTGCAGCGGTTCGGCACTCGTCTCTCCGTATTCTCGGGAGCGAGTGGCTGGACTCGTCCCGGGTTCGATCCCTGGCGATTGAGGTCGGTTTGCAAACCATAAACCCTCGCTGACCTTGCACGCTTGGCCGTCCATGCTCATGTTCATGTTTTACCACATCACCAAACGCTCATGCGCACTCGAGGGTGAAGGGATATATTTTACACGAAATGATTTCCCGGGCCGTGGGTGACTCACCCCGCACCCTAGAGGTGCTCCAAGTGGAGAGACGGAAGCCAAACAGTCTCGTCTGTCGAACACCGACAGGGTTCAAAGCCCACCCGCCATTGTCCGGGGAAGCCAATGTGTGGTCCAGGATGCCCTCGCGTGGGCGTGCTCCTTGTGGAGACACGCAGAGGGACGCTGCTGTGTGTCCCCGCACAGCCCTGCTTAGAAGGTTTGACTGCTGGCCGGCTATAGGCTAAAGGGCTCGGGCCAAAAAATTTTTTTAAAGGTCTTCTGACCTAGTCCATGGCTGAAACGCGCTCCCAACTGCCGGATCCATGCTGATTGCCAGTCGAGCCTCTGCTAATGGACACTATTTTCAGTACTCTGAACGAAAAGCTGCAAACGAGGACAAAGAGAAAATGGCTGAGCGATGGTTCCAGGAAACTTACAGAGTAAGCTTAACTGCAACAGGATCATCATCCACGCTGTACCAGTACAGTGTCTGCATTTCTAGGCCGCTCCTCACTACGCAGTAGTCCAACTTGGTTCCAGGGGTGAAGTACGACTTCCGTACTTACCTCCGCCAATGGACACAGATCAATACATGCCTCCCTTGAGGTCGCCCAATCGCCGCCAGTGGCCCAGCAAAACGCAATTGAGTGCACCAGGAAATTATTATGGCCAACATAACATCATTTCGTCTCCTGTGATGCAATATACAGCAGCCAGTTGTATGCCCACTGCACTACTGGCTTCGAGCCAGCCAATCTCGTCCGCTGCCACTTCTGACGGATATGATGACAGCACTGACGAGTCCACTGCTTTGATTTCGCACAATCAGTCGAATAGTGGGAGCGTGATCGACCGAGGCTACACGAACCGCAACTAATCGTGGTGGTCGAGCACGAAAGCTGACTGGAAGCACTATCGGCTCCATCCTTTTCGTTCTTTCCTTTGTATAACCAAGGTGCGCCTATGCTTTATGGCGGGTTTTGTTAGAGCGGGTGATTGTTGATACCCTCGACCCGTGTACTCTAGTGATTACGGAGAGCTGCTGCAAATACAAGCAGCCAACTGTGGAGCCTATAACATCGCATTGTCAGTACCAGCCCAGAAAGAGGACAATAGAGGCACCCGCCAAGACCCCATTCTACTCCAATTCCGTTCCGCATGCTCTTTCAGCTTACGACAGATCCTGAAAGCCCAAAAGTCATTCGCAACATTTCTCTAGCGGGCAGCTCATACCAGTACAAGGACAGAACTCTACAGTGCACATACTTTCCGCAATGACTGCACCAAAGATCACCATCCGTCCCCTCTTCATTCGAGTTGAGACTGATCATTCGACTCAGATCAGTGACGGCTCCGGCCTCGCCGAGTACCATGAGCAGAAGGCGGTGCAGACGAACGTGGATGACCAGAACTGCGGGTAGGATACGAGGGGTATTGACGAGCGGGTGAACGGTGATCGGCAGATCCGTATCGCGGCGTCCTTTGATGCCGGCCATACCTTTCATCGCGCCTCGCGGGCCTTGATGAGGCTTTCTGTTTCTGTTTGTTAACGTAACAGAGAACGATGACGACGATGGCAACGATCACAAGTGCGGCGATGACAGCACTAATTATTGCGATTTGCCACGTTTCCAATGCGACCGTTTTTTGCGTCGATTGTCCGATCGCAGGAGCAGTCGGCTGGTCTTGGCTGCGCGTTTCCTTGCTCTTCGCGGTCCCGATTGCTGGCGGCGAACTAGGACACCCACCGCAGTCCTCCTCGTTGTCTGGGCAATAACGCAGATACGGATCAAGGTCCGCATCCCTTGGGCGAGTGACCTTCTTGCCTGGGCCGCACGTCACATTGCATTCTTGCAGGATGACCTGCGGCACATCGCTGCAGGTGAATCGGCAGATTGAATCTCCGCATGGGCGCACAAACGTACCATTGGCACAAAGGGGTCCCATTAGAGGGTGCTCAGTAAACTCTGTTGGACGAAGCGAAACCTCGATTTCGCATGGACCATTGGCTTTTCTGTAGTAGCATGGCGTACGTTTTTCTTTGATTTCGCAATGGTTGACAGTTCTCACGATGATATCCGCGAGGACGGATTGAGCTTTTTCCATCGTAAACTCATCGCCGCCGAGTATTCGGTCATCAGGGAACTCAAACGGCCAGCCCATGGTCACATTGCCAAGAGAGTCGAGTGTTTCGATGGTCAGGAAAAGCCCGACACCATGCACCTTACGAAATATGAGATTGAGCATGCCGCTCGTTAAATGGGCCTCGTATAACGACGTTTTGTGCAGACCGATCCAGATCAGGAAAACTGGAACATTGGGGCGCTTGCCTTCTATTTTGTCGACGACTTGCTTGGCTTTGCTCACATACTTGTTGTCATTCGGCCAGAACTCGAGAGGAACGTTGAGCCAGTCATTGCGACTAAAC
The DNA here is from genome assembly GCA_030248295.1 of Mesodorylaimus sp. YZB2_4. Classification (NCBI taxonomy): domain Eukaryota; kingdom Metazoa; phylum Nematoda; class Enoplea; order Dorylaimida; family Dorylaimidae; genus Mesodorylaimus; species Mesodorylaimus sp. YZB2_4. The sequence goes on from JASANH010000626.1 coordinate 371,841, forward strand.
CATCCGAGGCGATTCATGAGCTCTTCAGCGCTCTTTCCCACAGTGTCGTCGAATGAGAGATGCTGCTTGAAAACGTCCGAACGGTTTACATTGACGAGGAGGGCGATCCTAATATCGAATTGAGGCCTAACGTTATTCGCTTCGATCAACGTCTTCAGCAGGCCCTGGATTAGTAATGCCATACCAGCTCGACTTTTCTGACTTTGCAGACCCTTACACCAGCCGTACCATGTAGCTTGAATAGGTGACACCGAGCCTCCGGAAATCGGAGGAACAAAATAATATGGGCCTTCATCTATTACGATTCCGATATCGAGAATTGTTTCCGACGAATTTTTCCACTCATTGCTTTTAATCTTTTCGATCATGCACACGATCGCGATCATCGCGCAGCCAAAAAATTTTCGAGTGCGCATGGTTGCTTTTTTGAGGTCGAATCCGAAAATAGAGAAGTCGGCACAAAATTGATAGAATCTGGCAAGAATCTCGAAGACGTCGGCTTACAGCGAGGGTTTTCCCAACAGTACAATACACATCTGCATTCACTGGTCTTACAAGTTGCTCAACATTGCACTGCATGCTTCAGGTTTTTGTTTGGAAGTGGGAGCACGCATGGTGCTGCGTCTGCTCCCCCCCCCCCCCCCGATATTTGCGAAGCCCGTTATATCTGGTTATACAGACAAACAAGGATTTACTAGCCGCCAGTAAAAATCCGTTTTGTGCCCTATGTTCAGTGCATGCTCGAACAGTGCAAAGCCAACTTTATTCGACCGTCTCTCTTTTTCTGCACTGCCCCGAGTCCAAGCGCTTCTGGTCAGCTGTTCAGCATCTGCCTCGATAACTTTCCCAGCCTATCGTTTATAGTTAGCACCAGTCTACTCGCCAGTCCTTACCGTCGCCCCGTCGCCTCTTACCCAAACCCGTACCCATACCCGCCGGGTACAGGTGGGCACGGGTATGGGTACCCATGCAGGACTCTGGACGTGCCTGTCTGATATTCTTGATGGCTTTAAATCGCGAGGTGTCCGCAGTGCTCGTGCAAGTCGTGACAGCAACAGCATGATTCTCTCATGTCAGTAGATACCCTGATTATGTGATCGTACATAGCATGGTGCGATGGTGTTCGGACGAGCTCAACTAACAGTATAGCACGTGCGGTTTGAACCATCTCCGACCAGTCTTGGTATTTCTCACCATGAATTTCAGCGATGCATACCTACTGTACCCGCTCCATGAGTGAAAGCGGGTGCCTATGAAACAACCGTCGAACAGCTACGTCGAAAGGAAATTCTACTTCGCTAGCAATTCTTGCGGGCAAGCTTTTATGAACGATTACAGTATGGCCAAGAGATTGCATTTTCGATTTTTCGCAAGATGCATTCACTTGACTAATGTATACAACAGTTGTGAGCACGCAGCACTCCAAACATTTCAGGTCTTCAACAACCGTTTGCAACCTTATTCATTCCGCAGCAACCCTATCCATGCTCTTACATAGTTTTTACGAAATGGATTCATTCATACCAACAAAACATTAACTAACGACGTTTATGAATTCTTATCGAACAACTTTGAAAGCATCGTTTCAAACGGCTCCAGTCGTGCATAAATGGACGACAGTGGCAGTCGAAACGCTCCCAGTCCTGACTAGGGGAATACATGATTGGTCTGGACGCGCTGCCCTTACCTTTCCATTTCCCATTCGATTTGTTGGGCCAGGGGAAATACATGGGCTGCTGTTCCTGGCGCCAGAAAGGGCTCGGTCTGTTGTGCATCATGAAATTCCCTCCATCTGGGTACCGGTGATCTTGGAACGGCAGGAAGGAATCATGGTCGGCCATAAAACTGTGGTGCTCTTCATGGCCCACATAGGGTGGCATATGGAAAAAGAATCGCCCAGGGCCATCTTGAGGTGGAAAAGCGGGTCCGTACATTTCATGCGACGGCATTTCGAAGTTAGCCATTCCCGCGTGGTTCATGGGGCTGGGTGCGTGGGGCCACGACTCGTCTTCATGCACGAACTGGTCACCGTTGTGCATTTTGATGGACCCAAACGCCAAGTCTGGTTTTTGGAATGATAACCCGCTGAGTATTTTTGAAATAATGATAAACTGACCGTCCTTGTTGCCTGCTGTGTCCGATAGTTCAGGTGGGCGACTGAAATCGGGGCTGAGCGAAGGACGAGGGAAGAGAGTTTGAATTAGGGACGGTGTGAATGGCTTGGGTGAATCGAGGGAAGACAGGAATGGCAGAGGTAGCAAGGGCAGGGCGTGATGAAGTGGCTCGGGTTTGCTGACCAGTGAAGGCAACAATAATGATTCCAGCATGGAGTCGCCATTCCGAATTTCTCCTTTAACTAAAAAGACGGTGAGAACTGTAGGCATAAAAGTCCCTGAGGGGGTCAACGGTCAGCCAAATTGTGATCGATTCTCGAGTAGGAATGCAGCCACTCACCTTTCAAGAATGTGAATTTGCCCACAGTTGATCTGGTGTTTTCAGGTTTCGAGTAGTACCTCGATTCATACTCATATTGCCTTTCCCGTTCATCCTGCTGCTCGAATGATTCCTGCTGGGATGCCTAAACAGGTCACAATGTAAGCATAGACCTGCACGGCAGTCAGGAGCAGGGGCTACAAGTTAGCCTGGGCATGGCCATAGTACGACCGTGTCATCACTTACCACGCTGATGGCAGTAGCGAAGTAGAGCACTTCCAATATCATTCCGCCCTCGATCCGTCCTTCCGACTGTCACGAACGCGGCATCTGACGAGCTTATTAGCACCCCGCTCAGCAGCCATGGTCAGCCCGTCATGGTCGGGAAACGCACCGCAAATATTTTGACACGTTGCGCCACACTCGGCTTCTTCCTCGAGACCCCTGGTGTACACCTCAGTAAATTTACAGAAGCCTCTTCCTATTGCCTTCCTGACAAGGTGTATCCTTATGAGGTGAGGTCATTCTTGACCGCAGGCCTGTCTGACCATGAAAATACGATGGTCCAAAACCCAACAGTGACAAACCATGTATTGCCACTAACCAATCCACCTGCGAGCAAGTCACTCGCGATAGGTCTATTCCACTAAAAGGCATACAAAACCTCGTATCACACAAACTGATCTCATAGCAGTCCACTCCATCACATATCGTCATCCTCGGCGACATCCGTTTGCAACTGGAACATAAACCTATCGCTGGCACTGGCCACATTGCTACCACGTTTAACGAGTCCTTGCAACAGCAGGCTAAGCATTACGCATATAACTATCAGGACCATGCAGATGATCAAGAGCATCCAATTGCCGTACATTTCGTGCCCGTGCAGTAGCAATAAACAAAAACCAGCGATAAGATTCAGTGGGATACGAAACAAGCTCAAGATTGCTGATCGATGTTCCGCTGGCAAAATGTCTTTTTGAAGGCGTTGCATGGTTGGAAAATACAAACCGACGCCAAGTTCGTACGTGGTAAACGCCAATAGTAATACTTCAAATTTCAATACGGATTCCTTGACGGGATAAGCCACTGTGACCGATATGGTTAATCCGATAAAACTCAGAGCCAAAGCCAAACACAGCAGATTGACAGCCGAATATCGTCGATTCAAAATGCGTTGGACAAATTGACCGCACAACGCCGATGCCATGAGCGTCGAGTACAAACCACCGAACGTAGCACGATTTCCGCCATTGGCTGAGGTGGGAACGTGAAGAAATACTGGAGTCCACAAAAATACGAAAATATATAGACAGCTTTCAAACAGCGATTGAACGATACTTAAAAGGAGAATGCTTGGATCCTGGATGATGACGGGCAGAGCGCGTGCCAACTGCGATAATAATGGCCGACGCAGGGATTTGTCCAACCGATTAGGCTCCCAACCGTAGCTGATCCAAAATCCAGCTGCCAAGAGTATGGGTATTGAAAGGAGAAACGGAAATGCAGTGACTTTGAAAATACTTTCTGTGAACTCGGCTACAAAACCTGAAACATGAAACATAAGTCAGCAGAAGACTTCTGACAGCCCGATCCATCTAACACAAAAATTGACCACACCCATCAAATCTGAACAGCAGCATATTTAGAAAGGGAACGCTGCATAACTGTCCTATTTCCCCCGCATTCTACTGAGCTTGGACAGGCTCGCCATGACCCCGCTGGGCATGTACAAAAAGCTTTAGCGGATTAGCAGAAAAGATGGCACATATGCATTTTACGGGGCACAGAAAAATTTTTCAAGTCCCGTCAGGACTTGGTTGGAAGTCCGAATCTGGCACAACGTGCCAAGCTGTGCTGGTAGAACCAGTCGGTGAGTAAATATGACCTAGACCCTGGGCTGGCTGGATAAAAAACTAGTTGATGGGCATGGCGCGCGGAATGAATCAGGGGCAGCACGGCAAGATAGGAATGACAGGGGAAAAGACCACAAAAAAAATTGCTGATGCACCTGTGTAGTGTTTGATAGCGCTGTTGGACACTTGCCTTGCAGAGTTTATGAGAAGAAAGTGGTTTTCTACGAATGCTTTTCATCTCTTATTAGTGTCTCATATTAGGGAAATGTACCCAGTTTGATAGAATGAGTGAGAAAGATTACAAGTTTGGTTAAGATGTATATATTCAGACGGATATGGATGGAATGAGTTGACAGGATTGGAAGGAATATGAAAAATAATTATACGTCAAAATACGCAGCTGAGTGAACGCATTATCACAGCACATTTTGTTAACGTCAAATGGGACGCCAACAATTGATAATGACGAAATCCATGTACGCGAGTATATAGCATAGCACGTGTTGTAGTCTACCCCGCCACGCCACCCCAATCGACAGCAGTAGAACCACTATCTTCTCGCACCCGTCAAGGTGAAGTTTCAGGCATATTAGACTACCTAGCGATGAGCTCCCTTTTGCCTCACGGCCCTGGTGGAAGGTGAAGCGGGTGCATGGGCATACTTCTGTAGATGCTCGTGTAAACGTTCAATCGTTCACCCAGCTGTCCCTGCGCCAGCTGGAGCGTCTGTCAAATCCACGAGTTGGATTGGGAACAGCCGCTTGGACCGGAAAATTTTTTGAGTCGGAAGGCTCGGGAAATTTTCTAAGTCCTGACGGAACCTAGAAAATTTTCCACCTTTCGGACTTCGAAAATTTTTCTGTGTCCCGTAAAGTGCATAAGTAGGTACCGAAAAGATTTTCTTACCTGCCCCAATCGCCAAATATCCAGTCAGCATAGCCGCATATCGAAAAGTGACAGGAATCCACTCCCTCGGAAAATCATATCTGATCACGTGTTCGTGCACATACCAATCTTGGAACGGGATTGTTAATAAAGCCGCCGCCACTCCGTCGGCCACACGGCTCACCAGTAAAACGCCATAGTTTGTAGAAAATTTCATGAAGCAAGACAAAGCACAGACACCAACGTACGTGATGCAAAGTAACTTGCGTTCCATTCTTTCCGCCAAATACATACAAACCAACGAAAAGACTATGTTGGTGACGAAACCGCAAACGTACAAGATAGCGATTTGATATTCGAGGAATCCGTAACTATTGTACAAGTAATATAAATACGGAGCTTGCAAACTATCGGCGAAAAGGCACAATAAATAAGCCAAGAAATATCGACGTCGAAATGAAACGAACTCTTCATTTTTTACGAACGCAGTGGCACCTCGACGAATTCGAAGTCGGCGCTCCAGAAAATGCAATACGGCGGCGAACGATGCAAATGAGAAGCAAATAAAATAAACAAAATTATTGAACACCATTTCTACAAATTAGAGGCCGCTTTCATCGATTAGAAAATCGAAATCGAAAATACTGTATGCAGATCGGACCGACTTTCATCGCCACGAGACTGGGTTACTGTGTCCTTACACAACCATGATGTTCAGGTACGCTGGTGCTTATCCTTATTAGGGGTATAAATAACTAGATACAAAGGGCGGCAAGAGTCGTGCTACAGGCGGGAGAATCATCCGAAAAATGGCTGCACACTATGCGCACTTCGTCAACTAGCGCCGTCCTCAGCCATGACCCATTCCCCATCTAGCGCCATGTCAACTATGCCCCAGCGACCGAAAGCTGGAAGAGGGTATTTTTTTCTTAATTTTAATTTTTTTAGCCGAAGCCCGTTTTGTCTCTTGCCGGCCAGCAGTCAAACCTCATAAGCTCGGTTGAGACTAGCTGTGGCTGACCAGCACACACAGCAGCGTCCCCTGCCTGTCTCCACTAGGAGCATCTCCACCCACACGAGTGCATCCTGGACTCGACACCGACTTCCTCGGACGATGGCGTGTGGGCTGTGAACCCTGTCGGTGTTCGACAGCCCCACCCGTGATTGTCTACTCGTTTGGCTTCCGTTTGGATATGCGTGGTCATTTAGGATTTAGGATCTTGCGAAGGACAAGGACATCTTGCGCGAAAACATCTTCTATGCTTGCTGGATTTCCAGACCTTCCCCTCAGGTGCAGACATACTTATCTATGTGGGATTTTCATGCACTGTGATGACGATGACAAAAAGGCTCCGGCATTTGAAAACTAATCATCGACAATCGAGCGAGAATTAATCTCCTGCTGGTCGAACCAGAATGGAGAATCGTTCTCAGGTGAGAATTGATCTCGAAGTAGGGACCCGGGTCCCCACTCCGAGATCAATTCTAGAACGATTCTCGCGAGAAGAGATGCAAAGTCGCACTAGAATGAGACCGATTCTCGACCAGCTGTGCGAACGAGGGACAATTTATCGAGAACGGTTCTGGAACCATTCTCGGACCTAGTGCGACTGCGGCCTCAGCCAGTACCGCCGAGGTGCTCGAAGTAACATGGGTCCTTTGCTTCTTGAATTATCAGATAAGTCTACAGCAGATTCAAAGTCTGGTGTGAAAGTTAAGTGGATATTTTAAAAATCAGCGCCAATGTGCAGACTTTTCTGCCGAGGAAAGACTTGAGAACAGTTCTAGATGCGATTTCGCCTAAAAAACTTCAGAGCAGTTCTCATTCTGATGCGATTTCAAGGGGAGAATAGTTCTTGAGATTAATTCTTGAGCACAATTCCAAGATCGTTCCTGAGAATGATTCGTAGTGCGACTGCGGGCTGAGTCACCCACGGCCTGGCGTGCAAGGTCAGCGAGGGTTTATGGTTCGCAAACGGGTCCGAACCCGGGACGAGTCCAGTTCCTCGCTTCCAAGCAGTACGGAGAGAAGAGTGCCGAACCACCGATGTCGCTGGCTGGGACAGGGTGCATTGCCTTCAGTGCACCGCCTTCTATCTATACTGACTTTGTCCCAGCAATGTGATAGGACATGTCTTTGATTTTGATAATCCCGCAGTACCTATTGAGGATATGTACGTGCCTCGATCTCTGTAACCGCTGGCATTTGAGAAGACCTTTCCAACTCGCTGCACTCTCCACTGACCTTGACCAACGAGGCCCCACATTTGGACTTCCCTTAGTCCACATCCCCGCTGATCATACCGTGTTGACACTTTACACTTGCTCGCCCTCAATCCTTTTCACCCCGCTCACAGCGCCAATTCTGTTGGCCATCCTTTTGTCCTCTGATATCGACTCGAGCGCAAGCACTGTCGGAACCTGGGGCCGTATTCACAAACCTCCCTTTCCGAAAGGTTCTTACGCTCAGTATCGAAACTGCATTTTTTGCATTTTATTGTCTCCGTACTTGCACCTTGTTACGCGGCACTTTTTGATTACCTTATATTGTTTCGCGTATACTTTTATGTGGGTATCATCTTTTAAATCAAATAACTTACTTCAATAAAGAACAAGCGATTGAACTCAAGGGCAAGCACTTTAGATAACGCATTTACTCGGTTTTTGGCAGTCTCAAACACTGTAAACCCCTTTGTGATTGATTGATTTTATATTCCGAGCCCCCTGGATAGCAGCACCCACACGCGCCTGACTGAGGAAGTAAGATTCGTTGCCATGTCTGTGGAAAATGAGCAGGGGATCCGTTCATGCTGGGAAGCATAGCCGTACGCCCATGCATAGCTGAATATGCTCGCGGTCATTTCTCCTTTATTAGGCGGTCTGTGGAAAATGAGCAGGAGATCCGTTCATGCTGGGAAGCATAGCCGTACGTCCATGCATTGCTGAACATGCTCGCTGTCATTTCTCCTTTATCAGGCGCATAGGTGCATCTTATGTCTTTTCCGTTATAAAAAGCCCTCAACAATCAGAACCTATCGATTCTCACGGAATCAATCTTTTTACTCGATGGCAACCAGCACAAGTGACTTTTTAGTAATCAGCGTCGGTGAGCACTGGACAGCTGGTGCACACAGGTCTAGGCAAGTTTTATCATTGATGTGTGGCATTCAAAGAATGATGCGCTGATGACGACCTCCTTGTGATTGGCAAGGAGTCAAACGTCCCTTGCGCTCATTAGTCGGATGCAGCTTCCAGCTCAGGAGAGTCCGAATTTAACAGTTTGGGCGCTGGGAATACGGAAAGATGATCGGCTAGACTAGATCGTGGCTAACACGATTGCACTATAATCGGGTTCTTTTGTATCAATATACCCACCCCTGATTGCCATGCCCATCACCTTGCCTCTGTACTCACTCAGTGTCGGTCAAGCTCGAGCGGCTATATAATTGGCTTTTGAATCTGTCCCTTCTGCACTTATTGTTAGCCGAGGCCTGGCTTTTCCTGTTTTAGCTTGCGCGTAAGGGCTTTGCTTCTCACAACTAAAGATTAGCATACCCTTTCCTCTATTACATCTGAGGGAGTCGGTACAATCCTTCTGGGAACTTCCCTCGCTGTCGGATGCCTGCCTGGTTTTCTGGCCCATGTATTGTCTGGCGCCATCATCATTTGGAGTAATTTTTTTTCCAATCTCAGAATTGTGGCAGCATGTTCAAGTTGTCATTCAGTCTGCTGATATCTGATTCATTGCACTTGGCCATGCTGTGTTTCTATCTGGCGCCAACATCCATTTTGCAGCATTGGCTCTTACCAAGTGAATGGCTGAGGGAAGTACCTGGAAAAATAATTCGGTTGTCTTGGTGCACTATGGAGATCATGTTATGCGGATTGGCCATCAACAGGTGAGACGGCATCTTGATTTGTTCGATTTCAGTAACACTAGTCTGCGCCACTTGTTCCAGATACATGGCCGCGTGCAAACCTAACCAATACAATGTTTGGTTTTCGGACTACAGGACCAACTGGGCTGCTGTCATCGTTTGGATCTTGGGTTCCATCGTGTGCATTTTGGGTGAACTGGTCGTCCCATGCTGCTCGTAGGTATTTCGACCTGATTTCCATTTTGTTTCAAACGTTTCTCCTCTTTAGGCTGTACCTCTACTATGGATCTTATTCATACGCCTACCTGAGCGACGACCACAAGTATAACCACACGTATGTGACCCGAGCTATGGACATACTCACTTCGATCATAAATGTTCTGCTCCATGCTTTTGTAATGTGGAATATCAGAGGTAGCAGCACCCTGTGGCCGATAATCTAGCTTCGTAGGCTCTATTGAGACATAGACGACGGGAAGTTCGCTATGCCATGCAACTGATGATCGTATCGATCATTTACTTGGCTGTGTGGATCCTGTTCGACGTGTTGAGCGGACTGATATCGCCACAGACGGCCCCCGTCGGCGGGTACATTTTCGTGTCCTTCTTACAGCTACTCAACGCCAGCTCGAACGGATTTGTCCTCCTTTTTTATAACAAGGAAGTCAAAAAGGAAGCGAAAGAGTTGATTTAATGCTGTAAGGCCTGAGGACAGAGCGGGGCCATCCTACACCAATCGGACAAACGGGGAGTGTAAAACGTTAGTACATGGAGAAAGATTTCGGCTGGCGGGCAATGAAGAGACCTTCTGGCTTCTCATCAGTCCTACTGTTCCAGGAATCACTCATGCCACCCTTCAAATCGTCGTCACCAGAGTGGTGGATTATCCATCTTGCAATTCACTTTACGGCTACATTGCTGTCACCTGCTTGTCATCTAAAGCCATTTCGTGACATATTCGAGGACACAAATCTCGTTTGCACCTAAACGTATTAAGAAGTGCGTCAAACCTAAGCTAAGGAAAATGAATTTAATTTAAGTACCTCAATATGCCCACACACACAATGCCACTTCCTTCCAAGAACCCATTAGAAATGCAGCATCTCACCTGCCAAAGCCCAACCCATGCCATGCAAAAAGTGTATCTAAAATTCAGCTTTGTGTCTAATAACTAACAAAGAAAAAATCAATCAATATGTTTTCCGTGTTCGAAACGTTCGATAAGACCTGCTGCAGAGCTTGTGATTATTGAAGGGACTAATGTTGTATATTCATCCTTGCTCTGGTCATCTTTTCAAAAACAGGCACCCTGATCCAACTGTGAAAGGCTGGCAATGGACTTACTAAATCGCTGTCGATGGCCGGTTCCCACTTCCAGAACAGGTCCACCCCCGTCAGGTAGCAAAAACTGCCTTTATTAACATAATGTTCAATTTTTTTGGGCGAGCACCCTGAACTCAAATACTGGCTACTCACCTGTGACAGGTGAGCCACCGCGGCTCCAGTTCTCGGGTCAGGTACATACACCAGGCTGAGCACAGTGCCTCAACGGAACTCTCAGCTCTACCGCAAAATTGTGCACAGTACGAGTACCTACAGTAAAAGAAGTCACGACAGGTCAGCTTCCAGACAGCAATCACATCAAAGGAGTTCTCAGATCCCTCTGAAAATTCTCCGCGTGTTCTGGGGTCCATGTTTGTGGGGTCCTACGAGTCTGTAAGCACGCGCCATGGACAACAACTGCATGGAGAATGGCGCAAAGACCAGGTGCGCGATTATGTGAGGTATCCACGCCTTATGTATGTTCAGTCGCAGAGTTGGTAAACAAGCATCCGCGAAGATGCACCAAGATGCGACAGATCATCAGAGATAGAACGGTCGGGCCAACATCAAGGAAGACATAAACCTCACAAAGAATCTTTTATTTTGCAAATATTTGTTTCCGTTCGCATCGGGCTCGCCGCAGAACAAGTGAGCAGTGCGGCTGGCATAAACCGAGTGGGAATTTATAACACGGAGCCCTGACATGGTATGGGTATGACACGATGTTCTCACCAGGACTCCACGATAACCCTTTCTGGTAATTTCGAGCCTTCTTTCTTCATTGCTTCTAAGATATTCCTGTTCACAATCAAGCGGTGTCTGGCTCGAGTCATAGCCAAGTAGATCAACTTGCGATCACGATGGTGCAAGTCCTGGGCTAAGATAACCGTATCGAATTCGAGTCCCTTCGCTCGACGACAAAGCATCACTTCATATCCTTCCGTTCTCCGATCTTGCGACAACTTTTCCGCCGTACTCTTCTTTCGACACAGAATAGCCGTCTGATCACAGATGCTATGCGATCGAGAGGGCGGCACGGGAACGAGGCTGTATCCTCCGTGAACTCCGAATGCCGTACTCAACCACTTGTTTATCACAAGAGCAACTTTGGAATCGAACCGGAAGTTTCGAGTCAAGTGAAAGTTGTGCGTGCATGGAATGGTGTTCACAGCCTCGTTCTTGCACCCTCGATTCGTATAGATCTGCTGGTAGCCGTCGTGGACTAGAATTTTGGGCACGCTCGGTTGATTTATAATAACGTCCAAACCAGCAGCAGTAAAATCTTCAGCGCCAATGACAACAATAGCTTCGTAGTTGCCCTCGATAACTGGTTTTGTAACGTTCCAGATTTGGTAAAGCTAAAATCCAAAGGAAGCTAATTCTGGCTGCCGTAGCGGACTTTTTGACGACAGTTAAACGAGAGGTGTCTCAACAAAAAGCTCCCACGCGCAGAATCCCTGCCTTCTTGGGCTTGCCTACCTTCACACACGCATCGCGCGTCATCTGCACCTTCTTGTCCAACATGGCTCTCCATATTCTCTCCACCTGCGCCACGATGAAAGCCTTTTCATCCGACCACACGATCTTCGAATACAAACGCTTTCCAGATCGCAGCGGAAGTTCGCTGGGAATCAAATCGATCGTGATACATGCTTGATCACTGGCGAGATAATTGACCAAAGTTTGTCTAATCAGCCACACTCGTTCATTATCGGCTAAAGGCCAGAGACTTTCGGGGCATAAGTCGATAATGGTCTTGTGCGGCAGATCGCCATCGATAATCATAGGTTCATCAACATAGCCGTTTCTGACGAGAAAGTCGCAGGCTAGTGCGTCCAGAGTTCTAAAAGTGGCCTTGTAGGTCAGTATCGACCATCGTAGCTGCTCGACGCTGTCATCCAGGCGGGAAATGACCAAGAACTCATTGGTTTGCCTGTGACAGCATTCAACAGCAGTAATCTTCTTGCCAGTGCCAGCGAGGCCGTCGATTCGGATGATATCGTTGGGTTGCAGCACATGGTCCAGAATTCGGGACTGTTCAGACGTTGGACACAGACCTGAGCGCACTACAAATTCGCTCAATCCCATCAAGTCACGCGCAAAGCGTCTTTGCAAAATTATCCCCGATCGGTTTGACGTCGTAAACAATTCGCCATCGTCTGTCGATTGGGTCGAATCCATAGAATGCCGGTGGCTCGAATTTCCCGCGATGGAGTCGTCGGAACTAGCGGTAATGGAGCTCCCTAATCTGGATTTTTTGGCGCTCTGAGATTTAGATTTGGATCTTTTTACAGCGACTGTTTCATTGATGATCACTTGCTCGGGGCGATCAAGCTCAAAATCAGAATCTCTCTCCATGGTATTGACGGATGTTCGTATCTGAAACAAAATCAAATACCTGGAACTAATCGATAAAAAATCGATCTGATGTTTTACAGCTACTTGACCACCGATTGAAAATGACAATCTGTTCGGCGAACGCAATGATAGGAAATATTGCTCAAAAACCTCGTTAAAAGCCAATTTTACAAAAAACCTGGAGAGAGGCTGAGACGGCCAGCAGAACGGCTGACTACTCGATTCGTCGGTACGAAGTGCACGTAGGGCGCTATCTCCCTTCGACAGGCGCGAAAAACACCTAAATTGCTTGGGGATAGGGCCCAGGTTGACATCGCCAAGCCAGAGTCTTCAAGAAGCGGCGGCCAACAAATGCAACCGGCCCGCATTCCTGCCTGCGTAGACCTTCCCTGGGATTTAGGCACAGCCGTACTGCATTTTACGTAAACTGCTGCACGCAAACACTTCTACACGTGGTACCTCCCCAGTCGAGGAGTGGGGACCTAATGATGGACATCGCGCGGTCGTCACAGACAGGAATGAGACTAGTAACAGCGGTTTGCATTCCTTTTTGTGGACAAACATTGGCAAGGATGCGGCAGGGAAAAACACTGCAATAGCCCACATAAGGAAGGATCTCTCGGCGAACAGGCTAGAAATAATGGAGAAATCCATAAAGGCAAGTCAAGAGTAAGCACTAACACTGGTGGTTAGCAAAATCGATACGTTTACGAAATCTGTTCACTTGTTCCTATTTTACTGCACCCTAAACGCAGTTATGCGCAGTCACCCTCGAGCCCCACCCACCACTAGACACGTAGGTACTACAGGACTTTGTCAGGTGCATTTGGGGATGACCGCAAGGCAGTGTTTACTTCGGTGTGCAAATTGCCCATGACAAGCTACAACGTCCGCCAAATGAATAATATCGAATGAGCTGGCGAACTACGACGTCATCACCATCCGCTGATACCAACCAGGGTCGCCTAGCGTCTGTCTCTCACGCTAAGTACGCACTTACAGGGGAGGGTTCGACTCCCGTCTCGGTTCAAAATAATTGTCAAATATATGTTCCTTAGCCCTCGAGTGCGCTGTATAGTGCTTGGCTATGGATAAAGTATGACGTGAAATGACACCATTGGCACCAGGAGTTTCAAAGGTGAGGATGTCCGCGCTCGACTGACGATAAAGGGTCAGGCATATTCGTCTGGCACGCCTACTCTGATAAGACAGCCTACATAGTTGGATTTGGTTAGGAGTCAGTGAATTCACCTACTGCCCGCTGTGCCCGTGCGCCCTGCATACTACAGTATTGGCAGCTGATTTTCATTAAACGGTCATTACCTTGAGCCCTGAGCGAGAATCGAACTGATGACTCAGGGTTACCAGTCGGGTGTGGTCAGAGACTTTACTTTTTGATCATGTGGCGTGCAATACCGAGCTTGAGTCAAGGTGTTCTTGGTCGAAAGACATTGGTTTTATCAGTTTATAACAAAGTGCACACAAATTCATTTCAAGAAAAAACGTGAAAGGGTCGTAAAGAGTCGATCATTCGGGTCAAACATTGTCTCACTCAAACACACTCATTGCACTGATACCTTGTCAGTAATGGCTGGCCTCATAGTCAGTCTAGGTCTTGTGGCGCAGTTTCTGAAACCAAGACGTTTTCTTGACTCCAGTCTTCTCAGCAGGGACTGGCATGGAAGACGTGGTCATCTCGGAGTCAGTTCTCCCCTTCTCCTTCACTTTACTCGCTTTTGTCCCGTTCGATCCGAAACCATTCTCATGCGTGGGGTTGGAGTGGGCGAATTCGGGAAATCGAGTACTGGAATTTGGAGGCGTGGGCGTGGGGGGAATGGGAGTAGGTGGCGTTTTGGGTGTGGGCGAGGATGGTGGCACGGGCGATGTGGGCAGTTCTGGACATTGCAACCGCTGCGGGAAAGACGAGCCATAGAAGAACTGCATTTTCTTGACCTCGTTCTTCTTGCTGATACTCCAAGTGCTACCGACCGACGACGTGGTCTCCATGTCGGGTGATGTGGACTTTTCCATGACGCCCGCCGAGTAACTAGTCGACGGACTCAGCTGCGAGATGGAGGGCGGTGGGGACGCTACGTTGCTTTCTCGACACAAGAATGTCAGCGTTTCGTATGCACTCTCCGTCTTCGATTTGATCATAGACAACGACATTTGCTGGTTCTGGTTGGCATTGGCTCGAATAGGGATCTTCGAATGAGCCTTGTTATCATCTGCTGGTCGATCGAAATCTGTGCGATGTGATGCTGGTTTCATTCCTTGCTGTCTCGAAGCTGGACCACCCACAACGATTTTGGATGGCTTTGTGTCTTGAACGGGTGCGACGCGTTTTTGCATCAGATGAGGCGCTGTTTTGGCCAAGGGCGTGTTGGGCGCGCTATTAGCATCGTCAACTGCCCCATCAAAAGCGGCTGCCATAGCTTTCACTTGACCAACGTTACCGAGTTTCAAAGGTGGTGGGGCTTTTTTCAAATAATTCGGCGGCGCCTTGACACTCTTGACCTCTTGAGCACCTCCTGCGCTGCTGCTCATAAAGTAGCGGCCAGCCACGATTTCGTCGGCGATTCGTTTCACCTCGGTGTCCTTGACAGGCATGTTGCAACTGATCGGTCGAGGCTGCTGGTGGTCACCCCTCGGACTGGTATCACCTTCCGCTGGCTTGTTCAAACCATTTATACGCCAACGCATTCGTAGCTCAACAGCGGACAAATTGGATGACTGTTGACTCTTATCACTTTGGTTTGAACGAGCTTGGGACGGGGTCCTGGTTTGGTCGTCCATGTACTGATGACGATTCTCGTTAGATTGAAGCTGAGGCTGAATCTCATCGTAGTGTCCAGAAAGTCCTGAAACGATGGGGCGATGTGGGAGCGGGAAGCCTGCTATGCAGTCAAGGTGTAAGGAGGCCTACTGTTCACTGTATCGAAGAGCTTCGCGAATTCCAGCTCCAATGCTTCGTCACCGTGGTACAAAGACAGAGTAGATTCTCGATCCCGTTTCATCGTTCGGAAACCGTGCAGTTTGAATGGGAGGTAGAAGGACAGCTCCGAGTTGACCTGAAACATAATCCACTGTGTATCCAACCTCCCAAAAACCAATCTCCAGACATCGGCATATGCGGCAGTGAAAAGACATGTACATACCGCTCTGGCCAGGATGTCCTGACCGTGATAGGAATGGGTTCGTCTTACGGACTGCATGGTGGCCATTTTCCTATCGCACATGAAGTCACCAGTGTTCGAGACATCGTGCTTGGATTTGAGAAGCCGCATTTCCATTTTCTGGCGCTCAATTTGCGCATGCGCCAGAAGTAAGGAAGACTGCGTTTGTAAAAGTTCCAAATCGAGTTTGGAAACAGAAAAATTCTTTTCCAACAGTTTCGTTCGAATGTGCTTGAGCTAAAAAGAAAGGAAGGGATAGAAGGATATGAGACAACAGAACGCAGTTATTTGGTGTTCATATTCTTGAAAACATTTTTGAATGCAGCTTTTGACCTACTGGTTGACTCGAACACCGTAGGCGTGGCGCTACCGTAGGCGGTACAGGGTTGGGTAAAGCTGTTGGGGAGAGAGTGGCTTGTCATAAATCGATCATTTCTCCGATGAGTGAATGTAGCCCTCGTCAGTCGTGCGAGCCACGGCGAGTTTAAGAGAATTATTGATCTCCTCTGGCTGGGAGACCGCAGCCCTTCAGGTTTATATTTCAGCTGGTTATTCGCTAAACTTGCCTTGCTCCAGGTAGGTATGTTGCTCAAGTCAAAGTTTTTGTCCCCCCCCCCCCACTTTGGTCAGTCGCATCCTCTCCTAAGCTCGCCTGTCAGGCTGGATTGGTGCGAATTCAGGGGCCATCCGTGTAGTCCCCGTCGAGCCTCTGGGTCCGCTCGTGTTCACCAAATTGCACATTTTTAGCCAACACTAAAGCTTGAGCGCGCCCATGGGTCGGCCTAGCCAGCTAGACCCAGGTTCCGGCCCCAGGCCCCGCAGCGAGGCGCGGAGGCTGCCTCCCTAACAAGGGAGCAACAGGGTCTAGCCTTGGAGGGGGGTAGTGTCAGTCGCGCGGGGAGTTTTTGTCCCATGGACTTCGGTCGGTCACACCTCTCCTACGCCCCCCCTATCGGAGGGTAAAGTGCCAGCGTCTGCAACCTTAGCACATCCAGCATCTATGCTTGACTTACCTTGCGTAGCAAGTTTATAGTAAAGCTATAGAGGGCTTCGTAGGTGGGCAATAATTCTAGCTGCCGTCGAATTTCCGGGTAATCATCACGACTGAGCTCTGAAAAAGTAAGTCGAGCTTCAGCTGATGTGACCAGGATCACAGGTCTTAAAGCAGGTACATTTTGAGGTGAGGTAAGGCCCATCTTGCACCCCAATCTCCTTACCCGACATGGTTTTGCTCAATAAATGGAAATTCGCTTTCTGCAGATTATCGATCTGATTCAAATACCTGATCGTAGTCGCTTGATCATTCGCGTGGGTTTCGAGAGCCATTTGCTAGAAATAAATTCCTAATTAGCCTCAACTTTGCAGAACCAAGTCTACAGTAGGAATAGTACCTGAGTTTCATAGGCCTCGGATTTGACGGTGCGAATATTGTGATCAAGCTGTTCGACTTGTTTCTCGATTTCTTGTACAAAAGTGACCGGCACGAAATTAGGTTCCAGCACAGCATTGTACAATTGTTCCAGGTTCGCATCAAATCGATGTCTTTCACGCAAAGTTTGCACTTCCTTCTCTAAATCGCATAATCGCTCAGTGATCCGCTCATATTCTTTGGTCTTGTCCTTGAGTGTTTTTATGAGCAGTGAATTGCGTTCTTGCAGCACTAGCAATTGTTCGACGACATCGGACGCCTGCTGCTGTTGTTGTTGTTCCCTTTCCAGTTGTCTGCTCTTGATCGAACTGGCCATCGTCGCGTTTGAACGGAGTCCATTCAAACGGGAGCAATGGGAATCGGCTTCGGGTGACGTAAATACGGAGTCGTTGCTGATCGTCAGCTGCTGACTAGTCGTCAATGAAAGGCTTGTCTCGCACGGAGACAACTGTTCTAAGAATGTCACTGAGCGCAATTTCTGCTGCTCTTGATTCGAGTGCTTTTGGCGCTGTTGTTGTTGACGTTGATGCTCACACGATTCGTTCGGCCCTGAAAGGAGTAAACAAAAACAGGCTGAATGTTTTACATAAGCACAATGTGTTGGTTGGAAAGGTGTGCAAAATGGTGCGTGTTGATTGGCATGGAGCGCCAACATCGACAAGACACATCTTGACACCTCTAATTGTAAGCACTGCAGCAGCGACATCTAGGAGCTATCTCACCACCGAGTATCGGGCCGATATCCACATTTCCTCCTCTGCTAATATCCGTGTCCGATGCGCTCCACCCGATCGGAGGCTTCCTGCTATTATGAGTCGGTCCGTCGTTCTTGGCCATGACATCGATCTCGACCACAGTATTCTGTCGACCATCATCCTTCTCGAAATATCGACCCGATGAGGGGTCATCGGTAGTCGAGTCCCCGTCCACGCATTTCGGTTTTCTGAGCCAACCACGTTTGATTTGTTGCCCTTTCTGGGACATTCTCCGGATGATACCCCCATCGTCGTCCTCCTTCTTGTCGCTAGTTTGTTGTAGGACTCGTTCGCGTTCTTGCTCCCACTGCCGCATCTTCCTGGCGTAGTCCTTGGTGACACCCTTATTCAACGAATCCACATCCACAGTGGTGATTATGGGCACGGCAGGGGTATAGGAGACTTTGCGACAATCTGAAAATAAGATCGATTCATATTTACATAAAGTGCCATATGAATAGTCAATGTGGCTTGGCGTGAGATTTCAAGAAGAGAAAAGGGAATTTTTGAGTGTATTCTTTCCCAGGCCTGGCGTTGACAATTTGATAAATGAATGCGCTTTTTCCAGCCAACTGACTCGCACGTGCCACGAGGTGGGCGGTGGGAAAGTGGGTTGGATAGGGTTAAAATAATAAACGTTTTTAAATTTTGGTTCACTCCGCGAATCACCCTCATTTGTTACCACCAACTAAGACTGACTAGGAGTACCCGAACCAGTGCCCACTGAAAAATTAGTCATGATGAAACGAAAGAGGAGATGCGAAAGGTAGCAAGCCAGGCCAAGAAGTCAACATCTTTGCTTAAACAAAGACCCCAGAGTTCTCTGCTTGGCTGTACCAAGTGATAAAAGAGTGATTGAGAGGGTGAGAAAAGGCAGACAAGGCCAGACTAGACATGACACGAACTTTGGAATCTTGAAACAGACGACTTATTCTTAGTCATCTGAGAAACGTAAGCACCACCCAGGCCCACCCAGACCACCCGTCTTCATGATGAAGCAAGCATACAGTAAGCAGAGCACTTACAGCTGATATCGGGCAGTTCAATGGTCAAGTAGGACTTGCCGCTGGCGTCTGACGAAGCTAATGAGTCGGATTCAGAAATTTTTCTTTTCCGTTTCTTCAAAAAAGCTTTTCGGGCCATTTTCCATCGATCAGGCGGCAAATCGATCAAGGAATGGGGTCGCAGTTGTCGACTCTCACCGCTCACTTTCTCGTCGTACATGGATTTGGACACCAGGGGTGTGATCAAGGTGCTCTTGTCTGGTTGCAAGCATTCGTCGCCCATCGCAGTCCCCTTCCCCCCTTTCCGTTTGGATAGCACGCTCGGTCTCTTCAGTCCTAGTCGACTGAGAATGCCAGGACTGCCTTTCTGGACGGTGGCCGTTGGTCCAATGGGCGCTTCGTGATCGGGCAGTGATATGGCCGCGTAAGCGCCCCCGGACCCAACCGACAGCTTGCTCGCATCGCTGTATCTCCAAACCGGAGGACTATCGCTCTTCTTCTTGCTGACCACTTGGCAAGAGCCACTCGCCGATCCGTGATCACGATCGGGGTTGGACCTGTGATAGTCGGGTAGCTGAACTTCAGTGAACACGGACTGGTCTTCGGAGTCGGACTGGGGTGCCAGGAAGAAGACGGTGGTCTTCAGGCCAGTCAAGTCGTCCGAGTCGGTGGCCGAAGCACCCGAAGTACCGTATCGACGCAAGGAAGCGTCTCGACTTTCGTTAGATGGCATCCGAGCATTGTAACTTTTTGTCAGTGATGAGCTGCCCCCGCTACTCATAGACCGTGGAGAGTAGGAGAGAGAATCTTCGCCCACGGAACTATGCATGAGTAGAAACGTTCTATCGTCGTTGGCTTCGGCCAATGCTTCCTCGGCTCCGTGTCGAATACTGTTGACCGACTGACGACCGCACCACAAGGAAGGCGATAAGAGACTACGCGTGAGGGAAGCGGACGATTGGGAATGGGTGGGGGAGCGGGTTCGTTTTCCCACGACCACCCCTTCAATGCTAGCACTACTCGAGGCGGACAATGGACGATGTATCTTTTGCTTACATCCACGAGCCAAATTGGCCACCGTCTTACTCGGAGTCGGCGGAGCTAAGAAACGGCGGCTTTTTGAGACGCTTTCTTGTTGCGCCTTGTGTCTCATCATAACAGCACCGAAAGACTCGGCGGCGTTGGGTTGAAGAGAGGCGGTAACTGGCGCCGACGACTTCTGCTGACCGTCGGCGGCGCCGTTCTCTAGACCGTGCAAGGATCGTTTTTCACTCGCACCACATCGAATCTGACTTTTCAACGCCCCCGCCGATACGCCTTTACGAATGGTAACTGCCGGTGTCGCATCCTCTCTCGTGCTGATCGTGGCCAATGAACTTGTATTGCATCTCGATGGCATCTCGCCGCCACTCACCTCCGCATCACCGCTCGTGTCGACGGGCATTGAGTGACGCCAATGTTTCTTCTGTTGGCTTTTCTTGTCATACATCTTCTTCGTACTGTCCGCCAAAGCCGCCGCGGCAGTCGCGCCCGTCTCGCAAGTACAAGCTGATCGAAGCAGTTCATTTTGAAGTTGCTCAATTTGACGCATTTCATGCAAACAAAGCACTTGCTTCCGTAAATGACGATTCTCGCGTCTCAAATGCACAACATAATTCATTAGGTGACAAAACGTGCCCAACAGGTCGGGACTGGCCGGGTATTGGGTGGAGGCAGTCGTGGTCGTGGTGGTCGTACTTGTTCGCATGGGATCATCCATGGGTGACGCGGGTGACTTACGACCATCTCTGCCTCCATAATTTAATAGACCCGCTTCAAATTCTAAATCTCGCAAACATTTTTCAGCTTCTTCATCATATCTTTTCACAACTTCCGAGGCCGACGACGATGCCAAAGTGGAGAGGGCGGGTGAGGAGCGGGGGCGGGTTTGGCGAAAGAGAACGGTTGGGCGGGAAATCTTTTTCTTCCAATTCGAAGCCATTCCTTTTTAGAACATCGTCAAGTTTCCAAACCAGCTCCACAGCTCATTGCAACTCGGGCACAGAATGACTGCTACTTCGAAGATACTGTTTCGTCGGAAGTGACTAATCGTAAGTCCAGTACAACTGACCGAGTCAAAGCATATGTCCGGAACAGCTGTCAGGAAACAGCGGGAGAAGGAATTCGTTCCCGTGTTTTCTCCACTCCGGCTGCACCTATCTGAACCCGACACGCCCGTCCAAGACGTCACCAAGGGCCGCCAACAGCCGGATGTTCCTTCGGCCAGTACTCGCCACAGGCTAGGAACACCACGTAGATGAGTATGTACTACCTACTGCAATCAGATGCTAGACAGAGAAACCGTTCGATAAGTCGATATCGATTGATTCGCGCGATCGCACTGATCAATCTTTCCTAATCACAGCACCACCGCACGTCAACACTCCACAGCTGGCCAGCAGTTGACTCGATTCAACTCAAGTCAGCTCGAGCATACGGTCAGCTTTTTCGTAGGCCGAATTACTTCTTCGTAAGAATTAGAAGAAGAGGCGATAAGTTACTTCGAAGCGGAGCATACCAAATTCTCGTTAACACAAGGCTAGTGTTGATAAAGTGCAGGGTTGAGGGGAGTTTATATTCAAGGGGAGGTAAGACCGCACCAGCTCTCCGAATCGCTCACAATTCGTAAGAATGCTTGGCCAACGTCTGATTCCGTTGTCAACACATCTCCCCCCCTCAGATCTAGTAGGGCATAGGAACTCGCAGAAGTCGTGCAGAATAGATTCAACAGCTGCTCCAGGCCATTAGCTTCTTGACTCGTCCCAACTCGCGCCTTCTTTTATTTTCATTTATAAAAAGTAGTCTATGGTCTGGAAAGCAGCCTCGGTTCAGTGCCACTGCAGACTATTAAAATTTATGAAATGGACCACATTCGAATGTTTTCTTTTTGGTTACTTCCAGTTCAACCCGCTATCCATAAACTTTTTATGCCCTTTTGAACTTGGCTACTCAGGGCACATATGTAGTGGTCGAGTATGTCACAGGAGATTATGGTATGATGGCATACACTGGTACCCACCAGATCACATTCGCCCGAATTCACACCTCTCGCACGTCTGTCCACGCTCGATACAAGTACTCTTTTCCAGAAAATTGTTTCTTTGAGCACTAAGATTCTCTGAATTCTTGCAAGCCACAAAATTTAATCTGCCCCAACTGCTCTCATTTTTCTTCACATTCGCCCAGTCTTTGAAAAGCAGCAACGAAAGGCATGTTGGCATGTGTCAAAATCCAATCTCGTTCTTTCGAAATATAAACCTTCATTCGACAGACGAGGTAAGAATTCACAAGAAAATTCAAGTTAAGGCCTTTCAAAGTCTCGAAAACTCAAAAAACGTGTCAAAAATAACAAAAATATAAGGCAAGAATACACTGGATACCTCGTACAAATGATAAAAAATACATAAAATTACACGGTGCTACTTTAGTAAGTAGTTCTATTGCAGTCTTGTGCTCGAATCTTATCCGATCATCGATCATCCTTCAAGGATTCGACGTCAACAGGGGCTTCAACGAAGCATTATGCTCGTCCTTGAATCATTTCAAAAACTAGGTTCTTTTTTTCCAGAAAAACTCAAGTTTTGACTTACTACAGCTTGAGATATTTGACGTTCAGCAGCGGCACGTGCCAGCTGAACTCGTGAATTCATATATCGTTGCGTGTCGGCCTCGTCGTAGATTTTTTCCTGCAGCAACTGTTCCAACACCTGTTCCAATGTCACGATACCAATTACCTAAAAAATCATTTTTAAGACAATATAGTCGTCGGGGAAAAAAGCGGCTACTTCTTCCTCCTTCGTTTCAGGATTCGTTTTTGTGACAAAAGCAATATGAGCTAGAAAGGAGAGGAATCAGACAAGAAGCAGTCGCATCCCAGTCGCTTACTATTAAATCCGGACTGGAAGTCATTCAAAAGTTCGTACAATGGTTTATTTTCTGAAACCCAAAACGGCCTTCGAAAACAGTTACTCCAATTCTTGCTTATTGCATCCCGCAGTGGCATGGCTTCGTTCGGGTCAGATAGGATAAGCTACAATGGAAAAATGTCAATCAAGATTAGTGCAACAAACAAGACTTGCCTTTTTCGATATCAGCACTCCCAAAATCTTTGAACGATCAGTCCCTTCGTAGATAGGAACTCTTGAGCGACTGTTGTCCAAAATCTAAATCACAATGAGGCAAAATTAGGCCGTAATTTGTAAAACCAGGGAGCCCTCACTTCTTGCAAAGTGGTCCTATCAAGCACTCTGTCCGCAGACAGCATAAATACTTCGGCGAGAGGAGTCATTGCATTCTTGGCTTTTTTGGCAGCCAAGCTTAGAGCGCCCTGAAACAGAGAACATGACACTCGATGTAGAGGCTCGACTGGCAATCGATCCTGTGTGGGGTCGGCAGCTAGGAGCGTCACCCGTCAGGGTGGTGTTTCGGCCGCGGACCAGGTTGGCTGCCCTGGGCTGTTGGCGTGACAGCCCAAAGAGTTCGGAAATGGAGAGCACTTACTTTCATGATTAGCACCTCGTCCAATGTCAAGCATTCGCTGGCTCTGCTCGGTGTACGGCTCTGAAAAAATATAAATCAGTTTCAGCTGAGAACGAAGATGAGCCAGTGTCAGTGAACAACAGCTGGCAGTGTTGCACAGCCGTACGATAAAGAGCATGTCACGTGCTATGGGTGAGTCAAAGGTGGCTTGACTACAGGGCTGCTCCGTGGTCTCTTGCGTAAGTGTCCGCCTCCAACACTGGGTGTGCATTCACTGACGAATGTTCAACTTACAGCTGGGTAAATCGTTGTGTGCAACATGCCCCTCACTCACG
This sequence comes from Mesodorylaimus sp. YZB2_4, assembly GCA_030248295.1. Lineage (NCBI taxonomy): Eukaryota > Metazoa > Nematoda > Enoplea > Dorylaimida > Dorylaimidae > Mesodorylaimus > Mesodorylaimus sp. YZB2_4. Next base: position 395,791 of record JASANH010000626.1, read on the forward strand.
AGTGCATGGAAATCAATAGACGTGGATGTATTGCCTGCACTGGTTCGAGGAACTGGTCCCACCCTTCTGTTGGTTTGAACCATCCTCTGATCGCACTCACGTGATAACACATGGACATTAACAAAACGAAGATCCCCCACCGTAACTGCCCATTCTTACCACAACGACGGGATGGGCGGCATCTTGCTTAGAATAGTCGACCGGCGGCCCATGAATGTCGACCAAAGCTTGCAGTTCGGCGCGTCGATAAAACGTGCCATGACCCTTGCCCAGCAGAAGGTCGAGTAATTTGGCCATCGGGAAGGCGATGATGTAGAACAATCCGATCAGTGTCCATACGAGCCTGTGGTCAGACAAAGGTCATCGAAGAGCGGTTGGTTTAAGCAGCTAGGTTACCACGAGAAGTAATAACCAATAGCCAAACCGAAGCGGCTGCAAATCGCTTGCGGAAGTACCCTAGAGAACAAGCACCAGCACAGTGATCGCTCGATGGTGCCTGCAGGAGGCGACAGGGTCTGATTTAGGCGAATTCTGTGTAACCACCATTCCTGGTAATCACCGTTTAACCACCAGATCGATACTGTCACTGGCAGGGGGCATCAGACTAGTCGTCTTTCCAGTCCGCCTGAACTGGACTGTATTTCCTGGAGTGTTTTGCCCCATGTTCATGTTCATGTGTTACCACATCACCAAACGCTTATGCGCACTCGAGGGTGAAGGGACACATCTTACACGAAATGATTTACCGGCCCGCGAGTCGAACACTCGCCCGTAACTGCGCACCTGGCGTGAGAGGCAGACGTCTAACCCACCAGGCCACGAGGTCCAGAGACATCGTCTCTCACATCTCCCACCATCTGTATCTACAGCACACAAGCTGGTGACCTGACCTGAGGTTAACCCAATCGTCCCCACCCTCTCAGTCCACAAATATTCTTTCCCTGGACCTGCATGACCCCATCTTTTGCAGTTAGTTACAACAAAACCTGCCAGCCAAGCGAGATTATTCTGCATTACGCAAATGTTGGCCAATGGAAACCCCAATACCCACTGGACTTCAGTGGGTAGTGTGGGTCCCTAATGGTATTGCGGGTCCTCCAGTGGGTCCCCAATACCTATTGGAGTCCCAACTCCAGTGCTGTCTTTTCACAGGTGACTCCCTCCATGCAAAAGAAGCACACGAGATGCGCATTTTATTCTACTATTCTGAAACAAGTCTATGAGAGGATGGAAATTCATAAAATTCCCCTGATTAAGGCACTTTTTACAAAACCCTAAACTCGGCTGTCGCTGTTCTCAAAAGTGGACACCAAAAATTTAAAGCCCTCACTTTTGACCCCGTGCCTGACCCATTTGAAATCGTGTAAGCCCTGGGCATGAAAGCGCATACTCGTACACCCGAAACACAGTGCTGTTCCAACCATGCATGAGGCGAGGAGAGAATATGATAAGCCGAAGTCGGTGGGACAAAAACTCCAACTTGAGCAGGCAAATCTTGCGACTTCACCTGCAGCTGAAACCACAAACCCGAGGGGCTGACGTCTCTCAGTTAGGGGACCAAAAATTCTCTCCCACTCGCCATGACCCGCCAGGCACTGTGCATCCCACTTGACACCTCCCTGAACTTACTCTCCAAAAATGAGCACCGCAGTGGTGGAGACGGTGATGGCGGTGAGCGGGTCCGAAATACGGTCAAGAAACAAGGGCATGGCTTCCACAGCCAGCGAGTTGGCAAGCACGAGTACAATGAGCACCAGGTGATGCCTAAAAGGGACAGTCGCATGGGCTCACGATCAGTGGTCAGGCGTCAGTCAGCCAACAGGGAGGTCCCGACTTGAACCCTTAGTCCACTCAAGCAGCCAACCGAAATCGCGGCAAAGCGATAGCGGGCTTAGACGCTCCTTCCCGTCTGCGCCCTACAGTGCCCCCGATAAAAGCTAAGGCAAGTGCATAGCCATGTAACCCTCATGCCTGGTAGGCCATGGCGAGTGGGAGAGAGTAATCGATACTCTCCCCTGGCTGGGAGGCGTCAACCCCTCGGGTTGATGTTTCAGCCGTAGGTATGGTCGCAAGACCTCCCTGCTCCAGTCGGAGTTATTTTGTCCCGCTGACTTTGGTCGGCCACCTCACTCCTACGCCTGCCAGGCCTGGTTACAGCAATATAATCTCTTGCTTTTGCTTTCAAAATTTAAAGCAATGGGCTCCTAATTTGAAAGTGTACTTTCAATGACAACCCGCAGCCATGACCGACATGAACCTACCTTCTAGCAAATGGAAGAATCCGCTTGGCGTACTTCTTATCTTTCGGTGTTCCAGCCATGACCAGCACTTGCAATCCTGTCACGTCCAGCGACAGGATGGCCAAAGTAAGACCAGACATCAGACCTAAAAATAGTCGAAGACGGTGTGACCATTCCAAAAAAGGCACAGAGGCAGGGCTGACGGCCACTGTCAACCATACGATCCAGATCACGTGATTCTGCACACCTCAAACCCACCAGCCAGCACAAGAATGGCAGATGCCCCTCCATTAAGGAGGCTCATCTGGCAATCGGTCCTCTGCAGTCACCCGTCAGGGTGACGTATCATCCATTATCGACGTGGTGACAAAGCTCCAGTAATTCTTACCAGCAATCAGCACCAACACCAAATACATCAGCAGGTACACCCAGAACATTCGTTCATTGGGCGTCAATGGTTTCTCCAATAATCCCAATTCGGAGGTGAAATTAGTGCATCGAACAGCATCGCCCACAACCACCACACACGAAAGCGAGGTGTTGACGGGAGGAAAATGAAGGTCGCTCGATCCGAGAGAATGCATGCCCTGCAAATGACACAAACTAAACCAAGGCCTAATCCAACTAGTCCAAAAAGTATATAGGAAGCCGAATGAATAAGCATTTGGCCAATTAAGCGGGTCCCTCAGCACATCTTTGTCAATTTAATTCTTCTACCACACCATCCCATAAGTAGACCAAATTCATCCCGTTAGCAAAAGCTCGTACACAAAATACAACAGCCCACACATTACAAAGCCCCCGAACCAGACATTCCGTCCAAACCAAACGGCATATTTCACCCACCCACGTTTTCATTATTTTATAAAGCTCTCATTCTTTCCTTTGATCGTGGCTCCGCGCCCCATCTCATAAAACGAATTAATCGTAAAAATCGAAATCATCCCTCAGCGACAGCAGATTGAAGGCGCCATCGATGCCTAATTCGACGAACCAATCGTCTTCTTCATCTTCGCTGCCCAACGGCGACCAACCGTGACCATCTCGATACCAATTCTGCTCTTCCAAGAAATCCCACAGCAAATAGATATCGGCCGATGGACCTTCTCCATTGCGACCACGTCTAAGTCTCTGTTGGCGACGTCGAATCGTGCGAGGACTGTCACCTTGGACCACGGTGCCATCGGGCTTGATATGACGATAAAAACATTTATTGCCGAAAGGACATTCCACTTGACCGTCTCGAAAATATTTGCACGTCTTTTGCTTCATAGAAGATTGATAAGCATCCAACAGGGCTTTCTTTTCTTCGTCTTCTTCAACCCAAATCGTAGATGGAACGACGAAATCAGATCGGACTCGACACTCGGGACAAGCGCTAAAATGGAGAAGGATAAAATAACAGGCGGTCAAGCTAGAGCGTGCAAAGGAACACGAAACCACAAATTTAAAAGGCAAAACCATTTAACCGTACCGAACAACTTTATTCTCAAATTGCTCCGCCCTTCGCCATTTTCGAATGCAGTCCAAACAGAAGCAATGCTTGCAGCAGGGCAAAATGCCGAAACGACGCGAGGTAAGGTTCGCTTTCTCCATCACAGCCTCCATACATATTCCGCATTGCTTGCCCTCTCCCTTGGCCACTGCGAAGGCCAATTCCATTTCGCGCTCGTGGTCCGCCATGCATTCCTAAATAAGTAGAATACGTCAACACAAAAACAGCAACGGAAAAAAGCAATCCTTACCTGACGATGCTCAGAATTCTGAACTGGGTTATCGGGCATTAGCACAGGCCTGTTGCACAGATCGCAGACATCACCGTGAATGAGCGGACACGCATCGGCTTGTCGGCACTCTCCCATGATGAAATACGGGCATAATACCCCATCATTGGCCATAACGTCATCACAAGCCGTATCAGCAGCACTAACGGATCCACCGGAAACAGCATCGGCGTAAGAGAATGGCTTTGCGACATCTAGAAAAACAAACGGCCTTCCATCAAATCATAGATACTGCACATCCATCTATCACGAAAAAAAGTGGCGCGAGAAGGTATACTCACTCACCAGCAGGCGCAACAAAAGTAGGGACGAACTCTTTCGCATCGGGACGTAATTTACTGTTTGAAATAATTCCCGACTTCGACCCCATATCTTTCAATGATACCAAGCCCAGTTCGTACTCGTTGTCATCTTCGACATTTCCATTTCGGTAGCAGTCCCATGCGCTCGTGTCTGGGGTCCAATTCTGCGAAGATGACTCGACGTTTGAAGGAGCTTTGTCCGCCATCGATGAAAGAGCCGGAGAAGGTTCAGACGGTTTCGAATTACCCTCTTGGGAATGATTGCTGTTTGGCCGCACGTGATCGAAGCTAAAAAACGTTGAGATTAGGAAAAGCCAGAAACACAAAATCGAACCTGAAGGTTTAAAGCCCAAATGATCTTATTAGACCCGATATATTATATTTCTGGACGATTATATGACACACGTATAGTTTCCGTAAACCCCTTCTCTTTCGCCCGTCACGCACGTTTCTCAAAATTTTAAATCTTAATTTTTCAAAATTTGCAAGTTTACGTAATCGAGACTTTCACCGATTATATTATCCTGGCGTGATCTCCAATCATTGGCCCATTAGTTTACCGATTGCACAATACACTGTCGTCTGGGCCTCAGTCTTGCAAGGGGGTGTCAATGCTATGGTCCGATACACTTACCGACAATGAGTTCCGTAAGAGCAAGCACCGCGCACGTAATAACGACATATATTAGACGGTCGATCGCTCCGATCATGCGAAAATTGACATCCTGAACCCATTCGACACACTCCGTTCATATAATATCGACAGAGCGTTTTTGATTGATCATTGCTACAATTCGCGTTTCCACTGTTTTCGAGCGCCAACGATGAATGTCGACTGTCAGCGGTAGCCATTCGGAGACTTTGGAAAGAATGATTTTGAGTATTGCGAATGAGTAACGATGAAATAGATACTTCTTTGAGAACGAAGTCCCACCGCAAAATCCCACCTAAATCTCTTTTCTTTTCTTTTCTTTTCTCTTCCCGATGGTCTGCCGGGCGCACAGCTGCTGCCTGCGGTAAAATAAAGTTTCAGGTTTGCAGTGTAAAGTACAGCACTCCCCAACACAGTTATTGATCGACCATTGTCATGGTGGCTGTTTGAGGAGCCATACAGCAAATTACGATCTCCTCAATCGAGCATACAATCACTAATTCATCCCATCTGAGCGGACGTGTGGTCGAGTCACAAAGATAAGGTGCACACTAAGTAAGTACAAGAAGACACAATCGGCATAAACGACTAAATCACTAACTGTGCATCAAAAAGGTATCCGAACCTAGTTCAGTCACTATTTCGACGGTGGACGAAATCGACTAATCGTGGAAGACTCCGTCCGAGCATAGTTAGCGTACGTGACTGTCCAATCAGCATCCAGAGAAGGCGTCAGGCGTTTTGCAAATCTAAAACGAAACAGACCGCTGTAGCCACGGCTGGAAGGGCCCAGGGGTAGAGACTGTGCGACACAGCTGGGGCAAAAACCTTGGAGCAAGGGCTACACTCAGCCAGCCAGGAGAGATCAATATTCTGCCACTCTCCAGGTTACGTATGCGAAGAACCACACTGCAAAGTGAACCAGCCATTTGCAAAATGTTGAGAACGATGGCCATTTTCCCGATCTCCCCTGTCTTGACTCCAAGTTTTCAATGTCTGACACTCACGATCAGTGTGGACATACCTTGTGCCATCAGCCCTCCTGTCTTTCATCTAGACCCAAAGTCGGGGTTAAACAGAGAGCTTACAATCAAGGCTGGCTGGTGTGATCTATCCAAGACCAAAACCATTTCATGTCTCGAGTCCCGTCTTCCATTGCACAGAACTGGAGGGTGTCTAATAAACCACGATCACTCACTTTACATTGGCCAATACGAATCGATCACTATTCTGAAGAAGCGTGCTAACCGAAGTCGATTTGTCGTGTTGCTTTTGAAATTCTTCCATGCCCAAAAAGCAATGATAGGCCAACATAATTTCGAAAAAATCATAGCCATTCGTGGATTTTTCAAAATTGGCAGAAAATAAAAATTGTCCGTAAACATCGCCTTCTTGCAAATTTAATATTTCTTTTTGTTGCTCCATCAATTTTTCTATGGCATTTCGCAATCGGGTGAGAATCTAAAAATTAAATTCGAAATTCAACCTGAACACGTAAAAATTCAAAACTTTACTTCTTCCGACATAAGGCCGTGAAGTCCTTCGAAATCACCAGCGTACAATTTCTTGGAGATAATAAGAAATGCCTGAAATTAATGTCTCTTTTTAAACTACGCTTCCAAATCTTTGCCGAAATGCATGCAATTTCTCCAAAAACAAAGTTTCTTGGAAAAGTGCACAGTTCCTTGGCCATAAATTACCGCAAACTTTTGTTTCTACTGGCCAATAGTTGAAACTATTCAAAAAGCCTATCCCTAATCAAAACTTTTGACATGCCTACTTGTTTCGCTCCAATTTGGAATTCATCCAGTCGAAAGGATTTATCGTACTTTGAATGATACCTCGCCATTCTCCACATGTTCGCATAAAATCTAAACGGATTCATCGAAACAGCTTGCAAGCGTTCTTGAAGTAAATTCGTAACTTCCGGCGACGAGGGCGCATTACTTTGAAATCGTAACGAATTTCCATTGCACTTTCCCAAACAAGATCGTGAAAAAATAGGCGATCGCCGAAAAAATATCGAGGACTGCATTCTTTGCAGAAGAATCAAAATCCAACAAGCCGAACGTGCCTCGACCACAGCCCAGAAATGCGCACACCAAGCCACGCCCACACAAGCTCCGCCTGCTTTGTCAGTAGCCAACCAGAAACGAGGAGGAGAAAACTCTGTTTTGATGACGCCCACCAAAATCATGTCGGAACCGAAATTTATCAACACAGCAAACATTTTCCAGCATTTCATAAATACAAATATGACCATCTTCATGCTAAAACAAGCTACACGACTGGCACAGCTAACATAATGTGCATAAAAACTAGAGAATACTTCCAAAAAATTACTGTCAAAACTTTGGTATGAACACCCAAGATCACACTGGCTGCACTATAAGCACAGGGCACTCCAGTACACGACTGGTCAGTTGACCATGTCACACCGACTACCCCTTATTGCTGACTAGCATAAGAGCTATTCAAAGCATTCGCGCGCAGAAACGGTTTCAAACGAGCGGCTAATGGCTGCATGCGCAATGCCGCTTTCGTATCTCCTGTTATTGCCAGACGACCACTCAGGTACGCATCCAGCGGCGATAAATTTTCGCACAACAGGTCGACCAGATCAGTTCGTTCCAAAGAAATGCTCACGTCGACCGATTCCAATCTGCCCACCCCAACACAAACCATAGGTCGCTTGAAATGCATGTAAAACTCGCCCAAACCGCGACATTCAATTTGATACACGTGCCCTATCTCGTCAGCCAACGAGTCGGTGACTGCCTGCTGAATGAAATCGACCAGCTTAGTTAACTCGTCATTGGGCGGAGGAGCAGCGGGTGCGGCCACATCGATCATTTCTTGAACGGTTACTTCTGAAAACACAATCGTCACCCCAAGTCCACGAATGCAAACCATCCTTACCAGTCGGTATGCCGCCATTCTGTAACTCCACTGGCAAAGATGGCACCGCCCCGGGTTGCCCAGCTTGCGCATCGCCAGTCATTGCTTGCCACAAACGACCCATGATCTGAGGCTGCATCAATGTACGCAACGCATTGTTTTGTGGCGGCTCTGGTTGACGTATGATTCGCAAGTCTGACATCTCGACATTGCCCACTTCCATGCCCCAACCGAAAGCGGCCTTGTTCAGTTCTTCCTGAAATGACCGAAAGATAGAGCCGGATTCGTGAAGGCCCTTTATTGATTAGACAGAAAATGTGTCCCTTTGTACCCGCACTGTTTATGCTTCACTGAAGTACCAGTAAGAGGATGATGTGCACTCTGTGGGCTACCAACCTTCATGATCATTGGGAGTATAGCATGCACTGGCCAGTGCTGTACTAGCTATCTTTAAAACCACTGGCTAAGAACCCAAGTCACTAATAAGGGGGGGGGGGGGGTCTCGACCAGAAGGATGCATAAAAATTAAATGTACCTGCAATTCATCGCGCAGAATCTTACGATCCTTCTCGATGGCCTGGAATGGATGCTTATTGACAAGGCGATGAACCACCGAGTGGGCCAAATTGCGCAGGGCCTTGTTGAAATCTTGCACCTTCAGCACCGACGACAACGCGTCCTTGACACGATAGAAGACTGTTGCTCCCAACTCAATGACGCCACCGTCACTTGTGATAGCCTAAAATGCAGGACGGAGCGCTCTACGCCTGGGTCATACATATGAGCTCCCTCCAAGAGCACCCAACCAAGCCTTCAAGCAAGGTTCATGGCTGGCCATCGCAGCCCCGGGTAGCTATGGCTCGTTTGAAAGATTACTTGTCAGGCAAGTCTTGCGAATACCCCACTAAAAAAGGTCCATATAAGTCTTGCGAATATACGGCTGAAACACCAACCCGAGATGTTGACTTCTCCCAGCTAGGGGAGAGTATCAATTGGTTTCTCCCATTCACCGTGGCCTACCAGGCACGAGGGAAATTTCGTTGCCAACCACTGTGTAATTCGGCCTCTATACCGAACCAGATCCCAGAAACCACAAGCACTGACCTGAAGCGGAGGAACATTGAATGCCTTCATGCGCATATCGACTCTCTTGAACGAATCGATACATGGCAACACGAGTACAGCGCCTGGTCCTTTGGCATCTTGCAACCGCCCCAATCGAAATACGACAACTCGCTCAAATTGCGAGACGAACTAAAATAAACAAGTCATAACTCCATGTTCACTCAAATTTTCCGAAAGAACTTACTTTCAAGCAAAACAGTAACGAAAGTGGAAATGTCATGACCAGGACGAAATAGCAGAAGACAATAACAGCAGTCTCGACTACGTTCCTCGCCACTGAACCTAAACAAGACAGTTTCAGTTGGCCACTATTTAATCGATTTTTTTCCATAGTTCATTCGCACATGGTACTACAGTAACTTGCATGGCAACTTGCTTCAATGTGCTTCCTTATATAACACTGTCCTGGCGGCACTTCGGCGGCTCTTCGAGAGAGAAAAATATACAGTAGGGGAATCCTCACGTGCGAAACCACACACCCGAATCTCTGAATGTTATACAATTCCCACAAGCTGCTTCAAATTTTCCAAACCATCGGGTACATTTTCCTCACCCATTACCCTTCTCAGAAAATTTTCGGGTGCTCCCTAAACTATATTCACCGAAAACGCCAAACCACCTGGCATCTCTCAAGTGGTTGGCTACAGTATACATACTCGAGGCGTCCTGTACAGTAGGCTTACCACTCCGACATACCTTTATTATCCTTCTCCAAAGAATCCGTCGTGGCTTTGGCGAATCCAGTGCTGTAGGTGAACGGCGATTTGAACGTTTTTCCTCGATCGTATGAGAAAATGGACGAATAAGTGAACGGCGACGAGAAGTTCGTTTCACTTCCGTCTACTCGACCAGATTCCACATCTTCCTGTTCGAACATTGGATCTTGAGGCAGTCGGTGGTATTTTGCTGACATGTTCGGATATTTATCGAAAAAATGATCAATCACTCGATCGATCCCATTCGATTCACTTAGGTGCCGAGTTCTCTCCGTTGCACCACTGGCTTGAGGCGTAAGTATTTCGCACTCACTGAAAAGCACAGGGCCTTGCCTGTAGGTCAACGGGTGAGGAATAGTCCAGACTGAAGAACGTGGACATTTTTAGATTTCAGATAGTTCTTTTGTTGTTCAGTTTTAGTAATCACTCAGATCATTAACATGTCGGACGAATTCGGCGATGATCATAAAGCGCATCGCCCACGATTATCGGGAACGAAAGCGGCAAAAAAGAAACGAAAACGTTCGGGACTAAATGACGAAAAACTGGAAAATGAAATTGATGGAAGCGAAATCAAGAAAAAATCTCGATTGATACCGTCTTCTCAACGAAATCCTAAGGCATTCACCTTTCATTCGGCCGTGAAAGCTGCCAAGGCATCGCATAGGTATGTACAGTGGAATTGCATTGCTTGTGTTGTGTTTTGCTCGGGCATTTTTTAGTTTTTTACTCAATATAAATGCGGGTCTATAGCCTACATAGAAAGAAGGAGACAAAGAATAGTCATAACGAGGCAAACATGTTCTTTTTTCAGGGCAGCCGACATCCTACAAAAGAAAACCCATGCTCCCGAGGTCGATCGAACGCCATTGGAACCACCCCCAATCTTCGTCGCCATTGTTGGTCCATCAAAAGTTGGGAAAAGTTGTTTGATGCGGTGCCTAATAAAACATTACACGCGGCAGTCATTGACCGATATCAATGGACCCGTTACCATGGTGACTGGTAAGACATTCAATGTTAGTCGCAGCCACTTCTTCACCTATTGTCGCTTTTTAGGGAAAAAGAGACGAGTCACGTTGATGGAATGCAATAACGACATTAGCAGTCTTATCGACATTGCCAAAATTGCAGATTTGGTACTGTATATTTGCTACAATGCTAGTCCATATGTCTAACAGTCGCTTTTTTCCTAGGTTTTGCTTTTGGTCGATGCTAGTTACGGATTTGAAATGGAAACGTTCGAATTCTTGAACATCTGCCAAGCTCACGGCATGCCTCGTATTATGGGGGTCCTAACGCATTTGGATTTGATCAAAAATAAGAAGAAATTAAAGACTGTTAAGAAAACACTGAAACATCGATTTTGGACTGAAGTATATCAGGTAGGCTGGAGCTATTTTATTCACAGACTTTTTTGACTGACACTTTCCGTTTTAATAGGGCGCGAAAGTCTTTTATCTAAGCGGCATCATCAACGATCGCTATTTAGTGAACGAAGTAAAGAATTTAGCTCGATTCATATCCGTTATGAAATTCCGACCTCTCCAATGGCGAACTACACATCCATACGTCGTGGCTGACAGGTGAAGTCCACTCTGATTCCCAGACACTGGAGTAGGATGACTATTCTTTTTAGAATGGAAGATATCACCGATCCAGAACAGACGCGTGCAAATACAAAGTGCAACCGAACTGTTTGTTTGTATGGTTACGTTAGAGGAACACATTTGAAGAACTATTCGGACATCCACATTGCTGGTAAGCGGACCAACTTCCTAGATCTGGCCCGGTGTATTGATCATCATTCTCATTCTTCAGGCGTCGGTGACATGCGGATAAAAGAATTGGCTCTCCTACCGGACCCCTGTCCATTACCAGATAAAGAGAAAAAGCGATCTTTGGATGAACGAGAAAAACTGCTTTATGCACCGTTTTCTGGCGTTGGTGGAATTGTGTACGACAAGGACGCCGTGTACATCGAGTATCGGGGTAACACCAATTCTCGACAGGAAAAGGTATGTGCTTACTGTTTGCAAGGATACTCAAAGTCCAAAATATGCTTTTAGCCAACTGAACAATTGCTCAACGCCTTGACCCCAATGAATTCAACAATCGGCGATCAAATGGCGACCAGTCAGTTTGCAATATTTCGAAATTCGGAACCGATCGTGGCCGAAGAGTTTTCTGAGGACGAGTAAGTCTGGTGTATAATTTAACAGAGTGATTATTAGCCTGGTTTTTTAGACTTGAAGAAGAAGAATCGAATGAGGAATCAGTGGATGAATTTGATTTTAAGGAATCGGATGACGAGTCTGATGAAGACGCCAAGGAAGACGAAGATGATGAAGAGCAGAAACCGCTTTTCAAAACTCGTGGCTCAAAATCTGCCATCCCAAACGGCAGTGGGCTGGAATCGTCTTGGAAAAATAAATTGGCTGAGACATCGATGGCTCGATTTCTGAACCCGGCCGTAGCCAATTGGTCGAAATTAGTCTATGCTCAAGGTAGGCGTTTGGAATTTTTTCCTTATTGTCCGGGTGTATTCAGGTTTTCGTTCTAGAAACATCGAGTGCATCAAAAGAGGAAGATCACGATGGCGAAGTGGGTGGCTTGTTTCGCGTTGCCGTAAGAACGCAGGCTGATCGGCAACAGGACAATAGTTCGAATTCCTTAAATGCCCTTGATTGCGCTTTATTCAAACCGTTTGCTGAGCAAGAATCAAAATTTTGGAAAAATTGGAACGATTCAGAGGTAAGGATATTGAATGAATGTGGTAGGGCGTCAGCGGCGGCAACTGCCATTCTAGTGTCTGGAAACGATCAAGAATTGTTTCGTTACGGGCAAATGGAGTAAGGACGAGGATGCGGAAGCGATCCTTGGAGGACGTGAAGGGGGCTCAGAAGGTAGGCAATTTTAGATTTTCTTGGCTCGTTTGTATCAAATCGGTGGTTTGCTTTTTCAGACGAGTTTGAAGGTGATGCCAGTGATTCGGACGAAGATATTTTTGGCGATTTCGAAGATTTGGAAACGGGAGAATCGCACATGAAGCAAGAAAATGAAAATGAGGGCGATATGGAGAGTGATGAGAAGACGGAGGAGGCAGAAGGGCCATCAGGTAGGCTGTGGGAGAAGTCTTGTCAAAAATATGTTGCGAAGGGATAAGCATTGATTGACAGTTTCAAGCAAAGTTCTCTTAGTTACTGTCAGGACCAGCCATTTAAGTCCAGCCATAGCTGTAACTTGCACCAATGTTTTTTTAAGGAAAAGTGAAAGACGAGAATACGGAGAATGAAAAGCGACTGGAAAAGAAACGAAAACTAAAGCAAATGTTTGACGCGGAGTACGACGAATCTTCAAAATTCTACAACGACCTGAAAGAAGAACTGAATCAGCAATCGCAGCTGAATAAAAGCGTGTTTGAAGGATTGGACGATACTCAACGGGTCCAGTACGAAGGATTCAGGCCAGGCATGTACGTTCGTATTGAACTGGAAGAAATACCATGCGAGTTTGTCCAACACTTCGATGCCAACTACCCTTGTCTTATCGGTGGCCTGTCAAGTACGGAAGTGACTCTCGGGTGCGTTCAGGTACGGCCTAGTTAACTACACCCCAACAGGCGTGTTCAGTTCTGTTCTGTATTTTAGACCCGTATCAAGAAACATCGATGGTACAAGAGAGTTCTGAAATCGAACGATCCGCTGATCATATCTTTGGGTTGGCGCAGGTTTCAGTCGATGCCGATATACAGCTCGCAAGATCACAATATGCGAAATCGTATGCTCAAGTATACGCCGCAGTATATGCATTGTTTCGCTACGTTTTGGGGGCCTATTACGCCACAGAACACGGGTTTCGTGGCCATTCAAAATGTTGCGGATGTTACGGTAAATTTAACGTTAGCTTTGGTTCAGTCAGCCCATAGGGAGAAGGACGCTTTTCGTGTTCTAGAATGAGTTTCGAATCGCGGCTACGGGTGTTGTTCTAAATTTGGATAAATCGATCAAAATAGTCAAAAAATTGAAGCTGATTGGATATCCGTACAAGATCTATAAGAAGACTGCGTTCATTCAGGTAGGGCCTCTGCTTAATTGAAAAGCTGCTGGTAGACCTTGTAACACCCGCTGACTGTTTAAGGGCATGTTCACCAGTGCATTGGAAGTCGCGAAGTTTGAAGGTGCGGCACTGAGGACTGTCAGCGGTATTAGAGGCCAGATTAAGAAAGGACTTCGTGAACCACCGGGCGCCTTTCGAGCAACGTTCGAGGATAAGATTTTGCCGAAAGGTAAAACAAAATTTTGTCTGATAACAGTTGCAAATGGAATCAAGCATTTGTAGACATCGTTTTCGTCCGAAGTTGGTATTCGGTGAACATGGCGCAGTTCTATGCTCCAGTTACCAATTTGCTATTGCCTGAAACGGAGAAGGCCAAGTGGAGGGGAATGCGTACAGTCGGCCAGTTGAGATTCGAACTTGGTATCAAAGCCCCGCAAAATGAGGACTCGTTGTACAAGGTTTGCACATACGGGTATCTTTTTAGTTTGGGCGCTTACTTGTAGTCGTCGTTTTGCAGCCTATCGACAGACGGCCATATACCGCCAGAGAACTGCATATACCGAAGAAACTGCAAAAAGATTTGCCCTACGCCTTGAAACCGAAAAAGGAGGAGGTGGTGAAGAAAGCGCAAAAACCGGGAAAGCTTGAAATGAAGCACACTGCTTTGATTTTGGAACCGCACGAAAGCAAGGTAAGAGAGTTGAGTAAATTTAGTATACAATTTTTAAATATTGATTTTTTAGGTAATGGAATTGATGAAAGTAATGAAAACAATTCATTCTGATAAGCAAGCGAAAGAACGAAAAGAAATGTCGGAACGAGTTGAGAAGCATAAAAAAGAAATGGCAAAACTAGAAGAACGCCGAACTCAGAAACAGAAGCAACTGAAACATAGGATATGTCGAATAATGGGACAACGGGAAAAGAAAGCTTTGAAAAGCAAGAAGGGGGGAAAGAGAAAATAGACCCTTCTCATGTGATGTGCCTGAAATTGTTATTGTTGGATTTCTGAGGAAATACATTTTTTGGACTTGTCATGAAATTAGGTTGCTCCAGGGACATATTATAAAGCGCGCCCGAAGTGGATTACAACCTTCCCAGGGACTAATCCACCTACGTGTATGTGATGGCAACTTCAAGCTCGTGTGTATTAGTGGGGGATAAAAGGTAAAAAAAAGACCACTCAGAAAGCGTCAACCCTCTTCTCGCCCCGAAGGACGGGAGCGGTCATCAATGGTGAGATTCGACGCGATTGCTGCGTCAAAACTCTCCTGCTTCCCGCTCAAAGGGCGACGCCTTCTCTCCTCATCGTGGCTCGCAATGATGCCTAGGAGGAAACCTAGAAAGCGACTCTTACTACAGAAATAATCCTGTGAAGTAAGATCTTACTATATATAACGCGAGCTGCCAAACTACCCCAACGCTGAAACATCAAGCGAACAGGTCGAGCTTTGGCTGGGAAGTCGATCAATAACCGCTCGCGCGGAGGCCGTGCAGCAGGAGAGGGAGGCTCGGTGAGTATGAAAGTATGGGTGGCGTGAATCCTCTCGTATCCTCTGCTTGAGAACACCGCTTTTTCATTTTCTTTTCATAATTTTTCCTCCTTTATCATTTTTCCTGTGACAATAAAACCGTTAGCGGCCTGAGTGCCAGAGTAGAGGCCTTTGTCATACGCTACTCACCATGCCACATCTATTCGAGCCTATAAGCCACTTACTCTCCTCATCTCACATCTAATCTGAATGTAGCAAGAAAGTGTAGTGATGTTAGATGCTGCCTGGATAAGCTTGTTGCACGTATTCAACTAGCTCAACTATGAGGGATCGTACTCTCATTGCCCGTTGGTGCCAGCCTTGCCTTGCAAAGACGATGTTGACCATCTGGCGCTGTTTCCAGAAAATGTCCATAGATTGCTGTAGCGTAGATTTAGGGTGGGAATTCTACTAGAATGCCATCTTACTATTAGTCCTAATCTACTCGTACCATCGGTGTTATAGATAGTGTAACAGGCTGAATGGCCGTACATTGGAGAAGGTACCGCGGGAAGCGGATGGTCTCAAAAACCCTCCGGGCAGGCCCTCGTCAGTGGGGACCTTTGCGTTTCGATGGTTGAAACAAAGGCTCAACGAGTTTGAACTTTTACATCGGGGCAGACACGAGAGCTAGTACACGAACACGAGCACGAGATCAGGGGGTCATCACACTGCGATCACTCGTTGTACTTGAGGGCCATGTTCTTGCGGCGGACGATGGAATCGCCGGTGAACCAGTCGCGGCTGTACTTCTTGGGAGCACCGGCCGGGGTGTCGGTCCATTCGATGGTCACGCGATCGGACGACGTGTCGGCGCCGGAGAACGGTTTGACCGTGACCCACAACGTGGTCGTCTCGCTCGGATCCAAGCAGCCGTTGGCCGGGTCGATTTCGATGCGGTCGGGACCGACGGTGCTCTTCAGATGGAAGCCGATGCGTCGCACGCCGCCGTTCGTCAGACGAATGCGCACTTTCAGGAACTCATCGAACGGCGCGTTGTACCACAACTGGTCGAACGGCACGGTCTTGATGTCGCCGGGGATCGACATGGTCACCGAAGCTTGATCGAGGACGGAACGAGAGATCGAAGTTGGCCGCACAGATGCTCGCTCAAGAACAGAATGATCGGGCCTCTGGGGAGCAGCATCTTATAAAAGGCCGCTTTGAAGCAATGTAAAGTGCCCTTGACTTTACACTGGATCCTCTTGCGATCCTCTCCCCCTGACAATGTACTGTACGTATTTCGCTCGAATGGGATGCCACTAGCTGTACACACATTCAGTCATTTCTGCACGTTTGTTTGATATGGCCTGTGGCGGCAGGTAGTTGGACGATAAGCAAGTGTGTTTGTTTGCTAATGACTGTTGGATATTGTTGGACATGAACGGTTGGTCTGATTTTGACTTACCCTCCCAGATTTGACACATCCGCGACGCTGCGATGAAATGAAGGTCCACCAAAACAGCCCTTGGTGGCATCGGGTATGAGAGGCGTGGGAGATAACGGATCTGTGTCAAACTCACGAAGCACTAACAGTTGCATCCGTCATTCTACCAGCACTCATAAAAATTCTCTTTTTCTCGACTTTGAATATTCTATGTGCAAATGGGATCTGGGACCGTTATGAAGAAATTTTACCTCATGACATCGTGATAGGAACGTGTATATTCAAGAAAAATGTTCTGGCGACGGAATTTCGAGCGTGTTTTTGACTTCCGTATTTTATGCACATAATTTACGTCTAAGTTTATTTCTTGTCCCCGCCATATGGCGCACCGTTATGAAGTGCTTGGTCCCGATAAAAAAGCCAGCTTGTCGTTGTTCTTACGTCAGCCGACGGCGCAGCGACTGTTGCTCGGTCTGTGATCAGGGCTGGATGCAGTCGCCCACCTGTTCGGATCTTTGCTCGCAGAGTATATGACTGGACGTAATCAAGGTCTTATCGGAGTTGATGCTCGATCTTCAAATTGGTGTTGCAAACACGTCTCGAGCTCATGTCTTGATAGCACCACCACAGCCGACTACTTCTCCAACATGCACATAGTCTAATACCGACTCCCCGACAAGCCCCTAGTCTTTCCTAACCGGCAGTTATAGACCCGTAATAAGGTGCAACGACATTCTAAATGCACATTTTTGGCGTGCCACCTAAATTTCAAATTGAACCCTTTTGCCTCAAAATTATGGTCCTCAATTTAAAGGCGGTAATTTGTGATGAGTGCTGCAAATGACCTTTTCACGCTCGAATCCTATTGGAGCATTTTTCACGCAATGTGGAGAAGGACATTGGCCGCTCTCGGAGCCAGTCGCTGGTCATTTGCACCGACATTCCGATCGTGACTGACGATGGGAAAGAGAATAAGAAACATTAATGGAGCCAATCTGGACACAATCCAAGGAGGGCCAGCAATGTTCCCATCACGGTCAAGTAAGGAAAGGGAACGCTTTCGCGCCCTCCCGTAAACATATTACCGAAACGCATTGACGATCATGCAAACCATGGGATATAATACGAATCGAGGGGTGGCCTTGAAGGAGGCGAAAATGTTGTAAGAGCATGTATGTAACTAACTTTTCAACTGTAACTGCAGTCGTTTTTCTTTGACATTTCACAAAAACACTTCAATGTTTGGCGCCCGCTCTTTTTGTGAGTCGAGTGAACGTTTGTGATTTTGTGATTAGAATGTAGACGAGCCGGTTTGGAAGATGCGGGCGAGTAGGCGTCAGACGTTTGTCCGTCAAAGCCGATGACGACGACAATGGATGGCGACAAGGTCGCGACAAATTCGCCTCCTCCTCGTCGCCCCTGTCCAGACGAGCCTGGCAGAAGACATTTTTCTTCTATTCGCTCAAATTGAGGAGACCGACGACGGCCGCCGGCCATCACCCGCTTGACTCCCTCAAGTCCAGACCCCTCTCAACATGGCCACAGTTGGCCTTATCCTGTTCACCGTCTGCACCTTTGGCGTTGTCACTTCAGGTATGTTGGGACCAGCCCGTGCTCATGGATAGGTTGCGGCGTAGTCAGCTCCATTTTCCACTTGTAAGGCTGACTAGTGCTGAAGCTATGAATCTTTTGTCACCTCAGGTCAAGATGCTAGCATCGCTGAGAGAAATCAGTCTGAGGCGAATGAGGTCAGGCAGGTGGTAACTGACGCAGACCATAAGGAAACAGCTCCAGTCAAACGAGGTGCGCTGGTTATCCAAAATGGAAGGCCAGATGCCTTATTTGGTAAGATGCATGCCAGACTGCGAATCTGACATGATGAGATATGTTTCTGGCATGCGGCCTAGCGCCTGTTGGACCATACCATAGTCTTATCACTCGATCATGCCGAACGCCATGGTTTTTCAGGTGGCTCAGAACAATCGAAACGCCCAGATCAAGTCTACAGTTCGAACCTAGTTTCAAGTGAGTCAACAGCGAATCCCTTCCAGCTACTTCTAGTAAAACCTTGTTTTAGAGCATGAAAACGCGAACAGTACGGGATTCAGTGCCGATTCTGCACCTTTGGCTCAAGTGAATGTCTTTCAGCTGTACGTGGTGCCTGTGAACAGGAGAAACAGGAGGTTGCGTGCTTTCGATCATCTGCCAGGTAAGTTCAGTCATAGTTTGAATCCCCTCAGGCAAAGATTTACTGTGCGGCCATTACTGTAATCTTATTTCAGTAATAATACAGTATAACAACCTTGACTATTCCCATTTACTGGCCATGTGCATGTCTCAGGCTGCGGCATATGCCGCCAATGTCAAGTCATTTTTACATATTCAACAATCATATTCACTCAAATTTTTTTGAGGCTTCCAGACGGCCTTCTTGTTTCCCAATCCCATATTCCCAGACGGTCTAAGGAGTAAATCGTATTTCTCATGTATTGCCCTTTTAGGATGCCCCCACGACTCCGTACAATTTGTAAAGACCAGCAATTTCGATGCATCCCTGAAAAGGCACGTGTTCCGCACCGCATCCGCCGTCAGTGCCGCTGAGTGCGCCAATCTGTGCCATACACATTTCTTCTGCCGGTCGGCTGGTTATGAACCATCCTCAAACCGTTGCCTCCTCTGTTATAAAAGACCATCGGCCACGTGCGACTCGAAAACACCAAAAGAGGGGCCAATTTCGGTTGACGAGATCCATTCGACCGACTGGTGGCTGGCAGGCAACGATGAAGACCAAGATGGAGCAGAATATCTTAACGACGGAGACGAAGACGATACGGACGTTTGGCTGGACTGCATTAGATGCAGTGGCGGAAGACTCAACGACACCAACAGTACTGTGGTATCAGTCAATGGCACAAATGTCAACGAGATTCTTCCTCTCAACAATACACTGGATGTGGACAATGGCAATGTCTCCGCTTCAAATATTAGCTTGCACTCAAACTTCTCCAGCCTGAATGAATCAGAGTCGGCCCTCCAAGACAATTCTTCACTTCTCTTTGATGTGCTCAACGCCACTCGCTCCAATGAATCAGCTTCACTAAACATCACCAGTTTGAATGAAACTGATCTGCTACTCGGAAACGAGACAGAACTCAACTTGATCAATGCTACTTCGATCAACGAGACCCTTGGCTTCAACGAAACCCTCGGCTTCAATGAGACCACTATCGAGAACTCTACTCTGACCTCGAACGAGACTCAGGCCAACTGGACTGATACGATTGGCAACCATTCCATTGCCAATGCCAGCCTCGTTAACGAAACTGACTCCTTGCTTAACATCAGTGAGATTGATTTGCTCTACACAACTTACCATATCAGCCTCGACTTCGGTCCAGATAACTTCACACACGATCAAAACCTGACTTCCAACAACTTCACTTTGAATTCACCTGGCAATGAGACCGTCGAAAATAAAACCCTCCAATCCATTTTAAATGTTACTTTAGAAAAAGAAATTTTGCTCTCGAACTTGTCCGAAGCCAATTCTACTGGCCACCTGAACGAAACATCGAACATTGCCAACCTGACCAACCAGGAAAACACGACCTTGGACAACCTGAACATCCCCAACTCAACCATTGAGGTCAGTGATCTCTGGAATTCAACTGCGGATAATTCGACAATCCAAACCAATTTGACTTTGGACAATTCCAGTCTGAGCTCGAATCTAACTCTGGAGAACACTACTCTGCCGTCATCCAACTTGACCCTAGACAACTCGACCTATGCAGCCCTTGAGAACTCCACTCTTATCAATTCCAATATCACTTTCGAAAATGGTACTGACTTGAATGTCAGTCTCGACAACTCCACGCTCCCGTCGCATATCGAACTCAACACTAGCTTAGCGAACGGGACTGAAGATGGACAAAATCTGACTTCGATCAGTGATCATATCAATGAGACCACAATAAATGTGACTGAGTCATCGAATGTGACCGCCATCGAACCAGAGACGTCATCCACTCTCACTCCAGACCTTTCCCTCAATGCTACTTCTTCCGAGCAACCACCGGACGAGCAAAGCACGCTTTCATTCACAGTTAGCACGAGACGAGCAAGGAAATTCACACGACGTCCATTCACTCGTCATGTTGAAATAGTGGGCAACTTCTCATCAAACGGGGCTTCCTCCGTGGGCGGTGATGTTGGCGAGGACGACTGATCGTGCTTCCTACAGTACATCCACTGACGACGAACTGTTCCATTCGAACTAATCAAAACTTGTTTTTCATCCGTTTTTTCACCAGTGCTATGACTAATCGTGCTTTCATTCTCTTTTCTATGCCATTTTGCTTTTGGTCCTATTTTATGCCAGTTCGTGTATTGACACAAGTCGAAATCATTTTACTGATTTCGCGCCGGTTGTGTTGGCACTTATAAAAACGCATTCAATATGCGAGTGGACACAATCGATAACAAAAAGCAAAGTGTACGGGTAAGGTACGCAGAAGGGAAAAAGGGTGAAATCGCTTTCAATGTATCATACCTATATAATGCACGGGAAAGCATGTCGCTCAGTCGGTGACTTTCGGGCTGTTGTTGTGGGGCTGCTTGGCTGGTTCATACTCCAAACCCGGATCGAATGGTTCTAAGACGAATACCTGAAAACGATACGAGTGTCACAAGCGCGTGTCAGAATATCGAGCTGGTGTATGACAGTAGGCAGTGGCACTATATCATCTCAGCTTCTTGAAAAATCAGTCTTACGAGACATACCCGATCTGAGGACAGCAATTTTAGATCAGCCGCCGGATTTGTGATAACGTAACGTTTGTTGGAATCTGGAGCTGCCTCGGCGTGTAGACGGTAGAGACCAATGCACAGCATACCGTGTTCTCTCAGGGCCATACGAAACAGTTGTCCGTAGGTAGTGCCAGGCTAAAACGAGTCTGCATTGGAATAGGTCGGAAGGAACTTAAAATCACTTACAGCAATGCTATGAAATGGGCCGTCCATGAGTGGAAGTTGAGCTATTCGACAGCGATCCCGATTTCTCAACGTCTCCGGAGTCGAATAGCCGCCACGAAGACCTGCACCTTCGGCCAGTATAAGTTCGAGTTCTGGTGTTGCTCCGCCAGTAACCAATGTTCGGATGAGGGTTAGAGCGGAATCGTTGAAGTAAGTCTAAATACAGTGGATGAATAAAGATGCAGCATAGGCACTCTCCACAGTGTTCTTACAGTACTCATCAGAGAATCCAGGACGCTGATCGCGAAAGCTGTGCCACATGCGAAGGGTTGTGTGAGATAGAGCTCTGTGTCAGGATCATCTTCGTCATCTTGATCCAAAAACTGCACATTCGAGTCGTTGACTGAAATCCATGTACAGTAGGAAAAACATCGTTTATCTTACCAAGCTGTCTGCCAGTCTTACCCAGTTCAGTGATCATCGGCACTTGAGTTCCAAACTTGGCTCCTCGCTTCTGAAGATTGACAGACGAACCTAAGGGTGTCAGTCCGCCAGCCCCGTGAGGCAATGGGTAAAAACCGATGGTGTCGTCAAATTGCATAGCTTTGATATTCAAGGAAGCCAAAATGGCCTCCTTGTCCGCCAAAGTCGGGTCCTCGTTCGCGTTGGGGATACGAGCCGATAAGACTACGGTCATCTCGGCCAGATTGATGTTCACGGCACGCAAGTCGGCTCGACTCAATGGGGAGCCCTGGAAAACAGGACAGTGACTTAGTGGTCAGTGTAGCTAGTCTGTTCAGTCAGGCGTACGTTCAGAATAGATATTTTTGGCAAATTGTAAACTGTTTTCCATTCTCGTTTCAAGTACTCCACATCGCCCACAATCACCACTTGCTTTAGTTCGTGGTAGTGAAAATTGGATGCTCGCAGGGGCATGACAAAGTTGCGAAGGCCGATCAATGGACTGTCCTTATCAGCGAAGAGACACACGACCACGTGGCCATTAAGAACTGTCATTGCTGCTTGCTTGCGATCCTGAAAGACGAGTGCAGGTGAGATGTGTGTGAGAGATGAGACAGTGGCTTGTTGTGGGTACCCTCAGCCAGGCTGGTTAGTATTGCAGCAGATCGTAATTGCTAACCAAATTTCGCCTCCAGTTCTGACACCATCGCCACTGCAGCCCTTATTGGACCCCGTGACTCTGCAGTCAGTGCAGCCACGCAAATCTACGCAGCATCCAAAGAATGCTTGGCACCGCGCGTGTACAGTGATGCGCAAAAGGACATGTGGGAGCTGAGATACGTAGCACAGTGCCATGTTGACTTACCAGAACGCAGTCGTCGATCGGTCTCGCGGGACACCAGTGGAACATGCCAGTCGAATCGTACTTCATTTCCTGCTGATCATATTCTTTCAAAGGTTCGATAAGTGCCTTTGAGTTTTCTGGTAACAGTTCAACAAATGAGCGCCTTCGCGCTCCGTCCGGTCTAAAAATTGAGACAGCGCGGTTTGACGACTGTGTCGCAGGGTTACAGAAGGAAAGCAATTGGACTGAAGCAGTGGAAGGGATTAGCAAGGCACAACTGGTAAGGCGTGCTGACGACATTGATAGACCAGGCTTCGTACAGGATCTGCAGCATTTGGAAAGCCAACATGAATGCTGCCGGACAGAAATCACGAATGTCATACGTGTTGGCCACGGCATCATCCTTCGAAGGCCTTTTAGCAGGACTGTAAACGAGGTAGAATGGAAGTTAGTAAGCACGAGTCTAACCACAAGCCCCAAACTCATTCTACTGATGGCATCCGTACATATCTGCGTCAACGGGGGCTACCCTGATTCACCACTGGTCTGGGTCGGATAAAAGGATTGGATTGGGCTGTATTCAAAAAGATATGATTTCAAATGCTTTGAACAGGATGTAATGACAACAACCAAAGCATCTAGCGCAGTCTTCAACCATTTTTGTACCTAGCAGCGCAGATCATCTTAGACACACAATAATGGGAAGGATCTGAACGATCTTAAACTACGTTTTCTCAAAACCGAATGGGTTATCTGTTTTTGATCCATCGTTGTCCGGTGTTTCAATTTTACTGTGCTATGTCCTGTAGTTGCGTTTCAAAATACCACAGTCTGCTGGGCTGTTCCTCAAGTCTTCGCGCCCATAAAAAGGATGCAGAGCTTTATGTATGAACGTAGGCCAAATCACTGAAGCAAATCAGGCGCTGGCAAATAAACAGTAAATAGCTGACTGCCATTTTTTAGGACAAAAACAAAGGGAAACACCCAATTTGGTTAGAAGCATGATAACTCAGCTTATCTCCAGCTTTTTTGGGGCCGGAGCCCGTTTTTGCCTATAGCCGGCTGGCAGTCATGATATGCTGAGCTAGGCCGTGGGATGACCAGCACCCGCAGCAGCATCCTCTGTGTGCCTCCACTAGGAGCATCCAAACGAGAAAGTCCTGGGCTACACACTGAATTCCTCGGACGATGGCGGGTGGGCTGTGAACCCTGTTGGTGTTCGACAGCAGAGACTGTCTCCTCGCTTGGCATCCGTCTCACCTCGACAGTATTGGATGAGTCACCCACGGCCTGGTGTGCAAGGTCAGCGATGGTTTCTGATTCGCAAGCCGAACCGCATGACTGGGATTAAACCCGGAACGAACCAGCCACTCGCTAGCGAGCAATACGGGTAGAGAAATGCCGAGCCCCTGCACCCTTCAGCTTGATGCTAAGAACTTCGTGACACAACGATGAGCATCTGACTCATCATCTGTTTCAAAGCCATTCAAAAATTATTTTTCATGTTTCGTCGTCTTTTCAGCATCCCTATTTCGGCTGCAGGATGTATTTTTCCGTTACAATTTTTGGATTGTCCAATCCAAGACTTGATGGGAAAAAACCTAGTCCAAAAACCCAATCCAATATAGTCCAGCAGTAAACCCTGATCAGCTTTTTGCCTGAGGCCTTTTTTGTCCTCAGAACCCAGGTGCTAGTCGCACAATACAGCATCTACTAGGCATCCTCTCTGCAACTCATTAGACTACTGTAGTTCACCTTTGCACCTCGCATTGCTCATGCACAACAAAGCGGCGAGGTGGATGAGCTGTAAACTCAATACGCACTGTACCTCCCATGCTTCTTCTTATTCATGGACGAATGACGATCGTTCGATTCTTGTCGGCTGAGTTCATGGTCCATTTTTGGAACTGTAAGCATGCTTGGCTTACCTTGAGATGTAAGATGCAGTAAGTGACGGCCGTTAATGCAACTGCAGCTACAGCTACACTTACTCGACTTCGATGCAATGCTTTGCTTAGCACTCCTTCTGAATAGAGCCACTGAAAATACTACTGACCTTAGCAAGCATATGTACATACGAGCATAAGAAACAGGAACTTACAATTTTTGCATTTGCATTTCTTGATCAGCGTCACGTCTCGGATATCATCGTGGCATGCTTTGCAATAGTAGAAAGCACTAGAGTAGAATGGCCTATTAATCCTCATTCGTGAAGACTCCAAAGCTTGCTTACCGTTTGACTTCATCCGCGGATTGTGCAATGAAAAAGCCTTGAGTTTGTGCCGTGATTTTAACATCAGGACCGGGATTGATGGCGATGTTGCACTCGCGCTTATCATCGTCTTTGATTTCGATGGCCAAAAGGAGTAAGCCGAGTTTAGAGTAGAGTAGCCTATGTATAAGGGAGAGGTGTGAGTTGGGCTGGGAGGCGTTGTGGAATTTAGTCGCACAACTGACAGCATTTAACGTTAGCCATTTAGAATGGGCTACATGCCACAGGGAAAGCAAAAACGGAGCTTTGGGGTGGGCTCACTTGTCAGACAGTGCTGTATGAAATAGTATCTCAAGTAATTGCAACAAGAATGTGTTATGCACTAGTCAGTGTGAGTTGTGATATTAGTTTAATGAGGACTACCATGCTGACGTCGTCAGTGATCATGCCATCAGTATTGAGAGGTTTTAGTTTCCGTCACGAGTACTGTATTCTCTTACTCCGCCGTGTCATTAAATGTCATGTCGACGAAGCTGTGCGATAGTGTTTCGGTATACATTTCAAAGCCAGCCCCGCATAGATACAAAGCCAACCATTCCGGTAGCAGTGGTTCCTGTACAGCGGAAAGTAGGCGTGACAAAAAAGCCGAAAGAAAAAGACAAACAAAAGCAAATGGATTTGGATACTTTGGTCACTGATTACTTACTCTGCTGCTTCGGGAAATGTTTTATTGATGAAAGTATGTGACAGCATCTCCGTGTACATCTCAGCTCCAGCCCCGCGCAAATATTCATTCAGCCACACTGGGGCTCGAGATGACTAAAAGTTGGGCGCAGGGCTAGAGTCTACCTAGTTCATAGGCTGTGGGTGGAGTCACTCCAAATTGCCTTCCTGCTCTCCAATGTAAGTCTCGCTGATGAACCTTACCCAATCTTTTCTCAGCGCCCGGTCACCTAGCTCCGCCTATACTCGACACAGCCAGCGCCTTACCGTCTTGAACGATCGCATAGCAAACAGGTTGGACATCATGGTCGAAAACCCCGGCGCAAGGCAACTTTGAGCTATGAAACCAAGTTTCAGTTCAGCCAAGCAAATGACATCATCGCCGCGTCGCCAGTCCCAACTGGGAATGTTGAGCAGGTAAGCCTGGAATGACAGGAGGCCATGCCGTGTTAGTCAGTCATGCTAGTATAGAGAGAGAAACCTTGTTGTGATATTGCATCAACTGCACAATGATTCGAATGTCAGCTGAGTAATTCTTAATAGAAATAACTCGCATAATATTTGCCGCATCCTCAGCATCTGGGTCTGGTGAGTACTTGTTGGCCAAAACCAAGCATGCATCTGCTTCGTCAACCTGAAACAGTTCTCCAAGGGTTATAGACAGCACGTGGACGAGACAGAGGAGTACCTTGCAACGAGACAGATCGATAGAATCCATGACAGTTCCTTGAAAAAATTCCACTTTGGTAAAATGTCTTTTGAATAGGCCTTCCAATTCCAAATCAGGTGGCACTCTGAAAGAGTTGATAAGCTTTTTACAACAAGTATTCAGTAACTAGTGATGTGCAATAAGATATCACCATGATTACTCACCTATGCAAGAAGACAACTTCAACATCCACATCTTCGCGATCCTCGTGTAAGAAATCTTGGAGAAAATGACTGACAGATTCGTATGTGATGTAACCACAAACCACGATATGCCTTTTCCCATGCTCCCCTTTATACTCGCCACCATACTTTTGCCTAGAGCCGATCAAATCAGCGATCTCAGGGACATAGCTCGCGAACATGGCCTGAAAACATGCGTATGCCCTGCACCTACAAACTCAAGCTGCCTCAAGCTGCCTTACCAAACCGCCCAATATGAAGAATACCATGAACAGTCTTCCCAACGTGGTCGTGCAGCAGATGTCTCCGTAGCCAACCGTGCTCATGGTCACCAGTAAGAAGTACACACACTCCCAATATGTCACGCGATGAGGATTGTCAAAATGGCGAAACGGGTCTCCACTGTTTTCTAGCTGTACAGAAAAGGGCCTTATCGAAGTAAGACATCGAGCAATCTGCAGTCCAAGGTTATTACTCAAATCCAAACTAGTAGAATGAACCAACTCACCAAGTGGATTATTCCTGCTCCAGTTAATGAGACGGCTATGAAACTCGTCAATAGCTGCATTAGACGAATTGTGGAGCCAGTTTTTAAAAAGCTCAGATATTGCAAAATGTCGGGTAATGTCATCAGGCGTAATGCACGCAGAAAACGCAAGCCTATAATTTAGTGACCATGACATGACCTACGTATAATGAATTGCAATGATATCGTACGCATGCTGCATAGAGTCACATTTCCAAGTGTTATAAGAAGCGGGCGGTGGAACCTAAACCATGCACGGCAGCAGGATGCACTCACCGTCAGTCTGCGTGCAAACAGATCAAACACCCGAGTAGCAAGTGTACGAAACAGGATAAAGAAACCAGAGCGCATGCAGGAGATAGGAAAGAGATAGAAGCACTCACTAAATGAATAACGCCAGCCGCTGTCAAGCTCACGCTGACGAAAATGCTGATCAACTGAGTCAAGCGAATGGAACTGCTGGTTTTCAGTACTGAAGTTAAAGCATCAGTTTATTGGCAGACGTACCCGTATGCGTACAACAAGACATACCATTCAAGTATTGCAGGATATCCGGAAAAGTCATCAGGCGTAAAGCTCGAAGGAAGCGTAACCCTGCACACAAGCCAGCAATATAGCTAGGTCAACTGAAAGGTATACAGACGGGGGACTGCAGAAACTTTGAGCAGGCAAGGTAGCAGTCACTAGCGAGAAGAGAGAAAAACATAAAAAGGAGTTGAAATAGAGTAAGCTTGAAAAGTGTAAAATCTTGAAGAAAATGAGAGCAAAGCTAGATCATTCAAAACCGAGGGCACTTACCGAGCCAATTTCTCTCCAAATATATGGCCACAAATGACGGAGGGATGGTGAAATAGTCCACGAAACTGTATACTTCCAGCAGAAACCACACCTTGTCTGTGGCTGCCACAAACTAAAATGGATTACAAATAGGGGCAACATTGACCAGGACTATGGGCCCCAGCAATTGATCACCCAAAGATGGACCCGTTTCGAGTATTCCTTCTTAGGATCTTACTTGCAGGACCCGATATCAGGGTCTACGCATGCTAGAGTAGTAAAATGTGTCATTGCCACTTACTCGAATGAAAAAGTATATCAAAAAGAAAATATTGAAGGCTAGATCTATTTGTTGAGTTGGACTTTTTGACCACGGCACGCACGTCTCTACTTGGAACTGATGACTAAATAAAACAAAAATGCCAATCTCCACATTCTGTCATCAGTGCTGCTTACTGCGAGGCGTCATAGAAATAAATGATCAACGACGCGATCGATAGTGCAAATACCAGCACAACCTAGAAGACGGAGTCGTACAATTTTATAGCACGAACACAAAATGGGCACCACTACCGTCGGAACTGCTTTTTTACTTTCCTCTTTGCTATCCCCCTAGCTCTCATTTTCGAGGCAGTCATTAGAAAAGGACCAACGCTACTCTTGACGGCGCGGCGCAGATAACATTTTTCAAGTCAACAAAAATAGAGCATCCAAGAATTCGCTGTGTTTCCTGCCCCAACAAGGTCATTTTCTTTTAGCTTTGGATCGATTTCCGAAAATCTGTTCTCATTTCCTCTTTCAAGTCCCAGCAAATTCCTGTGAACTGCATTTTATGAAATTTCAAATAAAAAACCCAAGTCAAAAAGAGCAAAGTCGATTGTTGGGACTAGGAAGACAACAAGCCGAGACTGGTACCAAGTGTCATTAGTTCATTGATCCCGAGCAACGAGCAGTAGGTAGAACTGGGGTGAATGGACAAGATCACACTTTTGGATGAGGAAAAGGCCACAGACAGGACTTCAACTTCCTAGTAACTTACCAAGATACGTCCAGTAGCACTCTGACCAGATATCAACTCGCCGGCCCAATCCTTGGCTTCAGTCATCCAACCTAAACGGGAGAAGCGTAAAAAAGCAGAAGCTACCTTGAGTCGCGAGGCAGTTATAAGCGGCAAGGACTTATTAGGGAGGGTTGGGGGAAACAGCCAGAAACTAAGAAAACTCCCAGTCAGCCCGATCATGGAAGCACATCACTGCCTGCATCTGCATCTAAAACGCTTACCTATTTGCACCTCTTCGGCCAACGGTTGTGGCATTCCATCGCTTAAAGCTAATTCCTGTTTCAGGTCTTCGATCAAGTTATTGGGTCTTTTCGGTGGCTTGCCTGCACCGACTTGGTCAACGACCCCGTTGTCAGCCGTGCTGTCTTCAAATATGACATCGCTATTGTCCTTTTGCCGACAGCACACGTGTACTAAGGCCCTCCAAATGACCACCAGAAGCATACACGCGCAGAATGTGACGATAGAGGAGAGCAGGAAGCACCAGTACTTCCGATCTTCCAGACACTTCTTGTCAATTTCATTCTCCAATGTCCTCGTGATATTACAGTTCATTTGGTAAAGCCCTGGTGACAAGGGTCCTCCCTTATAATGTTCACCCATCGTTCAACTCTTCGCTGACTCGTCGAGATAAATTAGCACAGGCGACGTCTAGCCGCTCGAAAGCTCATCAGGCGGCTTATCTGAAAAAGTCGAGGTAACTTTGGAGGCGATGCTGTCATAAAGGAGCTCGGAAGAAATACGGTGCTATGAAGAGTTTTTGCCTTGCTTATCCGCCGTTGAACTAGAGGCACACACTTGTCGACCTTGATCGGTTGGTTCTCTCAGAAGAAAGATCTGGCTGAATGGGAGCACCTGCTCAGTGTCGTAAATGAATAATGGTGGCCGTCACACGAGTCTTGGCCAGACCCTTTGTGCTAAACCCGTAAAGGAGCGAATTAAACCAAGCAAGTTGGATATGATGAATGCATCAGAGCGAAGGAGGCTCAAACGAGACTAGCTAAAATGTGTAAAAGTCACTCCCGACGGCTTCTCCCTTCTTACGCGTCTCGAGTCTCTAAGCTAGAGGGACGGCGTGAAATATGTTCGGCCACGGTCGGGCCTCGTCGCACGTCTGCTGTCGGAATGCCTTGTGAAAAGGCGGCGAAGAAAGAGTAGGAAATATGTAACAGAGCTAATGTAGTCAATTTCAATTGAGTAAAGGCCTTCGACTGAGGCCAGTCCAAGACTATATTCCTTGGACGGCCCGGGCAGCCGCTAGCTCGTTTTCGGTTTCGTTTTCTCAACCGACTGACACTAGTGCTAACGAGTGTTTGGAGATCAGAGGCAGCGGGTGACTTGCTCTGTCACGCTCGAGGCACGCCAGGTGTCCACGGATCGAATGCTCGAACGCAAAACATGGTTGATCCTAAGAGATTTTGCACGAACAGTATGTTTCGTTCAAATGTTGCTTTTTAAGCTTACAACGCCAAGTCAGTCAGCGGGCTAACAATTAGACGGCATTTAGATGAACAAGATACTGGAATGGGGTCAGATGAGAGTGCTCAATAGGTACTGTAAGCAGGCCTAGAATAGGTTTTTGATAGTTGTCACTCCTCTCACAAAGTCATGCTTTGATTTTACTGCATGGCTCATTTCTGGCATCTGAAAATTAATCTTGACCTACATACCAATTTTAAGCCCTAATCGTAGGTCGTTTAATGCACGACCATATACTGAAGGCTAAACCTGCTCTAAATCTTGCGGTATAAGCCCCTCACTTATATGTAGACGATGGTCGGACCCCTTGAAATCCTGCAACTCCGAGGTCAAGTGAGGTTATCCAGTAGTTATCCACTGGTTTCTGTTCTTTTGGCGCAATGTACCAGTACAGCACAGCAGATTTTCTAACTTCTTTGGCTCCTACGGGTATGGTCTCGACTCTCAGTTCAGGCACTGCTCCTAGAAATACCAGTGGTCACTTGAACCAGCTAGTCTTCTACTTTTTTGTGTGTTTTTGTGGGCCGAAGCCCGTTTTGCCTCTAGCCGGCCAGCAGTCAAACCTTCTAAGCAGGGCTGTGCGGGGGCCGGCACGCACGCAGCGTCCCTCTGCGTGTCTCCACTAGGAGCACCTCCACGCGAGGACATCCTGGACTGGACACCGACTTCCTCGGACGATGGCGGGTGGGCTATGAACCCTGTCGGTGTTCGACAGCCGAGACTGTCTCCTTGTTTAGCTTCCGTCTCCCCACGGAGCACCTCGGCGGTACCGGGTGAGTCACCCACGGCCTGGCGTGCTAGGTCAGCGAGGGTTTATGGTTCGCAAACCGACCTCCATCACCGGGGATCGAACCCGGGACGAATCCAGCCACTCGCTCCTAAGCAGTACGGAGAGACGAATGCCGAACCGCTGCACAATCGCGGCTGGCTTCGACTTGATATCCCAGCAAAAAGACGAAATCTCTTTCCAAAAACATCATAAATCAGTCAGTACGATCGTAGCTGCATGTACAGATAAGGAACAACATTTCCTGGCAATGAGAAAAAACTCATCAGATTCAATAAAAAACCAAAGTTCATTCCAAGGATTTCTCTTGATTCCGTCGATCCAGTTTCACACTCCAGACCCAGCATTGGGACCGTTTTCGGCTTCAGTGCTCACGAACATGTCCACTATAGCGTACAGGTTTATCGGATCATGTTGGCTGATCATCGTGTTGGCCACTTGCATCCAAATTTCTTCACCATTCGATTGATTGACCTGCTGTAAATGAGGAGGACAAGTTGGAACGTGTACTGCATTTCCTGATAGAATTCTCCTATACTTGCACACCGCCGCTTTCACGACTTTCTGGAGTACCGTGGACATCATCTTGAATTTCAGTTGGCACGGACTGTTCATTGCCCGCTTGGTCGATGGTCTTTTGAATAGCGTCTCCCTCGCCCTCATCACCGCTGGTCGAATCAGCCTGACCACCCAGCGGGCGGTTATTCTCGTCGACGATCGTGAAGTGCACGCACTTGGATCCGTCCATCACTTTGTCGCCGCAGCTAATTTCTTTATTTGCGGGATCAGCAAGCCTTTCCTTTCCTTTTTCATCGCTTGGCTTCTCAGGTTTATCCATGTTGCTATGATTGATCGGGGCTTCTTTCGACTCAAAATCCCCCATTGACTTCCCTGGCGTTTCCTGAATCGATTCACAAAGTTTAGTGCAATTAAGTTCGTTCAAAACAAAATTCGTACTTGGGAACGTTCTCCTTCCAGTTTTGATTGTTCACTGCACGCATTGCCTTCAGTTGCTTTCGAGCTTGTTTCTTTGCCAGCCGAATCCGAATCGACGGTGATCAATCCAGTCTTGCTAGAATTCTTATTCGAACCCCCACTTTCACTCACGTTGGACAAAGGTTTGCGACGACGATGCCGCTTGCCCTTCTCCATGGTAACACGACGAGCGAAGAATTTGGTCAGTAGCTCGCCGCACAGTGATCCTAGATTCCTGGCATCTTCGTCAATGACGCCCAAAATGGAACGCAGATCGATTTCCGCTTTTTCCGCTCCGTATTCATTCGGAACTTCGGCTACGCGCTGACGCATTTCGTCCATGA
The DNA here is from genome assembly GCA_030248295.1 of Mesodorylaimus sp. YZB2_4. Classification (NCBI taxonomy): domain Eukaryota; kingdom Metazoa; phylum Nematoda; class Enoplea; order Dorylaimida; family Dorylaimidae; genus Mesodorylaimus; species Mesodorylaimus sp. YZB2_4. Next base: position 428,540 of record JASANH010000626.1, read on the forward strand.
CGTCGCCGACCACTTCCAGCCATGAATTATCGCCGCAATCGCTCAAAATGCGTTCCACATCCAGTTTGTAATCGGCCAACCAAGTGTTCACGATTTCTTCTTTCATCGTATTCTCGTCAGCCACGTTCAGCACCAATGACTCGCTGATTTCGCATTCTTTAGCCAAACGCTTGCGGATTTGTTCGCTCCGACGAGCTTCCTGTTCCATTTCGCGGACGCGGTGACGCAGGCGCTCGATCTGTTTCACTGAACACGACATGGTGATTTAACGAGAGACCCGACGAGGATTTGGTTTTGATACAGGCACGCGGACAGTAACTTAGAGCCCACTAAAAAGAAATGGGTGCTGAACGCCATTGATGAGCAAAGCACTGTAATAGAGCTGTCTTTACGATGCTTGTGGATATCTCGCTCATTGTCAGCGGCCACACAGCCACCCTAATCAGTTGTTCTGCTGCACCTCCACTCGCGATGCCCATACCTATAATGACTATACGATGCCCCCACTCGCGATGCCCATGCCTATAATGACTATACGATGCCCCCACTCGCGATGCCCATACCTATAATGACTATACGATGCCCCCACTCGCGATGCCCATGCCTAGAAACTGTCCTATCTAAATAAGAATGGCCAAACTCGTCTTATCTTTTACGTCAGAGCAGCACTAGTGATGTGCGAAACCAGATTCAGCACACGAACGGAACAAGCATCAACAGGAGATCACGGGGCCATCACACTGCGATCACTCGTTGTACTTGAGGGCCATGTTCTTGCGGCGGACGATGGAATCGCCGGTGAACCAGTCGCGGCTGTACTTCTTGGGAGCACCGGCCGGGGTGTCGGTCCATTCGATGGTCACGCGATCGGACGACGTGTCGGCGCCGGAGAACGGTTTGACCGTGACCCACAACGTGGTCGTCTCGCTCGGATCCAAGCAGCCGTTGGCCGGGTCGATTTCGATGCGGTCGGGACCGACGGTGCTCTTCAGATGGAAGCCGATGCGTCGCACGCCGCCGTTCGTCAGACGAATGCGCACTTTCAGGAACTCATCGAACGGCGCGTTGTACCACAACTGGTCGAACGGCACGGTCTTGATGTCGCCGGGGATCGACATGGTCACCGAAGCTTGATCGAGGACGGAACGAGAGATCGAAGTTGGCCGCACAGATGCTCGCTCAAGAACAGAATGATCGGGCCTATGGGGAGCAGCATCTTATAAAAGGCCGCTTTGAAGCAATGTAAGGTCAATGACTTTACACTGGGCTTCTCTAGGACTGTTACACAAAACTGCACTGTAATTTTCTGCGAAGGAGCGCCTTACACTATTCCTACATTCATTACTAGTTGCTCATAGATAACCGTGGGTTGTTCATTCAGGTTCGCGCGAGAAGTCAGCTGACACTGTGAGTTTCTTTTTTGTGGGGCGTGCGCTACGACAGTTCGTGACTTCACGGCAGCTGAAGGTAAGCAGTCTGCTCTCAACATTGGTATCCTGCGAGAATGTTTGATAAACGTTTTCATTTAGAAGAAAAGGGGGTCCGTGAACGGAAAACATGGCGACGACCGAAAAGCCGTTGTTTGGTCCTGTGCCCCCTTGGGCGATCGGCGTGGCTGCGGGATGCCTGCTGTTCATCCTGATCATCGTGGTGATCGTGTACTTGGTGATTCGAAGGCGAACTCGCAAGCGCGCAGCCCTGATGAAGCAAGCAAAGTCTGCGATGAGGGTCAACTCGAGTGTGCCGCCGATAACTGTGCCCGAGGCGGTGGTGGTCCAGCCGCCTGAACCTGACATCAGCGTATCCACTGCCCAGACTGCCAAATCGGCAAAGAGCGAGTCCCTGAGCATTGCCTCGAAAACGCTTTGTTCGAAATCGCCATCGTCGGTCGCCCACAGCAAAGGTTCTCGATCGACCCTCGTGAAACCGCTGGTCATGGAATACACGGTGATATCAACTGAACCACCACTAACGAAGTCGAGGCAGGGTGTGACCGTCAGCACCATGTCGCTGGCGGTCACGTCCTTCGAAGAATCGAGTCGCCTGGATCGAAGCAAGAGTGCGTCGGAAAAGCCGTGGGGATCGATCACCGCGCGTAGTTTGTTAAAAAACCCTTTGACATCCGGATCAATCTGATTACCGATGGATTATGCTGCCTTGGTTTTTAGCGTGCGCTGTAAGTAACCCAAGGAATATTCTTGTCCAATATTTATTCGACTGGCACCTGAATATGCATCTGGGTCGTACTTAGCATCTCACCTTCAACTGCTGCACGTAACACGACGCAAGAACCACGCTATCGAGAAGGGCGATGAGAAACAGCGCCACTTTCATTCCTGGCGGGGTGTGTTTACTAGTTGGAAAATACTCATTGTCAGCATGGTACAGTTGGACCTAATTAAACTCAGCTTGTCCGGTATGTCTCAATACAAAGCTAACAGATGGAGCTTATAGGCCTAGATCTCGTAATTTGCTCAAACTCCTGCTTATAATGGCCTAGTTTCTAAGTCATTATCGCTGCATTGTTGGCATGATCGATTTTGGTGAAAAAGATCTCTCGGAAGACCTTGCACGTTATTTGAGTATATTCACATTTCTGATCACTACCATATTTGTACACAAATTTTGCGTTTGCCTCTCGAATGTAAGCGCATTACACAACCAGACATACAGTAAACCCAGTCGCCAGCGAGTACTTTGGACAGCTCGGTTTGGACGCTTATTAATCACAAGGCAGATGACGTGGCGATCTTCTGGCATCATCCCTGCTCTTGCCCCTTTCCCGACTTCCTGCATCGTAGACGGAACGTCTCATCCTGCGGCATTCTTCCATGTACCCATCTTTCAGTTGCTCGATGATAAACATGACAATGCTGGTCATGGCAACTTGCGCATCGAAGCTCCGTTGACCTTTCTGGCACCAAGTCAACGTGCATTCATTAAGTGCCTCGGCCAACTGATCCCAATAAATGGCCTTGAACCCGATATCCCTCGTTTTAGCGTGCAGCTTGCCCAAATCTCTAATCTTCTCTCGTAGCAAGTGCGTCTGTTCCAAATTAGCGATCACTTCGTCCAGCAGACCACCCAGGGCTTCGGCATGAGCCATAAGTCTTTTATGGTAATTGGTTTCAGAACCACCGGAAGCACCACTCGCCGAAAATAGTTCTCGAATATCGGGATATCGAAAGAACAAGTGATCACGTAGGATCTGCAGGCCAGCCCCGTTCTCGCCTTGCGCTCTCACATTCTGCCACAATCTTCGAACCAGGCTGATTTGCGCTGGCGATAATCGAAGCTGGCCGATTTGAGTAACTGAATCACTCGTACGACGCATACGAACTGAGCCACCGGCAGCAGCTTTTGGCGACATTTCCATGTGAGGACGTAACTCATTCGGTTTTCTGGCACTCATACTTCGTCCTCGGGTCCTCCGACCACCCGCAGAGTCGCCAACAGCCAAGTGACGAGTCGAGGAGGAACCGAGACCTTCGACCTCAGCCCTGGCCTCTGTCGTCTTTCTTGCCATGGGTGAATCGGACCACTTACGGTCTTGGCCAATGGCTGACTCTACGATCGCTACAGACAAACTTCTTTGTCGTGCCTCGCTTGAGTCAAAGTGACTTTTCGAATGGCGAGTTGATGAGGAGCTTTCGCAAAAAGCTTTGCTCACGTTGTCTGTGGGCCTTGCGGACTCTTTCCTCGATGATGTATTGCCCATCATAACCCGTTCGCCTACTCTTGCCCCGGTGAACACGACGAATAGGCCAGCCAATAGATAGTGACAGCAGAGAAAAAATACGGTCGGTATCCTCGATAATGAACTCTGGCCTTTGACGTCAATGGGTGAAAATTTGCGCCTTGACAGGAAATTCCTCCAGTTTGCCAATGTTGACCGAGAAATCGGACTCTTTCTAAATCCCAGCTCATTCAACGGAGTCGTTTCCTTTTCAGCAGGGATTTAGCCAGTTTCGAGTAGCCGGTTGATGACTTGGTGGAAAATTGCTCGCTGATTTCATTCTCCTTTCTCGGTGTTTTATATAAGAAACCGCGCTCTGGCTTATAGAGCCACAAAAAAATGAATGCGTATGAGAGAAACGAGCGGAAAAAAGGTCTTGGGCTCACTGGCGACTGCTCTGTGGCATGGAGCTGAAGCATGTCGTCGGTTTCGTTGATTGCATACCAAATGCGCATTCGGAATAGGATCGGAAGTGAGCGGGAAGACACGAAACCGGGAGCCGATGAGGGCGTCTCGCAAGCTTAGCGACCAATCAAGTGTGACATGGGAAAGGGTTGATTGTGTTTTCTCCTTTCCTTTTCTCCGATTTCTTCACCCGTCTACAATCCGAGGTGTGCGCTAGGCGTGGAAGGGAAACGGGTCGATTAGGTTTCGTTTCATCTCTTATCAAAATTATGGCCGTCACGTCTGGTGTGCAGGGACCGCCTTTGGGGATCGCCAGTGCGCATGTACGTGCATCATTTTCGCCCAACGGCCAAGTGGCGACCGAAGTAGTACCAGTAGGGCTCTGATGAGCATTAGCCACAGGAAAGGATCGAATGCACATTAGCGCTCATAAAAGGCTACAACCAACCTCCACGGCTTCCTGATAAAATACCCGCGCACATTTTGAACTAAACATACGAGTGCAGAGCTGGTGATGCTACTGACTGACAGCTGCAACAAATGGCTATTGGCTACAATTGGAGGCCTGGCAATGGCTGGCTTCGACGTATCTGTTACTCACAGGCTCGCGCAAAGGTCCTCGAGGGCCTTTTTTGTGATAGTCATTTTCACACCGTTCAGTATATGAACACATAACAGGTGCATTTGGTGCTGGTAAAAGGCCACCAAATGTACTTGCTGTAAACGGACGGCTATCTGAATCTAAAACTGCTTCAAAAGTGGATTTTGAAAGTAAAGTCATGTTCAGTGTCCTTAGGGTAAACGAGGCACATCGTTAGATGCATGAACAAAAGATCATCAGGGCATTCATCTCGAAGAAATGCCAAATCAGTCCCCTGTTGCACAAAACCGTCTTTATCCGTATTACAAGACAAAGACTCATTGTGCAGAGGTGTGCCTAAAAGCAGCCCGAATCCGGGCTACTTAATCAAGCATGCATAAGTATGTTGTAGGGTTCGTATTTTCTGCTCTTCTATTTTTCTCTAGGCCGAGCTTGATGGGCGCCCTTGCAAAATGCAAGCAGTTTATATCGCCAGGAAGTCTGTGAAATTAATAACCCTTGATTGAACTCACCCTCAGGCTAATGTGTCCCGTTGAGACTCGTTCTACTCTATGTAGACGTCCATGATTTGTATCCCTTCTTAGCCTACGACCCATGAAATGAGCACGTGCATGGTCTTGGGATAAGTACTGTACCTTTCCACATGCCAGTACGAACAATGCGTATACATAACTGACAATCAGAGATGAGACATGATTTTTTCATACCTGTCGCACGTTCAGGCAACGACTTCTCAGTTTCTTGGCGCAGCTGAGAAGTTAAAACTATCTACAACGACAAACCCTGCGGAAGGCAAACTGTCCTGAAAAGCCTTGAGCTATGGCTCTTTACTAAAGTGCTCCTTAAAACTTGCAGTGCAAGACTCTGATAAGGAACAGTTGATCTCTCTTCCTGTTCATGTTTCACCACGTTACAAAAGGGCACATTCAAATCGAACTGCTGCATGCGATAACACTGCTCTGCGCCCGCTCGTATAGGATCCCATCAAGTCAACATTGACATCGTTCTGATCAACAAGACGCTGCCCAGTCTGGGGTTAGGCAGCGAGTTAAGAATCAGAGTATCAGAACTACTGTAGCCTACGTCTATCACCCACAACTCACAGTCAGTGCAATATAGATTCGGTCGTGGATGGACAGTTGATTTCCTCGCAAAATAGGACTTGTCTTCACGAAGTCAGAAGAAGCTGATTGGCCACTCCCCGAACTTTGTAACGTGCAAAATGTTTGAACTTTTGAAAGGCAAATCTGATGTTACGAGTAGATCTCTGACCACGCGTAAATTAGCTGCATAGTTCACTCTGTCCCATTATGCATTTGTCATGCACTAAAGTGTTTTGAGTGCCACTGAAAACAACACAGCAGTATGCGCGGCTAATCGCAAGTATTTGCACACCCAAACAAAAATTTTCCAAGTTCTAGAAGAACTAGTCTTTAGCAATGACTTAACTTCGAATAAATGTCGTTTTTATATCACAGGAGTGCCTTCAAAGTTCCAGCATGCACTGCGAAGATATGCCAAAGATCATAAATCATTTTCTCCTGCTTAGAGCTTCTAGGGCTCATCTCAAAATGATGCGTTCATGTTAAAAATTGGGATTTGATTGAATCAGTCAGAGAATTTGAGCATGGATTGGCAGCCATAACCTGATTGCCAATCAACTTAAAGCAGGTAGCCAGAGAGACCCCTGAACACCATGAACTCAACTGAATACCGTTCTTGAAATATGCTTGCTGAAACTTGACTGGCAAACTGCTTAGCACAATGGTGTTTACTGCTCGCACTGTACTTAGTTAGAGGTTTATATTATTAACACAATAACGATCCCCCTTTGCGGCCGGTACAATACTGTGCACACAAGACTATTCACTTAGTGAGTGTCGGTCGACCGTAAAACAGGGTTGGAAATTTGGGATTTTCTGCTAATGAGCTTTCGTGTGATTCCAGGCTACTATCGACATCTGCTGGCATGACAGTGAGTCACTGAGACGTTGTTGACCAACTGATTGAGTCAGCAAAGTAGACAAAGACATGGCTCCTCGGATAAGATGACTAACTACAGTAGTCTTGCTTTTATTGAGCTTAGATGCTGTATTAGTTCACGCTGCAGCCACTTCTTTACTTTGCATAAAGCGAGTACAAGGTCCAAAAACTACTCTAAACAAATCGCAATGCCCTTACTGTATTGTATCATGTCCTGCCCTAGCGTATCGTACTGTATATAAAAGACAGACATTCGGTAGGGGCAATTCCTAGTCACGAACCTCCTTTCAGCACAGACCAACGTATCGTTCATAAAACTAAAGTGCTGTAACTTTTTACCAAATCCGTGCAGACCACAAGACACGTTGTTCAATGGCCCGCGCACACAATGGCAGTGTCACTTTGGCGCCACCCAAACGATGCCCGATAAGTCATTTCGAATGGACACTGGACCAGACGACGCCAAGATGAATGACCAAGGAAGAAAAACTTTGGCTGTCCTAAAAGACCTACAGTAAGACAGCCCTATGGACCCCGCGAATGACACACACAGTTACTTAGCAAGAGCGCAGAAAATGCCTCAGCTTACTGTAGGACAGACAGAAAATATTTTCCCCGTGGACCTGTCATTTCACGCTGACTTTCGTTTTGCTACATTTCCGTTCTTATCGGAAAGGTGGGCAAGTCGACGCCGAGCGGTCTGCCAATGACAGCGCCACCCAGCCGCTCTCTTTCCGCCGTGTTCGCAGGCTGGTCATTAAGCCATTAATTAGTGTCTTTCCTATTCTGACTAAAAACGGCGCATTTTGAAGGCGAGAAAAGTAAATAGGCACGTCGAAGAGGCTCCCGGGTCGCTGACACACAGCTCATCAAAGAGCCAGATTTACCTGTACCCGCTGAGCGGCTAAAAGGAGATGCGTGCTCCTCTGGACCGCCCGTTGGTTCCACCGACAGCGCGGTCGTTAATAGGAGAGGCCCTTTGCCATATCGGCACTTTATTACCCGTCTCTCGCGTGGAAGTGCTAAAAACCTATTCACGCGTGCCCAACACCACACACCCCCAAAAATGGCCCACGAGAAAAACACGAACAAGACGCGCCATTGTGTCTGCCACTCAAGCCGAGAATCCAGAAACGGTCATACACCCTCCCAGCCGATTTTCGTCTTCCACTAATGACTGCCGCGCATTGTGGCTCGGTACGGCGAAAGGTGTGCGTCTAATTATGTTGAGCGGATTAGGCATCACCCAGTGTATTATTATAGCACGTACGCGCGGGCCTTGGATAATCGTCTGGTCATCTTTTCCAGTTGACCTGCAGGTGCTCGAGAGGCTGCAAATTGGCTAACACCGCGCACAAAAGAACAAGGTGCGAACAAGGATTTGCAAAAAAGACGATCTGTCAAAAGGCGTCCCGCAGGGAGCTAGCACCATTTATGGAACCTTTCAAAAACATCATTTTTCTGTACATCTGACGGGTCAGACATACTGTCGGCGAGCTGACCCTATCCACAGGCTACTCGGCATTTCCCATCCCATTTTTACACTTTGCATTTATCATAAAATCTAGCGCATTCGGCTTCGGCTTGTCAGCAAATGTCGGGCCTCGATGGGGTTCTTGAACCTTCTGCCAACTTTCGGCGTGAACGTGTTAAAGGCTGTACTGTATGCGCTACGCTCTATTCTTGGCAGCTCTTACGAAGAGTGCAAGTGGCGAGGTGACAGGATAGGAGGGGAGGCTACTGTAAGGCATTCAAAAATAGGCGTACAATTTGTATCTCCCTTTTTGGAAACGGGGGTCTTTTGGGCCCTGCTAACGTCAGATGAGCCGGTGACGCCAATTGGCAACGACTAGGCCCGTTTTGAAAAGGCACACCCGAGGGGCGTCATAGGTAAGCTCGTTTGATTATCACCTGTTGGCTACCACTCAGCTTAACGAGAGCAATCTCATCAGGGAGGTGTGCATAGGATAGAATAAGCACCCGGTCTGGTCCCGCTGCGCACTTAGCTTACAGTCGAGTGATCACCTTTCTGTTGACAGTTACACTATTCACACGAATGAGCATTTGGCCTCCGCCATTCAAGTGAACGAGGCGTATTGTCTGTATTGGGAAATGGATATTTCCTGCGCCTCATCCGCCGTCTACTAATGTAGAGACACAAAAGCTTTGGAGGACGTCGCAGGCGCATCGCCGCCTCTTTTCCAATTTTATGTAAATACTCGTACTTTTACGTGTCGTCGCCGTTTCGCGCTCCAGCGAAAAGGTGAACAATTCAGCCTAATATGCACGTATAGGCACCTGCCTTAAAAGCGCTCTCAAAGCTCCAAGGCCGTCCGTATGTGGATGTCCAGAATTTCTCACTTTTGCTAATGGAGACGAGAAAGGTAAGGTGCAAAGGCAGCGAAAAGGAAAGCCCACGCCGTGCTGATAAAAAGCTGTCCATCTCGTCTCTGTCCTCATTCCCGATTCGAACGCCTGTGAGGAGTGCCCACGGCGTGAACAGCCGCTCCTGAAGACACTAGATCATGAGAAGGACTCAAAAAGCCTGCAGCCTGCTCACAGTGTTTCTCGGACACCCGCTGATCGGCCTGCATGCAGCGCGTACAGTACACCTGCTTAAACTCGCACGCGGCATCTCATGCTTGCGCATTTTGCAGATGAACCTTCGATCGTCCGCCGGCGGGTCAAGACTCGGCAAGACCACTCTCAGGCATGCACATACCGTACTTTACCCAAAGGACATCAGTCGGCACTCACATCGCACAGTGGCAGTCATGTTCCCATTTCGATTCTAGTTTTGTGCACTTTTAAAATACATGGCACTTTCGGCGGGGTCCCGAAGCGGGGTAAGATTGCGCAGATGCTAGCACTCGATTGGCTGTTGACATATCGCGCGACTCCGCCCCTGATTTGGGCACGTGTTGGAGAAGGGGCAATTCGAAAATGGAAGAAGAGGAGGCGGCCTCGGTTGCGGGGCCTTGGAGGCGTTAAGAGGTTAATAGGCATTCGTCCATCGAACTAGACTCACTCGACGTCGAACAGGAGCAAGGACGGGCGAAGAGCCCGATGCTGTCATTTAAAGTCTACTGACGCGTGCTCAAGCCGAGGCGCCGTGTCCTTTTGTATTCTCAAAACGCGACCAGGAGGCCGCCCGAGGCTTCGTCGAGGAAGTAAGGTTCGAACAGGACATCGGACGAGGCAGCCCGCATTGTGTCCTCTCGCTCGCCTTTTAGCCAGCCGACTGTACGCCCATTTCGCTGGTGAACAGAAAAATAGCCCGCGGCCTAATATCTAGCTTTCAAGAACAAACCCGCCCGACCAAAACGAAGAATGGCGAAGATACGATCACCCGGCAGTCTCTCCTTCTCCATATCCCGACTGATCGAGGAGAACTCGAACGATGATACCAAGAGCGGCAGCAACCCTCAAATGACCAAAAAGGACGCCGGGATCAAAGGAGCACCATTCGGGCCGTCCATTTCAGCTTCTGGAGGCCTGTTTGCAGCGAGGCCACTTTGGAATGCACCAGTCGGTCCGTTCGGTCCGTTACCATTCCTTTGGCCCCCGGGAACTTTGCCGGGTTCCAGAGCTCGAATTCCATTGAACCAAGATCGACGCGGAACGGTCGGAGATCAACAAGCGGCCACGGCAGCATTTGCTGCTCAGATGAAATTGGCTTACGACATTTGCGCTCAAGCCGCTGCCGGACAAGCGGCAGCAGCGGCAGTTGCCGCAGCCGTTGGCCTCTTTCCACCGCCACCACCGAGTGCTCAACTGCTCTCTCCCGCATCCACTAATTCATCGTCCAGTACAACTTCGCCCAATAACCGATCACTGAAACCGGGCATCAAACCGACGACCAAAATAGGCACCTACTGTAACCCTGACAAGTCTACAGATGGCCCAGTGACACCAGCTTTCCAAAATTCAACCGCGGCGCGTCGACGAGGTCGCATCCCGACTTCTTTACAACAAACGATGGCTAAGCAAGACCAACCGGTCAATGAGAAAAGCAATCTCAGTTCCAACGAGTCTGGTCACAATGAGCGGCAACCGAACACGGCCCCGGGGAAACAGAAGACATTCACGTGCCCACAGTGTGGAAAGATATTCAACGCCCATTACAACCTGACTCGTCACATGCCAGTGCATACCGGTGCCAGGCCTTTTATCTGCAAGGTGAGCATGAGTGCTTTCGTATCTTTTTGGATTGCTAGACCAACACGCGTTGAAGTCTTTTCACCTCGCGGAATGATCTGATGTTAATCTGACACCGTATCGATGTCTCACTGCAGGTATGCGGAAAAGGATTTCGTCAAGCCAGTACCCTTTGTCGCCATAAAATTATCCACACCGATGAAAAACCGCATCGGTGCAACACTTGTGGCAAGGCATTCAATCGCAGTTCCACCCTCAATACTCACATGAGGATCCATCTGGGTAAGTGTGCATCCATGCTTTGTTCCGGGTTTATTCCTTCTAAAGCACCCTGACCCTGATCCCTATCAGCAATGCAGCCGAAAATAGTTCGTAAAATTCAAAAATATACGGGGGTTCCCTTGTCTGTAAGTCCGTGGGCAGAGAAGGCCAAGATATGTGAAGCCATGTTTGGAACTCCTCTCGCAGTGTGTGATCCCCTCTTTGTGTAGAGAGTTGGTGTTTTGTGTGCCCGTCCTTTCTACTCGAACAAAAGAAGCGTAGTAAATCTATCGTGCCAATCAAGTGTATGCAAAGTGTGAGTAGGGGGTGGGGTCATAGAAGCAGAAGTGTTGTTGTGCGAGGTACCTACACTCTCAGAAAATTGTGTCGTCATTGATGAAAATCCGGGTGTCCGTGAGAGATCGGTAGTTGCGTGGGCCTTGATTCCTTGTTGAGAGTGATTGTCTGATAGTAGTTTTGTCCACAAACAGCCTGTTCTATGCATGACACGCGCGCCATGTTTCGCCGTCCCTCTCGTCCCTCAGACCCCACAGTTATGCCAGGCTCCTCTTTCAGGTTACAAACCATTCGTGTGCGAATTCTGTGGTAAAGGATTCCATCAAAAGGGCAATTACAAGAACCATCGCCTGACGCATAGTGGAGAGAAGCAGCACAAATGTGGTGTGTGCAACAAGGCGTTCCACCAAGTCTACAACCTCGAGTTCCACATGCACACGCACCGCGAGGAGAAGCCGTTCAAGTGTTCGGTATGCGATAAAGGCTTCTGCCGAAATTTCGATCTCAAGAAACACATGAGAAAGTTACACGACAAATTCTTGCCCAACATGGAACGAAAAGCCGCATCCACCTCGTCGAATACATTCGAGTCGAGTGGTAGCACGAGTCGATCATCGTCACGAGGAGAAGGTGATACGGGCCAGTCTACTGTATCGCGTAGACACCAAACGACCGATTACGACGATGATGCGAATGAGCCCGATTCTACAGTAACCAGTGAAGCGGAAGAGGAGGAGGATGAAGAGGAAGAAATGGACGACGACAATACTTCTGGCAAGTCGGAGAGTGTGTTCTGTAGTGTTTCCGACATGGTTTAGGTGTTACTGTACAAGCACCCTTTTTGCTATCCAGCTGGCCATTCTGTGATTTCTGGGCGGTCCCCGAACTCCATGTGCGCTTGTCTGACATGAGCTTACTTTCCCTTCAGTATTATGTAAAGTCGGGACTGTCGTTTCTGTCCGTATCGCCCTTTTCTACCAACAAGCCCCCTGCAGTGGCTAACCTTTTGTCCGAGACTAGGCGATATTGAATGACGCGTGTGTCGCGAATCCATCGGCACGTGTTTCTAGTCTCTATTTTCGTATTTGCAACCTTTGCTCATCTTGACGTCAAATATGTAATCTTTTCGTATTTGCCTAGGTCAAGCGTGACTGATAAGCCGATAATGCGATCGTAATGTTACGCCAGGCGTGTGCTCGTGCGCGTACTGTACATGTTAGTCCCTTTTTCAGTAAGCCAATGAAGCGGTATGAAATCGTAGAGCAGACGGCGGACCAGCTGCCATCTCGGATAACATGGGTTAAATGATTTTTCAAAACGATACCCCCTCCTCGAGTCTATTAGGCCGGGCAGACGTGATGTTACGCTGTTTCCTTATTAGGCCTTGCTCGCAGCGTGAAAGGCGTCTCGAAGAAATTTATATCGTTTATTGAAAATTAGTAATTTATGTCCTAACGTGGTTGGCGGTGATCAAAAATTTGAAAGCGTTTAAATCTATGATTACATGATGACATCGAGCTTGTTTGTCGTTTGGGGGTGCCAGTAAATGTTGGTTAGTCCGAAATGGTCTTTGGCGGCTGAGGGTGATGTTTTGTGGTCGACGACCCTGAGAACGCGCGCTATCGGCCCGTTGCCATCGGGCGTGCAACGATGAAGGCGGATTTGGGGTGTTAACCCAAATTCGGTTTTTCATCACGACAACGCGTTCTAAGGACGAAGACGCGCGTATTTGGTTGAATAGAGAGGAAAATTGTGTAAAAACGATACGCGCCTCTTTATATTTAGACCAAATGCCTTGTTTGGGCAAAAAGTCGTTGACTGAGGCCGACTTTAATCTGCCTCAATCGAATAAAGGAATCGTTGATGCGACAGAATGGTCTCATGGCGAGTACATGTACTGTCTAAGTACCGGAGGCCATATAAGGCCCAGTTTATGGCCAGCGTTTGCCGTTTTTTCAAGTTCGAATTTAACGACGCGAAAAGAGCATATCCAACAGCCGAATTCAAAAATGGCACAGAAATAAAACTGCTTTTACTCATTCTACGTCGGCATAATGGCCGACACGGATGCCTGTAAACCACATAACTAGCATAGCTGTCCTTGGCGGGTATCGTGACGGCCTCAATTGAAGAATGCCTTAAACTGTCAACACCTGAACATGATGGCAGTGTAATTGAGCACAATGGCACATGGTCATTTGACCTAAGCTTTAAGAAGAACACGCAAGTGTGAGCTACTGGCTGCTGCGCCCCTGCTTAGGGAGGCCAGAGTCCGAGTCGAACACTTCAAACCTGCAGCCGGAGGCGCAGCACTGTTGCGCAATCCGCATCGCATCCAGGCAGCGCCTACAGTAACCCACTCTCCATTCATGCATGCTCGAAGGACGACACGGGCTCCATAGTCGGGGCGCGGTCGGGCCGCGATGGTCTTGTCGAAACGACAGGGCCAGGGCGATGATGTCGTCTTTTGTGTAAGAACGTATTCGACAAAATGGCAGCCACCTGACTTTGGTATTGTGTGAGACATTAGCCCATTCGCGGCTGCCGTCCATGCACTGGCACTGGCCAATAATCGTTTTATATAAAGAGGCCAGCATAAAGGACAAAAAGTAGCCTTGGTCAAAAACGGATGTTCCAAAGGACGAGTGTCAACGTGTCAAAGGATATTTGCTGCCCACAAGAAACAGCATTTTCTGCTCACTTAACCATAAAAGGCAAGACGAGCGAAAGTAGGCAAATCCCGATTTGCCAGGCAAGACCTAATCATGTACGAGGCACCCCACGCCTTCTCCCGCATCAACCAGATAGGTGTCCTCATATTGTGCACTTTGGGCACGTCAGAATTTTCCATTTGCCTGCTCCTTTTCCTTTCGACCTTTAATCCCGACACCCACCACGAGACCATGAAAATACAGATCATTGTCCTGGTCACTCTACATCCTCATAAAAGCAACAGATACACCTACCCGATGCTATTCCGCTTGCCCACTCATCATTTCAGCTTTTTGAAGGTCCTATCGCAGCTAATTAGTGCAACAGTCACGCTGCTGAGCGGGCGCACATAGACAGTCCCATTTATTTCCGATCATAAGCAGCACTCGTGCCAGAAGATTACTTACTAAAAGATAAACCCACACTTTACATGTCTTATTCGGTAAGCAAAAGAATGAAACTAACTCGAGTCCACTGTTATCTTCAAATCATACTTTCTAGATGACATTAACGAGCTGCGTCCGGGAACAGTTGGTGGTAATTCGGCACAGGGACGTAGTTGGCCGTGATAATTCTGCCTAAAAAAAGAAACGATCATTTATATAGTCATAAAGAATCATGCGAACTGCACCGCACCTAAGGTTAAGATATCCAATGCACTACTTCCCTCCTTCCTATTAGGCACAGGGCTTGGAGGACACACACCATATTGCCTACCTGAATACCATCTTCCGTGCAAAGCGTTCACAGACGCGCAAGCAGCAGCGACCGAAGCACACTTGACGTAAGCATTTCCTTGAGGCGAGGCCTTGTCCACGTAAATGTGCATCACTCCTCCGTGCTTGTTACATTCTTCCATAACGTCGTCCTTGATCTCTTGATCCCATGAGTCTCCAACTTCCCTGAAACAGCATTCCGTTCCACAAAAGTATATAATCACCACAGACTACATCGAACTTACTGTGCTGGATCGAACATATTCGACAACATGAAACACTGAGTGGCAATCGGCGGAGCGACCGCAGCTTGGACTTGGGGTTGTACCATGGGTTGGGGTTGCTGCGACATATTCAAAATTTGCTGTGCTGACGATGGCAGTTGCATCCCAGTCCCTGAAACAACAATTCCTCAAAGCTCCACTCCGTCAATTCTAAAACTAACTTACCTTCGGCCAGCTTTGCCATCAACTGCAGACGGCCAGTTGTTCCCAAATCGATACCTGTTCGATCCAGCTCATCATTATCCAATGACGACTGTCCTGCCCCGCTCGGCTGATGCTCAGTGACGTGTCCAACCTTCATAGGCCGTCCAGCTAGTTCGAAACCGTTCAGTTGTTCCATGGCTCGTTTGGCGTCCTCAGCGCTGTGGAACTGAAACAAGAATATTAGGTCATTCACCCCGAGAAGAAAGAAACCCTTATTTTGACTTACCGTTATAAAACCATATCCTCTCGAGCGATTCGTTTCTGGATCTTTCAGTAACTGAATACTGTCGATCTAAAAATGCAGCCAGAATTGAAAAAACACCGAAATGCATTTTTAGAGGAGAGGATCTTACTTTTCCAAACGGCTCGAAGATACCACGTAACATATCCTCCGTGATATTGAAATGCAATGAACCGACGTACAGTTTCATTGGACCACGGTTCTGCTGGAAAGTGGTTGCAAGCATGGCCGAAGCCATTCGGTTTTTCTCCGACTGAGTTGGCTGAACCATTATTGGCACACCGAGCAGACGCTGGCCTGCAAGCCCCAGAGCCTAAAAACATGAACATATAGGACAGGGTGGACCCTAAACTCGTGATGACAGCCCAAACATCAAATGGAAACGTACTAATGGAACAGAAGCCAGATCCCAAAACTCGATGTAAGCAATTCCCTTCGAACGACGCGTCTTGCTGTCGGTGATGATACGGACATCTCTCACCTGAAATATTTTTAAGTAGTAACCAAGGGAACATGAGAACAGAAAGAATAAACGAGTACTTTGCCAACAGAAGAAAAAAATTCCTCCAGGTCCCGCGGGCGAATACGTTGCGATAATTGCATGACAAATACAGTCCGTAAATCTCGTTCCTCAGGAGATAATTCGCCTTCAGGTGCGTCCCTGAAAAAAGACCTTCTTTTAGTGCCCATCATAAACAAACAAAAATAACCACTTGCCTCGGTGGGCTGTATCGAGGTGTAAATGGCATCCTAAAAAACAGGTATTTGTAGTAAAAACATCGAGCCCCGTGTCTAAATTAATAATACTGTATGAGCCAAATTGCTGAGCACACAGAAGAAAAGAAACTTACACATCGCGTCGCTCTGGCCCTGGTAATTTCCTTCCGGCACCTCCCTCCACGCGTCCTCTCGTTATTCCAGGTGGCGATGGCGATCGACGACGAGGCGGTGGCGGGGGAGAACGCCTTTCATAACGATCACGACGGTCACGATCGCGATCCTGGGAACGACTACGTCGATTTCTTGGAGAACGGTCTCGATCTTGATCCCGCGATCTACGATCCCTCGATTTGGAACGACCATCTCGATCTTTTGCTCTACTCGTGCTTCGTCTTTTATCACGACTGCGGCTTCTAAAAAATATAATGCATGACTTTAAAGCCAAAGATCAATTACATAAGCCTACCGTTTCTTGCCACCGCTGCGACTACGGCTCCGACTGCGACTTTTCGACCTTCGACTGGCTTTCTTTGATCTAAAAATCAACAAAAACAGCAGATTACTAACTTGAAATGGTTAAGCGCGTGTATTTGTCCCTCCCAACTATGCAATCAGTCTATCCACAGGGAAGAGATTTGAAAGAAGTCCAAACGCCACCTTGTTCGCTCCATTATTTCTGTCGACGAAGGATACGTACCTGAGGCTTTAGCGGCATTCATTTATGCGCGTTTTACATGGTACAACGGTGCTCTATAACAATGAGCGAACGTGATCAAGATATCGGCATGCCAAAGACAGAGGAGGCAGAACGACCCCGTGTAGATGATATCTGAGGGTACCATACAGTGGAGCCACAAAATAATGAGAAACCTCCATAAGTTAGAGACCTGAGCGGATTTACGGAAAGAGGTATCACAAACTGACACAAACCAACTTTCCGAAAGCGGTCATCGCCAGAGACCTTTCACCTGAGCTAAACCACAACCGCTCCTTCCATGGCGGCGCATTACCTACACAACGCACAGTAGAATGCCAGCCTATGAAAAACTACACAAAAGAACACCAAAACAGAAAATCCGAGAAGTACGGGAAACCTACCGTTCTCGATCGCCCCTTTTCTTGTCCGATCGACGACCGTCGTCACTGTTTTCGGCATCGCTTTTATTTCTTCGACCGTCCGAGCCCTGGAACAGAAAACTTTTACATCACATCGTCAGAATAAAGGTGGACTATGCCTGCAATAGATATGTATAACCTACTTCTTTAAACGGAGCTTCCAAAAGTGCTTCTACATCCGCATCGTCCGTCATTCTTCAAATGGTTCCTCCTTACGAACAAAAAACAAAATAAGATGTCACCAAATAGTTGGGCCCAAAAAAGGGGGTTCGACAAACGAAAATTACGCGTCGGAAACGGGAATATCGATAGAAAATCGAATATCGGAGTTCGGGAAATCAACCATTCCGCTTCCACTGTTTCGCACATTATACTTTTAGGGACTGCTGCTTTGATATAAGCGTAACAGTAAAAGTAAGTTGCAAATGAGTAAATTGATCTTTGCTGCTTTATTTAGCTAATTAGCAAACTAAATTCTAATCGAATTGATTTTTAACATCTTTGTCTCGCGCTTTAAAAGAACTATCGCAGGAAGGAGCTTTATATTATTTGTTTCTGAATCTCAAAGTTATATTTACCACTCGTGGCCGAAATCGATATCCGTGATCGCTCTGACTCATCAGCAAGGTTTGTCTGTGAGAAGGCGAGATTATCGGATTGATGAAAAGCCTACGCCCAAATCGATCATGAATCCGTATAATTTTCGGGTGGTCTGCGATGTCCAACACCATCTGAGTTCAATCGGATCGTCACTGCCGTCGTCGACGGTGGAAGCATTCACAGTTCATTCCAAAGCGAATCGAACTGTTCTGGCTTTGGCTTGCAGTTCAGGTAAGCTGATATAAATTTATTAAGGGAGCACTAACAAAATATATAATGAGCGAGTCAAAAATTCCTCCACAGCAAACCTGGGCCTACAGGCCTACTGGCTCTGGTTTCGCCGTCAAAGTCCGGGAAAGTCGCAAAGAAACAAGTGCCCATATTTTAAAATATCAATAACAGTCAAACATTGTGTGCTACTGGAAACTCTAACAAGCCATGGACTGCTAGGTCAGCGAGTTGAATACTCGCTGATGCTTGCACACATGGCACTTTAGATCTACCCTGTCATTAATCGCTCTTGGGCAAAACGATTATCTGGAAACTCACCTAATTGCTGGCCTGCCTTGAATTTTAATAATAACCCTATGCAGCGTCTCCACAATAAAGGATTACCCGGCCTATGAGCCTACTCATTGTCAGTTCCCTGAAGTCTCTTGTTTGGTTCAGAGATCATTTTTCTGTCATCCGACGGCGACGATTCGGTGGAAAGCGAATTCGCCATTCACTCGATCTCATGGGCTCATACTCGTCAGAAAAAGTCCATTGCTTGCATGGCTTTTAGTCCGTGCGGACGATGGCTGGCATGCGTGCTGAGCACTGGTGCCATAGAAATAGTGCCACTTGCAATGGCATTGGTAAGGGTGTGTTGAACGGTGCCGAGATGCTCACAAGGCTAAC
Source organism: Mesodorylaimus sp. YZB2_4 (assembly GCA_030248295.1). NCBI lineage: Eukaryota > Metazoa > Nematoda > Enoplea > Dorylaimida > Dorylaimidae > Mesodorylaimus > Mesodorylaimus sp. YZB2_4. Next base: position 447,474 of record JASANH010000626.1, read on the forward strand.
CTTAATTTTCAGCCGTCGACTGCCGCATCTGCCACGGCGCCGTCGCTCTTCCCTTTCAGCGAGATCAGTACAATTGATCTGAGGGTGCGTGATGACTGCCTTGGTAAGAGGTGTGCTCGATCCTTAAACTGATTACCTACCAGCCGCCATGTATAGTTCAACTAATCTTTCTCATCTCACCTCACGTTTAAAGTTGCAATTTCTGTTATAGGCTTACCGACGTGCGTGGCGTGGTATGAAACCAAACAAAAGCGCCATATGCTGGTCTATAGCAATAAGGTAAGCTTACTGCTCTGCCATAATATGTAATTTCGTAGTATTATGGCTCACTTTTTTTCAGGGTGGGGATATTTTGTTTGTGGATCTGGTAGTCAGGCGATTATCGGCTTCGTTGCAAGCTCCTCAATCGATTCATAATTTAGAAATTATTGAAGAAGCCGCTCACGATGATGTTTATCTTTTGGTAAGTTTATGTCGAATCGTAGCCATTCCCCAGATTCTATTGATGCATTTTTTAGGTTTCGGGTTTCGCGGGGACACAGTGGCTGGTGAGCCGTCATTTGCTTTGTCTCTTTATCCATCCTGCTTGTTGATCAAGAATTAATCTTTCAGGTTCCATTGGAACAAAGTAGTATGACCTTGCGCGGTACGTTTTTTCCTTGTGCTTATTTTCGCATAATTTTCGCATCGCAAATTTTAGAAACCTTGGCTCGTATCGTGCCGTCCGAATTGAAAGAGCTGAACGTGCGTGGCATTGTCAATTCGGTGCGATCTGGTGGCTGCAATTGTCTCGGTGTCCTCTATGAGGATGTGTTTCGAGTGAGGACTTGCATTTATGTTTTGTTGATTCTTGGTTTACTGTAGATCGTGCCTTTTCAGTTGTTCAACACCACGAATTTCGGAACTCCAATCATGGAGCTGCTGCTTCCCGAGAACACCTTCGCTGTGCGATACACCGATGTTCTAACGTTCAGTGTACACAAACAAGTGTTCGTGGCCTATTCGTTCAACTGCTGCAGTACGAGTGACTATGTAAGTGTGATGTAGCATGAGTCGCTGTGGCTCAGCTCGTTAAGACATTGGTCTCCAATTGCTTGCCCCAACAACCGTGACTGGAAGCCCGCAGTTATATTCCGGCTGGAAACGGCAGCCCGGAAGCCCGTCGCTGGCCTCGCATACCTGACTAGCAACTCACCTCATACTGTCAAGTGGCACCAGCGTCTAAGCATCCAGTACCAGCATTCGCTCCGTAGGCGATGGTGCTCGGCGGAGATGCTCCTAGAGAAGACGTCAAAGAGGGGGGACCTGCTGTGATATCGTGATTGCTGACAGAATAGACAAAACGGGTTGGAAGTCACGGGGAACCTGGAGCGGCACGGGGCAACAGTTTTTGGAAAAGGTGTGTAGCAGCAAGTTCTGGATTACCAAAACAATGGCGGTCATAGTAGGAACCTTTGTCTATTCACGGCCCACTATGTGCTTTTCAGGCGCCAGAAACGCGAGAACAGTTCACAGCCGTCATTGGTGAATTGCCCGAATGTCGGTTCCTTGGTTTCTATGCTTTGCCAAGTAATGATGACGAGATGGCATTGCCATCGTGCTTGTTCGTGTCGGAGACTGCGGTGTATGTGGCTGCACCGAAGTGGTAAGTCTTGCATGTATTCTTCGTGCCCTTGATTGACAAATGTACTTTTAGGACACCGCGCGAATATTTGGCCAATTTGCTGTTGACGGACAAGAAATTGACGCTGATTGAACTGTATTGCCAAGCTGTGGGGTTGAATTTTCAAACTTCCTGTTTCGATGCAGTTCCAGCTTTGCTAGAAAGGAACGCTGTGGAGCGAGCATTGCAGATATGCAATTTGTCAAAGGTAAATGGGCCAGTCTGGGGTTATATGGTCTGCGAAGGAAAGTCATCGTGTCCCTTTTTGTGATTCTAGGCTCCTCTGTACGAAATTGCAAAACAGTTCGTAGAACGAGGATTCGCATCATTCATATTGCCCCAGATCAGCTCTTGGCTGATGGGCGGATCGAGCAAGGCATCTTCGGCCAGTGAACAGACCAAGAGAGAACTTTCGCAGTTAGCGTTCGAATTGTTTTTGGAAACGTACAAGAACAGTCAGGGAATCGAGAAGAATAAAGCGGATCAGAATTTCAAGTAAGTCGTGTTAATCCTGAATTTATGGCGGGTGAATTCTGTTGGTTTCATGTTTTAGAAACTTTCTTCTGCACAACATTTGGTACGATGCCGACTATTGTATGAAAACGCTGTTGCAGCTGCGGATCTACGATAGTACATTGGCCGTGGTCAAGGTGCATGGCTTGTATGAAAGTTTGGCCAAAGAGATAATCACGATGGATTCGTGGGACGCGAATGATGGTAAAATAAAGCATTGCCATTTGGAGGAAATTAAATCACAGTAATCTTGTTTAGACGCGTTTCTATCATTGATATCTGTTCCTGGATTGAGCAGTATTCTGCTGGACTCCCGATCTACTTACTGTCATCACTATTTGGCACGATTGGAGCAGCTTTATCCGAACGTTACGCCACTTCAGCGCGTTCGTTTTTTGTCATTGTTTGACCCTGAGAAAGAAGAAATGAAGAAGTTGTTGGAGGCGGCTAAATTTTCGAAAAAGACGAGCATGCCGACTGGGTGAGGAAGGTTTGGTTCAGGAGCGAAACTTGTGAGCTCTGCGGTGGTTTTTTGCAGACAAGCGCCCTCGTCACCCAAGGCACTTGCGGAAGACGTGGTTCGTTTCTTCCTGTCGTCGCTTATCTCTTATCTGTACGATGGAAATTTATCGGAATATCACGATGGCATGGCGGATAGCAATGGTGTGTCGTTGAGCAGTTCAAAAGCAGAATCTCAAGAACCGATTCCGATAGCCTGTGGAGCTGAGCATACTTACGTGTTCGCCTCGGATGGGATTTTGTATGGGTTTGGACGATCACGGTATGGAAGCCTGGGGGATCGTGCCGACGCATCAGTTTCCGCTTCACCGCCTGTGTCGATAGTTTTTCCAGGATTGGCTAAGATGGAAGTTATTCAAGTGGCTTGTGGTGCCGATCATTCAGTTTGCTTGATGAAAAGTGGGGCCGTGTTTTCGTGGGGCTCGAACAAGTATGGCCAGTTGGGTATCGGAAAAGATGCGGCGCAGTCGACCAAGCCAATCGTGCTGGCGGGTTTTGACGCTCCGATCATCAAGTTAGAATGCGGCCAGTATCACAGCTTCGCGTTGGATGCGAACGGGAAGCCGTGGGGTTGGGGTTGGAATGTTCATCGACAAGTTGGAGCTGGAAATCGAGCGGAGGACATTTTGCGACCAACTCGATTAGCCGCTTTTGATAAAGCGACCGTGAAATCGATTTCATGCGGCTACGCCCATACTATCTTCTTGACTGACAGGGGGCATCTCTACGGGTGCGGCAGCAATTCGTACGGTCAACTGGCGCTGAATGACGTGAAGAAAACGATGACGCCGACCAGGCTCAGCATATCTTCCAGGTGTCAACCCCCGTTGGCGAATGGAAAAGAGGAGCGGTTTGAATTGATCGCTAGCGGATACTTCCACAATGTTGCACTATCGCGGAGTCGTCGGTTGTTCACCTGGGGAGCAACACCGCAGTCCTTGAAGTTCAAAGGTAACGGCATTTTGGTGTTGTTAATAAGCACTATTCGGATTGTGAGGGTTCGGCCAAATGCACACTGGCGATGAATAATAACACAACAAACTTCAGCCTCGATCGGGAGTTGAACCCACGCCTTTGGGAGCAGCTTAGCGCAGTCAGACAAGGAGCTATTGCAGGAACTACGGGTATAAGGAAGACGGAAAACTAAGAATTGCCTTTTGTTTTGTTTAGCATTACTGCAAAAGCGGAAACACCAGCAACATACAGCAGCTGCGCCTGCACCAGAGTCTGGGCCGCAACCACCCCCAGCTTTATTGAAGGGATCGGAAACCACGACCGGCGGCTCGGCGAATGGACTTATCGACACGAAGCATCTGATGCCAAGCTTGGTCGATTTGAGTGGCGTCGAAAATAAAAAGATCGTTCAATTGTCGTGCGGTTTTCATCACTCGATGTTGCGTACCGAGGATGGTCAACTTTATTCATGGGGCAAGAATTTCGAGTTTCAGTTAGGTCACACGGATAAGAAGGAACGTCCTACGCCCACGTTGGTCACGCCTATTGGTCAGCCCATCGCGTACGTGGCTTGCGGGAGTGATTTTACTATCGCTGTTGACGTCAATCGCCTGCTTTGGGGTTGGGGGAAAAATGATCTTTGTCAACTGGGCTTCGAGTCGTTGGCCCCGAATGAGAAGCACGCGATGGCCGGACGGGTACTGACCATTCAACGGCCGAATAAAGGTGGCCAAAGAACGATCCAATTACCGCAAGATGCTCGGACTTACGTTTCGAAGCCGATGCGTATCGCCGGTCTTTGTTCGATGTGGCCTTTGGAAAGCGAAAATGAAGCGGAAAAGGCCCTGAAGAACAGATATTCGCAAATGTACCTGATAAATGCTCTCAGTGCACTGAAGAATTTCTACGAGTCGGGAGAGCTTATCCAAGTGTTTAGGCAGTATCAAGCTGACGAAATGACATCGTTCATATACTTGCTGAATGACAATGTGGAAGAGGCGTGCCGAATCTTGCTGGGTGCATTGACCACGGCGGACTCCGTCGAACACGATCAGGTCGATCTGACGCTGTCATTTTTCGGCGACCTGGCCGAGAAGGCGGGCTTGGAAGTGAATAGAACGTCGGAGGTGCTACGAATCATTTTTAAGCACAGTCGGAAATTGGGAGCTATGGGGTTCGACCTGGATGGATTTGTGGAGAAGAAAATGGAATTTTGGGCTCCTGCTATCGTGAAGCTGTTAAGCGATGATCCGAAATTAGTTCCGTTGAAATTGAATTTGCGATTGTGGGCTGCTCAGATAGTCAGTCGGAGATCTGCGAAGAATCGGCCAGTGTCTTCGGGGCCAGTGCTCGGTGGAAAAGAGGGAAAGTACGCGGACGTGGCCAAAGAGGACGTGCTTCGCGCAGCTTCGTTGGGGGACAGATATTCGTACAAGTTCTCTTGTGGGCACGTGGTTGGAGAGACCGCTGCTAGAGCATCCTTGAACAGTGTTGCTAGCCATGATATCGCCAGAAGAGCTCCTCGAGTGGCCGACTACGTGCAACAGTATGTGGAAAATGTAGAAAGTTTGCCTTTCGATATTTGCCCATCTTGCTTGACCCGAGATTTGGGTCGTATTTTTAGTACTACATTGTCACAAGTTTGATTGTAGAGTCCCTTAGACGTGGTCTTTCTGTGATACCTCCTATTATTTTGTAGATTAGGTTTTAAATGTGATCTTTAATGGTTTTATGGAGTGATGGATTTGTAAAGCTGTGCATTGCATGGGCCTGAAAATGAGTTCGGCAGAACTAATTGCTAGTTAGCGTGAGCTGGAAAAATATCAGTTTGGCACATTCACACCGACTTGGACCGGGACAAGTTGAGCACAGTTTGTTTCATTACTTGTCAATGGATGGTGACAGGCAAGACAGCTATGTGCAATATTTATCATACCAGCCATGTATGCGAATCTTGGTGAGTCTATCCGAACCTAGAAAGGTGGTGGTGGCAAGTGGTCTTGCACATCTCCGTTGATGTCGTACAATCGATTTCCTTGTCTTCTGGCGGCAGGTGGTGGCTGTTCTTGTACCACTGGTTCTTGTTTTTCATCTTTCACTTTTCCAGTGCCGATGAAAAACGAGTCCAACAAGCTCGGCTGCGAGCGACTTCGTTGTTCTTCTTGTTTGGGTGCGAAACGATCCATCGAATTGTTGTTCTTCTGATCACTGCTCACCCATGAGCCGACGGGCTGACCATTGGACGACTTGAACATATTTCGGAACGCGAACGATTCGAATCGCATAAGTGTGACTACGGGGCGATGGGAGGGAAGCACCCGTGCGAGATGGCCGGATGAGATGAGACCTGGAATGGACTAGCCAGGCAACAAAACAATCCTCAGCTGCCTACCCACCTGTTCACAATGTCAGCACTCAAATACAAAGCCTGGTCGTCATGGGGTCGCACGGTTATTTTGACTGCTCGCTTGGCTGCCAGGGCATCGATTTTGACTCGATGGAATGACTAACTAAGAGGACAGAGGCGAAGCAAAAGGTGTTGTGAGAACATATGTATGGGGGCATGTCGAAATGAGAAATGACCAGTGGGACGGAGAACACAAAATCGATTTCTTGAGGCGTAAGAACATCTAATGTAACCAGTCCTGGTAGGCGTAGGATGGAGGCGGCCGACCGAAGTCGGCGGGACAAAAACTCCGACTGGAGCAAGATAGTCTTGCGACTATACCTACGGCTGAAACATCAACCCGAGGGGTTGACGTCTCCCAGCCAGGGGAGAGTATCGATTACTCTCTCCCACTCGCCATGGCCTCCTAGGCATGAGGGTTACACTAACGATAAGATCGAAATGATCTTTCTCTTACTGTACTTGCACGTTGCACTTCAGATAAGCCCCTCTCCATTTCCCACACACCCCTCGAATGGTGCCAGAAGGGGGCCACGTCGACAACTTACCTTTCCTTGGTGGTCAGGGTTCACACGACCCATAGCTTTCCTTCGAGTCATTCCACAACCCTACAATATCTGGGCTACCCCTAACCAGTACGAGCCAGCCCGCCTGTGCGAATGCATTGCTGACGTAAGATAGGATCATAGGACAAAGCTCGGCAGATATTCCTGGCCATCCTGTACTTATCACTTGAAGCTCACCGCCCTTCTCTGCACATTTCACAAAAGCATCTCACAATCAGTCAGTTCCTTCTCTGTTTTTTTCTCCTCGTACACTTCATGCTAGATCATTGCCATGACTGGACGAGTTTTCGTAAAAATTTAAAAACAAAAAGGTTGAAGGACTTTTTCGGCATGGAGCTTGATAGCAACTATTTCTGCGGTACATTCCTTTGGTGCACCGCTGAAACCGATGATTGTACTGTATTTATGTACTGTAGTTGGCACTGGTCTGGTTTGAGTGATTCTTAACGAGCTTCCTGGAATCGAATTGAAGATGCTTATATTCTTGTTCAGGATCACGTTTTGCCGGTTACAAGCAGTCTTCAAAAACCTAGTAAAAAGCGCAATGAGATCAATTTTTAAATTCAAGTCTCCCAAATGTATCCCCATTTGGACCCAAATTGAAATTTAATCCCTCGGAAGCGACCATCAAGTAAGAACGGTCAGGTCTTTTAAAATCCCTCGAAGGCATCCCCTCGAATAAACCCTCTGAGATAGTTCAAATATAAACTCTTTGTTGCGTCTCGCAAGTATTATAAAATTCCCATCTACCTCTGACTCACCCCTTTTCCCACTACCACCTATCATTTGTCTGAACCTTTCCTCTTAGCGCCAAGTAAAACTGTGAGATCAAGCAGTTGCGTCCAACATCCACTGCATCATACACAAAATCGGAAATGGGCGCTCTTTCCGACACTCTTGGGCTTGTAATCGAGTAATTGTAGATCATTATTAGGGAGTGTAAATTTCTTGGCTGGATTTGTGCTTCCGTCATGGAAAAATGGAAGGGGAAGTGTACAGAAGAACGCTGCCCTGGCATTATGCATACCAATGGCTTCGTCTTAGAATTCTCGATCGTTTCGTGTGCGCCGCGTAACCTATTCGTTTGGAAGTATCCAATAAAATATCAGCATGAACGGACGCACTGTCAGTTCCATCTACTTGATCATGATCGCCTTGTTCGCTTGCACTATGCAATGGCAAATTCTCAAAGAAAAAATCGTCGATGTGGCGATCGTGGCCGACATGCATCCGCTCGAGGTGGACGGTTTCGAACCGGAGGTGCACATGGGCCGCGACCGTCACTCGCAATATGGCGCGCTCTACGATTTGGTGAGAAAGGTGACGGCCAGCCTGCTCGGCCAGGGCTCATTGGTGCAAGATGCCCGCGTCGCCATTATGACTCTGCATAAGATGGTGGTGACTACATACGTGCACATGGAAAATGGAACAGGCGGCGACTACGAGGAAAAAATCAAAGCCATGGTTCGAAATGTCAGCGACATGACCCGCCTCCCGAATCGCAACATCATCGAGAATAAGCTTGTGCAAGTAGTGCGGGAGGCGGTGAACGCAAGTCGTGGTAACCGCCCTCACGTGCCTGATTTGCTGATTTGGATCGCTCCGTACGCTAATCTACCCAATGTCGCTTATAACGACCAATGGAAACCGATCAATCGATTGGTCGGTTTGTCGAACGGGCCAGACATTGCTATCGCTATAGCCGACTACGCATCCAACAGCAAGCTCTTATTTTCGTCCGTAATTTCGCCGACCGACCAGCCGAACACAGTCACTGAACGAACTGGAGCTATAATAGCGGCTACGCTAGAAGCTTGCATCTCTGAAGTTGATCAGTGTTACGTAAAAACTGACAGCGAGGGGTGTCTCGAGGGTGAGAACTATCGACCTGCACCCGATTCTCTTCCAACCAACGCGGCCTTTGTTAAGTACTGCCTCCGTGGTCTTGAACTCAGGAAATGCTCGAAGGGGTCTGACGAATGCAAGAAGCTTTGCGATCAGGGCAAACCATGCGAAACAATGGCGCCTGTGCTTACGCGTGGTATCAAGTCTTCGACTGCGCTGACGACGCCGTCGTCGGAGGCCACTACCACAACCGAAGCTTCCACGGAAAAGAAAACGACTTCGCCTTCGAGCACATCGACCAGTGCCCCGAGTGCTACATCAACGTCGGCTACGACTACCAGCAGGAGCAGGAGCACAACTACTGGCAAAGAAACTTCGAAAGAGCCTGAGCCAACGACGCGGACACTTCCGAACAAAACAACGCCGTCTTCCCGCACCACCACCAGCGAATCCGAAAGGACGGCGAGCACGAAGGCAACGACCGATTCTCCAACTACGACGCAGTGGGAATACTTGGGTTTGAGCATGTGGTGGTGGATTGCCATCGGTTGTGTCGTCCTCGTCCTGATCATTATCATCATTGTCATCATCTGCTGTTTGTGCACGTGCAAGCGATCTCCCCCCGTGCGCTCGCAAAAATCGGTTGGCGACGACTACTGGCAGGAACAATTCGAAAAGCCATCATCTCGTCGATCCAGCAGGGACCCTGACCGCAAACAAGGACACTCGTTGATGATGGATTCGGGGCGAATGGAAGGGTCCTTGCGAGACTCCTCGCTGCGTGGTGCTGCTCCGGAAAACTCATCCTATCGCGAGAAACCATCTCGCAGATCGGACAAACGCATTTCGACGGCGGAGGGTGAGCTGACGAAGCTGTCAGCTACATCGGCTCGCGGATCGCAAAGCGACAGCCATTCTTCCCATTCCTTCTCGCGTAAGTCTGGGAAACATGAAATCGACCCCCGCAAGAGGTATGTGCCCGTGTTGTCCAGTACTCGAGCAGCGAACTCGTCAAGTGAACGCTATCATTCGTGAAGATGTCATTCGAGTCACTGTGTCTTATCTAATCTTTGTGTGTGTACTTGTTCGTGTCAGAATCAAGGGCTCACTATCTCGAGATACTACAGACTCGCTAGACACTACAGAGACATTGGACGTATCGGATCTAACTATTACTGTCGTAAAGATAAAATGGGTTCCGAGGCTAAAAAGTACGTAAATATCCAAACAATTTTTTTGGGAAATTATTACTTCAATTTGGTCCGAGGGAGTGCAATTATTTTGAGAGAAAAATATGCATCGAAGCTCTTCCAAATACTTGATTATCTTATTCTTAAAATCGGCGCTGACACCCTTGCAGTACATACTGAGCATGTAATTACCTCGGCGTGAATAGTTCTGTCTTTGTCGTCTTCTCCATCAAAAATATGGCAGAGTATCCATGGGGTTGGCCACGTCACATACAGTATATGCTGTCGCAAGACCCACCACACAGGGGAACTATGTATTTGAGGGCAAATTATCCAAATAAGTCCTGGACTAAATTAGTATTTACTGCATCTGCAGTATTTATGACACAATCAGTGCTTTTTGAGATGGATGGGCATCATAAAATGGAAACAAAGTGTTTCTCTTTGCAACTATAGTTCAGTTGTGGCTCACCATGGTGCGAAATGAAGTTTCATTAATTCGCCCAGTCTTTTCTTGGCGAATCGACACAGCCCATTATATTGTAAAGTACAGTACGTACTTGCTCGACCTCAAATTCGGCTCATTTCTTCCCCGTAGAGCAGCCCAAGCCGCCTGTTTTGTCATGCGCCGTCTGGTTGGCTTTTTTCTAATCGCACTCGTGTGTCATGGAGACGCGCTGGAGTGGCGGAAGTTGAATGAGAAAATAGCCGACATCGCTCTCTTGATCGATACGCACCCGCTCGAAATGGACGGTATGGGCTCTGACGTAGTGGTGAATAGGCGTGATGGAATCGCTCGTGTGATTAAGGCGACCCTCGAATCTCTGCTTGTGAGCACAACCACCCGCGTGCCGATCAAAGCACCTCGAATCGCCGTCATGACTATCAGCCGAACGGCTGTCACCGCGATCGTGCACATGGACAACGGAAACATAACTGTGGCCGAGATCCTCTCGCGAACGACGCAGGCGATCCGAGATCTCGTCGTGACTCGCTTCCCATCCCGCAGCACGGTAGAGAATGAGATGGTCCGCGCCGCGCGAGATGCGATGGAAAAGAGCCGAGGCAACCGTGCCCACATTCCCGATTTGCTCGTTTGGATCGCGTCCTACGAGAATCAGTCAAAATCAGCCAATCATGTCCAAGCTATGCAGCGTCTGATCCAGCTGCCAAGCGGCCCCGACATGGTGATCGCAGTAGACGACTTAGCATCCGAATCTGGAGTCATCCTGGTCGAAGCGACTCGGAATGGAACGAGGACGGGCGATCTGGCCTATTTGAACAGTCATGGGGTCTCGGATCTACTCAGCTTGTGCGTGTCGGAGGTGGCGACGGAAGGCTGCTACTTCAGAGATGTCAATGGCGGGTGCTTCGAGGGAAGGAACTACCGGGCGCATGAAGAATCAAACCAGGCCCAGGTCAAGTATTGTCTTCGCGGTACGGAGCTGCTCGAATGCTCGTTGGGAGTGGGAGAATGCGAAAGGCTATGCGATAAGCATGCCAGATGGGAAGGCCAGTGCTCAGTCAAGTGCGCTGAGAATGACACTATCAGCTTTCCTAGCGGAACTGAGGATGAAATGCTCAAATTCTGCCCGCAAAAATTCGTTCCGTGCTCAGGGCCATGCCCATCGATCCAAAAAAAACGGAGCCGCCGAAAAGATAATTCTGCCAAGACGCCAAGGCTCAACAAGGCGACCAACGGAACTTCCACGACCATGACCTCACAATCGACCACCTCTACGTCTACGGCCGAGACCAAGACTAAGGCTACGACAAAGACCACAATCACGACTACGACCAAGACCACGACCAAGACCACGACCAAGACCACGACCAAGACCAAGCCAACTAAGACCAGCAAACCAAGCTCCAGTGCGGCGCAGTCGACGTCATCAGAGGACACAACGACGAAGGAACAAACTGAGCAGATGACGAAACAGAGAGGAGCCACAACCACTGGCGGTACCAATATTCGGACAACGACCGAGTGGCAGCTGCTTGGCCTGGGACTGTGGCACTGGATCGTAATATCTGGCAGTACGTCAGGGGTCGTTCTCATCCTCATCGTTGTCATCGTCCTCGTCGCCGTCTGCTGCTGTTGCAAGAAGAAGAGCCGCCGGTTGGAAAACGTAGAGCGAAAGCACAACCATCCGCCCTATGGCCCTCCTGGTCCGACGGCTTGGCTAGCGCAACGACGCCTCCAGCAGTTCAAGGAACCGCGCCACGATCGCAGGGATCCGTCTCGCCCACCCGGATCCGACTACCGAAGGCACAGACCCGCGCCATCGCCAATGGATTCGGGCCAGTCCAATTCGTCTGGCTATCGACGACATGGCAGTCGATAGACGGTGTATTGGGAATTTGTGTGATATGTCCATTGCTGTCTGTTTCGCAAGGTTGTGTTTTAAAAATGATGCGACGGCGGTAAGGCGTTCCTTTTCCCTCTCAAAGCCCTTGGCGTAGTAACACATGGCTGGGAGAATAGAGCAGCTGACTACGCTGTTTCTTCACGGGGTGCACTGTTTGGATATTCTGAGATATTTTCCCGTTTCCAACGAGACGATCCTAAGACAAACATCGTTCTCGCAAAACGCGAAAAAAGCATGCGTTTTTTGTCCATAAAAATTATTGCTGCTGAATCGCTGATTCGTCTGTGAGGGAGGTATGTTTTCTACTATTCAATTAACAGGCGTAGTGGGAAGATTTGTGCTGAAAAAGTAGCCTAGACACAAGTACTGTACGGCGTAAAAGGAGCGCGGACCAGTATTTGTTGGGCGGTCAGAGTGAGTGCATGGTTTACAGGAGCAATGACCACTAATCCACCGCATCGCTCTCGTATCAGTAAACTGCTCTGCGATGATAACATATTCCAAATCGCTGAAGTCCTGACAGCCCCCGCATTGGTGGGAGAAGATGTCGTGTTTCCTGCTCAAAGTAATTACCAGATCGGAGAGCCACGTTTTCAGTTCGTGCCGCCATTACCAGCTTTCCTGGCTTCATCCCCGCTGGCGACATCGCCGCCGGTTTCATTCACTCGCGATCTGGCATTTGGAACTTTGGCGGAAATGGACGGGCAATATGAAAGTGAGGGGCCGAGAAAGGACGGATGTCGGGCTGCGAGGAAGTTATGCTCAAGTGGCTCTTTTTGGGGGAAAGTTGGCTTGGTTGTGGCTGTGTTCACAGCAGTGGCCGTTGTGTTCTTGTTTAAATTGAAGGAACTTAGTTTGGATAAAGAATTGAGGGAGAAGATACTAAAAAAGTAATACTGTATGCGGTACCGTGGCGTTATGTGCAAGATGTGATGGGCCGGTGTAGGGCACGGTATTTGATGGACATAACGCGGTGATGGACGTGTATCATGGTGCTAGCACGCAAGGACACAACCTTATACGAGTACGCCCATTCTCACAAGTGCTAGCACTCTATGCCAGCATAAAGAGGCTCTGGGATTTCTCCCAAAAGCTGTCCACGTTCTGCACGGCGAAAGCTCATAGGTTCGTATAACATGAGCACGTGCATGAACACGCCACAAAACATAACATACCTACCTGCACTTTTTAGATGCTCGCGGCTGGCTGTCTCGCTTGGCGACGTCACTTCTCTCATCAGCACATCGGACGAAGCATGCCTTGCAGCCAGCTTATGCAGCTAGGATGTTGTTTCGAAACTTCTCGTCTCCAAGGCGAGCTGGAAACCGGCTGCTCTAGGTCGATGAAACCAGGCGAGAGAGAAAGCTCGCCTGCAGATCAGCCTAGGTTTGTTCTCGAGTGCATTGCGCATGTTTCCATCCAACAAAGTGGTTGCATTTGGCGAGCGCTCTTCAATACAGTTTGAATCTGCATTTTGAGAAAAATTATTCGTATTCAAAATGACCGACATTCAACCATTAAAGGACGTAAAGATCAAGTATACCCAGGTAATTGTGTGTTGGATGTTTGCGCGCGTTTTTTGGCAGAATGTCTATATTGTTTAGATTTTTATCAACAACGAATTCGTGAATTCGCGAAGTGGAAAGACATTTCCCGATATCAATCCAGCTTCTGGAGAGAAAATTGTGGACATTCAGGTACGGTAGGCTACCATGGCGTTATGTGCAAGATGTGATTGCCCGCCTAGGGCACAGTAGTTGATAGACATAACGTGTATCATGGTTCTAGCATGCAAGGACATGACCTTATATGAGCACACCCATTCTCACAAGCGCTAGCACTCTATGCCAGCATTAAGAGGCTATGGGGTTTTGCGGCGTACAGTAGGACGAGAAGATTGTGCTGGGCATCTACTATAATGTACACAACAGTTCAAGTTTGAGTGATTGCAGCCCATTGTTTGAATCGCGTTCAGCTCTGCTGAAGTGAAGTTATGTACGCAGCGCCGAGGGAACGTTCCTGTTTGTTTTGTGTGTACGTATGTGTTACTCACACCTATCGTTAGTCGCGTGTGCTCACGTCATAGCTGTGCGTATTTCTCTCGCTTGGTGGTCCCATTCATTATAGTTTGCTCAATGTAGCAGTGCTGGCTGTTATCAGATGCGATAAGCTGTTCTACACACTGATGCCTTGCCTCGATTCTACACACGATGTTATTCGTTTAGGAAGGAGATAAGGAGGACATCGATGTGGCTGTTGCAGCAGCGAGAAAGGCATTCTCCTTGAACAGTACTTGGCGCACTTTGGATGCTTCTGCTCGTGGAGAATACCTGCGTAAATTGGCCGATTTGATCACACGCGATGTCCAAGTCTTGGCTGTAAGTTTTCCTCCTCATTTTGCTCTCCGCTAAGATGCTGAACATCGACGTTTTTGCAGTCTTTAGAATGCCTGGACGTTGGCAAACCGTTTACGGCCGCTGTTGGTGATATGCTGGGGGCGGCCAAGACGTTGCGTTATTATTCTGGATTTGCAGATAAGCTGTGCGGGAAGACGATCCCCGTGGATGGAAGCTACTTCACCTACACTCGTATCGAACCTGTCGGAGTCGTAGGAGCTATTTTGCCAGTAAGGCGTTCATCTTTGGAGAACTTGCTTTGGACACTGATGGTCAGTATGCGTCACTTGATAAGCTTCTGCTTTCAGTGGAATTTTCCCTTGTTCTTACTTTGCAACAAGGTCGGGCCAGCCATCGCTGCAGGTTGCACATTGGTCGTCAAGCCTGCAGAGCAAACGCCGCTGACTGCGTTGCATTTTGCTTCTCTGGTCGTTGAGGTGAGTCATTTGTGTACCCTGTCTTTGGGTTTTCATGTTTTGATTGTAGGCCGGCTTACCCCCTGGTGTCATCAACATCGTGCCTGGTTATGGACCTACCGCTGGCTCGGCCATCACGCTTCATCAAGACGTCGATAAGATAACTTTCACTGGGAGCACGGAGGTGGGTCGTCTGATCATGAGAGGCGCGGGTGAATCAAATTTGAAGAAAGTGACCTTGGAATTGGGTGGAAAAAGTCCAAATGTGATATTTTCCGATGCTGACCGTGAGTACTGGGAATGAAAAGTGTAATGGTCATCGTCAATGCTGTGACCTTTTCAGTCGATTATGCTGTCGAAATGTCACATTTCGCTCTTTTCTTCAACATGGGCCAGTGTTGCACAGCAGGAAGTCGCTGTTACGTTCAGGAAGAGATCTATGACAAATTCGTGGAGAAGGCTGTCGAGCGAGCCAAGCGTCGTACGGTCGGTGACCCCTTCGATCCTAAGTTCGAATCCGGACCGCAGGTAATCTACCTAAGGTGGCGTCTGTAGTTAGGTGTGGTCCTTTTCAGTCGAATGCTGTCGCTTGAATTTCAGATCGATGCTGAGCAATTTAATAAGATTTTGGAATTGATCGAAAGCGGAAAAAAAGAAGGGGCCAAATTGATGTGCGGTGGTGCCCGCTTGGGCGAGAAAGGTTTCTTCGTTCAACCCACTGTATTCGCAGATGTCAATGACAAAATGCGCATTGCTAGAGAAGAGATATTTGGTCCGGTGCAGCAACTTATCAAGTTTAAGACCATAGATGAAGTGGGTGCGAAGTATTACCGCCATCAGCAGTAATGTTGAGGCTCCAATTTAGGTCATCCCACGTGCTAATGACACCCGCTACGGCTTGGCTGCGGCCGTGTTCACCAAAGATATCGATAAGGCCATCACCATGGCCAATAGCTTGCAAGCTGGTACCGTATGGTAAGGATCTTTAATCTTTCTTCATCCCACATATGTCCTACGTTTTCATATTTTTAAGGGTTAACTGCTACCACGTGGTTCAACCCCAGGCGCCTTTTGGCGGCTACAAGGAATCTGGCATCGGACGTGAATTGTAAGTGGTCGTCTTACTGCTAATCAAATAAGTGAAGTCATACTGCGAGTTTGCGTTTCAGCTCGGAAGAAGGCGTGATGGAATACTGTCAGGTCAAGACGGTTACCATCAAGATTCCGAACAAAAATTCCTAAGAAATATAAGTCCATAATTAGATTGATGAAAGGCTCGTCGATAAGCGATGGTTTTTGACTTATAGTATCCTATTTTGTTGTCGTTGATTTGGAGAGTGATTAGGTAACACGCCGATAGCACTGACCTAAAATGTTCTGATTTCAACAAACAAGTGGGTCTGAATTACACCTGAGGATTTACATGAATAGTGGAACCATATGATATGGTTATTTGAATTTGGCGCGCAATCGGAAGGAGCATCGTTTCTCATGTCAAGATCAAAGCAGCAAGCTCATTCGAAATGGACCCGTTGCATTTTACTGAATTTGTTTGGGACAGCTCGATCTTACCCTGGGAAGGACTGTGTGTAGCTGCTTCTCGGAGTAGACTAAACACTTTTTCGAATTTGTTCTTTACTTTTCATATTTCGTTGGCATTCGATAGTTCGAGTCGACAGGATTGGTCGCCCTGATCGATGCTATCCGTACATGTTGAGCAGCCTTGGCGTCATAATTGAGTGCGGTGTTATTGGTTGGGACTGAGGTCTGTAGCATTTCACCCAGCTTACTACATCACTCATGACCAAGAAACGTCCTCGCAGATGAACCGATGCCGGCCAGTGAGACAAGAAATGCTGACATACTGTGTGAATAAGCCGTGGCTTTCCCTGCCTCAACCAGGGTACACTTTCTTTGACAAGCCTTTCTACCTGTATCTAACATTTTCAGCAACTGCTGATCCTCTATACAGGTGGATATTAAACAAGACTGATAAAGCTCTCATTACAGCTGACTGTCCATCTACACGCTCACCGTAGCTTTGAGATAAGGGCAATGCCAAAAAAAGGAGTTTGTATGTTGACCCAAAGCTTCTCCGAACGAAAATTTGCGAAATGTTCACGTGGAAGAAAAGCACAAAAGATAGTTTCATGTCTAGCAATAAGAACTGTGTCAAGGTCCCGGGCACGCGTACCAACATGTTCTGTACTATTATACAATATCCAACTTTTCGAGGCAGTGCCATCTTGGCCTTGAAGTATCTTGATTTTTAAGCATCATTACACGCAGCCAACTCAACCAAACCCGATGAAACCCGGCTGACTTGTTACACAGCATAACTAGCTACCGTGTAAAGTTCCATAAACAGTACTAGCCACCAGCGATTGTGGCGCGTCCAAAAATTTTAATTTTCATCACCCTTCTTACGATTAGTTCATACCTGCGTGAGGGCATACTCGCAGTCAGTCACCTTCATCTGACATGACAGTCAGGCTCCTAAAACCAAATTTCTTCCCCCGCTTTCAGCTAGTTCTATGACGTTTTTAGCCCACCTCCACAAATTCCAGTCCAAGCACTGCATTGTTGGTATGGTAAGGCGATAACATAGCAAAGCGTACATTCAAGGCCACAAAGGATTGATTATATGCCACATTACATAAATGCCACATAAGGTAATCTTTACACCCCAGCACAAGCAACACTAGCCCGCATAAAAAGCAAATTATACATCAGGCACTAAACTACGAAGGTAACAAAGTCAGCAGGCCATTTTAGTCTTAGATTTTTGTGACATCACTCTTATTAATATACTCAGGAAGAATCGATCCTTTGTACGCATACCCAATATATCCTCTCTCAGCTTCTTACCATTTCATCCTTTTAAACATAAAAATCTATTATCAGTAAACCATTCGATCTCGTTTTTCGCAGATCTTGTTTCTTCAGGCCGTAGCAGGCGGCGGCGAAGCAGCGTGTACGTTCAATTGCTGATTTACTGGACGACGTATTTGCTGTTGATACAACGGATTAAAGGCGAAAATTGAATTCATGTCCGGAAGTACCCACGGCGACGATGGGCTCATTTGCGGGATTCCAAACACATCGTATCCAGTACCTGAAAGGGGCTCAGTCAGTCATTTCTTATCTAACGGGTACCATTTTCCCAGAAATGATCCCCTCCCCAGATGATACTCAGGCACAGAGGCTGGCGAAGCCAGCTCTGGTAGCAGCATATCAGGTCTTCGTTCCTCTTATTCACTAACCCAAAATCGATGCATTAGCAGGTGCCATGAAAAGCCCCAATTGATTAGATACGGCGGCGGCGGCGGCTTCACGAGCTTCGTTTTCAGTGGGCCAAAATTTCGGGAACTGGAACGTACCAAACTGTGTATTGATCAAAGCCGGCAAGATGACCTTGAAATTGTACGTCAGGATGTCGTGGCCACTAGAGTCTTTTTGTTGGAAGACCAGACGCTCGTATTGCGGAATTCCAAAACCCTGTTCACGACAGTAATCTTCCAAATACTAAAATGGAAAGAGCAAGTTAACAGAAGTTAAAAACAAAGAGAAGCTGTCGTGTCCCTGACTGGGCAGTTAGCGTGCAAGGCAGAGTTGTGAGCAAGGCTTGCTACTGCCATGGGGCAAAAGGGCAGATCTGTGGAAGGGCGATCAGAGCACAGCACCAGTGGCGCGTAGAAAGGTGCACGTGTGCTAAAAGGCCAGCAAGCATAGTAGTAGTGGCCGCTGTCTTGCTGTACGAACCTGTTGGTAACTGGTGAACGGAACAGCTCCAGTGCTTCCAAAGCATAGGAACTGAGGTCCTTGCACAACGGTTGCATTTGGAGCTACTTGGGGTTGTGAAGCGGCTGGTAGGAGAGACTCTTCCATCGAGTTTGCCACAGTGGTTATGGGGGCAGGAGTTGAAACAGGAACCGTGGTCGACACTGATACCGAAACGGGCACTGGATCGCTGACCACTGGCACTGGCACTGGCACTGATGTTGGCGTTGCCTGGGACATTGGAACTGCGAACGGCGCAGTCGGAATCAAAGGCACATATCCAGTTGGCGAAGTCACCGCTGGTCGCCACAGTGGCATACCAGGACCGTTCGGTATTATGACTACTCCCCCGGGCGGAGCCACCAAAGCCTGTTGCTGAGCTATCATTTGTTGCTGTTGCTGCAGGGAGACCTGCTGCTGCTGATTTATAATATAATCGTACAGGAACTGCTAGAAAGTGATCGACGAGCAAGTGTAATAGATGCCTTAGGGAACCCTATTAGCAGGTGTACAACATCTAGTGAGCAACCAAGACGCGCAAACTATTTGTCTTCCTCCCTGTCAGGGCCGAGCGAGGCCCAGAGACTGAGCTGACTGGTTTTCCAAGGATTGATACGATTAGTTCCTGAACCCGAGCATCTTATGTATATAAAGGCCCTGCTCTCTGCCTGGGTAGGTTAGTATCGAAATTATTCCCCCCTCTCGACAATCCGACGTTTGCAGCCGGCGCTATCGCTCCTGCGAGAGTCCTCTGGGTATGGCGTAGTGGAGCACAAGGACCTGACTGTTTAGAAAGGGAGCCACATAAACAGTGGATAGGAAGACTATTGCAGTCTAACTGTGGGACGCAGCCAGGTCATAAAGGGCCAGCGAAATAGCCCTGATTAGAGTTTTTACAAACTGACACACTTTGTCCATTTACAGATTGTATACTCAAGCACTTACCTCGGAAGCTTTACGGCGGGATGCAGCCGTGTGACGCAACGAATTATTAATCATCGCCTGAAAACCAGCCGAGCGCATTCCAGCAGCGCCCCGATTCACACGCGCTCCCATAAGCGGTGCGTTTCCATTCGTTGATGACAAAGTAGGGCCGATGTATTTCAGCGGAGCGCCGTTACCAACTTGACTTCCCATCGAATTCTGTCGGCTAAATCAAAAGAAGTTGTCAGAATGGTTTACCTCGGGCCAGAATAACTGGGTCGAAGCCCTGGATATGTCCCCTTCAATCAAGTGTGCAGCAGATGGTCATGACGGAATGACCATCTATCAGGTCCTTCCCTGTACTCCAACACTTACTCCAATAACGTCTGCGTATTGGCGTAAAAGTCGATGCATGGGAAACCAGTCAGAGCAGCGGCGACTGGCGTTTGTTGCATATTGAACGGTTGCGCATGAACGGTGACTGGGTCGACCGTGGTCGTCGATGCGATCGGAGTGGTCGGTGCGGCCAAAACATTGTTCATTATAGTCGGAGCCGCATACATTTGTCTCATAGCAGCTGCAATATACTCGTCATTTCCGTTGCTCGTCACACTTTGAGTACGCCCGCCGTTGGACTTTTGCAGATTTTTCATACAGCGTACAATGTTGGATTGATAAGGTGGTTTCGATAAGACGACTTCTATCGTGGCACCGTCTAACTCGCTTCCTACAAAAAAGTAAAAGCTAGGATTACAGTCACACAGACAGGCGTCCACAGCAGTGGATCGGTCCTAGCATCAAGCCTGTCATTCAATGATAATGTTTTAAAGAACAACACGGAGTTTGTTATGGGCTCTCACAAAAGGCGCCGTCTTCACAAGGAATTAAGATGCTCATATACAGTTGCACAAGCAGGCAGTACATACTGTAGTAAAATATTTATATGGCACACATGGCCATTTCCCAACATCCAGAGACAGGTACAAAACTTTGTAACTAGGTGCCCCAACCCGCAGCTCACCAAGACGCAAGATAGTCTGGTGATGTCACCCAATGAAAACCAAAACCTACTTACCATTCAATTGATCTCGGGCTCGCAGCGCTTGCTCACGAGTAGCGAAATGAACGAAAGCGAAATCTCGCATTTTCTTCACGCGCTCCACAGATCCAGCGTTTCCTGACCCAAGTTCGAACACTTGGCGCAACGTGTCTTCGGTCGTGTGGACCATCAAGTTACGCACGTAAAGAACTTTCACCTGCAATAAAACGAGCCACGTTTAGATAAAGTCGGCTGTCATTCCACTTTCACCATTAGCAATTAGGCTTGATAGGAAGGCCACAGCTATGTTTCTACTAATCGTCTGCTACTATGCTGGGCCATGGTACTGTCTAATCTCAAGCCAGGCAATCTTAAACCCATGGCACCGCCCGCCCCCCACACCCAGTCACTTACATTAGCCATAGTGGCCTCGTCGACTTCTTGTTCCGGCTCGGCCCAATCAACGGCGATCACGTTGCCCCACAACTGGATTCGATTCGGAAGCAACTTGCGTCTGGCCTTAGCCGCAGCTCGATGCGATTCGTATTCAACAAAAGCAAACCCACGATTTTTCGTTTTGTCAGCGGCCGATGGATATAAGATGACATCGACGACGCCTTCGGTCAATTTGGACATTTCGATTTTGACTTCTTCGCGAGTACGAGTTCGCGGAATTCCGCCCACGAACAAGCGGCAATTGTCCACCGACGAGACAACACCAATGTGACGACCACGACGAATTTCGTAATTGTTTAGTTCGACGCAAGCACGTCGAGCATCTTCGCGATTTGTGTAAGTGACGAAAGCGTAGCCTCGATTTGAGCCACTGAAGTCCATCATCAAACGCATTTCGTAGATTTGGCCGCACCGCTCGAACAAAGGCACCAGCTCGTCCTCGTAAATGTCGCGCGGCAATTTTCCTTGAAAGGAGAGGTAATAGTGATCACTTGTCAGGCTAATCGTAAGCACGCTGATGGACTTACCAACAAAAACTTCGCTTCCACGTGGAGGCAATGGCAAATTCCATTCGGATGGAGCGCAAAATTTCCTGAAACGATGGATTGATCAGCTGGGTGGTCAGTGGTCTTCATCCCCTGACGTCATAGGATCCCGACGATCACTCACGGCTGACATGGACATGACTGGAATACGCCGAGATCGCTCTCTTAAAGCCCAACAGATTCGTTCTTCCATCGACTCTGCGCGGGCCTGACTTTCACACGGAACACCCTGACTTCCCTCCGAGGTGCAGTCTTACAAGGCATCCCATCCTCCACCCTCCCATCTCGACTTTCACAAAGCTGGATCCTCTGCACCTACTCATAATTCTATGGGATGCACAGCCCCACTTCGCACTGACTCACTCCCTGATCGACATACCTCTGTCCATTTTCCTTAAACAATCGATACCCGTAGTTGGTGACCAGGGCGTCCAGTCGAGCTTGCTGTTCGTCGCTGATTGGAGTATGGGTCGGCGAGTCGGAATCGGTGTTTTGCGATTGAAACGGTGATTCTTCGCGGCTCGTATCGTCGTACAAGATTTGCGTATCGCGTTGTCCGTTGGCCATTAGAGCCTGATCGTTGATTATGCCATTCATTGCAACGGTATTCGGTTTTGAAGCCATCGATTCGAATCGTCTGCAAGAAAAGGTTTCTGTTAAGTGTCGGTATTTACTGACTACAGTAACATAGAGTATAGAAAAATGCCTACAGTATGCCGCGGGGAATGCAATCTCGAGACGTCAGTCAATCAACGAGATGAGAACAAGGACGATTTACGATTGACGGATTGAACGGGTTATGCCCAAATTCGGAAACGCTCTATTTTAACGAGGAACGGCTATCAAATCAAAAAATCTCCACATACACAAATCATAAGGCAAACCCCGCGGCGGCCGGTCGAGTGGGGAAGTTGCGAGACTGGATTTGATGATAGGCTGCGATCAACAAGCCAGATAGGCCGTAGGTAGCGCCCACATAATTATTTCAGACGTCAGAGGGTGTACGAAAGACAGCCGTACTAGACAGTATACTACAGTGGAGTACACGAGTCCCTATATGGAAAGATAACAGGTGGAGAGACTTCGCGCTGCTCGCTATTCGATAAACACCATCCGCGTGTGTACAAAAGATAAGAAGTTTCGGGGCCCGACTGACGAGCAAGTTACACGGGCAAGTACGAAGCACGATCTGTTTTGTAGCATTTCAAGGAGACCAGAAAATATGCACTTGGGATCATATCAGTTCATATTTTCAAAAGCGTCTGATTTAGCGCTTGATACAATGACGTGTGCAAACGCATACCGATGCAAACTGATGGGCGCGCACGAGTCCGAATGCGATTGAAGAACGAACCCGGAGAGACAACGTGCTTATTGCGAAAGCCAAGATGGATCGAGGAGTGATGTGCTGATAGCCAAAAGCAGGGAACATTCCTCCCTGAACGAGATAAGGCCATACAGCTCAATCCCTAACAGTCCGCAACTCTAAGCAGCCCATATCGAAGAAAACCGGGGATAAATTCCATAACCAGAACCCATATCCCGCGGAGCGTCTCCGCCTGAACATGTACAGCCTGCGCGCGCTGGCCATTGGTCAGCGGGTAATGACGAGGCGCGAAGTCTCGGTTTCCCATTTAGTCACTATCGGAAGTTTAAGTACAGCTGTGACGTCAAAGGATTCCGCCCAGGTCGAAAAGAGCAGCAGGTGGGAGGGGGCGTCAGGATTTACAAATATGGGAATGATGTGATTGCGGAAATGACCGAACGGGTTGCGAACAGGAAATGGCAGCATAGCATAGCATAGCATGGCCGAGTATCGAAAGTGAGGCCACCAAGCCCCGAGTCCGCAGGGTTACCAGCCTGCCTAGGATGAAGCCGACCCTACAGCACACAACCTCACTATTGCCAAGTCGACCTTCACTATTGCCCAGAAGAGCCAGAATTCAAAATCTAGTCAAACTGGCCCGAAATTTTAAATTTCTCTCCCGAACCTCATCTGAACTCACCTATGTATCTCCTCAAAGCCAAACAATCTCAAAATCACCCCTAGGCCCTTGCCCATCACTAGCATTGATTATTACCTCTGCCATAATTTCGATGAGTCGATCGGCGCGAGAGTCATAATGCGATCGAAACAGGGAGCAAAGTGACCAATATTTAGCATGATGAAAGCCAAAATAAAGAAATTTGAATTCAAATTTGAATTAATTAACAGTAAGAGCAAAGCAAACACCAATATACTGTTGCGAGACCGCTCTCTGCCTGCCTATCCTTCGAAAATGACCCCTCTTCGTCGCCGCGGGTTGCGCGCTGTGTGGTGCCGTGGGAAAGTTGATCAAACTCTTTGTTTCATGAGTTTGTTGTTTCGCGATCCCAAGTTTGACTGAGAATTGCAAAAAGAGAATCGTGTTTGTGCGTTACGATTAGATCCCGCCCCTTTCTTTTAGATTCTCCTAGTAGTCCTAAGCTTCGATCACCGTCCATGCGTGTCATCAAACGTGACATTCAAGCGTCGGAAGTGCATTCTTATCAATCATGGCCCCCATTTCCGTTCAGTCATGCGAGTGAAACCAAAGAATTCATGGGCTGCATGCAGGGTGCACTTCGCTGATGAAAAAAGTTGAACTCACATGCACGTGTATAATGAGTCTTGGGAAATATGTAGTATCTAAGATTGCACCGTTCGGGCACTATTTCGAGTTTTTAAAAGCATTGCCTATCTTATCTGGCGGCAGTAAGTTTAGCCTGCTCATTGACTGTGAAGTACTCACGCACGTGATGAGTGGGATGAATTGATAAACTTGGCTTTTGATAGAATTGGACAAGAAGTCCTGTCCGTCATCAACTCACAGCCTGCGCGCAGGCGGGCAATGAGATAATAATGAGCGCAATAGAGCGGTTGCTTGCTCACATATCATATAATCGATGCTTTATCTGGAACCCACACATTTTACGACACAAAAGCTTTGACTATCAAACTGGTGGAACAATCCTTATCACAAGATTCGTAAGTTCAAGATGTGCCGCTCAATGGCCAAGTGTGGTCACAAGATCGCAGTCACTTTTTCGAGCCACTCATTTGCTTCAGACGTTGCTTCGGGATCAGGTAAGGAGCCGCCTTCAGTTTCAAAGTTGGTCCTCGCCGAATCGATCTCGGCATCAGGTCCTCATCGACCACAGTTTCAACAGAGCCATCGTTATCCTCGATTATGTATTCGGCCATTGCACTCACACTGACCAAGGCCACCACGAAGACCAGAGCCAGCATAAAAGTTATCTTTGACATTGCTTGCGCGGAAAGACTGTCTTGTCTCGAGTCTAAAGCAGAAGAAGCTCACAAGCTAGGACGTCTAGAACAATGGCCCCGTGCACTAACGGCCTATTTATGGCTAAGATGAGACAAGGAGTGAGAACGCTGTCAGCTAATGAACCGAGCGGGTTCGTAGGTGCTAGGGCAATACGGAAGCAAAATATATATGACTAGTCAAAGCCCAGCCAACCCGTGCCCAATGGCTTATTCGTTTAGACAAGCTTACAACAAATTAACAAGGAACAGAACGGAAGCCACAGCAATGAAGAACAGACATGAATGCGCCGAGACCCCTGATTACTTACTTGACCACTATTATCTTCCGCTCGTTCTAACCCGTCTAAGGGGGCTTGTTTTTGACGATGAGAAGCCGTGAAAGTGAGCACGAGCAATGAGAACTGAGCATTTGCAACAACCCTAATATTCAGCTTATTTCGCTCTCCTGACTCTTTTTGAGGCCGGCAAGGCGAACATGCAATTATATGCACTCGATTAACCTAATGTATTGGAAAAAGTAGAGATGACGTGAAGAAATAGTAATCGTTCTAGAGAGCTTGAGGGCCTCAAATTGTTTATAAAACGCGTAATAGTCTCATGTGTCACACAACAGAGTGTCATCGATTTCCACACAGTGTGAAAAACTCAATCCGACAACACAAACGCCCGCTCACGTCGATTCCATCCTCCAGCTTCCGCTTGGCGAAGATTTTAGCTAGCTCGAGTATAATTATATCAGATCGGACACGCAGAACTAGGCCACTGATTCGAGTAGGCGTCCCTGTTAGTGACACTCGGTCTTTGGAGGCGACCACCCATTACGGGCATGCACCACAAGATGACTGGAATAAATGGTGACTAATTTTGGAATAACCTCTCGATTTTCAAAGCAATTAAGGGCAATGAACCTTATTTTAAACGTTTCCAAAAACCACAGAGGATTGCATTTCATACGCGAGTATGATCAAAACGGACTAATGACAAAGAAAAACAAGAAAGCACATTACCAAAACTGTCATCGCACTGCGCATACGGCCTCCAGCAGCACTTGATAAGGTGATTTGAGGCCTATCATAGGTCGGCTCGAACACACCGCACTTGGGGAAATTGGATGGAGGCACGGGCATTTGATCGCGTTCACCCACTCGTATCGCAACGGCCATTCAACTCATGTGGTGGATCATGATGTGGCAATGCATCACCCACCAACCAGGGTTGTCAGCCTTGAATCGCAGGGCCACATAGCCGCCCACGGGCAGAACGACCGTGTCCTTGAAAACGGGATTTTTCAGACTCATATCGGGCACATTGCCATTGAGCCAGCTAGAATTAGCCCATCGCAAATTGTCACATTGCTCCCCAGAATTGGCACACGGAACGTCTTGATTGTTGGTTTCCAAGTAGCTCGTCGTTTTATTGTATTGAGCATATCCCACCTTAACCACATGGAAATGAGTGCCGTGCAGATGGACTGGATGATGGAAACCGTCTTCCATGACAGCACCGGCTCCAGCGTTGTACAGAGTCAGTTGCACAATACTGCAGTAGCGTGATATTCAATGTATACGTGCACCTAGAAGGATAATTTTAAAAGATAGGCTGGCGAAAAGAGAGTATCACAGGATAACACATTGACCTAGCCTCCGTGGCTTCGTGCCTGTATCTCTTGGACAGGGACTATTCTTTTATCCAGCCTCCCTTCTTATCAGACTGCAATGCATTCCCCCTTATCTATTACCTGTTTTCTTTGAGAATATACACGCCCTCCACGTTACCGCATAGGCCGCGTGTACATTCCCAAAGAAAACAGATACTGTAAATCACTTTGATTTCCCGGTACCCAATTTTCGCGGTTCTGGACTTTTGCAAAATTTCGCGTATACAAATTTTCGCGGAACAGGCTGGAGTTGCGTACCCGGGTATAAATACAAAGATATTGTCTTTCAGGCCGATGCTTTTAATGCGTAAATTATTGGCAAAACAGAAGGCAGCTTGGCATTCAGCTTTCGATTATTTCTTTGGAAAGGTTCGACATGCCAAGCTGAGGGGCCTGGGAGATATTTAAGTTCCAAAATTTTATAAGGATGTACGCAGGGCCGTAATAGCTTCTAATTTCTCTATGATTTAAGATGACAGAATAAGTATAGACGAAAAGACGTACCCAACAAAGAGTGTTAAGACAAAGCTGTTTTATGAACATATGATAGGGAAAAAGGTCGGTAAGGCCACGAAGGCAATGCAAGACTACTGGAAGGAAAAGCTGAGAAGCGAGCAAATGGATTTTAGCTTATACTGGAGATTAAATAAAACAAAATACGTGGATGGACCATGGGATGGACTTACACGCAGTATACACTTTTCCATGCTTCACAAAGCACCAGAAGTAAGATTTCGCACTTCTCGGAGGTCGATGCAAATTGCAAGTATTGTAGAATAGGTCTTGGTCTGCTTAAACATGAAAATGTGTACCATGTTTTCGTTCAATGTTACGAGCAGAGCTCTTCTGGGAACGGGTGCAGGGCCCATTGCGCGAGATTGACCCGTCTATAATGGCCAGTGAGGAAAATAAAATTTTTGGCGT
Organism: Mesodorylaimus sp. YZB2_4; assembly: GCA_030248295.1. NCBI lineage: Eukaryota > Metazoa > Nematoda > Enoplea > Dorylaimida > Dorylaimidae > Mesodorylaimus > Mesodorylaimus sp. YZB2_4. The sequence goes on from JASANH010000626.1 coordinate 474,944, forward strand.
GACAAGTAAAATTGCGACCATGTCACCTCAATCGAAAACATGGTTGTGCAGTCAGCACAGAGGCGTATATGATTTGCTCGAACCGATTTGAGGATAAAGGTGATGTAGTCAATTTATGGGACTCCTTGCTAACACGATTGAAGGTTTTAATGAAACGAGCTAGGTATATACTGATCGTGAGACCAAGCATGTTACAAGAACGTTTGGAAAAGTTGCTATCTCTAAAGTTTTTTGAGTAGATATTTGGTTTTTTCCCTTTTTCAATGTTGGGGCAGGAAAAACAGTGTTTGTGCGATGTGATATATGTTATGATGTTATGTGGACGAGTTTTTGTGCTAACTGATGAAATTAGTGAGTCAGGTGGAGGATTGATGCGCGACTTGGAATATTGACTTATGGCTTCTCCTCTTTCGTTTTTTGTGTCGATGAGGTCTGCAAATATTATTAAAATCTGAGCGGGGAAAAAACTGCATCAAATTATGTCCCAACGGGGGTAGCTAATTGGCTGGAAATGTTTTGCTGCGCTTTAACGGCAGCAGCTTATTTCTGGCTGGGGCAATGAACTACTGTAGTACTGGAACGTGTATGCCGTGCCGTAAAAGTGCCCCCATGGGACATAAAATTTCAATGGTCCAGAAGAGGTCATACCAGTATTCGAGGGAGACACATTCGAGTGAGACTTCAACGTTTAAGATGGAGCCAGTACAATTTTGGAACTTACGAGCAAATTTTAGAAGCGAAATTCTGGATAAATTTTCGATTTACACGCAGAAAGATCTTCAAAATTCCCTCAGCCCCGGGGTCAACTAATCTAATGATCAACTTCGGTCATGCGAAGCGAAACCACGGCAAGATAAAGCTGCAATTGCAGCTGTTGCAGCTCAATCTGCAGTTTCTGTCGCAGGGTTTCGTCCACCTTCCTCGGAGCCGCAGAGAGTGCACTCAGCACACGGCTTCCCTGTTTCCCTCGGGTGCCTAAATCATTCCTAGTCATATCGTCGAGTCTGTTTGTAGTGTGGTAGACTTACTGGCGGAAGTGGTCGTAGTCCTTGACGGTTTCGCGGCACAGATAAGCACATCTTGACTCTGCGCTGGCAGGTCAATTTGTCGCATTCTTCCAGATTTTCCAGTGGCCGATGGTACTTGCGGCAGTTACGCACGACCACGTCAGTCATCATTTCGACGCTATAATATCTCCATCTAGAAAGCATACGATAAAGCCCACGAGTTTTGGCAGTTGGGGCACCAATGGCGGCGACATTTGGGATTTTTGCACTTAAACGTTTTCAATTCGTCAACCAGAATGTCGATCTGTTCGGCGTACCCGCAGCCGTAGAACCTGCAATCATGTCTGATCTCGCTGGCAAAGTCCAAAGATACACGCACAGATTTGGCAGCTCAGCCATGGCACATGCGCGGCCTTGTCGAGTACCACATCAACACGGGCACTCCTATGACGCACGCATCCGGAGCGGGAATCGAACGGCCGATCGAACGTCAGAAGTGAACTGCTGTCGAGGCAGATCGAACGAATGAAGCAGCTCGCAGAGGTGAGCAAGCCTCGTGCTCTCTCAACTCGAAAAGGGAAAGTTTTCTTGCAGGGCAACTTCCGAACGGTGTACGAAGCGATGCTGACGAAGGCGGACGGATCAAAGGAGGCTGTGGCCGTGTAGGCGTTGGACCGGGTGATGAACGAGGGCGAGGGAAAGTTGGAAGACGCTCGAATCGAGATGCTGGAAGAAGCCCGAATCATGCGGGACGTGAGTGGACACCCGATTGTGGTAGCGGCGCTCGGCGTGACCATCGACGAAGAACATCCCATGACGTCATGGAAAATGTGCGCGGTAAATGCGTGACCGAGGGCTTTCAGGGAACAGCCTGAAGAAGCTGTTGCGGCGCGACCCTCCGATCCCATTGGGCACCAAGATGCGGTTGGCCAGCGAAGCGGCGGCGGGCACCAGACACATCCATAGCAAGGGTGAGGCCGTCGTTCGCCGCTCTACGCGGCTCATCTACATCTCGTCCCTTTCAGGCTACCTGCACTGCGACGTGACCGCTCGTAACTGCTCGGTCGAACTGAAGGGGACGTCACTGGGGCGTCTGAAGATCACGGACTTCGGGATGGCCAGGTTCGTCGGCGGAAAGAAGGAGTACCGGCTGAAGAAGGCGACTCAAATGACAGTGGTGTGGTCGGCCCGAAACGTTGAACAGTCGAGTGTGTACGGTGAGTCGGACACGTGGAACCTGGGAGTGCTCGTTTAGGAGGTAAGAATTTTGGACTCGGAGCGCATCGAAGCTGGGGCTGACTGAAGTTTGGTCTTTTAGATCCTAGAGAACGCCGCAGCCCCGTACGACGAAGAGACGGAAGCGGGAGCTGAATTCATCCTCAATCGACTGAGGGAAGGCAAGAGACTCGAGACCCCATCCGACGCGGCGCCTCCAGTTGTCGACATCGTGAGGAAGTGCTGGAACTTGGACCCGAAGGAACGGCCGTCGACAGCGGAAATCGTCGAAGTGTTCAACCGAGCAGCGACGTGAGAGCGGGCGAGAGGCAACACCGATCTGTGATCTGAGATCTGTGATGAGAGAAATCTGTGGAATGTGTGGTCTGGCGTGGATGCTGCCTAAATGAGTGTTGAATGATGGCTGACGTAAAAAATGTGATGCAGTGGGTGTCTGTGACCGTTTGTCATGACCGAGAGTGCCCGGTGCAACAGCAGGCAACAAGATGACAAACGTTACGTGTGCACTAATCAAGAAGCAGGTTTGCTCATTCTGCTGTCACAAACGGAGCTTGATATGATTGAATAATGGATAGTTTGATGGCTTTGCAAGATTTGAGACAAAGGCAGTTCAGTATGCAGAGTCATAATGTGAAAAAGCAAAGTTCAACTTCAAGCAAAGACAAGAGAGAGACAAGAGGACAATTGTACTATGTAAATAAAGCAGTCGTCTTACTGGCTGCTATGGGATGTCCTTGGGACCATAATGGACTAACTGTTAATCACACACAAATTCTTATCGAAGGGCCTTTCCAAGCAGTCCCTTCGATAAGGATTTGTGACCAATCAGCCAAGGAGTACAAAGAAATGCTTCCGATGATGAAATGCTCGATTTATGAAAGACGGCTCCCTGGCCGAGGCGCGGTTGGATATTAGCGAGGAACTTACGACTTCTTTCCTCGGCGCCAGACTCGTAGTCGAAGATCCTCGACCATTCGAAGCCTGATGCACTTTTTCAGCCACTCTTCTTCCAGATGCGGGAGCACAACAGCCTAAATGACCAAACAATTTCCATTCCGAGGTCAAATTGTCGGTTTATCTTACCAGCTCGGCAAAAGCGTCTCGACTCAGCTTGTCATTCGGCGGTAGCGACCTTTTATTCCTAACACCTCCTAATCGCTTACACATGGGGATCTCGGGTGGCACAATTATTTGAGAGGGACAAAGAGTGAAGTGCGGGGGCGGCGAATCAGGCTTATCGTTAGTTGTGGTCAGCGGCACGTTACCGGCCTCGTGGCCTGGTTGGTTAGGCGTCTGCCTCTCACGCCAGGTGCGCAGTGTTCAACTCGCGGGCCGGTAAATCATTTCGTGTAAAATGTGTCCCTTCACCCTCGAGTGCGCATAAGCGTTTGGTGATGTGGTAAAACATGAACACGTGGTATTCAACTTATGCTTTCGCAAGAGCCCGTAGAACCTGACACATTATTGTTTCAACACATTGCAGTGAAGTAATTTCGACTGGAATTCGAAACTGGACGAGGACAGTGCAATAGTGTCTAAAACTAAGGATATGAGAAAAATTCTCGTTTTGTCTGCAACTTTCGCAAAGAGAACTTGATTTTGGGAGTGCCTTGAAGCAGTTTTGAATGCGGTTGAATGAAATAATTATCAGCGGTCTTGGGCTCAAACAGATGAAAGCATGCGTTAGTCTGAAGGCAAGTCTGTGATCTTCAGAGAGCATGCTGTGGCGCATCCACATAAAAAATGTACAGTACGGGTACTATTGTATACTTCGTAGTTTCGCAGCCCATATCACTGAAAACTTATGCAAGCATAAAGAATGCAAAAGCCAGAGTCGTATAAATTACAGAACTAGCAATAACTCTAGTCACCCCGGCACTCTGGGTACCGGCACTCTGGGTAGTCGCTGAAGTGGTGGTACTTATAGCTTCATAGACTGGTTCGAATACACCGCACTTTGGGAAGTTAGAAGGCGGCTTGGCCATTTGTTCGTGTTCACCCACCCGAACGGCCATTGCCATCCCGCCCATGTGATGAACCATGATGTGGCAATGCATCACCCACCAACCGGGGTTGTCAGCCTTGAATCGCAGCACCACATAGCCGCCCACTGGCAGAACGACCGTGTCCTTGAAAACGGGATTGTATAGGTTCATATCGGGCACATTGCCATTGAGCCAGCTAGAATTAGCCCATCGCAAATTGTCACATTGCTCCCCAGAATTGGCACACGGAACGTCTTGATTGTTGGCTTCTAAGAAACCAGTGGTCTTGTTATAATGTCCATAGCCCACTTTAACCACGTGGAAATGAGTGCCGTGCAAATGGAGAGGATGATGGAAACCGTCTTCCATGTCACCACCTGCTCCAGTGTTGTATAGTACCAGTTGCACAACATTGCCCAGCGTGATATTCAACGTGTACGTGCACCTGCAATGATCAGGCATGTCACATACGAATGGGAATGTTGCCCTATTAGTATATTCCTCGCCATTATGTAAGCAGCTATGCGGCGAGGGAATGCAACACATTTTTATTAACAGGCATCTGCGCACAATATCAGTCTAATGTGTCATTATTATCTGATCTTAAACTGACCACTAGTCACAGAGGAATGCATTGATGAACTCAAACTGCAGCTGTCTTTTGCGTAGCCTGTTTGTTTGGCTAACGATAAGAATTAAAATGCACCTTGTCTGTTTTCTTATCGCCAGGCTCTTCTGACAACAGAATTGGCACATGGCGAGTCAAGAGTGCTAAAGAATAAAAAATTATCTTACCATGTCGCGCTCGCGCTGCTAACCCAAGCTTTGTCAGGCATAAAATACAGCTTGCTGGATTGCAGATGCTTATACGTAGCGCAACGTACTGTATTGCCCATTGCCATGACTCCGTGACGGGAAAGCCATGCAAATAGGGTCTATCACGTCCCTGGACTCCTGCGAAGAACCGCAGAAACAAGCACCGCGGGCTCAGGCCACACTTACCAACTGTTTCTTGTTCCTTTCCAGTTGTCTTCAGTGCACGTGTACATGACCTTGGATTCATTTCCATGGTAGAAGTAGGGAGGGCCCTTCGGGTACTGGAACAGCCACCCGTTCATCACGTTGTCATAATGAAAGTTGAGGAAGTACTCCTCGAAACCTTGATTGGTGGTGTACGATTGTTGAAGAGCCTCCGTCTGTGCTTGACCAACGTACTGCATCTGCTCTACGTTCATGCAAGTTCTGTTGAATCCGTCCGGGAAAGACGGGAACGGGCAGTTCACAACGGTGCAGGGGGAGGTGGCTGTGCAACGGGTGTGCTGCACATCGGGTGTTCGAAAGGAAACCTCGTTGCTGTACTGAATCTTCGCGAGTCCATAGAAAGGTTCCATGCGATTCCAATAGTAATCGTAGTAGTCCAAGGTCTCGACGATCATATAATAGACGCTTCTGTCCGCTTTCTCTTTCGATATGAGCAGGAAGTCGTACCTCTCGCCCGGGAAGAGTATGATAAAGTCTGATTCCACACCTCGAATGGGAGCACCGTCGGTGGAAACCACCTGCAGCTTATGGTCCTCCACGCTGACCATAAGGGCGAGGGCCTGACCAGCGTTGATCATACGGAACAGGTAGCCCTTGCCTCCTTCCTTAACTTCGTACGTTTCTACGTCAAGTTTCCAGGGACGAGTGAGGATATCGGCTTGATTGTACCAGCCCTTCTCGTTGACAATAATGCCTGAGAAGGGATACGATCCGCCGATATGGGACCCATCGATCATTCTGGTCGGTCTCCAGCACTCATTGTCATTCTCGTATCCATATAAGAACTTCATGGTGCGCCACAGATGGTTATACCAGAGATCTGTGCCAGCAACCGAGTTCCAGTCGTACAGGATCAACGAGTATTCTTCGTCAGGTACCAGTGATCGGCCGTCTTGCAACAGTACACCTCGATTTTCGGGCATGACAATGAAAGCCCCAAAAACACCTTCAGATCGGTCCGAGCCCAAGTGGCCGTGGTAGAAGTGGGTGCCTGGCGTGTCCGCAGTGAATCTGTATTCGAAATCGCTTCCCGCTGCGATGGGGCATTGCTGAATCAGGGCCACACCATCCATGAACCACTCGTTTTTCTTATCCATGCCGTGGAAGTGGATGGTTATGCCTTCCATGGCCAGTTTGTTGCTGAGCTTAACTACCACCTCGCTTCCATATGGCACCACCATCGTCGGGCCTGGCACTTGGCCATTGATCATGATCATGCGTCGATGCTTACCGTCAGCCTTGACCACTGAGTCAAGATCGACGTCCTGAGACAAGCTGGTAGTTGCATTGCATGAGAAATGCTGGTCAGAGATTTTTGCCAAGTACTGACTTTGACCGACGTCATAAGTGATCACGGTGGCTAGTCCCGTTTTCTTGTTGAACAAAGCCATTGTTAGCTTCCAATCAAGCTCGAAATTGTAGACGAAAGTCTTCTGGCTTGTGTCAGGCATCACCAAAGGTTTTCCGCCTTCGGATGATCGAAAACATAGGAGTAGAACAAGAAAGTTTAGTAGGCGCATACTGTAGGTGAAGGTGATAATAAGCAAAGTGAGCAAGACCGTAAGAGCACCTCGCTTAAATACATCTGCGCCTACGAGAGCAAGATGTTTTCAAGTGGTTTTAAGGTTATCACTGTTGACGCAATCCTTTTTAGGACTCTTTCAAACAGCCATGTTGCTGACACGTCGAGTCAATTCGTCACGGCATGTTTTCGCCTTCTGCTATTCATTCCTTGCGGGCTCACTTTGCCGAAGCACATTTTTGTGGTTTTTACTTCTAAATTTGCGCAGATTCGCACCGCTTTAACGAAATCTCTAGGTTCACATTTACGCGTCAGTTGGTACTGTACATTTGCAGTGGGATTTCAATGCTATATTGCATCACAATCAAGCAAGATTTAGTTGGCTTGGGCTGTACAACAGAAGTCTTTGGCACCCTCGATACGTCCCACCTACGTCAACTGCATGCCTAAAAAAACAGAGGCAAGGTGCTTGTCAGTTCTGTTTACATTTAGCCATTTACTAACCCCCTCAAGTTAAGCAATTTTCTGCGTCTACTGGTTTATCACCTTGTTCGTCACTCTTCTGTTTCATCGAAGCGAATAGCTAAAGTTTATCGGTGCTTGATTTGACCTAAAGATAACATAATTCCCCTCTTTGAGCCATGTCATGTGATTGCACTGAAGTGTTAATTGCACTGCAAACAATAAGATTAAACAATGTTTGCCCAAGTTTCTAAAATTTGCATTGGAGCTCACGCATCGAATCGAAACTACAGTAGGTCATGCTTTGGTTTTGGCAAGAGTTCTAGAGGTGTCAACAGACTGCGGGATTAACAACAGCAATCTTACACGTGATGCTGTTCACACTTGTTACATCAGCATAAACACTGATATCGAGGCGTGAGGGAGCGGTGCTCACTGATGTCTTACATTTTAGTCTAACCCACCCAAATTCGAGCCGGTCACACACGTTTCTGGTTTCCTCCCCAATCACGTGTTTGTTCTGTCTCGATTCGACATGATTGGAAAAAGAAGACGGAAAGTGGCAATCGAGATCTTTTCCTGTTCTCCCTTTCTGCTCCAACCGTGTGCACTGCTGTTTTTATGGCGTTACCGGAGCATGGTCGTTAGAGGCTACCAAAGCTGAACTAATGCAGCTGTTCAAAGAGTAAGAAACGATAGGATTCTAGTTGCCATGCAGTGCTCGGATTTGGGGCATTTCAATAAGTAAACGTTTGTCAATACTTGAATTACTCTTTACTCACGCTGCTCTGCACACTGATACCATTGCGAGACCTAGTACGTGAGGTATACGGTACACTACTCTGGCAGGAATGCAGGTTGTGGTTTATCGCATGCATAAACCCAAATAGTAGTAAATAGCTGTACCAGCCGCAAGCGTAATTGGAATTTTAAGGGATCGCAGTTACAGGACACCGTTCAGATTGATACACCTCATAAAGATAACTTCTGTTTGCACAGAGTGTGATGGGGCTCTATCTTAAGGGGTCTTTATGTCAATTTCCTTTGGTTCATATATGGATTTGACAACAGAAACACTTATTCATAGGCATATTGTGACAAGAGAAGAAACAAAAAGCCTAACGGGTCCACTACTGTCTGCAGTCCTAACGAGTTATTGTTTGTTTCTATCTTTTCAATCCGATTTCGTGAGGCGTGGCTGAATGGTTTCCAAAACCGGGCTCAGTGTATCCTCCGCCACCATTCATGGCCATAATGAGCGGGGTCTGTTCGGTCTTCTCGTCATAGTCACCAGTCTCCTCGCCTTCGACGCTTAGCATATCGACGTTGCCAGTCTCGGGACAAACTATGGACAAGTAAAAGATCACGACGACGTATGGGATGGCCAACAAGCTATACGACCATACTTCGGAGACGGCAGCCAAGGGCGGAAATGTAATCGTGACCAGAACGCTAACAATATGGAACACCACTTTGAACAAGGCCAAACCCAAAGCTCGAACATGTTGTTGACAACTTTCGGATACGATGAGGACGGCGGTCGAATTGACTATGTATTGAGTGGCCGTCCAAACGAGCACGAACCAAATACGCACAAACATTATAGCGCTACCAGTCGGCGTGAACACAGCTATGGAGATCAACAACACGTAGCATAGCATGACCATCCACGAACAGAACAGGAGCATGATGCGACGGCCGACGCGATCTATGGTGTACAAGGCGAATAGGACAGCCAGAAACTTAAACACGTTGATAATTATGGACGAATACTTGGCCAATGTAGAGAATCGACGAAAACGAGCCAAAATGGCCGTCGAGTAGTTATTCGTAAGACTTCCGCCGGCCAACGAGGCAGCCAAGGCCAAAGCGAACCATAAAACTAGCAAACGCCTTCCTTCCGGGGTCATAAATAGATACCATTTCTTTGATGTTTTCGTATATTCTTTCTTTTCAACACCTCTGACTACGCGACTGAAGGCCGCTGACGATCTCCAGTCGGGAATATGTTGATCGGATCCTGATCCAATGCCGGAACCGAGATAGAAACGAAAGCTGTGCTCTACTTCTTCAGCCGAACGTTGACTCTCGATTAACTGCAGAGGGCTCTCGGGGACACTGGTCAACCAAAGGATCTCCAAGAAAAGTAAGGGCATAGGGAACAGGGGCAGCCAGGCCCAGCGAGTAGGTGTGCCAAAGAGCTCGGGCAGCCCTAGTACCAAAGCCACTATGCTACCCAGAACTGTAACTACGTTATGGATCCGTGTCACGGCTCCTCTCCAATTCGAACTGATGGCTATTTCGACCAAGAACAAAGGGACCACTATGCCGACCAGTCCGTTGTAAATGCCAGTGATCAGTCGACCGAATGCCAGCAGTGGATAGCATTTGGTTGGGTAGGCCAAGTATTGGAGCAGGAATCCTAAGGCGGCTGGTACGGCCCATATCAAAAGTGTGTTGCGTCTGCCCAAACGATCAGCACAAATCGGAGCCACGAAACACGAGATGAATCGCCCGACCTGATTAATGCCGGCCACCGTGGACCAAGTGGCCGTCAGTTCCAATTCGGTCATACTTTGATTCCATGCGCGGATGGTTGATTCATTGACGAACTGTTCCATGACATCCTGCGGAACGTTGTAGACCAACATGAAATAGCCTGAGTGAAAGCTCGAGCCGAATGCCACGACGAGCGCAGTGGCCAACAGGCGCCACGATGATGAGAGGGACATCGTCGAAGTGGCACACTAGAAAACGGATTTGTTTAGGCACTACCAGAAAAGGCCAACCTGCACACATCCAAATTTCACTCGTAAGCCCATCACACTTGCACTGCCCCGGCCCCACTCGTACTTCCTGCTCCCTGCACAGATTAGGGGCGAGAGGCTTGCTGAAAGTCACTCAACACTCTTTAACCGAGTGCGTGTTTTCGAAACGATCAAAACTGCACCAAGGGCAACCTTACACACGCCCAACTGGCCGATTCCGTTCTTGGCCATTGGATAAGAAGAAACGGCGGACACACATGCCTCAATGGACTCTGGGAGGAGCAGAATGGGGCCCTGGGAGGGTGGAAAAAGGAAAAGAAACCTAAAGAAGAAAAACCTGAGCAAGCTACTAGCTTGACGAGCGGTTTGAGGATAGAGAACGATTGATCCACCACAGGCCGCTGTTGCCGAGCTCGTTAACGTTTGTGCTTCAATACCAGCACCATCGAGTCTGGTCCACGCTCGGTCCGCTTTGAAGGCTCAATTGCAAAAATGACAAAAATAAAACGGCCTCCCTCCTCAGAGCCCCCGGACAGGCCCAATACAAATATTTCGATAACCGCCAAGCTTTGGGAATTTCACGCATCCGCCAAGACTTAAAAAAATCGAGTATATCCGCCATTTTACCAGAATGTCCCCGCCCATCTTATCGCAGGAAAGAAGAAAAATATTGCATGGATATGGCTGTCGAATCGAAGAGGATATGGAAGATTGATGCCAGCCAACAGCATCCAATCGAATAACATTTTTCTATTTTTTAAAAAGCGAGACCCGAGTGCGCTATAAAACTTGAGCCTGTACTGCTCACAAAAGGAAAACTTGGACAGAAAAACGCTCCGCGCATGAACATGGGAAGGGCCAGGTGTCCCTTTGGCTGAATACGGAAGTCTATCCGCGGCTAATGCCAATGAATAGAGCCAGTTTGGGGACATTCGAGACCGAGACAGCAGCGAGAACACTTTCGAGCTGTCAGAGATTATCGCTTCTTCGGAGGGACGGTACTTAAAGTTGACAAAACGTTTTTTTGTTATCCTTCGTCCAGAAAAGCTGTGCGGCAACACGACGGTTCTTCTGGCGGGCTCTCATCCCACCATCAGCGAAACGTCGCAATTTCGGCACGACTACTCAACGTGCGATCGTTAAAGTGCGGAGGCCCCTAATAGGTCCTTGGAGAATAAGTAGAAGTCCTCTGATAATTGTGGAAGCTGATTGAGTGAAAACAAGATAACAGAGCTGTCTGGTAGAAAAAAGTAAACAGACATGCTCGCAGTCAGTGTTCGAAGAGAAGCTTGTTTAAAATTGATTGAAGCATAAGAGGGCATCAAAGCCACAGCGAGGATAAAGCTTCAAAGATTCAAAAAACTCAGTCAAAAAGCACTGGATGCGGTCGAATAGCAAAATCCACGATTTCACGATCCACGAGCAAAGTCCAACGATTTTCTGATCACCAAATAAGTGTTACACTAGGGGCATAAGTGAGTGTCCAAGTGACAGGCCTACATGTCTTCATTGTTTTCTTTTCGTTGGGACGAAGAAACAATGGAATCAATGATTAATGACCAGCTATTCAAGCACAGTCACGGACAACATTGATCGAACCATGTATCTACGTAGGTGCTGTACCTCTGCACCGAACCTTCGCTTACTCATGTACATCATAAGCACAGTCCCTCAACGGAACGAGCACAGTGCGAGTACCGATAGAGTCACGACAGTTCATCTTCTACTACTACTCACATATGTAGGTACATACTGTATGAGTAATCAAATCAGATCGAATCAGGTTGCAGATCCGTCCGTGTTCTGGAGTGCACGTTTGTTGCGGCCCCAGTTGAACCCGCACGAGTATGCAATGCACGCGTCATGACTACAAAATACATGGAGAATGGTGCAAACACCAGGTGCATTAGTCGAGGCACTGCCTGCATGATTCATAGGCTGCCTCGCAGGAGTTAGTAAAGAAGCACCTTAGATCGAAATCTGCATCAAACTAACTAATCGTAAGACAGATCATCAGGGAGTCAGACTAACATCGAGAATGCAAGACTCAAAAAGAATCAGTTTGCCAACATGTGTTTCCTTGTGGGCCAGCTTCGGACAAACAGGCGATGTGGCTGGCGCGAGCTGAGTACTGTGCAGAATTATAGCAGACTAACAGCAACGTCATTGGATCCTGTCGAGACTGACCAATTGCAAACTGCACCTACCACGCGATAGCCCTAGCACTTCACTGTACGATGTTGGCATCACGCATAGCACCTCCTTCCCTGCCATAACGACCAGTGCTATGATTAACCTGACCACATACTGGACACCAGGCATCAGTTTACGCGAGTCAAACCACGGTTAGCAAGAGAAACATGTGAAAACTATTAGTTGAATTACGGCGTAATTACAAAAGGGCGGACACCATTTTCATGAATCGCTGCGGGCTGGATTTCTTGCGTTTGGTGACTTGCGCCATGCTGCGTTCGAAGTCGGCTATTTTCACTTCCAAGTTTCAACAAGCGGGCCGCTTCGTTTAATCTGGCCATATCAGTGGCATGGGCAGATTTGGCGGCTTCCAAACGTTGCTGGAGCTGAAACGGAGAAGGAATTCGAGAATTTGATCAATGCGACGTGAAATGTTAGTTGTACCTTTTTCCTGATATTTTAGTTCTTTTTCTGGCTTGCACGCGCTCAACTAAGCGTTCCGTCAGTCTGTTCTCTCGCATTCAGAAGACCGAGAATTGCCTCCATGCGCTGCAAACAGTTCTTGATGGTACTTGATGACACTGAAGGACTAATCACCTTTTGACAGCACTTCAGCTCCAAATTGGGACCAGCATCGTCCTCGGTGATACCACACGCTTGCAATCAATCGGCGGTAATTTTCGTACAGGATGTGGAGCGTGCGGCTTTATGAGTGGTGAAAAATCACCACAGGCCACTCCAGTAATACGGACCCAGTCGTATTACAGTAAGATCACATAAATCCTCCATGTTCAGACGCAAAATGGCCTCGCGAAGCTTTACGATAGCCGCGGACCAAGTCGGAAGACTTGCTTGGACTGCCAGGGGTTATTGGCAGGGTGCAAAAGCTCCATGAGTCACTCCCACTAGGAGCCGCATGTGTTATACTAACCCCACGTAGGTCATCTACGACTTCAGGATATCACCACCTCGTGTCACTGGCCACCTGATGGCCTCACACCTTCGCTCCAGGTGATGGGTCGGAAAGTATGGACAATTACTCAAAAGACCCTACGAACGTCTGCGTCGTAGAACGTCTCAAATAACGTCTGCTATCGTAATCCGATGATTCTCGTGTCTTCAGTGCATGGCGGAAACGGCAGCTTCAGATTGAACAATTATTTGAGCAGAGCGGTCTTGCCAACGACTGCCTCGCCAATGCACATCAGAGTACATTTGAAGCCTTGCTGGACCCACCGATGGGGAAGGCTATTCAGCCATGTTCTGCAGCTCGAAGGCCAGAATAGACAGGCCAGGGACGGACTGCGTGGCGCAGAACAGAAAACACGCAATTCGGGAAACCAACTGTACGAGTGCCGTCCATGAGACCGGCAGCTTATCTACTCTTCGATTCACAAAACTGGCCATGCCAAGTTGTCTGATTCGCCTCGACTCGACGAAGGCCTCGAAAGCGAATGAAGGGAAAAGGCGAAAGACGCGCCAATGTCTGCTGGCCTGAACTAGCTGGACAACAAAGGAGCATATCCCTGCCCTGCTCATAAACTAAATTGTTTGAGTATAGGCATGGACTAGTCTCTACGCACCTGTCAGCAGGGCACTGGTTCAAGGGACCGGCCTGCCTCTCCTAAGTCAGGGCCCACACGGGACCGAGGTCGGGTGTCTGGTTTGGTTTACAGGCATCGGTGGAGGATTGGTCTTGAGTTCCTGGTCTGAACTGCTCCTGTGAGCACTTCGGGCTCAGGGCCGTCAGAATCCATATGACGGCCGACCCCCGAATTGTGAGTCTACACGGCCCTCTTGGTGTGGTGGCTGATAAACTCACAATCAGCAAGTGGTGTCCGTGTACTGCGTCGGATCGATCTTGTGGCTCGAACCATCCTCTGGTCAGCCCTCGGGCGAGCCAAGGATTTTATTTGACGAAAACGTGTTAATTCGAGCCCCGCAATCACGATTCTAAAAATTTGATAATGCAAATCTGCTCCCAGCTGAGCACGTGAACATGCGAAGAATAGCCCGACTATGAAATTCACAGGCAATGAATCAGTTCCTCTTTCTTCCAGTGACCTGCTGGCCCAGGACAAACACGAACGCAACCCTGTATCCTGGAAAGCTACCTTCATGCAGAAAACACTATCGCTCGGCCAGGATGCAAGACAAATCTTTTGCAGAGCGTCAGAATTGGTGCAAGGTTCTATCGAGGTTTTCCGAATCAAACGGGCCGCCCATCCTTGCCGTATGGCAAGACCTTTCGCATCAAGCGGAATACGGGGCAACGACCAGCAAGCATACCCTTCACAGCCGTGGTGCTTGCTTGCAGTGCTCAGTTTTTGCCCCCGCCTCTGGGCAGTACGTAAAGGACGTCGGGCATGCCTCGAATGCAACATCTCAAAAAACGGCCACCCACTTTCTCTGACTTTGTTTTAAGATGAAACAAAACAGAACACAAAATTGATTGGCTTCAGAAAAACGTTTCCAGAAATATTGCAACACGATCAAGTAAACGCTTTATGAGCGTTCAGAACCAGTCATTTATGCATACAAAAAATTTAAATCCTGGGATTTACTTCCCTTCATAATTTGGATTCTTCTTCAAAATAACGAAGCCTTCCATAACGGGAGCAACCGATAAATCTAAAATAATTCAGCTCACGCTGCAACACCATCCTTATAAATCGATGCAAAGAGCTTACATTCTTCCGTGGCCAATTCGGCTCGATCACCATAGGCCAACAAGACAGGCGTAGGCAACGTTTGGAACCCCGTTATCGTTTTCGGTTTGCCCGCTTGCCCAACGACGTCCACAGCCTGCGATGAAAATATTTATGCTAAAATTACTATTTCTGCGGGGGTACGCCCCTGGGTCTAGATGATCTTTGGCCGAAATGCATAGCCACAAGAAGCCTAGCAATCTTCGTGACAAGAGAGCATTGCTCTGCCAAATGTACTGTAAGACAACGTCCCCTCCTCTTCCTCAGATGCACTGTCTCACCTGTCCCTGACGAACGTTCACGTTCACTTGTTTCAATTGACTGTCCTCTTTATCCACGGCCTCGAAAGTGATCAAAAACCGCGGCTGGATAGCAGGAACCAGAAGATAAAGCAAGTAATGTTGCTTGTTTAATACCGCTGAAACGCCATACGTTCAAGCAAGGGTTACTGCATACAGGGTATCGGACTCACTGTTCTTCACGTCCAAGAACGTGAAACAGGTGGCCAAGAGGCCCGCCACAGCCGATGGCGACATAAGTTGACGATCGCTATGGAACGGATTCAAAGTCAGCGTTCCCTTGCCCATATGAACCATGCCTTGAGCGATACGGACGAGCATCAAACTCAACGGGTCCCGCTGATGGTAAGCAGCTAATTGACGAAGCATAGCAGCCAGACGGGCATTGTTCGTTCCTAAAAATTCAAATATTCTAGACATCAATTCTTAAAATTCTTCGCATACAAGCTTACCAGCGCCGACCAGCCCCAAAGCGAAGATGGCATTGTAAGCCGTTTCGGAATCAGCATCGTGCGAGAATTTGCTAAGCGTTTCCAAAATGTTCAATTGAGGGTTACTGACGGAGATTAGACCAAGCGCCAATGGTACGGCGCGACGCACAACCGGTTCCCCATAGCGAAGCTAAAAACAACACGAGTATCTCAAATATCCATGATAGAACTACGACACCAGGGAGCTTACCAAATGTCCAAACAGTCGAAAACTCATACTCGATCCAATATCCTCGCCCATGGCGATCAAAGCGATACCCAAAGCAGCTACAGCCTGCTGCGACGATAAGTCCACTTTCGTCGGGTCCTTTTTCTTATCCTTTTCTTTGTCGTCCTTTTTATCTTTCTCCTCCTGAAAGAAAAGATATCGAGTCAATTCAGTACTTTATATAAGAATTTCCCACAAAAACTCACCTTCGGCGTTTCGTAGTGGTGCGAGCAGATGTGGAGCAAGTTTTGAATTTTCAAAACATTGCCAGTTCCAGCGTATGCGGCTACTTCGACCAAGGTAGCTGCCATGCTACCGTAGGGCTCCGAGACGGCGCGCAAGCTTTCAATGATAACGTCAGCTCCCTCTTGCTTACCTTAAAAAATTTACACTGCTAAAATGGCACTACATACAATTCCAGCGTCTTACCCAAAAAGATCAGGGCGATACCCAAAGCCAAAAACCGCAGATTAGTATCCTTCAGATCTTGCTCCGATTTCTCCATGAGCACTTGCCAAATCGCATTGGCTACTTTCGAGTTGGAAGTGCCAACGCAAATCAAACCCAACGCCAAGGCCGTCATGCCCAGGGCCTAAAACCCAAAACACAAATTGTGCCAAATACTCAGTCATCAAATCGGATCGCTTACTTCGTTCGAAGCTGCATGATCGACCAATGCATCCAACAATTGCGGTATGACCGTTTCGATCACCGATTCTCGTTTGGAATTAGTATAGGCTAAACCCAATCTGAAAGCAGCAAGTTCTGATGCCTGGCACTCTGCCAATTCTATCCCTATCCAAAAAACGCACCCGAAAATGCTCCCAACGCGAAATATTTGCTTGTCACTGCGGACATAGTCCAAAAGCAGAGCTTGAGCTGGATCGCATTCGTGATGCACGCCATTGCTTATGATTCCAAGCCCCAACAGACTGCCAGCCTAAAGTACAAACGTACCTCAAGTCAGTTAGATATGCATGGACTGCACTTTGACTTACTTTGATGTAATCATCGCTAACATACAAAAACTTGTCGATATGATTCAAACCATTGTCGACGTCCCATCGGTACAACAGGCCTTGACTGGCGGCAGCACTCATCATGCCTGAAATTCCCAACAGTTTTTAAACCAGTTCAGCACAAAAACATGCCAGCATACCGTGGTCTTTGTTCTTATAGAACCATTTGTTGGCATCTTCGGACAACAGTTTATCCTTGCAAAATCCGGCGTTAACGAATCCGTTAACGAAAGTGGACGCTAAGTTTTGACGAGCCGAATCGATTTGTCCCGTTCCAGCAAACGGACCTACAAACATATTCATTTACCATTGGCCAAGTAGTCGAGCGAGAGAACGAAACAACTTACGCGATGGTTCTAAATGGGACTTGTAAATATCCTCGGGTATTTTTGGTTCCATAATATCGAGCTAAGTGAAAAAAACCAAGCTATAGTCTAACCTACAGAAAACAATGCAACTTACTTCTCGCGCCAGAGCCAGAAAGTACTGCGACAGATTAGAATTCGACATCAATTCGGTCAAGTCGCTTTGAAAGGGCAAACTGGCTGGCAAGTCCAAGAATATTTGATGGCGTCCGAGAAGAAATGCCATTTGTTTTTGCACGACCCTGCACACGCCATAATGAAACTGAATCTATGAAGGATGGGACAAACGCAAACTTACAAGTCCTTGCACTTCTCGAAAATGTTTTTCACGAGCTCTATATCATTCAACATAATGGCGCATCGTAGTGCCTCTATTTCCTTTTTGAACTTCAAGTAGATATCGATAGCCGTACGCAGTAACTCGCTATTTTCTGGGTCCGGAACGTACGGAACGCATCTAATAAATTTGCACCATGTACAAAATAGAGTTACGCAAGGTAGAAATTTACTTACGAAATCAAGTACAGGCAGACTCGAGCGTAAGTCTCTTCGTCCACGTAGTTCTTTAGCAAATCGAGGCGTTCGATTTCAGTCAACAAATCGCAAGCCTCAGCTTCCGCATTATGGGCCATATGATAAGGAGCGATTTCGGACGCTAAAGCCAACAATTCTTTTTGACGTGCATCGTTAGAAGGAGTCTCGTCGATAGACTTCCATTCCTCGGCAATCTCAGAGGCCAAATGACTAAAAGAAACTTCAAGCATCAAACAGCGGTCCGATGTGAGATATGACATTTCTTACCGAACATACTCGTGACCCCAAGCTCCAATCGGTTCCTTATTTCCTAACAGTCTGTACTTCAAGCATTCGCGCGATCCTTCCGCCGCCGAAGTCATAGCCAAGACGGATATCACATCCGCACAGAATCGCTAAAATATTTGGATGGATTGAAACACAATTAGAAAAGACATTACCCAGTTTACCTTGACATCTGTGTTGGTGATTTTCTCGTGGATTTCCTTCATAGTTCCATAATGGCCTCGCAAAAACTTTAACGGTTTTGGCACCGACGTCATACTCGTAGTCGAAGCGCGGATCAGACTTCTCATACTTTCCAAAGCGGGCTTATAGAGAGATTGGTTATTTTCCTAAAGAAGACAATTATTAGGGTCACTAACATATTAAAAGGAAAGGAGACCGCAGCACTTACCAAAAGGCGCTCAACCAGCATGTTTAATTCGTCTTGCAGTTTCTTGTCCTCCTCGGACTGAAAAAAATAGGCACTGAACATGTTCACGTCTGGGAGTAGAGGCTGGAAGGGCGATCTAGGAACTGAATACTAAAACCAGGGAGGCACAGCATACATGAATCTAGACAGTTTCTCTTGATCTCTCGTCGAGACCAGCGCCAAAGTACAGTACTGTAGAATATAGGCGTGACGAGAAATGCTATGAAAGGCATGAGGCACGACGAAGGAAAGTACGGGGGCTAATCTAGGTCTGATACCTAGTGAGACAGCAGCCTCCGCGAACTTTGAATGCTGCTTTAACCGCACAGCCATATCTACAGGACCCCATCCTCAGATCCAATCTTTCTTACCATCTCATCCAACTTCTTCTCAATCGGTTTTCCATCTTTTCCTTTGGCTGGTTCGGTCTTCTCCGCGGGAGCTTTCTTCGTTTCTTCTTTGGGCACCACCATCTCTAACTTTCTTGCTGATCAAGTCAATCACCAAACTATCGAACACTTCGTTATCAAATCAGGGCATGCATCAACCAACCTATCCAGCAGGTCCAAACTTGCATTGTAATCATGAAAGCGCCTTCAGAGCGCACAAGCAAGCAAGTTCGAAACTGCTTATGACAAAATGTAACATTTACGAAAGATTATCTGGCATAAAACAGATAACCTTGCGAGTCCTGCTCATCAGATGTTTTTGTTTTGTAGTTTATGATACTCGATACTAAATATGGTAATTACCAAATTTGGTCCTTTGAAATGTAAAATCCCGCCCCAGCCAGCCCCTTCCTCCGGGCGAGGGGACCAACCGCGACTCGCCAGCTCCACGTCGTGTTGGCGAGCATACTGTGCGTCTGTCCGGGTGGCTGTTGTGGGCTGCAGTCTTTGCAGTTTCTGGGCAAAAATAATTCTTGTTTTCTATTTTGGTCCTCTTTAGAGGTTTAGAAAATCGAGAATGGGCAGATTACTGGTCGTATTATCAGTTATTGCATTACTTTGCGGATGTCAATTGACAGCGGCCGAAAATGCGGATGTGGCATCTGGATTGACCGTATTGAACGCTGATAGACACGTTGATATTTCGACTCAGTTGGTAAAACAGTATATCAATTTCGAAATCGAAAATAATGACAAGTCGCCCGTCAAATACTTTTTGTTCGGCATAACCAAACGAGAAGACAAGAGCTTAGCTTGGATCGAAGCTTCGGTAAGTTAGAAACGGTTGCATGGGGTGTTAGTGCACTGGTTTTCTTTTCTCGTGAAGTGCGAATGAATCAGTCATGGCAGTTCACCAATATGTAAAAATTGCCTTTTCAATCTCATTTTCAAAAAGGCAGCGAAACCGTGACAAATTTCCTGGCTAGTCTGGTGCTTTGCTTTTGCAGGTTGGAAAAGACGACAACAAAAAAGTTTTGAAGCTCAGTCAAGTGTCTGTCAAAGGAAGGTATAATGTTGCTTTAAGGATTGTAGTTTAACTCATGATCAAACAAATTTTTAGCGATGACGTGTATTACAAGATCGAACTAGCAACTCCTTTGAATGTTGGTCAAAAGGCGAAATTCCGCGTCGATACTACCTTTTCGCATCTTTTGACTCCATTCCCGTCCCATATTTTGCAGAAAGACCCCCAGTAAGCTATGCTACTTGTTTGTTTTATAGAATTTGCGATGTTTGAGTGTTTCTTTGCAGAACGGTTGTGTACGAAGGCAACGTTTACGTCTCGTCCCCGTATTCAGTCAAGCTTCAAAACACAGTCTTCAAATTGCCACCGCCGCATCGGGTTGAGAGCTTCACCAAACAGGCCCCGTCGAAGCACGATGGCGAGACAATTACGTACGGTCCGTATGAAAATGTGGAAGGTAACAAACGGGTAAGCGGATAAGTTCTCGTTTAGCCTAGTCCGATTAAATCTATTCAAATCTTTCAGCAAGATCTTCGCATCCACTACGAAAACAACGCCCCTTTCTTGAGTGTTGTTAAAATGACGCGTCTGTTAGAAGTTTCGCACTGGGGTAACATCGCCGTGGAAGAAACTTTCGAAATAGTGCACAGCGGAGCCGTTCTGAAAGGCTCATTTTCCCGTCTCGATTTTCAACGCGATCATCGGGACCGTCAACCGTGTGTCAAATCGTTCAAGGTATGTGGTCTGGTCATATTAATATTGTTATACAGCAAGCAAACTACAGGGTGCAAGTATCCTTGAGCTCAAAAGCTGCCCCGCCAAGCAGAGGATTATGAATCTTCTAAAGCTGATTAAGTTTCTGGCTGACCATAGTTGCCTGATTGAACCCTAGTTTGCATGTTGTTAGACGGTTTATTTTCCTTCAGACTTTTCTTCCCGCCGCTGCAAAAGACGTTTATTATCGCGATGAAATTGGTAATATCTCAACTAGCAATCTTCGCCAATTAGAAGATGCAGTTGAATTGGAAATACGGCCACGATTTCCTTTATTTGGTGGATGGCAAACGAATTATTACATCGGCTATAATGTACCCAGCTATGAATATTTATTTTCTTCAGGTAAGTCTTATCGTTAGTCTGACCAACTCCATGTGTATGGCTTGGATGCAAAGTTATATGCAAAATTTACCGCCATTTTTTTAATTTTGAATTTGTGATGGGAAATATCATTTAAAAATAGCTTTCCTGTTTTCATACAAGATTGAACAAAGCCACGCGCTAAGAATGTTTTCTAAATTCATCATGTCCGGGGTTAAGGTGACGCATGCACTGAAACTTATCATTCGACCAAGGTCCAAGTCCCCCTGCCGCCTCACACGACACCAGACCGCAGTCACGCACTCATTTACGAGCTCGCAATCATGTCACCCGTTCACAGTCGTTTTTGTTTAGGCAGCCGTTTCGCTTTGAAAATGCGTTTCGTCGATCATATTTTCGACAACTTTATTGTCGACGATTTTACGCTGAAAGTTATTTTGCCAGAAACTGCAAAGTAAGGACATTTTGTGGAGAGTACGACAAGAAACTGTTCATGAACTTCCGTTACAGGGATATCAAATTCACGGCTCCCTACTCGGTCAAACGAAGTCCCGATGGTGTGCACTACACATATTTGGACTATGTTGGCCGCCCCGTGGTGATTGCCCACAAAAATAACCTGGTCGAAAGCCATATTCAGGATTTTGAGGTAATGAATTGTTATTCATCGTTTGAGACGTATGTCCGAATGTGTTTTTCTGTTTCAGTTACATTACACCTTCGATCGAGTAAAGATGTTGTGCGAGCCGTTCATGATAATCGTATCTCTATACATTCTTTTCTTGGTCGTCATCGTATGGATGCGTTTGGACTTCACGATTTCAAAGGTAATTGAATCTTTCGTAGATTACTGTTGCTCGTGGGCGTTGGTTTAGTTCGATGTCACTGTCGCCTTGACAACGAAAAATCCATTGTGTCAGGCCTGTCTTATGTCTGCGCCATCTTGTTAGCTACCCGCGCTGCGCGTCGGTTGATACCCCTGGTGCTTCTGAAAGGCTCGTGGTTTTCTTTTGGGGCGAAGTGCGGAGGCTCTGCTCTGGCACATTGTATCATAAAGCGCGCCAGGGCGCGTAGGTCTAGCTATTAAAGTGTCCGTCACCGTTTGCTTGGCTTAGCTGGAGTCTACCGGGTTTAATTCCCTTCTGTCTGAGAGCGCGGCAAAGATTCCTCTGGGTCTTGCATACCTGACCCTAGATGACTCACTGTTCAGCCGTTCGGGATGGGTAAACGAGGACAGGGTCTAATATCGTGCAAATACATGGACCCCCACCCCCTTGGCTCGCGCTCCTCGTCGGTGCATCCCGAATGGACGTTGTTGGATGGGAAGATAGGGGCTACTAACAGCCCATAGCCCCCAGGAACACGGCCGAACACCGATCTTCTCCTGAGCGACCTGGCCGGGACGCGAAAAAAGTCAGCGCTAGTTGTGTAACGTTAGTTGAATATTCTTGTTACGTTTTAGGATGCAGCCACAGAATCGCGTTTGAAAGTGGCGGGTTTTGTTGAAAGTATTTCCGATTTGCACAATAATCGCTCGAGCGCATACGAACAGTACGTCGATGCCATTAATAAGTTCCGTTCGAGCAAGGACACGGCTGCTTTGAACAACAGTCGTAAGAAAATTGAGAATGACCTGAAAAATTGGACCCAACAAATCAGCGACGTCCAAGCACAGTTGAAGAGCGAGCACGCGGATGCAGCGGAGAAGGTAATAATTTCCGCATTCCATTTCCCTGAGTGCGTAGTTCAAATGGACCTGGCTGGTGTGATACGTATGAGTTAAGAAAATGCTTCTGGTATGGCTTGTCAAGTAATAGGCGCCTAGCGTGCTTGGTGTCGAGTAGGGGCGTCAGCGCGATAGAGCATTCAAGGCAGCTGCTTGGGTGCTTGGGCGAGTTCGGATTGAGTATGACTTCGCCTGACTCTAGGTGAACGAAGTGCAACGTTTGGACCGCACGATTAAGGAGCAATTGGCTGGTTTGGCTCAACAAGCCGAACGTTTGGTGAGTGGAAAAGTGCAAAAACAACAATACGCCGAAACGGAGAAAGCTAGCCGAGCCAAAATCGATGAATTAAAGGACAAAATTGACGCGATTTTGTTAAGCTTATAGACCAGTTTGGCGGGTGATTGATTGGAGGGAAAGGAGGATAGGCTTTCTAAAATTAGTTGTTTTTTTGCCTTGAAAAACGAGGTCGAGTTTTTTGATTTTTTTGGGTTTTTGGTTATGAGTTTAAGTTGGTTTGAATGGGAAGCGGGAGCATATGTTCACCTTATTCTGTAATGGTGTGTGCGAGTTGCTGCATCAAAGGGCCTAGGTGTCTAATTCACGTGATTTTCACACGTTTGATTGAGTGAGCGCGCCTAAGTGAGAACAGCGGGAGTGTCCTGTACGGAATGACGATGAGGTAAGAACAGGATGGATGGAGAGTACTCGCTTGTGGATTTCACTTTATCTTAGTCTATTTGGAAACAGTTTTCTGATAAGCGTCGTCGTTGCCCGGCTCGTTTTTTGTCATTGTTGAATTGAGTAAAATTGGTTGCTTTTGAGTGTGGAATTTTTGTCTACACGGTTTTTATCTTTATATTTTGTCCTTTTTGAAGTTGGTGTTATCGAGAAGTGTGCTAGTTTTTTTTCAGCGACCGTAGCGATGGCGCAAAGCGGAACGAATGGCGTACAGTGCTGCTCGGGAGGCAAATGCAATGGGCCCGTAGCTAATGGCCTGAGCGAAGAACAATTCGATCTTGTGGATGGCGAGTCCGGTGAAGAAATGATTGGTGCTAATGAAGGATTGACTTATAAGTAAGTGCTAATTTGATTGGCTGCAGGTGTGTTAGGGGATAATTTTAGGTTTTTTGGAAGGGTCGATTTTTGACCCGTTTACCCGCGGGCTTGTTATTTGAGCATATCTTGCCATCGACTGGGGTCAATCCGGGGTGCATGCCGGGCACAAGTGCGTGTTAGTCGCTACTCCGCGTTGTCGACGTGGGGTGACCATACCCAGCATGCCCCAGGGGGGGGGCGGATTCGAGAGCCTCCCACGCCATAAGGCCTCTCCTGGAGGGATGAAGGTTGGCACCCACCGCCAGGCATGCAAAGCGGAGGGAGAGAACTTCGTCAAGTTGTAACCCTCTTCCGGCGGGTCAGAGAGAGTGATTGGTCGTCTCCCCTCGCTAGGAGAGGTCAACCCGTCGGGTTGATGTTTCAGCCGCAGGTATAGCCGAAAGACTCGCTTACTCAGTCGAAGTTCTTGTCCCGCCACGTTATATCCTACGCCTGCCAGGCATGGTTACAAAGTTCTTAGACGGCCAGAGTTGAGCCCAGGCTGAGCGGTTTCCAGCTGTACCAAGAAAACTGTGGTACACGCCTTTCACCGCTACACCGCTGAGGCTAGGATTATAATTTTAGCGACTTCATCATCTTGCCTGGATACATCGATTTCCCGGCCAAGGAAGTTGATCTGACAGTGCATTTGACGAGGAAAATAACTTTGAAAGCTCCTTTGGTCTCGTCGCCTATGGATACTGTGACTGAGGCGCCGATGGCGATCGCGATGGCGGTAAGTGTGAGCTGGAGGCGGGGATGTGATGTGTGTGGTCTGAGAATGGGATTGTACTTGCAGCTGTGCGGGGGTATCGGCATCATTCACTGTAATTGCGATCCGGCAGAACAAGCTCATCAAGTGGCGAAAGTAAAGGTGAGCACGTTGCTGGACCATTCGCATGTGATCGGACTGAGTGTTAGGTACGGATTTAGCGT
Source organism: Mesodorylaimus sp. YZB2_4 (assembly GCA_030248295.1). Taxonomy (NCBI): domain Eukaryota; kingdom Metazoa; phylum Nematoda; class Enoplea; order Dorylaimida; family Dorylaimidae; genus Mesodorylaimus; species Mesodorylaimus sp. YZB2_4. Next base: position 499,745 of record JASANH010000626.1, read on the forward strand.
TACAAGCAAGGATTCATCCTCGATCCGTTCGTCATGGGCCCCGATGCCACGGTTGAAGATGTCATGAAAATTAAAAACGAGATGGGATTTTCGGGCATTCCGGTTACGGATAGTGGCAAAATGGGCGGCAAGTTGGTTGGGCTATGCACAAGTCGGGACATCGATTTCGTACCTGAGAACGAGTGGAAAACGATCAAATTGTCGCAGGTAGGTGCTATGCATTGGTTGTGCATTAGTCCACCAATACTGGCTGAGTCAGGTTCAAGTTGGAGGAGGGTAGACCTTCTTGTGGCCTTCGCTAGCCTTGCGTGCATTAGGAGCTAATAAGGCATCCTAGCCGAGAGTGGACACCACAAACACCCCGCCCCGGGGTGGGACAGCCTGCGTTGGTACAGGATATCCTTATGGCCAGGAAATGCTTGTCGAGATGTGGCTGATGCCAAATTGGACGCCTCAACGGTTTGACTGTTGGTCAGTGTTACATGTAAAACTGGTAGGCTCAAGTGGGTAGAAAGCATTCGTTGATCAGTGATGTCTCATCCAGGTCGATAGCGGGCAGGAAGAGTTGGACGCTTGATAAGATGCTAATTACTTGTCATATTGCAGGTTATGGTGCCTCGGAAAGACGTGATCACAGCGCCCGAAGGCACTTCGCTGGAGAAGACATACGAATTGTTAGAGAAGAGCAAGAAAGGCAAGATTCCAATTGTGGATGCCGAAGATCGTTTGACGGCCTTGATTGCTCGTACTGATATCAAGAAGAATCGGGAGTACCCGTGGAGTAGCAAGGACGGCCAAGGGCGATTGCTGGTTGGAGCGGCCATTTCGACTCGGGAGGAATCGTACGAGCGTTTGCCCCTGTTGAGGAAAGCGGGCGTCGACGTGATCGTCATTGTAAGTACTCGGGGACTGGTCCTCATCGTAGTGCCTCGTTGCTTGGTGGCTTGTACTGTATTTGTGCAATGGCGTGATAGAGCCGCTACGAGACTGCCCGCTCATGCTGCCAGGAGGCGGGTTGACTGACGGGGGGATATATCTCATCGTCAGCTTATGGTCAGCCTGTACGTCATATTAATTCTTGCTATCCTTGATTATTGGAACTGCGGCAGGGCATTTGGGAGTCTCGAAGCTGCTTCAGCTTGCGCTTCCTTGCTAACAGTAACAAAAACGAAGTTTATACTTTTCCAGTGTGACCCAAAATCTCCCAATAAAGGAGAGGTAAAATAACACGATCACTTGGGTGTTTTTTTGTAGTGGGTGGTGGCCTATGCATGGTGCAGAGCGCACAGAAGTGTCATTTTGAGAGACGTTTGGAAATGCAAAGAAGTGCCAGCTGTACTCGTTGCATATTGCCTGTGTGCTGTGCTCACTTGTTTTCCCACGGCTGATGTGTTAGCGTGCGTGGTTGCTGCAGTTTAACTCGCCGCCAGGCGTGACCACAGTGCAATGATGGTGGTGTTATTTTCAGGATTCATCGCAAGGCAATAGCATTTACGAAATTGAAATGTTAAAGTATATCAAGAAGAATTATCCGGACATCGAGGTCGTTGCAGGGAATGGTATGTTTAGTAAAATTAGGCGTAGAGCACTGTTGAATTGGTGGTCCTGTTTTTAGTGGTCACTGTAAAACAAGCGAAGAATCTGATCGACAATGGAGCCGATGCACTGCGGGTTGGAATGGGAAGCGGATCGATCTGTATCACGCAAGAGGGTGAGTCGCAGTGCTGTTCTGGGGGTCTGTTGGAGCATGAGAGACAGGGTAGGCTAGGCTGCTTCTTCGGAGCGGCCTGTATTGCGCTGTACTACTGTAGATTCCCTATCATGTAGGCTTGACTGTTGATCTTCATGTATCAGTCTTCACATTTTTTGATTCGAATCTTGTTTGTGGAATGTATTTCTTACTATGTCGTGTCATATTTTATCCATAGCCAAGCACCATACAGCGCACTCGAGGGCGAAGGAACATATATTTGACAATCATTTTTACCCAGGCGGGACTCGAACCCTTTAAGTGCGCACCCAGTGTGAGTAGCAGACGCCTACCGCTGAGCCTCGACCCAACACGGCTAGGACAGTGAAACTAGGCTTCCGGGTTTCACTAAAGATTGGTACGTACTACTGATAGGTTACTCGTATTCTTGGAATCCATCTTAGGAGTAGGGGAAACATGCGAAAATAGGCTTTACAAGCTTTCGATGGAACCTGCAGGTAGAAGGAGGTAAAATGTGGACAGGGGACGTCCTCGCAACTTCCGTGCTGTGTTCTCGTTTTAGTGATGGCAGTTGGTCGAGCCCAAGGCACTGCGGTATATCGGGTATCGAAATACGCGGCGACGAGGGGTGTGCCCACGATTGCTGATGGGGGTATTCAAGCTGTTGGCCACATAACCAAAGCGTTGGCTTTGGGGGCATCTTGCGGTAAGTTGGTGGCTGATATTTTCTGCGAGAGCTGACTCGCTTTTTGTTTCAGTAATGATGGGATCTTTATTGGCTGGTACGACTGAGGCGCCGGGGGAGTACTTTTGGTCGAGTGGCGTTCGTCTGAAGAAGTATCGAGGTATGGGATCGTTGGACGCCATGGAAAAGAATTCGGCCAGTCAAGATCGTTATTTCCAAAGGTATGTTGCTGCTTATTGTAAGATTTTGAGGTGCATTTTGGTTGGTTTTTAGTGAAAGCGATAAAATTAAAATTGCCCAGGGAGTGTCTGGAGCAATTCGTGACAAGGGGTCGGTGCATAAATTCGTGTCCTACCTGATCGCCGGAATACAACACGGATTGCAGGACATAGGTAAGGGTGCTAGTCCCGGGGGTCGGCTATGTGACGGACCTTTCTCGTTGCAGGTGTTCGCAGCACGAGCGAGTTGAGGTAAGCATTCGAGTGTTTACCCATGGTTCCCAGTACCCTCAAAAACCTCAGAAACCTCAGAAAACTCCTCAAATTTCTGGGTGCTCCTCAAAATCCTCAAAACCTACTCAAATTACAAGAAATTTCTTGAATCTCCTCAAAAATCAAAAAGTGTGATTGCTGGAAAGCTGACCGCACCAGGTACTAATGGCCCGACACTAGATAGCAAGGCACTTTTGCTGTTTGGTCCCCAACATACAGTAGGTTAGCTGGCCCGATTAGCTTAGGCTGATACTAGGCTAAGGCTAAAGCTTAGGCTGGCATATGACACCAGGCTCAGGCTTAGTCTGGTATAAGACTTAAGCTTGAGGTGACATTAGGCTTTAGCCGGCCTTATACCAGCCCTCGCCTGGGGATCAAACGACAGAAGCACTGAAAGCAGATAGTATCATTGCAAATAAACCAGTCGGGAGTCCACTAGCTCCACAATATCCTTCTTATGGCGTAGCGCTGTCTTTGAAATCGAAAGCGATTAAAAAGAACTCTGTAATTCCATTGTCAAGCAGAATTGCTGGCTATTTTTGCAGTAGGTGTGCTGAGCGAGAATTTTTATTTGGTCCATTAATCAGCCGATGAAATTAGGAATGATATGTTTCGCTCATATTTTTTAGAAAAATTTCTGTAAGTGTCAATAGAAATTTCTGCTATGCTGACCAAAAAACTTCGCATAAATGCAACTTTGTCTAATTGTAAGTCATTTTGGCGTCTGGAGCGGCTGCAATTATCCGAATTCGACTGTATATAAGTATATGCATAAGCACGCCAGGTACACTCTGGTCCATCGTATCATATCTCGCTAGAGGAAGCAGAAGATATTGGCTCAATATTGTTCATTATCGGTCGATGAGATGATAAGTTCAGAGGCTGACAGCAGTAGCGATGAATAGGCAATGGCTGGAGGGGGGCCAATCAGCTAAAATCGATAACAATAGTGGCACTGATTTTGTTAGCCTGGGCCCACCATGCTGGACATGTATAGAAACTGCAAATGTACTCATCAATTAAGCTTACTGTACTGTATACTTATTGATTGAAAATTGGCCTAAGAAAAAGCTAAGAAACCAGGATGACTAAAAAGTGTGCTTTAGTGAGGAAAATAAGCTCATAGGCAAAACACAGAAAAATACAAAAAATCCTGATCTCAAAAAAGTGATCCCAACCTATTCCTGCTGATCGTGAGTTTGATGCATTCAGGTGCTCGCCTTTGTTTTCTTGAGCATAATGACGAGATGGTTGGGGATGAGGGTGTGGCTGTCAGTGAGAAAATATACTGCATGAGTCAGTTTGTGAAGTGTAGCAAAGTCATTTGTCAGCGTAAAAACCTCCTCAAAACTTTCTAAACTACCTCCTCAAACTCATCAAAACCTTCTCTAATTCTGGTCTTGCAAGGTGCTGGGAACCATGTTACCGTTTTGCCACATTCACTGGTCCTTGTTTCAGGGAAAGGATGTACGCGGGTGATGTGCGTTTCGAACGCCGAAGCAAAGGCGCTCAAATGGAAGGCAACGTCCATTCGCTTTTCTCGTACGTAGTTTAGACCTAACTGTTTGGTTTGTCGTGGCTAATCAGTTTGCCTTACCTCTAGTCGTTCATTCAATCTTACCTTGTGTGTTTGCTATGCAGGTACGAGAAGCGCCTATATTGAAATGAGGACAGTCAATAAATGATGGAAGGACGAGGTGGTATTGCAGCAAGAAATTCCCTGACCGTAGCCAATTGCTCAGAGCACGTTTTGTAATTTTGCACTGCGATCTGTTTTGATAAAATTTTTTGCTGAGATACGTGGGTCTGAGCGGGTTGACCATTCCTAGTTTTGCACCATGACGTTTGTGTTGCTCGCAACTTGAATCATTTATCACATATTTTCTACATCAGCATGAAGTTAAAAAATAAAGGTACATATCACCTTTTTTCGGGCTATGACTCCTTTAGCCAAGTCGGTCTGATGAGGCAAGTGTCTGGACGTTTCAAAGAGGTAAAGAGAGACTGCAGAAATTGGTCAAGGACAAACACGTCATATCAGACACTGCGATTGTGCAGACACAGTATGCGATGAAACACAGACCGCGGTTGGTGATGTGGTAAGACATGGACACGAACACAGGCCGTGCCAGTGAAAACTGGTTGCGATGCCACTCTGGTGGAGTCCCGACGTCAGTAGATTCTTCGATGGGCACAGTAATGATGCCCAATTCTCGCCCCGATATCAATGAAGGAGGCTCGGTCGATAGCACTGTGCATGCCAGAGTTTCGAGTATCAAAATAGGAAGACGATATCTGATCGATGACGACTTTGATCGCATTCTTTTTGCATTTGGTCAACTTGGCTGCACGGAAGTTGGCTTTCTCTCTGGGGTCGGGAATGATCTTAGCCTCTGTTGTGACTGTTGCCGCTTGAGGGTGTAACTGGGGCAGTTGGCTCGGTAGGGAGGGGCTGCTGGGAGAGATCGGGACTACCTAATAGAGGGTTACCTAAGGGGCCATCCATATAGGTCGACCGCAGCCTAGGGGGGAGGGGGTTAGCAAAAAGCGGTCAGGTGCGGTCGGGGGAGGGGTGGGGTAGCGGCCAACGGTCGACCGCAGCAAATTTTTAAACTTTTGATTACAAAAGACACCTTTTATCTTCACCAGTAGTGCGCGTTCTAACCTTCAAAACTTTTTGTCTTCTCTTCTCCTTGGTCGTTCATTCTCGACAATGCAATTCCGGGTTCATCAGGACTCTTATTCCCAACTGAAATGGCATCTGATCCGAAAAGGAAAAGTTGGGAGGCGATGGCTCAGCTGGTAAAGGGCGTTGATCCGCCTTGCTGGCCGGCAACCCTGACTGGGAGGCCGAGGTTCTATTCCGACGGAGGACGGCAGCTTACTTGTCGCTGGCTTTGGACGCCTGGCTCTGGGCGACACCCCTGCCGCTGTCAAATGGCGGACGCCCATCCAAGGAGTAGAGAATTGGGAAACTGTCCCCGAACAGCAGTCGGGAAGGTCCTAAGCCCCTTTTCACCCAGTATGCCCTCGTTTGGAGGTGCTCCCAATGAAGACACAGGGAACCTGCCGTGAGAGCTGGTCACCTCTAGGATTTGCGGGATCGGGATCGGGATTTTTGCATTGTTTGCACACACGAAGGATATGAGTCTATTTTCCTCACTAAAGCACACTTCAGTCATCCAGGTTTTTTTAAAGCTTTTTATCAGGTCGAGTTTCAGTCATTTTAAATAAGCTGAACTTGATGAGTACATTCGCAGTTTTGATAAACGTCTTGCAAGGTCAGCCTAGGCTAAATAAAATCAGTGTTGCTATCATTATCGATTTGAGTCGATGTTGCTGCGGTCTCTTCAGCGCAGATATGATGGATCAGAGTGTACCCACCATGCTTACGCATATCATAATTATTAGCAGAATCCCAATGCCTCAATGTCAGGATCGGGATCGGGATTGGGAGGGGTCAAATCCCGACGGGATCGGGATCCCCAGTCACCTCACAGCCTCGTTTATCATATCATGACCGCTGGCCAGCTAATATGATTAGAAGTCCCATGGAGAACTGGGTCGACGTGGCCCAACCCGCAAAACGGGGAAAATTTGTGGGAAAAGTTTGTGGAGGCTTTTACAAAATAGAAATCCGCTCCATGAGTCAAAAACAGATTTGTCTTCGAAGGAGAGGGCACCTTGTCGAGCTCAAGAAAGCATAAGATGGAACATTTGACAAAACTGCGTTAGGGTGGGGGTGAGGCTGAAGTGGTCGACCATTTTTGAGGGGCGTTCGCGAGAAGTGGTCGGCATGCGGTCAGAGGGAGGGGGGTAAAAAAATTCGAGATTTTGTGCGGTCGACTTTTATGGATGGCCCCTAATAGAGGGTTAAGGGTTAGAGGGTTAGAGGGAGAGATCGGGGCTCTTGCTTGCTTTTACCCATTTGGCAGGCCTGTGGTGTGGGCCAGGGACTTGGATCAGCATGCTCTCAAGGGGCCTGTGCGGTCGTCGTTCCCCTCACGATTAGGTCACACTGGAAGAGTCTACGTAGGAGTTGACTCCGGGACAGGCACTAGTTTGTCTGCTGGTAAGATCCAGGACTGTGGAGACATAGTCGTGCATTGTTGTGCTTGTAATCCTGTGATGTTGTTGGTTATTCCTGCGCAATCGACAGTGGATCTGCTCGCCAGCGTGGGCATCTGAGTGCTGGGTGCATTCGGTCAGGCCAGGCTAGTGTACAGTTGCACAGAGCAGAGCGGGCATCCTTGGGGAGGCGCGGCGTACACGCTGAGGTTGCAGGAATCGGAACTCCAGTGATCGACTCTGCAGGAATAAGCCTTTCTACCAGGCTTGGTATTGAAGACCTTGGACTACTCACTTGTGAGATCAGCCCAGACCAGCTGGCACGTGAACATAGAATATCTGCCGCACGCTCACACAACACTCCGGCTATGGTTCTGGCTTGAACACGAAATTCGACCGTTTTGCACCTGTCGAAATGCGTTTTTGCGCCTTCGCCGCTTTCGTTCAATTTTTCAAGATAGTTCATGTCAGCGAAAATTTCGTAGAGAAGCATATGATTTATCGACCGGCCGGTGATCATTCACAATTCACTGTGCTCTCAAATCTTACCTGATAATCTTCCAAACTTCGAAATACAAAAATTGATGATATTTTTTCTCGATACGATTCGCATTTCAGTAATAATTGTGCACTTGCTTAGCTTCACGCTTATCATCGTTTTGTGCAGCCTAAATTACCACGTCAGTCTTGGGACTGTACCTGCGGCTGAAACATCAATCCGACGGGTTGACGTTTGCCAGCCAGGGGAGATCGATTACTCGCCATGGCCTACCAAGCACGGGGGTTACACCACGCCGGCACCTGCTGGCCCAGGCTCAACTTTGTTTAGTCGGGTTGTCGATGCGGTTTTTGCGCCTTTGCCGCTTTCTTTCAGTTTTTCGCAAAATTTTCGTTTCGTAGAGAAAATGTGCTCTATCGACGGGCTCTCTTATTTTGCTTTCTGCTTTTATTATATTCATAATGAAACGGATTAAAATCGAAAAAGATTAGCCTCGACATTATATCTGCTTGATAGAGTAGATACATTTTTCTCTACAAAATTGTTACTGACGTCAACTTAGATTATAGCTAAAACATTCGAGAAAAATCGTCCGAAAGCGGCAACTCCAAGCTACAGTATGGCCCTTAGTTTTGTTCATTGAATCTTTTTCTTCAGATATATTTCTCGCAGGAAAAATGGAAAAGGTTAAAATTTTCTGTCAAAAATGTCACTCGTTGGGCGGCGATGGAAATATTTACGCTTCGAGGAAATCGGATTATGTTCAAGAAATCAATGCTCACCTTGCATTGCATCATTTACAAATCGAATACAGTCTGGGCGGAAAAAGTGGTGGTTCGAAAAAGGATACGCCGAAGGAGTCGGAGGATCAAACGAATCAGTCGCAAGACAATTTGTCTGATAAGCGGAAGTACGTGCTTTTTTTGAAAACCTTGATGAGTTTTTAGATATAAGATGTTTGTGCAGAGGATAATGGGGCACCTGCAATTCACGAGGTAATTTTAAATTGGAAATGGAAAATCCATGTCTTTTAATGGGCAACGTCTGGATGTGAGCCGGATAAATTTCACGTTCAATTTTTCCCGCCATTTCTTCAATAAGTTTCTCAAAATATGCACAATTTCGCAAAAATAACATTGGCTCATTGCCTTTTTAATCTTCAATTGTAAATCCATTATCTGATCAGGATTTGTGTGCTGTCTAGGAATTCCGATGGCGCAATCGATTTGGCTGTTCATTGTCGTTCGATATTGGGAAATCGGATGAAAAATGGCAAGGCGTATTGTGCTTTATGCAACCAAGATCGAGTCGTCGGAGCTGCTACAACCGTGCTATCGCGAGAGATCATTAGCCACGCCCAATGTCATTATGGCAAAATGTTGTTCGCCTGCCGTCGCTGCCAATATCAATCGAAGAATGGCAGCTCGATCAGACGCCATCTGCGAAAACGTCATGAAATTAGCTCGCCAACGGACGAATTGATCGATATGTCGTCCAGCCACGTGAAGGAAATCCAAGATATGATCACCCGCTGCTTCGGCCACCCTACTACTTTATTTGGACGCCGGAAGAAGTGAGTTGTGTCTTATCACAACGTGATATTGACTTGTACGTGCAGCAAAATTATGTTTCAGTTCCATGGCCGAGCAGTCGAGTCGGAAAGCCAGTTTGAATAAGCAAGTTAAGATTCGAGGAAAATATGCCCGAAAACTGGTTCAACGGGGCAAAATCGGAAAGCAGAAACTGTCAGCTAAAGACAAGGCCAGGTACGTCTTGTGATAGGCGGAATAGCCCTACATTGGAGAAGATACCGCGGGGAGCGGATAGGCCCAAAAACCCTCCAGGCAGGTCACCTAGTCGTAGGAGCCTGAGACATCTACCCGACGGGTTTCAGCCTCGCCTGAAGGAGCGTATCGAGCGGCCAACGAAGGCAACTGACACGCTGCATGTGGCGGCCAGTCAAGGCAACCGCATACACTACCTTCTCCACAGGCCAAACACACTCACTACAGTGTAGGGTATCGCCAAATAGTGTTCAGTGGAGGCCTCGATCTCGAGGTAAAACGACCGAGGGTCTAGGTTCGCAAAGAAGTTGCAATCAATAAGCTGCAAAAAAGCAATAAGCGCAAAAAATCGCAAAGTTTTCTGCTAGCTTAATCACTGTGTATGGCTGCTTCGTCCATATTGCTTGTCTTTTTATTCCTGCGGGTGATTTGTCTCTTAAAAATTCAATCAGAAAAGCATAGAAATGTACTTACATTAGCGCGACACATCTCAAAATAAGTTAAGGACTCTTGACAAAAACCTCGACCCTTGGACGAACACTATCGCCAAAGATGCTGCGTAGAATATTTTGGCGCAAGGGGTGCTCTTTTTTCGTATAAATGATCACCGAGTTTTTGCTCCAATTTTAATTTGCTGAAAATGGATGCCGGGTGCACAATGTACATTTTGCGTCTGCATTTTATGCTGATTATGCTCCTGCAAAAAAATGGATAAATCCTTACTAACCCAGCCTGGAAGAACTCACGGTCAGACCCGAGCAACACACTGAGCTGTCAGCCAGGGCAGCTCAGTAATTCTTGCTTGCCATAATCCGTCAGGCGGGTTATGGCCATAACGTGACCACGTTGAGGCCATAACCCGCTAGGCCTCAACACGGTCACGTTGAGGAATGCTAGGCCTGTCAGGTGGTCATGCACTGTTTTCCTCAGTTTAGGACCAGCTCGTCCCAGCAGTCAGCTGTCAACACTGGAAGACGACGACAATCGCAGACAACCGACGTTGAGTCGACCTTGGCAAAGACTCGCCTGTTTCAACTGTGCAGCAAATTAATCCGCAGTCGTGGCAATCCAGAAACAATAAAATGCCGCCTTTGCTCGAGAGAAATATACTGCGCTCAGGCACGTGGCACGAATATCAAAAGTCAGTCGATCATTCGTCATGTTCATGCAATTCATTTGAAGAAACCCGTTTTCCATTGCCGCCGCTGCTCCACACGCGTCATCAGCCATCATTTCTTGAAAGGCCATTTGGCAGCTGCTCATAACATTGGCTCAATTTCTGGGGAATACGAATATCGATTAGATGATGTCTTCCAGGAAATGACGACCTTGATGACTGAATGTTTCGGGCAAGACGACGTTGGCGAGTCGAGTGGGCAGGGCAATCCGAGGGGACAAAATCAGATTCACAAGGCTTCGCGGAAGAGTCAATGTGGAATGTGTCCGTTCTCAACCAACAACGCCCTGCTCATGAAAAGACACGTTGATATAGTGCATTCTGGTCAGTAAGTAGGGTACAGGGCGAGGGAGCTAGGGAGGCGCGTTGTGTATGCAGTGCGTGGTATGAATGTTTTGGACCTTGTGCTTTGTTTTTCACTTTGATTACCTGACTTTTGTTTCTCTAGGAAACCTGACGGTGAGATTACGTTCTGTCTAGTGAGGCGTGTGAAGAATGTGCTGGTCATGTAGATACTGGACAGTGAGTGGTCACCTCGCGCTCTGTTGTGTTCAGTGCTTTATGTGTCAGAGGGCACTGGTCACTGCTGTGGCCTTCCCTAATCTCATGTTCGTGTAAGAATGTGCAGCTGTCGTGTAGTTTGTAATTGTGTTGTGCTTGCCTACAAATAGTGTGCTGCGTGCTGGTCGTGTTTCTGAGCGCCCATATTTCACATGACTCATTTGCTCGCGGGATATAGAGTGGGTTATAACTGAGGATGTAAGTGAGGAGGGGACAGGGCGCTGACTTCTCACAACTTAAGACAGACTTTCTGTAAGAATCGACTATTTGCTGGACAACCTAAAAAAAATAGAACTGCGATTTTTGATGTTGAATCAATGGGGTATACCGTGTAGGTGTGCTCATTGCTATTCTTTCCGCCTGGACACATTTCTGAAGCGTTCGGACGAAATCATCATCGACTGATTATTATTAATTGATTGGAATTGTGATTTCTTGAGCGATTCCCCCCTTCTAGACGATTCAGTCTTATTTGTTTCAGTCGAATCAACACAAGATATTGAATGAGCAATGCAATCAATGGTCGATTTTATTTGCACAAGGGTTCGAGATTCCCATTTGGATTTTAGCGTCGAAAAATTCCAAGCGATTTTATTCCATTACGGTCATCAAAAATTGGTTTCGGTGCCCAAGATCACGGTCTGTGGTCAAAGAGTGGAGTTCCTCGCGAAGGTAAAATATCTTGGGATCACTTTTGACTGCCATTTGGATTTCTCAGATCACATATCAGATTCAGTTCGTAAGTGCAATACAATGATTGGCGTATTGAGAAGGAAGCTGGGTAGGCATGCACCTCCGTCTGCTTTTGGTAAAGTGTATGATTCATGTATTAGGTCGGTCTTGGAATATGGATCAGCTATTTGGGATCCTCTTTGAAAATGTGATATTGATCATCTGGAAAGGGCGAATAAGTCTGCTGTGCGATTGTATCTTAATAATTTTACCGTGTCTTACTAGGACGCCTTGGTAAAGGCAGGCAGGTCCACTTTACATATATGAGCGACGTAAACGTGCAAAATTGATTTTATTTTATAAGCTTCACCATGGGCTTAATGAATTTGGGAATTCTCGTTTTATACACAAATCTGACTGTCGTGTTAGCAGGCGATTGAGTGAACCACATTATTTGGTTATTCCAAGTCATAATTTCGAGTCCTATAAAAGAAGTTTTGTGTTTTCTGCAACGGTTTTATGGAACTCTGTACCATGGCATTACGCTTGGTCGACTTTTCGTGGATTTAGTAATTTTATCACGCGCATGAGTTTTGATTAATTTTATGTTTCCCTCCCGTAAAGTGCATGTATTTGCTTGGGTACGGAGTAAACGATGATGATGACAGGAGAAGTTTCTAGGCAAGTTTTATGCAACGCGTTGTAGGAGTCTCCTAGTTGACTCCTTCTCCTAACCTCCTACTAGGAACTAGGAGCTAGGAGAGTTTTATGCAACAGACCCAGGCCTCCCCTGAGCTCCAGAACGCTCATTTTGAGTACGCACATAACCCTAAAACTTGACCTTACATGAATACATTCTTGAGCAGTTGAGTAAGTCGTTCCCCGATCGCATCTTCCATCTACCTTCAGGAACATCTCGAGAGATACCAGAAGCAAGTTATCTAGCAGTTGATTAAAGCTGGCATGATCTAATTTGACCACACCTTCAAATTCGCTTTTTGGATTCCTTTAAAAAAAACCGTCAGCCTGAGAAAAATCCTGCTCACTTCTCAATGACCATCCCCTTTTCGAGCCGCAAGTTTCAAACAACATGACCCTAGATGAGGGCCATTTTCACCAGGGCACTTTTGTGCATCTTACAAGCCCTGTTTCTCGAACAAAGGAGCTGGTCTCCTTTGTTCGAGAAACAAGGCTATCACCATATTCACCCACAAACAGACGGGAAGACAGAAGTTCCATTAAAACATAGGTGAATTTGGAAACAGCCCTGCAAGACCTACGAACCTCCTAACTCGTAGACAATCGCTCACAGGTTACAAGTACTATGTGCTTTTTCTAAAAACTTGTCAGTTCTTGGATTTAGATCGCTTGTTGTTGTTTTGTATAAGTAAGTCCTGTAACGACCGGAAGTGTCGATGGCTTATTTTGGTGAAGCACGAGTCACTTACGGACTTGTAACTTGGTGAAACCTGCCCCCCCCCCCCCCCCCCGATGTGACTTGTAGCTATTCCAAGCTGAGTATTCATCTAGAATGTTTTCTAAAGTCATATGCATGGGACATCGCAGGAACATATTCAAGGAGTGCGTCTCAAAAGGAAGATAATCAGGCTTTCTACTGCTTCCTATAGACTGCGAATCGACAAGAGATCAAGTCACAGTTTGATATCATCTGTTGCAGACGATTTATCAGTTCACTGGGGGCACTGGGCACTCGAGCTGCCAGGCTCTTCGATCGCCGAGATGATCTCATAAACTGAATTGTACGCCCGACTTCTGCGCGAAAAGTTTTTGTCACATCAGGATCTGTAGACACGAAACCAACGGGCATCGCAGTGGCTTCAATACGCTGTGGAAATCATTCCCACGCTTATGCTGACCCCGAGTGGAAAAGTGGTTTTTTTGGGTTGGATTCGGAAAAAGGTCAACCTCCACAACCCGAACCACCATGTCTAAAAGCCCGACCCAACCCAATCCAAAACCCCCCCAAAAAATGGGTTGACCTAGATATAAGTTTTCCGCCATTTTATGAGTGTACTCTGGTTTAAGTCACAGTCCACATATTGTCACATTTTCTTCCCATCCGGAGCGGACTCGACTGTAATTTGTTCCCAAGTGCAAAAGAAAGCTCTTTTAAAAATATCAGGGGCGTCTGGTTAACTGGACAGAAGTGGTCAGCGCTCAAAGTGCAGAAAAATTTTCGAATTTTCAGGATTTTTCGAGTGTTTGAGTGTTGAAAGCTTAAACTCGAAGCTTGAAACCCGAACAACGAGTTTGGAAAAAGCCATGCGTGGTTTTTTCAACGCTCGGGCTCCTACCACACAAAAATTCAAAAATCTGTGGGAACAAATTTTTGAATAAAATTAATCACTGCTGATCAGTTGGCCAGACGCCTATGATATTTTGCAGAGCTTTCTTTTGCACCTGGAAGCAGAAAACAGTTTTTGGTTTTGTCAAGTTCCACTTAATGTATCCTCGTCAGGGTGCAGCGCCTACCACCCTCAAAATAAACCCATAAAATTATTGGCCTGAAATTGTGTATCCATGCTCTCGTTCCTGCGATTAGCAGTCCCTTTCTCATCGTTAGCTCTAAAATTTGGTCGTTGAAATGATTCAGGAAGAAAATGGCAGCCAATGCAAAACAGAATTATAGAAGAGTCCACTGACAGTGAAACATAGATTTTAATCGTTGCTGAAGACGTTGCTAATCAATCATTACTGATGCAACATGCATGAAGACTTTTAGGACACTGTGAAAAATGTTTCAGCTTGGCATGGATTAAGCTTGGCTTAAGCGTTTCAAAAAAAGCATAGGCAAACAGTCCTGCAAAACAGATTTCGCTAATATACTGTGCTAACATAAATACCAGGGCAGTCATGACTAGTGAAAAATGAATGCAGCCTTGATTTACATCTCAGAATAGGACGTCAGGGATGTGACGCAGCCTTCTAAAAAAGGAATATTTCTTCTCAGAACAAAAATTTTATATTATCGGATCTCAAGTGCAGATTTTACGATCTTTTCTCTCTGGCTCGTTAGGTGCTTTGGAAAAGGAGTTTCCGCCGAGTACAAAAGAATAACACAAAACACACTGCTGAGCACATCTTCTCGAACAAGAGATCAGGCTTTGTGAGAAGTATTAAAGGCAAAAAGCAATGATTATTGCTGTTCAATCCTTTTTGCACCCAACTAAATAAGAAAAAGACAAGTTTGCGAGTGGGCCGAATGAATCGCCTTTTACGTCCATATCTTCCGACTAGCCCACGGGGCAAAGCTTCTTAGAGTGTCATATAATCATTTTTCTGATTAGTTTTCTCTCGTACTTTTTTAAAAAAGCAATTTAAAACTTGTGTGCTCTGCAGAATGACGTATCGAGCGTTTCAAACATAGTCTAGACTCTAGTGTCTTAGACTCAGGAGGTGATACCAGACAGGACATAGGTGGCAAGCGCGTGCTACAGATGGACGTATTTTTCCGAAATCCTTTGGATGTTTCTGATGCACTAACCAAGGAACACGCGCTTTCTGTGAAAGCGAATAACACTTGCTAAGAGTTGCGAAAGCTAAAAGTTTCTCTGCTGCTAATGACAGTTACAAGACCTCGACAGCAGTCGGTTAAATGCAAAACAAGAGTGAAAACACATGTTATAGATAAGAGCGAATCGAAATGCTTGTTCAAAATCTCAGGTATGCTATAAGCCCACCATACAAGACCAAAATCAACAAGGTTAGGGCAAAGTCGAGATTCTGGGACACTGCACTGAAAATTTGGTGGGTGGGTGTAGTTGATGCAACTGACAATTTCGAATGATTTGACACTAAAAGCAGGATGGGATTAGCTTTATTGCCAAAGCTGTGATGAGGGCAGCCATGGAAATCTGGACTGCTTGACTAACTGTGAGGTTGCGTTAAAGAGATCTGCGCGTACAGCTTCAGTCCCTGCACAAATGTTTTCGCAAGGTCATTAAATCGATTTTCTTTACATGGCCCAGTCACTAATACGAATAATTTGCATGCGCGAACAAAAAATTAAAATTCGAGTAACATTCAAATATTTAACCCCCTTCATGATTCAGCACAAATTTTTTAAAAGCTATCTTTTTTCTTCAATGCATTTTTTTCAGAATTTTTGGAATTCAGTATGTTTGCCTATATAACTGACCAGCAGGCATATTTTATTGGCAGCTGCGACAGCAGAATACCACTCGAAATGAAAACCCAGTGTCGGCACTAGTAAATGAATCCTGGTTTTTCCTGTTTTTTCCAACCTAACTGCTGTTAGTAGTGCTTCAATAAAGCGCCCCCTGATTTCATAAAGAAACCATTGAAAAGACAAAACTTTGTTTTGAACCTCCTTAATATACTTGAATATTAAAATAACTAGCATTTTTTCGAAATATTTTAAAATACATTACGAAGTTTCAGAATTAATTTCCAAATTCTCTCGTCTCAAGCGCCAATTAATTTTGATCAGCAAGACTCGAGATTTGCCGTGGCCTTCGTCGCTGAAACCATCTGGTGTGCACTTCTCAATTTCGGTTAGACCTTCTCGACGTCGAATTCGCTTGCTGTAAGATGGAAACGACTTGTGCAGGTCTATGGCAGCACATCTGCGCAATTGCGCCTCTTAAATCCTTGTTATTTGCAAGAAGAGCTATTGCATTTGCTACCATATCGATATGGACAGTTATGGCTCCATAAGCGATGCATCGCACAGCGAACGCTGGCGGTACGATGGTTGCGAGAGACATCAGCACTTTTGCAGTCAAGGTCAATCCGCAATGGATGAGGACCAGTTGTCGCAGAAGTGGCAACAGCTTCATTTGCCGTTTGATAGCGATGGCAGCAGCCTGACTGGCGTTGTCTTGACTGTTCTTCAGTAGTTTGGGTATTACCATCAATCTCAGGTATCCCATAAGCCCAAGATACAAAACTAAAATTAGTAATGTCAATCCCAAGTCGAGATTTTGTGAAAATGAGTTAAAAATTGGGTGGGTGGGACTGTTGTAGTTGATGCAACTGACAATTTCGAATGGTTTGACACCCAAGTATGATGGCAATAGCTTTACAATCAAAGACGCGGTGAACGCAAGTATAGAGGTTTGGACAGCATGGCGAACTTTCAAGTTCCGATAATAACTAAAAGCAGCAATGGCAACGATTCTGTCAACCACCAGAATAAGCAGGGAGATTACTTCGAGAAAAGCTCCAAAATACAAAGCTGCGTGAATTGAATGACAGACAATGCGTTCGATATTTGTCCCTGCCAAGTTCAATGTCCTCAGAGTTCTGTATACAGAGACAATAATCAACTGGCCGCATTGGAGGGATCGAGCAAAAAGCAATAAGCAGACAATCACGAAAAATCTAGTCCTTAGCTCCTTTATGCGCGCGATAGCAATAATTATAAGACTATGAACGCAAATTAAACAGAAGGATGAAATTAGAAAGAATACAATCAGTTGAATCCACAGTTCTGCAGCAGTCAGTCCAACTGCCGGTGGCGCATTTCTAGTAACATTCGAAACGTTCGAATTCATGGTCTGTCAGGTGCCTGAGAAGTTATCGTGTCTGGCTTATATACAGTACAGTACGATGTAAGATGAATCAAGAAAACGTCCATGTGGCGCCAGTAATTACATTTCTTGGGTACTGACACGTGGGGAAACAATGAATCAGATTCGTACGCCCCACCGTCCTAAGGCTTCCTTTTTTAGGTATGGTAGTCTGAACTAAAAGAATTGAATAGTAATGGCTTTTTCTGACGTTCATTTATAATAACAAGGCCTAAGCTTATATTGAAGCTTTTTCTCTGATTTTAGCGGATGAGTGGCAGCTGGATAGGAGAAATGGACGGTGGATTGTTCGAATGGTTGCCCTAGAACGAGTTGAGATAATACACCTGGCAGAATTTCGTTATCAGCACCTGTCAAACTGTGGATTCAGAAACCCTGATCAAAGAAACAATGTTTTTCAACGTGGTATTGTACCTCGTATAAGGTGACCTTGATTCTTCTAACAAGCTGAGTGACGTTTCTAGAGCTTACTTCTCTGACCTACAGGATAGCGTACTTATGCGATAATTTACCAAATAAAACTGAACAGGTGGCATTTATAAACGCATTCGAATCAGGTTTCAATCCGACAATTTATCGCGGCGTTATAGACCATTTCACAGACCTCGAGCAACACAATATGTGAATTTCCCGCCGCATGCCGCTTATGACAGTTTACTGATGAAAAATTCATCACTTCCAAGCGCGCGCGCGTCCCGCTCTTAAAGAGTTTTTTAAATAGAAAAGCATAAAATTCTGGCCATCTTTAGAAAAGAAAACCAATTGAAGCTATAAATCAGAAAAACTGCCAACAAGTGTAAGTATATCACACACGCCAGGGCCTTGAGACGGAAGCTTCCTCGCTCGTCTGGATCGGGCCGACGACCATTGACTCCTGGGTCGCATCGTTTGGGTGGTTGGACGCGTTCCTGCAGACCAGCTCCTCGAGTTCGCGTTGGTAATGTAGTTGTTGCTGTTGGGATTGATATCGAACTGTTATTCCCGTCCAATGGTATTTGTGGCGTTGAGGCAGTCGCTGACGAGTCTTCGGGTTCCATTGGCGTCACGGTCGCTGTCGTTGGCGGTGTTATTGTCGCCGTCGTTTCTGTTGTATCCTGTTCTTGTAGGCGGGCTACAGGGGCGGAAGACGGTGCTACCGGTTCATGGAATTAGCTCATGTTCATGTTCATGTTCATGTTCTACCACATCACCAAACGCTAATGCGCACTCGAGGGTGGGGACACACTTTACACGAAATGATTTGCGAGCTGCAGACACTAAGGCGGGTAGTTCTGAGGTGTTAGTTGGCAATGGCCAATCCAGTGTAGCCGCAAGGGAAGTTTTGATGCGGTCGTCCAAGTCTGTTGGCTGCGATTCTTTCTTCTACTGGTGTTAACTGCCATGGCGCGTAGCATGGTTTCAGCCTGTCATTGTGTACCAATTCGCGCTCTGCTGTGAGGCATTTGAGCAAGCGAATCACGCTATCGACAGGTGACAGTCTCGCTACCACGACTTATGGTCCATCCCTCTTGGGCTGCAGCTTAATTCCTAACCCCTTTGGTACTGAGCGTAGCCAGACCAGACTGTCCACTGGAAATTTATGATCTTTCGCGCCTTTATCATGATTTGTTTTCTGTCTTTCTTGGGTTTCCAACAGATTCTTACGCAGGATAGATTTCATAGTCTGTAGCCCTGCTGCAGACCATGAATGCGTGCGTGTTCGGGGTTTTGTTATCGCTACTAGGAATTGACAGGACTTCCCGGTAATTTTAGGTAGAGTGAATCCACAAGCTGGGGAGCAGCCTGGCGAGTTTAGGCGTGTCCCCTTCGAGAATATGGTTCGACTCCCGCCTGGGTAAAATATGGTTGTTCATAGATATGTGCCTCAGCTCTCGAGTGCGCTGTTAATGCTCGGCTGTATGACTGAAAGAATTTGCTTCAGTGAGAAAAAATTGGCTGTTACACCAGACCAATCCTGATCCCAATCGGGATTGGCCTAATCCTGAGCCCAAAAAGAGTGATCTTGGCCAATCCTAATCCCATTTTTATATTTCCGTTTGCAACTTTTTTTCTGACCTCTGGCACCATTTAAAAAATTCCTTCACATTATGTCCCACAGACCGTAAGCCGAATTTCAGGGGAGGATATACCAAATTTGAGAAAGATTTGAGGACTTGGGGGAGGTGTTGGAATCCAATGAGGTTTTAGAGGATTTAGAGGATTTAGAGGATGTTGGGAACCGTGAAGCTGCTCATAATGCCGCGAGTTTGCGTTGGCCCTTGGATGCGTCAGGAAGTCATTGAAGACCAAAGGGTTGGCAATATTCTCTCTGAGGAAAACAAGAGTGAAGGATTGATCAGAAAGAGTTAAGCCTAACTCACTTACCAGATTCTACATAGAATGTCGGTTCGTGAATATGAAAATAAAAACGAAGCGAATAGCGAATTATCTTCACTGAAAGCAAAAGGAGGTGGACGATAACTCATATCGACACTGTAGAATTGGTCTTGCCTACTCACGATCAGACTGCCCTAGCCAGACAGCATAGACCGACTAAGGTTTGAGCCATACCGACCCAAACCAAGGTCCAGATTGGCTGCCCGATTCTGACCGCTCTAAAAACTGTTAGTTATAACTTGGGCTGTTGATAATATCCAGCGACCTTCTACAGTAGTAAGTCCCAAAAGCTTTAACGCGGGGGCTCGCAGAAAACAGTCTTACATACCTGTTTCGAAAAAATTATTTTTCCCCCCAGGCATTGCGCGGCTTGAACGCGGGGCAACGTTCGTCGAACGACCAGTGTCTTACTCGCCTGCAATTCGTGATCTGACCAGATTCTGACAGTTTCGTTGGATGTGCCCCTGCTGCAGGCACTTGGAAGCACGTCTCGCCCGCGTCAGGGCATTGGTCCTTCATGTGTCCGGGTCTGTTGCATTTTATGCACAATTCGGGTAGTTGCAAAAGTTCCCTGGACATCTGTTGGTCCACGTACGCGTTGGCGTCGCGTCGCAATTGATCTGAGTGTCGCTTTTCTTCGAACAACTGCCTTTGCAAGATTTCTTTTTTTTCGCGCAGGCGTTTATTTTCCGCCACCAACGTCTGATGTTCCTCGTAGTCTTCCCCGCCGCGTAATTGCAATTTTTAATTTCCTTGTCATCCATGGCGCATCGAAATCGTAATTCTTCGATTTTTCTCGCAGCATTGCATTTTCCATCGATAAGTGCTGATCCTTCGCCTCGTCATCGCTCTTTCCTTTGTCCAACTTCGTGTCAGAAGACATTCGATTTCGCTCCGCGCGCTTCTTCGCATCGTCGAAAACTTGATGATCGTGAGTCAATTTTCGAGTTTGCAACGCCAGCGCATTGTCCCTTCTGGCTAGATCTTCTGCCGTTTTGATGTATGTTAATTGTTGTTCCAAATCGGCTTTCGTGGCTTGCACCTTCTTCGGCCAGGGCCTTTTGTTCTTCAAGAAAGCGGAGCCTAGGTGGCGCGGAATGCATCAGTACATCGGGAATCGTGCGTCTTCGACGAGAACAGAACTAGGCACCAGTTTATTGCATGCGAGAGACCGCAATTGCGCATTATACCACTGAAAAAAGGGACCTGTGTTTCCGCGTATTGTTAGAACGTGTGTATGAGCACAGAATGGGCATACGGTACTGTATTTCGCTTGCTGTTATAAGTCCGCTGTGGACTCATACTCTGGACTTTGTTTGTGCTGTTGATCTTTTTAAGATCAGTAATGGGCCCACGGTGCCGCTATGTCTGGTTCAGGAGTTATTGTCTAGGATAGCGACAAGAACACCGGGTAATCACGGCGACCGTCACAGGTTGGCTGATTTGGTCCATCCAGCAGACCCGGCACTTGAGTTACAGCCTGTAGAGAAATTTGGCGCTGACAACATAGCAGACATGATCTTGGCGAGACAGACGCTGGCACAGAAACTGAAAGCGAAATTCCAGCGAAGCGAAACTACGAACTCGTCACCATCACACTGTGTGTATGATACCCCACAAGCTCCAAATCAGATGAAACAAATGGTGTGTGAAAAGGAACGTGGAATGGCTTTGGAGAACAAAAAATATTCTGATGAGTTTTCTGGTGTCGTGGAAGATGCCATGGAACAGTATCCGAATGCGACAAGTCGACAAGACAGATTTAAAACGCTCGCAATTATTGCGCCTTGGTTTCAATGGAAAGAACTAGAAAAATTCATTCCAGGACTCACGTTCTACATGTGGAAAGAAGCTAGGAAATCGTCTAAAATGTTCAAACCCCATTTGGTTGTACCAGAACGCTCGAAGGTACGCGAGCGCTATGACAAAAGAAAGGTTTTGGCATTTAATTAGTTCATAACATCAGCCCAAGTGGCTAGTGAATTACCTTTTGAAGAAGTGACTGTGATAGATACAAAAGGCAAAAAGAAAGATATTCCCAATCTTCTCGACATCTGCCCTCGCATTATTCAACACTATAAAATCGATATGAAGCAGAATGAAAAGAGCGATATGGCCACGATTGGTGGAAGCACGTGATCATTGGGAAACACAGAAAGCAAGCAGAGCGGCAGTATTTGAAGGACTTCAGCATTGGGAGCTGTGTACGCAATGCTGAAAGAGCCTAGCTATTTTCCAGTGCATCCAGTGTGCAGTACTCACAGCGCTACAAAGCCAGCGAGCAGAGCATTCAACCAGGGACGCTATTTATCCATTGGAATTAGGCTGGGCTCTGAAAGATAAGAAACAAGTAAAGCGCTTTACCGAGGCCGAAAAACAGTTTCTATTGGAGAAGTTCAACGAAGGCATTACAGGCTCAAGGAAATATGAGCCCAAAGACGTCGCCAAGCTCATGAGAAACAGCCCACTGTTTCCTGCTAAAAAGGACTGGCTGACAGCAGCGCAGACTCAAAGCTTTTGGTCCATGCTTGCACTAAACCGTTAAGAAGCAATGGCATCTGACGGTCGGTCGGCAGCCAATGACGATGATATGGACCCAAGTTACGATGATCACATTGGTTCCGACGACTCTCTGGAGCGCATGTTTGATCAGAACGTTCAGGACGTCGTCGAGTCGCTGCATGCAGAGATTTTTGATCAAGTTGGCGATGAATCTACATTTGAAGAGCGCATTAATAAGACTAAAGAGGCTGTGTTTAGGATATGGCCGACATAAAAATGTGAGGTATGCGCTGCCCAAAACTGCTGTGTGACTGCTGGGAATGAGAAAAAGCTGATTTGTACCAAGCCCTCGTGTCCAAGTCCTGTTTTCTAGTGTATTTCGCGATCCCGGCAAGCTACAAAGCTTTGCGTGCGCTCATTCGACTCGTCTTTGAATTCTGCAGCAAAGTAGAGTGAAAAAGACGTGTCTGATTTGAACATTTTGAGGGAGAGGGGAAATAGCTATTTTTTAGTCAAAAATCTATGTCGTCGGGGAACTTTGAGAAGCCCTAGCACACCTTGGTCATTATAAAAAGAGGCGCGACTGGTCTCGTTCGAAAGCCCATTGAATTCTGAACGAAATAAATGAGATAAAGGTGACCCGTTCTTCACACTCGCTTGGCGGGGTGTAGTGTAAGGTGACCCGGGTGTTGACAATTTAAATTTCGCGCGAAAATCTTGAAAAGCGCAATAACTTTTTAAAATAAACAAATTTTAAAGCCAGAGTCGGACTCTACGTTCAATTGCCTATCAGGAAAGTTGTGGAAAGGTTAGTCAGCTATATGATAGACCAGATATTGGCGATATCGCCCAACCTACTTTTTACAAAAATTTTCGTGCTTCACAAAATCACTCCAATCCCAATATAAAGTCAACGGGCGGGTTCCAGGCGAAAAGTATAGAATGAACACACAAACACGGTATACCCCATTGATTCAACACCGAGAATCGCAGTTCTATTTTTTAGGCTGTCCAGCAAATAGTCGATTCTATCAGAAAGTCTGTCTTGAGACCGATCGATCGATCGAAACAAGCTGAACATTAGATCAAACGCAGATTCAGGTGGCAGTCGAATAAAGATTGAACAAGAACATTCCTTGATTTACTTAGAGCACTCATTGAAACCAAGCTGTCATAGTAAATCGATCAGGATGTCACAGGTCCTTTTTTCACAAACTACGCGCGGTGATCGATCCCCAGGGCTTTTCCAACACGCTCTTGCTTTGATCCATGCGACTCGATTCTTCGAAGGACGTGACCGCCAGCGACATGGTGCTGATCGTCACCCCCTGCCTCGACATCGTTAGTGGTGGTTCAGTTGATATCACCGTGTACTCGATGACCAGCGGTTTCACGAGGGTCGATCGTGAACCTTTGCTGCGGGCGACCGACGATGGCGATTTCGAACAAAGCGTTTTCGAGGCAATGCTCAGGGACTCGGTCTTTGCCGATTTGGCAGTCTGGGCAGTGGAGACGCTGATGTCAGGTTCAGGCGGCTGGACCACCACCGCCTCGGGCACAGTTATCGGCGGCACACTCGAGTTGACCCTCATCGCAGACTTTGCTTGCTTCATCAGGGCTGCGCGCTTGCGAGTTCGCCTTCGAATCACCAAGTACACGATCACTACGATGATCAGGATGAACAGCAGGCATCCCGCAGCCACGCCGATCGCCCAAGGGGGCACAGGACCAAACAACGGCTTTTCGGTCGTCACCATGTTTTCCGTTCACGGACCCCCTTTTCTTCTAAATGAAAACGTTTATCAAACATTCTCGCAGGATACCAATGTTAAGAACAGACTGCTTACCTTCAGCTGACGTGAAGTCACGAACTGTCGTAGCGCACGCCCACAGAAAGAAGCTTATACAGTGTCAGCTGACCTCACGCGAACCTGAATGAACAACCCACGGTTACCTGTGAGCAACTAGTAATGAATGTAGGAATAGTGTAAAGCGCTCCTTCGTAGAAAATTACAGTGCAGTTTTGTATAACAGTCCTAGAGAAGCCCAGTGTAAAGTCATTGACCAACTTTACATTGCTTCAAAGCGGCCTTTTATAAGATGCTGCTCCCCAAAGGTCCGATCATTCTGTTCTTGAGCGAGCATCTGTGCGGCCAACTTCGATCTCCCGTTCCGTCCTCGATCAAGCTTCGGTGACCATGTCGATCCCCGGCGACATCAAGACCGTGCCGTTCGACCAGTTGTGGTACAACGCGCCGTTCGATGAGTTCCTGAAAGTGCGCATTCGTCTGACGAACGGCGGCGTGCGACGCATCGGCTTCCATCTGAAGAGCACCGTCGGTCCCGACCGCATCGAAATCGACCCGGCCAACGGCTGCTTGGATCCGAGCGAGACGACCACGTTGTGGGTCACGGTCAAACCGTTCTCCGGCGCCGACACGTCGTCCGATCGCGTGACCATCGAATGGACCGACACCCCGGCCGGTGCTCCCAAGAAGTACAGCCGCGACTGGTTCACCGGCGATTCCATCGTCCGCCGCAAGAACATGGCCCTCAAGTACAACGAGTGATCGCAGTGTGATGGCCCCCTGATCTCGTGCTCGTGTTCGTGTACTAGCTCTCGTGTCTGTCCAGACGTGAAAGTTCAAACTCGTTGAGCCTTTGTTTCAACCATCGAAGCTCAAGGGTCCCGACAGGCAATGAGAACGAACCTGAAGCAGGACGAACTAG
This sequence comes from Mesodorylaimus sp. YZB2_4, assembly GCA_030248295.1. NCBI lineage: Eukaryota > Metazoa > Nematoda > Enoplea > Dorylaimida > Dorylaimidae > Mesodorylaimus > Mesodorylaimus sp. YZB2_4. The sequence continues at coordinate 524,574 of JASANH010000626.1, forward strand.
AAGACGGTCGCGACACCCTTGTAAAGCACACTGCCCCGCAGCCCTGCGCATGCTTCCAAGTCACTCGAAACCCGCTGCGTACAACGTGGATCATTCACCTTCTATTATGACCTTCGAACAAATAAAATAAAACATGGCATCAGCCCTATGAGTGTCAAATTATCCTCAATCGTCGCTTGCGCCCTTCGAATTGCCTCGAACCCTGACATCGCCCAACAAAAATTGTAATACTCGATCCACAACCAGACAGCCAATCATGTCAACAACGAGTACCAGCAGGACGGTGTTGCGGTGCTAAAGCAGAACGTGTCGCCAAAATCCTTTTATCAAAGTGTACCAGATCTCACCTCGGCTGGCAACACGACTAGCTCGAATTTTTCAGTCAACTCGGGCATCAGTCCGCTGGCCAGGGTCAATACACTTGTCGAAGAAAACAGGAGACTGTACGCCAAGGCCTTGTTTTCCAGAAGGCTTTCCATAAAAGGACGACCCTGAAAAACGAGTCTTTTGGCCACTCTGACCACCCCACAAAAGTGTACCCTTACTCGATAATTGACAGCGAAGGTGGAAACCTGCAAGGCCACCGACAGAATGTAGACAGTCGTGTTCAGTATGTTCGGCTTGAACTCGTTGTCCAATTTCACAAATTTATCCTCCCTAGTATTGGGCGAGCCGTCAGAGAAATGAGGCACAAGCAGCGAATAACCTCAGCTCATACCTCGGTGGCGACAAGGCGTGCGCCTCGTTGACCAAGAACACCAAGCACACGAAATGCACAGCAAACTGCAAGGTGACCGTCAGCAATGTATAAGCGTTGAAGATGTTGGTCAACGGCCGTTGCCTCGACAGTGTCTTCAAAGGCTGAAAAGCAGCACACGTCATCCCCTAATCCCCTCAGACAACACCCAACACTGACTCACCTTAGATCGAGAAATGAATAAAAAGCAGGCCGCCAACAGCAATCCTTGCGCAGTAGCTTGAGAGTCACTGAACTTGATTCCGTCCAAATACAACACGCTTTGGCTGTAGGCGAGGACTAAAGCGTTCAGGGCCAGAATTTTGAACATTTGCAACGTTGTCACCAGAGTGCACCGGCCTTGTTTGATCACATGGCAGGCTATAAGTAAAAAGGATCGGGGTGTCATCTGCGATGGGGCATGTGAGGGTACTGAATACCCAGCCCTGACTTTGGACACACATCAGACCCTTTGAAAATCTAAGCAGCGCCAATGGGAGCACCTTTTGTAAAATTCCAGATTTTTCTATATTTTTCGCGGCAACTTTCGAGCGGTTTTCAAAATTTTAGACATTTTTTGAAATTTTGTTCTATCAGACGTGAGGGGGAGAGTGGGGGTCCTTTCCTTACGAACCTGGGTCCCCTGCCCTTCCTATGTCCATTCCTCGCACGGATCACAGGATATCACGGATTACAAGACCCAGCTCCCCTTTCATAAACTGGGTTCTTGTTGATGGTAGTTCCACTCGAGGGAATCACGTGCCGCTCCTTAGAATCGACCCCGCACTACCATGCACCCAAGCACTAGACAACCAAACATACTGGACTGAATCGACGAATACTTGGATGTGAACGGAGCAGCTACTGAGGCGTCACCCAAACGAACCACCTGCGCCTTTTCCTCTTCCTCCAATTCTTTCATCATCTGCTGCAGCTTCTTCTAAAGATACAAAATTAAAAGAACCACCAACGACTTTGTTTTCCAATGCTCACCTGGGTCGCAGACATTTGAGCAACGTTCGCAGCAGCCCTAGCATCCTCACGTTTTCCAGGTGGCATGCGCCTTCGAGCAGCACCGGACGGAATGGTGGGCGGCGCAGGCGTTTTAGTATTGGACGTTGCAGCAGCACCGCTCTGGCCGGGCGCGGATTCATTCTTCTTTGGTCCGTTGGCCTCGTTTTGTTCAGTCTCCTTGGGTTTCCTCTCAATCAGCGGATGAGACAGCAAGGCCACCCCTCAAAGAACAATAGCCTCACCGCCATAAACTACGACTCCAATCAGCTGCCTTACCAACATCGGCATGCTTCAGTGCACCGACGTCATTCGTTCCATCACCGCACATCAGCGTCACGTGACCGAGATGTTTCAAATTGGTGATAACGTGTTCCTGGTAAAACCAGTTTTCAGCAAGGATAAATCAACACACAAACCAAACTTACTTTCTGCTTCGGAGCCATCCGAGCAAATACTTTCACATGCGGCAACAGTTTGCCCAAAAAATCGGGATGCGTCTCGCTTAAGTACGTAAAAGCCTGAAAAGACCGCCTAGTACAATGAGGTCCTCCCAAAAACATCAATTAGCATACCTGACCAGTGATGCAGAATTCAAACTTTTGAATGAAACTATGCAATTCGCCTCGGGCTGGGACGACATCGAGCACGACCTCGTTATCCACAGAAATCCACTTCCAATCGCTGCCTAAAAATATAAATATCATCATTCATGTTGAGCCATACCAATTCGACCAGGCATTACCCGCTGGATGATCCAATATCAAGGTTTTCGAATTTTTGCCAGTGAATCTTAATTCCTTGGCCACGTGACAAGCAGTCAACGGATTATCACCAGTGATCATGACCACCCAAAATGGAAATCAGTCGTTGCTTTGTGACACAATTGATCCCAAAAGTCAACGTACCTGATGCGAAGAATGTTGAATCTCCTTGATGACCGCCTTTGAATCTATTTTCAGTGGGCACGAAACAATAACAAATCCAGCGTAGTGCAATCCACTCTCAAGCTCATCGCGAGTCAGATCACGAACCTGCAAAGCACCAAAATAATTCTCATGCTATATCGAAAATGACAAGCTGATCGTACCTGCTGATGAGATAACTGCCCCAAAGGCTTGTATCCCAAGGCCAAAACGCGAGCTCCTTGCCTCGTAAATTTGCGATAAATATCATCGTAATTAGCGGGAGCATCTTTGAACATTGGTTTCAACGTTTCGGGCGCCCCTTTCACCGTTGCCATATGATGCACATCAGACGTCCCGGTTGGAATGTAACCAGCGATAACCGACATGCGTTTCATTGCGGACGAGAAGTGGTAACGATGGATTATGCGCAACGGCAATTGCTTGCCTTTCTTTGGGATAACAGTCTCATCTAAACGAAATGACAGTTGATCCGACAGCTCTGCTTCCAATAAGACTTACTTCTGGTTAAAGACCAATCAACAGCAGCTAAGCAGGTCTTCTCCAACGGGTCGCCCACCATCTCGTCATCCATTTGCACTAAACTGTGACACGAAGCAAGCACTTGCACGGTTTCTAGAGGAGCATCCGCCAACGGTCCAACTTCCGTCGATCCACTGAAAGGGAAGATCGTAGACCCGCTGGTCGAAAACAGTCGAAAGAACTCACTCTAATCCAGCAACACCTTCCACAATCAAGTTGTCCGTCGTTAACGTTCCCGTTTTATCGAAGCAGCAGATATCCACCTTGCCAGCGAATGGGATGCGGAAAGGCTCCGTGCAATATACGCCTAACTTTTGCAAAGCTAATAAAGAATTGTTAACAGCCAACGACAATTCGATAGGCAATTCGGGCGGCACGACGCTGGTCAATATTAAGGTACATTCCAAAAATAATTTATATTTGTTCCTAGATTCATCTTCCGTGCCTAAAAATTAAATTCCATACAAAATTTACTAGCAATTTAACAATCGACACCTTACCTTTGATCCAAACGTAGGCTGCAGCAGCGATAGCAAAAATCAACAAAAACAATATAAAACCAAACGATTCCTTATTATTCGCCGTCACGCGTTTGACCCCGAATAAAATGGTGCGAAGTAGACGACCTTGGCTCGTGTTAAAACCAGTGCGCAGAACGTAACCGATGCAGCCATTATCAGGGGCTACAAATGAGTACTTTTATGGTCATGACGCTAAGACGATAAAAAACATACCGTACCTTTCATTCCAGCACTGTTCTTGGGCGGTGGCGTGTGTTGCACGACACGGGTACCACCAAACAAGACGAACAGCTTGCCATCCCCTTCGGTGTCCAATCGAAAATCTGGTTCGGCATCTTCGATCGATTCCTGGTAATTCACATACAGTTAAAAGCGAATGGGCGAAGGGATAGGCTTACCTTCATCTGAAGAACAGATTCTCCAGTCAACATGGATTCATCGACGATGCACGTACCACGAAGAATGAGAATATCACAAGGCAACGTGCTCTCATCTTTGGATCGACTAACCGAGACAATATCGCCCGCTACGAGATCGTCAGTTGAAACCTTGGCCCACTTGCGAGAACGATATACCTGCAAGGAAAGTGTTCAGTAGTGCCCACGACGTAAGCAAGGCCGAGGCAACCTACGTGAATCATGTACGGCTTGTTGCCCATGTTACGAATCTCAGCCATGTTACGCAGCTGCTGCTTGACCAAAGTCGCCTCGAAAGTGACCAGCATGAAGAGCGTGAATACGGAATAGTACCAATATTCGTCCAGACACCACAGGCCGACACAGAAAACTTGGAATACGAAAAACGGTGCGGTAGCTCGTTCTTTAAATAGTTCAGCGAAAGTTGGGATGACCATGTCCATCCTAAACAGGTTCATATGGTAGGCGGCCAGCTAACTGGGCAATCGCTTACCTGTTGTCTCCATAATGTTCTTTCGCCGATGCCAAAGCCGCGTCGTCATCGTGTCCTTTGGCTTGTTGATAAAAATCAGCGGTTTCCTCGGTCGGAAAGGTGACGGAACAAAACTGCATGGTCTCATCGTCGTAAAAATACTTTAATTTTTGAAACACGAACCAAATTATCTTTTGATTATTGGAATTCTAAAATATTGCACAGCAAAATGCAGAAGATTGCAAATTTAAAACTGAGGCAGGCTTACCTTCGCGATATGAAGTGGAACGAGCTCCGCACTGCCATTATTCGGTGTCGGCACTACTTTGACTAAGCGAGCTTCAGTTGGTCTACTTGCCTGAAAAAAGGCTATGAAAGTGCAACAAGGACACAAATAAAAACAGAGGAAATCTTTGCAGCAACACTATGCATCTAGGTATGTTCACATCCCCAACACAAAACCCAAGTAGCTTACCTTGGTGCAGGTCATCAAGCATCGAACTGACACGAACCATTGACAAAACAAAACAGCCAAGATCTGTAGTACTCCCACTATGGCCATAGCAATACAGCCAGCCTCGAAATACTCGCTGATACCAAATCCGACCGCCCAAGTAGAAAAACAGCAAGCGTGCAAGGCCACGAACGGCCAAATATATAAATGCAACCATACGGGTTTGGGATTGTAAGGAACGATTTCTTTAATCAAATCATCGATCGCCATTCTAATGATGCTGTCTTGACAGTATAGTACAAAAACCAAACTAAAACCCACTTCTCCTCCCGAAACACGGGGTCTCCGACATATAAGAAAAGTTTTGTACACGTTGCTGCTCCAAAGAATGCTTGTCTGCTAATAGCGGGTAGTGCAATGCGGACTGCTTATGACAAACTGCAATGGTTCTCGGCGAAATCATACTGTATCCGTCGAAAACGTCGGGCGGTCGTTTTCTCCCGATTTCGTTTCGGGATTGGTGATAGATAATTTTATAGATAGATAAAATACTTCCTATTCAAAATTTGAAATTAATTATCGTTTAAAATGTCAATGTCAAAATCGGCTAACACGTATAATCGAACGACATGGGAAGATTCGGTGGGTTTTTTAAAATTAGGCTATAGGTTTTCTGAATCGGCTTTACAAATGTAGACCTATTTGTTTTTAGGAATTTCCGATATTGTGTCAAACCTGTCTCGGCGTGAATCCGTATATTCGAATGGTAAGGTTTTTAAAATTTGATTCATGAATTATGTTGGCTTTAAAAACATTTTGGTCCTACATCACTTTTTCTTAGATGAAAGACAAATTCGGTAGCGAATGTAAAATCTGTAGTCGTCCATTTACGACTTTCCGATGGTGTCCGGGACCACGAATGCGTTACAAGAGAACTGAAGTGTGCCAGACTTGCGCTAAGTTGAAAAACGTCTGTCAAACGTGCTTACTGGATCTTGAATACGGTGAGATGTTTTGCTAGGGTTTAGTTGCTTAGTAACTACGAATCTCTTGAATTTAGGTTTACCCGTTGCCGTACGCGATTACGCTTTGGGTTTGAAAGACGATCTGCCGAAATCGGGAGCGAATCGTGATTTCTATCTTCAAAATGCTGATCGTGAGGTAAGAATCGTAGAATATTCTGAAAATGATCATTCGATCACATTGGACCGTATCCTATCGTTTTAGCTGGCGAAGACGGACGGAACGACACCAGGCGGATCGTTGGCAAAAATGGCAGACCAAGGACCGAACGATCTGTTAATGAAATTGGCTCGCACGCAACCGTATTATGAGCGCAATCGGCCGCATATATGCTCGTTTTGGGTGAAGGGCGAGTGCAAACGAGGCGAGGAGTGTCCGTACAGGTAGGCACCGACTGAGGATAGCCTAGTTTACATACCGTCCATCGCATACGTACCTTTTAGACACGAGAAACCGACCGATCCCGATGACCCGTTATCCGATCAGAACATCAAAGACCGCTACTACGGTTCTAAAGATCCAGTGGCCGAGAAGCTATTGAATCGAGCCAAGGCATTGCCAGTCTTAAGACCACCAGAGGATAAAACCATTACCACTTTGTACATTGGTAATTTGGGCGACGATGCTGATATTTCAGAAAAGGATATCAGGTATGAGCTGAATGATTATATAAACTGCACAAGCTACAATTTCGTTCTCATTGCAGGGACTACTTCTATCAGTTTGGCGAAATTCGAAATATCACTTTGCTGGGCGGTAAAGGTTGCGGTTTCGTTCAATTCACTACCCGCGAATCGGCCGAACTAGCGGCTGAGAAAACGTTTAATAAACTCGTCTTGAAAGGCCGACGAATTACAATCCGTTGGGGACGACCACAAGCGCAACAGAATGTCGCCAGTCAACTGGGAGAAGGAGGGAAATTTTCGAGGCAATTTGACCCAGTTCCAGGATTGCCTGGAGGTACGAGTTAATTTTTCTCTCCGCGCTAGGCTCACTTTTTGATCAATTTTCGATTTTTAGCATTGCCCGCCGTCGATTTCTTCAACTTGGAAACTGATATGCCGGATCCAAAGCGTATGCGAACGGGCGACTACGGCGTTAGCTCAGCTACTAGCGCTACGAGTTCCATGATGGGAATGCCGCATTTCATGCCGCCAGTAGCACCACGATTGTTCGCTCCAGGTGAGATCAACGTAGCCTCGAGGTGGGAGCGTGTCTTAACGGCTGATAATATAGGCATGCGTCCTCTGATCGTGCCCAAGGTCCCGTACATCCCACCGATTCCAAATCAGTCCACACGCAACTCCAGCGAGGCATCTTCGAGCGAGGGAATATCGTCCGCAACTTCGCAGTCACTGGAGTCCAAGAAATCGGGTATTTATTACCCGAGTCAAGACCCTCAACATTTGGGAGCTAAGGATTTGGCCGATTGATGACATTTATTCAACATATTTGAAGTGCATTATCGTTTCGACAATGAATGCACAATATTGAGCGTGCTTTGTTCATGTACAATAAGTGCATATAGAATCATCGAATACCACGCACGGACAGACGAAGGCAGGACTCGAGCACAATGACACTAATGGACACAAACACAAACCAGCACTTTCCTCAGGATCACAATAAAAATTGGTTACAAAACCAGAATAGAAACGATTAGTGTCCTTGATAAAGGCAGAAAAGCCGTTTTGCTTCAGATTCCGAATCATAATGCCCTGCTAGCGAATAAAAATTTAGTGCTTGATACAAACATTGGCTTACATCATATGAATCTCGTTCAGGCGTAGCCACCCAGACAGTAAGCCCATCAGCTCTGCGTAGTATTCTTATTAGGATTCGTCAATTGATCAATAAGTTCCTGCAACGGTTGTAATTCCTTGGATTCGATTAGCGAAAACTCTCGTACGAAAAGAATAAAATGTTTGAAAGACGTGTTGAGGTGGGCTTCTTCCTTCAGTCGTTCCACGTCATCAAAGTGCTGATAGTAGATATGCGCGTAGACCCGGAACAGCCGTTTCATTATTGTTTTGGCCACTTGCATAAAATTCTTGGGAAATGCAACACCTAAAAAGGGGAAGCAACGTGTAGCCTGAGACAAGGCAGTGTGGCAGGACGGGGAGGATAACGATGACCCACGGGCGCCATGTTATTAGCACTTGAGCGAGGCCATAACATAGAAGGACGCGTGTGCAGGCGGTCCTACCGTCAGGTCGAACCACAGCAGGCCTCTGACCCAGCACTTGGTTAGGTACGGGCTCTGGGCCTGGCCCTAATCGGCAGCAAGCTTACCTATCTTTGACGGGAACACTGTCTCGTCGTCCAACTGTTCTTGGACCCAGGTCATGAGATAGTCGATATACTCTGGGGCTGTGCACCGCAGTGGCTTCTTGACATTTGTTCCATCGGCCCAATGATACTCGTACTTTGTACCAGCTGACATGATTGGGCACCGTTCAGCCGTGCAGAATTCAGTCAGAGTTCCATAAAGCATACTGATTTGATTGAAGAAATCCACAACTGAAAGAAGAAAAATTAAGTGAGGGGTTGATGGGGAGGTCAGGAATGGACATGTAATGTACCGATTCGCGTCATGTAAAAGGCTTGGTCCTGGAGAGAATCGAACCGTTCAGCTTCCAGCTGACGGCACAGGCCACCACAAGGAAGGCACAATGGGCTAAATAATGCTCACCTCGTTCGTCACGCAGTTCTACCCAGCCAAACACACCTTGCAAGTACCCATCCCAATGGCCACTTACTGTTCACAGCTATCCACTCGTTCAAATCTTCACCATCGGGTAACTTGACAGCTTGACGAAGGTTACCACTGCCTAAAGTGGCTGTAGCCCGTTTCAAATCGTACCTTGGCGAACTCTCCGGAATGTGGCGCCTTGGCCGAAATGTCTTATGGCGAGATTGAACACTGAAACAAACCATACTGCACCTTCCCACCGACCGAAAGGCATTAGTCATCCCCCTGGTAATATCAGTCACGCTCACTCTACCCCATCAAGGCACACCCACCGTCCCCCCTACCTGCATATACTTACAAGAAATTCATCATCACAGCCTCCAGCACTGAAAAAATGACATCTAAAAAATCAATTCAATCATTTTTTTTCCAAAATACCAGAGCATCTCTCATGATCACCAATCACGACCCCTCAACTTCAACGTTTTACTGAACCATCACATAAACACGCCACAACACGCGGCACTATGTAAAGTACAACACACTACCAAAGCACAGTCATTTTTTGTATACACGAGAAACGAAGGTAAAACACCTAAAAGTCCTCCAGAGCAGCAATCAGTCGCCTCGGGGACGTGTAAACGGCCGTAAGCACGCTGTGAAATGATATCCTTAAATCAAGCAAACACGTCAACTTACAGTACATATCATCGTAACTAGGATGAAATTCATGAAAAACATGTGGCAGCCGCGAGCTGACACAAAAAACCCAAAATTCATGGACAAGTATTGCGCTTATCATGGCTAAGAACATTACCTGTCATCATCGACACCACTCTTATTCCCTTAGGAAACACCAGAATACTAAAGGTACAAGCAAGAACAAGTTAGCTGCTAATTAGAATAACCAGCGTGTACTACTGGACAGTGCCGCCATCAAAGCTCAACAACATGAACCCACCCAATCACTCGATATCAGAACCTAAGTCCATCACACACCAAACAAAAAGGATGGACTTCGTTGACGGGTTTTAAAAAATAAACCAGTCACCTTCATAAAACATACTAACGCTTTTCATAATCCGCTACAAGAAGTAGTCCGGCGTCCTTCGGGTCACGTGCGGTTCACCGCGGCGTGGCGCTGGGTCGAATTGAAGGCTAAAAACGGAACAGTCACGTGCATAGGGTCGAATGGGCAAACACCACGCATATCTTACAATGAATATTGCAAAGCGTCATCAAGTTCCATGATCGCCGCCTGATTGCCGCAACGATAGCAGTAGTTCGGCGCCGAAAATATTGTTACTACTTGTCGATCATGGCACCAGTTGTAACCCTGAAGCAAGTAAAATGTTGACACGCGACATTTTAGAGTGACCTCACAAATTAGATAATGCCTGCTCAATCTTGAATACAAACGACAAATTTTATTTTCCCGCCATGTCCTGGCACATTCCGTAAGTTGCCAAGGGAAATCGATCAGTGGCAAAAAGACCAGCAACTTAACCTACCTCCATGACTAACTGATGAGCCCTAGAAATCAGGGACAGGCCGTTCGTGTGGTTGAAAGTCTCCGATATATCTTGGCCGAACGTATATCCCGCGCCTCTCGGCGATATACCCCAACCACCACGATCGTCCGGATCCGACCACAATAAGTCGCACATAGGTCCCTGAAACGCGATCCATGCGAATGCCTGCGTAAAGGAGCAGAATATTATCTTTACCTCGTGGGGAACTTCTTGCAATCGATCTAGCGCCCGAATATGATCAAGCGTGTCGATACTCGGCGATAGACCACCATGGAGGCAAAAGATCTATGACAAGTTGGCGGATGCACAGACACGGCCATACGGCAAGCCATGAGCGAACCTACCTGTCCGTCTACCAATGCTGTCAATGGAAAAAAGTCGAATAAGTCCGTGAAGAATTTCCAGACGTTGGCGTTGCCATATTTGCGCAAGCATTCGTCGTAGAACCCGTACACTTGGGTAATCTGCCTACTTTCGTGGTTACCTCGCAAAATGGTAACCCGGTCCTTGTAACGCACCTAAAATACAAACAATTCGTGAACAGACTGTGAGTAAACTGCAAAATCAATACTGAACCTTCAAGCAAACGAGCAACGTGACCGTTTCTACTGAGTAATAACCACGATCAACGTAGTCGCCCATGAAGAGGTAGTTGGTGTCGGGGGCTTTGCCTCCCATTTTAAATAATTCCATCAAGTCATGAAACTGTCCGTGAACATCGCCGCACACAGTCACGGGGCATTTCACTTCCTGCACGTTCGATTCTTTCGATAGGATTTCTTTGGCCTAAAAGAAAGGCATCTTCTGCACTCAATTCTACAGTAACTTGTAGTTTCTTAATCATCAGAGGAATTATGTACGGGACTTTTATCGCAATCAGCAGTGGAACCACAGATCTTTACAGTGAATGCGTGCTATGTAGAGTATGTAAAGAACAGTATAAGAAAACACACACAGATTCAACTTTTTCGATTCCATTATTGACTGTACAGATCGACAGTGAGCAGGAGTTCATGGTAAACCAAGTATGACGGTGAAAGTTCAAAACATATATCACATGGGATGAATCGACAAGCATAAAGGAATGGCGTTCCAACCGAGCCAAAACCAGAAGCAAAAAAATAAGGCAAGTACAAAGGCCAGTCGGGTGGAGATAAAAGTACGAAAAAGATTAAAAAACATGCATTCGCACCGAGACAACTTTTTCCTGCTGAGACACGAGAATGTAAGGTGATACCAACCCTCAGAATCCGCAAAGCGGCGTCGAGCAGGAGCACATCAAGATACCCTAGATCCAGTTCACGATCAGTACTGTCGACTTTTCGCATCGTCAAATTTGAGACAGACAAGGCGCCCAAAACCTAAACTCGCAACTTGGCATAACGGTCGTAATTTGCAGTCGTGTGCTTCGAAAAGCCCGACCCCAAGAACCACTCAAAGACTGTTCTGTCAGACACTGACAAACAAGCCGAGAATGTCTGTGCATGTGTACACTTAGGCCTACACTTTTGTTTGAACAGGTCACATGCACGTCTTCCTAATAAACCCCCTGCCCAACATATGAGTAAAATCGATTAGCTTTACCTTATCGCATAACGTTTTGACTTGGGTTTCTGACAGTTGCTTGCATTCGTACAATTGTTCGATCCACTGATCCAGCTCTTTCATCGACGCCTTTTCCTGGTCGCCCATTTCTAATTCCTGACTTGTGCTCACGATCAAAGAAGACTCGACAAGAATCACGATAATAAGGTAATTTTCATTCAGAAGGCGCAGGAGGTACAGCCAGAACGAGCTGCGGCAGCGAGCGACAATGCCAGACAAGAAGAAGAGCACGTCATGGAAGCGCACAGTCATAGCGGTCTGGTGTAAAGACTTAAATGATGCGCAGGTTTAGATTGAGAGGCGGGAAGTTTAAACATTAACTATCACCCGCTATACTGCAAGATTAGCGTGGGTATCCTGAAAACAAGCGCGCTAGGCCGTTGAACATTTTGCGATATTGTTGACGTTATCTGCCATGAATCATTGTGAGGACCTGTGGTCACCCTGGACTGGCAAATACAGTATAAAGTTTCGAGATTGGAGGATAATCTGGTGCTGACTGAGAGTGATGAAAAGTGCCAACAGTCCGGCTGGCGACTGCCACTCACTCAGCTTTGAGCTGTCTTATTTGTTTCTATGCTTCGGCATCGGAGAACACTTTGCCAAACCAGAAGGCTGAGGGTTAAGATGCTGTTGAAGGTTGGACGGTAGATTGCATTTGTGACTCAACCACACAACCCGCGACCCTGCGCAGTACAGCATAGCAGACGAGAGTACTTATTGGCTGCGGAACCCATGCTTTGCTGCGGAAGCTTTCAAGCTATGAAGTTGACACTGGAAGATCAATGGTGGCCACACTCGCATCGCCTTACCACCAGTGATCTGCCAGTGAGCAATCAGAATTGCAAAAACACAAGTTATCAGCGGCAAAAATTGTGAAAGTCGGTTTTAGTAATTAATTTCAAACAGTTTTGGTCCTAAGCCTTTTTCCCACAACTAGCTAGCTCCGAATTCCAATCCAACCTACAGCACAATGACTAAGGATAAGTTTCTTGAAAAAGCCACGACATTTGCTCAGCACTATAACTTAGGGAAGAAATTCTTATCAGAAAGACGGACGCGTAAAGTCAAATCACTACCCGGCCAGAACAGAACGGATTAGAATTGGGAGCTCGGGAAAATGGCTCAGACCAAAACTGTTAAAAATTCATCACTAAAACCGATCTTTAGTGCTGTACTAGAATTCCAAACCCGTTACTAAAAACAGACCTCTGCTCAAGCTGAGCGTGATGAAAATCTCAGAATCAGTGACTTACTGAAATCATGACTGCTGAACATGAAAGCAGAGCGCAACTATAAACACACCTGATAGAGAGCAGCTGATCTGTTGGTCTGGAGATACATCCAAGCATGCGACCCCCACCCTGTTCCTCCTGTTCCTGTTTTACCACATTACCAGGCACAAATGCGCGAAGGACCACCCCTTTATCACATCGGCAATCCTGCTGCCTGAACTTCGTTAAGAGTCCACGCAAAGCAAGGAAACTACAATTGGAGAGTTCTGAATCCGAAAAATTTTGTTAAAACTCAAGAGTGAAAGCGACACTGTTTTGCCAAAACTTCCAAGAAAGAAATGAAGGTGCATATAAATGCTGCACTCTTCGACAGACTCATGACAGCTAGGTACATTTGGTTATTTGGTTATATTTGGGGGTTTCCAAGAGTAACAGCATTCCTGACGGTCGGGAGTTCGATCCTCTCCCCTGGCTGGGAGACGTTAACCACTTCGGTTGATGTTTTCGCGGCAGGTATAGTCGCGAGACTTGCGACTGCGAGATTTGCGACTTGCGAAAACTCCAGCTGGAGTTTTTGGCCCCAGATACTTCATTCTCTCAATTCTCCCACGCCTGGGTCCGCGGGTCAAACAAGAAACGGTACTGCTTTTCTTGTGTTTTTCCTTTTTGTACATACCTCAAGATAAGCTGAAAATAGCGTTTTGGTACGAATTTTACTTCATCGTAGTCTTGTCGTCAGAGCAGGCTGGTATTGTCTTTGCTGCAAAGAGTGGGTCCATTCGGTGGACACGAAAGCATTGAGTTGAGCAAATCTAGTTTGTCAATAAGAATGTGATTGTGGAGTCGAACAGGCAGTGCTTGTCTCTAAACTGGAGTAGTTTCCTTAAATGGGAGTGCAGTCAGCCTCGTCCTAGGATCTTGTCGAGTTAGGGTGGATGTAACGAGATTTTTAAATTTTACTTAGTTGTTACACTGAGATTCTTGATTCTTGATTGCAGGCAAAGGAGAGGAAACATGGTTCAGGAAATTTTCTTTCTCTTTCTTTGCGCATTTGTGGATTGGTCATATGGCCAGGATATTTCTTCCATTTCGTTGGCTTTGGCGACCCATTCTGATCAGTGTACGTATAAGATCTTCAGAGATCCAAGACAGGGCAGGCGACTAGCTAGGGGCACAGCATGTTGCGAAAGTTGCACCTCGACAAACTGTTCTAGGCGGCTTTCATGACTGGCAGTCGATCGATGCCGGCGACAATTGTGGAGTGGCGCCATGCAACTACAAGCGGTCGTGGTGTGCCCGGGAAGGGGGATCCCTGACTTGCGTGCCACGTAAGCAAAGAGCGCACCACTTCGCTCATAGATGATGTCCGCCATGTTTTAGTGTCCGCTGATTGCCAACGGTTTCTCCCCGACCCAGTCGGAGTCAGGACATTGGCTCCAACTTTGGCTCCCATAACGGACGCGCCTGTGATTAAACCGTCGCCAATACAACCGGCAGTCAATACGCAGAAACCAGGGTTGATAACTTTGATGTGTGGTGGATGTCAGTGCGGGGGTGGATGCCAGTGTGATTGCCATTGTCCACTAGCGCCCCCGTGTCGCCCAATCGCTCCCCCGCTTTGCGGGCCGATACCTTGCGCTGGCAGTCAACCTGCGCCCGTGCAACAACCTGTCCACCCCCCTCCTGGTCTTATCTGTCTCGGAGGTGGTTGTGCTGGCACTGCACCACAAACGTCGTGCGGGTTTTCCGGTTGTGGTGGGATGGCTCCCCAGAATCCGTGTGGTTCATCACCTTGCCCTAGTCAGCCTGTGCAGCAACCTGGTAAACCTGCTCCTGGCCCGATCTGTCTCGGGTCTGGCTGTCCTGGTACTGTTCCCCAAAATCCTTGCGGTTCGTCACCCTGCGGTCAGCCTCTGCCCCCACCACTGATAGCAAACGTGGTGGCTACACCTGGAAACGGACGGTTCGCCGATCTTGGATCGGTTGGTTGCAGTGATCGTCATCCGAGATGCCGACCTTGGGCGAACAGAGGTGAATGCACAGTCAACCCAAGATACATGTATCGTATGTGTGGTGCATCCTGCGGCGGGTGTAGACTTCGTATTTTGTAGTTTCAGCTTTCGAAGCTGATTTGCTGCACTGGTCACATCGTACTGCCATGTTTAGTTCACTTGATCACCTTATACTAGGATTCCTGTTGTTGGAAAATTCGTGTCGTAGCAGCTTGATCTCGATAGGTGTGCCAGGACCTGGATCAAAGACGGTTAGAGTCAATAAATCGGTCAGATTTGGAAGAGTCGTGTCATGGTTGCCACATTTTGCAATTATGACATTTGAAACGTTGCTCTACATAGAAATGTAGAACAACGGAAGCCCAGCAGATTCCTTCAAATTTGGCGCCAATTTGCGTATTCTTATAACAGAGGCGGGGAAGTATGCGGCACTTTACACTACGCTTCTACCAAGGTGTTGGACGTCTATTATATGTCCAACTCCTTTCTTCTTCACAACTCACGATCGGTCGATCTCTCTTCTCTTCGCGATCTGTCGTTGCGTAGAATTTGCCGGGTCGAAAATAAAATGTTAAACTTCTTTTTTCGCGAAAACTTTTCATTGGAAGACGTTCTCAAGGCTATTCACACTAAACCTGCCGTAGCGGTCGTTTCTGGATGGAACGATGCTACTCTGACAGAAGTATGTGAAGAATGAGTTATTAATTGGTTGATGATGCCGAAAATTGAGTTTTTAATCCATGTACTTTTTTGGCGCACAGTACAGTTGGCCTAGACCGTTTGCAGGCCGAGAGAACTCTGCGTCACGTAACGGGTGGTCAAATTACGATCCAAGTTTTCAAAATGTGGAATTTTGGTAAGTTTTTCTGCACCAGTTATTTGTGTACTGTTTTTTTAGCAAAGCATAAAATTCGCTGTCAGGGCTAGCACGAAACCAAATAGAAGAAAAATTGCTCAAACTGGCTGGTCGTGATAGATTGCCCATCATTTTCATCAAGGGCGATTGCGTTGGTAACGTCAGCGATTTGGCCGCTTTGCAGTCTGGTGGCCAGTTGAAGGAATGGTTAGAGAAACATGATTTCGATTTGATTGTTATTGGAGGTGGATCCGGAGGATTGGCTGCTGCACAGGTGACAACAGTCTTCGTATGTTACCTGAACATGCCTTCTATGAGGTCTATTTAGGGAGCCGCGGATGCGGGCAAAAGAGTCGCCGTTGTGGATTACGTGGTTCCCTCACTGCGGAACACAACCTGGGGTGAGAATGCTTTTTCTTCCAACGATCTTTTAGGCAGTAATCAGTTTAGGGCTGGGAGGAACCTGCGTAAACGTCGGCTGTATTCCTAAGGTAAAATCGAAACCAAGTTTTTCCTTTTCGAGTTTCAGAATCTTGCTTTTCAGAAATTGATGCATCATGCCGGTTTGCTTGGTCACTTTATGAAGGACGCAAAAACATTTGGGTGGCAATACGACGAAAAGAGTAAGTTGTGAGATTCAGTCATTTTAGCATTTTCAGGAACTGCGTCTTTTAGCGGTCTCCCACAACTGGAAATTTTTGAAAGATGCCGTGCAAGATCATATTTCCCTCCTGAATTACGGAAATGAAAGGGCATTGGATCAGAAGAACATCAAGTATTTTAATTCGTACGGCAAGTTCGTTGGAAGGCACGCGATCGAGGCAAGTTAGAATTCAGAAAATATGAGATTCTCACTTTTTTCTTTGTAGGTAAAAGATAAAACTGGCGCTTCGAAGCAGCTGACATCCGATCGCTTCATTATCGCGACTGGCTTACGACCCCGATATCTGGATGTTCCAGGCGCCAAAGAATTCTGCATCACAAGGTGAGTGACCTGTTCCAGTTCTATCGGACAAGGCCCAAGCGCGGATTGTTTCAGTGACGACCTGTTCAGTTTGCCATACCCTCCTGGTGACACGTTGGTGGTCGGCGGTTCTTATGTGGCTCTTGAATCAGCTGGATTTCTTCACAGTCTGGGATACAAGGCAACTGTCATGTTTCGTTCGATTCTGTTGCGTGGATTTGATCAAGATATGTCTAAGAGGGTTGGAAAACATATGGAATCGCTCGGGGTCGTATTCGTCAGGAAGGCCATACCAACAAAGGTACACTTACTAGCGTAGGTACTCAAAGAGGCAAGGGCTCCGGTTTTTTTTGCAGCGGCTCTCTAACTGTTTAATTTCAGATTGAACAAATCAGTGCTGGAGAACCTCCCCGTTTGATGGTGACTGCGAAAAGCGAAAGCGGTGAAATCATTATGGGTGAATATAACACGGTACGCGAAGAAGGTGTGAATAGCTCAAGCTAGTTTAGAATTCTTCAGGTGCTCTTGGCCATTGGACGAGACGCCATGACAAATGACATCGGCTGCGAAATCGCTAATATAAAACGGAATGATAAGTAAGTTTGCCTTGTGAGGTAGTGTTGGTTCTAACTTCGGATTTTCTGACCATCTTCTCGACTTTTCGCCTTGCCTGCAGCTTACGACAGTCAGATATCAGTTAAATCTCCACCCTGACTAAGATCAGCTGTTTCAGGAACAAGAAGATTATCTGCCGAAAAAACGACCAAAGCATCACCGCGCCTCACGTCTACTCCATTGGTGATGTGCGGGATGAAGGCGTTGAACTGACACCCGTAGCTATCGAGGCCGGGCACTTATTGGTAGGACGAATGTACAAAGGTGAGACTAATTTGGTAAGTGACGCCTTTGAATTTATTCTGAGTCGCTGATTATGGGCATATATTTGGATTTAGTGTGATTATACGAACGTTCCAACCACCGTGTTCAGCCCGTTGGAGTACGGTTGTTGCGGTTACTCGGAAGAAGACGCAAAGAAAGCGTATGGCGACGATTCAATCGAAGTAGGATCTGTTTGTATGCTGGGATGAATACAGGCATTTTTGCTGCTCGCTTAGGTGTATCACATGCAGAACAATCCCTTAGAATTCAGACTCCCAAATCGGGACAACGTTTTCCGGGATAAGGGTCATTGCTATTTCAAACTAATTTGCAACAAGAAAGATGATGTAAGTCAAAATTTGCTGCGAAGACTGTAGTATGCTCTTGCGGTCTCTTTACAGCTGCGTGTGCTTGGCATTCATATGTTGTGCCCGAACGCTGGCGAGATTACGCAGGGTTTCTCAATCGGATTGAAACTGAATGCGAAAAAAGCTGATTTCGATCAATTAATTGGCATTCATCCCACCATTGCTGAAGTAAGATTTCTATCCACAGCACGAGTATACCCTGTAGGAACTTGAAATTTGCGCAAAACGTTGGGGGGGGGGGGGGATTTTTACACTACGGTAGTGCGGCGTATTTATTCTGAGCTCTTCGAATTTCAGAACTTCACGACGATGACAGTGACGAAGGCGTCGGGCGCCGACTATGCAGTTAAGAACTGCTGATCGTAAAGGATGGCGCCAACAGCGCCAGATGATCAAGATCGCGCGACGGCTTTGAGATTTTGATGACGGACGATCTTCGAAACCTATTTTTGGTGTGATCGTCCTGATGTCAACGTCGAAGTGTCGATTTTAGATTCCCGAGGTCACCGCTTTAGTAGTTTGACTCTACTAACCAGTTCCAATCTTTTGCAGTTTGATGAATGGTTGTGTGCGTTTGATGGCCTTGTGAGATTACTGACTTTTGATTCGGGACAATGTGATTTGTGCTGGTTTGAATTGTGGCTAGGTCGAGATGTGTTTCAGAAGTCTAGACACAAAAGATATTTCTACTGGTGCAAGATGCCGGTTCAGATTGGATTCAAGAAATACTGTGGAAACGAATGAAAAACGTGAGGGCCGAGCGGGAATCGAACCTGAACTGCGTGAGTCTGCGCCTTTGATGTGCAATACGCTGCAATGCCAGGGTGCTGCGGTGAAAAAAAAGGTTTCTACGCGACTGGCGATCTCAGAGGTGCAGGCTCATGCTCTTAGGATGCCGTTTATACTAAATGAAATCCTTGGCCCGCCTCGGATACCAAGACTGATAATGAGCAGCGGATGGCTCAAGACGCAGGAGCCCATGGATCCCGCGGACACGGTGACTCGAGTTTGCCCAACCACCACGGGGCGCCCTGCAGGCTAGAAACCTGCAGGGGACACATCTAAATACTACATGACGCTGAGGCGTGAAAATGATTTTGTCTGGCTATACGAGTAATATCCATCCTTTTTGAGGCACTCCTGTGTGATTATTGCTTCATAAGAAAATAAGCCAAAACTCCAAGGATCTCCCAAATCTACTGGAGATCGCTGTCCGAAGAGCATTGCATCTCGTTGTAAGAGGGAACGCGCCCAGTCCCTGCTCCACTTAAATCGAATTCATCAAAGAAGAATAATGTCTTTATGACTGGTAAAACTGGTCAGGTCAGTTTGCCATGGCAAATGGGATGAAGATTGTGACATGCAGTCGGGCCGTCGTTGAGCTTCCTTTCGAAGTAGCAGTTGGGTGACATGATCCGGATTGGTTTGCCATCGCATGCTAAAAGGAAGCATCGCAGTGATTGAGGGACGTAAGCGCGTAAGATTGCACAAACCTGGTTGGGGGCTCATGCATCTGGCCAAGCCGCAGGCTGCTGGGCAGCACATTTGGCCCGTCAGGCACTGGTTGTCTGCCGTGCACTCTGGTTTTCCAAATTCAGTGGGGCAGGATGTTGGAAATGCTGCCAGTGGGCACATACCCGCACCAACAGCATCCACGCGGACGCACTGGACTCGATTGGTGATCCTGTCGTCGATGCAGACCGAGGGATGAGTGTCAGACTTGGGGCATCCTTTTTTAATACATTGATCTTCTGAAGCTGGTCTTGCGGCGGATTCAGATTGATTGTGAGTGCTAGCGGTGAAAAATATGTGACTTTGGTCTCGGACTGCCGCGAGCGGAATAGGCCGTTCAGATCGCCATGGTGGGCGCTTGCAGACCAAGCGTATCTTGCGACAAGAGGCATCATCGTCAGTAATGATTTCCTCGTGGTAACAGACCCGTCCTGGCATGTTCTTGCGAAGTGTTCGACCATTGCATACTAAGATAGCTGCGATCAAACTCCTTCCGGGTACCGCATGGTCATCTGTGAATGGCACCCACCTGGTTTCATCCTCGAACATCTCCATCCACAGCCAATGTCACAGCATGACTCTCCGTCTGGACAGTCCTTGTCGTTCACGCAGTCAGTCGCACACGTTTCTTCTGCAATTTCGGGCACTGGGCATAACTCCGTTCTCTTTGGATTCATTCTACTACAGACAGCTCGACGCGAGGCGGTGCCATTCTCTGCGTTTCGCTTCACCAGTTCGATGCACATCAGGTGCTCTGGGCACGTCTTATCTTCGCAGAAAGCACCCATCGCTCTTTGGGGTTGACTCCGCGATGTTTCTTGCGCTTGTGTTGATCGTCCAGGTTCAACTGAGGCTTGCTGTTCTGGACAGACTTCTTGGAGAAACATACACGTTGTACGTCGAAACAGCCGTAGCTTGGATAGAGTTAATTTGAAATAACATTTTCTTGAATCTGCTGACTGAGTCGGAAGTTGGCCGCCGCAGACTGAAAAACACTTCCAAGTATCCATATCGATTAGACTAGGACAGTCAATTCAGCGTCGTATATGACCCACCCAAACCAATCTGCAACCCTTACCTCGAACTCTTGGCACGCACGTGGCAGAATCACACCCGATCGGGCAACACATTTCATCATCAGCGCAGTCGTCGTCCGTTGCGCAAGGCTCGGAATCACAGTTCGTCTTTTTCACGTCAGTCGCGAACGAACACAGGGCTCCAGAGTCATTAAAATGCAGGCATTGTGTGGTTGTGCCTCTCTCCATACAGACCTGGCCACCAGGACAGTCGCCAGCATGTGAACAAGATGATGTATTCAAAAACTTTGAAGTATCTTGCTGAATATCATCCAAAGAAGGCATAGGTTTGATAACTGTATGATTCTCGCCCTCCACGCAGAAGACACTGAAATTGCGACAAGCATGGCCTAACGGACTTGGGGCTTCCTGAACATGACAGTTGGGAGGAAGAGGTAGAGGCAGCACTTTGTTACCACAGGCTGAAATGAATTTTGTCACTTTTTAAGGATTGGTCGCACATCATGCACTTACGATGTATCATCCTTGAACAACGCAGTCCACACCCAATGTTACAGCACATATGACCCTTCGAGCAGTCTCCGTCGGTCTGGCAATTCGGTGAACACGAGCCCGACGCTGAGTGAACAAATGGCATGGGACAAAGGCCAGAGCCAGTGCTGTCCACTTTGACGCACTTGGCTTCATTATATCCAGAGTGCACAAAACCGAAACGGCTTTTGTCTTTCATGCAGATATAACCGTCCTTGCATCCTGAACCGCATAGTTGCACTGGCTCGGTCGATAAGGGAGGCACCGTTTCATCTGTTTGCCCAAGGCTACTCACGATCAGATCCGCTCTGGATGTGTTCGTAGTGGCTCCTGAAACGTCAAACGAGTCACATTCAGATTGATACAGTGCTTAGGGTTTATAATGACGAGCACGAAGCAGCAACTATTGAGGCGTGTTTGGTGATGTGGTAAAATATGGAGATGAGCCACTGGCTTGCCTAAATTTTGTGATTAAGAAGGCAGCAGTTTTGAGGCACCGTGAGCAACCTACTTGAAGTGGCGACCTCTGTTGCCCATTCACAATTAGCAGGTGAGGAAGCCTCGAGACAAGGGGCCGACGAGTTTTGTTGACAATAAACCTGGAAAAGACAGTCTTTCATCTACCAGCCTTAGTCGTCTCGTTCCGGTCATACTTTTAAGAAAAGTAATTCCAGGAAAACTGACGCAATAATAGCAATTTTCGCTCCCATCCCACCTTCTCTCGGTGTGAACAGAAGGACAGTGTCATTGAGCAAAGGACTAGGCCATTTTCTACCCGAATTGGCACGGGTCATCAGTGACTTGGCCCAATCATACCGTGTAAACTATCCGTTCGCTCAAGGTCAGCGCGGTTGTACACACAACGACAGCATGTTTTGCGGCTCATCTTACAATTTGTTGTCAATTTCGCAACACGTCTTCGCCGACTGACCTAAATCTCGCAACTTTTCGTTCAAGTGCCTAGTCTGTTCTTTTTGGCCGATGGTGGGCGGGTATCAGAAAGTGCATCTGGCCTGTGCTCTCTCCTATCGGGCCTTCTGATCAGGTCGTACCAGACACCCGTTCCGGTACTGGTGGGTCTGGGACCGGGTTGATACGGCTCCCTGTGGCTGCTTTATCCTGTCAGTGTAAAAAATCTTTGCGTCTCATCTGCAACTTGATTCGGTTCTCTCGACCTACAGGGAAACATGGCAGGTTATCGAAATCGGAATCATTTTTACTTACAATTATACGCCCTTCCCTTTGAGTGAGCCATTACGAGATGGGGAAACGGACAATAGGACTGGCCCAGCTTTTTAACGTATCTAAGCAACGAAATGCACATTTCGGGAAAACATTATCAGCTTACACTTTGACGTTAAGCT
Source organism: Mesodorylaimus sp. YZB2_4 (assembly GCA_030248295.1). Classification (NCBI taxonomy): domain Eukaryota; kingdom Metazoa; phylum Nematoda; class Enoplea; order Dorylaimida; family Dorylaimidae; genus Mesodorylaimus; species Mesodorylaimus sp. YZB2_4. The sequence continues at coordinate 547,242 of JASANH010000626.1, forward strand.
CGACAGAGGACATCTCAACTAGGCGACGGACACTGTGAATATACTATAAACTATAAACAGCCCGGATTAGGCGAGTGCCCGAGTGACAAGTTGTTTATGATGAATGGACCCATGATATACGAAACGGTGATAATGGGCTGCCTATCTTGCCATCACTCACAATTATCGCTAGGGAGCATTCGAGTCGTAATGCTTTGTCCGACTGTAGAATGCGCATTGAAAAGATGACTGGTTTTTATTTCCAGACTACGCTTATGGGAATGGTTCAAATACTTGTCTCTGTTTGTTATGCTCCATTGCCGGGGGTCCGAGGCTTGCTCGTCAAGATTGCCAGATGTCTCGAAGCCAGTTGTTTTTTGTGTTGTTCTTGCTCGAAGCCTCTTTGTTGTATCTTGTGTCTTATACTGCGCAAACCCATTCGACCTCGAACAACAACGTCATTTAGTCCAACTCGTTCGATGGCTTCATCTGTTCTGTAATAGACGTATGCGGGTTTGAAAAACGCATGTCCGGTATTCACGCCTTTGCTCTTTGGAACATGGCAAACAAAATTTGACGAGCCTTCGGTATTCTATCTAGTAGAAGGTATTCCCGAGACCCTTTTTCCAGCGAGATATCTCCAATGTGAGTGTTCTAAGTTATAAAAAGACAAGTAGCTCTTGAATTATTAATGGCCGCCTAGCGTATTCTTGGTGCCACCAAAAAACTGAACTGGAGATTGAAAAACAAAACACGCCAGAATCGAACCTGTGCGTCAGCAAAGGAGAGAGATTGGCAGCTGCACCATTGCACGTACAGCCCTCGCCGTCCCCAGCGGGCCACATGCACTATAATTGCTTATTCTTGCTTCTAGACTCTTCATGCTGTCCATGTCTGGGTTTACTTTTTTCGGTCGTTATTCGACGCCTGTACTGGCCGGGCTAATTAGATGCTACCAGGACTATTGGCTCACAATAGGCCAAGCCTTATCTGACGCCTCGTTCGCTCCTCTAAATAGCCAGCTTGTGTGAGTTGTTGATGAATTTGGGAAAATTGAGCGTCTTTGGTGTTGGTTCTGCCGTCAGAGGGGTTTGCGGATCTGTTTGCCAGTGCACTAGGCCGTCATTGAAAAATAGATTAGCAGCGGGTTGCATGGGAGGACATCCTTCTTCATAGTGCAGGCTGTCCTTTGGGGCGATTTAGTTTGAACTCGGGGCGGATACTTTGCAAGAACGGCCGTGGGAGTATCTAAGATGACAAACGGGAGAAAGAAGACTAATCTAACTCAGCCAGCCTAGATTTTCAACACTGTTCAATCAGAAACTCATTCCATGCTTGGTTTTTCTGGTGAATTCTCAGAAGGGATCAGGATCCCAAGGTTGTTGTACATGCGCTATTTCAAGTAGTCTGCCAGGACGAACCACTTTTCTAGCAATTGATCGGTAGTTCTGTGATTCGCGATTGAACTGGGGGGGGGGGGGATTCAAACAAGCCAATATATAGTTTTTTAAGGGGCACGACTCACGCTAAACTTGACCGCTTATCATGTACCGTCATCTTTTGCCATTTAGAGCTGTTGTTGAGTTAGTACCCACAGTCATATTTATGTATTAGGAATTACATAGTTTTTATCCTAGCTACATCAGAAAAATCAAGATTTTTGATTTTTGTGTCTGATCTTCTTTCTCTTCAGACTTGGAAATCTTGTGAAGCTACGTAATTGCAAGTCTCTAGAATCATGTGCTGTATTGTCTTCGACCTTGATTGCCTCATATCAGACTGCTGATCGCCATTTCCACTCAGATATTGCAATGAGCATCGAGTTGGACGCCGTATCTCTGTGCCGAGAGTACGGCCAGAAGCGTTGGAGCATAGATTTCTACGCCACATCCATATTCGCTTCCATGGTTACCATATTTGGAGTGTTCGGTAACGCTGCTACTTTACTGACTCTGTCAGGTCGCCGATTGACCACGGCCACATTCGTCTATTACAGAACGATCGCCGAAGTGGACCTGTGTCGGTGTCTATTCGTGTTCACCTATGTGTTCCGTGTCCTAATCCCGTTCAGGCGCTACTATTGGACGACTTGGTACGAGGCGCATTTCATGTATTTTGCTATCAGTACTCTGGGCTTTATCAGTACATCGCTGGCAGTGTTCCTTTGTTTCCGTTTGTGCACTGGAATCGTGAAATCAACTCGTTTGAAGAAAACCAAGACAAATCCACGAGAAACACGCAAAGTGATTTATTGCGTCCTCGCTGCGGCTCTTTTGGTCAATGTTTGGCTGTGTTTCGAATACGAAGTGCACCAAGTGAAAGAAGACGATTGCTCAATGACAGAGGAGGCATTGAACTTTGATAAAAACTCTGCAAACGTTCAAATGGCCAATGCGAGTCAAGTGGAAGAAGCTAAAAAGTTTTCACTGGCGCCTAGCGATTTCAATTTCCGTTATTCTATTTTGTTAAAGGTCAGAAGCGAGCAATTTTTTACTTTGATTGAATTTTTGAAACAGTTTTCTTTTTAGGCTGTGCACAATATTCCAACATTTATATTATTGCTCTTGTTAGGCGGAACAGTCTGTTTACTTATTTTATGCGTATTGACGTTACCGGGCTTGGCTCAAACAGCCCATAATTCCATTTTGACTTCAAATAACGCAGCCTTGCATCGATCGAAACCTTGGCGTACTCAACGTCAGCTGTGTCATCTCTTCATTTTCCTATCAGTTTCGTACGGAACGGGGCTTCTACCCTCCTTACTTCATTATTTCGTGTTCGGAACTGATGTGGAATCGGTGTCGGAGTGGACGAGTACGCTGGCCCCTGTCGTGAACCACACTCAGCTACAGAACGGGACAGCTTCGGGTCATAAGGCTCAGAGCGAATTAAATATCACATCGGATGATTTCTCATCACTGGAGGCCTACGAGAGAGAGCTGGCCGACCTTACCCGAAGGCATATGTTCGCAACAGTTATGAACGTCTTTCAAAACTTCGCCCACGCCTTGTCCTTTTATGTGTACGCAGCTTTCAGCGAAGCCTTTCGAAATGAGTTCTTGATCAAGGCTCGACACGCTATCAATCGACTATTCGCAGTGTGCCCATGCCTCGCTTTATTCGTACCTTACACGCCCGTGGCTTCCCGCTCGAACGCATTATTGGTCCGTTCGAACGCCGTCATCGTGCGCAATGCGAACGGGGCACGAGTCGAAGATCAGGAAATAAATCGAGGGGACAATATTGGACGACGGTATAATACTACTTACGCAGCTCGTAAGGCCTTGCTCTCCGAAGGCGATGACGAGTCGGAACAGATGATGCAAGTGGCTGTAACAGTATTATAGTGACTGACGTGCTGTAACGTATTTTATGTTGTCGATCACAGTTGCATATGGCAAATGTTGTACAGAGTGTACTCCTTCCCGTGCCAAAGCTTCGATAGGCCTCGTATTTTCTCGAACATACTGTACCAGTGTGTGTAGCCCATCTGTTCTTCATCTCGTTCACAGCATCTGGTAAAATGATACTTTTCTAAACGATGCCTCCTGATGTTATCTGGGCCCGTATATTTAGATCCCACCTGCGCCGCCAGCCTTCACCTCAGAGTTTTTCATCCTCTGAAACAGCAGGAAAAAGTTGTTACATGTTCAATGTTCGCTGCCGTCAAGAAACGGAGAACATGTGTCACAAATGTTGCTGTCAGATGGTAATTGGAGCGATCGTTTGGAGCAAAAACTACTTGCTGCGAAATCACTTTTTGCATTCACCGGTATGTATTCGTGGTTAGCAAAAGAAAAAACATTTCAAATGGGTGTCAGTAGAAAAGCATATAAAAAAATTTCTGTACTGCACAGAAGGTCGCAGCCGTACTAAAACTGCTTTGGTCAACCTATTGTAGCTCGTTTAGTCCAGGCGTATCATTGATCCTAGACCCTAACACCAAGCAGTATTTTTTCGGGCCCTCCTCATCAGGTTCCTCCTTCAACACAGCCACCTTGGTGTAGATGTGGCAGGATACTTCTCTGGCCAGACCGCCGATCCGTCTGCAAAATCTGGCATCCGATTGCGTTCTCCGAATCGACTGTTCGTTTGGTTCGGGCTCCCATTCGGCATCTTCGTTTTCTGACAACAGCGCATTGACACGTTCGGGGCTCAGGCCCTGTTCCAATCTTCCATTTCTGGTCAATCGTTCCATTTCGATATTAGGGCTGCTGTCTGCGGCCCCGTTGTAGGCTCGTGCAAAACGTTGATTTCGTCCAGCAGCAGCATTCAGTCTGCATGTGGGGAGCTGTGTCGTATTGGCTCTAATTAGGGGAGCCATGGGCGACGATCTCGGATTGTGTCTTGTTGAAAAACGAGACAAGCGGACGCTGGTGTAGGCTGTCCTGAGATTAAATCCGATTCGTCTCAATTTGCAGAAGAATTCATTTCGAAATTCTTCACTACACGAAACGTAAATATAAAAAGATATGGCGTGGGAGAAGTTCTGGATCACATTCAGTATGGTGGCAGAGATTTGACGACGAGTGATGGAGGCCAAAATGCTTTCATAGGCTGAACGTTGCAAATATTCTTGAGCGAGTGACAGAGAGCCGGTTGTGGCATTGCTTGTAGAATTAGACGCAGCGTAAGTGCCAAATAAGGAGTCACTGTTCAACAGGAATTCATAAATTAGACTTGGCAACAGACCGAACGCGTAGGAGAGTGATAAGACGAGGAATAGGCGACACAGTTGACGCTGAGTACGCCATGTTCTGGAATTACCAGTGGACGAGTCCCTATTCGATAGGATTTCCCTTTGTTGAACTCCGGAAAAGACGGCTATGCACAAGACGAGCAGAGCGAGAGTGCTTGTTAGCAGGACGAGTAATATGAACACGGGAATGTTATGCACTGCCTGAAATGGGAATAACATGTTTTCAAGTGTGATAAGAGGAAAGGCAGATAAGATAAACTCGAAAGAGTTCTAGAAACGTGATTTTGAACTGCTTCGAGCCAGCCTCAAGGAAAATTGATCCTTATCTTTGCGTATTTCATGGAACCTTCCAACAAACAAGTCATCTAGCCAGGAGTCTTCTGAAATGGGATTATATAGACTTGTAAGCAAACGGCAGCCTCTCCCCAGGTGATCTCATTTCTTAGAAAAATGGCTCTTATCACTCAACTGGACCGTCAACCCAGGCTGGTCTAACAGGGACCGTTTTGAATGGTGATCAGCATGTTTTATTGACGCGCAATCAGGCACGCCACTGGATTTTATATGCACCTCGTTTGGGTTTTAAACAGATTTTCGAGACACGCCTACTAATGCGTCCTTGAGACAGGTCTGTTCCGACATCAAAAGATCAATAGCTAAGGCCGCTAAAAACTTTTCCAAACGCAATCTGCTTCCGTCGATTTCAGTTTCCTGCTCAAGATTCCCTCTGAGGCTGTTGGTCATTTGCGGGGCTCAATTTTTTGTGCCTCAGCTATTCTGTCGCTGTTTTGAAGGCGTCGGCAGCTTGGCGGTTACAACTCACTTTTAACAAGCTCGAGTGAGCGTAACTAAATTCGGAAGGCGCCAGGGCATACTTTTTGCCACCAATATTCGCTGCCGGATTGGTCATGGAAATGCTTTTATTGCGGCTCTCGACGCTCGTCGTATCGTCGCTAGAAAAAGAGCACTCGTCTTCGGCGACCAATCGGACTTGCCTTTCGAAGCATAGCCAAATGTTGATGAAAAACGAAGCCACCGCCACTCCACAGATGATACGTTTCGTAGCGCTCGCATTCGTGTGCATCTTCTTCATTCTTCTCGATTGTACTATACAATAGCACAGACGGAAACAAAGCAGTACGGCCAGGGTCGTGCTGATAAAACCGAGACTACCGATGATGAAATACATCAAATGGGCCTCGTACCACGTAGTCCAATAGTAACCTCGAAATGGGATCAGCACACGCAGCACGTAAGTGAACACAAATATGCACCGACACAAGTCCGCGCATGCTATCGCTCTGTAATATACGAATGTGGCTGTGGTCAGTCGACGACCAGACAATGTGAACAGGGTGCCTGCATTGCCCACCACACCTAAGAATGCAACCAATGACGCTCCGATAGCGGTGGCGTAAAAGTCACAGCGCCATCGCTGATAAGCATAATAACGACACGTTTCGGCATCCATTTCGTCCACGTAATAAATACTAATATGTGTGGACGAATTGGCACCCTGGGTGCTTGCTGTAGGCATTCGATAAGATGCCGATTGCCTGAAACGATGCCAGTATCTTGCTGGGCACTGGTAAGAGTGCGGCAGATGGAAAAACACATGATTCGTGTGTCACTATGGGACACCACACTTGAATATCAGCTGATACGTGTCCAAGGTCATTTCGCACTCATTGTCAGGAATGGCCCCACGAGTTACCACCTCACTGGGAAGTCTTGGCTAAACTTTCATGTTCTAGCACAAGAATCTGTTGCCCGAGGGCATTCGAATCGCGCGCTCTTCATCATAACCTTACGTCGTCAGCTCATGGGGAAACGACTGGTTGGTCATATATAGAATCAAATTCTAGTGGAGCAAAATCATGTCTCTAGCTGCTTATAGGCACGCAGTATCGCACTGCAGTGATCCATCACTCAGCTCTTGGTTTATCTGAGCGCGAAAACCAGGAAATCATTCTTTTTAACGAGCCAGACAGCAAAATCAAATTATCCTCGTTTACACAAAAAACAAACCACATTCTCGCCTAAGCTTCGAAATTGCAGGCAGCCACTTCGGGAGAGCCTACACTGATCATTTCTAGCCTTCTACACGCGCTCTTACGTGCCACACTACTTACCATAAATCTCGCAAGCAACCCTAGCCTTGAAGATAGCCGATCTCGAAGTCGAAGCTTTTTCATCTTTGAATAAGAATCTTCGCAGATCAAGCAGGTGTGTCTGACGTGTCAAAAACAAGGGGGTCGACTCAAGCCAAGCGCGAACTCTCAGACTTTGACGACAGCTAGAATGGAACGAGCGTCTCGGGCGGGGCCATAGTTCTCAATTGACTCGTACTCCACTTTCCCTTTCCCTAGGCTCATTCTCTTCTTTTTTTCAACCAATCCCAGTCAGCACAGGAGCAAGGCGAAAAATTAAAAAAAATTACGCTTTCGGCGTCACCGCACGCACGACCAATTTTGAATCGATGGGTTTTTGTAGAAGGAGCCGCGGAAAGATTGAATTCGCCTCGCTCGTAAAAGCACAATCAAAAAACGCCTTAGTGAGGAAGCGAATATTTGGCCTATCGGACACAATTAAACGGACGTTACTCAGGCAGTGCTTAGCAGCGTGGAGAGGAGCTGTTTTTCTAATATAGGCAACCTAATACACATATTCTCAACGGAAATTGGAGCAGAAGACAAAAATGCAGTGAATGAGAAAGTTGAAAAACGACTGTGATTTAGCCGTGTATCATGCAGTACTATCCCCCTGGCGAACACCTCCCTATCTTCGATGACGTAAGAAGCTACTTGAACGCCCATGTAATGCCTGAGACTGTCTGCGTCTCCTCCTCCATATCCCCAAAGTAGCTGTCCATCAAACAGAGCGAATGAGGAAGTCGATGTCTAGCCTGTCTGACCCACTTCATGAAAAATGACCATGCACAGGGACCAATAAATGATGACACACCTTATTAGGAACGAATAACAGAAACAACTTTAAGCCTGAAGGTAGAAGGGGCAAAGTTTAAATGAGAACACGAATGTCCCCATTGTTCCCACCATTCTTGCATTTCCTGACTTTGTGGGCAGCAGTGTTAAAATAGAGACAACAGCAAAAAGGTTGGGTACTAGACTGAATAGGGCACTGTGACCATCAGACTGAGACAGATCATATCCAGACACCTAGTCGCGCTGCGAACAAAACTCACGGTCTGACGATGCCTAATAGCCTGCGTATCCTAAGCCGACTGCGTGCCTAAAAACTGAACCTCTTATGACTTATGACTGCGACGTGCAATTAAAAAAGCGCACCTAGCATCCATCCAATCATCCATATTGCATATATCTACCACTTCTTTTTAATCCGTCTCGTTTCGATCTCGTCATCAAGTTGGCGGCTAGAATTCTGAATCTCTTGCTAAAACAATTCCGCCTAATAAAAATGCAAAATTCATGGAAAGAGCACCGTTGCTTTGCGTACAGTACGGGCTGGAACGTTATTGCTGGAGAAAGAATTATTTAGAAAGCGGCTACTCGTATGTGAGCGCCTTAGATGACAGAGACGTATCATGCCGCCAATATTCCATGTTCTTCACGACTATGTCTGCGCCTGTTGACAAAATCCAATATCTCTAAGTCTCTTTTTACGGAGTGGTTTTGTGACATTGCTCAAACGTCGGCCAAGTGATTTCCGGATTCAACAATATGCTTTGCTACGAAAGAATCTGGCAAAAGGGAGGTCGTCGAGAAACAAATGTGCTGCTTGGCACGTTCCGATTATGGTTAAAAATGCACCGGCCAAATCACTGAAAAAAACAAAGGATTCGAGGATATTTAACAGGAAAAAATTTTAAGTTTTCTCGTAACCATTGTTGTCGAGATATTTCTCTGAAAGTCCTAAAAATTTTAAGTACGAAATTAGTTTTGAAATCTATTATTTTCTGCATAATACGTCCCGAAGGGCAAGTCTGATACAACTTCTACAGAAGACGTTTATTGATACTGTAGCTGTGCCTCCAATAACCTGGCCAGCTGGCCGGTCATTGCATCATCAAAGGGAGATGACCTGATCAGAGCTTCTTATACTCCATCCCTTTAAAAAGTTTAAAGCTAGTCTTTTATCTGAGTTTTATTAATTCATGCATTTCATGCTTTTCTTTTCATGTCTCTGTATGTTCAATGAATAGCCCTAGCGTGCGGTGCCATTAAAGTGCGATTTTGACTACCGAAATATAGCAATAACGACAGTAACAGGGGATACATTGTGGATTGGCTCCGTGCCACCCCAGTTTCCCGACGGTACTTCCAAGCCGGTTTGGCTATAGCGGCCAGCAGTCATGGTATGACAAGCTAGGCCGTGAGGTGACCAGCTCTCACCGCAGCTTCCTTCTGTGTGTCTCCATTAGGAGCACCTCCGCACGAGGGCATCCTAACAGGGAGTCATGCTGACAATGAGTACTCACAGATGTCCCCCCCAGAGATGCCACCCCTCACATGCCACCCCTCAGACCCCTCAGATATGCCACTCCTCACAGATGACATCCCAGTTCCCCGACCGAACTTCCAACCTGTTTTGCCTACATCCGACCAGCAGTCATGGTATGACAACATAGGCCGTGAGGTGACCAGCTCTCACGACAGCTTCCCTCTGCGTGTCTCCACTAGGAGCACCTCCACACGAGGGCATCCTAGCAGGGATTCATGCTGACCATGAGTACTCACAGATGTACACTGCTTGGGGAAAGTATGTACTGCAAGTCAATTCACGCTTAGATGACTGTAACAAGTCTCCATCCCGCGAATTCTTGAGATGTAATTGCAACTTCGATGAGCAATATTTTTTGGCGTTCAGAAAGATGCAATCAAGCGGAGACATTGGAATCAAATGCGGGCCACTGGCTATCGTGTGTGTATGCTGTGCGCGTGTGAGTATTTTGGCATTTACTTTCGTAGTGTAACTTTGCGACTTCAATGTTTTTCTGTGGCCATCATTGTCGTTCATTTGTTTACCTACGAAGAACCCACGCACGTCAGACCATCAATCATCATCAGGCCCTGCACTCATGGCGAGCCCAGTACCTACAGGTTTATTGAGGCAGAACGCAAAGAGAATGTAAGTCACCATTCCTAGGATACAGCACATACAGGACCCGCAAATCCACTTCCAGACCAAACCTACACAACTGGGCATTCACTCACTACGTTGCCTTACGATAGCGGCTCGATTCGATCCAGCAGAAAACGCATTCTTTTTCGAGCGTTTCTTCACGACATCGCCATTCTTGCCACCTTTTTTCTTAGTTTGCGAAGTCTGCGTTGCATTCAAATGTTTCGTTTTCGAGCTCCCATTACTGGGCGTCCGGCTAGTAAAGCAGTTTTTTGCATGAAAATCCCCGCAGAGCTCACTATATTTCGCGTTGCAATAAATTTTAATCTCCTCTAATTGTCTTAGAAGACAGCAAAGCTAAAAAACGTAAAAAGAAGGAATTATAAAAAATGACATTGCTGCGCAAATTTTTCGCATCGTTTTGTGATCTTATGTAAGCAGGCGAAATATGATCCAATGCTAACAGAACACAACAGATTCAACAAAAAATGCTTACTTCAATTTTATGAGATTTTGACAAACGTTGCGCTTCAGCAATTACAGATGAGCAGAAGTTTATCATTTTCTTCTCATAATCTGAAACAAATACATCAAGCTAAGATTTCTAAGGCACTCATCTTCAAAAACTTTTCCTTGCCTGTCCCACCATATTTGTGACAATTCTCATTTCCGTGACTTTTAAAGCAATTCCCCAAACCAGAATATAGCAGGATGCAGAGAATAATTATGATACACTGTTTCATTGTATTGGGCAATCAAGCCTAACGAGCTGAGCAGCACGAAGGCAAAATAGTTTCTGACCGGTTGGAGTCAAAAGGAGGAGTCGGGACAAAGCATGTTGAAAGTAAGTTCTTTGACGTCGAGTGTTTGCACTTTAATTTTGGCTATTCGTGAATAGGTTAAGATTCTTGCAACCTCGCCCTGATGCGTCAGTTGCTTCGAAATGTTATCAGTCAGTGACAAACGCAACACTGCGTCGTGTTGAGGTTAAATGAGCAAGTGAGATAAAACTGGCAATGGATAGAGTGACACGTGATCTTGGCTGGCAAATGCGTGGTAATGGATACGTATTTGAAGCAAAACAGGAACACCTGTTGTTGGTAAAAGTAATTCTGGCAAGAGTGCGACTTTTTAGCCTGGGATTTAAGACTTTGGCAAAAGATAGGAAGTTAGTTGGTTTACGGCAGACAAAAAGCACATTCAGTGGCTGTGGCTTCATGAAAGCATCTGAATAGTGCGCCCTCCCTATTTCTGATCAACATTACGAGTGTGGTGTAAAAAGCCACGGCAGAACAGTTTAGTGTTGTGTAGGCACAAGATACCTGCCCAAAACCTTGAGCCTTTAGCCTTGAGCAGGAGGTGAACCCATGCCTCTGAAAATACTTCTTTTGGGGCCTGAGCTCGTTTTGCCTCTAGCCGGCCAGCAGTCAAACCTTCTGCAAGGCTATGCGGGGACCAGCACTCACAGCAGCGTCCCTCTGTGTGTCTCCACTAGGAGCACGCCCACGCGAGGGCATCCTGGACTGCACTCTAACTTCCCCGGACGATGCCGGGGGGGGGGGGGGGTTGGGTGTGGGCTTTGAACCCTGTCAGTCTTCGACAGCCGACACTGTCTCCTTCCCTCTCCACTCAAAGCCTCGACGGTGCCGACGAGTCACCCACGCCCCTGCAAGGGTAAGCGAGGGTTTATGGTTCGCATACCGACCTCCATCACTGGGAATTGAACCCGGGACGAGTCCAGCCACTCGCTCCCAAGCAATACGGAGAGACGAATGCCCAACCGGCGCACCAACGCGGCTGCTCTCTGGAAATACTGGTCCAGCGTGCTAGCCGCTAACTTTACTTCAAACACAGAAGCAGTATAGCTCGATCAGTATTGGAGCAGAATGCACCGAAGAAGATGACTGTTTTTATGTACAGCTGGAACCTGTACTGCTTAAGAAGAATAATAAACTACTTCCTCTGAACCTATGGGGCAATATCCATGAGGGGCTATTCGATTTTCGACTCAAAAAAGATATTCGTTTCCGCTTTCTTGAACCAGTTCTCATGGCCCTAAAACATTGCCACTCCGTTTTTAGCTGATTCATTCACATTTGATATATCACCAGACGAGCCCGCGGATAAGAGGGCATGCATAGGGCACGATGCTTCTGCGTAATAAAGATGGTCTGCTAAACTCGGCTAGATAGTGGACAGAGGAGATCTTGGATGATTTCTGCGAAGAGGTTGAAGCAGGTTTTTGCATAAGTGAAAAAAGATAGTTATGTCAGTGCCAGTATACATACTCGTTTCTGATAAATGTTGTCCTCGAACAGTAAGCGAGCTACCTTCCCAGTAGGGCCTGCACTTACAAGTGGAGGCCCCCCTTGTACATGTATTGCAATATTGGCCCCTCAAATCGACACCCGCTGTAGTGCTTGACTGATTGCCCGTCGAATAATCTCTCTAATACACCTTGCTCTGGCAGGGTAAGAAATTAGGAGACTCCGCACTAACCTATACTACACATAAATATACCATACTGTATGTACGTGAATAGGTGAAATGAGACCACGAACTCGGCTGCTCACCGCCATAGAGCATGCTAGTTGGGCAACTATTACTAAGCGATCAGCAATATCCTGGTTGGTCATTGGGCATGTCTGACGGCAACTGCATCGGATTATATGGATAGAGTGCAAAGCGCTCCTCCACTATGCCTCATGTCCTAGAAAGACCCAACGTAAAGTCAATAATACACTTTACATTGCCCTCATACAGCCCTATATAATCGCTGCTTCCTAGAGTTGCAATCATTCTGTTCCTGAGCGAGCATCTGTGCGGCCAACTTCGATCTCCCGTTCATCTACGATCAAGCTTCGGTGACCATGTCGATCCCCGGCGACATCAAGACCGTGCCGTTCGACCAGTTGTGGTACAACGCGCCGTTCGATGAGTTCCTGAAAGTGCGCATTCGTCTGACGAACGGCGGCGTGCGACGCATCGGCTTCCATCTGAAGAGCACCGTCGGTCCCGACCGCATCGAAATCGACCCGGCCAACGGCTGCTTGGATCCGAGCGAGACGACCACGTTGTGGGTCACGGTCAAACCGTTCTCCGGCGCCGACACGTCGTCCGATCGCGTGACCATCGAATGGACCGACACCCCGGCCGGTGCTCCCAAGAAGTACAGCCGCGACTGGTTCACCGGCGATTCCATCGTCCGCCGCAAGAACATGGCCCTCAAGTACAACGAGTGATCGCAGTGTGATGACCCCGTGATGCTGATGATTTCGTTTGTGCCACGCATCTGATGTCTCTCGTGCTTCTCTACTTGTCTTCTCTGACGTAAAAGACAAAAAGTGTTAAGCCACTGACAACCGATGGGCGTCTGAACTTGCGGTCATACTGGCTCAGTACTGTAGGCCAAAAGACCACAAAAAACCGCGAGTCCCTTCGGTGCCGTAGAGCACTTCTGAATGATCGGACAATGCCATACGAATCTGCCTTGGAGGCATTGAATTATTCATTTTTATCTGATCGCAGTTACCATCACAAACTGTTTCAACTATATCGATATCTTCATGGTCACGCGCCTTATCCGAATTGGCGTTTTGTGCACACGGACATGTGTGGTCGTCGTGTAAGTGCTCGTTTAAGTAAGCCTCACCACATCGAAATAACCAAACCTCGCTCGCTTTCATAATCTCAGAGTTTCGAGTTTTCGACTTTTACCTTATGGAACTCTGTGATACCGAGTGATATCGCCTTCGGCACTTTCGATGAATTTATAAGTTTTGTTCCCAAGCTTCGTTATTGGCCACTTTATTCTGTTTTTCTCGTATTTGTGCTGTGCCACTTCATAGGAAATATAGCATAGCATAGCATGGTGCCGACGCAGTGGCTCTATCAAGACTAACGTCGTCACCTGATTGTCATCGTAGCAGTTATCTACACCATCGTCCCGCCAGTCCACTATGACTATGCTAGGACAAGGGGTTGCCCTGGATCATTTACTTTCTTGCGACATTCATGTAATTCTTACCGTTAGCTTCGGCACCCAGACACCCCTTCCCGCATGCCCCTGCTGTGGCCTAAGCATTGTCTCTCACACTGGCCGGAGAGTGCTCGACTCGCGATCTGCTATAGACAGCTGCTGTGAGAGCATGTCATTTCGCGTAGTCACCCTCACCTCGAAGCGGCCGCGGTTGCTTAGCGATTCGGCATTCGTCTACCCGTATTGTTTGATGAGAACGGCTGGGTTCGTCCTGGGTTCAACCCCCAATGACGAAGGTCGTTTCGCGAACCATAGCCCCTCGCTGACCTTGCACCAAGGCGCCGCGGATGGCCCAGTACCGCCGAGGTGCTCCAAGTAAAGAGACGGCAACCAAACGAGGAGACAGTCTTGGCTGTCGACTAGACAGTGTTCACAGCCCGCCCGCCATCGTCCGAGGAAGTCGTTGTCCAGTCCAGGATGCCCTCGCGTGGAGATGCTCCAAAAGGAGACATGTAGAGAGAAGCTGCTGTGTGTGCTGGTCCCCGCACAGCTTTGCTTGGAAGGTTTGACTGCTGGCCGGCTTGAGGAAAAAAAGGGCTTCGGCCCAAAAATTTAAAAAACCCTCACCTCGATTGCGCATAATTGTGTCTGGTTTGCTTTAATACAATTATCGGTTCACCTACTTGAGAGCCGAGGGTATTTCACCCTCGTTTTGCCTCTGCTGTGTCCACCATAGGGCCTACTATGTATTCACCATTTGCTTCTCTGTGCGAGAGAGTATACCCGCGAGGGTGTTCTATGGACTGCACCGACGACGGTGAGGGAGTACCGCCATTGATTAAAATAAAATGTTTCGTAGAAATTTACTTGATTTTTCTGAATTCCAACTCACCGGAAACATTTTAAGTTCATCCGCAACATGTCTTCTAGATTCCATTACATCAATGGTATGACTACATTGTCACGCCGACAAACAACTTTAAAAAACGCCTGTCTAAAGACGCTATGAAATTTCAAGTACACAAAAAGGTGCGAACTAGCGCCCACAAAATTAATGGTATAAATAAAATACCACACGAAACTATTCAAATTATTGTCATCACCACCAAATAAGGACAAAAGACCAGTTGTTAAACCGACAAAAATAAAAATTCCACCCACTACACTCATTGCCACAAAAACACTAAAGTCCATTTGTCGTCTCCATTCAGTTTTCTGAGTTTCACCAGCGAGATTGGCTTTTTTATAACGATAATATAAAACAGTTATTGATGCTAAGTAAGCTATGACACAACAAAATAAATTAATCCTTCTCAAATCGAAAGCGAATTCCCTGGCCGTGTGCGTCCATACAACAAATGGGTGGACACAGTTTGGAATCATCTTGTTCCAATCAGCGCCTATGAAGGTAGGAAAGTACAGCACTGTTTCAAGACCCCAAGCGAACGCATTACACGCAAGGACATAGTTCGTAGTGCTCATTTTTCTGTAACGTATTGGCGCAGCAAAGCACAGAAAACGATCGATCCCTAAAAAGACAGCCATTAAAGAAGAAGCTTGTGCTGTAATGGCAGTGGTAGTCATTAGAAAATAGCAAGCTACTTGGTTCAGAATAAGGGGTTTGGATAGGGCATATAACATGAAATTACGTAAACTTAACTCGAACATTGTCGCGGCATAAATGACCTCTGCGATACTGAAGCTCATTATGATGAACTGACTGTTATTGTGCAACTGCTTAGTCGAGGCGATTGTGATTACAACCAGCAAATTGGTGACAATGGACGGCAGGGTCACGGTCATTCTGTGAATGCTATTTGGAACTTCCAGCGCCAGCTGTTGCAGCGAGGCCGCATCCAAATCGGTGGTGTTGTTCATGATACTTTGTTTCAAGCTAAACCAAAAAAATTAAAAATTAAAAAGGATAAAAATCGACTTTAGAGTTGGCTTCTCTAAACGAGACAGTAAGATAGCGTCCTATCAACCTACTCTATAACCGCCTACTGTACAGCACTGGACTGCCAGTACTATACAATAGAGGAGTGGAGGAGTGTGTGAAGCCATGGACTGTAAGGGAGCTGGCTAAAACCTATTCTTGACGTCGGTTCCCCCCCCCCCCCCCCCCCCCATTAAACTTTCTCATTACTCGAATTCGTAATCGCGAACTTACGATGTCGAAGATGAACATGTTTTGGCAACATTTTAGACCTCATCTGCCATTGACTACGGTCCGCGTGCCCGGAGGCTGGTTTTTATTGAAGGCAGCCCAAAGGACCTCTTCGCTCGTTCGAATCGGTGGAATAACCAGAAGTGCTCGTACATTTTCAGGTCGAAATAATTTATACATTAAAGGTCGGTTAACATCGAATCACCTGCGAAGGGGAAATTCCGTAAGGCAAGCCTCGATAATGAAGTTCGACCAGACTGTCTTCTGGCCTCCCTAGCAGATGCAAAGACCAAGGTAGCTGGCAAGTAGCTGGGTGAGGTCGAGTTATTGAAAACCCAGAGGGACCTTGGGAATGACACAGCCGAGACCGGGTAAGCGATCCTTGAGTAACCTGATTAATCGTGTGCCGGTGGTCGGGGACCCTTCTTTCAGATGCATTAAAAGAACGGTTACGGGGTTTCTGTGAGGAAGAAGGGCTTGGTGAAAATTTCAGTCCTATGATTTTTTAGCGGACCTGCAAAATGGTGCATAGGCAAAAGCGAAAACTTTTTCTCCTATTCGACTATGTAGAAATACACACAAAAAATGTGATGGCGATGCTGATATTGCTTGAAGCCCTTCTGTCCTTGATGCTCGTGAGCTTTGTGGTTTCTGCACCTTTGAGCAGCAAAATCAAGCAAATTATTCAAACTTGTGTTGCAATCGATGGAAAATTATTGTAAACAGTTTGTGCCAGCTTATACTATAAACACAAGGTTGCGATTAGACACCAAAGAGCTATGCTTACTTTTTTCAAGCGCGTGGAGATAAAAAACGCCAGACTCTTCGCTGTTTTTCGACCTTTGGACTCCAGATAAGTCGTTTTGACTTATATGTGCGCTTTACTTATCGTTAGAGCACCTAACAATGAAAAACAAAATAGTTTTTGCTCGTAGAGAGGTCCCCCTCTCGTAGAGAGGCGCTGCGCATAGACTGACTGCTGGGCTGTACATACGCACCTAGGCAAAACTGCCCAGTGGATAAAGTGGATAAAAACCAAATGCAGGTATGGGCATTCAAAACCAGATGAGGGCGACACCACACGTGAAGGGGGCAGTGGCACACACTGGCATCCACCACTCATCAAAGTTATCAATCCTTGTTTCTGCGTATTGGGTGCTGGTTGTACTGAAAATGCGCAAGTCATAGGGCAGCTAATTATGGGAGCCAAAGTTGGAGCCAATGTCCTTGCTGACTTCAGGGGTTTGCGGGAGGTCTGGGGCAATCGGCAGGCACTAGATTACAGCAAATTCTCTCTTGTATCCCCTTACTTATACCCCCAGTTGTCCGCCTGTTTGAAATCCTTCAACCCCGCGCAGTATGTTAGGGCTATTGAGGCCATTGGCTTTAGGCACGCTATTGAGGGTTAAAGAAAGCGGGAGCGAACATCAACTATTAGTCCCACTTCAAATAGCTCCCCGCGTGGTAGGGCGAAATGCCCCCAGGTGTCCCATGGGACTGCAACGAAGTTGGTACTTTCCCATTACCTACAGTGGGCTGTTCAGGCTGACATCTCCTATAGCGATGAGCTTGCATCCGCCTTCACTTATATCACTTGTTTGTCCCTTGGCAGACCCCTTTGAAATCCTATCTCCTCTCTTATAACCTTCACCTGGAGCAAACTGTGTTGAAATATGGTGGCCAAGTCAAAAAATTCTGTGCACTTACGTTTTGATTTTCCTTCACAATTTTGCCCATCCTTATCACTTTTGTTCTTATCAATAACAAAACTGCCTAATATTGGGGCCTAAATACCAGTATGGAGGCCCAAGAACAGGTACTTTTATATGTCACTTACATACTGTATATTTTCTGGGCTGGAGGGCTTTTAAATTTCACAGTGCATCCTCGAAGTATGTACGTAGCAAGATACTAAATGACCGAAGTAAAAGAATTGAGAAAAACGAAAGCAAGGAAACAACGACATCAAAGATTTTTTAGCAGGGCATTCAGTGGACACGAATTCAAAGACCTCGATCATTCAAATCAATCTGGCAGACTGCAAGTATGTTTGATCTGAAATAGGACCAAACAGAAGGTCCCTTACAAAGGTTTCTCGCAATCGACTTAAAAAAACTGAATTATTTCGTGACTGCAAAGGCCAGGTCGTCTAATTTATGACATTGTTATTCCTTTTTGTGTGGGCGAAAGGTCTAAGGTGCTTGAAAATGCCTGGTCGCAGTGCGCTGTCTGGTACTGGAGTTCCACCCCAATTTGCGGGACGTATCAGCTGATTAATATTGACGAAGAAGCACATGCGCTGTGTACTGTTTACTGTGCATACTTTAGAGCGCATAGTCGATCCGCGCCGATAGTGAACACATTGCGCACCCCTGTAAGAAAAGTCGAGTCGCAAGATAAAAGAGCCAGACCCGCTCTTGCCTCGCGATAAGTAACTGCTGACCCCCAAATTGGGGTGGAATTTGGTCCTTGTTTCTTCCCCCTTTCGCACCATATTTTCACATAGTGCCAAGCCAGCTGGTTGAGAAATGAAACGGACAGTCAAAGGTCTACTGGATTGGAACTCCTTGATTATCGCCTCGACCAGTCTAGGGGGCGATTTGCTGAGCACTATTGTCAATTTCTACTACATCAAGGTCTTCCTGACCATCTACTTCCTAAACAATCGGTGGCTGAACATCGCCCAGATTCTGTTCGCTGTTTGGAACGCTGTCAACGACCCCCTCTTCGGATGCGTGCAGGATGTGGGATTCGCTTGGTGTCCACGTTGGCTCATGAACAGACGCAAAGTGATCCTGTACTTGGGGCCCATGTTTGCCTTGTCCTTCATGGTATTCTGGTTGCCTTGGACGAGCAATGGCCAACCATCGTGGCTAGTCGGATTGCACCTGCTGCTGGCCTTGTTCCTTTACGACTCTATGCTCAGTTTCGCCCTGTCAGCCCACTGCGGCTTGTTCACTGAACGCACTGTCGAGCACGGAAGTCGTGTAAGGATGGTTGTCTACATGGAGATCGCGAGATTGCTGTCTGGATTTGTCATTTTGCCAGTGGACGCCATTTCCAAAAGTCTAAGTGACTTTCGGGCATTTCAAATATGTACAGGCGTCGTGGCTTTGATGGCCAGTGGATTCTTTCTGATCACTGGTCTCTTCGCCTCGGATGAGGTGGCCCAAATGAAAGATTTGACTGCCAGAGAGAAACCAGCCACAGTTGGCCAAGGTATCGTGGAAGGACGTCAGGCAGCGAAGGCTATTTTGACCAATCGAGATTTCTGGTGTGTGGTAATCGCAAACTTCTTCCATATTATGAGAATGACTGGAGATCAAAACTTCCTGGCTATTTTGACCGAAGCGCTTCTGTCACCTAATGGAATCTTGACTATTGGTTCCGTGCAAATCAGTCTGTTCTATGCTGGGTGTGCTGTGTTCTCAAAGGTGAGCAGGGCATGAATTTTAGAATCCTTGGATTTCGCTTGCACAAATGTCTATTGTAGTCTAGACTGGGACACATTTGAGGAAGGTGCACGTCAACATTTTTTACCAATTTTTGTAATTCACGAAGTAATATCCCGCAAAGATGCATACTGTATATGTCCACATACAGAAGTCTTCAGACATCCCTCAGACGCAGAGTCAACTAGTGTAATCATCGATTTCAGCCATGCGAAATGAAACCCTGAGCCACAAATGTCAACTTAGGCCCGGGGGAGATATTCGAGGGGAAACTTTCAAGTGAGCACGATGACTACTCTTTTTTTTTAAATTTCAAAAGGGACCCTCAAAATGAAATCCTTGGTTCGCCCTAGGATAAAACTACGGCTGACCAGAGGATGGCTCAAGCCTCAGGAACCAACCCACGCAGTTCACGGATACTTCTCGATAAGTTTTACTATCCCACACCTAGTAGGCCGTGTAGACTCGCAATTCGGGGAGCAGCCGCACACGCCGGCCGTCAAAAGAGTTCTGACGGACCTGAGCCAGAGTGCTCACAGAGCAAGTCCAGACCAGGAACTCCATAGATTAGGTCTCTACCGATGCCTGCAACCAGACCAGTCTGCCTCGATCTCGCTTTCGTGCTGGCCCTGACATAGGAGAGGCGGACCTGAACCAGTGCACGAATAGACCAGAGAGCATAGTCCATGCCTATTACAAAAGTCGATTTCGACTTTTTTGAAATAGCTGCCACCCCCACTAGAACATGGGTGCTGAATCTGAATATCATAACCTTTCTTCAATAGCCATCGATTCTACATTGCACATCGTCTTTAAAATTAGAAATAAAGGTTAAGAAGGGACAAAATATTTATTGAGTGAATTCCATGAAAAGGGAGGAGACCGCGCTGATTTTTGGGTAACACTCGTGGCTTGGCTGAACTGTAATCTGAAATGTGTTGTAAATTTCAATTTTCTCCTCAAATAGTTCCCCCGCTACTCAATTTGAAACAGGGTATTATTTGAGTATTTACGACATTATAGAACTGTACATTTTGTTTCCAGGCGTTCCTGGTGCTCTGCTGGCCAGTTTTGCATCGTTTCGGGGCTTTTACCTGTTTGATGATTACCCTAATTCTCAGTGCCATCAACTGCGTCATAACAGCGATCGTCGGTCGGGGTTACTACAGCTGGTTGGCATTGTTCTTTTTGTTTGAAAAGTAAGATTTTTTTTTCCTATAGTAATCCTGTATTCGATTTTTCACGAGTTTTTCACACAGTCTCGCACTTTCTGATTGACAGTGTGGTCAACAGGTACTACATAGAAGAGGTGGTGGCTTTAAAAACTGTGAACACTTAGAATGCAGCCTCTCACAATCTTCTTTGACTTTGGCTCCGAAATTCATATTTTTCCTAGTTTTCTTGGCACTTTTATGATTCCTTCACTTTTCCAAGTATGCCTCATATAAACACCGAGGTAAAACACTCATCAGCTTTCCACGAAAAATATAGTCTGTACTGCAGTCTTTGCCAAGGGAACCATTCTTGAGTACTTAACTGCCTTACGTTTTCAGCATTCTGTCCAAAGGCTTGTGGCCAGCAGTCTACAATATTTTCTTCCCAGATATTATCGATGAGGATATGTCTCGGCATAAAAGAAAGTACGTTTCCATTGTGCGCTCATCCCCTCAGCCGTGGTCACCCTGCCAGTCCATTTAGGTCGCCACTGTCCACGCTGATCTACACTATGAATGCACTCTTCACCAAGCCAGCCCATTCCATCGCTCCCATGATCGTGATCGCTGTTCTGAACAATGCTGGATATAAAAGCTACCTTGAAGCCAAGACCTTGCAGCCACAGTGCAACAGTACCACGTCATTGGCTGACTGGCAGACTGCAGGCAACTGCAGTGTCATTGCCAGTGACAGTCGCAATCAGACCATTCACAGCGGTCCAGCCGAATCTGAATATGATAACCTGTTTTCTACAATGTTCTACGTGGCTTGTCTGTATCCCTTGGCCTGCGTCATATTGGAAGCTGTTTGTTTTATTCCTTATAGTCTCAAATTCAGGCACAGGAGAGAATCAGCATCCGCAGGCTATGAGTTACATGATCTGAAGGAAGACCGTGAAGCTTGTGAAGATGCGTTGATTCTGTAAGCGTGCTGCGACGATTTTTTTATGAATAACCTGATTAGCTGCTAGAGGTTGTGAAAAATGATATTTCGGTTCAATAACAACCTCAAATAGTTTCCCCGGGCGAATGAGATACCTTTGCTCGGATGGACACAATGTTGTGATGTTTCCGATAGAGAAGAGTAAAATTCGTTCGAAAATCCCGTCACTGTATTACAAAATCTCCTCTGCTCTGCAAAGGTTACAAATAATAGTATCTACAGCTGATCACTTTTCAAACACCGCACAAACGCTTTCGTTGCGGTCGCAAGACCTGTGGAAAACGTGCAGCTCGGGTATATTTATAACTCACTAAAATGCTGAAACCGCCGCTTAAAAATAGATCGCAAACGAAGCAAGCAAACAATATTTATCTAAAATTATTACTTTTTGTCTATTCTTTTTCTTTCAAAGTTTAGCAGGCATAACTTCGTGGCTAGACTTTTTAATTGGTGAGGAATACATTCTGCTAATCAAGTCGGGAACTGCCTCATCATCGCCGTGCCGATCAAACGATCAAAACGGGGGTGCGATTGGCTGTGTTGCATTTTTGATAGCAGTTTTCGGACAAGAGTTCAATAGATTTCGCAAAAGTACGCGAACTTTGATACCGATACAAAATGGTTTTGGAAAGTACGATGATATGGTAAGCTGACTTCCAGGATGAATGCACTTGTACGCAGGCTATGACAGTCGTTTAGCTTGGCTACATTGTCATAAAAAATAAAATTATGGAGTAGCTATCCAGAAATCTATGGGCAAACAATCTATGTAGGGTATATTGATATTTCAAGGTCGTTTCCTTTCAGTTTCGATAACGCGGAAGACATGCGCAATGGCGATTTCACTCCAACGCGTTTGCAAGCGCAACAAGATGCCACGAATTTGTTGATTCAGTGTAAATTACGATCGAATCCAGAAAATGCAGTCGGGTTGCTAAGTATGGCGGAGTAAGTGTCGATGTTTAATCAGTTCTAACATTTTCTTTAGTATTCAAAACAGTCGTCATGATATCCCAAATCATTGCATATTGGGCTTTGAGGGTTGCTTGAATATAGAAATCGATTATGCCTGCTGTGACTGGCTGTATTTTAACTCACTAATACTGCGGACGACAAAACACCAGAGATAATCTATGTCAGCCGCACCGCACTAGTCTGAGAAATGTGAGAATTAGAATCATAAAACGTTTAGCATGAAACCATTTAGCTACGGCCTTTTTCCGTTACAGCCGCGTGAACGTTTTGGCAAGCTTAACAACGGACAACAATAAATTATTCATCAAACTTCATCAAATTCCGATTAGTGGATCATCCAAATTTTTGACTGGAGTCAAGATTGCCCACGTAAAGCCAGGTTTTTTGCCCTCGCAGGATTCTCTGGAAATGTTCTTTTGTTTTCAGTTGGCTTTGAAGAATCGCCAAAATCGGAATCATAAGCCACGTATTATTCTGTTCGTTGGCAGTTTGATCGAGGAAGACGATGCGAAGGTAAGTTCCCCGTCGCGTACTGTTTTTTACTTCCAAAGGCGGGCATTCTGGCACTGCTTCTGAACATGATTTGTATGCTCTGAAGCTGACTACGCCCGCTAAAAGCATCTGTTCTTTAATTCGCTCTGTGTGCAAGATTGTGTACACAGTAGCTTCTGCTGAACAACATATCTTTTGTTTTAGTTAATCGAAACGGCGAAGGTGTTCAAAAAGGAAAAAGTTAGCGTTGATATTATTTGCTTCGGCGATCAAGCTGCTGATAATCACGAGAAGCTGAAGCCGTTTTTAGAAACTGTAAATGGAAAAGAAGGAACTGGGTAAGAAATCTGATTTGTTGTAGTGTTGGACTCTATGATTGATTTGGCTTTCCTAGGTCCCATTTGATAGTGGTCCCGTCCGGATCGGACTTGCAACAGGCGCTGCTGACTTCGCCTATCGTTCGTGGAGAAGACGGCACAGCACCGCCCATGGTTGCGGCTCACGGCGGTGGTGATTTCTTCGACGTCGATCCGAACTTGGATCCCGAATTGGCCCTGGCTTTGCGTGTCAGTTTAGAAGAGCAACGTGCGCGTCAAGAACAAGAAGCTGCCGCAGCGGTCTCTGCTGGTGGTACTGAGCAACAGCCACCCGCTGCAGCCGGTAATCATTTCTATAGTTATCGAACCAAAGTGGTTTCAGAATGTTTTGTTTGCAGGATCAGCTGGGACGAGTCAAGCTCCGCCAGCGGCTATGCCAACCAATTTCGATCAATTGTCGGAAGAAGAGCAAATTGCATTGGCATTGCAAATGTCGTTGGAACAAGCAGAAGGACAGTCTGGCGCTGGCCAACAGGCCGAAGCTATGGAAACTGGGGAGAAACAGCCCGAAGCACCATCGGATGATGTACGACATTCGGCGTCTTACTTCGCCCGAATTCTCTCCATGCGTTTATTTTTCAGGCTGTACTTTCGGACGATATTGGCGAATTGATGGCAGATCCGAGTGCGTTGCAAGCCATGGTGAGCACTTTGCCAGGAGTCGATCCGAAGAGTGAAACGGTTCAACAGGCTTTGGCTCAAGCGGCTGCTGACTCGGGAAAATCAAAATCCAAGAATCCATCCGATGATAAGTCCAAGGATAAAGCTGATAAAAAATGAGGTAGATAAAAATTAGGTTCTACTAAGTTTCTGGCTTCGAGGGATATTTTGCAACGTAAGTAACTGAATTATGCTAAAACATTTGTTTATTCACAGTTTTTGCAACATTGAAATGAATGTGCAATGGGTAATCATGGTCATAGAGGGAAAGGGATCAGTCATGTCTGACGTGGTTTATTGTTTATGGTGTCTGAGACAATGGGACAGCAGAATCAGGTGATAACACAACGGTCGCGGTGGTGCAGCGGCTCGGCATTCGTCTCTCCGTATTGCTTGGGAGCGAGTGGCTGGACTCGTCCCGGGCTCGATCCCCGGTGATAAGGGTCGGTTTGCGAACCATGAACCTGCGCTGGCCTTGGGGTGGGGGGCGTGGGTGAGTCACCCAGCACCGTCGAGATGCTCCGAGTACAAAGTAGAAAGAAAGGTAAAGAAGGGACAAAATATTTTTTGAGTGAATTCCATGAAAAGGGAGAAGACCGCGCTGATTTCTGGGTAACATTCGTTGCTCGATCCCCGGTGATAAGGGTCGGTTTGCGAGCCATGAACCCGCGCTGGCCTTAGGGGGCGCGGGTTCATGGTTTCGCACATCATATCATTACTGCTGGCCGTCTCTAGGCAAAACAGGTTGGAAGTCCTGCGGGGGAAACTAGCCGGCGCGGGGCCCAACCCACAAAAACTTTTAAAAAGTAAGAAAAGGTAGTTCCTGTTTTTTGCGCCACCAGAGACTGAAGTGGTTTAAGATGCCCTAGTGACTAGCATTCTGCACCAGCTCTGCCTGACTCTCTGTAGGATGGTCCTGTACGTCCGCAACCGCCTCGTTAAACGTCCTTACTGCTGATGCCCAAACACACTTGAAAAGTTTTCTGGAGGAAATACGGAGTTGTGACCTCAGTCCTTTGTTGAATTCATTGTTCCGCTGTTGGCACTGGCCGGAGCAGGGTGAAACAGACTGCTCAGTGACTCCTTGGCTTGGAATAAGCAGCTCATTGTACTTGATTGCGAGTGTAATAGACGTGGATAGACTTACATTAGGATTAGCTGCGACTATCAGTGCACTGGTTCGGGAAACAGGCACGGCAGGGTCAGACAAGAGACCGAGATCGAGGTCGAGTGACTGGTTTGGTTTGCAAGTCTGTTGAGGGCTGATCTTGAGTTCCTGGTCTGAACTGCTCTGTGAGCCCTTTGGTCCCAGGTCCGTCAGAACCCCTTTGACATTGTGAGTCTTAACGGCCCTCTTGGTGTGTAGCTAATAAGCTTAGTGCGAGGTGTCCGTGGACTGCGTGACATTGTTCCTGTGGCTTTAGCCATGTGCCTGTGGCTGGTCAGTCCTAGGGCGAACCAAGGATTTCACCGGCGTCACGAACAGGGCGGTAAAGCGATTAGAGTCTATTGCGGTTGGTAATAAATACAAGACGGACGTGGACTGCGTGGGATTGTTCCTGTGGCCCCGAGCCATCCCTAATTTACCTAGGGCGAGAAAGGACTTCACGAAGGGCCAGTTACACAGTACTGAGGATGGGCCGATGTGGAAGCCCCGTCATGCACATAACCTGACCATTCATTGTAGATTTATTGTCCTCGCGGTGGGGAGTGCTGCCCTCGTACCATTTCTACGTGAGATTCCCTCGCGGGTTCATCATTGAGGTTTGCAAAAGATCGCTGTTTGGATGCATCCATCAGGGACTCGCGCAAAAGAGTGTATCGGCAGCTGGTGGACACATTCCAGCAGGACCACTGATTCCGGCGGGGTTTCATGGCTGTTAGATGAACGAGACAACGGTCAGCATCGATGGTTCATATACTTGCAGGGGTGACGAAGCTGGACCTTGCACAGCTGACGCGTGAGCACTCTACTGGACTCTTTGTTCGATCCGTGAGAGTGAAACCGAAGCGCAAGCATATACATCAAGATGAATTGCACGTGATCCAGACGGGCAAAAGGCTGCAGAAGGTACCGCGGCGATTGGCAGACCTAGTCGAACGAGCCAGAGACATCAACCTGACGGGCTCCTTTTGTAATATTTGTGGGCTGAAGCACGTTTCGGCCTCTAGCCGGCCAGCAGTCAAACCTTATAAGCAAGGCTATGCATGGACCGGCACACACAGCAGTGTCTGCACTAGGTGCACCGCCACGCGAGGGCATCCTGGACTGGACACCAACTTCCTCCGATGATGGCGGGCTGTAAACCTGTCGGCATTTCACAGCCGAGACTGTCTCCTTGTTTGGCTTCCGTCTCTCCACTCAGCGCACCTCGACGGTACTGGGTCATCCCCGGCCAGGTCAGCGAGGGTTTATGGTTCGCAAACCGACCTCCATCAGCGGGAATCGAACCCGGGACGAGTCCAGCCACTCGCTCCCAAGCAATACGGAGAGACGAATGCCGAGCCGCTGCACCAACGCGGCCGCACCCGACGGGGTTCTGCCTCCTCCTCGCCTGGGAGTGTATCGAGCGACCAACGAAGACAAGCTAATTCACTGCTCCGTTTATAAGGCGGCCAGTTAGAGCAAGCAAGTACACAACCTTCCCCAAAGGCCTAACACGCCTATTACACACTTGAAAAAACGGAAGTCCACTGCTTCCGCAACAGTCGCAAAACCAAAACCGTATCACACCACGCCTAACAGTATCGCCAGCAGAACCTACGCCGTTTTAGCTCACCATGCTGTACTGCATGCGCGCCCCTCACTAGTACCATAGCACTCACCATATCGTCTTGTTCTCTCCACTTCAAAACGTAAAAGGCGAGAGATAAGCAAACTATGTCAAGGTAGACAACGTTCGTAAGACTCTCTTATGACTGGCGCACCTGACTGATAAGAACCCCGCATCGACTGCGCCCTCAGACTTTGCGTGTATGATCTAGAATCTGATTTTAACTTGAGAAAAATTGTTCGAAAATGAGTTTCTGTCGATGTTATATCGGTTTCAATTATTGTATGTGTGCCTTCCTGTTCAGTACTCTCGGCGTGGCATTTGAGGTAAGCCATTCGAAAGTATACGAGGGGCTCAAAAAGTTCGTACCCTGACCACATTTTAACTGAACAATGTCATATTCATTCATTTTCGACATAACCTAACCTGACGATGAGACCAGTGCACTTATTCCCTCCACACAGACATTTAAAGAACGCGTGTATGATCAGCGTGATTAAATGGCAGGGGCAGTGTAAAGTACAAATTTCACACCTTGATCTCATGCAGATGGTACTCAGGCTACCAAGTTTTTGAACTCCCTCCGTAAAACAGGCTTCTGCACAGCAGCTGTATCTTTGAGCTGGCTGAAAAGACAGCAAGAATTCTTGTTCTAGATCGTAATCGGTGGTCTATTCTATGCGGGCAGCGGCACACTATTCGCCGATATCCCCATCAAAAATAAGACCCACTATGTTCAAGAAGAGATCGATGATGCTTTCGTACAGACGGCCATAAACTGTTGGATCGCCGCTGGTCTATTTGTGCTAACTGCCATCGGAAGTTTTGCCCGATTGCGTTCTTTGAAATAATAATTCTCAAAAGTGATCGCTCGATCGATCAATCTTGGTTGGTAGTTGAGTGTCAGGTATTGTGCTGTAGGTCGAAGGAATGTGAAGGAACTACATACTTTACTTGGATGTTATGCACTGTAGGCAGTAAAACCTGAGTGCTGCCAGGGTTGACATGAAAATTGCAGAAAAAACAGCTTTTCTTTACAAGAGATTGTACTCTGGTGGCTCCCGACTCATTCAGGAGCAAACAGAAACATTCATGAGATGTACAGCAGAGCAGACAAACTGTCCTACCTGTTCATAATCAGATAAAAACGGAAGTATTTTGAGATACCTTGGCCTTTTCCCTCACACTACCTAGCAATGGCTCAAAAATAAAATTTCGCGCGTAGCGTCATAGGCACAGCTAAACCTGAGCATCAACACGTCCAGTGCGCGACATTGGATCCGTTAGCCAGCCATCCGGAGCTACAGCGTGCGTATCCGGCTGGCTGTACCTATGGTTAAAGAGTTCCTGTTCTAACCCGCGACAAGACGTATCGCATGCCAATTTTGTCGATGCATTCTTTTTGAGTTAAGTTGCGTACACGTTTTGGCCGCCGAGTTGTAAATTGGCTAGCTCAGGATGAGTCCACCGAATCATTTGCTCTCCGCTGTGAATACATTCCTCCGTGACCCCCGGTTCAAGTTCATATTTGCTGCCATAAAAGGCTTTCGGAATGGAGCTGTGTAAGTGATATCGATCAGTCACTAATCTGGGGCTTCTTATCGATTGATCATTTCAGGTACGGAGCGAAGATTCGTGCGCCTCATGCCTTTGTAATGACCTTCCTATTCGGCAAGGGGACGTAAGTACCTACATTGTCCCGACCTTTGGTCGGCACTTTGCCTTATCAGGTCTGTCTGTGAGGGAATCTGTTTTCAGGCTATTGGAGAAACTGAAATTAATTTTGCGATTGACCTACACTCATGCACAAAATCTGGCTGTGTTTGGGTTTTCGTACAAGCTGTTGAGCGGTTGTATGCACAAGATTCAAGGTCGAAGATATCCCATTCACGCGTTCATATCCGCCTTTCTCGTTGGTGCCGCCGTATTTGGTCAGAACAACGCAGTTAACATGCAGGTAGGGCTGATGATTTATGCGAGTACTCTTGTCTTATTCAGTCTAACCTCGCACCTGCCGCCAGTTGGCTTTGTTCTCAATCAGAATGCTATCCTAAGAAAAATATATTTTACAGTATAGCTTCCTCCGCGTTTCCCTGTGACCAATTCTTTTCAATTTCAGATCAACTTATACCTTCTTTCTCGCATCACGGTCGGACTCGCACGATTGGCAGTCAAGCGCAAATATATTCCTGAACCAAATTTCCCCGTCTTTCCGTTATTCGGCGCGTTTGTATGGGGCGTGGTTCTGTGGCTGTTCGAATACGAGCGTGACACCTTGCAACCATCACTTAGAAGTTCTATGACCTACATATACCACGACAGCAACTACTGGACTTCGCTACGCGACTTTCTCCTCGTCAATAAGCTGTGAATTTGCGAATCTGGTCATGGGATCTGATCACAATAATTCTTACATTGAAATTTTTTATCTAATTAACACATTAATTACAAAGTAAGAAATGTGAGACAAATAATTTTATACAGATACAATAGCCAATCGTATTTGTACCGTCCCCACGCAAACTACGCCTCGACATCAACAGTGTGTGTACAGGAGTAATATCATTCACAGTTTGATATGACCACGAATGAGTAACACCTACCTTTCTACGTATAACTGCTAGCCGATAAAACAATGATTTGACAAACTTGCACCACCCGACTGTTCATATTGCATTAAACCATTGTAATCGTGACGTTGATGCCAAGATTCCCATTTTCCGCGAACAGCTGCGCCGTGCTCGTATCAAAAGCTAAACAGTCGGACTGCGTTATCGCTTGAGCTACACCTTCGTGAATGCTGCGCGGCGTAGCTTCCCAACACAAACGGCGTCGATGCGTTGATAATTCCAATCTGGAAGAGAATACCACGTAAAAGAGCCTGCCGCATCTTTTACTCAGGCTTAATTGGCTAACGGGTCAGAAGTTTCTCCAAATGGAGTGCTACATCAGCAAATGTTCCGATGTCCCTATCTAGCAACAGTCATCATATCTCCATCCCAGGTCCAGCTTTCAGTCCTGGCCTTTACTCACCTGTACATAAAGCTGTCGGCTTGTTTTCTTGAACCGATCAATTGGACAACAGCGTAAAACATTTGATGACCATCACATTTTTCTTGTTTTTCCAAAACAAGCATAAAATGAAATCCGAAACAGCTTTGCATCATCACCCAGTCCACGGCGCCAGGCAAATTGATGTCCGTAGCCAGGAATACAATGTCTTCGCCTAAAACCAACATAAATATTTATTGAACTCGAGCAGAAGAATGGCAACCAAAACGAAAGGCGTACCTTGTAAAGTAGTAATTGACTTGTGCACTTTCATCAGGTGCGGCATGACGGCCTCTAAACTTCCTTGCCATTTGCAGGAAGCGCCAGGACATGGGCAACAGTAAGGGCTGAAAAGAGAGCAGAGTCAAGAGTACATCTAAACATGAGGTGCTCGTCTACATGGACCCTGGCTAATGGATCAGTTATATCTCCAAAAAGGAGTCTTACATCAACATTCTCAGATGTCCCTATCTAGCAATAGTCATCATGTCCCTCTTTTCCATCCAGACGATCGGGCAGCACAGAAAACGACTCACCGAAACTCGCACAGCTCTTCGTGTTCGACTTTCTCAGTATGGAGCATGGTCATTGGGCATCCGCTGCTCGAATATTTACATGGGAACAGGACCGTATTGGCGATCTTCTCCAATACTAAATTTCTGACGCTAGCTAAAATAATAAAAACTTTACCCTTCGTTGTAATTCTGATGGAAACACACTGCAACTTACGAACTGGTCCGCGACAAGTGGGGCAGCAAGCCAATTTTGGTCGACAGTTCCCACAAACCAAGTGCCCACTTTGACATTGCAGATACGGGGGTAACATATAATCGAGACACACGGGACATTCGAAAACTGATAAGACCTCGGCCGAACAACCAGTTGCAGAAGCAGAGGCTCCGGCGGAGTTCGCGCCTTGAGCATTAGCTGCGCCTTGTTGAAGCGGCGCCGCAGTCCCCTGAACTGCTGATGACGTGTTCGGCAAGATGACAGCTAAAATAAAATATGAGCTCTAACCAGTCGGATTTTCAGGCACAACTTTGAGCACCGTCCAAGAAACTTATCAATACATGAGTCAGTGAACATAGGCATGAGGTGTTCCGAACATTTCAGACCATCCATCCTGTGTAATGCACCCACTAGGTTCCTTTGACCCGCTTGAAAAGGGCTAGCTTACTAGCAGATTGTGTCGATTGAACTCGTGCTGTGTTTTTCGACCCACTGCCCGTCATCGTTCCCGTATTTGACTTTCCCCCACTACCGAACTCTGATCCACTACCACTCATCGCGTGAAGGTGGGTCAAAGTACGTTCGAAATGATTCGGAATGGTCCTAAGAGCAAAGATAGATTACGATGTACATACAGTATGTCTAGAAATTCTAACCTTCCGTCGATTTTTCGCAAAAATTCGCTAAAATGTGAGGACGATACGTTTTCTAGTCGTGAAAACTTAAAATTCGCTTAGTTCGTTCAAAATTACAAGAAAATCGACGACCTTCTTTCACGCACATCTTGAACAAAAGAAACTTGGCCAACCCATCCGTCCAAGCTGGCCCACCCCACCAACGACACCAACATGGCCCCTGCGCATGATCTCCATTTTAGTAAAATATAGTTTCAGGTCATTTCTTAAAAATCTTGCGTGTAATCACGCGCATGGAGAATACTTAGGCCTAGCTTATATATCTTGACTTTTTTTGACTAGGAATCTTGTTATTCCGCACCTGCTGTACAATTTTTACATTTTGCATTGAGTTTTTGTTGGTCTGACATTATATATTACCCAACTACCGTAACCCTGTCTCATGTCCGACCGAAAATCGTTTCATTTCGTCACGAGGTTGCTTTTCTTCTGACTTGTCTTTTCAGTTCGATTCGATTCGGTAAAGGTGAATCAATCGAAGTGAGTGAAGGATTTTTAGAGCCCGCACAGCATTCCAGTCCAATCAAAGCACGTTCCGAACAATCATCGGTCATGAATCCTATTGCGATTCCGTTGATCGTTGTCACGTTGTTTTGGGCAATTATCGGAGGTGGCGTTCCATGGGTCATTCCTCGAGGACCGAACAGAGGTATGTCGAGACTTCGTGTAGCCTTCTTTTTTAGGGTTTGGTGACAGGAGTGACCTGAGTAAGGAACTGTAAGCAGGTCAGCCGTTATAGCATTCTTTGAAAACGCCAAGCTAGCTCAGTGCCTGCAGCATATAGAAAATAGGCACAGGTGGGTACTTTGAGTCAAAATTTGTGGGATCCCCGAAGTCACATGTCATCAGGTCCGTAAACAGAGGACATGGCGTCCCTAGTTTTTGTGTATGCACACGTCGCTGGCTGTGCTTGCTATTGCTTGTATTGCAGGTAAATCTGAAACTCAGGGAGTCCTAAAAGTTGTGACCCTTCAGCCCAGTGGGTTATGGTGAGCGGGAGAGAATTATTCATCAACTCTGGCTGGGAAACATCAACCCGAGGGGCTGGGCAGTGGGTGTAATCCTGGACTTCCTCGCTGCAGTCGTGGGTTTTGTCCTGCTGACGTTGGTCGACCACATTCTCTCCCACACCTGCCAGGCCTGGTTGCAAAGCTTCTGAATTCTTTTAAAATGGGAGTTTGGTAGCCAAAATTGGTAAAAACTGAGAAACTGCTTTATGTGGTTTAGAACTTTAAGTCATTCGACTCTTCTGTGTGCCAGTTTTTCATGTTTTAAATGAGTGAATCAGTTTAAATTGCTTTAGTAGTGCTGGGACAGCATGAAAATAGAGAGAAATCAGGGAAAATCAGTTTCCACTCCTTGTATATGAATCGTGTATTGTCCGCTTAGTCTGTTTTCTGATACCTAGTGTTCGATTAATTTCTTCTTTTCTCCCCCCCCCCCCCCTCCCGGCCACCAGTAAGTCAGGCGGGTACTATTACCTTTCGCCTTTTTCAGGAATCATCCAGACCATGTTGATATTAACTGCAGTGTGCTGCTATTTGTTTTGGCTCCTGTGCTTCCTGCATCAATTGAATCCGCTGATTGGGCCACAGTTGGATAACGCTACCTT
The DNA here is from genome assembly GCA_030248295.1 of Mesodorylaimus sp. YZB2_4. Lineage (NCBI taxonomy): Eukaryota > Metazoa > Nematoda > Enoplea > Dorylaimida > Dorylaimidae > Mesodorylaimus > Mesodorylaimus sp. YZB2_4. The sequence goes on from JASANH010000626.1 coordinate 580,143, forward strand.
ACGTTATTTGAAGCACAAGTGGGGTTCGGCCTAATCTCGATGGGCTGCCGTGGCGGCAAAAGAAGACTTACGTGTTGTTCCGGTTTCTTGAGCTATGTGTAGTTTTGATACTTATTGACTTTGGAGACGATTGCTGATATCGGTAGACTGTGCTATTCTCTGACCGTTTTACAGTATGTTAGACGAGTTCTTTCCTGTTCAGTGTAGTCTGTGATTCACTTGCGTAGCCAAGTTCGTGCGACTACATTTATTCGGATTTGATAGTGTAAAGGATAGTTACATCCACTTGGTGACACCTTTTTTATTTTTTTTGGGTCAAAGCCCGTTTTGCCTCTAGCCGGCCAGCAGTCAAACCTTCTAAGCAGGGCTGTGCGGGGACCGGCACACACAGCAGCTTCCCTCTGCGTGCCTCCACTAGGAGCACCTCCACGCGAGGGCATCCTGGACTGGACACCGACTTCCTCGGACGATGGCGGGCTGTGAGCCCTGTCGGTGTTGGATAGTCGAGACTGTCTCCTTGTTTGGCTTCCGTCTCTCCACTCGAAGCACCTCGGCGGTATTGGATGAGTCACCCACGTGTAACGTCAGCGAGGGTTTATGGTTTGCAAACCGACCTCCATCACCGGGGATCGAACCCGGGGACGAGTCCAGCCACTCGCTCCCAAGCAATACGGGGAGACTAATGCCGAACCGCTGCACCACCGCGGCCTGGTGACACCCTGCTTGCTGATGCCGAATTCGACTGTACTGTACTCCTGAGTGCCAGTTGGTCTAACTGCAGCAGATCAACTGTCCTTGGAACCGAAAATGAATCGTGCATTACTGTGATGGATCTGCAGTCCAGCATCGCTTGATCCACCGATCCGCCCGAACCAGGGGGTGGATCGGCTCCCGATCCGATCCAACTGCTGGATTGGCCGGATCGGCAACTAAAATTTTTCGCGCTTTGTCTACTGGAAAATGATAAAATGTGGCATACTCTGATAAAGTCGTGTTTTTTCTCAAATCAGCATTTAATCGCACTGGGCGCTTGTTAGCTCTCTCGTGTCTTTGGAGTGATCTGATGGAGAATTACAGCGAGGAACCATGGCAGGTTGGCGAGTACTCATTGTCAGTGCCAAAGGCGTCATCCCCACCAATCTTGAATCCTATGAAACGGATCGGCCGGATCGGATCGGGATCCGGATCCAGGCTTATGGTCGGATCGGTCGATGCTGGTCTGCAGTGCGGTACAGGCTCCTACAAGCTGACAGCTCCCCAATGAAGCCCCTTACCGTATGGTCCGCTAGCAGGCCATCCGGGGCCAAGCAGCAGCTAGGATCATTGTGGTCTGATCAAATGGCACTGACTCCATCGTGTGGTAATTGTGCCTGATAGGACTCGGCTAGCTGAACCAAGTGCCACGTCGCCATTGGCATAAATAGTCGGGTCTTGTGGAGCCAGATTCAGTCCCCCGCAAGCCATGCAGGTTCCACTCGACTGGTGGCCAAGTCCGATCGCCAGTGTCTCATCGCACGCCTAATACCTAATGGCACAGCATATGGCGTCTGACCCCTTTTTGTCTGTGCTGCTCTACCAGAATTACAAGCCGCTTACGATTAGATGTTCCATTGAAAAATTGCCGCAGCTGCTTCAGGCATCAGTGAATGTTCTTTTGTGACCTGGCGACTTATTGTTTATTGTTTGTGCCCTTACCTGGTCTTCTACTCGTAACATAAAGTTGCAACTGCAACGATGCAAGTGCTGAAAGATAGTTCTCCCAAGTTATGCGCACATCTCAATCGGAATCTTTGGTGGATCCTGAGAGGTTTCCGGCGGCCCTTTGAGAACTGAATGATGGATTTTGATCATTTCTGAGCCTTTGATCAAGACATCAATCAATGATCCGGCTCACCAGAACCTTGTCCAGATGAAAGACTACAGCAGTTGATAGATTAAGCCAGCTTGACTATTGCCAACTATTCCAGCTTGCGACCTGCAGTAAGTCTACTGAGGTGCCCAAGAAACCTCAAAATTCGAAATTGAAATTCAGCTGAAATGTGGATCTCCATTCCAGCTGACGACGCTGGAAAAACTGCTTTTTTATGACTCATGGACTAGCCAGCAGAGCCTGCTGTTATCCTTCATCCAGTCAAGAAAGTCTGTCGTTTTAGCGAGGCTCTAGTCCATGTAAGAACAAGTCTGCCTAGCACTGGATGGGGTTTAGTTGTGATTGACCACGCACCATCCTTTGCTTATTTGACCGTGATCGCCTGCGCAGGATGTCCAAGCGAACCAAGGATGCATTATTCTGCATATGCTGCGGCTGTCTTCCAAGTATGCCGTTATGGTATGCCCTTTATGACCGTAGCTGCGTGAAGGTTCAGCCAGCCAGCTATGGGCTTTATACGCGGCGTCATGTGATATTGGAACAGCTGCCAAAGCACAGGGGTGACCACGCAACGCATTCTGGGTTTGGTTAGCCTCATGTGGTCAGGACGGTCGATTTCAAAGTGATGTGTATGGTGGCACTCACATGTCAAATGTCTGCTGTGGTTATCGTAGCCATTCGCGACCACACGGCTAAAAGCAGCAGAATGGTTTGGCCAGCTCCTACTTTGGCATTTGCCCCGATATCAAACTCAAATTTATAAGTTCGCGGTGTCGATTCGTAACTAAAGGATACCCTTGCTTTTGATCCCTGATCATAAGCCACCTGTTGGTTAGCTCACGCACACACCCAGCCAACACGTGAAGATTCAGCCAGCGGTACGGCTTTACTTTCCTAACCGAAACTCGCCATGAGCAGTTTGAATATACTGTAACTACAGCTGAATCTGCGATGTGGTGCCAAGTGGATCAGTTGCGGGCAGCCTCCGTTTCTTTTTTACATTTAGCGGCATGTGATTGCACGTTTGCCGAGTACAGCATAGTATCTTTAGTTGGATTTGGTAGGGCACAAGTTGAAGTTGATCGGGACGACCACACGTAGATCAGCGTTCGGGTGATGATTTACTGTACGTGGATAGACCACACTGACTTGCCTGAACATAAGCTGATCATAAGCTATACAGCTACGATAATCACTCCTTTTGCCCTGTATGTACACTATGTACAATTCGTGCTCATAAGCAGCAAAGCACTTCGTTTCTATTCTGAGAAAGTTTTGCATGCGGACATTTCGAATTTTTTTATCTGCCCAATGAGTGGGAAGCATTTTGGCAATATTCAGCCACTAGTCAAGCCCTATACCACAGGAGTGCAGGGACCGACCACACGATAGATTTGTAGAGGCTCGACTGGTTCGATACTCTGTACGGAGCTGGCAGCTAGGCGCGTCACCCGTCAGGGTGACGTTTCAGCATGTACTAAGTCGGAAGACTTGGTTGGCTGCCTGGGATTTTGGCGTGGTGCGAAAGCTCCTTTCAGGACCGGACTACAGGTTCCCTCTGCTTATGTGTTCTACTTGGAGCATCTCCAATGACGGTAATTGCGGGTGGGCTACCCTGCTCGTCTTGCTCTCTACTCGAGCACCTCGACGGAATAAGTGGGTTACTCACGGCCATTCGTGCAAGGCAGCGAGGGTTTAGGGTTAACCAACCCACCTCGATCGCCAGGGATCGAACCCCAGGCGAGCACGGCCACTCGCTAAAAATCGGGTAGACTTAGACGAACCGATACACCAACGCAGCCGCTTGCATGTGCCTGCTCGACTGTAATTGAGTGTGCCCTGGTGTTGCGATGGTTGGTGTGCCGTGGGCGGTATGCATAACCGAGGAGCCGATGACGTGCACTGTTGGATTTGGTAGCCGGTGCGCCTACATGCATAAGTTCAGTCTGTCTGTCTCTCAACAGGTGCCCAATGCACGCACTCCGAAGGGACGTGATTCCAGGTAAATTTACGCCCCCTCCATTGAGAAGATATTGCCGTTAACTGCTCTGATCGACTGGCTAAACGTAAGGAAATGCCTCCCGCGCACATGGGTCCCTGCTAGTCGCAAACTCACCAGTCGCTCAGTGCCAACAGTATTAGTCAGTCACCCTGGAAGGCACTGTTGTTATTATCCCATCACGGGCCCCGAATAGTCCGTATAATTCGTATTCGCTAACATCCACTTTAGTTATAACTCCTAATTTGGGCACAACGTCAGCACATATATTTGTGCGGCCCGACCTGAACCTGTTTTGTCTGCTCCTCCCCTTTGACTAACAACACAGTTTAGGGTAGGAAGGCGCAGTCGGCAGTTTGTGCATACAGTTGTCGTTGAAGACTGGGAACTAGTCTTTTCAGAAATTGTGCGCACACATCGAGGTGTACTCCGTGGCCAGACTGTTTACGTTATCGTAGTGAAAACGAGAGTTACGTTCCCGCACGCAGCCAACACCAACATCGCTCGCTTGCCTTACAAAACTTCAAGTAGCATAGCCACTCTGCCGCACACCCCTGCTTCTGTATACAGTAACGCGTAGGGCAGTCCATTCGAAACATAACAACGGACGCTAAACGTCGAGTGGCAAGAGAAAATGAAAAATCGTGGTTAGACTCGAACTACCATTCGGACCAAACTCGTACCCTATGGCTGCGAATCGTCGTTGGCGAGCCTCATCGGCCGACGATAACGATGGGTACTCGCTCAGAAGGAAATCTGAACTGTGTCCACCGACTTATTTCATGATTCATCGGCAAGGATCTATTCAAGAACAAGTGCAGGTAAGTCCTTTTTTGATTCCGTTTCGCAATTTGCATTAAAAACAGTGCATTCGATACAAAACCCGAAACGTATTCACCAACATTTTCCCACGCGTACATCCCATTATTCCCTTACTGTATGCCGTGCGCGATCATCCAAGCACGCTGTACACCTACAGCACTGTATAAGTATTGCATTTACTTGTACAGTCATAAATTATCGATTACCATTCATTGAAATATGTAGACTTGGGGAAAGTGAATTTTACTTTGAGAAGTAAATCAATGTTCGATATTTACTCTTCTTCTTCGATATCGTCGCTTATGTTGATTGGGCCCAGGTTAAGGAGCGTGGTGATGACCGATGCCAACACGATCGTTTTTGAGATGTGAGCCGGCGAAGGCACGTTCTCAAATTTCACCACATACCCAATCTGAGAGAGACCGCATCCAATTTTGGGGCGTATCGTACCAATGAACTGATCTCGTTTGTAACACGCGTATTGAGTCGGATGGAAAGTCAGTCCGAGCCAATGCAAAAATGAGAAACAGCAATTCTTCTCCACGCGCACATCCAAGAACGGGATGGTGGCTTGGTTGGCGCGTATGATCTGCATGTCGAAAGCTTCATCTTTTTCGGTCGCTTTCCAAGCTGTCAAACGGTTGGCCCGGTTTATTCTATAAATAGTAACGCCCGTTTTATGTTTCATTTTGGCAATTTCGTTTGCGTGAGAAAGTGTAGATGCTTTCTTCTCGACCGCTTGAGGACCAGCCAATGCCGCGGCCGGATGTTTGATTCGCATGGAACTCGCCAAAGTGAGTGCGAATAGAATATTTTCTTTGTCATCACCGGCCGCGTGCACGTTCAAGGTACGATTTCTGTGAGTATAACGCCCGCGAAGAAATGGAGTGCCGTTCAAGTAGGAAATTCGAATTGGAATCTCTGTCACTCCATAACTGATCCTGAAGTGGAAGCTGATTCAAATACATTTCCCCTCCCCATTCAATCACTCGTGCTCGCAGCAGGTGCGCAGACAGCGTTCACAAAGATGTGCGTGCTGAGATTTCGAAAGAAATTTGTCCAGCATCATAAAACCTAAAATCACAAACTGGCCATGAGACCCAGGTGCCATCTAGGCTAGCAATCCCTGGACCATCCGACCCCGAAGTCCACCACCAAAGCATAAAGCAGAGCGGCTACCATCTGACGTACTGCCCGGATAGATCGTCGAACTCGACCACGAACCCGTTCACATCAGTCAGCATAATACATTCTGCCAGATCTTCCAAATTCAGTACCGAGTTGATGAGTTGCTCGCTGTGCCTTTTGGCCATACGAGCGAAGTTGCTCATGTTTGCCTTCTCGATCTTTGACCTACAACGACTGCTCTGGCGGCGTCTCTGGAGCTATATGGAGGAACGTCGTTCTAACGGGCCTACGAACAGAGTAGAATGGTGCCGACGAGCCATAGTTGGTAGGACCACGTTCGTGTTACCGTTTTTCCCTTCAAGGCTGGCGAGCTAACAGGTTTTGCTTTCCGACCAGCTTACGCCGATGCATCGAGCTCGTTGGTGCATTTCATTTAAAAACCTGTCGTCGATAATAATTTATACAAGATATGCGCAGCGAAAATCGCTCGTCCCAAACTATTTTTGTTAGCTGCGAGAATCCTTTTACCCCGTCCAATAGGGGATGCCTGCGCAATAGCTGTTCATGCATCACCCTCCTGGCGGCGGTTTGTCGAAAATGTACACGAATTATATTTGGCTAAAGTTCACAATTACTGTTTTTCATCAAGCATGACGCAACCGGATCCCGTTTCGGCCCCTCATTCAGCCCGAAATGAGATCTGTGAAATATAGTATACTGTAATCGGATAATAGCCCACTTTTTCTAGCGTACTAGCCGATATCTGGAACACCAGCGAGAAAGACTGCAAAAGATAAAAAAAGATATCGAGAGGAAAGTCAATCAACAACTGGGCCGATCGGTAAGTCAACTTCCCCTTCCCTAGTTTTCCCTGATGCTAATTTGAGATGCCCAGTGCTAATTGCTAGACACTTTTGAGCATTCTCGCTTTCCAAATTTGCTTTCGCAATATCCAAATTTGGAATTTGTCATTTCCAATTTGTTTGCAGACTTTACGCTTGTATTTTTAGACTAGCCTGTTGGATGAGGCGCCATCAGATTTGGATTCGCGACGTCGAAAGTTTTCCGATTCATTCAACGAAGGCAGACGGTACCCGTATCGAAGCACGAGTAGTGTAGCGCGTCAACGGGGACTGTACCAGAATGTGGACGATTTCCTAGAACAGGTGCGTATACAAACTAGGCCCCCACTCGACGCTGATAAACTCATTATGCCTGATCAACGCCCTTTTTTTGGTGCGGTATGGTTAAAGAATAATATTTGTGTACCATTCGCCCCCTTCGTGCCACAGAGTTTAGACAATCTGAAGGGACAGTTCTTAAAATGGCCCAGACACAGACCGGTTTCCCTTGAATATGGAGAATGAATGTCTGCAACAAAAAGGTAGTCCTGTCCTACTTTTTCGAATTGAGTTCTTTCAACCATATATCTTAAAACTTGGCTGAAGGCAGGTTTTGTTTGTTGCAAAGCGATTATGGGCCAAAAATATTTCCCTCTTGCTGGAAATTCAAAAAGTGGCACACATAAGCTTGGTACTTACTGTTGGCAATGGAACCCCAATGCCGTTAAAAATTGAAGAAAGCGCACTCAAGGGAGACGCTTTCTTAGACGTACCTCAAGTTACCTGGTATAAAACCGGCGGAGGTGTTTTCCAGCTGGAAGAGAAAGCAACAGAGAAACATCATCCGGCAGGGATATAGTTCTACAAATATTGACTCATTGATTCCGACCTACATCATTGATACTGACTCGTTAGGAGACAATCCGACCCCAGCAGAATTGATTACACTGGCCTTATCAGTTACGCGTTCTCTGCGGTAGCCGCGGAGACCATTAGGTAGTGTAGGTATGATGGTATTATGAGGCAAATAAGATCTGCCTCAGTGCCTTGGTGTATCGGATTCTTATCACGTGGACCCGGCTTGAATCCGGCGAAGGGAGTGCCCAGTGATCCCGTCAAAACTGTCCATCACTTATAAAGCGAGCTGCACGAATGTTTTGCGCGTGTCTGCCTTTGACGTCCATTGGACGGCTGATGTTTATGCCAGCATGTCACCATGGGTGGTGCACATGGGCCACTAGGGTGGATTGGATGGAGGCGCATTTACTCAACTCCTATATCGAACACACTAGTCACATTTTCTGATTGCGCCCTGATGCTATAAACATTGTTGCGAAAACTGATCTATATATTTCAGGTATCAAAAAGCCAGCCTGCCATTTATTCTCACCTGCCCTCAAATGAAAATGACATCAAAGCACCCGCGTGGTCAGCTGTTGCGCCTGGAAAATGCTGGTTCGCCAAAACCATTGTGTCGCCGCCTCCAAAGCCAGATAGGCCCCAGTACCCACTCATGAGTAAGGTAAGATTTATGATCAAGGTTAGATAAACGATTTTTCTTCCCCCCCCCCCCCCCCCACATGTAAATCCACCCTTTTTCTCAAACCACAAATACGCGTAATGAGGGGCCTTGAGGAGGCCTTCTGCTGGAAGGAGACATGCCGAACCCCATCATTTGGCGCGATTCTGCAGAAGCAGGTGAACTAGAAGCGTAGTAGCTGGCTAGCGATGTCTTGCCGCCTCCTAGACGGTGGATGGTCGCACTTTATATAACGCTCAATAAATCGAGCTCGACTGTTTAATGAAATTACTCGACTCAGAGACCGCTTCCCCGGCTGCCACCATCGAGTCGTGAAATGCCTCCTGAGCTCGTTGTTTATTCTCGTGTTTTCCTGCGAAGAGATCTCGATGGCGGGAGTGGCTGGCAGTCTTATTGAGTTTTGTCAACTTGCTCAATTGAACTGTTGCACTTCACTTACTTGCTTCCCTATTTGCCAGACCACTCTCAAACTGATCACTTGACAGGGTTGTTTTTGTTGTGCTACTTGGTGTAGACGGGCATATGCCCTGTGGTCATTGTCATCCAGCCATCGTTGGCCGTATTGTTCGATGATTAATCGCAGTCTAGTCCCGCAATCACCGGCAGCGATGTGTTGGTAGCGGCTGAAATTCATCGCCTCTCCCTAGCGACCGTGGGGGTGGAGCATTGGAGCTTCCGGCATCGCCTCCTGAGGATTTGGTTTTTGCTGTTTTTCATCTCGACGAAAAACGCCATTAACGAAATCGACGTGCAGAAACGCTTGTTTGGTGCGTACATGCTAGTAAAGCTTGCAGGCCTCGGTTTCCTCCCGTTCGTCTTTTCAGACCGACTCTACGCCCGAGCGCTTTCCCGCGCCCGATGGTCAGACCCGCGTAGTAAGTCCGTGCTCGTATAAGGCTCGCCGAGATTACTACAAGGCCCGAATGCAGGGTTGCTTTTTCCATTTAGTAATAAGAAGATTGACGAAAAGCTGGTTTGCATAGGCTGCAATAAGACCGTCTCTAATAAGTCGAAACCGAAGCGACACGGCCGACTGCCTGTGTTCTGGCTCCCAACGCTTACCAGCGGGGGCCATGCGTCATTGGTATCGAGTCATCGCTAGCCATCGGCAACATGGAAAGCCAAGCGGGCCCTTCGGACCATCCAAGGCGTTTGTGTTTACGCTTACTAGCGGTATTTCTCGCTACTGCAATGGCATTATGTACGAGGCTTTGTTGACGACTGGCCTTTCTATCGCTGCCATCATGATTCGTTGAAATGAGGCTGAGCCTCTGGTCCAGGGGTCTCCCAGAGAGAGAAGCGTAATGATCGTTAAGAGCGGACCCGAGGGACCCGCCATCCCATCTCCCGTCAAATGGCCATCTGGTGAGCATTGTCGACTAGGAAACAAGACCTCGTCGCTGGCTTTTTTCGTAGACGGATGTCTTTTTTTGAAAAATATCCGGAAATAGAAATGCTTTTTGAACCTGAATAGTTTTTAGTCCCGCCACCCATTTCTGTCCCCGCCGGCGAGTAGCATGGAGCCAACAACCCCAGATAGCGGCGGCCCTCGGCACGTTCTCATTTGGCCATTTGAGCATCGAGTTTCGAGTAATTATTTAAGATAATCGAATGAAGTGGCCCGGTCTGATCTCAGGAGAGCGGGACAAATGGAATCGTTATCAAAGCGGGTGTGTTCTCGCTGCTGGCTTGTTTTGCACTCGTTTAAGCTATAGCTTACGTATTGGATGGTATATGCCTGTTTGTATACCTACCTATAATATACGCCCACCTATACAAGCTCGATTGAAGTCTGTGTACACAGCTTATGTGTATTGGCATTTTCCAACCTTTCCTCCTTGAATGCGTTTTGCTTTTCTTCTGCCAGCTTCAAGCCGAGCGACCAGTGTTGGCGAGGTGGGGCAGTCTACGTTGCTTGTACCTGTTGCCTGGACGCGCGTCATTAGCGAGCCCGTTCTCCTTCCTTCTTTGGTCGACCGCCTTTCGTATACGGCCAAATTACGACGGACGTATTTGGTGTGCGACGGGGCCCGCTGACCTCGGCCGTATCGCGACCTCGAACGTAGGACAGATGTCGTGCTGCGCGGACAGGTCCTCTGCGGAGAGGCGATTTGTTTCAGCGTCAATATACGTCCTATGTTTCTCGATGACTGCGCACTGGTCGAGTCGACCCTTGCGGTCCGATAGGCTCGCCGGGGGTCGGACGCACGCATCAAGAACGACCATTTGTCAAGGCTAAATGACCGACGGCCGGTCAGTCTCATCTAGTCTTCACCGCGGGAGGGATCGATAACGTGCATTTTTTATATCTGTTGGCGTTCGTCGAGGTGAGACGTACGCGAGAAACGAGATTCAGGACTGCAGCCTCGATTGGCACCTGATGTGAGCGTATGCCGTTTGTCGGCGAGAAGGCGAACAGTTCATCAAGGCCAGATCGCTCTGGAAGTTCTACCTGTTCCCGCCTCTCTCACTCTCCAATCATACTGCCCACTTGAAATTGGTTTAGGCAATTGTCATTGAAAGTGCGCATTTTTTCTTTTCAGAGTAACATCGTCATGTCATCGCCGTCAAGTTCGTCTTCTTCGTCGCCTTCGCGAGCCATGCCGCCCGCACTTCACTTAAACGGCTCTGCCTATCATTCTACGAATGGAGTCACTCACAATCAGAGCCATGGCCAAGATACGCACCCGTCCCTGTCACCCCCCGTACTTTCCGCCAGGGACCCGATCACGGTGGACACTGGTCAGCAAATGTATTCAAAAATTCGTCAGCGATATCGATCGCCCATGAATGGAAATGGACTGTCGTCGAGGTCCAGCGAATCGTCCGCTTCGAGTACTCTGACCGAAACAACGAATGGACATGCACTGGAGAAGGAGGATGAAAGGAAAGATGTAAGTATTCCCATTATCAATTCACTCCTCTGAACATTGATTTGTCTGCGAGATCTCCCACTGACACACTTCTGGTCGCTCTTTCCTAAGCTCATTGTCTTCTACAGCAGCCCCGTGCTGAGCTGTTAGAAATGGAAGCAAAAAGCTAAGTGCGTTAGCACACGGGATTTATGTGGGTTCTCCAGCGGGTGGTGCGCTCTGTTTATAAAGAGCCGAGTGTGTTTGTTTTGCTTGTCTGTAATTGCTTATAAGCTGCTGGTGTGATTTATTGGGGGCAACTATGGCTTCTTATCTTGCCAGTAGGGGAGCTCCAATGAGATGTTGGTGCTTTTGATTAGCAGGCCCCATACTTCGTACACCTGCTTTTAGTAACTGACAGCAGGAATGTCAGGCGGGGCTAAGAATGCAAGGGCCAACCTAATGATGCCCATGGTCAGCAGTATCAGCAGGAGTCCTCTTTTAGATCACATTCGATTCGGATGGCGAAATAGCGTCAGGCACGTTATCAGCATTGCTAAAGCGCCTTATGCCGAGCAAAGATTACTTTCCCGAAAAGTCCTACATTTTCACGGTTCTACTGAACGCCCGCATGTTCACGAGTCCAATGGACATATTGCACGAAATCGTACAGCATTGTATTTTTGAACAGAATGCTAAAGGCGATAATTTTAGAAAGGTATGGCGCTCTGGGGATTGAAGTCGGTTGCATTATTATGCTGACAGCTTTTGCAGGAATTGCGATCCAGGTTTTTCCACAACGTTTTGAAATTGATGTCGGAATGGACGGAGACATTTCCTTACGATTTTCGCAATGAAAAGATGAAAGAGAGGCTCAAACTGCTTTTGGAATTATGCTGCAGTTCAACCGACCCGTCGTTGCGTGGCTACAAAAGTGTACTTTTGCAAAACGTTGCTAACAAGGTGAGAGACCGGATCTTCCTGGGCTTGGCTTGAATTGGGCTCCAATAGGTTTTGGTTTGCCGAGGCCCGCGCTAGCTGTGTGTCCCACAACCTCGGGATAAGCCAATGTAACCGACACCTTGATTTTAGGTGTCCAAACTCGAACGATATGAGAAGGCTTTGAGTGAACTTGAACGGGATGGCAATCGTTGCGTACACCCGTCGGAAATTTTTGTAAGTCTGGCTGCAAGTTGTATAGATCCACATACAGATACTGTATGCTAGAATTTGTTTTTTATCCTGAATTTCCCTTTGCAGACCGGAATTGCAGAGAAATGTGCCAGCCCGATAATTGTTGCTCAACAATTGACCCACATTGAATTGGTAGACCGCCATAACATTCAGTCTGCCTCTTATTCCAACCGTGTGTCCGTTTTCAGGAGCGGCTAAGCATGATAGGCCCAGAAGAATTCATTCACGCCTTTTCGAGGGAGTGCTCATCCAAAGATACCACATTATTTGTAAGTTTTGGGCTTTCTTTTTTTTCATGGTTCTGCACATTCTATACGTTTCAGCTGCTCAATCACTCGAATAAAGGCGCGAAAACGGCTCGAAATATTGAACACTACGTTGATTGGTGCAATCGATTAAGTCGCCTGATTGCCACTGAAGTGTGTCGGGTGAGCTGCTAGAGTGGTCTTGTTTGTGACTCAATGACAAAAAAACAAGTACTTTTTTAAGCACGTCAAGAAGAAACATCGAGCGCGCGTTATTGAATTTTTTATTGACGTCGCCAAGGAATGTTTCAACATGGGCAATTTTAACTCGCTTATGGCCGTAGTGGGTAAGTAACACTGGCCTACCTGGATAGTACCTTCTACTCTAGGATGCATTTTTGGATTTTCTTAGCAATGTATACTTTATTTTAGGAGGCATGGATATGAGTGCCGTTTCGAGGCTGAAGAAAACATGGGCCAAAGTGGATGTTAGCAAATTAGCTATATTGGAACATCAACTCGATCCATCAGGGAACTTTCTGAGTTATCGTTCTACTCTGAAAGCCGCTGTTTGGAGGTCCGCTGGTGCGACCAAAGATTCGGAGAAAGTAAGCTTGTAGCTATCGCAGTGCTATGAGGGCTAATGCAATGGTTGTTTCAGATAATTGTGCCATTCTTCAGTTTGCTGTGGAAGGATTTACTAGCGTCTTACGAAGGCTGTGCTAAGCAGTTGCCTAACGGGCATCTCAATTTTGCTGTAAGTGCATGGAAGCTGCTATTGTTCAACAGGTGAAGTCATCTTCTCTTTTTCAGATGTTCTCTCAGTTCGCCAGTCAGATGACGCAGTTCTTGCAGTGGAAGCAAGTTGAGGTGGGTAGCCGTGGTCTGTTTGCTCTTCAGTCTAATTGGCATTGTTGCATTTTAGTGCCCATTCGAAAGAAATGATGCTCTCTTGCGATACATCTTGACCAGTCCTACATTTACTGACAAAGGTAAGGACCAGCATTGACTCACCTGCGTTACTCTGAGCGCATTGTACGCCATTTCCAGCTTTACAACTGGTATCATTCGAATATGAGCCACCGGAGACCCAAGTCGAGAAGGAACTGCAGAAGTCTCTGAAGTGAGCATTGAAGTCACTGTTTGACTTACTGTAGGTACATAGATCTGCGAAATTTTCAGGCTGGCTGCACCGTCCTCTCCCTAACCACGGTCCACGCCCAGACTTTTATTTCTTTCGTTCTTGCTCGCTGTGCGAACGCATTTCGTGTTCTCTCAGGGTGCTGGAAAGAATTTCAATGATTTCCGACTTCTCCGTTTAAGTCCGTCTAAGACGGGCTTATTACGGACTCGGCACAATATGGTTCCCGTCTGGTACTTTATTACGTCTCATGACTATACCTGCCTGCCATGTACAACTTGGGTTCTTAGCAGTTGTAAATAAGAAGTCTTTATTTTTTATTTGAATATTGTGTTTATGAGTTTCGAGTTTGGCAGACTGGACTTGACTAGACTTTTTTATTTCGCGTGCGACTGTGGCTATTTCACTTATTTGTCCGTTTCGCTTACGTTTTTGGTTTTCAGACATTTTTATTTAAATTTTATTGGTTATGTCTAATTTCTGTATAACTGTCAAATTTGGGTTAAATCGCTATGCCACTATTTCATGTCTGAAATGGGTGTGACGTAAAGGAGTAGAGAGAATTTTAACATTGCTATATGATCAAGTATCTATTAGATACTATAGCATCGCCTAGCCTAACCCCCTGCAATCCTGATCGCGATCAGGGGTCATGTTTTTGATCAGTATGTCTCGATTGCTAACTGACGATGAAGTTTCGAAAATTTCAAGCGGTGGTACCTGTTAGGCACTGCAACAAGGCAGCAAGAAGCCAAAAAAGCGCCACAGGAGCTCTAATTTCTTCGTAGCCATCCACAGCGCATACAATACACTCTCGACATTACCACATTCAAAACCAAAAAAGCTTTCACCAAGTTTTGCAAAATACGTCATGACTTGAACCCTTGCCATAATTGTAGACACTGCGTATGAGCCCATGATTACCGCACAGTGAGCACACTTATCAAATCTATCTTGTACCATAAGCTTTTGAAGACTTAACTCACAGGTCCATAAACTACCCTCGGCATGGAAACTGCACTAGCTAGTCAGACAACGCCTCGCGAGACAACGCTAGGACAGACATAGACTGCAATGCTAGTCGAGGCTGTCGTCTTCTGACACTAGCTAGACGAGAATACGCTTACTCAGTCAAATGATATCGTAAATGCAAAGACACGAACGAGTCCGCCTGGTTAGTATCGTCTTGTACCAGGGCCACTCGTGATGGCCTGGCGAGTGACCGTCGATGTCACAGGCGGTGTCTGCGATGTGGACGTGGTGGTAGAACTGGTGAAGGTTGATTTTTTATAGTATTTTGTGGTAATATGGCGAGACACGACACCCGGTTGCAGAGGCTCCTCCAGGACTTTCTTTTCTTGTTCAGTCAGCATACTGAACTCTTTTCCGGGGTCGCTGCTCGTGTAGACTTCCTTGGTGTAGTTGATAACATTGCCTTGCGGATCGACGTAACTGCCCGAAGATTGGGTCTTTGTTTCAGACCCGGGGGCTTGTTGCCATCGCGGTCCCGAAGGGGGCCCAGTGCTCGTTGTGTAGGTGGTCACACGATTGTCTTGCGAAACTGGACGGGTACTTACTGAAATAGCAAGACCCGTGGGCTCTATGGGTCCTTGGGTAGTGCCAGCCACCCAAGAACTCACCTGTCGTAGTTGTGCGCCCTCCCGTCGTTGGGCCAACCGAAGCAGCTCTCCTCTTCACTTCTTGTTCCATCAGCTGTCTTTGCCGTCTTGCTTCGTCCTCACTCTGGAACAGCGAGTGCGACTGGGTCGCGCTACGTTGCGTCGATTGCGACCCAGACCACGGCGCAGCGACGGCTTGTTGCTGCGGCTGACTTCCACTCGTTCCACTCCGACTTTCATAAACTGTTCTACTGTACTGCGATTGAGTTGACTGGCCGCCCGATGGAGCGGGTGCCGCAGGGGCACTCACTCCACCATAGGTCTGTCCTCCTTGGGTGCTCGTACTGGTGTAGTCGTAGGTGCTGGTCGAGCGTGTGCCTCCTTGCTGCGCGGCTGGAGCATACTGCGTGCCATACTGGCCCTGTTGCTGGGTTGACGTCGCGAGTGTCGAGAATTGTTGGCCTCCGTAGTTTGGACTGAGGCCTGCGCCCGTTTGGCCACTTCCATATTGACCATAGTCTTGTCTGGTGGTGCTGGTACTGCTGACGTTGTAGCCCTGCGGAAAGTGAAACGACTTGTCAGCTTTTCAAGATGGTTAAAAATATCCCACCTTCTCCAGAAAACCAATCAATCAAGAATAACTTACCCTTCCAGAACTCAAAGGCGAATAGCTAAATTGTGCAGGTGGAGCAGATCCATCGCCATAATTGAAGCGTAGATTGGGAGCGATAAATGGTTTCATCCATTCCCTGGCGCCCCCGTATCGGCGACCAGGAAGGTAAGCTGGTTCCACACTACGCGAGCGTGGACGCTCCTGCGAAACCGCCGTGTTTCCACTTTCGAAACGGTACGGGGCGTAATGAGCTTGCCACTTGTCTTGGGCGGCTCTACTGGCGTCCAATGTATACTGTGGTTGGTAGTGTTGGGTCGACTGTGGCGGACGATAGTACTGAACTGTGCGCGGCGCTGCTGCCTGCTGTTGTTGATCGGAGTGGCCGCCGCTGTATTGTTGCCAGCGTTCGTGTTTCTTTTCAGCGAAACGGGTCCAATTTGGTACCACGGGAGGTGGCACTTTGGGTCTTTCAGCTTCGGCTATACGAGCAGCAAAAGTTGGATCCAATGGATGGTCTCGCTCGGCGTCGTCGGATGTCGGGTCTCGTTGAGCCACTGGTGGACCATTTGCATCCGCACTCCACTGTGTCCGAGTGCTGGTCTGTTCCTGTTGCTGGTCGTACTGCTGCTGATAATACTGTTGCCCGGCTTGCTGCTGCTGTTGCCCGCCGCTGATTGGCGCATAACCAAGGGCGATAGGTTGGCCCTGCGCTTGTTGTGTGTGTTGCTGACTGGTCTCGCTTTGACGACTGACGCTTGAGTGATGCTCTTGCGTTTGAGCCCTCGGCGGCGGGTGCATTTCTGAAAAGACATGCACTATGGCTTTTTGGAGGAGCATGCGGAAAAGCGGCCACGCCACATGTTGAGACTAGAAGTACAAGAAACAACAAATGCCCGAAGAGCTTCTGGTTTCATCGTAGCCTCAACATGGCTTGTATTGAATACCCCGCATAGTGTGTCAGCCAGTTCGTTTTTGAGCGGGTCATATGACTGCGCTCGTCTTGCGGTATCCCAGCGATGTCTACTACTGCTAGTTGTGAATTGCCAGATGTTCTTTTCCACTTAAATTTTGCAAGCTACCTATTTGCCTAACCACTTGCTGGAACCTTTTGTCTGTGATTCGCTTTCCCACTTACTCACCATGAGAAATTTCGTCCTCCGTTCCCGAATCCACTCCAGTCACGTACTGAAGGCGCTTAAAACTGGGTGACTGCACATTCGGATCCACAAAGCCTCGATAACGCGGGTGGTCACTGCCGACAGGCTCATCGTATCTGGCACTATGAGCAGCTGGCAGTTGGCCACCAGTTTGCAGATATCGATACACATGAGATTGATTTGGATCGAATGACCTAAGGAAAACTCTTTTACAACCAGTCTTGCTCAATCAGTGCATAGCGGTAGGTACTTTCTTACCCGCTCATGGCCGAATGCGGTCTCGCGGGGTTCGGGTATCCAGTAACTTGGTTCAGTACTTCTTGTACATTGTCCCTCGAGTACAGAGGCATTGGACTATTATACTGAGCGTGAGTTAGAGTTGCCATTTCGCCAAACGTCAACAAAAATCTTTTGCTAACTAGATTAGTGACTGACGAGGAAAACGCTGTACACGCGGTCTTCTGGTTTCTGGTAGGCTATCGGGTTCTGTCGAGGTAAATCCTAAAATAGAAACATCCCTGTTAGCAGCGACATGCGCGAGCTATCGTGAATTTGAAATGCCAATCAAATTATGCGAATGCGTCAAACAGGGCAACAGATCAGTTCAAATATCAATTCAACATACCTTACTGAAAAGAAATCGAAACCTGGCAAATGCGAATCGAAAAAGAAATAAGACCCTTTCGCCGAAACACTTTCGTGTCGAATGTGCTGAAAACGGCGTCGCACAAAGAATCGTCAAAAGCGAAGAACAATGCTTTTGAGCAGGGTCTTGTCTTTTTCTTTCTACCTGAGCCTAGCAAAAGGCTTGGAGGCTTCAAAAATTTTCACCACCTCTTCTTAAGTTCGGTTACGTAACCAAGCGATATCCCTCGAGGGCGAAACAGACGATTCGGAAATGAGCGTAAGAAAAGTATGCGAAACAGGGACCGCTCAACCTTGCTGCGCCAAGAAGGCAAAGGGATGTCGAGACTATTTCGAGGGCTTACACTGGACTGGAGTATGGCCGCACAGCGCAAGAAGCCAACTGCCTCACTATTGCTCACCGTTGGCTCAACTCGGTGCAGGGCGAAGGTACGACACTTTGGGATGAGCCGAAAGTTTGGAACCGTTTCACCTCGGCTGCCGTAAACTTGAAGAGGCCTACGTAAATTGACAAGGTGCAACGGCTGTTCTCATTTATCAAGCGGCGTTTTAAGACCCCCGACAACTAGCTTCCGTTTGGAACGCGTAAAATAGGTGCACCAAGTAAATTTACTCGGGTCACATGGTGTCTGCAAGAAGATGCCGACTGGATGAACTGGCTGTTGGAAAAGCCTAAACTCTTCGCTTCACGTAATTTTGGAAAATGAGCAAACATAAATGACGCAATCGGTAGGATAAATGTGCCGCATCAAGCCTGGTGGTGACTTGTGAATCTAGTATTGTCTGCTAACTGTGACGCACGGCTATTGTTGTCGGGACACTCCATTCAGAATGCGTGTTTCTTATGCAACAGGTCAAAAACATTACTTTGAATAGCACATTCGTTCATTTGTTGCCTCCGTGGTCCGTGTTTCTGATATGTTTTGGACTGACGAACCCGTCATCCTGTACGACATGTATGGGCACTATGTGTCGCGATAAGTATAATCACGGTCTCCGTACACAGCATATGCGGATGTCTACTTGACGACCCATCTCGTGCACGGTCCTTTACATACCTACTTACTGTACTTTACACTGCAAATTTATGCCGCTTCGAAAGGCTGTTATTATTCGTCTCATTAGTTTCACGAGGAGCAAACGTGCTTCAAATGGCTGATTATGTATACAGAATCTCAACCCCAGTTTGGCCTGCAGCAAACTGACTATGTGATGGGCTTTTGTTCAATGAGGGTGAAGAATGCTGAATTATCTCCACTCAGTGAGTTTGTTTGGTAGCGAAGTAGGAAATCCTTACCTGATGAATTTGATTAACTGCATTAGAGTAGCGAAATACAGCACACACAGACAGGTGTTATAATAATCGCACGATTACCATTTCGCAAGTATTGTCCCCGTAATTGCACTAAATTCAAATGGCAGATGCTGGGCCTTTTGTGCCCCAACCAGATGCCACGCTATCACAACCTACTCTATAAAAAAAGCCCTGTGGAACTGGCTTTCGATGAACATTTCTTATTTGACTTTATTCTTTCCTTTCGACTGCATTCATGAAAGAGTTATGACCTCAGTGGTTATTTAAAACGCAATAAATTGTCTACTTTATTCAAAACCAGACTGCACATGGACAATAGGTTTATTTTGTAGACCTATCCCCCTGCTCACACTCCTACTTTCTGTTCTCCACTAGTCATGCCCTTGTTCGATTCGAAATCAGGTCCATTTTTGGATGACTATCCACAACTGTAAAATGGAAAGAGCAATGAGACCTCAAAAATGAATAAACAATCCCGTAACTTCTTCGAATTGATGACATTGCCTCATCGAGTTTTGTTGACTCTACTCGGCTTTGGTGATAATAATTTTCAAAATAGCATTTGTCGCCATTTGTATCAAATCTACTTCTTGTTTTCCCTCGCCTTACAAGTTCTCTGTCTCGTTTGGAGCTTACTCCGTCACGTTTCATCGAGTTTGGTCGTCGAGTTTGGTGTTCGATGTTTCAACTACACAATTCTGGTGCCTATGAGCGATATGAATGAAGTGGACCAGTACACAAGTATTACACGCGACGCCATTTTCTACTACAGGCAGCTGGTAACTGTCTTGTTCATACTGTGTAGAGTCCCATTCAAAAGATTAACTCAGTTGTCCCAATCATGGGACAAAGAGAACCAAGAGATGGCTTTTATTTCTGATATTTTGACAAAAAGGCGGGTCGGCAGAATGATATGGAATCATAAACACTATATCCTTGCATGCTATAGCATCCTTTTTTTCTATATGGCGAACATATTACCCGTAGATATCTATTTCTATTTATACGAAGCCGATAGCACCATCGACGCAACCAACAGCGCCCTTACTCGATTTTTACCCAACATTGTAATTACGCTATTCCTGGCTGAGGCCTGTGCGGTTTATCTGTCCACTACCGCTGCATGGGACTGTTTCAACGAATCGCTATCAGTTGATCGAGACCAAGAAACGAATCAATCGATGGAAGAATCGATGAAGGAACATTCGACCCAATACGACGCCTTGTGCGATTTTACTGAAGCGGTTTCAGATAATTACCGATATTACAACACAATGCACGTGGTCAATGTGGCCGCCCTGGTGGCCACTGTGCACGAAAGCATCTATGCTTCTATGAGCTGTGGCTAAGACCATGTGCTGGGTTTTCGAGTTAATGCACCTGAGTGCCTTTTGCGTGGCTGCCGCTGTCTCCTCCAGTTCGTCGGCCACACCAAGATGCATATACAAATTCTACAAGAAAAGGTCAGAGAAAACAGAGTCTACGAGCAGCCCCCACTTTCACCATTTCTATCAACACGTGGCTCGCGAATGGGCACCAGTTAGTCTGGACGTTGCCGGGACCATTTCAATCAACTACACCGCGATTGGAGTCCTTGTCTTCACAGCCGTCAATTGGATGTGTGTGATAGCACAGTTTCGGCAGGGAAACAGTGGCCCGGCTGGCAGTGGATCAACAGTTATGATGAATGCGTCGGCCGCGAATTTTAGTACGTCTCACTGACGGTGTGATAGTGCCAGGTTTTATTCAAAACAAGGCTGCAAGACGCACATGGATTATATGTAAAACACACGCATAAGCAAAAATATGTTTTTATGATCTTATCTTCATTTTTTTCAATTGTCGACGTCGTGTAATATCTTACAGCATGCGTCAGCTGCAAATCCATACGGGCTGTATATTGCTATATAGTATTCCGCATAGCTAATCACGCCTAGATGTGTAACAGGATTCTCGAGAGTTCGAGTGCACAAAGTCGTTGTCTAGATACATCTACAAACTACTGTGAAGCCATGTGTCAATGCTGGAGCTACACAATCACTGTGGCGAAGCAAAACAAGATTTTTTCGTTGGCGATGAAAACCCTGAAATTAATACCCAAAAGATATAATATGGTGTGGCTGCTTAAAAGTTCATGAGCGAATGCGATTTTAATCTGCGAATCGATCGTTCGACCGGACAGTATAGAAATATAAGGACTAGGTCGGAAGACTGGCTGGCTGCCCTGGGTCCTCTGGCGTGGTGCAGAGGCTTCGCTGGCCACCTCTCCAGTAATACGGACCTAGACGTATTGAATCGCGGCACAAAGAAGAAATATAGAGTAGGTAGAGTACAACATGCGGAGCCGCGGTGGCTCAATTGATTAAGGCTAGTCCCGCGTTGCTTGGGCCAGCAACCCTGACCGGGAGGCCGCAGTTCTGCTCCGCCTGGGACGGCAGTTTAGTAAGTCCGTCGCTGGCCTTGCACACCTGGCTCTGGGCGACTTACCCGGTACCGAACGAGTAGAGAATCAGGAAACTGGTTCTCGAACACCAGTCGGGAAGGTCCCTCCCTTCTCGCCCAGTATCATCCTGGGACGCTGGTGCTGGAACAGGAGGTCCTCGTGTGGAGGTGCTCCTAGTGGAGACACACAGAGGGAAGCTGCCGTGAGAGCTGGTGACCTCACGGCCTCGCTTCTCATATCATGACTGCTGGCTGGCTATAGGGAAAACAGGTTGGAAGTCGGGAACTGGGGCGGCGCGGGGCCCAACCCAAAAAAATTTAAAAATGCAGTACAACATGCGATCCTCGTGTCCAGCTCTTCACGACGAACAGTATTTTCATGTCCTCCAAAAAGGATAATATTATCAGACCTCATGAAAATAATGACGCCCTGCAGTGATATTAATAAGTCTAACTGGTCCTTCATTTGCATAGGCACTACCCTGTTCTCTACTGACCGTGAGGTGTGTATGTTGGTGTCAGTCTGTGTTCTGCCGCCGACAAGAACAGACCGTCATGCCTGCCTCGCCTTCCATCGTCAGACCTGCTCCCTAATCGAACCCCTACCCCCGTGGCAGGCAAGTATTCTACAGCCCTGTGCAACTGGCTTTCTTTGTGTATACACATGCTATTTAACTTTGTTCTTTTCTTTTCGAAACCACATCCGTTCAAGGAGTATAAAAATCACATTAAGTTTAAATCCCAACAAAAAGTAAGAGCAACCGCCAAAGACCAGCTTGAACTTTGTTGCTCTTTCCATGCATTTTCCACATCGCGAACTCAGGAGGCATCAATCAAGGATGCCTTCTGCATGAACCGATCGAAGATACTACAGCATATCCAGGTTCAACTATACACAAAGCAAGACTGATTGTGAGTTTGATACAGTAATCGAAGTTTCACGTACGAATGTTTTCTGATTCTTTTCAAAGACGCTGCAGAGCGCCGTAGGCAGCACGTAAAAATTCTTATAGTTATGCTTTGTATGTATCTCTAAACGGTCGTTAGTTTGATCTCTCAGCCACCATGTTTTAGTATGCAAGATTTTATATACATCGATTGTTATTTCACGGGAATGCAAGTGCATCCGCTTGGCTCGCAAGCATCCTTACTTGCCAGCGAAAGTGGTGCATGAGATAATGAAGTCTGCTCCTATGTAGACCTTTGTCGGTGATAGTTTTGGAGTGACCAATTTCCCTGTAATTTGAAATAAGTATGCAGATAATGGCATCATGAGAATAGTTTTAAAGAATAAGGCAGAGTGCTAAGGCATAAGCGCTGATTTGTGTGTCACTAGGTAGCATTTGGACGCATATTTTTCTTCTCTGCATGTCTCCCGGCAATGGCCTTTGCAGCTAACGCGAAATCTCGTTAAGTTAACAGCAAAAATAAGCTCATCAACGAACCGCCTTCTTGAGTTTATTTCCTTATAGTGCACGGAGCCGTGAGCACTGCTTAGTGGGTACACACAGCAGGGTGAAAAATTCCAATCTTACGCTCAGTATGTGCCCTTGTTTCAGGGTCGTTAGCTGGATTTCTGTGCAATCATATAATATCATATAATGTGCGCATAAGCGTTTGGTGATGCGGTAAAACATGAACATGAACATGATATCTATAGCGTCGTAAAAAATTTGGAAGAGGCTTTAGAAGGACATGACAAAAAAGTTATGTTTAGTCTAACCCTGTTATATCTTTCAAAAGAGGGTAATTTGATACCTCTATAGTATGCTAATGAAGTGTGAAGTATCGAACTGCACCCGGGACATACATACAAGAGCACTTCATTCTGGTCCACATGACTCTACTATGAGTGCGACCACGAACGCTATCTAACATGTAGCATCTCACAATACTCGCACACTATGAACAGGCCGAGAACAAAAGTGACCCCACTGACAAACTTTAGTCCTATCCTTCGGAGAACAACAATGGCGAGGATACAATACAATATTAGAGTCAAATTCGGGGCCAATGCCCTTGCTCCAGACAGTACGATCGGGCCGCCATTACATAGGCGCCCATAGCAGGAGCATACTTCCAAAATGGAATCATACATTGGCCTTCGTCTAGCCAACTGAGAAATATTAAATCGTTGGCAGACTTCTCTACTTTTTAGCCTGCTAGACGCCAGTTCATTGAAGCCATGAAGAAAAATGGTATCGTAGCATCCTCGGATATGTGTTTTAGCACCCATACCTAAAAGGAATTATGCGTTTACATCGCGAGAACCGAGACTTTTTCTCACTAGTGGACATCGGAACAGCTTCACCTACGTACATTCGTATGCCAGGCACCGCCATCTCAGGCAGATCTCAAATTGCGTCTAAATTATAAGGGAATCGGTTCCCCTCTGCGCCACTTAGGAAGAGCGAGCCGTGATTTCCAGCACCGCTTCAATGCGGCTTGATTGGGCGGCGGCGACTCGTTTAGGCACTTGACGAGCGTGACTGATGACCGTGCATTCACCAGATACGAATTATCCCCTCCCTAGCAGCACAGATACGAGCATCTTTCGGCGCAGGTAAACAGATGCAACGCACGGACGTGCATTGAATCAGTCACCTACCACACGCCTAATGAAATGTCTTACCGAAACTGAGCTCAATCAACATCGAAACGCACACGCTGGTGCAAGGACGGGCGAACATGATCTGGCGATTTTTCTCTGGTCTTTTGCACAAGTCGGTGAATGCTCTAGAAACAAAAGCAGAAGAAAGCTTAGCAATGGCTGGCAAAAAACTGCTTTAGTGCGACCCGATCCGCATTAATGCAAGAAAATTGACTGCACCTCCTTATCACTGCTGTAGCGGATTTAGCTTAGCGATGAATACCATCGCAGTTTCACTGCTTGTAAAACGAGAATAGCTATCCTATGGACACCGAGATAACTTACTCAGGTTCAATGAATATCTCATCGAGCCCTGCGTCTTTCCACAACGAGCCCAGCGTCTTGGCCATGCAGCTATAGCATTGAGCCGTCACTGAAACCGAAGTTGACAACATCCTCGGATCGGAAATCTAAGCGTTCTAAGCAGTAGTTACGTGTGCAGCTTTAGAAAGATCCTTTCCAGAGTTTAGCCCTTAAAGTCGGTCCTAATGAGACCACCCACGAAGACAGGAATAAAGCTCTTCCAGACTCGCATTTACAAGCCTGGCTCCTCGAAACAATCAATCTAGACTTACTGGCTGCTGGAATAATGAGAAAGAAACAAAGAATTGTAACTCCGGCGAGTAGCTCGCTGCAGGCATCCATAGGAGACAATCGTGGAGCCACGCCCTCACTTCGATGCCTCAACACAGCAGAGCAGTAGAAGTGAGCATGGCTGGTGAAGAGATGTTCCGGTTGCTACATTGCCCGGCAGCCATTCAGGGCGTATTGGCATTAATTTTCTCCGATTGACAACCAACACGTAATCAGGAGCGTCCGTTTGTACGCGGTTCGTCGATCGATACGTTATTTGTCACAGGCTACCGTATCCAGGCGATGTTAAAATCATGCCTCCAGCACCGATTTCGATCGCCGTCTAAAGCAGGCCAATGCGCCAGCATGTATCAGTGCGCGGGACAAAAATGGCTCAACTAGACATTCATCGTCGCATGGACCAAGAGATGGATCGTGAAAAGAGCAGAAAGTGCTTCATTATCGACGCGTAACACGAGCTAGGCTACACGCTAAACCCAATACATAATGCATACGCGGTATACCTTTGCTATTTATATAGCACGTGACAAATCGACCAGTCCATCGTTACTCGTAATTCCCCCTCCCTCGATGCGTCTGAAGAACTCGTAAATACCGGCACGCCAACATCCAACACCAAGATCGACATAAAAAAGGAACTCGTAATACTCGAAGGAGAGATTGGATGGCTCAAATTCGATCAACTTTACAAGGTTTTCCCCAAACTGAATTATCTCCGCACACTTCCTCCGATCGATTGAACACCCAGCGCGGACTCACTGATGTGAGAACCAGTGCGGGGTTTTGATTTACAGTGTAACCACGTGATAACTTATCCCTCACTTTTTCATATTGGCAGACCATAAAATATCTACTGCTATTTTGAAAATATAAAAAGCTTTGCTTACCTCAAGCCGGCCTCCGAAAGCTAGATATGGCTATGGAAGGTTTGCATCTCTCAAAGGAAACTACGTAGCCGGCTTCTATCCGTCTCACTTTATCGCTCTCGCGCAGGCAAGGAGAGTATCGAATGAAACGACGCCTAGTGGCCCTCGAGGCACGAGGCTACTCTCGTCAACCCCTCTTTATATATCTGAAAAGGCAGACGATGACCTAAAGCTAGGCGCTTTCACTGTCAGCTTTGATTTCTACTAGATTGTTGACGTTCGTGCACTGTCCATAAAACCGCACTAACGAAGTGGCAGTGTCGGTTTTTTGTAAGAGACTAACGATAAAGGAACTCACTTGGATCCCAAGCAGCTTTGCGAATGTGCTTATGTAATTTAAGTTTCTTGTAATCATAGGATGACCCAAAGCAAGTAGGTCCGAAGATAATCACTCGCTCTTTTGATGTCGTTTTCGTTAATTATAGGGCTGCCATATTGATCTTACGCTAAAAAGGCGATTGGGGCAGGAACCAAGAGATGGGCAGATATGTCTGCCTGTTACAGATCATGCAAGACGCCGAGAATGCGGCTAGATCAGCAAGCCTATAATCGTGGTAAGAGAATTAGAATCGAGGCACACATTCATTGTGTCAATACTCAGAAAACCAATTCTACTGCACGGACTTGAAAAAATTACCTGCGAAACCGTATAATTTGAGATCGCACAAAGGACTTAGCCACAGCCAAGAGATGCAAGCCTGGTTTGTCTCGCCTTGACCGCGCAGTAGATTCTCATCTCTCATCTCTCATCTCATCTCTCTCTCTAAACTTCGATGAAATACACATGCCAACCCGATTCGACGATGACCATTTGGTGACCAAATGCTTCATCAAGCACCTATATTTGCTTATCTTGCACCAACTCATCTTCCCTGGACAAGACGTACCCCTCTTCAAGACTGCTTGTCGTATTCGTGGTCCACCTCGCTTCGTCGGAGTCTGGCAAATTCGTCTCGCTGTATCCGTAGGATGATGGCTCTCGTGACCAGCCATTTCCTTGGTCCACAATCAGCAGCGAAGCGATGAGCCAAGGCGCTGATGGAAACATTCTGGGAGGCCCATCCTCGCCATCATGAAGCCAAGACTCACCGAGGCTGACGTTCCAGGCGGCAATCCCCTAGGATTGCCCAAGGAGGGAGATGCGTAGCCCAGTTAGTGTCATAAGATAATTGAAGAAAGCTTGACAAGATTCACAAGCCGACCATCATATATTCTAGGTTCTTTTATTGGTGCGTCCTCGACCAGCTTTTCCTTTTACACGGGACAGTATGTATACTGTACTTGACTACATGAACATCACAGTTTTACCGTCTATTTTTCTATCAATGAGTAGTAGGAGAAGGCTATCGTTTTATAACTTTTTTACTATCTGCCATCCTAAGTAATTGCACACCTGAAACTGCTGCTCTGATTGGCCGCTGTGTTGTTGTGATTTAGGGAGTGGAGCATTGCGAAGAATGTTCCCAGTCGTGAATGAGCCTGCTGCTGGCCGCTTTGAGAGCTGTCCTTTTTAAAAAATTGCCTGATCAGCTGTTAGGCGATGTGCAGTAGATTGCGGCCTATCACGAAGGCATCCCCAGGGCACACCAACACGCCAAACAATAAAGGACATAACGTCATTCGCTATTAGCATATAATTTTAGAAGTAATTAGCAATCCAAATCCTACTGTACAGTCAACCCTTGAAGCACGAAAAACATGACGTTGACTACCTCTTTGCTCAGAAAGATTTATGATTCAAGGCATTTAACAAATGAGATAGGAGAAACAAGAAATTAAAAAAAATGTGATGCCTTCTCAATCCACTGCTTGCAAAGGTGCGACTGACTCACTGTCAGTTATTTCTAGAACAACGTATTCATCCGCTAGAAAGTGCCATCAAAAATTAAAATATTGCACTAAGACCGAGAAACGCACGAGTATTTTTCTATGACTTGGACCAAGTCGAGTCATAGAAAAGTGCGTTCTCAGCCGTTAAGAACTTCGATCGAAGCGCTGGAGGAAACGCCCACTAACTAGCACGCACTGCCCATACATACTGTACATATATGGAAATCGCGGGAGGAATTGATACCATTTATAATTTTGTGGGTAAATTGCTACCAATCCACTTGCGTATGAGGAGCACATCTCGCGAGCACATTCACATGCTACGGAATGTCGGGAAAGTGAGACCATGCGGTTAGAGTCTTCTAGTCCCGATTAATAAAGAACGTGCGAGGAGTTACTTTCTGAGGTGCTCCGAATGGAGGCGCGAGATATTTTTATGCCTTATTCCCTACAAGTTGCCTTGCCATAAATCAGATCCTACGGTATACAGTAAGCGAGTAGGGGGCGACCAGCGCACACGGCAGTTCCTCATTGTTAGTGCGCCCTTGGTGAGTGGCTTCTATCCTCCCACACCACCCCCCCCCCCCCCACACTACCCACACACACACACCATGCACACGTCCAACGACCTAACAAGGTGCTCACTAACGATCTGGGTCCCATCCAAATAAATGCTTTTCAAGATCAGCGCTCTCAGCTCCTGGAGCACCTCTACGTCAGAGAATCCTGGACAGACACCAGATTTCTGGACAGTGACTCATTTAAACCATGCCATTTCAAAAACTGAGCTTGCCTAGCCTAAAAACATTACCTGAGAATCATTTTCACCTGACAACGAGGTTATTCCACCCTCACCTTGGCCAAGTTTGGCTACCTTGATATTTTCTGAGAACATCAAAATTGTACTACTCACTCCCAGTTAGCTCGTAAGGGACTGATTAAAGACTTATGATTTGTGGCCGATGGCGCTGTGGCTGTCGAAACTGCTGGCAGCGCAGAACACGAAACGAGTACAGTACAGTACGTAACGATGATCTCTTAAGGAACAGTGAATGGTTCAAGAGTCAAAAACGTTACAGCACATCACATCGTAAAAGCTAGTTTAGGGAGGGAAATGCGGGCAAGCGGTGCAGTTATTATCATAACGGATACACTGTAACCAGGATCCATTCATTCAAAACAAAGAATCATTGAAACATATTTATAGGACTTCTGGATAAAATCTGATATTCCTTACAACAGTCGCAAGCTTGATAAAACTGTTTCAATAGACCGCGTTACTTGTGCCCGTATGAGATAAAATGCCGAAAATCCATCCATAATAATGTATACGTGCATTATCTACCAAAAAAAGTCGCTATCAAACACTCCACTCTGGTTGTCCTCTATCCTCCCCACACACTACGCACACGTCCAACGACCTAACAAGGTGCTCACTAACGATATGGATCCCATCCAAATAAATGCACTTCAAGATACAGTGGATACAGGCTCAGCCTTCAACGGATTATACCACCATGTGCCCGACAGGTACCGTCGTTTCAACTCGCCCCAAATCAGCTTGCGCTCTTTCTGAGCCTTGGCGAGTAACGAGCTGTTCTCTTGAGCCCTACGTGACAGATAGGGCATGACGCCATCGATGCCACCGTACGGAACATACTTATAAGCTGAATAGCCGGCTAAAATCGAAAAAACGCCAGGAGTTAAAAAAAGTCCAGCGGAAGAGGGCTTATCTTATTACTGTAGCTCTATCAATTTGTGACTCTTGTAAATATTATAGTTCACGGAACAGCACCATCACGCTCCACTAATTTTTTACTCGACGTTTCTAATCAGTGCAATCGTTGTTTTAATCACTCTGTTTTTTGGGAAATGCCATTATTTAAAAAGTAAAACGCCGCTTTCATTCAGTCACAAACTGACCGAATTATGTTTAGGTACCAGTCGCTCATGCTACCTTACGACTGTCCTGAAGGATGATTCTGCGCTGGCCAGAAGTCTCCACCCTCCCCTTACCTTGTCCAAGAGACATGGTAACTTGATCGCACATTCCATACAGCTGAGCAAAGCACATGATGCGTTGACTGGGACCGATATTGTTCTCATTCATTAGCTTGACAGCATTTCGAACCGAGTCCTCGTTATGTGTTGCGCACATAACTGACACCTTGCCCAGTGGCCGGTGCTTGACTTCCTGAAACCACGTCCAATAGTAAAACTGACAAGACGCAAGAAGGGCGGGCAACGCGATAAAGGATGGTCCCACAGCAGACCACATAAATTGAGTTATCACCAGAACTGACCAAGCCCCCCCATTTGGTCCCAAATAATTAAATAAGCCTTTATTTTATCAAGTCGACTCACTTCCACGATAGCCCTCAACACCTTGTCGTACATTGCGCTCGTAGCTTCGAGGTTTTCATTAATCGGGTCCTCATATCCCAATTCGGCAGCTCGTTTTCGTTCTTGGATCATGTACGCACCTCGCACCAATTTGGCTCCGAAATAGAAATCGTCTCGTCTGGCCAAATGCATGTCGATTTTGACTTGAGTAGAACAGTCTTTCAAGTAGGCTTGGTAAGTATTGAATATGACTGGTCCACTCTTATTGTACCTTCTCATGAACTCCATGGTCAACCGACTGATAGCTGGTTGGAAATATGTCTGCTCGGCATCGACCATGATTCGCACATTTTTCTCCACGGCTCGAAGAATGATCACGTTCAAACGATTCATCATATTCGAAAACTGTCTTTCTTCTTCTTCCGTCAAATTCGTTATTAAAGGTTCAAGTTTGCCCGTTTTTAAATTGACAATGCGAAACAGTCGACCCAGCCGCAAATTGTGATCGAGCAGATGACCCCATTCGTATAAGTCCACATAACCATCCGAATCTGAATCCGAAATTGCGAACCATTCAGCCACTTCTTTTTCGTCCGTTTTGATCCCAAATCCGCGTAGCTTGTCCATAATTTCGGGCAATGAGATCCGACTTTTCAACAATATGTCAGTCGTTTGACTGCCCGTTAGCAATTTGAAGAACTGTTGCGTTTGGCTGATGGCTTCGGATACTTGCAACAGCAGTCTTGGACGTCCCAATGCCGTCAGTTTGACTGCGGCCAATCCAGTCGCTTCGGTGCTGTGAGCAACGGCATCGATACAACCCAAGAAAATTTCCATATTGCGATCGCATTCAGGCTGAAAATATGGAAAGGCGGAAATCAAGATCGGGTAGGCAACATGAAGTAGCCACCATGGGCTCAACACTGGATCGGTCCA
Source organism: Mesodorylaimus sp. YZB2_4 (assembly GCA_030248295.1). Taxonomy (NCBI): domain Eukaryota; kingdom Metazoa; phylum Nematoda; class Enoplea; order Dorylaimida; family Dorylaimidae; genus Mesodorylaimus; species Mesodorylaimus sp. YZB2_4. The sequence continues at coordinate 610,846 of JASANH010000626.1, forward strand.
CATGCCCTCCACACACCAAGATGCCCTTCTCCTGGATTCTGGACTCATCGGTACATGCACCAACATACTGTAGCAATAACCTCACCTCTCCCGAGTAGAAGTAAGTACGAGCGCTGATGACGCCTTCCCGTCGATCTCCCATTCCTAAAATGGTAGCATCCTGTTTTAAGCAACCATGCCTCAGCGGCCTGCAACTTGCGGAAGACCTGGCTTGATTGCAAGTCCAAAACATACACCCTATCGCAAGTATGACGAAGCAATTCCTACGCTTGCCAGCATTTTATCTCAGAGCATGCATTTCAAACCCTGTCATCAGAAGACATTTGCATCTCATTGCGTTGATCCTTTTTCAGCAGACCTTGGCATTACCTCCCTGAGTCTAAACTGACCGTGAAAGCTCATATTTCATCATACAGGCATGCACACAGCACGGGTGCTTTCTTGCTCGCCTCATGTCTCTTCCTAGCAACTAAATCTGGCGCTTTTACAAATACGCGAAAAACCTGGCACGAAAAGGGTGCTTGAGAATGTCTCTGAGAAGAAAGCCACAAAAAACAGGAAGAAGAAGCAAAATGTGCTGCCGAATATAGCAACAGTTGCTAATCGGATAGTCAGCTCGATTATGACGCTTGCAGTGTCCTCCCCCCCAATAATGCTCGTGTTCGAAGCAGCCCCACAACCCCATGGTTCTCAGAACCAGCCATTTCAAACCAATCAGTCATCAGCCCGAAATCACAGCTAATATTAAGAAAAGCCCACCGGAAACTAAGCAATAACTTGGCATAGCTTGGTGAAGGCGCAACGCAAATTCTAGCCGCGATAATTTAATTAAAGCTAAGGTTTTTGAGCAGAATAGGCGTAGATAAAATAACGCGCCCATAAAATAAGTCTTGCTTGGGTAAGTAAATTATTGGTCGGAAAGGGTACCATTGCTGCAAACTAAGCGGAGGGAAAGGCTTACCCGTTGCTTGCTCTTCGCCTCCCTCTACGTCAGCCTCAACGCTATAATCCAAAATCGACTTGACACCAAATCTTTGTAATTTGGCCACGACCGGTTTTATCGCTTCTTGGTCTTCGCCCGCCACGAAATGACCGTAAAAGGTGGCTCGCATAACTAAATCGAACAAACGTTTCCCCAAAATTCGTCGAGAAGTGGCAATGACTTGGGCATTATGCTGAACGAGATAATCGATTCCGCATAATTGTAGCACGATATATTGCCTCCAAAGTTCCCAATTACTCTTGCTCTTAAAAGCTTCTTTCGTATTTTCAAAAGATAAATCCAATCGTTTGTAACAACGTTCGATTTCTGCTCGAACAGCCGCCGGGTCTTGCAGTTCTTGCTGAGTGGGAGGTTTCGGCGGAGCTGGTCCCGAGTTGGCTACGTTATTTTCAACATGATCAGGTGCGATCGACGCGGCAGCGGATGTCTTTGTGGCTAATCATGTCAATTTGACTCCCGGCCGAAGCGCTTTCAAAAGAAACTGCATCGTTTTCTTCTCGGAAAAAGTAGACGATTCCTACAATTCACGACGACAAGAAGTGCGCTCAACACGATCCGCTTCTAACAAGCTAATAACAGACCAGCACACAATAACACGAACTCCCACGTGGTTGCTTGGTTGCCTAGAAATCTTTCAAACTTTTCTCCCAAGTGCGCGAGACGACTTCTCTCCTAGCCTCGCACATCAGCTAACACGGACTTGAGCTAGCAGGCGATCGATAGGATAGACGCAGCTTGCTCAATAGGTCTCTTCGCCTCTGACTTGGCATTCTTCATGCTCAAGTGAAAATACATTGTCGAGGTAACGGCCGTATTAACGGGTGGGCATAACCAAAACGCCTGGTATGTTGGGCGTCACCCAGTCGCCCCACCAGCTGTCGCCCAACCTAATAGCTTGTTACGAGGTAGCCCAGTTTGGTACACAGCACGCGGGGCTGATTGGTGAGTGTGCAGTCTGCTGACTCAAAGCGAGGAGACAACTGCTTCGATGAGAAATGAGGACTGTTTTCCAGGCACACCATGTTTACCCGAGCAATAGTTGAACAACGTGAACAGAGGTTCGTTCGACGATGCACATCGGTTATCAGTTCGGCGTGCACCTTGACCACGTCCACTTTCCGCATCCCGGAGTCGTGTTTTCGGCACATTTTATGCGTGACCTGATAACGTTTTCTCCCCTCATACAATGGGCGCTGAGTCGAAAGACAACTTCCGTCTTCACTGTGGGTAGTCCTGGGGGAGAGGAGTTCATTGTCCGAGCACAGTCTTGTATAGCGCATACTGTCCATAATCCCATATGCAAATGTACAATAGAGAATATTCAGCCTAATAAAAATAGATTCAAGCACCATGGCAACATGCATCGGTTCCGAACCAAGTATACACCCACAATGCTGTACAGAGTACTGAATGAAAGTAGGCTATGGAAACTAGCAGAGTTGTAAATCGTGCCTATTCACTGGCAGGAATGTCAACTTTTCAAGGTCCGAAAAATTCAGATATAAGTATATTTCCATGGCAGGCAGAAGGTAAATTGACTACAATATCCTGCTCCGATATTCGTTCGCCTTTCGTTCCTAAGCGATCATATGGCACCTAAAAAAGAAGTAGGTCGTTGTTTGGTCTGATCAAGGGGGCAGTTGTCGACAACTGTCCCAAGACTCGAGATCACCAGATTATAGCAGCTGTGAGGAGCAGCAACTAAGTGCAGAGCTGACCAAACTCAGGGCTGATATGTAAGCCTCGACTGGATCAGCTCAGTGCAATACTCATAGGCTGCCCAACGTGTCTTTCAAATTCTACATAAAAATGTCCACTTACTATTCATTCGCGAATGCAACTCCCCTTGTTCCATTGCCAGTTACTCGTGGCCCCATTCGATTGCCCTTCATCAGCTGGTGCGCCCCATTGTCGAACCCATTCGCGACATTGCGGCCCCAGTGCACGTTATTCCTGTTCGACTCCTGATAGGGAACCTGTTGTTGCTGAGCTCTGGCCAATCTCGGTGATCTCGACGAGGGCGAGTACTGACCATATCGCGGGCCATTCGCAGAATTTAGGACTGGTTGCGACTCGTAGCGACCCGCTCCGTTCGTGCCGCGGTAAACGTTCTGAGATGCCACATTGGCATGCGAGTTGTAGAAACGGGCTAGCCGTCGTTCACTTGGACTTCTAGGCGAGGCGATAAAACCAGCTCGATTTGGTCCTGGATTTGCCTGGTTTGTGTTCACGATCAATGGCTCGTCCACGTAAGGAGCTCCGAACGTCCTCTCGTCGTGCGGCATCATATCACTTTTGTACCGACCAGGATAATCGATACCATTCGGTTCAGGGTGACCATTGGTCATTTTGCTGCCACTGTTTTGACGATGACGTGGCACAGGGTTTGATCGATTGGGCTGTCCGTCGATCGTGTTCTCGTCGTAATCAGGGCGAGGAATGTAGATTGGCTCGTCAGCTTCTACGGATCGCTGTGGTTGAAGGCCTGAGAAACAAGACTAACCGATCAGCAGCAGTAACCATTTCATGTTGGCGCCAAAAAGGAAGCGGGTAGCTCGAACAGGGCGGCTGGGCGCTCGTGCCTGGCTCTGACAATCGCAAGTATATACACCTGGCATAGCCTAAATGGGTCCCTCGCTTACTGTAACGACCATGAACGAAACTTACCAAGCCGATAAGGGTGCTGTTGGAAGTTACGTTGCGGGGCTGACGATGACCTCTGCTGTTTCTGCCGTGCCAAATGCTGATTCCGTTCCTCCATCTCTCTCTGCACGCGATGGCTTTCGTTCTCGAACAGGGCGGCTTTCTGCCTCACATTAGCGGGACCCATTTGCTGCAGCTCGTTTCGAAATGACCGTTCGTACGGGTCGGGTTGGGTGGTGGGAGGCGCATTGACGGGCGCAGTGTCGTAGACTCCAAAATACCTCGACTTCGATTGCTGATCCATCATGAGCCTTGTAGATGGCAAGTTATCATTCAAGGCCTGTTGGGAATGATAGACACTCATTCGACCGGGTGGTGGCGGTGTTTGAGCTCCTCGACCAGACAGGTCCACACTGCTGGAAAAAGTCTTTTCTCTGTAATGGCTCTCATCGGAATGATTTTGGCGCTCTTGGGCAATCTGGGGAGGCGGGCCTCTCAGGGACGGTGAATAACGATTTTCCTCGCGCCCAATTTCGATTTCGGAGTTGACTCGAGGCTGATACGAGTGTTGACGTTGTAGCTTTGGAGACAGCATGTAATCGTTTCTTTGTAGAGTGGCCGATTTTTGTTTCAACGTTTGCAATTCTCGCTCGAATTGTTCCCTTTCCAAACGAAATCGAGTTTCCAAATCGTGCACCCAACTAAAATCGATATCGCTGCTGTCGCCGGCCTTGATCTTCGACGTGCTTGGTGTCAAACTGGGCGCGTACCGACCTCCGCCAGGCGTGTTGTACATGGGAGGCATGTCGTCCGTCGCTGTATTTATGGCTTGACTCGTATTCGACGGTCTCAGCTGATCACTGGATTTGGTACGGAATATGCTGGCCACAGATTCCTTCAATCTTCTCAAACTTCCCTTGTTACTATCCACCGTTTTGCGACTTCTAACGCTTCCGTTCCCGACTGCCGCACTAGCAGCCGCTTCCTCCATGGCCACATAGTCTCGCCAAAGTTGGGGTTGGGACTGTCGATGTTGATGATTTAGGTCAGCGTTGCCGTTGATACCACGATCAGCGTTCATCTCCCATCTGGTTGGGCTTAGATCCAAACGACCACGCGACCCAGCGGACAGCTGACTACTGGAGCGATGATGGAATTTTTCTACTTCCGGAATATCGAAACTGCCTGTCTCGATCAATCGTTTTTTAAATTCTGGCAATCGCTCATCGTATTCTAGATAGATCGGTTCAGCACCTGATTGCTCGCGTCTGCTGGGTGGTGTCGGGACTAAACGAACTTGGATCCTTTCCTCGACCACTTCTTGCTGATCTCTAATGCCATGTCCCGGTTCCAGCATGTTGCGTTGAGGCTGTCGTTTGGCCAATTCTTGCTGAACATTAATTCCACGCCACGCGTCCAGAGGCTCGAAATCCTTTGGCCTCTTGTACTTCCGTCTAGGCAATATGGGATTCAAAGTGGCCTCGATCATGGATTCGATGTCATCCGGGTCATTTGACGATGATGACATCTTCTCGTTGGAACTGATCGTCTTGGATTGCTGATCAGCTTGCACCATGTCGGATGGCTTCTCTACCCTCTTACCCAGCCCCCGCGCGACTTCTTTTGCCTGTGGAACTTGTTTCTTCACCTCCGGCTGCCTGGGTCGCTCTGAGGTCTCGATTTTTGATGGTTCTTCTTGCAATTTACTGAGCATGGATTTTGACGGGTCATTGTGGCCTCGTTGCGGCTGCGATGGTGGCATGGGCGGAGGTGGAGGAGGGGTTGGTATTTTGCGAAGTTCGTCAACCATTTCGGAGATGGCTGGTGTTTGAGTTTCTGTTCTTTTCTGATCATCCTCATTCTTTTCGTCCTGTCTTACTTGGTTTTCACTCGTTTGCTCCCGCTTTTCTTCACGTTCCGCTTCGACCAAGATACGAGCATTGCGTTCTAATATAGCTTTAGCCTCGGGTGTGATAACCACCGGCTTCGGAGTTGGAGGAGGTGGCGAGTCTTGGGTCGCTTGTTCATTGCTTCTTTCGTTTTCTTTCTTCTCTGCATTGGCATTGACCATTATGGTACTGACCTCAGCACTCGTTGCAAACAGGGCACGCTGAGCTCCCTTGAGAGTTTCATAGATGACTTCACGATTGTGCGACGCTTGGGGCTTGTTATTCTCTGACGCCACCATGACCAAATGATTTCCCTGTTGGTTCTGACCAAATTCACTTTCGCCTTGCTCCGTATTTTGCTCGTCCACATTTCGAGCTTCGATACTTGCAGATGTTTCAGTTCGAGTCTTCAGTCCGCCTGAAGGTTTAGCAATTGCAAAAGGCGCGTCAGCCAGGCGACCACGACTTGAACTCAGGGAATCTCTTAAACTTCCTGGTTGTTGATCTTTCCTCTTTTCATACTTGCGTTCCTTCTTGACTGGTGGCGTCTTCTCCTTACTTTCCAAACTGGGTGCTCCCATCACTCCCATGCCCATTCCTGGTCCCAGTGTGGCCGAATGATAGTTGACCCCAACACCCACGCCGCTAATGTCGATGTGCGAGTTGTAACGCCGCACTGCGAGATTCTGAGGTGGGGCGTGAAGATGAGGCGGTGGTGGGGCCATGAGCGGTGTTGGTTGAATGAGACCAGCCGCCATAAAGTTGTCGATACTTCTTGATCTAAAATTGGCCATTTGAGGTGGTGGTGGGTGAGGAGGACCATATGCGATAACTGGTCCAGACACCATGGAATAGGCCGGTGGTATGAACTCGCCAGGGGTTGGCATGTCTCCTAACATCGAAGACTGACGACTCAGTTGCTGCTGCTGATTTTTCTGTTGCTTCTTGCGAAGTTTCTTGGCTTTCTTCTCATCCATCGGAGCACCCCTGCCATTGAGCATGGGAGGAAATAGGAAAGAGTCCGGTGGTGGTCCAAATCCTGGCGGCGGTCCAAATGCGATCATGCCTGGTGGGGGAGGCAATGGCATGAAATGTGGACCGAGGGGCATGCCCGACGGGTGCATCAGGGGCAGTGGTTGCGGCTGCGAGTGTTGCTGCTGAACCAAATCCGGGCCACCACCGAGCATGGCGTCATTGAGAGATAAACGCGAACCTCGAAGTCGACCTCTAGCGCTATTGTCCGAGTCCTGCGCTGTCATTTCGGTCATGTAACCAGAATCTGCCGTGTTCACCAAATGGCCTGTTTTAGGCCCATTGCTCTTTAGTGTTGGTTTCGTTAGTTCCTTTTGTACACCTCCAAACGCCGCATCGCCTCGCACCACACTTCCGTTCCCATTAGCGCTGGTTAAATTGGGCGACGAGGCTTGTCGATTGCGGTACACTCCAGGCGAGCCGTATTCGGATGCAGCGTAGGGCATGGTGCGATGCATTGTCGCCGGGCCCGAGTTGGCCACCGTGCGATCACCTGGGCGAGCTCCGGAACCAGTGAAGCTCTCGCCCCGTTTCACCGGCTCCCCCGCGAACAAGGGATCGGGCTGCCAGGAGAAGGAACGGCTGCTCGGCTCGGCCACGTGCTGTTGACTTCCCGATAAGGATACTCCGCTTTGTTTATTTCCCATATCTCGCCTTTTTCTACTCTACCAGGTCGACTTCCTTAAACAAAAAGGCACCTTTTTATTACTGATCAGTAACGACTGATCGACCGCGGCCGGGCTGCCTGAGCGTACACGCATCACTTGGTACGAAAGTTGTACAGGCGTAAAAAACGAGCATTGAAAATTTCGTTGAAGGAATTTCGAGACGCGCCATTGACTTTTTGGGAAGCGGTGACGGTCTCGGCGTGGCGCAACAAAAACTTGACACCTCCGTAGTCAACTCAAACCTGGATTCTCCCCAAGGCACGAAAAACAAAAGGCAATAGGTAACACGCCACGACTGCGAACCCGGAGTCAGGTATATTCGAGAATTCGTTGACAGCGCCTCTTGTCCTCCCGAGGCCACGAACATGGCCCATGTGAAATGTTACCCAATAAAGAAAAACATGCACTGGTTGAAATATTTTAGAAAATATATGCGCGCCCAAACCGCCATTACCCAGACTGGAATATGGAAACGGGCGACCCGTATTCGAGGTGTCACGGCGAGCGCCCACCGTTAGCAATATAAGGATACGTCTGCAATAAAATTCTCATCGAACCAACCTGCACCTAAAAATTTAATGGCGCCTAGGTGCAAAAGAGTTGAAACGAAAAGAAATGCGGATCAAAATCTAAGCGATCCAAGGTCGACCTAGTCATCTTGGGAATCCAGGTTGCCAACACGAATGGTACACAATCGAAGTACACAACAAGGAGGAAAGTTGAAAATGAATATCAACCTGAGGAACACTTTACTCTCCTAGATCCTCCTTTTTCATTTTCAGACAAGGCAGCTGGTACAAAAATGAGCCCGCATGACTGATTCGAGAATTATCATTTTTTCCAAATTTTGCCTCTAAAACGCAGTCAATTTTTCAAACTGATCTAGGCCGTATATGGAAAACAGTCGCAATGAGTGATGTGGCTCGGAATCAATGTCACAAAGGTACAGTAGGTAACAAATGGGGACTGCTCTGCTGGTCTTCCACAAACTTACCCACTGAAAACTTTCCAGTCTGCGGACTGACTCCGGAAAGTTTCATATGTGCGAGCACCTCCAAATCGCCGAGAGCAGTCAAAGTTCAACGATGGGAATGAGAAATTCAAAATGCGCTTCGCTGCGCGCCATTTGGGAAATGGAGGACAGGCCCAGGGAATGCAGCGACAGCTCAAGGTCGGACGACGGCTCTTTCACCCAGTCTGCGCCAAACTATGTCCACCAAGACCCCTTTTGACCGTGCATGGATTGGCAGTAAAGATGCACTAATGGACGGCCCCGTGGCCGTATCTTGTCTCCCATTCGGGTACCAAAATCCGAACGAGTCAAAAACTTTTTACATTGTGTAATAGCCTCTAAAAGGTGTCCGAAAAGGGGGTCGGGTGGGTGACGCAAAAACTAAACCGCAAGCCTTCGACGACCAAGTCCAACTTTTCAGCGCGCCCGGTTCTATCGAATCGTAGTAAGCAGAAAATTTTGTGCAAGCCAAAGCGAGAAACATTTTCGTCCACGCTCGGCTCGTCGAAAAGACGTTTTAGATGGAAGTCGAGTGAGGGCGGGCGATTTTTAGGAGAAAAGTACACAAAAGCAAAGGGCTAGCGGTTACAACCAGCCTCGAAATTACGCTTCGACCAAACCAAGGCCACGGTCTGGCTCCATTTTACCCACCAGCCGCCACCACCCCTTCAATCGGCTCGTATTATTGCCACACGGACACGGTCGGCGGGGCGAAGGCGCGCGGCATGGTCGTACAGTAACGACGACAAACTGTCACATTCTGGCCCCGTCCGGTCGCAAGCGGATCAGATTGTGTTTCTATGGTCGGCTCGATGTAACCATTCTAAACCCGCAGCCATGCCTGTTCTCTATTCGTACTTTCACAAGACTTCTAGGTCGGCGACGAGACCCAAAACCAAGGGCAAATAGATGGCAAACGCAACCTCGGTCATTGACGTTTCGACGTTCCTCAACTTCCGGCCCAGTGCCGACGATTATTACACCAAAATACCAACACGAATAGCAGGTGATTGTAAATACATGCGACACGCACCCATCGCTTTCGCATTCCCGGTCTCCAAACATGGAAGAAGGCCCTCTCGACTACGCCTCGCGTGACTCGCCAAGGTCGAGAAGGTCTAACTTTATACACGAATTCCTTGAGCCCTATCCGCCTGTCTCCTTCCCCACATCCGGACCTAGCAGTGGTCCGGCGCGGTCCACTTTGGCCATTGATTTCATCGCCAACAAATAAGAAATCGGCGATTGCTGTTTGGCCACCCAATTTCCCATTTTTCACGCCATAGCGCGGCCGACGTGAAAGGGGAATGGCGTAAAATAGCTATTAGTCCGAAAATCGGTTCCTTTTTCGAAGTGTGTTAGGCACAACCCTTCTAAGGAGTAGTGCACCAAGGCGACAAACGACGACGTTTCTGAAAATGATCTTTCCTCCTTTTTCACTATTTCTGGACCAGCGCCTTGAAAAATGGCACTGGCCTCTGTCCGTCGCTCAGTGTGTAGGAGGATAAGAATGGGAGTCGTCGTTGGCCAAAAATGCACTCTCTTCTTCTTCATATAAGGTGCATAGGTGCATGACGAGTTTTGTGAGCGTGCCTCTTTCGTTGCCGACGGCGTCGCGACCTGGAATTTAGTACAGCCAAGGCGATTCTTCATCTTCGATCGTAGCCAATGGCGCATCGAGCAGGTACTTCGTATACGACACAACCATTTTACCTGTCGACCTCTCCCGCCCTCGCCAGTATCAAAAAGTATGCATCGAGATAAAATGTATGTTGACGAGTATCCAGATTCACCTCACTGACCCCCCTCTCGCTGCCATATCGTGTAATGCCTCGGTTTGCGCGCCAACGGTGATCGAGTTGGAGTTGGAGGGCAGCTATTTTCGTGCCCCCTAGCCGATACTCACTCCAATGTACACCACAGACAGTAAATGCATTGTGTGCGTAAAATTGTTGGCTAGTGCGGTCGAGGATAAAAATATTTTCGACTCACCTTGCAGGCAAATTCGTTTGCGACACTAAAGTTATACGCGGATTAGAAGTTTATTTCGGGAGACGATAAAAAAAGTGAAGCCAATGGATGCGCGTGATGGCGCGCTTAAAAATTGAGTATACGAATTTTATTTACGTAGTTGAACTGAACAGACTGTCGGCTGGGTGCCTCCTTTGCACTAATGCGAGAAACGACAGTTTTTGCGATTGTGGATGAGACGAGTTTAGAAACACTCTGCGTGATGGATGGCTCGAATCTGCTAAAATGCATTGTTCTGACTTACTTGATAGAAAAAGTTCCTCAGAGCTCAGCATGAAAAAGTTTCATTGGCTGAAGGGGATCTTTTTGTGCAAAAAGTGGAGTGTATCTTCATGATCTTTCGATTAATAGTGATAGTCAGAGACCCGCAGACAAATCAGGCAGAGTTCCATTTCTTTAACCAAGTCTGAGGCTGTGGATCTTGGCTGTTGCGCAGGAAATTCTTTCAAAGAAGGTAACAGTTTCTTTTTCCGCATTGAAGAGCAGGCCAGTATATGCATACGTCCTGCTTACGTACCTACTGTACGAGTGCATCAAATTGCCCCAACACTAGCTGTGCGCAAGCTAATCCTCTAATCACCAGCGAAATAATGACTGATAGCAGTGTCATTTTAAGGCACAGAAAATACAGTAGTGTCGAGTTTTAATTCACGAGTAAAGCTTCATCTTGCAATTTGCGCCACGTACTCTGGAAACTGAATGGGTCGCATTCTAGCTTTGATTACCTTGCATTGGTCCCGAGATGCTGCTGGTTGGGTGGACTGAAAGCGGTGCTTCTGTGATGCGCCAATAGGATCTGAACATCAGACCCATGGCAAGAAAAAGTCATGGCGTCCTGATCAGCCTATTTACCTGCTTGCTGTACTGTAAGTTCAAGGAGTTGGACCTATAAATCAGAAGGAGACTGCATCTTCTATACCGCAATGTTATAAATTTCCAGCGGGCTTATTTACACCTTGTCATAAGCAGTTTCAAGTGTCTGTGCCAAGTGTGCGCAGTCGGCCTCATAGTTCTTGGTGATCAAATTTAATTTTATATTGCATTTTTGACGAATAAAAAGGTGTAAAAAGAAACAGAAGACGTTTCGACGACACTTACCATTAATGCTTAATTTTGAACCGTTTTATGGACGGCTATTCTGATTCATATCAATTTCGGCAATGGATTAGGTACTGTACTTTGTTATTAGAAATGTTTTTCGAACGCTAAAATTTGTGTTCTGTCAAAAAGTGCGATCAAACCAGTAAAACTTCTTTTTCCTTCATCATGGCTGGCATTATATTCTATTTTTCTTCTTGTTTTCTTTGCTTATATTTGTTTTTCCCCACACCAGCGAAGAGAAGACCCAAAGGGGAGGCCGCGCACACTCTGCGCAGACACAAACTGCTTATGACAAGGTGTAAATAAGCCCGCTGGAAATTTATAACATTGCTTTATAGGAAATGCAGTCTCCTTCTGATTTATAGGTCCAACTCCTTGGTAAGTTGATGTATGTACCCTCACGTTCAATGGGACCACGATTTGAGTGGCTCTGTGGGGGCATTATTTCACCCCTGTTTAGAGAGGAGGTTATTGCACACATCCCACTTCTGCATCAAAACTTCCCTGCTTCAAATGCATGCTGACTTGTGAATTCTTCAGCGAAGAAACAGTGTCTCAACATCATTTTTTTCCAGCATCAAGCACTCATTGTATCATTTCCAAGGAGCCACTTCATCTGGTACAGCAGCGTTGATACAGTCTTGGAAAAAAGATTTACCTCATTTCAGTCAAGTTAACTGAATCTCCGAATAGATTCAGTTTCAGTTAGTTTACTGGATCTTAAAAGAATCAGTGAACTGCATTTAACTCAATGATTTACTTTTTATGGGAAAATGTTTTCGTATCAATATGAACGCTTGGAGAGCAAGAACCTCCACTTTTTTCGTTCATATGCCGCAGTTTTGCATGTAAGACTTACGGTTACACAGCTCACCAGGGAACCTTGTCATCCATTTCGAACTTTACATGACCAGTGATTGTAATTTGTTTAAGTGCAAAAGATAGGTCTCCGCAAAATATTGGGCCCGCCGTCTGACCAACTGATCAGCAGTGGTGCGTCCGAAATCCTGCGAATTTTTTGAAGTCTTCCTGCTATGTCGAACCCAAAACCCGATTGTTGGAACTTGAGCCTACACGGGCGTCCCACGTTTTTTGCCCGGTAATGTACCTATCTGAGGATGCACCGTATGCAGCGCTGGCTATCAGTAAATGACAAGGACGAAAAAATATCCGATTTTTGAGAGAAACTGGCTCATGATCAGTCTTGAACTGCTCCCGGTGTGTGTGCATAATTTTGTTCATCATGGCCACCACGCGCTGAACGGCACGTTCGACTGCTGCTCTTCTGGCATCAAATATATTCATCTCATCCATTCCCGAGGATTATCGCTGTATCACGCATCTGAGCTGACAGTAGAGTTCACTGTATCGATCTAGCCGAGCAATATGATCATTTAATATGGAAAACGAGGCCCATGAAATACTAGACGGACTTTAACTCGTGCTCGTGGTTCACTACACATTCGCACTTGCATTTGCCCAAGCCCCAATTTGGTGTGTAATAGCCTAGGGCCTCGATGTCTACGCGAGTAATGATAACGAAAGACCAGTCGGGGAGACTGTCACTGGTTATCACTGAAAGGCGAGTATGACATGCTATGCTCTGCCACGAATCCAACACCATTAGCAAAAGAAGATGGCTACCCCAGCCTGCCAATATATTCACTTACACCACAGAATGCAGAGAGTGAATTGAGTGGCAGGCGAGTTGGTTTTGTGTTTGCTTGCGCACAGGCTGCCAGGTTTGGATGCTTATTTATTGACACTGCGATGGACCTCAAGACTGATGTGAATCTTTGTGCAGTGCTTCACTGTTCCACGACTACTTCTTACAACGGGGAGATGAAGCGGCGAATTCACCATGTGCGGCATTCGAGCCTTACATTTAACCTCGTATACTGTACACTCCTTGCACTGACATTACACTGCCATCTGTCCCCTTTCAAGTGTCCCGTAGTTTTGTATGCGTTTTGCTGATGACTGTCGACAAGTCCATGGTCTGTGTGGTTTCTGCATGCTGTGTCTATTATATTTCCAATCACGGCCAAGAAGCCATTGCAGCAGATCCTTGGAAACATATTAGACTTTTAGCCAGCCCTCGTCCACATTACTCCTGGAAGTCGCTAGTGTAGGATGGGGAGGGCTGAACTGATTGGCTGTTTTACTTGCCTAAACTCCAAGACTCTTAAGCCCTTGAGAAGTCCCCACTGTGGGGAAAGCGAACTAACATGATGCGCACTAAACTTGGATGCCACCAGCTCTCGTAAGATAGCTTTTTTCTGTTTTCGTTTTTTTGGGCCCAAGCCCGTTTTTTGCCTCTAGCCTGCCTGCAGTCAAACCGTCCAAGTAAGGCTGTCTGTCTTGACCTCGTTAAAGTGCCCCAAGTCTCCTCGACGGGTCTTTCGTTATCATTACTCGCTTAGACACCGAGGCCCTAGGCTATTAAACCCAAAATTGGGGCTGGGGAAAAGCAAAAGTAGCTTAATCCTCACCTATGTAATGAGTGATTAGTCAAAAATCATAACCAATCGTGCATTCGAAGCCAGCAAAAAGACTAAAACAAAGCAAGAAATCACAGTAAGACCATTTAGCGAATACAAATTCATTCTTCAAAAACCTAAAACGCTAATTTAAATAAGCCTAAGACGGTTGAAAATAATCACTTAGTTTTCGAACCCCATTTACTTCGTTTGCACGCTGTTTAGTTTTCTTCGAATTTACCTTCTGTCTCCCAGAATTTGCAGTCATGCCGTTTGAAGGCTTTTTCTGACGGGATGGAGATTCCTGGGGTGCAGGCCTTACAGCTCGGTCATCGCATCTGCGAAAATGCTGCTTCAATTCCCACTGAATGTCTGGAGGAAGGTCGCTCCATGTTTCGCTGTCGATTTCAGTCTTTCCAGAAGGCAACCACGCAACTGCGTCCACAAACTTGGACTCATCCGCCGAAGTTGTTGCCCTTGGTTTCGTGGCTGGTGCAGCTACAGCCAATGCAACTTGTTCCTGAAACTTCCGCCGTTTTTCTTCTTGCTGTGCCCTCATTGCTTTCAATTCTGCTTCCTCTCTTTCTCGCTCCTGTTTTTCCCGCTCTCGCATTTCTCGTAGGCGCTTCAGGAAAAAACTGTCCTTTTTCGTTTCCAGTACCTTTTCATCGTTAGCCAATAAAGCGGCAGTTGTCTCTTCGGCTATCCGCTGTCGTTTCAGGGCACCAGCACTAGTAGGCGCAAAAACATCGTCGTCGTCATCATCAATCTGCGCTTCTCTTGATGCAGAATTCGTTTTTAGCCAAACACTGTAGTTTTTGAACGAAGTTGGACCAGCACCATGCACAGATCTGCAAAATTCCATCGAAGCATCGGTAGTAGCATTTCCAACATCCCGTGTCGGCACCGAGTCATTCGAATCACCTTCCATAATAAGGATGTCCGAAGATGGTGATTGTGCCCGATCTTCAGCTTCGCCAACGCCCACGATTCCGTATTTTGGAATAACGCTAATCCCGTCACTTGTTTCTTTGCTTGGAGAACGCGAACACTCAGCCTGATGCTCTTGGTGACCAACGTAGATCTTAGAAGCCGGCTTGAAGTAATCAGTGATGGTGGAGTCTGGAATATCGACTGAGTCTTCGAATCTGCCAGCGCTCAAAGCCAAATTGGTAATCCCAGGTATCCTATTCATTGAATGATTATGATTCTAATGTAAAATATGAACGAAAAACTGGAATACCATTTCTCATTATCACGACCAGCTTCATTGAAATCTAAGACGATTCTTGAAACTGCTCGAATGATGCGTACACTGTCGTAGGAAGACAATGGAGTATGACGAGTTATACTGCCAGACGCATTGGAGAATCTTAATGAAACACACAGATTGCGGGCAGTACGACGGTTCTAAATTGGAGGATAGCTGAAGCTAAGGTTAAACAGAAAAGCTACTCTGATCTTACCGCCACTTGATCCTTTCTGAGCCGCTCTTCTAACTCTTCAGATAACACTTTTATCCAGTTTTGTACCTAAACTCATTGCAGGTAAAAATTTGAAAAAATGGAAAATCAAAGGCAAATTTTGTCGGATACTTCGCTCTTGATTCTTATGGCCGCTTTCCCAGGAAAATTTTTGCTGCACCCTATCGACTTGGATAGTTGACGCAAGACCACTTCCTCCGTGTCGATCCCACGGCTGAGTTGGTAAAGCCATGTCCTAAAATTAGTTGTTGATGCCCATAAGCAAAAATAGTTGAAATTAATTTACTTACGCTGTCTTATCTTTGTATACATCTTTTAACGCATCTAATGATAGTGATGCTAGTTGAGCCATGGTCTCGATGCCGAATCTTTCACATACGCTGGCTCCCAGCTTTCCTCCTAAATTGCGTCTAGAAGAAAAACCAGGCCTAAGATGACAAAGGCTCTCATTAAGGATCATATATTACATGTCGCAAACCGGCGTTGTCGTGAACAAATGCGCCACTGCATCGTGTGGGATGATGGTCTGCCGTTTTGGTTTGTGTAATTTACAGACCAGTTTGGCCAACATCTAAAAAGAGAAATAATCTGCTACCTCTAACTCCTTTCCGACTAAAATATTCTTTTTAACAATTGTTTACCTTATTTTCACCGATTCCGGCGGAACAGTGATAACCAGTCTCGTTTAAAATCCGACTACGGACTCGCTCGATCAATCGCGCGCCAACAGCCAGCTTCAGATCACATTTCCGTCGCTCTAGGTTGATTTGTCGCAACCATTTGGCCAAACTGTCAGGTTCTTCCTCCCCTAATGTCACCACATGGCTCGTTGGTAAATCCTCCAGCGTCACGACCGCATTAGCATCCACATTTCGACTGCTTAAAATGTTACGAACCGCAACGGTTAAATCGACGAAGGCTTCGTCGATGCTGGCAATCTCGACCACTGCGTCCTCCGCTGAGCCAAATTCCAATAAAACATTGAACACTTGCTTGCTAGCAGTTCGATATTTTGTCAGATCGGTCTTATCTCGCTGAACCGGGGCGCGAGCCAATATCAATTCAGGGCATTTTGCTGCCGCCTCGTCAATTCCCATGCCAATTTTGATTCCACGAGCTCTTGCTTCGTAATTTGCTGAAAGAACCCTACAAATAAGAACCTGATTAATCAGATCGTTTTGTGGACGGTGAGGAACATTCTTACATTCCTTTTTTACTCGCGGTGTTTTGAACGGCAGCCAGCGGTTTTCCGATCGATTCGGGTCGTTCCTGTTGCTCGACTTGTGCGTAAAAGCAATCCATATCAATTAGGGCGATCACACGGTCACATTCACTCGAAAAATCCATTCTATATTCTTATAAATATTCAGATATGAATGAGATGAGATTGGCTGGTCAGATCGGTCTAGCAGGGTATTCTTGTTGGATCAGCGAAATTCGCGCGGATTTTGCATTTGGCGGTTAGAGCAGACATCAGGCACCGGAAATGCAATAAGCAGCAAAATGGCGCGAAGTTCAAACAGCATTTCTCTTACGGATTTATCAAAAGAGCTACATACTGTGAACGTGAGTTGGAAGCCTTCGCGAGTAAAAAGGTCCTACAGTTCACCATATTAAGGTCGTCAACATAGGTTTGCAATCATCATTATACGTCACATGCCCACGATGAGTCACTAGTATTAACACGTAACTCCACTCTGCCACAGGAGTGCGTATGCCACAGGCGCCACAGTTAGGCCCCGCACCCAAAGATTAGAATTCCTTTTTTTTTTCTCCGGGGTCCATGATCCTGAGCAAGGCTCGTCAGGAAAGTAGCAACCAAAGTGACAGCTCTTCGGGATGGCTAGGTCGGGAACTTATCGTGTATGTAGGACAGGCAACCCTATTGTATACTTGTTCAATAAGGTCAGTTGTGTCTCTTCAGTTCTAGCACAGACAGTACCCAACCAAGTCATCACTGCCTCGTTTTCCAAGTCATCCAACAAACAACGTCGCGCGTCTAGCCCTAATTACTAAACTCAGAATCACCATGTACTGTAACCCCGGTGTGGAGGTTCGATCCCCACCAGAAACAATTGTTTCCGCCCGCCTTTGGGCACAGGGAAACACCTGAATGTGCATATATACGAGTAGCGTCTACTTCACTAACCCGCATCTGGCGTTGTCACGGCACAGCTTACCGAGCACAATGCAGGCACGCCCTCATACATGTATACCACCCCAACTAGATCAATTTGCATATCAGAGAAGTTTTCTCTGTTCTTGTTTGAAATCTTCTGGAATATTCGATAGAATGTGGCCCAAATGACATCACCTGATGTTGTAGTAACCGGGCGGCCAACACACGACAAAATAGGCCCAGGCGACACCACTACACGCCTTACACCAGGCGTGGTCGAGCGTGATTTTCGCAGATATTATGCGTCTACCAGAATGCGTACGCAGACCTTTGCACGCCTTCATACCTATGCATAAATCACGGGAGTCGAGTTGCCTTAACTGTCGATTTCGACCATGTGCACGACTTTGTTATTGCATGGCACAGTATAAACAGAGCACTACTTCCTCCTTGCACAGTACGTGCACAAGATGGTTTCAACTACTGTACGCTGAATTGTGCGCGACGGAAAGAGTCTCCGAGTGAAAGTGGTGACTTCTGATCAGTTTTACCTCTCAAAATTAGTGTTAGAGTATGACTTTCAGCACATAGAATAACGAGAAAATATCAGATGGATTTATCAAAATACTGTATAGCCAGTATTGCCAGCTACTGTAGGGTAATCCATAGCATAAAATACACACCTGTACCCGACTTGCTTATCACTGTGTCATTATCATTATCCGATCATCCTTGCTCAAAACAGAGAAGTATCGAAAGTGACCAAATTGTACAGTGCAGGAAGCAGTGACTTGACTTGAGCCCCGTAAGCCTTGGTCATTCCTACGAGCCAACGGTAGGGGAAGAGAGCCAGGTGAGTGGCATCCTGGCTGACTACGCGATCGTAGCACGAGATGACAACGTCGTCCACGATGATGGTTCCCGTCTCGGTAACTGGTTGCCTGATACCGCGTGCATCGAAGACGCGGATGTTGGTGACGGCCTCTTCCGCAACGTCGCCCTCTGTGTAGTAACGTGGTAAGCAGTCGCCCACGCTCACTTCGAAGGCGGCCTTCGTCGACCAGCTATTGCCATCGGCGAGGCACTGACGGACGAACAGGCTGTGCATGGGAGTGACGGGGATCTTGCGCCCGCTGCTGGTCTCAATTTCGACAATCTTGACCATGGTCTCGTTGTCGTTGTGTAACTCACCGATCACGGGTGAAACGTGCACGCCCTTCTCCACACTGAAGGCCAAGACATCATCTCCAGGCTGCAAGTGTTTGACCTGTTTCATCATTCCGTTGGCCAAACGAACCTCGGCTTCTTCGTAGATACATTTTCCAACCGCGTGACCGAAACCACCTGTGATCAATCCGATAGCCTTTCCAGCCCCACCGGCTGCTTCTCCGGCCACTCCTGTCGCCCCGCCGACTGCTCCACCGCATCCATAAGCTAAACCATTGTAAGATATGCCCAAGAAGGCTAATGTGGTCAAAATTCGTAGAGCCATCATGACGAGCACAGTATGTTATAACCCGTTACAAATATATAAAACAATGAAACCAGTCGTCTAAGTCGTCGATTCGCAAATGGCTGAGTTTGGTGTGAGCACTTTCGTCCACTATACCCAACCGTAAACGGATACGCTCCACTCCGTCTTGTATCCGGTTTGTCACAACCAGTTCGTATCCTATAACTCCAAACGTTCCCCTTGCCAGCTTGGTCGTGCGCGGCGCTGCTGCAGGCCTATTCTTGTTGTGCTGCCTGACGTACCTCCGTTTTCTAAGGCGTAGGAGTAAGTTTGACATTTTGCGACGTATGTCAGACAATAGTTTACTGGTCGTTTATGGACTGGTGGGCGGAAAGTGATGCCATAATGAAGGATGGCGAGGTGACGGAGCCTCAAGCTGCGATAGTGACTGCAATACGAATCTGTATACCCATTTCTATAATACGAGTATCCGCCTTTCAGTATGACAGTAGTCTAGGATGCTGATAGGAGGCTGCCAGCATAAGCCCGCAAGGGCCTAGTCGAGAACCATGAGCGCATGGAACACAGAAGCGCGGGTAACTGGAAGTTAAGCACCCGCGGCAGACAGGACCAACAGCTCGGTACAGTAAGTGACAGGAAAAAAAACAGTTAGTAATGCCATACATTATCGCCTGCCAAAAACAGGTAGGCGCACACCAGAGCTTGTGGGAATACGAAAACCCAAAATATTTTTCTACTCACTCTTTGTATGTGCCTACAGGACGACCCAAACAGAAAGGGAAGACCACAGAGGTGGCCTATGATGTTGATATACGTAAAGCACAGTCGTATGTACCAGACATGTAAGCTAACCAGGACTTTCTCTTGAGAACCAACGGAAAGCAAAGGATGAGTCGGTTCAAAAAACTTTGGCTTGCTTCCTGGCTTTTTGCTGGAATTAGTCTAAGATTCACAAATCATGGCCACCGTTTGGTCCGCTCCCTTCGAGACGGCCGAATGACAGACAAAAAACCAAGCTATAAGCTTTGCAATGTTATTGAGACGTTCATTGGCCGCAGAGCGTCAGCTGCTATTCATAGGTTTAGATTTTTGTTTTCGAGACTCCTTCAAGCAGAAGCATCCAGCTAGAACAAAGATAAATAAGATCCAGCACTGTGTATTTCGGATACTAGGGCACCAGCTCTCGTGCGAAAACGTGACAGCCGCATCGCGAATGGCCTGTTGATATAGCTCCCTCCCTCAAAAGTCTACGAATTTTACTATTGCGCAGCTGGAACGATTTAGAAGCGAGGAGGTCGATGGGATTGTTGAGTCTGTTACTTTGTTGCAGCTCAGGTTGCACAAAATGTGGTTGCCATTCGTTGGTCATTCGAGATATTATTTCTTGAATTCGAATGACTCGACTTGAATTTGATCCGTGAATTGACTTGTTTGAGACAAGCCCAACGCAGGGGTGCATGGCGTTATTGGTCTATGGAGGTTACGTACTTGATTGCTAGAGGTTGCTCATTTGGAAGCATCAGCGCAGACCAAAATTACAGTAGCAGATTTCAACCTGGGGTCTATTTAACTAGAACTTGGTCAATTTTGGAATTTGTTCCTCATTTCTGTGCAGTCCTACAGCGTTCCCTCCGTGCTTTTACCATTTAGCCACGGCATTATACAGTATTTCTCGTCATCGAAAATGGCCAGTGCAAGACGAGGAAGCGTTGTCGAGAAGAAACCATCCAGCGTAAAAGTTGAAGAGGATACGAAAGAATATGAGGCCGCTCAGGCAAAAACTTCTGTGCAGACGAAACAAGAACCCGTCAAACAAGACCCTAGCGTAAGTTGGGTATAGCTTTCACACTATAGGCGTTAGAGTGCAAGAACTCGGAGGGACGAAACCACCTTGCACGACCTATGTCCAGAGACATACCAGGGACTATTGTAATGCCAGATTTGTTAGAACTTGACACCTTATAAATCGTATTCTTTGCAGACAATGTGGATAACTAAAGATGAATATAAAAAGTACGGACCGTCTATTGTCCATCGAAAGTGTTTCTAAAAAGCTGACGACTAAATCAGAAGCTGCTGTAGAACTATGATCTGTATACTCTGATCCCTTATCACTAGTTGAGATTTTTCAATAAAAATTTCAATGATTCTGGCCGAGTTTGTATGTACGGCAGGAGTTAGGAATAAAACTATTAATATGCATACCATTATCCAATCAAGAAATAAACAAAGGCCAAATTACATTCCTGAGCAAAAAACAGCTAACAAAATCTCATAATTTCAGTATGAAGACTACGAGTACAGCAGCTCCAGTGAAGAGGATGAAGAAGAAGACGATGACAGTGGTCCACCACCTGTCATGCAAATCGAGCGAAGCGCCGAGTTGGGAGCACTGGTATGTGGGATGGGACATGCCGCGGGCTCCGTGACAGCAGAAACCCTGCTTTGGTCCAGATGCCTGGTTTTCCTCAACAGTACAGTACACGCGTGGCAATCAGGCAGTCACCCGCACAGATCAGCAAAAGACACGGGTGTGAGCCCATTAGACCAAACGACATCGTGGGAGAGATCATTTGGGATTCCTGATCACAGCCCTCTTCATTCTAATTGGCGTCATGCTGGCCGGGTAGGTGATCGACTCCCCTTTGAACTCGGGGGTCTTCTTGGGCCCACGGACCGTTTTCTCTTTCACAACTTGGCCTCTTTTTGGAGCCCCGCCTGGTCGATAGGCGATTCGAGCTGCACCGATGAAACTCGAATCTTTGATTTGATTCTTTCCGTTTCCGTGAATACGGCCCCTCATAGGAGAAGGATTTGGCCTCAATGAGGCCTTCTTCACGTTTTCATCTTTGCGGCCTGTAGAAGCTGGAGACAGGGGTAGCCGGATGGCGTCACTTTTCGGGCGTTGAGGCGGTAACAATACATGTCTTTTTCGAACGCCCACTTTCGTCGCTTTATGGGTCAGTTGTGCCAGAGCAGCCGATGGTAGATTTTTGGCACCCGTGGGCGCTCCAATTTTCAGGTCAGACGTCGGTGCCAATGATTGCTTCTTGATACCTCGAGTCGTCCGAGATTTTGGAGCAGGCGAAAGTGGCTTGCTGACATTTCGGGGCGGTCGATCTTTCGAAGCATGAGTCGGCACAGACGGGGGAGGTACACGGAGAGAGGTTGGAGTGCGAGCTT
Source organism: Mesodorylaimus sp. YZB2_4 (assembly GCA_030248295.1). NCBI lineage: Eukaryota > Metazoa > Nematoda > Enoplea > Dorylaimida > Dorylaimidae > Mesodorylaimus > Mesodorylaimus sp. YZB2_4. The sequence goes on from JASANH010000626.1 coordinate 632,965, forward strand.
TCGCGGTAGGAACTCTCATGGACAAGACGGATTTGCTGACATCTGCAGCCACATGATTGTTGGCTTCACGACACGACACAATGGATGGAAAGAGCATCGTTTTTGCCATCGTCTCATTGATACTTTCTTCAGTCGGTTTTGGCGATGTCGTCGTTGTCTGTGCTTTCTTGTTATCGAACAGCTCGTTCGGCTTGCTAGTCTTCTCGGATGCTGCTGCGTTCATATTTGCAGGCGAATGTGGCTTCATAGGTGACGAAATCCCGAAGAGAGTGACTAGCTTATGATCGCTTTTCGAGTCACTCTTTGAATCTTTGGACGGATCGCTTTCACGCGATCGCGATCGTGATCGATCGTCCTTGCGCAGCCTACTTTCATCCAACACTGCCACCCCGACTGGATCGACCGATTCAGTCGACTGCTGGCTTCGACCGGAATCTGACTTCTGAGCTCGCCTTTTGGACGATGATGAGACCCTGAGGCGACGCCTTCTTCGAATGATGATCAACGCAATCAATATGATTATTAGAATTACGACGATGAACCCGATAAATATGACCACAATGCCCCATTTCGGAAAGTCGGCCGATTCTTTGGTTGCTGCGTTCCCGTTGATCAAGTGCGGATTTTGAGTCGTCGCTTGTGAATTCGCAGTCCCAGCCGAACGGGTAGTTGGACGAGTATTTGGCGTGCCGAAGCCTGGCCACTTGGCTGACCAATTGCTATGGAGTGAAGCCATGCCGATTTCAGATACGAGCAGTGAAGAGCGACTGGAACTTGATAGGAAATGTTTGACACCAGCTGCGTCCACCCGATTGATTCCTGATGGCAAGTTTACACTGGCAGACAGGGGTTCGGAGACCTTAGTTGATGCACTCATTACAGCAGCTACGATGAGAAGGCACAATACGTCAAAAACTGTTCTCTCTGTAGCGTGGGAACGTGATTCACAGAAAAGTTTGAAGCAAATATCGGGAGCACCCGTAATTTATAAATCACATGATATGTTGCCAAAGCCTCAACGGGTTGCGTTATGCTCTTTTGGCTCTTTCTCATTCCACATCGAGTGACTCAACAATATCTAAGACACAACAGATACCAGAAGCACTTGGTTGCTATCTTGCCGGATACGCCAACTGAGCATGTCTCACAACAGTAACGTGGCGCGGAGAGCTTACTATCAGCTGTTATTGCAAGCAATCCCAGCACCCTCTCTATCTGGCACAGTGATCAGCGATGGTTGCCGCAACTGTGGGCTTATTGCCGTTTATCTTTCTTTTCCACGTGGCCAATGGGCAGGAGTTGCTCAGCGAATACTTCGCGCCTCCATTAAAACAGTTCAAAAATTTGAAAATCCACCCTTTCAAAGTATTATTTTTGTTTCAAGAAGATATGAGCGATGACCATAAACGGATTTTTGGGCAAGTAACTAAATTTGTGAATAAGAAATTGGGAAAAATTCTGAAAGGCCCCATGTTGACTGAAGTGAGATTAAAAGTTAGCATGACCAGCAATAACAGCTGCGATAGGCCGATGTGTGCTGGGATAGAATTTCCGGGCGAAATGTCACTTCCTTGCACTGACGACCAAGACAGATCTGAATCGCCAATTGGCAAGATTCTCATCCATAACAACGCCAATTTCTCACTTGTGGTTCTATTATCTGTACAAGGAGAAAAAGTGCAAGATTACAAATGCAAATATTTCGAAGACATGAACAAGAATAGGCCGGCTTGCCGATGGTTCGGCCCGGCTGCTGTGGGGGAACCTTGCCAATGGGGTGATTTCCACAGACCGACCCACGCTCGAATAGTATTTTGCAAGAAACCAGAAGATTTTGCATTGGACCAAGGAGAATTAGAGATGGTTATGTTGCACGAAATATTACATTTTGTGATTGGAAATATGGACTTCGATGGTGAGTTGTGGATCCACCAAAGTATGCTGTCCTTGATATGAGCTCTCGATTTGCAGGTCAAGCAAAGTTGATCAGTCGTTCGTGGCACGACGAGTATGGCAATATAGTCAATGAAACTTTCGGGCTCGTGACAAGTCAAAACGTCCGGAAAGCTGCGCAATCGTATTTTCAATGCAAGAAGTTGGAAGGAGCCGAGATTCCAATACGGAAGTTCTCCAATGGCACTTTGTACCCAAAGTGGAGTCATTGGAGTTTTCGCCTTTTCCCTGACGACATTCTAGCCCCTCATTCGAGCTTCAGCGAATTGATTTCACCGATGACATTAGCTGCCATCGCTGACCGTGGATGGTTTGACGTGGATATGACACAAGCAGAAGCCCTGCCATCGTGGCATTTTTTAATGAATGGATGCAAACTGGCCACTAGGAGCTGCCACGACTTGATCAAGGAGAGCAGAAACAGGTCAGACTCCTTGCAAGAAATATGGCCGATATGTGACCAAAACGAACCAATTTCTGTAAGCAAACAAAGTCCAAGTCCTGTTCGACATATTTCTTCTATTCTTCATTTCAGACTCGGTGCTCTGCTGATGGCCGTCGACGAATGTTATGCCATCAAATCGAAGGATACGCCTGCCATTCCTTGCACACTGCGGCCTGTCCCCATCAGCATCCCCTGTGCGAACACGCAACTCAGCAAAGTCACTTATTCCCGATGATTGATTTCCAGCCAGGCAATGGCACCATCTGCGTCACATTCACGAATTATCCTGGTCTATCCAACGGGAGTATTAAGACCGAGTACTATCTGCCCCCATGCGTCTTGCGAGAATGTCGACCAAACGAGTCAGCTGTCGTCCTCAAGTTCAACGCAAGTGTTCCATGTCAGTTCACTTGCACGAAAGGCGAGTGGTCCTTTTGCTCCATCCGCCCTCTCTCTATTTACGATACCTATTGGTTCTAGACCTGGCCAACAGGCTGGTAGAGTATGTCGCATCTGAAGAATGCAAGACAGCAATGCGAGTGGGCAATGATCGGCAAAAAATTCGGTTCCTATGCCCCGATTATAATATCATCTGCGAGGGTGGACCAGGAAGTTTGAAGGATCGAAGTACTAATGACGGTGACGTAACAGCTAGCACAGCTGTTACCTTTATATTGGCGGTGATTTTCTTGAGTTTGTTTTGAATTTTTCAACACTGCTGCCAGCTCAATCAGTAGTGTGATAATGCATAAAGTTACTCTTTTATGGCTGGTGGGACCATTACTACATGTGTGCATATGTACAGCAGGAGCTATCGAGTGTGAGTGTGTTTCGCGCTATCACTCCCACGAACACACTACACAACGTAATGCACCTCAAACACCTAGCAAAAACGTAAATCTCTGCTGCTTCTAAAATTGTTTGCACCTCTTCAATAAAAACAGGCGCTAGTATAGACTAGGCCGAGTTCCTCATTTTCGTCAACCGTCTGGCGCGCAGTTTCAAAATAATTTCCCTGAGGTATAAGAAAAATGAGCATCTGGACAACATAAGCTTTTGTTTACTTCTACGTAGCTCCCGACTAAGAAATAAGATCACCTGGAAACACCAGCGCCCAATCTCATATGTGTTGAATTTTAGAAAGAGGCATTCCAAATAATGAAAGACAAGAAGCCAGTCAAAGGACCGTTAGTAATCGAGGAACGATTGGGCAAAGAAAACTTGTCCCACATCGCCAGCACTTTTGAAAAACCACGCGAGACCGAACCGAAGGCTAATCGTGAAAAACTAGCTTTGGTTGACAAGGTAAGAGTTATTCGTTGATCACATGATCAATGGCTAGCATATTGCCTTTTAGGACCAGTACTCCTCAGTCAAAAACAAATTTGAACATTTGAGCGAAGAAATGGAAAAGGAGAAAGAAAAGCGAATTGTGCTCGACCTCGAACTGCCAACAGCCTTAGGCGCCGATCCTGTAGCCGAGAGGAAACACGCGTATGAGAAACTGCAAGACCAGAAATCTAGTGCCGATGAACGTAAACAGATCGAAATCGAACGAAGTGAAGCTGACCGAAAGCGGGTCAAAGAGAAGTTTTTTGAGGTGAGTGCTCTGGTGATGAGCATCAGCGATAGGGCAGTCATAGAAGGGGCTTCAATGCCAATTTGTCATTCATCCTTGTTAGTGGGACTGTTCTGTAAGCATGACCAACGCCTCCCACAACATTGAGCCAGATCAAAGCGGGCTTTACAATGAGACCAAGTAGCCAACGACGAATAAGTCGCCACCTTAAAGCTTTTTCGATTACGCCTGGAAAACAGATTGTAAAATAGTGATTTTTGGAAGGCTGGGGGAATGCTCAGCAAAACCTTTTATCGTCGATTTATGAAATTTTAAAATTACGGGGTCCCTAACAAGCAAATCAAATTTTCGACCCCCGAATTTGACTCTTCTGTATGGGCAAAGACCAATTTATTAATGACCTTCAGTAATTCCTAATGTCGATGACATTCCTAATGTCCTTCAAATAATTGTAATCAAAAGGGTCACAATTTGAAGCTTAGCAGGCTTGGTACTCAACTGGGCCCATCACATGTTTGATTCATGGTCAAACACAAGACAGTGCCTAGGCTAAGAATGCGGGTCTTCGTGCTTGGGTTCGCTGTCGCCATTGAATCCAGTGGTCCATGCATCTGCCGCAAGGATTCATCCTTTGTAGACCCAGGAAAAAGAAGAACCTCGTGAATGCGCCGTGTGTGGAAAAATGGTGTATTCAGTGGAGAAATTGCTTCTGGAAAAACGGGTCTACCACAAAACGTGTTTCAAGTGTCACACTTGTCAGAAGGCGCTCAGGTGCGTCGTGTTAACCTTTTGTAGAAAGGTTTTTATTCCTAAGGGATCAATGACTTGACATGTTTCCAGGCCAGGCAGCGCAGTGAACATGAGCATTCCTTTTTTTGCCTTTAGTGTTCAAGGGTACACAGCGCACGAGGGCAAGTTATACTGCAAGTTGCATATTTTGGAAATCTACAGACCCGAGGCCGTGCTGGCACATGAAGGGGCGTTGGAACGTGAGTGGAAATTTTTTGCTCGGATTTTAATTCTGTAAATGTCAAGACTTGACGAATGTTGGCATTTAGTGGATATGGTAGAGCCAGAGGACGAAGAAGACTACGTTCTGGTCACGAAACCAAAAGTACTCGATCCAAGTGTTGTGCGATGTAAGTTTATTAGGCCAGTGAGGAGAATGTAAGATGGGAGGATGTTTGTCATTATTGAGGGGTCTATTAGCACAAGCCATGTTCTATCCAAAAATGCAATAGTCATAGTCATAGTACCCTGGAGGATTTTTCCGCTAGCCTAAATATGGGACCCACAATCAGCCGGCCCTTTTGCTCATCGTCAGCCTAACGAGGACTCTAAATGGCCACATTTGACGACTCTCTTTCAAAACATCACCCTCTTCTCTTTTTCCAGCCAGCTTCAAAACAACCGAGGATCTTGAGAACGTGCCGAAACTGCAAAGCATGAAAGCTCGTTGGGAAGAACCTCCTGAACAGGCGAGACCTGCACCAGAAAAGCGAGGGGACGATGTGGACGCTTTGATCAAGCAGGGCAAAGTCAAGTCACGACTGTCCAGGTATGGCTCACATATTCGAGAGCATACCAATTCTTAACTTATCATGCAATAGGTTCACTGAAGGCGCGGATGCTGGTGGCCAGGAGAGCAGTGGCGAAGAGGACGCAGTACATGATCCGAATATTATTCGCGAATCTAAAAAAAAGAAAGAAAAAGTATTTTGATTACTGAAAAACAAGGGACTGCTTGGTACCAAGCTCTCTATTTCAGATTCAACTTGAAATCGACGCGAAATCGATCAAAAGCAAGTGGGAAACTGGGGCTGTGGAGACAGTCCACGCGGATGTAGACGATAGGAGTCTCGAACTGGAGGAGCTAAAAAAGAACGTGTCCGTCAAAGAGCGTTACAAAGAACGGGGAGCCGACGAGGAAGCAATTAGTCAACGACGTCCGGTTACAGAAGAGGAACAATTGGATACTTCATGTAAGGCCTGGATTGGGAGAATGATTGGGCTGAAATAGGATTTCTGGGGTTTTCAGTTACGAAAACAGCGAAAGAGAAGTTTTTGAAAGGCGAACCTTTTCAAGAAACTGCAATCACAGAAAGGTCAAAGGAAGAAATCCGTTTTGCAGGTAAGTGAGTGGCTTGTTCTACGATGTCTCTTATGTATGGGCATGAATTTCGAGGAAATACTTCTCACCATGTCTAGTAGCTCTGGAGCAGACTAAAAAAAGACCAGTCGAGCCTCCTTTGGTGCTTTTAGAAGAGATAAGAAAAAACGCGCAAAATACGCGTCATTTTGCCTTTTAGAAATGGACAAAGTAAAAGAACGTTTCGAAAAGGGCAAGTCCATTGAAGAATTGGAAAAGAACGAGAGACTAGCTGATGTGGTGCGACCCACAGATATGGGCAATATCAAAGCTACGTTCGAGAAAGGCAAAACGACAAATGCCAGTGCAGCAGCGGAAGCAAAGCGACAAAAAATAGAAGCAGAATTCAAACGGATCAAAAGAGAGCAAATCATTCTTCAAGAAAAAGCAAGGCGAGAGGCTGAAGAAAATGGAAACGAGCTGAGCGAGGTGAGAGGCTTTGGCTAGAATGGTCTGAAAATGGTCTGACGGTCAGGCTTGCTGTAAAAGGGTTGTCCCTGACGGGCATAAAACCCGTATCTCGGCTCTTGACTTGCATGCTACGGCCAATATAGGTCCTATGATGGCACGCAGTCTCACATTCTGTGGGGTCACAGACCAGTAGAAGCATAATCGAAGTCTGACTTGGACTTGCAGACAAACAAGGCTTCAGAAGACATTGTCAAGTCTTCCGATATCAAATCAATAAAGAAGAGTTTCGAAGAAGGTAAGGCGTTCCAAAGAGACGAAAATGGGAATGAAGTGAAGCAAAAAGAAGAAGTGGAAATAAAAGTTGCTGGCAAAGCCAGGGAAAAGTTCAAAAAGATTGATCAAGAAGTTCCGAGAGAGCGAGCGCAGGAATTGACGAATCGCCAGCAAGATACAAAATGGACGTCATCTGAAGTGGGTCATTTTATGATTGGTGAGGGTAGGATTAGCTATTTTCATGGTTTCAGACTAGAGCTGCACCAGAACCGGTCAACCGTCGCGTTGCGCAGGGCGACGAGGAAGAAGAGGAAGAGGAAGCGTACGAAGTGAGAAGCCTGCTAAACAAATTCAAGACCATGGAACAGCAAGCTGGGAAGGAAGAGCAAACCCCAAAGGCGCCTAAACCAAAACGCCAGATCACACCACCGCCGGAAGGATACAGGTGAGTGTAGCCATGTTGTCGGCAACCTGGTAGCTGGGCGAGACTGAAGGTTGGAAGCCTGAGGATCTGTGCTTCAGCCGCACCTTGATCATATTTCTGAAATCCAGAGGAACCGAGGCTGTTCAGAGAACGGCCCAGGTGGCAGTCCGTGCACACGTGCGACACCTCATGTCTCTCTTGCAGGGCTGAGATCGAATCCGATGGTATTGAAAGGAATCCTCAAGTAGTGACTGGCGAGAATGGCCACCACGAAATAGTTCGAGTACAAGCTATGAGCATAAAAGAGAAATTCGAGAGAGGACCAGAAGCCCTGGGGGTGCCTGAAGGACCGACGGCAGCAGAGAAACGTAAACACATCGAAGAGGAATTCAAAAGAATCAAAGGTCACGTTTAATGGCTGAATCTGAAGCTGAAGCTTTCAATTTTTCGAGCGCTGCACCGTTTTAGAGATGAAACAACAGCTGTCAGTCGACGAAGCTAAACCATCCGAGTCAGCCGCCCCCGCACCAAGTGATCAAGCCAATACAGATTTGGCGATGACAGTGGGAAGGGCTCAAAAAGCCAGGGCCAAGTGGGATAAGATACAACGGAAGGAAGCTAAGAAAGCTGAAAAGGCTGCTAAAAGAGCTACAGTTGCTGTAAGTGGATCAAGATTTTTGTAGTATGCCTTACCTGACTATTTTATTACTTCAGGTGAAAGAGATTACTTCGAGCGTTGATCCTGCAACTGCTACACAACCAGACGCATCTCAAGCTGCTGCATGATACCCTATATACAATACCTTTGTGTCCACCGATCATTTTGCTGTGAGGCAGTTTTGTGTGAGTAGGATGACACACGTAGGCCATCTCGAAGTAGCAAGTAATTATATACTCGAGCCGTTCTCTTTTTATGTCATGATGGTCTTGCACGTACAGTATGGTCATTTCAACTAAAACTATGTTTGGGTTGGCTTTGCACTACCTTGCATCTTATTCTAGGCAATTTTAGTCTCAGACAATGCCTACGGAGCAGCAAATGACTACAATCCCCGACTACAATCTTTTCTTTTACTCACAACCCTACACAATGGCAAATCCAGTGCATCCTCAAACTACTACCATTGATTAAGTACACGAATCGATCACATGACACCCAAATCAAGGAAGGGGAAAGCTCGATAATAAAAACCATTATTGGGTCACCTTTCACATCGCACATCATCTGTAAAAGCTCGATCATGTACGCATCGTCGAGGCACAAAATGCGCACGGAATCTGCACTTAGCAATTGACATGAACAACTAATCATGTGCTATTTCGTAATGCAGTTTACCAATTTAGAATGCACGTGCAGAAAATTGGTCTGTACACATCTGAAATTTTCGTTGTTGTCGTCCAGTGAGAGGACGACTGCGAAATTGAACAAGTAACAAGAAATCGCACCGTTTTTTACATTTTGAACTTAGCTGCTATACAGGAACCTAAATGTTTGACCTTGTACTCCCCCTAATATTTACTGTTGAGTCGAACAGCCTGTCGATGAAGTCTTTGGTAGCTGCCATCTCCATGCTCATATGTCGTCGAAAGGGGATGTCCAATGGGCTTGTTTTTGCGTCTTCTTCAGGCGCCCACTTCGTTCGCGACGAGCTCTTTCTCGAATTTCAGTTCCCAGCGATTTGCAATCGAGCTTACGAAACATTCGCAGAGCTCGTTTGAATTCCTGAACGAAACGTATGAGTGTCAGAGGGTGAAAGTGACTAGGAGGATCGGGACACGGGAATAGAATACGAACCCATGCTTCCTCTGTTAGTCATCTGAACGTCAGTCCCGCATGTTAGTGTTAGTCCCGCCGATAGTCCCGCCGTGTCAGTCCCGAGAAACTGTTAGTCCCGCCGATAAATGAAAGGAGTGGATAAAAAATGCACCTCATTGTGGAGTCAAGACAGACTCGTCTGCCGTGCTTACTCCAGCCTGGTCAGACCGGGTCACTTGAAAGTTTTAGCTAACCGTCTGCTGCTGACTGAATTCTGTAGGTGCGAGTTAATCACTCCTAGGACCAGACTGATGAGACATCCCATCTGTGTGTAATCGTGAGTGTGTGCTTTACATGGGCGTGTATGAAGAAGCCGCACAGGTGAAAGAGAGGGACGGGATGTACAGTATTTGCATTTACTGCACGCACAGTCGGTGAAGCCTACCTTTTCCTTCTTCCACGGCAAGATCAGATTGAGTACATAAGACTCTGATCGACTTCCGGCTTTTCGATTGGCCATGACCAAAAAACGTTTATGACGATTTTCTCGAGCCGTTGCGCACGGGCAACTCTGATTATCGTTTGCGAATTGAAGTTTCATTCCCCTCAGCGCATTCTCGTTCGTGATGGCCGCAGTGTCGCGTGGTTTCAATCGACGGCCTCGTTTTACGACTACGTGGTCGTTGTTAATGTCTTGCAATTTGACTCGCAACACTGAAATAGTGCAACATAGATTTTATGGGGTGAATACGAGCTGCGGTTTAGCTCACCGTATTCGGAACGGCAAAAATGGTCGAGAATGTTTTCATATGTTCCGACCTGATTGCACGACGGGCAAGACTGATTGGCTGAAATGTAAATGAAGTTCAATTTGGTTTTTATGCATGCCGCCTCCAGTCAAGGCCAAATGGGTGTCTCGCTGCCTATCAGGCTGTAATGGGATTAGGGATTACGGGTGATGGGCTTTTAGGAACGGAAAGCAGATTACGGTCCACATCAAAGGCCTCGCTTTCGCCGATTAAGCCGGAAGTTGACTATGGCTTAAGCCCGTGGCGCGAGATATAGGCCTAGGCGTCCTCCAATCTCGGACGGGTGCACTTTGCTCATAGCATAGAAAGTTTACTAGAGGATGCAGAACAGGTGTACTGTAAATGGGCAGTCCAATGGACACGTGCAAAGGGAATTTGGGCAGTCTGGGGGGGCGAGCTCGTAGGAGAGAAAATTATTTACAGAACTCGTCCTCAGAAGGCCAACTGGCGCAAGTTGGATTCATTATTCCGAGTGGCCAGGACCCACGCTGGCTTGTAGGTCCCCTCTTTATTAGGCATAACAATACGTCTCCATTCGAAAAAGGATGTGCAAACATTGGTTTCCCGACGGATGCCCGATGGTCACACCGAAAAATCATAATGACTTGACGCTCGGGGCGCTGTTTGCTTAGGACTGCCCATATGCGGAGTAACTGTCAATGCCACGAGTGCCCACTCGAGGCCGTCGACCCCCCGCGCCGCATTCAATGGCCGTGACCAAACCAACATAGCTCATCCTATCACGTCCAGAGGCAAGACAAGATGTACCTGCTCATGTACGTTTACCTACTTCCACAGGGGACAAGCTGCGATGCATGCTTGGTCGGAGAGATGCTGCAGCCTGTTTGACAGCTATCTGTGGTAGGGTAGCCAGACCCACTGTCCATCTACAACAGCGTGGACAGCACACTTCCCGATCGGTGTGGTCTCAGAGAATGTTGTTCTATCCAAAATCAGTGAGCCGACTAAAAAAACTTGCTATCCTGGCTTGGTAACGTTTCGCGGTGTCTGGTTTTGGATGGCGGGGTTGGATGAGTGTGAAGCGTGAAAAATAAGTCCGTTGTCTCGGAGACGGGGAAATGTGCAAACGTTGGAGGGGAGCCCGGCGGCCACCGCCACCACCGTCGCCACCCGTGGCTAAGTTTCTCCTAGATTTTTAGCCCTTGGCCGTATTTTCTACTCGGCGTGGGGTTGAAAGGGATTTTTTCCGGCCATTGCGTCGACTTAATTGAAAACGGTTGAAGGGCTCAAAGGGCGCCTGTTCCGCCTGCCCAGGGTTCCATAAGCTTAAAACGAAAGATGACAGACTGCCGCCGATCCGTGACACGCGGCGCGTTGCCTTGGTTGTTTGTGATCTCACTTGCACATCTCCTGGCCGTGATGACGGATTCTAAACGTCTCCCTTTTAAACACACCGCGCATTTTAGAACTTTTCGAAAACTAAGCCGACGTCGGGCGGCTCCTTAGATCAGAAAAGTTGATTGACGCGGGCCTGTTTATTAGCCGAGTCTGTGTCTGTGCTATTCGGTTCCAGGATGGGGCACGGTCCCATAACCATCATCGTCTTACCATGCAACATACACCCGACCGACCAGGAAACGGACAGCAGCCGGGTCAGCTTACAGACTGGCTCGTCTTTCAATAAAGCACTCCTTGATTACCTTGATAATTCTCTCGGGGCTGAATGCACATATCGTGATTGACGGGGAATTTGTTGCAGTTGAGCATTTCCGGCCACGGGAAGCCATACATCTCCATGCGTTTCTCGCATCCCGACTTGACCGCTTCGCACAGTGAGCGACACGGGTAGATGGCCCTCTCGAGACAGACTGGCGCGAAGAGCGAACACAGGAAGAGCTGAAACGACTGTACTGTGAGAGGGCCCAAACTTGGTCTGACCCGCACTCACCTGCGTGTCCGCGTGGCAATTGATTTGCAGCAGGGGCTTCCAGGGGGCCGCTTGGGAGACGGCCTCGTCCAAGGTCTCGTGCTCCAACAGGTTGGGCAGTCTCATTTGGGGATAATCGATACCGTAGCACAGACTGAAGTTGCGCGGTATGTCCACGCACGATGGCTGGTGTTGCATCCGTCCATTATTGAGCATGGCCCATGACTCGGACATGTACGGGTCAGCGGGTGCAGGCCAGCACCTGACCGACTGGGCGAGTATGAGCAGTGGCAAGAAGGCGACTGTTGGCAGAGTGACCATGGTCGTCACTTGTCTAGTTGTGGATGATGAACGGGGTGCTAATTGAGAGTTCGAGTAGCGAGGCTCTAAATCAATGTGCCACGGTTGGGAGCACTGGCGACTTACCGCCCGTCCGATTAACTCGCCTGAGCGAAATGAAAGGCTGGCGAAGGCGAAACGGGCCAAACGAGACGAGGGCGGCGAAAGGCAAAGGCGAAAAGACTGAGTGGGAAGAAAAGCCGTCAATCACGGGCGACGATGGGCGGCGGCTCGTTTTTATCAAAGCTTTTCAAAATTTAGCAGCCCGCTGTGTGAGCAATGAAGACAAACCCGTTCGCTTTTAAAAATCCCAAACCGCCGATGTCGATCAGGCGAGAAAAGCAGCGGGCCAGAAAGGGATAACACGAATGTTCGCTCCACCTCCCGTCAACGCCCACAGTGCCAACAATGGCGGCCACACGGCGCCGACTGCTGGCTCCCGTGCTGACCACGAGTGGCAGTGGGCGGGGCGCGCAGGACAAGTTTCAAGCCACGGCTATTTATAACTCAGTAGGCGCAGTGACCGATGGGCGCCTATGCCAAGCACACACACACACGTGTCCGTCGCTCGCATCCGTCTATCATATCTCACTTCAGGCGAACATTTAGGGATACTGTAAATGATAATACGCGTACGCCTACGAACACTTGGATCCTGCCGCACCCTTTGCGGGCGCGTCGGCTTGCAACAAGCTACTGGCTATTTATGGATGAGTTGCCGAAAGCAGACATATCAAAACAAGACACTCGACTTCCATTCTTCCAATACTAACACAAAAAGTTTTCGTTTCGCGGATCAAGTGGCGCACAAGAACAGTATGACTAGCTTTCTTGTTATTCAAGCTTTGAGCATTTCTGAGTACAGACCTTAGGCACGCAAGTTGCAATCTGACACTTTCTGAACTGAACCGCAACTTTTTTTCTGTCTGTCTGTCTAGTCGGGCCCTCTATCGCAAAGGACAGACATTGTTTGCAGCTGGTTGCTATTTGTGAGCGGCCAGCTGACCGATGCTCTTTTTTGGCTTTATGAGGCCCGCTTGACTTTTATGACATGGACGACTGATTGCTGTCACCATGCTTTATGATGCTATGTAAATCGAGTGTCATGCCAGATGCTTGTTCTGAAAATCCATTTATGGCGCGTCTTTATTGAGCAAGGGTTTATAATAGTAGTCATGCACCTGGCCGCTACTCGCAGCACGCGCAAGGACATTACCAGTCACAGATAGTCGGCACTTCGCATGCTATGCGTTGCACCCTGCTGCAGGAGGTCACGGTGTGCAGGACTCGAGCAGGCGCGATGTCGAACACTCGAAAATATGTGAGCGACTCACCAGAATAAAATGGGGTGACCGTTTTCCATTTGAGGTAGCGACAGAAAGAATAAACCGCGTTAATTACAGGAAACGTCAGTAGGGCTTACATCACGCCAATAGAGTCTAGCCTAGGGTCAGAGGTAAGGAACAAAGAAAGTTTTCCTTTCTGTGCCTCTACCAAATCCTGAGTTCTCATAACAACTATTATTTCTGGAATGAGATGTGCGTAGGTACTGTGCTGCCCGTAATGTGCCGCAGGGAGTGTCAAGGGCTTGCAGGAGGAAGCTTTCACGGACAGCCCGTCCACTGGAAATTTCAGAGAGCGGGCTCGAAGAACATGATTCATGGGTCCTGGCTTGATAGCACTTTGTTTCCTTCTATATGTATTATTTTCGATTGAGATGGAAAAGGGGAGCAATAAGTTACAGAAGCGACGTCATGCAGTGGCAACCAAACTCAGCTCAGTGCTAGCGCAACTGGACCAGCAAAAAGACCTATGACGAGACACAAGACAACACAGTACAGCTTGCGAGTGACGAGGCATTGGACACTTCACTTGCGAGTGACGAGGCATTGGACACAAGGGGCATCCTAGAGTATATGCGCCTACTGTATACCAGAGAAGACTATACTTTAGTCCGGAGGAGTTCAAGGAGGCTTTATTTCATGGATGGGAGGGTGTGGTACTGCCGAAGGACAGAATCATTGGAGAACGAACATATTTGTTCATGTTCATGTTTTACCACATCACCAAACGCTTATGCCGCACTCGAGGGTGAAGGGACACATTTTACACGAAATGATTTACCGGCTCGCGAGTCGAACACTCGCCCGTAACTGCGCACCTGGCGTGAGAGGCAGACGCCTAAGCCACCAGGCCACGACATGTTTTAGTTTTGTTCTAGAGAGGAGACAAATTCGTGTACCCTGACTGGGAGGGATGTGTTCGAGGCAGAGATATTGGAGGGTGGCATCTCCATGAAATACTACAGTATTGCATGTTGTATCAGCCTCGGGCACTTTACACTGAACAGGCCCCAGGCCCTCACTCTAACCGCATAATCCTTTTAGACGTCGTCCGAAGACGGTTCGTGCGCTCTTGGCGCTTTCGCAGAGATTTCTTGCTATCCAGCACGATGGATATGCTGCCCCTCAGCGTGATCGGATCGGTAGTATCGATCCTGTTTCTTATTGTGCTCATATCATGCGCCTGTTGCGGTAAACGGACTCGCAGCTGGGCGTCGGATCCTTATTTACCAGCTCCCATCTCCAGGTACGTACGCGTATTATTATATGATCTTATCTTATTCTGACCATGTTGTGAAGGAAACCTACAAAAAATATTGACAACTTGAACGCCTCAGTAACAGAGAAAATCGATCAAGAAAAGCAGTCGCATCGAGAGGTATCGGTTCAGCAAACATTGGCGCCAGTGACCGCCATCGAAATGTCCGTTATCATCCCCGACCCTAGTCCTGGCCGAAATGGAGTTGCGAAGAAGGAAAACCCCAAAACACCTGCGCCAGCAAATGTTGTGCCGTGCGACGATACGGCTTATCGCACGTTCGGATTGGATGTGGATGATCCTTTTCAATCGGAGAACACGTAAGTCCGTAAGTCTTATTGTTAGTTTTTGTAGACCTGCCAATCCAACACGGAACTAAGAGGCCACTTAGAAGACACTAGCCACTTAGAAGACACCACAAGGCGCTAGAAAGCATCAGTGCAAATCAAGAACGTCAGGATTGGCCAATCAATATCTACTCGTACATTTTTTTGTCGTGGGCTCTCCCACGGTCCTTTGTTCAGACCTGCAGTATTGCATGGTCAGCAGTGGTGGTGGATGTGAGTCTTTAGGGTGTAAGTAGGACACCCACGCGCAGTGGGAGTGTGAGGCCGACCAACCTGTGCAGTAGGGCAACTTGGATTGCGAGTTAATATTGCTATAGGTTCACTGGCTGGAGTTTTCGTTTTCCACTGGCCATATCCCCTCATCACCCTGGCACCTATGGTATCTCACGTCAGCGTTTTCTAGTCGTCGTATTTACGATGTGCCGTACAAGGGGCCCGACGGTAAAATGGCAGTCAAGAAAAGCCTGCGAGAGTTCGTTCTAACTTTTTTGGTTACGACTTTTGATTGAATGAGCTTATTTTCAGTTGGAACATGCTGAATGAGAAAGCATCAGTCTCGCACAACACATCCTTGGAGAAAGAATGGAGTTTGGATTCCATCACTGTCAACGCCTGAGCTATGTATTCTTGGACAGTGGTACATTCCCGCTTTTTGATCTCGATTATACTACTGTACTGTACTAGTCTGCTGTTGTGCTCAATACGGAACGCTCCCAAGATGAAAAGTAAACGAGCCAATCTATCAATTGTTTCTACGATTTCAGACATCCCTTTGATCAACCCACTAAATTTCCTCAACAAGAATTAGGCACCAAAAAACCATCTATTGATACGAATTCGCCTTATGCTTGGGCAAAAAGGAAAATTCTGGTTCAACTGGTCCTAAAATCATTTCAGTAATTTTTATCCAATCTGCGCAATTATTGCTAGCCATCAACGTTTCTAAATCATCTCTTCCAACGAAGGCTGGTGGTCTTTCATTGATCTTTTGCGGCACACGTTCCAAAATTCCCACCGGTATGTAACGATGCAGAAAAGACAACCATTCCAGCAGAAATCGCCGAGTATTATTGACTCCTTGCTGATCACTGCCCCAATGCTGCAGTCCGTAATTGACGTATTTCTTCAATATATCCAATCGTTCCCCAGAAGAGATATCCCAATGACGACGTTCCTTGATCTCGGTGAATATCCACGGCTTGATCAAAGCACCACGCGCGATCATGATACCCACAGTTCCAGGACCCTGCTCCGTCATTGTGGCCTCCGATAATTCGTTCAGACGCTGATAGTAGTCTTCGTAGGACAGCACATCGCCGCAGCCGAAAATGGGCAACGGGGAAGCAGCTTTGGCGCACTGTGCGATGTACGGCCAATCCGGAGACTTCGTGTAACGTTGTTCACGCGATCGCCCGTGCACAGTGTACAACGATACGCCCATGTCGGACAACTTGGGGGCGATCACATGGGCTATGCTCTTGTTCTCGTAGTATCCTGAAAACCAAGAACATGAGGTCTGACGATGGTACGATAATTTTAGCCGCATCTGGAGCACAAGACAAGAGAATTGTCGAAGCCTTGGAGATGGGGGGGCGGCAATATGCGCTACCTGCCATAGATCATACTCCTCGAATAACCCCTTCTAGACACAAGATTGCACGAGCAGAGCATTTGTCCCCAGGGCCATAGTGGTACATGTGCGTATAGGTACACTATACGTGCCTAAGTTAGTTTATGTCTGCCCCAGTAAGTGCGCTCCTGCTGCTTTGGGTCGCAGCAAAGCTTGAAATTGTGAACTTGAACTTGGAAGTAGGTAAAATGTAGGCAAAAGATTCAGGAGTTCATGGCTTTCTGTTAAATTTTGAATGGAGAGGTCTATTTACAGAAAGTCCAACTCGCTCTGATCTCATCGTCAGTGTTAATTTGACCTTGGATAATGAGTAGCGTTCGTTCCGGATCACTTTTTCCGGATCGGGATCGGGATTTTCAGAGTGTTTTTTTCACTTTTAGTTCGGTGTAAGTAACCTACCACCCACCCCAAGAAGCCAGCAAATGTAGACCCAAAAACTTTTTTTTTCACAGTATTTATAATTGCATTCAAAATGAGGGAATCAGAAAAGGGGAGAATCAGTCACCGATTAGCAAACAAATCTCCTCCTTCCTCTTTACCAGTTCAATCATCCGCCACAGTTTCACAAGCTTCCCCTTCTGGAACACTCCCTTCCCCTTCTTCACACATCTCCACAACATTCAATCCCGGCCATTTTTTATCGGGATCGAAAAACCCGAACAAACGCCATTAATGAGCCCAGTCTGTAAGACCGCTAAAGCAGACCCCTCGACCCCTTGAATAAGCCCCATTAAAAAGATTCATCCCCAGCCCTCCTCTTTGATGATTGATCATAGGTAGTTCCAAAGCAACTCTCCAAAAGGTGAGGACCCTCAAGAATTCGTAGTTTCATCCCAGCATCGACTGGTCCACCGATCCGGCCTAACCGATCCGCCCATCCGAGAGGTATATATCGGTTCCTGATCCGATCCGACTGCTGGATCGGCCGGATCGGTAACTAAAATTTTTTCCGCTTTATCTGCTTGAAAATGATAGCGTGGCATGCTATGATAAGAAAGTCCCGTTTCTTTCTCTCAAATCAGCATTTAATCCCACTTTTAGGCGCTGATTAGCTCTCTTGTGTCATCTGGGATGGTCTGACAGAAAGTGACAGCGAGGAAGCAGAGGAGGCTGGTGAGGACTCGCTGCCAAACATGTACCCACCAATCTTTAATGTTTTGAAGCGGATCGGATCAAGATCGGGCCGATCCAGACCCTGGATCGGATCAGAATCTGGATCCAGGCCGAGGGTCGGATCAGTCGCTGCTTCATCCCTTATGTCAGTCTAGCAAGCCACATACCTGTACGCATTTTTACGGTAAGAGCTACATTTTCGGGCATGACTCGCCGCATGCATCGCAAAATTTGTTCGACTCGATTCTGTCTCGTCATTAGCGAGCATCCGGCACCCTTATCACACACCAAGTCGATCGGGCATCCCATATTAACATCGATGAAATCGATTTCGAGTTGGTCCGTCAGAAGTTGAGCGCAATTAGTCATGATGTCGGGATAATTGCCGCAAACTTGCACACCGAAAATCTTTTCGCTCGGATGACGATTGACTAAAGCCCATTCAGATGCTCGCCCTTGTAATAATTCGAAAGCCATCGCCATTTCACCGCACGTAATATCGGCCCCGAATTCGGTGCAGACACGGCGAAATGGGAGATTGCCGACCGTGGTCAATGGAGCCAAGTATAATAGACCACCCCAATCCAATCGTGGAGGAGCACGTTTTTCCGCTCCAAAAGCTAAATCGACAGTGCCAACGTCGCCTGTTCCATTCGAATCCGTCTCCGGAACTGGATTTTTAGGTAATCTAGCCGACTTCGAGTTATCGGAAACAATTTGAAGACTCCGCTTGAAATCGTATTGATGTCGTCGTAATTTGTTCTGAACTTCCTTGTCCAACTTATTCAGCTCTTGGCCTCGTTTTGTACCCATGGACGATGCCATTTCAGGATTCTCCAGATTCTTCCATTCCTTCGTATCCGCGTGCGCACTAGCGAATCGACACGAGAAACCATAAAAGCACTTGCCAAACGCATCGTAATTCGGACACTGGTCAGCAATATCGGCTGGTTTCGATTGCCAGAATTGCTCCAAGTCATGACTATATCGACAGCTATCGCCAAACGGGCATACTCGACCGTCCATTATCGCCGGGCACAATCGCTCCTGATCTTTTAGACGTTGAGGACGCGGACGTTTCTTATTTTGACCACGAAATTTTTTCCTTTCCTCTTTTTTTCGTTTTGGTTTTTCGGAAGAATCTCCTTGTTCGGTGGCATTCGGTTTTTCTTTCCTTTCATCGTTGCTATGGACATTGTCATCGTTTTCTTTTTTGCCGCTTTTTATCTCACCGGATTGCGGCAGGATGTCACTTTGCTTATCGTCTTTCGGAACCGAATCAACCTTCGGAAAATGGCGTAAATATTCGGCTTTAATCGGTGCTACACCTGGCATCCACATCGCTGATACCGAAAATTGGCGAGAAATTCAATTATTCCTGTTTGTTAACAAATGGCAAAATAGACGAGAAGAAAGGCTCTTGCATAAAAAAGGAGACCGCTTACAGAATGACAGCGCACACAGATTCTGATCTGCAGGTACATATGCAGTTTAGTGCATCATAACTAACGCACAAACGTTTGTCATTTGTGCACAATGTTGTACTTTTGCCTTTTGTCTCGCAATCAGCCCGGCCAGCATAGAATAGACGCGTTTTCTCGACTATCGTTGCAATAAGCGAAAAACTTCTCTCGACATTTCCATTCGCGCGTGCTGTAACTGTTTGTTGAGGGAACGTCTGTCGGTGCTTCGCATTCTAAAACCGCATTAGGTACGCAAGTGCTTATGAAGACTTGTGCGAGTAAAAACGCATTCTGCCATCATGACCTTGCTTTGCACTTATCGCATTTTTCCTGACGTACCCTTTTCTCTAATCGTAATTGGTGCACCTTGACCTGAAACTTACTTTTACCAAACTACGTGTCCTTAGCAGCATGCGCGCCGATGTCGGCATACTGTAGTAAGTACTGGGCATTAGTTCAATTATGTGATAGACATTTGGTTCCAATACGCTTTCTTTGGTCGAGAAGTGAAAGATCTTTCGCAAATCTGCCCTTAGCTTCACAACAATGGATTATTTCAAGCGTATTCCAACCCATATGGATTTCGAAGGCCAGCGCAAAGCGGAACGAATTTTCCAAGTGGTAATTCTAGCTCATGCCATCGTTGGGTTCATCATTGGATATGCCGGTCAACGATTTTCGTGGACGGTCTATACGATATTGTTCGGGTTTATCTTGTCTTGTGCGATCGTCTTACCACCATGGCCTTTTTTCCGTCGACATCCGTTGCAGTGGCAGAAAGTATCGGGTGGTGATTCCGACAAACAACCGGCCAGCAGCGGCGCCGGCAAAGGCGGTGCGACCAAGAAAAAGAAATAAAATTGGGTTCGTCAAAACGCATGATTTTAATAATAGGTTGTACCGCGGGATCTTTCGCTCTAGTGGGATTTATTGTTAATTTTGGTTTCTTCGAATTTGGTCTTTTCTTATGAACTGCGCGTTTTGTGAACAAGGTTTCTTCACTCCACTCGAAAGGCAATGATACACTGCAGTCAGATGCTACTCTACCCAAACTTACGCAATTCGTAAACTACGAATCACGCTAATACCCATTTACTAGGCATTCGTGCGCCGAGGCAATCACAACTTCTTCTCTTTGTAGTTCTCGTCGGGTGTTTCCATTTGATCGCCGCCGAAGACGTTATATTTACGTAAACGATCGAAAAGAAATGCCTGAAAACATACAAAGGTGTGCACCAGCCCAAAAAATGCGAATTGTAATCCTACATTGTACAATGTGCCCGAGATGATTGTCAAGTTGGTTAGTGCAACCGCGCCTATCCAACGGTTGGCCACGTAACCAAGTATGAATGCTGCGGTGACTGCTCGATCAATCGTTAATTGTTTCTTGTTGTAACGAAGACGATAACATCGATCTTTCAGCCCTTCTTCATCGACCTTTTTCGCATTGATGAATGCATATTCCATAAGTGGAGTTGCAAGCAGCCCTAAACACCAAAGCTGAGTCACATCTTCGCGTGCTATTTGTGACAGACTGCTACGATCGGCATCAGATCCGTGCAAGCCTTCGAATAGTACCGTACATCGGAATATAGTTACTGTAAGCAGCACAGGCTAGACGATAAGCCTGCTGCTGCCGTACAGTCTATCAGCAGTACTGTGTTGGCATCGATACAGATTGTCCAGAAACAGGTAACTATTTGGCCTGCGCTGGTGATGTTGCTGCACAGTACTGCGCATAGGCCACTGCGTGGATTGAATGCCAATGCACAATACTTTGCTGCACATCGGTAGGTCCATCTAGTTTGCACAGCCAAATTAGTTTTCCGAGTTTGCAAATCGGTACTTTTGCACTTTGTCCCCACAATAGGCTTAGGCTTAGGCTGGATAGGCTGGACTTAGGCTTAGTCTTAGGCTTAGGCTAGGATGGACTGGATTTCAGAGATTGGGGGACAAACTGCAAAAGCGCATGCAAATCTAATCATGAATCATATCCAGACTTGGATACGAGGCCAAAACTTGCCTTACTTACCAATAATCATTCCCCGTCTTCCACAAATGCCAATGCGATGATGCAGTTTCTTTTTTGCCAATTTTCCGTTTTTTCGAATCAGAGGAACCAATGGAGCAACGAGAAATCCACCAATAAGCGAACCAACTTCAAAATTTTTGAAAGCGATGTGAATTCCCAATTCGGCGGCCGGATAAAGGATTTCTCGCATATCCTCCTCAGTCATAAATTTCCTACCAGGAAACTGCGTGAAATTCCATAACCAATTCTCATCCATTGTTGCAAGAAATTTCAAAGAGAATTCACTGATTCCTTGGCAGCCACACAAGAAAACGACAAAAACTTCACAAGAGCGTACAGTAAGACGCGAAAAACAGAAATCACAAGCTGACACAAGTTACGATTAGCTGCGACAAGCACGTGGGCATTTTGCCGCCAATTCAAATTCTACCAGCTGACACAGCAGTAAAGCAACATTGATTTCATGCATCGCCTGTCTCTGACCGATGAAAGAAAAAAGGTTTGTAAGGGGTCGCGAGGAACATTATCGAAGGAAAGAACAAAAGTAACTGCGTGGACCGGGAGTCGAACCCGGATCGATTGCTTGGAAGGCAACCATGCTAACCGCTACACCATCCACGCGCTTATGATCGAGTCGGATCCACCCTTTTTGAATCTTGGGAGTAAGTTGATCTCAAAATTAAACTGCACGTTTGAAAACTGTGAGGGGGATGTACCGCCAGACGTACAGGCCGGACTCCAAGAAAGGACCCTGCGGGACGCGGGTTCCCACTATAGCAAAAAAGACCCCACCAAATTTCGTGCATGTTTGGCCACATGTGCTGTATCGATCAGACCTAACGTGACTTGATACAGTTGGCCAGAGTCTTCATACAAAGCTCATGTTTACGTCCATTGGACTTGAGGGCTAGGCGTGAAGTATTCGGCCTACCTAATGACCAATCTGACACCTCTGCATTGTGATTGTATTTCAACAAGGATCCAGGGGATAACAAGCTATGCATACCGCACTGCACAGTTGTCGGAAAGCACCAGCTGGTACGGCAGAGAAAGATACTTTTCCTTGATACACCCCTTGAAAGCTAACACGTGATCGAGACTCGATCACCTTGGTTCTTATTGTCGTCAGATTGATGTTCGGTGGCTGGAATAGCCTACGGGAAGTTGGATACAGGTCTGCAGCGTCTGCCATCGACCCATAAGGTAAGACATTGATTTCGGGCTGCAGCGATTCGAATCTTTTGTTCCATACTCTTAGAATCGCTGCTACAGTAGCAGGAGAAATGCTATTTTCAGAGCAGCACACGCGCAGAACTAGAAATAGTGTGTCCCGACTGACCGCTTGAAATCTGAAACAAAAAAGGGGAACAACTTTTCGGAAGCTACTTGAGTACTAACAATAAGCAGTTGATGTGTACTTGAGGTCTTCTCTTTGGGCCAGCAAGAATGTCTACTGTGCTCGTACAATATACTTACTGTAGCTGTCGGCTCGAAACGGCTAGTCTGCATGCTGAATACTTTACTTTACTAGCGCGATCATCGTCAAGTACTCGCGAATCTGCTGTAATGCGTCTTTTCCACTTCTTGACTTAGGCTCTCAATTCATCACCTTGTTCTGTACAGATCGACCGTCCATCACCACATGCGCCAGGTGTCAGGTTTTAGGCCAGCCGCCGGCACGTTATAATGCTGAGAGCTGTAATACTGCGTATCCAGCAGATTTACAGTATGTATCAGACAGCGAATCTCTGGTCTGAGGGCCAAGCGGACACGCCCGGGAGGCGCGGGGTCGTCCAGCCAAACGCCCCTATTTGGTCACAATTCGTGGGAGGTGGAGTATGCCATAACGGGCAATCGCCTTGCACATCCGATCAGTCACCAGAAAATTTTGAAGCGATAAACGCTGCACGCGCTCAAGACGGCATGGTGCGAGGTCAGATGGTAGACATAGATATGTACAGTACAGTACACCAGTGTCAGAACATCCAAGACAAAACCCTCATTCATTCATGTGACGCCTCGAAACGGGAGAACAATATGATCCCATGCTGATGGCAATTTCCTGCGCAAGAACGCAGCAAAACAAAGTTTGATGGTTGATATACTGACACAGATGTTAAAAAAATGTATAACTAACACGCCTTATTTGGGGAAGAAATTTGACGGAGACTGCTAATGCTAAATGTCATTGAGGAGAATTCTTACAATTAGTATTCACTTGCAAAACAATGTCCTTGGCCAAACTTTGATTCTAGTTTTGAACTACACTATTATGGTATCAAATGCTCGAATTGTGCTGTTCAACGAATGAAGCTGCTATGAAAAATGCAATTACATCGTACTGATCCCAATACCAAAAGGTATCAAGTCCATACCGATACTGATAAATGATGACACAAGGATAGCACTGACGCAAATGTGGCAGAGTGCCGTACCAAAGAAGCCACTGACGATGAGGCAAATCTTGCGCGCCCTTCTAATTACAATTCCCAAGAATAAAAATAACCCAAATCAAAACAAAATAACGATAACCCAAATGACTAAGCGCGTCGTTATTAGCGACACTACTGGTATGTGCCGCTAGTATTTCATTCAAAAATTCTAAAACTCACGCTATCATCCATCACAGCTCAACTGTCCAAGGTACGTAAGTGCCCAATTTCGGCTCTGCCACCTTCAAAACAACCAAAATTTATTAAAAAATGCACAAAACCGCACCTTACCATGTCAGATAGCTGATCCCTGCAGGCGAGGCGAACACGTTCGGGCGATGCGGGGCTGTCCAACCTAAATGCCCCTTTTAGGCCACAGTCCTCGCGCGCAGCTTTTATGGCATCCTTGATGGCGAAGAAAGCTGATGAGCCGAGGAAAAGAGGTGGCTCACCAACACCCTGAAATTGAAGGCTCAGATTCATGCATCAATAGCAGACCAGACTGCTGACCTTTGATGAAAAGATGGCCTTCTTGTTGGACGACCCCTTCAGCAGCTTGACGTTGAACTGCCTGGGAATGTCGTCCGCCGATGGAATCTTGTACGTGCTAGGGCCACGGGTGTACACTACTCCACCAGGGGATACCAGCAGTTCTTCCATCGTGAATAGGCCATACCCCTGAAAAGAGCACAGCTGTTTATTTTCTGTTTGCCTAAACTGGTCCATCAAAGAAGGATGGTGTCAGAGATGGAAGAGACAGACTAATTTAACAGATGCAACTTGTTGACGGGCTATCAAGGTCACACGTACCTGAATAAAGGCCCCTTCGATCTGACCAATATCCACCGCCGGGTTTAAACTGTCCCCAACATCCATGACGATATCCGTGCGCTTCACCTGAAACAAGCCATGTCTGTAGGCCAGCAAATGAGACCTGGCCACTGACTCACCCGATGATCGCCCGTCAAGCAATCAATTTCAACCTCCGTGCATGCGGTGCCATACACGTAGTACCGGTAAGGCTCTCCTTTTCCGACCCTTATGTCAAAAGGCTGCACGTCCGACCTGCAAACCAGGACTGCATTACCCTTGACCACGACCGCCCTCCATTGTACTTGTAGAATCCAGTAGTAGACAAGCTGATCCGCTGCTGATAGGCTGCCTCGATCCACGCTTCCCATGCGCCCTTTGGATCAGCGGCCACAACTGGCTCGAGTCGTTGTTTCAGAGTTTGACACGCGTCCAAAATAGCCATGCCATTCAAGTCGGACGTGATGCTGCCTCCTGAGGTGGTTGCATTGGGCACTTTGTCAGTCGAAGTGTGATTAATCGTGATTTTGGACGGCGGTATTTCCAGCACGCGGCTTGCTATCTACAGGAAAAAAGAAGTCCCCACAGGTCATGGCACTAAATAAGATAATGGGGTCTCCTATAATATGGCGCCTTCTTACCTGCACCATTTTCGTATGGAGTCCCTGTCCCATTTCCATTCCACCGTGCGATATCAGCACGGAACCATCTCTGTAAATATGCACCAGGGCACCAGCCTGAAAAGACTTTGACTGTCAGAATCTTAACGCAAGTATATCCATGAACTTTGTCACCTGGTTCAGACAAGCCAAACCGTACGTACAACCTAGCTTCGTCGGAATCATTGCGATCCCTCGTTTGGTCCAACGGTGTGTTCTGAAATGCCACTGGTTAGACAAATCTGCAACAGAGATTGCGATATGAGAGTACTTGTTCCAGTTGTCCACTTCTTTCCGACGGTTCCAAAAATTACTCAATTCAGCGCATTCATTCCAACATCGTCTGGCGTTACATTGCTCCAACTTCTGATCCCACGGAGTCAAATCGCCTTCTTCATACATGTTAATTTCGCGGAGCTGTAACCGGATACAGTAAATAGGACTCTGCGTCGAGGTACTCGAAATGGGCTCACAGTAATTAATACTATCAGCTTCAAAACATGCATGTACCGACGTTTGGGTTTGGGTGATGCAATTAATGTGCGGGGACTTTTAGGATCTCTTATATGCCTGTCTTATGTTTCCTTGTCACCAATTCCTATTATTTTTTCCTTCCTGGGTCCCTCTATCCTGCGTTTCAATTTTATATCGCTGCACACATTTTCAATTGCATTAATAACAAATACAATTAAAAATGTCTGCTTTCGAGAAAAAGGCGAACATAAAAATTTTTTCTAGCGCATTTTATTTTCTTTTTAGCTATACCCGGATTTTGCTGTTTAGGGCCTGGTTTCTTTTTAATCGGATGTACCTAATGCTAGATCTCGAATTTATTCCCACTCACCTTCTCTGGCTCGATCCCAGAAGTATAAGCCGCGTCTACTATGCAGCTCTCCATCAGAAACATGCCCTGAGGTCCACCGAATCCTCTGAACGCTGTACTGGACATCCAATTCGTCTTGCACATCCGACCAATAACAGAAAAATTTGGGAAGCGATACACATTGGGGACGCTCAAGATGGCATGTTGCAGGACCTAATGATGAGTAAAGGGGTGCATATACAGTACATATACATGAATAGAGATCTCTAATCTTACCCCAGCAGACAGGTCGTATGAATAACCGCAGTTGCTGAACATCTTCATGTCGAATGCCTGGAACGTGCCTGCATTGTCCATTCCCAGTCTGTATCGTCCCAGGAAAGGGTGCCTGGTGCCAGTCATGGTCATGTCTTCGTAACGTTCCAAACTGACTCGAATTGGACGACGAAGCCTGCCAAGAAAACCACGGGTCAGATGCAGACACCATCCTGTTCAGTACCTTCTAGGTACTTGTAAGCAGCCACAGCAGAAGGCAGGGCGATGATCAAAGGGGCCATTTCTTTGCCACCAAATCCACCACCGATGCGTTTGACTGTCGCTGTGACTTTGTTCGACGGAATACCAAGGACCTTGCTGACTTGTGTCTGAACACCATTCACGCACTGAGTGGTGCTGATTATTTCTATCTCATCATCTTCGCCAGGAATCGCAATGCAAGCATTTGTCTCCATGTAGAAATGTTCCTGTCCTCCAACGCGCACTTCGCCCTCGACCATGCGATCGCAGACGGCATGGCTGCTTCCGGTCTGCAGAACCATGGGACTGCCCAGATATGAGTCATTTTTGATAGCGTCCTTGAAATATGTTTAGTGAATCCATGCATTGTGATGTAGTCTTTTCGCTTACTTCAATTGAAACAACAATCGGAAGGTCCTCATACTCCACTTTCACAAGTTGAGCTGCCTTTCTGGCAGTTTCGGCATCCTTGGCGACGACACCAGCAATGACTTGGCCGAAGTGAAAGACCTGACCATAAAAAATGCCAGCAATAGATATTTATAAGAGCACAACTCGTGTGAGTACATTCTTCCAGCTGAGGGCCCAGATTGCGAGACAGGCATAGGGATAAATATCTCAGTGACAGGAAAGCGGTTCGTCCAGTATGCAGCCCCATCGGTAAACGGCATGAACGATCATGTGTGAATGGTGAACCTGGTCCGAGGAACAAGGTGGCTGAACGCCACCGCAGATTAGGAGGGCTGCAGGCTGCAGGACACATTAGGAATGCTTGCGAGAAGATTGCAGAATATGATGGATCCCTTTGATGAGATTTGTATAGCTACTGTACGTATGGATGCTTTGTTACTATATAGTCGCATTAAGGCTGAAAACAATCGAAAAACATGAATACGGGCCTTGCATGTTGAACCAGCTCCAGTTTTTCTATGTTGTTACACATCTGATGATGTTACACATAACATCATCAGATTAGCTTCAGTCAGATCTTATCGTTAGTCGGTAGTCTCGCGTACAGTGCCTACGAGTATCTCTGTGTACATCAGCATGTGCTACTTAGAAGTGTTCAATGACTACGACCAAGATATTTAACTTGAAAACTATTGTGCTGCCAAGATTCAAAAAATTAATATTGCATAAAAATAGATGAAAACCTGCAAATATATGCATACATAATTTCAAGCGCTTAGGAATAATCTTCAAAACGATCAGCTGGTAACACCGTCGCTAAAGCTCAATCACATACGCCAATTGGAAAGTGTGCACAAAGGAATGACTGATAGAAACTGTTGCGAGTACAAATGCAGGACAGTCGGAAAGTAACCTCATGTTGTGTCTAAATTCCAACATCTATACAGCACTAATCAGATAATGCGATGAGCTCATTCATGGAGCCGCGCAATTTGAAAAAGATATGCATTGTCGCTCATGGTCTCGCTCACTCAGAAACGTCTGCATTCCTTCTCGAATGCGGCCTGAGTGAAAAACAGCTACTTAATGCGAACAGATATGAAGTGGCTTCTTGCAAGATCATTCTAATCCTCACTCATCGAGCGAGAAATTAGTGACTACGAAAAAGCTGTCAAACACACTAGCACCCACCTCGCTGGAAGCAAATACAACCTGGTCGTTCTCGATGCTGTAAATATTGGACCCATTCTCTGGCACATCTCGGTGAGTCACGACGTCCACAACACCAGGCACAGAAAACGCTGCTTTCACGTCGATGTTCTTGATAAGGGCATGGGCTCTTTCACTGAGCACAAATGCCATGTGCAAGGCATCTAAAAAGGGTCACAACAGAGACAGTTCTTGTTGGAGGGGCACACTCAGTCACAAGAATTCTTTCCTGCAACAAGTATGTCATCGCAATATAGAGCTTCTCCAGTCGTGTGCTTATCCCCCGACAAGTGCATGAGGGGTCGCCCCACTGGATCCTGGAATGCAGCGGACCCAGGCGGGATGTCCTGGAATAGAAGACATCACATTCTGTTGTGATTCCCAGGTAATACCAACATACCCGATAGATCTGTATAGCTCTCAATGGGCCATCGATTTTCAGACTGTCCTCTGCCGTCGTATCCTGAAATCAAGCACAATTTCTACTCAAGCAGGGCTCGGACTCGGTAGTCCCAAATGTGTCGTCTCACCCCGTCCAGGAGTCTTTTGATGCTGTGGAAGAACTTGAAAAAAAATGATAAGCACAAAGTCTGGCGATACTTTTCCATGCCACCAGGGGCTCCAGGCGTCAGAGCAATGTCGTCAAGGAGGAGTCTGCTCAATTTAATAGAAACAGCTCGAGATTAGAGCACGGCTGCGCAAAACTCACCTCAGCCCAGTATTCAGCAGCTCCTCGTTCCAGTCTCTCCCTTTCAACTGATCCATCGTCTTCTTGGCCATAAAAGTCGTCGGAGCCACTCCGCCGAAGGTGAGGCGAATGTTCTTCACAATCCTGGACCCCTCTCCCACTTGCACGTACATGCCCGCATTCACGATGGCAGTGCCGTCCTCGCGACGCTGGGCTTGTTTGTAGCCGAAGAAATACTCGTTCTGGACGAAGAGAATGGTCACAAAACGGTCGTCCGAACACGCCCTGTTGTACCTGCTTAGTGAAAGGCAACTCTATTTGAATCACAACTTCGTCCGCTTTGACAGCAGTCTCTTTTCGAGCAGGGAAGAAGTCGCCGTCAATGTCGATGTACCGCTGACCATGCTTCTCCGATTCGACCAAGACCTTGGCTCCGTTGGCCGCCACGAACAAGGTGTTCAAGTCAGATGTTGGTCGTGGTGTCATAAGATTACCACCCAATGTCTAAAAAAGGGCATCAAAAAGAGCATCACTCTATCAGCCAGATGAATGTGCGCTTACTGCCATATTTCGAATGTGATTGCCAGCAAACCAGTGCAGCATTGAATGCACTGCTCGGAACATCCTCGCTTTCTCTTCTGCAAGGCACAAGTTTCAGGGTGTCTCTGGCCTAATCCAATCAGTGTACCTGGAAGTGTTGCAATGGACTTTCCCAGAAATTTTTGCAGCTCTGTCATGGTGACGCAGGATCCGAGAACGAGTCCATGTTCACTGACGGTGATCTTCTTGAGCTCGTTTATTCCCGTCGAGTCAATCAGAACTCCATAGTCGACCGCACGCAAGTTCATTTCTACCCCTAAAACGATTGGTCAGCGTAGATTATACCAAATCATCAAAGTACACCAACCAAGGTTCGTATAGCCTTGCACAATTTTTGCGTCCGGCTGTGCCGCTTTCAGGTGAAGGAGCTGCTTCAAAGTGGTCGGGCGATACCAAGTTGAGGCATCGTGTTTGATTGCCAGCGTTTCTTGGTCATATCGATGCACCTGGACAGGATAGTGTACGTAGTCATACTGGCACGAACTGGGGCCTTCTCTACAGACCTGTAGTTCGGATGGAAAGATAGGCTCTTGACTGGGATCATATGCTTGCAAGTCGGTAAAGTCGTTGAGGCTCAGCTGAAGGCGACTAAAAATTAGAAAAAGTTAGAAAGTCAAGCAGAACTCCTCACTTTGTCCCCGTTTGCGCATTGTCCGTCAGCGTTGTTTTTGCAGCAGGCATCCCCCTTGCCGCAAAATGTGTAATAGGCCTCGAGTATTGGTCGGTATCCAGTACAGCGACAAAGGTTCCCTGAAATGGGCAAAACATTTGGTTCCTTCTTGATAGGGTAAGTCACTGCGTACTGGCTTGCCTAATCAGGTAATACGGTATAGAGCAAGCCAGTACGGTTGGGTATGGTAATACTTAATTCTGCGTTTGCCTTACCTTGCAGTGACTCCTCCACTTGCTGCGTCGTTGGATTTGGATTCTCCCTCAGCAACGTATACATCGCTATGACGAACCCGGGACTGCAGAATCCACACTGCGTTCCATGCCCCTTGCTCAGCCGCTCCTAAAGTTTCGAGATACTGCATTGTGCTATATGGGCCCACGCATTTCTTAGATAAGCAAGACAGTGTATGATCCACCAAGATATTGCAGAGGCACTGACTTGCAGTGTTGATCCTGTGACAGTAGGTCCCGCACACTTACCTGAACTGGATGTAGCTTACCACGAATCGATCCGATGCCTTCGATTGTGGTCACATGACGGCCGTGAATGCGCCCGATTGGTGTCAAGCATGCGTACACTGTGTAATGCCTAGACGATGCCAATGTGCACTTGACAGCAGGGACCAATGTCCTTAGGATAGTTACCTGATTTGGTCGCTTTTAGTGTGGTCCATCTCCGAAACCATGACAGTGCACGCACCGCAGCCTCCTTGATTGCATCCTAGCTTTGTCCCCACCAGACGGACTATAAAAACGGCATCGTTGGTTTTCTCTTTGAAAAAGTGGCCTGACTAGTCCATTAGTGACCTCACTCGTTTTGTTTTAACTCAAGGACCGCAGATTCTGAATACTGTCCCAGCGTGCTATCTACTGTATTGTGCCAGCTAGACTATCAAAACTGTGACAGATCGCGTATCAGTGAGTACAAGAGGACCATAGTGTTGGCCACCTGAAATAATTCCACCACTTATCCAAGAGTCCCTGGTGCGAATCCTGCTCAAGGCTCAAGTCTTTGTATATGCCTCTTTCTTGGGCATCTACGAGCATTTTGCAAGGCTGAAGGCGGTTTCACATTGGCAGGCCCAACCGAGCCAGCCGAGCCATCTCAGCCGAGCTGGCAGCCGACCGCAGCCGAGGATTCGACGCTTTGTTCAAATTGACTTTGCGGTTGTTGCGGCTTGCGCTTGGCGCGGCTGCGGCTGGTGCGGTTTGCGGCTGATGTGGCCAGCGTGTGCTGCATTCACACGACTTGCAGCTCGTGCGGTTGGCTCGACTAGGCTTGCGGTTGGTGAAGTTGAAAAACTTCGACTTTTCCGACCGCACTGGCCTCAACTTGCCATGGCTGATGTGGCTTTTACGGTCGACCGACGAAATTGCTCAATGTGTGATTGCTGCGGTTGTGTGGTTGCTGCGTTGTGTGGCTGTGCGAGTGTGTGGTTGCTGCGGTTTGCTCGGTTTGCTCGGCATCCGCAACAAACCGCAGCCAATGTGAGCCCTCCTTTACTGTGTACCGTACTGTGCACGTGATTTGTCAGCCAAGGTCACGGCAGCAAGTCATAATGGTTGCTATACAAGCAAACTTTTGCTGCTGTCAGTACAAAATATGCGCTACACAGTTTTATCGGGGAAGGGTAGAAAAGCAACGCTGTCAACTGCTCCATAAATGCGCAATGCTGCTCAGGAAGGAGGGGACCAAATGTTCATGTTCATGTTCATGTTTTACCACATCACCAAACGCTTATACGCACTCGAGGGTGAAGGGACACATTTTACACGAAATGATTTACCGGCCCGCGAGTCGAACACTCGCCCGTAACTGCGCACCTGGCGTGAGAGGCAGACGCCTAATACAGGTCTAGCCGTAGTAGGAAGAACCGTCCTTGCCCCGTTCTATCTCATATTTTTCACTTTCACACTTACGTTTTTCCCTGAGATACATGGCCAGACTCATTCGAGGATCCGTTCGTCCATCCTCTACCTGAAACTTTGTGATTTTAGAACTCCACCAAGAAACCTTCAAAAAATATACCTTTTTTCCGTTTACAAAAAAGACCAGCCGATTTTTTGCATTGTTCATGGCTAAGAACGGCGTTTGCTTGGGCTTTAGAAACGTAAACAGCTGTAAGCAGCGTAGGGAGGCAGGTATACTACCTGCACTAGTCTCTGCCTGGCTGGTGCCCATAAACGTTCTTTTGGCGCCCAGATGGATACTAGTTTCCCAGCACAGTTGACATTCTTATCTCACTTACGAGTTAGCTCGCTGGCTGTGTCACGCGACAAGGGTACTCTATCTTTGCTCATGAGAGTCGAACAACAAAATACTGGTGGCACAGCATTAATCAGTTTGAAAAGAACGATTATCGAAGCTAGATCTAGCAAATCAATTGCAAGGAGAAAGTACATGAACAATGAAAATGAACAAGAAAAAATTTCCAAAAAAGTTTTAGCTTGAATAATAATCATCAACTCAATCACCAGCATCGACATTGATCCTTCCGTAAAAGTAATTTTGCGTTTGGTCTCTCGAACCATTTTACAGGTCAACAGTCCATGGCTCGTAAGTGCCAAGTTTCGGCTCAGCCACCTGAAAAAGCAGTTACTGACAAGCCGTCGTTGTTTCAAAAAGGCATATCTCACCATGTCGGACAGACGATCCCTGCATGCTAAGCGGATCTGTTCAGCTGAGGCGGGACTGTCTAGTCTGAAGGCCTTTTTAAAGCCGTAATCTTCTCGAGCTGCTCTGATCGCGTCCTCTCCGACTGCCTGAAGGGAAGATGGTCATAAAACAGGCGGGTGCATCTCACGAACAGAATACCTTTGAAGAAAAGATTGCTTTCTTATTCGATGACCCCTTCAGCAACTTGACGTTGAACTGTTTGGGAACATCTGCTGCTGTAGGAATCTTGTACGTACTGGGTCCGCGAGTATAGACGACGCCTTTCGGGGACACTTTTAGTTCTTCCATCGTGAATGACCCGTACCCCTGAAAACGGACTAGTAAACTCTCAGGAGCTTGAACTTCCAAAATATCAACCCACTTGGTTGAACGCCCCTTCGATCTGGCCAATGTCCAGCGCGGGATTAATGCTGTCGCCGATATCCATGACAATGTCGGTGCGGCTTACCTGGATGACGAACAATGTATCCGTCAAGATGTTGGTAGCAAGGGCACAAATTACCCGATGGCTGCCTGTCAAACAATCAATTTCCACTTCAGCGCAGGCGGCGCCATACACAAAATAGTTGTACGGCTCGCCCTTTCCAGTCGTCATATCGAACCCTTGCAGTTCTGTTCTAAACTCGATCAAGATTCAGCCTGAGGCTCGAGCAGATGAAAATGACAAGCTGATGCGCTGCTGATATGCCGCCTCGATCCAGCTCTCCCACGTGCCCTTCCAATCAGCAGCCACGACTGGTTCAAGTCGTTTCTTAAGAATCTGACTCGCCTCCAAGATCGCCATGCCATTCAAATCGGATCCCATACTAGCGGCAGTGGAACTGGTATTCGGTACGCTGTCGGTGGATGTGTGATTGATAGTGATCTTTGCAATCGGTATATCCAGGACTCGACTGGCTATCTAAATCAAAACTTTTGACGATGGTACATGAATGCACGTATGATGACTTACCTGGATCATTTTGGTGTGCAGTCCTTGTCCGATCTCTATACCTCCGTGAGAAATAAGTACAGTACAGAGCCGTCTCTATAAATACGAACCAGAGCACCAGCCTAAAAGTGGCTTTTTGTATCTAGCATACAGTACAAGAAGTGTGATTTTTATATTGAACTTTTTTCTTTAATATCTTTTATGCAATAGATATCGCAGAAAATGGAGCAATGCAAAGCAGTAAGTTATACATACTGTGCAGTGCAGTAAACGTGCGGTGAGCCACGGCACTGGCGATATTTGCATTTCTCTAGGAAGTTTTTTATCGGCTACGGGTAAGAGAATGATGCTAATGCCCAGGGTCAAACCACAATTTTTTAAACAGTACATGTGTATGTTTTTGGTCGTTGACTCTCATAAAGTACAGTATGAGTACTGGTTCAAGGTACCGGTCCACCTGGTATAGCCCGGGTTTGAACTGTACTTTAGGAACTTCACTCCCATTTCTGCCAGAAGAGCTTACGGGCGACACGATGTGGCTGCGATGAGAGTCTAGGCGACGCATGGCCCCTTGGAAATAAACTCAGCACAAGATGTGGATGTGATGATTGTGAATGTGGTCATTCCTGTTGGATTAAGCCTTTCTTTGGTCAGCTCTATTTTTCCCAGCGGTGAGAAAAAAGATTTTAGAGGTAGGTTCGCTTGGTACTCTACTGCTATCAGAGGTTGTATCGCTAAAACTGGATATTGGCTGCCACAAATGGCGAGAGCAAGTCTGTCAGACGAGGCTGGACGATCCAAGGGTACCAATCCCCTTTGCAAGGTTTATGTTTATCTCTCGCAACTTCGCCCAAGTATGTCAGAGGACGCGCTAGTCGGCTTAAGAAATAAGTACCTTGGAAAACATACATGGTTTAGAGACAACAAACCGAAAGCACAGCCACATTTGGCTGGAAGTAAACTGATGCCTCGTTTTACCCATTTGTGCTTCCTAAAAAAATTGGTTCAGTGCGTAATAAACATAAAAAATAGCGTATTCACATGTTCCATTCGTTCACTTCCTTTCGTCGATTCCAGAAGTGGCTCATGGCATTGCACTCATTCCAGCTTCGCCTTGCATTGCACTGTTCCAATGTCTGGCCCCAAATAGTTGAATCGCCTTCTTCGTACAAGTTCGTACATTGCCTTCCCTGCAACAACCCCTTTTTTTGCTAGCAAATGAACGAGCCGCTTCCACAATCAGCCTTTATCCAGTGCATCGGCACAAGTTCCCTGAAACAGCGCGGTTTAGTTTCTTTATTTGCTGTTTGATCATTTGCTCAAGCATTCCGATCGCTTACAGCAGCCGCACGGCCTTGTTTACAAAAATACATACTATAATACAAAATGGGAGGTGACGGTAAACCTACCTTGCAATGATTCATCGATGTCTTGCGGAGTAGGGTTAGGGTTCTCCCTCAGCAACGAGTACATAGCCATCACGAAACCAGGAGTGCAGAAACCGCATTGCGTTCCATGTCCTTTGCAAAGTCTTTCCTTAAATTTTGGGAAGGGCGTTCGTCATTAGCTTGAAGCGACAAATTTGATTCGCTGTCGCACCTGCACGGGATGCCATTTTTTACGATTGGGCCCAATGCCCTCGATTGTTGTCACGTGACGGCCGTGCAGGAGACCAATGGGAAGGAGCCGAGCATTTACCGAATAGTGCCTGCAAATGTAGCTACTGTAGTTGTACTGTAGTTTTGTCGATTGGTGCCACCATCTTGGATGGATTGATCTGGCAATCTACTTTGACCTGTTTACAGCAGGCGCAACATGTTCTGAGCTCACCTGATCCTGTCTCCATTGTTACTGTCAATTTCCGAAATCATGACTATACATGCTCCACATCCGCCTTCGTTGCATCCAATCTTCGTTCCGACCAAGTGGACTAGAACGCACAATGGTATGCAGGCACAAAAAGAAAAAGAAGAGCATACGTTTCTCTCTGAGATATGATGCCAACGTCGTCCTTGGATCGGTTGAAGCTTCTTCCATCTACAGTAAAGCGCTGTAACTGGGATATCAGTGATAAACACTGAAAGACTATACCTTGCTCCCATTTACATAGAAGACCAAGAGAGTTCTAGCATCATCCATGCTAAACATTTGCAGTGACTATGAGAGGAGCTGAAACGAACGGTGAAAAAGATAAAGAGTACTATTGTATTCGCGACCACGATCACGCTGATTTCTAACGCTGGGTAGTCCTGAATTCATCAAAGTCTTTACTAGCATTTCAGGCCACATTATTAAATTTCTGAAAAAAACAGTCATAGTGGGACCCACTCACCTCCTCTGTCCTATAATGACGGTCATTCAGAAGAAATTCGAATGCAGAACTTATTATCGCGCCAGGTTTCGCAGTCATACAGTAGAAATAGGCTAGGGGTGCCACATGTAACCCTCGTGCCTGGTAGGCAGGCGAGGGGAGAGAGAACAACCCCCCCGCAAACCACCCCCATCCAGAAACCAACCCCCCCCCCTCCCCCCCCCCCCCCCCCCCCCCCCCCCCCCCCCCCCACACCTGCTCGTGGGTATGCTGTATATTTGTACAAGAGTATGCAAGTATACAGCATGCAAGAGTGCTTATGCAGATGCTGAGGAGAGAAATCTCGGTGCGATATACTGTTCTTTGACCCAGCTTATCCACGTCGCCGCTGCTGAAGGAAAATCGGGTGCAAATATTGCACTTGGACAACGAGCATGCTGATAGCAAGTGGAGCTCTGGTGTCTAGTTAGCGTTTGGTCGCTGGACGGCCACTTACAAAACATTTTCGGTATGCCGATAACTGGGAACGCATACTCAGGGAATTAATAGCGGTTTTAAGGCAAGTTCAAGGTGGCAAGCAAGCAATATACCACAGAATTAACCAATGCAAGTGTAGTATTTCGATGTGCAAGAGAAATAGAGTGATTCATCAACACAGACATATTAGCTACCCGCAGGGCGATCCAACGCTCCTCATGAGAAGACCTTGCTGTTTATGAATGAACGACTGCTGCTGTTTTTGCTTTGTAAAAGGCAGACTTCATCCAATCGTCTGACTGATATCGACATGAGGAAGTAACAGCTACCCTACAAAAAACACTGGGTTTTGCGCGTCATGCCTTCAAGGGCGGGCAGCCATTGCCATCGAAATACAACAGATGAATTGTGAGAGCAGAAATTTAGTCTCTTATCACTGTTTGTTTTTGATCACTGTTGAATCGTAAGTCCGCATGAATTTGCAGGAGTCAAGATGCTAGCCGTGCTCGTTTTTGCTCGTACTACAAAAACTAGTCAGACACTGTTTTTTTGCGTTATCAGTCGTGAACCGGGAAGTTTCCTATCAAAAATTGGAGGGATTTATGCTTTTACGGCATTTAGCTAATTGCGTATTTGTCGGCTTTCATAAAGAAAGGGCCTAAGCAATCAAAAAGATGCTTTCTGGACGAGCTATAACTTTAAAAAGATCTTTTTATGATACGATCCCGACGACACTCAAATTCCTTATGGGTTAGGCGTCCTTCGGTTTTAAAGGTACATTATCTTTGCTATAAGATGCACACTGAACGATAAAACATCATTTCTAGCGGGACAGCTAGAGCAGAATCGCTTGAACAGAGGTGCTGAGTCCACCCAAGTCGGGATTCGTCCACTGTTTTCTAATCCCTTTCCCATCAACTGTCACTGTTCCGTCCGGTTAAAAGACCTTTGAGCTACTGTAAAAAAGTGAGCCTAAGAATGACTGGTTTTCCGACTCGATTTCTTGAGTCCAATTGTCCAATTTTTCATGATTTCTGATAGGAAAGCTTGGCACATTTATGTATTTTCAAAAAATCGCCTCTAGGATCTGAAACAACCAATTGTCGTCAACCACCATGCGCGGTATATTAGAGACTATTTATTGATCGACAAGAAGTTTTTGCGGTACGCACTTTGATACAGTATATCGGCGAATCCGAAGGGGCATAGCATCTGTCCATTTACATTTCGTGTGATGAGACAACTATACTGTAGGTCTTGGAATTCGAAATCAATTGTCAATATTTTAGGTATCTTATGATGAAATCTGTATCTCCATCCTCGGCCATCCTAATTTTCTGGTGTGCTGGCAGCCTGGAGTAGAATGATGCTGCTGTTACCAGAGTGATTATGACTTCGCATCGACAGCCACAATCAGCTATTTATTGCATGCTACAAAGTTTGCTCGAAAGTCCTCAGCGGGAAATAAAACTTTAATCGGGGTCGAAACGGAGAACATCCGAGGGCATAGTCAAGTTGACCTTAGAACATGTTTTGCAGTTTTTGAGCAATTTATGCTGTGCCATTTCAGTAGGCCAGTTCGCAATAAGTATTTACCTTCCAGAAGTAAGTATCCTCGCTCGATGTCATATTCTCAGTTTCGAGTTCTCGACCATACCTATAGAACTCTGTGATACTGGGTGATATCGCTTTCGGCACTTCCGAGGAATTTGAAGGCTACGCGTCAAAACTTAGTTTTTAGACCACTCTATTCTGTTTATCTGTCGTATTTATGCTGTGCCATGTCAGTGGACTGATAAGCTTTTCGGCATAGTAAATATAGCACAGCATAGAACCCTCCCAGAGTCAACTGAATCGATCTTGGTTTCAGCAATTCTAAGTAAAACTATGTCAGGCCTGCCCCACAAAAGTAAAATATCAGGCCCCAGCCGGAACTTTAACTGAAACCTCCTGGGACATATCCGAGAGGGGGACTCAGCATCTGGAACAGGGTTCATATTGTACGCATTGAAGGGAGACAACTACTCGTACGAGCAAACACGGTATTCGCTATGACGACTAGCGATCAGCTATTAAATGCTGCAGTCCTAAGCAAAGCAGGATTCACAAAAATGAGCATGGTTTTTTTTTTTGACTTAAATCCTCGTGACAACAGCCAATAAGAATCGCGCTCGAGATGACAGCAAGAAAAAACAGAGCACAACAGGAGAAAAGAACTACTAAAGGATTAGACACTTGAATAACCGTTTGTGGCTCTAGCTATTGTTACTTCTATACTGCTTGCGCAACTACGTTCCGTCCACGAAACTGAGCTTTTGTTTGCGAAGATTGCATTTTACAGCTCGACTGTCCATGGAACATAAGTTCCGGGTTTTGGGTCGGCCACCTGCAATAAGGTTGTGATTAGCGAACCATAAATGACTGGAAAATGCTTACCATATCAGACAGTTGATCCCTGCAGGCCAAGCGAATACGCTCGGGCGACGCCGGGCTGTCCAGCCTGAATCGGCCTTTTAATCCGTAGTCCTCTCGAGCTGCTTTGATGGCATCCTTGATAGCAAAGAAAGCTGACGA
Organism: Mesodorylaimus sp. YZB2_4; assembly: GCA_030248295.1. Taxonomy (NCBI): domain Eukaryota; kingdom Metazoa; phylum Nematoda; class Enoplea; order Dorylaimida; family Dorylaimidae; genus Mesodorylaimus; species Mesodorylaimus sp. YZB2_4. The sequence goes on from JASANH010000626.1 coordinate 671,967, forward strand.
GCCGAGGAAAAGAGGTGGTTCTCCGACTGCCTGCGAGGAAGAAAGTGACCTTCGGAAATACGTAATTAAGAACTCAGTGACTTTACACACTTTTGACGAGAAGATGGCTTTCTTATTTGATGATCCTCTCAACAGTTTGACGTTGAATTGCCTCGGAACATCATCGACTGATGGGATTTTGTAGGTGCCAGGACCACGAGTATACACAACGCCCTTAGAGGACACCTTCAGTTCTTCCATCGTGAACAAACCATATCCCTAAAAACATCTTTCAGAAGCATGTACCGGCTTTTTGCAAAGAACTGTCCCTCTGACAAGAGGTCATGCCCCCTACCTGAATGAAGGCTCCTTCGATCTGTCCAATGTCCACTGCCGGGTTGATGCTGTCTCCTATGTCCATCACGATATCCGTTCGCTTTATCTGATCAAATAGAGTTCACTAAACCAGTACGGTTCATTTGGTTATACCGCCCTTACTCTGTGGTCTCCAGTCAAGCAATCAATTTCGACTTCTGTGCAAGCGGCTCCATATACAAAGTAATTGTAGGGCTGCCCCTTCCCCGTTTCAAAGTTGTAACCATCCAGCTCCGATCTGCAAACAGATTGCACAAAGTAAAGGCGCATGGAATCTGGTTATCCTGGGCACTTGAAGAATCCAGTTGCAGACAAACTGATCCGTTGCTGGTACGCTGCCTCGATCCAGCTTTCCCATGTACCCTTCGGATCAGTAGCCACGATCGGTTCCAGTCGCCTTCTTAGAATCTGGCAAGCGTCTTGGACTGCCATGCCATTCAAATCTGATCCCATACTTGCTGCTGTTGGGCTGGTGTTTGGAACTTTGTCAGTAGACGTATGGCTGATTGTGATTCTGGATATGGGTATTTCCAGGACCCGGCTGGCTATCTGCATTAATACAGTGATATTACGAATCGGTCGAGCGAATGCACGCAAGCCACGTCGAACTTACCTGGACTATTTTTGTATGCAGTCCTTGGCCCATCTCCATGCCCGCATGCGAAATTAGGACAGAACCATCCCGATAAATGTGCACCAATGCCCCCGCCTAAAAGCAACAAGCGCATGACTGTTTGTGAGCCAAGGAAATGAGAGGGCCTGGGATTACCTGATTCATAAATAATAAACCAAAGGCACAACCAAATTTTGTAGGAAGCAAAGTAATGCCTCGTTTAATCCATCGGTGATTTCTACAATGTGAAACTGCCAATCAAAAAATTCTGTCGACTCACTTCGACTGCCATCAGCCCAGACCTATTCCATTCATCCACTTCCTTCCGACGATTCCAGAAGCCACTCATGGCGGCGCATTCATCCCAGCATCGTCTCGCGTTGCACTGTTCCAGCTTCTGACCAAAGGGTGCTTCGTCGCCTTCTTCGTACATGTTCAGTTCACGCAGCTGAAACGTTAAGAAGGTGAAAAGAAGCGCTTGCTCGAATCTGATCGAAATCCTCACCTTCTCGGGTTCAATTCCCATCGAATAAGCCGCATCCACGAGACAACTCTCCAAAAGGAACATGCCCTGCGGTCCTCCAAAACCTCTGAATGCTGTGCTGGACATCCAATTCGTCTTACACATCCGACCAGCCGCAGAAAAGTTTGGGAATCGATAGACGTTATCGGAGTGTAGAAGGGCTCGGCACATGACCTGTCATCGAAGGTAAACTCTAAAATTGGTGATAGGCAACAAAAGAGCACCGTACTCCGATGGATAAGTCGTACGAGAATCCGCAGTTGCTGAACATCTTCAAATCAAATTTCTTGAATCTGCCCTGCTTGTCCATGCCTAATTTATATCGACCGAGGAACGGATGTCGTGTGCCAGTCATTGTCATATCGTCGAATCTTTCCAAACAGACGCGGACTGGCCTACGGAGCCTGAAGACCAAAAAGATATGCGAAAGCCTGCTCAAACCTGCGATACCGATCCGTACTTGTAAGCAGCCACAGCAGCTGGCAAGGCGACGATGAGCATAGCTGACTCCTTTCCTCCAAATCCACCACCGATTCGCTGCACCTTTGAAATGACCTTGTTGCATGGGATTCCTAGCACCTTGGCCACCTCTAGCTGAACCTCGGTTAGATTCTGCGTGGAACTAACAACTTCTATTTCATCATCTTCGCCAGGTGTCACTATGCATCCTTGAGTTTCCAAGTAGAAGTGTTCTTGTCCTCCCATTTTCACTTCGCCTTCGATCATGTACTCGCTGTCAGGATGAGGTAGCTGACAATCTCCCTTCTTGACTTGCCAAGGGCCGCCCAAATATGAATCTTTCTCGATAGCATCCTAAAAGACTCCACCTATTGAATGAAAAGTTGATAAGTGAAACGGTAGTTGCTTACTTCGATGGACACGACGACTGGTAACTCGTCATATTCGACCTTCACTAGTTGTGCCGCTTTCCTAGCCGTTTCAGCGTTCGTGGCAACCACGCCGGCGATGACTTGGCCATAATGCATTACCTAGATCAGAAGGTTTATGTCGTGTGCCCAGGAGAAGTGAACTCAAAACGGCTGACCTCGGTTGCAGCGAACACAAATTGGTCATGATTGAAAGCGAACACGTTTGATCCATGTTCTGGTATATCTCGTTGAGTTATGACGTCAACGACGCCAGGCACTGAGAACGCTGGTGTCAAATCGATATTCTTGATGGTAGCGTGCGCTTTTTGACTCAGCACGAATGTCATATGTAAAGCGCCTGCAATAAGAGACTGTATGAGCATACACCAGAGGCAGTCAGTGTCAGGAAAAGCTGGAGTCTCGCCTACAAGATACAGTAGCCGTTCTTCGAAGCCAAACGACAATTCATGCTCACCGGCCTCTTGTATATCATCACAGTACACGGCTTCTCCAGTCGTGTGCTTTTCCCCAGACAGGTGCATGATTGGTCGCCCGACAGGGTCTTCTACAGAAGCTGATCCTGGTGGAATATCCTGCAACAGCGCGACTCTACGTGATGGCAAAACACGAAAAATAATCCCACCTACACGAAATATTTGCGTAGCCCCCATTGGTCCATCAATTTTCAATCCGTCATCTTCTACAGTGCCCTAAAAGAGACAAATAAGGCATTATGATCAAATCAGGACCAGACTGATCATGATCGCGCTTACCCCATCCAACAAGTTTCTCACTTTATGGAAAAATTTGTAGAAGAATGACAAACACAGAGTCTGCCTGTACTTCTCCATGCCACCAGGCACACCCGGCGCCAAGGCGATATCGTCCAAAAGAAACCTAGCAGAACAAATGCTTCGATAAAAATCAGCGATCCACAGACCGTGAAACTTACTGACCTCAATGCAGCATTCAACAAATCCTCATCCCATAATCGTCCTTTCAACTGTTTCATCGTTTTATTGGCCATTACAGTTGTCGGTGCCATGCCTCCAAAGCTGAGTCTAATGTTCTTGACTCTTCTCGTCCCTGTTTCAAATTGCACGTACGTGCCGGCATTGACTATGGAAATGTCATCTTCGCGACGCTGGGCTTGTTTGTAGCCAAAAAAATACTCGTCCTAAACGAACAGGTTTACTGTAGATTCTCGACTCTGCAGTCGATCTCGACTCTGCAGTCGATCTCGACTCTGCAGTCGATCTCGACTCTGCTACTCTGTAGTCGATCCTCTGCAAGACCCGGCAGCTGGGAGCGTAAACGTCAGTGTGATGCCTCAGCCACGGAGTAGGTCGGAAGACTTGGTGGACTGCCCTGGGTTTTGGGGCGTGGTGCTAGAGCTCCGTGAGTCACTCCCTTCAGCAATATGGACTCAGACGTCTTAATCAAGCGGAAGGCCTATAGCGTGATCCTACATACGTACCTGACCCGTGTATGGCAGATGAATTTGAACCACAAATTCTTCCGGCTTGACCAACGTCTTACGATAACCAGTGAAAAATTTATCGTCAATGTCGATGTACCGCTTACCACCATGTGCCGATTGAACTAGAATCTTGGCGCCATTCGCCGCCATGAACAGTGGGTTCAAGTCGGATATGGGACTCGCTGTCATAAGATTGCCTGCCCAAGTCTGAAGAATCAACTGCATTTTAGGAGGCACCATTCAACAAAACATGGACTTACGGCTGTGTTCCTAATATGCTTTCCAGCAAACCAGTGTAGCATTTTTTGGACAGCCTGGTACATTCGAGTCTTTTCCTCTAAATCGGGGAGAAGAGCGGTTTCTGGCAGTCAGTGTTTGTTCTTACCTGGGACGGTCGGTAGGAATTCAGCAAGAAATCCTTTTAACTCAGTCAATGTGATACACGACCCAAGAATGAGGCCATTCTCAGTCACTGTGATACGTTTCAACTCGGCAACACCAGTAGGATCAATCATATTTTGGTAATCGGTGAACCGGAATTTCATTTCCACACCTGAGACCAGAACGAATGATTTCGCGTGCTGATTTTCTGTGTGGTGAAATCAAATACCGATTTCTGAGTAGCCTTGTACAACCTTTGCGTCAGGAAGAGTTGACTTTAGCTGTAGAAGTTGTGAAAGAGATGTTGGACGGTACCAGTTGACTGTGTCGTACCTTATGGCTAGCGCTTCTCTATCATATTCGTGCAACTAAAGAACAACATACATTATGGTATTCATAAGCATATTCAATGATAATTACTTGCAGCTCGGACGGAAAGATAGGCTCTTGACTGGGATCGTACTCTTGGATGTCGGAGAAATCATTGAGACTCAGCTGAAAGCCACAACCAGCTAACCCAGGGTAAGGGGTCAAAACTCCAAGTGCCCTACCTTGTCCACACCACATTGACTATTGGAATTATTCTTGCAACAACCTGCTCCCTTACTGCAAAACGAATAGTAAGCTTCCAAAATTGGTCTGTAACCCGTGCATCGGCATAAGTTGCCTGAAAATCCGTACGTACTTCAGTTACAACGCCCATTTATAGAGTGACTCAAAGTACCTTGCAAGGACTCCTCCACTTCTTGCGTCGTAGGATTCGGGTTCTCTCTCAGCAAGGTGTACATCGCCATTACAAAACCCGGAGTACAGAATCCGCACTGTGATCCATGTCCCTTGCTCAGTCTTTCCTAAAACTACTCCTACTGTTAACCACGATCCGATGAAAGCTTAGTGTGACATCCCTATCAGATGTCTCCTTGACTGGCATCATGGTCACTCTTTCATCCGCTGGACATGGCCAGATAATTTTAAAGACTAACCCAAGAATTAGCGCGCTCTTGTTCGTGGGATGCATAGCCTTTCATCCACGATCAGTTTTAGATTCGTGTCTGTTGGGACCACTTGTTAGCGTATTGTTTTCGCCAGACAGACCACCTTCCACCTGCGCGACGCACTAAAAGTAAGTTTTGTGCCAGTCCCTGCTCATCAGCCCTTGCACATAATATGTATGGACATGGTGCTGGTCAAGAAGAACTCTGACGGGGATTTCAAACTTTGTTCATCGAAGCCCATCATCCGCAAAGACGCACTTGCACAGGGTGTAACTTGCGGCGGACTGACCCAATGCCTTCCACTGTTGTCACATGACGACCGTGCACGCGGCCAATCGGAGTCAAGCACGCATTGGCCGAATAGTGCCTATAAATCTTCTTCGCATCAGTCTAAAATTTCTCTCACTGTACTTTAAGTCAAACTAACTTTATCCGACTTTCATAATTGTGGTCGCGTTCCGATATCATAACCGTGCATGCGCCGCATCCACCTTCATTGCATCCGATTTTTGTACCCGTTAGATGCACTAAACGTAAAACACTATCTTCCTCTGAAATTAGTAAAATATTACACCTCACGTTTTTCTCTTAGATACGATGCTAATGTCATTCGAGGATCGCTGCTTTCATCTTCAACCTGAAACTTACTGTAGTAAAATTCCTAAGGTATTTTTAAAAACTGTTTTACCTTCTTTCCATTAACGAAGAAGACCAGCCGATTTTTCGCGTTATCCATTTTTGAAAGACCTGCAGCTGCACCTGACCAAATCCGAGTACTTTCAACGTGTAACACAACTGAAACGGAGTTTGATATCACGCGGACTAGGCTGCCTCTTATCAGCGCTGATAAGGGTCCCTTGTGGCAATAAAACAGACTAGAGTGGTCTCGCAAATTATTGTACACATCCTACATAACCTCGTCAACGCAGGTGTAAATCTCGCAAACCACGCGGCCAACATCAAACATCTAACACGGGTGCAAAAAGAAGTTATTAGTGGGCAGAGTAAAAGCGCATAAATCGTGCAGCGCATTCGGCAACGGAGGCCATCTCCTGCCAATTTTTATCAAGTCGTCGACACGATATTTTAGTGCCATCAGAAAAACTGGTCAGCTCACATTCTATACTATTTCCTCACACGAGTTTTTAATTGACGTGCAACATGGCAAAACTAGAGCTTTCCGTTCATAGTTCATATAAGGCGGTGTTTACGCGATCCAGAAAACTTGCTTTTCTACTCAGTGTGCAAGGCGACACATTCTACAGTACAAATGCGTATATATCACTGCAGTCGCCACAACATGTGGCTTCTCAGAAACACGACGGCTGTGTGCCTGTCACAGTTTCATGCTCTCACGAATATACCACTGCGTATTCTTGTCGCGGGGACTCTTATTTGCGATTTCTTATTCCCAAACCAAACATGAATTTTTTAACCAGGCGCTGACATTTGTTAACATTTTTCTTACACATATTCGATTCCATCCAGACATTTATGTGAGCATACATTCTCAGAAAAAAGCCTTCAGATAAGGAATGCTAGACTTGCATCCAAAGCGGCAGCAGTTGTGGGACTATTTTGACGCCTGTGCGTTTCGGCTCTTGGCATCTTCCTATCGCGTCGGTAGCTTATGGGAAATACGTAAATTTATGGCTCCCACATCGCAGAAAAAAACAGCAGCTGCTGGCCGAGACTTGGGTCGATTTCAACAGCTAAAATCAACTTTCCCGTGCTACCGAGCCTTCTGAGAACATGCAATGCTGCGCCAATATGCATCCTATTTCGTTTTTCTTAGGTATTCTGTCAGCCAAAGAAGGCCATCTCTTATAGACTATGCTGACACCAACACTTGATAAAATATAGTCCAGACGTTTGTGTTAGCAACTAAGCAACGAGTACCATTTTCAACATGCTCCTTGGACACAATGAACGAAACGAAAGAAAACGAGCCCAGAATGGGCAAGGCGTGTTTGGTTTTGGGAGGTCGCGTGGAATAGAGTGCCCTTAATCCGCCCAGATGGGATAATTTCACAGGCCAAAGAAAAACTATGCATCGATTTGCCTTTTTGGACATCGACGACTGGTGAAACCCTGTCCTGAACCATATGTTGAAATTTCCCATGCAACGACATTTGCTTGGACCCGCAAAGCACACAAGTTAGGCTTGTAGGTGGGACAGGCGACAACAGGCAAGGTACAACGGCATATCGATTCGACCAGTTCCCCATTTTTGCTTCCTATTTGTTAGTTCATTAGGGAGATACTTTTCTTGTGAGAAGCGCGCTTCTTCTTCGTTTCTCACGGTGCTGTATCGTGCACATTTGTGTATAGCTTCAGCATTGGCCATTGCCACACTTCGATCGCGTCTTGTGAATTAGTCGCTTCCACCATTGTAATTGTGCCCAATTCACCGAGGCGAGGAGCTAAGCCCTTTTTCACCGGCCGAAGGCGCTAGTACCAAAAGCTGACAAGCCTTCTCATCATCGACGACAGAGTCGCCTATATCATTTCTACTATGGCATGGTGAGTATACCATTGTGAGCAGCCTCTGCTTTCTCGTAGTCGCTATGCTGCATGATCACTCGTGTGAGTATGGGCATACGGGTTCGGGATGGCCTGTTAGGGAGAAGGTTGTGGATATGATAGTGAAAGGTGCAATGTTTTATGAATGGCAAGTGCTTGTTTTTCGTAGCTTGCTACAGCACCTGCGGCTTTTCTCATTGTTCTTTATTCTTCTATGTCACATGACCGCGGTTTCATTCAGAACCTTTTCCAAAGGACCACACCTGCCCTGCGTTCTCCTCTTCACGACCAATGCTATGAGCTGATGTTTCGAGATAGTATTCTTGCCTCTTTGACTATGCTCTCTAGCTTCCCAGTCACGACTTGTGATCACTACGAGTATGTGCAGTGGAACAAAATCCATCTATTTAGTATTTCCCTTCACTGTGTTCCTTGTAAAATGGAACGACCAGCCAATAACACGCCCTGCCTCTATCCATGAACACTGTTCAAAAAGTACAAGTGTTATCTTTCATATTTCCTGGGCAAAGCCTTAAAAATTGTGATCAGTATTGGCCATTTTTATACTGATTGCACCCTTGGTATAATGAAGTTTGGAAAAGTATCTAAGCTGATAAATCACTGTTCCAAGAGAACAGCTCTTGCTTTCTTCGGAAAAGTCGTTAAAGAAAAGTGCATGTTGTCGATGAAGGCAACCGATAACAATAAGGACGTTAACAACGCGCTACCACCAAATACCGTTGACGAGCCAACCGGAACATCCACGAGGGAGGAGTGCTGCTTAGCTAGTTCCAATTTTTAACGAGTCTCGTCGCATCGCTGACAGTGCATTCGTGTAGCAGTTGATGATGGACAGGCAAGAAAAATGCTTGGAAAGTTCCAAAAGTTAAAAAAGCGTCGTTTCATTTTTCTGGATGAAGTTTTCTGAGGAATCATTAGCTGCTTGACAAATTTCTGTTTAGTTTTTATATTTACTGACTTGATTGGGTGGTCGTCGAGTATTTGAACATTGATTCGGCAAGATTGTAAAATTTTAATGAACTCTTGCGCTTGGAAGGAACATAAATTTTGAAAAAGACGGCTTAATTGATTTCTCGTAGTTTGAAGTGAGAGAAAGAGAATGAGGAAGTATTGTAGTTGTATTGGTTTTTACAGAGGCCCACCATGTCGGCGTTGTGAGGATGCAGAATGGTAATTTATGTATCTTGGTTGCCTGGATGACCCTGCACATTTAGAAGCTGGTTCGCTGACCCTTCCTCGCCTAAAACTCTTACTCCCACGTCTTTTCTGCCCCACCTACAACGATTCAAGCAGCTTCTTCTGTCAGTCTTGCCACGACAGTTATACGCAGCTTGAGGGCGTGAGGTGAGAGCACTCCGGGTCGAGGTCTTCAGATTAGTTAGGCATAAAATTCGAGCTCCTGCGATGAGATGGGCACCCGGGGGGAAGGCTGGATAAGAACGAGAGCAGGTTGCATGTGGTCTCGTTAAATCGTTTCACAATCCGAGATGAGATCGACTTTGGTAATAAAACCCGAAACAGCATGCGTCTACGACGTCTCGCTCCGATTCGCCTCGTTATGGCGCCGCGGACAGCTCGGACTGAAGACTTGGTCATCTTAGAGCATAAAAACCGCGGGGTTGATGGGGATGACGAATGTGTTTCCTTCGAAACAGCACTTTATTTAGTGAAGGCGGGGTTGGACGGAAGTGAAACTAGTAATCGTTCATGTTCACCCCTTGCTAACGTGTAATCACGCTCTCTGCCTTTTTCTGTTCAGGCTGTGCGGAGTGAGCTCGCTGATTGCGCCGTTCGAGGCGATTACCGTACGCTCATTTTCTTTCTTTCCTGTCGACCGAGCTCCCCGGGAGCGAAGACATCATCAGCGATGAACTGAGCCAGCTGTCCGTATCCCGCTTTACCCGTGCGAACTGTGTCAAGTCCTCAATTTTTACGAGACACTAGTGGCGGCGGACAAGAGAACGAAGCTGCTTTTGGTCCGGTGTCTAACATAGCAAAATCAATCGTCGACTCGAAGACTAACTTCGAAGAAGAACAGCCCAGACTAGCTCCTATTCATTTGGACTGCCGTTTTTGGCTGCAGTCAAGCTTCGCACTGACGTCAGGACTCGATTCCCAAAAGGAACACTATTCACCAAAGCCGATTGAAACACAAACCCGGTTTCGCCAAACGTTCCGTCATGGCTGTATTCGGTCCCGCGTTTTACTTGTAGCCAAATCGACCACGAGGCCACAACCAGACATCCTAGGCGTTTACAAACTTGACACTTCTGAGTGATTGCATTTTTTGAAAAAAGTGCTGTGTCTGGCACAATTACTGAAAATGGGTTTCGTCATTCCTATCATCAACCGAGATGTATCCGAAATTCATGGCATAATCCGAAATAAGATCAATGAGGAAAAGATACAAAAGCGAATTGTGCTGGTCATCGTATCCATCGCCCTCCTGTTGGACAACATGCTGTACATGGTCATCGTGCCTATAGTGCCTGACTATCTGAGACGCATCGGCGCCTACGTTACCATCTATCCCGGTGCCAATAAGACATTCGAAAATGGTACCACAATCCACTATAGACGTGGTGGCATACCTGTGTACAAGGGCGAAGACCAGTCCTTGGGATGGCTGTTCGCTATCAAGGCCATTGTTCAACTGTTGGTCAACCCATTTAGTGGCACCATCATCGATCGCATCGGATACGAGCTGCCAATGATCATCGGACTGATCGTCATGTTTACTTCGACAGCAGTATTCGCCCTCGGCCAGTCGTACGGTGTCCTGTTTATCGCAAGGAGCTTGCAAGGTGAGTGCGCTTCATCTCCTAGGAAAAGCAGGGGCATGCACTTTAGGTTCCCATTGTTTGCGGTCCCAGCGTTCATCCTCCCCGCATTCTTTTTCCTCATTGCCAGCGACAATGACGTGACGCATGTTGTTTTCTTCTGCTTAGGTGTTGGGTCCGCCTTCGCTGACACTTCCGGTCTGGCTATGATCGCTGACCGTTTCACTGAGGAGCACGAAAGAAGCAAGGCCATGGGCATAGCCCTAGCTTTCATCTCGTTTGGCTGCTTGGTAGCACCGCCATTCGGAGGCGTTCTGTACGAGTTCGCTGGCAAGCCAGTTCCATTCATGATTTTGTCATTGATCTGCCTATTGGATGGCTTCATGGTCTTTATGGTCATTCATCCTAAAACTAGGCGTACAGAAACCGGTGAACGTGTCAAAGGTACACCCATACATCGACTTTTTGCCGATCCCTTCATTCTCATCTGTTCTGGTGCGCTGGTCATGGCCAACGTCTCGTTGGCCTTTCTGGAACCAACTATCGCCAAGCACATGGAGGACACGATGCCTGGTATATCCGAGTGGAAGATCGGCCTCATTTGGCTGCCGGCGTTCTTCCCCCACGTGGCCGGGGTCTACTTGACTGTAGTGCTGGTCAAGAAACATCCGCAATGGCCCTGGCTGCTATCAGCCGTTGGACTTGCCATGGAGGGAGTGGCTTGTTTCTTCATTCCGTTTATCACCAACTATTGGGTTATGATCCTCCCTCTCTCAGTCGTTTGCTTTGGCATCGCACTAATCGACACGGCACTGCTGCCACTGCTCGGGTATCTGGTCGATACCCGCCACGTCTCCGTCTATGGCAGTGTGTACGCAATAGCCGATATTTCCTACTCGATGGCGTACGCATTCGGTCCAGTCGTAGCAGGTGGCATCATGTCAAGCATGGGTTTCCTAGGCCTGAATGTGATCATATGCCTGAGTAACGTTCTGTACGCCCCGGTCATATCGTTCCTTCGGCGCGTCTACACGTACAAGCCGTTCGAAAGCAACGAAATGAACGGCTACACATCCGATTTCCAAGGCGGAATCGGCCACAAGGGATATGGCACTCTGGACGGAGATCAAACCAGTGCTGCCAACGGGCCATCAGCCTTTGTCGATTATGGCTACGACTACCCGCAAGAAGGGCAGCAAACGGCCAAAACCACGTATCCGCCATTAGGGGCAAATGTTGGAGTGCAGCAGCAGCAGCAAAAAGGGAAAGAGAATATCCTGTTTAGTGATACACTGTATAATAAGAAGGTGAAGAAGAAGGTGTACAGAGGGTACAAGGACACCGACTGCATATTGCAAGATGAAGACGATGAAGAGGATGACTGATGCGATGGCAGTAGTATTTTTGTTCACTTATAGCTAACAAAATCTATGTCTTCTCAGTGTGATCATACTACACCGGTAATATACAGTATATGTTTCCTCGAAAAAGTGATGATTTTAAATGGATTAAAAATATACTCTACCAAAAAGTCGTTTTGAGTCGAGACCCTTTGCGCAGTCTACTCGAATCTAGCACCTGTGTACCGCCAAGACACACGTATTTCCATCGTGCGCATCCAGCATGTGTTTCGTGGGGCCTAGAAACTTTCAATCGGTGCGGTGGCATCTGAGAAGCAGGGAGAGCGTCATATTGATTGCCACTTCTTCAACCGTGGCCGTTGGTTCTTGAACGGAAGCTAACCAGGACCGTCGTTATGCCATCCCGCAAGCGCACATCTCGGTTGAATCGATGTGGGCCGAGGTCGATCACAAATACTGCATCATCCTGTGTTTCAGAGCCAACTCGGCCCGAGCTCATTTTTCGGCTTTGGGGCTCCCTGAGTGGGCATAAATTCATTTTTCCTCCGAGACAGAACCGAGGCCAAACGCCAACAGCTAAAGTAATAGCATAGGAGGCAATGTCGATAGCCGAATCAACTTTCTTACGCCCACGCTTTGGTCTGCCGGTCTCTGAGGCGGAAGATGGTAGCAGTTTCGTTCTCGAGCACAGTTGTCCATTTTCGTATTCTGGACACGGGGTCTTGCTTTACTCGGAGGTGGTGCGAGAAAGCGAGCGCTTAGACTATGCTAACATAGATTATTTCTTGAAAGCTCGGCCCGTGCTAACAGGGCGGTGGGCCGAGGAAGGCCGGCCAGCATGCTCGGACACGTGGAAACACGGTAGACATTGTATCGGCAACCAAGTAACGCGCGTAACATTATCTCATCCAGCTCTTAGGAGGAAGAAAAGAAAAAGTAGAGAGGCGGGACTCCATCAAGTTTCCCCTGGACACCGAAGATGTCCTGCCACGATTTAGGAAAGTCTCCTTTCCATTACTCCGAGATGAGCGATCTCGGCCAAATGCAAGGACAACTCAATTTCGTGGGGCCGCGATCGAGTGCGAGCGATCCAAGACTAAAACCATATGACGCACGTTCCCACGCAACGATGGCTACAGTAACCTTGCTGGGCGCAAGGTAAAGAAGGATATCGATTCAAAGTCCCAAATTGCTTCCTATTTGTTGGCTCATTAGGGGAGCTACTTTTTTCTCCTAAGAAGCTCGCTCGGTTTTCGCCCGACTGGCTGCGCATTTGTACAGGCTCCCAGGCCGTTCTTGCACTTCGATCGAGGCGAGCTTGTACGCCTTGTGAATTAGTCGCTTCCACCAAAGTAATTGTGGCCAATTCACCAAGGCGAACACGTCAAGGCGCTAAGCCGTCGTTACAGGAAGGAAGGCACGACGGCTCTGACTTCTTGACTAGCCTCCAGAGTTGGCCAGTCATCCCTCGCCCCAACCTCAGACTCGACAAGTTTGGCTTGGAGAAGAGAAAACGAACTTTCGTCTGACGTCTTAGTTTCTTCTCCCTCTGATCGCTATTTGGTCTTGCTCCCTCGCCGTCCCATTTCAGACGCCACCGAGTCCGTGAACACTCATTCTGTTCCTAGTCTACGTTTCTGCGGCTCCCTGGTTCCTATTTCGGCTACTCGTTCAGGTATGATGTCAGACTTTGTACTGAATGACAATGACTCGCAAATTTGAGAACTCTTGACCAGGGTATTTCTCACAGTCAGAGGGCTATCGTGTCCACCTGAGTCATAAGGTGCAGTATATCCCCGGGCTCTCATTCCCTGTCTTGCCACTTGATCCCTTACAGTATGCATGCATACTAGCTTCTTGGGGTTCTAGAAATTTCATGCTTTACTTTATGACCGTTTGCGTGTGAGCGATAAAATCATGCCTATTTTTCTCTCGCTTCATTGTACCGTCTATCTTTCTTCAACTTGATATGCTGGTCATTCGTCAGGGGCTCATACGAGCATACGCGTGAAGCGCTTATTGCCTTGACTGTCCCGCACGGGCTAGAAGGTTGGACCATTATCACTCTCTACATAGCCCTCATAAACCGTGCCTGCTCCGAGTGGCGGCCATCTGTGGACAGGACTATGAGTCACACCTATCTTAGAACTATTCACTGCCTACACAGCATCGTGCATGAATAACTCGGATGACGATTAGGGTTGGTGGTCTCTGATCGATTCTAAGTTCAATTTCTAGTCGACAGACGCCTCCGCTCCTGACCTGCCAGCCTCACTGTCAAGGAATTGATTCAAGTTTAGCTTGAAACATTTATAACTGCGGACACTTTGAAAGTCATACATTTTTCAGTATATACCTCGTTCGATTGGCATTCGATAACTAAAGCGATGGCGTCAAAAGCCAGTGGCAGATGGCCTAACCGAACGCAGAGTGCGGAGGGACAGTATTGACAGTCCTACTAGGTATAACACATTGTTTCACAAAGGTCCTTCTGCTGAGAGTTTGAATTTTCTCTCACCTGTTATTCGTTATGGGCGTGGACACATGGACATTGTGTTGCCGAGGCTGTAGCTTTCTAAGAGTCTCCTTCATGAAGGCCGTAGGACTGAATAGCAATAAATAAGCCAGATCTAAGAGCGCTACCTTCTGCATTTTTTGCTTCTTTTTAAGCAAAGGGTAAAAACTTTCTAAAAAAAATTTTGAGGAACTACCGCTTGTCCTGAAAGAGAAAATGACCAATAAATACTTCAATATGTCGTGGCATGATGCTAGCTTGCGCAGCTTTTAGGTCAAGAAAGTCAGACATTTCTTCAGACTTCAGCTGATGAAAACACCAGCTCTGGTTGGTGCAACAGGTAACACGCAAGCCAAACCTGAGAGTACATCCCCTTCGTTTCGATCCTTGAACCGATAAGACGGTGATCCACTCACCTTCTCGACCAACGTGCCTTTTTGGTCGCGTTGCTGCCACCAACATCGTGCTGGGTGTAGTTTAATGGAAGAGCAAAATGAATGAGAAGAAGGAAATGACGTCTCGTAATTGCTTCGGATACAAAATTGAGTCCTTGGAATGAAAACACCTCTGGGAATACTGGCACACTATTACAAGCCTGTCCTGATGATGCGACTATCTTGTACTCTTTTGGCTTCGGCGAGGGCAGCTTGCGGTTGTGCACTGGCAGTTCATCGCCGAGTCGTGTCCTATGGCTCTTTCTTGCACCCATCAAAATCTGCTGAGCTTTACTCACGTTGTGCAATGTTCCGCAAGCTTTTGCACAAAACTTGATCTAATTTTTGCTTTTCTTTTGTTCAAGGTTTGCAACTCCCTTGCCTAAAGGATATTAGCGGCGATGAACTGTAGTGCGGTGGACATTTTGCCTGTTTATTGTATTCGGCTTTAAAATTTTGGTTGCGTTTTGCATTTTGAAGCGGCTCGGAGTTATCAGATAAGACGAAGATTAAGTCTGGCATTGAACTGATTTTGTCGAGTATACCGTTCGAATCGAAGCGTAATATTCTCTGGATCCGCCGCAATGGGCTACCTGATTCCCATCATAAACGTCGATGCGGCTGAACTCCGTGACACACTCAAGGCAAAGATCAATGACGAGAAGGTGCAGAAACGCATCGTTTTGGTCATCGTATGCATAGTCCTACTGCTGGACAATATGCTCTATATGGTGATTGTACCTATCGTCCCTGACTACCTGAGGCGGATCGGAGCATATGAGACCGTGTACCCTGGCGTCAACAAGACGTTCGGCAATGGCACGACGATACACTATCGACGAGGGGGCATACCTGTGTACAAAGGCGAAGATCAGTCCTTGGGATGGCTGTTCGCTATTAAGGCAATCGTACAGCTGGTGGTGAACCCGTTCAGTGGTACCCTCATCGACAGGAAAGGATACGAATTGCCAATGATCATCGGACTGATTGTCATGTTCTTTTCGACCGCGGTATTCGCATTGGGGCAATCGTACGGGATACTATTTATTGCCAGGAGCATGCAAGGTAAGGATAGGTTGCGTGGTTGAAGCCCAGGGAGCCTCTAGGCCTACTTTACTAGCTCTGAAGTATCACAGGAGCGGGAAATATGGGGACTTGAGGATACATGCATTACGTGGGGGTCACCCGTATAAAATATTTATGCCAGAGACAGGTAATGGCAAAGTCTCTAAGGACCTAGTCCGCTCACGCTTACTGACTTCTGGATCGACTTAGCATTCATTAGAGGTTATTGTGCGTTTCTTAGAAACGCTAATTACTGTAGTTGCATGGCTCCTCATTAGAGGACACCAGGGGAATTCGTTTCCATTCTCCCTTGATCCCATGCCAAGTAACACCTTCAATGCGATCAGACTTTCCACCTTTTCAGGCGTGGGATCAGCTTTTGCGGACACGTCTGGTCTGGCCATGATCGCCGATCGATTCAGTGAGGAGACAGAACGCAGCAAAGCCATGGGCATTGCTTTGGCATTTATCTCATTCGGCAGCTTGGTGGCTCCACCGTTCGGAGGTGTCCTGTACGAGTTCGCTGGCAAGCCAGTTCCATTCATGATTTTGTCATTTATCTGCCTATTGGATGGCTTCATGGTCTTTATGGTCATACATCCCAAGACCAAGCGTACGGAAACAGGCGAAAGAGTAAAAGGTACCCCTATCCACCATTTGTTCGCCGACCCCTACATTCTCATCTGTGCTGGAGCCCTGGTCATGGCCAACGTCTCATTGGCTTTCCTGGAACCGACCATCGCTAAGCACATGGAGGACACGATGCCTGGCATATCCGAGTGGAAGATCGGGCTTATTTGGCTGCCGGCATTCTTTCCTCACGTGGCCGGTGTCTACTTGACTGTAGTGCTGGTCAAGAATCATCCTCAGTGGCCGTGGTTTCTAGCTGCTATCGGCTTAGCCATGGAGGGTATTAGCTGTTTCTTCATCCCGTTCATCACCAACTATTGGGTCATGATCATACCCCTCTCCCTCGTCTGCTTCGGTATCGCCCTGGTCGACACAGCGTTGCTACCTTTGTTAGCTTACTTGGTGGACACCCGTCACGTGTCCGTCTATGGTAGCGTATATGCCATAGCTGATATTTCCTATTCGATGGCTTACGCGTTCGGCCCTATCGTAGCAGGCGGTATTATGTCGAGCATGGGTTTCTTGGGTCTGAATATAATCATCTGTCTCACCAATGTCATCTACGCTCCCGTTCTGCGACTCCTTCGCAGAATTTACACGTACGAGACGTTCGAAGGCAATGATATGGGTGGCTACAATCAGTTCCAACAGGAAGACGCCACCGGCGATGGCGCATACAAAAGCTATGGTGCGCTTGATGGCAGCAATGGCTTGCAGTTACAAGAGGCTGCTACGAATGGGCCAGCACCATTCGTCGATTATGGATATGATTATCCTCAAGCAGGTCGGGGGGAAAAGATCAGCTATCCCCCTCTGCCAAGTAATTTAGGTCCCAAGTATCAACAGCAATAACGCATTTCGCACTGAGACTTTCGGAAGTTTAATTGGAAAAGCTGATGATATTGTCGTATTCTTAGTTGTTCACTTACAGAGCATTATAGAGTGTGGGTGATGGACGATCGGTGATGTAGAGTGGTGGCATTGGCTGGTGATCTGACTGCACGAGTACCCAATCATCCTTTCCCTTGGATTTTCTAATAACAGCTTTTATCTTTTAGTAGCTCCAGTCAAATCGGTTCCTTTCGTTCCAGACAACCAAGTTTTTTGTAGTTGGTAAAGAGACATTGTGCACCCTATTCAGGATCCCCAGCCAATTAGGAGTGCGTAGTTGCTTAGTTCTATTGCGCATAGAGATTACGTATGGCACTTAGTGTCACTTTCGGATTCATGCTTAGGCTCGCCATTACTTGAGTGTTACTGTCTCAGTTTTCCGAGCTCAGCTGTACATGTGCAGTGCGGTCGTTTTGCGTCGTTAACTAAATATAATGTAACCCAATATGGCATGCGAGATCACGACTCAAAAGACAACGCAATCAGAGAAAGCAGCATCTACAGCACAGTTGATGACTAGACCTATCACAGTCATACTCACTTATGAGGAAAGTTGTATGTCGTGTTTCAGGGAATTTGTTCAAATATGTCAAACGAACGTACTCAAGAATCGAACAACATCGATTGCGATCATGAGGTAAGCAACCAGAGACCTAATAGAGAGAGGCACTCACACACACATGCACAGTACGTCTTGGCGGGCGCGGGTGTGCTTTGGAGTACACTTACAGTAAGACAGACGTGATTTTAGAGGCGCGGGTTCAGTCCCCTCTCAAGCTTCAAGATATTTGTGTGTTTGGTGATTTCCAAATATATGGGAGGCACAGAGGCATCGGAAGGACAAGACATAAAAGCCCCTATAGATCTGACAATCGACCTTGATCACCACTATGCGAGTGAGTAGGGATAACAATCACCCACACAACTGCATAGCGCGGTGAAAGTTGCCGAGTAGCAAATGGAATAACCATATTGTTTGCCTTGGCCACGGTACGTCGTTGGTACGGGTGCTATTCATAGTCTTCGTCCGATATGGCATGCTCGATTGACAAACAAGTCCTTCGATATTCGCTGGAGACAATAGCAAATGCCCTGAATTGGAAATCAGGTAGTCAGTGGCTACACTCGAGAAACACTCTTGAGGTCTCCAAAATCGATAGATGACAGCGCAGAACTAACACCATTTTTTGCGAGAGGAACGATTGGCACCCTTTCCGCTGCTGCTCGTCTTCACTGTGCCCATCGTGCATAGACTCCCTTCCGTCAGCTCGCCCGCTTCTTATCACTAACCAATACACCATGAAAAAGGGCAGTCGAAGCTGCTCGTTGTCGGACCTAAGGCTGGGTTTTTATCTGCGAGGGCGATTCGTCAATTTCAATTTAGAATCTCGAAACAGTCCGCTTTTGTTCTGGACCATAAATTTTGCACTCAATTAGAAGTCGCTCGTTATTTTGGCTCTCCTGGCTTGAATCCGCTCGTTATGCCGTCCATGCTCAGCGGTCCCTGGCGTTCAGCTTGGAGAGCCGTATCGGCTTGAAACAACGGGCGGTATTCTGCTTTAATTATCCTAGGAATTATGGAAACCTTGTTGCCTTGTTTTCGTAATCACTCGAGCCGCCTTCGCCCAAATTGTCTTCTTGATCACCCGACGACTGCTGCGTGTGACAATCCGCTTTCGGATATCGTATTAGAATTGGCCGAGCGACGGAACATATGGCCGGCATTTTCCGTTTCCTTTGCCCATCTCTACCTTGTCTATGGGCCAATTCCAAATCGTTCGAATCCCTTTTCAACCCATTTCGATACCGTTCGCTTACTCGCCACTCAGTCTTCCCCGTTCGATCAATTACTGCGTATCGGTTTTCAACAGTTGGCTTCCATTACCAGTCTATAGCAAAAGTAAGATGGACACTGCGAGCGAGAAATAATCATGCAGAGTGCTTGTGTACCTCACAATATTGGATTTCACAGCTTGACTCAGTGACTGATTGACTACCCCTTTCGCACTTCCCTCACCACTTTTACCTTGTTCGACCTTCAGAAAAGACTTCCCAAACCACCGGTCCCAGACCTGACCCATACACTGAACACGTACTTGGAGTACGCCCGCGTCATAGCACCTGACCAAGAGCAATATGAGAGAACAAAAGCGTACGTGGAAGAATTTGGGACATTGGATGGCCCTATCCTACAGGACGAGCTGCATAGTCTGGCCGAGAAAACTGATAATTGGGTAAGGAGACACAAGAAGGATGCGAGCGAGACTTTGAAGTGTCTTTTATGCAGGTAAATGAGTTTTGGCTTGGCGATATGTACTTGAACAACCGGGTACCCTTGCCCATATTCTCCAATCCGGGATACGTGTTTCCGGATAGGAAATTCGGAAATTACGAAGAAATGATCAGGTTGGTATCGATTTATACTGCTACTCAATCGATCGAAGGCCCCCCCGCGCTTTCAGATACGCATCACATTTTATCTGCGGCATTTATCGATATAAGGAAAAGCTGGACAAGTAAGCCATTCCCGGCACGTCCCACTCAAGATGCATGCGGATTCATTTTAGACGCGATCTGCCAACAGATCGATCGACGGGCAAGGACGGCGGCCACCCGTTGTGCATGGAGCAATACTGGCGCCTATTCACTTCCTATCGCTTACCATCCACCCCGTTTGACAAACTGGACACGGCCACCAACAAGTACTTGAATGAGAATGAACACTTGATAGTCTTATGCAACAATCAGGTGCCCATTATAGATTTGCGATCGGAGCAGACAGAACTTACAATGCCCTACCTGATTTTAGTTTTTCCGAATCAAGACTGTCATCAGTGGAGAAAGGATGAGCCAAACAGAAATCCATAAACAGCTCTCTGATGTGGTTGAAATGGTTAAGAACCAGAGGCCTGATGAAGTCCCTCCGATCGGACTGGTCACAGCTGTCAATCGCGATCGCGCCGCATTGGCTAATGATTTACTTGAAAGAGGTGGGCACATCTTTCCGAACTAACTCTTGTATAGGCGAGTGTAAATGGCCGCATCTTGGAGAAGATGAGGCGGAGTGCGGTACTTGTCTAACTCCAATAGCGCCTTATCTCTTTGTTCGGAGCGAGTACGCCACCGTCGGGACTGTAGTGCTCTCCAGGAAATACCATTTCAGATTCGAGCCTTGGCAAACCCTCTTCCGTCATCCGGGCTTGGGACAGGTAACTAGTTGCCGACCATGTGTAGTTGACCCCCGCGTGGGACACAGGGTGGGACTCACAAACAATCCAGGCCTCTTTGTCATAGGAGTCAGAGACATGAACCAGAAGGCCAAACACACCTCTTAGTCCTTTTATAACCCTCTCCTTCTTTCCACAGACCCCGTCAACAAGGCCAACATCGAAGCTATCAAAACAGCTGCGTTCATTGTCTGCATTGACAAGCCCACGCCAGAGTTGACCAGCGAGTCGGACAACTTAGAGGCTCATTTGGCAAACAGGGCTACTCATATGCTGCATGGACGCGGAATCAGTTGCAACACAGCAAACAGATGGTTCAACAAGACCATGCAAGTATGCGCTACAGTAGGATGGTTGCCAATCCCTAATGCCAGTCCCACTTTCTTTCAGTTTATCTTTGCTCCAGACGGAGCTTGCGGATTAAATTATGAGCACTCGGTCGCTGAGGCACTGGTTGTCATAAATCTTGTTGAAGAGAGTATCCAATACGCGTAAGACGTCCACTCTATCAGAGCATGCCTCCTCTGAACACAGTGCACATTTTCTAGTGATTCAAAAATGCAGCAAAAAGCCATCGGTTCACCAAGACTTCACCTGGAACCTAAACCACTCATTTGGAATGTGTCCCCCGAATTAAAATCGATGTTGGATAACTGCAAAGAGGAAGCGGAAAAGTAATGATCCGTCCCCACCACGTCTCGTCATCATACGCCTTCTATTACAGACTAGTCACCGACCTGGACTTTGTAGTCTTGGACTACCACGGTTACGGCAAGGAATTTCCCAAGTCCAAATGTGTGAGCCCTGATGCGTTCATACAAGTCACCTTACAACTGACCCACTACAGGTAGGGCACATGGCCGCGGTGATCGTCCATCATAGTAGCAGTGTTTGCAGATGCCATGACCACCTTGTGTCCACTTACGAAAGCGCTACAACCAGACGCTTTCGACACGGGCGCGTAGACAACATTCGAGCAGCTACCCCAGAAGCACTGGCCTGGGTCAGCATTATGGACGATGAGCACGTATCTTTGGCAAGTGACTCAAATTGTCACAAATATGCTCGCCCTGCTGACTCATCACGACTTTTCAGGAACAAAAAAGAGCAGCGTTCCGCACGGCCATTGAAAAGCAAACGAAAGTGATGTACCAGGTGAGCCAGTGCACAAACCAGTTCCCATTGTCATGCACTCACTTCGACTACGCCCATTCCAGAACATAACTGGCCACGGAATCGATAATCACATGGTCGGCCTGCGTGACTTGGCCAAAAAACACCTTTCAGCCATCCCACAAGTGTTCACCGACCCCATGTTCAGTGAACTCTTCCGATTCCCCTTGTCCACTAGTCAAGTACGTCCACAGCACTGCAGAGTTGCAGTCAGCCCGGACCATGCGTGTCTGCTTCTTCAGGTCCCAACTAAACTGCCCCACACGCTCATGTGCTATGGGCCAGTGGTAGAGGATGGCTACGGGTGTGGGTACAACATACGCGCTGATCAGATAACCTTTATCGTCTCTTCACTGAAGTCATGCCAGAGAACTGACTCGACCAGATTCAGAAACATGTTGGAGAAGACACTCGACGACATGCAAGCATTTCTGTGATGTGCTTGGACCCGCAGGCGTCCATGAAAGCCACCGTAGGGCATTCGTAGACGAACAGATATCTATTTTTAACCCGTGTCAGCTCAGTGTCACTGTAATTAGAATTTATGGTACACCATCCTCCGATTGCATAATCCCTGCGGCCTATCACATGCCTCACTGATTGGCTAGTTCCCTAGCACATCCAAGCCCAACCACTAAGACTGCACTGAACCCTTCCGTCAACGAATGATCCAAACCAGAAATAAAGCTTTTACGAAATCTCCATGTAAAGAATGCACGACCTTTGCTATAAGAAACGGCTCATACAATGTAAAATTAAACAGCACCAAAGGCCCGAAGGAAGAAGTATCGCTTTGCAGCCTTCGCCGCCAAAGGTAATGTCGCAATTCGTATTAAAAAACGCACGTAAATGACCCCTGCTCCTACCAAGAACCCAACCAACGGAAGAAACCGAAACCCCCGAAACGATGATATACAGCACACAAAAAATGCATGTACGAGCTCGTAACAGGTATAACTGCCCTTCGCACGATTGTATACGTCCCATCACCTAGACAATAAGCGTTCGCCCATCGTAAGTACAATTATGCACCCAGTCACCAAAAAACAATCTCTCAACACTCATTGGGAAAACTCATTATGCGAGATTACGATCCGAAAAAACAAAAAATATAAGAAAGCGCAACACCATGGAAACCCATAACCGCCAAGCAAAAATGGAGAAACCGCACCCGAGACGCAAAACATTTCGAATTCCCATGCCTAATATCAGTTGCACCCTTTACCACGTTCCAAGAAACACATCAGCAAGAAAAAAGCATAAAGCAAATCTCAAACAGTACAAAACTATTATGCTTTAGGAAAACGCGATAGTCAAAGCCCATCTCAAAACTCACATCATTATGCACAACGTACATCTCGCAAAACCGCCACCTCAAAAAAAGGCAAAATTCACTATTTACAGGTAAGATTGTAAACTCCGTTAAAAAGCTGTGGCTGTAAAATACAATTACGCAAGTTAGGGAGGCGACTGACAAACTCATTAGAGTCAGATCCATTTCAAAAAGGAACAAGATTTGGAGAATGCCAACTGCTAAGAGGATTACGGCAACGACAAAAATTGAAACGAATGGATTTCAAACAAAAATGGAAACTCGAAACGTGGAAGAATTATCCGGTGCACTTTTCAATTTGTATAGTTTCCACGGCTGATCCCAGGAAGGGCAGCCTAAACAAGAAAACCTGCGGTAAGGAAGCCAAATCTCTTTCGTCTGAAAATATCTCTAGTCATGATCAACTGACACAATCACTCACCTCAAAAATTAAGCTCGAGCTCCTGGATCATTTCCGCCAAAACTACCATTCCCACCGAA
Organism: Mesodorylaimus sp. YZB2_4; assembly: GCA_030248295.1. Classification (NCBI taxonomy): domain Eukaryota; kingdom Metazoa; phylum Nematoda; class Enoplea; order Dorylaimida; family Dorylaimidae; genus Mesodorylaimus; species Mesodorylaimus sp. YZB2_4. Next base: position 695,615 of record JASANH010000626.1, read on the forward strand.
ACTATTGTTTCCGCCAAAACTACCGTTTCCACCGAAACTGCTATTACCATCGAAAGGATTGAAGAACGACGGCGACGGTGCCGCGGACGAAGGCGCTTTCTTTCGGAATCTCGTTTGTATAACATCACGACGCATTGTTACTGGACGGTCAACCTGAAAAGGGCATTTTTGCCAAGTCATTCACACAAATATTCTGCAAACTACTTACCTTATGCAATCGATAATAAAGGCCGCATGCATTGCACACTAGTCTGCCGCGCTGATCACGACGCCACGCAGTGGTCGTTGTAGTTTCGCAATTCGCGCATCGGGTTCCACCATCGGGGCTTGGAACTCTATTCATAAGTCCCATACCACCACTTGCAGCTGCCAAAACTGGTGACGAAGAATTATTCGGCGGCGATCCGCCCGAAGCGGCTATCGACCCCGCTGGTCTGCCCAAAAAATTGGAGTATTTGCTCATCGACGACGCCGAAACTGACGAACGTCTCTGAGGCGATGAGGCCACGTAGGAAGCGAATCTCGCCAGACAGTTAAGACTGTCCGCTGAAGCTGCCGAAACCATTGGTGATTCTTGACGAACGGCACTATTCAATAGCGTCGCCACACTGGAAGGCGTACCAGGGTTAGACATTGCGCTAGTGCCGCCGAGTGGATAAAGCAACGCATTGACAGCCGATAAGGCCGCTGCATTAACAGAACTGGCGTTGAACTGTGGCGAAAGTACTGAATTGCGATAACATAGGCCGGATAAAGCGGACTGAAAAGGAGAATATATTAGAGTGCACATAATCCAACACAGGCACACCAGACTCACTTGCAAAGCCGCGGATGATTGATCAGCGATCGCGAAACTGCTATTCGGCATTGCACCGCCGCTACCAGTGCTGTTCATACGCCTGCAGCTCGCTGTATCAGAAAAAGGATTTGGTGGGGTCTGTCTTCCGTCAAACAGCATCGAATCATCGCTGACAGCGCCGACTTCTTCCAAGTTTGTACCGCTTCCGTAATATGCTAAAGAAGCATCATTTGTCCGCGGATGTTCGGGAGCAGCATCAGTTGCAAACTCCAGAAGCGGCGATACGTCCCCGTCGACTGCCGAATGACGCTCAACGCAGTCAGGACATATAACTCCGCCATCCGGATCAGCTGCCGTAAAGTCGGTTTCTGGCAGTACAATTCCGCAACGATGACAGCGATTTCGACGAACCTAAAGTGAATAATACCAGATACTCAGATAACAACAGCACCTTGAGGACGTTAAAAGCTCACTTTGTGAATCTTTCTGGCTGCCTTTCGCTTCCTGCTGCCACTGAGTGTTTCCGAAGTTAGCGCATCGCCACTACTGAAGGCCAAAGATACATTTGACGAGACCGAAGTCTTGCTGATGACATCACTACCGCCATCATTGGCAGCAATAATGGGAGATAAATTCGCATTTGGAAAAAGCTTGCTTATTTCTCTTTCCGTTGCGATCTGAGAATAAGATACAGCAAATTCACCAAGTGCTACTATTATGAAATGACCTAAAAACGAATTACCTGATTGCGATCTCCTGCAGAAAAGTCATCCGCCGCTGGTGCGTGAAACTGGTGATTTCGAAGGTAATTATCTGTGGGCCCATTTTTCATAGCCTTTCCGTCCGTAAGGCGTCGGCTGCCATTGTCAGATGCCAATAAATTATGTTCATCGATAATGAGACGTTGCTCGTCCAAGACGGCCAATTCGTCCGAATTCGGTGTCGAGTCGTCCGATGATCGCTGCTGATCTATTCCGGCCGGCACGACAACGTTTTGAGGAACAGCTAGACAAAAGCAAGAGTCACAGGTGCTGAATCAAAAGATTGGCTAGCGATAAATATAACGTACCTGCTACATTAGAGGCACTATAGGAAGACAATGCCGTTGATTTCCTAGCGCGTCGACGGCCATTCGAAGAATCTGCCACCGACATAAGATTATTCTTCAATACCGAGCAATTCGACGATAAACCTTCGCCGTTTTCACGAGACTGAGACGGTCGTCCGGAATTCTTTTGGGTCGCAAAGGCTGCTAATTTTTCAGCTGCTTGCATTGTTACAGGACCATTTCCAACTCCAAACATTCCGCCGCCGCCAATATCGTCCTCATCGTCAAGGAAGCATCGACCGCCATCACCACCAAAAATCAGCCTCTCCAACCGATGAAGAAATTTATCCAGCCGATCACCAAAGTCGTTGACACTTTCGCGTATGTCTGCATGAAGTCGTGCGCAATGCTGACAACCATTCGCTCTTTCGCCATTGGTCTTGTTTCCAGGTAACTCCACTTGAGTAGTTGCATCGCGACATTCCGTTAGTAATTCTGCTGGTTGTTGACGGACTTGATCATCTTCGCCCAAAATCTCTTCGTTCTCATCATCGATCGAACTATCGACGATATTCGCGATGGCGCTCATTGAAAATTTTCTCGCCACGCGGGGACGTCGTTAAAATATTATAATCAAAGTCCCAAGCACCGATAGATATCTTATCACACCTAAACAAAAAATATGATGTTGTAACAAGCGTCCCAAATTTTTCGACAACGGAACATGATCGTAGTAAAATTGGAACTAATTTTGCAAATCCTAGACACAGGTGTATCGATAACGAACGATCGATCAATGATAAGGACAAAGCAAAGTACAGTCTGCTATAGACAACTAGGCACGTCACGCCTCCACAAATAAACTAAACCGTGCATCATCGCACTGTTTGCTTTGTTTTTCCTGCACCTCTCGATACGCTAATAAGGTTCGGCTGCAATAAGTAGCAGCCGCCTGCGCATCAAACAGAAAATAGCGGGTGATTCAAACTCATGACTGATACAAATAACAAGCAGAAAAGAGCACCTTCTCATACAACAAACAATGTCCTGTTCTCTATAGATACAATCAGTAATGTCACGATCCTTTGCGCAAAATTTACGCAATCCAAGAAATACTTCAAAGAAAAATGACATAACAAAAAATAACTTCGAGAACCAATCACATTAAAAATTAATCATCGACGCCTTGAGGAATCCAAAAAGCCTACAAAATGATTTCTTATGTCCGGAGGATAAAATGAGATGATAACAATGCTTACCATAATGGTGCAAGCTGTGGCCAGCATCATGTATTTCGGATTGAATTGAACACATTGAACGGGTCCGTTATGCTCGCCAGCCAACGCGCTCACATGATCGCCGCTATCCGCCGCCCAAACGTGGATCTGACCGTCCGTGGAGCCTTATTAAAAAAACAGGTTACTAGAAAACTTCCAGAAAAACCTATAACAGAGGGCTTACCAGAGAATATGTACGCCGAATCCGGACTAAAACAGGCCTCCAAGGGTAGACCTTTTCCGTTCACGTGACCCTGAAAGGCGGGGAAAAGTGTGAGATCACTCGAAATTCAAACTTGAGGCAATGTTCTGGAAGAAAAATGTCAGAGTGGCCCAGCATCCTGGCATGCACTTGTCACCCACCGTCAAAGTGTGTAATAGCTGGCCTTGGAACGCATCAACGAGACGAATAATCTGACCGCTGGTAGAAATTAGGATCAACTTTCCATCCGGGCTAAACTTAAGGCCGGTCCAATCGCAGTCTTTGTCCTGCTGCGGCAATTTGAACGTGTTGAATGGGCCCTAAAAAAAAGTAAAATTCCATAAATATGGTTGGGATAAATAATAAAATTTGCGTACCTTATCGAACGACCGCAAATCGTATAGTTTTACTGACTCCGAATTGACACCGACCGCAAATATTAGCCCCTCTGGATCGAAAGCTGCCACAGGACGTCCTGGTAGGTTCATCAAGCCCTAAAAACAAAGAATAGGACACAAAGAATTTCAAAAAGGAAGACTACATGCCAAAAAAGCAAACCTGGCAATTCTGAGATCGTAAATCCCACAAACGGATGGTCTTATCCAAGGACCCGGACAAAAATGAATCGTCGATTGGCGACATACACAACGTCACTACTCTTAAAAAAGTTGAATATTTGAGATACCAAGCTCGAAGGTCTAGAATAAAAACCTTACTTTTTCGTATGCCCAGGGAAGTAACGAATATATTTATTATCGTGGAGTGATAGATATCTAATTGTATCTTGAAAAAATCACAAGTTAATAAAATGAGCGAAGGCAAAAAGAAGTGACTTACCGTCAATTTTCGTTGATGTATGCACAGCAGTATTGGGCGCGTGAGTGAAATGGATTAAATCAACCCCGTATTTCTTGCTATTCACTTGGCGTTTCCTCCTGAGCCGAGCAAAAATGCACTCTTATTATTTTCCCGCTAGGACAACAGATAAGACGCAGTAGTTATACACCTGCATCAAACAAGGCAACAGTATGCAGGCCTAGTTCTACCGCCCTACGGACAATTAGGAGAAGAAAAACCTAGGAGATTCCGAGACATACAGGCTTTTAAAATCTCATCGTTGCCAAGAAAATCTTAGGCTGTTACGACATCCACAAACGACTGATGCAAACACAATTTCTTACGTTCCAGTTTGACAATCGTAAATAATTATGGAGTCGTCATCTGAACTGGAAATCAAAGTCAAGCCATCGGGATTGAAATCCATACTGTTGATGCGATCCGTGTTCTCGCGAAACAGTTTGGCCATAGCGAAATTGGAGACAACATGATCATCCAGTTTCATCGTGCTCTGATTTAATCGAACTAAAGATTCTCAAGATCGATCGGCACCAATAAGATCGGCCGACCCAGCGGAGAGAATCGATTACAGTAAGAGATCCGTGTGCCAACTGTGCCACGCCTATAACTGCTTATGACAAATACTGCGAAATTTAAAATACAATGCGTCAAAAAACTTTGAATCCACGGAAAGTTTTTAGCTGGCTCAAGTCGTAGGTATCAGTACGTCTGCGTCAATGGCTGTATGTCCCAAGTCCTTCAAGTATACTGGGGTTCTTCAGGGCAGCACCCATGGCCCTCTATTATGTATTTGTAGCTTATATTTGCTCCACTACTCTCGAACCTTGCCAAATAATTTCATGATTATTGTCTGCGGCTGTGTGCCTATGCCTAGGCATACCGTGGCTAGTCGCTAGATACCGTGGTACAACCGGCCTTAGATCACATATATTTCTCGATGGATCGATTCCGCTGGCCTCAGCTCTGGCATTCAGGCCTGCGCATGGATGGACGATTCAGGCCAGTATTCGGACCCTTACAGTACAGGGCCACTGGGCGGACCAACGTTTGGTAGATCTTCCCACGAGCTTGTCTGGCATCCGTCTGTTGCAGAGGACACCCTGCTGCCTCGCGCTATTTCATCCAGGCTGCTTGTATGCCTGAATGGTATGCTCTAACGTGGGAGCACTTCCCTCATGGCTCCTGATTGAACTCAGATGCTGGAACTCTTTAGTATTCTTCAGTTCTACGTCATCAGTTTTGGGGGCATCCTCCGGACAGTCCGTCGTCTTGATGTTAAGCCATAGACCGTATTCGTGTATCCAATCTTTCCATAGCTGGGCAGCCCTCTGGGTTGCTGATCTGGTCTCACTAGCGAGGAAAACATCGTCCGGCCAGGAGAATTGACCATGGGTGCCGATTGGAGTCGGCTGTAATGGTCTCCATGCAGAGGATGAAAAGGAGGGGCGGTGACAGCCAACTGCGGATCCAACTGCACTGGTGACGTCTTTGTGAAGAAGTTTGGTCCACTCGACAGGCCTCTGGGACTCCATGGGAACGGAGGAAGTGCCAGATGAGGTCGTGGGGAACTCGGTCAACCGCCTTTTCGAGATGAGAAATGCCATATGGACGGTCTAGTTCTTTTCTCGGTGCTTCTCCAGAAAGATGCGAGCAGTGTGGATGGCGTCGGTTGTTCCACTTTCGCGCCATTTGCACTGCGGCTTTCACGTGTACGAAACGATTGGTCACTATCATGGAGCCAGAAAAAGTGGGGTGGATAGCTTTGTCAGATCGCAGAAAGCAGCTAAAAGTCACAATTTCTTAAATTTTATAACGGCTTATATGGCTACAAAAACGACCTCTTTGTACACGTCGCTGATTCTGCAAGGCGTGTAAGCTGGTGTTCGAGGTGCTAGTACCTTTGAAACGCACCATTTGGAACTTTCACTGAACGAAACTCGCACTGTTGCCTTGCTCACTATTCTGAGTTTAGTGCCATAAGACTACGGAACACGATGCAAGTTCTACATAGTTCCCAGTTTTTTAAAAATTTGCATTATATCGTTTTCTCTAGTTGAGTGTGACTTGATTTATTCTTGATTTTCTGTCGTTTGTCATATTCTATTCGTTTGTCCCATGTCCAAGTGCGCTAGCGTTTTCTGGGGACAAAACAGTGAGTGAGTAGATGGGAGCGGATAAACTGGACACCCACTCTCCAACTTCTCATCGAACTGACTGTGTCTTTAGCCATTGTGAGCTGCACCAATGCACACAGGTTTCAGGTACTCATGCGACCACACATGCAGTAGTATCAGGTCAATCACCGCGTTTTTAATTACAAACCCACCTCTACTGGCAGTTAGTGATCAGCCAATCACTTCATGCATGCAGGTGCTCCCTCACTCTCGAGTTCGGCGGTCATGTGGTAAAAGATAAATGTGGAGAAAGAAGCAACAAAACAAGGCCCATTGTTTTGCACATGGATGGTTTATACTGTTGCGCCCTCCTCTGGCGAACCATAGGCATGGGTAGTTGGCGGATGACGGAGTGAGGTGTTGCCGTGGATGATCTGACGACGTTGTGAGTCGACTCCCATGTTGGCCTGCTGCTCAACTGTGATGCGCCGCTGCTTTCACTTGATTGATAGACAGTACTGCCAGGTATTTCTGGCGATGCCCCATTTTTTAAGCCGTGTTCAAAGTCGCAATGTGAGATGAATGTTTTGATATGCATCATTACTGAAGAATGTTCATAACTGTGCATAAAGAGCAGGAGGAGGAAAAGGATAAAAGAATGCGTAAAAACAATCTCGTAACTTTTTTCTCATGCGTGTCTGTCATATGGCCATTTCTGCACGCCCTGAATATTGGGACTAGTGAGCCGGACACTTACCCAATCGCAGTGGCCCGCTCCATGTTTGTGATGAAACGACGCGTCGGCCGAAACTGTCGTTTCACTCTAATAACTGTCCATGTACGGACATTAGGACCTAAGAAATAGAAACGAGTACGTGGGGGACAAGTGACGCCTTTCGATCCGAATTGGACGAAGGTGATAAGACGGGCTCTTTTTCGCGACCAGTCCTTCGTCACGGTCAAGCGGCCTGGGCATCCGGAAAGAGAGAACGATATCAAACTTTTTCTGTTCAAAGACCGGATCGCAAGGCCCCGTTTCTGGCATTACCCGTCGTCTAAGTGGTTAGAAGAGTATTGAAATTCAGTGCTGGGCATTTATTGTCCGTTTTAAGTCCACAGTTCGTGGTCGCCCCATTGTGCCTTTCAAATTTTCTTCTTACCTTGTCAGTGAGTACTTGAGATTATAGTGTGGTTCTATAAGGAGGATTCGAGAATGGCTTATTCGCTTGGACTGAGTTGGTCGATCCTCGGGGCACTGTGCCTCGTCCACGCCGTTATGGCCTTCCATAACGGCGCCCCGTGTTCTACGCAGTACACGATGACCCCCAGCACCATCTTCCATGGCGTGCCTCAGAATCCTGGTCCCAGGCCCCCTCCTTATGAGTTCCAAATCCTCGATTCGCAAGGAAATGAGGTCACCAAATACAAGGACGAAACCTACAAATGTAAGTTGGCTGGTACTTTTATGTAACTTGTGCACAGCAACGCCCTCTCGCGGACAACTTGGATGCAAAGCAGAGAGGGACGTGGGCTGATTTACCTCAGGCCTGGTCCCACTCAGAGGGTGCATTTATGTTCAGAAGTCTTACCATGCAGCAGACCATCTACCGCTCTATCACCCAAATCTATTGTAATATTGTGTCACTTTTATATGCATCCTCGCTGGTCCTGATGCAGTCCCCTTATACTTATTTTCAGTGAAAATTACGGCCGTTCAATCAACGTTCCGTGGTTTCCTACTGCAAGCGCGTCCAGCCACGGCCGAGGGCTACCCCATCGGTCACTTACGCGCTGGCATGTTTATTCGTGACAGCTCATGGAAAATTCAAGGCATCAAAATCCAACCATGCCCCGGTGTTTTCAACGATTCATTAACTCATGCCTCCAACGATGACAGGACTACTTTGGAGGTGCAGTGGAGACCAACGAAAAATCACGGCCCTATCCTTTTCATGTAAGTACACCTTATTCGTCAAATTGCCCCTTCTACTTTCACACGGTGAATTCTGGTTTCGCGGGACGCGTAAATGCGTTCGACAGAACAAGAATGGCATACCATTTCGCCCCCATGGACTTTACTCTCTTATCTATGCCTATGCACCGAGTTGGGTTGAACACTTGATACGGCTAAGTCGCATGTAAGGAATACATGAAGGGTGAAGTCGACTGCAAGGGCTGTCATATTCTCGTGAGGGACAAAAAACCGAGGCATGACAGGCCGTGTCTAATTTGCAAACTACATGTCAAGAAGTCAAAGACATTAAATTGCATGTTTAGATAAACAGACGCGAGGGGGTAAATGGGGCAGTTTGTCCAATGCGCATTCGGGCATTTTATGCAGATTCCTTCAAGTGTTCTCTCACAGGCTTACAATTGTTCAAAACCGCACTCTATTTTGGACGCAATGGTTGCCCAGTTCTGGCCTGATTTTCCCTGAAGAAGGCGCCAAATTCGGCGCTGGCGGAAAGGATTCAGGAAAAGGAGCTTCTGCTAAGGTGGTAGTCGAGGCTGAAAAAGGAACAACAGAAGCCCCGGAAGAAGAAACAGCAGAGGAAGCTGAATCTGGCGATGTCACTGAGGCGCCAGAAGAGACTGAACCCACGACTGTGGCCACCACGAAGAAACCACGCGCTAAGGGGCGTTCAAAGTCAAGTCGTAAGCCAAAACCGAGACCGACAACTACGACGGCTGCACCCGAGGAGGTCACCGATGCTGAGACAAGCCAAGAAGCGCCCGTCACGGAGGTTGCTCCTCCCACCTCAGCTAAAGCCAAGCAGACATCTGCTGAGTCAGTTCCCCAACCCCGGTCGCCCGCATCAGGGTCGTCAGAGCGTTTGCCCCCGGCCCCGGCAGCCGCCGCTGTACCCGGAGGAGACGAGGATGAAGAGCCTCAGGTCACACGACGCCCAGCTCCAAAGAGCAAAGCCAAGGCGGGACGTCTCACCAGCCCACCAGGCGCATCGGAGTCGAGTGTGGAAGCGAGCTCGCGAAAACCAGAAGTGACCGAGGGACCAGACGAAGGCGATTTCGGTCCTCCTAATCCCGCCGCGGCGGCGTCCGGACCATTGCCACCATTGCCCAGTGACAAGAGCCCTCATGGAAAAGAGAAACTTCCCCCGGCTGCTCCTGCTGGTGCCGAGGAACTGACGGATCCGGGACCTAAAGGTGCTGGCCGATTCCCACCACTGACGCCGCCGGCAGCTGGTCCACCAATTGCAGGTGTGTTTTATTTTGTCGCTGCACTGATCTTCGTTCACTGCCTTCATGTCCCTTCCATTTCAGAGGAGTCCGACACCACTGACTACTGCGCCGAGAAGCCTTGCATCAACAATGGCACCTGTATCAACGTGCCCGATGAAGAACGGTACGACTGCAGGTGCCCTGCCAAGTGGGCCGGACCACAGTGCGCAGGTACATATTGTACACCTTATTTCGTTTTTTAATCTTTATCTCCGCTGTTCTGTTTTTTCAGCTCCAAATTTGTGTGAGAAGCACAAATGCAAGAACGGGGCCGAGTGTATCAATGGCGAGGACAAGTATACTTGCAAGTGCGCCCGTGAATGGGGTGGTGAATTCTGCGATAGTAAGAAATGCACACCCTCGGCACGCGCCCAATCCATCATCGCTCTTCTTCTGTTTCCAGGATCGTGCCCCGCTTACCTGTGCGAGAATGGCGGTACTTGTATTCTGAACGGAGAGCAATACGGATGTATCTGCGCCCCAGGCTATACTGGTCCTAGATGCCACGATGGTAAGAGAGACGCTAGTTTAGCTTGCAGTAAGGTCTGCTAACAGGCTCGACCTTTCAGAGATCAAACATTGCGAGTCGAACCCGTGCAAGAATGGAGCAACGTGTGTGCACAAGTTCAATGCCTTCGAGTGCAAGTGCAGGGATGGGTACATGGGTGAAACGTGCCATAGTAAGTCAAATGTAATAGCCAGATGACCTTACACTGCGAGGAGTGAGTGGTCTCACAAACACCCCAGGCTAGTCCGTCGTAGGAGGTTGGAATTCCCACCCTCAACCAGACGGGTTTCTGCTTCGCTTTGAAGAGTGCGTATCGAGTGGCCAACTCACGCTCGGACAGATGATAGACGGTAGCTGGAAAATAAGGGAGTCAGAGGTATACTGTACTGTATATAGAAAAAGCTTCATTGTTTGAGAGTAACAAGAAATCTCGTTGCCAGAACAGATGTAAAGCAATCCCATTTCAGGGCCCTGTCAAGATATTTATCGCAGTTGCGACTTCTGGGGTGAGCAAGAGAAATGTGAGACTCAACGACCAACCACCAAGTGGTTCGACATCAACTGCGCCAAGACTTGCGGTCAGTGCAAGTATGAAAATCATACAGGTATCGTGGCCTAGGTGGAGGTTATCGACTGAACTCAACCTGGCTGACTGATTCTTTAGCCAACCTGACCATCTCGATCCCTCCCGTCCTCGAGCCATTCGAATTCCTTCTGGGCAGGTGGACGGTCAATGCAACCACCAAGAACCGCTTCCCAGTCGACTTCCTCCACAACAACACGAATGGCTACTTCGAGGAGCTGGTATTTTCTCTCGCTGAAGTCCCGCAGTTTGGACCGCCTTCCATCAATTTTACGTAAGATTCATATTCGTCGCCGCAAAAGACATTTTGAAACACAGGCTAGTTGAACTTGCAGGGCCATCGCAGTCAATAACAACAACCCGCAAGACGTTCAGGTTACCCTCGGCTTCCTGACCGTCCGACCCGCCACTGTGCCTTTGAAGACGTTCTTGATGACAACTGGGAATGATGGTAAGCCTCGGGCATTGCCCTGGTCATAGTTTACAGTTTACACTCAAAACCCAGAGCATCCTCAGCTCATTTGTTCGACAGCTGTGTCCGAGCATACTGTACTGTCCAGCGACTAAGTGAGCCGTCACCCATACAGGTCCACGATTGCAGAACCTGACCTATCTGACAACACTGTGTACATTCTAAAAACCACTGTCTCCATCTTGCAGCTGCCTATGAGACTGATAAGTCAACTAGTCAATCAAACAGCATTCCATGGTTGCCTTTCATAGACTTCTTTCTTATCCAAGTTACCCCTCGTCTCGACTTTTAGGCATAACGGTGGTTGAGGACGGTTTCACTAACAATACCGTTATTCAACTGAATTCGACCTACTTCGCAATTCTGCCATGGGTAGACGATAGAGCTCCGGCCACAGTAAGTGCACTTTGCCAAATACTCTTGGGCCATGCTGATCTGTTTCTCACTTTCAGGCCAAACGTACCTTTAGCATAGCCAATCAATATTTGAAAGTGGATGTGGAAAGGACGACCAACAGTGGACAAAAGGACTATTTCACTCAGTACTACTGGCGACAAGAAAAGTTCCCCATATTCTAGAAATTTATTGGGTCCCGTCAGTTCAAGTTGTCCTTGGGTGATATATTGGCTCCGTGTACAGTGCCCCTGGGCTTGTGCCCTTTCGAAGATTTTCTACTAGAGATGGTTCCATTATTAAATTGCAATATACTAAGCAGGGGTTTATGTAAAAAAAGTCATGTTCTATTCAGTACGTAACGGAATTCCCGGCTGTGTTTTATTTAAAACCTGCTTATCAGTCAAAGAAATAGTGCATTCATTTAGCTATGGCCTTTAACTTATGCAAAAAGCCCAAGAAAGGCGCGAATGACAGAAATGCAATAAAACTACACAGCCGCAGTGGTTCATAAGTGGCCGCCGTTTGACATACTGTACCAATAAAGCTGTTGCGTACACTCTGAAGAAATGTTTGAATGCTTTCGATTTGCAAGATCAGCACTGATAGAAAAACCCAAAAGGAGACACTGCTATCACGCACCATTCCCGTCGGGTGTTCCCATATGTCTGAAGAAGCCTCTGCTGTCGCGACTATTCGGCGTCTATTGGTTGGCTCAGCTGATAATTGCTGCGTATATAGACACTGGGTGGGTTCTAACCGGCTCCGCGTACGGGACTTTGTTTGATCGACGCTATCATTGTCACAAGTCTATTTTACCCACGTGCTCTACCTGCTCTTGGATTACCTATAAAATAGCGTTGCCTGTCTTCCCGCGTCTATGACCAAATTGACAGCGGTGCAAGCTTGCAGCACTCTCTTCGTCATTGTGGATCAACATGACTCGTTTATCTCACGGCGCTATGTGGACCTTACTCATTGTGGTAAGTTGTTGACCCCTTATTACACAATGCGTTTGTGTGCAGGGCTGATAAGCTCTTTAGTCATAAGGGTGGTTTTCCGCTCCCATCAGCCATTGCATTACAACCTCCTAGTCCTGTAGGAGCCTCTTGCAACCTGTAGAACCTAGAAGCGTTTCACCCGGACGGAATCTGCTGATAAATAGGATCTGCTCTAAAAACTCGAAGGATATCAGTGCAACACGCTAGAAGTCGTGGTAAAACGAGCCCCTGATCAGATGTTTGGTTTGTCATTTGGTTGTACTCCTTTCCTACGTCCGCCTCGTTTTGCCTTGTTAATATGATTCTGGCTATGGCGATCGATTGGGGGACTATCTCAAATCAAATCTCTTCTGATGCACAGCCATGCGAAGCAAAACCTGGTTTTCCTTTTCAGTGCATTGCAATGGTCCCTAACCGGGTAATGTCAGAAAGAAGGACTCGCACTGGATGGCTGTGTGATGATGATTGGTGCTGCGATTATGAACCATTTTGCCACCCACAAAACACCAATCTTGTATCAACGGAGGATTCATCACGCATCAGTAGTGACGAAGTGTCCTGCGACAACGACACTACCAAGACGCTGTGCCGTCGCATGTGTGGCACTTGCAGTAAGTGAATTGGAATGCATTGTTTTCAGGTTCTATGACGTAAGCAGTTGTTATTGTACACCCTAACTGGACTATGCCATTCAACAACACTCGTGCTAAGGCGGACTGTGTGAGATAAGTCAGTATAAAAATGGAATTAAAAACGTTTATCGCTTTTTCAATCTTAAAGTCAACATTTGAATGCCGAGTCCTCTGCTGTTGCCTGCTCTGTACTATTTCCCTCCATCAATAGAACGTAGAAAATGTTGGCACCAATGCTCGACGAGAGGGCAGATAACGAGCTGGGTCAACGGGAGTGATCAGCTGATGGGCACCAGCCTAGAGTTACGGGAGCTGTAGCTACCCTGATCGTGAACTCCACGGTAGATGAAAAGTGTTTCCAGAAGGGGCGAATGGGGGGGGGGGGGGGGAATAATTCTGCAGAACGTAAATGTTTTACGCACACCTTGAGATACGTCCGCATTGATCACACATGACCACACCACGTGCTGACATGACTAACACACGCCTCTGATGTGTCTCCACGCATGGAAACCAATGCAAGCCATCCCTAAATCTTCTGATGACTGTACCTACTGATCTCTGTTTTATTTCAGATTTGGAACAGGTCGCCGACGATGCTCAGTCTGTTCAGGCGGCAGTCAGAAGCGTGTTTGGGCTGCCTTAGTTTTCGGGCCCTGTTGCGAGCGCAGTTAATTTTGTTTTATTTCTGATCTTTTCTTTATGTGTTTTTCACTGGAAGTTGCACTGTTGAACTGATTTGCTCAAGTTCGTCTACCAAATGCGCCTGCTATGTTTGTACTGTACAAATAGCGAGTTGTTTATGAAAGTGCACTGCGGTCATAAAAAGTGCAAAGAGGATATGGCATTTTGGTACCCACTCGAACGTACGCATTAGACTAACACACTCTGGTGATAACACGTGCCGTCGATTTCTTATCTCCTCGTCAATAACAGTCAGTAAATGTTAAGCTCTTCTTTAAAAGTAGACAGTCGACAAACATTTGCGTTGCATTTAACCATGCAAAAGCACTTCCTTGAAAGGAACGCCTTCTTAACACCAGTGGCGTTACCGTCTGCAATCGCGACCTTTGACACCCGCGCTTGCATACATGCTTGACGCAAATGAGAGGCACGTTACTGAAACAACAATTCCGATAAGTTATCTCAATCGCATGCAACCCTCGCACTCGATCCTTCGACTTCGTACTTTGACTGCGCTGAACTTGCAACCCCGCTTCGATATCTCGTACTCAACAAACACATGGAGTGGCAAAGATAGAGCAAAAGTTCTTTTTATAACACGATTTTTAAATAGTTACAAGGGTCACTACGTCACTGAGCATGTCATAGGCACAAAAGGCACCCAAGTACGCACGAGGAAATAAACAACTGATAAAGTGTAATTCGACGAATAAATAAATTTCGCTATCATGAGTACTTTGGAATCCAAGGAATCTCAATGTTATTGACCTAGGGAAGAAAAAATGAATTCAAATCTGGGTGACCTGATAGAATACAGCAGGAAGACAGACCGAAATGATTCGATCTCAGCAGCCTGCAGCCTATTGATAAAGCTCACTCTGCGGTGCGGGTACTAACTCTGGAGTTCGGACGAAGTTGCGTCCGCAATAAAACTGGTGCTGCCTGAAACTCAATAACCCCTGCAGGGTGCTGCTAGCTGGGACCCGAGCTGGACACCTAAAAATTAGACCGTCCAGAGGTCGCTAACAAGAGAGAAGCAATCATCCACGAAATCGGCCGGTGCAACAGGCCTAGCGCGGGCTGTTTCGAGTTGGTCAAGATTAAATCTTGTCGTGCAGTAGTTCGGCACGAGGCGCGAGATCTTGGGCCTATGTAAGGCGCGTAGTTTTTGTTGATTGCGCCTACCCTTTCACCGATCGAGTTCACTGGTTACCACTTATCAGAGTGCCAAGGCGAGCTCTGGAAGATCAGAAGACCAGGGAGAAGAACGAAGGCCAAATGACATTTCGGTGATGTGCAAAGTGAACCAGTCGGGGCGGGGCGGGGAGTGGAGTGGATGCAAACTTATGAAGTGGCCCTCGCATAAGGGTGTGCTTCTCTCTTTCTTTGTCACTCTCACGCCATCTTCCAGGGTGCGGTTCGTAAACGGACATATATTACGCCTAGGCAAAGCCACGAGATCGGAGCCTAGTGGGCGCGAGCTTCGGACAAGTTTATGTTCATGTTTTACCACATCACCAAATGCTTATGCGCCGATGACACAAGATGATTCCCACTTTGCGTTTTAGTTGTTTGAGTTACCTCGATTTAATCTGAGCTGTCTCCGCCCGGTCTTTGGTTTCTCCCTATAGTTTCTCTGTCGCCAGCATGAACCCTCAGAACTTTCGGCGATTTTGACGATATGTGCTGCTGCTGCTGACCAATATCTCCTAAATGGGCACGTGGCTCTGAAGATAGGCAGCACCAGGAACACAAAGCTCTCAGGCCGTATCACTTACCCCATAATAAAGAAGGGTGCTTGTATTGCGGTTAGGATCCATGCTGCAAAGGTTTTTGACCATTGCGCACAAACTATACTCATATGATCCGTCAAACTGTGCGCTAGGTGATAAAATTTTTTAGGAATGAGGAGTTCGGACAGCATGAGAGAGCCCCTACTGTATTGATCTAAATCCTACGGCATTGCATTCAGTCAAAACTAAAATACTGTAATACAGTACATACGGGGATTTAGTGTTAAAAATACCATCGCTGCAACTTAGCGCAACAAACTCCCACCCCCTGCATCAAGTTTGACTTCCAACTATGCCACCACTTGCGCGTCAAGATTTGAGAATGCTCTGAACACCAAGTTCTTTTAGACTACCCAGTGTTGCACCAACTTGACAGCTGATGATTCATTTCGTAGATTCGGCGCAACAACTACAGAAGTCGCTTTGAAGCCCACATAAGGCACCTTCCATCCCAAATTACACAATGTAACACTCAGTATACTCGTCACTGCCCACTTGCACAGCGGTAGCATTATCTACTATACACCACCCCTAGTATGGCAGACAGGTCCCGCCAGTGTGATGGCATAGTCGACCCAGGCAGCCGAGTCCACAGGGCACTAGTCCCATTGGAAACACATTATCGCATTGTGACGCGGCTATGGCGCAATCGTGATGCAAGCGTGAATAAAATACACACCTGCTCAGTTTGCACTTTCCAAAGGAGCGACTTTCAAGCTCTTTTCTTTATAAGCCTTCACTTTCTCAGAAAAATTTGAATTCCCGCTCTCATTCCTTCAACCTGACAACATCCCAACCGCCCTCTTGTTGTAACGTCATCTAAAAAAATTGCGCGATTTTATTGTGCTTTAGTTCGTTCGTTGCGTGCGGTCGGATCACGTAATTTGTCTATATTGGCTAGCCTCCCATGTAAAAAGGATTCTAATCGATCTTGGATCGGATTTAGTGCAGCTCATCGTGTCGTATCTGCCAGTGAATGAGCAAGTTAGAACCGCCCGAGTAAATAAATTATTTTCTCAAATTTCTGGCCAGGCTATTTCTCAGACAAGGAGTTTAGATTTGAGCGAAAAGCAGTTCGATCGCTTGACCTTTCTTCATCCACAATATTTGACCAATTTATTGGTTTCTTGCTCATCCAATTTGCAAAGAATAAAATTCCAGCCAAAACCGTGGCCCGTATTGTGTTTGGTCTGCGTTCAATATTCATTTCCGAAATTGATCGAATTAGATCTCTCAGATTCAAAAATGAATCACGACATATTCGCGCAATTGATTAGAAGGAGCCCGAATGTTGAACGGCTGATTTGGTTGACGCCGCATACGATCGATTTCGTTTATCCGGCTATCGTAAATGAGAAATTGCGAGTGATCAAGTTAAATCGATGTGATGATCTTTCTATTCAGTCGCTAACCGGAAATTGCCCGAATTTGAAAGTTTTCGATGTGAAATTTATGGAATCTATCGCCGCTGAAAGTATGGACAAATTCTTCGCTTCCGTCCCGCATTTGGAATCTTTGGTAATTTCAAATTTTTGCCAAACTCAAGTTATTATCGATAGTAATCATTTTTGGCAATTGGTCGCCTTACGTACTCTTGTTATAAACTGGCGGCAATGCCGCAATTATCGAACTGCCAGGCCTGATAAATCGCTATTACTGATAAAAATTTCATCATCATTTCCCGATTTGGAAGTATTGGAATTGACTATGCTCGGTGTGACTAACGACGGCATTAGAGGTCTATCGCAGCTCAAAAATCTACATCGTTTATCGTTGATTGAAAATTGTGGAAACGGATTTTCTGATCTTGACGACGGGATCCAAAGTTTAACCGATTGCAGTGATCTTCAAGAATTGATCCTTGATAAACCGATCGCATCTCTCACGTTTATGTCATTGATTCGCTTCTGTGCGGAACTTCGTTTCTTGGAAGTTGCACAGATTCTTAACGTCGACAGCTTCGCCAAGGCTGCCGCAATTATGCGTCATTATGCGCCCATGCGTTCGACCAAGCTCGTCGTCTCCATCTTGGATAACAAATCAGCTGCGTTTTGGAAATCAACCGCTGTCAAAATGGCCTTGGATCAAGCACCCGGCAACAAGCGTATGGTCTGCTTCAAATGACTTATTTTCGGTTTTTCATAGCCTGGTCCTGTATTTGCTCTTGGAGTGATAGTGAGCATGCACGCGTGGAGATGTACAGACTGATGGAGGGCAGTCTTTGTCACCAAGCGTCATGCAAAGTATGGTGTCGTAGGCAGTAACAGAAACCATATAATATACAAATCCATCACCATGGCAAGTGAGAAAGAATGATCGCGCATCCAGCTTTGCACATGATTATCATCATAAGATACGAAAAGCTACTGCACAGCTATCAAGGCCGCTAGTAATCACAAGATCAAGGAACAACCATGAACTCCCAGAAAACATACAAAATATAATCACGCAGTCAGTGCAAACCTTATCCGTTGTATAAATTACTCGCAAAGTCGGTAATATTTTATGCACAGACGACAATTCCCTTCTTAGAAATGACGCACCACATCCTCCAATTGTTTTCGAATATTGTCATAGAAGATAATTTGCGCGGAGAGAAAATTCTTCAGGATATGTTTGATATCTCGCACATGCTCCTGCTCGAAGTGGTTGATCTCGGCCCACATAGCGTACGAAACTGTGTCCACTCTACTCCGAATGGTCTCCAATTCAGCCGGTGCCATCTTGCCTTCTTCCGCCAACTTTTGATGTTCTCGTAGACGAGACAGGACATTCTGAAACAGGAACTATGGATATCCAAGGATATTCCGCACTCCCACAGCGTGAACTACTGTAAGTTATTGCAGATCATCGCTTGCGACCAAGCCAGCACCGCACAGCACAGCGGCTGCAAAAGGGACCTCCCCACAAGCAAACCTTGCATAAGAGGGGGCTAAAAACCTATCTAATTTCTAACCTAGAGTCGCAAGCGGGGGTCACATAAGGATGTATGGTATCGTAACACTTAACGTCCTAGGACAAGATCGAATGCGTTACCTTCTGCATCTGAGCGATATGAGGCACTGCAGCCAGCATGCCTTTATAAACGAATAACTCGTCCATCATCGGTTCCAGATCGTACTTCGGTTGGTCGGCGTACAATTTAGCCACACCATCGTATCTATCAGCCGCTTCCTTGATGGCTCCGGCCAGCAGATCAGCTTCAGCATTGTTTCGAGTCTCGTCTTGCGCTGCTTGGCTCAGCATTTGGAACACTTCGCCGTATCTCAGAAACTCGCGTCTGAATGGGCCTGTCATGTGCTTCATACTCTCTGATGCCATTGTGTAGGCAGCTCGCACTGCTTCTTCCAATTGCTTGGCCTTGCGCGTGAATACGTCGAAACGCTGTTCCACTTGAGCTGGGTCCAATGGCTGAGCGGGTGCTGACACAGCGAAAAAGAAGTTCCCGCCGATGTACTCATCTCGTTCCGCTTTTCGTTTTCCTTTCTTCCATTCCTAAAAAACTCAAAAACAGTTCGCCCACCCCTTTACTGCGATACGGAGCCTGTATCGGCTACCGATCTTCATGAACCATGGGAACTGTACAGCAGCGTACTTTGATTTTGACCGGAAACAGCCATGCATGTCGTCGCGGTGTCGAGACTTGGTAATGCAGTGAAAGCTCAGAGGCTCTGGTTCGATTCCCGCTCAACACTTCAGTCTTTTGTGCGTGTATCTTGAATCCCAAAGCAGCAAGATGCCGCTACTGTGCCAACTAAACTTACCTTCGATTCCTCCGAATGGCACGTCAAAAAATGCATCCATACATCCGCCCTGGACATGACAGGGTGCCGACAAATCTTGTCCACCCATAATTGTAGAAGGCGCATCCGGTGCTCCACAAAATCCTCCTCGAAACGACCGCTGACTTGTTTCTCAGGCAACATCGGGATCAACATGAACGTGAACTTTGATTCAAGTTGTCCATGCAACCAATCAAAATGCTTGTAACGACGACTAACGATGGAGCTGGCTGCAAAACTGGGCGTCAATTCGTAAGTGATAAAGCTTTTCAGCCCTTTGTATTTCGACGACTTTTTGAACGAGGTCAAACGGCACGTGTAATCTTGTTGGGGATTCGAAGCCCACACTGGCCCCGATTTTGTCAGCTACAAATAGAATTAACGTATTCGGCCTTTTCCTTTTTGAGTGACCTCAAGCAGATCTTACCATGATCTCTACTCGCTCCTGCGTCGGCGGCGGACCAAGCTTCGCCTGATTCAGTATGAAGCCTTCCATACCCGACTGAACGAATTTGGAGAACCTAAAGCAAAAAGTATATTGGCGCCCAGTCCTGTACCGGTACCCTATGTCTCAATTCACCTGTAAATACTCTTCTTCACACCACCACCAGTGGTCACGACACGTCCTGCCCCGTCCAGCGCATGCTCGGCTTGCTCATTCTAAAAAAAAGCGGCCATCAGTCCCTAAAGTACAGAATTATGGCAGTGCGCAAGCAATCCTATCGAGGTAAAGTAGCGGAACACCACAAAAACGAGTCTACGTCAAGAAAACCACGGGTGGCACTCACAGTCGGACTCCGCAAACAGCAGCATGCAAAGTGCAGATTTACTAGCACATCTATTCACTCCTGGATTACTCGTGTGCGTCTGGGCCTTCCATCAGTCTCGCCATAGTCATCTTCAGGCGATTGGGACTGATACGATAAAGAGGATATCCGGTCATTTAAGCCATCAGTAGAGCCGTATTCATCGTCAGCTGCGCCTCGTTGATGAGCTAAATCAGCCCGTCTTACAACATTGCCATTGACTGACTGCTGGAAGATGTTAGCAAGCTTTGGTCATTTTTTGCACTGGTTTTGTTATCAATCAATTACAGTAATCCTATTTAGTTTCGCTAGCTCCGCCTTTTCCGCACAACGTATTCTTACCTGCCCGACGGAATCGTCCTCTGACCAATCGTCATCAAAATCATCTGCTCCTCCGGCTTCGGATGGTGGCTGGGCTGTTTTTTGGCTGGTTGTGCGGCCAACATTCCGTTTCTCTGTTCCCCAACTGTCCCTGACCGTCGAGCCCCATCCATTGTCGTGTTGATTGTATGTTGGTGGCTGATATGCAGGCTGACTCGTTCGACGATTCTCGGATGGGAGCGGGGGCGGGGGCGGTGGTGCAGCTGGAGGACCGCCAGCAACTATTTTCTGAAAAGAAACATCGAATCAAAAATCAAGTGATTCAGGAAATTATGGCTTTGATTACAATGTAGACCATTTGTTATACGATAACCTTCCGTTACGCTCGCTTCAGGTTTTATTATATACAGCCTAAATGTTTAGTTAGTTTCAGGCTTAGGCATTTTGTGTATTTACTTCAAATATTTCAGGAATTATGAAAGTTGGGTACCGAAATTTTCATATTGTACAGTAAATACGCCTACATTTACTTAGCCTAGTCTTGAATTTCGCTCATTAGTCCTGAACAAACAGCAAAATAACTTGCTTACCTCCACGTAGGATTCTGGAAACAATCCCCTCACGCCATGTTCATTTACTCCTTCCCACCATCCTTCACCGACGTCCTAAAAAATAAAAGAAACCAGCCTCTGTGCAAAAAAAATCCCGCAAGTCAATGGAATATGTAAGCAAGAAATTTTCAGGTACCTGTCTCGAAACCGTTAAGATTTCCCCGGCAATCAATGACAGTTCTCCAGAGCCAGGCTCGGCATTAAAATCGTATAAGGCTCGTACCTGAAGCAACAAAACAATAAAAAGTCATAAAACTTTTCTTGTCAACGTAATAGAACCGGAAAAAATTTTTTTCGCACAAAATCAAGTCATCTCACCTGCATTCGTATTCCGTAAAGGATCAGGACACGAAGGCGAAGAAAAGAGATGTTGAATGACGCGAGAAAAGGCAGCCTTTTCGAATGAGTTGTTCAAATTTTCATGCACGCCCACAAGACGATGAGTGAGCACGTCATTCGACTCGGCTAACCCGATCCTAAGGCCATGCCATAAATGTTTCAGGCCCTCCTCCTTTGCGACTCGTATAATGACTCGGTACCAGCACGTAGCAGACAAACGTTTACTACTGGTTTATTGCATTATCGCGCACTTTCGCACACGCGTTGCATTGCGGGCGGAGCGGAGCGAAGTGGAGTGGAGTGGGCAGAAGGTGAAATGGAGCGGACACAACCGAGTGCCAGTCCGGGGGAGAAGGTGTGCGATGTCCCGAGCCCCGCTATATTAAGGAAAAAGCTCTTTAAACTACTTTACACTGCACTGAGATAAGTGTTCTTCGCGGAGTTTCTAAAAAAAAGGCACACGTCAGTCTTCACTGCATTCGATACAACGACATACTCACGATATCAACTCACAATGGGTTATGCCGAAAAGGAATCCTACTGCGAGTTGATCTCGCAAGTATGTAGGTACTTATGAGAACTGCGCACAAAATTTTCACGATCTGCACCTGTTGACAAGACGAGTCTCATGTAAAAGAGTCGACTGATGTCAAAATTTGAAGGAAGTCCAAAAGTCATGCCTTCTCTTTACACTGTATAACTCATTCCACTGCCTACCTTCTGATCTTCTGTAGATTGCTCCATGGCTATACTTAGGAATTCCTAAGTACAGTATTGCCATGGACTGATCTTACGCACTGTAGACTTCAAATATTCGTAGCCTGAGTACCTTGCGCGAGCTGCGACAGAGAAATTTTATTTGCACTGCTACACGTCCTACTAGAACCCGTGCAAAAATCACACTGTTACGCGTACGATTGTGCTCGCGTTGCAGCAACAAGGTCTTATTGTCGACAAGGCAGCATCTGTCTCGTTGTCAGGGGAGCTTACAGTGTGTAAACATGTGATCAGTTTCGAGCTTTTTGAACTCCCTCTAGCGCATGAAACCGTAACCTTTCAATGTGGCTGCACTAGATACTTCTTCGGATTGCACTCGTCAAATTTTCTGCCAGTTGAGAAAATTACAAGTATGTACAGTAGGTGTTCCTTCATGTCAAAAAATCGACAGATGCCAAGTCAAAATTTGCAAAAAGTTCAAAATTCAGCCCTTTAACCCCGAAACCGCCACCGACGTTGGCTTTACAATTCATTATCCCAAGCTCGTCATTGGTTGGTCTTGCTCGCTCAGTGAGTGGCCGCGTTAGGCAATGTCTCCGTTGCGAGTTGCCACAAGCAACGATCTTCAGCTAATCGAACCATTCAATGGGTGGCTGATTGCAGTCGGGTCGGTAGTATCGGTCGTATTATTATCGTTGTTGGTCATTTGCGCTTGCTGTGGAAAAAACAAGAAACAGCAGTCGCAACGGAATCTTCCAGTGTCCGTAGGGCAACAGACGTAAGCTTCTTGGACCGAGTACCATGCTTTTCGTGAAGGAGAGCACGCTCACAAAAGAGACCATAAAAATACAGGGGGATTTTCGGCCCAAAGTGAGCTTTATGCACTCGGTAGAAGAGGGACGGGATGTGCATTTTCTGCTAGAAATGAGCTGCGCATTTTTCATACGCAATCGACTGAGAAATCGCATCTTGCTATTTTAGATCAGAAGACAAACAAATCTCAGAACACAAGAGCCCAGCAAAGGCGATCAATCAGACAGATGACGAAAAGAGCCCATCTCTTATAGTTCCAGAAGAGGAACTTGGCAAAGAAGGGTCGATGGATCAATTCAAAAACAAGAAAATGCCACCGTCGGTACGCCATGATGATCCGGCTTATCGCACTTTTGGATTGGATGTCGATGATCCTTTCGCAAGTCGAAGCGTATCGTAAGTCAATTTTTAACTGGGAGTGAACATTCAAATTCTCAATTTCTATATTTTAGTGCATACAGTGGGTCTGATAAATGGTTGAAAAAGAGCGGGCTCGAAAAGTAAGCTGTTGGGTCTTTAAAAAAAATTCGTAATATCGATATAATGCATGCCGAGAGCGAGAGTTGGTTTTCTTCTTTAGACCAAACTCAAAAGTGTCCACAAAGTCACCCTCAACGTCACTCACGAAAAAGTCAGCCACGACACCAAAGAAGATACCAGCTTCTCCCACCAAGCAATCGGTGAAGACACCTGGCAAAGTGCCCACGACGACCAATGCAAAGGTATCCAAGAAAGTGTCTGTCAAGTCACTGGCTAAAGCGCAAACGAAGATACCCACAACGGCCTCAGTGAAGGCACCAGCGAAGACATTGCCTAAAACGCAAGCGAAATCCCTCACACTCAAAACGAAGACCTCCGTTCAAATCCCTGCAAAAAATGCTGCGAAATCGATTAACACGTGATGGAGACGACATCATATGGTACTGATTTTGCATGCTTACTTCCGAAGGCATTGAGTTACTAACATTGCCTTTTGGAGTCAATGGCCGGAGTGGGCGGTTATTGGTGCTGAGCTAGATGATGTTGGTACTAACGGTTCTGCTCGCCTCACCCATGATGCAACTATGTTTTTTGGAGTCGCACGTATTTAAAGCGAGAATGTCTGGTGACAGTGTCGGTCTTCCTTTCATGCCCGCTTTGCTGCTGCATATCCGCTTCCTAATGCTCCTAGTCTGCTCCTGCTGCTTTACGCAGATCAAGAAATGGGTTGGACCTTTTGGCAGCCTCATCGACAGTCCTTCCTCCAGATTCATGCTCGCTCCACTCGGTGACGCTTTCAATTACACAGCTGCACAGTGGCACAGAAAGTGTTCTTTCAGACGCGAGCAGCAAGCACTACTGCGCTGTGCACGGGCTAGGAAAGAGTTGTTAGCATTTCGTAGGTAGAGCTAAGCCGCATGTATTAGTCCCAGTCCCCAGCCTTACGCCTGGTAATTAGCCAAGATCGGTCTCCCATTCTGCAATGTCACTGATCGAGGAAACTAGCTCGACTCGTATCGTGTCCAAGAAAAGTGATAAGATCTACATTTCTATGGGTGATAAAGACGAGCCTTATCTTCTCAGCTACACTATTTCGTGCAGTGTGGACGAAGATGAGTCGGCGTATCTGGAACAAATTAATGAGGCAATGAAGGAACTGGAATTGGCACTAGCTGATGAAACAAAAACAAATCAGACAGCCAGTGCCAACTCGACGGTAAAAGAAAGTTCGTCAAAACGACCCTCCGTAATTGAACGTGATGGCGGTGGTTCGGACAATGCAGTGCCGACTACAGACGCTAGTGCTGGTAAACCGATCGCTGCGGTGGCTAGTTTTAGTCTTACGAGTAAGTCTAAACACGTCTTTTTGACACGGATGCTGTCGAAATGATTCAATGATGAAACAGTTTCCCGCCTCCTCCTTCAATTTGAATTTTTGTAGAACACTAGCAGAAGTCACCGACAACAGGCAATTCGAGTAGAGTCGGTGTTTGGTTGGTTAGGCATACCTTGTATGACTAAGCGGTCAAGCACCCCGTCGCGGCCATCGGAGTTCATCCCCTGCCTAGGCACAGGTGTAGACGGTATGCAGCGGTACAGTTAGAAAAACCAAATTCTTTTATTGCCTACGAAGTAGAATTGGATGACACTCAGCATAAACTATGTCTTGGCCAAGAAAATTTGCCGATAAACTTTGAATCTAGTTTTGCTTGCATAGTGGCGAGGAAAACAAAACGTGACTGCCGTCGCTTCATTCTTCACAAAGCCGAAGAAGTTGAAGAGTACTCGATTTTGTACAGTGCTGTGCTGTACGAAACGTGCTTTAGCTGGGCCGGGCGAAGAAGATAAGGTCGTTCTATTTCATAATCTCTGCCTTCTTATCACCATTCTCGGCCTTTTATGAGCCAGAAACTGGTCACGACGAGGCCGTAACACTCACTAATCTTCGCCATTCTCATTCGTCCCCTTCGACAACAACTTGTATTAGCACAGCTTAGTGGCCGGGACTTATAATTCAATTGTACTCTAACCATGCCGACGACAAATGGAACTGGTATGAGTTTGAAAATGGTCTTTTTATGCTGAACTATTTAGAAAGAATGCAGTTGTATAAGGCTAACTTAGGGAGGTGGTTCTGGTCCTGGAGTTTGTCAGATGGTTTAGAATGAAGCAGAGGTTGATGAGACCATGCTGCAAGGAAAGACCAGGATTCAGTCGAGTTCGCTTACAATGGAATGCTTGGGGGCAGAAAAAATTCCGTTTTGACCACCCTTCGATTTTATCCAGGCCTTATTCGTAGAACATATGCTGTACATGTATGGGAGCGCAGAGAGTTCGATCATCGGGTTTTCATCATACCCGATTCCCAACCTATAAGTGGGCTCGACTGTGCGGCAGGGTGCGGCTGTGAGATGGCTTGTGGTAGCGGTATGGTATGGTATGATATCCTACACTGTGTACTACAGTATGCCAAACGAACGCGCCTGTGTGTCCAGTCACAGTGATAACAAATCATCCTATGTCAGTGGGCCGTATCAACTTCACCGACGCCCACGCTGCTTATGGCGGCTTTTTATGAAAGCCAGTCGCAACGATATTTTGTTACGGTCCGACCACTAGGCCTGCGCAATAAGCAGTGCTATTGCTGCCAGTAACCCAAATCTGGTTGAGTTTATAAATTATAAGCTTAGGTTGACTTTTGGCACTGGCGCCAACATTTGAGTGATCTCTCTTTTTTCCCCGCCGCGTGTAAACTTTGCTGCCAGCTCAGCAAGTTCCATCGACTGGGCTGTGCAAGACTGGTGGTTGGTTGCCAGTTTTCGACTGTATACACAGGAGGCCGCCGAAGAGGAGAGTGTTCAGCATAGGCATACCACCTCGTCTCTCCTCGTCTCTCACCACGTTACGGCATTGGGAATGACAAAGTATACCAGCCTGGCGAAACCACACGGCTGATCGCATAGACGCGTTCTTTAAGGTCAAACTGTCACATTGGCCAATCGACGCGTTGACGCTCGATGGGACACTATGTACCGTATGTGCACAAGTTTAGTCGCTGTTGGCGTTTTCGATGAAATTGAAAACATGGGCAGAAAGTGAGACGCCCAGTGAGTGCCTGGACGGCGTGGCGAGGACTGCAGAGACAAAACCATTCTCACGCTTGTTCTGACCAAGAAGGGAAACACTAATCCCAGTTCCAAATCCAACTGACACCTTCCCCAAAACGGCGATTTTATTTCATTATTTGTGTTCACCACGGTTCTAAAGTGATTACGTAAATCATATCTGGATTAAATTCTTGGATTAGTCAAAATGCGGTGGTCAAGTAATTACTAGAGGTCTTCTTAATTAAACTACAGTTGCATCTAGTAGAATCTCTGTCCGCCCATCAGGGCTGAATGGTTCGTGGTGCTTGATTGAGGCAAGGGGTGCATTTTTGGTGAGATATCATGCAGTATGCGGATAAGCTTATCGTTAGTGGATTAAGGATCAACAGTGCCTTGCGATCTCTCCCACTTGCGCTATCAACTTTGGCAGTTCTGTTTCATATCCAGGCCCTCCCACTCCTTTCGCTAATTTGCTTCTTTTTAGATCATCGACGCGGTGGCGACGACTCGCCCAGTTACCTGGTGGAACATCTAGCCACATTTGGAGTAGGGCCACAATTTGGTAAGTAGCTACTATCACTACCCGTTGGCGAAGGCGGATAAGAGTCGTTTCAGGTGTACAATGGCCCGAAGACGGATTACGAAAGTTAAAACAAATGGAACGCTCGTCGGCCATTTGGGCTCAGCGGATGGTGCTGCGCTTACGCCGCGATGTAATCTCGGTGGAAGATGAGAACGGGGTAAGGTGTATTTTTGGTAGATTGTACGAGCTGTTGCCGATGCCTTGCTAGGTGCGAGATGTCGGTTTGAATCTAGTTCAAAGTGCACTCGAGATGCGAACCTTCTGAGCAAACACTGCAAAACCTGTCATATTTCGCACCAGCCAACGCCTCGCTTCCCATCTCAATTCGGGCATGATCGATTGATTGATCTTGAACTAAGGACATTGAATAAGTTCTTTACCTTTTCGAGAGAATCTTGACTTGGCATGAATCGAGAACTCGAGGCGGCCCTGAACTTTGTTTACGTTGTAAGTCCTTATTCGGGAGATGCAAGGTAATGTCCAGTCCAGTAGAGGCACCTACTTCCCTCTGGTCAATTCCGCGCTCCAAATGCTACGTTTGCGTAGGCGAACGCTCTGTCGCATCAAAAGCGTCTTTCCGCTCGACATGCCCACTGCCACGGCCAAAATTAGATTTTGACTAGACTTGACGTCTTCGTTGAAGGGAGTTACGCAACGGAGTGCACCGCACGTGATGGTTTTTTTCTAACATGCAATTTGAGAAATTGAGAATCGCAGGCTTTTTCACTCCGTGTTTATTTTAGGAAGTCGTGGAACAGTTCCCTTTACACCTGGTGTCTGACCCGACTTCATTTCTTTCGCAAGATTCACGCGATGTGTACAACAACCTGCTCGTGTTTACAGTCAATGAAGACCGACAGAGACGATCTGCCACACCAACCGAAATGCATATATTCCAGATCAAGCTAGTGCCAGTACGTAGTCCTGTCTTATCAGAAACCATGGTTGCTACTCCCAGTGCTGTTTCAGGCCAGTGACGTTGCCGAGGACATTCGTTTATACTTGGATGGTCGTTTCTCGCAAGTAACTCCGTAAGTTTCTTTTGTTCACTTCACAGACCCCGCTTGATCAAGATTTGGTTTAGTGGCCTGCACGACAGTGGTTTCGACGCGGCACATCGGGAAGCCGAGCCATCTTATCCGGCTCCTCGCCCACCAACCAATGCATCGCCAAATCGAAGCCAGGAGCAACGATTCACCCGTGCCAGTTCCAACTACAATGCCCGTGATGAATTCTTGTCCAGCCCGGAGTACTTTGAGCGCGATGTGGTAAGTTCGAGGTCAAATTCTAATAGTACTATATTCGTATTTTCTAGTTGATTGTTGCTATTTCAAGCTCTGTTTCTTTAGAACACGCTGAACCGCTGCTTCGACGATATCGAGCGTTTTGTGGCGCGCATTCAAAGTGCTGCCTTGGCACAACGCGATTTGGACCTGATCGTGAACCGTAGGGGGGCCGGACAGAAGAGGGGTCGTCATTCTGACGAAACAGCCTTGAGGGCACGTGCTCAATTGCCGCCTGAACCAGAATTCGTGGCCATTTTTCAAAAGTTCAAATTGTGCTTCAACATTCTTGTAAGACCAGGGAGTTATGGAAGAGAAGCGCAGAATGATTGTGCTCATTATCATTATAGGCAAAACTAAAGAACCACATTCACGAACCGAACGCACCAGAACTGTTACATTTCTTGTTCACTCCACTGACCTTGATACTGGATGCTTGCCAGTGGGGATTGGGACGAAACATTGCACCCAACGTGGTGACGCCATTGATTACCCGGGAGGCCAAGGATTTATTGCTCAATTGTTTGACAAGCAAAGAGACCGATGTTTGGATGTCGCTGGGAGAGGCATGGCGTGTACCACTGTGAGTGTGACCTCGCTCCTGGTGTGGCACACACTCACGTATCTGACTTTAGGCAAGACTGGCCACATCCTCTCCCCACTTCCTACACGCCTACCTTCGATGGTCTGGCGTCGGGTCCAGGACCAGCCATTCGCACATCGCCCAGCGCAGGCGTTGACCAAGTTGACAGGCATCGAATTGAGTCGGAACGAGAACGACTTGCTGTCAAAGAAGAAGCTCTGCGAGAACGAGAACGTATGCTTCAGGTAAGTGCACTGTTCTGGAACATGGAATAGTACACAAGGGTTGGCTCTTTCAGGAAGAGAAACAGAGCCTGAACTTTATGAAAAGGCGATTAGATGAAGAGAGACGCTCGATTGGATCGGACCATCCTCCCAATGTGGAGGACGACCATACGCGCCATATAAGCCGGAGTACGGGGGACATCCATCGGGACACGCATCGGTGAGTGCGTCGGCGATATGAGACTTGTTCTAACTGTGGCGAGGTTTGCCAAAGCTGTAAATGACACCTGTAGCCGGCCACAATTCCAGAACTCTAGCTGCAGAGTTCCACCATGTTGCATATTCCTAGTTTTAGGGGCGTGGAACGTGATATTCCCGTGATTCTGGCATCTTCGACTGGAGAGTCACCTCGTCAGCGTGCTTATTTGGATGAAATGCGCTCGCGCCGCGCCAGGGCTGTACAAGTAACCTATGACAGAGTTGGCCAAAACCCGAAGGAGTTGACTGTGAAGAAAGGAGAATATTTGGAAGTAAGCTTTTTCTCGTTTAGTTTCAACGCGTTTTAAAGCCTTTTTCTTCTAGGTCCTGAATGACACTAAAAAGTGGTGGGAATGCAAAAACGTGTTTGGCCGTGTTGGCTATGTGCCCAACACGATTGTGACCGTGGTCGATCCAAGTACAGTCGAAAAGGCCTCCTACAATGGCGCCGCCCGTTCATACGATCAGCCGTTGTTCATTCGTCCTGGCGCTGGTGCACCTGGTGGCTCAAATTCTGGTCCTCCTTCTGCAGCCTATGCTCAACAGGTAAGTGCTTAATCGCAGGCCTGTCATGCCTCAGCGTACAATTAGACAATGCTTCAGTCACAAATGTCTTGTTCAGGAACGAGGCATCTCTCACATACGCGGTGGCTCGACTAGTCCGCATGCTAATCCGTACGCCCCCGGAGGCCCGGACACGCCTGAATATTTGAGGAACAGAATTGGAAGGAGAGGCGAATTTCGTTATTTCTAGTATTTTAAACGTTAATGTCTGAATTTGCATCTTTATAAGCATCTATAAGAGGAATCGATTTATGCGTAGAGTTCGTATGTTTTCCATGGACTCATTTTAAATTCGATAGACTTCGTAGCAGAGCCTTTCTAATCATGTGTACATAAAATATAGACCTTTTAACCCTATCGAATCTATTATGCCCAGGTTTTTTCCCGTTTTTTAACAATTTTGATTTGAAACTGGTTGCGAACTGGTTTGGTTTAATTTTTAAAAGGGTTTTGTCTCTTGAGCGCTGCTGGTTATAATTTCAGTTGGAATAGCCCTGTTTGCCATGTAATAATTATGTAATTATTATTTGTCCATGTTGCTCGTATGTGAGAAAAAAAATTTCTGTATAAGTTCTATCGTTACGGAAAATTTCCAAACTCCAAAAATCTGGATTTTATTAAAAATCTAATGTGTGTGCTCTGACTTGAAAAGTGGTCTAGACTAGCAGCGCTTTGCACTTGGTTTGGTGCTGTTTTCGAAACATGTGTACGGTACCTATGTTCGTTTATGATGTAATATGGCTAGCGAATGCCTAATTTGAGAATTCCTAGATTAACAGAGTCCAGTAAAGAATCGATTTCTTCCGAGTTATGTGTGTGAAGGACAAAGGAGCCATCCGTTGAGTTTGTGGGGATTAATAGTCAACGCCTTTAAATCTATAGAGTCTTTTGGAGACGAGCGACCTACGACATACTGTAGATACTTGGTTTGTTTAAAAAGGCTTCGTTAAAATCGTGCTACTGAAACATGAACATCAATACACATATTACTAGAATGATCGCTCGCTGTACACGGTGGGGCCAGTAGTCTGGGAGAGGCGTCTGAATTCGTAACTCCCACATTCGCTATTGTCCGCTTGATCTCTCGACAATTCGGCATTTCCACTCGTTGGCACTCGAAGACTCGAGCCAGTGGCCACTGCCGACAGTCGACGACAATCGATCGAATACGGCAAAGGAGGCGGGGCGGCTGAAGTACGATGTCCGTGGCACTTTTTGGCCAAAAACGCAAAACTGACCAAACAAAGTCCGATAAGGACGATGGTACTTACACCCATGATACCAATGGCCAGATCGGGTGTGGTGGACAGTTGTTGGCCATTGATACCATGGTCAATAACGTGCAGCCCATCGCTTACACTTTGAGTCTGGTCGAGCTCCGTACTGACATTGTTCTGAGTAGAATTATTGGCTGAAACCTCCGTTGTCGCGCGAAAATCCAAGTGGAACAACTGATCGTTTAGCATGCTAGATATAAAACTGCCAAAGCCAGGAAAAGGCAGAATGCGAAGAGACTCGATGGACTTTGATGACGCCTTCTTGATGAACGAGCTGATCTAGAACGGGCACAAGTTAATTACTTATTGATTTTCGTTTTCCATCTGAGCGCTTCACGCTTCACGCTTGACTGCTTTCTGACAAGAAGTCAATGAGAAAAGGAAAATTGAATTTAACTATGAGATACGATCGAAAGGCTAAACTTAGAAAACAGCACTTAGCTTGTCACGGCGATCAATAGCGAGGTGAGAAGGAGTGACACTGTTTGCAAGTGCCCTTCAGACTGCGCTAGTCATTGTGCCTTCAGTTCGGTTGAGTGCATAGGACTGGCGGCTAATGGTCGCAAGTCGGAGGCTTGACCTGTTGGGAAGAGCATAGCGCACTGAGAGGACAGTGCAAGCAAGGCGCTAGAGTCCCAACAGGGAACAATGAACGTGTGGGTAGGCACAAGCCTGAATTTGCCCTATCGGCTGCAAACTGCCAATTTCCTTTCCCCCTTGGAGTGATGTCACCTTTTAAATCGTGAACTGCGATCGGAGATCTGACCAACTGCCAGTAATCGCCCTCCGCAAAGAGCTAGTAATGTCAGGCTTTCAAGATAAACATGTAACTTTTGGAACGGCTGAGGCGGACAACATCCAAATTGGCCTCTTCCTCTACCGCAGTCGGCGAAGACCGCCAGTTTATTGCATTTAATTGAAATCACATTGCGCGACGACTAGTTTCGCGCCAAAGCGACCTAAAAGTTTTGCTTACTCCGTGTTGAAGTCAAGAAAGGACACATGGCCTGCAGGTGAAATGGAATTTCTTGAGGGCAATAGTGAACGGATCAAGACAGTGCACATGTCCTTCGGATGGTCTCTGGAGATGATTCTCCGAATACATTTTCACATGCAGCATCACCTATTTACGATGCAGGTTAGCATACTCACTTGCTGCTCACCAAGTTCAACATAGCATTTCTATGTCGTTCTTGCCAGAATCGATGCTCTCTTTCGAATGATAAAGCTAAGAAATTACAAGAAGGCGCGATGTACATCAATGTTTTATCGCTGACTTGACGCCCGTCATCGAATTGTAACACGCACGTGTGAAAGGTCTTGTCAGTCAGGAGAGATTCCAGGTGGGCGTAGTGGCATCGGCATCTGCGGCTGACAAGTGAGTCTTGGTCGCGAGACTTTGGCTACGGTGCTGACGAAGCAATAATTGCTATTTCCTTAAATTCAATTTAATCGTCTCCTCTCCTGACTATTCTAGGCCTTGTCCTAGAAAGCGCATTTTATCTAACCTTAAAAAAAGGCTGTTCAGAAACATACATTGACGTTTAGGTTGGAGAATTCGATTATATGCTCATCAACCTCGTGATTCCACCCGCGCTTATATTGAGGGGAGGGGGACTAGGCCCTCTATGAACTTTTCTATTCGATATATTTCCCACGGTTACTCGTGTCAATGTTAGCTTCTTTTACTTTTTCTCAAAGAAAGCACCAGTCGGGGGTTTGGTGATGGAAGTGGGTAGGTATACACGTGACAAGTAGGCCCGCTCGATCGAGTTTCTTGGTGATGGAAAATGTGGATAGGCATAAGGAGAACTAAGTCGCTTATTAAATTAGTTTCTTGGCCTGCAGCAAGTCATGCTCCCAAGCTCGAATGTCAATATAATCTAACTTGCGACATCCCACTAAAGCTATTTGACGGAACTGGTCCGGATGCTGAGAAATGGATTTGAGCGAATAAAAGGGACGACACGGCCGAAGAAGGCTCAAAACGGATTCCCCAAGAAAGCATCTGATACGCGACTTCGCTCGTAAGTGGCGTGAATACTGGCTCGAGAATTTTCACCAAACGTATTTTCGACCAGGTTGGTCGGCGATCTGCGTAAATGCCCAATCCGAGATTATTTCTGCTGGCGACTGGGAGTGGCCGCGTGTATTACAATCCCATGAACGATACGTCGTCCGGGCACTCCGAATCACTGACGGACCACGACAAGGCAATCGTATTCACGGGTGCTTCCATTGGTCTCCTAGTTCTGGTCGCATTTTCTGTACTGATGCTATGTTTCGTTGCTTACGCCCTTGTCACCAAACGATTTCATTCGAGGGTCATTCCACTTCGATCGTCCTCCTACATGGCCATACCGCCCCTGAACACTCCCGTCAGAAGTGCGACGGCCCCCGAAGAAGCACCATTCATTGTTCCTGTGTCTGAGAAAAACAAGACTAATTCTGCGAACGGGCATGTGCAAAATGGAAATGCAAAAAGGATGGAAACGGATGCCCAAATAAGGATGTATCAGATTTTCCATTACAACGAAGATCGGGCATCAACCAACGAGGTACTCGCCGATTTTGTGTGCAGTGAAAGTGAGCGCCTTCTGTAAACATGTTCCTTATGTCTGTGCTCATGCGTATATGCCCGTGATTCACAATACTTCTTGCCCAATAGGGTATTTTGTTACTGTAGGTACAATACTGTAGGAGCCAGTCAGCCGGGCGATTGTTTGCCCAGAACTATGCACGATGGACTCCATCGATGTTCATCTGGGCCTGATTTTATGAAAATCGGGACATAAGCATTTTGGCTTACCTCCAAACAAGTTGGGTACCATTCACTCGGCCTCATTACTTTACATTGCCCGCCGTTCATGCTTTGCCAAACCCACTGACCATGAGCCACAAACTGGATGGGAAGAAGAGCCTCTTCACGTTCATACAATTCATGCTTCTGGTCGCTCAGTAGCGTGAGCAGAGTAAGGATGGAGTGTGTGTGGGCTGCACCCATTAGGGTGATGTCTCAGTCATAGCCCTGGGTGCTAGACTTGAATGGCTGCTCTGGGTCGTAGCATAAAAGCTCCTCCGGGAGCATTTCTGAATGGGCTGCCGGAGGAACTGGCTGTGTTAGTTGATAGGGCCTGGATAATATGCTTAGGATCTGCACTCGCATAAAATGAACTGCGCCAGGAACTCACGGTTCGGTTCCTGCTTGGCTTTAGCGTGGTGAAAAAAGCTCCATCTATTCTCCTCCGGGTAACAAAGACATGCGTATAAACTACAATGGGAACTGTGCTAGTGCACAAAGGGTTGCATAACCATTCAGGAGATGTCTACTCGGATAAACATAACTTGCTTCATAGACTACTTGTTGCTCATCAGCAGTTGAATCACAACTTAGCATTGACCAGAAGGTGTTGTGGTAGCATTGCACGCAACTCCCGCTTCAGTATTTTACCAGTGTTTGACCGCGGTAATTCGTCAACGAAGACGACTCCTCCAGCTAGTTGCTTGAAGGAGGAGAGCCGACCTGTGTAGAAGCAGGGAACAGTGGCGGCAAGACAAGGGTGGCAATAAGCAGTGCTCACTTTTGACAAGCTGTTTCAACGTCTCCGATGTCAACGTGCTGTTACGTCGCTTGACAAATGCGACAGGTACTTCACCAGCGTGCTCGTCCGGCTTGCCTATCACTGCGCAATCAGCCACGTCCGGGTGGTCACGAAGAACCGCTTCAATTTCTGATGGTGACACCTGAATTTAGATGAGACAGTTGTCGCTCAGTCTGAACAGCTATAGTCAACCCATTTTTTGCACAAATTCACTCCGCCATAGCTGTGACAGAATGGCGTGTACCTGTGTTTACATTCTGGTATGCCCTCTCAATCGAAACAGCGCGATCGGGAAAAGCGCGACTGGGAACGACGCAATCAGCCTACAACCACACCCTACCTGCAGTCCTTTGAACTTTATCAAGTCCTTGTGACGATCAGTCAAGTACAGATACCCCGCCTCGTCGAAATAGCCGATATCACCTGAAAAGGTATTCAACAGAGAAGTTGCCATATTCGTTATCAAGTGTACTCTTCAGGCTGACCTGTCTTGCACCACGTGATGCCGCTGTCTACAACGAACGTATGCTTGTTTGCACTTTCGTTATCGAAATATTCACCACCAGTTTGCGGACCGCTCACCCACAGCTCACCGTGCTCGTATGGTTTTGTTACCGTTTTCTCGTTGTCAGGGTTAACAAACTGAAAATAGCAATCGATCAATAAAATAAAAGGATATTGCCCACATTAACAGGCAGTGTTGTTTCAGGGGCTCACAAAGCTTACGTAGAGCCTGTAAATCATGCGCTTTTTAGGTAGTTACACGCTTACAAAAAATGCCCCTGCATTTTGATAAAATCTACCACCGTTAGCGATTACGATCTCGCACGAATGCTCTGGGCTTACTTTGACGACGACGCCCGGTACTGGCACTCCGATAGCAGTGAAATTGGCATGCCCATAAGGCGTCCACGTACAGATGCGAACTTCTGTCATTCCGTAACCTAAGTGCTTGAAATCCTCATTTTTACCCCGAACAGCAAAAATCAAGCAGAGAATACTCACATTGACGCATATCTTTCAATCCGAGCCTTTTCTTACATTTTTCTGCGGTGCTGGGTGGAAGAGGCGCCGCCCCTGACACGACGGAATGTAGATGAGATAAGTCATATTTATCCACTAATTCATCATTGGCTAGAAAATTCACCAAGGGCGGGACCAAGAAAGTATGCGTGACCTAGACGTGAAAAACGGTTCATTAAATCAATAGGAATTTTTTTGCAAAGTTTTACCTGGTATTTTTCCATTGTGTAAAGAAACTTTTCTGCTGCAAAACGTGGCAAAGTGACCAAAGTATGGCCCCGGTAAAGTGCGATATAGGATGCGATGACAGCAAAATTGTGCACCAATGGCAGCACGATCAGTAGTCGCTCCTCCTTTTTCTGATCTGGGGGATTCCAAGGTGTAGCACTGAACAGACCACTCTTATCAAATGTGACCACCGTGCAAGATTCACGTCACTTACCTTGATTGAACGACGCTCACTGGGACCACGTCAGTCGGGACTTGGTAGGCTTTTGGTGCTCCAGTGGTGCCACTCGAAAAGTAGACCTGATAAGTCGATCGATTGCTGACCCTTGCTTTCCTTGCGAAGGCAGTCGAGTCATTTTTTAAGAGCGAGGTTTGTTCAGGCAGGAGTAGAATGCCCTATGGACACAAAGGCTCATCAGATTGCATGATTCTGGTTGATCACACAATACCGTGCACGTTGGTACTGAGGCTGCCACTTGCTCAAGTTTGAGCCGGTATTCTGGCTGTGTAAGAATCCGGTCACACTTCGCAGTTGTTAGAATGGTGGTTAATTCTTCTAAAAAGGGAAACAATATGAAATGCCTGGCGGTGAGTGAAACTATGTAGGGGGTAATTGACAAGTGAAAATCCAGAAAACCCAACCAAGACGTCATTTTTTCTCCCTAGAAATGCACAGTGCCTTTGGCTGGTATGGCAAGGTTGTGGAAGCCCAATTCTCATTCCATTATATGTACCTGGAGTCGCCAGGGGGCTCGCATGGATCAAGTCAAAACCTACGAGACTAGCCGTCAGCTGTACGAGCAGTATTTCCGGACAATTTAGAGTCACAATCGCTGGTCTGTGACCACTGGCTATCCCGTGCTCGTGCAAGTGGTCACACAATACGTGAATACAATGTTCGACTTGGTCATAGGTGCAAGACCATTCCGTATTTGCATCGACCTGAGAAAGAATGGGATAAATTTTAAAACTCTTGCATCCTGCAGAAAATGGAATGGGTTACCAATGCAACTCGATTTCCATGCCTTTTGACAGCATTGATAAGAAAATTATAGAAATTCGATGGAAGAAGCTGATGTTGAGGAAGTTTGAAAGGGCTCTGAACCTCCATTCGCACGTTAAGATGACACGAACAATATTTGTACAATGCAGCTAAAAGGCTAGCTGCATGAAATTGGCTCTATTTACCCTTCTGCCGACGCTTATCATCTCCATCTTCATCTGAACCGGCGCGACGACGTTGTCATAGAGCATTTACGATTAGACACATGCGTGAGGACATTCCTAGTCGAAAGAATCAGTCGGTGTTCGGTGAACAGGTTCCGATCAGCGTACATCCCATGGGTACTTCTGTAATGAGAGCAGCTCGGGGAAAATATTTTGGGGAAGAAGTCATCTTTTAACATGAATTTAACGAAACACATCAGGCTCGTTTCCTGGTTCAACTGAGGGGCTGCCTCGGCTGGAGAGAGTGCGCACAACTCAAGCGGGAACACCTCCCTCCTATAAATCGACACTAACGATTATGGAACCTATACTGTACAATATAAGGCGTCAGAGTTGGAGGTCGATTGGTGTGCAGTAATTGGTTTGTTTGGCCCCGACTGATGCTTGACACTCTCAATCTCTGACGAATAGCTGACGCCACATATTCGCTGGGAATTACGTCTTCATCTTCCTTATTTTAACGAAGCATGGCAAGGCAAAGTATAGTTTGGCTTACGATGAGTCTAATGTCCTCTTAACCCACGACCAGCTTCTGCTACCTAGCACAAGTCTTAGTGCCAGGTGCTGTGATTAGTTGGCTACGGCGGTTGTGGTGACATCACTGGGGTCTACAGTAAGCACTCTGCCACATCGTCCGACATGTTTTGAATACCCGGGGTATTACTTTGGATAGGACACTAAAGCACACTCTATATAGTACATAACTACAGTTGATATTGGGCAGTTTTCGGAAACCTCGTCCTTGACATTTGCTCGCAGCCATTTTCGGTTGCAGAATTGTAATTTCAGAAAATACAATGCATTATTCTCTCAAGTAGGACCTTGTCGAGGAGGAAGTCCATTCGAGGGTGGGGACATATTTGAGGGACTACAGTTACTATGACTCTTCAATCATACCCATCCAATAAACATAAACACCGCCAAATAATCTAACAGCGCACGCAGGTGCTTGACAGAAGCTGCAGGCTGAACACAAGTATCGGTCAGAGGGCTGCACTTGCTCTAAAAAGGCCACGGTGGCTCAGTTAGCGTTCTCAGAGTGGGAACCGGTCTTCGACGGCAGTTTAGTAAGTCCGTCGCTGGCCTTGACACCTGGCTCTGGGCGACTCACCCTGTACTGTCAAGTGGCGGACGCCGAACGAGCAGAGAATCATGAAACTGGTTCCCGAACACCAGTCCCTCCCTTCTCGCCCACTATCATCCTGGGACGCTGGTGCTGGCACAGGATGCCCTCGTGTGGAGGTGCTCCTAGAGGAGACACACACAGGGAAGCAGTGGTGAGAAGTGGCCTTCTCACGGCCCCGCTTATCATAATATGACTGCTGGCCAGCTATCGGCAAAACGGGTTGGAAGTCCCGTGGAAAACTGGGGCGGCACGGGGCCCAACCCACAAAAATTAAAAGAAAAAACACTTACTCTAAATTGTATATTGCTGGATCTGATCTTGAGACGTCATTAACGATGACCTTTGATGTTTCTAAAAGTGCGAGGTATGATTACGTTCTTTGATAACTTTGGTCACGGCTGATCACCGACGCCACGATTTTGAATCAGGTACTCGTCGAACGGAAGAAGCGTTTTTGTACGATTCAAAACAGGTGGCGGCAGGTGACAGGCACTGTGCGACCGCAGAATACCAGCATACCTCAAATCGAAGGTGTACAAATCTGTGGTTAGACCGGTTGCTCTGTGCAACCTGAAATGTTGGCCCACAAGCAGGCGCTGCACACTGTTGAAATGAGAATTCTACGATGGACACTAGGCTTGACAAGGATGGAGTCCGTGTGACCCTCGGGCTATGAGTGGGGATTATCGATCTCCCCTGGCTGGGGGTCAACCATTCTAGTTGATGTTTAAGCCGCAGATATAGTCGAAAGACCTTCCTTGCTCTACGGAGTTATTTGTCCAGCGATCAGCAAGAGGTTTCTGCGCCCACCTATCGGAGGTCGTAAACACATGAGCGCGGCCCATAAACGGAATGGAATCAGGGTCGCGGTGGTGCGGTGCGGTTCGGAATTCGTCTCTCCGTATTGCTTGGTAGCCAGTGGCTGGGTTCAATCCCCGGTCACAGAGGTCAGTTTGCCTCGCTGACCTTGCACACCAGGCCGCGGGTGACTCACCCAGTACCGTCGAGCTGCTCCGAGTGGAGAGAAGGAAGCCAAACGAGGAGACAATCTCGGTTGTCGAACACCGACAGGGTTCGCAGCCACCCGCCATCGTCCGAGGAAGTCAGTGTCCAGTCCAGGATGACCACGCCTGAAAAAATGGAGAAAAAAGTGCAGAAAAGCGGATCCTGCCCCACGCTCGGAAAATAATGATATGGTGTTTCGATGTTGGCTGATTTTCAAAGTTTTGACTAATTTAGTGACACCTCTGATTTGCACAGTTCAGTTGCAGTATATCAGATGCATCTGTTTATGAAGCCATCCATGTTCTAGAAACAATATATCATATTATCCCTCACCGTATTAGGGTGTCCACCTAAACCTTGACGGCGAGAGTAGCAAATTCGCCTTTTCTTGTAAGCTCAGGATTGCTATGGACTCGTTGCCGTCGCAGGTTTGAATTTGTCATAAGCAGCTCGTGCCTACACGTGTGTTTGTCCTGCCTTTTAAGGTACGCACCCGACAAGCAGCACTTTGTTTTCCACGGATCGCGATCCGCCCACGCGCATTGAGTAGATTGTTTGGTCTGGTGGGCATCAAAAGACCGTTTTAGAAAGTGTGAAAAAGATGGACGATAAGAAGCTAAAAGTGAAATCACCCGCTACCAGTTTGCACAGCGGGGGATCCAGTTCGAACAGTTTATCACCATTAGTTGATGAAATTTGTGGCTCGATTTCTCCCTCTTCGGCAGACACAACATCGGCGACGTCAGCAGCAGCGCAAGCAGCTATGAAGAAATCACCGAACGATTTCATATTTGTACGTCAGATTGGCGAAGGATCATTTTCGATGGTGTTTCGAGCGAAAGAAGTAGAAACGGGCAGAGAATTCGCCAGTGAGTCGTAAAAATATCCTAAAGTTAAGTAGGTATTCTTTGTGAATTTATGCCTGGTTGGATGTTTTTAGTTAAAACGTGCGAAAAGCGTTTATTGAAAAAAGAGAAGAAAATTCCGTATGTTATGAGAGAAAAAGAAGTTATGACAATCCTAAATAAGAATCCACATCCGTTTTTCGTCCGACTGTATTGTACGTTTCAAGACGACGAGCGATTATGTAAGTTATCCTAAGTTGCCCCTCTGCCCTTGAATCATACCATCGTCAGAAATCTATTCTTTTTGTCAGATTTCGTTATGACATTGGCCGCAAACGGAGAAATTTTGGACCACCTGCGTAAATTGGGATGTTTTGACGAACCGGTGACTCGGTTCTATGCAGCGGAAGTCGTCTTAGCTTTAGAACATTTGCATAGTCTTGGAATTGTGCACAGGCAAGTCATTGCTTCATGTTTTTCAGCTCATAGGGTTTTTGAATTCATCATCAGATTCCACTCGATTCGAAGGCTTGCTTTCTCCAATCCACATTCTTTTCAGAGATTTGAAGCCAGAGAATATACTTCTGTCTGAAGACATGCATATTTTGGTATCCGACTTTGGTTCTGCAAAGATATTACACAATGGATATTCAGATAGTATGATCTTTTTTAAGTTTTTATTGTTTTCATTCGTGCAACCTGTTTGTTTCCCTTTTAGCGCCGACTCCGCTACTCTCATCGGCAGCTGATCCGCAGTCATCAAGTGGACAACGGCGGTGTTCGTTCGTAGGCACGGCACAATATGTTAGTCCCGAAGTGTTGAATGGACAGCGATGTACTCCGAATTGTGATTTCTGGGCTCTCGGATGTATTATTTATCAAATGTTGGCTGGTTTGCCGCCCTTTCGTGCTGGGTAAGTAAATTTCGATTACGTTTTTGCGAATAGAATGCTGTTTGATTTTTAGGAACGAGTATTTAATATTTCAAAAGATAATCAAACTAGAATATTCATTTCCTGATGGATTCCCAGGCGTTGCCAAAGATTTAGTGCAAGATTTACTGGTAAGGAAGCTTTTTCCCAGACCTTGCTATTTGCATTACTTTGACTTTTAGAAACTCGAGCCTGATGAGCGGTTAGGTTCTGAGAAATGTGGTGGAATAGCTGCTCTACGAGCGCATTCGTTCTTCGTTGCTGGCATTGCTGAATCAGGAATCGATCCTAGAACGTGGTGGTCGTCATTGCCAGCCTCAAAGCCGCCAGATATATTACCGTATTTACCATCGACTGACGGTTCGGAGGCGTTCCATAGCAATTACAAGGTGCCCGAAAACGTGCAGCCGGGTCTCGATGATGCACAGTTGACGAGGCTAATGGGCTTGGATTTGGCTGCTGTCAAGTAATGCGTTTTAGAAGCAGCGGCCCACCGTTTCCCTCAGTCATGAATGTCCTTATTTCAGTCCGAATGTGGGCGACTCTACGGTGGTCAGCAATGCAAGTCGGAAGAAAAACGGTTATTTATTCGATATGACAGACGAGGAACGACGAGTTCGACTAGAGGCGCAGCGCAATAACAATCCATTTCATCGATTTGTTGAGGGAAACTTAATTTTGAAAAGCGGGTTAGTTGATAAGCGCAAGGTAAGCACAATTTTGACTGAAGTGATGATGGTTTTGTGGGAAATACGCCGCCTCTTTTGTGCGATTTCAGGGTTTGTTTGCGCGACGCCGAATGCTCTTGCTGACGGAAGGTCCTCATTTATATTACGTGGACCCAGCTCATATGGAGTTGAAAGGACAGATACCGTGGAGCAAGCAAATGAGGCCCGAGGCGAAGAACTTTCGCATCTATTTCGTACATACGGTACGAGTAAGAGCTATCTCGTGTGAGCCAATAGTTGACCTCGTTTTCGCTTATAGACTCATCGGACGTATTATTTGGAAGACCCGAATGGCAGGGCAGCCGAGTGGTGTGAGGCCATTGAGCAAGTGCGCCAGTTTTATCTGGACTCTTTGCCGGAGACAAATGCGCCCCCGAAGAAGCCCTAATTTGCATGTACATTGTCATATGACCCTGAGGTGGCGTAGCAAAGTATCGGCTCTCGCTGTGCAAACTGATTGTGAGTTTGTTTTAGACTTATTTATTTCCTTGGTGTGCACACGTGGAATCACGGCGTTGAAAAGTTGATTCAAGATGAGGCAACTTCGAATGTTGTTTTCTTCGTGGTATGGTTTTTCATGTTCCCTTCTATTCTTTCACTATGTGAACCCGATTCGCCACAGTACCTTATATGTGGTTTTGTTACCCACCACTTGATCTGCGTATTTATATCCAAAATGCAATGGAAGAACAGGCTTGTCGTTTCGGATTTTGTAAAAGCTATGTAAAGTTGTGGTTTTTGGGGCAAATTGGCTGGAATAGGAATAATAAGTTAAAGAGTTGTGGTCTTGTAGGAGAACATGGGATGAGGGTTCTGCCTCTACCTAGCATGGTGGGCTACCTCTGAGGCTTGCCAGCGGATGGTGTCCGCCTAACTACCGTGTGGGGTGGGTAATGTTTAGGGGATTTCGAAAATTGACCAATTGTCTGTG
This sequence comes from Mesodorylaimus sp. YZB2_4, assembly GCA_030248295.1. Taxonomy (NCBI): domain Eukaryota; kingdom Metazoa; phylum Nematoda; class Enoplea; order Dorylaimida; family Dorylaimidae; genus Mesodorylaimus; species Mesodorylaimus sp. YZB2_4. The sequence continues at coordinate 738,614 of JASANH010000626.1, forward strand.
TCAGAAGATGTGACGTATTTTACTTCTTCCATGTATCACAAGATTTCAAGTTCATACAGCATTTAAGCAATCTTCGCTGACACTTACCGAAGCACGAGTGATGCTGATGTGTTGGGTGTCTGACGGTGCCACGTGGGGCAAGCTAGGCGCCTAGCAACCACAGGACTGAACTAATGGCGATGGTCTCATGGATCAGTTTCAACGTACAAGAGCTAATAATGAGTACCATTAGACGTTTGAATCTTCATTAGCAGGCGAATACATCGTCCATGTCCAAGGCCATTGGTGGTACAAACCATGCAGGATCTTCGAAGTGGCAGGGAGGCATACCAATCGTAAGAAGCGAGATGCACCACCTTCTGGTAGCCCTGTTTTGTGATGGGAGATGATGAGGGACTGCACATATAGGCTGGCTAGGTGCATTGGGATGCCTTTGGGAGGCCTCATGCTGTCGTGCTGTGCTACACCATTCTGCGAGTATATTTACTGTGCTGGCATGTTTTATCCATTGTCCAAACACCAAGGTGCACTCAGGAGGCAAGAAACAAGAAAAATGATTTTGCAAAATTTTATTCGTAGAATACAGTATGATAACAGTCGATGATATTGAGCAGAACGGAAAATGCGATCAAATGCCTTCAGCTCATTCGATGTTTTGAAGGGCTTTGTGACAAATTTCTTTTTTTGATGCCTTCTTATGTTTTCAACCAATGTGCTGTTTCTCCTGAGTAGAGACTGACAAGTCTCTCGGTACAGTAAGGCATAGCATGGGGCAGTTTGATTGCAAGACTTGTCAATACTTGTGCTGTTTGGCCAGCTAGAAGGCGATCGAGTGCCAAAGGCCAAGCATAAATGTGACTATAAAGTGTGACGATATAAACCGCAGGTAATCAGAAAGCGCAGCATCAGAGTGCATGGTGTTTTTCACAAAATATTGTGCCTATAGTTTGCGCGTAAAAGCAGAGCCCGTTGTTCTGTAAACTGTCTTGGCCGAGTAGATGATGCGGGACACAACCCACTGCTAACGTCAAGTCTAAGCATAAAGCATAAAATCACAATCAAAAGTCAGAGGTCGTTAGTTTCTAAAATGCTTGGACAGTTTTGATCTGGGTATAGCTATCCAGCAATGCAAAGTATGGTTTGGCGCTGAAATCCATTGAACTACTGTTGCAATAGGCTTGGATACCTTATCTGCTCCTATCAGTTAAGTGGTTCAGGGAACTGGTCTGCCTCTCCTAGGTCAGGGCCAGACACGAGGCCGAGAGTGATATCGAGGCCGAGTGACTGGTTGTTTGCAGGACTTGGGGTGACTGGTATCCACTCTGGGCAAGTTGGGCTCCGGACAATCATAACCTCCGACAGGACTGACACGTGCGGTCGCCCTCTGCTGGATTGTGAACCTAACCGGCCCTTGTGTGTGGTTGACGAATAAACGATACACGAGGTGTCGTGGACTGCGTGGGTTCGTTCCTGTGACTGACAATTAGGCCGTCCACTGGCTTGACCCAGTTTGCTCTGGGATAGGCCAAGGATTCCACTGTAAAGCCTCTTTGCTGTTCCGACAAGCCATGGTCCTGTATCATCAGCGCAAAGCAAATAGTGCCGCCATGCGGTTCTACTGAGGATGAAAACACTGCAAGTGCGACTGGCCAACTACGGACACGGACCGCTGCTCTTGAAATACATGCTGTACATCTGGTCCGTATTACTGGAGGGGTGACTGGTGGAGCTTTTCCACCACCCGAAAAACCCAGAGCAGCCAACAAAGTCTCCAATCTTGTCCGTGTCTGAAACATCACCCTGACCAATGACGCTCTCAGCTGCCGGCTCCGTGCAGAGGATCGATTGTCAGTCAAACATCCACACTGTGGAGAACACTCACCCGCATACAGCCGCACCTTCAGACATGATCCCTCAGCGAATGAGAACACCAGTCTAGCGTATCTTCACTACAAAAGAGCGCAAGGAACCTCAAGTAACATCAACTGCATCCTTCGGTCTTGTCTAGTGTTTGCATCTGAAGACTACGAAGCGTGTACGTACAGTAGATGGTGGGTGGTGCTTGCGCTTGTTCCTGGACAGTCCAACTCTATTTAGCGCACGTCGGTGAAACGAATGCCCTCTCGATTGTTCTCGGGCACGCGAAATCCCCGTCTCCTGTGGACTGCTCATGACGAGTAGAGTCTATGGGAACAAATCGTGTCGTGAGTGTTCGTTATTTCTTATTTGTTTGAAGAATGGAGCAAAAGGAGCTCCGGGGCAAGCTCAACCCCAGGTAAGGGGGGAGAGCGTGTGGAAGTGAGCATCGCTACTCGGTCAACTGAGTAGAATGCCCTGCAGTAGTCTACGTATAACCGATGATCTTTTATTCCTGGACTCTCTTAGAGAGAATACGAGTAATTTCATCGTTCGTTTTTCCTGCCGAATCAGAATTATCGAATATTATTGAGCAGCACACGCTTTCTGGAAAAATGGTCTCTCTGCAGTTGATTCTCAATGCGTCGTAGTTTTGACACTGATTGAGCAGTAATTTGTGCATAAGACACAAGGTGACATGGATAATCAGACGGTTTCTGACGTCCCATTCTCGACTCCACCTGTTGTTTTATCCGATGCTGAACTTTGGATCCAACTGGTCGTTTTTTATGGAATTTTGTGCGGCCTGCTGGCCAATGTGCTAAATGTTCTCACATGGATCGGAATAATGCGCCAGAAAGAAATGCGCACTCGATTTTTCGTCATTGTGGCAGCCCTGTCCTTGTGCCGCACAGGCTTGTGCATGCAGTACCTTGTAACCGCCGTCTACAGGGCATTGCGGACATTGGGGGTGGTAAGCTTGAGGCAAAGGCGACTCACGTGCCACTTTATTCATTTCTGGTTAATCAATGGTTACACGCTGGAATTGACACTTTTGTGTAGTCTACTAGTGGAACGTATCTTGGCTATTGTATGCCCCAACTACTATTACAAAATCGAGCACAAGCCAGTTTACACTGTCTGCGCTTCTCAATACGTGCTCGTTAGCTTGTTGAAACTTGTGCCGTCATACATTGGGGAGGATTTGTCCAACGCAGTCAACTGTGTCAACTTGTACAGTTTCCTCAGTCCTACTTTTAATTCCTATATGCAAAGCACCGATTTCGCTCTGACTGCTGTTATTCTGTTCTTGTACTGCTGCTTAATTATGTTCGTTCGATGGAAATCCAAGAGACTGGCGACTAGGGCTCGGGCTAATGAAGCAGCAAGGGCTTTGCTCAACACGCACCTTAAATTGATGCCTGTTCTGCGAACTTTGATCCTGCTCCATTGCGGCTTGACTTTAGGAGCGAAATTGTTGTCTTTCTTGTCCGGATTCTTCCCTCAACAGTATTCGCAAAGACTTATCGCATTAGGAGGCATTTTCGTGTGCTTGGATTTGTCCATAAATGCCATCGCTTTGCTGGCGACCAACAAGGACATTCGAGACTCGGCCTTACCTTGTATTACACGCATAAGAGCTATCATGACGGCTAACAATCAAGTAGCACCTATGTGAGTTGCAAAATAGAGTGGATGACATGTTGGTACAGCCTTTTGGCAAATTGCCTAGAGTACAGGACCCCAAAGTCGCGCGCCTTGGCTCGATAGATTCTTCGAAGGACGTGCCTGCCAGAGACACTGTGATGATGCTATTCTTGCCTCGACATCATGGAAGGAGGCTCGGTCGATAGCGCAGTGTGTTCACTGGTTCCGACCTCAACAAAATGGAAGGTGGTCTCCGATCGATGGCGATGACGCTTTTGAGACGACTTTATTCGCCTTCTTTTTGCATTTGGCCGAAGTGCCTCCACCGAAGTTGACTTTCCCTCTGGGGTCAGGAACGATCGTCACCTCAGGTATGTCCTACCGGGACACGGGATTCGACCGTTTTTTTTAAACTTGACATGTTTCATCAGGGCTTCGCGCTTGCGATATCGACTCCGGATCTCGTAGTGCACGAGCAGGATGAACAAGAGACATCCTGTAACCACGCTGATCGCCCAAGGGGGCACAGAACTGCTCCTCCTTCGTCACCAGGTCGTTCGTAACAGCTTTGTCCCGCGTCTTCACTCCTGATTTTAAAGAGGATTTTTGGTGCAATCAAAATACACTGCGCGACGAACGTGCTTAATGTGGATGGGACTACAAGCTGCCAGCGCACGCCCCACAAATGGAAGCTGGACTTCTCAGGGCAAAGATTGTTGGACATACCCTCCCCATTGGGCAGTGCATTAAATACATGAATAGTGTACAGAACTCATGTCCTGGAAAGGCCCAGTGTTAAGTCAATAATACACTTTACACTGCCCTCATACAGCCCTATATAATCGCTGCTCGCAATAGTTGCAATCATTCTGTTCTTGAGCGAGCATCTGTGCGGCCAACTTCGATCTCCCGTTCATCTACGATCAAGCTTCGGTGACCATGTCGATCCCCGGCGACATCAAGACCGTGCCGTTCGACCAGTTGTGGTACAACGCGCCGTTCGATGAGTTCCTGAAAGTGCGCATTCGTCTGACGAACGGCGGCGTGCGACGCATCGGCTTCCATCTGAAGAGCACCGTCGGTCCCGACCGCATCGAAATCGACCCGGCCAACGGCTGCTTGGATCCGAGCGAGACGACCACGTTGTGGGTCACGGTCAAACCGTTCTCCGGCGCCGACACGTCGTCCGATCGCGTGACCATCGAATGGACCGACACCCCGGCCGGTGCTCCCAAGAAGTACAGCCGCGACTGGTTCACCGGCGATTCCATCGTCCGCCGCAAGAACATGGCCCTCAAGTACAACGAGTGATCGCAGTGTGATGACCCCCTGATCTCGTGCTCGTGTTCGTGTACTAGCTCTCGTGTCTGTCCAGACGTAAAAGTTCAAACTCGTTGAGCCTTTGTTTCAACCATCAAACCGCACGGGCACGCACCCACTGACCCACCCACGTGGTCTGTCGCTGCAGCTCTTCACGCGTGTTCTGCTGTTCACGATAAAGTGATCGCCCTCCAAGCAAGAAATCCAAATCTGCATCTGACTCAGAAAAGATATCTGCACTTCGACAAAGTAAGTCAAGGATCCCTTCCCTCTCATTCAAGTAATCCAGTCCAACCAAGTCAAGTCGATGGAGGTCTCGAATGGCGGATCAATTTGGCCATAAGCGGACGGAAATTTTCTCGACCTGGCTCGGCTTCCTTCTCCATATTGGTTGGCAGGTCGAAATATTACGCCCTGAATAATCATATTCATTGACATAACTTTTTGGATAGTCCTCAAACAATTTTTTTTAAAACCGTCCTTAGAGTGTTGATCCTATCTACACCGCAGATGCCCCAAGTATTATTTCCGTTCAGGCATTGAGCATGACATGGCTCAATAACAGACCTGACCTGCCTGTGCATTTGAAGCTGATGATTAAAGACGATGAAGCCCCGGGACTCCTCCCTCATTGGAGAGGTTCGGGAAATCATATCCACTTTTCTATGGGCGTGCCAAACAATGAGGACTCCTGTCTTCCATCCTCGACCCGCTGGGCCGCCCCGACGCCTGGCGATACGGTCTCCCTCTCAGCTTACCCGGGCCCTGCTATATCCACTGTTGCTAATGGGTTCTGGGAACGGCCAGCCGCACTGGTAGAGGGCATGTCAGGATTCGAGGAGTGCAATGTCCCGTGCAATCACCGAGGGGGGGGTTAAGTTCGAGGTGCGGAAGTAATGCATGTGACTGTGCGCACGTAGACACAGCTGTGCAGTGTATTTATGTGCGAGTGCTTGGCGCTGATCGTAAGACTCACCCTTCAGCAAGAGGGCACTGCCTGGCCATCCTGCACACGAGTGTTTTGGTTCGATCACAATCTTGGCGATGATTGAGAGAAGCGATCTGGACAAAGTCCTAGCTCTCTGTCTTGCTCGCATAGAGCTACAGTAGACGGCTACGGGATCCATGTATCATCGACAGATTGGTATCCTTGGCTCGGCCTAGAGCTTTAGCTTGCCAGAAGAAGGCTCAAGCCGCACACACACACCGCGCAGTCTACGACGCCTCGTGCATGGTTCGTTAGCCAGCCACGCACAAGGTACGCTTAGACTCACAATTAGAGCTAATGCTAATGTCAAGAGATATTATATGCTTCCAGCTGCGGCTTCCTGCGGAGAGTACCGGTACTGCCAGGCCAGCCCTCACCAAAGCACTGCTAACAAATGCACAAATATGCCAGATAGCTCCCTTGTTAGTATGTGACTGCCGGGTTTTGGTTTAGATCACTATAAAGGCGATGATTGGGCGAAAAGATTTGGAGAAAGTCCTGCATGCGCTTGCGGAGAGCTAGGCGACTACGGGATCAAAGTTATTATCGACAGGTATTCTAGTATTGGAATCCTTGAGTAGCCGCAGGGCTAACCAGCTTGCTAGAGCAAGGCTCAAGCCAAAGGAACGATCCCAGGTAGTTTACGACACCTCGTGCATACTGTAGTCTATTAGCTGACACCCCGCTGACGTTATGCTCCCATGTCGGGAAGCAGCCGTCAGCGGTGTTCTGAGGGTCCTAGCCACATATTGCGTGAAATGCAATTCGGACCAAGAACTCAAGACACGTTGCCGCCTGATTGCCTGCATAATAAGCCGGTCACTAGACCTCTAGTTAGTCCACTCACAGTTTCGTCAATGACCCAGGGGAGGCAGACCAGTGCACTGATCGATGCATATCCACTCCTAATGCACAGCAGAACATGAACAAACAATTTTTAAAAGAACAATTGCAGCTGAATTAGCTTCCGAATGGCCTTTGAGCGGCCGCTGAATTCTCATGATCTCTTTTGATCAGTGGCTGTGATCAATAGTTCTCACATGCTCCACTCGTTGCGGCTCGCACGGATGGTTATACCAACCCAAAAATATTGTGAGGGGCTTGACTGTAACAGTAGTCGATATAAATCTTTAAGCGGCCCTGTCTGATTCTGAGGCGTCGCAGAGCAGCACTGCCATTGGCAGGGATCACTGCCAGAAAGAGCCCGCCTTCTCGTCAGCTGAAGCTGATTGTGAGATATGGCATTCGGCATGTTGCAGTTCTGTTACATTGCAACGTGTGTATGATGGCTTCTACGACATAAAAACCCCTTCTGAAAATCGATAATAGATCCTTAGAGCTAACCAAACTCGTCATCAGTATTCCAAGATAATGCCAGAAGTGATCGCGCTCATCCATTTTTAAATTCCCGCGTCAGCGTAACCGCTTATATCAAAGCAGATACTCTGTCTGCAGTCACCTCAATTAGAAATTTTGCACGCTGCTCACGATTGACTCTTTGTTTAGTGATCGATCGAGCAAACCGTTCCTAAACGCTCTATGTATCGGCTATCGGATTTCAAATAATGTCCTTAATTTCTATTCCCGAATTATGTCGATGGCTTGGAACGACAGTTTTCGAACTTTGGATGCAAACTGTCGCATTCCTGATTTTCAGCATTCTCCTCGCTCTCAAAGTGGAAGCGAGTTTTGGTGAGTCGATTTCGTGGTGGGCAGTATTCAGTCCCTTATTGATTGCGTGTGGATTCCATGCTTACTTTACGTTGATCGTATTTATTCGACAATATTTCGAGGAGGGTACGCTTCGAGCGGCGGCAACGAGAGCATTGTTACTGGGGGCTGTTGTGGCATTGCTAGTCACTTTCGAAATTTTGATCTGCTTGTCAGTGCAGCACGTTACACCTAGCGCGGAACATGCTATTACATTTTGCCCTATCTATGTAATTATGGCTTTATTGTTGGTGAAAGCGTGTATGTTGCATCCGTAAGTAAAAGAGGGCTGGGTTTGGCAAACTTATGTAGAGCGTACTTTTTTTGTAACATCTATTACCTATGTATTTTTTGTGATACTTCACTTTCAACTATCGTGAATTGGGGTGGCAGTGATTTCTACTTCTTGATGGTTCAGCGAAGGTGTACAGAAATTGGGTTGGGTTTGCACTCGCCACTCGAGTCGTCTTATCCTCGTTACAGTGTTTATACTGCACTCACTAATCATGTCATGTGGATATGTGACGCTAGACAATACATATATGTTCGCACGTTACTGGCGCCCTAGAATCCCTTCACAACGCCGTAAGCTTGAATCGATGAAAGCAAAGCGTACAGGAACCAAAGGAATATTAAAATCGAAGCTGATACATATTTTCCAACTTTGCGACCACCCAGTTCGGTCCTTCCAAAAACGAACCAGTATCGGCGTGCGAATATGACAGCGTAGCAGATAATAGAGCAGACGACGTAGATGGTGATGCCGAAGCCGATGGTCGATGTGCCTGGGTTGGTGACGAAAAACGGCTGCCCTCTGACCGTCCATATGATCGAGGCTATGAACCATGGCAGGCCGATGCCCAGCAGAGCTGTCACGAAATTGATGGCTGGGATTGAACCGATTGCCGTGTCGGCTGTTTTGTCCTGAAAAGGGGCAGGCTGATTGGTGTAAGTGTCTGGAGGAACTGACTCGTAGGCTTCAAAGTGGTGCGGGGTAAGGACTATATGGACACCCTCTGATCGTGAGCCCGTCCTGGCCTGTCATGCAAGTCTAGAGCGAGGCCACTCGCAGCTGGGATTACGGATCAGGGTACTGCTTCTGCCCCATACCAGGAAGACTCAGGGCAGCTGAATGCTTTGGATTGGCGCAGAAACCCCAGTCATACGCTGCCCAAGCACTGGTGTCCCCGCAGTACTCACATTGATAGCTGCCAATCTTCCAGCCAATGCGTCAGGCACACCAAAGCCTATCGCCATGACTGTATTGGCCATGACAGTTTCCGACAAGCCGACAGTGCATGAAAATATGGTGGCTAAATCTCCGATTAGTGCAGTGAATACGCCGATGAGGAACAAGGAGACGAAGAATGTCAGCCAGCCGCCTAGGAGATTGGCTGGAGGAATGAGGGCGCGCAGTACTTTCCAAGGGAATGCGATGATGTGAGCGATGCAGTCAGCCACCGTGGCGTTGTCCACATCGCTGTCGTTCACTGTGCTGGCCTCCATGAGTTGGTCGCGCCATGTCCGACCGCTATCCTCCAACGTGTGCAGGACGGTTGGTACCATCTGGTCAACTGTGGTCAGAAATCTAGAAGAGAGGTTTGTGCATGTCTTTTTGTCAGGTCCGGCTATTACCTGTTGGTTCTATCGTCATTGAGAATGGTAACCACAGCTCTGTTGTTGGTGCCCACTGCACCACTGCTCACATTGCCGATATTGACAGCGAATGTTTCAGTTTTCTCCACTTCTACATCATCGATGATGGCTATGTCCAGGTACTTCTCCCTTTCGCCTTCGTAGAAATGTAACTCTCCCTCGGCCCCTTGGTAGTCCTTGCCGTGGACGGCAGTGATGTCCTCGGTTGACCATTCCAGCGTGCATTCTGTGTCCTGGATGGATACCAAGTTGGCTTGCAGCCTAGTGGTGACCTGGGGTCCTCTCGCTCATCTTACCTTGATGGCACCCTTCCTGACGATGGGCAGCCGCACCACACCATCGTTCTCCCTCACCACTGTATTGCCCCTGGCGAACTCCACCTCCACCGAGTCTCGTTCCCAGGCAGGATAAAGGATTTCGGCCGGGCTGGACTGTCCTATCCTAACTTTCTCATCGGTCATGATGTTATCCAGTTCCAACTTGACGTAGAACATGTCCCTTCGCTTCCACTCCCTACTACCGTTGATAATATCGATATGGATGACCTTGTGAGTTTCGCCTGGTTGGAAGACCAGGGTCTCGCATTTGTGAATGTAGTGGATGTCGCGTTGAGCCGTGCCATTCAGGGTCTCATAGCGGAACATGGCTTTCTTGCTCGTACGACCACGTCTGATCACGGTCACGCGAACTCGATTCTCGTTGCTTGGCTCCAAAACATAGACACGTGCCGAAAATTCTATTATGCTAACGCGTTTCACACGGGCGGTCAGTGTGGCTGAAAGTAAATCCTGATTGGTAGCCTGCAATGGTGCCGTCAGAGCGCCCTACCTTGCCTCAGAGTGGCAATACTGGAGACGGAGGAAGCCATCCTCATTCCACCAAGGGCGAGGAGCCAAGTGGGTGACACGTGCCGACGTTTATCCGGATCGAAGAAGGCTTGGCTCTTCATGGACGCACTCATTCGCTGTATGGCCCGAATGCGATACCAGAGTCGGTCGTGAGATCTTTGATTATCGACTCGATAAGCCACCAGTTTGGCCAGTTCGTAGGGTGGCAGCTCGGGGTGCTCTCGAGCGCAGCTTCTACTGATTTCTCGCCATTCAGAGAGGTCGTAATAGTCCAATGGGTTTGTGATGACTTGATCGCGCCATCTCATGACTGGAAGTGAGATCTGAAACAATGGCAGCATTCGGCCAGTGCCTATCCCAGCGCCCCGCACCAACCTACCCTCAAAGGCACGGCCACTTCTTCATGATGCAGTTCAATTTCAGGCACCTGCTGCACGGGTTCCTGAGCAAGCCCAGTCTCGACAGTACTCGTCTCCTTGTTGACTGAAGAAATCACGATCATTCTGGGACGACTCCATTTCTCGCACACGTTTATATCAGCCAGGTAACAAGTCAATATTGCTATGCCCAGGAAGACCAAGGTCAACGTGGCCTCCCAAATGTCAATGATGTAAGGCGAGAAGCCGAGGAGGATAATGATAAGCCAAATATAGGCGAAGATGGACCAGGCGATGGTGGTCGAGAAGACTCGCTTCGACTCCAGACGTTTGGACACGGTTGCTGGAACAGCGAGGACACAAATTGGAATTAGGATGAAAAGGTTGAAGGCGGCCGAACCCAAAATGGTTGCTGGCCCAAGTTCAGTGGCGTAGAATTCGTTCCCTAAAAACAAAGTGGGGACTGCACTGACTGATGCATCTAAGGGTCAGGAAGACTTGGAACACCCGATTTTAAGTAACACTGTACTGTAGTGTACTCAGATTGGGGGTCGGTGTCACCAGTACGACATCAGCTGTCACAGCACCACCTATCGTCGTGTCATCCCCATACATCTGACGATAGGTGATGCCCACACACCCGTCCTGTCCCGCCGCCCAGAGCACCACCTGTCACGGAAGTACCAACCTGCGAGCCCAATGGTGGGCAATAGAATCTGGGGTGCATTGCTAGCTAATATCATTAAGGTCACATTGGCCACGGTCGGATTCCAGACTCTCACTTCCTCGTACTCGCCCAGTTCACTGCCGTCGTCATCCTCGTCATCGCTTTGTCCTCCTTCCCCCGTTTTCAACTTCACTCTCCTCGTCGAGCTGGTAATCCTTTCCACGGCTCGCATCAATGCCTCCGACAACACTGCCACGCCCAAAAAAGTGTAGAGCAACGCCATAAAGTAAAGAGTAGCTCTGGTGCTGTCAGCCCAATGTCTCTCGTCCATCAGAGGTAGTATGAGTCCCTTCTTGGAGCACACGTCGTACAAGGGCAATGCAGTCTGCTTGGGTGCAGCTGATAAGGGCGGCTCGAAGATGGGGGGCACGGGGAGTGAGGTGGTCATGTTCTTGAGAACAGCCATCGAACCGAGGATTTCCCGGAGCGCGTGTAAAAGACTGCTACTGCTACGATCCGTTTTGCGACTGACTATCGTCCTTTGCGCGGGACGATTTCGCGTCGTGTCTAGTAATAAACGATTGTTGATGGCGAATTGAGAAAACCAAAAGCGACAAGAGTGAATTACAAGTGACAAACGGCCTCTGGTTATTTCGCCAGACGAATTTCAAACGAGGTTGATTTTCCTAACGGAGTTTGGCCGAGAGTAAACTTTGAAATCTTGCCTACTACATAAAACTGTCTTGACGGTCAATTACACTCGAATTACCATTTTCAACAATGAAATCTTCGTTTCAGTCGGGCACGGAACACAGTTGTGAGAACTTGTTTTGAGGCGGGGAGTCCGGAGTAAGTAAGTAATCACCGTGTCGTAGTCCTCGATTCCGTCTCCAACTCGGCGCAGTTGGGGACCAAGTGGTGTGTGAATATGTGCCAGTGTCTCTGTTAGTACAGAAGAAACACAAGGCGATAAACTTATTTATTAGAGCCCGATACATCATCAACGAGGGCAGCCTCGGGTGACAGATCTATTTTTCACTTCTCTCCTGCACTGCAATAAAGGATTGCGAGCAGAAGAGTACCTGCGTGAACTTCACATACTCGACAGAACTGTCGGGTTTAGAAGTCGGGGCAAATGTTTCGTTCCCTCGACCGGTATGAGATGCCATGGCGTGAGTCAGATCCAGAGTATTCGCACCTCTTTCGTAAGAACAGGCAGGAAAAGAGAGCATAACTAATCATATGTGTTTCGACGATCGTCCTCATGGCTACACCTATTGTCCAACAGCAACCCAGTGCACTCGAAATACTGTAGCATACTTATTTTTATCACAGGAGATAGATTACGGTGCCTAGTGCGACTGCAGCCTGTTCCAGCTCGAGACACCTGCGATGGTACGCCTACTGCAGAAAGCTCTGCCTCACACTAACAAGGGAGCATCGTCAGCCGAACTTTGAGAAACCAAAAAGTGTAACATGTTTCTAGGTGCAAAAGAAAGCTCTGTGCAAAATATTAGCGGCGTCTGGCCAACTGGTCAGGAGTGGTCAGTGTCCGAAGTCCTGAAGTTTTGTGTGGTAAGGAAGCTGAGCGTTGAGGAAAACATGCAGAGTTCTTTCCAAACTCGGTTTTTGGGTTTGGAGCTTCGAGTTTAAGCTTCCAACACTCGGGATTGGGGTTTCTTGCTGAAAAACCCAAAAAAATCCAGCAGAACTCGAAAATTTCACTGTTCTCCACGCGCTGACCACTGGTGACCAGTAGGCCAGACGCCTCTAATATTTTGCACAGAGCTTTCTTTTTTCGCTTTCCAAAATTCGACTTAACGGTTGGCGATGTTCCCTTGTAAGCCAGTAGATTGTTCGAATCCATGGATCGATCTACAGTAATCGATACTTGCGCAGAAACCAAAGATGAGCAAATGCGGATTGCCAAAGCAAATAGCCGAGGGAGGAGGCCGCTTGGCAATCGTGCACTTGTTACTCCCAGTCTTTTAGTCAGCAGTGCATAGTTGAGTGTAAAGTGCGCCACAAGCTTAACATCGAGTTAATTGACACGTCGACCTCAAAGTGCCGTCGACTGTGTAGAGGCTCGACTGGCGATCGATACTCTGCACGGAGCCAACAGCTGGGGTGTTACCCGTCTGGGAGATGTCTCAGCCGTGGACTTGGTCGAAAGACTTGGTTGGCTGCCCTGGGTTTTTGGCCTAGTGCGAAAGCTCCACTGGTTACTCCTTTCAGTAATACTACCCAGCACAGGTTCCCTCTGCTTATGTGTCTCCACTCGGAGCATCTCCACATGACGGTAATTGCGGGCGGGCTCTGAACCCTGCTCGTCTGGCTCTCCACTCGAGCAGCTCAACGAAACAATTGGGTCACTCACGGCCTGGTTGGCACAATGTTTACTTCCTGCGGGAAATGTGCACTTGATTTCATTCGGGCCTCAATTTCGCGAAAGCTTTCACAAAACCAAGCATTGTGGATTTGACTCGTAAGTACGGATACAATCTGCGGAAAAGTCTTTCCGCCATCCTCTCGTGTCCCGTCGGCTTGCCGAAAGCGATGCTTCCCAAGTCTGTTTCCATGTCTTTTGTTGTTTCGTCTGTCGTTTTGATTCAGATTCTTTATCAAAAAATTAAGATGATTGAACAAGTTCTCCATCTGCCTGTCACAGCGCAGGTTGTCTGCACAGCCATGGTGGCGGGATGCCTCACAGTACATTGGCGCACCCACGACTATAAATCACTGGTGTCGAAATGGTTCGAGACGAGGAATTATGTTGTGTCCGTCGAGGCAAGGAAGACGAATTCGAAGAGGCGGCTTTTCTTTTCGTTCCCCCCCCCCCCAGCGCAACAGTAGCTCCGGAATAAATTTTTCACTAAAGCTGGAAAAAGTTGGTGTCGGAGGAAGAACAGTATGTCCAATTTAGCCATCAAGATTCACAAGATTGATCTAAAAAATCTCATCATCATGACATCTCATGAGAACCTGAAAGTGTGGTGGTTGTGTATAAAAAGTGCACGAAAGGAGCATCCGCAATATTCGCCATCACACAAGACGAAATCACCTCTGGCACCTCGACACCAGCCAGCCCCATACAATGGCACACTTTAAGTTTGGCCGCCAGCATAAAACCTAGTCCGCCTTTTTATGGACTACTAAACGCCAACTGCTCATATTTTTAGTGAAAATGAAAACAAGACAACAAAGGCGTGCAGGTTTCTAAGAATGCTGCAGCTGAAAATGACATCCACCAGCGAATTGTGAACGACAGACATTGTGTGGGGCCGTGTGACATTACTCCATCACATGTGTGAGGGCGAACTGGAAGTGGAGGGATGACTAGTTATTATAAAAGGCCCTCAAATATACAATGACGTACAGACGTATCTGCTGGCCTTCCGGTGATCAACCATGCATTGTACACTTGTGGGCGCTCTGCTGGTATTGTGCCTGATTTTGGGTAAGTGAGCGGGCGCCATGCCCACGTTAACTCGTTCTACGATGCTCTCTGCTTAGGCTCGTCAGTCAACGCGTCGAACGTGCAAGCCAGTCACGGCAAGCCACACAGGCACTCGTCGGATACCAATAATGGTAATGGGATAGAGTCAGGGCAGCAAGCGCACGGAGCTGCCGAAGTTCGTGTAGCCCACCACTCCAATGTTTCCAGTTCTGCGGTGAAAGACGGAGGTGCCTCCAATGTGTCCGGTGGACACGAAATGACTGGAGGACACGGCATAAATGCCGTTGGGTCTGGGAAAGAGCCATCGGACAGTGCCAGCTCAGAATCTAGGGATGCTTCACTGGAAGACGAAAGCACCTCGAACTCGCAGTCCGCTGAAGATAGCTCTGGCTCCGTGTCCGTTCGTCGCGCCCACGGTCGCGGTCATGGGCGTGGTCACAGGAACCACACCTCATCGTCAGGCAATGACCACTGGAGTAACACAGGCAACTTCAGCCACGGCCGTGGACGTGGACGCGGACACGGTCATTGGAACCACACTGGCAACTTCAGTCGAGGTCACGGGCGTGGCCACGGCCACTGGAACCAGTCTGGCGACGTCAGCCACGGCCGCGGTCGTGGTCATGGCCGTGGACGTGGGCACGGACATTAGAACCACACAGGCAACTTCAGTCGAGGTCACGGGCGTGGCCACGGCCACTGGAACCAGTCTGGCGACGTCAGCCACGGCCGCGGTCGTGGTCATGGCCGTGGACGTGGGCACGGACATTGGAACCACACAGGCAACTTCTCCCATGGTCCCGGGCGTGGACACGCCTTCGGTAACCAGAACTTCAGTGGATTCCCACCCGAGCCACAAGGATTCGGCAAAGGAATAGGCAGCTCTGGCGCAGGTGAAGGCAACCCTGGACGAGGACACGGCCGCGGTCACAGCAAGGGGAAAGGGAAACACCCAGACCCCAACCAGCGCGGACCAGAAGACGACCAAGACAATGGTGAAAACACTGCTTAATGCCCACTTTACATTGCTTTACTGTTACTCTTATCTTATCCTCCACCAAGTGCGTGTACAACACTGACTCACCATCGCGCCCACCAGCCTTTCAGTCAGCCGGGGTGTCTGCTACGGGCATCGCCGTCCAAACTGCACAGGTCCTTGCATAAAAACATGTCTGAGCCTGGTCTGCCAAAACCAACGTCTTCTCTGCACAGCCTGACAATCACCATCTTTTGTTGCCAACGAAACAGCCCGAATGTAAAAATGGTACACTCACGAACGGAAAGCGCACATTCTACGACAGGGCCAACAAAAAGTGTGTAAATGCAAGTTGGGTTAATGAATTTACCATCGCCTCGCGTATCGTAAGCATGTACAAGAACCGCCAGACATCTTCCAATAAATGAACAAAACACAAGCGGGTCGGCTCGTACATACTTGACCGCGTAAAAGACAAATCAAATAATCCATACGTTATACGTTAACATAAAGAAATGTCACTATCCATGCGCGTGATCGTTGTATAGACTCGCCTCCACCAATCACAAAATATTACACTTACGCTGTTTCTTCTTCTTCACTTGTAAAGCCGCCCTAGTAGCTGTTTCGAAAACTTCACGAACGCCCTGAAAGCAAACCCACTCGTGGGTCATACATGCGAACTCGAAAAACATAAACCGTTCGCTCACATCTTTCGTTTTGGCCGAACATTCCAGGTAAGCGTAAGCGCCAATTTGTTCGGCCATAGCACGACCTTGCTCTGGTCGAACAGGTTCCTGTTTCATCTTGGCCAATTCCCGTAAAGTTTGCGGATCGTTTCGCAGATCTTTTTTATTACCGACCAATATTATGGGCACGTTCGGGCAGAAATGACGGACCTAGACCGACATAAGGGCATGCTTGTAATGTATCGACAATAGCTATCATGACAGCAACTTACTTCTGGCGTCCATTTTTCGGGAATATTCTCCAACGAGTCTGGTGAATCGATACTGAAGCACATCAATATGACGTCGGTGTCAGGATAGGACAACGGGCGCAAACGATCGTAATCTTCTTGGCCAGCCGTGTCCCATAACGCCAGCTCGACCTGAAAAAAGAATAACATATTTACATCACGAATAACGGTAACTTCGTGCTCAATATATCAGCCCTATACATAAAGGCCCAAATGGTTCTCCCTTTTCACAAACTGAAACCAACATTAGGTAAGTGCTCTCAACTAAACTAAAAAACTGGAACTGACGTGCCAATATTGTTATGACTTTATGCATTAGTCAGCACCATCTGCACCAAAAACATTTTGTTCGCGCGTTCCCTGTCGCCGAGTCACGAGGACTAGGCGCATGACCCTGCAGCAATAATACTTGGCCAGTATTGAATTAATAGTCATAGCCGAGCATTCGTTGATTACCAAGCCAAGCTGCAGCCACACCAGAGCCAAATGACATCATAAAATCATCCAACGGGCGCATCGCACTTCCGCCAACGACGCCGTTTGACAGCTGCTCGTCTTCGAGTCAAAATGTCATTCGGCGGGGGATGCAAAAAAGGACGTAGGGTAACCTTGTTATACGTACAGCCGCTAGCCACAGCTACGTATCCCCCAGAAGCTCGGCCCGCAGCCCGCAGCCAGTGAAGCCGTAAATCAAACGAGAACGGCGTGGTGTGAGAAGGAAATCGATCCACGCGCTACGAAAGCCATCCGCTGCTGAGAAGCGAGCCAGCCAGGCCAAGCATTACCCAACTAAGCAGTTTCCTCTGGCCTACTGCGTGATATGCCACTCCTCAAACAAACTATTGTCACATGGCAAAGGCCAAAAAACCCAGACGTAAACGTCGAACAAACGCGCAGGCTTTGATGAAAACCGAGCAGTAGAAGGCAGACGAGGCATCGAATGGCGTTGCGAGAACATGGTAGCAGGTGAAATTACTAACTCAGTCAGCTTGTATTTGCTCAACCAAAAGAGTGCATGTTGAACTGAACATTCGAGCAGCTGCCAGTTCACGTCAGATTCTGCTTCGACAATATGCACTGTCATTACAGTCCCTAAATTTCCAATATATGGACGATGTCAAAGCATCTATGCGGCTTGCGGCTTCGTTTCCACGAGCCCCCTGCTGTGATGCACCAGTCACATCACAAATAATTTGTATTCGACGCATGCAGAGAAGTGCGCGCTTCAGCCTGAACAAACGATAAATGAATTTGTCCCAAATCTCATTTTCAAATGCGACGCTGTAGGTTGAGACATTTAGCTTACTCTTTACAAAATGTAAGCTTCACTTGCCTGTTTCCCATCGACTTCAATATCGGCCACGTAATTCTCGAACACGGTCGGAACGTACACGTCCGGAAACTGATCTTTACTGAAGACGATCAATAAACACGTTTTACCGCATGCTCCGTCTCCAACAATCACCAGTTTTTTTCGAATGGCAGCCATGGCCAAATTATGCAGTGCTGATACGAAAGTGCTTTCCTCTTAGAAGCTAACAAATCCTGAAAAATAAGAAAACTCAGCGAAAGTTGCACGGAACAGGCCAAAGTATGTACAACAGAAAGAGCTAATCCTATCGGAATTCCAAGAAAAAGCTAACTAATCTGGCCAAAAGCCAAGGTTAATCTTAAATCTGCGACGGATCAAAACGTCCTATACGACGACTACATTGTAGCCCTACAGCACTGAGCACCAATAAGCAGAGCTTCCTAGTCCACTGCAATTTCGATCCAAACCCTAATTTCGGCTCCTTTAGTAAAATAGCCTAGACAACAGGCACGGGCAAAAACCTACATATCACATGCCTCGGCCCACCAATGTCTAACCCTATTTTTCCTGAATGACTTCGAAAAGGTCAACTTACAATTTGTTCCTAAACCAAATTCGAACTATATTAATAACTTATAACTCAAGTTTAGGCCACCGCTGGCCGTGATTCATCGAGAAAGGACGCGCCTACTAACCTGAACCACGCAAAATGATGAGGCACCTCGCTATCCAATCCGATCCAAATACCAATCCGATCCAAGGCCGACCCGCACACTGGCATTAAAATCCATTTCGCAAAGAAGCCAAAACTGAAAGAGTTGTCTGCTAGCAGGCGGGTAACTTAAAATTTGTCGATCCGGGTCGATCGGAGATCGGTGAGGTTTTGCTAAAATATGACTTCACTATCCAAATTGTTGTCCCATTTATTTTTTATTTTTCCAGTTCTTTCATGTTTTTGCGTATCTTTCGAGGACGAACAAAATTTTGAGTTTGACCTTCCAGAAAAACAGGTGCCTTTTCTGTTCCACCGGCGACCAGATTTGTTGAAAAGTTGTCTAAAAAGTGATATCTGTCCTTATAAGGTATGGGGATCAACAGTTGAAAAATACGCGGGTGACAGATGAATTTTACAGGATCTTCTGAAAGAGCAGATAGATGCGGGCGAATTCAGCTGTTTCGGCTACGAAGACAATTGCGATGTGAGTAATCGGACAAGTTATAGCAATGGACGGGTGCTTTGTTCGGGAGAATCAAATTGGTAAGATCTGTGTCACAACTGGGGGGGGGGGGGGTTCACTAGTTTTGTTCGTAGTAATTGTCCTGCCGTATCTGAATTTCAAATCGAAGGAAGCTAGTCGTAGTCTAGTCTTTACTCTCGAGGCGCAATGAAGACTGATCGTCAACATATTTTGTGAATGGCATGTATCCATGAACTAGCCCATCGGAAGACCAGCCGTTGATATTGCGCTGTAACTTACCAGCAGGAACAAAGATCCTTGCTAAGAAACATGATTTGCGCGTCATACCCCAGAAATCCTTCCTTATCCAGGCATACGATCAAAACAAAACGAGAACAAATTCGAGCGTTTTGGAATCAAGGTGATTTTGGTTATGTGAAAGATCACGTTCGCCATATGAAGACAATATGCGCTCCAGATTCTGGAAATCCCGTAGGTAAAACTGTTAGCCTGCTGTATGTACATTTTCTTCATTTCTTTTCGATTAGACTGATTCCTCGCTTATCTGTTCGGATCACTTGCGATATTGCTATGCCAAGAACATCATGTTCGATTTCAGAAACCTTCAGAGTAAAGGGAACACGAACAAGTATGTTGTGATGCATGAAGCTGTGAGGTAGCGGGTCCAATCTGGCTTTCCATTTCAGGTATAGAGAAGATATTATCCAAAAAGGCGATGTTGGCGGACGCTGTCGACTTGACGTGAACTTGCTTCGAAGTAGGACTGACCAGCACAGTCCTCTGCAAAGTTGGTAATGATCAAAGGTTGAAACGTGCTTTGCGCGATTCAATATTTGTATTGTCATTTTAGGGCAGCAGAATTGAAGCATTTCAAAAGATTTGACAATTTTAGCTTTGAAAATTGTGATATTATTTATGAAAAACCAGTGATTTTTATTAAACTGGATGCAGGTGAGAAAGTTTTTGAAGTATTCCATTTCGTGTGTAATGCAACTATTTCTTCGCTTTCCCAGGCATCAGTATGTACCATCATTTTTGCGACTTTGTCAATTTATATGCATCGCAGCATATAAATGGGTCATTTCACCAAGACGTGCATATTATTCAATGGGATACCGTAAGCGCTTCGCGCTTTGTAAGTGCACTTTGAGCTATCGTAAGGATGTATTTCTAGAGTGGGATGCCTTACATCGATTTCTTCGCCGAGACCTGGAAAGCTTTTACGGATTTGCCTTTAATTCATTTAAAGGAGCTTGACAGGAAGAAGGTATTTTTTATTAATTTCTAATCAACATATTTTAGGTGTAAATAAGCTGCATTTTAGGTCTGCTTTAGACAAGCTATGTTCCCACTGCTGGCGAGGATGATGTTCGGTCTGTACTACAACATGCCTTTGGTAAGTCCCTCGCTTGGACTGCTACTATGTCAATTACGATGCCTGCTTTTGTATATTTAGATAGGTGGGTGTGCTGGGAGCGGTTTCATGCACGCGTTTTCCGAACATGTGCTCCACAGGCTAAAATTGACTCAGATGGGTCCACGCAAGGATGGCCGGCTGCGTGTAACGTTCTTGTCCCGTGGAACGAAGTATCGAAGGATATTAAACGAGGATGAGGTAAATAGTTTACATTCTATTGAGTGACTGATCTTACTATGTCCAGCATTTACGTAGCTTATCAGTGGTCTCAAAACGATGGTGGAATTGGATGTTAGAAAAGTCGACTATGCGTAAGCGACTGTTTGCTTCTGGTGCCTGGATAAAAAAGACTCTTCATTTCAGAAAGCTGCCATTTCTACTTCAATTGAACCAAACATTAAACACGGACATCTTCATGGGCATACATGGCTCTGGCCTTACGCACTTACTTTTCTTGCCTGATTGGGCGGCGGTGTTTGAAATGTAAGTTTGCAATTACAGTCTTTGCTAAAACCTTACTCTTATTAGGTGGGTTTCAGTTACAACTGCGACGATCCCAACTGCTATCTGGACCTTGCTCGTCTTCGAGGCGTGGGCTATTTCACGTGGGAACGCGAGTCTAAGGTTCGTCCAGAAGACGAAGGTCATCATCCCACACTGGGCGCCCACGCAAAATTTACAAATTACTGGATGGATTTGGAAGAATTCCTACGCATTGCGTCGAGAATGGTGCAGTACGTCAAGAACCATAAGGCGCTTAAGGAAGCCGTGGAACGCAATGATGGTGATAAGGCGGTGTGGAGGAACGAGTTGTAGAATGGACGAGACATCGCACACCCGCCGGAACTTATCTACGCCTTCTTGCGTCTACCAGTGCCACTCACTCGTGCTTTGAATTAGTACTCCGGAATGAGTCAGGATATTGCAGCCTTGATTGATAGTGCCTGTGACTCAGCCCACAGTGGGATATCCAGTGTGCCAACACGAACATATGTTCCCATAAATTGGATTTCGCACGAACCAATCTCAAAAACCACACAACCACATCTGCTAAGTATTAGTCCAAAATAGAAGGCAGCCATGTTTGCATTGCATCCAAACCAGCCTTATCATTCCGAATATTATCAATATGCTACCTGGGTTAATCATAAACCTAGCCTACCGCATTTACAACCAACGGATATGGGCAACCCGCGGGTGAACAACAGGCACAGAACTAAATTACCTAAAGGCTATGAAACAAAGATATGTCTTTTCGGGTCAAAAACCACCTGCAATAGCAAGGGTTTTGACGGACACCCAGACCAAGTTAGAAAAAGTAACCTTACCATCCCTAAATAGAAAAAGTGTAAACAACACCTGAACAGGAAGAAGTAAATTCGCTCCTGCATCTTCAAATAATCCCAACCTATGCATAGCCATTTCTTAAGCGCACAACAACTAAACGGTAAGTGAAATTTAGTAAAAAAATTCAGTGAATACCAAGAAAACGAATCGAATGAAATGTTATCTCCTCATAACCATGTTTGGCAACCATTCTAGGCACCATGTAAGCCAAATGTCATTCATACTCCCTTGCCAGTAAATATCCAAATGGCTCCCGGTGGATCAACAAGCACGCGCTTTCTACATGTTGCGAATCAATTCGTGTTTCTGCTGCAAACTCAACGGCTCCTTTCTCGGATCAGGTTTCTTGTGTTGGCCAACGCGTTCTCGCAATTGAGCGGCTGACAATTTCATCCAATCGGGCTGTGCACTATTCGTTTGAGCGGTGACTAAAAAGTACAAAAATATTAAGTTAGCAAAAAAGCGCACGATCCCTCTTCAGTCGTGATGATTATGCAGGCTGTTCGATTACCTCCGTTATCTCTAATCGATTCGTACGGTTCGATAGGTGGTGGTGGCTGCGGACGAATGTAAGATGGCGAATGTTGGTTATAATCGTCCTAAAATTTGCTAAACATTCCCGAAATTAGTTCCGATTGACAGGACATAGTCTCACCGCTTGTTGTTCATGAAGTCCTCTCGACGACTCCAAGTGCAAACTGCTAGTTTCCTTCACTGCATTCTCCTAAAACAGAGAAACATCACAACACTTCCATTTCGCTACCCAGCTGCACTCACCTCATCACGATCGCCATTCGTATAACCGCTGTCGTCGTTCGTATACCCGTTCGATTTGGTCACCTGTCTAGCACCTCGACTTAAAATACCGTGCTCCATTGGTTCGATGGGCAAAAAGTGTTCAGCCGCGGTGAAATCAAATTCTTGAGCGTTCTTTTTGTACCATGCGTCGACTTCAGGCGAAGCGACCAAAAGTTCAGTACGAAGTGGGTTGCCCTTGATCAAACTGACCACATCCTACGTAAAAACGCATCGAGTAAACATGCGGCTGGGCACGATTAGCCGATGTGTCAGGCCACTCGAAGCTCATTAAGGTTGTCGACAGAGACCCCTGCAGTCCCGCATAAAGCTTACCTTATGAGGAGTGTGCGGGTATATCAAGACACCATTGACACCCACAATCCGTTGTCCCTCTTCCAATCCAGCCAGTTCGGCGATCGAGTTCGCGTCGATCTTGCCAATAAAATGGCCGGCATTTTTTTCGGCATGCAAATTGAAACCAAATTCCGCACTCGGATCAGGCTTGCTCAATTTGCACAATCGAGGACGGAGTGGTTGTTGATTCGCATCAGAGGCAAACACGTCTTGATAACTTGGAGGCCGCGGAGGTGCTGCGGCTGCTGATGTCGTGTAATCGTGCGAAGCATCTTTCTCCAGCGCGGATGGCTCGGGAGGTGTCGAAACACCGTTCCTTTGTTCCTGGTTAGGCCCGGTCCCGATTACAGCGAAGTTAGTGTCGATCGGGACGGGAAGTTTGTGTTCGTTATACCAAGCTTGTGTGTCTTCATCGATGACGATCAAATCGCAGCTGAGTGCGTTCTCCTTGATCTTGCCAACAACTTGCTTGTGGGGCTCGTTGACAACGTTGACACCATTCACAGAAAGTATGCGATCGCCTGGACGCAGACCCGCTACTTCGGCAGGACTCCCCGCATCGACAGCGCCAATAAATTGACCTTTACTTTTTTCGGCGTGCAAATTAAAGCCTGCAAAGAAATCAACGGTTAAAAGTCTAGTCAAATCACGAAATGACAAAGACGAGCATTAGGTCACATTGCTTAACATTCCCATAAGCAATACTGTAAGCGTATGTTTTGTTCTGCGACAAACAAACTAATTTAGAGACCAAAGTACATTTGCCTATTCTGGTGCACGAATATTTCAGCTTTCCATTACCACCCCCCCCCCCCCATCAGATGGGACGGATTGCCCTACTCAGGACACACAGTCTCGTGCTTACCATATTCTTCTTCCGGAGTTCGTTTCCGGATCAGGCACAAGCGTGGCCGAGGAGCGTCCGAGGGCAAGGAGGTCGCCATGTTCCGATCCAGAATGACCACTTGTACGTAAAATTGAATTCAACGAAGCGCGTGATCGTTCTAAATGCAAAAAGACTTCAGGACTCGCCAATCGTGCAACGGGTCTACGTCGAAAGCCGACTAGCTAAACTTACAATGACAACGCCCCGACAAGCAATATAGTACAAGTTAAGCACACAGAAGGCCCCGAACCCAGGTTGCTATTTAGCGCGTGTCACAGCCATTTTACATTTTAGCTTTCATTATGGCTACATAGCGTACGTAATAAATCGACGGCGATATAAAGATAAGGAAAATCCTCGACTAGGCCTACGTCAACTTTCCAAAACGCGCATCCATCGGTTGGTAAGATCAGAACGAACGAGTGGCGTAATAAAACGAAAGCAAAAAGGTAAAAGTACACAAGTATCGCCTCCACCGACTTGCTCCTGCCGCAAGACGATATGACATTGCGGAGACGGCGGCAGGGCGAACGGAAAGCTTTTGCCGTTATGTAAATAAGTCAAGATGGTCAACATAACGAGGACCACCTAGGCGACAAAGCCGAGTGATCACCTGCTCCCGCAACGACACCGATCGTGAGCACACCATAGACACGCCAAAAAATTCAGGAGCTCAATCCGTATTTTTTCGCAACTTAGTAGACCATGTACAGCTGCCACCTCAACCTACGTATCCCCCTTCAGGATACAAGAAAGGAGCCTGACGCAGCGGCGAGTCAGTCACCAATCTCCGTTGAATCTTCGCAAACTAATCAGAACGGGGCCAACTGACTGATTCATCGAAAAAAAAACGCAGCCGACCGTTCCGGCGGCCTCGCACCCGATAGGCTAAGTCTCGTCGGTGTGTGACACAGGCATAAAAAAAACTCAGTGCACGAAAGCCTCGATCAACTCATAGACAAAACCTAAAGTTTGTTTTACAGAAGCCCGAAAGCTGAGTCTTGGAGAGTAAATAGCAGGAAGTTAGTCGGCATGACTGGATGAGCCGATCCAACATAATAAACACGCATCAAAGTAGCGCCAATAGCTTCAATGCAAGGTGGCAAAGTAGACTATGATGCCCACGAATAAACCAAGAGCGAGTTCAAGTGGGGCCTTCAACCCTGCAACTTCAACGAACGTTGTCCCCGGGCACCCCTCTTCCAGGCCCTTCACAGGTAAACACTACGCAATCACGGGATCGATTGGCACCAAAATAACCAAAGGCACTTATTGTAAGGTAATACAATTTCTTCGCGCTAAACGCGATGAAACAGGATAAAACCGGCGAAGAACCAGCTTTGGATGATATCATGAACGCAGAACAAAACAAAAGAATTTTTATCCGACCGAACCGTTACGCTGTGGTAAAATTAAGTTCAGGAATACAATAAATTTCTTCAAACCAATGAGTAAATCGTAATTTATGATAAATCGTGATTTATGATTTATGATAAATAAATAAATGATGAATACGAAAAAAGTCTCCTATTTGCTCTGAGTGAAGATCCTTTCGAATTTTAAAACTTTTAGCCGACTACTTGATTTGCCTGAAACTATATTTTACTCCATACGTATATGCGCGAGTACAAAAAAAAATTTACACGATGGATATGGATTTTTGCGTTTTCGTTCTCGTTTCGTAGCCGTAAAATCCTAGGAGGATCGTTTGTCGACAGATTTGTGGTCATTTATCTAATCTGAGCGTTGAAGGATGTCGGATAGTGAAGAAAGTGCAGGTTCGGATGAACCACAGGAAGAACTGCTCGACGAAGACGATGCTAGCGACGTAAGTTTTGTGTCCTAGTTCCGCTGGGCTGGGTTGAAGTAGCCTCCTTTATTTGGTTACCGGTTAGATCGGCGATTAGGTGCGTTAGGTATATTCATGCTGCAGGCATTGTTAAAGCATAGTTTATAGTGTAAACGTCAGACTGCGAGCAGCTAGCTTTCGACGCTTTGTGCCGATGGAAAAGTGAAAGGTCAGGTACCTGTCTTATTTAGATCCAAAAATATGCAGGTCCAGTACGTATATGTATAGGCATAACAGGAAAAATAAATGTGGCCTAATCCTTAGCTGTGGATTGTGCAAAGCGATTGTAGACCTAGGTGTTTGAACAGCCAGCGAATTCGAAAGTGCATAGAAATGTATACGACAATATGAGGGATTTAAAACTGGCACAATGGCCCTGTGTATCCACAGTAATTTGTAATCTATTTCAAAAATATACTAAGGAGCTGGCTGCGGTTGAGGTAATTTCTGCATGGCTGCAAGAGCCGTTTAGCGTACTTCAATTTTTGGCCGATATCCAGATTTCTCAATATTCACTGATCACTGATCGGTGTTCACTCCCACAAAACGCTTTGCTCACTTAGACATTGGGTATATGGACAAAAGAGCAGTATAACACAAATGGCATGGAATCAAGAGCAAATCACGACGGGTTGGCAGTCTCCATCTTTGCGATGTGAGCTTGAGAAAGCTGTGTTATTGTTCAGTTAGATGTTCTGCCTTTGAACGAAATTGTTTGTTTATTTCTTTCAGGGTGATGAACCTGCACCGCCGCCGAAGGCTTCGAAAGGCAAAGACTCGGGGAAAAAGAAAAGTCGTGCTATCATAGAAGATGACGACGATGATGAGGATGAGGTAGGTGTTGTGGTGATAGGCTCGTGGTCGCGTATGCCCTATGCCGTATACTTGCAGGAGTTCTACGAAGAAGAGGAAGAGAGACCAAAAAAGAGACACCGTGGTACTGGTGGTCGAGACTTCTTGCTGGATGAAGTGGAAGTGGAATCGGATGATGAAGAGGAAGAAGTAAGGATATCGATTATTATCTTGTGCGAGTTTTTGCGATAGTTTGTTCCATTGTAGCCCTACGAAGGCGAGAGCGAAGACAGGAACAATGAGGCCAGCGAAGCGAGGCAGCTTGAGCGGCAAATAGCATTGCAAGAAATGCGTCGCCGTCGTGAGGAACCAGAATGGATGAAGTAAATTTGAATCATTCGGCATCATTACTAAGGGTCAACTTGATTCCTTTTTCAGGAAGTCAGAGTCTGAAATCAATGACTATTTTCGACAGAAGTATGCAACAACCCGGACGGCTGGCGAGGCTGATGAAGAAACCTACGATGACATTACTCAACAAGGGTTGCTTCCGAGCACGACGTAAGTTTCTCTGGTTTCGTATCCTTATTGGGCTAATTAGCTACCTAATTAGCTAATTATTGCAGAGACCCAAATATTTGGATGGTTGGTTGTCGAATGGGTGAAGAAAAACAAACGGCATTGTTGCTGATGCGAAAGTTTATTGCGTATGAGTTCACGGACGCGGTATGACTTCTGATTGTCTGTATACCGAAAAATCGTATCGACGTTTTCTTTCTGGTTTTTAGCCGTTGGAAATTAAGTCCGTTATCGTTAAGGAAGGATTGAAAGGATTTATTTACGTCGAAGCGTTCAAGCAAACGCACGTTGTCCAAGCTATCGACGGGATTAGTGCTTTAAACCGAAACAAAATTCAGGTACGTGCGTATATGGAATTGTGGACGGGTGGTCAGTTTGGTTTGATCCAACTGACCGTTTCTGCTGATTTCAGATGATTCCGATAAAAGAAATGCCGGACGTACTGCGAGTGGTGAAAGATATTCCGACCTTGAAACCTGGAACATTCGTGCGCTTGAAACGTACCGTCTTTCGCGACGATATAGCCCAGGTGAGAGGAATGTTATTAGTTGGTGTCGGCCTTTAGCCAAGGAGGGTTTGCTTCAGGTCGATTGGGTTGATTTATCGCAAAACATGGTCCACTTGAAATTACTGCCCCGCATTGATTACACGCGGAAACGTGGTTCAAGAAGGGACGAAAATGTGAGTAATTTCGTCTTATCAACGCCTTGTTTGTTTTAGCAGTTTTTGTTGAATTTAGGATCCGAATGACTTGAAGAAACGAAAACGGAGACCTGCTCAAAAGCTGTTTGATTTGGATGCTGTCAGGTAATCATTCTCTTAGTCTTGTCGACTTATGTTTACAGGGTTCATACAATGGTGGAAACCTGGGAAATGTCAGGAAATCTGAGAAGTGTCTGGAAAAATTTTTGGGAATTTTGGGAAGAATTTTGGGCCTAAAATCAGGGAAAACTGAGAGTTTGCGAGTTTCGAGTCACCCACCCGCCTTTTCTATGTACTTATTTGATCATGCTGGAGGTCAGTGAATCAGTTAAAGTTGATTGAGTAGTCATAAAACAGTGTGAAAATGATCAGGGAAAACATCAGTTTTTTGTCTGGAAAAGCTGGAAAAATCAGGGAAAATCATTTTCCGCTCCTTGTATGAACTCTGGCTGAGAAATCTCTGGCTAGTTGCATACAGTAATGGAACGAGAAGGTTCTGGTGTGACATCTGTTTTTGGCACTTTTCAGGGCAACGGGAGCAGATCCCACGACTGATGGCGAGTTTTACATATTCGAAGGAAATCGATATAACAAGAAAGGCTTTCTGTTCAAAGCCTTTCCCATGAATGCTATTGTAAGTTATTGATTGTTTACAAACAGTGCATAACGGTCCCCATATCTTTCAGTTGGTGGATGGTGTGAAGCCGACGCTGTCAGAATTGGAGAAATTCCAAGAAGGCGGTGAAGATTTGCGTGCAGAGTGTAAGTGCTGTTTGTCATGATCGCAAAAGTTGACACTAGATCAAACAGGAACACAAGGGGAAGATGGTGTGCAGTGCAGTATCACAGGACATTCACATCTGACATAGACGACTCGTACTGGCTTTTTGTGGATTCTAGTGGCTTCTACAACTGTTCAAGTAAAATCGCACAACTTCGTTCCTGGAGACAATGTGGAAGTGGCGGAAGGCGAGTTGATGAATTTGAGAGGAAAAATTTTGAGTGTGGATGGAGAGAAAGTGATTATCATGCCAGCACACGAAGACTTGAAGGTTCGATTGTTTTGTTGCTGCAAAAACAAAGGTTTTGAGGGAACGTTTATTCTAGGATCCGCTGACGTTCAGTGCAAGCGAATTAAGAAAGTTCTTCAAAGATGGCGATCATGTTCGTGTGATTGCTGGCCGGTACGAAGGAGATACGGGACTGATTGTGCGTGTGGAGGAAAATATGGTTATTCTGTTCTCTGATCTTACCATGCACGAGGTGAGGGAAGTGAAATTTTAAAGGACTGAATGAATAGAATGGCTGTGACGTTGGTCTTGTTCAGCTGAAAGTGTTGCCCAAGGACGTCCAGCTGTGTCCGGATGTGGCGACTGGTGTCGACTCGATGGGGCAGTATCAGTATGGCGATTTGGTGCAATTGGACCCACAAACAGTCGGCGTTATTGTGCGTTTAGAAAAAGAATTTTTGCATATTTTGAATATGCATGGAAAAGTAAGCTTGGTGATTGTCCCAGGTGGGAGTTAAAGAAAGGAATGTTTGAAGGTTGTGCGTGTACGTCATCAATCCATTCATGGCAAAAAGGACAGTCGGCACGCAGTGGCGTTGGATTCGGACAATAACAACATCACGGTGGGCGATGCGGTCAAAGTCATGGACGGACCACATTCGGTTAGTTTATCTTTAGCGTTTGTAGGAGATTGATGAGGCAGGCTATGCCCCGAGTTTGTTGTAGGGTCGGCAAGGCGAGATCAAACATCTGTATCGTTCCCACGTCTTTGTCTTCTCGCGCTTGTATCCGGAGAACGGTGGGGTGTTTGTGTGTCGTGCACGTCATTTGCTGTTAGCTGGGGCGAAGAGCAATGCGGCGGTCACTGGTAAGTTTGTATATCTGATATCGAGACACTGGTCACGTCACTGAACTGTGTTTCAGGCGGAGGCGGTGCAACTCCTTTCATGTCGAGCCCGTTGCACAGCCCCATGCATCCTGGTGGTGGTGGAAGGAAGCAAGCGCCAAGCATGACGCCAGGGCCTGGAATTGGAAGAGGAGGAGGCGGAATGAGGCGTGACAACTCATTGATTGGAAAGAGCGTCCGAATTACGAATGGACCATTCAAGGGTAAAAATATTGTGAGTAGTTTCATAGTAGCCACTGGCAGTTTTGGTCTTCAGGATACGTGGGGATTGTAAAAGACGCTACCGACAGCGCAGCTCGTGTGGAACTACACACCATGTGTCAAACGATTTCAGTCGATAGGACTAGGCTGAACGTAATCGGGTAAGTTTTTGCCTGCTAATATTTAATTTGAGGTCTGACATATTGTCTTTTCAGGGCACCAGCTGCCGGCGGCGGTGGAGAAACTGTGTCGTACAAGACGCCGCGACCAGGCGAAGGTGGGCGAACTCCGTTTAGCGAAAGCGGCAAGACGCCAATGTACGGATCGCAGACGCCTATGTATGGCTCGCAGACGCCGTTACATGATGGTAAACGAGGAGAGGATGATAGTGGGATGATGGTTCATATGAGTCGTGATTTAGGCAGTCGAACTCCGTATTATGGAAGTCAAACCCCGTTGCACGACGGCAGTCGCACGCCAGGCCAATCCGGAGCCTGGGATCCAACGATCACAAATACGCCAGCCAGACAAAGCCCGTTGGATCAAGATTTCGATTACGATCAAGCACCAGGATCTGCAGCGAGTTATGGAGGACCTCCTTCGGTGAATCCTACGACGCCAGGCTATGCGGCTGAGACCCCGTTGGGTGAGTTTGGTTCAGTGCGAGCTAGCTTTGTGGGGGCGTAAATGGCTGTTTTCAGGCGGACCATACACGCCGTCCAGTTCTGGCATGTATTCCGAGCATGCACCGAGTCCATTCGCCATGCAGTCGGCTCCGAGTCCTGCTGGTCCGTACGCGCAGCCATCTCCAGCTGGATCGTATGGTAAGGATTGTTTTTGACATTACTGTTTCTCGTTTTATCCATCTTTTGATTTAGGTTACCAACCTACTCCCAGCCCAGCCGGCTACGTTCCATCGCCGCAAATGTATGCTATGGGTCCTTCGCCGGTCGGTAGGTCGCCGATGACACCCGGAATGATGGGCACTCCCATGGGTAAGGATTGTCTGGTACAAGCATTGTGGTGTGATGAGTTTTATGCTGTTTCCAGTGGCCGAGAGTGGCGGGGCTGATTGGATTAGCACGGACATTGAAGTTCGAATTCGGGAGACGCACGACGATCCAGACTTGGTTGGTAGAACTGGAGTAATCAGGAGCATTTCGGTAAGTAAGGAGTGGTATTCGGCTCGTTCCTGCACTTATGGGTGTTCGAGTTCAGGGCGCCCTTACCAGTTTGTGGCTGCCTGATATGGACAAAATTATTAGCGTTTATGCCGAGCATTTGGAACCTGTCAAGCCGCAGCAGAATGATAAGGTGAGTGTTCCTCGAGGGAGACTCGTCCCCTTGCTAAGTGCCCTTGCTTGTCATTTCAGATCAAAGTAATCACGGGCGACGATCGAGAAACCTGCGGCCATTTGCTTTCTATCGACGGATTGGAGGGTGTGGTCAAAACCGAAAGTAACGATATCAAACTGTACAATTTGGCCCACTTGTGTAAATACGTCGGCTAGGAATATCGTATCCGAGAGACATTTTCCTTGGTCTAAGGGTTTGGTTAATCTAATTTCATCAATAAATAGATTGTCAGGTATTTGAGTATTTAACGCCGGCCTACCTATGCAACGGGCGAGGAAACTGGGGATAGAACGGGGTCTTGGTGTGCATGCCAAGCCCTAATTAACGGGGGGGGGGGGTCGAATAGAGTAGAAACCTTCGCTGAGCTGGACCAGTAAGGGGTCAAACACCTCAGGGCAGTTGATGCGTGTGGATGAGTTCCTGATCCTGCTTCATAGTTTCATGTGGACTGACCATACATCCGTCGCTAAAACCTCCTGGTTCACTAGCTCCTGATTTGGCATTTGTGATACCAATTCAAGTTGAATGGGATTGTTAGGGTCACGCAGTGCGAGCACCAATAATAACAGGGCCACGTTTGCATAACACGATGCCATGCAAGCTGATTTTTTAGTGATCGATGATTGCATTATCCACCTGACAAGGCAACAGCGCCTTGATTAAAGTAGTTGAGAATGGTCTCAAAAGAAAGCCCAGAGCTCAGGTGTCACCCATTTTAGTCTAAAAAAAAGAGAAAGAAAACTGGGTGTGTTTTGTGCAGCAGACGTGATAGGCATGCTGGCCGAGCTTATCTCACAATGCCCGAGGGTACGCTGGATCGAATAGTTTTGATGAAGGGATCACCCTTGAACTTTTGCACGGTAGTTGCGCCCAGAAATTGCTCACGCTTGGCTGCAAATGGACCAGTTATGCATCTCGTGTGAGCAGGACGAGTGATAGTTCGAAACGGTTGACCCTATCTGAGCCTTCTGTACTGTGCGGGACAAAAAGATCGAAGCAGCAACGGTGCTTCTAAAAAGTCGTGCCCAGATCGCTACAGATTAAAGGAGAACCTACTTCCATTCTAAAAGGTTCTCTTGAGTTTCTTTCTTACTCATACCACAAGGAAACCCAAAGAACTATAAATCCAACGCCAGAAAACTGTAAGAGTTCTCTTGTATTGAATAAATGTACGAGTACTACAAAATTCAATGGCGATCAATTTTTTTTGGATTCAGTTCGAATAGCGGGGCTGATCCTCCGTTGGCCATCCTGGCATCACGCGACCGATCGAAATAAGTAACCTCGTCATCGCCATCGCGTTCTGTTCCTCCGTCCAAGTTATTAAAGTGATGGTACTCGAAAAGAGTGTCTCCCCCTCCAAATTTCACTTTACAAGTAACTCGCTGCTGTTGTTCGACATTGAGCAGCCGGGCGGCTTCTCGAACCGTAGATCGCATCAGCACGAAGACGATACACGCGAACAATATGATAACCAGAAGAGCGAATAGAAAATCTTTGGTCGAGTGATTAAACATTGCCGCCGATGCGCAGAACGGGGCCGCTATCCTGGCCATTTGACCAGCCAAACACCAAATCGTGGCGAACCACGGAGCAGGTGACAACTGCTGATCCAGCCAGCAATAGACTAACGGATACAGGCATCCGTAGCACACGCCCAGAATCGACGCCACCAGCCACACCACTGTCCAATAGCTGAACACCACCACCACACCCGCCGACAATAAAGCCGCCCCGAGCAACGAAGCCATCGGCACAGTCTGGTTCAGTCGACCATGAAAGCACGCGGCCACAATGCGAGCCAAACTCGCACATAGCCAAAACGTGCTCGTAGCAATGATACCAGAATGCAGTCGCGACGCATTGACGGTCACGCCATAAACGGTCTGAAAAGATTCTTCCTTGACTGATTTAGTAATCCAGAAAGGCAAATCTCTGCTTACCAACAAAGTGGACAATACAGATTCTAATGCAACCATCAAGAAACCGAAGGCCGCTGCCATGCACACGGCGTACAAGCTGCTCCTCGATTTCCACAGTCCATCCAAATGTAATCGATAGTCACCGGCCAACGATGCAGGAGTAGTGCCTTGTCTTCGACACGGCGTGAAGCAGCAGATCAGTGCGTACAACAGAGTCAGAACGATCGAAATGGACGCCACCGTCACATAGGCCAGCTGATAGCTGTTCATCCGGGCAAACTCCTTCTTCATTTGCTCCCACGTTTCCTCGCTGAACGTCGATGACGGTGTCGTAGACGAAGATGGGCTGCCACTGCTCGACACCAGTGTCGATGCTGGCATGGAAGTGGAAGGAGTAGATGTTGTCGTGGTTGAAGATGTAGTGGTCGTCGTGGTGGTAGTACTCGTTATAGTAGTAGTTGTTGTTGTAGTCGTAGTAGTAGTAGAACTGGAATTCGAAGACAGAGCAGCGTCCACCGCGTTATTCGTACCAGCTAAATTCGTCAGCGC
This sequence comes from Mesodorylaimus sp. YZB2_4, assembly GCA_030248295.1. Lineage (NCBI taxonomy): Eukaryota > Metazoa > Nematoda > Enoplea > Dorylaimida > Dorylaimidae > Mesodorylaimus > Mesodorylaimus sp. YZB2_4. The sequence goes on from JASANH010000626.1 coordinate 772,276, forward strand.
CGGAGCCTTCGAATTCTCTTGATTTTTCAATGCTTCTTCCTTCTTCTCTGTATTTGTCTGTTGATGATCCAAGTTAGTTGCATCATTGATCGTTGGTTTTTTCGGTAAAGGTGCCTCGACTGTCGACGATGCCATTGTCTCATTACCCGACGCTGTGCAGTTCTCGGCACTCGTTCCATTGCACAAGGGAAATGCTAACGTTGCATTTCCGACGCTCTCGCTATAATTCCCCGCGACACTTCGCATTGCACGGGTCAACGCTCTTGACGATGAATTATCGCTGAGACTCCCGTTGCTCGGTGGTTTGAGTACAAAATATGATGACGCGATCAGAGGCGACATCGTCGCCCCCAAAGCCAACGCCACGTAAAATAGGATTAGTACGGAATGACGACGACGCCAATAGGCATGGAACACCGAGTAACAACCTGGAACGTCCCAATAACTATAACCCACGTCCACTGACAAGCAGCCAGTTCCTCACCTCGTTCAATAAACCCAAACGAAACTCCTTGAAGCATGAACACCATTGAGGCCCCAGTCAGCGACGTACACCACGGCACAACTAGCGTGGTTATTGAGCCTAGAACAAAGCTACTTGAGCACAGCCCCTTCCACTGAGACCTAACACCACTTACACAACGGCAAAGCGAACATCATGATACAGAATGTATTCAACAACGTGCTACATCCGGTACCTGAAACAATAGTCATCAAATCGCGCGCTGATCGGATCCTGTCCGCACAGCACACTTACATAATATGACTCCCAGCATAGCTCCAAACGCGTTAGCCGAAATGACTGTACTCAATCCCGAATATTGATTTGTCAAAGCGGGCAAATTTCCTACCGTAGGTCCGAACAGTGACATACAAAGACCCTGAAAAATAAGTTTCCTCAAATCTCAATTTTCAATCACACACAATGACATTCCACAAAATAACTTACCATAATAAAAAATGCCAAAGCCGCGAGAAATCCACGACAACAAAATACTCGACGCGATTCTGCCATACTTTGCGTTCGACGATTACTAAACCAAGATGAAGCTCGATCCTCGTCACTCGAATGCCGCCCGCGCAGTAAAGACGCCTGCAATGTATAAGACAAAATTGAAACGATTTAGAAGATTCAGCTTGGACGCTCGACTACTCTTATCTCGCTTATGGAAAGTGACGAACCGATAACTACCAAGGGCAAACATTACCGCTACTAACTTTGCTCCCCCTTGCGTAGCACCCGCTTACGACATCCACAGAGACTAGGCATACGAAATCAGCCAGTGAACATGTCAGAACAAAACCATGTTTTCGAAAACACGCCAAGTTTTAGTCACTTTTGCCAAAAAAGATTCCGATAGAACCAGACATTCGCTAGCATCTGGCGAGAAGAATGTCAAAGACACTAGACCACTGACGCAAGAGCAAACCTATGCGCATCGCTTGTGCTTGTGAGTCCTTGTGCCAGATCCGTCTTCTAAATGATTCTAAAAAAACACCTGCGGCGTTGGTATTTGCGTCGCTAAATCATTAAGCCAAATAGGCCAAAACAAACTCAACATGTCGGCTTTTACTTTCTACAGTACACGCATGGCAGTTACGATTCCACACGCCAGTCCATCCCGCGCATGCTCTTGAAGCCATCAATCAACGCGGACATCGAATTCCCATAACGGATCGCCCCATAAACGGCATTTATCATTTCCGTTTTCCAGTTTTATATGATGTTGCCGAACTGGACTAGCTCTAAATTTACACAAGGCCCCTTCATATCGTTCAATACAACAAAAAAGATGCGTAGAATTGATTAAACTATTCCGAGCATCTTTATCGAAAAAGGCCGCAGAAAATGAGATGGACAATCCCATTTCAGCTAGCGCGCTTCCACTCATCGCGAAAGAAAAGGTACAAAACATATCGTCCTTATTTCAAATAACACAGTTTACAGCTTCATCCTTATAACTTCTACTTTTTTCGTCGAATCCTAGCGTTAGTTTCAAAAACTATGGCCAGGCCACATCTGAAGTGCGAGATACCACCACTACGATCGCCTGAGTTTGGGTTCAAGCGAATAACTAACGAACTTTTCTGCATAAGCCTGCAGCTTTCCCAGCCGCCATAAAAGTCCAAGCGTTCCACAGCTGTAAAGCTCCGCCTACTAGTTGGCTGACCTTTTCAGATAAGTGCCTCAGGGGAATGCAAAATCATCGGCGAGCATGCACACCAGAACGAGTTCGGGCTAGAGAAGCCTATAAATGTTTTTCTTATACATTGCAGAGCTTCTGATTCACCCGCATGTTTATCAGCAGCACCCTTCGGCTAGTACTGAGGCTTGACTCAGCATACGAGCTCTGCAGGCTCAACAACCTGGTTTGCCTTCATAATTCTTTACAAGCAGTCGGAATGTTTCTAGCCAGTTTTACCACACCTACTCAATTATCGAGTTTTGGCCGAATCACCCCTGCCTAATTGAACTAGCGAAATATGGGATTTCTATCCCCAAATATTACTTACGCGGTCAAAAATGAATTCATTGTCGTCGCTATCATCGTTTATAAACTCGCCTCCATTTGGAATATCGTCGTTCAACGCCAGCATGTCTTCTTTTCTAAGGCGCATCGAATTGTCGAAATCGTCGTCACCCTCAGAAAAACTCGCGTTTGAGCGTTCAATAACTAAAATTAGAAATCCAATTTTTCAACAGATCGTAGGCCTAGGCCTATATCAAACTAAAAATGGGCCCAACTCGGATGATTTCAAAGAGATTTTTAAAAAACGGCTTCGAAACGGTACTGTACAGGTGCGAAAATAACAGTGTACAGTACGTAAGTAGGTTGGTACACATGTTGTACCTAGGCAAGGCGGAACCCGGAAAGAAGTTAGATTCACAAGTTCCAGGTCAACATGAGCTTCTGTCTCGAAAAGGATTCGAATAAAACACTTACTCACCCGTTCACTCGTCTCCCATTCGCTCATACGCTCCCAATAAAGACAAGAAGCACTTACTTCCCAATCGTTTCAGAACGTCCATCCCATGGGGATGGCGCCATTGCATCTTCTCGGTTTCTTGGCTGGGCATTCCGACGTCATTCGTGCCCGGATATGCCAATTCTTTATAATGCTTTTTCTGAATTTATCGTCAAAAAAGACAGTTTTTGAGCGAAACCAGTCGAGTTGAAAATTCTAAACAGAAATCAAGAATCTGCCAGCCAGAAAAATCCGCGTGGACAAATTGACCGCGCACAGCGACCCGCACCTGAAGATCAGAAATAATCGCGGGAAATTCAAATCCAATTTCAGGCATAAGAACCAATATAGCAGCCCCAGATACTCTGTTCTGTTTCCTCTCATTCTCAATGTTCTTCTTTCTTTGAACAGCATAATTCTATACTCCGTGCGTTGTATTTTTTACATAATTAAGTCAAACCTTTAAATAACTCAGCTTTCAAATTTTGTGAACATCGAAGCGAAGGCTTCAAAAAAAGAAACATGGACAAATGAAATAAATGTCAGCGCCGTGTAGCACCACCTCGATTTCCACACGCGCCCGATACATACTGTAACACGACCAATCTACATTACATAATTAGAGCGCATGGCGAGCGCAGAGCAGTCCTCATTTCCTTATCGCAACATGGGATTATACTTGATTTCGTCCGCCGCGCTGTTACTCTTCTCGCTCAACGGCGATTCATATTGAAGATCCTTCCGTCGTTCACGCAGCGACACCACATTTTCGTGTTGAGGATTCGATGATTGCTGAGCCATCTCGTCGGCCTCGCTCGACTCGTTCTTTGCTTGACCATATTGGCCTCCGTTCGATGGTGGGAAGTAATCCCTGTAGTTCCTATCGTCCCCTTGCTGCGGAGGGGAGCGTCGACGGGACTGGTACGAGTTACGCCTTCCTCTCGGGTCGGCACTGGGTGGCGAGTCGGCCATGAGTGGACCACTGTAGTGATGGGACATTTGCGGTGGCGACGATCGGACTGGTCCGTTGTTGATCAGCTGTTGTGGGGGAATGTTCGGCGGGAACTGTTGTTGGATCGGATCCATGTAACCAGGAACGTTTGGCATGGCCATACTGGCAGCGGGTGTCGACGAAGTGACCAAGTTCATTTGTGGCATCCACCCACCGGGTCCCATCAACGCATTCGATGGCGGGTTGTACCCAGAAGTCGGAGCGTTCCCAAAAAATGGGCCCCCTTGACCGCCCGGTTCTAACGTATTCATAGGGAAACCCGGGTTTGAATCGAATCTGCTTTGGTCAACTCCCATTTGCGGAATCTGCTGCTGAAACCCGTACATACTGTCCGCCGCCACGTTCTGCTGCTGCCTGGACAATCTGGGATCTCTGGCGGCTCTTGATCGGGGGTCTCGATTCTGAGGCATCATTTGTTGCACGGGCACTGTTTCCTTTGTTCCAGCCTGGTGCGCAATCAATTCGGACCCAGCATTGAACTGGGTCGTCAACAAATTTTTGATCCTCGGATCGCCACGTAGCTTGCTGTCGCTCAACGAGGCTTGCAACAATGCTGCACTGATGGCCGACCTGTTCATGGGTGGAACATCAACTGGAATGAGGCGATAGACCACGTGCGCGATTGTGCGTGGTCGAGCGGCTCCCGTATCTTGAATCTCCATCGATGGTTCTGGGCTGGCCGGTGATTCTACAATGAAAAACGGTTAGAACAGTGTCCAAGGCGTGGATACTCTTACTGCAACCATTCTAGGGGGCATAGGAGAGGATGCGACCGACAGAAGTCGGTGGAGCAAGGCAAGTCTCGCCACTATACCTGCGGCTGAAACATCAACCCGAGGGGTGGACGTTTCCTAGCCACGGGAGACCGATTATTTTCTCCCTCGCCATGGCCCGATAGCCGCAGGTCGCATTACGAGATCTAGCCCAGAGAAATCACCCGTCTCGTCTTACCTTCCACATCCCCTTCCGTCATTTCGGCTCGGATCTTTCGCAACATGGCCGTCATATGCATACTGACACTATCTGCTCCAGGTGCCATCCCGCCATCAACTGGAAGCTGCTGCTGAGTCGATGGGGGTTGAGCGAACGGTGCATTGAACGGATCCATTTGCTGAGGCGGCTGATTGAAACCCATGCTTTGTGGGCCGCCAGGTCCGCCGTAGGGTGGTGAAATGCCCCGACCAGGCATCCTATAAACAGAAGGACTCACATCAGCTGACCCCAAGGACAATCGGTTGAACGATAGGACATTAAGCCTTCCTCGAGATTAGCTCCCCGACATCATAACACACTTACGGGCCACTGTTGAAGAAGGGCGGCCCCTGGTTGGGCCCAAACTGATCGAATTGGGGTGGCCCGTGAAAATAAGACGACGGCGGTGACGGAGATCGAAAGCCTTGCCGCATCTGCCCCATCGGCGGTTGCATCATTGGTGGTGGTGACATTCGCGGCGGCTCGTGGCGTGGTGACATCTTCATTGCCATTGGAGGGGGTGGTGCTCCGAGAAGCACCTTGCGCGTAGATTTGGCATTAGGCACACTGACTTTGGCTGCTAGCTCCTCGTCTTTTAACATCTGCAAAAGGATCCAGGTAGGACTAGCCGAGAGAAATACATTCAATCACACCGACCTGCTCGAAAAGAGGTTTGGTGACTTCATTAAGTGGTTCGTGGGAAAAACGACATTCGTCTCCTTTGCTGCAATCCCCTTTGTGGAAATCTTTGCACGGGAAATCGCCGTGCATATACGGACATCGGCGACCATTACGACAGTAACCACTCATGTAGAATCGACACAGCTCGGCCCGCTTGTCTGGCGGTTTCCAAGACGGTTCCAAGTCGTGACTAAAGCTGCAGCTCTCTCCCTAAAATATACAACATGCATAACGAAGACAAGTCATCTTATAAAAATGTCATACCTCGCGACAGTAACCTTCACGAAAGAACTTGCATACCGGTCGCTCGCCGCCACCCCATCGGCCCACTACCCCTCCACCTCGACGGCGTCCAGAGGCGGTCGGTGATCGCCTGCGTTTTTTTGAGCCTCTTCCTCGTCCCTAAAAAACGAATGACTTCAATCTTCGTGCAAAGATTCTAGTACCAGATTTCTTACCTCCTCGTCAGGAGATTCTGATCCACTTTCATCCGACGGGGCACGCTTCGGGCGATGATGCTTTGAGCCAGCATTACTCGCCCCAGTGGCTGGGAATCGTTCGTCGATATCACCGAATTCATTTCCTTCCGGCGGTCCACTCGGTCCACCCCCGAGGAGTGACGGTTTCTTGCGCATTTCGTCCAGGCGCCCACCGAAGTCGTTGACCGAATCTTCTTCTGATGGTCGTCGTCTCAACAGGTCGCGTCTGCAACGAGCCCACGTAAGATCCCTTCCGCGAACCCTCCCCTAATCCAATGGCATACCTATAGTCCACGTCGAATTGTCCTGGTACCTGCTGCGGCGGGGGGAGTCGATAGTCCTGGTCCCCACTGGCCGCCATTCGATAGTCTTGGTCTTGAGCTACGTTCGATACGCCCGCCTCGGGTGGGGGAGGCGATGCGATCGTGTCCACCGTTCCATAGTATTCTTCGTTTGGATCAGTCAGCCCGTGAATGTCGTCCAAGGGTGGTTGTTCGGTTGGCGAGTCCAACAGGGACCGTTTCCTCTTCGATCCACGTCCTCGCATCCAGTTCGATACCATCGTGTCGGTTGGATCTTGAACCTAGAACACGCACCATCACAATGACCAGGGCTACTCAGACTGCAAATCAGACTGCATGCTCACCTTGTCCAAATCCCGGTACTTCGAACTGGAATGACCAAGCTCGAATTTGGAAAACGATTGTCCAATGGACGCAGTCGTCGATGGCGCAGTCGGCACCGACTCCTTCGATGCGGCCTTCGATGTTTTCGTTGTGGATATGGAATCGGAAGTAGCAGTTTCCGGTTGCGAAGCTCGTTTCTTCTCTTCTTCATCGCTCATCGACCCGCTACCCAACCGAGATTCAACACCAGCCAGTAACTGACTTTTCACTTTCTCGGCTAGCTCTTTGCGTTTCTGAAGAATGTACCATATAAGCCTGTGCAAATGACTATTTTGGTGTAAACTTGCTTTTTTGATGAATTCTTTCATATCCCCTTCTCCACTTTCACCAGTTGCATCGTTCCGAGTTTCTTCTTTTGCATATGTATCAGCTAAACAACAAAGTCTTATGTTCTCCCTTGCACTCGTTTCGTTGCTCCACCGTGCACTGTTTTGTCATTTTTGAATTGGCGCCACTTTTTAAAAAGTGTGCGAAAATCACATAAAACAGGCGGCAAGCAAGTAGAATGCGTGCTTTTTGAATTTTTTAGTTTTTTTCAATACCTGATGTTTGAGAGCGTTCCGATGCGAGTTTCGATGTTTTGCTTTGTTTTTTATCTTTCTCCGCCACCGTAATATCGTCGTTGTCATCCAATTCGCCTTCCTCGGGCAACTCGCCCTCTTCCATTTCTTCATCCATTTCATTCCGTGTCATCATTTCTGAACGTACAGTATGTATTGCCTGCTAGAATGTCTCTAAAAGATCAAGTGTACCAGCCGTTAGTAGCGTCGCTCGCGCAAAGTGCCGTCAAGCACCGCCGCCAATCGATCGATCCAAAAGCCCATTTTTAGCTACGCGATATATCTTTGTCAGGAATACTAGAATTTTCTATTTTTCCGGCTGTTATTGCTTCTAGCTAATTAGTTAGGTAGAAGTGGAAATCATTCAAGATATTGGCCTACTTTCATCTAATTGCGTGTTATTTGTCGTTGCATGGAATGCAATGCCGGCAAGCATGCTTGTGCGTAATCTTCATGTTTCCAATGCGCTGTCTGAATCATGTTTGTTAGAATAAAGCCTGAGTGCCAATATGTTGATGTGGCAAGATTGGAGAAACAAGTTATCCAAGCATACAGTATTCCTTACCGTAATATTAGTACGAAATTATGTGTCTGCCTTTCTGCCTTTAGATAATAAAGAGATGGCGCGGCAGTATTTGAGTCACGCGCAAGCAAAGCCCCTTCACGAGACCTTTCGTTCTTTGCCTTTTGCGCCGTGCACGCTCTACTCCCGCCGTGACGACCGTACTAAAACATTCCAGTTCGGAGACGGGCCCTGGCACCGACAGCCGAAAATCAATACACGACTCACACGTCCCCGCCTGCGTGCCCTTCCATACAAATCTAGCAGCCCAGATGAAAACCGACGTCACCGTCGATCGATAATTGACAAGCTTACCTCGGCGAAGTGCTCGGGGCGTTTTGATAGCGAGCCTTACCCCGCGACCAAACGCGTCGTAAATTAGCCAACGGGCGACAATCGCGTATGCTTGATGACGAAATAATGTAGCAAGTTACAGGACGGCTATCCCGCAGCACCAAACACCTAGCCCTGTCCTGTTTTACATACTAATTACACAAAAAGATTTGTACGTATTTCTCAATTTACATGAACTCGGCCTTCGGTTCACTCAAAATGAAAATTATACCCGTTGGGGAAAATCCTTTCGTATGATACTCCACGTCAAACAGGGCGAAAATTAAATGTAAAGAACAGTCGAGAAGCTAGTGCCAAAACGAATACCTTTTATGGAACGATTTTCGTTCCAGGGATGGTCCCCCTCAGTCAAACTAGTCTCACAAAATAAAAAATGCTTGGTGCTAGGATCGAAAAAGAGTTTTCTCCCGGAAGGTTACACGAAGCACACGTATTCGTTTTATGGCCGAACCATATTTTTGTCTTGTCAAGACACCCTAAAAATTATACGCATACGCTCTTCAGGGCGTGCCAACTCACGCTTATTTTAACCTTTTTCTGCCGTCCTGATGCTAGTACAGGTGCCTTCTCAAAAATTTTGAGGGAAAATACTTCATATACGTATACTGGAAAGCGGGAAGAGCGAAGTGGTGATGGTGATTGGAAGAAAAAGAAAGCGATATCTTCGAATATTTTCCTCTGTCAAGCCAGAGGTACCGTGTATTCGACGCCTCTGCAGCGGACTACTATACACTTTTCGATAGTACGTATATTCCAGTCCCGAGCATCGCATGCAGCCGTTCCCGTCCAACACCCAAATACTCTCTACTCACACCCGAGCCGACCTCGTCGAGTCCGTCGTCCCCTCCAACGCGCCATTCGCACGTCTCGCATACGAACAGCCGCGACCTACGCTGAAAATGGTGACGTCAGCAAATATTTCTTGACTCGTTCTTGCAAGTTTTGCGCCTGCAAATTTTGTAAAAATTAGATCCTTTTGTATGATTAGTCAACCTTTGACCGAATTTTCATTGCATTCTACAATAAAAGAAGAAAATTTCGTAAAATTTTGCAATAACTATGAGCAGTAAAAACACAACCGTCCAGCCACGATCGCGAAACTAGCCGCAACGTAAAAATCGATAACGCAGCGATGAGAGCGACACCTGGCGGAAGATGTGCCCACCGAGAATTTCAAAACATTAAATTCTCGCCTTTTCTTAACTTCAGTGGCTTGCAAATAGAATTTTAAAGAAAAATGGATCACAGCAACGCGATAAAACGCCGTTTCTATAAGACCAGAGAAAAATACCAAGTTTTTAGATAACGTAGTTTAATTTTCCCGCCAGTTTGCTTGTTTGCACTGGCTACGACTTCTTATGACAAGGTGGTAAATGTGAGGCTAGTGTGCGCGAGACGGTAGATGGCGCGAGAAATGCTGCTCTCATTTATCCACATTCACGAAGTGAAAATATTCAATCTTGGTTTGTAACTAGGAGACGCAACGTCGCAGGTGTGCTTGGCGCGTGGGACCGTATTTTCATGTTCAGTTGCCTTGGTTTGTATCGTGAGTATGTGGCTGATTTGTCGATGCTAAAAAGGAAAGCGCTACACGACGACGAAAAAATGCCAGCCGTTTCTCATTTAACTTTGGACGAAGTTTTGACGGCTATTCAAACCAAAATTGCTGTCGTTGTATTCCATGGAAAGAATCAGAGTCAAGCGGCTACTCAGGTGATTGGCTTATTCGTTTATTAGTGGCTTTTGATTGAGGTTAATCATGTGGACTGCCATCCTAAGACGAGGAGGCCCATTTTTAGCCAAGGATGGTAGTATGTATGTATGTACATATGCAGGCGCGTCAACCGGCGGATGATTTATGAGGAATGTGTTCTACGCCTTACTGCGCCTGCATGTTTGCATAGATGAGATATGTAGGTAGTTTTTACTCGCGCAACCCTTTCAGGCGAACAGAATCTTTCAAAACCACGATAACGTGAAGGTTGAACTTATTGACACGCAAAAAGCAGGTATGCCTTTGCCGGAGTTGAAATATTGCACAGTTTTGTCTAATATATATTGCATGGACTTCTGCGGATGTAGGAGCTGGTCGAGAGGCTATTGAAAAAGCGTTATTCCAGTTGAGTGGCCGTGATGTATTACCGCTCATCTTCGTGAAGGGTGATTGCGTTGGTAATGCCAATGACTTGGCCGCGTTGGACTCGAGTGGAGTTCTGAAAGAGTGCTTAAAAAATCATGACTTCGATCTGATTGTTATTGGCGGCGGTTCCGGTGGATTGGCTGCTGCGCAGGTACGCTCTTATTTAATATTTTTTCCAATAATTAAGTAGAGTCTTGGTATAACATAATGGTGAAAGATCTATCAGCAAGCCTTTCGTATTCTGACCCGATCTTACATTCAGGAAGCAGCGGATGCGGGAAAAAAGGTGGCTTGCCTCGATTACGTCGTTCCAACTCCGCAAGGGACTACTTGGGGTTAGTGACATTTGTTTACACTTCTAGGTACTGTGCATTATGGAAATTCTGTATCTTACATATTTGTTTTAGGCCTCGGCGGAACTTGCGTAAACGTCGGCTGCATTCCAAAGGTGAGTCATTTTATATTTTTCGGAATACAAACTTTTCATTCAAAAACCATTTTTAGAAGCTAATGCACCACGCTGCATTGCTTGGACATCATATCAAAGATGCGAAGAAATTTGGGTGGCAGTACGATGAGAAATGTGAGTGTGAGGAATATCCTAGTATTAGGTTCAAAACTGGTTGTCCCTTTTAGCTTTATCTCACAATTGGAACGCCATGAAAGATGCCGTGCAAGCGCATATTTCGTCCCTGAACTGGGGAAGTCGTGTCGCTTTACGGCAGAAAAATGTAAAATACCTTAATTCTTACGGACATTTTATTGGAACCCACACGATATTGGTATGTTCTAAATCTGCAACTCGTAGTAGTACATACCTAACTCTCGTATTGATCGCGTTTAGGCAAAAGACAAAAATGGCGCGGAAGAGCAGTTGACGGCGGATCGTTTCTTGATTGCTACTGGATTACGTCCTCGTTATCTGGATATTCCGGGTGCGAAAGAATATTGCATTACCAGGTGTGCCATTTAGATCTCTAAAAAGGATCTAACTAATTTCAGTCGGTTTTTAGTGACGACTTGTTTAAATTGCCGTACCCACCGGGTAAAACTTTGGTTGTTGGCGCTTCGTACGTGGCGCTAGAATGTGCTGGCTTCCTTCATGGAACGGGTTTCGATACGACGGTCATGGTTCGCTCGATTCTACTGCGCGGATTCGATCAAGATATGGCGGAAAGAATCGGGAAACATATGGAAGAGACTGGTATCAAATTTATTAGGAAGACCATACCTAAAAAGGTTAGTTTCGAATGAGATGATGAATCGTCTAGTTTCTATCAGTTGATTTTTTTAGATCGAATTGATCGAGGACGGACAACCGCGTCGTTTGCGGGTGACTGCGCAGAGTGATACTGGTGAAACTATTGTCGGCGAGTATAATACGGTATGTTAGAAAAACCCAGGAGCGACCTTCGTTGCGTCCATAATGCAGACTTCTTGCAGGTTTTGTTAGGAATTGGGCGAGATGCAGTAACGGACGACCTTGGATTTGATGTCGCTGGAATAAAAAGGAATGAAAAGTATGTTCGCCTGCTATGAGCGCCTCTCACGAAGCTCACTGAGGTGGCTCCACTTTCTGAAATTCATGCATGCCTTTCTCAATCTATCGCCATATGGCGGGCCTACTGTAGTTCGACTATTTGCTTTACACTGCTCACCTAAGTTGCGCCCCCCATTTTTAGAACCTGCTACTTCACATTGCAGGCACTAGTACGAACGCAGCGAGATAGGCAACTAAATATCCTGCTCAGGTTAAGGCTCGGCCGGGCCGTTAGCCCAGGCCGTGGCGTGGTGGTTGGCTGTTGCCTTTCAGTCCCATGCGCAGTTAGCTGCGAATTTTCGACTAGCTGCTGGTGGGTGAATCATTTTGTGTTTGGTGGTGTATCCTAAATTATACTGGTCCGGACTGCTTTTCCCTGTTGGCTGATGAACTATCAGTGTTTCCTTGTTTGACATGCCGTATGTTTTAGGAACAAAAAAGTAATCTGTCTGAAAAACGAACAAAGCGTTAGCAGACCGTACGTTTACGCCGTTGGGGATGTGCTGGATGGTGGTATCGAACTGACCCCGGTTGCTATTCAAGCTGGACGATTGCTGATGAAGCGGTTATTCAGTGGGGCGACGACTCTGGTAAGCAGTGAATGTGATCGATTAAGTTGCCCGTGTTGTATGTTTAAATTTTTCAGTGCGATTACCTGAATGTGCCGACCACTGTGTTCACTCCATTGGAGTACGGATGTTGCGGATATGCGGAAGAGGTGGCTATCGAAAAATTCGGCGCAGATTCGATAGAGGTATGTGAGGCTTGGTGGTCTGATTAGCTGCGTATGTACATTTTTTGTCATATTCAGGTGTATCACGTACAGTTTGAACCGTTGGAATTTACAGTTCCTCATCGCACGGACAAAGAGCATTGCTACATAAAGCTGATCTGCAATTCGAAAGACGACGTAGGTCCCGCCTGATTGACCAATCGGGGTCTATCTATGATTGGTTTGTTTCAGTTGCGAGTACTGGGCTTTCATATCCTCGGCCCGAATGCAGGCGAAGTGACCCAAGGATTCGCCATTGGGTTGAAATTGAATGCTAGGAAAGCGGATTTCGATCGATTGGTTGGAATTCATCCAACTGTGGCTGAGGTATGGGATTTGTTTTGTGCTGTCGATTGTTTAGCAGGCATTGCTTTGCCATTTCAGAACTTTACCACCTTGAAAGTAACAAAATCTTCAAATGCTGACAGCAAAGCAGGGAAATGCTGATCTTAAAGTGGCGTTGCCATTTCGAGAAATCGATTTGGTAACGCGTGATCTTGATCGCTCGACGTTTTTGAATCCTGATGACGGATGGTCTTCCAAACCTGCTTCGGCGGCGGGATCATCCTGATGCAAGAACGTCGCGCTTTCTTTTAGTTTAATTGGATTTTTTGGGGAGGTATAATTAGATCCGCTTCTGCACGTGTGCTGGGGCCTTCCATACTCAATGAACGGGCATGTTGAGGTTCGGTGTTCGATGGGTGACTTGAGTGTTGGTCAAGCAGTTCGCATGTACGATTTTCTTACTGGGAAAGAACCCTCTATTTTCTTAAAATTTTTTACGTTCGATATCATTACATTGGTTAGACTAATTTGACTATTCAAAAATAAACGAAGCTATGCTTTCTCGATATTTGTTGTCTTTGATCGCCGTGTTGAGTTCATCTCGGCTGAGCCAACGAAAGTTCTCAATGCGGGGTGCTAATTTCGCGTTTCTAGGCAACTCGGCTTTGAACATGAATATCTAAAAAGGATATGAGGAAACAGCGTTGTCCCTGCGACGGAAAGATTGACGACCAGGCAGCACCTTCGCGAGGTGTGCATCATTCCTAGGTACAAGCAAACTGAACTTACCTTTGCACCGACGGCTCCTGTCTTTTGCATAATTGGTTTCGGGTACTTGTATTTAAAGAACTTCCTAGGCGCATTTCCGTAGAAGGTGGCTTCCGGAGAAATGCTCACACATTCCGACAGACAGCGCTGAGCAGCCTAAATCAATAAAGTCTAAGATATTTGGAATACAAAATTAAAAAACCATGGCGCACCTGGGATAGTGTCTCGCCTTCTCGTAAGAGAGTTCGAGGTATGTCGAAGAATTTATTATCGCCGAAGGGAGCTGGAATCAGCAAAATAAGTTTGCGATCCAACAATCGATTCAGTGATTTGACGTTGTTGTCTTCGCCTGAAAGGGACACTGTAGCATGTGGAGTGTGTTGAAGGAGCCGTACCTAAAGATCGAGGTGCGACGGCGAAACGCTTTCGTTCTTCGATACTCGCATCTTCGAAATCTTGAGCAGTGATAATTTGACGTTCGTCGCTTTGAGTATTCACTTTCTTCGCCTTCTTTGCAGCACGTTGCCTAGAACGTGGAAAACTGATAGAAATTTTGCGAATTTAAGTCCGCCATTCTCATTTCAAACCCACGGGACATTTTTAAAATTAAATTGCGGTTCGGATGCGAAAGAGCTCAATTTGTCTTATCAGTTTCCTGGTCTGCCACGCCGAGCCCGCGAGAGATCAGGCACGAAAGTTGATTAGTTGGACGAAGATAACAGGTTCAGCAGTTTGCCTCGGACAGAATGTCAATTGATGTCATTATGTCAGCTTGTACTAGTCCTGCGGGGTCGCATAGAAATGGAAGCAGCGGCATTGACGAGGGCACATTTCAAGTCAACAAGAAAATTGCATCCAGCATATCTCCAACATATGCGCAAGGAGACTGACTCTTTCCTCCTCGCCCCCCTTTCCAAAATTAAACTACATACGCTTACTCCTCAGCCCGCCTCAGTTCGTGTTGACTCAACAAACTTTGCTCGTCCTCCATCGCCCGCAACGTTCTTTGATATCGGATCTCCAAATCGGTTGGTGCGGGTGAAATCAGTGGATATCGTTCCAAGCATACTGATACCATAAGCTGGTATTTGCTTTTTGATGGATCAATTTGACTGCTAGGAAAAAGTTCCTCCAGTGCGTTTTTACGAGATGCCTCGGCCGATGTCGATAACAGGCGACGAATGGCAAAGGCGAGCGAAGTGCTCGGATGAAGAAACGATGACAATCGAAAAGAATACATTTTAGAATAACGTTAGGCGGCGAATCGGGTTCGATCTTCTCATTTCATTTTCGTCTCGTCTTCAGCGATTATAGTATCCACGCGCACCAGTTGTTGATGTTCAGGTTCATGCAAACACAGCAAAAGCAGCGGGAATTTAAAATTGCAGAACTAGCTTGCTTACACTATTTTTACCTTTTAAACCAAATCCGAAACCAATCTTTTTCTTTTCTAATTGGCGGTAATCTTATACTTGTTGTGATCCAAAAACTTCGATGTACTGCTCTAATTGGCGGGCATATCGGATGATGTGATGAATAAACCGAATAAAGGTGTGGAGTTAGATTTCAGCAGGAATCGATCCCGTCCTACGGTTGCACCAGAACTTGGCTCCAGGTTTGACCCCACCCTATTCTCGTATAGGTGCCAGTCGATGAGCTGGTAGTCTTCTATCTATCAGTGCCGGAGAACAGTACTATGTTTCTAGACGCACTGGTGACCGCTTTTAGTAACTTTGCCCACCAGACGGATATAAAACGGCCGAAATGGACCAGTGTTCTGATATGGTCATTGGGCATGATTATCCTGACTGTTCTAGTAATGAGGGACGTCGGTCCCCTGTTCGAGCAATATCAGAACCATAACGTGGCCCCCAAGGTGCGAGTCATCGCTGGCAATAACACTATCAAACCGCCTTCTATCACATTTTGTATCCCTCGTTCTGCTCGGGCCTTACGTCGCATTGCCGAGCACTTGCATGTATTGGTCCACAACAAAAGTGCGGCTGGGCAGTGCATAGAATGCGAGAAGATGGCCAACCATTCTTGGGATGTCTGGACGAGTGTGGACATGTCCAAGTACAAGACTGTTGAACAATATCATAGGGCACTGTCAGCAGCACTCTCCAACAGACTCCTTGCTAACGAGTCCGAGAACAGTCTCTCAGTCCTCGCAAAGAGCAACTCGGACTGGAATCAACCCATTTTGGACGCCTGCTGGGAGTTTCTGGATTGCGTTGCGAACCTCGATGCTAACTTGGGGGTCAAATCGGATAATCCGCTCCATCAGTGTTTCGGTGATCACAATCCTGACTCGGCTCTAGTCACAGGAACCGTGGACTATATCTACGAACGAGTTATGAACATGTTGTGCTCGCATTTGAGATTCAGATTCATGGAGCAGACGTGCCAGCGTATCCTAGCTAGGATACCGGGCGTCATCTTCTTGAATCTATTCTGCTTGGAGCTGCCTATGATTCAGAACGGATCGCACGTGCAGTTCTTCCCGGTCAAACACAATGTGACCTGGCCAGCATCCCTTTACAGCAACGATCCATTTTACGTGGACGAAGACACCAACATGTTGACGTGGCCTCTTCGAGGTGGGGACATGTTATTCGTTTCTGATCCAACCAATCCAGCCATACGCCAGGGGGCTGAGGAGCGAGCGTTCCTGAAGTATTTCATCCTATTGACCGTATCCGAGGGAAGGAAGGATAAGCCGTGTTACAATGAGACTAGTCCCGTCGTGTGCAAGGGACACTGCGTAGTGGCTCGAATCGCCCAACAATGTCATTGTGTGCCGTTCACTTTTCGGAAAGTGATCGGACCAGAGTACAATTTGACTTATTGCACCTCGTCCCATTACACTGCTTGTCAGTTCAATAGATCGGACGTAGAATCAAGGTGTGACGAGGAATGTGATAACCCTTGCGAATACCAGGCGTATCAATGGTACGTTACCCGCGCTATTGTGTCACCACCTAAGTTCGGGCAAAGAGTATTCTCGCTTTATATCACACCCATCTTCTCGCCTTTCGTCGAGTTCACAGTGTCGAAGAAGGACACTCCCGAACAGTTCCTGTCACAAGTGGCAGCTCTATTCAACTTGTACCTCGGATTCAGTGGGCTTTCAGTCGTCGCAGTGGTCGTGGCCTGTGTGGAACTATTTAGGAAATGGGTCATGTTCAGGAGATGTGGTGACGCAGGGAAGAGACTTGGGTCTAAGAGGACAGACCATCGACAGGAATCGGAGATGAATTTGATCGAACAACGTGGGTTGGCCAGGATTAGCCTCTTCCCGCGGGCTTCTGCTCCCTTGGAGTCGAACAGGGAAGTCGAGAATTTGAAAAGAAAGTTGGATGATGCCATGAAGTGCAACGTGCATTTGAAACAACAGCTGGACATGCACGGAAAGACATTGGCGGATATAAAAATTAATATGGATCGAGTTAAGAGGAACAAAATGCGATATTAAATTAGAGCATGACTCAACCATTTCTGGGCCCGTTTTTTTAATTCTGGATAATTTTCTTGTTCCTGTGACTTCCTTGTGTCCAGTAAATAAAATCGTAAATTTGGTGTCAATGCAAAAAAAGCTCCAATCGGATTTCTTAACTTAGACTAGTCACCCCATTGCGTGACCCTGTTTACGACCACGTAGTTCGAACAACAGCTAGGCTCATTATCTCACCACTCCAACACGCAAAACTTCAGCGTCAACCCCAACCCCAGCTTCGTTTCCTGGCTCTCTTTTTACCGAGCTACCTTTCTGCAGAAAATGCAAGACTGCTCTTAAGTGCCATAAGATACAAGCTCCTCGCCTTCTTTTTCCCCCAAGGAACAATTGACACAGCAGGCGGCATTGCATAAATTCTTGCCAGTTTCTTCGACGATGCGCCTGTGAGAAGCATCAGGAACTTGAGAAGACCCACAAAACTTCAAGTTTTTGTCCTTGCTGTCGAGCACAGAACGGACTCGTCTTTGGGAATATTGAGCCGATTGAGATTTATTAGGTTACTATTAGGATACCAGTCAAAAAATTGGTAATTGAATTTTCGAGGAGAGCACACTCTGTGAATGGAAGGCGAGGACTGCCAGGGCTTACTCGTCGAAGACAGGGTGTGTACGACAAGAGATAGCGTGACGACTCGTAGTTTTTTTTGAACACATCTCTAACCCATATCATTGAAGGCTCGTCTAGCCGACCCTCGATCGACGAGATCGTAGTTCCTGTCACCTGTCTGGTGTCCTGGACAGCAAAGTCGAGATTGCTTGATTCCAGGTCTAGCTGGCCGCGATCTAAAACTGTCGAACGGACCCAAATTAGATCAGAGACGACTCCGCCTGAGGACAAGCCATGGCTGGTGTGCGATTGCTGGTATCGAAAGCGAGTATCGAAGACTTGCGGCGAAGTGTGGCCGATATGGTCATACAGGATTTGCAGAAAATGGAAGCAGAAAGGAAAAGGACGAGTAAAAGTGAGATCAGATTTATTTTTATGCCGGGCTGACTGAATGCGGCTTTAATTCTAGTGCATACCTCAATCAGCCACGAATTTGTGGAGAAGGTCCCGCTTATTGGTTTGAGTGACGCTATTAAATCGAAACATCGGATAGCGAGGATCCTGTGGATGTTCGTCTTTTTGGGCTGCATGGGAGCTGCTGTATATTTTGTGTACAACGTATTTGAGGAGTACATGACCAATCCTACTGCTACGAAGGTACGTACGCAAGTATACCCTCACTCTGAGATGACTGGGCTGCCCTGCTATTGGGGATAAAACAAGCATGTGACTTATGGCAGTAGCGTGCCAAAGCAGTGTACCTAACTCTTCCGTGCGGGTTCAACTGGGAAAGACCCCTGCCAGATATCACGAATGCTATCAGGACAGCCATACTTGCTCTCGGCGTCTAAGACGCGCATGGTTTCACTTGAATGCGCCGAGGCTTTGTTCTGATTATCCCCCATCTCTCACAAGTGATCTTGGCGCCTGGTGGGCCACGGCTATGAGCCGCACGTGTAGGCGTCAAACTTGCCTTGCTCTAGCTGACTTTGGTCGGCCATACTCCCTCCTACGCCTGCCAGGCTTGGTAACACAAGCGTTCACTGTTTCAGGTCAATTTAGCTCGCTTATCCACTTTTTCCTTCCCTCAACTGGTCTTGTGCTTGGACACTTGGCTAAACGCTGAGAAAGCCCTCAAAATGGGTCTCACAAAAGAAGCTATTCATTACGGGCTCTCATACTTGGTCGCTCCACCAGATCTGTTCGAGAAAATACGCCGTCAGTCGAATTCGACGACTGCGCAAATGGAATTCGAGGACGTGTACTATCGATACAACTTTAGCAACTTGGTCAAATTCTATGAGTACATATCTTTGGATGCAATGGTCAATTCGACTCGCAACGATGAGATCAGCTTTAGCTGCTACGGATGCTTGGATAAAAAGTTACCAAAAATGGTTATTGACTACGACGTGTGCTACAAAATTCGACTGCATGCTGTGGATGGCAAGTTACGGCAGAGCTACGGATGGTATCAGTTCATTATTCGTGTGCCCGATTTATCGCAGGGTATGACCAGACGAAGGACCTATTGGAAATTGTACACTTACTTGAATCCTTCGCTCAAAAAGCTCGTAGCTGCTTCTCCCTTCATCAGTGTCCAGCGAGGTCATACGCACACCATACGGATCACGTCAGAAAGATTTCATATGATTAGCAAACCGAAAGAGCCGTGCGTGGAGGCCGATGACCCTAGGAACCCATACTATTCCGCCCTCAGCTGCGCCATCGACTGCATTTCGCAGGACGTGAAACGATACTGCAACTGCACAGTCATCAATTTCGATTGGCGTTTCCAGCAAAATCTAAGCCAGTATTGCAACACGTACATGATGGCCGACAATTGGGGACTGTCTAAGAACGAAAGAGACAACGATAAGAGGAGCAAGGAAATAATGCACTGCGCCGAAACTTGTCTCCCGGAATGTAACATATGGAGATACCAGAACGATGTCGACGTGCATGTCAGTGGACAACTGCAGAGGGAAGCTGCCGCCGCCTACAGGGATATGGGAGTGGTGAGCTGGGTTTGTCTGGGAGACTGCGAATGAAATTGGGAGGAGGTCTTCAGAGAGAGCTCGGGTCCCCAAATTCCATCTTCATATGATCCACAGTGGACTGACATCTCCGCACGGATCCATGATAGCCCAGAATGGATCCAATATCCGTCCATACATTGCTGCTGGTCGAGCCCTCTGAATTCTAGCATTGATCCAAACTGAATTTACCGATTACACGTGAATATCCCGCAGGTCGGACACATTTGTTTACGATCTGTGCAGTTCCAGCTCCCGTTCCCGCAGACAAGGGTACCATTTCCGCAGGCCAAACCCCCTTTGTTTCAGAAACGTAATGTAACCGCAGCGAAGATGTATTTTATCAACGCCGATGTCCTTGCTGGTGGCATTCTGAGATTCGAGGAAGTGTACACTTATTCCTTCGAGACTCTGGTCGGTAACATTGGCGGCACGTGCGGCATTTGGATCGGGGTCAGCATATTGACTGTGGTACAATTGTTTTTGTTCTGTTCTCGGCGATGTGTTCGTCGGAGAAGAGAGTATTCTTTGACAAAGCCCATCGAAAAGCTTACTGAATCTGTGGTTGTTTAGAGAGATGTTGTGTGCAAGTCTTGCTAGCACATGCAAGACTGCCAGGCTCTACGTTGTATGCCATCGCAATGATGAATAGCCTGCATGCTCTGGTCGTGGCTGGATTGCTTCGTGTGACCCATGTTCATTATCATCATCATGTTTATGTTTTTCCACATCACCAAAGACGACCGTCACTACGGTCTACCCCACCGCGGACCCATTGTCACTGTCATCAAACAGTATTCTGACTGCTTGGAATGAAAGCAGAACCCTTCGACGGCCTCGTACACTTGACTATGTTAGAGTGGCCCTGATTATGCGCGTGCAGAGCAACAAAGTTGGGCGTGGCTGCTACGTCAGCATGCAAGCTGTACACTGAACAGCCTGACCACTTCGCACTCAAAGTAACATCGCAAGCACGGGAACAGCCTTGCATTTTTGTACGGGTGGGTCAATCTGAAACCCTGAATAGTTACTGAATTGCCCAGAGCGACTGTATTGCCCAGAGCAAACAGGCAGCCATAAAAAATCTAAAACGCGAACTGTCACTGCAAAATCCATAAGACAAATGAAACACAAAAGTTTACAGCTTATTTGACAATACACTCTGGAAAATTCAACTAGCAATTAGCTACTAGATTCAGTGTTTATATTAGGGTCAAGTCCTCGTTCCGACGAACACCGAGTAGGCTGCATGCGATGTGTGCAAGTGAAACTTGATTTGAATATTTGAATGTAGCGGCGGACATCTTATCTGCACATACTGGTGTCAGGCACCATATGGACCTCGGGCAGGCATGGTGAGACCCAGAGCGATCGAGCGTCTGTTTTCGTTTGTAGGAATCGTGCGAACTGGCATTGAGATACTGGTCTGAATTCCATTGGAAATTTGGGCCAGTACCCTCATACCCTTGCTGAAGGCCGACACGAACGGCTTCTCTTCAAATTGTGAGTCTAAGCGTACCTTGTGTGTGGCTGGCTAACGAACCATGCACGAGGCGTCGTAGACTGCGCGGTGTGTGTGTGCGGCTTGAGCCTTCTTCTGGCAAGCTAAAGCTCTAGGCCGAGCCAAGGATACCAATCTGTCGATGATACATTGATCCCGTACCCGTCTACTGTAGCTCTATGCGAGCAAGACAGAGAGCTAGGACTTTGTCCAGATCGCTTCTCTCAATCATCGCCAAGATTGTGATCGAACCAAAACACTCGTGTGCAGGATGGCCAGGCAGTGCCCTCTTGCTGAAGGGTGAGTCTTACGATCAGCGCCAAGCACTCGCACATAAATACACTGCACAGCTGTGTCTACGTGCGCACAGTCACATGCATTACTTCCGCACCTCGAACTTAACCCCCCCCCCCTCGGTGATAACTGCCAAAATTGTATGACCCTTATGGTCGAGAGGAGTGATTTTCGACTTGCCTACTGAATGCCACGGGTTCGAATCCTGGTGGCCCCGACTCTTTATCTTAAAAAAGTCTGCGAATAAAAACTGAAGTTGAAACCTGGAGTTGGTGGTGGTGAATGTTCCCGAATGCACATGTCTCGGTAAGACGGGTTCCTGACGGCGCACCTGCGACGCATACTTGCAGTGACCTCTGTGCAAGCAAAGTGGACTGAAGCCTACCTGAAACACCCAAGTTGATCGCATCCGCTCGACCCCTGGGTTGTACGAGATCCCTCATCCTCCCCTGAGCGGGATCGACGATGAGGACATTGCACTCCTCGAATCCTGACATGCCCTCTACCAGTGCGGCTGGCCGTTCCCAGAACCCATTAGTAACAGTGGATATAGCAGGGCCCGGGTAAGCTGAGAGGGAGACCGTATCGCCAGGCGTCGGGGCGGCCCAGCGGGTCGAGGATGGAAGACAGGAGTCCTCATTGTTTGGCACGCTCATGGGAAAGTGGATATGATTTCCCCAACCTCTCCAATGAGGGGGAGTCCCGGGGCTTTATCCTCTTTAATCATCAGCTTCAAATGCTCAGGCAGGTCAGGTCTGTTATTGAGCCATGTCATGCTCAATGCCTGAACGGAAATAATACTTGGGGCATCTGCGGTGTAGATAGGATCAAGACTCTAAGGACGGTTTTAAAAAAAATTGTTTGAGGACTATCCAAAAAGTTATGTCCATGAATATGATTATTCAGGGTGTAATATTTCGACCTGCCAACCAATATGGAGAAGGAAGCCGAGCCAGGTCGAGAAAATTTCCGTCCGCTTATGGCCAAATTGATCCGCCATTCGAGACCTCCATCGACTTGACTTGGTTGGACTGGATTACTTGAATGAGAGGGAAGGGATCCTTGACTTACTTTGTCGAAGTGCAGATATCTTTTCTGAGTCAGATGCAGATTTGGATTTCTTGCTTGGAGGGCGATCACTTTATCGTGAACAGCAGAACACGCGTGAAGAGCTGCAGCGACAGACCACGTGGGTGGGTCAGTGGGTGCGTGCCCGTGCGGTTTGATGGTTGAAACAAAGGCTCAACGAGTTTGAACTTTTACGTCTGGACAGACACGAGAGCTAGTACACGAACACGAGCACGAGATCAGGGGGTCATCACACTGCGATCACTCGTTGTACTTGAGGGCCATGTTCTTGCGGCGGACGATGGAATCGCCGGTGAACCAGTCGCGGCTGTACTTCTTGGGAGCACCGGCCGGGGTGTCGGTCCATTCGATGGTCACGCGATCGGACGACGTGTCGGCGCCGGAGAACGGTTTGACCGTGACCCACAACGTGGTCGTCTCGCTCGGATCCAAGCAGCCGTTGGCCGGGTCGATTTCGATGCGGTCGGGACCGACGGTGCTCTTCAGATGGAAGCCGATGCGTCGCACGCCGCCGTTCGTCAGACGAATGCGCACTTTCAGGAACTCATCGAACGGCGCGTTGTACCACAACTGGTCGAACGGCACGGTCTTGATGTCGCCGGGGATCGACATGGTCACCGAAGCTTGATCGTAGATGAACGGGAGATCGAAGTTGGCCGCACAGATGCTCGCTCAAGAACAGAATGATCGGAACTCTAGGGAGCAGCGATTATATAGGGCTGTCTAAGGGCAGTGTAAAGTGTATTTTTGACTTTACACTGGGCCTTTCCAGGACATGAGTTCTGTACACTATTCATGTATTTAATGCACTGCCCAATGGGGAGGGTATGTCCAACAATCTTTGCCCTGAGAAGTCCAGCTTCCATTTGTGGGGCGTGCGCTGGCAGCTTGTAGTCCAGTCCCATCTCAATTAAGCACGTTTGTCGCGCAGTGTATTTTTATTGAACCAAAAATCCTCCTCAAAATCAGGAGTAAAGACGCGGGACAAAGCTGTTACGAACGACCTGGTGACGAATGAGGAGCAGTTCTGTGCCCCCTTGGGCGATCAGCGTGGTTACGGGATGTCTCTTGTTCATCCTGCTCGTGCACTACGTGATCCGGAGTCGATATCGCAGGCGCGAAGCCCTGATGAAACAAGTCAAGTTTAAAAAAAACGGTCGAATCCCGTGTCCCGGCAGATCATACCTGAGGTGACGATCGTTCCTGACCTCAGAGGGAAAAGTCAACTTCGGTGCAGGCACTTCGGCCAAATGCAAAAAGAAGGCGAATAAAGTCGTCTCAAAAGCGTCATCGCCATCTATCGGAGACCACCTTCTATTTTGTTGAAGTCGGAAGCAGTCAACACACTGCGCTATCGATTGAGCCTCCTTCAATTATGTCGAGGCAAGAAGTTAGCATCATCACAGTGTCTCTGCCAGGCACGTCCAGCACGTGCAGGCACGTAAGTAATTAGCATCCATCAAGCGTCCAATCAGTCACCGTTCGCTAGTCTCCTCTAGTCTAATATCGACCTGATGAGGCATCACTGATCGGTGGGTTGAATCAGCGAAAATTTTCTGCCCACTTGAACCTACTACTGTTTTTACATGTAACACTGACTAACACTCAAACGCTATGAATGTCCGATTTGGCCTCATCCACATCTCGACAAGCGGTTTCTGGCCAACAAGGTATCATGCACCAACACAGGATGTCTGATGGGTTCATAAGGCGTCTGCCTCTCACGCCGGGCGAGTGTTCAACTCGCGCCTGGTAAATCATTCCGTGTCTGCTGTATGTACTGTGATGTGTCTCTTCGCCCTCGAGTGCGCATAACTGCTTGGTGAAGTGGTAAAGCATGAGCTTCAGTGATGTTCAAGGTGTCCGACTCTCCGCTATGTGCATCTCACTGGCTCCAAATATGCAAGGGTAGTGAAGACCAGCCCAGCCCAGCACCTCCAGCCTCAGACTTGCTATATCGATGGACTGATTTCGGACTCACGCGCTGGACCACAGGGACCCCACTATCATCCTTGCACCCCTCTCCCCAACCAGAGCACTTCCTAACTAAGTGACCTACGTACGATATGCTCAGAAACCAAAATTTGGAAACATTTATTCCAGGATAGTGCAGCACACTACATGCAAAAGCTAATCTAATCACAGGGAACACCAAAAACTAGGAAGTTATCACTCGACACTGAATTTCACCGCCGCCATGGCATGTGTATTGGATTTTTACGCTAACTATACGAATTGGAGACTCACGACTTTGTTGGTATTGGTTGTACCGCCTTGCAAATAAAGCGCATTCGAGCCTGAAACAAAATGTCACAAGGTATCTACAGCCTCGTATGTCCTCACTTCCCCACGGGGCTAGGATTTTAGAGGGATTCGACCTGGGGCTACACTGAGACTGACACTGACAAGGGAACATCGCCAACCCTTAAGTCGAATTTTGAGAAACCAAAAATTGTAATATGTTCCTTGGTGCAAAAGGAAGCTCTATGCAAAATATTAGAGGCGTCTGGCCAACTGGTCAGTTCTGGTCAGCGCGAAGAGTACAGTGAAATTTTCAAATTCTGCTTGATTTTTTTGGTTTTTTCAGAAAAAAACCCCAAACTCAAGTGTTGGAAGCTTAAACTCGAAACTCCGAACCCAAAAATCTAGTTTGGAAAGAACTTCGCGTGTTTTTCTCAACGCTTAGCTTCGTTAACACACAAAAATGCGGGACTTTATACGCTGACCACTGCTGACCAGTTGGCCAGGCGCCTCTAATATTTTGCACATACCTTTTTTTTGCACCAAGGAACATATTACAATTTTTGGTTTCTTAAAGTTCGACTTAACGGCTGGCGATGTTCCCTTGTGAGTCTTTCTGATGGGCATTTTTGTTAGAAACAATCACAGTGGTGGGGAAGGACGAAATTGTGTGAAGGAAACCAAAAAGTGAGTGCTTAAAATGTATCATGGCAGCAGGTGCTCATATTCCACGCAGTAGTTTTCCTCGGGGTACAAGTGAGGATTTCAAAGAGGTCCGGCCCTGGGAATACCAGCGAGGGGTGTTAAAAGCGAGGATTTGCTTGTCGGAAATTCTGGTTGGTCAGCGGCAACTGTTAAGAAAGGACAGCACGCAAAGATTGTCCCTTCGCACCAGCAGAGTTCTGCCACTCTTGGGTCTAGAATAGCAATGCTAACCTTGAGTGAGACTTGCGAAATTGTGGTCCATAAACAACCCTAGCAGCACTTACATTGCAGTCTACATCAGTCCAACGAGCGTTATCGATCAGGTAGAAACAAAGCCCGTCGTCCCAGCGGAAATTCTTGTACTTGAATTCGCTGTTGTCGCTCCAGGTCGACGTGGTGTTTGCGGGGAATCGAAGTCCAATCCAGAAGCCAACATCAGCGCCGAAACGACTGTCCCTGAAAAGGAGAGCATTGCAGACTTTATGCAGTCACTCGGCGGCACAGGCAAACTTACAGTTCCGACTTGATGAATTCAGTTTCGTCCTTGTCCAAGATGCTGATTAGGTGGCCCCCGAGTACACGTTGACCTCGGGCTACCATTTTGTTCTGGCATATCGCCTGGGCCTCGTCCCACGTCTTCACGCAATTGAAGAACTGATAGTAAGTGCCATTGCGAAGAACGAGGTCTTTACCAGCGCACTCCTCCTCCTTACTGGGTACAAAGCCTCGTGATCTCGGAGCAGTGGGTGCGCCAGTGACCAAGGCCCACGTGGCGGCAATCAGGACAATCGCAACGATAGCACGCATTTTCCAGAAATCGGACGCGAAGGGAGCAACTGATCGGGAAGTCGACTGATGATAGAATGATGAAGAAACACGGCCTGGGCGTGGTAGGTTAGGTCCAGTAAACCGGATCTTCTTGTTATTTCTATCCCAGTCGAGGCAAATATTTCAGCGAGTGTGCCTGGCTCCCTTTGAAGGGCACTGTCTCTACCAGTCCTGTGGTCCTATGCAAACCGATTTTTGCAGTGGTTGCTCAGTTTGACTTGCTGGAGCGAATTAGACAAACAGAATGTGTTTATCTGCCCTAACAATGCGCATTCATCGACGCCATCGAGCACGTTTCAGGGACAATTAGTTTGGACGGCGAGTTTGCACAGACGCATTAGGCAGTAGTATTGCTTGGCATCATATCACGATACTTTCTGCACTCACCAGTCTGATGGGACGATGTGTGAAGTGGTGCAGTTTGTCCTAGCAGCGCGAGTGATAAGCAGTGCGAGCTGGGTCTATCTAACCTCTGCTCGCGGGCGTTGTTAATTGTTGAATGAGTCGACTCCCTCATAAATGATGCAACGCTGTGCATCGACACATAAGTCAAGACCAAAACATAAACCAAAATTATTTCCTCCAAAAGCCTATTCTGGCAACGCCCCAAAAAGAAAACAAAAAACCGAAATTTAAATGCAAAAAGGTTTTATTTTATCACTTAATCGTGTTCACGATCGCTCATTCGGTCTATGCTCACCCACTTATATCGAAAGCTGGACCTCTTGGCAATTTGATCTTGCAGACGTAGCGCATATTGGCCTGAAATGAAACCGTGTTGGCTTTTAGAGAGGAACGGGTTAAGGTCACACGCAGTCACAGGTCGTTGCCCAAGGGTAAAAGCAAATCAGAAATGAAGGCCTATGAATTTAATCTAAAGGGTAGTCTTGCAAGACCTACAGATGGACTTGATCCAAAAGGACTAGAGCGTGAGGGTCAGACACCGTATCATCGGAGCCCGGACCCCAAGACAGTTGGCCACTAGGTCAAACAGGCCAGTTACCTCGCACTCGGCGTCATTCCAAGTATCGTATGTGATCAGATGCATGCAGTCCTCGTTTGGCCAGCGACAGTTCGGTTGGTCTGTATCGAACTTGGAGTAGGTGACAAAGTTGCCATCGGTCCACCTCATCCGGGAAATATCGTTGCAGGACGCACTGGGCGAACGCTTGATGCCGAGCCACACTCCGACTGGGGACCCGTAACGGAGCTCACTAGAACACAAGAGAAAGAGAGAGGATTGGCAGGGGTCGTCCATAGGGATGGTGTCACCGCCGCCACAGAACATGGCTAACCTAGAGACCACCGAAGGGCAACGTGACTTACATGTGCTCTGCCAACCATCTGCCCTCTCTCTCGTCGAGGATGCTGACCAGGTTACCACCGGACACGCGACGACCATTCACGATCATACTGTTCCTGCACGTGGCCTCGGCCTTGGCCCACGTCGTCGGGCAGTCGAAGAATTGATAGTAGAAGCCATTGTGAGGGAAGGCCTCGTTGTCAGGACACGAATTCAATGCCACTTGACCACTGCCGATGGCACACAACGAACCGATGACGACGGCCACGATCACACAACGCATTTTCGGAGACTACTTGAGAGCGACCAATCGAGACGCCGGTTCCGCGATACAAAACCGATAAGGACTCAGGCGGGGGGCTTTTATAGGGGGCTGGGCCGGGCGAATTGAAAGAAATGTTGTGATGCAGAACCAGCCAGAAACCGGTATCCCTGCAGACTGGGCGAAGGAAAGGCCCTTCGCCAGGCCTGTTATCAGTTTCTCTTTTGAATGCAGATTTGAATAGATCCCTTTACTGGCGGTCGGCGGGCACGTCTCAAAATAGGCAAGAGGGCGATAGTGATCTCAGGCCCATAAAATGATTGGTGGTTTGCTGAAACTTGCTGTCAGATGCAAGTGCAGATCAGTGTCCTAACAGTGACTCGAGTTCAAGCAGGCCATTGCACGTTCAAGCCTTCAAATTCAATGCACCGCCTTTGGATCGTTGCTTCCCTCACTACCACTTTAGAGATTTGAATTTTCCGCCAAAAGAGGTAAGCTGCCACGTACTTTCAATTTGGCGCCTTTTAGCAGACTTTATTTGCCAGCTTAGCAAAAGCACTGCAATGGAAAGATGCTCCTTCAGCTTATCGATTAGCAGTATAAATGAGGATTTTAATCTTATAAGGCTGGAAAGGTCGAGCCGTATCAATCGGCGTAAAATGCTTTTTTCGTAATGAACACGCCTATCCTCTGTTCGATGAGATGTTCGTGCGATTATTTACTGGCTAGCCCTCGGTGACATTCCAGGCCGAGTGTCTTGTCAGTTTGCGGCTGACGTTAGGCAAGTCCGCGCTAAGCTATCGATTCCTTGGAATAGGGCGAGGCATTAGATTTGTCTGTGCAATCCATATTAGCTGTTCTTGATAACTGTTGCATCGGCGGCATTGGGCGATGAGTTGGTTGCCACGTCTTTTGGATTTCTTTGCTACTTACTCCCCCTGCATAGTTGTGAAGTCGACTAGACAGATGGGAGTGTTGTCTGATTGGGGTCTCTCTAGTGTATTATCTAACAACTTTTCAAACTTCCGGTTAGCAAGCCATAGCGAAACTGGTTTTGATATAACTCCTATCTCACTTGGCCTATGTATTCGCTCCAGGCAGTGGGATCGATGCGAATGTTCGTGCTCTCGGGAGGAGAGATAAAACTATGAAGGAGTGAATGAGAAACTGAATGGGCTCTGTCCTTTTTGGGCACCTGCCGGTTTTTCTTTGGTGTTCATTACCACCAAGCTGTTTGCTTCTCAAGGAGGCGTGCATCCCAGCCAGGATTATCTGCGGCTCGACTTGTCCTCCTTTTCGCGTTTTAGCTTTAGTCTCTTTCCTGGTCCCTAAAATCTCGTGTTTTGCATTCTTTGCGTGTCGGGTGCAAGCGACGATGAGTTTGAAGCCTTCTGTTTCAGCTTGTTGAGGCATTAGCACTCGAAGAATCGAGCGATTAGTTTTTGTCGCTTTGGAACCGGTTTGTAGACGCATTCACGAAAGATGACTTCCGTGAAGTAAGTATGTACTTTGCATATCGACTGTGTGCTGATGGTGCTGTAGGTTTTGATGGTGGCTTTTCCTTCTTGAATGCATTCTGCTTACGCGATCCTTTCCGGCCTGCCATTACCTTGCTAGTGCGGAAAACATCGAGTCCGGGTTTCCTATCGCTTGTCACAAGCTTGATAGCTTTCCTCAGCTCTGTTGTGTCGTCACCTCACCTTAACTTCTTCTTGTGCAGGGGTCCAACTGAATTGAATTGTTCGCGAAGTGAATGAGCAGAGCAGTTGTTTTGCGAAACGCTAATCCTCGCCCAATTTTTTACCAAACACTTTTTTGATTGCATTTTCATTTAAGGGAAGGGATTTTGTGTAGTTTGGGAAATCCGCTGTTGGATATTCAAGCCAAGGTCGACAAGAATTTCTTGGAGAAGTCAGTTACTTGGTCATTTTCGCTTTTTTGTGCGGCAATGACCGCTTTTGTTTCAGATGGGGCTTGAAGGAGAACGATGCCATTTTGTGCGATGACAAGTTGTTGCCCATGTAAGCAGGTTTACAGTGCGCTAAAGAAAGTTTTTAAACTTTCCGCCTTTATATGTACTGTAGGTTTGACGAAATGGTAAACACGTACAAGGACCAAATCGAATTCGTCGCTGGCGGTGAGTATCGAGAGTTTTGCTAGCTCGGACCTGATGAGCCACTTTTTGATGGAGATTACTTTTTGCTGTAGGTTCGACTCAAAATACAATACGAGTAGCTCAGGTATGCGTGGGGTCATTTGGATACTTGGGCGCTTTCACTTTGGAGCTGATGGTGAGACTCACCCAAGCTCGGTAGGCTAGTGTGAATTCACGTTGTCAGTCACCAAGTCGAAAATTTGGCATGTGGCGTGGCGTGGCGTGGCTCAGTTGGATGAGGTTGAAAATTCTCCAAATTCTCTCAGCCGAGCTCACGATCAGCCACCGTTAGTGGTTTTTATGAAAATGGCAACACAAAATTTCCACTTTTTTAAGCCAGCACTTTCGAAAATATAAGAAATTTTGTTTTTGGGTTCTGTAAGCATGGGGATTTTACGTTGTAAAGGCTAAATGCTACGGTACGAGTATATTGTTTTGAGACTCGCGGGCGCATCATAGTGTTTGCTTTATGCCACTGTGCTCAGTACAGTGTATGTACAGTATAGGCTACAGTCATACTGAGGTAAGGCGAGGGTGCATACTAGAGCGAAGGTGTAGGATCGAGTGTAGGCTTACTGTTCTTTCACATGAACACATAAATATGTGCACTGTGCAGCATGAGTGAACATTTGAGCGGTCGTGTATTGTCAGCATTGCCCTTGGAGATAATGACAGTCGAGAAGGAATTTTGTTTACCCTTCATATTTGTAGGTATCAGAGGTCAGACTCTGTACTACATTGCAGCTAAAATGTCAAATGTGTGTGCTGGTTAGCTTGGTCTGTCTGGTGTAGGGCTGCTGGGTTGTTTTTCCTGCACAAGTACATAATGACTAACCGCAGGCAGCTTAAAATTTTTTTTGAATATCAAGCAGCATATTGTTGTGACAAATGTACTTTTTAGCTGTCCTACAGTGATGGGCATGTGCCGATTTGTGCAGTGTGAGAATGACATGTCATGGCATACTGTATCCATAGTCAGGCACCATACAATACAGCGCACTCTAGGGCTAGCTATGGAACACATAAACTGACAATCATTTTGTACCGAGGCGGGAGTGGAACCCTCACCTGTGAGTGCGCACTCAGCGTGATAGGCAGACGCCTTAACCCGCTAGGCCACGACTCCGGCTAAGGTATCTGCTACTTGACTACGTCATTTAAAAAAGGTATCCGCTGCAAAGAGTTTCAGGGAGCTCATTTTTACTCGAGGGATCGGGCCCCCGTTTGTATTTGTGGTTACAGTGCATGACTGAAGTGACCCCGTACCTCGCCCTCGCATGCTCGGCTGCTGAGATCGCTTATTAGGATCAGATGTCACTGTAGGTGATTTTCGTCTGGCTTGATGTTTGATATTTTACTTTTGACAAAACTCGTGAAGCGCTCTCAAGTGTCAAAAGACAAATATAGGGCAAATAGACGAATAGGAGGATAAAAAGGTAGGTCTAATGCAACCTGTTAGACGAGGGGGATAAATATGTTGAGTTAACATGAGCATCAGGGGCAACTTTTTGAAAGGCAGGTCCTCAGGGACACTGTTCTACAGCGTAATGACAGTAAATTCAAAACACTGTTAAAATGACTCTTTGGGGAGGGTGCAATCGTAGAGGCTCGACTGGCTATCGATCCTCTGCACGCAGCTAGCAGGTGGCTCCCCTGCCCGTCTAGGTGATGTTTCAGTCGTGGACTATAGGTCGAAAGAGTTGGTTGGCTGCTTTGGGTCTTTCGGCTATCAGTCACTCCCTCCTGGGCCCAGATGTATCACAGAATTATGCAGTGACCCGTCCGTTGCCTGAAACGCCTGCCTGGCTCGGCTATTCGCGCTAAACTGCCAGGATAGAGGTGGAAGAATTTGTAGAATTGTGTAATCTTAATGCGTTTCCATTATTTGGCATGTGGAAGAGCGGCATCGGGTAATCGATGTTGCAATTGTTGAGATAATGCCAAAATGCAAAGAATTGAGCTGTTTCGGAATTGGATCTCCCAGATGATTGACCCATAATCGAGGACAGATAGAATGCACGATTTGTAAATCGCACTAAATACTTGGGGTTTGACTGATCTGTCAGGTTTTCTTCTAAGCTCATGCCTAACGAGTTCGGCGACAAATATTTGCAATGTGCTTTGAAAATTTTATAGCAGATGATAAAGTAATACCAAGATAGAATCTCGGCAAAGTCGAGTTGGTGACCACAAAAGTCAATTACAGGTGGCTGGTGAAGTGACTTTTGGCCATAGCGAAGTATCGATTGAGTTTTAGATCCATTTTTTGGAGCGCAGAAGAGAGCATTCAGTCAGAAATGAATGCAACACTGGCTCAGCAATCTAAGCAACTTCTGTTGAATTTTTAGCGGGAGCATCGAGTCATGGAAGTTGAGGAAATTGATGCTAGAATAATTGCAGTAGCGGGTCGCCAAGGCTATTGAGTAGCATAGGGACTGAATAGAAACTCGGGACACCCGAGAGCATGGGGGAATGTCTTTCGCTGGACGCAGCCAATGTGAAAGCGCCTTATATCACCAGGGGACCTCCTGTCGTGCGCGTACTGTAGTGGCTATGCGTGGATCTGCATGCCCAGTCAATTTTCAGTGGATGTTGAAGCGACCAAATGCCGTCGTGTACTTGGGCAGTATTGGCAATGACAAATACGGAGAGATTTTGAAATCGAAGGCACTGGAGGTCGGTGTGCGCGTGGCCTATCAGATCAAGGAGTCTGAGCCTACAGGGAAGTGCGCAGTGTGCATTTATGGATTCCACAGGCGAGTGACTGACTTGGATTGCCTCTGCTATGCGCGTGATTACAGATTTTGTTATGCTCGAGTTCGTTTTAGGTCGCTTTGCGCCCATTTAGCAGCAGCGAACCATTTTACAGTGGACCATCTGGAAGTCCCGCAGAATTGGTCGTTGGTTAGTAATGCTCAGTATTATTACATTGCAGTAAGCCAGTGGGTGGGGGACAAAAGATCTATTTTTAAGGCGCATTTTCGTAGGGATTCCACTTGACTGTTTGTCCTCCAGCAATCCTGAAAATAGCCGAGCATGCGTTCAAGGAGAACAAGGTCTTCGCCATGAACTTATCAGCACCATTCATTTGTTCTATTTTCAAGGAGCCTCAATTGGCAGCGTTCAGTTACGTTGATGTTATATTCGGAAATGAGACGGTACTGAGGGTGTCTGTCGCAGTGTGCAGTGTCGCCCTTTCCTACATTGAATCTCTTTCAGGAGGCAGAAACATTCGCCAAGGAGAACGGTTTTGACGTAAGTGCTGTGAATTTACTTTTGGCAGGGCTGTGAGTGGTGGTTTTCTTTTCAGGTGAAATCCATACCGGATATTGCGTTGAAAATGGCTGAAATGCCCAAACACAACAAGGAACGTTCCAGGATGGTTGTTATTACGCAAGGGTCTGATCCTGTTGTTATTGCTTATGGTAAGTGCGTTGTCCGGGTCCGTATGACTGGAGGGAGTGACCAGTGGAGCTTTTTACCCACGTCCAAACCCTGGGCAGTCAATCAAGTCTCCCGACCTAGTCCATGGGTGAAACATCACTTTGACGGGTGAGGCTCCGTGCAAAGTATCGATTGCCAGCCGAGCCTCTGCAATAGTGCAAACTTGGCCCTAGTCTATGGCTGAAACATCGCTTTGACGGGTGACGCTCCCAGCTGTCGGTCCGTGCATAGGATCGATTGCCTTGCTTGTCACAGGCGATGGCTCCAGTGCTGCTGATTAAAGGGGTCTATGTTCGTTCATCCCAGCATCGGCCGATCCGAGAGGTGGATCGGCCGGATCGGCAACTGAAATTTTTCGCTCTGTATCATCTTCATTTTCTACCACATCACCAAACGCTTATGCGCACTCGAGGGTGAAGGGACACATTTTACACGAAATGGTTTACTGGCCCTCGAATGATGAGGTGTGCCATGCAAAAGATCTGCCGTGTGTATCTGCTGAAGAATGATTAGGTGTGACATACTAAGATGAGGAAATCCCTTTTTTCTCTCAAATCAGCATTCAATCCCACTTTGGGCTCTGCTTATCTCTCCTGTGTCCTTTGGAGTAGACTGACAGAGAGTGACAGCGAGGACACACAGCAGGGTGGTGAGGACGCAGTGCCAAGTACGTCATCCCCATCAATCTGAAATTGTTTGAAGCGGATCGGCTGGATCGCATCAGGATCGGACTGATCCAAACCCTGGATCGGGATCCATGCCTAAGGTCGGATCGGTCGATGCTGGGATACTTTGCATGGCTGTTCTAATGTGCTGGCCCATGACGACCATTGTTTTCACTTTTCAGAACAGAAAATCCGTGAGTTTCCAGTGACGCGATTGGAAAAGGAGAAGATTGTGGACACTAACGGGGCTGGTGATGCTTTCGTGGGGGGATTTTTATCGCAATATGTGCAAGGGCGGCCATTGGAGAAGTGCGTGGAGGCTGGGGTGTGGGCAGCGGCCGTCATTATCCAACGTTCTGGTTGCACCTTTCCACAGCATTGCGACTATGAATAGGGGACGAGTGTCTAGGATTGGAATTAGGGTTGATGACATTGGCCCTTAGTAGAATGGGGGACTGGGTTGATTGAGGGCACTGCTTTCGTGTTTCGTGATGGTGGTGCGTGTTAAGCAATCAGTATGGCGTGAACATGAAAGCATGGTTTTTGTTATTGTTCTCTGATTGGATGGAGGGTATTTTGAGTTTATGCTTAGCTTGCTTAGGGACTGCCACTGTCTCCGGGTTCAGAAAGTATATTTCCAATTGAGTATTCTATTCCCGTTGGTACGTGATGAAAGTTTGTGATTTGAACAATGGTGGAATAAAGATTAGGCTAGGATGAGTGCAGTGAGTGCTTCGAGGGTGTGACACCTCGTATCTTGTGCTTGTGGCGAGTGACGAGGAATTGTTTTGTGTGTGCTTTTTCAGAAGCTGCTGGTCGATTAGTCGGACCGATCGACAATGAGTCTGGTCAGGTGAGTGGACTGAATGCCGAATGTGCCACAACGGGAGCGGGGCCAGTCTGCTGCCATAATAGGGTGTCCGTGTGTGTTGTGGTTGGCGGACGGACAATCTTGGAAAGTTGTGTTGCTTTGCAGGGAAGGAGTCATCTGCAGCTTCGGCAACCCATTGCTCGACTTTCAAGCAAAAGTCGACAAGAAATTCTTGGACAAGTAAGTTTGGTGTCGTGTCTCCTATAAGGGGCCTGGGTCATGGTCGCTAGGCTGGTCCTGGTCTGGGCGATTGCCGTCAGGATATCCCGAGCGCGGCCGCGGTGGTTCAGCGGCTCTGTTCGCCTACCCATATTGCTTGGTAGCGAGTGGCTCGTCCCGAGTTCAATGCCTGGTGGCGGAGGTCGGTTTGCGAACCATTAACCCTCGCTGGCCCTGCACGCCAGGCCGTGGGTGAGTCACCTGGTACCGTCGAGGTGCTCCGAGTAGAGAGACAGAAGCCAAACGAGGAGACAGTCCCGGCTGTCGAACACCGACAGGGTCCACAGCCCACCCGCCATCGTCGTAGGAAGTCGGTGTCCAGACCAGGATGCTGTCGTGTGGAGGTGCTCCTATTCACGCAGAGGGACGCTGCTGTCTGTGCTGGCACTCCCTTGTCCCTTTTAGGATGTTTAAGAAGCTACAGTATGTGCACTTTAGGTGGGGACTGCGAGAGGACGATACAGTCTTGTGCGATGAGAAACGTCTTGGAATGTAAGTCTTGTCTGGCTTGCTAGGGTCAAAGCAGGGCTCGTAAACAAGATTGGAAAACCGGGAAAAGTCAGGGAATCCGATAAGTGCCTGGGAAAATGGGAATTTCGGAACCAAAATCAGGGTAAACTGTGATGTTGCATTTGAGGTTTCAAACTACGAATTACTCGTTCTTTCTGTGCACGTGCATCAGTTAAAATTTTTCTCCTTGTTTGAACCCTGTCAATGGCTTTCTAGATTTGACGACCTGGTGGCAAACTATGGCGACCACCTGGAGTACATCCCAGGAGGTAAGATTGATGGTGAGCAGGGTGGCTCTTCTGTCATTGTCAATGTCACTCGTTCACAGGCGCTGCTCAGAACACGATTCGTATAGCGCAGGTATAGGTGGCGTGGTGTGGGCTGGGCTTGCCCTGACTTACTGCTAACAGTTGGCCCCGTTTGATGTGCTCTGCTCTAGTCTCCCACTGACAGTGAGCATGTGCATGATAGCTATAGGCTTGACGACTGAGTGCAGTGTTTGGACTCGGAAAGTGGTCTTATTTCAGTGGATGCTCAAGAAACCCAAGGCCACCGTGTACATGGGGGGCGTCGGAAAGGACAAGTACGGCGAGATTCTAAAACAAAAAGCGCAAGGCGTTGGTGTCAACGTGGTCTACCAGGTGCATCCGTCAGAGCAAACTGGAAGGTGTGCCGCCTTGATTACTGGTCACCATAGGTAAGGGCTCGGGACATGATAAGCAGTGGTGACAGACTAATGACCGCAG
Source organism: Mesodorylaimus sp. YZB2_4 (assembly GCA_030248295.1). Lineage (NCBI taxonomy): Eukaryota > Metazoa > Nematoda > Enoplea > Dorylaimida > Dorylaimidae > Mesodorylaimus > Mesodorylaimus sp. YZB2_4. The sequence continues at coordinate 808,986 of JASANH010000626.1, forward strand.
GGCCCTCTGCGCTCATTTGGCCGCCGCCAGTCATTTCACGGTTGACCATTTGGACGTACCAGCGAACTGGAAGTTAGTGGCGGGGGCTCATTTCTACTACTTGACGGTAAGTGATGTGCTGCTCGCTTAGATCCCGAATCCTCATCTCTGTTTTAGGGATATTTTCTGACTGTTTGCCCACCGGCGATCATGAAAATCGCGGAGCACGCGTGTGCCGAGAACAAATCTTTCGTGATGAACCTGGCTGCTCCTTTCATTTGTCAGCAATACAGGAAGGAGCAGCTGGCCACGTTTCCTTATTTGGATATCCTGTTTGGAAATGACGCGGTGAGATTCAGTTTTTAATTGGTATTTATGCAATGCGCAATGCCATTTTAGGAAGCTGTGGCCTTCGCTAGGGAGAACGGGATCGGGGTAAGACACTGACAGAAGCGATGTCAAGTGCTCGAAGTTCTTTGTTGCAGTTCAATTCGATACAGGACATCGCCCTGGCCATGGCCAACATGCCGAAACGCAATGGAAGACGGCCGAGGGTGATTATTCTTACGCAAGGACCAGGACCGATTATTGTTGCCTGGGGTAAGTTTGTGGCTTGCAGAAGTGTGCGATTCTGGTGTGTATATCGTCAAGATTGTTCTTTCAGGTGGGAAAATCAAAGAATTTTCTGTACCGCCCTTGAAACCGGAACAAATAGTCGATACCAAAGGTGCTGGTGATGCATTCGCTGCTGGAGTGCTGTCGCAGTTAGCTCAAGGTCGCTTGTTGGACAAGTGCATCGATGCCGGAATTTGGGCCGCCCGTTTCATGATGCAAAGAACAGGTTCCGGATTGCCTGCGCGCTGCGATTACGAGTAGACTGGTGGGCGGTTCGGGAATCTTATATTAGACCAACGAGTGCCAACTGCAAATTTAGTGCACGCTTGAACTACGAGTATTGACTTGACTATGCCACGAAAGGCTCAACATTTAGTGCTTTATTGCTATGCTTTTCTTGGTTTAATGGTAAAAAGCAGTCTACGCTTGGAGTGTCTTTTGCGGTGTGCTGGGTGCGAAGATCTCGACCAGGGATCCCTTAAAGCAGATGGAACATCCTACCAGCTGTGGGGGATTACAAGTGTTCAGACATTATCAACCGAATTCTTTCCAAAATTTGGTGGCACTACTGCCCCAACAAAAAAACCGAATTTCAAAGAAAAACGAAAGTTATTGATCACTAATTATTTGCCATGACGACGTTGTGACTCGTTCTATCGACCTTGTACATCAAGATCGAAAGCTGGACCACGCGGCAACTTGATCTTGCAGATGAAGCGCATTGGAACCTGGAAAGCATGCAACGAGTTAGCGGTCCCTGATCAGCCCAGACTCGTCATAGGTTGGTTCTGCTATTGCCCTCCACTAGTGTGCGGCCCAACCAAGGGCGGATCGTCTGATCGTCAGTCTGTGTTACTGGGGGACCTGTGGAGCTTTCGCACAACCGAGCCTTCCCAGCTGGGTAGGGGCTGAAACGTCAGTCTGGCCCCAGTTGTCTATCCCCACTTTCTGTGCGGAGTAACTGAATCTGACAGGAGGCCCACAGGACCCGACACACGAAGCCCGAGACCCATCGATTGAAAAAGGCGAACACTTACCTCGCACTCAGCATCGGCCCAGCGTTCGTAGTTGACCAGGTGGATGCAGTCCTCGCCCGGCCAAGCGCAATTCGGTTCTCCCAACGTGAAATTGGTATGACTCATTCGATTGCCATCGGTCCACGAGGACGGCAGGGGACACAGACCACCTTGACTCGACGCGTGTCTCGCACCGATCCAAACACCCAGCTTGGCTCCGTAGCGCATAGCACTACAAGAAGGACACGATCAGAGGCAGCAGAGGGCACAACAGGCAACTTACATTTGGAATCCCAGCCACTCGCCCTCGTCATGGTTCAATATGCTGACCAGGTGACCGCCGGACACGCGACGACCATTCACCACCATGTTGCTCCTGCACGTGGCCTCGGCCTTGGTCCACGGCTGGGGGCAATCGAAGAATTGATAGTAGAAACCATTGTGAGGGAAGGCCTCGTTGGGAGGACACGAGGTCGGCTGCTGCCCATTCGTACACGCCACCACGAACAAGACGGCCACGACCACACAACGCATTCTCGGCAGTTAAACACAACCCAAAGGAACCAACTGATCGCGATCGTTGCTCAGAGTAGAATGACTCGACCGCCCCACCCAGCCTCCACTGGAATTCCGCACAGACCGGATTTCGTGCTGGGTCAGGCTGTGCCCCTGTCATCAGATCTGGTTCACTTACCTCGAACCATGGCGTGATAATTCCTGACCGGTTCTTGTGCACTGCCCCCCCCTAGCTTGATCGCTTCTGTTAATGTCTTGCAGGTCGGCCTGTTTATTCTTCCTTTTTCCTATGCAAATTCGGCGCCTCTGCTCGCACGCTCTTTCAGTCTATTCCGAGCCAGAACACCACGAACCAGGAAATGGAAAACTACAAAGAACACACGCCTAACTAAAATAGAGCAGATCAACAGACACACAGAAGAAGCTGCAGGAGATCACGGCGAGCTCGAGAATAACTTACGGACAATACCGATTACAGTACGCCGCACTCAGCCAGGCGTTACTTCCAAATTCACAAGTGGCATAGTTATGCCTACGACTAGTATATGGTAAGGGGACACCCTCGGGGACAAATGTAAAGCCATACCAGCTGTTCTTACCCACACATGACTGCAAACACACCCCGATCACAAATCACCATCGACGAGTCTTGTCGTCCACTATGTGTCACGTCACCAAACGACGGCTCAGATATTGTTTGAGCGTTTCTGGAATGTCAAACTTGCGTACCTTCCTTATGCAGTACTTGTGACGGACAGAAGTGAAGCCCAATCTCGTTTGGATGAAAACGCGGCAAAGATGCTTCAAAGATTCGGGATGATTCGAACGCCACCAATCCGAGAACTCCTCATCGTCGACAGCCGCGTGAAGACTTTTCTGTTCGTTAAACCAACTGGCGAATCCCAACGAATCGCAACCGGCTCGTAAAAGCAGTTTGATAGAGGGCAATTGACGACGGAAAACTTCACGGAGCAGAGCCGACGGTTTCTTGCGTTGTTGGGCAACAATTGGTATGAGACAATAATTGAACGGAGTCAAATAGCTGAAATAAAAGTGTCGCAATCGAACGAAGCGATAGACTTGGAGCGAGAAATGCGCTTTAGCTCAGCCCGCACAGTCTTCTCCCAAGGCGAAGGCGTGTCCTCAGATTTCTCAATATGATGCACCCAAATGCAGAGGATAGTCAGAACACATTTGGGCGCCATCGCCAATGTGGTGGCACGAGAAACTTGCCCGGGTGCCTTCTATGCCCATCAAGTCCGAGGACACGCCCGGCCGAGTCGCCTGGTTGCAAAGCGCTCCTACAGTACTGCTCTTCATCGCAAGCACTGCAGGACTAACTTGCTGCCAATTCAACACCCGATCCTTACTCGTCATCGAAGCAATCCACATCGCTGCGCCATTCGATCAATATACCAACAATTTCAGTGACACCCCACGTGGCAGCGTAATGCAACGGAATCGCGCCTCGTTTATTTCTCGCGTTCGGCTACAAAGAACAGAATCAAGCTCCACATTCCAGTCTTGCTCTGCCACCAAACATGCACTTACCGCAGCCTTGCACTGCAACAAGGTCAACACACATCTGGCATTGTTGTGAACGAAACCGTTTTTAGCACAAATGTGCAAGGCAGTGTTGCCTTCCCGATCGACTTGGTGCACATTGGCCCCTGAAAACAGGGCATGGACAGACCACAATCCATCAATTCGCACATGCACATACCTGCATCAATCAACATTTTGGCAATGATACCTCGTCCGTGATACGAAGCCTTGTGCAACGTCCACACACCATCGTGATCCATATAATCGACGTCCGCCCCCGCTTCAATCAGTGCCTGAAACAGATACCATCGTCACAGCTGATAGATCGTGAGCATAAGGATTCTGGGGCTCGCTCTATCACAACCTCAAATATGTGTTGCTAAGCCCTCAAGTGCGCTGTATGGTGCTTGGCTATGGATATGAGATGGCATGACCTTACAATAGCAAGTTTTGAAGGTGACGTGATATGTCGCAGTGTGGTTAGCTGATGGCACAGGGACGGTGAGGAAACTGGGCTAGTGATCCCTCCGAAGGACCAGTTCGATTCCCACCCATGGATAAAGTCTTTGATTACGTCTTGCGCTTCTTTTTATTACAATTTTGACGATGCATGGACACGAAAGCCACTCACTTTGGCGATGTCACCATGATTCAACGACACTGCCTGGCTAAGTGCAGTACACCCGTCTTTGGCACTCGGTTGCATGGGATTAAACCAGGGATGATTCACGTCAGCGCCTGAAATATATTTCACAGTCAATCAAGCCAAGGACTGCCGCACTCCACCCCATGACCCTGGGGACTAGGTTTGGAGGAACTCCTCCCCCAAGTGGCCCAGTAGCCCCACGACTTACCCATCCTGATCAGCGATGTCAAACGCTGCAAGTCATTCTGCATGACAGCTAAATGCAGATCCCGAACCGCAGGCGGCATTGGCTGCAATCCGAACAAGGGCCGTGGTCGGGGCGTAGACAGCGCCGACTGGTCCGCTCCCATGTTGAACACCTAAACACAAGACCTAAGCACAAGCAGCTCGGAGCCATTTTCCGACCAATACACGGGTTCATAAACCCTTCCATATTCACTAGCACTGAACCGTGAAACAGGAATTTACTCAACGGAACACCGTACACGGGAGCAAGGCATCCGAACCAGAACGACCCCAAAATCAGATGGGACCAACGAAAACGAGAATCAGCAGTGTCGCAATTCAAAAATAAAGAATATAAACATAGAATAAACAAAAATTCTTGAAACAATCTTCTGCAACCAACTTAAATCAAAATCTGAATTCAAACGAGAATTCCGAATTCCACCTCCGTCATCGATTACTTTCGATATACTCCACGATAGAATCCCGCATCTAGCCTTCGATAGAAATCCGAACCAGCCGCCGCCGTGGTCGATCCTGCAGTACTTGCATTGCTATTCCCGTGCCTCGACGTACGACGAACACTGCCGCCGCCTCCGTGGCCACTGAAAGCGGGCAGCCTCGGAGACGACCAGGGCGTCGAAGCGCATCGAGGTGCTGGCGCGACTGACGAGCTGCTTTGATTCAAATGGACACTCATTGAAGTGCCCATCGAGGGGACCATTGGTGCCACCGGAAGTGTGGTATCGTGCGGCTGGTTACGACGCTGGACACTGCCGGACGGCTTGTCCACTCGGCGTGCGATAGCCGTCGATCGCTGTTGCTGGCGAATGGGCCCAAGTCCGATTGATTGGGGCGGTTGGTGAGGTTGTTCGCGAGGCGGACTTGCCAATGCTAATTCACTGGAGAAGTCGGTCTCCATCGGGAAATTGATAGGTGATATTGGTCTGATTGGAGTTTTTGGTCGAGGTGGCATCTTGACCATTTGTTGTGGTTGTTGTTGCGGTTGCGTGAACCCGGTTGAAATGGAGGCGGCGTTCTGGCCGCGCTCGATTTTCAGGATACAATCTAATCCGATCCGTAACGATTCCAAAGCCGTTTCCATGCGTCCAGTTGTCCCTTGCCGAATGTCGACCAACTGCTTCCATTTCTTCCGAACTTCTTGAACAGCTCGCGGAACGCCGTTCAGCAAATCCAATCGCTGATCATTGATATTCATCACATTCGTCGCATTTCGAATGCCCGCGTATTCTTGCTCCACTTTTTGCACATCGCTCATCGCCGATTGTCTCAATCGCGTGCACGCTTGCACAATTTCGTTAGCGCACGTATCCATTTCATAAATCGATTTCTTCACGGTCGAATCCCATTGTCGTTGCTGTTCCGCATCCGCTTCCACTTCTTTCTTCAGATCGCTGATCAAATTCTCAAATTCCAATAACGTATCCGAAATCGATTCCAATTTCGATCCATTCTTGCCGTGATCAGCGTGACGTTCGATAACGCAACGAGAGCACAATAAGAGAGCGTTACAATTAAGACTGTGCACGCATTCCTTCCGTTTGCACAACCAAGCTTCCTCGGCCGAACAAGAACGTTTGCATTCGACGCACGAATACGGTCGTTGACTGCCCTCGGTTCGACTGGTGAACTGATTGAGCACATCCTGCAAACAACGTATTGCTATGCTATGCAGCGTCAGGAAAGGGCAACCAGGAGAAGCTAGGGATTTATGGACGAGCATACCACGCGAAAACATCACCCTCGTTCTTCGATCTGACACAGCGGGCAGTCTATCAAACGCCAAAAAACCAAGTAGCACTGCAATCTCTCACAGTGGCGGTAAGCATTGGCCCCACCAACTTCTACCTACAAGGCTTGTATCTAGGGTCAGGTTCCATTTCTCGCTGGTGGCCCGGTCCCCCTCTTGTCCTTTGTTGAACATGAACCGAGTTATAGAGGTCAAATGGCAATCGATTCTCTGCACATAGATGGCAGCTGGGAGCGTCTCCCGTCAGGGTGATGTTTCAGACGCGGACAAGACTGGGGCACGATTTCTGTGGCGTTTACGATGCAGTAAATACCATTTTTACACGATCTGGCCCTGGTCCTATTGCCCATGCCGTATGTGACTGAGCGCGAGTGAACGCCTCCCACGTTCCCCATTCTGGACAGGGTCCGGCATCACATGGAAGACTTGATTTTTGGCGTGGTGCAAAAGATCCGCGGGTCACTCCCTCCAGTAATACGGACCCACACGTATACTCAATTTCTCCTTAGACAGGGTTTCTGTAAGGATCGATCCATATGAAATTCAATTCGACAAGGGAAAATTTTGACCCCATTATTTTCCGTATTTGTTAATACTCCGTGGGTATCTGGAGAGCAGAGTAAAAAATATTTTTCGCAGATCTCTATGGAAATACACGTAAAAACATGTTGCTTGGGCGATATTGCCCACATGTCCCTAAGCCTTGGCTTGGCCCCACAGCGATCCAGAACATTCCGAAATGACTGAAGAACTGTCTAACGCTTCTTGGAACTGTTATAAGTATCTCTCACTGTTCACGGAATATTTCGCCGAAAGCCAGCGCTGAGTTCGGTTCTTCCTTGGTGACTACGTTAACTTGTCAACTTTTCCACCTAGCAAGTTGGAATACGACTGCCAATGACCAATGTGCACACTACGTCTGGGTCCAGCAGTGGAGGGTGTGCACCCAGCCCAGGGCAACCATTCAAGTCTTCCAACCTGTACCGAGACTGAAACATCACGCTAGTGTGTGTCGCTCCCGGATGGGCACTCGCTTGCCAGGCGGTGGGGGAAAGACTGAAACCCTGTGATATAAATCCCTTTCTATCGACCTTGAAGGGCGCCTGAAACTTCAAGCCGACTGGTCCGATGCCTCCTTGCCCAGTAAACTATCTCCTAACCTCCGAAGATAGGAAACGGCACAGCCCCCAGATTCCAACTTACCATAAGAGCATAATTGGTTGGCAATCCCTCGTCAGGGACGATCGTTAACTGCTGACACACTGGACACTCGATGACCATCTCTTCGGTCGACAGTCGTTGGCAGCACGCGGCGCAGATGGTATGCCCGCACGATAAGCATTTGGGCGATCGAAATAAACTGCAGCATATCGGGCACTCATTCGCAGATACATTCGCCCCGTTACTTTTATTTATCGACATGTTCGGCGGCTGCACACCAGTTCGTCCCTGACCACCCAAAGCCGACCTCGGAAAATTCGGCATCATTTTCTCCTCGCTCACCTAAAATAATCTTCCTCGTAACACAGCTCTTATGTCGTTCATAAAATATTGTACGGCGGATCAAACCGCAAAATCATAATCACCAGGAACGGAACACCGAACACTTTACTAGCAGAAACGCTATTACTGCAAGACCCAATCATCTTTTACAGCAATTACACACCTAAAATACTGGCTTAGGCTACTTCTTCCGACAAAAAAATTGAAAGCTCTTCTCTCATTGAAAAAACCAGCATCAAAGAAAGACTCATTCTCCAAACCAAATGTGACTGAATCTAGAAACCGAAAAAAATTTGGCTGTTAGAAGTCAACGCCCAGAAATTCATTACTATCCAAAAAAACTGCAACTTATTAGAGTAAGTAGAATGATTCTCGTTCCTTCTAATGCTTGGATTTATCATTAGCGCGTCCACCATGCGGCAGAAACGTGTGGAACATAATGGCTTCGGCTACATCGTCGTCGCTACTGTCGCTCACAACACGAGTACGATCTTCGGCATTCGCATCCACTGTAGCGCCAGATCCATTCGCCGTGCTCCCTTCGTCAGCACCGTTTCGCTGTCGACCACTTTCGCGACGTTCACGCTGTTGCTGACGCGGAAATAGAGCCATTGGCGAGTCCATTCCGTTCCGATCTCTGGCTGCGGAAGTTTGAGCTAATTCGTCGCGGCTACGATTTACAGCGTTCGACGGGTCCACAGCGACTCGTCCTCGGCCTTTGCCTAGCCGGTGCGGAAGAGGGGCAAAATTACCTCGACGACGATTGACTGAGCCTCGACCGATGCCGCGAGCTCTTTGCTATAAAAAGCACCGATCACAGATTTGTCATCAAGTAAAATTGCAAATAATTTACCGCCTCGATTTCGTCATCCGATGCCACGTCCATGAAAAACGCGTCATCCTGGCCCGATGATGGTAGAGTTCGATTCAAACCGTCGCCAGCGGCAGCAGTACTACCTCCACGCCGCCCCCTCATCGACAGACGTCCCAGTAACACCTCCACTGGACGATTTCCTTGCGCGGCACGCACCGAAACGACAGGTTCGCTGTTCATGATCGGAGCAGCTGGTACAGGTTCCATTTCAATACCCACGGGTTCATCTGCAAAAAATAATACAACTTGTGCCAGGCTTTTTGGACCCACGATCAGAGCAATCGTTCAAAGGTAAGGCATGACAACAACTTCAGTGCAAGGCGGTCGACTGTCAGAGGGTAAAAAGATATTACCGTACCAGGTGATTGGAGAGCAGCCAATTCCTGTTCCGTGATTAATATCGGCCCAAAAAAAGTTTCCTCATCGACCATGCCGTCTTCATCTCCCGACGTGTCTGGCGCGCCCAAACGGAGGACATCCCTTTCGAAGACTAAAGACGGCCGTCCACGATCGCCCTGATTGTTGGCCGGCGTCGAAGTGAACAGACTTCGTCTCTCTGGTGGGGGAAATATACGACCACGTCTGGGCGGACCCCAACGGTCGCCGATAGCCCGACTGCCAAGACCCAGACCAGACACGTCCAAGAAGCCGGTGGTGGAAGCACCAGCGCCATCTTGGTTTGTTGGACGAACTTCCGTATTTGATTTTGGTGTCTTGGACAACATTTGACGAAGCACTTCGTTGCAATTTTGGACGACTTCCAACGCCAAACGTTGATCCGCCAAAATTTGCTCTTGCTTGGTCTTCAATGTTTCCAACTTTTGAGGAACTTCGTTTAATTGATTCTCGAATTGCGAATGAGCTTGAACCGCTGTCGTGTTCTCATTCGCTGATCCGCTGATTATATCGGATACGTCCACTTCGTGAATTGCCTTGAACAACTGATCACGCTCCGCATTCAATTCTTGAATAGCGTCAGCAAAACGAGGTTCCAACTTGGTACGCAATGTCGCGTTCAACTGCATCGATCTCTGTTCGATGCGGACAATATTAGCATCGATTTGACGCCGACGAGCATCCACCTCACGAACTGTGCCTTCCATACGTTGACGCCACTCGGCCAATTCTTCACGACGACGACTGATTATTTCTGAGACCATTTGCAAATCGTGGCCTAAAAACAGATACATGTATAACCGACTCGCAGCACTCAACAGCTCACACTGGGGAACAAATAGAAAAAAGGCTTAAACTCGACAAAATACCACAACCACGCGGGTTTTCCGGCAGCAGTCGCATCTTACCACGATGATCCTTTATTGCGCAATTGGCGCAGATCAAGGCGGAGTTGCAGAGAGAGCAGATCCACGATTCATCGATCAAATGACGGCGTTCGCAAGCACTGCAAACATGCTTCCTCTCGACTTGCTGGGTGACGTGGTGCTCGATCAAATCCTGCAAACGCGGGAAGCCGTTAGTTCCAAAACCGTATTTACCCGATTCATAGACCATACCTGTAATGCAAAATTAGTGGGAAGTCCTTCGGAAGGAACTGGAGTACGTGTGCGGCAAACAGGACACACAACGTGAAGAGCAGTTCGTAGCTGTTGGCAGCATTCGAAACAGACGGAATGACCGCACCGCAACGACTTTGGATTGCGAAATGTTGAAACGCAAACTGGACATTCGAGTAATGAACGGGTATCTTCCGACGGCGAGTTTTTGGGGGCCGTCGCCATAATCTAGAAACCTGATTTGTAACAGTACTGATCGAGAAAATTATACTGCCACATGCATTATGATTCACTATTTGTAAACTGACTTTACATCGTAAAAACTTTACACAACTCTTACATGATAAAATTTGGTTCGGCTCTTTCAGATCTCAAAAAGCATTAAATGTCACAATTTGAAAATGATATTCGAACTTCGACCTGACAAAATGGACAAAAATCGATGAACTGATCGCGTTTTTTTCTTTTTCGAACGCCTGCCAAAAATCTGGGCGCGCACATTTACCCTCCGCATACTGTAGAGCAGGTTCAAGCCGCCTATGACAATATCAGATCGGTAAAGACTGCAAATTTGTACGGTCAACGCGGGTTGTCGGATCGAGATCGAGAGGCTGTTGGATGGAATTTTATTTCTGCTAATCTTGGAGTTGTGAGAGGTGAGTATGTCTGCAATATCGTCGACTCGTTTCGTATCTTTCTGCTCTGCATTTTTTCTGATCGACTATTTCAAATTTCAGGTTCACTGGATCAGTTTAAAAGATGGCTTCAGCCGGAAAAACGAAATTGACCAAAGAAGAAGAGTTATTGTTGCAAGATTTCTCTCGCAACGTGACCACAAAGAGTTCAGCATTGTTCTATGGCAATTCGTTCATTGTCAGTGTTATTCCCATCTGGCTGTATTGGCGAGTTCACCAAATGGAACCACGCGATGCTTGGATTTTCTGGATCGCCGGAACAGTGGTCACAACGTGGTTGATATCGTTCGCTTACAAGAATGTGAAGTTTGTCCTGAAACACAAGTAAGTGTTCTCGGTCTTGGCCTCAAACGCAAAGGTGCATTGTTGGCTTTAGGATCGCTCCAAAACGTGAAGAAGGCGTTACGCGCGAAATCTTGCGCCGCTTCGCTGACGACAAGAAGATCACGAAGAAAGAAAAAGACGAACGTATTTTGTGGAAGAAAAACGAAGTGGCCGATTACGAAGCCACGACGTTTAGCATTTTCTACAATAATGCTCTGTTCTTGGCTTTTTTCTTGTTGGCATCCTTCTTTGTTTTGGCTAACGCTTCGTTGACGATCAATTACTTTGTGGCCGTTGTCGGTTCAGCTGGCTTGGTTGCCTTGTTCTCTACCGGTACCAAGTGAACACGACCGTGTTAGGCCATTCGATGTGGTGATGTTCGTGGGAAGTGGATTGGGTTACCAAGTGATTACCTTATATGGTTTATTGTTTTTGTTGTTTTAAGACGATCGTACACCGCATTAGGATAAAACTATTGTGTTTCTATGCTTAATCATCGGAAAAACTCTATATGCCGTCCTTGCGTGCAGGCCTTGTTTCTCGCTTTTATGGTCACACAAATTGAATTTCCCGCCTTTTATACTTGTTTATGATGCATCGCGACAAGTGTGCGAATTTGGCGGCTACTGTAACTGCTATGAACTGAAGTGCCAAAAGATTTGGAGTTTTCGGCACTTATGCTGTTTGGTCCCCAAAATGGGTTAGTGGGTAGTCTGGTATAAGCTTAGGCTGATATTAGCCTCCAGCCAGCCTTCGCCTGGGGACCAAAAACGGCAAAAGCGCATTGTACGGTCTATTCACGTTGGTGGGCTTCCTTGGGGGCTAGCTTCATGTAGGAAACTGAATTGCGATTTCCTTTTGGGAGTTTTTGGCGGAGGACTCCACGATCAGGCCTAGGCCTTCCTGTATGTTTGATCCAGTACGTAACTCTCTTAAAAAAATGGTCTGAAATTATTAATATTCTGTTTATAGAAGCTTTTTGGAGCAGTCGCTCTGTTTCGAGCAGCGCGTTTCAAGGGTTCGTAGTCATGTCATTCTGTGCTAACAGCAAAGCACTTCGATAATCAGCTCCTCTGACGTTCCAGGAAACATTTGTTGTCGCTCCCCAGGCATATTTAGACCGCGATCTGTGTGCATAAACGAGCGTAGAAGTTTTTGTAGAAGTAACAGCAAGATAGGTTGAAGAATGGGCGATCAATGCAACGGGTTCAATTCGTCGTCAGTCCCAATTACGTACGAAACTCGGGCGACCGACGCCATCGAATTCGCTCGCCAACTAATCGAATCTGTTCGATACGCGGCCGATGTCGATTATGGAACCAGCCAATCCTGCGTCGAATTAGTTGTATCGCAACTTTGCAAAGAATTTCATCTCGAGCAATTGACACCAATTTTAAAAGCGTTGAATGAAGTAAGCGATATGGTGATTTTACTTGAATGAAATTATCAATATTTCATAATTTTAGGACATAATCGATGTGCAATCGTGCAGTGACACTTACCGAATGCGAAAATGCCTGGCGGATTTGTCTTCGTACAAGGCCGATGCACAGCAGCGAAGTTGGAGCATTCACGAAGATTCGGAACTGATCTTGGACAGCCTTGCCATATTGCAAGATCTGTTGGTATGTTGGCCTGTCGTTGACTGGATAATAGGACCCACAAGCAACGTAGGGGACCTATCACTGGAGGTGTCCATCGAAGGATCTTATCGTTAGCGTAGCTTCTTTTCAGTCCATCTCATCCCCCCCCCCCCGCTAAGTTTATGGCAGGAAATCGAATGCCGGACTCAGAAATGCTCCATGACGCACAGCGGGCCAGCGTCTTCCTTCCCCGCGCGCGCCCCCCACACTCGATTTCCTGCCCGGAGGAGCCGTGTTTGTGCATGTTAAAGTTTGTACGCAGGAAGTCGCGCAAGACAAGTTGAGGTCCAATCGATGTTATCGTTGTGGTTTATTTTAGAAAAAGTCGGATTCCAGGGTCAGTATTTTCGTGTTGGCAGAGGACGAGTACAGTCGAGTGTACGATCTCGTTGAATTCTATCAAATGGTAAACATAAATTTCAGTCTTTCTTTGCCTTAAATCATTGCCTTTTTAGGAAACGAGAAGCATAATTCGAATCGCTTTGCTCGAAACTTTCAAGTTGATCCTTAATTTCCAACCATCGCACGCATCCATCTTATTGACCACGGTGCTGCCAGTCGAAATTGCTCGCGATGTATTGAATGATGGTGTTCGTGTGCAACAAAAATTTCGATTATCTTTACAAGTTCTTACGCTTTTATTGTCGACTGGCGAACAAATTCCGTTGCAGCATTACGGTAAGCATTCTTTATCTCCATCCCTACCACCTTTGAAGGGGCCGTTGCACGGTTGCTAGAACTTACGAGTTTTCACTAAGATTACGACTAGGATACCAGTAACTCGATCTTGACGAATGTAACGTGCTCGCTTGACAGTTTCTTATCTTTTTAGACGTTTTGAACGAACATTTCGCTTCTACTTTGTTGAACGTAATCGAAGACGACAATCAATCCGCTGACGTGGCCAGTGCAGCCACTGCGTGCGTCATTGCTTTCAATTTGCACTTTCGAGAAGATAATTTAGTCACGCTAGCATTGCGTCAAAGGGCGGAAAACGCAACCAAATTGACCGAATCGCTACTTCTACTGGTCAACAAGAAAGGTAAATGGTTTTGAAGTGGATTTGGGCGAGTAGTTATTTAGACTCGTTATTTTAGTCGATCCAGTATGGCCGTATAAAAATGTGGATTGCCCATACGTATCGAGCGTTCTGAAAGTTTTGGAAACACTGTTCGACGAGGAGGAGACGTCCAGATTGTTTTATACAAACGATGTCATCGTGCTGGTGGAAATTATTTTGAGGGAGTTACTGGATCTTCTTCCTGGCAACGTAAGTTCCCCAGGTTCGGTTGTGAATGAGTGTGCTGGTTTGGATTCTCATAGCTTGGAGTTGTGTAACCAAGCCTGGCAGGCGCAGGAGGGAGGCGGGACATAAACTCCGTCCGACTGGAGCAGGCAAGTCTCACGACTATACCTACGACTGAAACATCAACCCGAGAGGTTGACGTCTCCCAGCCAGGGGAGAGTGGGGGAGGTCACTGCAGGGAACAGCAGAATCGTTTAATCCACTAAATTCGTTTTTTTTCTTTTAGACGCGGACAGAATATTTGAGCCTGCTGCACGTTCTGACAACGAAATCGACCATTGCAAAACTGAATGGCCAGTTAGACGCGGCTATTTTGGACGTGGTCAATCGACTCGAACAAAATGCACTCGAAGACGGGTCATCTGAACGGGATAAGCAATACATGGCTGACATCAAACTACGACTGTCGGAATGATGGGGGTAGGAAATTGTGGAGACTAGATTTGGATTTCGCGCTTGATCAAGTTCCTATCCGCGTGTGTTCGTTGTACTGTACCTAACCAAATTGTACTACAGACTGTAGGCAACCCAGAATTTTAAATTTTCATGGCTTGTTATGAACTGAACCATTATCGTGGTGCTGTTGTGGTGATCACTGTCTAATCCTATTATTCTGTTTTGTCATCCAATATCTAGTGCGCTCAGGGTTCAGCACTGGCCAGCGTGTACAATATACAGCTATCTAGAAATACACAATTCATATTGATGAACGTACCCGCCGCGTCGACGCACCGCAAAACATTCCGATCTAGGTACACTGACATATAGATCATGGTCGTATACTACATAAGGCTTTGGCAAATGGCAATACATTGCATTAACTGCACTGAGTAAAAGTCGTAACCGTGTTGCCGAAACGTTGTGTCACCGTCCGACACGACTGCCCTTGACTGCGACTTTGGTGACCTAGAAGGAAAACGTAGTGTAAATACGAGAAAAAAGGTGGTTCGACTGAATCCAAACTAAGGGTGCCTCCATCTGATTGTGAGACTGAAAAGGAAGGACTTCAGGGAGCTATCAAAGAAAAAGCCACCAGAGACCCCTATAAAACACGAGCATTCCAAAAGATGACACGAAGATTTGATAAATTTGGAACCCGAACTTACTTTTGGAATGGCTGGCTGAATGCGCCTGCTGATGAAAGGCTCGATGCATGTTGTGATGAAGATCGTCGCCAAAAAATGAACCACCACCGAACATGTCCCCGAAATCAAAGTCGAACAAATTGCCCCCACCAGCATGCTTTTGATTAGCCCCGTTTCCGTGGTTCTTTCCGAATAAACCATTGTCATCGTTCCAGAGGTCGTCGAAATTAAAAAACCCGTCACCGAATTTGAATCGACTACCGCCTCCCTGCTGTCCACCTCCGTGTTGTCGTTTCTTGAAACCTAAAGCCCACGAAATAAACTAAAAGGAGAAGGAAGGAAACGTTTGATTTTGCTTACTGGCATCAAATTCTTTAAAGAAATCGTTAAAATCGAAATTAAAGCCTTGATGAAAGCCCCCGGCACCACCGCCACCTTGCGAGAACGTGTTACTGTCACCACCGAACTGATCGTATTGACGCCGTTTTTTCGGATCACTGAGAACTTCGTACGCTAAACATAAAGGCAATATAAATATTCTAGAGAAAAAGACTCTTCGAAAAAACTTTTATCATTTGATACTGTTGCTAGGCTAAAAATAAGTGTAGAAGAGTTGACTAACCTTCAGCGATTTCTCGAAATTTGGCTTCGGCGTCTTTCTCCTTATTCCGATCAGGATGATATTTCATGGCCAATTTTCGAAAGGCACGTTTGATCTCGGCATCAGTGGATCCTTTCGCAACTCCAAGTAATTTATAATAATCCTTTCCGGCCAACACCAAAACGGAGAGGAGCAGGAAAACGTAGTAATAAAGCAGCATTCTTTGAGAACTTTTCGACACGAAATCACCGCCTAATTTGGGAAGTGACACTTTAAAATGAACAGCTCCGCGTTTATAAAACGTTTCCTTGCTGATCTTTTTGCTGACGAAACCAAAGTTCGCAAACAGCTGACTTGGTCGATCGCCATTGGTCGATTTCTATTTGCCGCCTCCCGCACGCTGGTAAACTATAGTTTCAGGTAGGCGATAGAACCACCTGGAAATTCTGGAATTCTCTGCGACATTGCAATCAGTCCGGAGGGATCCTGCTGCGATGAAGAGCTTATTTAGCTTTTAACTTAAAAAAAGGCGCTAAATTCAAACACTGCAGTGTGAGCAAGGCATTAGCACCCTCCTGGTGAAGCTGGTGTAGTCCACAAGCTATCCAATGTCTGATTTGTACTGTAAGTCACTGCAGGTACGCACCAGGCACTGTTTTACCACCTGAATCAGACCAGCAGGTATTGGTCGAAAGAAGGTAGCGACTTGTCTGTCGATGGGCGCGTTAGGTATGCTCCAGCAGGGACCAATCGTACTGAGCTGATCTGACGTACCTGCAATGCCAGCATGTGGAGCAGTGTAAAGAGCGTCAGAGATAGGCTCATGTTGTGCGTGCAGGAGGTCATGCCAAGATGTTGATGCCCGAAGTGTGAGAGCCTCGAATCTGAAGCATTTGCAGGATCTGACTTGTGGCTCACGTGGACCAGAGGCCACCTCAGACTACGCAAATCAAGGCCCGGTACTTCCGCCCAGACAGGCCGCTGTCCCGCATCGATTAGACGCAGTCTGGGCATTCGTCAGTCCAAAGCTCGGATACGGGGCAGCCGATGTGAGAGGGCGCTAGCAGCAGAAGTCTGACGTGAGTTCAGACCAATCGCCGTCTGCTTCGTCATCTTACAAAATAGAATTGCGCAAAACAGGAGTTAAAGCAAAATAAGGACACAGCATACTCGTCAGTGCGAGTCCTAGCTGGGTGGACATGACTTCCTGTTTGCACACTATTCTTGCCTTGTGCCTTATCCAAGTGGGGGCACATTATGCAGAGAACTACTACGACTTATTGGAAATCCCCGAAACAGCTTCCTTCGAGGAAATCAAACGAGCTTATCGAACGATGGCCATGAAATACCATCCTGATCGCAATTCAAGCCCCGATGCAGAAGAAGAGTTCTGCAAACGTGTTGAAGGTACGTCGAATTGCCCGGCACACTTCTAACAGTGCTCGTGCCAGTGCTCGTATTTCAGCCTACGAAACCTTGAGCGACCCCCGCGAACGTCACCGCTATGACCAGACTGTCAAATTTACTCGATATGACCACACATACTCCAATAAGGAGCAGCACAATAAGAAAACTGACGATGACTTCTTCAGGAACTATCAAGAAAGTAAGAGTGGGTGGGACCTTACTGAATGACTAGGAGCACAGAGCAGCACTTGTCTGGCTCTCTTATAGCCTGGTCTCAGACGAGGCTAGGCCGCATGAGCCTACCCTGTGTAACCCTCGCTCCTGGTAGGCCGTGGCGAGTGGGGGAGAGTAATCGATACTCTCCCCTGGCTGGGAGACGTCAACCTCTCGGGTTGATGTTTCAGCCGCAGGTATAGCCAAAAGACTTGCCAGCTTCAGTGGTGGTTTTGTGCAACCTTCCTCCTACGCCTGCCTGAAATGGTTACACCTGAGACTCTCCCACACCGCACCTGGCCACGCTGACAGCCACGTGCTGGTGCCAAACCCCCAGCGTACAACACTATAAGTGGCCCCAGGGTTGATGGCGTCAATGTAGCCAAGTCTGTCTGGCATGAGAGAATGTGGTCGCCTAAAGCTGTTGGGACGAAACCTCTGACTGCAGCAAGGCAAGTCTTGCGGCTGCACCATCAAGCCGAGGGGTTGACGTTTCCCAGCCAGGGGAGATGCAAACCTCTCCCCCTTGCCACGGCCCGGCAGGCACGACGGGTCACATTCACTTCAGGATCTTACGATTAGTCCCCCCCCCCTCTTACCCTCATCTCAATCAGGCAGGTCGGAAGCACGCTTGCAAGAAAGCCAGCTGATATCTCCCCCAGAGAGTACTCTGAATCCTCACCACTCTATCCCTCTCTTTGAAATCCTATAGCCCACACTTACGAGTATGGCACACGGTGCGAAATATGGGTACCTACGCCAGAATACACTTTTAGGCCCCACTTTTTGATTTCCTTTTCATATTTTACCCTCCCGTATCAACTTCTTTTGCTTTTTCGATTTTTCCAGAAATTGTAAAGAAAGTAAGAGTGACTCCCCTCTGAATGACTGGGAGTACGCAGCACCTGTCTGGGTCTCTTCCAGACCCTCATATTGCTTGCTAAAAAATACGCCATCCGCCCTCCCTTATTGTCATCACAAAAATGCTTACCATTCGTCCCCTCACCAATAGGAAGGCCTGACAAAAGTGCTTTTACGCGGGAAATGTGCCCCTCAGTTCCGCAGGTCATACTCCTACAGATCCTACTGTATAGCCCTGGGGAGACGAGTAAGCATTTACAGTAGCCCACATGCATCACCACTCCGAGTCCGAGGGAGCGACTCTTGTTGCCTTTTGCTCCCCACCCAAAACCCGGGGTAGCCGACCTGGTCCATCTGAAACATCACTCTGACGGGTGATGGCTTAGTTGGTCCCGCAACCCTGACTGGGGGTCGCAGCTCTGTTCTTTCTTCGACGGCAGTTCAGTAAGTCCGTCGGTGGCCTTGCACACCTGGCTCTGGGCGATTCACCCCGGTACCGTCATGTGGCGGACGCCAAACGAGTTGGGAATCAGGAAACACCAGTCGGGAAGGTCCCTCCCTTCTCGCCCAGTATCATCCTGGGAGGCTGGTGCTGGCACAGGATGCCATCGCGAGGAGGTGCTCCTAGGGGAGACACACAGAGGGACGCTGCCGTGAGAACTGGTCACCTCACGGCCTCGCTTATCATGACTGTGTAGGCAAAACGGGCTGCAAGTCCCGTGGGGAAACTGGGGCGGCACGGGGCCCAACCCCCAAAAACACCTGACGGGTGACGTGCCAAGTTTTGTGCAGATTGCTTCCACAACTTTTTCTTTGCCAGACATCAAAGATTTCGGTGACTGGTTCGATGATATTCTCTACACTGCCAAGCACTTCATGTGCAAGGCGTTTCGCAAGGTGGCTAAATTTTTCAATTTTCCAACCCACTGGTTCGGCCCGTGCGGAATCGAGTTCAAAGATTTGTAATTTTTCTGCGGGTTTTTCCATAATCATTTTAATCCGTTTTAATTTTCTGTTAAATTTTATGATTTTGGGTTAAATCTGAATATTTGGCTGTAATTTGAATTCTCGCCAAAAAAGTAACCCCGACTGTAGTAGAGTGTATCTTATCCTCACTCAATAAATTGTCCTTTCACTCATTTCCATTCCAATCAACATCTTGAGCACACGAGCACTCATTGACACCAAAAATATGCAGGCATAACGGATAAAAGAATAATGCGAATGATATCAAGACATAAAGCCCGCCATGGACGCACTTCAGACAAGCAACACTCGCACACGCATATGAGCAGGTACCTTACAAAACACGACACGTTCTTATCAGCTCAATGTAAACTGTAATCAGGGAATGCATTCATTTACAAAATAGCCTTTCTCGCTTTTCAAAATGGCATTAACCAAGGTAACCTGTAAAACAAATGCCCACTACTTCCTCCTCAAATCCATTGGCTAAAAAATAAAAGACAAAAACTTTCAGGCTTAAAAAATCCAACCAATAAAAACTTGGCATGAAAAATGTGCGCCCTTTAAAAAACCTAACAAAAAATGATTTGAAACCGAAAGTTTCCTCGACTGTTCAATTCAACATGTCCTTAGGGGGGCACGTAAGGCGGTGGATCCCTTTGCTGGGGACTGGCGTGCTTTGGCCTCGGGCTCCTGTTCTCTTTCACTCCAGCCGGTTCGAAAGCGGGTGGAGGGCGATACAGCGGATTCTCATCCATGTCTTGCAACAACGGTTTCTGCCACAATTCCGTTTCCGCTTCCGACACGTGCGTCTTCCCTAATGCTCGTCCAGGACCCATTAAAGGCGGTTTAGTGATCAGAGGCGATCGTATAGGAGCTCCATTTCCAGTCCCGTTTCCGTGCGGCTTATCCATAGCGCCGCTAGCACCAGAGAAATCGAGCGGTTGCAAAGGAGGTTTCTCATCTTTTAATAACATGGGCGTGGCCGCAGTGCTCTCCTTGTCCAAATCCACTTCGTCAGGGAAAATGACTGGGGCACCCTTGGACACAAATTCGCTCTTCGATTCCGCCCGTCCTTTCTTCTTATTCTGACGATTTCTTCGATACAATATGCACGCCACCAAACTGGCCACCAGCAAGAACAGCGTGATTATAACCGCGGGCAAAATCGTCGAAATGAAGAAATTATCCTGAGAAGCGGCCGACGTCGTGATCACGGTCGTCGTTGCAATCATCGTCCCATTCGTCACCCCATCCGTAGCCGATGCGGGCACAACGGCCGCCTTCGTGGCCCCCGTTTTCTCTCCGCACACGCCGCCGTATTCGATACGTGCATTGCGAATAAGAAATGCCGGGTCCATGAATTTGCTAAATCTCGCCCGAACCTGACCATCTTGCAAAACCAATTGAGCCATGATCGCCCGCAACTCGCTTCTCGGACACCGATCGCCCAGCAACGAGATGTTACTCCACGAAAGTGTAAATCCATTCTCGCTCAACGAATTTATTCGAATATTCGCCACTTTATCTCCAAAATATTGGGCCAACTTTTGAACCAGACGAACTCGGGATTTCACATCGCTCGTGAAATTCTTTTCGTCCGCAACATTAAAGTGGATATAAATCCGATGATTTACTTTCTCCTCGATCACTCCATCCTCCACAACATCCACCGAAAAGGCGTCCGATGCCTGACGATTCCCTGAATCGATAGCAGTAAGGCGGAATAGCGATTTCCCAATCTGAACGGGCAGACCCAATAAATGTTGCCGACTTTCATCGAGTACCAGCCAAGGCTTCTTCGGCTCCATCAAATCGTCCAAACGTAACCTGAGATTGCTCGTATCGCCATCCTCCGTATCGTGGAACGTGTCCGGAGGAATGGCCAGATCGCATACGACATGCTGGCGACATGTCAAAACGCCTAAAAAATGAATTTTGAACTTATTATACGACCAAATGAATAACTAAGTGTTGTCTAACTAAACCTCACTCAGACAGGACCCCCTTTTTTGTCACCCAAATCACGCTCGCAGATTCGTGAAAGAACTCCTTTGAACCAAAGCGCTCTCATATGCATCAGTCAGAAACCTGTGCAAACAGACAACCCCATGGAAAACAACATTCAATCGTGTCACGCCATATTGACACTACGCAAGAAAGGCGAGGGGGAAAAAGCATTTCAAGCGGCCGTGAGTTGTCGAAAAAGTAAACATCGCCAATCTTCTACCATCAGGAAACTAGGCCAATACCGTACTAATCGTAACATTGGGACTTACCTAAGCCGTTCTTCACCAACGGTTTATCATCGCCCGGCTTCTTCGTGGTCAAGGCAATAGTCGATCCAGTTGTTACTCTCGAAGTGAGCACCGTTGGGCGAGTCCTTACGGTCGTCGTGGTAGGAGTCGAGGTGGTCGTGGTCGTGGTACGTCTCGATGTACTCGTGGTCGACGTCGAATCCAAACCGAGCGTAGTTATGAATCCCGTAGGTCGTATTCGAATCGTAGGAGTCCTGGTCGGTATCGGGGCTCTCGTAGGCACACTCGATACTGCCACATCCACCGCCCACGTGGGCCCAGTCGGACCAACGTGAGAATGTGGCGTCACATAGGACGCTTGTCGTCGACGTCGCCTCGGTTCGTACGTGATCGACGCGACATACCAAGACGAGACTGGATGACCCCAAATTTTCCTCAAATATCCGTGCTGAGATTCGGCGGTTAATAACCAATCCAATGTCACGTCGTTTCCTTTCGTCGGAATCTTCGAATCGCAATTCATTTTCCACGTGATCACCACTTCGTTTGCAGGCGCCATCTCGCGATCATCGTTCGTTTCCCCATCCGTGCTGTTTTCGACGGAACTGGCCAAATGGATTATTCGCTTCAATGAACTAAAGCCGTCATCGCTGCCGGCCAACAATCGAATCGCTCCTTCATCCTTGACGAACGTATTTGCAACTTTTTGAACCAAAGTGATTTTCTCTTGCGCCGTCAACAAATCAAAGGCAGTACCAAAATTCAATGTCATGGTAGTCGCCGGCCCATCGTCGCACGTCATCCGTTGCTCGTACGGGACGTGGTTGGCTGGCAAACGATACTCGTCGTTGACATTAACGGAAAAGATGTCCTTGGCTCGATTGTTCGTGCGTGTCGATTCATTGATTCTATAATTGGACTCGTCCCTGTCATTCTCGCTAATGGCTATAGCTGTCACTTGCACGTAATTCGGCCCCGTATCCTGTTCGCTCGGGATACCAATCAGCTCGGACAAATGCGGGTCCCAAATGAGCCAACTCTGCAACGTCGTGCCGCCCGCTTCAGTCACCTAGAAGAAAGGAAGACAAAATTTAGAACCTGTTCTCGATGAGAAAAGACAAGAATTTTTTGAAAAAGAACAGCGATTAAGGGAGAAAACGACTCGGCCGTGTCGGACAGGGATTGTTAGTATAAATTGATAAATCTGTGCCGACTGCATTTTTGGCATGACTCCATTCGGGGCACTCAGTGACTTCGCCGGAGCCAGGTGGTACCAGAATAGGAATCAAACGGACCGAAAAAATGCAAATTATCTCTTATAAATAACAAAATCCGTCACGCTTTTCATTTGGCACGGGCTGCACCCAGGGTTGAATTCGAAATGAGCAAGACGTAAGGGTACAAATGGCGGATGAAGAAGGCCACCTGCCAACCCTGCCGCCTCTTTTCGCCCTTCGGCATGGCATAAATTACTGACATCACCGACCCTAAGCATTGACGAAAGACCAGCACCCCGACTGCTCGTTTATACTCATCACGTCAGATATAGGATACAAACGGGTCGATGGAGAAGTGTTCGCATCGAGCGGGGTGCATTTGAAACGAGAAGGGCCAATGCTCAGATTTCATCAAGGGCCAATCGATCAACAAGACGAGACACTCATTTAGAATGGGCCAAGGTTGCCCCAAATCAATAACCGACTCATTTGTGCGGAAAACAAATTATTTTTCTGAGACCAAAATTGGACATTTATAAAAACCATGCGCAACAAGACAAGGGACGATGGGGACTATGGGTGCACAAAGAAGAAAAACAGCACAATCCAATTTAGCTTACCTCGTACAAGTCCACGTCGCCATCGAATGCTTGCTTGGGAATCTTGTATCGGAAAATCTTGCCCACCACTGCTTCGGCATCGTTTAGACCCAAATTGACGGTGACTCGTTTTTGTTGACTGAAGCCGATAACTTGATCGAGGGAGCATGAAAATAACAACAAGGCCACGCTGAACCAATTGAGGCCGATCAAAGCTGGCGCCGACATAGTTGCCAGAAGTTATGCCGGAATCTATTATGGCACCAGAACAAACGACAGCTCGTTCTGCTCGAATCGTTGCCCGACCGTTTCGACGACCGAAGCTCGGTACGTCCAAGCCGAGTAATGTCAACGGAAACTGCTGTCGCCTCGGTCGTCAAGCGAGACGATGCTGATCAACAAAAGGATTAACGCTACCGTTGGTATTTCCTTTGGCAATTTGGAAGGGCGACCAAAACGGCGTCCCCAATTCCGGGACAAGTCGGCCTCGAGTCGACTCGGCTAGAAAGTAAACGATGATAAATTAGGTTAGGCACACATGGACCAAAAAATGGACAGAATATAAACGCCCTCAAGATTGCATAGGCTACGCTCACATCCTAGGTACCCTAGCTGTAACCGAGGGTTGGCATACGTCGGGGAACAGCCTGACTCAACTCCCCTTAACGATCGAAAGAAGAGCAGATCGAAACGGGCGCATTCAAGGCCTTGAGAGGCACAGCAAAAAACAGTGAGGAACCGATTTCCGTACAACCAACGCACGAAGAGTCATATAGACACGTAAAGAAAACCCAACCGCCATTGCCTGTAACCCCCATCCTTTCAATGCCTTTATATTTAGCGCCCAACATATCGCACTATCTCATCGAGAAGGGGAAACGGAGCCAGGCGGACGGCCGCCCCAGCATACAAAGCCATAAATAACACCCCCTCCCCTCCCCCCCAAGGCCCAAGCATCCAGGCGCGACCGGCGATCCCCGGCCGTCCATCCACCACGTCCACCAAAAGGCACCAGGCGCAGATGGCAGCGATATTGAATTGGAGAGCATAAAATCACGACCCGACAAAGGCAAAGAAGGCATCGAAAACAAACGATGACGCGGAGCAGACTGGCCTTTGTATGCAAACGAGCAATTGCCTATGAAGGCAAGCCATATACGTGCCAAGAAAGTTGACCACTTTTACGACTTGCTGAGGACCACGCCTGACTGGACCTCCCCGCGAGCTCCGGCCAAACAGACACAACAAGCCATATAAAAATATCGTAAAAACATAAATGAGACACGCGCTGTCCATTCCTAGCGAGACATCGAGTGCCCTCCGTCAGACGTTTCCTTTCCTTTGATGAACACGTCTCCATTTACCTTGAACTATTGGCCAAAGACGCCCATAAAAAACTTGGTGGCCCGCCGAGACTCAAAGATTCGATCTATACTGTCCAAGTGACCCTAAATTAGATTCCAGTTCCGAGAATAGCTCGATCACGAATATTTTACCTAACCGCAAAACGTCGCGAGATAATCCAAAGCCATTAAGATTTACGCGACGAATGCAAAATAAACTTCTTTCGAAAGGATTCGCTCGGATGAACTTCCAGCCACGCTCGCGCTCGCTTTTCCTCGAACCAGACTTCACAGCCCGCCGACTAAAACTCGTCGAAGAATGCACAGCAAGGAAAAGAAAAGAATTTTAGCATTGCGCACAGCAGGCTCAAGGCAGTCTTATTTTATAAGGCGGGAAATTTAAATTTTTTGCTGTACTGGTCCAATGCTTGACTTTTATTGTAGTAAAGCGGAAGTCAGCGAGAGATAAATTGATCGACCGCAGTTCAACTGAGGATGGACTGGATGCCCAATATGTAGACTAGTTGCCTACTGTTTGGAGAGCATTGGAGAATGTTACGTGACATTCTCCTTCTTGGACTGTCCATAGATGAATCCTACTGTACTATCTGAACTCGCACGGTGACTCCAAATTGAGTTTGTATTTCACAGTTCCTAGTCATCGCAAAATAGAGTCTATCTCGCTAACTGCTGTAGAAACACCAGGGCTTGGATTGGGTACTGGGAGGAGCCAAACAGCCTAAGAGCCCCCCCCCCCCCCCCCCCCAACTTGATTTGGGAAAGCAGTTTGGCCTCTCCATACCCCGTTTCCTGGTCGATCTGCCATCGATCCCTCCTGATCAGCCAGTCACACCACCATTTCCACCGGGCCACCAACCGATCGATTGCCGACGGTGCCCCTGGCAAGAGAATCGCCCTCGCCCTCCCATCCATCAGCCGAATCGGCCCTCGATCGATAGTCGCTGGACACCATATTTTTCTGACAAGGAATACTGCATTCCGGCCACTTTACGCTGCCCTCGCTGGTCCACTGCTCTCTTGACACTTTACACTGCCCTGGTAGCCAGTACATAAGCACGCTGCTGGCCGTGTCCTGTCATTCCGATTGACTGCTCGTTCACGAATGATGGTCTTGGCTGCACAAATGTGGGTCTCGTTGCCCACGCCTGTCAGTCCGTTGCCATCGCCAGTGAGCCAGTTGCCAGCGAATGTGGGTCTTGTTGCCCACGCCGGCTGGTCTCGTTGCAGTCGCCCACGAATGTTGGTCTCGGCCAACGACAGATGGGTCTGTGTATCGGAATGGCTGCGATGTGACGACCTCCCCGCGGTGCAGCTGGAAACTGGTCTCCCGATCAGGCCAACGTCACACAAGAAAGATAAGTCGAATACAACGAGCGACGGACGAGACCACGGACGTGGGCGAACTGCTGACTAAGCTTCGTTTACTTACGATTAGTAGACTGACACCTTAGCGGACTCCTTAACTTTCAGGCCCGACTTCCGATGCGAGTGGCATATGTCTGGATGATCGGGCCGGAGAAGATGGTCTCGTTGGATTGATCTCCAACGTGCTGGCCGACAATGAAGGACTCGGTGAGGTGAGTTTGGTCTCTTGCACTCCCTTCTCGCTTCTAGCTAATCGAGCTTGCTATTCAGGTATCAAACCTCAAGTCCGCACTCGTTGGTGCGTCACGACGAGAACCCGAGCAGTCAAGCAGCGAATACAGACAAGAGTGAATCTGCGTACATGGCCAAACCAAATGATGAGTCAAGCTCCAACTCTGCCGTCGACCATTGGGCGTCTTGGACGTCGGTGTGACATCTAGTGATCTCGATCGTGACAACTTGTGTACGGCGTATCATGGCTTATATTGATCATGGCCTTGTATGTAGTGGCTGTTGGGTTCCAAGGAGAAGGGCGGGTCATGGGAGCGACGAGATGACGATTCCGTGCCTTAAGAAGCATGTTAGCAAGCGAAATCATGTCGATGCGATGACATAAGTTACATGCAGTCTCGAGTCATTCATGGTAGTGAGCGTCACAGGGCTTGCAGAAGGGGGTGACTAAAGCGTACCATACCGTGATCTAGTGCAGTGTGGGATTGATTGAGCAGTTGTTGTGCTCGTAAAGTTTTCTCTGATGCTGCGCTATCGACTGTGAGAGTCCTTGAACAATATCGTTGTAAATCCTCGTTTGTTATCCTGGGGTTAACATATCACACGGCATTAGGCGCGAGCTGCCAGATGGTACCTCGTACTTCCTACCCTCCTGGCTCCATTGCCTCTCTCAGTCAACTAGGAACCCTCTCGGAGCAGGGGTCTGTTTTGCAATGTACATCACGCTGTCTATACTCCAGTGCCAAGTGACTTATCACTAACCGCCTCCTGACTTCCAGACTAGGGTGAAGTAGGTCGGGCGAAAAAGGGTGGATCTGGATGGTCTTGGATCTTTCCTGTGTATCAGAAGGCTGCTGTGGAATTTATGATGTCTGATCACGACGAGAAGTCAACCTACAAGAGGCTATAAAAGCTATGCAGCAGTCTGGAACGTGTGACACCTCTTCCTGTCGCCTATGCACAGCTATGCACTTGCGCACGCTGACAAAGTAGGATTTCAACAAACTGCGTGTCTTCTGCCTGGAATTATTGCTGTGATTCACGGTTCGCTTTTCAAACGAGCCCAAGTCTCCTTTCTCAAGTCAGTCAGCCTTGGTTTTAACAACCACTGCAATGATTTCCCATCGCAAAGTTCTCCTTGGTCTAGCTGTCCTGGTGTCAGCTAGACCAAGGAGAACTTGAATGGCATCAATGACACTCTCATTTTCTTCGAGTCCAGGACAATCTGATTTGAAGGAATCTGGTGCAGATCGATCGATATCCAAAGACTAAAGCGATCCTGCTGGCGGATTGGATTGCTGTGTGGCACATGTCGCAACATTTGCGGTGGTGGTGGCACTCGAGGTGCTACGATGGCCGATGTGCTCGCTGCTTCCGATTTACTCCTCGGTCATTGTAGAATGAGTTTCGAGCAGTTTCATAATCGTTAGTTGTCTCTTTTGAATATTTCATTACTTGTATCATATGAATGCAGGATAACGTAAAGCCTCACTTGTTACTCGGGGGGGGGGGGGGCTATAGGATTTCAGAGGACGCCGGGACCATGAATACATGCGAGGGGGAATACACGATTTCAAAAAGGTCTCGCCGATAGGTTCGTGCACAGAAGTACGGACTGATCTTTCCGGCCTCTCTCTGGTTCAATGAGGGGGACCCCAATCGTAAGGCAGAGCACGAAACTGAGAGCTTGAACTGTGTGGACTCGTTCCTGTGGCTTGAGCCGTCCTCTAGCCAGCCCCAGTTTAGCCTAGGGCGAGGAATTTCATACTGTAGCTCCATTGATCGCGTAGGCGCAATAATAACCCCACTTTTATTAGTGATAACATGAAAAATAATAAGGGTGCAAAGTTGAGAAGGAAAGTGGGCCCTCTAAATAGGCCTTATAGTTTACAGTAGCTTATTTTGTCCCCCCCCCCCCCCGAATGGAGATACAAGTAGAGGGACTAACGTTACAGGGTTTCAAACAGGTCTGAACGGGGGGGCATACTTAGGATTTAGGGTAAACTACTATGCTTACGAGGTGCATGCTGTTGCCTAATCCATGTGCGCATCATCTCGTGTTTCTATGATCCATGCAATTATGCTTGTGTGAATCTGGTTCATCCCTTTCTATAAACCGCGATTACCACTCAAGCCAGCCAGTTCCTTTTGTTTCTGCATACCCTCGCCCACATGACCGTAAACGTAGCGGCTCTGCGCATGACGTGAGTAACACGATCTAGGCGGACCTCACAGTCTACGTTGTATTGTTAGCCCTACCTTGTGAGGATAACGACTTTCCGGTTTACACGCTGTCGTTCGTCGAATCCAGGTGTTGACAGAAAATTGTCAGAAGCGACACAAGAGAAAAAGGCGACACATCTACGTTGGCCTTGCAAAGTGGAAACTTGAATGAGTCTGAAAGGGTATCCTTAGCGTAAGTGCAAACATGATAAGTGATCGTCTTCTTGCTGTTGGAGTGCTTCTGAGTATTGGAACAGCGGTGCCTCTGCCTGAACCTGATCGTTACTGGGTAAGTAAAAGCATTTTTCATGTTGGCGAGATTTGGAAAGCACAGCCATGTGATGCTAGCTGGGTCCATGCCTTTTTTCATGGATTCTAGCCAAGCCATTGCTACCAGTTAACACTGCGGCATCATAGCGGGGGGGGCTGACCGTGATGGTGTCTGCAGTGTAAAGAGCCACTGAGAGTGCAAAACGTCAGGCTGATATCGCACCATTCTTTGACCACCTCAGATTCCTGCTCTGATTGTGATTTCCAGAAGCTAAACTCCCTGAGGCATCACCCTCCTTGACCAATCAGACAACCTGACGTCCGGCGACCATCTGTTTGGCGGCAGGGGATGAACATGTGTTTTGCCATTCTCTCTGCGAGGATGTGAGCCTTCAAGGAAACAAGTTGCCAGATGGCTCCTTTGAGGTCGTGGTCAAAAGTGGCATAGCAGCTTGTTTTCTTTCAGCATCTCAACAGGTACCATCTCAGTCCTTGTACCTTTTATAGGAAATTCAGAGAGCCTTTACTCACCGCCCGATCCATTATGAAGATTGCCACCCCGAATGTGATCAGCTTCACGGATGCTACGAAAAGCTAACAGCTACCGCCTGCCTTTTGTGTCGACGTTTCAAAGTCATGCTCAGAAATCGAAGTGGATTCAAATGTGTGTCCGAATGCGGCCCCAAATTTTACATTGATTGGCAATCAAAGCGTTGCAGTTCTTGTCGCAGCGACTGCGCCACCTGCTCGGATCCTTATTATTGCGACCAATGTCCAGATGGCTACTTTTTGGTCGAAGTCGATCCAGAGCACCTGGATCATGGGCGATGCCTGGAAGAATGTCCAGATGGTTTCAAAGAGGACATGAGCAATCCTAGAGCCCTTAAGTGTGTTCCCTCATGCGGTAAACACTGTCTCGAATGCCAAGCAAACAACGTGTGCTGGCGATGCAAGGACAGATACTTCCTCACTCCAGATTACGAGTGCGTCCGAGACTGCGGGGAAGGATACATAAATGATTCCGAGAATCGCATGTGCGTTGGTGTTTTTGGAACTGCTTTCTGACTGCTTTCATTTGTTCATGTGGGTATGTCCCCGGAAGTGCAGGTCTCTTTGAGCAAAGTACACTGCAGTATTCTGCGGCCTGTAGACGAAGTGGATGGTGTTATGCGACATTGTGTACTGCACTGCAGGATTTAAAACCATGATTGGTAGGATGTTGATGGCAGTGTGATGCGTGGAGTTCCAGCAAGATCATAAGTAATGAATGACAGATTAGTGGTAAGAGAGTGATTCTAGGAATTCCCTTTCCTGACGGTGGTTGAAGGTAGGGTATCGGCATGTCGGGTCTTCATATTGCGACAGATGTGTTTGGCCTGTGCAGAAGACAGTGTATTTGATTGCCCTATATACGTTGCAGTATGTTGTCGCCTTGAATGGCATTCAGCTCATCAGCTGCCTTTCTTAGCCGCTCGATACGCTCCCCTTCCGATACGAGGCGGAAACCTGACGTGTTGATCTCTCTGGCTTCGATGACTAGGAGGCCCGCGTGGTTTTTGAGATCTCTCGCGGTATCTTCTTCGATGTAGGTCTATTCAGCCTATAACAATATGCGGTCATTAGAACTTAAGATTTGTATGTGTCTCTACTAATCGTGTTTGTCTTGGATTTGATGTACACTGATTTTTCTTGGTGCTTTGAAGCTAGCTACCTGAGCACTTTGGATCCCGCTCTTACCCAAGTATGTGGCAAGCTGGCACATACCTGCACCATTTATTTCAGTAATGTGTGTGGTTATATCGATCAGTTGCTATGTGGAGATGACCGGCTGTGAGCGTGGGTGCGTGGGCTTACCGCAGCTCTATGTAAACAGTGATCATACAAAGAGAAAAATGCATCTGGTTATCTTTGGCAAAGCCCGGTAACTCAAGTTTATTACTGTAAATTTTGACACAGTAGCTTGAGTAACAACCACATAACAGAGAGGCCACTATTTTAGGCTCTAAAATTATACTGTGCATGGTTACAAGAAACACCACTCGCGGTTATTATCTTTCTTGTTAACAAAACAACTGCTAACAACAACTGTTAACAACTGCTTTGTGCTATAGGGTGTGATGAAGACCATGTTTGCACACTGCTTCTGTGTTTCCCCATGACAATATACGAACTTTGAGCTGCAAAATTAGGGTTGGATGATAAATCTGGCGGCTCAGAATTACCACCTGCATCCAGCAGGCAGTGGTGTCTCTTGTTTGTGTATCTAGCCAATCATGTTGAGAGGGTATTTGTCGACTTGTGTGCACTGCTGCTGTTTGTAAAAACTTCCAGTCTGACTGCTCTCATCAGTTCGTACTGACTTTAGTGGTCTGACCCACAACCTGCATAATGAGCACTCTGCTCACTTGTCAGGTCTGCAATTGCCATAAAGTAAGTCCAAGAAACTGTTCAGGCTAGAGCCCAGTACAGTCCTCCTACCCAACCTTTGCATGTGCTCAAGCTTTTCATTCGCGCTGGTTCGCGCGCTGCATAATGAGCACTCTCGATAGCGACTCTTATCTCCCCCCTAATCATTCCCATCGCCTCTTGCACCCTTTTTGCACCAGTTTATCGATATCATCCAAGCAAAAGTCATGTTTTTGAGTCATTTCGGAATTTTGTTGAACAGACCGTTCAGTGCCGCCGTTTGATTCCCCCGTCTGCGGTCCGGGAATTCGACGAACCACACAATAACCGCAATCACGGTGAGACCACTAAAGCCCAAATAAAAGTTGATTATGGCATTAATCTGGGACAAAAATTGTTCAGGTGTGTTCTTGACAGCGATACCGAATTCGAGAAAAGTGGTATAGACGGGGGCAAATGTCAAGGCCCGGAAATTGTAAAAGACATTTCTTTCAGCGAGTACGGCACTCCAGTGATAAGATTGAAAGCTGCAGGGATTCAGGCACAATTTCTTGCATTCGTCCACTCGTCTCGTTTGGTTCAGACGACACGACGAGTAGTGCCATGTTGTACAATAGGGTAAAGCGCGATCAAGCGTGGTGGTATGCTTGCGATATGCAAATGTAGTGCACCCACACACTTGATTGATCTTCTTCAACATGCAGTTGCTTTTGCACACAGCAGGGCATGATTCTTGGTAACAAGACACTCCTTGTCTTTTTTCCACCACTCTCAGAAATGTAATAGGCAACGGTGACAAGTTCGTACGGGTCTTTGAGTACGCGAATCAGGTGACTGTTGGTAAGACATTCTGGTGGCCACGAAATGTACTCGAGGTCTGATATTAGATAGATGTAGTTCATGGAACTATTGCCAAGCGCATCAGGGCCATGGTTGCTTCAGGTTGTGAGACGGCAACGTAGCTGATCTGATCTAGCGGAATGTGGAAACAAAACCGATTTCTCAAAGCCAATGAAGGGACAGTGTCGAGGATGTGTGCGCATATGTTGGACGATTCATCCCATGCTTGAAAGCTTCGATTAAACATCGTAGATTATGAGCATACGAATTGTGCCAACCGATGGTACAGTTGATCAACTTTGGCTTTGTTCTGCAACATAAAATCGGGATTCGGCCTGGGGATACACCACCCGCATTTGGTCAGTCCAGTGTGTTCTAAACCCAAGTCTACATCCATTGCTGTGATGCATGACAAGAAGTAGAACACTGCGTCCAGCAGCGGTGCATCCAGTCTAAATTTTTCGCATCCAGACTTTCAAAACTGTCGCCTGATTCTGCCATCAGCCTGTTGATTATAGCCATAGATAGGCTTCTATAAACTGGCGTCCAATGGGGCAGGGTTGTAAAGGCTTCGTGGATGCCAGGTTCATCCAATCCTTCCAAGTCAATATCGCGCCACACGTCCCACGATCTGTTGGCCAACTGGTCGCACAGCTGGCACGGGTATATCTCGTTCCTGGAATGGCGGTATACATAATGCGCCACTTGACTCAAGTATTGGCCGTTCCAAGGAATGCACAAGGTGACTGGTGCTCCATGCTGGTTTCGTTGTGCTTGGCTATGTCCACTTGGGCAATTACGTTATTGTTTCTGGTCTTCCAGTAACGGATAGAATTCCTTGACGGTGGCCCCGATCAAAAGCAGGATACCAACTGTCCAAATGAACATGGTTTTCCATCCTGGCCAAGAAAAACCGCAACCGGCTAGGACAGAACGCAACATATTTCCGACAGATTCCGAGACCGACAATGCTGGCTCGTATGTCCCAGTCAAGCAATATCCATTTATCTGATGGGGCATGCTAACGGGGCCTCGCCCTCGTCAGAGAAATAAGTTCACCTGCCTCTGATTCATAGGGGCCTCGTTCTTGGAATAGCGGTCACATAATGCGCAACCCCCACCAAGCTACTTTGTGAACTGCATTGACGTGTATATGCGCATCATATGGAACGGGGCTGTCACGTTGATTGTCATGCCTTGATCATGGTAATATGACTTTTCCCGCTCGAGGGCGCCTGAAATTCTTCGGGGTTTGTCTACGGTAGTTGGCAGTTGTAACTAATTCATGCCATTTAGGCGCCAGACCTTGTTATCCGCAATGTTTCATCACATGATCCCAATCTAACCGAATAGCGAATGTGTAGTTGTTTCAACATTTCAAGCTTCCTGTCTTGCGCCTCTCACCTTTGCCTCACCATCTTATATCGATGTATAAACAGAAACATGTAGTTCGTCGGTGCAAGCTCATTGGAAAACTTCGCTCGTTATGCTGTTTGACGTCAACGAAGAGTAATACGAGGTCAGTAAGTTCAGTTTATCTGAAGCGAAGTCCCGAGCTTTGTGCACATCTGCACCAAGAAATACTTTGCCCTTTACCTCGGGACAAAAATAGGGGTGGGGCAAAAATGGAAAATGCAGCCTACCCGACCAATTTTGAAAAGATTACAGCCATCTCGCGTTCTTGGCGATCATGCGCTAGCTCGTTCTTTGACTGCAGCTAATTTTGGCAAATTCTCTCCATAATTAACCAGGCTGGTGCATCCGGTAGCCTCTGATCACAATGTTGATGTTATTTATAATTTCTATGCGCCAAATGAGAAGTGGGAAACACAAATGCGTCACATGTCACCATTTTTCGATTATAACAGTAATTTACAGCATCCGGCTGACTCTGATCCTGTCGATGATACTGCCCACAACTTTTGTTGATCGATAGCTACATTAGGAAAAGCAAGGCGGCATCGCCGGCTGACATTAGCCTCCTCTCCGAAGACTTCGAAAAAGGTTCCAAGCCACGGCTGTCTCTGCCATCACGATTTCTTGCCCTCGCCGTGCAATCGGTCCAACCCTGTGGACCGTTGGTAGGCTTGGATCGACTGCGCGCCGCACTTGACGAGGGTTGGTCCAACAAGGCGATATTGGTTGAAGGAATGTCACCACAACTATCAGGAATCGTTTGCGTATGGGAGTCGGCCTCCAATCGAAAATTAATGCTGCTCATCGTAGCAGAGCGGAAATATCTACATATGTGCCCTGAGATCATATTATAGATCTAGTTCGGTCTGGTATCAGCAGTCAGAAACAGAAAGGCGGCGTATGGTACAAAATCGGTGTGCCAGATGACGTCGAATTCAATGCGACTGGTCGATTATGGAATGGGCGCTGGGAATTACAGAAAGAGGAATCACAAACACCACATCATGACTTTCGATTCCTGCACTATTTTTGGATGTTTTGGCCATAGCCATGGATGGACACGCTTGGTTTGGTCGAATGAATCCCAAAATTTGATCTGTTCCTTTTTTTAAGAATCACCATCTTGTGCTTCACATTAGGGGGAGAGCTTGGTGCTGGATATGTCTTGTTCAATGTCATATTCATCAATCTGACCATCGAATCAAATATTTGGTATTAAGTTAACGGATGACTCACTTTATTATCGATCGATAAAATTATTGTTTGCTCAGTGGGTATAGGATTAGACTTTGTACATGCGAGAATAGCTACTTCATTCACTTCGTTGGTAAAGTCCATGCTTGGCAGAAAATCTCGTTGGAAAACGAATCGAGAATACAGCCTCTACTGGTGTGCAAAGTCAGCGAGGGTTCTGGGTTTTTTAAACTGGCCTCTGTCTCCAGGAATTGAACTCAGAATGAGCCCAGGCCAGCGCTGACACAAACACTTCGCTTTGGTATCCCAGTGTACTAGCTTTGTATGTAAATATGTCTTCTCGTATAGCTGATAAGTTCTGTGAGCGCGTCTACTGTACATCCACCTAGTTCGATTGAGACGGTTGTACTCGACCAAACCACCAGGGGCAAAAACTTTATTGGTTGGGACTTCCTGCTAATTCAGAAAAAACTTGCGATGTGGACATTCTTTCGGTCAGTGTGCGTCCTCATAATGTGCATAAGCAGGATTGCCTGGTGTAAGGAATGCATAGCTTTTAAAGGCCAACTGAATTGTGGCAAAGACGCGCGGAAACACGAGAATGTTCCCGTTTTTATGTCTGAAGATGGTAAGGCGGAGTAACTGTTCTCTTACCGTCGCCAGCCGCCAGGCAGAGCTTGATGGTCCATGGTGCTTTAAAGCTCTCTGCAAAATTTTGGACCCGTGTGGTCAACTGGTCAACATTGGTGAACGCCCAAAGTCCTGCAGGTGCTGACCACTGGATTCCACAGCTTGAGTTTTTCGAGCTTGCTGTGGAAAAATTGAAAACCCAATTGACCACTGTTGACCATTCGGCCAGACAGGTAATATTTTGCGGATTTTGCACCTAGCAACATTGGTTATGTCAAGTCTGACTTGGCGGCTGGGGATGTCCCCCTGTTAGCCATCAGTAATGGGGCAGTTGCTTCCTCCTTTGTCTAGATAGCCGTAATGGCGTTGCAGACAACGACGCGACAGAGGACGACGGAACCTTCTTCGTATCAGCTTGTTCAGGCGGCCTTATTTCGCCTCGCTTTCAGCCTAAGTTGTTCATTGAGCACGAATGCAATGGCAAAAAAGAAACTAAAAAGATAACGATGCCACATGCCAAAGATGTGCCCATAGTAAATGATCTTGGTTTGATTCAGCTGGACGAATAAAGTACTGTTGAATGATACCATATCGCTAGAGGACTCTGGTTACTATTGAATTATTCACGAGTATCTGGCTTCTGATACGTGTATTTCTTCTGTGCGAGCTCGTCGTTGCACTTTTTAAAAACGTATAAGCATTTATTTACCTGAGCATCAGGAATGGTCCTTAAGCCAGTTCGCGCTGACAGCAGACAATAAAGGCGAATTTATACTTCACTGCGGGTGAGGGCCGGGAGTGCGACGGGGGGTGATTTACGTTATACAGCAGCGGGCACGGGACGGGGGGGGGGGGGGGGGGGGGGCCGCCGATTTTTACCTGGGCGCTCTAAAAGGATTATTTATTTTCTCGAGAAGCTTATATCCTATCAAATCTCCTATTTTCTTCACTAACCGGAAGGAACGGGAGCTAGGTATGGGTCCGCGTGATTGATTGGTCAAGTAGGTAGCCGAGAGGAGAGCTACGAGCCAGTAGGACAGAAGCTGGCTGGGCAGTCCGTTTGAATCGATGACCTCGGCATGGCGTTACTAAAATCCATTGGGAGTTTCTAAACACTAAGACTCAAAAGCGGGCAAGTGAGAGGCAAATTTTCCTTGAGCTAACGAACGGATCTCAGGTGTGTTTTTTCTTTTCAGTAAAAATGAGCGTAAAAAGCTCAAAGAACGCCGAGACTGTCAAGGTGATTGTGCGATGTCGGCCAATGAGCGAGAAAGAGGTCAGCGAGGGTTTCGAGCGGTAAGTTTCGATTTATCACAAACATTTTGGGGTAGTTTGCTCGCTAGAAAGTTCCAGTTTTATGTGAACTTTGTTGTAATTTTTGACCTTTATATTGGTCTGATCATAAATCTGTGCATTTACAATCGATAGTTAATGTTTTTCCCAAGTCCTGTCAGGACTCGGAAAACTTTTTATCTTTTACTTGAAAAATTTTCGGTTTCTCCCCGAACCACATGCTGTCTTATTTTTAGAGTTGTTGCCATGTACGGGGAACGGGGCGCAGTCGAACTGAAAAACCCCAATTCTCCGGACGAACCACCAAAAACTTTTACTTTCGATGCTGTCTATGACTGGAAGTAAGACATTGGGAAAACGTATTTTTGTTGCAGCTATTTCTGTACGGATGTGTGTTTGACCTTTTCAGTTCTGCCCAGCGCGACCTGTATGACGAATCTTTCAAACCGCTCGTCGAATCTGTACTGAGCGGTTACAATGGGACTATTTTTGCCTATGGGCAAACAGGAACGGGCAAAACGTTTACGATGGAAGGCGTGAGAGACAATCCGGAATTACGAGGAGTCATCCCGAATTCTTTCGAACATATTTTCAATCACATTGCGAGGACATCGGGCGATCAACAGTATTTGGTTCGGGCATCGTATTTGGAGATCTATCAGGTGGGTGTCGATGCATATATGCTTGAGACATCGGTGTGGGAAAAGACAGCGTGATCCTGGTCGTTGAATCTATGTTGTCGGCGCTTCTGAGGCTGATTTTTCTGAGGAATGCGGAAGAGTCTCCGAGACACTGCTGATGAGGACCGCGTTTGGCCCGTCAACTGACTGTGTCCTACTCTTCAGGAAGAAATCAGAGACTTATTGGCCAAAGATCAGTCGAAACGGTTAGAGATGAAGGAGCGACCGGATATCGGCGTTTACGTCAAGGATTTATCGTCGTTCGTGACCAAGAGTGTGAAAGAAATCGAGCATGTTATGACTGTTGGCAATTCCAACCGATCCGTTGGGTAGGAGTCAATATTTGTGACATTGTGCCAGGACTAAACAGCTGCGATTTCAGAGCCACTAACATGAACG
The DNA here is from genome assembly GCA_030248295.1 of Mesodorylaimus sp. YZB2_4. Taxonomy (NCBI): domain Eukaryota; kingdom Metazoa; phylum Nematoda; class Enoplea; order Dorylaimida; family Dorylaimidae; genus Mesodorylaimus; species Mesodorylaimus sp. YZB2_4. The sequence continues at coordinate 846,676 of JASANH010000626.1, forward strand.
AGCACAGTTCTCGATCGCACGCTATTTTTATAATTACCGTTGAATGCAGCGAACAAGCCGCCGATGGCAAAGGTCATATTCGTGTTGGCCGTTTGAATCTGGTTGATTTAGCTGGCAGTGAAAGGCAAAGCAAGACTGGAGCTACGGTAGGTCTGCTTCGAGGATTGCAGGATGTAGAGGCTGTGTTGTGGATCAGTGTAAGCTTTCTTGTAGGGAACGCGATTCAAAGAGGCAACCAAAATCAACTTGTCGCTGTCAGCATTGGGAAACGTAATTTCGGCTCTTGTCGATGGAAAAAGTGGCCATGTTCCTTATCGAGACTCGAAATTGACACGACTTTTGCAAGGTACTGTCGCCTACAGTACTGTGTGTACCGTACTGTACTGTAGGTTGCATCAAAGGCCAGTTTCACGATCATCTGTGACATTTCTTAAATATTAGGCCATCCTGACCCTGTCCACATCATGGGGACTTGACCATCTTATATAGGATATGCCCTAGATGATTGCAAATCCAGCCCCAGCGGCTTGGCAATGACTGACGTGAGCTGGCTGAAATGATATTTTGCTATTGATGAATCCCCTAACAGTTTTGCGGTTTTTGCAGATTCCTTGGGTGGTAACGCCAAGACTGTCATGGTGGCCAATATCGGTCCTGCCAGTTACAATTACGATGAAACGTTAGGCACGTTACGATACGCGAATCGGGCCAAGAATATAAAGAATAAGCCGCGCATAAATGAAGATCCGAAGGACGCATTATTACGAGAGTTCCAGGAAGAGATCACAAGGTACAGCTGATATTTTCTTGCTGAGTCTGTGCTTACAACTTTTTCCAAATAGATTGAAAAATGCTTTGGCATCACGGCAGCAAGGCGACGGAGGCGCTGTGCAGAAACGATCAAAAAGGAAGAAGCGAAAGAAGGGGAAATCGGGTGATGGTAAGTAGCAGGTTTCTCAAAACCATTTTGCGTTTTTTTAGCAATTCGTTTTTCGATTTAGCGACAGGAGAGGGCGAAGAGGGGACGGCGGATGAGGGAGAGGAAGAAGGAATGACTGAAGAGGAATATTTGCTGCAACAGCAGAAACGATTGGAAATCGAGAAACAAGCCATCATGGCCAATACGAATATCATCGCGGAGGAGAAGGCTAAGCTATTGAGTGGGATCGACGAGAGAGCGGCTGAGCTGAAGAAGCAAGAAGATGACCTGAAAGCTTTGAGGTTAAAGATCAAAGTACGAATTTGAATGAGAACGCCCCAATCCCTGCATGAATCGCTTGTAACTGCGCTTTTCAGGCAATGGAAAGCAAACTGCTCACCGGAGACAAGAACATAATTGAACACACGAATGAGCAGCAGCTGGCATTGGAAAATAAACGAAATGAATTGGCTGAGCAACGAGTAAGCAAGTTTATGGCGGATTAGTATGGATTGACGTAATTTGATCTCGTTTTCAGCGTAAAGAACGAGAAGTGCTGCAACAATTAGAAAGCCAAGAGGAAAGCACGGTTGAGATTCAAAACACGTTCACGTCGCTTCAACAGGAAGTCGAAGTAAAAACAAAAAAGTTGAAGCGAATGTTTACGAAATTGCAAAGAATTAAAATGGAAATACGCGATTTGCAAGAGGAAAATTCTCGAAGAAGACAAGAACTGGAAAGTGCAATAACAGAGTTGACCAAAGAACTGAAACTGAAGTAAGCTTCTAGGAAAGTCAGGGAATTCCGCTTGTACGAATGACTTTGTTTCAGGACACTGATTGTTGAGAATTTCATCCCGTTGGACGTGAAAGAGAGAATATTGACCAGAGCTATGTACGATGAGGACGAGGACGCCTGGAAGTTGACGCCATTGGAGGGAGGCAATAAAAGGTAAGATTTGCCTAATTTCATAATTTGATAGATTTGGCATAGATTCTATTTCAGTTTGGAACTTCTCCCGAAACGTCCCGTGTCGACTCCGGGCGCTCGGAGACCGGAATCGGAATATGGTAGAATAGCGGGAGCGATGGGCAAGAGTTTGCGTTTTAAGGTAGCGTTTCGGTTGACTGATTGTGGAAGAGTTGACTTGATTTGGCTTTTTGTCCTTTTTAGGGTGAGAACATCTTGTTGTGCGAACTCGACGTGCCAGCTCGAACAACGAAGGATTATGAAAGTCCCGAAGTGGCGCCCGCTTTGCAAGCTGCTCTTGATGAAGCAATGAGGGACGATGGGGCCGATTTGCTGGTGGACGCGGGGTAACCATGGCAATATCTCTGCGCTTTGTGGGATGGCTTACTTACCCTGCTTCACTTTTAGATTGCCCAAGAACTTACCCAGTCGCCTGAACCCCATGACCAGATTGGCTCGTCGCGCAACTGATTTGGGGGACCAGAATGCAAAAAACGCCGACGTCCACCACACGGCCGTCGTATACCCGAAGCCTCGCGGTCTCGTTTCAAAAAAGTGAGAAGACGGAAACGAATAGCGAGCTATAGCACCGACTTGGAGATCACGTATTCTGCACACGCTGCCGCACCCAATGCACCTTCCCCACGTTTGCCTTCTCCTTTTTCGAATTTTTCTTTCGCGCCATATGGAGGACCGATAAGTTATTCGCACCGGTGGCAATACGAAAGTCAAGATTTTCGATGGTTGACATCTAGTCTTGACTCGAGTTGCGAGTCGTGTTTTAAAAGTTCGGAAGAGAGGAAGTACTTTTTGAGGAGGTTAGTACTTTTTAGACAACGCAGGCGTCATATTTATAGGACATCGATTCCGAGGTGTACAGTAATCTTATGTCAGTGTGATAGCATAGGGGTCAGACTGAGTGTGAGGCCGAGGAGATGTAGCCCTGACAAAGACATGCCGTGCCATGCTGTCAACGCACGTTGCCGTTGTCCTAGGGGTATTACCAACACTTTCAGGAGGCTTACCAGCGATGCATTTCCGATTGTCAGAGTTTTAGAGTTTTTCTGTTTTATCCTCTTTTTATTGAGGTTTATTCTTTTATTGTTTTGAGCAGAGGGTGTGACAAAGCATACGAGATCACCAGTTCGATGTGGGGATTATTGAGTGAATCTGCCTGCTCATTGTTTTGCAAGTTGAGATTGTTGGTAAGATCTGTTTTGTGATCTCGTGCTCTACTTAGACTTGGATCTGTCTATGGCGTGTTGCTAGTTACGAGTTTTAACTTATCTTTGCCATTGGTTTCTGCACTTGCCTTGGTGTTGGCTTTTTAGGGTTTGGGTTGGCTTTTGTGGACGTAGCGTGCGGCAGTGGTAGTTGCGGATGCAGAATGGTGCGTGTGGTGGACGTTGGACATTGAGTAAACTTGTCTTGTCTTCTCCTAGGGTTGACGGTGGACTTCTCTGGGTGCACTGCAGTAAGTCGACTGTGAGAAAGCGCATGTGCCTGCCCTCTCGATCCACTCTAGGAAAGCCAGGTGCCAGAAGCCTGTCGGATAGTTCCTCGATATCTCCAAATGCACGGCCGTTGCAGCTGTCACGCTTACAATTAGTTGCACCACACCTAGGGATGTCTGCCCAAGCGAGCCACTTTTGATTTGTGGATACTGTAAGAATAGACGTGCAGGTACCTTCGCAGTCGTTCCCTCTGGGTGAGTCACTCGAGCTGACAGGGCGGCTCTGTCTTGGCAGTTCCGTTTGTTCGCTTGTTTTCCCATTTTGCAATCGGTTACTCAAAATGGTAGAGCCACGTTCTGCAAGGAATTTGCCTCATGAATCGACTTCAAGGGCGAATGCAGACCATGACGATTTCGAATTGATTTGTGAGAGTAATCTGGAGGAAATGCTGTCTTCCCTGAGAGCTGTTACCACACAGCACTCGCCAGTGAGCAACGTGGACAGTGACCATGGGAATAGGAGCAATGAGATGATGGACGCGGCCCGAGTCTTCGAGCTCATACAAAAGGAGCATAAACTTCTGAAAGGTACGTTGAAATGGGAACAAAGATTGGAGTTGCTTCAGATTGCGCAACTCTGTGACTCGCGATCACCCTGAAGCAGGGCACACAAGAGTGGGAAGACACGAGGTCGGGGTCCCTGGGACATAATCTCCTGTTCCTGCCGGCACCCATCTCTCATCTGGGCGGATACCAGATCTCCCAGGTGGTACAGCACTTCAAAGGGGTCCGATTAGGGGGGGGGGGTAGGGGGAGGGAAGCCATTCATAAGCTTGGAGCTAGGCAGCTGTCTGTATTCCGCAGTAAGCAGCACGCTGTTACAAACGGGTACATGGCTGGTAGGATGACCAGTCCATCCGCAGCTCACTATTCTCACTTTTAGACGAACTGGTTTCGCAATCGACCACTTTGAGAGAGCGTCTTTCGGCATTAGATGAACGCGATCGCCAGAAAGAGAGAGAGGTATAACGACTGATTGTGCTCTATAACCTGGCCCAATCTCTGTTCTTGTGCCTTTCAGCTGGCCACTTTGAAAAATGAACTGGAAGCCACAAAATTGGCATTAAGAGAAAAGGAGAATCAGGAGTTGGTGCTACAAGGCCAGCTCCAATATTTTCGACAATGCAGGTGGGTGTAGGTCATTATTCGATCGCGTGATTGTCTCAAACGCTCATTTTCTTAATCTCCATCTGGCATATTCCTGTTTCAGCATAAGAATATTCCTTTTTCAGTGAAAAAGCTGACATGCTTCATGCAAAGCTAATTGAATCGGAGGACCTCGTAAAACATCAGAATTCCATTATTCAGCAATTTCAAACCGATGGTTTCGTCAGTGTGCAGCCTCCAATGCTGACTGACCAGCTGCTGGCCAGCGAACTGTCACAAAAGGACGAACGATTGAAAAGACTGGAAACAGCCTTGACCACTATCGAATCGGAATGTTTGAAGGCGCAGGAGGAGCATCGTGAAGCGAAGGAAACCGTGTCGGAATTACGTGGCTTAGTTACTGCTCTGCAATCGCAGGTAAGCTGATCGTGAGAGCCGTGCTTAATTAGGTTATTGTCGGGACTGAAGACAAAATTCCTATGTTTATGCCTTCCTCCCCCCCCCCCCCCCCCGCCGCCCCGCCCGCACACATGCGCAACTGACCAACCAGCCTTGACAAGCTCCAAATCAAAGACACGTTGCTTCTTCAGGCGGAATTGGACAAAGCAGAGTGGTCGGCAACCCGTGACGAATTGGACCAGCAGATTTACAGCCTGGTCGAACGCTTGTCCGTTTTAGACCCAGATTTCGTCGTTGCTCAGCCTCAGCGCACAGTAAGCTCGATTTTTTGCTCCCCTTCACAGTATTGCATTCTTTGTCTTCCAGATCACTCAACAAGCAGTGCTATCAGAGCAGACTATGGTCGGAGATGAAAGCAATCAAGCTTGTGCCCGTTGTCATTTCCCCATTGCTGGCCGCAGTCATCATTCATGCCCGACTGAATCGATCGATGGCATCGATTGATCGCTAGCTATAGGTGTAAATTGATTTCCTATCCTGCACGAACTTTCTGAAAAGGTCAACTGTCGTCGGAGGACAGACAGCTGTAATTGCTGCATGATTGTTCGTGTGCCTGATTGTCGGTACCGCCAAGTGCTGTATTTTTCAGCATTTCCAGCTGACCTTTCTGAACGGCTGTTGAAAAAATAGAAATAAACAGGGGCTGGCATTTTCAGAGTGGATTTTTGAGGAGGTTATTAATTTCGCCTCAGCTGAGTGCATTTGGGACATTGGGTACGGAATCGGGTATTTTTTCTGGTGCTCATTGAAGCGAAAGTTGATCAAGGGTGTCATAGGCAGTGCGGAGACTCTTGCTGTTCCTATAGGCTAATTAGCCAACCGCGGGTCTAATCGCGCCGGGCGTACGGGCATCAAAGGCTAAGTGACGACTCGAAGGAAGCTCGTCGATAGCGGGCGCCTATCCTGCGTGCATTCACTGTGAAAATAGAGGTGATAGAAGAAGGCCATTAGCCAAGGCCGCTCCGCATGGTCTCACCCTCTCCCTGTCCACTAAGGGAATGTGCATGCGACTTCGCCAGCGGGCATTGCTTCGTCTCCAACTGATCCGAAGAAAGGTTTCTCAAACTCGTTTTTGCTCTACTGAGCCACAAGAGGTGCCCGTCGCCAACCAGCCGGCCTAAGTGGGCTTTTTTCAAGCACCTGCAAGAGTCTAACTACAACTAGCTGAAAATCGAAGTTCCTTGAAAAAATTTGCCTTCAAATTGCGAGCCGGTTGTTAGAGCTCTTTTGAACCCTTGACGCTTCCTTTCCTGGGAGCGAATGCCTCGTCGAATCCTGCACTCGTATTCGGGCTACAACTAACCTAAACGTGGTTTCCTAGTTCTCTGAAGGAAGCCCTAAGCAGACATCCAAGTACGGCTTGTGAAATTGTTTCCATAACAGGCAGTTCCTGACGCCTACTGTTGCTACACTGTTAGCACGAACTGTTTTCTATCAACCTTGCTATGTGTTCCTCCCGCCATCCCGCCCGTCCATTAACCTAACGCCCACCATCCGGACGTTGGCGCCAACTACTACTATCAATTGTATAATCAAGAACTGGTGTCCTGCAACACTCATTCGAGATGCTAGCTGGCCTGCTGTGCAGCCTGTACTTGATCTTGCTCGTCCTGGGTGTTGGTTCGAACTTGCTGGCCTTGGTCAGAACCGTCAAAGTGTACAGATGGGTACGCACGTGCGAGTGGACGAGTGAACCTCAAGGTGCGTCCGGCATCTATGGTCCTGGGTGTCGAGTCAACCATCTGTTATGGCTCAGTCTGGTCTTTATTATCACAAACATATGCCTCCTGCTGTGTCTGTGTTTCCTGATATCGGACGTGTTGGCCCAGGGATGGCATCTGGGCTCTACCCTCTGCTGGTACTATTGGTGGAGTGAGAACGTGTCCAAGACGTTCGTGGCATTCCTGCTATCGGCTCTCAGTGTCGAGCGTTATCTTCATTCAAGCAGCGAGTCCAGATGGCGAAGAATGACCAAGAGTTCCTTCATGGTGGCCACACTGGTCGTGTTGGGATCTGTGCTGGTGGTCGTCTTGGCCGCCCCGTTGCAACCGTACGTGGGTGTGCAGACACTGACGATCGAGTCCAGCTCGGCAGGTTACGACGCCACGAATCTGACCAAATGTGGTATCAGTGATTTTATACCCAAGTGGTCACTACGTTACCATGTGCTCGGCTCGTTCCTATTCGCCTATGTCATGCCCTTAGTCGTCTCGTTATTCTGCTACGGGGTTGTAGCCAGCAAGTCCAAAACGGTACCCGCCAGAGAAAGCACCGAAACGGATGGGGGAAATCAAGAGAGATTCCCCTCGCTCTCATCAACTTCGACCAATGCGGGCAACGTGGACAGACCCGAGCCCCTGTCGAAACGTGTTACCCTTATCGGAGCCACTCTGGCCACGCTTTACGTCCTGTGTTGGAGTCCGTATTGGCTAACGACCCTGATGATCCAATTCGGCAATCTGACCCACTCATCCACGTTCACCCTGCCCTTCACCCTCTTCGTCTGCCACGTTCTTCCGTACGTCAACGCCACTGTGGCTGGACTGCTGTTCGTGAGCATGGCTAAGCGACTCAAGCTATTGAAGCTGTCCGATGTGCTGCATGGGGGCAGGCCGACGGAAGCTGGCGAGAGGGAAACTATGGCCAAGGGGCACTACCACGAAATGGCAACCAGGGAGTCGCTCGCATCAGTCGACGAATGACTGCCGTCCTCCCTTCCGCTACAAGTGGTCCACATTGCACCCCTAGTCACAGCTATTTTGCACTGTTTTTGGAGAAAACACGACACCACATTGACTCGGGCTCTACCGTAGCCCAGGCCCTAGCGAAGTTAATCACATTTGTGCCGAAGGGATCGAATGACAATAATGAGCCAAGTCACAAGGACGACATCTCATGTCTTTTGTGTCCTCAAGTTTCACTTCGTCAGTATTCAGTCCAGTGTGTGACACTGGACCATGCTGTGCCGTGCCACTTGAGCACCTGCTAGATTGCTAGTAACTCCCTGCCTGGCCCAGTATAACGAGCTTATAATCAGAGCGCTGACTCTTACTGACGTCAAATGTTTATAGATAGCATCAACTGTAATCATATCTGCATGGCTTCCCGCTAGACCTACAGTACACCCCGACGTCGAGGCCGACCCCAGAGCCTGATCTTTGCTTCGGCCACCCACCGAGGCTCGTTCCCACCGCTTCATTTGCCACACACTTCAAAGTGCCAGCTACTCACATCCGCAAATTACCTTTACCGAGCAAAGTTTATTCACAGAGGTCCCATTGCCAACTACAGGTTCTCCACCGCCAGCTGTGCCACTTAGCATAAGATACGCAAATAAATGCATGTGACAAGAGTACAATACTCGTAAAAGCGCCAACACCATTCTATGAGTCTGTATGCATACGCGGAAAAATTGGTCATGCAAAAAAACCAGTTCCAACACCACTCGCCATCAACAACCACTCACTGTCCTAGAGTCGAGTAAGGTGTGATATGTAGGCTCCTACTCGCACACGACCTAAACATAACATAAGCACTGACACTGATGCGAGCAAGCAAACACAAACATCTAAGAAGCCACCTGTACACCATGCATTAACCGTGTTCAGTGATCCTGCGCCTATCACAAAATTAAAAATGAGAACCACAAGAAACTGACCTCAAAAAAGAAATTGAACGGAGACGCATAATCTCTTCAAGAAACATAGTCTTTGGCGACGATACGAGAAACGATCGCATCCACAATTGTGGCCTTATTCAACTCCGGTTCCTTGACGTGATAGACCTGAAACTTAAAATGCATAACCAAAGACCAAGAGCAAAGGAGAAACGGAACCTACGTGTTTAACGAGATCGTAATTAGCAATCGCCTGCATTTGCGACAAGGGCGATGGTCGTCCTTTGATCTTCTTTCCCACTTCAGTCAGCTTATCTCCTTTCACGTCGTCAATAATCGCTACGAGGATATCTTGGCTGAAAAAGGAGGATTGTAAGCTGCAAGATGGGTGCTTTACAGGGCCCCGCATCTCGTTTGAGCACAAGGACCCCTTGGCTCGGTCGACTAAAAACTTGTAAAGGATCCCTGTCCATGTTTTACCCTCCCCCTGGGAGCTCTTGTGAGCTCAAGGGAAAACATGTTTTACCTCCTCTACCTCTAAGATTATCGCAAGCAGCAGCCATTAGGCATGTTTGTACGACAAGTACCAAGATATAGTTTTGCGCAGAAAAAATTCACGGGCGGTAATTACCCCTCTGCATCTGGACCTTGCCTGGTGCCATGGACCAATATTAGTAAGCCCCATTTTCCATAGCTTCAACACAAAAAAGGAGCGGCCATGGCGTACCTGTCATCCTGAATTCCAAACGTGATCAATGATTCGGTAATCTAAAAAGAAAATGATCGCAGATAAAAACTGCGTTCGGATTCGGCACCCAGTAACTCACGTTCTTCGTTGGTGACAAGGCGTAGACAATCTCCGAGTGAACATTTTTGGTTGACAGTTTGCCTCGGGCTTGACAATAAATAGCTTTGTTTGCGGCAGCAAGCAATTGGAAAACCTCCAAAATCTATAAGCAAAAAAGCAGTAAGATTACTATTATCAGATAATAGACATGCATACAAAATGTCTTGATTGTACGGGTTTCGAGGATAGGATCACCGTCACGATAGAACAGTGACACCGAAGGTAACCCGCGTTACTATTCCTCTCAATGCATTCTCTTATCTCCAGAACAAGTTGAAGAAAAGAGCCAAGAAGAGAGGTTACGCAAAACTGTAAATAACAGATGTAAATGGCCAACACTGCTGCCTGCTGCTGTTTACTTCCAACCACGATTTCCTTTCTATTTGTAATCAATATCGGCATGTGATGCGTCCTTAATTCGGGGCGAACAACTAGCGCGTAAGTAATCCGACAGGCCACAAAAGGGACTGAAGGGCGAATCATACTGCTAAGCAAGCAACTAATTCGTAGCACAGCAATGCTAACGGAACAAATGAAATCGCGAGACACAGATGCAGATTCAATTACGATACGACTGGCATTCGACAAAACCAGTCAATGCCCCGAGGTATACAGGACACCAGCCCCATCTTTCCCGCGACATAACACACTCCATATCTTCGCCTCGCCTTTCACCAGCAATCGAAGACCTCACCGCTCAATCGCAAATCGAGTAAAGCCGCCGCCTAACCAAAGCAGAGCCAGCGCCAGAATATAAATTGTGTTGCCTCAATATGGAGAGGGCTCTAAAACTGAAAGCGCCATCAATGCCCCAACCGTTTACAGCCAGAGAGGATCATATGATGGCCTCAAACTCAATTTCCCGGAATGCCGGAGGAAGACGTCCCACGCAGTCGTAAGAAAGCTCAACTTCACAGGCCGCTGGCAAGGATAAAAGAATGCCACCGACTTGATTGCCATATGAGATTGCTGCTTAAGCATTGAAAGAACTTCGCGCATACGCTAACGTGCGGGCAGCTGAGCAAACCTCGCAAAAACTAAGTATTGATGCCAGAAATGTGACAATTTATAATTGATCTAAAATCTCTGCCAAAAATAAGCAAGTACCTTCGCTTCGCCAAGTCCAGGCAAAAAACTCTCATAAATAAGTAGACAGATAGGTATCTAAGCTTTTGTCCAAGTATGTAGTACACACTTGTACAGCCCCTAAGTGTTCCGAATCTGACGATGTGTGTAGATACATGGTGACACATGGGCCTAATCACACAATGCACATCCTCCAGAGAACAGCATCAGGACGAGAATCTTACCATTTCTGCCCGAATCAGGCTGCACTGCAGCTTTCCTTCGGCCAGTAGCTTTCGGAGGTCGGCAGCATTGACCACATTCCGAAATAAACACACGCGAAGATGGACCGCCGGGGTCGAATTGTCAAACGGATCGGGTTGCAATCGGAACAACTCACTGTAGCGACCCATCGCTTTCAAGTGAATTTACAATCTAAATTATGCAAGTGTTCAAAGCAAAGACAACGCGAAGACAAAATGATGAACTTTCGTTTCGAGGGAGCGAAGACCCCGTCGAGGCAGCTGGACTGGTTCTAACGAACTGATTCAGATTTACGAAAATGTCCGAAGCAAAAGTTTTAGAAGCATTAGGAACGAAAGGCAAAAAATAATGCGATTATACGTAATACTTTCGTGAAAGCTTTTTCAGATGAGATTACATCCCGTGTTTTTAGAAATTATTTTTCTCAACTGATCTGAAACTATAGTTGATTTGCAGGTACAAAGAACAATTTGTTATAGGTGGGCGCTAAATAGCTGGTGGCAGTGCGCTGCACATCGTTAAATTTGCATATTTCCCTGTCTGGCAGAAATTTTCGTTCAACTGTTTTTTTGTAGTTGGAAATAGCCGGTAAATTAATTAAGAAGTTATTGAAATGGGCGCGTATAAATACATGCAAGAAATTTGGCGGAAGAAGCAGTCGGACGTAATGCGATTCTTATTGCGTGTACGAACCTGGCAATATCGTCAATTGTCGTCCGTTCATCGAGTTCCACATCCGACTCGTCCCGAGAAAGCTCGCCGAATGGGTTATCGTGCAAAGCAAGGTTAGTTTCTGTTTTTTAAAAAATCTGTTAGGGTTTGAATTGTGACTTAGAATTTTTTGACTACCTGCTTCGCTTGGCACTTTTTGCTTCGTTTGGTCCGTGTGGTGTGGTGGTTTGCATGAGACAGGAATTTTGTACATAGGCCTAGCTATCGTACAAGGTGATCATTCGTTTTCCAGTTTGCGCTCACTCAAGTTCTTTCAGGATACGTGATCTACCGCGTTCGTGTTCGTCGTGGCGGTCGTAAGCGCCCAGTTGTGAAAGGTCAAACCTATGGCAAGCCGAAGAATCACGGCGTGAACCAGCTGAAGTTCGAGCGCAGCACTCAATCGGTCGCTGAAGTAAGTTAACCATATTCTGAATTTTTACCTGTGGTCAAAGCTAAGCTTATACCCGAACCCTTCAGGAACGAGTCGGTCGTCGATGCGGCGCCTTGCGTGTTTTGAACTCGTACTGGGTCGGCCAAGACGCTACGTTTAAGTTTTACGAAGTTATCTTGGTGGATCCGTTCCATAAAGCCATCCGTCGTGATCCCAAGATCCAATGGATTTGCGCTGCGCACATGAAACATCGTGAATTACGAGGCTTGACCTCGGCTGGACGTAAATCGCGTGGTCTTGGCAAAGGTGAGCAGACATTTTAATGGGGAGGTTTGCTTCCTGCTGTACCAAATCACGGATTCCTCTGTGCTCTCGAAGGTGGCGGGACTCGTCACAGAAAAAAATGTTTAACCAGCCGCCTGTTGATCATTCACCTGTCGGTGGTTGTCTATTGTCAGACGCTGCCCACTGGGCGGGCAGGAATAGGTCCATGTGCGCTTTCCCTTGTTCGTATTGGTGGGAAGTCAAGAGCTCGAAAACACGATAGAGAAGGACTTGACGGTCTTTACGCCACCTTTGTTAGTGCTGACGGTAGATGGTAGCTGTTAGCTGTTATAAGATTAGGATCGTGTCTATAAAAATTCTTCCTCTTTCCTCGACCAGGTCAAGAGTGTGATGCGAAATGAGTAGCTACAATTTCAGTGCAGTAGTTTGAAGAAAACATTATGCAGCGAAAAGTTGTGGTTTATGTCATATATTTTCTTATTTTGTGTTTCAGGACACCGATTCTCTAAAACGACTGGAGGAAGCCGCAAGAAGAACTGGTTGCGCAGGAACACCTTGTCTTTGCGTCGTCAACGTTAGAGAGGATACAGGTGATGCAGAGTTCGGCGGTTACAGAAATGTTAATTGGATGATGATGTTTTTTGTTTGAGTTGAAAGTAAAACACATGAGGTTATCGCGCTTATTTCGGCAATGGGTCTTATCGATTCCGCTCTTCCTTGACAGGCATCAGATAGGATACAGGTTCATTATAGAAATGCAACCAGTGCACTCATGGTCACAGCTTGGTCTGACTGAGTCGCTTCACGTGGGCTGCAGTCACCTTGATGCCCCGTGAAATCATGAGCGCGAACCTTTGATGCAGTCTGTCGCCGCTGGAGCAGTGGACACGCTCATCGAAGAGGGGTGAGCAACGGCCTTGAAGGAAGTTGTCCCACTGGCGAATAAACTCATTGGCCAGTGGGTCCCAGGTGCGTCGCTGCTTGAGGATCTGGAAAGCATATTGGGCCATAGGGTGGCCAGGTCAGGGGGGCGTGCTTACCTGATGCGACGGGCCGAGCCTATTCGCATCGGTGACGAGAAAGAGGGGCAAGATGACAGCGGGCATGTCGTCCACGGTCTCTTTCCAGGTCATTTGTGGAATGCGGCCCAGATGCACGAAGGTCATGCCTGCCAAGTCGCTGTGCGTGAGACAGTCCGAGGAGACGAGCATAAAGCCGAGTGCCGACCCGTACGAATACGATTCTGGTATCACGCTGAAAAGAGATGCATGTAGCCGCGTGTGGCCAACCTGAAAGGCACGACTCACAATTCGACCGTTCCACTCTCAGGAGGGGGTCTCAGGGTCTGGTCGACGACAGTTACAGGTACGCGATGAGTCACTCGAGGAAAGAACAAATACGGACGCAGTTCCACACGAATCGAAGGCGAGCTGCTCGGCGATTCAGAATTCCATTTGGGGATTTCGATGCCGCCAATGACTGAAGCGCGGGTCATTGTCAACGGGCCCCCCTAGCTAACTGGATAGGCTTACTTTTCGCGATGATATTGATTTTTTCTCCACTGACCCTTTGACATCCTACTTTGACTTCTAGCCACCCTCTGGTAGACACCTCGTCGCAGACCGTAGGCTGAAAGGAAACATGCATTTTATTCGGGACAGGGATTTGGCACGGATAGGTATACCGAGAATCCCAGGTCTGCCAAAGCTGAGAAATAGTCGAGTATCAAATCTGGTGTGCTGCGCGCTTGTAGCTCCACGTGCGTCATGAATCGATCGAACCATTCGGCTGGCACTTGATCGTAAGACGGAAGGTCAAAGAATTGTTGCAGCGTCTCCAAGTTTGACTGAAACGAAGACACGAATGACGGGCGAGCAAGTCGTGCTTGGACCTGGCTTACGTGCAACTGCTCATAATAGCCAGGGCCTTGTCCGACCGGCGTGTTCCGACGAAGGCAGTCCATGGTTATGGTCCAGATCCTGCTCAGGCATAATTCGAACAAAGGCGCCTGTAGACCTCCTCGCAACCCGTGCAAACACTTCTCCAGGTAGTGGAGCAGTGAGTCGATGTCATTCCCGTTTAGTGTGTTGTTTGATTTCTGTAATGGAAAGCTCCCGGTAAGCTGGCACCAACATGAACGAGCAGTTCGCCTTGAAGGGCAGCTGCCCTTGGGATAGTTTCGGGTCCGTCCTCACTAGATATCGTTTCAAGCTGGCCCAGCAGACCTTCGAGTGTGCTATGGTAAGGTGATGGTGTTGGTCTCGACCCCGATGTACTTCTCCCCTTCTCAGTCATTTTGTGCCTCATGGCTTCATGGAGGAAGGCAAGGAGAGACCCTTTACTATCTCACCACCAAACTAAAACGTGCCCAAATCAGCTACGTACCTGCAAGGGCGTCAGATACTTCTTCTGAAACAAGAACACATCGTCATTATCCGGGTCCATTCCGCCCTTTGTACCACTTACTATGGACCCCGAGTACGTGTCAGAACAAGCCGTCAGAGGGTGACAATACTTTTCTACCTCAGGCCGTATTTGACCTATGATCATTTCGATCAGGTCTGCCGCCAGTCCATCGATGACCTATTGTGAGAGACAGCTTAGTCAGCGGGGCCTCGAGCCCAGTTTACCTCCCAGTATACCTCTCTAGTCGAAGTGCCCAGTCGTGCAAACGTAATTCTGGCTTGTTCATATTCCTGCGACTCCTTACCGAATTGAGTAGCCAGTGCTCGAAACACGTCAGCGATGCGAAGGAATTCGGGGAGTCGGTCATTTAGATACTGCCCGACGTGGCAAATGCTGTTAGCCGCTCGACTGATCTGAAATGAAGTCTTTGAATGCCATGTCCACGAGCAGATTGCCGAGCCTGACCTCAGTTTTGCAAGCAGTTTGTTTGTGTTTGACAACAACTAACTGATGCAAATGCTTGGAAAAACTGATGGCGTTGTCGCAGATTATCTGAAACAACAAGACCGGTTGGAGTGGGAATAGAAGATAGAACCAGAACTTCACTCACATCAACCATTTTTATTGTAGCTAATAGAAGCGTGTTCGGGTCTGACAACTGCAGCTTGATGAATTCGTCACATATCTGCAAGGAAGTCTCCTCTGTTTCTCTCGGTCTGTGTTAGACACACGGACTTTACCCCTTTGCACACCGCCAGCATGTCCACTGTGGAGGCAGTGAAATTGACGTTAGCCGCAGCTTTTTCTAACTGAAGTATGGAAAGAGTGGGTGCCGTCAGGAGAGTGTCCTCAGCTTTAACTTACATCCGCGTCCTTCCTGGCGGATTTCATAATCATATCGTAGCTGGTTACTTTAGTTGTGTGTAACCAGAGATCCAAACAGTCTGTGAACCAAGACTGGTAGGAGGCCATTTGAAGTGGTAATCTGAAAATGATAGACTGGTCGTCCTGATGTGGATACAAGATTCGGATAGTCACGGTGCATTTGCAGTAGACATGGCCTTAGGACACTGTGCACCTAGCACTGCTGGATATCCTCAATGCCTTGAAAGAGGGCCCATCAAGGGAGGATGAGCGTAACTCACGTCGGCATTGTCTCATGCAACAACCCGTAGATGCGTCTAATTTCGAAATAAAGCCTGCTCGTATTTCTCGAGGCATTCTGCATCAGTTCACGATCGTAGTACACGTGTCGCTGGGATAGAGTGAAGGCCCGAAACAGTAGGATCGCCATTTCTGACACCTGCAACAGGTCACGATCATAAGTGCAATAGCATGTGTACTGTATTGCACTGGCTACCTCGGAATCAATGATTGGAACTACGACTTGGCCGTATTCGATTTCCAAAGTTCTGAAGAATGTCTGAACGCCCTTTACATAGGACCTGTGAGCTTCGTTCAACAAATCCACTATGTTGGTCAGTTTGCCCACGTATTGCATAATGTTGAGGTCCAGGAGAGTGGACAGTTCCTCACGTTCAACTTTAAACCACGCTCTGGTGTCAGACTAGAAAGGAAACTAAGCTTCATTGACCTTGGAAACCCCTGTCTCACAGTCAGCTGGTGGGATAGTAGAGCTCAATCGCTGAAGACTCGTTGTTAGAGAAGAGCTTGTCCGAGATCTAACCTGGCTTTCAGCTGTCTCACCTCGATCATTTTCATTAGCAAGAACCGGAAATGAAAGAAAGGTTTTTTTGTCTTGCCCCAAAGCCATAATTCCATTCGGCAAAGTTCCATGCAGAATTCGTTTAACTTTTTTCCAAATGCCTCCAAGCCATGTTCGGAGCAAGGAGGAAAGAATCGAATACGATGGGGTGACAACGTGTTCAAATAGTAGTTCAGGAATGGAATAGTGCGGTCGTATAAGTACTCGATCTAAAATGGTCTAAACGGGCACGGTCCTGTCTCCAGATAGGCATGCTCACTTACATGGTAATACGGACACGGGGTTTTCATCGTGGTGGGCGAGACTTCGGGGGACGGGTACTCGAACTCGATACCAAATGGGTGAGGTGTTTCAGTGTAGCTGCATCTTACACGCTCCAGTGCGAACTGGAATGCTTGGTCACTGATGGCCAGCTCGGTGTCGAGTGTGTGCCACTCCAAGAGTACCGAAAGGTTACTGCAATCGAATGGTTACAACTTGATGTGTAAAGCTTGAATAGACAGAATCTCATAGCTTGGGATAAATATCAATCATGTGTGGCTCTCTCACACTTGCCATGTGCAGTATTGCAATTTGTCGGTAAGAGCAATATGGGCCCCCCCCCCCCCCCCCCCAAGGCGCACGTTTTTGTGTTTGACCTCAAATTATAAGATGTTTTCTATTCAAGCTTTATTGCCGTAAGCTTCTGTTATTGCATTGTGTGCGTTGAGCACGATGCGTACACATTCCTTACATGACGTGTCTGGTCAGGCGAGTGAAGTTATTCGAAATAAGGAATTGTTCCAAAATAGCATCGCTGCAGTCAGGTAAGTCGCCCCCGTATGTGCACACGCGGTCGTATTTCTGCAAGATAGGACCAAAACGGATTTAGAAAGGCGTCAAAGGAGGACTGATTTAGTGATAAGATAAGAGTCAGAGTCGAGGCGCTGACTTCAATGTGATAATTGGTTCATACGAAGCCGGGCGGGGAAGGAAAATTCGCGACCTGGAAGATGCTGATCTAGTGCTTACCTGATGCTGACGCATGGCGTTATGGAGATGAAAGCGTCGAATGACGGACGCGACGTCGTCCAATGTAATCACGTGGTCCGCTTCAGGAAGTTCTTGGGCGCAGCTGTTCTAAAAAAAGGCTCTTTCATGGAAAGACTGTCAAGTTTTGTGGCGTGAAAAAAGTTTGAGACGTCAGCTATGATCGCAAAACCACGTATACTATGAACAGATTGCAAGAAACGCCCGTCAGGCGAGACCAGGAACATGATCCTTTCAATGAAGCATAGTGCAGTACTTACAGCCTTCGATGCCAAGCGTAGTTTCAAGCGAATCAGGCCAGCTGAATTGGAAAATGACACGAATTCGGTCAATCCAGATTTCTTTCTGACGATTGGCACAAGTTTCTCGCACATGCGATTGACTGGTAGTTCCTAAAATACCTATACTTTCGTCGCACAAGTGCCACGTTAGCATCGGCATCACATACCCGCAAAGACACACTGCACGTTCCAATGAGTTCCTCCGAAGCCTTGCAATTGCACGACTGGCTGTAAGTTTTTGTGAAAGCAGAGACAACGCTGAAATTTGCAATTTGGTGCTGAGGTTTCTAACATGAACAAAGATTTGCTCACTTTTTCAAAGCACCGACAGTTATACTCTCTTTTCTACCATGAATGTTCGGCATACTGCCAGTAGCAGTAGGACTAAGACTCGGAGACCGCAACCTTAGGTAGGAGACCAAACTGTTGTTGCCAATACATTCCGATCTGAGCACATTGATCATTAGATTCTGTTTTCGCTCAGTGCCGAGATAGCTAAAACGTCGCAGTTGTCTCTTGCTCACTCTTGCTTACTGTCCTTGTTCAGTTATTGTTTGAGAATCTCATATTCTCAGTAGTGATCGTCCCATTCGCGCTCTACCGCAGGTATGCGCACTCGAGGATGAAGGGACTTCTTCCTAGCATCAATATCTTGACCTAAAACCCCACTTACAAATGAAATTCTTCATTCCACCTCGGTGACTCTGGGTCCTGCATGAACAGGCAGCTCGAATATTGCAACTGTGGATCGAAAACGTCAGAAAGTCGTGGCATTGCATCTGTTTAAAAGTGCAGTTAAAAAGTAAAAAGATTTGCCGCTCAACTTCCACCTTTTTCTTACCAACATTGCTTGAAATGTAGCCCAGAAAACTATCGCTTAGTTTTCTCTGAGGCTGCGCTGGAACTTGTAGTCCAGTTAAATGCGAAACTCCTTTTTTGGTGGCAGTCAGAGTGCAATATGGACACACGTGGCTGCACCCCACATTGGTTATGTTCCGACCTTCGATCAGTGTCACGTACAGTTCAAATTCGGGCTGTAAATCAGAGCAGTGAGGTGCAGGAAAAAGTAATGAAAACAAGTCGTACCTTATTAGCGCTTTCTTCCTCCACAATCACTTTGTGCGTCTTCTCATCAAATTCGAAAACCTACAAGGCAAACTTGACATCAAATCGAGAAGCAGCGGATTTCGGCGAATAACAGGCAAACTGGAAATTGATCTCACCTCTTTCAAGTATGACAATAGCTCGTCTGGTCGACATCCAACTCTGCGATCAGGAGTCGAATTAATAATGCTGCTTACAATATTCCTGTACACGTGGTTGCTGATGTAGTTGCTCATGGTACAACAGGGGGCGGCTTTACTACATGTACAAAGGGCGGAGTGGCACGACGAAAGAACTTGAACTGACTTGAGCCATTTCGATGTCGAGATAAGGGCGCTTGTGTACAAAGCCGCATTATTTACTTTTTGATATACCAATCGCACAATCAAGCACAATCCTGTTCTTAATCCGATTATGAATCTCAAGTCACGTAAGAGCTCGAAGGGAGCACAGGTTGAATGTGAGAAGAAAAAACTATGGGTTGTTGGAAATGCGTATGATGGTCAGATTTAGGAAACTGTTTTGGGTGCATAGTGCAAGCTACTTGTTTGGAGTCCAGAGACGCAGATAGGCGCAAAGCACGTCATCAACCTGTCGCTTCTGAACATTGAGATAAGTGTGACTATACGTGCAAATCGGCATTTCCAAAAAGATCCCTGTGGATTCATCAGCGAAAGCTTTAAGCAGGGCGCCTATGCAGGATTGTCATCTCTCATGACCTTCTCCCAAACAGCCGTGTTTGAAACGTTGTTTCGTTGACCATTCTGTGCTCCTGCTTGTCCCATACTGCATTTCTGATAACCACTGATCAAAGTCACATGCTGCTTCTCGACGGCAGATCAGTTGACTGCTTGCAGCTGATTTTGGCGCACAGGTCATTTCCCACCGCTTGCCGCGCTCTCCTGCTTGTTTTGATCCCTGGCCGTCACCATGGTAACAATGATCTCGACGTATGATGGGAGTGCTTGCGAATCATCTTTATTTTTAGTCGCTACAAATTGCGGCTGTTGGTCAAACCAAGATCGATTATGAACCCATCGTCATTGTCACTGAGTCGAGCAGAAAGCTATGAGAGGTAAGCGACGTATTATATGGTGCAGTAGATGGCACGGACATTCTTCGTCATGTTTAGATCAGCAACTGGTGGAGACCGAGTGGAGGGCGAGGAGTACAGTGGGCATCATTACGAATACGCTGATGACGAGGAAGATGAGTCTGCTGAAGATGTACGATCAACAATGTATCGATTCGGAGTCTATTTCCTCCATTCTCTGTTCAGGTTCATCAACTGGCCGCCGTCGGCGATTACACTGCGACTACAGCGGGGGACTTGTCTTTCAAGAGGAACGACGTATTCACCGTGGTTGCAACCAGGTCCCTGACAAGAGTTTCACTCACTCATTGTCAATCACTAATCTTCATTTTAATCGCAGGCCAGACGGCTGGTTGGTGGTGGAGAATAAGCGAGGCGAACGAGGATTAGTGCCATCCAATTACATGAAGGTACACTCACTCGCAGACCTCCACTGCTCATGCTGACCACCAATCGGGTTTGCAGGTTCACAGTCGCTATGAAGAAATATCTGCTGCGGATGGTAAGACCTACTGTTTGTTATGGAACTTGATCCAAAGACCCTTGCTTTCAGCGCGCAGACCAACTGCCAAGGTTGAGTAAGTACAGCAGTAGAGGCGTCCATTTGAGATTTGCTTACAAATGCTCCGTTTTAGGTATCTTGGAATTTACAGAGTCATGGTAGGTGTTGTTTCTTTGTTTCTTGCTGACGTTACTGACACGTGGAAATCGCTGCCCTGTTTACAGGCGGACATCTCAGACGATCTCGACGCGGCTGGTCAACTTCCCAAAGGCACGAGGCCATCGTCGCTGTATAAGCTGCAAAGAGACAGTATGTCCGCCCTTTCTCGCCTGTATAGAAACCTACCTGCTAAGTATGTATCATCTTTATCAGATCCTCGTTTATCAATCGAATATCACATTCTACCCAAATTGAGCAAATCTGGCATAGGCTTCCACGACCTGTATTGGAATCCTGAAGCGAATAAGGTGGGTTGTTTTATCCCTGCTTATCTTCTTTCCTCTCAGCGCAGTTTTACTTCCTGCAGCTGCGCAAACGGAAAGTCCGTTTCAACAAGCTATTCGAATTGCTGCGATGCGAGAACTTGCAGTTCGATAGTGGCAAATTGGATGTGATCAGTCCTTTCGTTCGCTTTTGCCTTTTTGACGGAACGAGAATATTGAGCAACGTTCATCATATCAAGGCTCAGTACGATAAGAAGAAACCTGCATTGTGGACATTCCTGGGAAAAGTAAGGCGTAGCTGTTTTTTTATGTGGCCTTTTTACCTATCAATTCCTTCAAGCTTGGTCTCAACCATTCTTGTAATGAATTGCGATCGTTTTTCGTCCGATCAAATTTTGCCACAAACGACGCTCGTCTCTTGGTGGAATTGGGGTTCAGCTACCTGAGCGCAGTGAGTACATCAACTCGTGTCCTGACTGACACCTTTCTCGCAGAACCAGTGGTCACTTTCAGAACAAGGAATATGGTGAACTTACGATTGGATGGACCAAGCTGCCCTTGCTGAACGAGTCCGGACTAGTCCAGCTGCAAGAGAACAAGTGTGGTGATGCCTTGGGGGCTTTCTCTTCCATGAACACATTGTGTCTCTTTGCTGCAGGCAACTGAGAATCCAGCTGACACCAGGCACGCCATTCGATCACGCTGCTTTTGACGCTGCCGTGGTCGAAGAGGTGTCTTTGGTTAAGAACTTGGTGGGCGTGAATAAGGTGCCCTGTATCGTCTTTCGTGTTACATCACCGACGGAAAAACAATTGCAGCTGCTGGAGTAGGGTACATATGCGTTCGCCAGACAGCCACTATATTTGTCTGCATTTCAGCTCGGGTCCCGATACACTCATTTGGAACACGATTTTTCTGGACTACTTATTTTGGTATCGTCGGTATGCGGGCCAAATTATGCTTCACGATAAGATTCAACAGGAGGGCGGCAGTAAGCATTTTGAAGGCTCTATTAGGAGAGTCGTAGCAAGATTACTTTCCAGCATTGGTCTCTGATGCGTTTCTCGCCTCGTTTCCTAAGGTGGCTGCTGATCCCGATATCATGGATGTCATGAACGTAAGGGCAGATGGTGCTCGAGCTCCAAGCTTAACGTCAGTCTTTGCAGGTTCTGTGGTCCGAGCATGCAAAGACCATCAGTACTGCTGATCACGTAAGTAAGCTAATTTCATCCGCGTTGATCTCGTCTACCTATTTGATAGCATTGAGCTTAGAACAACCTTTTAGAGATCCGAAGAGCGAATGTCGTCCATCTTCTCTCAGTTCTTTATCTCGACTGGATTCGCATTGCTGCAAAGCGTGTACACCTCGAGCTGGGCTTACCTAACTAATCCAGCTTTATTGGATGTAAGCTGCTATTCTACTTGTCAGTTTTCCCTTGTTGTACAAATAACATATTTTAGAGAAAGAAGGGCGATTTTCGAGAGTTTGTGAAAGTGTATCGCGAAACCAAAGACTCGGTCACTTGGCTGACAACGAAGCTCGCCGCCCCGTTGAATATGCGCCAAATTTTTGTTGACCTAAGCGATGTGTATGCGGACTGATCTGATCGTTCAATCATGTTGTGTGTGCTGGGGCATGGTTTAATTTAGCCTTTGCTTTGTTTTATTTTCGTGCTGTGGGTGAGTGACCGTTTGAGTGACCACCACGTTTCGCTGTGCAAGGGTTTCCATTTGCATTGTCTGTACCGGCGAAATGAAATGTACTTTCAGATAAATCGAGGACTGTTTTCAGAAAACGGTCAAGTTTTCTCAGCTAACGAAGCACCAAGCTCTATAGGTACGGCACCATAACTGAGCACGTGCTGCTTGGTGCTCTCTTTCAAAGATAATGTACAATAGGTACTGGGAGTGAATCTATAATAATGGCAGTGGTGCCAAGATTTTCCAGTGGCACACAATACAGTCATTGTAAGAGGTCGCTAAGGCGGGATAAACAAACTATAGTGACCTACCTTTGGAAGATCAGGGAAAGCAACAGTCGCATGGTAGCCTCTATCATATAATGAGGTTAAAAATTAAAGTTGGTCGCGCCAGCAGCATTCCTGTCGTTCACGTTGCTGTGCAACTGATGCTTATGAGGAATTCGATTTTACTGTAGTGCTCTGAGCAGTTGTGTGACCCGTTGATGCCCGCTCTCGTCAGTCATTGGAAGTCGACAGTTCATGCCGAAAGGTTAGCGACATCGAAGTGAAGCCTGATTGTGGGAAATGATGACCCAAACCAAACTGTGTACACTGCTGTTTCTGTTCGCCGTGTGCGTGACCGTAGTTAATTCCCAAGTTCAAAGTACGAGCTTGCAGCAAGAAGTATTCCGCTTCGACAGCGCAGCCAATCGAAGTAAGTTTTTTTATTCCCACAGCTTTTTCCGAATTCCGTAAGCACGCATGTTGCGCTTTTAGCCATAGCACGCTGTCCAACAGGGCAAGGTCTGACCTGGGCGAATGTGACATGGAAGAAAGGTGGCATCCGTCCGGGATACTATGTCCCAAGGGGAAGGAAAGCATCGTTCGATGAATGCGTCAGGGAATGCGGGAACCAAGAAGACTGTTATTTCGCCACGTTCACAGCCACCAGCCAATGCTTTTTCCTGACCACAAATTCGCCAGCCCTGTGCCGATATTTGAGAACCGGCCACTACGGGCTGATGGGAGAGCGATGCAGTTTGTTGAGCCCGTGTCTCAGCGCCTACAAACGATGCGCTAACCCGAGATGCGTTCTACTTCAAGTGGCCCGCATCAATTGCGATACCGGTGATACGAGAAGGGCGGTCGAGGAATGTGGACGATAAAAGGAAGATTTGAGTCGCCGACCTATGATCAGAGAGATTTAAGGCGCGATATTGCAAAGTAGTCTTCTGACAAAATTATGAATAGTAATAAAGTCTACAGTATGTGCGTATGTGATACCCCATCAGCTCATTTGGAAATCCGTTAGGGCGATCCTTATGAGGGTCGCCTATCTTTTTTTTAAATCCTCGTTTCTATCTCGGTCATCCGCATTTCACGAATCAATTGTCTCCTCAAGCCCGCAAAGTTGAAGACTCCAGGCTGTTAAGGACCTAGCAACATAATCTACAGTATTGTAGCCAGACGTGGAATCTATAGGACTCACTATGGGCATTGTCAAGAGATGGCGAGCCGAGCAAGTTTCCAGGAGACTAAATACTCTTCGTGATAATATCCATGGAACCAAACTACCGAAAGAAAGACCCTATCCAAACAATGGCAATCTAACTCACCTCAGAGCCCCCACGCCCGCAAAGAACAGACACTTATCATGAACAAGTATGCTTCACAAACCGATGGTTATCAGATGGATGACTGTGATCAAGTTGTCTTCGCAGAAAAGGCTTCACTCGCTTATTCGTCAAGTTATGCAGTGTGTGTCGAGTGATCTTCGGAATCCATGACCACGTTGCCGCGTAATTGCTGCTGCAATGCTGATAATGATAGCCTAAATTGCAGGCACCTTTATTTTGCATCTGCTCATAAAATGCTTCTGCTTCCCGATGCAAAGCCAGTTCGACGCTTTGGTTGAGGTGGTTCTGACTTCAAAACTTGACCATGATCTTTTCCGACAAAATCCTCTTTTCGTTACATTTGTTGTCCTTTAGTTCGATGCTTGTTCAGAGCGATCGTCGAAATGATAGTAGCAGCAATGAGGAAAAAAGCCAAACAGCTTGGACCAGGAAAGTTCGAAGTGGCAAGCTTGAATCCGAAAAGGTCAATGAGAACGATGATGCCAATGAGGTGCCGAACAAAGAGGCGATGGCTGATTTGCAAAGTAACATATTCCGTTATGACGAAAAGACTAAACTGAGATGATGCTGTTTCTAAGGCAAGCACTGTTTATCTCGGGTGTTTCTAGCTGTCCTAAGATGCCCAGCAGGTCAGGCTGTGGCTTGGAACAATGTAACGTGGACAACAGGTGGAATTCGGAAATCATACTACGTTGCGAAAGGCCAGAGAGGATCAATCGACGAGTGTGCCCAGAAATGCGCTGACCAAGAAGACTGCTATTTCGCCACGCTCACGGCCACTCAGCAGTGTTACTTGTTGACGACGACTTCATCGGCTGCCTGCAAGTATTTAAGGAGTGGGCACTTCGGTCAAATCATTGAGAAATGCACCAAAGCGAAACCGTGTGCGAGCGTGTACAAGCAATGCAATAGTCCAAAATGTGGTTTGGTCGACATTCTTCAAGCCAGCTGTCTGACCAGTGATTGGAAGAAGGTATTGGAGACATGCAGGGCTTAGGAATAAGCCAAATAATGCGGCGGTTTAGGCATGTGCAGCATTGTTTAGGCCGTTGTTTTGTGTCATAAAGTATCCTCGCCTCTTACATATTTAAGTAAGATCACTATACATTTGTTCATGCCTTGAATTGAACTTGTGATACCTATCGATGGAGTTTGCCGGGTTTTGGTAAAAGATGTGGAGAGTCAAAGTGAATGCGATGAATGCCATCATATGTATCCGTACCTGGGTCACAGCAAGCCGCAGTAGGAAGTGTAAGGGGAAAAACCTTGGTTGTGCTGAAGGATTTTGAACGAGTACGTATGTTTTCTGAGTATGCTTTCGCCACACGTAATCTGATGAAGCAAACTTGTATAAATGACCTCTAGTCGTGGTGCATTACTGCAAATATCGAACTTGATGCTGTACATTCGAATTTTTTGCTATGACTTTGGAATCGAGGTTTTTAGTACAATAGTACAGTGTACGGAGAACTACAGTAGTCGACAATGACGCATAGGATGCACCATTGCATATACTGTACAGTGAGCCTGCGCAAATCAACAGGATCAAGATAATGTATATATATCGTACACTCAACGAAACTTTAACGCACGAGCCCATACTTAACCAAGAGTGCATCGAGAATAGAGACAGTCTCGTTATCCAACGCACCTCCTATATTTGACTGCCTAAAGTGCATTTGAAAGGATACCAACGCGTTTTCAGTGTCAGCATCAATTACCCCACTAGATTGTACATAGGTGTACCCGTACCGTTGTAATTTCTTTTGCACTTGCACCACCTCAGTGCTCTTACTGCATGGCTTTTTCAGCGTTGTTTTGTCCACCCAGGCACCGACTCCATTGGATGACAACTCGGCCCATGGAAACAGAGGACCAGGATCGTCTTTTCGACCTGGTGCCAAATCGGAATGAGCGATTACGTTTTCAGGTTTCATACCGTATCGCTGGACAATATCAGCTGACAATTCTATCACGGCCTCGATCTGTTTCGCTTTGAACGGATACCATTCCAAAGATGATCCATTGACCTTGATTCCTTCTGGCTGGCTTGGTTCAACCTTGTAGCCGTAGTTCACAATTTCCACACCAACCGAGAAGGTGTTGACGTCTGTGACGTTTCCCCATCTCCCTGACCCTGCGTGCCACGCTCGGTACTTTTCGTCGACGTGTTGATAGATAGTTCCATTCTCGGCCACTGTGTAATGAGCACTGACAGTACCGTTTGTTTGAAAAATATCAAATGTGCCTTCCAAATCGGACACTGTGTAATGTAAAACTAGAATCGTCGGTGTCGTCACAATCTTGCCCGTTGCCTTGTTTAGCCTGTCATTGTAGTTGAAGGAGGGCACCCAAATCACATCCACAGTGGCCAGGGTGCTCAAAGGCAAAGAAACCAAAAATATGGATAAACCCAAATGTCGCATTTTCCAACTTGCAGTCACAGAAAGGTTTGGTGAGAAATCTGTCAAGCGGCACAACCATATATGTACACCGCGAGGTGCGAATAGAACGGGTCGTTTGAACAAACATTAGCATTTATTACGGCATGACGCAAAACTAGGCTTTGCGCATTCAGGGTGGATATGAAACGAGACTGGTTTGGACAACTGTTAGTTGAACATGCTGCTTATCAATTTGCATCTGGCTTTTCTTCCCCAATATAGGATCAAGATTAGGCAGAAAGATAGGGGGCGATAACTAATATTCGGCGAATGCTCCAGGGTTCTACGTCGACACTTGACTTCGGTATTTATGCAGTATGTAAAGTATCCATATGCAGTACATACATAACGCCTTTTTATCTTATCAAAGGGATGACGGGCCCATAAATGGTAACTGGAGCGTGGTTCACCCATTGTATACAAATCGAGTTAGCGGTGCCACACTGATCGTAGCGTCTGGTCCCGCTACCTTAGACTGGGGTGCACTTATTTAACACTTGACAGTTGGCGGGCAATGCTCAAGAAGACAGCAAAGTTGAAATGACAAGGTGCTTTACCACCATCTCCTACGAGTACGAGAACATCTGATTATATTTTCAATTATCACTGCGAAGTGCATCCACATAAAGTTTTACTGAAGTTTATGCAAACATCATACAAATCGTTAACAGCAATAAACAGATAAGCCCTCTGTCTCCTCACGTCAGTTAACCGCCAGCCGTCACACTGTTCTGGTCTTGCCAGCTATAAAATGCCACTCAAATCAGTATTCATCACTGGAACTAAAAGCGGAATCGGCTTAGAACTGGTTCGGCAATTTGCAAGTTCTGACACTGCTCCAACACACATTTTCGCCAGTGCCCGAAATCCAAAACAAGCCAGAGGATTGAGTGCTTTGGCAGAAGCACATCAGAATGTGCATTTAGTCGATTTAGGTAAGCTGGCTTACTATTTTCATTCCAGTTGTCAAAATGTCCGTGGGAAATATTTCATACTTTTAGACGTCGCTGATGATCAGCAGATCGAGGGTGCCATGGCCTACGTGTCATCATTTTTCGGCGAGGAGGGACTGAATCTTTTGATCAATAATGCTGGGGCCTTGATTCCGGAAGGTAGCAGATTTCCTCAGCTTAAGCGTGATGTGATCAACCGCCAGTTGGATGTCAATGCATCATCGCCCCTAATGCTGGCTCAAGTATGCTCACGCGGTCCGCCATGCTCCGGTATAAGCGAATGTGCATTCCAGGCGTTCTTCGCACTCCTCAAAAAAGCAGCCGATAAACAAAAATCAGCACCCATGTCCATTTCGAGAGCGGCAGTTATCAACATCACAAGCGGGGCAGGCAGTCTGCACAATAAGTTAGTGTACAGTGCTAGCCTGATTGGAAGCTATGGATATCGTTCCAGCAAGGTACCTGTACTGGGTCCCATCGAAGACTATTGTTCCTTGAGTAATTGTATTTTAAGGCCGTTTTGAATCTGCTGACGAAAAATCTGAGCTTTGATTTTAAGAGCATGGAATTCTGATCGCTGGCTTCTGCCCAGGATATGTGGACACGGGCATGTCGGAGAAGCTTGAGGAATATCTTCGAGGTCAACCAATTCCACGCGCTTTGATCATCACAAAGAAGCAGTCGCCTGAGGAGTCAGTCGCGATAATCATGGCAACCTTGAACAGACTAAAAGATGAGCACAATGGAGGCTATTTTAGACAAAACGGAGAAAAGATTGAAGATTTCGATTTCGCTAGCGCCAGTGAAGACAGTTCTTATGATCAGTAAGAAACTTTTTTGGGAGAGAAGAAGCAAGTGTCTATAGCGGCAGTTGGATGCAGCATTGAGTAACTGTGAAGCAATCTACCAGCAAATGCAGAAGCTCGTGTGAGCTCTATTCTTTGGATCCTATTTTTATGCCATAGTTCTCAATAATTACTTCGCTACCCCTGGTCCAGCTAAATTTGATAAAGCCCCTGTCACTGTTATGCTTATTTGTCTTTTTATTTGAGCGAGACCGATGTCACATTTTCACAGTGCCTCACAGTTTAGTCAGGACCCACTTGTTTAAGAGTGCATCGTAAATCTCCCACGCCTGCGTGAAACATGATCTGAGAAATCTCTAAATTGCAGCAGGTGTTTGTGATAATAGGGTTTTCCTTTTACGGCGAGTCTATGTAGGTACAATGCAAGTTGTGATCATCGGGTTCATAGGTATATACTTTTATAGGGTATTCTGGCTACATAGTCCCCTCCCACGGGCCTCATTATGCATTCTTTCCCGTTCAGCCACAAGACACGTGTACAATTGGAGGTGGTGCCCACGTTATCAATAAAAAAATTCCCGACGCCTTCCATAATTTCGTTTGAAGGCCCACTGCGGGGGCTTTGTGTTCATATGATCTTCCACGATTTTGAACATGGAGTTCCATACTCTTGAAGGTTTTATCAACCCACTTTCATCCATGTATCCTTGTAAGAGCCCAAGTAGGCAGGTGCTAATGCGGTTGCATGTAAAACCTGTCTGGATTGAGGAGCCATGGAGGTTGTGGCAGTCCGGAGGGGGCTCAAGTGGAGCCAGCATATGGACAGAAGAATGTGCTGGCTCAAGCTAGACACAGTCTTGATCCTTTGGTACAACACGTACGTAATTATACATATTAAAAACATTGGTTTGAAAACGCGTGATATGCTGTTTTACATATAAATTTTGATTTTCTTGTGTAGTCCACGTCCTCTCGAAACAAGTTCACTACCGCATCGACCGAAACACGTCAAAACGATGCTCTTGATCGATTCATTATACCTGAAAGGCAGGGACAGGAATTCCTTGTTGTCGTCTTGGCGGACTAGGCAACTCACCATGCGTATATCATTGGGTTCCAGAGCAGTGAGAACATGGCCACAAGGTGACACGTCGCGTACGTGATGTTGAATGAGCGCTGATCGAACAGCTGGCCGTACAAACCGAAATCTCTCATGACATTCATTGCATTCAACGGAAGCCAGAGAAGGACAAAAGCGGCCACCATCACAGCCATCATTCGATTGGTGCGTCGTCGACGACAGCCCAATCGTCTCTCCACATCCGGTAACAGCAGATGGGTCGCTTTCCTGGCTTGTTGCTGCTTCTCGAGCTTGTTCGAGATAAGCACGTAGCATACGGATGTGACGGTCGCCGGTAAGCACAGCTGCAGAATGGCCACGAACAGACCGTAAGTTCGGCGAGACAGACCCGCGGCTGTGTCCATCTGAAATAGAGGGAAATACTGCACATGCACTGGTTATCCAAGTCCTCACTATCCGATGTCCGCGCCTTCACAGCCTATACATTCCTCGTCATGTTATGTTCAGCTTGTATCGTAGGACAGCTATGGGGGGGGGGTGGTGGCATGAATGACTGATTGTGAGCTGTGGCGAGCTATACTCCTTCTTACACACACACACGTAAGCCAGCTTTCAATTACTGATGGACTCCTAAGCCCTGACATAGAGGAAGTGCGTGCACATCTATCTCTGCGTCATACTGTGATCTGTCAATGGCTTTACGTAACTTCCGGCTCATTATTCTGCTTATTCTTGTATGAGGCATCAATTAAAGGAGTGTCCGTTCTGTCTCAAACGCTCGTCCCACGTTTCCTGGCAGCAGAACGTGGATACAGTAAACAAACACCCTGGGACACCGACAGACATAAAGGCTTATTTTGTTCTGCTGGAGCGTCATCTCTAACAAAATAAAGATGACACTAGTGAGATTAAAGAAAATAGGATGCCCATACCCTAATGGGAAAGACGAGGAGGCGAGGATGCTTTATGCTCCAAGACCTGTCATGAGGATCCTCAATGCATGGGAAAAACAGGGGTCTCCGCGGGCCTGACCAGAAGTCGATATTGCCTACGATCAATGCATTCCTTTTTCTTTGGCGGACACTGCTTGATTCACCGTTGAAAAGAAAATACCAAGAAGAAAACGGCCTGAGAAAAATAAAATCTAAATGCGATCGGCACGGAACCAGTTTTGTGCCAATTATTCATTTTTTGTACTGATTTAAAATTCGAAACAGAAAAATCCGTATTCCGAATTGGACTAGTGATAAATTACCAAAGATAAACTTGCATGAAGCTGTTGTTGAGAGATGGTCGGCCCGTATGGTGTTACTGCGGGAATGCAAAGGGCATCCATGAATTACTTTTGACTGTCAAAGTCTCGAGGACAGGCAGGATACTGTTATTAGAACTTGACCAGGTGATGCTTGTCTCACGTAACTGCCTATTTTAAAATACAGAAGTAGAGATTGTGCTCGTGTTTTACGCACTTTAGTGATGTAAGAAGCTGATTAGCGAAATGTAACTATTTGCCCATTAGCTGTGGTAGAATACTAACTCAAATTTCGAACTTATCTACTAAAAAGGGTAAGATAGAAAAATGCAACAACATGAAAATCAATTGAGATGAACCAGCTGACGTGACAGAGAAAACAGAGATCCTTGTCATCCCAGGTCGAATTTGTCTGATGTGCGTTGCTCGTGGTGTCGAAAGTTGACTCGCACGGATCATTGCGAGAAGAAATACATGGTGCTCATTTTCTAGATAGCACCCTAATCTCTTATACTATGCCCTTCTTATAATCGCCCTTGACAGTAGGCCTGTGATAAACATAGATGAAGATAAGGCCGTGCTTAGGTTAGACATCTCTGAACAACAGAGATAATACGGAGAAATACGGATAATATGGACATAACGACGCCCTTCCCCCGTGGTCAATATAGGTATCTTATTGTCAGTCCCACGCGTGTTTGGTTATACTTAGACTTCATAGGATTTATAATGAAATTTCGTGATACTCTTCTAAGAGTTCCAGTTCTCCCTAAGAATCCCAAGTCCGCTTTCGATCTCCGCCAACGCAGTCACGAATGCCCTCGCAGGGGGAAGTGTTCTTAGGCTGTCACTTACATGAGCTAGAGAATCTGTGGGCCATGTTTCGACACAAAATTTTCCACACATGGGTGGCAGCTCGACCACATCCATATAGATGGCCATTGGAGAAGCAATAACTGCTGCCACCAAAGCTGTGCACACGACGGCGAATCTAGCTCGATTGTACGTGACGTAGGTCCGACGAGGAAATGCGATTAATAAGTACCTATCAAAGGAGAAATTAGGGTTGAAGGGATGCTATGAGCGATTTCGACTCGCATGCGCACTCACCTGTCGATGGCCAAGTTAGTCAGAGTGAAACTGGATTGGAAAATACTAAAAGCTTGGAAAAAAGGGATGCAG
Organism: Mesodorylaimus sp. YZB2_4; assembly: GCA_030248295.1. Taxonomy (NCBI): domain Eukaryota; kingdom Metazoa; phylum Nematoda; class Enoplea; order Dorylaimida; family Dorylaimidae; genus Mesodorylaimus; species Mesodorylaimus sp. YZB2_4. The sequence continues at coordinate 878,446 of JASANH010000626.1, forward strand.
TAACAGGTGAACGATGGGAATATCCATTCTCGAGTAAACGCTGTCACCGCCGTGGCTGGTAGCGAGGTCAGGGCTACCAGTAAGTCAGCACTGGCTAAACTGGCCACGAATACACTTCGAACGGGAAAGGTTGAGTTCTGTTTTCTCGACCCGGCTTGGCAAGTGGCCATGTAAGCCAGTACCAAAAGGACCAGCAAGTTGCCTCCGACTCCGAATACCCAGATCAGACCATAGACTGTGCCAAATGCAGCTTGGACCGATCGGCTGTTTAGAGCAGATGGCTCGTAATACGCATCCAAGGACAGGCATTCGTTGAAATATGGATCGTAGTCGTCCATGTCATTCCAAATATTGGCAAAATTATCCATTGGACCGATTGTCTCAAGACTGTCCCCACCTCCACTTTGATGCGCCATTGAGTCTACCATGTCGACTAGTCAGGCTCACGGTCAACTGCGGCCGTCCCTTGGGCGTTCCCTTGACTAGCACTGAAACATGCGGAGGCTGAGAACGGCGGGTGGCCAGGGTTTCAATGAGGCAATGATACGCTTATCCAAGCATCAGCTACGTCTAACATTACCCCACGTACTAGCAAGGCGACAGACGGACAGAAACGTACCGTCCGCCCTAGCTACTGGCCAAACATCGTTCCTTCAAGGAAGGAGTACAGCACCTGTTTCTTCTAAAAAGTTCCACCAGGAGTACACTCCCATGCCCCTGTCAAGGTAAGATAGCTAGGACGCGACAGGTAACGAATATGCCCAAGACAAACAAAGCATGAAGAGTCAACGATTTTGAAAAAATTACTCAGGCTTTATAAAAATTGTCTTGCTAATGGATTCGATTTTGAGGTTCGCCGACAAAACGTACCTTGGCAAATGGCATACAGCATATGCTAATAGCGTGCACTTTTCGTAACACGAGAAATCGAGATTTACGGACGGATCATTTCGACCTTAGAGGACAAGAAGGGTTTCTTAACTAAAAATAAAACCAAGGTGACTGATTAGAGCACTCCGCGTCGAGAACAAGCGTGCTAGGCCTTACATAAGATAACAAGTGTCATTCATGATCCGGCCAGGAACAGCACAAATGACTTGGAAAACCTCATATGGTGAAACAAAAAAGGCCATTACGCATGTGATTTACAACGCCTGTAATAAGAAATTGTCAGAACACGCCTGCGGGTATCCATCCTCGCCGCGACCCATTAGCTACAAGCTGGAAGGATAATTTTTACTCACCCCGGCCAAGACCACCCGCGGTCTTTTCCATCAGCTTTCTCTTTCCCACCTACAAGCCATTCACACACCCGCGCCGCTGACCAAGTTGCCTACATGGTTGCGTCTCTTCACGATCAACAGATGCCTTTTATGGGACAGATAGCGCCATTAGCAACGCCCGTCAAAGAATACCGTAGTATACCTTACACAGAAATAAATTGCTCTTGTAGCTGACTGGTATGGGACAAAGAAGTTTTTGTGATAGCTTTCGAGGACCACTTATGTTCAGAAAAAGCACATCACATCTTCCATTATCCAATCAATAGATAGATTTCCTGCTCGAAAATATTTTTTTATCGCTTCTAATAAGGAGAATTCAGCAATTTGATCATTAATACCTTTTCAAGCCTTCCAAAACGACTTTATTAGCGATCACAAAAAGGTAGCCACTGTAACGCCATAGGTTACAGACCTAATGGCGTCTGCAATCAGAAGATCAGGCTCGACTCGGGCGAGGCCACATAGCGTCTGCAATTTGTTGGGAATGTGTTATCTTCCTCCTCAACTGAGCTGGTTCTGGCTGATAAGCCGAACGAAGCGCATCGATCGTAGGTGAACGTGCGAAGAGGACGATTGACGAAATGCTCTACGAAACGGCGCAATGGAAACAAATGCATAGTTGGGCCATCGAACTGGGAAGTAAAGTCCTCCAACACATGGTGCAAACCATCGGGTGTGGGCAAGGGGTCGTCACTGGGATTCGTGATGCGAAGGCTTTTCATTTGTTCTTCTGAAAACCAGGTTATTAAAAAAGGATGTTGACGCGGAATGAAAACTGAGTGCCTAGGGGCTCGTGTGATGTGCGATGAGGGAGAAACATGGATATGTCGCCGTGCTATCAGCATTCATCACTCATCCGTCAACAGCCCGAGGTTGACAGACGGCCAATCGTGTGTCTCACCGGAGGGTAGTCTGCTATCATAATAATAAATAACCGGATGCAGGAAATTGGAAAAATGAGCGTTTGGTACACTGCCTTGGGCTCGATCTTCGCTGAAATGATCGACACCTGGTTTTGAAAAGTTCCTTCCGTATTCCATCACCAAAACGAGAGCGCTGTGTTTTGATGGGACAAATTGGCGTCCAGTGTAGTCGTATAGGTAGGGTAATAAGGAAATGGGGAACTCTTCGATGTAGGTGAACCGATTGGTTTCCCTGCGAAATAAAGCCCTTGCGAAGACGAGTTTTGGTAATTTTCGAATTTATTACCAACTTACCGATCGTAAATTGCCAGATCACCGAGATGAGAGAACATTTGATAGATTCCCGAGGCCTCGTTAGCCCGTTTCAATAGCATCGATGGCAAGTGTTCAATGGGCGCCGACACTGCTGGCCACCTCACATTGAAGTTCTGCCACTCCAAGTATCTAGCCAGTGCACGAACTGAAAGAAGGGTGGCAAGTGTGCAAGCATGCATGCATACCATGTGCACGTGCATCGCTTACCATGTGCATCTGACACTCAAGAAGGAAGCAAGCCCCGACATTGAAGCACTGGATGTCTATAGCTTACTAACCTGTGTACCTGAACCCATGGATAAACCCGCCAGCACTTTTCCTGAAGTCCAGGGAATGACTGATTGTGCCTATGAAGAACAAGCCGGGATACTTGGTCGATTGGTAATCGAATCCAATGTCTGGGAACTTGTTCTTCGGCACTTTTGGCAACGTCGAAGAACCAATTTTCATTGACCTGCAAGACACAAGATGCTAATGCGGTGAATACTGTAGATGGGACCGGAATACGGTCTACTTGTGGAATATAGTATCGCTCCACTCGAATCCCATGCACAGAATGACCCGATGGTAGCCATCGCGTACTGGATTCTTGTCGACCAAGTGATCAGTAGACGAGCCGGAGGCGATCAGCTGTATCTTGCCGTCAGGACGTTTGGTAAATTTGATTTCATTGATGTCAATCTCCAGAATTCCATCCAAACTCTTGAGCATGTAGTTGTCCAAGAGCTCGTTGTTCAGGCCCCTGCGGTTAGATTATTATTGGTCCTGGGATTAATTATGTCATGTCTCATTCCTATCGTTATAAGGAATGTGAAATTAAATCGAACGAGTAACATTCTTTTGGGGCGTTGGTGGTGCTCCAACTCCTACAGGGGGATGGTGACCCTCATCTAATTGTGTTGTCCTTGACTTTGTCTTCGCTATCCTTTTAGGTTTAGGTAAAAGGGTGCAGTACACATACTCATCTGCGTGCGACTGGGTTGAATTCCAAGGACAACAGTTTTAAGTGGCCCTGGGCAATCTGGGCCAAAGCCCTTGAATGTTGGAGTGTCAGCAGTACTAAACGTAAGTACGTGCTGTGCACGCACTTACGCGCAAAGCAACATCGTCACTAAAATAAGTGATGTTGAATTCACGACCTGATTACTTTCTCTCAAACTATTTAGTCATTGTTAGTCATTGTTTCATTCCCTTCGCCATCGGAAACATCATCGCGCATACTGTCGCAGCGCATGGGTACCACACTGCCTAGGGAAACTATTTGAGGGAGACTGAATGGAAAGACTGAACATGGGGAACCAACTGAGTGTTTACGGTGCCCCCTGGTTTAATGTGTAACCTCTCTTGAGTGCTGGCCATGGCGACAGGGAGAGAATAATTGACCTTTCAGCCGTAGCTGCAATGGTGAAACTCGGCTTGCTCCGGCTGCAGTTTTGGTCCTGCTGACTGGTCGGACGCATTCTCTCGCATACCCGCCGAACGAGTTTGCAAATGTCTTAAGGTTAGCTCAAACATGCCTCATACATGTCAGAGGCAAGTTGAAAGGTACTCTAAAATGAGTAGTTTCACCAAAAATCCCTCGTATCCTGCGGAAATTTTTCTGCTGCAGATAATTTGAGAGCGCACTTTCTTTACACGACCTTACGTAGGTGCGTTGACAGCCCGAAGCCACACGAGCATAGACCTACCTGATGTCTCCCACGTAATGCGTCTCCCAGCTGAGACGGATGCGCCGCCGCCCAGCAATGTGCACAACGTTCGCCCGACCATATATGGCCATGGCAGTCTCGAATGCGCTGTTGCCCATGCCGAATATCAAGACAGACTGCCCCTCGAAGTCTGCAGGGTCGATGCTGATCGTGTCGTAGGTCTCGAGGTGCTCTATACCCGGGATGTTGGCAGGTACTTTCGACTGAGCCCACCCAACACCCACAAAGATGTTCCTGAAATGCAATGACTCCCATCGCCAGAGCTAAAGCAGTTTCAGTTTTTGGTGGCCTTACTTGCAGCAGTACAGGTTCTTATGCTGATCTCTCATGGTGTATCGACAGTCCCCTTCCCTTTCGCGGGCACTGTGGTACTGCACGTCTTGGATCTTCGTATTGAACTGTACTTTGAGACCCAACTTTTGTTGGTAGTCACGTAAGTAATCGAGCAGGACGTCAGCTGGAGGGAAATAGTCCTGGAAAGAAAAGGTATATAGCCATGCCCGGGTGATTTAGGCTTAACTATTGTAACCAAGCCTGGCAGGCGTAGGAGAGAGTGTGGCCGACCTAAGTCAGCGGGACAAAAACTCCGACTGGAGCAAGGTAAGTCTTCCGACTGTACCTGCGGCTGAAACATCAAGAGATTGACGTTTCCCATCCAAGGGTAATCGATTACTCTCTCCCACTCGCCGTGGCCTGGTGGGAGCAGGGGTTACGCTGTTCAATTAACTTTGTAATAGTTGCCAACCAACAAACTTTCGTCGTCTGACATCAACGAATTCCAATCATGGCGCAAGTTGAACTCCTTGTTAGTACGACCCGTATTTCGCTTGTTGATGCTAATGAGCTTGCGATGTCGAGGATAACGGGCGAAGAAATGCCCTGTAACCAGAATCACGCATGGCACACTTTGACATGGTCTACTGTGCCCGGACGTACCTGACTGATTGGACTGCTCGAAGACAATGTAGTCGCGTCCAGAGCGATCCAGATAGTACCCCATTTGCAGTCCAGCTGGACCTGCTCCAATGACGCAATAGTACTTGGACAGTTTCGGCTTCGAGTCGTCCTTGAGTTCACTGCATGCGCACGCGCAGGACAGGATGGTCAGCAGGCCGAAGTGAATCAGAATGTTCATTGTTCTAGCCCTGACTCAAACGCAAACAAAACAGCCTTTGTTCAGCCAGATCGCCAGACTATACTGTAAACCAGTTTTGAAACGAACGGGCCAGACGAAACGAAACGGGACGCCATAGACCCTTGTTGGCTGTTTAATTAATCACTTGTAAAGCGGTTTGGTAAGTTCTTATGCTGGTGGTGGCAGGCCTTGAATGAACAAAGTGCAGTCGGACTTGCGTCCTTGACGAATGGGAATCTCTCTTGCGGATGAGAATGACAGACGATAGGACGGACGAGCATGCCTAGTTAAGTCTAAAAACTGCATTATGACTAACGTTTGTGATCTACTCAGCGACCATTGCACCAAGAGAAAAGGCGGACTTTACACTACAGAGCACCCTAGAAGCAAGAGACTCATATCATAATTCCCGCGTTTCACGCAGCTTAAGAATTCCTTATGACAAAACGCAGGCTTGTCTGCTAGAAGCGCTCATTTCTGCAAGCCGATGTGAAAAAGCAAGTTCCTCAAAACGTGCAGCTGGTTGGAGTCGTTGTAGCCGGCCTGTTTTTCGTTTCCCTGCCGACCACTGAAGTATAGTTTTTCAATTCGTCTGATGTAGTGTGTGGCTGTTGGAGGGGAAGGCGTGAATAATTTTTCGATGTGTTGGCTCGAGTGAGTTGTTCTCTGGCATCCCCCAGTTTACGCGCGCTGAATCATTCTTCCTCCGCCGTTCGAGGTCGAATGAAAAGTTGCATATGTGCAAATTTTGAAGTTTACTCATTTATGGCCGTGGTGATGTTTTCTCCGCCAGTGCGTAAAGGTCGAATGGTCTAGTTTTGGGGAGCGAAAGGAAGGAGACTGTTTTATCTTCTCAAGTCCGTACAGTATTTGGGATGGAACACGTCGTATATGCTGATGAATGTCTGAAGTAGTACCTAAGCTGCCAAGTAATGAATGAAGATAAGCTTTCCGCAGGTACAATACGTGACTTTTGTTTGCGTAGGGGAATCGTGAACGTGCCAATTCTCTAATCGCTTTCAATATTGGAAATGCCATCGTCTTCCATCAAATCTTCCCCGTCGCCGCCGTCGGCTAGATGTTATGGAACTGCGGGTAGCAATACCGTAAATGGACATGGAATTTCGCTGAGAGATTTACTACTTGAGACTGAACTGGAGCAGTACGAAGAGCCTCTGCGTGCTCAGCTTAAGGTACGTAGGCCTGCTCTAGTAATTAAACCTATAAATAGTTTTTGTTAATGGGACTGATCCGACTTCGATTTCGCTTTAGATTTTGCGGATCGAACATTTAAAGGACGTTCGTGACTCGGATTTAACAGAAATCGGAATGTCAAAACCAGAGCAAAGACGTTTAATGAAGGCATTTCAGAAGTACTTTCCGTCTTCCTTGGCCAGAAAGTTCAAACAGGTGAAAGTTTATTCCTGCCCGTGGAGCTTCATGTGTGGATTTATTCACAAACTGATAGGCCCACTATCGTTTTTATGATCAGAGGAAAAGTCCTCACGAATATTCACCCATCAAGATGAGTCATGCCGCGTGTAGAAGCCGATTCAATTTATCGCAGGCACGTGTCTCGTTCACCAAAAAGCCCAACGCGTGATATGGATTTCTGATATAATTAGTCACGGGGACGCTATAAGCTAACTCGTGGGCTATATTGCCTCGTTTCTTCTGCCTGGACAAAACTTCCTCGCTCAGTTGGTATGGTTTATTTTACGGTTTCGAGGGAAGTGTCCATCGTCAATTTTGTTTGTACTTTCTGCAGGCCACCGATCCCGGGGCTCGTGTAAATAGTTGATGTTTTTATCGTTTTGCACGGAGTGGGCTGTGCAAGTTAAGCTGAGCTTTCTCCATCCTCGTTTTTCGACTTTGTTATACCTCATACCTTCGATATACAATCCCTGAAATCGTACTTTGAAAACGTATCATTTTGCTAGCGACTTTATATATAAACACAGTCAATGCGAAACTTTTTTGCTTTTCGGATGATTGTACTAACTGACCGGTATTCCTATGCTTATAGAAAGTTTTGCAACGAAAACCAACGGCGCCGTCGACTGTTGCGGGCAGTGCAAGTTGGAACAACGCCGGCGCCTCGACGTCTTCTTCATCTTATAGTTTGCGAAGATGTAACAGCAATGAAGAAGCAGCTTCGGCGACAGCTGCTGAGTGCACTAGTTTGAAAGAGGCCTACTCCGCTGACGACAGTCAAACAGGCGACGGAGAACAACATATCATTCCCGCATTCAATATAATTCTCTGTCGTCAATTGGGACAAGGCGAATTCGGAACAGTCTGGCAAGGAGTATGGACAACGACCTCTCATTCAAATCGCCGTTATCATCGCTTAGCTGGACAACAAGTCAAGGTATGCCCTGAAATTGGGTGCTGAAGTTATTGGGCTAAAAGGGCGCAAACGGATTAAAACATAGACACCTGTTGGCGCGGAAAGAAAAACACTAATCTGTTATAAAAACAGTTAAACACTAATCGTAAGTACAGTAGGTGTTATCGATGCTAAATCAGCAGACGCTTTAATCTCGACCTGACTTCGTGGCACCAGTCTGGGTCTGGCGGGCGGAGTAAAGATGCGTAACGCTCAGGTGAAATGAAAAAAATGGCGAGTTATTGCAAATTTTTGACAAAAAGACGCTTCTTGATGTCATTTGAAAGTCAAGCTCAAAATACCAAACGTTGTTTTCATTCAAACCATAGCTTGGCATGTAAGCTTGGGTGAAGCGTAGCAGATGCGCCTCATCCGTCTAGAATAGGTTTTTATGCAATGGAGGAAAAACGGCAGCTGTTTTGTCCAGGATAAGGGAAATAGAAAATCAGGCCATGAACGTGTAACCTGTGCGACAAAAAGTAACGATTTATGACGTGGGAGGGTTTAGTTTTGGGATGAGATTATATACCAGGTTGGGCGGACAGATGGTTAACATTTCAAATGCTTGTCTGTTTGCCAAATGTTGACGATTTTAGAAAAAATTGTATGCTCGCTTTTTCAGATCCAAGTGGCCGTGAAACAGATAATGCCCCAGAAGATGTTATCGAGTTCCATGGATTTTGTTCGCGAAGCTGCCATTATGCATCGAATCCATCATGAGAATATTGTTCGTTTTTTCGGTGTGGTATTGGATACACATACGATTATGCTGGTAAGTCAGGGATTTCCAAACAATATGGAGAAGATGCGGGGTGGGACGGGCTTTTGGAGTGGTTGTCAGGGCATGCTTGACAAAATGATCGATTGCGTTTTGATTCGAGTCATGTCCTGTGCACGTGGGCGGGGACGGGAGGGGCTATCGCTCAATTTTATCAAAGGCAAATGGAGAAATTGTCGAATTGTGCACGTGTTTGCAGGGTGGATGGATTAATTGGTTTGATGCTAGATTATCTTTTCTTACGTTCTGTTTGCTTCTAGGTGACCGAATTAGCGCCTTCTCGTTCACTGGCGGAATGTCTGAAGGAAGAACGAAGTGCCGAACGGTTCTCTGTTGTACAACTTTGCGATTTCGCTCAACAAATCAGCTCTGGTATGGCCTACTTGGAAGCGAATCGTTTTATACATCGAGATCTAGCTGCTCGTAACATCCTCGTCTTTTCGACGCACAAGGTAAGAGTAAGGCGGGCGTTGGTCGGGGGGACGGAAGGTAATTGGCGTTTTTCGCAGGTGAAAATCTCGGACTTTGGTCTCAGTCGCGCACTGGGCACGGGCGAAGAATATTACCGAGGCAATTTTAGTGTGAATTTGCGATTGCCAATCGCCTGGTGCGCTCCTGAATGTATAAATTATCTGAAATTTACTTCAGCCAGCGATATGTGGGCGTACGGAGTAACGTTATGGGAAATGTTTACTTACGGATTTCAACCGTGGGCCGGTTTGAATGGTCAACAAATTTTGGACACTGTAAATGCACCGAAAATGGGTCGATTGGAATGTCCGGATGCTTGTCCGAACGAATATTATAACCTGATGCACAAATGCTGGCAACACGAACCTGAGGCGAGACCGAAGTTCGCAGAGATTTTATCAATTCTACCAACCATAGAACCGGAGCGGGTCATTACGGTTAAGGCGTGCCAAGATGGACAGTTGGATCATCTTCAATACGGATTGGATGCCGTGATTACGGTATTGGATAAAACGTAAGTGCTAGTCGGGCTGCTGGTTTTGGGATAGGCCGGTTCTAGTTTTCTCTGCCAGATCTCATGAACCATGCGAGCATGTCGAATGCCCGTTTGCACAAGTTAGACGAAATGTGGAGTCGGCATGCCTGAACCAGACTTTGTACACACCACTTGCTGATAATGTTTGGGTATTAGGAGGAAATGCTAGCGAAAATAATTCTATTTTGCTCGCCCTTGCCGTGAGTGACGTTAGATCTGCATCGCCTATTGTCTTGGTTATGTTTTGCGCTGGGCGAGCACGATGAATGATAAAACGTCGAGCTAGGCTCCTGTCGTTCAGAATGTTGCGAGTTTTGGTTATGCTTGGTTGGTGGATCACTTGTATTTCAGTTGACCGAACAGGAAATGAGGTAAACTCGGGCGATTTCCCGTCCGCAATGTGTCGTGCCTGAGTTTGGTGTGGCCATTCGAGTTCACTTTCTGGAAACATCGTCTGTGTCCGTGTTTCCTTGTGTGGCACTGGTCTCTACTGTCGTCGCTCGTATATGGGCCGCGTGTGTGTTCATTGTTAGGTCCGGTATTGCGGTCTACCTGTCGTTTTTGTATTTCTTGGTGGACACGGGCGCTTCCTGCTTTCACCCGAAATGGGAGGGTGGGCCAGAGTTTGTCGCTGCCATCCCATTTCCGGTCGATTGAAGCCGAGCGGGCAGCTGTGCAAGGTGCGGCCAAGGAGACTACGCGGATCGGCCGGTCAGGCTTTCACGCGTGTCTACTGTGTAATTACGCGCCTCGATGAGCATTTCCGTTGGAAATGGGTCCGCCGTGTGCGAAAAATTGAGGTGTTCCTACGAAATAGTGGCGCGACCTTGGCCGTATCGATTGGTGTGTGAAGTTTGACGGATGCGAAGTGAATGACGGCGTGTACCTGTCTGCCCTGCGTGTCTGTTGTTTCTGTTGACGAGTCTCACATTTTGCTACTTGTTTGCCCTTGATTGACACGTATACTTGCTTGGGGGTTATTGGGGGGAGGGTGGTCTGAATGATGGCCTGTGGTCAAGTGGGGAGTCGAGTGATGACTAAGGGATCGAATTTCGGGTGAGGATTTATCATGCTGTGCTGAGGATTTGTGCGCGATTAGAATTGAGGGAGAAAAATAATATAAACAAAACGAATGCGGAAAATAATGGGCAGCTCGTTTTTCTCTAGTCGGGGCAGTAGGCAGCCGTCGGGGCTATCTGGTGCGTAGACATGAAGCGAGGAGGGATCGTGGTGTGGATTGTTTGGTTATGTGCATTCACGATCAGCGGGAGCGTGTTTATAAATTGGTCCCCCTTCGTGATCTTCGTCCGCCTTATGGAAGCTTAGGGTGAGCTTGTGGCGGGTGGCCGTTCGTTGGCTTGGATGGGCCTGTTTACATACAGAAGATAGGTAGTGCTTTTAATCCCGTGATACTCTCTCACGTTCCTCGTTTCAATTCGTTCAATCGGCGCCAGTAGCTGGTTTCGCCTCGCCGTGGTCTTCCTAGTCAAGAGGGAAAAAACGGAGCCAGGAACGACCAGGCTGACGTAAGCTATCTCTGCACGGTAATTACATTCCGAGTGCGGCCTTTGGTTCGTTTTGTCCGCTTTGTCTTTTTGGGTAGGAAAGTGGAGGGGGGTTGATTTATACTGAGATTACTGTGCTTCTTTTCCAGGAAATGAGTGTTTTAAAAAGACATGGTTCTTTTTGTAAGTGGCTTGAACATTTTTGCCAAATGGCTTGCTCGTGAATGGGAAATGCTATTTTGTCAGGCTTTTCTAATGGGCCACGAAAACGCGAAGACACGTTCTTGGTCCTAATGGCAACTCTGTTTTGTCTGGCTTGAATCAAGTTTCCCGAACTGTGTTTTGCTAGCTCGTTTGTGGTTTGGGGCGGATGCCCTCGGGGGAAGCGGGCAGCTAATAGGTTAGAGTTCCACGAGCTCGATTGACGCGACGCGAACGAGATAATGAACTACAGTAGAGTGACCCGTGGTGGCAATGCGCGCTTTGCTGCGTCACGAGGGACCCTCTGGCGGCCTGGGAGGAGTAAGCGGTAGCAAACATGTTCCTCTATAGCAATTATCTGTTACAAACTGGTGTGTGGAGACTGGCCTTGGGTGAGCGAGTGCGTTGTGCAGGCTCGGTCGAAGTCTCATCATGGCACGTTCTCTTGTTTCAGGCCGGCCGTGTATCCGGACGGACATTACTGGAAAGGAGCTTTGAAGAACGGTCGTACGGGTCTGTTTCTGCCTACGAACACTGTGGCCTACTTGGAATCTCTTCGACCCGGTATGCCAGCCACGAATATAGTACCCAGTGTTGGACATAAGAACGGTGTCCACCATCCCAAGTCGGCCGGAGGATTCATACGTACGGCTATCGACAGTATCGGAGGACTGACGCGACGATCGGCTGGCAAGGCGGGAATCAACGGCAGTTTTTCCAAAGAGAAGTAAGCGAAGAGTGGACTGTGATGAGAGGGTGAACACACTGTCTATGGCACCTGTCGTATGAAGCAGATGTGTGTGCGGTCGGCCGAGCTCCCAGCTGTAATGATGAACACCTGGCTCTGAGGCTTGTGCCATATCGTGATTGTGTTTTTCAGGAACGGTGGCGCACGCCCGTTGATTAGCCTGCCCCAAAATGATTTGCGTCATACTGGTCATTTGGGATTGGACGGTATGTGCTTCGGAGACGTTCCGACGCAAGTGAACGGACTGACAGTTATGAAGAACAATCCGTCCAAGCGTGCCGTAGCACCATGTAAGTATTGTGCCAGGATGAAACGGTGAGTGATGTGATCGCTCATGACAATGCCTTGTTCGCAGGTATACAAGGACCGATTATATCAAACCCGGCGACACAAAAGCAGCAGCATCGTTTGGACTCGTACTCGTCGGAAACGGCGTGCTTGTTGTCGCCAGACGAGGAGGATGCCATCGAAGAGAACAGTCTGATGCGGCACTGCAGAAAAGGCGGGGTGTCGAGCGCGGGCGCCGATCTCGACGAGGTAAAACCGATATCGATCGTGTGTGGAGACGGCGGTGGATGGCTGTTGGATGAAGTATTGGAAGCCTTGGATCAAGATCGTTCAGCTGCTGGCGGGTGCACGAATATCGCCGCCCGGTTTAGTACCGAGGACGGAACGGACTTGCTGTCGTCAGTCACAGAACCGCCATCGTCCAGTCCAACTTCGATTCCCGAAGAAGATGAATTCGAAGACGATGAAATGGGAAATGATCGGAAACGGCTGTGGCTGGCGGCATCGATGGATAGGAAACTCGTTGATGGGTGTGGGAAAATAGCAAAGGAGAAAACAGTCAAGCCGCTTTCGTTGGCGGACTCGAAAATGCTTAACGAGATCGATAAATTGGCGGATAAACTCTCGACAAAGGCATGGGACAAAGAACGAGATCGGCTGCAGGAGGAGCGCAGGAGATTCGGATTAGCTGATGACTGGTGTGAAAATAGTGACAAGAGATTGGATAGATCGCCGTCGCCATCTTCGGATAGTAAGAAGAAACATCTGATTCGAAAATTTCGTCGTGGTTCTCCCACAAACGAGTCGCCGAGGCCGACGTTCACTGATTCGCTGGCTATGAAGTGCGATGGGGGCGAGTTGAGGGTCAGTCCTGAAGCGGAGAATGCTTATAAGACTCTGATCGAGGGCAAGGGCAATGCACCGACGCCCGTCTTGCTACCGCGCGAAGAAAGGGAAGACCCTCAGCGGCCGTCGGTGGAAGAGGACCATGACTGTGCCATGGAGGACGAAACAAACCCATTGCGCATGCTGAGGAACGAAGGGGCCAACGTGGTCCGAAGGTTCAACAGGCAAGGAAGTGGAAGGCGCCAGCATCTGGTCGAGAAGCCGACGCCCCCGATAAGAAAGAAGTTTCAAGACAGTAGTGCGGGCTCAAAGGTTTTACACGACGGGAGATTCGGCCAAGAAAAACACGGGGTCTTAAATCTGGCTCACGAAACTAATGGCAGCAGAACGATGCATGATCAAGCAGAAGACTTGACGGAAAACCAATTGGTCAAGAAGCCGCCACCTCCTCCAGTCCCGCCAAGATCGAGCCCGAGGTTGGATGCGAATCGTGCTGGAACAACCGAGAATAGCGATAGGGCGACTAAAGTAGCCGCGCCTGCCATACCGCCCAAACCGAAGTTCACCAATTCACCCCCTGGCAAGCCAGCACGGAATAACAAGATGCTGGAATCGGAGAAGAGTAAAAAAACTGAAGTGGCGGAAACGGAGAAATCGTTCGTAGTTGCTGAGAATACGAAACGCGTCGATGTGTGTCCATCCTTCACGTTGGACGATGTGAACAAATACGATTTGCTAAATTTCGTTTTATCTGGCCTGCCTGAGTCGAGGAAAACTGAAGAAAGGTAAGAAGAGTTCTGTGAGACGCATAAAAACTAGCAAGGGGTCGTGCTGTTTTAGGCGTAGATTAATCGGCCTGGAAGAACGAGAAGCATCAGCTCATTCACTTTCACACACGGCCAAGAATGGTACAGCTTTACGAGCAGCAGAGCGAGACAACGTGCCCTCGAGGAAGGAGATTCTGATCGAGGACGATGTGGTGCACGTTTAAGATGCGATTCGATCTGATTCGTTTTGTGCTTTTACGGCCTTTCTTGCCTTCAATTCCTCTTTACTATGCTTGAGGCGACATTGCTTCTAACGAGAAGAAGCTCTTCAATTTCTGTTTTTAAATAGGACCGTTGTTTTTATCGTAAGTTTTAGTGTACCTGAGCAAGGCATGTGTTTTGGTTTTTTTTCTGGCCAGATATGTTTTGGCGTGTTGTAAATGGTTCTTGATGTCGCCAAGCGGCTGGCTGGATTACGTAATGTGTTATGATATGAAAGGTTTCGAATGATATGCGGATCTGATGGCGATAATGGGACTTCTCGATCAGTTTTCGAAAACCAATTTGCTCTGTGTCTGACGATGCATTGCCCAAAGGGACGTGCCAGGCCTGACCGACTGATTTTGAGTCACTGACACTTGAGCCAGTAAGTGCACCTAAAACGTTTCCGGGCCGATCACTGTAGGTTCTAGAAGGGAATCGAGGTTTTTGGAGGCAAGAACATTCCTAGTCATTTAATGAAAAAAGTAAATCCTGATAGGCCATAGAAAAATTGAGGGTTTTAGATCATTCTGTTGCTTTGATTAGGCGTAATGGAGGCGTGGTCAGAATTGCAAAGACGAGGTACGAGTGAGACGATCTGATGTGGGTGCCAAAATTCTTGTTGTTATGTAAAAATGTAGTACGTAACGATAAATTGATGGTAGTACCAGGGCCATGCTTATCCGATGAGGAATTCGCCTTATCAACTGAATGCGTTGAGACCAAGTGACACGTGGGTCGCGCCAGTCAAGTGATATCAGAGCGGACCAACCATTTGCAAGTGGTTCAGTTTGTTGCGATCGCGAGTTATGAATGCGGAAACCCGTCTGCCAGCCCAAGGGTGGTGATGTGAAGACTAGGTAGGGTAGTGGTGTGAAGGGGGATGGGAGATTCTGGAGATCACATGGTGGATGGCTCTTGACCTATCCTAGGGTGCACTAGGACAAGCCAATGGAGCGCCTAAGCCACAGCAACGGGCCACGCAGTCTACGACAGCTCGTGTTCGAGATATTCACGAACCACAACACTTTGGACTCAAAATCTGGAGGGCGGCCCACGTGTCGGCCTGAGGGGGGTTCTGATGGACCCGGGCCCAACCTGAAAGCAATTCAGATACCACCCGATGCTTGAAAAACAAACCAGTCGCTCGACTTGCATCACGCTCTCGGTCTTGTGCCTGGCCGTGTTCTAGGTCAGTTCTCTGAACCAGTGCACTGAAAGGTGCAGATAAAGTATCCACGCCTTACACGAGTATACTGTGACGAACTCAACTTGTGACTCTGCCGTCGATGAATCAACTTTCCGCCGTGTGACCAGCTGACGACACTGTTCCGATAAAAGAAATTTTGTGGATAGCCAGCGAGTATGCCTATGATCAATCAGTACTTTCCTGCAGATCTAACATTGGTAAGTATATGAATGCGCAATCGCAGGCGAATGCCATTTTCGTAATGCGCCCACCCCAATGCAGTTTCCATGCGCGGTGCATCCGGCCACGGATCATGATTTTGTGCACATGTGCACCAAATGCAGATCGATCCATGGCACCTGTGAACGGTGGTGGGTAGGACATTTTTCAAAAAAATACTGCATACCTTCGTTGTCATTTTTCGGGGGGGGGGGGGGGGAGGGATTATTGCACCACAATTCCGTTCTGAGATGGAAGATCAGAAGTTACTCAATCTGCATATTTCTATTTTGGTTGGGGTGCACAATTGCGATCAGTCACAGACTGTGATCGATCTGATAATTAGGAGTTTAAAATGTGCGATAACTTGTTCCACAGTTTGGGGCGTATATTGATGGTACAGTATATGATGGTATACGAGCATGTTGATCACTCTTACGGCACACGACGCTAAGCCGCACATACACAAGACTTACAGGTACAGCTGTAATATGACTGACGTGAGTCCGTATTACTGAAGGGAGTGACCGGCGGAGCTTTTGCACCGCGCCAGAAACCCAGGGCAGCCAACCAAGTCTTCCGACATAGTACCGTACATGGCTGAAATGACGCTCCCAGCTGCCGGCTCGAGTATCGAGTATCGATTGCCAGTCGAGCCTCTACACAGCACGTCACCACCTTGTTTCTAGATCGTCACGCAGCATTCTATTTTGGACTTTCGCCAGTGCACAACAAATAAATCAAGCGTGAAAGCGCACATCTCAAATATCACATACATATCATGGCAGAAGGACATCATTTGTCGCAATCTCATTTTTCTGCGCGTCTTTCATTTGTAGTCGATCGAGTCTTTGCCGTCCAGAAATAGACGTTCAGCTTCTGCGCGGTAGTCGCATCCGTTGCTCCCCAAAAAAAGAAAAGAGAAGATGGAGGGGGTTAGCCTCGAAGTTGGGGTTTCTGCTTCCTAGCTGAGTCTGTCGCTATTTCTAATTTAAGCCAGCAGCACCCCGAATCGAGTCTGCCGCCCCCAAGTACGACCAGCCAATTTCCTGAGCTGAGTCTGTCAAACCCCGAAGTCGGATCCTGTCGCCACCCAACTTGAACCTATCGCCTATAAGTTGAACCAGTCGCCCCCTCAAAGTCGAGTCTGCCAGCCCCCAAAGTGGACCTGCCATTTCCAAATCGCGTCCGCGGCAGCTCCGAAGAGCCGCTCTCTGGTAAACAGCTTCTGGACCCGATCCAGTGATCGGCTTCTGACCCAACTCAGCAAGAGGCTTTCGATTCAACCCAGCGAGTGGTTTAGGCCCAACCCAGTTAGTGACCTGACTCAACCTCGTAAGCGACTTCTGACTCGACCCAAGGAAACGGCTTCCGGTCAAACCCAGTCACTGCTGACTCAACCCAGTTAGCCCTGGCCTAGCTTACTAGCAACTTCCGAGCCAACCCAGTAAGCGAATCGGTACCAACCTTATGAGCGGCGTCCTCGACTCCACTGCTTTTGAGCGAAACTGTCGATGCCGCATTCGCTGTTCACCGATCCGAAGTTGCAATGTGCCACGACGATGATTTCTGTATTCGAGTTCAACTTGACGCCATTAGTCGTCTTCGTACTGTGTTGAGCATCCAGCGGCCCGGCGCAGTGGTCGAGAAAGAACGGATGAAGCAACCTTCGCAGCTGGCGTGAAGATAGCGAATGAGACCCTGCAGGCGAGTTGCTCCGATGAAGAGATTGAGCTTCCTCGTGGAAAAACAAGCGCTTCACAGTTCCAGAACAAATATTTTTGTTATTTAGATACTGTACCCTACGACCCGCGAGCTACTATTCTTTTTATTTCTAAGATGTATGGACTAATCTGGACTGGCTCTTGTTTTGAATTGATACTAACCTTTCTTGTAGCGCCATGCCCGTCAGTGCCTTGTGGTCGCCCTTATCTGAGGGAAAGCGCCAAGAGCGAATTCAAGAATGCAAAATTATTTTTTATGGCAATCGACAAGAAAGCATGTTCCAAGTGTTAGTGCTAATCCGTCGCAAGCGGAGAGCCGATTGATGAAGAGGGAGGAAGATGCAATTACATAACTCACTGCTTCACATTCTAGGTCATTTTCCCAGATCATTCTACGTAAGATCATTTTTGTGCGAAAGTCCAGAAAGTGTCTCACTGCCAGACGGACCTGTGCGCAATAGATTCTCTGTGGCCCTGAATCAAGCATCGAGATGACAATAATCCCTCGAGTCCCCGAGCACGTACAGTAGCACCGCACGCAGACAACCAACAGATTTGCTGATAAGTCTTGGTCAGTGAGCTTGTTTGTCAGAGGTAGAGCACGTTGCTCTCTAGACTTACTACCAAGACAAATCAATTCATGTGCTTCTCTCACTTACCGTACCCCCAGACAGAAGTCGCACACCTATCTGATCTAATCCTTATCAACCACGCCACTTCATCGCCGCCAGTAGGAGGACTTTGAATGATTCTGACATGGACAGCCGCTGTTGTATGCACCCTTATTTGCAGTCTCCGGCAATCCTGTCTGCATGGAAGCGAACAGCCTCGGGTATGAGTGCCAAGATAACAATCTTAAAAAGTGATTATTGCCTCGAGTGATTCTATTTTGGCGCTGCTGCTGATGTTGCGGAAGATGCCACATCAGAATGCATGCATTTTATGGAGGCACTTACTCTATCCGAGGTATTGCTGTATTCGTGACTAGCAAGGCCCGCTGTGGACTCCTTGTTTTCATGATTCCGAGGCAGGTTTTCGGGTACTTTATCATAGGTACTGCTCATCCTCATCCAGACCAACAACAGGCACATGATAAATCTGTACAGTATTAGTACACAGAGTACAAATCTGCAGCAATAATGGATACAGCACGTAGTGTACGGCCAACTGTAAGGCATATTTAGTCACAGGGCAAAGTAGGAATCATAAATCGACGAATATCGATAGTGTCATTCACAAATAAGTTCCAAATAAGGCAACCCTTTTGAAAAATTAGATGTGGAATGTAATACACGACAATAGAGCGAGCATCTTTGACACGTAATTGGGAATTCGAGCATTTCCAGAGCCAAAAAAGAAGCCTCTACAGTAAACCGGTTTGGAAAGCGTCGATTTGACATCAGTAATGACACGAATAACAAGTGACGGAATGTGAGAAAAAGCTGCATCAAGGCTTATAAAAGGCCTAAATGGAACGCGTGATAAGTAAGAGCGGGACCTTCACTCACAACGAACCGATACACGTAAGTACAAGTACCCAGAAAAAGTGACTGAAGATGGGCTGTAAAGAATATAACTGGAATAGGATACAGGAATGAGCCTAGAGCACACTTCAATACACGCCCAATAAGACATGCATAATTACAGGAATACACTTGGAATGTGTGATCAGTTGTCTTCCCGAACTCGGTCAGACACCCGTACTCAGGTAATCGAATAGTAAACAACAAGGCACAATAGAATAAGAGAACACAGTACCGATAACAACATCAACAACCATTCCCAGACCACGAGGTCTTACCTGCTAACGCATTAGCTTTTTGCCCGCACGTCTTCAAGGACAGGTCTAACGGTTCACTTTGGACTGGTGGCGGCAAGTCTGCGACCAGCTCGTGCGCGGGAATCTGGTTCAAAAAGAAGTGTTGTAGGCCGATGCTGGCCATGGACGACGTTGGGTAGAAACCGAGAATGGGTGAGAAGGCCGATGCAGCTGACTCTGGTCCATACAAATAGTGCTGATGAAGGGCGAGCAATGGGGGTTTGGGAAGAGCGAAGGAAGTGATCGATGCCCGATCCAAACTAGGAGCCATCGTGTTGGTATTGGAGATATGCAACGAGTTGGTTTGGATAACCGCTACGGCGCTGGGGATGGTAGGGCTCGGAGGAAGTGGATACACAGGTTTGGGATTGGCGATGGTCGAGGGCGCGATTGCGAGTTTGGAAGAAGGGGAATGCTCGGAATCGAAGTTGGTTGATTTTGAACGGCACGGATCAGTAATCGTTACCACGCACTTTTCCGATTCGATCGCGGTTTGATGGGGAATAACATTCTTTATGTCTTCTTCCTGCGCTTCGGACAGACAATGCACCTTGAACCAGTTTGACCGTCGGCCGTAGCGAGATGCTAGAAGCACAAATCCGCGTTAGCTTTTCACAATGCTCCTTATCCACAGGTCTCTTTCACAGCGCATTCTGATTGGTCGTATGTGGTATCCAAGCCCCTTCTCCATACTGTGCATGGGCATATAGTATGTCAGAACACAGGTGCATAGATACCTGATTTGGACATGCCAGCACTAAGGCACTTTTGATAACGGCAATAGCGGCATCGATTTCTGGCTCTACTTTTCACATCGCATTGACCATGACCGTTCATGCACTCTTGTGGTGGCTTTCGTTTGCCTTTCTGATAGCGACCAAAGAACGACTAAAATGAGTCGGGGTCAGGTCTGTGCTAACTTATAAGTTACAAGTGATCTCTCATTGCACGGGTGAGTCAGACCAGAGAAGGGTCTACTCTTTGTCTGCAAATGTCGTGTCGCATTTTTCACTGAAGCGTAGAAATGTGAGGGAAATGAGCAGGTAACGCGGCGTGCAATCTGAATCAGGGCCTTTTGCTGTGTGAACTAGTTTGGACTCATTCTTACGCCGTCACGTACTTTGCATCCTTCGCATGTGAACACGCCGTAGTGATATCCGGCAGCTTGCTCGGCGCAAACACGACACAACTGTTCCACCTGAAACTTAAAAATAAAATAGAGTAAATCATTTTCTAAAGGTACCGAAATCGGGCAAGAAACTGTGGTAAATAAGTGCGAGGTAACCGGATTTGGAGCACCCCTAAGAGAGCCCAGCATGAAGGGGCAGGGCGGTGGTGCAATTTTTTGTTGCAACGACTGAGAATAAAGTATCCGGTTGGCTTGGGACCAAGATTATGGAGCGGTGGGTGGGTAGCCTTGAGGAAACGTGCTCCCGAAGGTGACATAACAAATGAATCTAAGGCTGGTGCAACCGGTTGGCGTCTTTGGCGAGTTTGTTTATTTCGAGTATTCCAAGTTGTGCAAGAAGCTCCATCTCCTTTCTTATCATGTGTATCATCAATCTCTCCTTGCAGGATTCTTTCTCGAACGGAAAGGACTCCAAGGTCGTCGGGTAGAAGTGGGTGCTGGTTGGTGCAAGTTGAGACACTAGAACCTGCCCTAATCAGACGACCTTGAAGGATTCAAAAACCGAATTCTTCAATTTTCAGACGTAAAGTGTCGCGATTTCTGACGAAATACATAAAAGAGGGCAAACGACGAAAACAACACGGGCCAACTTGGCACCGTTATTCAGGCCAAGGTTTTGGGTTTGCATTACAGCGATGGGGATTCGAAATGTGCGAAATCGAGCGTGCTATAGAACACGGGAGACGAAGGGCGAATAAAGGCCACTGACTTGATCGAAAGGATTAATTGAGGGGAGAGGAAAATGTGAAAATATGAAACATGGAGTCTTCCTATAGTAGCGTCAAGGCAAGATGAGATCTGTGTACAGGTTACAGCATAAAGTCGAAAAGAGCAGAAAAGAAAATTAGGATCAGATCCCTGGCTCGCACGCGTGGTTTCTACATACTACGGGGACACTAGTGCAGGAAGTCAGACCCCCCCTCAAGTGTAGTAGTTCTAGAACAGTTGACAGTATATCAGCTTGTATATTCCACGAATGAATGGGAGGTCTTCACCTCCCATCATTCTACTGTAACACCTCTTCCTCAAGCAACAGGCCTTTGGCTTAAACGCATCCATAAAAAACGACTTAATAGACAGGCACCTACCGTACAGGCATCAACATAGGAAGGTGACGGCGGGGATTCACAACTGTGCTTTTTTCTGACTCACTGAACCGAAAAATACGAGCTGCATAGAACAGTGTGAGGTGACCGAAGGGAATACTGTAGAGTCAAAGTAGTTCATTCGAGGCATTACTAGTTGAGAAAGAATAACATTCGAGGCGTTGTCACGAGCTCCCCACCCACACGCCAGTTTATGGAAGAAGTTCCTTTCAAAAATGATCACGATTACTACACTGCGTGTAAGCGAGGACCGACAGTAGCTGTTCGTAGGTGGAAGCCACATCTGACTTTTGGCCGGGCCACAGACGAAGTGGGCAATGGGAGTGGCTGAGGAGGCTCACATGAACCCCATCTGACTAAGGGGTCTTCCAAGATTGACATCTCATCTCAAGCTGACTTTGGACAGACAACCCCTTAGCCGCAGCAATCATAAAGGCCCCGCAGTTTCGACCTACCTTATCCTTGGACTCGTAACGCCTCTTGGCTTTGACACGATGACTGGCTTTGGGCTTTCGCTTGCAGGCCGACTCTGATTTCTCCGTTTTGATTACTTTCACTTGGTCCCACTTTACACCGGGGGGATCACCGTCGTCCATAACCTCTTCAGCATCATCCGACAAGTACTTCATACCGGGTTGTGTGGTGGCTGATTGGCTCAGGGGTGCCAGGTTGGCTTGTGTCCTCGGCCAGCTGCCTCCAATATATATAATTACGACCAACACGGCACCGTCGTTTCAGAGCAGAACAATAGGACGGGATCAGGGAGAGCACTTTCCTCCACTATTGTCTTCGCCCCCTTGGGCCAGCAGACGCTTCATCTGTTTCGCTTTTAGTGCCCTAGTATGCAATCAATGACCTTGATCCGGCAGAAATCTAGTAGCACTCAAGGCGACCTGGTTCGGCTTCTACGCGCCAAAGATGGGGCAGTCTATGAGGGCAGCGTGGGATACACATTAACTAGGGGAGCCAAGTTTTGTTTTTGACTTGTCAAACCGAACAACGATGAACCATGATGGAATTTTCTCGATCTGGTCTCATTCAGTGACAAGAGGCAGGTCGAAACATGAATTCAAAAATGAGAAACTTGGCTCGAATATTGAACTGGCGCGTGATTGGAAACGGCTGCTACTCTACTCTACTTTTCCCAAAATGACTTGACTGGCACGTTCCAATTGGCAAAGTCGTCTTGCGAACTGAAGCGAGACTGGTAGCAGAGGAAACGAGATAGCGAAGACGATTTCACCCTACCTCCATGATTACGATGGCCGAGTGGAAAACGTGAAAAAACGATGCCCCAGGCAGGAAGAAGACACGCGCATGACTTTCGCCTGGCGGGCAAATATTACACATGCGTTTCGAGTTTTGAAAATGTGAAAGTGCGAGAAAATGCTCCCAACAAGACGAAATGACCCCGATTAGGAAAACTGGTTGACGCATCCTAGTCACTCGTACAAAAGAATCGGAGGGGATATGCTGAAAAGGCAGCTGAGGCATTTTACGAGTGCCCAAAAACAATAGGACTGCTGGTGTGTGGCGGCGAGAAGGGAAAGAACGTTTTTTGTTCCATCACTTTGCGCAGATTATTTTTAGATTGATTTAAAATGATCGTGACAAATGGCATAACCGCCGGCCAACATTCGCTCACATTTCATGATGCTTTCGGGTCGGGTAAATAACAGAGCAGCACGGAGATCACGGCTCACGAAGAGAGATGCAGTTGGGGACCTGTCCAACCGTGCATATCGCTGATGTCTTCAGTGCCTCAGATGGGGTGCTTCTTGCGTTAGACATCCAGAAGCGACAGGAGGGACCACAAAAGCATAGACAGGTGGGATATGCCCTCCAGTCTTCAGATGGGATATGAGTCATTTGCAGGCAAAAAATGCAGTCAGCCTTGTTCAAGTAACTTTTCTGCTTCTTTTCTCCAATCCTCCTGCGCTGTCCAGGGCCCGCGTTGGGTGGACATGTTGGCAATCTAGCGCCTTCATCTCCCAGAAATCCAGACTTACCTTGAGAGCAGCATGCTAGAATGATAAAAGTGCAATTACCTCGCCCAGGATCGAATTCTCTCCTCGCTCGCCCATTCGATTCTGATCGATGAAGGCTGATGTTGACGATCGAATTTCGATAAAGTCGGACTGGCCAGGCTAGCTAGACCACACATATCCGAGACGGTGATACAGTGGGCATTATGCATGGAGTGTGTATTTATAGAGTGCCGGCGAGGCGTCTTTGGTTTTACGCTCCAGTGAGCGGTCGCAAGTTCGACCTTAGATATTGGTGCACCGTTTGTGTATGCCCTTATTGAATGGAGAAACGTATCGGTGTTGTGCAATTCGGGGTGCGAGGAAAAAGCCATGGCGGGCTGCTTTTTTCTTTAGTACTCGGTCGAATAACACCGTTCGTCGTCACCTTGAATTTGAAGAAGACCTATTATGGAGGCGGGAGGGTGAATAAACCGGTGCTGAATAACAGTCGACGATGCGTGCTATGAAGACGATTTCTTTGAATTCAGAGCATCATGATTTCGTTTCGTGCCTTTCGTACGTCTCGAATTGATCAAACGGTCAAAAAAGAACTTCTTTAACTTGGCACAGCCAACATTTTTCACGCTCTAGCGAATTCAAAGTTGATGATATTTTTAAGTTCACCGATACCTTTGTGATCGGTGACGAAGTGACCCGTCCAACATCGTTCACTCGCGTCTGACGCGTCTGACTTGACCGCGATTTTATGCACTGTCCATCATCCTCCGTTCTCGTTCCGATCCGTGCTTGCCAAGCAAGGCCCGCAAAAGAACCTGTGCAAGCCAGAATCGGTAGTGCACAACTGTGGCGTGGAAAATAAAGGCAAAACTGAGGTCGGGAGGCTTGTACAGAAGACTCACTGGAACCGCCCATCGGCCTACTTTGACCGATTATGCTACCTGAGGATGTGCGACATTCCTTGGACCAATTACGGACTCTGCAATAAGATATAGGATAGTGGGAATCGGACCAGACCCCTTTTAAAAAACTGAGTGGGCTCAAGAAACAAGAAAACAAATTTTGGTACTTAGGAGACAGATTGCTGTGAGCAAGCTGTGCTCTTGTCAACGTCAGCCCACTCCCACGTTCAAGCTGCTCTCTCCTGTCTCCGTGTTCTTTCTTGTTCTCCTCGACATTACTGTCGCAGTGAAGGCGAATATGGCGGTTTGGAAACGTTTTCTTTTTTCGCTTGTCTTCATGCAATGCTCATTGCAGGTCTCCGGCTTCAAGGCATTCATGAGATTCATGGACGGTCAGTCTTCAATGTATCCACCCAATATCTTTTCCTCAGGAAACCCGTTTCTCGCTTTAGAACTGACGCACTGTCCACTCCCAAACGACCTAGAGGGCAGTAGCAACTGTCACAAATGCATTGGCGACTGCACTATCTACAACATAGACCCTGGGGCAGAACTGGGCAGGAATCCAGCGCTTTGGAACATCGAATACCCTACGTGCGAGGTTTGCCGTACAGCATGCGCTCTTCTGCACCCCGATGACTGTAGTCATCTCACTGGCTATCACACTGGTATCGCTTGCGCTGGTGAGTGTATTCCGTTTTTCGGTTTTGCCATTTTACTGACTGATCCGCACATTACACAGAGTTTAGGGAAAGGGGTGTGAGAGGACACATCTTGCGAAGCTAACATGGAAATCTGTTCGAGTGAACCCACCTTGGGTCCTAGGGTCCATCTGAACCAAGGCCACGCGACTGCGAGTTTGCCCTCTTCTTTTGAAAGCCATGCAGCAACACGCGTAGCACTTGCCATTAGTCTGAGCAGCTAACTTATCAGTCGAAATACGTACTTCAAAGATATCGAGTCTGTGTACCCCAGATAGGTGTACTGTATCACAGACATCAAGTGCTCGTTACACACTTGATTGTGCTGTTTTAGACTGGGGTGGTGTCGGATACTGTTCTTAAAACCCAGGAGAGAAAGAAGATGGAATGATCGATGATTGAGAACTCGTTGCCTCTTATAACGCGCAAGAAGCACTAATTTTAAGTCTTGCACTTGAATAAACACTTTGATTGCGCCTGTTGCTTTGGTTGAATCCATTTCTTTAGTAGCCTCCATCCCGCCTGCTAATCGTAGCCAATGCACTTCCAACTCTGGGTACGCCTCGAACAAGAGGAGCGCTAACGAAGGTAAGGCTCCTAGGCGATGGCCCTGTTTGTGAATAGCGAGCTAACAATAGCTCGATGGGTACAATGCACATAAATAGCAGAGTGTACCCCACTCTGCGACGGTGCGACCAAAAACAATTGATTCAGAACTGAGCGGAGATAGATCGCAATAAGCCCCTATCATAAAATTAGCCTTGCTTCTTGCCTAAACAACAAAATCATTTCGAATAGATAGCGTTGACTTGACGCTCTCTCCCCAAGTTACCAACAGTCCCTGTCCCCTTGACGACTGATCGTTCTGGTCGCCAACAAGCGCGCCGCACTAGCGGGCTGGACGGCAAAGGAGCTTGAGCCGAACACTCCTGCTTGGGTGGCCATATGGTCGGGCGAGGTGTAAGCTAAACCCACCTGGATAGAATGGCCAGAGAAACACGAGCTCCTGTTCTCTTTTCGCTGGGTCAGGATGACCAGTGCCCTGCCACGACGACCGATAAGGCCGACCACGACGACCCTATCCGTTCGATTGACCGAACCCGTTCGGAGCCCAATTTACTCTCGGATGGTCATGATGATCAGCCAGACAAGGCATCTGGACGACGGTCGGTGACTGGCGCCCTCCAAATCGCATCTTACGGCGCCTTGGCGTGTGGGAAGCTGGTGATCAAGGGTGTTCTTCGAACGGGCGATTGGTGCAGGTACCTGCAACGGATGCAGAGAGTGGGAGTCCGGAAGCCAAGGGCCGAAAATGGAGACGCAGAGCCGACGAAACTAAGGTCCAGAGCGAGGAGTGCAATTGGAAAGTCTACTTCAGAGGGAAGGAGACGGCATTCAAGTCGGAGAAATTCGGTCATACCCTCCGCCGAAGACAAAGATGATAAGGAGAAGGAAGCACTTGATTAGGTGCACCACAAGTATTGTGTACGCAGGAGATTGTGCTTAAGTTACGACCTGAAACAAGTGCTGGCGTACCCTTTAGTTTCATGAGACTCGTAAAGCTGTACAAGTTGGCTTCTATTCAAATAGGTATTTCCAATAAAATTTTTTAACATTACGACATTGTATTTTGAATTGACCTCCTAACTGCGTAGGCATTAAATGTTGTCTGCTAGAAGCGCTAATTATTATTAATGCACCCACGTGGGCGAGAACATCCGGAATGCCCGGATATGTCCTTGAGTGCGGTCGAGTGCAGTTCATCAGATTTTCGAAGCGGCTTTCATTCAAATTTTGTAGAAGGATTGCACAGGTGGGACCATGTCGATGGCACGCAAAAGCAAAGTTTTCGTGGTTGGTCTGGGGATGACGAATGTAAGTGCATGCAATGTGTTTTATTTTCGTCTGACTACAGAAATAGGCCAAGGTAGGTAGTGTAATGTAATTATGTGTTTGTGATTTGTATATTCAGACAGCATCATCAGAAGTATTGTAGCAAATATACAGTATTTAGTTTTAAGAAATGTTAAAAAAACCAGGATTAAAACCGCCCGCAGTGTACCCCTGCAGTAGGCCTGTACTTTAGGCCTATGTAATGAAGACGTGTCAGCATCACCTTTTTAGTTTGTCAAACCCGGATCCATTTCGGGTTGGGATTATCCGGATATGGTCAAAGAATCAGGTGAGTGGTTGCTGTGTTCCGGAACGGAGTGCATACAGGCTCTGTAGAATCATATATATCTGCGTAGTGTAGAGATCGACATTGTACGCACGCTCTTCTGGGTGTGTAGATGTAGTAACGGGGCAGTCTCTTACAGGACCCATCACTCGTTATTTTGGTGCACTGCTTGACCTGAAGATTCCTTTTTATAGTCGGGGATGCTCTGAAGGACGCGAGACTGACGTACAATGATATCCAGCAAGCCGCTGTCAGCTACATGTGGGGCGAAACATGCAGCGGGCAACGAGCCTTGTACCCGATCGGCATGACTGGCATACCGATCTACAACGTGAACAACGCGTGCGCCAGTGGTTCGACCGCACTGTTCATGGCCAAACAGTTTATTGAATCAGGTACTGTATATTGATTTTCTGATTTGGTCAGATGCTTTATTTTCAATTAAATTCAGGCTCGACTGACTGCGCCCTGGCTGTTGGATTCGAAAAAATGCAAAAAGGTTCATTGGACAAAATGGTTCGGGTAAGAGTTATAGTTGAAGTCTTATTTTCTACATCTTGTAGTTTTCTCTGTTCATAGTTCGACGATCGAGCCAATCCGAATGAGTTTCACGTGAACGTTATTTCCGAGACCTACGGCATTGAACCGCACCCAATGACTGCTCAAATGTTTGGCAACGCTGGTCGCGATCATATGCGACTTTACGGAACGAAACCTGAACATTTCGCAAAGATTGGTTGGAAAAATCACAAACATTCCGTGCATAACCCGAGAAGCCAGTTTCAAAAGGAGTACTCGCTGGAGGAGATCCTCAAGTCGCCTATGGTGCACGAACCTTTAACAAAATTGCAGTGCTGGTGAGAGAAATTCCATAAATTAGATGATTTTGTTTTCTAAAGCTTTTTTAGTCCCACTTCGGACGGATCAGCTGCAGCAATTCTGTGCAGCGAGAATTTCTTGCGCACACATCCTTACCTGAAAAAGCAAGCCGTGGAAATCTTGTCGATGACAATGACTACTGATTTGCCATCAGCATTCAAAGAGAATTCTAACATTAAGATGGTGAGTCGGACATTCTATGTAGTGTCTCGTATTGTCATGGCAGGTCGAATCCTTACCCCGAATGAGGGAATCAGGCATATTTTATACTGTGAGAGGATTTTCTTAGGTTGGCTTCGACGCGGCGAAGAAAGCAGCCGATCAAGTATACGCAGATGCTCGAGTGACACCGAGCGATATCGACGTTATCGAATGCCACGACTGCTTTTCGGCCAACGAACTCATCACGTACGAAGCGTTAGGATTATGCAAACTTGGTAAGGCGTCTTTGTGTCCCAGTGTTCCTCGCCCCATACAGTTGCTGTCCTTCAGGCGAAGCTGGTCAGCTAATCGATCGCGGTGACAACACGTACGGCGGCAAGTGGGTCATAAACCCCAGCGGTGGCTTGATATCAAAAGGTCATCCCATCGGTGCGACTGGTGTGGCCCAGTGTGCCGAGTTGAATTGGCAGTTGCGAGGCGAGGCTGGACGTCGACAAGTGAAGAACGCCCGCTTGGCTTTGCAACACAATATTGGAATCGGTAAATATTTACACCTTTGTCTATGTGATGCTGGACCGGGTAATTTTCGAAGTTACCGCCAGCTTTTAAGCTTGATTTTTTATGAAGCTGCATTTTCACCTGTTTATTCAAAAAATCCTGCTAAAGATAATTCACCGTTTTCTGAATTTATCATCTTAGGGGGTGCTTACCCTGTCTGCACCCCTTTTCCTCTGATGGATCGATCTATTTTAAAATCGTCGAAGTAGTATGTGCCAGGGGTCTAGGCCTTGTCCTAAAGGGAGTAAAAGTGGCCACACGTTTTTCATAGGGATCCAGAAAAATTGGAACTTTCGACGAAATTCTTGTTTCAGGCGGTGCCGCTGTGGTCAGCCTCTACAAATTGGCGTATCCGGAACTCGGCAGCTCATCGAAATTGTGATCCTGACTCGACACTGTGATTGTGATAACAATTTGGGCAAAATGTGATTAATTAAAGGTTATGGGTTTCCAATAACATTTATACCCAAATTCGGTAGTTTTCAAACATTTATCGTGCCTGTCACTATTTTTATTAAATGCGAAAATAAAACTAAAAGTGACGCGCAGGTGCATATACACGGAGAATGTCGACAGGCTATAAAAGACGAACCTAAAAAAGAATTGATCAGGAAGAATTCATAAAACCTGTACAATCAAAATCGCCTTCCGCTAATTCCGGATCGTTCATAGTATTCAAAAGGGGTGATAATAAATTTTTGATGGGGGATATTTCAGGGGACGACAATCTGCCCAATCCCATGGACGTACGATGCGAGCTCTTCAGGCCGGATTTGTTTATATAATGGACCCTTTTGCGAGATGACGGAGAACTATCTTCTTCCGATTCTGATGTGCTCGAAAGCAGGAAAACCTGAAAAATGCATCAAGTGCACAACAGAAATTTGGACAGCAAAGTGCACTTACAGAGGAATTGATGTCGTCGTCTACTCGAGTCTTACCATTCGAAAAGGACTGTTCCATATCAGTGCCTGGCGTCTGATGACCGATCGAACGTGCTCCACATTTCCAAGGTGACTCGATGACAACAGGCTCGCATGGTTTTGAGTCGGTGCTACTCGTTGATTTCCAAGGCGATGGGGCGATGATAGGTTGACTGAAGAATTCATCGATGGCAGCTTGGATGCGGGCTTCGGTATCGGAGTCGTAGCGTTGACATGCTTCTTGCAAAAAAAGTTCATCTTCGTCAATTTGAGCAGGATTCAATGCTGCGATATGATCGATTGACCAACGAAATTTACGTGTTCTTTTCCCTCTGCCTCTAGAAATCGATGGTCGGCTGACCGGACTGTCCTGAAAAGAGCAGCGAAAGCGAGATAATCAGCGTTATATTTTGGGGACAGTGCTTCACTCAAATGTGAAGGCGACAGGCATAGAAAACCTAACGATAAGCTCACGACAATTCCTGGCTGTACTGATCTTAGAGTTTTGGAGAAATCTGAAACTTTTCCTTATCAACACTCAACGCATGCGACATATGTATGCTACCATTTCTGGTTAAAGAGGACTGAAAAATTTTCTGTTGGGTTTTGGTGTTTTTAGATTAAAAAAGGGACCTGAAGGCCAGAGTCTCTATTGTACACTAGGTACTCTATGCGCCTAGTCACTATTGTCTACAACTTGCTTCTTCAACAGCGTAGGTTATAACCCCAGACAAGGTAGTAGGTACCTACTCTGCAGTACTTCCCGCTAGAGGTAGGCTCTATTATGACTGCTATTCCTGACTTTGACCGCACGCTTACCGTGTAACTCGATGCGGGACTGACCACTCGAGCGAATACGGATGGCGTGAAAGCTGGTCGTTGCAATGTCTCCAATAAATGCTCATCGAACGGATTCTCTCGCACGGCTTGAACGTCAACAGTGTCCATCGTAGATGATGCATTGTTGTCACTGTCACTCTGCGTGGGCATCAGATCAGACGAACAGCTTTCATCCATGTCGATGGCTACAATATCCAAGAACGTTAGACGCCAAACTATGTAAAAACCATCAGAAGAGCACACACAAACAGTATCGCCAGCTAGGCACCAACCAGCAAGCTGCGCTGTCCCAGGCAACCGATTTGAACTTCCGACCCAATCACGCGCGCGTTGTAGCAGACATCTTTAGTCGGACCATTTTGCAAAACAGTAGTCCGTGACCTCGTGCGTGAGTTCACTTCCTGCGACGACGGATCGGTTGATCAGTTGCTGTCTCATCAAAACGTTTTGACGTCACGAAAAGTGTGTCAGACAAGTGAAAATAAGATTTGTAAATGCGCTGATTCATTTGCTTCCGCTATATTCGGTGGTCGGTTGTTTTCAGTCAACGCTTTTCTCGTTCGCGCTTTCCTCTGGGTTCTTCTCGAGTTGTGATTCTTGACTTTCCAAAAATGGTTGATAGATTGGGTAAGAGATGTTTGATAATTTGCTTTTTACCACCCCTCTCCCTTTTCGGTTTTGCGTGCCCTAAGCTCGCTGAATATACATAAGCCTAGGCTTGATCAGAAGGCTGGTAATAGTGTCGTTCTCCAGAGCCCATATGTATATAGACTACAGTAAAGCCATGTTACCTACGAGGCTATGTTTGCATAGTCAAGGTACTAGGGTCGTAAAAAGTGTATAAGCGCTGATTATTGCTCTAAATGTTTTTATAGTCAATAGCGAAGCGAACGCGAAACGTATTCGTCATGTCGAGGAATGTTTCGGATCATCTGGTCAGGTACAGGCTCGTTTTCATGTCAGTTTTCATTTCTTATCATCGAATTGTATTTTTTTTAAGCCACTGGCTGTGCCGGGTCGAGTTTTGGTTGGTGAAGGTGTTCTAATAAAGATGTGTCGAAAG
Source organism: Mesodorylaimus sp. YZB2_4 (assembly GCA_030248295.1). NCBI lineage: Eukaryota > Metazoa > Nematoda > Enoplea > Dorylaimida > Dorylaimidae > Mesodorylaimus > Mesodorylaimus sp. YZB2_4. The sequence goes on from JASANH010000626.1 coordinate 910,038, forward strand.
AAGCCCAAGGCTCGTCAATTTTTCCTTTTCAACGATATCCTCGTTTATGGCAATATCATTTTGATGAAACGCAAATACAATAAACAACATTTGATTCCTTTGGATGCGGTCCAATTGGAAGATTTACGTGACGACAGCGGTAAGTAGTTGACGTGCAGAATCTGTCATAAAAAGGGAGCTCTTTGGGCTCTCTTGACTGAGCCTAAAGTTGCGGAGGGACTACTTTAGAATCATAGTGTGAATTTTTAAGTGGAATTGACTTAGGTCTCATGCCAATAACACTTTTCTGCCTTTTCAGAATTCAGGAACGGATGGTTAATTAAGACACCCACGAAGTCCTTTGCGGTCTACGCAGCGACAAGTACGGAAAAACGTGAATGGATGTTACATATCCAACGTTGTGTGGACGATTTATTATCAAAAAGTAGGTTTAACGGTTTTATTTAATTGATGAGCCTGGTTGTAGTTTACAAATGTTTTAGGCGGTAAATTGCCTCCAAAGCAAGGAAGCAGCGCTCCAGTCTGGGTGCCTGATAACGAAGCCCCGACGTGTATGCATTGCAAACGCGTTCAGTTTACCATTTTGAATCGTCGGGTAAGCACTATTTGGTTTATGATAGGCATAGACGAGCACAATGTAGCCTATGTACATAAGGGAGTCTTTGCGTGGCTTTTATGCATGCAGTAGATTTCTCGTTTGTTTCAGCATCATTGCCGTAAATGTGGGTTGGTGGTCTGCAACAACTGTTCCAGTAATCGATATCTGCTTCCAAATCAGAATCGCAAGCCTTTGCGTGTTTGCGATACTTGCTACAAATCATTATCGTCCGCAACACCCGCCAGTGTCGGCGGTGCCACTTTTGCGCCGAAACCTGCACAAAGTAAGATCAGGTCGCGGTGGGGATGGTTTTGTGATAGTTCTAAATGCATGTCTGTTTCAGATCACGATACCAGTGGAGATGATGACAGTGATGAAGAGGACGAGAAGGACGGTCCGCCATCGGCGGATGTTCCAACATTCTATGGCGACGTTGGAGGAGCTAAGTAATACGATTGATGGTGCGTGGGCGGAAGGACTGTTTGGGTACTTTGTGATAAACTGTTTCACATCACGGAGCCATTACGCCTTGAATGGCCTCAAGTGCAGTGCCGGATTGGGTAATACGTTCTTTTGGTTGGTGATTGGGATTGTCTTGAGTAGTGACCTTAACCATGGGCTATGAACAGTTTGATCATGTTGTATGCAGTCAGTGACTTTTCTGTGCATTTTTGCTAATACGCGTTTTCATTTTTGTAAGTTTGGCAAGTATTTCAGCTTGTGCCCATTTTGATGTGATTTTTCCAGAATCCAGATTCATATGATAAAACCTTTGAAGTGCTGTCGCGCGTGTTCGTTGCGGGTGGTGGGTGGCAGTGGCTAGCCACCTGCGTTCACAGGAACTCACCAGGACACCATCGGCGACTGGCCTGACTGTTCAGGCACAAGCAGGGCTGTAATTTGCGTCGGTCATGACGGATCTCGAAGTAGGCTAACAAAATTCCAAAGTTGCTTCCGTTGCATTGCCCAGTGTGGATTCACGGGGCGATATGTGCCAAATGTATTCGGGCCTGCTCAGTAGTGTGTCGGCACTTTTGATATGTAAACTGGCTGTGCAAATGCTAAGAAGCTAAGTACCCACATCCAGGAAGGTGGACATTGTATGACGATGTACCTGCATCATAGAAGACCATGACCGGCTGCTCCGCTGAATGAGGATGCGGGCGGATGAATAAATTGCTGTCATGTTGAGCAGGCGCTCGAGCTACAGTAGACTTCATGCTTGATTATTCCCTGGTGGAATGCAGGTGCTGGCCTGGTGGCTTCGACACATGGGTGACTAAATATTCAGCAGGCTGGTAGTGCGACTGGTTGGGCCAAGTGGAAAGTTAAACTGTTGCCTGTGTTCATAGTGGTATTGGATAAAGCCCGCAAAACATAACAAGAATCACCACACCAGTGTACAAATATTCAGACACTCGCTAATGGGCATATGATGCATGTAACTTGGACAGGATTATGCATAAGATAACCTGATTAGCACCGAGGCTACATCCGCTAGCACCATATAAGCACACTTCGAGATCGCTATGGTCCGCGTGTCCACTCCACCACACACATCTAACACAGCCAAAAGGAATCAGTATTTCATTCTTCTAGCAACTTTTCGATGTTGCCGGGTTCGGTGACTACTCGTTGGAGAAGAGAACCTTTCCATGACAGAACCACCATTCTGCCAAAATTTGGAGAATTCTTTGACGTTTCTATCCACATTGACATTGTGACGCGCTTCGGCGAATCTCCTGCCTACAGTACTGCTGTCGTAGCTATCGCCGCTGGAACGTCGATCGGGTCGATAGTGGGCGAATTTGGAAGCGCGAGCAGTTGAGGACGTTGCGGAGCCCATGATAATTACTGTAGCTTCGTCGGGTGGAAATGTCAGGAGGGAAATGCAATCGGTCAATGCACTGCAAGGAAACAGACTATAGTATACCAAACCGGTGGACCTAAACGGTAGAGATGTTTGGGAGGGAGTAACTAGGCCTGGTTATATACCCAATGTCTGGCTAGGCGCCCTAATGAAGAATACAGGAAACGGCTCGAAACTTAGCCGAAAACATTCCGTTGGCGAAAGTGCCACGTTTTCAGCCTCGCCGCGCTCATACCAAGCCTCGTTACTGAGGATAACAACTTCCACCCCCGCCTCCTTTATTGACCGAGTCAGTTGGTGATGATTTGAGGAAGAATGCCCAACATTCTTCGAAATCTACGTGACGAAACGCGGCCCTTTGTTGCCCTGCCAAATGCAAATATGCAAAATATGCGAGCTAAGGAATTCAGGCATCTTGGCAAGGGCAGTCTTGTGAATGGGAGTGAACTAAGATGGGACTCGTGACATGGGCGAAGAATCGTGTTTTTCGAGGTTTTTGTCCAAATTTACAAGAACTATGACCTCGCAGTGTGTCTCAGCTATGCAGTCAGGAAAGAGTAGGCTTCTCAGTGACCTCCTTCGCGAAAGCCTCAGACCCCATTACTCAAATTCGAAAGGGCTTTCGACAAAAAAAAGAGCACGATCGCAATTCAGACTCATGATTCTTCGCGAAGCTCACGGTCGACATTCAAACTCGCGTTAGTTGAACCCAGCCCATTTCTCCCAACACAATAAGAAAACATTGCGCAATTGAACCTGTTGGAGTGGCTGCTGGAATCGTTCCAGAGATTCCTTTCAAATGCCTTCTCCTAGCGGAAAATACGAAATCGCGCTTTTTCCATCTCTGCATCATTGCACATTTGTTTGCGGAACCAGGTACGACAATACGTTTTTCACAAATGTTACGGCTAACTCGTCCATTCCAGCAACTGCTCCCTCACCTACTCACGTGAGCAGTTGTTTGTAAGGCCTGCTTCGAATGTCATTAGCGAACAGTGCATCGAGTTACTCTGCACTCGAAATTGATAGCCGTGAACTTGACGTTTTAATTAATGAGAACGAGGAAAGAAGACTTTTTTGAACACCCTATAAAAGAAAAGAATGACTGGCACTTGGCTCCAGGATCGGCATCCGGCTATAAATACACGTGAGATGGACATTCTTGGTTGCGTAGAAATCGACGTGGAGATGTGGCCTCCCAGAGACTATTGATAGAAACTGCGCACCAAGACTGGGTGTCTTGGTTTCGACGGAAGTACCTTTCAAATGTGACAAAGCACGTACAGCTTGCCACACCGAAATAGCGTCGACTGAATGGCAGCGTTAATAGGTCGGAGTTATTTTGGGCTTCCAGGGTTTTATGGGAGAGAAGACACTTGGAATTTTGTGTTGCGTCGGTGAAGCATAAGGGGTTCTCAGGGGCTGGCGATGAATGGGATCAATCTATTTTGGATGGATGGTAAATTCAGGGGCAAATAAAGGGCTTATGATGAATGAATGTATGACAGATGTCTGATTTGTATTAATTGTATGGACGAGTGGGCCGCTGTTGCACCGCTGATTGTGAGACGGCGCCCACGCACAGGTGAAGGGAAGAACACTGCTGAAAGTTCCATGTTAGGCACATTTCTTGCAGGCGTTCAGTGCTGCGCTCTAAATCGTTCTGAAATATACAGTGCAGGGTCGCAGAGCTCTATACTTGCGCCTCCGCAACCACGCATGCTCTACGCTAACGATAAGCAACAGGCCCACCCAACATGGGCTTCAATAGGACCACCCTAACAGCATGCACTATGCTACCAAATGGGGGGATGACAACAGCACGCCCATGGTCGCGCACACAATGAACACAGAGAAGAATACGAGACATAAGCGATCAACCACGGAACTGGCAAATTGCCAATCCACGATCTCATTTTCAATTTCCTCTTCACGAGCAGCAAATTCGGTCATGAACTTGAGTTCGTGATAAATCTGCTCCAGTGACAAGAGTATGGCCTTCGTCCCTTGCGCCGGAGCATCAGAGCCAACCAGAGAATGAATGGACTCCTCAATCCTGGCCTCCAGTTGAAGACATGCGCGAGCGGCGGCTGCGTCGAAACTCTTGCGCTGATGATTATTGTTGGTTTTATACCCGAAATCGATGTTTGTCGGGGAGGATTCTTGAGTGTGGAAGTAACATTCCGCTTCAGAATGATCGGACCTGAGACTCTCTGGAATCGACACGTCACGAGTGAGGAACGGAGGAGGCTCCAGCTTATGATGCGGGCGTTTCATCATAAGGAGCCATGGAAGCCAGTTGAGGAGAATCTTCCGGGTCTGAAAAGCAACCGCGATAAAATCGCAGAGCTCGCCATATATCGACGGGGGTAACTGTTACAGGAAAGCATTTTGAACGCCAGAATTACCTAATGTGGCTTACCATCGCCCCACCTATACTTACCCAATCCGACATGGAGTGCGTTTTTGGAGTGCGATAGTGATAGTTTAGGACAATGACGCTGAAGGCGATGGAAACAGTGACCGCCACCATGTGACAAAAGAAGAACAGACTCAGCAGTGGCAAGGAATCGGAAGTGATTGGAGTCACTTCGGCCACTGTGTTCATGAAGAGACAGATCGACAGGAGAATCGTGATTTCTGAAAAAAGGACCAGAAACTTTACAGTGAATGAGCAGGCCTGCCCCGACGACAGGAGCTTGCTCGAATGCGTTTACCAAGGGTGATCTTTTCTCCTGACTCCACTGGCATAGTGAAGCCTAAGATACTGAGAGTGGCCACGAGAAGACTTGGTGTGATCAGATTAAATCCAAAGTATAAGGTCCGTCTGCGAATGTGATATTTGAAGAAGACATACTGCGAGACCTCGTTGTGATGCATCACTTCCTGCACCTCGGAAGGCGTGTCTGAAAGCAGATCACGCTGAATCGGCATTTCTCAGCCAACCATAATTTAGGCGCTACCCACCAAGCAGAATCCACTCTCCACTTTCCATGTAGTTGTCGACGACACTGCCCTCACTGATCAGTATTATCTTCTCTTTGTTGTAGGACCACGAACCAAACTAAAAGGCGACGCCCATCAATGCCTACGTTATTATACTCTTGCTCGTACCTTCAGGTAACATGTTTGGTCATCAAAAGGGAACCAAGTTATATCCAGAATACAACTGCTCCTCGTAATCCCTGGTGGGATCCACTCGATCTTACCATCATGGAAGACAAGGATGTTGGCCATATGCGTGCTACCGAAACTGGGGTCCACACTGCAAGAACCACTGTTATCACTTCTTCTAATACGGCCGAGACTCACCTGTTTAGAAGTAGTATATCAGGACGCCAAATAAGATCTGGCGGGAAACGAATGTCCGTCACTCCGTCATACTCATCAGGGTTCCAAGTCAACCTGTAGTCATACCAACGCTGGAAAAGCCCACATTTTTAAATGAAACACGACAGCAACAAAGTCCTTGTATAGGCACTTACAAAATTGAGCCAGACATTCATTTCCTGAAACCAAGTTCCACGTAATCTGTCAAATATACGATTAAGCACAGCAGCTTACCATGACTTGGTTCTTTTCGTCCTAAAAATTCCAAGAAACCTGTGAACCCAGATGACACTCTGCAAGACATGCCACTCACAATGTCCACAATTTGTTGCAGCTCTACTTTCAAAGTGACGTTCACCGTTTCTGTATGATTTTTGACTGGTCGTTCCAGAACGCTGTACCCTTCCAGAAGGCTGGCATAAATCACAGCCTCGCCTGATTCTTGTTGCTTTTCAGAACAATCGATCATGGAAATTATGCTGGCAATCATAGCGGAAACGAGTAGTTGTTTTCCGGCCCACATTGTGACTAAACTAGTCCAAGAATGGTCGAGGCTGGCAGCGTAGGGCATCGGCTAAATCTTCTTATCACGGCTCGAATCTCAGATGGGCCGCCAAGGTCCACCAATCACGAAGCTGGCAATTGTTTGGCCCTTTGCTCCCAGGAGCCCATTGCTCGTTATTTCGAAATTGCCTTGACCATAAATCTTGCCAAAAAGTCAATAGACGCGTGCTTAGGGGAGGGAAGACTGGACAGAAGGGATAAATTTGGCAAAATGGACTAACGATAAAGTGCTGCTTAGATGAGTTTTTTCCAAAGAGGGTGTCAGTGGAGTGGTGATAATTACGCGGTCCGGTCGTGTCGGTGCCACGACTGCCAGATCGGTGTCAGATCTTATTTGGCGTCCTGATATACTACTTCTAAACAGGTGAGTCTCGGCCGTATTAGAAGAAGTGATAGCAGTCGTTCTTGCAGTGTGGACCCCAGTTTCGGTAGCACTCATATGGCCAACATCCTTGTCTTCCATGATCGAGTGGATCCCACCAGGGATTACGAGGAGCAGTTGTATTTTGGATATAACTTGGTTTCCTTTTGATGACCAAACATGTTACCTGAAGGTACGAGCAAGAGTACAATAACGTAGGCATGTCCTGTCTCCTCACAGGCTTGTATGAGTACTGTATGTACGTATCAGAGGCGGGCAGCTAGTCTCTGATGCGTGTTTCGCTCTGATCGAAAAAGGCTCCTTTGAGCAGGGCGTCGCTTTAGAAAGAGTACAGCTTTCTGCCCTCGCCGATGAATTCCTGTTCAGGTGAAAGGCCAATAATCTCGGATTCGTAATTTTTTAAAGCCCGCTCTCATTTTAAGATGCGTGCGTGCACCATCCAAGCAGTCTAATCGTGCCAAGCAGGGCAAGGTGCACAAACGATTGCAAATCACGACATCATGCGAGTAGGCGACGTCATTGGAAGTGTCATTACGGCTCCATTAAAAGGATCATGGTCAGCTTTTGAAATGCCCATTATCAGACAACAACAAAAAGTTAGTTGTAGAGCGGGTGAAAAATGACCTCGTGACCTAGTTTATTGTGATATATACAGTATATTGTATACAGTATATATTGTATACAGTATATATATACAGTATATTGTATACAGTATATATTGTATACAGTATATATATACAGTATATTGTATACAGTATATATTGTATACAGTATATATATACAGTATATTGTATACAGTATATATTGTATACAGTATATATATATATACAGTATATTGTATACAGTATATATATATACAGTATATTGTATACAGTATATATATGTATACAGTATATTGTATACAGTATATATATATATACAGTATATTGTATACAGTATATATTGTGATATATATTTAGGATATTCAATACAATACACTGAAACGACGTCGCGGTGGTTGACGGGGTATTTATAGTGGTGGCAGTGATTTCGAGTCCATATTCTATATTTGCTCTTTTGTTGACGTGAAAAACAACGGGAGGCGACGACCAAGTGTCTCGTGAGTGGTGCAACGATGCTTGTTTTACCCCTGTGCTGATCTATTCGCCTGCTCAACCATGGGGGCAGTAATCGCTGGCACTGTAATTATCGCTAGGACTCTAATTGGCCTGCGTTCTGCTCCCAAACAGCACCGCTCCATAGCCATGGAATTCAGCACATCCGCCGTTGGGGTGTTAGTGTTCTGCTATCGACAACCGTCTAGGGTTTGGTCATCGATGCTGCTTGCCTGGTGTGGAACACGGATTGTGGTGGGAGACGTGGTGCGTGCTTGATTTATGTATGATCCGTCGAAGCTCAGGCGTGCTCTTATCATTTTGTACGTCATCCTACACGGTGTTTGCCATTTTGTGCGACATCTTCATTTAGTTCAAAGCTAAACACATGAAGCTGATACCCGAGAATCGAGACGACGAGAATAAAACGCGAAAACCGTTGATAAAAGATGCCCATGGAGTGACGATCGCACGCAGATAATCTGCTGCACAATCTTCGCTACCTTGCCTATTCCAGCAGTCATGATATGATAAGCGAGGCCGAGGGGTGACCAGCTCTCACGGCAGCTTTCCGATGTGCGTCTCCACTATGAGCGCATCACGAGGGCATCCTGTTCCATCACCAGCCACCCAGGATGACACTTGGCGAGAAGAAAGGGTCCTTCCGGCCTCGTGTTCGAGAACCAGTTTCCTGATTTTCTACTCCATTACTTGACGGCACCTGGTGAGTCGCCCAGAGCTAGATATGTGCGAGGCCATCGACGCATTTACCAAATCGCCGAAGACCCGTTCCCTCTCTGAGAACGAGCTCTTTACTGCCGTCCTCAGAAGTAACAGAACTGCGGCCTCCCGGTCAGGCAGGGGTCGACCTTTATGGATGGCCCCAAAGCACGACTTTTCTACTTTAGCCAGTCGATCAGAACCCTTGACGACCGCGAAATTCTTAGTAGACAACAGTCACACACAGGTCACAGGACACCGATCATCACTTTCCATCTTTGATCACCCATCCTCGTATCAGCGGCGGCTGATGGACCTACCGTAACGACCCGAATGGGCTGAAGGCTTTTGGCGATGATACTTGGCGCCTGGAGCCCCTGGTGGTGCGCCAGGACGACGACCAGGTGGCAGGTGCACGTGTCGTCGGACTGGAGTCTTGGAGGGCTTCCCTTTTCGTTTGCAGAGGCAGACCACCACCAGGAAGACCAGAGTGAGGACGAGGAGCAATGCGGCGACACCGATTGTGACGAGGTGCCACACTTCCATCCCGAATGGCAGCAGCGTCGTTGCGGGCGTCGTCTCGGTGGCTTTCGGGGACGATTTCCCTCGCTCCGTTGTTTTGGGGCCCGTACTTTGTTCAGCCCGCGGACAAGGACCATTATTGCACACTTCCACCTTCTTTGAGCAGTGCTCGCGGTATCGTCGGCTGCTCTGGTCCCCGATCTTGGGCCAAGTCAATTGTTTGCCTGGACCGCACGTTCTGTCGCACGGGTCCTTCTCTTGCGGTTCAGTGCTGCACTCGTAATCGCACGTGGCCTTCGGGCACGACTCGATGACTGTGATACCGTTTTCGTCGAGGCAAAATGCTCGCTCTGGCGTCCGTTTTCCGCGATTCGTCGTCTCTTTGATGCACGAGCCACCAGAACTGTTGTAGAAGCAACGCGTCTCAAACTCTTCCGTGTTGCATGCAGCCAGAACTTGAGCCATTGCTTTGGGAATTTCAACCAAACTGTTGGCGATTGGAAACGTGCTCTCCGCGATTCCCTTGCCGACCAATTGTACATCGCCCGTGTTCTTGGTGTCTTCAGTGGTTATGACCAGACCGATTGCACCGCTGATATTGAGCAATTTGTGAAGCGGTAGGAAGAAAGACATGTTGGCAACCTTCTGATGAACAGCAATCCACACGACAAAGTCGGGCGCATTTTCTCGATTTCCTTTGCTTTTTTTGAAAAAGTCCAGGGTGCGATTCACCAGCATGCCCTCAAATGAACTCCGATTTCGTTCCAGTCCCACATCGAACTGGATGGTTTCCGTGTTGACGAAGGACTGCATTTCAGCGTTGTCGAAAGCGGTTGTAGAAATGTCGGATGATTCGCCATGGGTAAACAAAAAGTACGTAAATAGAGCATCGATCTTGGACTCATTTTTGACATGCGGCTCGACAACAGCTCGCATCACTTGCATGATTCCGCTTCTGTCACCGTGTCTGTTCATGCCTTCAATCCATTCCGATCGCGAGGGATTATTTCCCTCATTGGTGACCAGAGCGAGTGCGACTGTGTCCACAACGATGCCCACGTCGACCATCGGCTTTGCCTTCTTCCACGTTTCGTACGCTCCGCTGACCATCGCGATCACGACCAAAATGCAACTGAGCACGCGTCGATCCAACATTTTGCTTGCACAAAGGAGCTGAATGATGACAGTCAGAACTCACGACCGTTCAAAGCCACGCATCAGAAAGAATGGACTGCCCCGCCGGCGAGGCGACGTGCGATCGACTTTACATTGCCGTGCATTTAGTGTACATACAGTACCCTTAGCTATCTTACAATTATAGATAAATACCCCTCGGGTCTATCTTGCAATTGATTATCAACTTTTTTGTTTTCGAGATTCGGCACGGAAATCACGGGCGGCCGTGGCTTTGGCTATTAGACCCATATATCTCGATAGGTAATGAGCCATTGTGGTTCCAATTTGGAATCGAAGTCCGCCATATCACCAGTTTAATCAGTTGGGCGTGGTCATTTTATTCAAAAGATGTGGTGCTCGCATTCAGAGTGGAAGTGAAGAGATGGGTTCCTTTTTGTGACTGGCTGCTTCAATTGTTTTCTGCTTTCTGTTGACTACTGCTACACAATAGCACAGTTTTACTGTCTTCTCAGTCCTGCTTGTCGAGCAGCTGCACAAGCGGTCGTCCACTGTGAAACCAGCATCTTTCGTTTAAGCTATATGTAGCACGGGGGGTAACCTTGAAGAAGGTGAGTATGTTGTGATATGCAGTCCCCATGTAAAATAAGGTTGGCATACTTCATTTCGCTCAGATCCGTATCATTATTTAAAAAATGCGAAAATCGAAGTTGCGGAGAAAGTTAAATTGCACGCACTTCGCGCGCTTTAGCCTGTGATGCGCAGGATATCAGATTACTGTAATCTGCTCTCCTGCGCATCATAGGCAAAAGCGCGCGAAGTGCGTGCAATTCAACTTTCCCTGGAAGTTCGATTTTCGAATTTTTTAAAATAATGATACGGATCTGAGCAAAATGAAGTATGCCAACCTTATTTTACATGGGGACTACATATCACAGCATACTCATCTTCTTCAAGGTTACCCCCCCCCCACGGTGCTAGTATAGCATTGGAAGCTGATGCGACAGTTGGGGATCCGCGGGAATCTGATTTCCGTCATAATTGTTGAACAAGAAGCACCTCTGCCAAGGGCATCCTGTGCCATCACCAGCGTTCTAGGATCATACTAGACGGGAAGAAAAGGCTCTCCCCCCCACTGGTGTTTGGCTGACGAAACGAGTACACCTATCAGCAGTCTTCCAATCATAGATATACGACATGTGCATGCTTCAGATCATCACTTTACACTGCTTTTAAAAGCTTTACATTCAATAAGTCTTGCTGTAGTCCTCTCTACGCCCACTTGCGATGTGAGGCTAACGTGTGGATTATCAGCACCGAGCATTACTAACTGAATCGGGTCTGACTGGACGGCGGTTTGCGAGAAGAGACGCAACTCTTGATAGTCTCCGTCGCATCTCGTTGGTTTCGGCACTCTTGCAAATCACATGGCTTTGAAACGCATTCAGAAAGTAAGTATGAGTCGGATTTGAAAATGCATACTGTACGACTGAATTAAAGGGCCTGCATATACTGCAAGTACGTACAGAGCTGATTCTTAGGAGCTGCAAGAGATTTCTCACGATCCGCCAGCGTTCTGTTCGGCTGGCCCGGCTGGTGATGACTGTAAGTAGCGCCGTTTTGCCTTTTCCAGCTGATAAAAATGTCTGCTTTAGTGTTCAATTGGCAAGCAACGATCATGGGCCCCGTGAGTAATTTTGCTGCTGTCCATTTAATTTGAAGGAAATACCATGTCTCAATGAGCAGAAGGGTCCCTTAACCCACTTGTTCACGTGCCTAGAGTTTGCCCCATCAGATCGTACAGTCCCATGATTGAACAAGCATGAGGATGCGGCGCCTGCTTGCTCGCATGCAAGGCGTTTGAGGGAAGCACAACCGTCAAGTTTTCGATGGATTTCTACATTGGCTTTGCTTTTTTAGCCGAACAGTCCGTTTCAAGGCGGTGTGTTCTCACTGAACATTCGTTTCCCCATCGATTATCCGTTTAAACCGCCGAAGGTCGAATTCACGACCCGAGTCTATCATCCAAACATCAATAGCAATGGTAGCATATGCTTGGACATTCTGCGAAGCCAGTGGTCTCCAGCTTTGACTATCTCGAATGGTAAGATCGCGCTTGTCGTATCTGCTTTTCGATAACCTTGAAAAATGCTTTCAGTGCTGTTGAGTATTTGCTCACTGCTTTGCGACCCGAATCCCGACGATCCGTTGGTGCCAGAAATTGCTCAGATGTACAAGAAAGACCGAAATCGTTACAATCAAACGGCCAAAGAGTGGACGCAGAAATACGCCACGCCGTGAAAAGCCTGTAAACGGATCACAGTATGCGCAGGGAGCATTCTATTTGGTAGTGCTGTGGCAAAAATGCATGTTACGCGTGTCAGTTTTCCTGTGTTTCCTTTGTCGCCTCAAGCCTCGAACCACTCCTGTGCTACGAATGACTGTTCCATGTAGATGCACTCGTAGCCTGATGGCTTGTGCTAGGTCGACGCACGTTATGACTTTCACTGATAGCCAAACCCTTGTTTGGTCACCTATTAGTTCTGCTGGCTGGGGCCTGCAGACCTGGCCCCAGATGCTTTGAATGGAAAACGGGTGGCCTGTCAAGAGAGACCAATTCGAGTCATGCAAATTGACGTCGAATAGTCGATGTCTTTCAATGCTTGCTGAAGGGGCAAAAGCCACGCTCGCCTACCTGACCCCACATTATACCTTTGACTGAAAAACTGGTTGCGCAATTGCTAATCCAAGCAGAATCGAAGATCGTGTTTGGAAAAACTGGAGAACAGATAAGATGCTAAAGTGACTAGGTCAAAGACCAACCGTCAGGCAAATCCACCATACAGGGCCGATCCTGAAAATACAGTGCATGCGAACGACCGCAGCAGTATTCAAAAGTACCTTTGAACGAAGCGTTGGCAGACTCCATTCCCTGAGGGTCTTACAATTAGTTATTACATAAGAGGTATGCTCTTCACCACTGCGTGGTATACTCTACATTTGAGTAACACTATCAAACTGGTTCATCAGATGTAATTTGGGAACCAGAATGGGCTTCGACAGCGTTGAAAGCCATACTATTGCAAAGGGTAATGTACACACTGCAGGTGAAGGGGACGGGGATGTGAAGACGATCTAATTGATTCAAGTCGGAACGTAAACCGCGTGTTATATCGATTTAGTCTGGTATAGATGAGATACGTATATAAACAAAGTCACACTACACTGGGACTGATCATCTGAGGAAAACATGAACAGAAAAATTATTTGCCGAAAGTTTTGATGGTGCTGTATTCGAATGCAAGAATAGTGACCCTGGCGCCCCTCTAGGGACTCATCCTCACAACGTAGCTGGCGTACGGCAACCAAACCATTCATATTGACATGAACATGTGTCCTTCCTGCTTTTTTTTGTCGCTCCTCCTGAACACGAGTGAAGGCAAAATACACTCTGTAGATAGAGCCTGTAATTTCTTGAAGCATAATGGTGAGCACAACGCAATCATAAAGCAAGTTGAAAGCACACAGCAGAGGTCACGTGGCTACACCTGTTTCACGAGTCACATTCATGGAAGTTGTTGAAGGTAGCGGCTTGGCCTTCAGCTGTACCTCGTCCTTCTCGTCTGCCATCAGTTTCATGTTCTTAGCTTTATACCACACGAAGATGTCGCTGAGGTCGCCAATGCCGTGCAGGATAACGTAGAGGATAATGATACCCCTTCTAAGTCTGTTGGGATCGTAGATTAAGCACGCACCTCTTTTACCACCACAAGCCTGGTTCCAGACCACGCACGCGGCATCGATGATCATGCCGTAGACGGGCGTCGATGGAAGAACGCTGATCAAACCAACGGCGAATGTACTGAATCCCAAAGCCAATGAACGGTGCTGTTTGGGCACTGAACGAAGACCGATCAACATCCCTGCTATGCTGCCAGTGCCGGCGATAACTGCACCGATGGATGATATGACAAAATACAATATCATGGGCTTGTAACAATCGTCGAAACACCAGTCGCGTGATACGCGTTGATCACCTGCGGTCTTGGTCGTGTTGACGCAAGAGCAAGAATGAAACTCGAATTTGCCGCTCTGTTTCTTTCCCTTACCCACTGAGAGAACATCAAACATTGTTCGATTATAATCCTTACATCCGGCGTGACAAGGAGAATAGAAGGGGGTGCCGTCGATACTGCATACGGGATACAGCGGGGCTGCCGAGCAATCGCACCCACTGCACGGCGGGTAAGTGTAGTTGTGGACAGCGCCATCACGACCAACTTGGTTGACCACAGCGTGGCAGCTGACGAAGGACTGAGACAAAGTGAGGACGGTGGCCATGATTGAACAAAAGGCCACATATGCCGCTGCTCGACGACCATCCAAGTTGAACTTGCGCATCATCAAACTGCCCAGAAGGACGCCACTCATGTAACTGCCGATGCCCAGTATGCCGATTGAGATGTTGGCCTGAAGAGTGACTGAAGTAGACATGGGTTCTGGCCATTCTGTGCCTGTATAAGGTAATACTTAGGAGAACATTATGATCAGCTAATTTAGCTTTGAGCATGGGGTGCAGTAACGTAGACATGGTGCCCACGGTTTTCCAACGATATTTGCGCCACATGCAGGCTCTTTGTGATCGCTTCGATGCCTTCTATACAAGCGTGCCGCACGGTACTTTTAAGTTTCTTCTGGCTACATTGGATAGATAAAAACGGAGCTGTTGAAGACGCAATTAATGTCTTTCGATAAGAAGCTTTAGGAGGCTTTGAAAAAACAATATGCTTAATAGTGCGCTGATAAGCTGTGCAAGCTTTCTGAACCAAGACTGACAGTAGTGTGAGCAGTAGTGTTCCTACGAGGCTAGAAGTAAAGTATATCAGGTCGCTAGGTTGTGTTCTACTCAGAGGACTCCATTATAATGGGGCTGACTATATACGGCTGAGGATTCGAAATAATAGCAATACTTTCTTTTTAATCGGTAAGACTACAGCCTGATAAAAAAACACAGCTCACCTTAAACATTGGAATACCAAAGTGGTTCTCCAAATACTTGGATCGGAAGGCGGACATGCCTTTAAAAGCAAACGCGTCAAACATACGGCCAATCAATCGACCAGTGTAAATAGGTGATTTTAGGATCTCTACAATAGCGCTGAGGAAAGCGAGTAGTTGAACGCAGGCAGTGACTCGATTCACTGCGGTAACACTCGTCCTCCTGATCCTTGTCGCCAAGTGTTCTTGATGAGGTTCGTTCTCCTTTTCAAGTAGCGCCTTTTGATTGTGTTTCTCATCCAAGGGGGTCCTGCTGTCCCCATCGGCCAGTTTTTTCTGTTGCTGTTTCTTCTTCTTGTATTCATCCTGCCTATCCTTGATCATTATATCCACGTTGGGGTAACACATGAGTACAATGGACGGGGCAATCAGCGTGACTGTGACCACCACAAATCCAAGCCACCAAGCACCGATCCAGCGTGCATCGTAAGGAGTCATGCCTGGCGGTGGTTTGAAATTGACATAGAGGCCACTGCACACTGCGCTCAGTATCATGCCGAAGACTGGACCGAAAATACGAAGGCAGGAGACAGCAGCAAAATATATTGGCGTATTGCGCTTATTCTTGACACTATCATCGATGAGAGGCACCCCGAGAGTGTGGGGCATACTCCGACCCACACCCATCAGGACGATGCCGGTTAGGACCAAATAGTAAGCGGCCGTGTTGCCAATATCGCTGTTCCGCATGTCGCACTTGGCTTTCTGTAAACGAGCTTTCATCTGTATGGTCTCGTTGTTGCAATAGCCGAAGGGCAGTTTAGCGTCGGCCATTACGATCGGGTCGATACCAGTGGAATTTCGCCCGAACGAATTCGAGCTGTTGAAGTCCTGAATATCGGATGCTTTTTTGTAAAATGGCAGCTCAAGTTGCATGATCTTACCTGTCTTCGAACAGCTTGTTCGTCCAGGTCATCCTTTTGCGGGAACAGATAGCCGGGTGACGAGATGAGAAAACATGCAAAGGCGATCAGCAGCCCTCCACCGCCGATCCACCTGGCTCGATTGCCCCGACTTCCCAAGTAGGCTAATATGACCACAGCTGAGATGTGCCCGATGTCGCCAGCAGATATCATGGCTCCCGAAAGACGACTCGGAATTTGGAACTGCCTCTCTATACTTTGCAAAAGGCTTCCCATAAATGGGCCCGGAATACGTTGGATGGAAGTGACCAAACAGTAAAATATGAGGAAGCAGTGAAAACTGCCGCAGCTCCAGTCTCCGAGCCGAGTTTTCTTCAAATTCCTGAAATCAAAGCATTTCACTGATCTCAAATGAGTCCTGGATCCTCAACAGTAGATTGCAATAATGGCTGACCCCACTCAACAACGACTGGCAGTACTTACATTTTGGAAGCGTCAGTCTTGTGCCGATGTGACAAACTCAAAATGATGGTCGTTTCCTGGCTGTGATGGCAGTCTTCTCTCGGTTCATTGTGAAGCGTGTTTTTATTCCTTGCAGCTTTATCACCTTGCACTCAGCATTTTGCTCGTTTGTTTTTTGATAAGCACTTTGCCCACTCGAGTGTGCGCATTGGCAGCCAAATTCTAATCCTTTCACAAACATGTGATAAGAGTGTAATGACCTCCCAATCGTACCAGGCCTTCTTCTTGTTTTGATTTTGAATGGTCGTAGTACAGTCCTCATCACGTGCAACACACGCGCCCGATAGTATTGAAATAAGCTAAGCCTGATTGTTGAGTACTGTTTTTAGGCTTTTTTTCTCGCCACGCGAATGCGTGCATGTGTTCTCGAGTTTAACATGCGAGGGAGACAGGATAAGAAACATGAAATGAAGTACTTATTTACGAGATATTATATCCGAGCAGTAAAAAAGATTGAGTGACAGCGCGATACCAGGTTGATTAAGTGTGTTTTGTCGGTGTTCTTGACATGTTTCCACGAGAGTATGGCAGCCACCTACAGTTGGACGGTGAGTGCATGGACCACTCGGTAAAGGTTAATCCCGTTCACACGCTTTGCCATGCGTGCGTGTTGGTGTTTGGCAGAAATCAAGGCGAAGGCACATAGTCGTACTGTAGCAGATGTGCCCAACATGCGAGTATGGACGCACTGCGGGAGCATTGTTTGTTTTTTAAAGTGTATTAATTAACTTTCCAGAGGACACTTTAGGACAGTCATCATTCCCATAAGACTTGATCGCCGTTGTCAGCCGTGCGTCATGTAAGGCTGATTACACAGAATAGGCGCCTGTAACTGGCAGCTAATCGAGCTGCATGCATGATCGTAGCATAGCTTGCTATTGACACGCTCACTCCGTGTCCTCCCGCGAACATGACACGATCAGAACCTGCACACGGACCAAATCGAACCGATTCCAGAATGAAGTCATTATTCTCTTGTCGCATTGACTGGACTTAACTCGGTTTCGGCAACAAAGTTAAGTCCAGGAACTAGCAGACTTTTTTGGTAGCCATCTGTTTTTTAGCAGTCTAGCAGTCTGCCTAGCATAGCTTGTGACAGAAATAGGTTCGATGCCAGTTCTCTAGCTAGACGCACATACTGTATTTCCTCTATTCTCAGACCGATAGATGACTTTGCACTGGATAAATCTCTCCAGGCTGTGAAATT
Source organism: Mesodorylaimus sp. YZB2_4 (assembly GCA_030248295.1). Lineage (NCBI taxonomy): Eukaryota > Metazoa > Nematoda > Enoplea > Dorylaimida > Dorylaimidae > Mesodorylaimus > Mesodorylaimus sp. YZB2_4. The sequence goes on from JASANH010000626.1 coordinate 927,902, forward strand.
TTGCGTGGGAATATCTAATATTGTATGATCATTCTAAAAACTCTACCCATTCTCATTAATTTTTGATTCCGTGTCTGAAGGAAATGTCCTGGCGTAGTTCATAAATGTGATAGGACTGTTCCCACTCGGACGAATGCCTCGAGGTAAGAATCGCATATTGATCTTTTTGGTAATGTAATTGTCGTTTCCGTCTCTTTTCATCAGAAATTATAAGGAATACTTGATTGAGCAGTCTTGCCTCATTCTCGCCTCGGCAGGCGAACTTCGTGAATGTACTCCGGGCCACACACGGTGTTCATGAATGCTTGTCAACCGAGTCAATATTTGGAGAAGCTAGCATTGCATTTTTGTTTTAGGGAAAATAGAATTTCTCTTCTTTGGCTGGTGCACATTCCAGTTCGAAAACCCATGGGTCTCTGCATCATTTAGAGTTTTCTATGAGAAACCTATGCAACGCTGTGAATCTGTGCTGTGTCGATGAAAGTCTCCGTACCATAGGGTCTGTTTATCCCATTGCATTCTTGGGAATTTTTAATTATAGACCGGTAGTTCTTCAACCCTATAAGCTGCTGGGAGCCGATTGCCAGTCAGACTAGGCTTCACAAAATCGACGCAGCTGACTGCGAAAGTGATAATGGAAAAAAATTACGCGAGGGGCTTTTGATCGTGTTTTTCAGCCAGCTCTGATAAATTTCCGCTGCTAGGAAACAGTGTCCACCCGCACGCAATGCGCTCATGCATGATTCATGAACTTCGCAAAGTGTTCGTCCATCAGGCAATTCTTTTAATTTTTTGATCTTCCATAAAGCCTCGTGGAATAAAACCGATTCGATGCGCTTTTTACAGAGCATACTGCTAATTGCATTGCCAAGATGAATGGGATCAAGCCAGCATGAGCATATGCCTACCTAGGCGCATCAGAAGGTGTCCCTATGTTGACTTCGATTTGGTACACATCGCCTCTATGATAGACCCACAACAAAGCCAGCGCCAGGCCAAGATTTGATGCCAAGGAAAGCTTTGTTGTGGTCATCTAATCTGTCCACGCGGGTGTCCCGACCAAGGCTTAGGAGTACTGAGCAAATTGTTCCGCCCCCGCGAGAGAGACGCTTTGAGAAACATTTTTGATGCTGGCATGCAAAAACGGTCACTGAATATTTCCCATACGTCATTATGCTAAACTTGGATTTTGTCGGAAAAGTGCCCCCCGGGTCAAAATCGTAATTCCATCTTGTCTAAAAGCATTAACTCTGAAGAAACGGAAATCAATACATCAACAGACTTCGACCCCTCGAGCTTCCGCCACATGAGATATTGTGCATAAGACCGCAGGCATCTTCCTGCGCTCGGTCATTCTGCTAACTTCTGACGTCCAACCAGGATGGCTAACTAGGTTAGCCTTTTACTTAATCCGGTATCTTTTCTTATGAACACTATGCCGTGACCAGAGGGCACATTCGAAAAATTAGCCTTATTCATAGATTTCCGATTGCCAGAGTGGCACGTTTTTCATGTATTACTGATCCCGCTCATCGCAAGTGAATTTTGTGGTGTGCACTTGGCGGTTCCAACATGCTCACTCATTTTCAGATGCATAGCCGAATAAACTGGCCTCATCGTACACTCTGCACTGGCCTCCCTTCCTAGACACCTTGAAATCACGGGACCATCTTCCTGTCCTTGTCCCAATTCCTGCTTGCTCTAATTTATTCACTGCTTCTGCTCAAGGCCGCCCTCCTGCCCTCGCTGTGTCCTTCTCTTTCGAAAGGCCAGTTTGCGACCTACAGTAGTAAAGCTCGTCTTAATCGGATTTCTCGTAGCATGATCAGAATGCTGCCCGCGATGACAGTGTTGTCAATTTGGCAGCCTTGTGTAGCCTGATTGCGAATTACACGCCCAATTATTTTCTACGAATGCCAATTTCTTTGCTTGACTCAAACAAAGCCCTTCAAGTAAATGAAATAATGTCAGTGATTTTGATGGCAGACTAATAATTGTGATAAGAGAGGTGGACATTTTTAAGGTCACTCGTCCCTTAGTCTGTCATTACCCTAGAAAACTAGGCTTTAGAGACTTCACGTGGTCCGAGCTGATAAGGCTAGTCGAAAGGAGGCTGTTCACGGACAACTCGAGGCAGCTGAGGCTGGCGAATCGTGAAAAAGAGGATTCTAATTAGTCAGCTGGCCAGAGCGCTGTCGTCAATGGAAGGGGGCGCTTTGAGCTGATAAAGGAATGATAGAGAGGACTAGCGCAATTTATTATTTTTAGAGGCACCTTTTACCTAATGGGAATCTCGAGCTGCTGTTAGGAACGGCGACTGGACGCGTCCCTAGGAGACCATCAGTTCTGTTTGTATTGGACGCAGCCATTCGAACGGCTCGTATGCACAGGCCACATACCTGTTAGAATATGCGTCAGTGAACCATTGAATTTGCTTTTAGAGTTGTCACACCGTTTAAAAACCTTGAATAAAACCTCCTACTCGCTGGCAGGTGGGCACGGCTCGAAAGAATCTGCGCAGATTACACACACCCGGCGGCCAGAATCATATTTCGAGTTCTTGAGAGGTGGTGGTCGGGAAAACATGGCTATGGATAACGCTAGCCATCACCATAGACACCAACATAACGAGACTGAGGTCTCGTATTTTCTCGATGAACTGCTTACAATCAAGACTTTCTGGAGCGAGTTAGAAGGAGTCTACAAACCGATCGAGTTGTTCATCTACAGCATTGGCTTATGCGGCAACTTTCTGGCCTTGATCACTTTGTCGAGAAGTAAGAAGATGACGACCCCTTCGTTCTCTTATCACCGCGCCCTGGTGTCAGCCGATTTCTTGTATTGCATTAACTTTTTCGCTAACTTGACGGCTACTCGCTTATTGATCGTGCCGTGCCGAGAGAACGTGTACAAGTACTGGCTAGGAGCAGTCTTTACCGGCATCTTGAACCCTGCCTTGAGCAGCCTGTGCACCTACGTCCTTCATTACGTCACAGTGGTCATAGCTCTGGACAGGGTCCTGGCACTGCTCTTTCCAGTCGGATATCACAAGTGGAATCGACCAGTGGTAGCCTATTTGGTCATTCTATTCGCAGTGATCATGTCGGCCACTGTGCACTCGTGGTCAACATTTGTGCAGATGGAATTGGTCGAGTACTGGCAAGGTGAATTCAAGGCTGGCCAAAAGCACCAGCTGCTCATTAGCCACCCGTGTTGGAACGAGAGCGTGGTCTACTACTCGCTGAAACGAGACAATCTCAGCAATGCTACCAGAGAGGCCTTGAAAATGAAGGACATATACAACGGGGCCTGGCGGATGAGTTATTCAGTCATCCTGACCCTTCTCACTCTAACAGTCATCTCTGGCCTGATAAGACGCAGAAAACGGAGGGAAGCTGGCCGAAGTAATTTAAGTATGGTTAGCGCAGTTTCAGAAACTAGCGTGGTAGATCGAAGACGCAAAGTGTCCGATGACTCAACAGTCGGCAAATACGGTGAAATGGTCAAGAAACGGAAGAACCGTGGCTGCGAGAGAATGTTATTCGTGCTTATGATCGCAGTCGTTCTGCTGGCATTTTTCCAAGTGGCAGCGAGTGAAACTGGTCGAATATTTCAGTTTGTGTATCCGGCAGAAATCGAGGTGCTCTTGCAGTTACTCATGGACAGTACTACCACTATGGACCAGAAGTTGGCTCATGTCAGGATAGCCATGTATGGTCATTTCTATTCGAGAATCTTCGCTAGCGCCTTTACGGCCATAGAACGCAGTTTCGTATGCATCCTCTACATGGCCATGAATGCACTATTCCGGCGCGAGCTGTTGGCTCTTTTGAAGAAAGTTTGTTTTCTGAAACTGTGCAAATTATGCCAGCGAAATTGTGAAGAATGTGTCAGGTCTAATAAGCAAACGCAAGAAGCAGGTCGTCTAGCGGTAGGCCATAGAGACACTACTCGAGTGGTGGTAGCCGATGTTGAGCCCGTGTCGGGGTGCCATTATCGTTCGATTGCTACTACTCAAACATGCGTTCGAATGTTATGAAAAATTCATAGGCTGTCTTTTGTGTTTCCTTTTCTGTCTTCTCTTTCGATAAGCTAGTTTGCGCGCAGCTAATAAGCAATGTGTGTTTCTGTAAAGAGTGGTTTGCCCGCTGAGTGTAGCCTGTAATTGTTATGCTAGCTTACTTTCTTGTCGTTATGTGAACGGCTGGCTAAGCGTGGGGTGCCTGTTTCTCGTAGATTAGCAGCCTAATAAAGGAATCGCGTATCCTCTCTCAAAATGAGTTCATTCTTTTATTAGGGCGGATAATCTCAGTAACTTGGTTTCATGTCTCGAAATCTGAATGAAACTGAACCTGAAGGAAATTGATGTCCCTCTGGCCAATCCGACATGACGCAAATGAGAGTAGACCATATTCAAGTAGGAAAGGCCAGTCTTTGTAATTAGGCTGTCTCAGCGTCTGGTTACGTCGGACCTGCAGACTATTATAGTTGCTGATCATAGTACTAGAACTCCCTTGTCTAGAATGAAGGCCTAAAAAAAGATGAAACAAAAGCTGTTCCGTTTATACCCGTAGGCCGTAAAGAATCTTCATTTAGCGGCTTTTATTTTTACTGAACCTAATTTCAACGCGTCTCTTGTCTCTATAAACGGCTCATTAGAGGAATATATCGCACCGTATGGCGAAAGAGGAGCTTATTTTGCAGCTCAGATAATGTGGGCATTAGTTCCGGATGGGTAAATGGAGTCAGGCGCAGAAAGTTGAAGCTGTGCTCATTCTCGCGTCAAAGTTCCATAATAGTAGGGGTGATGCCGGTTGAGAAGACGAGGAGGATTTTCATTGAGCAATGTGAGATCTTGAAAGAACGTTTCTATGACACTAAGGACCCAAATGGAACGCCGTCAGCGAGTGCAGCTCATCCCATTTCACATTTTGAACTCACACGACACTTTGGGTATATCTTAGCAGCGCTATAGTTTGTTTTGGGCTACAGGAAACTCTGTAAGTAGGTACACACTTCAAGGCGATGATCACATATGCAGAAAACAATGATTAGAGATACAGTGTTTTCCAGTATGACAGGCAAAGTCACATTGCCGGCGTTTACGTTGATTTGACGCTTCTGCCGTTTCTGCGACTGACAATGAGTGAGGCTGGTACACTAATCAGTGCTTGACCCACCGGCCTCGTGGCCTGGTGGGTCAAGCGTCTGCCTCTCACGCCAGGTGCGCAGTTACGGGCGAGTGGTCGACTCGCGGGCCGGTAAATCATTCCGCGTAAAATGTGTACCTTCACCCTCGAGTGTGCATAAGCGTTTGGTGATGTGGTAAAACATGAACATTTAATCAGTGCCTTGGAACCGAAAGTCACTCATCGTATAAACGCCATCATTTTGCACCCATCATCTTCCGTTCCGATTGTGTATGGATACCTCGTGACGCAAGGCAGAAGTACATTGAGCGAGTAAGAGGACAGGCGAGGTATCTACGGTACCTTCCTTCTTCGTTTCTGCGATTTTCGAAGGAAGTTTTTGAAGTAAATACGTTGCTGCGAATCGAACCCAAACGGACCGAGCCTGTGATGGGTTCCTGAGTATTGTACTTGGTGACCCAAACTGACGATTATCCTTCTGGCGCTTCTGAACGCAATCAAGAATTGGAGACGGCCCGAAGCCATTGTAAGATGACTGACACTCAGGGTAGGGAGTCGAAGGGGGGGGGGGCAGTTGACATGAAATGATAGCTCGCGAATAAGTTAGAACAAAACATGAATTAAAAGCATCTTATTCCAGATCTAGATGAACCGTTGAAGATCTTTGACGGTATGGCCTAGGTCTGCCTCTCGGTGGGTGAGCGTGAACGTATGTACAGTAGGTGCCAGATTTATCCGACAGAACGTCGCAGTGTGGCTTATGATGTTGATATAAATTGGAAACGGGCGCTCCATGGTTTTGTCCAAAAGCTGCAAATAACACTGAAGTTTCGAAAACTGGCAGATAACAGATACGGCATTGATTCAGGTGAAAGTCGATAGACCTGGCGGACGACCAGCGCACTCTGCACTCTCGCTATATCAGTTGATGCGTGCAAACATGTGACGTCACAACTAGTCCTGGGCACAGCCCTATTCACTTGGCTTCGTGCACTGGCATGAACATTTAGCCAACTGCTTGCAGCCCAGTTTCACTCACTCTCACCCGTGTAACCGTTTCTAATTCTCTTCTCTCCCTTCAACATGAAAATAGTGCACTCTGTCGATGACTTACGCCATGAATTGAATACCAGGCCCAATTCGACCCGCGTCTTTGTTCCCACCATGGGCAATCTTCACGAGGGCCATCTATCCCTTGTTCGCTTAGCTCGCCAACACGGTGACTGCGTGGTCGTCAGCATATTCGTCAACAGACTCCAGTTCGAACCCCACGGCGATTTCGACAAGTACCCGCGCACATTGGACGACGATATCAAACAACTAGCACAAGAAAACGTCGACCTGCTTTTTGCCCCCGATGAAAAAGTGTTGTATCCCGAAGAGCAGCAATTCAAAATTTCGCCACCACCAGAACTAAGCCAAATCCTGGAGGGCGAAACCAGACCGGGTTTCTTCACTGGTGTTTGCACTGTGGTCATGAAATTACTCTGGTTAGTACAGCCAGCTGTGGCCATCTTGGGCAAAAAGGACTACCAGCAACTACTCATCCTCCAATGGATGGCATCCCAGTTCAACATGCCCGTTCGCGTGCTGCCTGGTGAAAACATCCGCGACGAGGACGGGTTGGCTTTGTCGTCGAGGAATGCTTTCCTGAACGAAGACGAAAGGAGGGAAGCCCCCATCCTTTACCAAACCCTGCTCTCCATTCGGGAGAAGGTGCGGGCGGGTCAAAAGGACTTTAGAGCACTGGAACGCGAGGCCATCGAGAAGTTGACCAGCCGGGGATGGAAGCCATTCTACATCTCCATTCGGCAACGCCAGCGGTTACGAAAGCCGACTGGTGACGACGAGCTGGTTGTCCTGGCCGCAGCGCAGTTAGGAACTGTGCGGTTGCTTGATAATCTTGAAATATGAGTGATTTGACTGCGTACTGTAAAGGCGAGGATTGAGCCCAGGTCGCCGACCCACACCACAGAGTCCTCACTTCGACCACCCCCCCCCGTATTCATCGCACTTCACCAACCAAGAACCAAGTGCTTTACATAAATACGACCCCGCATTCCCAATAGCCATTCAGACATAAGCAGGTTCACGTTCCTGGAAACCTCTTCCACCATTAATACCTTATCACACCTTCAGCCAAGAGCGTTATCAAATCCGGAAAAACGGAGCCAAGTTCAACCAGCTTTAACCTGCGATAAAGGAAACCAAATTATTTAGTCTAGGGATCATCAGAAATGGTGCGAGTGCACTTCAAACCAGTCAATTCAATATTCCTATCACTAACGCAGGTCATAATAATCTTCACCGTCTCCCCTCGTTCTCGTGCCGACCGTATTTGCTCCTATTTCGTACTGACCATATCCTGGCTGCGTGCTCCAATTCAGACCAGAAGCGTAAAGTTGGTGCCCACTGTTCTCGCCGCTGAATACGAGTTGCTGGTGTTCATGAACGCGCTGACTCTCCACGTCGTCTTCGGCCTCCTCTTCTTCCTCTTCATCTTCTTCATCATCACTTCCGTGGCCCGCCGCCAGCAAATTGTGTTCTTTCAATAATTTTCTGTATTCTTTCAATTTCTGGTCCTGATCAGCACACAGGACCAGTAGATCTTCTTGCTCCTTGCGAAGATTCGTCAGTTCTTCAGTCAACGCAGCTCGCTCGGAATCCTTTTCTGCGGCTGGCTGTTGGACTGCAATCTCAGCCTTAGCCACATTCTCTCTTTCGGCATTCGCTGCAGCCAATTTTTCGTATTCGCCTCCCCAATATTGAGCCCATTGCTGATGATATTCGAGTTGCTGTTTCGTTTGTTCGTTCTGAGCCAAAGCATTGCTCAGCTGCTGGCTTTGATTCTCATAAGCTTGCCACCCAAACGATAACTGAGTCTCGAGGTCTTTCACTTGTGCCTCCAAACCAGCCACAATTTGCTGACTCTCCGGCACCACCTAAATTTAAGTATCGATTCTAAGGCTGCATTCAAATCTCCAAAATAGTCAAACCTGTGCTTCGTAGTAAGCTCTCCACTGCGCACAGTGTTGACGCCAGGAAGCCAGCTCCGTCTGATTTTCCGTGTTGACCACTTTTGCTTGTTCCAACTCTGACGATAAACGAGACGTTTCGGCAACCAGGCGCTGAATTTCAGACTGCTGACGGTCAATAGTCTCGTTTAAAAAGCTCAGTTGAGACGGGTCCGCGATCCCCTTGGATACCACATCCGCAGTTGAAGGGGCATTGGTCTTCTCCTATTTTAAAAGTCGAAGTCACAGTGAGCTACACTAAAACTGACCAAAACCTTACCGTCATCAGTTTCTTTATCTGTACTTCTTTTTCGTCCACCAGCTTGCACTTATCCGCCAATTTCTGCTGCAAACTAGATAATTGACTTTCGTATTCTTCTTCTCGCCGACGAGTCTCTACAGTTGAACCGGCCGCTGCGATCGCTTGCGACTCCAAATCTTTGATCCTTTGCTTCAACGATATCATTTCAGCGTCTTGACGCTTGATCAAGTCTTTATATTGCTGTACGACTGTGTGGTGTTGCTCGGCCGTTTGAGGCGGCAAGGCCGACAATAAATCACCGTTCAATCCCGACTGATCAATACCGTGTCCGTCATCGACCATTGGCGTCGATTCTTTGGATCGCCGGCCACCATCACCCACTCGCCCGAGTCCGCGACCTTGAGACGAATCAGCCGAACGAACGATGCGGCTCAGCTCCGATTCGAGGTGACGGAACGATTTGGTGAATTCGTGATCAAATAGCAATTCCGCAGGCTGTTTGGCTTTAGGCTGAGGCTTTTGAGCAGCACGGGCGTATGGCTCTGATTTCGATACTGACGCAAGCTGATCAATGAAAACTCCGCGAGTGATACGATTTTCTAAGAGCTGTTGAAGAGCCCGTCTAAAAAAATGTAGTCAAGATTTATGTCCCCGATCCCTCTAATCGTTCCCTCTGCACACCAACCTGTTGAACTTTTCCACCGAATCGTCATTATATAGCAAACACAACCCCAAGACGAAAGCGCACATTCCGGACGCCAACGTTTCCATCTCGTCTCCTTCGGTCATACACGCTTGGCTCGTTAACTGAAAATACACACGATTTGAGAAAGTCACTCCACGATGTCGCAAACCCGATTTCACTTACATATGGTACATGGGAGGAATGTTGCAAGAACTGCGCCACAGAAGCCGGACTCTCCGACAACCATCCCGACAATAACATTAGCACACCCAGCCGCACTTGCAAGTCACGAGCTTGGGTTAGAACGGCGCCGACTTGTTGCAGCAACGATACAGGAGGACTTCCAACACCAGCGGCCATCTGCACACGTAATAGGCGTTCTTTTTCCACTGCTGGTGCGTCCAATACGCAATGTAAAAGTAGGCAACAACTGAACCATACGACCAAAGGATCGGAACTGACCAAACCGGAACACAGAAGGTGGCCAGCGGTTATGTCGTTCCCTAAAGGACTACTGCGCGTCCATATACGGGTACCGGGCCAGACCACGATCCAAAACTAAGCACTTACCTTGAGTGGTCGACGGAAGCAGTGTTTGGATGATTTCTCGTTTTCCCTTTTCATTTTTGTGTAAGTAACACTGGACGCAATACAAAGCCGCAGTCCTCATAACGAACGGCTGCCTTTCGTTGCCCATCGACATAATCAGTACCAACGTTGCCGACTGGGGCGGTTCGGACGGTGCCATCAACGCCCCAAAGTAATCTTGATTCGGCTGATAGCCACGGATGATTTCCGCCACTGTGTTTATCGTTTCGGTCAGCACATCGGCCGGCACTCCACCCGACAGCAACAAATGACACAGCTCACCCAGCAGCCCACAAGCATTCATCGACTTCTGAGCGCCCACAGTCAGGTTGCCGCCGGAACTTGTTGGCGAGACTAATGCACGAATCACCTAAAAATGCTGGTAGGTACTAAAATATTCTGTCCCACATCACCATACGTCTTACTTGAAATAACAAATGGACATTGGAAACGCGCTGAGCAGTCCATTGAACTTCGCCTTGATTTCGACCGTGATCGCCGGTGTCGTTGAAATGTTCGTGCAACTCGTCATCCAGAACGTCAGATGCATTCCCCGACAACATTCGCAATAACAATGGCAAACGTGGTATTAACGAATTCTCACGAAATAGTTGCTGATTGCTAGAATTGTTCTTCAACAGTTGTATGGTGACGTAAAGACAGTCCTCCGCCACGATACCTAAAAAAATTAGGGTTTAGGACGCAGAAAAACCACAACCGACTCAAAGTTCGCACATATTTGGCATTCAGATTATCAGCTTTCGTACATATTTGAGAAAATGTTTTCGCAAAGTGTAGTAGAAAGTATCTATGATTTCACATGATATGTGATCTCATCACGATGCTATATTGGGAGGTGAAAGGGGAAATGCACCCACTTACTATCGTGCTCGTTATAAACGATATCCAATAAACGTTCGAAAGCGCTCTCGAAGGCCACGATCTTTTGAATATTTGAATTCCCACGCACCAACTCGTAGACCAATAACACGGCATCGTTCCTGATCACTTCGCGATTTTCGGCTAACAAGTCGGTGATTTTAGGAATGGCTCCAGGTGTGAGCAAGAGATGTTCTTGTAAATCCTTTGGACGATGACGGAGTAGCCCAGTCATCAAGCGGACAGCGTGCAGGCGAACAGAAAATTCGTAATTCTGAAACAAATTCAACATTACTAAAAGAAAAAATTGACAAAAATACATATATGTACTTACTTCAACTAAAGATAAGACTAAATTAATGTTTTCACGCTTTTTGATAAAAATCTCGGTGAAACGTTCGCCTAAATCTTGAGCTTCGGCCTCGCTGTATTCCGTTTCCTCATCTTCAGAATCACCGCCGATCACATTGCTCAATGATTCGAGTGCATACGACAACGATTCGGTGGTGGCCCTGTAAAAAGAGATGCGCTTTTGCCAGCCCTTTGTCTCGCAGCATACAGAGCAGCCTCAGACGCACCTTCGTTAAAAACACGTTCACGTCCATCCCTGTGTCTCAAAACTATGACTGTGTGACGACACGTATTAGACGAGCAAAGACAAGCCATATCAGAGTGAGTTGTCGGAGGATGTTTCCAACTTTATAAAACATATGGTCGCCTATTGCTCCCTTTTGTCTAAAATTTGCTGCGTACAAGTGCACAAAGTTAGGGACTGTACGTAGGTATTAGAAACCCAAGGCCTGTCTAAAAAAACTGCGAAGTCAAGATCACTGGGGGCTTTTGCCGTTTGGTCCCCAGGCGAGGGCTGGCTGGAGGCTAATATCAGCCTAAGCTTAATTATTATACCAGACTAGGCCTAAGCCTAGGCCTAGTATGAGTCTAAGCCCAAGTCATATGCCAGCCTAAGCCTAAGCCTAAGTTTAATACCAGCCTAAGCTAATCCATGTTGGGGACCAAACAGCAAAAGTGGCGATCACTGTCCCCGACCCCTCTGATCGCTCAAATGCTTGACAGAGAAACACCTAAAAAGGGCAGCATTCTGCTCACTTACGCCGGGTTTTGCAATACGTCTAGCAATGCTTCCATGGCCTGCGTACCAACCTCCAATCGAAATCGTTTCGACAAGGATTTCAATGCACGCAGCGCGTCTCTCCGATCCTCAGCCAGAGTAACGGTTTTGAGTCGATCAACAAGGCGCTCCACCTAAACGAACTTATTTGCAAATTTTGTCGATTATTTTCCCAGAATCGGATAGGACAGCCAAGCATTCTCGATCAAGACTTTTAACCAAAAAGAACATCATACTGTTTCAGCTCCTTCGGTCGTCCCGTGATAATTGGACGATCCATTCTGACCCACAATACTCTTGATACCACTCCTTAAATAATTCATTGCTGATAACTAAATGACCAATACAAAACCAAATCATGAAACGAAAATTTGCCCGTCGATTAGGGCGCAGAATCGCGGAGGAGCCGCCCTAATGCACGACGTGGGATCGTGGGATCAAACGACACGTTGGTTGGTTGGCATGCTAACAATTAGTTTCAGATACATCAATAAATTTATTCTGGAATTGGAGCAGTAAATGCATTTAAAACAGCGGAAACTAGAATTAAAATGAGCTTAGATAATTTTAGCAATAGATGCGCAGAATATTCAGACTGTTATTTTCGGGTTTCTTCAAGATTGATATCTGGAACTTTAATATACCACTAGTGTGCGTTTGTGGTCAAATTTCGCTGATTTCAGCAGAGCAACGAGGGCGACATAGCACTTGGATGTTGTTTCGGGTCTCCGATCGATAGAAAGTGTGTTTCTGATGAGTGATTTGTTTCTTCAAGGCTGATCTCTTTGTTGTAGCCATGCTAGCTTATAACGGTGGCTTCTCTTCTTCGGCTCGTCGGTTTCTTCGTCGTCTGCTATGAGTGTCGTGTTTTCTGTGTACGTATAGCTACGTAAAGGCCGCTAGTTCCAATGTAATACGATCGGAGAGGCGCGTGCAGCTTCTCCCACCGGGAACGGCATTGCAACTGTGAATAGGCCGTTTCGCGTCGAATTCGCATGAAATTGAGTCCGGTTGACCATTACCCCATTTCGAAAATGCCAATTTATTCGGCGTAGAGGGCATTGTCCTTCCTGTCAGTGTGGCGTGTCTATTGACAGAACTTATGGTACCTAGCTCTTGCGTTTATTGTACCTGCCTCCGCCCGCATACTTGCGCGGTTGGTCAGTTCGGCTTTGTTCTACAGCGTATGAGTGTCGAGTCGAGTTTGCGTCATACAACTTGGAGTCATCAGCACACACTCATCGTCATATCGACCCTACCTCCAGTGCCGATGAACTAAAATTTGAATCTTCCCCCATTTTTAGAGCCTCTTTCGACTTTTGTACTTAGTATTGTGCGGGCGACTGGTAAACTATCGTCGGGGGAGACGTGTACACATTTGCGACTATTCTTTTTGTGAACGACGCGACGATGTCTCTGCCAACTGGAATCCGATGTAAGCTTTGTTTGACGACGTTTGGGTTGTGGCTTATTGTTTGATTATGTTTTATCACTTAGGCTCCATTGGAATTCCGTAACTGTCCTGGCGGCACTGCAACCCTTGCCGTTAGGTTTGCCAGATGGGCCTGCTGCTACCTTTTCTGGGCCCCCTAACACAGCTGGAGGACCAGGATATAGCTACTAGCGTGATATGTAAGTTGCAGTGTGCTATTCTTTCAGCAAATGAGGAGCTCTTGAATTATTTTGCCGTTTGCAAAACGGGTCGTGATCGTGTGGTCAAGATTTCCATCAGGGATGGTATGGTCACTGCCATTTTTGGTGCTTTGTAACGCTGTTATCGTTTCTCTTTCATTCAGAGCAATTGTATCGCGATGGCACGTACCCTGCGACCAGTGGTACTTGGGAAACTGACTATGCCCAGATCGCAGCCAAGCTCGTTATCAATGACAACCAACCGTGCTTTGTCCTGGTTCGATTGGATACGACCGACGCATCTGGTTTATACTTTTGGATGCTAATTACGTATTCGCCCGACGCGGCCTCGGTAGGTAGCCTGTTGCCATTTCAAGTGTAATTTGGTTTTTCTGGACACTACTCGGTATGGGAACAAGGTTGCGCCGCCCTTGATACGTTCTTGCGTGTAATTTACACGCCCTGGAAACATATGTATGCGGTTCGTTGCTGTGAATCACCTTGTGCCTCTTTTTTTAGGTTCGACAAAAGATGATTTACGCGGCCACGAAAGCCGCATTGAAAACCGAGTTTGGTGCCTCTTACATAAAAGAAGAAATCCACGCTGTTGCTAAGGTGAGGATTAATCTCAAATATTGGGAGCAGATGGTGAAATGGTTTTGTTGTCAATTTTAGGATGAAATGTCCTTCGATGGTCTGCAGCGACTGCGTAAACTTAAAACCGTGCCAGCACCGATGACCGAAGTAGAACAAGAGTTGCAATCGGTACGTCTGAGCGAGAATGCATTGGTCAATCACTCGAGCGCCCCAGTTAAACAGACGTTGAAAGGGGTTGCATTTCCTATTGACCAAGAAGCATTGGAAAGACTGGAGCAGTTTCGAACTGGTTTGATCAATTACGTGCAATTGGTAAATTGGATTTCTCTGTCTTAGCTTACAGCTTGTTTCTCACGGGTCTAGAATGGGAGTAAACAGGGGGTGGATTAGCCGAGTCCGCACACACGTCTTGGTCTGTTTCAGTCGGTCGATACATTGAACGAGGCAATCAAATTGGAACGTTTCGATACCATGTCTGTCAATCAATTGCGACATTGCATACCAAAAAAGGCGGCGAGATATCATTTTTACAAGTTTAATCATCAGTACGAAGGAGATTATTTCGAGTCGATTATATTTATTTATTCGATGCCCTCGAGCGGTACTTCTATCAAGGACCGTATGTTGTACAGTAGCTGCAAAGGACCATTTTTGGATTACGTAGAGCACGAGGTCGGTTTGAAAATCGTAAGAAAGGTAAGAACAGGGTAGTGACTAAATCCCTCGTTGCAGCGGGTCTTTGATGGGATTAAGTCAGAGACGAGGGGTCAGTGAGATTAGTTGGTCAGCTTGGCACGTACGTTTGGAGCGCCTGATTACACGCCTTTTTTTGTCATCGATTGAGGAAGAGGAGCGAAATTGGTTCAACAGCGGAAGTCGAATCGCAGCTGTTAGAAAGCCAGCTAGGGGCGTGCCTTGAATCAAGTTAACGAAACTGCTCTTTTAGGTGGAAGTGGATACGAACGAAGAGATTAGCGAGCAGTACTTATTGGACGAATTGCATCCAAAGATTCATCTCCACCAGCCGTTATTCGCAAAACCTAAAGGACCACAGAATCAGCGCGGTTTGCGTCGTATTAATCAGCAACAGGTTGAGCTTTCTTGAAGACGTCGAGTACAAGCACTCAATTGAAAGCCATGCAATTCGATTTCGTGCTGGGAGCTTTCACTCGTAATCATCGTGCTTGGGAGGGGTCTAGTAGGTGAGGTTGGTTTGCGGACTGTTAGCGGAGTATGAAATGCATAGCCTTCTTCGGTATCGTTGTGTCGAATGCAAAAGTGATGGGGTATCTTGTGTGAGGTTTGCTTTCGCGTCGTGATCTAAATAGTAGTGTGCCTAGCCCCATGTTTATAATCATTTAGGTTTTTACTAACATGTTCTGTTTTTGGGTGGTCGGGGTTCGTGGTCCTGTCCAGACGATGTGCTCGTAGTGAATGGAATTGTGTATTGCCATCTGATTGATGACTGTGTGTATGTGAATAAGGACCTGAGAGAGAAGGTCGCGGGGAAGTCCAAGCGAGACTTGGGAAGGAAGTTCTGCAGGGGACATGATCTGCAGCTGTGCAGTGCCGTCGCAAGGGAGCCTTGCTCTTTTTTTGGGTGACGTGTTATCATTGTTTCCAGGCACGCAATGCGCAGGCGTTGGTCCAGGCTGGAGCACCCGACCAGCACTTTGAGTCTGCTTTCGCGTGCTGCCCTAATGAAGGCATTTACGAGGGACTGGGACAGGAGATTAGTGGACGCACGATCGTTGGGCACGCGATATGTGTTTTCGAGCTGGGGACAATGCCACTTAGGTGGCTCCCCGGAGAGACACATCTTAAAAGGGCGAGGATGCTGATGGGTGAGCGAGGAAGGTTAGGCTTGTGATTGTACGAGTCGTGTTGGGTGAGAAAGTCATCGTTGAGCATAGAATGGCCAGTGCATTATTCGTCCTGGTCATTGCCTCTTTGCTGTATTTTGGTCGATGCCACGGTTATTTGAGAGCTGATTACGAGAATCGGAGGGCGCCCTATGAGCAATATCGATCTCGACTGGGTCTGCAGTTGTCGAACATGTTGGGAATGGGCTGGTCCGCCAGTCCGCCCAAACGGTCCGACGTTGGCCCTTCGCCGAACCGAGCCATCGTGTGGTCACCTACGGCCGTGAGAAACCTGCTGCTTGCTGCTCGGACCGATGCCCGTGTTGGATGATATGGTGAGGGTGGGGAGAGAACAGTAGATGGTGATATGCTTGACAAAGATTTGGTGTGCTATGGTTCAGATGTGTCCGCTATCACGTAAAGGAGTGTATTAGCTTGGTCCTATAGGCCTATTGGAGGTGTCGGAGAGCACAGACACAGTGTTTCCATATGGACGCCCAAATCATCCCTTGCTCACGCACCAACCCTTTCCTCCCGTCGTCCGTGACAGACGTAACACGACTTGATTAATGAAGTCGAGAAAATCCATTTCGCCAACACGTACAGTATCTCGTATGAAAATGAGGCACCCCTACCAATATTGAGCCAGTCAGCACGTCAGAGGTCCGAGAAGATGGGCCAACAGAGATGGTCCTGTGTCGAAAACGAATCTCCATTCATCACCCATCTGGCACTTAGGCGAATAAGAAATAGGAACGTTCAATTTCGAACGCAAGTCATACTTTTAATCAAACAAAAAATTTGCATAGTCTGGTCACAAATATGGGAGCAGGTGCTGGGCATGGTCAGTTGATGCAGTGTGTTCGGGCTGGTCAAACTGACTGTCTGGAGTTGTAAGGTAAGATTGGTGGGCATGGCTGGGAAAGTATGGACCCCAGGACACACGACACCGCGCTTTCCACTGACGGTCTGCTAGGAGCACCTCAGACTGTGGCACCATAGTGAGACGGAATAGGGTTTGAGAACCAGAGCCAGGTGGCGGCTAGGCTGGGTACAGACTACGGCCTTCCAGGCAGGGTGGCTGAGCAATGAGGTCCAACCCCGTGACCTATCATTCAATCAAGCAATATCCTGCGAAATAATAATTTCAGATTAGTCGGAAACGGGGAAATGATTCGAGGGTGGGGCTAAAGTTTGTAAGAAAAACTTTGGCAGGATTTGACCACAGAACTAACGATTTTACTCTCCAAATCACCCCAAACATTCTTGAAGTAATGAAATTCACTCAATGAGCATAGTTTGCCGCCTTCGCCCTCTTCTCCAACTAAACATCATGGCAGGATGTCTATGGGCAGGGCTATCCATACCTGAGCAGGAGGTAGATGATGTTCATTCTGCACCGGGGAGATTATTTGAGGTGGAGTTAGAGTACAGTATAAGAGTATTGTCCCAGAGGGGGACCATTTACTGCATGTACGTTGACTGTGAATCCCCTCGGGCCCCAGACTACTCTCATTGGTGGTCCTGTATTAACGAGACTCGCAATCGGCTATTCGAAACAGCTTGTTACTGTAGATGAGGGACCTGACCGCGGTTGCACACGGCCTTTCAAGATGTTCAGTCGAGGACAGATTCGTGAATTTGTGGGAGCACCTTGTGAGGCAGGCAGCCACTGACTGTGAGATGCGACTGAAGCCATTGACTATCTCTTGACCCCCTCCAACCGCGACCACGCTGGGTCTGTCGTTGCTTAGGAAGTCTTCGTTTTGAGTTGATGCTGTCAGGTCAGCATGCAAGGAGGTATTGTACAGTTGTCAAATGTATAACTACAGATAATATATCGAGGTTTTTCCTATCTCGAGTCTTAATCAAACATTCTATTTTGAGCATCTTTTTTTACATATGCCACACGAAATGACTCCACCCACGACCTGATATAAACCTATTCATCAGCCAGGTACTCGTAAATCGAATGTCTCTGGCCGGTGCTCCAATTAGACCCAGCCGGTGTCTCATCATAAATGCATTTATGCCAACGACTTCCTTCTATTGCAGCCTACCCGCGGCATTGCTGTTTCGACTTTGGTCGTGTCTAGGCACCCGTCCGACATGCGTGGTTTGGTACTGGTCCCGTTCCTTCTCTTTGCTGGGCTGGTCATTCGAAGAAGCAGCGCCATCAACCCGTGGTTGCTGTACTCGTACAGCGATACCAACGATGACTTGCTGGATGTGGAAATGGTTCGACAACGTCGCAATCCCTCGCCAGCATTGTATGAAAGAGATGCAAAAGTTCAGAACGAGGCTTTCCTGCAACACTATTTCCGTCGTCTTAAAATACCCTCGGCGGTCAACAGTGGACATCACGGACACCACACGCCACAACCTAGGCGATTGGACATGCGTTTGGGAAGGCGTTGAAGACTAGGATTGATACGAGTATGTTAAGTGCAACGTGAACTACCTGGTAGGAGGAGTGGGGGTGCGAGGTAGTGCGGTGATGCAGGTTTGCTGATGAATATGGCAAGGCATGTAAAATATGCAAGGCACGCATGGTGTTCGGGGACACGACTGCATTTGCAAGTAGGCTGAACTGACATTCTACTTTCGCACGCGCTACCAGTTCGCTAGAGCTAAGGCGTGTGCTGAAGGTTGGGCCCATGCTACACAATCAACACTGAAAAAACCTGTAATAAAATGCTCATAATGGGTCCTATGGCTATAGCTAACGAACCGAGAAACACCCGCACATGCGTGATGACGTAGGGTGATGTCGTAAGTCCGCAAACGCCCTTTATAGCAAGTACATACTGCAGGTGTGTGACCGAGCGTAGGAGAGCGCGGTTGACTGAAGTCGGTGTGGCAAAACTCCGACTGGAGAAAGGGTCTTGCGACTTTTCCTGCGGCTGAAACATCAACCCGAGGGGTTCACGGCTCCCAGCGAGGGGAGATTGATTAGTCTCTCCCACTCGCCATGGCCTGCCAGGCACGAAGGTTACGTGCCTCAATCAAAAAGTTGAGCCAGCTGACTTGGTCGATACCTTTTGTTGCTTTCTGTGCTTGTTTCTTGCATCTAGTAAGAACCCGCCTCGGTGGTGCAGCGGTGAAAGGCGTGTGTCACAGTTTGCTTGGCAGAGCTGGAAACTGGTCGGCCTGGGTTCTCTGGCCGGCTGAGAACTTGGTCAAGTTCTCTCTGCGCCTTGCACGCCTGGCGGTGGGTGTTTCACCCTTCATCCCTCCGGGGTCGATAACGAGGGTCGCCAATCATGATTGGAAATCGGACTCCCGAGGACACCCTACTGCTTCCACTGTTGACGAAAGATGTGGATTCCTCATTAAACGACCGTCTGAACAGCTGCTCGACACAGAGGACTGAGCACACAGTAAAACTGCGCGATTGTGAAGCAGTAGTCAACAGAAAACAATTGAAGCAGGCAGTCACCAGGCCGAGGAAGTGACCAGGCCGAGCTGATTCATCTGGTGATAAGGCGAACTTTGATCCCGAATTAGAGCCAAAATGGCTCATTCAAATCGAGATCTATGGCTCATACAGGATGAGCCTGCGTCAAGGCATCATTTACTGAATATACAGTACTGTAGGCTGAACTGATGCCACGGCATCGTCTCAAAACTTCCTTCAGTTGACGATGCAATGCGATCCTTAAATCAATTAGGTTGCACCAACAGGCACGGTAGTTGCCTGTTTAGCGGTACACCCCAACTGGGCGCTGCCATCTGGGCGCTGGCCATCTGGGCGCCGGCGACTGGACGCTGGGTCAACTAGGCGCTGCCCAAGTAGGCGATTCCAGCTGGGCGCCAAGCCATGTAGGCTCTGGCCAACTGGGCGCTGACCTAGCCTTGTACGAATTGAGTGAGCGGCAACTTGACTCATAATTAGTCTATGTGTGGCCATCACTCATACTGCGGTCGGAACTTTTGCCTTTTACCATGACTAGTATTGAATCGCAGCGCGGTTTATCCGAATATGATCACAGCGGATATATTTATGTAAAGGATGAGGAAAGCTCAGACACCACATTAATTTATTGGAGGTGCAAAAAAAGCATCGGTTGTGGTTTTTTCACTTGGTGCAAAACTTGCGAAAGTATTTGGCATCTTCGTATCTTCTAGGCCGTTACAGCACAGATGCTGAGTTCTCTCTTCAAGCAAGAATGGTCACGTCAGTTGCATTCGTTCCAGAGGAGGACGTTACCTCAGCACTCAATGTTCTAGATGGGCAGCTGCCTCAAGATTTGGACCCTATATATGCTGGTTCAACAATACGTCTGTCGGTCGCTTGCGCAATAATGGCACGCGGGCCCCACCAACGTTTCCTTATTCTGTCTTGAATGTTTATGAACGTACAATAGCTGGAAATGATCGAACCAATAATTTTTCAGAAGCTTGCTACAAAAAGCTATCTTAGCGGGTGCTATATTTTCTCTCAAGTGCACAAATGTAAAGGTGTGCTCACCAGTGACATTGAAGGAAAAGGAAGTTTTAAAATTGCCACGCGTCGAGATTCCCTTGACTCTTTCTGCGCTTTTTTACTGCCCTGGCGCCAAGATGGCTCGGCGTCCAGTTTAACGGCGCCTATTTGACCAGCGCCTAGTTAGTCTAACGTCGAGGTCGCCAGCGCCCACTTGGCCGTCGGCCAGTTGGCAGCGCCCAGTTGACCGCGTCCAGTTGGCCGTGACCGCCTGTTTAGCCCAGCCAGCCAGACTCGCTATGCTATGTAAGGGGACAACTTTTCCCACCTATAACTCAACAATGTATGCATAAAACCGCGTGAAATTTTTAGGATAAGCTACGTTTGCTATGGCCAATAATCGTGCAAAATTTCGCTTCCTGCGAATCAAATATAAAAACTCAGCGCCTATGTAGCGATGTTTCCCTACAGAAGAGAACACAGCTGATCTCGCCAGTCTTTACTGCACACTAAAATATCATCCTACAGCTAAAAGGCACAGAACAGCTGAAAAGAGTGGAATGTGGATAGGAAAAGAAATCTGTTTGGGTTAGAAGCAGAGAGTGCGCTAGAATGTACATGTGGGAAACTGGATTGTTTCAGGAGAGCCGTGAGAAAGGTTACTGTGTTTAAAGGTGATGTGATGATTCAATGAGAAGAAGGAAAGGTCATTATCGCGAGAGTCGCGACAGCCTAGTACACGCCATGCGCAATAGACTGCATAGAGCATAACGCGGGAACCTTTGTACAAGACTTGCGTCAGTTCAGAAGGGATTGAATGGCAAATGCGCTCTATCTATTCTAAATTTCCATCCCTACTACGGATGCGAAAAAGTATTGGTATTTCTAAAAAAATCTGTTACAACGGAAGATTAACGTTCAGCCCAGTCACCCTACTCTAACCAAATGCAAGGCGAGACGAGGTTGGCTTGGCTCCCTCGGCGGCGTTTGTAAATTAATTGCAATCAAACAACTAGTGTGGTGACAAAATGTTCCCGCCTGCATACTGGAACAGCAAGATGCCATAAGCATTATACCAGCTGAGTATCTGCAATGCATAAACCCACTGCTATTTCTCTGCATGGTTTTTTGGTCAGGCCAGTGGGGGTCAAAAGAAATGAGCTTGTACATATGTGCAATGACTGTCCGCAGCGATAATGACTTGCTCTGCAAGATGTGATTGACATTCTACAGCACAAATGGTGGATCGAGACCAACAGGGGCCCCAGCCACTCCATTCAGGCAATGGAGAGATGGCAACACGAAAACCCAGAGTCATAAGGTCTATTGCAGAAAGTTGACCGCCTAAAAAGATCCTAGCACGGCTAACATCAGTCGGATAAGTGCACGAGCCAGCTCGCGCCTGTCGCGCAGAGTGATGCTTCATTCCGGCGGATGGGCACTGATATGCTTGATCAAGTCTGGAATGAAATCGTGGATACGAGTAAGGCAATGAATAACTTAGATTCAGCATCCTGCACGCCTCACGGTCAGTCCTCAATGCGCACACACACACACAGTACTGTACTGTATT
Organism: Mesodorylaimus sp. YZB2_4; assembly: GCA_030248295.1. Classification (NCBI taxonomy): domain Eukaryota; kingdom Metazoa; phylum Nematoda; class Enoplea; order Dorylaimida; family Dorylaimidae; genus Mesodorylaimus; species Mesodorylaimus sp. YZB2_4. Next base: position 949,699 of record JASANH010000626.1, read on the forward strand.
GTATATACAGCAGCGATAATGACTTCCCGCTCTGCAGATAATGATTATTAGCATGCTGACTCCACGGAAGCTGAATTTCGTGTTTTAGTGTCGTTGGATAGTCGCTGAGCATACAGTATAAATATAAGTATGGGACTGCTATGGTGAGCCTTGCCGCGAATGAGGGAAATCGCGCAAGACATGGAAGGCTGCGCCTCGCCAATGGGGCCTGTAGTTTCAGGAGTGCCACAAGGCTCCCGGCTGGCGCCAATTCTGTTTACGGCATTTATCAATCATATTCTTGAAGATTTCACGAAAGAATTTCCAGATGTTGTCCTTCAGGCCTATGCTGACGATCTGGCACTGCTTTGCCCTGTGTTAAAAAATGATATCCTCTGCAATGATTTCCAGGCTGCGATTGACTGGATAAAGAAGAAAGTGAACGATATCGGTCTTGAATTCAACGCTGATAAAACTCAAGGCTGTTTATTCCACTTTGGACGCTTGCAATCTATACCGATTCTTAGGCTCGATGGGAAGCAGATTGTTTTTACTGACACTGTGAAGTACCTGGGTGTTCAGCTATCCGCAAACATGCAATTTCAAGAACACTGTCGTCAGCTCGCCTCATCTTGCAGGCGTATGATCGGTGCATTTCGCCGCAAGTTTGGAAAATTGGCTACCAATGTTCTGAAGACCGTCTATACACAATGCATTCTCCCTCGTCTCGATTATGCATCCTCTGTTTGGGCTCCGACACAAAAGAAAGCAATCATCGACCTAGAAAAAGTTCAAAAATTTGCAGTTTGCTGCATACAAAACCAATGGCATATTGACTATGTCACCACGTTGGCTGCCCTAAAGTTGCCTAGTTTGGAAAATCGTAGAAATCAACTGAAACTAATGCAGTTCTACCGGATTTATCATGGGCTGACTGCCTATCCGTCACATCAACGACTAACCCATACCGACATGTCTGGTCGTAGGTTCAGTGAACGCACAACGGCTCCTCACCATCTTGAAACCCCTGCTGGGAGAACTGCAACATACTCGCAGGCTTTCGAAGTGTCAGCCATAAAACTGTGGAATGATTTACCGTATGATATAGCGAATAGTCCGTATGACACTTTTAAGCGATTCGTTTCCAATCTTTGTTTTAATTGACCGTGACCTTTAGACTTATATTTATTTCTATTTTTGTGTGCTGCGCCCTAGTATGGACAGGTTGTCTTTGGCTGCAGAAATATACAGATACAGAAGACATTCAAAATCAGTGTATGCAACCCAAACGAACATATAATGTTATCACTAGAAGAATTATAACCCACCCAAGCATGCATCGCCGAGGGAGCTCTGCCAATCTAAGTCTCGCCTTGTATTCAGTTAGAGTAGGGCGCTTGGGCTAACATTTCCCCTGCCTGATAACAGTTTTTTTAAAAATGACTTTGGATTGGTATCGTAAACTCGATAAGCAATGTAAAGTCAATCGCACGTTGCCTCGCTCGCAGGGCTACTCATTCTTTCTGATGCGTTGCTAGGAGAGGTCGTGAGGTTTCACTGTCATCATTCAGCTCCTTTGTGCAAGCAAAATGTTGGATCGACGCGTGATTGGCTGCATTGTGGTCGTGATCGCGATGGTCAGCGGAGCGGACGAAACGTGGAAGAAGGCAAAGCCGATGGTCGACGTGGGCATCGTTGTGGACACAGTCGCACTCGCTCTCCATTCCGACAGGGAATTAAATGTTGCCTCGCGATCGGAGTGGATCGAAGGCATGAACAAACACGGTGACAGAAGCGGAATCATGCAAGTGATGCGGGCTGTTGTCGATCCGCATGTCAAAAATGAGTCGAAGATCGATGCGCTATTTACGCACTTTGTGTTTGGCCATCATGAATCAGCTGATAGTTCTATAGCCCCTTTCGACAACGTTCGGATGCAGTCCTTCATCAACACGGGAACCATCCAGTTCAATGTAGGACTGAAGTTAAATCGTCGTCAAACAGACGACCTGCTGGTGGATCGCGCCCTGGATTATTTCAAAAAAAGCAAAGGAAATCGAGAAAATGCGCCCGACTTTGTCGTGTGGATTGCTGTTCATCAGCAGCATTCCGGAGTACCGTATTTCGAAGCGCTTCAAAAATTGCTCGATGTCAGCGGTGCAATCGGTCTGGTCATAACCACTGAAGACACCAAGAACACGGGCGATGTGCATTTGGTTGGCAAGGGAATCGCGGAGAGCACGTTTCCAATCGCCGACAGTTTGGATGAAATTCCCAAAGCAATGGCTCAAGTTCTGGCTGCATGCAACACGGAAGAGTTTGAGACGCGTTGCTTTTACAACAGTTCTGGTGGCTCGTGCATCAAAGAGACGAAGAATCGCGGAAAACGGACGCCAGAGCGAGCATTTTGCCTCGACGAAAACGGTATCACAGTCATCGAGTCGTGCCCGAAGGCCACGTGCGATTACGAGTGCAGCACTGAACCGCAAGAGAAGGACCCGTGCGACAGAACGTGCGGTCCAGGCAAACAATTGACTTGGCCCAAGATCGGGGACCAGAGCAGCCGACGATACCGCGAGCACTGCTCAAAGAAGGTGGAAGTGTGCAATAATGGTCCTTGTCCGCGGGCTGAACAAAGTACGGGCCCCACTAAAACAACGGAGCGAGGGAAATCGTCCCCGAAAGCCACCGAGACGACGCCCGCAACGACGCTGCTGCCATTCGGGATGGAAGTGTGGCACCTCGTCACAATCGGTGTCGCCGCATTGCTCCTCGTCCTCACTCTGGTCTTCCTGGTGGTGGTCTGCCTCTGCAAACGAAAAAAAAAGACTTCCAAGACGCCAGTCCGACGACACGTGCACCTGCCACCTGGTCGTCGTCCTGGGGCATCATCAGGGGCTCGAGGCGCCAAGTATCGTCGCCAAAAGCCTTCAGCCTATTCGGGTCGTGACGGTAGGACCATCGGCCGCCGCTGATACGAAGATGGGTGATCAAAGATGAAAAGTGATGAACGGTGTCCTGTGACACGTGTCTGATCTGCTGTCCACCATGAATGTTTATGGTCGTCAAGGGTTCTTGTAACGGGTTGGATACGATTGGAATACGGTAACCGCTGTGTAGCGAGGCGCCAATGATGCTTGGGCCTGATGCTCAGGTACAGTGATGCTCAGGTGCTAAACCCGAAACCATACTTTACCATCGGGGTCCATGCTAATGTACTAAGCCTAGGGTTGGGTCGACCTGAGTGCCATAATGTATGCCTATGGCCTTTGTCCTCGGCTGCCTAAGGTGCGGCCCAGCCGTTTCCTGTCTGTCTGGTGTTGTTGTGCCTTCGCCAGTGTCTCGTTGAGCTCGTTGGCGTGTGGCTGCTTTCAGTAAACGCACTTGTGGATATTGGTCTCTTGTTTTGGGTCGGGTCCAAGCCCTTACATTCTGATCGATTGGCTTAAGAGGCAGAGTCGCGCTTTGTCAGTTCGACTGCATCCACGGTGGTTGTGCTCGCCTTATAATCATCAGTGCGTTCTCCCACGTGCCATTTATATTGCAATTTCAGGTGGCAGGGCATGAGGGATGTTCAAGCTGGCCAGCCACAAAAAACCAAGCTCGCGCACGATTCAGTGGTGCACAGCAGTTGCAACTGAGGGAGTATGTGTGTGCGAAGATCCACCCCCATGGTTCTTGCCTGCCTATACATTCATCCAGTGGAATAAGGTGGCAGCAGCGGTTTAAAAGAAAGCAGGGAACCGTGGAACCAGTGAGTAAAAGGTGCTGAAAGAGAGGCGCTAAGGACCTGATGGAGTGGCTTTACTGATCAAACCGCCCTAAAATGCGCTCAAAGTATCGCAGGTAGTGTTCACACCATTTCGACCCACCCATTGCGAGTTAAGAAAACCACGGAGGTCAAGGACAGACACACTGCACCCGCAAGATTCAAAAGCATGCTTGAATCGAAAAGGGTCACACATTTTCTAAAGCAATGCACCCCACTTTGGCAAAAGTCACTCAAAGCAGCTCGTAATCAAACTCGCCACAGAATATCGCTCACATTGTAGCTTGGGTGTGGAATCGTTTCCGAGTAGTCGAAGCACTGAACGGACTTTCGCCGTAGCCACTCTTGGCATCTTCATCGGCTGAATCTCGATACTCTTCTTCGGGGATGGCCTTGGGTGCTTTGCGAAGGTGTGACACCACTTCCGAGATGCTTCTTCCGGTGGGTGGAGGCGGTGCCGGAGGAACTGATTTGCGGGTATCGGGCTGAAAAGGAAGAAGAGTAGCATCTACGAAGAGGAAAGAGCGGGTACAGGAATGACTCAAAGGACAGTGTGTTTCGTGCAAGCCTTTTACCTGGTCGAATCCGAACGGACTAGGCGGTGGCGTGTGCTTAACCTCTTCTCCAATGATAGCATTGGTGACATGGGATTTCATTTTTTGCAGGGTGTCGATGGACGGCCATCGCTTGCCGAATGTGCCACTGCCCACAGACTTGACTAAGGCTTCGATGCCCACGTAACTTTTATACAACGCTGCCACCAGGTCGCTACAGAAAATGGTGCCCGTGTGCAAGCTGACCATGTGAATTATAAACACACCGTCCGTCTTCAAGTAATGACCAACAAATTTTCGAACCAGAGCATCGCTCTCGACCGGATCGAAGGGCATGTCGGCCAGTTCCAAATGACGAACTATGAACCAACGAGGGAAGTAGGGCGGCAGGCAGACCATCAACCAGTAGAGCAGGCTCAATAAAGTCAGAACGGCCAGAATGTGGTACCAGAACCACAAAAATACAAACAGCTTCTCAGTGAACAGGTTGATAGAGAGCACGCACTGGATGCTATACTGCTGCACGTTGCCCGGCACACGAACCTGAAATAGTTGGAGTAGAATAACTTGAACCCCGGTGTTCATGTTCATGTTCATGTTTTACCACAGCACCAAACGCTTATGCGCACTCGAGGGTGAAGGGACACATTTTACACGAAATGATTTACCGGCCCGCAAGTCGAACACTCGCCCGTAACTGCGCACCTGGCGTGAAAGGCAGATGCCTAACCCACCGGCCGGCCGGTGGGTTAGGCGTCTGCCTGTGGTTTGGCAGTGGTGTCCAGGAGAATGGTTCGGGGGACTAGGATTCGAGCAAGTGGCTAGATTAGGGCGGGGGCGACAAGGGCTCCCTTTCCAATGTATCCCACATTCTGCAGAGAGATTTCTCAGGTCCGTTCGGGGTTTCCCTTCTTTCTACTCAAATAGCTGGTGGATACTGTATGCAGGCACAAGTTCCCAGCCGCCCAGCTACCTGCAAGTCACATAAAGTCTCCCGCGGGAAGAATCCGGACGTAGTCCACTGGGTCCCGTTCAACACGTCGACCAACGTTTCCCAGCCATACCAGCCACCAGCAGCGCTTTGAAGGAATGTGTTCATGAGGAGGAACTGGGCGAACACGTTGCCCAGATACAGTGCTTTGCTGAGCAGGTACATGGTGGTGATGAAGAAGGTTTTGTAGGGTAAGTTCAGGAAGCGGAGTACTCGATGCGGGACCATTCTTTTCTTGTAGAGACGACGTTGAAACTGCAAGGCATTCTCCAAGTAGATGGCCACCACACGAGTGGCGTACTGCCGTGCTTCGAGGGCCACGTTCTTCGGATCAGTGGCTTGCTGAATCAGACTTTCCAAATGAATGCCTAGAAACGTGTGTAAACTGTGCAGGGCACTGGCAACGTGCTGAGCCATCATTGTCGTTGTAGTGTAGGCAGACAGTTTAGGGAAGAGGGTCACTGACCAGAGGCCCCACCTTAACAGATCTAATACCAGGTAAGCTACCCGATCGATCGATTCATCTCTTGGCCTAGAGGCTCGATCAGACTGAAATCCAAAATGCAAGATCGCTTTAATGCAGCTGTCGAGCGGCTAGGCCAAGGAATACGTGTGCAGACCCAGTACATCGTCTCCCACACCACCCTCTCCTTATCCTTACCTGAACTGCTGCACAAGAATCTCCACACCTGGCTGGGAATCTGGAACGATAATGCGGAGAGCAGTAAGTAGAATGGGACCCACTTGTAGTATCCGATATGGGCATTCCTCAATTCGACAGCTCGAGTCAAATCCTGTTCATAGGACAGGTAATAATTGTCCTGGGCCCAGCAGTAGTTCTCAGCGTACTGAAAAGAGCTAATTGCCAGGTAAGGTGTTCTCAGGCACTGTCGAGTGACCACTCACCTGCTCCCAACTTTCGGGCAGGTGATCAGGCATCAGACATTCCATGGGTCGTCCACCAAACTGCTTGAAACTGACCAAGATAGACAGGGCGATGAGGACATTGGCAGTGATCTGGTAATGCAAGCGGTCTATCCAGTCGTCGTCGAGATGTCCACTCAAATATTTGAGACCAGTGAAGGCGGATAGGAGATAGCTCATTCTGCTTTCTCACTGATGCAGGCTCGACCACTCAGGACCACATCTAATCACAACTGACCAAACACGATAAGGACTGCGCTAACAACCGATCGTTGTGCAATTCGTCCGCGACCGATGACTCGTCCAGTGACGAGCACGGCTGCCGCTACGGCGCCTCGTACTCCGACGCCCTGTTCAGCCCGGCCCATGCCCATTAAAGGCTGGCCTGTGCAAAGAAGGAAAATCAATAGACGAGTGCAAGCGAGCCCGGCCTGTGCAGAGCGGCCGCGCGAGGGGATAATCGATTCGCTATATTTAGGTAGCCTGGGCTGGGTGCGAGCCAGTGCTCTGAGGTCCGAGCCTGCTCTGCAACTCCATACAACAATCAACAGAGCAAAGTGCACTGAATGTCAGAGTGTATTATTCTCAATAAAAACGAAAGAACGAAGAACATTGAGGGAATCGGACGTACGCTTATTTTAATGTTTGACATTGCTGTCATTGGTTGGATATTTACGATTTTATATGATCTGTTTTAGAACAGACAATCGGTTTAAAAAGACATTGAACAGTGACTGGAAAAACCAGACCAGAGATCTTTACGCAAGCGCGAACCAGACTAGCATCAAGAGAACGAATGGGGACATCCAAGGAAGGGATATTCAGCAATAAAATATTCTACTGCAAAATTTCCACGTCGTCGTCCTCGGGAGAGCTACACAAAGCGAACTTCAATGGAACCACAAACACAGTAACATCATCGCCCGATGCACGGCCTCCTTCTTCGGTCGGACACCAACGTCTGCCACCGCCTGGTTGCCCACGAGCCGCAACCACCAGGTCTTGAGCCGCCAAAGTATACCTGAAGAACGAGCATGTACGACCAGCGAGCACCCTCAGAGAAAAGGGAACATACTTGGTAAGGTCATCGACCCCGTACTGACCCAGTGTCGAGTTAACAATGTTGGCCACTTCCTCGTTGCTCAGCACGTCCCACAGACCATCCGAGGCCATGATAAGTACGTCCCTGTCCGTCAATACGTCCAGCGTATTCAGATCGAAGATCTTGACCTGAAACACAGCCCATAGAACACTAACATACATGCCAACATGAGCATCCATACCTCGGGCACTGGCAACAAAAACGGCTTGATCGGAATGTTATCATCCACCGTGACCAAATGATGATCACCGAATCCACGCGTGACACCAATCGTGTTCAACAATCGAGACTAAAACCAAGCACCACCGTCAGGGCACACCAACATGGCAAGCAGGGTTGTTACTAGCTTTTTTGGATGGAAATTAAGTTCCCTGATTTTCCAAGAAAACTTGTGGAGCTTTGACATTTTATATATTCATTCTGATACTTTGGTATCTCTCCAAGAAGCACTTCGAAACCCGCCCTGCCTTATCGAGTGCACTTTCAAGTGTTTCAGGTATCAATAAAACATGACAGCTATGGTCACTATACTCGTAGCTGAGGGAATACACGAAAGGTCAAACATAGCTTTTCGGATTTCCCTCTGATCATGAGGTTTCTCAAAACACTCCGGAATTCCCCGACTTCCTGGTTGTTTCGTTTCCCGAACCCTGCAACCGACACATTTCCTCACTTTTCTTGTATTTTCGCTGATCATTGGCGGCCTGAGATCAGCCTCGCGTATAGTCTTCTGAGTCCTACAATACGCAATTCAATCAGTCTCGCTTGCAGTAGCAGCTAAATTGTACTTACCAGCCGTCCATGTACCAATCCCGATACAACGCCTTCTTTCGCAGGTCTTTCCGGGTTAACGATTTTCCATATTCCAACCGAGTGAAACGTCTGCTCAGCAAATCAGGTTGTCGAAATGCCTTAAAAATGGCACTTAAATCAAGTAATTCCAATCCCATCAAGTCAACCTTATCTTACCAAAAATTGCAGTCTTTTCCGCTCATTTTCAGGCGTGAAATCAGTGCTCATTGGTTCAATGCGGCGTCCGCAAGACAACAGAGCCCTAAAACAATGCATGCCTTGCTGTGACAACAGCAAATGCCAGACACGACGAATGGCACCGTACCTGCAATCTCCCGCATTCGCAACGTACAATTTGCCCATGAAAAACAAAACAGCCAATGCTGCGCAACCACCAGAAATGCGCCACAGCATTTTCTCCTCTTGTATCTGCTCGTCCTAAAATCGTGTACTTGCTAATAACTTCCAGACTTGCAGAGAAAGCCAGGACTTACCATGTCCACAAAAGCAGCTTCCAACGCTCCGACGATCAACCCGTCAACATTCACTTTCCTGGACATCAAGGAGTACGAGCCAGCTGAACTTGATCCCGCGGGAGCCCTGCGACCGTGCGCTTTGGATTCGTCCATCTTGTCCAAATCAAGGATTGCATCGAGCACTTGGCACACACGATCCTAAAATCAGTCACGTCCAAAGGGAAGAAGGCAACAGCAATTCAAAAGGACACTTACTCGTATGTGTTCATGCAAGCAATTGGCGGCCATCAGCGAAGCCCCAGTTCCAGCATGGCCGTCAAACACTGCGAAATAGACAGCCTCCGCCTTGTAGCCGTTTTCACTCACTGATTCTTGCTCCTGAAAGAATTAACGGTTTAGCTTTGCTGTTATTAGCCCTGCCATGTCATACTTCATCCCTAGAAACGCACAATAGAGCGCACTAGAGGGCTAACGAACACATATTCGACAAGCATTTTTTACCCAGACGGGAGTCGAACCCTCTCCTGTACGTAAGTGCGCACCTAGCGGGACAGACAGACGCCTTAACCCGCCAAGCCACGACCCGGGCATCCTGTGCTCATATCCATCACAACCACCTGCATTGAAGGATGCCAAGAGCAGCAAGTACAGGGGACCACTTTGCTTTAGCAGGATAAGCTTACCGTTGCCTCAGTCCTGATTTCTGCCAGCATATCCTCGTCGGAATGTCTTCGAACGAAACTGCCCGATGACAGAAGTCCTTCCTGTTCGAGATTTTCCCCGCTCGATGGACTCAGTCCCACTGCACGTCGTTTAATTGGTTCAGTTTTTGGTGTGCCGTCCGAACTGCCGGCTCCTCCACCGAGAAAGTGATTTCGCCTTCGTCCACTCGCCGTTTCGCCGCCTGAACATTTCGGTGTAAGATTCAAAACTCTGGCTGTTGCTTGATCTTCATTTCGATCCGTCTTTCCCGAATTGATCGTCTCCGCATAACCGGCGAACATGGGCATCCGCAACGGATCTTTTGGCACGAGCACGGGCCGAGTAGTTTGATCACCCGATATGGTCAGATCATCTTCCGATAACAAATACAAGAACTCCGGCCGACTGTACGGAAAACGAGGGGCGTCGCAAACTGAAAAAGAAAAAATAAGGGGTTAGATTCATTGTCAGAGCAATACTAAAGGTTCCCACGCCACGTAAATTGCGCCAGGCTACCACGACATGCGATTAGTCGCAGGCGTCTACTATTGGGAAAAGAGTATTCCAATTAAGAGCTCTGCTATTGTAGTATAAAACAATTGCATATGAAACCCTCGCAACCTCGCCTCGCCATTCAAGCAATACTTGTCAAAAAGAATGAATCAGTCAACTCATCAAACGCCCCCTCGGGTCCAACTATGTCTGGGTCAATTTGTAAGGATGCATCGTCCGGGCACGTCTTGAACAGACTCGTCCTCTAGCACGCAATTCATCCCTTTTCTATGCTTCTTCCAATCGAAGATCAATGCCCTGTAGCAGACCCACTGCATTCGCACACGCCACTAGTCTCTAGCTTCTGCACAGCAAAGGCCCCGAAGAAGCATTTTCACGCTCCTACGAGCAATGCGACTAAAGCGATTGAGTAGAAAACGGCCGATAACGCAACTTGCGAATGTGCGCCTCGCGCATGGAGCCTCAAGAACGAGGACGAAGAGGCATTTCGCACACACCTAAGCGAAATGGAGTATGGTTCATCAAAGCGAAGGTCGCAAAAAAGCAAACCAATTGTTCTGAACCACAAGAAATCTGCCTTCGCATGATCGATATTGAAGTGTATCTTTTGCTGTAGAATATGATATTGCTTGGTCCTCATGCACTGTTGCGTTTGACCAATGTAAAGCATGACCATAATATGTGGCCTTCGTGCAACAGGAAGCTTTAAGACTACTTTTTCAGCGCGCACTAGTGTAGGCCCAACTCAAGATAGGCACTGCTTACAGTGCACTATGCCCTAGACCACTCGCTGACCATCATAACATTCTACAAGCAAAACAAAAAATTTCTTTACCAGGCATAATTCCGGCCACCCAAGATGTCTCAGAAATATCCATGACCATGCCCACTTTATTTCTATTGTTAGCCGGTGCATCATTGTTGGTTGTCGAGTTTGACTCGGCGGCCATCGATTCTTCGGCTTCTTGACCCTGTTCCACACGAACACCGGCAACAAAACGAAGCACGTTTCCCAACATTTGGGTCTGACTAGAATTTTACTAAATATGAGATCAAAATGCGCAATAAAAATCTAAAAATTAAGAAGAGACGAAAAAAATTTCTTTCGAGCAAATTGCTCATTTTTTGAAACTTAAGCATGGATAGTCTCTGTCTGGGTAAATATAAGTTTCAGAATAAATTTTTAAAACAACCAAAACAAAAATTTTCCCACAAATATACTTCAAAATTTGAGGCTTCGATGAAAATTTTTTTCTAAATACTCTCCTCTTCAACGAACCCTCGAATATGGAGAACCTGTTCGAATCTGAAACATCCTGGTAAAATTAAGTTTCATCCCGTCTTGGAGTGAGCTGTTGCTCTCCGAGTTTTTCAGGGAATTTTGTCGTTTTGGCTCTCCAATCTGTTTTCTTTTTTAAATATAGTAAATACGGATAAAAATTAAAGAAATGGCCAAGCGTTTGACTTATCGTCGCCGTTTATCGTATAACACCACGTCAAATAAGACGAAAGTTTCGAAGACACCCGGAAATCGATTGGTTTATTTGTATCGCAAAAAACTTGGTTCGATTCCGAAATGTGGTGATTGCCACGAGAAATTGCGAGGAGTAAGTTTCGTGTTGGCTTTCTTTCTTGTTTTTTAGTTGAGGAAAGTGGGTTTGGGGTGTAATAAAATGAAATCGTGTTGTGTACCTACCTACGTATGATAATCCGCTACTGTACACCTGACTTATTTCGCAGACCTGCCGCATTTTAGACATCCTCCGACATGATAGTGATTTCCGAAAAGCTATATTTCTCATAGGATAAAATGAGGCTAATTTATTTTTTCATAACTTCTGACTCGCGCGCGGTGTCAAGTCACCTGTCGATTAAAAAAATTCGAACCGGTGTCTGTCTTTTGTATTAAAACTTATTCTTTTTAGATCACACCAGCCCGTCCTCGCGAGAAGTCTCGGCTCTCCAAACGTTTCAAGACTGTCACTCGTTCGTACGGCGGTTCTCGATGCGCTAACTGCGTTCGTGATCGAATCGTTCGCGCCTTTTTGATCGAAGAGCAGAAGATCGTCACCAAGGTCATGAAAGCGCAACAAGCTGCGACCAAGAAAGGAGGTACGGCGGCTAAGTAGGAAACTGAAAATACATTTTCGGAATGTGTTGACGGTTTTGTTTATTTGGATTTGAAGTTGAAAGTGAAATGAAGTTATTGGTTTTGACAATTTATTTCTGAATGGGGCAGGGCGTCACAGCGCGATCAAACACAATTTTCGATCGATGATCACATAATAAGCTACTCGTTTCAAAAGGCGAATATTTCATTGCCCAAGAATAAAATGAGCACCCACACCGTGCATTAGAAACCATACAAAACAACCCGCAATACTATCGCAATAAACTTATCGAGACATTCTGAATAATACCTTATTGAGCCATTTTCTTCAAATTTGGCGAGACCTAAAATTGAAATCCTTTTAAAGGACTGCAAGTTTTAGCCTGTTGAAAATGGCAGTCAAATAGCGTTCGTTCGGGATCCCGGTCCCGATCCCGATCCCGGTCGGGATTGCCCCTCCCGAATCCGATCCCGATCCCGATAAAAAGTGTTCGGGATTGGGGACTGAATATTGTGGTGATAGAATGTTTTTATTGCACCAGGGAATGGGGCTGGTGTATGGGAAACGAGCTGTAGGGGTGATAATGGCATGATCGGATGAAACTACTCCCATAAAATGCACAAGTCCTGCTTTTCCTGATGTACGATTTGCGCCCAGTTGGATATAGTAACAGCCCGCATTTGCCATTATTAGATGGTGGGCCTGCTGCAGAAGCTGGCGACATTCTGCTTGACACTGACTCAGATGGTCATGGCCATCAAAATATTTCAGAAGGGGAAATAAAGAGACCTTGGCGGATGATTGAATTGATAGAGGAGAAGGAGGGGATTTGTTTGCTAATTTGTAACTGATTCTTCGCTTGCCTGATTTTGAATGCAATAAAATACTGCACTAAAAATTATCTAAGGAAAGGAAATCTGTGGCTTTTTATTTGCTGGCTACTCAGGGTGGGTTGTAGGTCATCTATAGCCAATGAAAAGCGCTCTCTTCACAAAATCCCGATCCTGTCCCGATCCCGATCCCGGTCGGGATTGAGCGAGTCCCGATCCCGATACCAATCCCGAAAATAATGATCCCGAACGAACGCTACAGTCAAAACAGGTCCATATCGCTCAAATGCATTCGAGACCAGAAAACTCACTTGGAATTCGCAACCAGTCGACGAGACGACTTCCTCCACGGTCGCCCCATCCGCCAATTCGGTCAATGTGAGTCCCGATTCCGGATTCACCTCGAACACGCACTTTTCGGTGATGATCATATCCACAACATTCTTGCCAGTCAGGGGCAGCGAGCAGGACGGCAGGATCTTATGTGTTCCCTTGGCCGTGTGTTCCATGGTCACGATGACTCGCGATCCTGGTGCCGCTACCAAGTCCATGGCGCCGCCCATGCCTTTCACCAACTTGCCCTGGAACAGAGGCTGTGACGACACTAGCGGGCTGGACCGTTGATTTGTGTTACACCCCGCAGATCGAGCCTGTCACCATCAGCAGTCGGAAAGGCCAAACCAGGCAGTCCTCCAAGTAACAAGGACCAGAAGCATCAGGGCCGACGGAATTTTGTCCCGCCCAGGAGCAAGTCTATCGTGCAGGCTGCTATTCTGTGCTTCCTGCAAATATGAGGCAGCTAGTCACGGCAACTAAATACACTACCACAGGACACGGCAGCTTCCCTCAGACGTCTTCACGAGGAGCACGTTCACCGAGCGCCTCAGTACGATAGCGGGCTGTCCCAAACAGTGGTCGAGGACCCAATTCCTAATCCTCTACTCTTTCGAGTCCACTCTGGACGGTACTGGGTGAGCCACACACGGCCTGCTGTGCAAGACCAGAGAGAACAAAGGCTTCCAAACCGACTTCCCTCGCTAGGGATCGAACCTAGGACGAGTTAAGTCATCCCAGGAAAGCTACCGTGGCCGGTGAGAGCTGCTCGCCTTGCTGCCCTCGCCTGCCGCGTCTTGACTACATCCCAGGTAGGCAAAACGGGTTAGATTTCCCATGGGGTCAAGGTGGCAAAGGACACTGCCAACAAAGAAACAGAGACAGCACTTACGGGGATCATCCAGTTCGCCAGATCGCCGTACTGGGATACTTGCAAGGCGCCGAGAATTGTCAGGTCGATGTGGCCGCTAAAACGAGTAGTCAGCGCCAAATAAGCAGGTAGTGTGTAACAGGTGTGATCGGCCTGTGGAGAAGGTAGCGTACCTCAACTGGCCGCCTTATACACATAGAAGTGCGTGGTTGCTTTGCTTTTGCTGGCCCCTCAGCCTCAGCCTCTAGGAGGTAAGGCAAACCCCGTCTGGTTGCTGCCTTGGGCTCCCATGACTAGGAGGTCTCCATAAAAGAATTTCTGGGATGATCCGCAGTATCTTCTCCAAGCCTATCACAGTAGGGACTCCTTGAACTCATTTTTGTACCCCCTCCCCGACTGCACCGAGATTAGAGGACCCAACTTTCGCGACCCTTCCATGGATGACTGAACCTGTGCAAGCACTAGTATCAGAGCACAGACTTACTCACCCTCTGATCATGGCGAAACTATCGTCACTGCTGAAGTAGGATGCACCAGGCAAGATGGTCACTGTTTCTTTTCCTGCATTGATCAAATCGGGATCTTGTTCGCCTTCTTTCGGATACGGGCCCAAACCCAGGATTCCATTCTCGCTTTGCAACACCACCTTGACACCGGGCGGCAAGTAGTTGGGGCAGAGCATGGGTATGCCGATTCCCAGATTAGCGAAGATTCCATCCGACAATTCGCGAGCAGCACGACGAGCGATGCGTTCACGCATTTTGGCTGCCGGACTTTCGTCTTGTTTTGCTGCGGCCTTTTGGAAAATAAGACGCTCGATACGTTTCTCGAATTTGGCCCCGCGAATAACGCGATGAACGTAAACTGAAGGCACGTGAACGGAGTCCGGATCGAACGAGCCGACGTCCACGATTTCTTCCACTTCCGCAATGGTCACTTTGGCCGCACGAGCCATGGGAGGATTGAAATTGCGTGCTGTTTTTCTAAAAAGGGACTAAGAGAATGCAGGGTGACCGTCGGACAAACTTTGTCCCGGGCACCTAAGACCACGGGTTTCTGACTGATTTCTGCGTACGGTGTGGTGATATTGGGAATAAGAAACAGCGAGTTCCCGTCTTCCATCCTAGTCATACCTGAATATAAGATTGCCCATGCGATCCGCTTTCCAGGCCTTGATCAGTGCAAAGTCTCCCGTGATTGCCTCTTCCATAATGTAATTGACGCCATTGAACACTCGATGCTCCTTCGTCTTGCTGGCTATCTCTACTTTGCCATCTTTCGTGTACCTGATCGGCGCCCCACCCTCGTGGATCAAGGTACCGAAGCCGGTCGGAGTGAAAAAGGCTGGAATTCCTGCCCCACCTGCTCGAATTCGCTCGGCTAAGGTGCCCTAAAAAAGCAGGGACGATTTGCACAGACTGCACAGCCAAGTCGTTCATGTACAATCGTGTCTATTCGAGAGCCCGTGAAAACAAACTGCTGCAACTTACTTGAGGAGCGAATTCTAATTCCAATTCTCCATGAAGAAATTGTCGCTCAAATTCTGGATTCTCTCCGACATAAGATGATATCATGCGTTTGATTTGATGAGTTTTCAGCAATAGGCCGAGCCCCCAATTTTCCACACCGCAGTTATTGCTAACCACAGTCAGATTCTTTACTTTTGTGTCCAAGAGACCTTGTATCAAATTCTCGGGGATGCCGCATAGGCCAAAACCTAAAAGCTTATTTCATTAAGTAGTATAATACTCAAAATACTGCACTGGACAAATTACAGAGTTTGAAAAGAACGGTGCGTAGAATCGTGAGCGTGAAACATGCAGTCAGTCAGTCAAGGTAGCGGTCGAACTGACCCGCAGGCAACAGAGCAAGCACTCAAAGAGCGCAATTTGGCAAAGCGTCCTTTGCAGCATAATCTCTTTGCAACATGGAATTCTGCAGCACTAGATGGCCAAACCTATCAATCACACATAAGCCTGACCAAACTCCTCACCTCTGCCACTGCACACTGCAGAACTCAATTCATCTTACCTCCGACAAGTAAGGTCGCATTATCAGGAATGTCCCTAACTGCATCCACAGCATTCTCAAAGAATTTGGCTCGTCGAGATTGGCTGGTTGAAAAATAGCAAGCGCCTAAACTGGACGTCTAAAAATGGACATTCCATCACTACCACTTTACGAAAATAACAATGCAAGTGCAGAACATACCAGTCTCTGTTTGGCTGCGTTTGAACCCCCACCAAGAGAATATGAAGATGCCAGAAATATTCTAAATGTCCGGAGAAGATGCATTCTTGAACGACTAAACGATAAACCCCGCTTACGTGGTTTTGTTTTGGCTTGCAAATAGAGGCGGCCGACGTGTCTGCGAGCCGTCTATTTACTGATCTGGGATTTCATCAATTCAAGGGCACGAAGCCAAACTACGGTAACGCACAATGATGCTCAGGTTTGAAACCAGTTACTGCATTTTGCGGTAAGTTTAAAATATCTATCTGCAATTTACATAGAAAGATGTAGCTATTTGCTCAATTGACATTTTCAGAAAGGTTATGTCCAGTTTAATTAAAGTTTTTAGCTTTATGGTCCCCGAGGTAGCTTCACTCAACTACCCCCACCCAATAAGTGGAGGGATCGATTTTTCTTGATTGCTTACGTTTCTCGTCCTTTGGCAACACGCTACGGCTGATGGAAGGTTCATTTTCTCGGCGGCCAGCACGTCCTTGGGGAAAGTGCCCTTTTCGACGTCCTCATTCTCGACTAGCCAATGCAAGACCACAACGCACTTTTTGCTGACGTCAATTTGGTGTAATGGAATTCTTGGTCGACTACGTAGCTCCCTATCTCGTGATTACCGGCTGACGTCATTTTCCAGGTGACTCATCAAGTGTACAGCGGCCACCTGCGCGTGCTGTCGTCTGATTGGTCAGTTCCAGAATAGGCTCCGCCCACTTGTAGGAAGTGTGTAGTCAGCCGTATTCTATTTCTGTTTGTCACAGTTTATAAAACTTGGCGGTGTTGAAAAGTTCGAGGAATATTGAAATAATGGTCGAACAATTTCGTCCCGGTGCAGGGGCCGATGCTCCTTGCACCAAAGTCGAATTATCGATTTCGTGCAAGTAAGTGAACGATTTTCTGATGGGTCACGCGTGATTGCTCTTTTTTGAGAATATTAGAAGAAACTGTGTTTTCCAATCTGATTTTGCATATCAAGAAAGTTTAATGCATTAGAAAAAAAATTTGCGTTCAGTTATATAAGATATAAAACACTTTTATGATTTAAGGAATCTGGCTAACATGGATTACTTGTCGAAATCAGATCCAAGTAAGTGTCAAGTCCAAATTGATTTTTTATTCTTGTCTTGCCTTTTCTGGATTCCCGCTTGGAAACGCAAGCCATGTTTGCGAGCCCTTTTATGTTTTCCGCCATTTTTACTGGGATGGATCAAAAAAAACCTGTTTTCCCCTTTTTAGTGTGTGTTTTGTTCATGAAAGAATTCGGACGGGATCGATGGTACGAAGTCGGCCGAACGGAAACTATTCACAATAATTTGAATCCAGAATTTGCAAAAAAGTTTATTGTGAATTACTTTTTTGAAGAGAGGCAGTTATTGCGATTTGAAGTGTAAGTTGAGGAGGATTATTGGATATAGAGTCGAAAATTGAGGCACAAACCTTCTTTAATTTCAGATACGATGTTGACAGTTCAAGCCCAGATTTGAAAAATCACGATTTCTTAGGCCGAGTAGAAGCATCGTTGGGCGAAATCGTGTCGGCATCGCGTTTCGAACGACCATTGACCGGTGCAACTGTTCAACACGCCGGTACTATTTCGGGTGCGCGCCTTGGTACTTTTTTGAAGCCTATTCCAATGTTTAAGGTGAGATTTTACGAAATGTTTTTTTTCAGTTGTGGCAGCCGAAGAAGTGGCCACGTGCAAAGAAGAAGCAACGTTTCAATTCGAAGGCAAAAAACTTGACAAGAAGGATTGGTTCGGGAAATCGGATCCATTTTTGGCCATTTATAAAGTAAACGAAGATAGTTCGTTCACAGTCGTACATCGAACGGAGGTGATCAAGAACACGCTGAATCCCACCTGGACCTCGTTCACGTTACCGGTCAGGACATTATGTGGCGGCGACTACAACAGGTTTGTGTGATCGGGTTTGGGGCCACGGGCTGTGATCAATGACCTTCCTATTTAGGACGATTCTCATTCGATGCTTCGATTGGAACAGGAGTGGAAACGAGGATTTGATCGGAGAGTGCATGACTAATTTACAAAGCTTGTCTCAGGCCGGTCCTGGAAAAAACGTATTTTTTGAGGTAAGTAATGTCTGGGCTGTATGGCGAGCTCGAAACTGTTGGCTTCGTATGATCCTGTCGTGCATTTGGTTTCAGCTGGTAAATCCGACCATGAAATCAAAACACGGGTACAAAAATTCTGGCACGTTGGTTCTAAATTCAATCAAAATTCAACAAGTTATGACATTTTTAGATTACGTTCAAGCCGGGTAAATTTTTCAAATTTTTCTGGGTTCGATTGCTGTCATTCAGCCTGGTTTTTTAGGACCCAGCTAAATTGTACGATCGCAATTGACTTCACGGCATCGAACGGGGACCCTACCAAGCCCGAGTCCCTGCACTACATCCACCCCTACTGTCCGAACCAGTACCAGCGTGCATTGACTGCTGTCGGGGAGATCATCCAGGACTACGATTCCGATAAACTGATTCCCGTGTTGGGATTCGGTGCCCGCCTTCCGCCCGATGGACGCGTGTCGCATGAGTTTTTTGTGGTAAGTGTCCGATGTAGGTCTCATGTGTGGCGTGGGTCACCCAATATTGTTTACTCTTTTAGAATGGTCATCCGTCCAATCCGTACTGCCACGGCATTGCTGGCGTGATTGATGCATATCAGCGCTGCTTGAGAGGAGTCCAATTGTACGGCCCGACGAACTTTGCTCCTATTATCAATCACGTGGCCAGGTAAGCGTGTCAGCTGCCCTGCAAAGGCTCCCGTGATGAAGTGCAACCAGACTGATTTCAGATTCGCAGCAGCGAGGAAGGACGGGTCGGAGTATTTTATCCTGTTGATCATTACTGATGGAGCTATTACGGACATGGAGAAGACAAAGGAGGCCATCGTGAACGCCTCCACCTTGCCGTTGTCCATCATCATCGTGGGTGTGGGCAATGCTGATTTCGAAGCCATGCGGGAATTAGACGGTGATTCGGTCAGGTTGTCGTCCTATGGTCGATTCGCACAGCGGGATATTGTCCAGGTATGCATCCCCTTGTAACAGTCTATCCTCACCCCTGATGTGTCAAAGTGGCCGTTGGCAGACAAGTCCTGGCGGGGGGGGGGGGGCTTAGTCATTTCAAGCAGCGACCTTTGGCTGAAGTAGTCGACTAGTGAAACATGAGCCTGACTGGCTGACTTGCGAGAGACCCAATCGCAGCAACTCTGTTATCTCCGTGCCTTATGTTACACCATGTATCTGCTTTTCAGTTCGTTCCGTTTCGTGATTTCGTCAAGGGCCAGAATCCATCCGATTTACAAATCGCCCAAGCACAACTTGCGAAAGAAGTTTTGGCCGAAATTCCCGACCAGTTCACATCGTACATGAAAAGGAACAACATCATGCCTGGGTCGTGGCCCAAGCAACCCAGACCTGCCGAAGCACCAGCGGCACCAGCCACGTCTATGTTCCCAGCCGCACCACCAATGTTCTCGGCTAATCAACCTCCGATTCAACCGCCAGCCCAGTTCGCACACGCCCCCACACCTCCGCCAGCATATCCTGGTATTGTTCCTGCGCCTCAGGGGAATCCATACGGACAATATCCGCCGCCCATGCCGCAGCAGGGATACTATCCCAATGCGCAACCTCCGTCGGCACCGCCCCCTTATGTTCGCTGATCTTGAATGGGGGACTTCGATTCCTCTTCTGCACTTCTTTCCCGACCACCTGTTATGGTCTCTCGTTCCTTCGATGAAGACGACTAATGGTATCGTGCTCACTTCTCCCGCTGTATGATGTGTGCTATATCTCAGCATTTGCGGCCATATTGCTTATTATGTACCCAAACCTTCTTTGCGTGCTGATGTTGTGCCATGCTGGGATGGTTAAGGTTATGTTTAGACAGGTCTGGCTCGATTGCTTTACTAGAGACCAGGTTTGACGGTTTGGACAGATGTATAGATTTTATGATAAACTAGTGCAGTGCACATGCGTTGTTGGATGGATAGCTGATAAAGTTCAATGTGTATAAAAATGATACTGAAGGATGTATGTGGAAATTATTAGGAAATGTTTTTGAACTTAGCGCTCTTTTTCACTTACCTGAGCATCAAGGGCTGTGTTGCGGTTCTGGGAAAATTCGCATTTTCGTCGAAAATCTTTGACCGAGGGAGGGATTTGATACGATTATTCGAGCAAATTTTTGACCTGGTTGATTAAATCGTTTTACTCAAGGACGATAAAATGGCGGACATTCGACCCAATCACACAATATACATTAATAATTTGAACGAGAAGGTCAAAAAGGAAGGTAAGGTTGTGGGATTACTGTAGGCCTGTCAGATTTATTTTTGTTCTTTTTTGTAGAGCTAAAGAAATCTCTCTACGCAATTTTCTCGCAGTTTGGACAAATCTTGGACATCATAGCTTCACGAACGCTGAAAATGCGAGGTCAGGCGTTTGTGATTTTCAAGGATATCAACAGCGCAACGACAGCACTCCGATCGATGCAAGGATTTCCTTTTTATGAAAAGCCAATGGTAAGTCATCTAGCTGCAACAATCAGGGGTCTGGATTAGGTATTAAAGTGGGGCGGACTATTTGCCGGAGATCAGCGGTAGACCCACAACCCTTCGAGGCTGATAGAATAACTTCGAAAAATCGAGGGGGAACTTCACCATCGTGAAATGTGTGTGGAGTTCGAACATAGCGACATGTATTTTTGAAATTGGGATGTTTGGTTTACCTATGTCGAATCTAATGACCACGAGTCTAGGCGTATCTCGTAACACTGCTAATTGATCACCTTGCGATTTCAGAGAATTCAATACGCTAAGCAAGATTCGGACGTTGTTGCACAAATGAAAGGCACTTTCGTTGAAAGGCCTAAAAAGGCCTTGAAAAGATTGGACGAGGTTCCCGGCGAATCGAAAAAGGAACGAAAACGTCGATTGGCTGCGGAAAAAGCTAAACAACAGCAAATTGCGGGGGGCGGAGCAGTGGGTGGTTTGGACGTCGGTCGAGGCGGCGGAGGCGAAACTGGCGAACAACCACCAAACAAAATCTTATTTTGTACCAATCTACCCGAGGAAACAACGGAAGAGATGTTACAGATGCTTTTCAACCAGTAAATTCAACTATTTTTATCAATTATCCATCGTATTCCATGACCAATTTTCGTTTCAGATTTCCGGGTTTCAAAGAAGTTCGTTTGGTCCCAAATCGCCACGACATCGCGTTTATCGAATTCGAGAACGAATTTCATTCGGGTACAGCTCGAGATGCTTTGCAAAATTTCAAAATAACTCCAAACCACGCTATGAAAATTTCTTTTGCCAAGAAGTGATTTTTCGTGGATCTCTCAGGCACGTTTTGTGGATTTTGGTTATACTTTCTGTTTTTTTGGTCAGCATCAAGTAAACAGTTTCATTTCGTTATCTTGACGATCTTTTTTGAATTGTTATATCGTATATTTTTGAATTCCGCTTACTTGTGGCTATTATTTGTGTTTTCTTACAGATAACGATGTTGTTGGTTGGAAACGTGCTACGTCGTTTGGCGACCGTATCCACTTGCTTACCGCACGCGAATTGTTGGCGTTGTGAGAAGTTACTAGATTGCGAACGAGAAAAATTTTTTTGTGGTTCTTGTCAACATATTCAACCGCCAGTAAAATGCGTAAATTATTTTCAATATTTAGATCAACCAGTTTCATTTGATTTGGATTTGGTTTCATTAGCGACTCATTTCAAAAATCTTCAAAAACAATTGCATCCTGATCGATTTACAAATCGATCGAATGATGAGCAAAATTATTCTGCTCAGCAGTCATCTCTAGTCAATAAGGCCTATTCGACATTATCGAATGCTTTACCCAGGGCTTTGTATTTACTGAAACTATACGGCAAACCATTGACCGAAGTGAAAGGCCAATCGACCGATCCTGAATTCCTAGCGGAAATGTTAGAATTGAATGAACGATTGGCCGATTGCGAGTCGATGGACGATGTGAAGAAGATGGGTCGGGAGAACAAGGCTGTGTTGCATCGATTGCAGCAGGAATTGTCGGGTGCTTTTGACGAGAAGAATATTGAGAAGGCCAGGGATATCGTGATTCGAATGAAGTTCTATGTGTCCTTGGAACAAAAGGTGCACTCGAAGTTAGGATTTGCATGAGGACAGTAAAAGTGGTTTTCTATGTCAGGACGGGTGGTGATTGGGAACGGCTAGTCCGAGTGCATTTGCGATGGGGTACGCTTGCTTTGGTGTGTTTAGTGATCAGTGATTATTGTTGCAGCAGTCGTGGTGACCCATGCCTGAGACGAAGAACTTCCGTTCGAATTATTATGAAAAGATCGGGTTTAAGTCGGTGGATATCAAGAAGTCGTTGGAGAGCATTCTCAGTGAGCCAGTACTCGACATGGCCAAGCTGGCTCAGTTCGTCATCAAGTACGAATTGCCTGCACAGTATCGAGTGGTCGTGTGGAAGTATATGCTCAGTAAGTACATTGGCTGCGGTGGGGCGGAGATGCTGGAACGAGGGGACCTCCGCAGTCTGGTGGCGTACCGACAGGATGGAACAGCACGCGCATAATGGCGTTAGGCATTTTTAAGAAATTGAGGCAAAAATCATCTTCGAAAATTCAGGCATGATCAGTGGGCTTGAAAAAGCATGTCATGTCACGTCATGTCATGTCATGTCATGTCATACTTTATCCATTGCCAAGCACTATACAGCGCACTCGAGGGCTAAGGAACACATATTCGACAATCATTTTGTACCGAGGCGGGAGTCGAACCCTCCCCTGTAAGTGCGCACCCAGCGTGAGAGGCAGACGCCTTAACCCGCTAGGCCACGACCCCGGCACATTTTTGGGACAAGGGCGGCAGGGTTGATTAGAGCCGCGGTGGCTGAGTTGGTGAAGGCGTTTGTCCCGCATTGCTTGGGCCAGCAGGGAGGACGGCAGTTTAGTAAGCCCGTTCTCAAAGTGGAAACGGGTCTTCGATGGCGATTGAGTCCGTCGCTGGCCTTGCACACTTTGCTCTGGGCGACTAACCCTGTACCGTCAAGTGGATCGCCGAACGAGTAGAGAATCAGGAAAATGGTTCCCGAACACCAGTCGGGAAGGTCCCTCTCTTCTCGCTCAGTATCATCCTGGGACGCTGGTGCTGGCACAGGATGCCCTCGTGTGGAGGTGTCCAAGTGGAGACACGCAGGGAAGCTGGTCACCTCACTGTCCAAACTTATCATGTCATAACTGCTGGAATAGGCAAGACAGCGAAGATTGTGCAGCAGATTATCTGCGTGAGATCGTCACTCCATGGGCATCTTTTATCAACGGTTTTCGAGTTTTGTTCTCGTCGTTTTTATAGCATGGTTGCTGGCCATCTATAGGCAAAAAGAGTTGGAAGTCCCGTGGGGCCCAACCCACAAAAAAGGGTTGATTGTCATTCAAATTTGGCGCTTAGTATGTCAGTTCAACGCGCGCAAGGGAGAGGGAAGCTTAGTTTGCTGGCACAGCTCAGTCAGTCGATGCCCACGTGTCGTGCTTGAGGTATCTTCGAAGTGTGCTTGAAACTGACGGCGCCGAATCTGAGGAACAACGTTAGTGCCCCAATGCACTCGATTAGCGTATAACATTTGAATGTCCAAAAATAAGCATGACAAATGCAAATAGGTCACATCCTGTGCAATAAAGTACGGATAAAAGTATGGACTTCTCATAGACGCCGTGTCTTACTGCTGACTGCATGCCCGAATCCATTGATGTCATGGAGCAGCGATCGATTGTGGTTTTTTAAGATGAGTTTCTTATCAGCGTTATGTAATGCTCGGTCAGTCTGTTTTTCCTTCAGGTGTAACGACAATCCCGATGTCGCTCGTCTAGCCACATATCTACGGGCTCGGGTTCTCGGGGCTTCAGGTTGTAGTATGAGGACTCACAACCCGGAACCAAACTCACCGAATGTGCACAGACTACGATGAGCCATACTCGATTATTGACCACACAAATATTCCCGAAACGCACGCGCACAACTACTCTCGGTGACAGTCAACCAACAGTCTCCCAACATAACAATGCACACGCCCAACCAGAAGTATGCAGCATTACACTATCACTCAAATACACGCAGACGCACGCTAACATTCCAGCACAGCTTCATCACACAGGCACTGTTGTGTGGTGTGTGGTTGGCGCAGTGTGCCCAGCATTCCTGGACGGTCGGAGATCGATACCTCCGGCACTGAGGAATCAAACCATTCTGATGTTTCAGCCGTCTTCCCAGTTCGCCTGGAAAGCACTCTTGGAATTGTGTGTCTCATATCTGCCATCGCTTCAGCGCGCTGGTTACACCAGCCAACCCTAGTCCTTGGGTCCCTGGGTAAAGCCGTGAAGCAGGATGCCAAAATGAGCTCAGCCAACTGGCCGTGAATTGCTGTAGACAGATAGAGTAGTCATGGTCTTGCGCGGGCTACAGTCTCACATACGAATTTCCTTATGGAGTGGAAGTGCGAGGAAAAGTTTCAAGGGGGGGTGTCAGACAGAGTTGTGCAGAGTAGTGATAAATTGGCGCTCGCTTGCTTCCTGTCTGTGCAAATGCTGTAGTGCGTCTGCTCGTTCAGTCTCCGCTGGAGTTTTCGCACTACGCTAAAATCCCAGGGCAGCCAACTAGTCTTCCGACCTGCCTATGGCTGAAACATCACTCTGACGGGTGACGTTTCCCCAGCTACGAGCACTGCGCAGAGGATCGATGCCAGACGAGCCTCTGCAATGTGACCTGGGCAGGATTTAGTTGTGATTGCTTTTCAGATGTGACATCTTACAATAAGGAAGCGGCCGAATTCGTGTGGGAGCAACGTCGGGAACAATTCCAAGTTCTGTTGCAATCATTGATTACCATGAGACGATTGCCACCATCCGTGGAGAACGACGAAGCGACCGATCGTCGTCGAATGATGTGCAGCATGGTGGCCTTGGAAGAAAATCGTCTCCCATGGGCCGAATGTATGGACTCTTTGTCAGTTCCGTCCACTATGGCCAGTTCGAGACGACACTTGGACCAGAAGAAAGGATGGGAAGAAGATTTCGACGTTGTGTACGATCTGATTGAGGACTCGCTGACTGTCGAAGACCAAGTGGAGATGTACTGGCTGTGCCGAAATCTGTACAAAATTGTGACTCAGCGGAAATTATTAGTGCAAGCGCAGGTGAGGGCTTTGCCGAGTTTGATTGGCTTAGTTCGACTGTACAGTGCCTGATAGATGAAAGAAGCGGAATCGTACATTTGGAGGAAGGACTCGGCGTTGGCTGCTCACTTGGAAAGTGGCAATGTGTTTCGATGGCCCACAGTGTCCACAGTCATCATCGACTTGCTGCGATACGCCTTCGCTGGGGCGTTTCGTTACGAGACGGTAATAAGGTGGGTATGTTGCATTGGCCAGGGGTGTTTTGGGATTTGCGTGAGGTTTGCATGTGCTGATGCGGGGGGGCGGTGGTGGAGCGTCGCAAAATTGGTTTTTATTTTTAGTCTTTGGGACAAGATCGTATCCGGGTCAGAGATGGGAGAAGTGTTCGTTTTGGCCGAGATCCTCCTGGCGCATCGAACTCTGCTTATGGCGACACCGGCCAATTTGCTGCTTGAAAAACTCGAGCACGTGACACGTGAGGTATGTTGCGCACATTTGTCGTCCCCCGTGAGCAGAGGCTGATAAGATGCGTCGAATGAGCTGTGGACGTACGCTGGTGCATTTGTGAGTACGAGCGGAAGGGATGGCAGAGCTGTCTCGTTCTAGATCTGCTCTTCTAGATCTCGATCGTTAACCAGCAAAGTATTATTGACCGAGCCTTGGAAGTGTGGCAGCTGGAATTCGGTGGCATTTTGCATCCAAGCCTGACTGCACCCGTGGCTGGACCCTTGTCCGCAGTGGCTAGTTCCACCAGTGCTCCTCCCCCAACGGCGGCCACGTTTCCTGCTGCTGCAGTGGCTAGTACTGATGTGAAATATAAGATGTCGACGGATGTGACCAATGCTAATAGAAGTGCTAAGCCTAGAAAGTTTTCCAATTTTATGAAAATGTGAATTGGAGTAAATTTTTGGGAAGGAGGAAGTTACCGAGTGGATTGTTGAAGGACGTGTCCTTTTTTGCTTCCTGCAACTGATCATCTGAGAATTGCGGACAGTATTTATTGATTTTTCGTTTCAGTGCCTTGCCGTCGCATGGATCGTGCCTCTGTGATCCTCGGACATTTGAAAGGGCGGTCGTCATCGGCGTCGTACCAGGCTACGAGCGGAAATGGTGCAGCGTCGGATCCACCATTCCTGAACTTTTCGGCAGTCTCGGGCATATCTGGCCCGAGGAAAGTGGTTACAGCAGAGCAACTACGATCGTATGATGAAAATGGATTTTTTGTGGTCAGAAAGTGCATTGCGCCTGAGAAGTTGGACAAGTACAGGTAGGGTGTGCACTTTCGACGAGGGGCATCGTTGTAGCCCCCCCCCCACGTTTGGTGGCTCATGACGAATGAGAGGAGACTGATGTCGTAGTTGGGGGGGGGGACATCAGACCCGTCGGGTTGATGGCACTCGAGATGTCCTGAAGCATAGCATGATTTGTTCTGCGAAGGTTCGAATGGTAAGTGCTGTAGATGCATTCAGATGCTGAAGCGTAGGAAGCTAAAGCAACTTTAAAACTAAAATTCTGATCCCGACCGACCCCCCCCCCCCCCGAGTCGAAGGTTGCGGGTACAGTTGGGTGGGAGGGACTGATCGCGCGGGCTCTATTTGACTCTAGGTGAGGGCTTGATAGCAAGTCGACCGCGAATAAGGCTGGTTTGGATTTTAGGCGTCGATTCCAGCAAATATGTACGAAAGAAGTGCGCGTTGATGGCATGACGGTCATGAAAGACGTGGCTATAGCGAAATCGGAATTTCTTCAAGGTGAACAAGCTGTGACCAAGATTCAGGATTTTCAATACGACGATGAATTGTTCGAGTATTGTTGCCTGCCCGAGGTGAGTCTCTTTATCCTCTGTGTGGAAATCTTTGGTGTAGTCGAGAGAAGGGCAGATGAAAGTAGTTGTTGGGTATGATATGTGAGGACGGGTTCAAAACCCATCTTCGCTGGCATGTTTTGAAGTCTCCGATCTGACACATAAGAATTCCAGGTTGTGGCCATCGTTAAGGACATGATCGGGCCGAATGTGATGGCCATGCATACCATGTTGATCAACAAGCCACCCGATCCGGGCACGATGACCAGTCGGCACCCGATGCATCAGGACCTGCATTACTTCCCTTTCCGGCCAGCCGACAGGATCATCTGCGCCTGGACAGCAATGGAGCCCGTCAACAGAGAGAACGGGTGTCTGGTGGTCATTCCGGGGACGCATAAGGGCCACCTTCTTCCGCACGTCTATCCGGAGTGGGAGGTAAGTTGGGGCGTGTACAGTATGCCAGGAGATCTGCTAGCAAAGGGCTCCTTTTCAGGGTGGTGTGAATAAAATGTATCACGGCATACAGAACTTCGATCCGTCCATGCCTCGTGTGCACTTGGAAATGGGGACTGGAGACACAGTGTTCTTCCATCCGCTGCTGGTGCATGGTTCGGGTGCCAATAGAACTAACGGATTTCGAAAGGTAGGCAAGCTTTCTGTGAGAGTAAGGAGATTTTATCATGCTCCATCGCCTCTCACACTGGGTGCCCACTTATACTAGCGGGTGTTAAGATGAATCATTTTGTGTCCGTTTACCCTCGAGTGGCCAACATAGGTCTCATCTACACTGGGTGGGCAGACACTGAACAGACACAGTAGTTGAGCAGCGCTTTGGGTCGTCCATCCCCAGAACTTCAGTGAGCATCTCGTATCAGCTATGTTACCTCTGCTCAGGCTATTTCGTGTCATTACGCGGCTTCTGAATGCTACTACATCGACGTTCGTGGAACGAGCCAGGAAAATATCAACAACGAAGTGTTAGAACTCGCCAGGAAACGTGTTGGAGAGAACGTGCAAGGTCTGACCTACGACGACATATGGCGTTACCGTGCTCGTTTGGTGGCTGGCGAACAAGTTAACTTGTGATTATGGGCCTTGTTTGGATTGTTTTTTACCATCGTTGTTTTGTAATCTTGTTCTGATGCTATTCAACTTGTGATTGGCCCTGAGTTAGCTGTGATGTGTGATATGGGTATGAAGGGTACGCTGTGACGTCAGACCTGTATTTTTCTGATAGAGGTCCCCCCTTACTCCAGTCACAGGCTGGACCTGATTTGAGGGCCAACCATAGACGTAATATTCTTCTGCGGTTGCTCGCGTCCGCCTGATTGGCAAACGCTTCCCAAAAACTCCAATTCGGCCTCACTAGGAGGGTGAGCCGAAGTTGACACGTACCAGTCAACGTTGGGTAATTAACCAACAATATGCTCGTCAAGTTGAAATGACTAAGGACATTGAAACCTAATGTGAGCAGGTTGAGTCTGATGTCTATCGATTGGAACACGCCTCATGGTCAGATGCTGTTGTAGTTATTTACATGGGGTGGTGTGTGAGTCATAACAAGGTGTTCATGCATACGCTTCGAAGATATTTGACGATGCGAAGGACACTCGCTTAGACAATTTCGAATATTTATTTTAGATTTGATGGAAAACTGACGAGAGCATTCCCAGCCTGCACTTTATGCATGGCATCGCTTGTCCTCGGCTCGTTCGTGTTTGGCTCAACCGACCACACTGTTTGCTGCACCGCCCATAAACACTTACCTGGTATAATCGCCTCAAATATACTTTATCCGAGTAGTGTGGGGTAGCTACAGTACGGTACTATGTGCATGGCCACTCTGTCATGATGCTTTGAATGGAGAAGAGGACGCAGACTGGAGGAAACTATGTATGCTAAGTTGGTGAATTCCCTACACTGCAAGTGTGCCTGAACAATTTTGAAAAGTGCACTTATCACTCATAAGAGAGCGTCGATGCCAAAAGGTGTTGTACCTCAAATAGTTTCCCCGGGGAGTTATTTGAGGTACATGTACACTGTACCACCAGCATCAGCATATTCTGTGCCTGACGAGGAAGGACGGAATTGCATATTGTGTATTGGGGACGCTATAAATCTAGTGCCAACTCAGAGCACACAGTACTGGCCCAAAGAATTTGTGATGTAGCCAGCGCGGGGGGACTGCTAGCCCGCCAGACCACGAACTGGACCTTTCATGACCCTCTCCTCCTTCGTGGTGCTGATATTATTCGGAAATAAAAAGTAGCTTCTGCTTGAACACGTTTCCCAGTCGACAGTCCACAGCCATCCCTGCCATATTTGGCCACTGTGTCTATTGACTGGTCTAAAAGGTGTTTGTCTGTCGTGACAAACTTTTTTGGAATATAATAGTCACACAAAGCAAAACACGCAAGCGGACATCTTGACCGCATCGCACGGTTATCAGCAAAACTACCACACACGAAAAGGAACATGGGCGGCAGGGCGTTGTCAATGCCCCTGGGTTTTTCCCAGCACTTTTTATCAGCATTTCAACTTTTAAGTGGAGCAATGTGTGCACAGTGTGTGCATTACTTGCTTCGTGCGACTATTTCATTTCTAATTTAACAAAGAAGTACTCTAGTTCGTGTCAGACTGAATACGGTAATTGATCTGGCGGGCCGACCGTAGAGTATCTTGTTAGCCAGCCAAGAAATACGAGAATCGTGGAACAATGTGTCGATTTGCTGCTGCTTGAAACGCCACTCCATGAGCCAGTTTAGTGCGCTGAGGGAAACAGAAGCAACAGTGCATTACAGAACGCATTATGGGGACGCATCACTACTTAAAGTAGTAAGCGTAAGTAGTTGGCTGGAGATAGAATCCTCTTTTCCTGATCAATTTGCCATCGATCGGTCCCAATCAGCCAATCACAGACCACCATCTCCACCCACCCACCAACCGATCGAGCGCCGACGTTACCCCTAGCAAGAGAATCGCCTCGCCCTCCCATCCATCAGCCGGATCGGCCCTCGATCGATAGTCGCTGGACACCATATTTTTCTGACAGGGAATACTGCATTCCGGCCACTTTACGCTGCCTTCGCTAGTCCACTGCTCTATTGACACTTTACACTGCCCTGGTAGCCAGTACATAAGCACGCTGCTGGCCGTGTCCTGTCATTCCGATTGACTGCTCGTTCACGAATGATGGTCTTGGCTGCACAAATGTGGGTCTCGTTGCCCACGCCTGTCAGTCCGTTGCCATCGCCAGTGAGCCAGTTGCCAGCGAATGTGGGTCTTGTTGCCCACGCCGGCTGGTCTCGTTGCAGTCGCCCACGAATGTTGGTCTCGGCCAACGCCAGATGGGTCTGTGTATCGGAATGGCTGCGATGTGACGACCTCCCCGTGGTGCAGCTGGAAACTGGTCTCCCCGATCAGGCCAACGTCACACAAGAAAGAAAAGTCGATTGCAACGAGCGACGGACGAGACCACGGACGGGGGCGAACTGCTGAGTGAGCATCGTTTACTTAGTAGACTGACTCCTTAGCGGACTCCTTAACTTTCAGGCCCGACTTCCGATGCGAGTGGCATATGTCTGGATGATCGGGCCGGAGAAGATGGTCTCGTTGGATTGATCTCCAACGTGCTGGCCGACAATGACGGACTCGGTGAGGTGAGTTTGGTCCTCTTGCACTCCCTTCCGCTTCTACGCCTTTCAAAATCGATCTTGCTTTTCAGGTATCAAACCTCAAGTCTCGCACGATGCGTTGGTGCGTCACAACGAGAACCCGAGCAGTCAAGCAGCGAATACAGACAAGAGTGAATCTGCGTACATGGCCAAACCAAACGATGAGTCAAGCTCCAACTCTGCCGTCGACCAATGGGCGTCTTGGACGAAGTCGCGATCGTCGGTGTGACATCCAGTGATCTCGATCGTGACAACTTGTGTACGGCGTATCATGGCTTATATTGATCATGGCCTTGTATGTGGTGGCTGCTGGGTTCCAAGGAGAAGTGGGGGGTCATGGGAGCGACGAGATGACGATTCCGTGCCTTAAGAAGCATGTTAGCAAGCGAAATCATGTCGATGCCATGACATAGGTTACATGCAGTCTCGAGTCATTCATGGTAGTGAGCGTCACAGGGCTTGCAGAATGGGGCGACTAAAGCGTAACATACCTTGATCTAGTGTAGTGTGGGATTGCTTAAGCAGTTGTTGTGCTCGTAAGGTTTTCTCTGATGCTGCGCTATCGACTGTGAGCGTCCTTGAATGGTATCGTTGTAAATCCTCGTTTGTTATCCTGGGGTTAACATCACACGGCATTAGGCGCGAGCTGCCAGATGGTACCTCTTACTTCCTTACTTGCAAGCCCACCCCTTCTTCTCATTGCCTTCTCAGTCAACTCACCCTCTCGGCAGGGGTCTGTTTTGCAATACATCACCCTGGCTATACTCAGTGCCATTGACTTACCACTAACCGCCTCCTGACTTCCAAACTAGGGTGAAGTAGGCAGGGCGGGGTCGGGCGAAAAAGGGTGGATCTGGATGGTCTTGTATGTTTCCTGTGTATCAGAATGCTGTTTTACCAGGGACTTATTGAGCACAATGTGTTGGTGCTTCGCATCGACGAGTCGACCCAGCTTACAGTTCTCGGCCGCGGAAGCGAAAGCGACAGTACAATACTGCGAAGTCCATCACGACAATTGGGTCACTTCACACTGCGGGGAAATTGAGCACATAGCTAATCAATGCAGCAGTAGGCGAGGTCTTATTTCGCAGTGCGGTCAGCGGGCCGTGGATAAAGACAGTGAGAAAACGGCACCGTCTTCATCGATCCCTGACCTGCACTGCGACAGTCGCCACAATTAAATTTGTATCTCATTCTGTAAATGGTCCCTGACTCTTTTGTCGTGCTGAATGATTTTCTCATCATTAGGTCTGAACGGTTTTTATCAGTTCAGTGGCATGCGAGGCGTTGTTGGTGCTGTCGACGGCTGTCAGGCCCAGCCCTAGCATTCAGCGGGGTGCAAAACTGCAAAGAGGGGTGAGTGACTTCGAAGATGATAAAATTAGGGATGAGAACAATTTGGCTGTGGGCACCGCTGGCTCGGTGGTGCGCGCGACAGCCTGAGTAAGGGATCTCGGGTTCGAGCCCTGCCCCGGGTTTCTTCTCCGCTAGCAAGTAAAAATGGGTTACTCCGACCTCATCAGAGTGCACCGATAGTTCGGGGAAGTGCAGAAGTAGCTTTAGCTTTAGTAGCTTAGTTATGCATACTTTTCGCAAGCACTACACTATGTGAAAAACAAATTTGATTCTGACGAAAAATCTGTAATAATGGAGAGATGGCAGAGATGAAATCTTTGGTCTTAGAAATCATGTTTCAATGGCAGAACAGATACAGCGGGGAAGGAGCCCGGTCGTGCCCACCTGCCTAGGAGCTATAAAAAGGTCCAGGATGTGGTGTGGTGTGGTTGATGGTGTGGCTAGGGGTGTGTTGATGGTACCAGTGCTTCTCAAGCTGCTGCGTCTTAGACTTTTTTGCGTGTACGAGTGCCACACTTTCGTGTTGTACGAAAGGAGTGAGACCTCCTCTGTCAGCTTTCATGCCCGATTCGTGAGTACTGCAGCGGAGGAGTGTAGCTGGAAGAAACGATATACTCCCTAAGCCTGACCTTGGTCCTTGGTCATGCGTGTTTTCTTGCCAAGCATACAGTATTCCAAAATCATGTCAAGGACTCAAGAACTTGCCGCTTCTTCAGCTGAGCTTGCCGAAAAGCTATTGGGTAAATCTTACAAGAACAAGGTATAAAAGGGGTATCAACCTTTTCACTTCTCCAGCATCAATGGTGTCACAAAGTCTGTCTACTCGCAAAACCACTTTCCACGAACGCGCATGACTGGCAGACTGCCATCACGTCTCGCTTGCCTTGATCAGCCTGCTCAAACCGATGCCAGTTTGAATGTTCGTTCGATGAGCAGATAGCGTGCGTCATAGTCTGCATTCCGGTCTGCTGATAACCAGGGTGTTGTTGGCCTTGGTTGACGCAATGTGTACCAGTTTCATTGCTCGAGCAGCGTGGGCTGCCATTCGTCACTGCCGCCAAGTCGTATGTTTGCGCAGTCCAGTCATAAAAGAAGGTGGCGTGATTCTTCCTCCATAAGAGGGGGGGGGTAGTCTGCTCCACGTGGCCGCCTTCTACACACACGTGGCAAGTTGGATCGAGTCCAACCAATTGAAGACTCGACGGCCAGACGGGCGCGCCGTGCTCGTTTTCAACACGGCCTCACTCATTCTTTGATCAACACGTCGCAGCGGACGGTGGCATCCATAGATTGCCTGCATACGCCCTAATCCCCGCATTGTTGATTCGTCGAGGCAGCCGCTAGAATTCAACCAAAGGTAAAAGTCTTTCAGTTTAAATCTTTCACAAATTTGAAATTTTTAAATTTTAGTAACTCGATCAAAAATCGATTGTTTGATTGATTGATCGATCGCTTTATTTGTCCGTGTACCAAATCGAGCATCATACTGGAATCTGGTAAGATGTTTTCAAATGTTTATTAAGGTGGCCTCAAAAACGTTTTTGCAAAGTTAACTGGAGCATATTTTCTAAAGTAGAGGGTCTGTGTGTCACCTGGTGGCGAACAGTCATTTGTCTGAGAGGGGACTGGTCTGCTTAGGGTGTGTATTTGAATTTGCATTGTGAAAGTGGCGTGTTTTGACATGTTTGAAATGGGAGGGTCTAGTAAACATACTCGCGTGACAAAACGCACGTACTATATGAGGCCTTTTTTTGTGCGAAAACATCCATCATTTTCTAACATTTCCATTTATGGAGTAGTCTGGGTCCGTGCGGGGCGGGAAGGTGGTGGGTTGTTTGTAGTGATAGCAAGGGTTATCATCGTCTTTGACCTCATCGAGACTAGGTAGCTCTTCTTCAGGTCATCGGTCTGCCGCATTCGACCATCAATCTTGGGTGGTGGCCGATAAAACTGTGGCTTTATGTTTAGTTTGTGGCAGGACTGGACTTTGTACATAGACACGGGCGGGAGGGAGACAGGTTTGATTGCCAGAAGACGGGACTCCCCCTTCGTTGAGCAACGGAACCGGAGACGGGCATCTCATTTGGCTGTGTGCCTGGAGGATCCGGTGATAGTGCCGGACGCGAGTGCTTTCCACGGAATGCTATTCTTGGTTTAGACATGGTGACGTGGGTCGTGGGGTGGCGAGCAGAAATAGATAAGGGCAGGGCGGATAATGAGAAATGCGTGGACCTGTTTTCGTAACATAGTGCATGTTATTTGATTAGACTGACTAATGATGAATAAGTTTTCCATTTTTGATGCAAGTTATGGCCAAGTTTTGTGAAGCTGTTCGTTGAACTGGTCGTCAGATAAACACCGCGTAGATGGCAGGCTAGTCAGTGCTATGAATTTGGTAGCTGCGATGTACAAGCCTTGGAGTTGGTTTCAGAATCTGCTCATCAAACACAAATGGTTGGAACCGCGGGTTCGTTCACGCTCAATCATTATTCGGAGTCGCCGAATGGCACGCAATTTAAAGGTGCCATTAAGATCAAACCAATGATCGATTTACATAATCAAACTGTGGAAATCTCCGTAAGTCATCTTTTTGACCTACACTTTGAACTTAGGTGAATGTTTTCACAGTTTTCACTCAGGAATGTTATATCCGCCTGACGGTACAGTACCTCCGGGTCCCGACCTTGCACTCTCAACAGCACAATAGCAGGCGCCTCCAAAAAACCAGTTCCTACCGAATGTTGCTAAGCTCAAAGTAGAAAGTCCAAGGGGTAGAAAAATATGGGTACTACGTGAAGAAGGGTGGAAAGGGTTTTCGATTGTTTCTCGAGCCTTTTTCTTATCGAGTAGGGGCGCCTTGTTTGTTCAGCAAATCCAGTCTGGGCGGCGTGCCCGCCTGGCAAAGAGACAACAGGTATCGCCTGTCGCCCTTTGACCCTGGCCGGATCTCTTTGATATATTGGCCTGCTTGTTTGCACATCGATCACCAACCAGTGCAGCAACTGGCCAGGCGGAACGAGCTGAAACGAGCGACATTGATTAATTGTAACACAATGAACCATCCGCTCGAGCGCGCCTGGCCTCGGGCTGGTCTTACCTGTTGGCTGAGGGTGGAGATTAAGTGCAAGGAATGGGCTATTTATAATTGACCACAGGCCACTCGTTATCGTCCAACAATCTCAATGGTTTGTTTTTGTCTTTTTTAGAAAGACGATCGCGCACGCGTGTCAAAACTGGTCGGCGAGAAAGGCGAACTGCGTCAGCGATTGTTCGACGATGCCAAGACGTTATACGAAGGATTTCGACGAGGAGCTCGAGAATCGCGGAACGGAGATTGTCTCGGATACAGAGCGACCGATGCCGATGGCAAGGCAGGTCCGTATCGATGGCTGCGGTACGACGAGGTGATCCGTCGAAGCGAGAATGTGGCACGCGGGTTCCTGGAGAAGGGATTGGCCGTGGGACAGTCTACCTTCGTCGGGTTGTATGCTCAGAATCGGCCGGAAGTAAGCAAAGATTGCTTGGAAGATTTGAAAATAGTCATGCCCTTTTTCATTTTAGTGGGTCATTTCGGAGCAGGCGTGCTATTACTACTCGATGGTCGTGGTGCCATTGTACGACACGCTCGGCCCGGATGCTTGCTCGTACATTATCAATCAAGGTAAGCATTGGTTACATATCTAGTCCATCAGTATATCCCAATTACGATTCTTTTCAGCCGATATTCAGCTGGTTGTTGTGGACAAATCGAAAAAAGCCGAGTCCCTTTTGAAGGCGCACGACAAGTGCCCGTCACTTCGCGTTTTGGTTCTTCTCGAAACGCCCGACGCCAGTTTGAACAATCAAGCGGAGCAACTGGGCATCGACGTATTGACCTTCTCCCAACTCGAACAAATGGGCTCGCAAGCTGCTGGCAGATCGCCTCAAGCATTGCCTCCGGGTGCTGAGGATCTGTGCACGATTTCGTACACGAGCGGGACGACTGGGTTGCCCAAAGGGGTCATGCTCACTCATGGCAATATCGTGGCCGACAGCACGGGTCTGGCTGTCTTGAAGTACGCCATGTTGAATGCGAACGATGTCATGATCTCGTTTCTTCCACTGGCGCACATGTTCGAACGGATGCTGGAAGCGGTCATCTTCATGGTCGGTGCTCGGGTTGGATTCTTTCAAGGCGATATCAAATTGTTGACGGAAGACATCAAGGAATTGCAGCCGACTGTCATGCCAGTCGTCCCCCGTTTGCTCAATCGCATATACGACAAGGTCATGCAAGAAGCCCACAAAAGCTTACTGAAAAAGTGCTTGATCGAAAAAGCCATCAGATCGAAAGCCAAGGATTTGAAGAAGTGAGTTGAGTGGGTACCCGTAGTGTATGGTCGGGTTTCAAGGCCTTCGGTGCGCCTATCAACATTTATCATGTGCGGATCCGTTTTCAGGGCGATCGTTACCAATAATTCGATTTGGGATAAGATTGTTTTCAAGCGTATTCGCGAGGGCATGGGTGGACGGGTGCGTTTGATGGTCACTGGCAGCGCTCCGTTGTCCGAAGAAGTTCTGACCTTCATTCGCGCCGCCATGGGGTGCATCGTCTTGGAAGGATATGGTCAAACTGAGTGCGTGGCCGCTTGCACTGTGACCATGGAAGGCGATCATGCTCCTGGTAAGCCGAGTGATATCCACTGATGGCGAGTGTGAGATGTATTGTGCCCTGCTTTAGGCCACGTTGGTCCACCAATTCCGTGCTGCCAGATCAAACTGGCCGATGTGCCCGACATGAATTACTACGCGCGCGATGGTGTTGGTGAAGTGTGTATCAAGGGATACAACGTGTTCCAAGGTTACTACAAGGATCCAGAAAAGACGGCCGAAGCGTTGGACGAGGATGGGTGGCTGCACACGGGCGATGTTGGCAAATGGACGCCCGAGGGAACCATCAAGTTGGTCGATCGGAAAAAGCATATTTTCAAGTTGGCACAAGTAAGGTTTTTAGTGGATGAAGCTTTTGAAAAGATGCCAAATGTGTTTTTTCAGGGCGAATACATCGCTCCAGAGAAGATCGAGAACGTGTACCAGAAAAGTCGATTCGTTGGTCAAGTGTACGTTCACGGAGAAAGCTTGAAGTCGTGCCTCGTGGCTGTCGTGTCACCCGATCCAGAAGTTCTGCCGCAATTCGCCGAAAAGGAATTCGGTCTATCGGCAACGATGGCCGAGTTGTGCAGTAACGAGGTGAGTGTGTGGCTGGCATTGGTTTGGGGCAGCAACCTGTGGGTCCCTGATGGCCAAAATGTGAACTCGCTCTCTCGATTTCAGAAAATCAAGAAACTAATTTTGGATGACATGCTGGCGGAAGGCAAGAAGGGTGGTCTGCATTCATTCGAGCAAGTCAAAGACATCCATTTGCACCCCGAACCATTCACGATCGAAGCGGGTCTGCTGACACCGACACTGAAGGCCAAACGGGCCGCCATCAAAGATTATTTCAAGGAGCACCTGGAGCGTATGTATCGTCACTTGGACTAGACCCGCGACACAGAGTTGCGCAAGGCGACGTATTAGAAGAGCGCGCAGAAATTTATTTGAGTCTAATTTTCAGAAATTTCCTTTTTTCTGACATGGTTTGGTCTCGTGTGCATTGGACCCCCTAATCATCGTTGTGTAAGCTGCCACTGTTGTATCACTTACATGTTTTCCACGTTATACTCATGACATTTATGAGTTGTGCATTGAATTGACTGTGCTTCGATGCCAATAACATTGAGTTTAGTTGATAGCTTTGTGTGTGTAGCTGCGGACGTTGCTGTTGATTTGGGCTTACACCGATGAAAATAAAGTTGAGTAAGAAATATTAATTGACTGGGCGAAATGGGAGTGGACGCCATGGCCGCACGTAAATTAGTCAATAGAACGCACAATTTGAATTAACTCCCGCGTAAACTTGTGATGCTCAGGCTCGTGTCATTTATGACAGGGCTGTGCGCAATTATTTTATTTTATTTGGTGCCTCTGGGGTTTTGCAAGTTTCCGTGTTTGGTTTTTGGTTTCTCTATTACGAAGATTTGTAAGTTTTTGGTTTCATAAGAATGGCCGAAGTGGCGCTTCAAGACTTCGCATGTTTGACAGCGAATTGCGGGAAGCCGGCTAAATTGCAGTGCCCAACTTGCATCAAATTGAACATCAAAGATTCTTACTTTTGCTCTCAAGTAAGAGTGGGTTGTTATTTGAAGTGATGGGTCTGAGATGAGTTGGTGGGACTACAGTGCACGTTAGATGAGATATTAGTTTCGTGCGGCGATACATGTACGCAAATCAATCTGCTGCAATCGTGCTCTGCTCTGTATGTTTGTCAAATGCAAGGCTGTACACCAGGCCACCTCAGTTCTACCGTCTTTTCAGGAATGTTTCAAAGATAACTGGAATACGCACAAGATAATTCATAAACACGCGCGTCAAGAGCAAGTAAAAGCAACCGAGGATCACTATGACCCATGGCCTGGATTCGAATTTACCGGACTGTTACGGCCTTATCCACAGGTAAATGCCTACTCTTACGATTGCAATAGATATTTATGGTTTTGCGGTGGGGTTTTCAAGGGATAACGGGACGTAATACTAATCGAATCCTTGCCCAACTGGTATCCCCTTTTGTCCGTTTCAGTCTCCTCGACGCAACGTGCCGCCTCATATACCTCGCCCCGATTACGCCATGCATCCTCAGGGCGTTTCTTTGGAGGAAAGGAGTGCTAAGCACAGTTCTGTGATCAAAGTTCTCGACGACGAGGAAATAGAGGGTCTGAAAGTCGCATGCAAGTTGGGCCGAGAAGTATTGGACGAAGCAGCCAAAGCTGTGGCGGTTGGAGTGACGGCCGATGAAATCGATCGCATCGTGCACGAGGTGAGTTAAACAACTATACTGTAGAGCTGATATCGTACTTTCAAATTTAGTAGCTAGAAAAAATTGGTTTTCTGGGATCGCAAAAAGTTATGACTGTTTTTAGGCCGCGGTCGAACGGGAATGTTATCCGTCGCCACTCGGGTACTATGGCTTTCCTAAATCGTGTTGCACCTCAGTTAACGAAGTCATATGTCACGGTATTCCCGATTTGCGACCACTCCAAAATGGTGATCTGTTAAACGTGGATGTGACAGTTTATCATCGCGGTTTTCACGGCGATCTGAACGAAACTTTCTTCATCGGTGAAGTGGACGAAGCGGCGAAAAACTTGGTTCGAGTTACTCACGAATGCTTGATGCAAGCTATCGAAATAGGTAGGCCTATGCGAAGGGTTTTGTAATTGAGTATAATCGACTTTCGTTTTTCAGTCAAGCCCGGAGTCAGGTATCGAGATATTGGCGCCGTTATTCAGAAACACGCTACAACGCACGGACTGTCGGTTGTACGCTCATTTTGCGGTCATGGCATTCATCGCCTATTTCATACTGCTCCAAATGTGCCTCATTACGCCAGTAAGTGTTTTCGCAATTCCGAATGTACTGTATGAGCTGCTACTGACTAGAGGTGGTTATTGCATGCAGTGCCGTGGTTCGAAGTCTGCGCCTGGTACGCTCTCCAACTGCTAGGCATTGGTACGCTTGCACGAACTCGGCTTTTCAACGTTTATTCAATCAACTTCTTTTATTTTTTAGAGAACAAGGCTATGGGTGTGATGAAAGCGGGCCATAGTTTTACGATCGAACCCATGATCAATGAGGGCGTGTGGCGGGATGTTCAGTGGCCGGACGATTGGACTGCTGTGACAGCTGATGGCAAACGATCGGCTCAGTTCGAGCATACGTTGCTGGTCACTGATACCGGGTGCGAAATCCTCACGCTGCGTCGAGAGAAGGGAGGTCAGCCGTGGTTCAAGGATAGTTTAGACAAATAGCTAACGTATTGTGTTCTACTGTATTGATTTGAATGGTTGACAGGTGGCTGCTAAAGCAGCATAAGCTTTTATTAGCTTAGGTTTATTGGAAAACTGATTTCTTTGTATGTGCTTTGTCTATGAAATAAAGACAAAGACAAAAACAAAAGCATTTGGGAGCTGGGAGAAGTGAATTCGAGACTCAGCAAATATTGGCAAATGCTTGGGCCGATCGAAATATGCGTTGCACATCGCGCTTCGTCATGTCTTGGACGTGGAGGAAGAAGGTCTACATGAAAGGTAGGTTAAGAAAGACTAATCGGAGTTGACGCCTCGATATTACCTGCTTGTGGTTTATGAGACCACCGAGACTGGGTGCAGTGTTGGGGTCAGTTTGTGCTTCTGATTGAGTCAGCGGTGGTTCTGAAATAAGATGATCTCAAGCTGAAAACAGCTGAGTTTTTGGTGGAAAAAGTTTACCTGCAGCCACAACGGCATCTTTCAAGTGGACACTGTCCGTCTGCATACCGATGTGGCCGCAATGCAGACTGGTCTGTGATAACACGTCGCGTTTCGGTGGGCTGGGTGCGGGCTCGGTGTGTTTGTCAGGGGGGCGTGGAGAAGTGGCTTGGTCGGTGTAGACCACGGTCGGTGCAGATGGCTTTTTCGGTGTCTTCCGCTTTGTACGATGGCCAGGAGGCGGTGGGGCATCGAGAGGTAGGCTCTCCACATCAGAATCGGTGTTGGTGGCTGCGTAGCTTGATGTGAGGGAAGACGACTGCATGAAACGTCGTTGCAGTGCCAGGACCTGCGAGGAAGGTGTAAGGGGTGGCACTGGTGGATGTCTGGTGGCTTGCCTCCTCGTTGAATCGCCTCTTCCTTTCCTCGAACTGTTGTCTATCAACGATATCCAGTTCTGATGACGAGTGGTCACTCTCAGTGTGGTCACGCCATGGGGTGGCTTCCAGCAGATCATAAATGTCCGGTTGCAGTGGCAGCCTTCAAAGATGGGACTGCTTGATGCAATATTAGATGTGCTCGTGTGTTCTTACCTGACCCTGCCAGCCGACCAGACGCTGGTCGACTCCTCCGAGTCGTCGAGTGGTTCCAACTGTATTTCAGTCTGGCCCTCTAAAAGAGCAGCAGGGCGTCCTTTGGGAGACTGCCACATCGAATTTGCCAGTCGTGGTTCGGCCTTTGAACTGAGCGCGCACTCGAGCAGTTCCCCCACAGTCAAACCCAAACAAAACTGGCCTATTTGAGAGGACTGCTTCAGAATCGGAGACATTCTTCGGATCAGGAAATGCAGCAGTTGTTCCATTCCCAATTCCAGCTCCAAATCGGTGTCATCCTGTCCCAACCGCAGTCCTTGGCTATGCGAGAGCTTTGCGGCCAGTCCGCTTTTCCATTCGTCCTCGTGACAAGGGCAAAAGCATGAGCTCATGTCGTTCGTCCAAGACCCACCTTCTGATAAAGAATCGGCTATGAATCTCAATCGATCGATGAAGATGGTGTACACTGTCAGTGGGTCATTTTTGAAAATGGACCAAAATTCCTGAACTTGTTCGGCGTTGTACAATTCTGAGCGACTGCTGTGAGAGGTGGAAGAGGATGTCGAGGTGTGAGACTGGGGATTGTCAGAATTCAAATTATGATACTCAGTGATGCAAGCGGATAGAAATGTGGGGATGAGGTTTTTTGAGCACACGCAATGAGTGGTCGAATGCTCGGAATAGGATGAGCGTAAGGATCGGAGAATAGTCGTGAGCTGACTGGAAAACTGCTGGTATTGGGAATAGTCCTGAAACAAAACTGCTCAGGTCATTTTGCTATGCTATGCTGGCATACTACGGGATCAGTTTCACTTTACGCTGCAAGAACAATGGGTGGACGGAGTAGACGCCGCACCCTGTACACGCTCTCCTTGGTCTGCTTTGTATTTTATCGAGCCTGGTAGAACCGAGGGATTTCGTTTTAGTGTCCAGGAGGGGAGGAGGGGACTCAAGCGACCTCTGAATGTATTTTGCAACTTCAGTGCATGACATTGGGCTTCCATTCCTTGCAAGAAGGCACGCTTCAATGAACTTGCGTCAAGTACTTAGTTGCCTTCCTAAACCTACCTGAACATATCCACGCAGGTTCACAAGCACATGCTCGAGCAGACGCATAAGGAATGGTCTCGTATGACCATAAATTTCGGTCACTCTGGAGAAGGCGTTCCAAAAAGATTTTTGTCGATCATAATCAGTTTTCTGCACTGATCCCAGGCTGGACGATGATGAACTGCCACCAATAACCGTGGAAGCAAACTTGACTGATGGCTCGCGATGAGATGTTGGTGGCAGTGGAACCTTACTATCCGGCAATGCCAACGTCGCGTGAACTTCTACAACGACCAGAGTTTGGTGCGCCAGGCTTACGTGCATGGAACATCTGCATACAAACTTGCTGATCGCCCAAGTTCTGAGAGCGTGCAATAGCATGCTTACTTTGCAGCAGGCGTTCGCATGAAATATCGGTGTTCAAAAAGGCGTTACAATAAATGATGATTTCTGTGATCAGAATCAATTCACGGAGATCATGCTCTTCCTGATTTACTGATCGCAAAGCAGAGTCGAAGCATCCTATCATATACGCTTCCAGGAGTAACCTCACACTGAAAAAGGCAATTCATACAAGGGGCCCAAGAAGGTAGGTAGTATCTCATGCTTACTTCGATTCTGCCAACGTAGCCAATGCAGCTCGAACAGTGAACACGTCCACGGCATCGCCCAGTAAATCGACTTGTGATACGGCTTTGACATAATCCAAATCTCGAATGGCAGCAAGAATCGACTGCCTAGATTTTGAAGACATGTTTGCGACATTTGCTGCTTTCAGTGATTTGGGTGGGAACAAAGCTCGTTTGCATGGACAGTAGCCATGGCAACTGCGCGTGTCTGGCTGATGCTTTTTGGCCTTGGTTGATCAACCGCGTATGTGCGTACATAAGCTGGACACAACTGTTGACAGCTACCTTTCTATACACGATACATGTATAATATGGACAAGGCACAGCAGCAGGTATCTCGAAACGGTAATCAGAACCTAACAAATACGATGGTCTACTACTCTACGTAAACCATACTAGCTCATTTTCGTGTCACTCACTTACAGACCTGTCATTGAACAAGCACATTGCGCACCTACAGTAACCCTTGGTAGCACAGTTTCCAGACAAACTCTGTGGCTTTGTACGCTTTTGTTTCAATTCTACAAATAACGAGGCATAGGTTAGACTGTTGTTTGGCCAACTAGCGAGGCGGCTTCAGCTTCCTCTTCATCCTCTTCTTCTATCGAGTCCGTTGTGGCTCGGTAAGTAGCAGCCAAGACGGGATCTCTGCATATGACCAAATCTATATAATCTCCAGCGGCGGCCAGCATTGGCACGGCTAACATGCAGTCGAGATCCATTAAACTGCTCCCATTTACCTGAAACATGGAGCCGTTCAGCAGCTACAACCTCTGCAAAGCAGGTCTTCACTCACCTGCAGTATGCGATCCAGGGGCCTGATATTACTGGATAGATCAGCAGGACCACCAGTGCGGATTTTGTTGATGTAGACTCCTTTCTCCTGCACTCCGTCGGACACGGAGAATCCAAAGTCATTGTAAACTTTGTCTTTGGCCAGTTGCACTCGATAAATCTCCAGTGGCACTACGTTCGACTCACCCGCCCCGCTCCCAGGTGCCGCGGGGAAGAGCACTCGATTAGGAGCGGCAGTGGTCAAATCACCGAGTGACGTTGGATCGGGAGATTTGGGGCGGTCCGATGAGTGAGCGTGCAGACTGGAGGATGCCGTTGGAGCATTCGACGAGGCGCGCGAGGAGATGGGCGTGCTGATGAAAGGAATGTGCTCATATCCGCTCAAAATGGTCGATACGCTCAATGGTCTGGGAACTGAGCATATGGCCGATGGAGCAACCATGTGTCCGAAAGTACTGCTACTCGATAAGCCCGCACCTGGCGCCAGGATAGAAGCAGCCAAGGCCACGGCGTCTCTGGACAGCGAAGTGGACGCCTCGCTGTTGGCCAACGTCATGATCGGTCTGGCATCCTGCACCATTGACAAATAGGATGTGGAAACGAGACGACTGGATCCGGAGTACTGTGGTCTCAACAAAGTACTCGCGACTGGGAACGGAGGCGTCAAATGCGGTTTGGGCGGTGGCTTGGGAGGTAATGATGGCAAGGCACTGTCGGGCGTGTGACTGGTGCCTG
Source organism: Mesodorylaimus sp. YZB2_4 (assembly GCA_030248295.1). NCBI lineage: Eukaryota > Metazoa > Nematoda > Enoplea > Dorylaimida > Dorylaimidae > Mesodorylaimus > Mesodorylaimus sp. YZB2_4. Next base: position 994,045 of record JASANH010000626.1, read on the forward strand.
CGGCGGAGGCTGCAGCACAAGACATGGCCACACTTTGTTCCACTTTTTTTAACATTTCCGCCTCGCCCACCGACTCCAGTGCTTCGAGGACGCGAACCCTGAAAAGCCTTTGCATTTCCAGACGAAATCACTAAGCAGGACAGACTAACCATTCTTCGTTGGACTGGTTGTTGGACGAGTGATGAGAGCAAGGGCATCCTTCTCCCGCAACCGCAGCCAACTGGGCGTAATGCTCGTCGTCAGTGGCCGCGTTGCTCACGCTGCTGCTTCCGGCATCGCTTTGACGCGAACCTTGACTGGCAGCTCCTCCGCTAGATGCAACTTTGATGGCATTCAGCGTTCGCTGCAGTTGCGCTGACAATTCTTCCGCTGACAAACCTAAGGCACGATAGGCAGCTGTGTGGCGTGATTGATGAACGAGAATCTACACGATCCCAGCCTAAACGCGTGATTACAAGAGACAGCTAGCTCGCATGCTTGAAGTGCCTCAAGGGCTGAAAATCGGGAGGAGATTTTTTGAAGGATGTCAGAGACTGCATATTCCCTCCCTAAGTTTGGAAATGCTTTTTGTCTTTGTTTTAATCACCAATCTGGTCTGCTCTTCTACCCCGCCCTGCTGTATACGCACCATAGAGTCCCACATCCGAGTGTGCTGCTCCTGACAAGCTGGACGATTTCGAATTCTGCGAAGTTCGATTCGAAGCAGTGGCTGAGGGTTGCTGACTTTCTATCAAGGGAGTGTCTTCCAATGACTCCACAGCACTGTCGATACTTTGCACCGGCGTGCCTAACTTATCTGCTGTAGCCTGAAAACGAAAACGACAAATCTTTAGTTGAACACAAAGTTGAAATTTGAGTTTGATGTTAAATTTTGAAAAAGGCTCTATCGTCTTTAGCTCGATAGAAAAATGGGCCGATGAGAGTTGGTCTTGCCTAGCTTTTCATTAGCAGAAGGTTAGTCAAAAAAGACCGAGTCATCAATCACACAATTCCGCGTATTTCTTCTAAATTTCCTCAAGTCACGACTGGCGAAAGTAAAGAATTATTCCCTCCTTCGAACTAATACGAAGCTAAAGGAGACCAAAAAGCGAGGAGTCCGCCCTCATGCATAAACTAACTAGTATTTGATAAATCACAGAGCGAATGCGAGAGGAGGCACGAAAAAAGAAATTTGAAAAGAGAAAACAAATGGCGATTGATTTTGATCGATAAGGCAGTCACAGACAAACTGCGAACAATTCATGTAAATTCACTCGAGACTGATCCAAAAAAAGTAAACTTAAGAAGGCTGCTGAATATCTTACCCTTTCATTGAAATGTTCATGGCGGTCCGAGCCGACTGTTTGCAATAAGGGAGGCCCGTAAGCGCTGGAGGCTGTGACGTGATGCAGAGACAAGCCGGGTCTGGAGGCTGAGGAATGATCGCCCAGAGAAGACACTGTTCGAGCAACTTTCAAACTGACTGAGTCGCCGGCTTGATGAAGAACTTGCAAAGCTTCGGATACCCGTTTCCCGTGCAAGGATTGGCCATTGATGGCCAGGATACGATCGCCCACTCGGACTGCACCGATCCTGCAAACAGAATTCGCGAGTTCAAATAACACTTTCTTCCAAGACACCAGCCCAACTTACTTGTCAGCTAATCCACCTGGAGCCAACTGCGATATAAATATGGGATCAAATCTATCATCGGTTCCAGCTATGGTCAATCCTAAAGGTCCATTTTTTCTGTTTAATTCAACCGTGTAGACAATTGTTTGTTGACCCGTCAAGGCGTTAGTTGCAGCGATGCTCTCCAACTCGTCATTTCCTGAATTCTTTTTCACCCTTAGCTTCACTGTGTCCGGCGATCGTTGTAGTAACCGGGAAGCCTCTTCTACTGTACACGTATCCAGGGGTATGTTGTCTATTGCCAAGATCTGATCACCTACTTGTATCGCACCGCATCTAAAAAGTGTAAATACTCTTCAAAAGTGCTTGATCTTCTCACAAACGGAACGCACCTGTGAGCAACGCTGCCAGTTCTGACATCATTCACAATAACCGGGTCTCCCTTTTGTGTTGAAGCTGTATTAACGATACCAATGCCAAGGTTCTGGCCTTTCTTGGCCAGCTTGATCGTAAAGACGCCATTGCTGGGCAAAGCGGCATCTGTAAATAAATGAGTCAGTATGAGGTCCATACTGACGGACGAGCCTCCTACAGCCACGGGGGATGCTTACCTATCACATCGAATTCTATTGTCAGCGTCAACGGGCCAGTAGCGTGCCTGACAATGTAATTGGCTTCCTCAGCAGTACCATTTGATGTGCACCAGTCGTTGATGACCAGCACGCGATCACCCACATGCAGAATTCCACACCTGGAATAGGCAGAAGGGAAATACAGGTCAGTACCCACTTCGCCTAAGGATTATTGGCCTTGATGAAATAGACGGCACTGACATCCTCGTCAAGCACAAGTTAAAGGCTGTTTATGTATTTGTACAGTACAGCCATTATGGTCGGATAGACAACTTGGTAGCCACTTACTTGTCGGCAGGACTACCCTTCTCGATGTACGTAACGCAGAGAGGGGCTCTCGATTGATTCTCTGATAGAGCAGGACTCCTTTGCAAGATCAGGCCGTAACCACCGCGTGCCCAGCAATTCAGCACCACTTCCATCACATCGCTGTGGCATACTTGAATGCATGGTGTCGATGTGACAGACGCTGTCAATGAACCTACAATGCGCACAATATGAGTACGTGAATGAGCTAACGCGCAGTGTGGGTGGTGGGTGATATGGCCTGCGTCAAATTGCGCTGGTGCCCGTAATCGCTTCTCGTTTCCACCAAATCTGAGCACTGCTCTCTTGTACCTTGCAGCCAATGGCACTTGGTCACCTGCTAAATGTGCCCGCTTGTTTACTCGTGCTATTGGGCCGAAGTGGTTTTGCCCGGGGCCATGTTGCATCGTGGACTAAATTCACGGCGAAAGTATGTGCATGGAACAGTAATGTATGGAGAGAAGTCTAGTCACTCAAGAATCGTGCTAAATGATTTAAAAAGTTAGAATAACTGGCGGGCCGCCCTCAACGCGCCCTGTTCAACAAAAGCATTTCGGAATGCGGAAAACTAGGAATTTGCATAAGAGCCAAACCCCAGGCCTAGATTTCAAGATTTTCAAGAAAGATGTCGAAGGAAATATGAGTGAAAACCAAAGCCTTCTTTCCGCTGTCATGCACGAGTCAAATTTCAAAATGCCAAATGGCCCCGGCTTGATCATAACACACGTCGTCCGGGCTGGCTAACGAATTCCGGCCAACTGCTAATCATTTACACGTCGTCTACGGGCTTACATCTTGAGAGTAAAAGTGACATTCTTGTGTCGCCCGGCGCCTACGTAATCGAGGTCTAGTGAATGAAAGGCAAACACGTGAATTATGTAAAATGTCCTAACTAATGCTGGCACAATCGTCGCCTAATTTCTCGACTCAATTCGTCACATGATCCGAGAAAGAAGTCGAAGGCAAGTGAATGCGCGTATTCGAATGATACGATGGCTTATTGGACTCTCGACAATCTGTTTTTAAAATGATTTACCTCGTCGTACACTTCTTCCGCTCAAACTTGAATGAGGACTAAAGCAGTAACTAGCAGAGTAAACGAACATAAAAAGAAAGAAATTTGGAATATTTGAGGAATAAGTGGGCACAGATGGACAGTGTGAAGCCTGGCACTGAGATGTAGGTTTGTTTATAAAAAACGAGGACAAAACCAGTTCGAATCGTCGTAACAACCCTACGACAACATAGTTTCAGACAAGACTGATCGTGAGCAGTCCATCATATTCACCGTCGTTCGAGCTGATCGGACTGATAAGATGACATATCTGATAAGAGTCAAAGCTTGCTGGGGATCAGCTACGAAACCTTGAGACAATAAGGCAAGTGTAGCGTTTCGAGGAGCAGGTCATGGATTAAAGACCTGAAGGGGAGATGGGTGGGTAAATCTGCTCATCGTAAGTGTAGCATCAAGGGATTTTAGTATGACTCAGTGAAACAGACTTCTTCGCCGTCGCGGGAATTCGACCTAAAAACCCACTTCAACGTCAACATCCTTCTAAAAGAAACATTTCAAGGAAGGTAGTGTTCGAATTTCCTACTGTAAATTCAGTTTCAGGGGCAGCTCGTTCTTCGAGAACTGATTGTGAGTGGATCATGGTGTGATAAGGCGAATAACACCAAACTTACTGACAGTGGCCACGCCCGAGATGCCAGTATATTGAAAGCATAACTTGAACATGCGCACTAAACTCCGAGTCGCCAGCAGATCGCTAGCGAATATCGATAAGTCCTAATAATAAAGTCAATCACAAGGCGAAATAGTATTTCGATAAGCAGCGACAGCTAGCCAATTGTGAGTCACCAATTGGTCATCAGTCTCCAAGTTACGATGGTCAGTGCCAGTGAACCGACGCCCGCTAATTTCCACGAATAAGATGACCAGGGTCCATTGGTGGCTCAAACGAAGCTTCTGCGGCTGGTAATTCTGTCGCCGCCTTAATGCTTCCTCCGAACGTCCACTTTTGGAGACCACCGTTCCTGCGAGCACTTATGTAAAAACAGAATAACAATTTATGAGTGACTAAAATTTAGTGGCGACTATGAAAGGATGAAAAATTTCGTTTCTGAATTACGATCGAAAACTTCCAGTTTACCCGTGGTCTGCTTGCGAAAGAGCCGAGGCGAAGTGCCGTAATGTTGGATGCAAGCTAAGGAAGAATGCGGGTTCGAAGACGATGGCCGACCGAGCGGCGTTTTCGTGTCAAACTGGCGAGTGCCGTCGTTGGCCTCGTTCCTCCTGTGCGTTCATTGTTCGTTGTTGTGTTACGCTAGAAGGTGGAGGTATGCGGAGACGGTGCCTCGAAGCTTCAACTCGGCCCCTCGAGTCTCGAAGAGCGAACGAACGAGAAAATGCCCGATAACGCGCAAACGGCCATCGTTCATTAGAAGCAACGAAGACGACTCATTTGACTCTATGAATTTCATAGACGAAATACGCGCCTGTCGCTAAACGGTCACCAAACGACCCAAACCTTCCGAACCATTACCTGTACTCCAACTAGAAACAAGAAGCCGAACTAGATGAGCAATGCAAAAAAGCATTCTCGAGCCAGCACGAGTAAACCTATACCGTGTCGGCCGCGTCTTCCGGTCTCCGTCGGACATGATCTTCTCGAAAAACATCCTGTCTAATGAGCAAGCGAGTATCCTCTTTATTTCGTTCTCTTGCATGGGGTCACACTTTATGGCTGGTTCTGGAGATAAGATTTTGGAGTCGGGTATTGAACTGCTTGGGCGACCATGCCCATTTCGTATGATGATTGGCCCTCAAAGACTCACACCCCATGAAAAGCTGCACTTTGAACCAAGAGACAAAATCAGTGGAGTATGAGTATAACCCGAAGTCCCTATGACACAAAAGGAACGCCACTTAGCCTCTGAGTTTGTTTTTTCAAGGGGCTTTTTATCAGTCAGTAAAGCAGATAAAATTATGGCTTCCGAACTTTTAAGTTACCCTGCCTGGTCGTTATTGACGTCAGCGCAAGAAAAGGACTCTTTTCCGCTCGCCGCACTTTAATTTATGGTAAAGTGCAAAAATGCTTCGAACAACACAAATGCTGCACCTTTTCGAAGGTGCGCTTGCTGCGGATGCAAAAGTCTTGCGCTAATTGTGCGAAAATTCTTCGGCAACTCGTCAACAGTCGAAGGAAGCCAACTTTCTGGTCAAATGACATCATCATCCGAGAGACGCATTGTCTTACTAATGCGCTCATCAGCGGCCTCATAAATCTTCCAGTATGGGTGCATTGCCGCGTACATCACACAAATTGTACTCGCGCCTATTTGACGAAAGGTAATAGCCAACTTGGACCAGCCTGTTTCAGCATAGCACAGAGTTGCCGTATATTATGCCACAACTGTGAACGTGTTTTCCCGGCTTTATTACTTTGGCCCCGCCCCATCTATCATTCATAACATTCGCTGTCAGTGTGCGTTGTTGTGTCAATGGATGTGCTGAAGGCAACGATGAAACTGCTGCACTTGCTCAAGTCCTAACTGGACATTCCAACAGGATCAGAGCAGGCGAGCCTGTTTAAGTTGCCTCAGTAGCTGACCTATTTTCTGCTGCTGACGTGAGCTTGAGTATAGTGAGGTTGGCAAAATCAGCTACATAAAAGACAAAGTTCAATCCGAGGAGATTCGGTCATACCCTCAAAGGATATACAAAGATGAGAAGGAAAAAGTGATCGACGAGCCAGAAGTGCAGTAGGTTCAGTTCAATAGAAAGAGTACTAATTTAGTTTCCGCTCTGCACCCATTTGGTGCGACGACTTCTCCTGTGGGGTGCCTATGTGCTGCGGCAGTATCATGTCCATGAACTAACAGCAAGTCCATGGACGTGATTATGATGATGTTTGAAATGGAGAAGAGAATAAAGAGAGAAAACAAGTGTCAGTGAATTCCATGTTTTGCAAGGGTGTCCCGCTAAATATGAGAATAAAATCTTCAGTTATGTGATGGAAAAATGTGTTGTCATTTATTTCCTTCTCAAATAGTCTTCCTACCTTCGACGCATTTGAAATTATAATTTCTTCGGGTATTTGAGCATTTACGATAAATGTATCATGACGATGCTAAGCCTTTATCACTTCGGTCTGTGGATTGGAAACCAATGCTGCTTGGCTCGAACTGTGACACTGTTGAGTTTCTTCTAGCGGGTGCAATATTTCTTATCCCTGACGTAGCTCTGGTCCTGTTCATGCACCATACTTTATTGGACACATCGTGCCTCACGATAATTTTTGCACTGCTCTTTGCTAATGCACCTGCCATTCACACAATCAGACATCGAATCATGTCAGCTGTAACATCTCAAACAATCTGGCACGACCAGTGGCTCTGGTCGCGGACTGGCTGATATATTACATATTTATAAAATAAAACCTTATTTGACCTGCACTCGGCGTCAATTCAAAAACTAACGCGCTCTCCATTTTCCTTTCATGTGCAGTCTAAAGTACCCCAATTGCAGTGTCATTCTTTACGCTGCGCATGAGCATGACCTTACGAGTAGCAGTAACATAACCGTTCGGGCACTCGATTCCACCTAAATTGTCATCGACTGTTGGCTCCTGCTATGGCTCCGATACTAATAACGGCCATTGAGGGTGGCTCAACGCAGATCTCGCCATCGCCCATCGTCATCACCACAACGATCTCATTAGCCTTCTTTGCAACTGCTTTTACGGCACTACTTATGTGTTTCTGCTGTAAAGCAAAGAGGGGTCGTGCAAAAGGCCAATTAAAGGAGAAAGGCATCTCGACCGTCTCGAGCTCGTCAGCCAGTGGGAAAGACAGCAAGAAGGGACAAACGGGGTTGCATAAGTGAGTAAAGTGATATTTCGTCAAATATACCATTATTGTGTTTTCCGTTAGCCGTAAAATCGTGATACAGAAAGTATCTGATAGAAAAAAATCGCCAAACGCAAAATCGGAAACCGGAAAAAGGTAAGAAAAAGGCAACCTTGTCTGATCTTGAGTAAAGCATATGCTCATCTTATTAGCACTAAATCGTCGCAAGTTGACAATGACGATGTCTACTTGAAGATTGGCCCATATATAAAGGAGAAATTGAATCCGAGCAATCGGAATGCACCCGTCGTGCCTCCTTTATTGCTGATGAAGTCATCAAAGCCAGCCGACGAAACTCCAGCTCCGCATGTGTACGACGAATTGTCGGGAGGATTTTCGACCTCTTTGCAAGCCTTTTCTGCTATTCAATCGTCGGCTATCGACTCTTACTCAGTCAAGACGAGCACGTCGTCATCAAACCGTAGACTTTCAAAGAAAGTCAGCGCACGTGCGTCCAATTCAAAGATTCCGATGGCCAATACAGGGGCGAGCAACGAAAACATGGTCTCGAAGCCAACAAAAGGTGGGAAGGAGAGCAAACCAAATCCACGTGGGGCGACACTAGTTCAGTGATCTGTGATGCGTGGTGTTCTGCAGTGAGTGCTTGTGATTTTTGATGTTCCCATTTCGGACAGCATACTGTATGTTGGATATCCGCAAATATTAACCCAGCATAGAGCAGGTTCTTTTAGAATCTTGGCTGCTTGTCGTCCTTCTCCAGCATGCTTTTCATGGATCGAATACCCACTAGTGCAGAAAGCAGCTAGCGTTACCTGAAATACCGTTCAGGTGCTACTGTTGCAACCCACATCCCTTGATGAGGGTTCCTTCTCCGTTCGGTGCAGACCGCCCGGCGACACGTGTGTCTCGTGCACGAAGTGTCCTTCCATAGGCCTCTTTGATGAGCAGAGCGAGCCCAGATATAACCGGTTCGATCTGGTTATGTTCCGCGCCCGGATCGGTCCTCTGACCGGCCCGCCTGACTGCTCGTCAGTCATCATCTACTCGTCGATCCGTGCGGTTGGGTCTATTCCCCCAGCTGCCCTTCCCTCGTAAGTGCTCTTCACTTGGTTGGTTGTACTAGCGTAGAGGTGTCCGCCTGTCGGCCTAATAAAGGTGTATCTCTATTAGTGTCCGTTTCAGTAGGGACCGCGCAGGGTAGATTCGAACCTTAGTACGCGTGTAGGTATCCCGATCCATACACGGGGAGGATACTACACTGTGTTCTCATTTGTGGTACGCGCCTGCCGCGCTAGGTGTCTCTTCTATCACCCCTCCTAACGCTAGCCCGAAGGAGGTTCTCGATTTGCACATCCATGGGGCTGGGTGCGTTGCTGGAGCATTTTTGTTATTTAAGCGGGTCTAAGTCAGATCGTGTCTAATAATCGTCTGATTAGTTCGATCCAACCACACACTGTCACAGCTTGAAGGACCTGTGAAGTTTCGCAGAATGTCTTATGCACTCTCGTCTTGGCACGCTCATTTTTAAAACGTTGGTCGAATTACCAGTGGGAACTTCACTCACTCTAGCTGTACCCATCACTCGCGTTTATAATCACCCTGAAGTGCGCTGCCGCTTTTGTGATGGGGCAAACATAAAAAAATACCTTGGCCAACTGTTGTTCCCGCATGCATTCTTCTGTGGTACCACAGGGGGTTTGAAATCAGGTAGTCTAAAAATATACTTTGGCAGGCAGGGCATATAGCAAAGCGAATGGCTCCAAAGGTGGTTCGTGTCGTCAATAGATCGGTCATATCTCATACATCCAGGTGCACAAAGCATTTCGACTGGCTGTCATAACATGGTGGATGGTACACGATACAAAACTCAATCTAAACACACATTTCTGCCCCTGTCAGTATTTGTACTTTCATCACGTCGTCGAGCAATTTACGAGTCGAGTTTATTTTACGAAATGGTTCTGTTCGCAGTTGTCCTACTGGTCTACAGCATTGCAACACTAATTACGGTTAGCTAGAGGAATCGTTGAGGATTACAAGAAATCATTACTTTCCTTCTAGGCCGATCCGAATTGCCTTCAAAAATTCTCTGGTGTCCACTACCTCGGAAACACGATTGCTGTCAAATTCAAACTTGAGGACGCTGATCAATGCGCCAGCATTTGTTCCGCCAATAAAGCCTGCAAGTCGGCCAATTACCTAGCCAGTACAAAAACATGCCAAGTTATGAACCAGTTACTCGATACGAGAGACGCACATACGGTGAAGGTATTTGCGAAGGAGAATCCCGATTCGACGTACATCACTGTAGCTTGTGGTTCAGGTACGAGTTGGGTTCTGAAGATACCGTGAAAGGGTTACCCCACCGAGGGTCGAGTTAGGTATCATCCGACTGCGTTACCTACCGTAATCCTTGGGCCCTTTCGATGCTGTGCGATCGTAAGGACGAAAGAGACTACCTGCCTTTGCAGATGGCAAACCCGTCCCACCGCCAGAGTTCCCTACTCCCCCTCCAGTCGGAAAACCGATCCCAGCTGGCAGCTGTGGACGTGGGGCATTCGATGTGAAGACTACTCATAGAATCGTGGGCGGATACGAAGCTCGTCCGCATTCGTTCCCTTGGATCGTCAGCATGAGTCGCCTTGCTGGTATCCACTTCTGCGGAGGTACTCTGATCAGAGTGCATCCTAGCAAAGACGAGTCGGACATTTTCATCACCGCGAGCCACTGCGTTGAGGACAGGTGCGCCGTAAAAAGCAGGCTTGAAGTACTTTGTTAAATAAGAGTCGCATTTCAGCAGTCGAAACGTGACAGCCCTTTTTGGAGCGCACGATTACACAAAAAAAGAAGGCACCGAAGCGATTCCAGTGGAAAAGATTTTAACCCACCCGAAATATAAACTCCGATCCTTCAATGATATCGCAGTCATGAAGCTAACTCGCCCAGTCAAATTTGGTCCCTGGATTCAACCAGCGTGTCTACCAGCATCTGGCGAATTGGTTGCAGACGGTGCGACTGCCATCGTTGCTGGATGGGGAAGGAGCTCGGGTGATGTTTTCTACACCCACTGCAATATTTACATGATATGATAATTTTGCCTGTGTTAGAAACCGGAAGCAGTCCAAATGTACTCCACCAGGTCAGCCTTCCAATCATCAACCCGCAAGGATGCGTGGAGCAATTCAAGAAAAACAATTGGCCAGTGGTCCTAGATCCTAAAATCATGCTTTGCGCTGGAATTGCAGAAGGCGGCAAGGACAGTTGCCAAGTAATTTTGTCTCATAATATGGACTCTTCTCTGATGTGATGCTCATTATGGCCAGGGTGACTCTGGAGGCCCACTTATCGTCAAAGGAAATGATGGGTACGTTTTGCAAGGAGTGGTCAGTTTTGGCAAAGGATGCGCTCAAGCTGGCTGGCCTGGCGTGTACACCCGTGTGTCGTCTTTCATCGAATGGATCAACGAAAACGTGAAGAATCTGAGCAAAGTATATGCTTCGGGATAAAGTCATAAGGATGATTCAGCGAGTTCTGAAATCACACGCAATAAAGCTATTTGACAAGTTCTCGCATTTCCTATCTTTGCTATCAATCTTACGAACTAACGATACGATCCAAGTACTGGTACCTACAAAGCTGAGCAAGAATCGTGCAAAGACCTAAGATTTTACAGCCTTAAAATTTCTTTAAAAGGTTTCAGACTACTTTTTTTAATCTTACAATCAGCAAGAACATTTGTCTCTCTTCGTAATAAAGATAGACAAGGAAAGTTAGCAAATGCACAACTTTTTTACTACATACACGAGAAATCTAAAAATATGGAGGAGCAGATGATGTAATCACAGCCCGCCTGACAATCGAATCACAAAGCTGGAAAACAGAAACAAGTTTTCACAGGATTCGGACTCACGTCCAAATTCTTCAGTGTTCCATTCCTCTTGGCCTCAACCCAATTCTATTGGAGAGCCAATGAGCTTTTTAAAAAATCAGTATCACTTTGTTCTTCTTCGTGCAAACATTCGTGCCGAATCGACCACTTGGATCGTGAAATGTACTCAGACCCAATTAGCCTATGACACCATACTTTTCTCTCTCCCCGATAAATAATTACATGCGTGAGAGACTAGACAAAAGAAGCTGATGAATGGAGATTCTTACCAAGGTATAAGACCTCGCGTCTTATACTCAGGTTTATTACTCAACGGCACCGAGCACGCACAGGCGTAACGCTGATTAGTATCAAGGCACCAACCCAACAGGGCAATGATGCACTGGCACAAAACAAACAAACAAGACAAAGAAGACAGGTTCCACACGAACTAATCATTAGATGCTGTCAGACAGGCCTAAGTCCTAGCGAGGTTGATCTCATTTGCATAATAGACGAGTCCATTCCCCCTTGCAAAGGTGCGTTTTAATCCAACGATCTTGGAAATATTTTGTTTACGATCAACGACTAGAAGCGAAGCTACAATGGCTACAAAGCAGGCATTGCAGCTTCGCTTCTAGTCGCAGGGATTTTATTGCCTGTTCTTTTCAATCATGGTTGGACCCAGCTGATGACAGTGATTCGAGCACGATCACTCCTCAACACAAAGAGTTCATGTTTTACTTTGGACTTCCGCACAACAAAGACCAAATGAAAGCGCACACCTAATCGTAAAGATATACGCGCATCATGACAGTGGGGCATCATTTCTTTCTCCTTCATTCTTCTGCGCACGACCTCTTTTAAGCGTATTCAAGTCTTCGCCGTCAGGAAATATGCCTTTGACTTCTAAGCGGCAGTCGCATCCATTGCCCCCAAAAAAGAAACGGTATTAGAGCGGGTCAGGCTCTAACAAGGGAGCATCGCCAACCGTTAAGTCGAACTTTAAGAAACCAAAAATTGTAATATGTTCCTGTGTGCAAAAGAAACCTATGTGCAAAATATTAGAGGCGTCCGGCCAACTGGTCAGCAGTGGTCAGCGTATAAAGTCCCGAATTTTTGTGTGTTAACGAAGCTGAGCGTTGAGAAAAACACGCAAATTTCTTTCCAAACTAGATTTTTGGGTTCGGAGTTTCGAGTTTAAGCTTCCAACACTCGGGTTTGGGGTTTTTTGCTGAAAAAACCCAAAAAATCCAGCAGAATTTGAAAATTTCACTGTACTCTTCACGCTGACCAGAACTGACCAGTTGGCCAGACGCCTCTAATATTCTGCATAGAGCTTTCTTTTGTACCCAGGAACATGTCAAAATTTTTGGTTTTCCAAAATTCGACTTAACGGTTGGCGATGTTCCCTTGTAAGTTGGTCCTATCGCTCCTGAGCTGATTCTGTCGTCACATCCAAGTTGAACCTGCAGCACCCCTAGATCAAGCCTATCCCTTCCCTGGTCAAATTTGTGGACTCATATTTTACAGTACGGGGTCCACACTTTAGAAGTCGTTTTTGATCGATATCTCCCAAACCGATCAAACTATCGCGAATTCCCATCGTTGGGTTCTCGGGTGCCATGTCCCGCATGCTGGGGTCAAATTTCATCGAAATCCGCCGGACGGTGCCCAAATAGCGCCGAAAAAACCTTCCCAGAACTATATAGACCTCGTTTACAACGTAAAGTACTGTAGTTTTGTAGAGCCGCGGGAACTATCTTCTAGCACAGGTATCGTACAGTAGCTACTTGATGTTACTAACAGTTTGACCAGGGAAGGGCTATCGCCCCCAAGTAAGACCCGCCATTTCCCATGTGCAATAGGCGTGTTTGGCCGGTGGGGAAGGTTGTGTATTTGGTTGCCTTGATTGGCTGTCTTATACATGGGGCAGTGTATTGGCTTGCCTTCGTTGGCCAGTCGATGCGCTCCTCCAGGCGAGGCTGAAACCCGTTGGGTTGATGTCTCAGCCACCTACGACTAGGTGGCCTGCCTGAAGGTAATTTTTGAGTCCATCCGCTTACCGCGGTACCTTCTCCAATGTACGGCCGCTCAGCCTGTTGCACATGTCAAGTCTGCCAAACTCCGAAGTCGGACCCCAAGTTGAACCTGTCGCCCCAAGTTAAATCAGTCGCCTCCTTAAAGTCGAGTCTGCATGCCCCGAATCGAACCTGCCATTTCCAAATCGCGCCCGCTGCAGCTCCGAAGACCCAACCTCGAAGTGACTTCTGACTCTACCGGAAGCGGCTTCTGGCCAAACCCAGCGACCGTCGACTCGACCCAGTTAGCCGCTTCTGGCCAAGCTTATCGTTAGAGGCAACTTCAGACCCAACCCAGTAAGCAATCTCTGGTACCAACCTGTTCAGCGGTCTCCTCGATTCCACTGCTTTCGGCCGAAACTGTCGATGCCGCATTCGGCTTTCGAAGACGTGTATCGACCAGCTGACCTGAAGTTTCATTGCTCCTTGGCTGCTTGCTGTATTGAAGTTGAACTTGATGCCGTCGGTCGCCGCTCAGACTGTCCAGTCCCCCGGGCCGAGGTTGAGAGAGAACAGACGAACCGACCACCCGCAACTACCGCAAAGGTAGCGAATGAGACCTGAAGGTACAGTAAGCTGCTAGGATGAAGAGACTGTAAAGTGACCCGCTGTACATCCTCACAGCTTCCTGGTGGGAAAGTTGAACTTTGCAGAGCCAGTATTGTAATTCAGACGGTTTGCAAAAGTTGACAGTTCGGTCTACAGGTCGTTTGGTAACAACAATTTAAAAAAAAAGGAACGCACAGTGGCCAGAAAGATTTGGTGTGATAATGTTGCTAGAAGGGCCGATTGCTGGCGACTTTCCACTCTGAGAAGGATTCTGTCTTTGCTGCTATTTCTAATGCTGATATTGAGTGTTTGTTGCTGCTGTAAAATCAAGGTTGACTCCATAACCCAGTCACAGTCGAGTGGAATGAAGTAAGGTTTGCACTTTCCTCCGAAAATTTGTGGTTTCTGGCGAGCAAGTTTATGGAATTATCTCGACATTGTATTTTCACATGGCAAGTGTTAAACATTTTGCAAAAGTTGACAGTTCGGTATTTTATTGATATCCCCAGCCAACAACGCCATTGACTTTGTCTTTACGGAATAGCAATGGATTATGAGAACCGTCCTTATGGCAACTTTTTTTTATTTGCGCCAGCGGATGATGAAATTTTTCAAGAACTCCTTCGGTCGTCACTGATAAATGTATGATTTGCGAACATAATTGAATTTCCCGCTTTTGAAACTATGAACTCTTAATAAGATCTTTGCAAACTTACTCTAGTAACAGGTTACTCCTTTACCAAGATTTCAAATCTTACCAGCGAATCACAGCTAACTAAGAAAATTTGAATTCTTAGTCGGAAATCGTACTTTAGCGAACCATAGCAATCTTTTTAAGAAATAAGCAAGATTAAATGCGGCTTGCCTTCCCCACTAAACCAACAAGATCCCTTCTTATCCTTCACTGAACACAAGATACAGTACCTCAAACCAGCTCTTCCAAACTTTCACTAACGCCTTTGAAACACATTTTTGATAGCATCTAGAAAATGGTACCCAATATTTCATATCCAATCTTGTGCTTATAGAACGGACAGATGAGCAAATGCTGCAATACTTCCGTCTATTACTTGTGTCGGCTCATTGAGAGCATACAGACAGAATCCGGGCAAAAAGAAACAACCTAAGTTTTCAAAGCCCACAAATTGAAAGGAGAATCGCCTATGTAACACATAAATGGAAGTGAATCAATGCGCTAATCTTATTTCATTCTCCACTCGACATACGCCTTGTTGTCTAATACCGATAATAGTTGGGCTTGAAGGGACCAGTCTTGTTCAAGCCCATATAACGAGCCTGTTCGTCCAACAGTTCCGTCAAATGAGCGTCGAAGTTTGACAGATGCAAACTTGCCACGTATTCGTCTGGAAAGAAATATGGGAGTCAGATTAGCTAAAACTTCCTCCAAGAAAACAGACTAACCCATTTTCTTAGGAAGCAAGTAGACGTCGTTTTTGTATCGACCAGAAGGAGCGGTGAACAGTTCGATCAGTGCCAATGCTTGCGTGGTTGCCGTGATGGAGACGACGAAAGACGGAATGCTCGAGCAACTCAAGTTGACCAGCCGCCCCTAAACAAAAGGAAACGTCCAGCTTCGATAGGACAGCCTAATCGGGCAAATTGAACCAGAACCAAGCTGCATCTCATTTGTATGCCATGTATCTTCACACTGACTGACAGAGCACAGGAAGGCTTCTGGTGATTGGGCATTCATAAACTAGGACACAAACTGAAAGCAAAAACATTAGCGAGCCGAACACCACATCTTCGCCATTTATGACCATCGAAATGCCAAGTTTTCTCGCCAACCTTTTTCGCTTGAAGTATGCATCCTAATTATCATTAGTGTCTCTTTGTACTTACTGCAATCTAACAACCTGTTGAGCTGCACTAAGTGTCTGATCTGACTGATGGCCTGGAAAACAGTGGTTTATTTTGGTCCCTGGTTCAGTAAAAATAGACAGCTAGTCCTGTTGAGGTCCTGGTTCGTGCACAAATGCCGGTTCGGTCGAACCTAGAGCATGACTCGGGTTACAAAGGATGGGACACATCGGCTACTCACCTCGGCCAGCAACACGACTCGCTTTCCATCTGGCCAAATGATATGATCTACCTGCGACCGTATTCGCTCCCAAGTCAATTCGGGTGTCCTCAGACTGGCCACATCGATCTCAGTATTGGAGTGCCCCATATTGCATACGATGGCTCCTGATTTCATTTTATCCATGTGTTGGCGCGTGACCACGTTCTTGTTGCCTGTGCACGTAATCACCAAATCCACACTTCGAATAACTTCCTCCAATCGAACCACACGAAATCCGTCCATGCATGCTTGCAAGGCGCAAATCGGATCGATTTCAGTGACAATCACAATCGCGCCCAGCCCTTTCATGGCCTGACATACGCCTTTTCCGACCTGAAAATGAGTTGAAATATGCGACTGTTTTTCGGCCTTGCAAACAGTCTTACTTCGCCGTATCCACACACGACAACCTGCTTTCCACCAAACATAACATCGGTCGTACGTTTCAGAGAGTCGATGATAGATTCGCGACACGAATAGATGTTATCGAATTTCGTCTTTGTAACCGAATCGTTGATATTCATGGCAGGCACGCTCAATTTTCCCGCCTTGGATAACTGATACAGACGATGCACCCCGGTCACACTCTCCTCCACAATGCCCTTAATTGTGCCGAACATGCCTGGATATTTCTTCAGCATGCTATGGGTCGCGTCTCCTCCGTCGTCCAAGATCTAGAAAAAGTGGTGCAAGGTTCAGATATTGCCGAGGGACTGGGTTCAAAAAGAGGGTCGTAATCAAGGAGAATAATGCGGGAGGAGTTTGGAGGCACAATTTTTAGAAGCCGAGAAAAAAAGACCGGAGAATACAAAGCTTTTCAAAGAGCATACCATATTCGGTTGCCATCCGTCAGAGTTTATGCAGCGATCAATGCACCACCAGAAATCTTCCTCCGTCTCCACTTTCCACGCAAAAATTGGTACCCCAGCTTCAGCTAAGGCGGCCACAACCTCGTTCTAAAACCAACTTGCGCTTGCTTGCATTAAGTATCATACTACAGTGGACAAAAACGGCTAACCTGCGTCGAGTAGATATTGCAAGCGCACCAGCGAACGGTAGCTCCGAGATGTATCAGAGTTTCGATAAGGACCTGAAATGATCAATGTCCTTTTACGGCTGGCCTTACCGCACATTATACTAATGGCCTAGCCTGTTTACAACACACCCACTCTTTCCCACGGCAGTGACATCAAGCACGGCTCTTACCGCTGCTTGGGCCGTAATGTGTGTGCAGCCGACTATGCGAGCCCCCTCTAACGGCTTTTCGTTCTTTGTTCGCTGACGCAGTGCCATTACGCCTGGCATTTCTAAAAGCGAAATACAACCATTAGCGTCTCGATTATCAATAGCAGACAATCCACGCACTGCCAAAACAGAATCGACGTGACATTTAGTTCATTCTCGTGGATATTAATGCACCCCCAGCGTACCTTGCCCTAATGATCAGTCCCTCCATCTCCCAATAATTTGACATCGCAAATGCACTCTGCATGTCCCAAGACAATGCACCCAGAAGAAAGTCAGCATATCGTTAGATCCCCTGCACCCCATTTGACTCGTACGTACCCTGCTCAGCGATTTGTATTTCCTTTCGACCAAAAGCCGCTTGCTGGATGTTGCGGCAGCAAAAATCAGAAGAGCCTTTCGAGTTGGTTTGTCTTTTGTCCCTCGGCGAAGTCTCATCTTCCGATTCCGAACTGCCCGTGTAAGAAGCTGAAAGCAAAAGAACTTTTTAGTCTCTTTCCTTAAAACATCTTGGTCTTTTTACAGAAGCTTGTGACATCAGTTTCTTCTTTGTCCTCTTTTATGGCCCTTGACAAAACAGAACTGAGTTTTCGAGCAGAGATCTTCCTTATGTTAGACAAATGGGAGACTAACAGGGACATGATGGTGATGGGTGTCCAAAATGGTAATTACAGTAACTGCGAAAGTCACAGAGTCAGAACCACAAGCTGATATTTGGACAAACTGATCCAATTAACCATTGGCATCGGAGCCTGCGCGAAAACTTCACACGTTTAAGCCATTTAAACTAGTTTCCTTAGTTTCAAGTGGAAAACGAGCGAGCCTCAAACAGAAAACCCAAACTTCAAACAATGGCCTACGCTGTTCAGACTCTGTAACGTGACTGAGGACCAAACAGCCACTTGACGATACAGTACCGTCTCACTATCCGAAAAGTACCAAAACAAAACTGAGAGCAATAAGACCAGTGAGAAGGGCAAACATACAGCTGCAATAAGAACGATCATCGAAGCGTTCATTTCCAGTGGCCTCGATGGTTTGATCTTCTTTCAATGGTTTCTGTTTGAGTGCTGCTCGAAGACGTTGAGTAAAAATGGTCAAATGGGCTACTCGTTTCATGCGATGCATAGCCGTCGCTGCCGCCGATGAACTACCCGCCGACGAGGTAGCCATTCTCATCGAATAAGGTAAGTCCTCGAGGAAGACTAGAGTCCAACAGTCCGAGCACCACCTTCACGAAATCCCAATAAGCTATCGCTGGAATATTTGAATCAGGCTTATCATTTTAGTGCAGAATTGACAAGCCGAGCTGAACGTTCTCGACAAACGCCTTCCTCGCTCCTCGAGTCCTGATGGGTCCTAGGCGGCTACCGAGCGCTTCGATGCACTGCCGCTCGTGTGACTTATTATAAAGAGGGGGCTGGTCAAGACATCAAAGTCGCGCTTGACTTGTTATCTTCATCATAAGAACATGTCCCACGAGTAAAAACGGTTCCTTCGTTTTGTTCAGTTCATCGAGTTTCAATAATAGGAGTCCAAGTCTCGAGGGCCGAGAGCTCTTTACTCAACGAAAGGGACAATGAGCAAAGAATAAAAACTGCAAGGAAGCTAAACAATCCTTGCACAAATGCTAAATAAATGCAAGCCGAAAAAAACGACCACTTCGACTTATTTCAGAATTTGAGCCACTTTCGGATATCCGGTGTCACGCGCCGACAGATGGAAGACGAGACGAGACGAGGCGGGACAGCAGCGAGGGTAGCTATGAACGAAGAGCGAGGGTAAAAATAAGCGAAAGAGCCAATTCCCAAAACGAGCTAAAAGAAAATGTTTCTGGACGTCCATTGTATTGTGCCGCGAATGGCGGTTAAACGAAGGCGCTACCAAGCTAGCACCCGACATTCCTAACCTTATCTCCCTCACTGCCTCCAATCTATAAAAAGGGAGTCCACTGGTAGCAGCAGCCAACTAATGACCGCATCCAGCATGTGTTCCAGTCCTCTCAAAGACGGTAAGCCGATAGGGCTCCCACTAAAGCGCCTCGTCCGACATGGCAGTCCATTCTGCACAAGACGGACGCTAAATGGCCTTTTCGACTACGTGTTTGTGGTTTTCCATGGTTCAAAAATGGCACCAATCGAATTCGTTCATCAGCCTCACAATGTCTTAATCGAATAGTGGTGTGAATAATGGTGGGGCAAAAGCGGAATGGTAGCACAAAATGCCAGGCGTGTATTGATCGGAAGATTGGGCAGACCCCTCTTTCGTTCAAGAAGGCTACTTATTAAGTGAGTAAAGCAAGGAGGAAAACAACAGATAAAAGGATCGATGCACTTGTCCCCATATGCACCATGCACCAGCAAACCTGGGGACGTCTGAGCAAAACTACTTTAAACCAGTCGAGTTACGTTTTCCTGTTTTCATGGAGACTTTAGCAAAAACAGGGAACAAAAGAAAAGTGAGGAGCAAGCCTCAAGGCGATACCACGTGCGCAAGTAAGATTACTGCCATACGGCACAGAGACCAGGCTTTGTTCTCCCTCCCGCCTCCCGCCATCTTCAAATGACCCAAATGAGATTCAGCAGCCCAATGCTCGTTCCTCTCTCACGATCAGTACCGGGACCATCTTGTCATACCTCACTCTACAACCAATGACCGACTTACATTCTGAAGTATAGCTTTGCTTCTTCTTGGTATGCTTCCGACGGGCTGCAGCATCCTCGGGGTTTGGATGCAACTCGATGGTGAGGTCGGGATGTGGACCTTTCGTATTCTCGGAAGCAACCATGTGAGACGCTGCGTTCGGTTCGACAAATACGGTAGTGATCGGAGGCAAGCCAGTACTGCTCTTACGTCGACCATGCAAGCTTTGAGGCTCCAATTGGATACTTGGTTTGCGAGCTTGCCTCCTATCCTTGTACGAATCGGTAATGATCTCTCGCATAGGCAACTTGAACTGACCAGGCTGGTCTTGAGCCATGACTTATATTCTCGATACGAAGGCAAGTACGAGGACAAAGGGCAAGGAGTGACGACAATGCACTGAAGTTAGAGAGACAGTCGATCACTGCTGGGCCAAAAGTAGTACTATCAATCCAAATAAACTGGACAAGAATCTGGAGAATTTGAGCGGGGGTTACAAGTGAACGATGTCCTCTGCAGTTGAAAGTCTCCTTCGTCAGAGCGGGCTAGCTGTTTGTGGGAAGCGTGCACGTCAAGAAGCAAAAACGATCGAAGACGGATTGGAGAACAGGTACCCGAATACCTTCTCAATCAACCCTCGGTCCACGGTTCGAGGCCCTTCACTCCCCCACAGTCACCACAGGCTATCAAGTTCCCAACACGTGTTTCGACGTGACTAAGAGCGTAATCGGGAAGTATCAGAAAAACGATGCCCACTCGAGTGTTGGTCGAATGGAAAGAAATGCAATCACGGGTAGGCTGGCGCTTGCTAGCGACTTCAAGAAGCCAGAATTGTGTTAGCTACTCTGGTCGATCCAAGCTCGGCTGGTCTCATCGGACCAGGACCGACCACAGTGTGCTTACGCAGTAACGACTATTGGTTGGGTTTTGACGGTTCCAGTTACTGCCCTAAAATCAACACGCTTAACGACGACAAGCCAAATAGCTTTGGGACGCATTCGGGCGAGCAGGCCTTAGCAGCGGCAGCGGTACTTTCAAAGCTAATTCCATAGTAGCCTACACTCACAATAAGCTGTGCGCATGATTCGTCGTGTACATGGTGCATATCTAATGCCGAGTGCACATTGACGTTTCCAAAGGCACCACCGGATGCTCAGAGGCGAGACAGACTCAGGCCACATATGGCGATGACGTGCAGAGAATCGATAGAAGAGTCACACACCAACGACCTGGTCCAGACGATGTCTATCACCTGACCAGAAACGTGAGTTAAAGATGCTTACCGTCAGAAGCAACTAGTGCTAAACATTGTAACGAGGGTAATTTTAGATCCGTGATAAATGCCCAGTACTAACACGGAAGGCTTGACAAACTGTCCAAAGGGGCCGCCGTCGTTAACAGTTCAATAAACCTATTTTATAGTCCATTCCGTGTACAACTAGTATAAAACTTACGAGCGCTAATTCTCGTGACCTTTCGGCAGACTATCGAGGACCACCCACGTTTAAAAGGGGTCACCTGAGCAGGACCTACCCAATGACGAAATGCTCGAGCCAGTGTCCGCGATAAAATCGGGTTTCTTGTCCGAGTACGAGTATTTCACCAGTCGATCGTCCAAATTGCAACTATGCCGTTTCTGAAGTTTGAAGCCATTTCGTGGAGCTGATTTGGTCCTGGAGTCACTGGAACGTTGGCTGGTCTTGCTACTGTTGAGATCACCGATAGCACATACATCCATGAGGAACAGTGAATAGGCGACCGTCGCCACAAGTGATCACGGACTAACTGGTTATGTATACTGGCAAAAATTAGAGCGAGGCCGAGTTCAGATTCGTCATAGGCCGAGATAACAGGCAGTTACAGGGAAACTATCCGATCCAACAAACCAGTAGACGATGAAAAAGTCTTTCGCCATACGGTACCAAGGATCAGTGGCGAAGGCGGCGAGCACACATCGACAATTGAAAAGTAAAATGGCGGCCGCCAACGCGACGACGCCACGAAATTGAGCCCTTTTCGGTGCGAAATAAGGCGCGTCGAGGAAAGGCCAGCTGCCAATACAAAGCGAGCAAGTGGGATGAAAAATGTTTTCTATAGGATTTCCTGCCTGGCTACTGGTGGTATATAAACGAGATGCGAATAGAATCGGCAGTATGTTTAGGGCAAACAGATGAGTGGGTGCGAATCCTTGGAGGTGGGCAAGGTGTGAGGCATATGATCGACGAGGGACGCAATCTTCATCAGCAGGAGCAACAGAGATGAAAACCTATACTAATCGAGCGAAGCATTAGAAGTTCAGCAGATTGGATGTGCTACTACTTAGCGAGACTTACGTCATAATATGCTATTAGGCAGGCGGGAATTACGAAAGTTAGGTGCAGAATTGCTACCGCTGTTATTACCTTTTTGCATGCATCTGCAGATGACAAGATGCGTAACCGTGGAAGCGCAATGGGAAAATTTGCAGTTTGCTTAAAAAACCTTTCAAGACAGACGTTTCAAGCTGAAGAGTGGTGGAAAGAACTTGAAAATCTTTGCAGGGCTTGGCACTAAATCAACCCGCGTGGGGCTGGAGAGAGCGATTAGCACTGGCTGAAACGACTGCCAATGGCTAGTGACCACCGTCTGAACGCCCGTAACAACTTTTCAAGGGCAGGATTAGCAATACCCAACAATTTTTTACGTGACGGCCTTTCTATCAAGATCTGACGGGCAAAAGCAGCCAGTGCTGGTATTTGACACACATGCTATTATCCCATAGCAACCTGCCAAGCTATCTGTCTTTTGCAGACGTTACTATCTTGCTCTAAACTTGGCGATCGCGCTGCCGTTTTCTCCAAAGGAAATAGGAAGGCAACGATCGAAGCCAAGTTACGTCCTGACAAGCGAGCACATATAGAAATGAAAATAGGCAAGAAGAACCCCCTGTTCCAAACAACCTAATGAACAGCCAAAACTCATTTAGCCCCGGCACATTGCACCACAATTCTGGCATACTGTTGCAAAGTCGACTCCAAATACCGGGGGACGTGCCGGCTAATGACAGCGGTGCGAAACAGCTCATCTGCAAGCGCGCAATCACAAAGCGCCCAAATTCGTTGTTCAAGATACCCTGGACTTCACGCCTACGCAGTCTGCCTGGGACCGTGCTCCGGCAATGCACACATGGACACATAGCTAGCACAACACGCCTGCATAATGTCAACGTACCGAGCGAGGTGTCGTCGCTTTTACCCAAATTTTTCATCATGATTTTGTCCAGCATGACTGATCGTTGTCGCTTTCTGTCTCGACCGAACTTCGACCGACCGATCGAGTCATCGCTGCCCGATCGCTCCCTCTGCTTAGGCTTCTTGCTCTTCTTGCGGTCGAATATGACCGCGGCAACGGTCAGCCGCCTCAGGGAGGAGGGCAATTGGAAGCGGGCCTGTTGGGGCTGTTTGGTTTGAAATGGCAGAGGTGGGAAATAGGGCGGCGGATGACTGTCCTCATCCTCCGTGCCCCCGTCGCCTCCGCTATCATCTGTGAAGGTTACAGCTGCTTTGGGCGAGCTGGCCTTTTGGGACGCCGGGGTCGAGTTCACCACTGGCTCGGTTTCTGCTTCCTGGGGCGCAGAATCGTCGCCTTCGACGCCCATAGCGTTCGAATAACTGTCGCTAAGTCTCAAAGCGCCGAGTTGTTCCATTTGCAAGTATTTACAAGTTGGAGGAGGATAAGTTAAGAAATTAGAAAAATGTAAAATGGAGCCTGCTGTCGCCAAACGCAAGCAATGCGAACAGGAAAGGCTGAAGGAAAAGAGGAACGGAAACGCAGTTGGTGAGGAAGGAGAAGCGAATCGACTTCATTTCGAGCCTTGCTTTAATGACGTTGGCGGCTGCCGGAGCTCAGTCTCCAGTTCTCTATCTCCTCTTGGTTCTAGTAGAAAACAGTTGGCTCTCGCACGCTTTTACGTTAGCGCGTAACAAATCTGCCCATGCACCCTCACCATCGCCAGGGACTAAATCGGAGCCAGCAGAGCCTTTTTGACGAAATTGCACCAAGCAAAGTAAAGGGCAAGATGAACGAGCCGACAGACCCGATCCAGAAGTGTCTGGGAAGGAAACCTGAGCTGAACTCGACCAGTCAGCCGAACTGCGCATTCCAGCCAGCTCGGAGACAAATTGACAAGAGCACTGTGCAAACTAGTGCCAGCAGAAATACTTTTGCACAGGCTCTCGCACTAGATTGCTTTCATCTTGTTTCATTCCGAAGATGGACGGCGCCCCGTCCGTTAATATAAGCTGACTATGGGACATAGCTATTCGACACACCCGGCGTCCATCAGTCACGAGCCTCCGTAAAATCCAACTAGTTCCGTAGTCGAGGAAGGATGGAAAATTGGTCGTGCTTCTTCCATATAAGTGGTCTCCTCTGGCAGCGAACACGAGCAAAGTGCTTTTGGGCGGATCGATGATGTTTGATAAAATTTCCTCTCAGACTATGACAGCCCTCGAGCACGGAATGAGTGCCAGGGTAATCCCTATGTCTAATTCGATTCCCGCGAGGGAATGCCGGAACAGTCAGTCAGTCTCCCGGGTACCATGCCAAAATGAGGCAGTGTAATTCTAGTCTTGTCGAGCACCCAAGAATGGACATATCTCGTTTTTGGCTGGCGCATAATTGCAGCCCCACACTCTACAGTACTGTACGTAGACGGCCAACGCTTTACTGGCAGACGTACTCACTAGCTGGAGCGAAAATTGCCTTATCAGGTTAACATCGACGAGAGTGGTCGCACGCAAGTCGTATTCGATGGATTCCTTCATTCGGAGAGGGTTCAAAACTCTTCTCCATGTACCCAGCCTCCTACTAAACAGATTAGCTTACCTGACGTGGCACTGTCAACAGACGACTTGGACCATGACTTGGAGTGGCTATAGTGCTTGGAGGACGGAGCTGATCGTCGGATATTGGCTACCTGAAACGACAATCATGGCTTAAAGGCGCGTAGCTAAGCTGAGTGAATGTGCCCTACTTTGGTTTTTAACATTCTGCAAGTGTATGCACTGCCTCTTTCTGGGATAGACCAAACTTAAAATGCGGTAAGTGCGGACTGCATAAAAAATCTGGTGAAATAGGAAAGCAAGCTTGCTAAATAAGAATATTTTATGGACACAGGGATAGGTGTACACATAATTCTAGAAACATCTTGCCCAAACATGTGACTTCTGCGAAAAAAATTGGTGTACGCCAGAAACCTGGTTTCCCGTTGCTGTCATGCAAGTTGTCATCTAAGCTCGTCCTGGCTACAGAAATAATTTCCGAGAATCAACATCCCCGGTAATCCCTTTAGGCACCTTTCGGCTGGCCGATGAACCGTGTGATAATCGCGATCTCCGTCGTCGAGTGCGAGCCGGGCCAACGGATTGACTTTTCGCATCGTTTAGTTTTTCTCCAACGAACACTTGATCATCATCAACCCCACCCGTAGTAGCATTGCAGCGTGGACCGCCCAACGATGGCAGATCCGGCAATGTTGGCGGCACGTCGTCCTGCCAATCCACGAAAAAGCGTACAGGGCGTGGGCTGGGATGGGCTTCTTCTGAAGACATTATCAAGGTGCTAGGAATGCTCTGTTCACTTGAATGCCACAGTGAGAGCGACACGAATGACAGTTGTAAGCATACTGAGCGAACTGCAATAATAGTGGGATTGGATAAGCGCAAGTTTAGGCAATATAATCGCGCAGGGCAATAATTCAGGAGCACATAACGACGGGTGAAGAGAGCTGAAGTATTCGATGCCTCTTGCGATAATGAAATGGCACGGCACCAACAGAACCTACTATAGCTGCTGATAAAAGTGGAAGCAAGCTGTGCAGCTTCAGAAAGCTTGGGCAGAACTGAGCCAATCAATAGGATAATTTCAATATGCCATTGAGAAAGGCCAAATCGGAGCACCGTGCATTAGCTGGCTGGAGACTAGGCTCGTCGGCTTGTACAACTGCGGCTCCAGAGAGCTTACGTTACGAAAGCTGTCCTGACGCGCGGCTCAAGGTGGATAGCGATGGGGAGGGGCAAAAGGCCGCCTGGAAGAATATAGCACGTTCGCACAATCGTTTTTTGAAAAACAGGAACAAGGATCAGAGAAGAGCGCGGCAGAATTAATTAAGATGGCGAGACGAGAGAAAATGAGAAACTCATTCTAGGCTTATATAACAGGAGCATAAGAAAAGATGTCTGATTCTAGCCTTTGCAAAGCCTTGGGGAAATGGCATTAGGACTCGCAGGAACAGCACAAATACGAAAATAGAAGCGGCGAGAAGGCGAATCAGCAGCACAAGGGGGGGGGGGGGCGACTGGGTACAACTTCCAAACCACTGTATTCTACTGTAAAGCCGCTTGACACATTTGAGTGAACCTTCGCCGAAATAATCGCAAACAAGATAACTTTGTCGAAAATCTTTCGAAGCATACAAATCGGTTTCAATGCTTAAGAAAAAGTTGCCATAACTGACAATAGTCAGATTCGCTAGAGTTTCGATATGGCTGCTTTCTCCGCTTTTACTTATATACCAATCAGGAGAAAAATGATATACAGACTTTTAGTGATGCCATGCTGACTTCAGTGTAAAGCAGTGTAAAGTGACTGACTGCGCGGGATTTTGATGAAAATCTGGCATTCAAACATGCACTCTGACCTTCCCCTGTGCGAGTGTGAGCATAAAGTCCATCGGCAACAGCTGGTACAAGGAAGTGAAACCCCGTCCTGAAGTCGGGATTGTCTCACAAAAGACACCGTCAAAATCCAAAATTACTTGATGGCAAGTGCTTCCTCTGACTTACCCTGATCGGTCGACCGTTGGGTGGTTGCACAGGATCCCTGACAATTTCTTGGCGTGCCCTGGGCGAATATAATGCTTCGTGCTCATCCTCGGAGACACTATCAATGAACTTAAGTTTATCATTGGGCCATTTTTTCGTAGCTAATTGTACCAATGACATTTCGAGAATGCGAGGAAAGCTCTACTCGATTGGCAGTTCGCAGACCAGCTCCTAAGAAGCAAATGATGGTAGGCTGATGTTTTGGACATGAGTGCATTCCAGCTGTTCAGAATGCATTGCCCCAGCATACGACTCGGGGGTAGGGGTGTCAAGAGGAGGTGAAAGTATGTTCCTATCATTAACTATGTATGCGGGGAGGTCGAGCTAGTGCGAGGCAGGCAACCATGGATACAAAAGGGGACTAGTCTCTATAGGCAAATCCCGCAGGTCGCAATGCTCGTTTTTCATCTACGTATCTCCGCTGCACAGCCATAACAAGCTCGCCTATAAGCCATTCGGGCCCGCACAATATCGACTAGCACCAACCTACTTTGAAAAGTTGGCCCGAGGACGGCTCTCATGTAATCGCATTCGAGGCACAGGTTATAGACTTTTACTGAATATAAAGACCATTGGGAAATTTTAAATTAAGCTTTGGGCCTTTACATGAGGAAAAAACATTTTCCTAGAAAATGCTATTCCCTTATTTATGGAAATGAGTTTCGCTGATTGTCCTCTCTTGATGGCCCTCGAGCAGATTTTCAAGTTAAAACCTCCTTTTCGGTCATGTAGAATAAAGATGAGAAGATGAGACTATTTCGTATCAACAGAAGCTAATTTCCATTCAAAAGAAAATTTGAGATTTGAACTTAGCGCGAGTTGATGTAAGAAAAATTGTCTGCTTGTAAGCGGCTAACTCATGGCCATGGGCCAACTTCACAACGCTAAGATTTCAAAAGCGCGATTTCGTTTCCAAGTCCAGTTTTTTCCTTTGCTTTAGTTTGAACTTACTGCTTTTCAGTTTTTCGTCTCGCATTATCACACATCTGCAGTTTCTGGTAGAAGCAAAATGTCGGTTAATGACTTAAGGCCAATATTGACAGGCGTACCCGCAGGCATGGAATCGGATGACGAAACTGATGGCACTGACGAGTTCACGACACCTACCGATGGACAACAAACAATGGAAACAAAAACTGTGAAAGGAAAATCATTGGAAAACGGCGGCAAGAAAGCCGCCAGCGAGAACGGTGCTCGTATCGAGGATGCTGAACAAGTAGAGCCGGACTGTTTGGAAGGAATCTTTGATAATGGAATCCCGGTAGGCATAGGTCTTAAAAAGTTCTCTGTAATCTAAGGAAACGAGGAAAGCTATTGCTCTGAGAATAAGCGCGTCTGTTAAACTACCAGGAGTTAGTTCAGGCTTAGGCATTTTTTTCGGACCACTGGTCTTTTTTGAAAGCACCAAAGCGCGTTCAAGATGAGTGACTGTGTGTGACTTCCTTGTATATATTATTGGGGTTCTGTGCTTCAGCTCGACGAAGCTTTTAAGCTCGATGCGGATCCACCAGAAGAAAGACAAACGTTCGGTTTTAAAAATATCAATCAATCTATGAATCGACAACTCAACGGCGACAAGTTCGAACGCGGCGATCGTCGGGTCAATTTCGATGAAAGCACTCAGCACAAGTACAGCGGATGTAAGCGCCGGCGTACCGATGACCAGGTTCTCGACGAAGATGAGGGTGTAATCGTACATCGTAGTCTCGACAAGCCACTCTCATTCTCGGATTTCCGTGGCTTCAACGCATTCAGGTTCAAGAGCGAGTAAGCACACTTTTTAGCGTTCGTTCGGGATCGGAATTTTTAAAGAGTGGTTTTTCACTTTTTATTTGCTGTAGATAACCTACAACCGACCCTGAGTAACTATCAAATATAGAGCCAAAAATTTTTAGTGCAGTATTTATCATTGCATTAAAAATCAGGAAAGCAAAGAAGCGGCGAATTAGTCTCCAGCTAGCAAACAAATCCCTTCCTTCCGCTTCACCAATTCAATCATCCGCCAAAGTTTCTCCAGGTTACCCTTTTTCTTGGACACTCCCTTCGTTTCCCCTTCCTCTTCTTCACATATCTCCACAACATTCAATCCCGACCATTTTTTATCGGGTTCGGGCTCGGGATTGACGATCCCGACCAGGATCTTGATCCAAACGAACGCTACCACTATGATCCGCTGATGTCTACGTGTACTCCCTGCAATTTTTCTTTTTCCTCAGATCTTTCGCCGAATCGCGCGAAGACTTCGAAATGGTTTTGCACGCTTCCAAGTTGGAACATTTGTTGCCGTTATTTCGCAGTCAAGGCATCGGGCTGAAAGAATTTTTGATTATGAACGAGTTAGACTTCGAAAAACTGGGCGTCAGCGAAATGGGCGAGCGCAAGCGTTTGGTGCGATTGGTGGCTGACATACACGCCAAACCGTGGTCGGAAAAAAGTCTTATCGAACCGGGACCAAATTTTTCGTAAGTCAATTACTAGAGTTTTTGTTTTCAGCTGCGACAATGGTCAGGTTAAATTAGATGAATCAGTATTCGTTTTAGGGTGGCAGACGCGGTGAAAATGGTTTCTAACATACATTTCCATTTGGTATGCATGGAGACATCGCTGTATTCTCTGCGCCAAATCGCCGACAAAAAAGAACTTTTTCCATCGGATCAGGAAAATTTCAACAAATTGTTGCGGGAACTTGACGCAACTACCGCATCTGTTCCATCGTTCGAGAAACGTCTGGGTGAACTTCGCAAAAGCTTGCGACGAATGGTAAGCACATTTTGTTGGGCTCGATGATTTCATAGATAAACCATTTTTTGGTCTGAATTTCAGACCGGTTTGATTACTGAAACCAAATCGAGCATTGATTTGATTGATGCGGACACAAAACTGTCGAAGAAAGGCTACTCGTTGAATCGTGCGAAGACTGCAGCTTTGGTCGTCACAGTGCCCTTGGCTTTATACGTGATCTATCGTAAGGCTTTTAGAAACTAAGCATGGTTTGATGGCATTGTTTCGGTTGTTAAACAGGTCTCAGGCCACGGCAGTCTTTGAGCTTTCCTTCCTGTGCTTTACGAAAATGTTGTTAAGCTTTTTTGGATTTAATAAGATTGCGTCAGATACATATGCAGTAAATTTTCGGTGCTAAGTCAGGGCGCGGCATTTTCTTTTTTCTTGTCCGAAGGTTGCTCATTCGCGAATTCAGTAAATTTTGCGTGATACTAATCGATTGTAGCTGTAGGGTGTAAAGTGCAGTAAGTTGCATGCATTGTTTATGGCGGGCGACTCTGGTGGGCGTTCATTGCGGATGGCTGGAATGCGTGCACTGGTGTTGCTGTTGGCAGTCATCTTCGCGCTGGCTGACGGTGACTATTTCTACCGTAACACCGACAAGGCCGATGTGATGGTGGCGATCAACCTCGTGGTCGATTTGTGTGCAGATCTGAGCCAACCTGTCGTAGAAGCGTCGAAGCAATGCCCCTTTTCATTGCCGACTTATAATATCTCTGCTATTATGCAACATTTCATTGACGATTTGGTGCAAAAATTAGCGCCAAGACTGGCGAGCGACAAGATTCGACTGGCCGTTGTTGAATTCAATGGCACATCGTCACGAATTCTGAGGGCGTTAGACGAGGGGACCTATCCAATGGCGTTCAAACAGCTGCCGTTCGTGGATCAATTTGTTGGCGGAAGTGGAATGAGCCGATCAAAGTTTCGGGCGCTGCGCGAATCGGTCTTCTTTAAAAGTGGTCGAAGGCATTGGGTTCCTCACGTGGTCGTCGTGTTGCGATCGAGAGTTTCCAAAGTACGCAACGAATTCGGCGAGAAAAAATACGACGAAGTGGACATCCTCGAGTTCACGACATTCCCTCCAAACGGATATCCACTGGAAGAAAGGTACTTCAATGCGACCCGCGTAGTCCAAGAATTGGATGCTCTTATGGCCGCGTGTCCCTTGGTGCAGGAGCTCGATAATTGTTTCACCGAAAACGGCACTTGTGTCAATTATGTGTACTATAAGGCGCCACTGAACGGGAATGCAAGCATCGGCCACTACGGACCATATTGTCTGATTGGATACCGAGAATTGCAGCCGTGCGTCAATGGATCCTGCAGCAACACGACGATCAAGCCTAGCGATAACAATGCACACCAGTGGATCGATTTGGCTCTTTGTGCTCGCATCTCCTTCGCCTTCCTGTGCGTCTTAAATATTGTTCTGGTCACATTGATCACGGCTGCAATCGTGTACAAATGTTGGCAAAAGAATCATCGTAGTCGGAGCCCGCAAGAAGAAACGTTGAAGAAATTTGAAATCGATCCGAAGGGCTGGTTGGGCGTCAAAAGTCCCGATAGTTCTAGCGAGAGCTCCTTGTACAGCGATGGTCCATATGAGAAAAGAGACGACCCAAATTACGAAACCTACGAAAAAGTCGAGGAAAAATGTGAAAATAAGGAATCTGCAGCGACGGCGCATGCGCCCAAAGTCAAGACCATATCGAGCAATGAGATCGCCTGGAGTATCAAAAGTAGCAAGCAGCATAAGCAAGCGAACCATGAAACGTCTGCCTATGTCGTTGCTAGCTTGAGTTCCCGCAGCGATAATCTGTGATTCTGATAATCTGACAGTGCATTTTTCAAAACAATCCTGTTTCCATCTAAAAATGGTTTTGTGTTGCATTCCTGCACTAATACGGGCTCGTTTGCTTTCCTTGCCTCTGTTTTCTTAGTCAATGGCTCTCATAAGTAACTGATACTCCGCGCCCACGCTGTCAGCTTTCAAGGATTGGTTTATAGCAGAATCGAAGCTTTTATTTGCACAAGTTTTCTTCAGTGCCGACAGCAGTCTTGCCTTTTTGGGTCTCTCGCTTCGCAGTTGGTGCCTGCGTCTGCAGTCATGTCACAGGCACTCATGATCGGATGTGAGATACCTGATCGCGATTTCTCACTCGCATGACAGCGGAAGGATCATTCGAGTCTTTGAACCGGAACTGGCGACTGATGTGGGGAACGCGAGGAATGCGGTTTAGGTGGCATTTAACGGGCGAGCGAAAAGTCACGCATGAAAACATTGAATAGAGTGGATTTAAAAGAATGCGAGTGGTCTATGTGATCAAATACGAGCCATGCATTGTACGCGGAGGTCTGCCATAAACTGAATTATACCAAGAGACGTGAAAACGGTTGGTAGAACAAAGGGCACGGACCCCATCGCTTCGCTCACGTTGGTCGCCGACACGTACAGTAGACCCTTGTCAATGTTCAAAACGAATCCACCACAAACAACTGTTCAAAAATTGAGTACAACAATTGTGAAGATAAGTTAGTTGCATTCCATCCAACCCCCACAAGCATTGTTTGGCCTAGAATAAAAAATGAACAACTCGTACGTATGATATCGGTCAGGTGAGGAGCAAAGTGGTTGTGAGATTCCGTTTATTTTAAAAATGGAACGGTATTTTGATTGTGTTTGTGCCGTTTGAGGAGAAATTTGCGTAGGTGCCGTCTCGAATTTGCCATTTTCCACCTTCGCATTTGCTTTGACGCAAGTACTGTAAGTACCAAAAATGGACTTGTGGTATGTGCCTGTCATCGCGCGTATGATAGATGAGACCAATAAAAATCAGGTCGTGACATTGCAGAAGAAAAGGTGGAGCGGGGCAAAAAACCAATTATTGTGTAAGGGGATGGAATGACGGCAATGCGGGCATGGTGGGCGCTGTGAATTGTTTGCGGTGCGACAATGGTTCAGCTAGATCAGTTGTTCCATGCACTCGGACTTCTTGCACATTGATTCCGCTGTGTTCCTGTCGATGCCACCCAGGCTCCATGTTTGGAGAAACTCATATGGGGTCTTCATATCCTATGGAAGGGGCCAGGAGAGTACGCCAACACATCGATGAATGTGGCCTTGATTCACGCATGAGACAGTTAATAAGTCGATTTCGAGTAGGTGCTGATTGGAGGCGAAAAATGAATCGGGTTGGCGTGACTTGTTCATCGTTGCAATGAAACAGCGTCGAAATGCGTGGATTGGGATAAAAATTGAGGCGCTTTTCTGCGCCTATCATGTTCTCATAAACGTCAGTGCTGTCTGGACGAATTGAATGCGTTGGCGTCGTTTTGGTTTCTTTTTCTTCTGATCACCTCCTCAATCTCGCCGACACCCGAAACCCCCCAATCGACGACCGTGCTGCCACTTCCAGTTTTTTCTTTCCTCCCATTCGCTGTATAAATAAGGCAACCCCCGCTACTCAACCTAGACGTACGCTGTTTGACTTGCGCTGTCGATTGCGACTTTTGAGCGCAGACAGACGAAGCTGCCAGAAGACATTTAGAACCATCAAGGTTGTCTGGACGAGGAAAGAAGTAAGGTGCCTAATGCTTGCGGCTGGGTTACGGCGAAGGCCAACATGTGGCCGGGGAAGGTCTCTGGTATTGAGCTAGGCACTGCACGACAGGGATAGTGCACCCGTGGCCTTCAGTCTTTTGGGTCGAAGAGGCACAGGAATGACCGCTGCGCAGCATGAAATGTTCCCAGTGCATAGAAGGGGCGGTTGTCTGTTCCTGCAATTATGGGTCGCGGCTTCAGGCACGCAAGTCTGCTTCAAATTTAGGCTAGTTAGATTCGCCTGCTACTTTTGGCAAATGGCTGTAGGCTACCATCGAGCTCGCGTGCAGGATCTCCCTTTCCCTTGCGTGTCTTAAAAGTCCACTCGTGATTCATTGCATTGACTCGTCGAGCTCGCGCAGAGTCTAATTTGGTTCACTTGCCGGGTGCGAGTTGATCGAGAGGACACCCACGTCGAGCCAAGACAAGAGAAGTATCGGCAATTAGTGAAAGAAGAAATGATGAAAGTTGGCTGGGCGGCACGACGGACGCGACAATCACCTCGTCAAAACTTGTCAATACGAACTGGACAAGGACGGAAATGCCGAGTGGCCGAGTCCAAGTCGGACTCCGCGTAGTACGTGTCATTTAGCAACACTTGAAAATTAGTTACTGGTATTTTCGTTTGACCAGACGTACGCGTACTCGAAGTGAGAAAAGAGATGGCGTAAAAAGGCTCGAATTCTTAGCATACCTTTGGAAAGCACTCGGCGCATTTGAGGCTGTTATGCGTGGTATGCTGTTATGCACGGGCGGCGAAAGGATTAGCGAAGAAGACGGGCATTGTTGTCACACTCATAAAAGGTCGGCCACTGGTCCATCTTGCCAACCGAGACTGCATATTTTTGCTGGGCGAAGCCCTTTGAGCATTGCAATTGCTGGACTGGCGATTTACTGGGTGCTGGACTTTCAGTTTGGTTTCTTGACGTCCATGAATCGAGGGTGCCTTGCGGGATATATGAGAAACAGTGCCATCGTAGCACTTCTCCTCAGCTGTGCGACAGCCCAGTACGGGACCATTTCGGTAATGTCTGAATGGGGATTCTTATGTTAGCAGTGGCAAGGGCTGTACGTTGGAGGTAGCGCGCTCGAACCATTGGACCAGATCAATGGCATTTACGGATATAAATAAGCTCTGCACCGTACCTTTCTTCTTAGGCCTATGCGCGTGATTTTCTCGGCGTACGTGGTCCTAAGCCGACCCCCATCCATCCTAGACTAGGTTTTCTAAGCAATCCAAAATTGTATTTTTCCTTCCTGTTTCTGTCCTTCTTTTCAAATATTCTTTTTCCATTTGCTTTTTTTTTCATTGCTCACAACAGCGGATATAAAGCGTTCGTCATGTGTATACGGCTCAAGTATTTACGCCCTCAAGCCATAAAATAACAGCGACGAGTAGTTGTCTGACGCAAGTCAAACGGTCAAATGACCAAATTCAGTATTCTTGCCTTGAAAATGAGAACTTATCTGCGCCTTCTTATGTCTTCATTTACGCCTTCGCGCGGCATAGAAATTCTCATTAGCCCCTTCCAAACTAGCTACTTCACTTTGTCCGCTACGGCTCTTTGGTGTTGGGTGATGAGTGAGGCAGAGGGGCGGGTGGTGCCGTGTTCCCAGTTCCTCCGAGGTGACTGCGGGTTGATGCAGCACCTACTTACAGTATTTCAGTCGTTGGTTACATCTTCAAGGACAATACCTTGTTCCTGTTTAGGCATCAGCGAATCGAGTGAACAGTATGGCCATCAAAGGACAAGTGACTGGCAGTTGCACTTCGATGGCCTGTTCGTCAATGATGGCCACAACCACACGATTAGTGATTATGCTGTGTGTAATGACGTGCTTGGTGAAAGGGTCGATCGAGCAAGTGGACACGGAGACATCGCCGTCGCTCTTCGATGTATTGAATGTTAGCAAGCGAACGAGCTCACCAACGCGAAACAGACAATGCCCGATTTATCGAAACGAAGCTCTGTACTCCATCGTCGACCGTATTTGCGAGCTGTGCTTCGAAATGTTCCGTCATCAAGATCCAAATTTACGGGCAAAGTGCAGGTAAGAAGAGTAGACAACTAGTAACCCCGGGATCGTGTGTCTCGTTCAGGGCTCGGATCTGTCATTGTGTCTATTGTTTGGAGTCGTGCGAGGCAATTGCAGTTTCCAGTTACTGAATATGACACGACTGGCATGAAAATGTCTTATTAGTATGGTGGTGGTTCTGAAAAGCGTTCAGAATGCAGGCCATCTGAGCGGCAAAGCAAGCGGGCATATGAAACGGGCTAATGAGATTATGCTTGCTATTACACTTAGCAAAACTGTGTTCATGGAACCAACAAGTTCTTAGCAAATAGTATCACCAACTTGTCTCAAATCACTCTGCCTTTTAGGGCGCGTTGCTTCCAAAACACGCAATTTACCACGTGTGTCACCGTTTTCAACCCGTCGGTAAGGCAGCTGCATTACTGTAGGCACCACTACAGTACGCCTATGCGCTAATCACGCTCTGTTTCAGCTCGAGTTGGGTGTCGTGCCGATGCGACGACGAGAAAGTGACAACATCGAAAAGTAAAGTATCGGGAATCAAAATAGTATTCTAGTTGGACACGAAGAAGCAACGTAATCTTCTTTCCGAAAAAGCTACTGTATGCGATCGATTGCTTTTACGTTTATGTATTCCAAAGGCTGGTGTATTGAGGCGAGATGAGGCAAGGTAGCCGTCTGTGAATGGGTGATGAGTCATCGCACATTTCTGCTGTCACTGATGTGAAGATTGGTCTCAAATGATGGAATGATCTCACTGTGGGCTGCATACTGTAGAATAAGTGGCCAAAGCTAATCAAGCGTACAGTACACATATCCGCTGAGCAGTCTTCGCGGAAATAATTTGCACTGAGGCATTGGTGTCCACGGGTGTATACTGACAGTTAGATAAATGAGGACGAAAATCATGGCCAGGAAAAACCAGTAACCAAGCACCGTTTATAAATCCGTTTAAAAAAGAAAATTGCACACTCGACTCGCTCAAGTTTGTAAGTTAAAGGAGTTTTGGGTTGGGTTTTCAAATTCCAAAATCTTGGGAAGTAAGCCGCAAGTAATTGCTAGTTGACAGAAGGCGTGAACCATATCCTGTGGGTTGAAATTAGTTTAGCCTGGTGATGACCAAGAACTGAAGCACTCCTACCAACGTGTCAGCGGTGCAGGCATTATACACCACGTCTAACAGTATCTAACCAGGTTCATTCACAAACCCAGCTTAAAAATAATTTAATAGCTTAAGCTTGAAAATATAATTTGTTCTAAAGCATATGTTTGATTTCACACCCGTTTTGTCCTTCCTCAAACACATTTACCGCCCAGCACAATCCGGCATACATCTTGCCGACGTTGCTGGGCGTGAGAGTGGCGGCATCGCCTTGACACAGGTCAACTTGTTGAATGTCGCTTTCCCAAGTACCAGCGCCTCCAACCAAGCTAATCTTCAAGAAGGACTTGAAGGCGAACCACCCATTGTCAGTCCCACTGCAGTCCATCATTAAGTCGACCAGCCAGAAGTCTGGCCCGTACGTATTCAAGGGGTGATAGCCCATCTCGCCCTCTTGGTCAGTGGTCCAGACCAGCGAAGTCCCATTGGCGATAACTCCATCGTAGGTACCTTAAATGGAGGCAGTCTTGGATTAAGGCTCAACACTGATCTTACGAATCGTACCTTGGTCGGGCTCAGCGCCAAACCAGTCCAAGTATCGATCGCTTTGCGCCCAGGATAGCTAAGCCCTGAAGTCCTCGTAGGACATTTCCGTCTGGTGCACGATGGGCACAGAACACTTGCTAGACGCGGCGCTGGTATCACTCTGGCAGCCGTGAGTGTCGTGATCCAAACCACCTCGGATAAACAAGTTCTGCCCTATGTCGGTTTTCTTATGGACCATAATCACAGTTCGCTTGAAACTGGCTGGGAGTGGGGACGGTGTTGGAATGGGCGTGGTCGGAACGCGCTGTCCGATGTGTGCCTCCGCCCCGCCGGAGGAAAAATTTTTGCAAAATTGGCCTCACGCAGACATAATTTCTCACTAGTTTACGAAAAAATTTGCAGGAATACCTGTTGCAAGGCAAGAAAGCACACTCTTGAACCCAGCCAAAAACTCAAGCCCACCCCCTGCCAAATAGCAAGCGGCTTCTTCATGGATTCCGACCGACCAAACCTTCAAATTTTCAAAATTTGGATCTGACTTCCCTGATCTCTGAATGCGATTCGACAAGAGATCAGGTTAGAGCTCGATATCATCTACTGACTGACGATTTCTTAGTTCCGTCACAGTCAAGCTGACGAATTAGACTAGCTGGGGGGCACTGGGTACGTTTTTTAAAGCGCAGTGTCTGTCGATTCGAAAGCAACGGACATCATATCGCAGTGGCTTCAAAACGCTATGGAGCCATCCACATGGTCATGCTGACCCCAAGTGGAAAACCCATCGCCCCCGCCCCGCCGGAGGGAAAGTTTTTGCAAAATTGGCCTCTCGCAGACATGATTTCTCACTGGTCCATGAATAAATTTGCAGGAAATACCTGTTTAAAAGGCAAGAAATCACAATCTTAAACCTAGCCAAAAACTCAAGCCCACCCCCTGCCAAAAGGCAAGAGGCTTCTTCATGGATTCCGACTGACAAAACTTTCAAACATTCAAGATTTGGACCTGACTACAGTAGTCAGGTCGAAGATTTTTGCAAGATACTTTACTCGCCAGAATCTCATCAAGAAGTCGCACCCGCTCTTGCGTATGGGAAGACAGGGCAGGATAGTCGCAAGAAATTCTCCTTGCCAAGATTTTTTGATTGAACAAGACCTTGCCAAGACTTGCTAGTATTTGAGCATGATGGGAAGTGCGGGCTGACCTGATCTCGACTGCGAGTCGACAAGAGATCAGGTCATAGCTCGATATCATACGCTGATAGACGATTTCTCAGTTCCGCCACAAACTGACATGTCCAAGTAACTAGACTAACGGGGCACTTGGCACTCGAACGGCCAGGGTGTTTTCAATCACGGCAATGATCCCATGCGCATGCACATATTCTCACGCTGACGAATAAGGCCGACCTCAAGTGGAGAAAGTGGTTTTTTTGGGTTGGGTTCGATAAAAGGTCAACCTCCACAACCCAAAACCAACCTTTCTAAAAACCCGACCTAACCCAACCCAAAAATTCGAAAAAATGGGCTGGGTTTTAGGACCCAATGACGGACCTGGCCTTAGTGAGTTATCGATACAGCCTGTGGATAGAAAGAAGCCAAACGAGTATGCTGATAGAGTTGCAGCCAGATTGCAAGTCATGAAAACTATCATTAGGGACAACTTGCAAGAGGCACAAGAAAGACAAAAGAAACATTACGACAAATCTAAGGCGCATCATGAATTCCAAATCAATAAGCTTGTATGGTTACAGACAGTGCGGAAAGGATTAGGAGAAAAACTGCAGCCGAAATGGAATAGGCCGTACATATTGGTAGCCAAGCCGACAGTAGTAGACAGCGTCATCCGCCTGTGGTCATGCCCAACAGGAAATAAAATCCTAGCCCATAACAACCGTCTAAAGCCATGCTATGCCCAATGGCAAGCGCCACCGACAGTCGATGAGGATGAAGAGGACGTGCTGCCAGGCCCATCACCCGTTGCAGAACAAAACTGAACACCGCAGCAAGTCCCAGATTCAAGACCACAAATATCAGAAGTTCCGCAATGTCAACCAGGTTTGAGAGCATTGCAAGAGCAGGACGCTATGGAAATAGTGCAGCAAGATGCTACACCAACTTTTGCCACGCGACCTAGATCATCACAAGCAGAACTACTAAGAGCCACCGACGGTGAAAAGGCTTCGAACCATGAGGCTGAGCCAGTAGAGCCATCAGAACGAAGACAGCACACAACAAGTCAGAACCAGAACCACTGCACAGCATAAATGATCATGCCCTCGCCCAACGACCCTCGTCGACGACCACCGCTGATCAAGTAACAGCCACCCGACCAAGCTGATTACGACAAACTCCGCCAAAGACGCAACGATAGCAATCAGATGTCGGGTCAAGAAGGACGTGAGACGATCGCGGTCGACTCGTCTCAAACCTACGGCGTGTGCAACAAGTATCTTACGGTTTTTGGACACCTTTTTGGATTTGGCGCGTTTCTGACAATTCCTCTTTAGACTTCAGCAGAGATATAGTTCTTGCTGCCAGAGGATCCAGGTCATCCGCATAAACCACTAGATGCCTGAAGGTGCCAATATACTTCTTCATGCGCGCGCTGTACAGCACGCTTGATAAGTGAGCGTTTATACTGGCACGCTGGATACATCAGGAGGGACAAACTGGTCAAAGGACTGGACATTTTAGGGCAAGAGCAGCCATGCGGATGATACGAATTTCTCGGTGTTTGATGAAAATTCAGCAGGTCGTATCATGCACATCTATGAGCATTATGAAAGAGCCAGCGGGGCTACATTGAAAACAGCCAAGACAAAGATTCTGTGCCAAGGGAAGAAAAAGCCCGACAGCGCAGGACCTGAGCTGAGGCCCTTTGTGGTAGACAAGGTAAAAGTCTTGTTGTTGACTTTGGCTGGATGACACAGATAATCGTCAATCATTCTTTCTGTGAATTTTTGTAAATCACTTCCAGGTGCAATTACTGACTCAAGATACCATAATTTTGAGAGAAAATATGTATTCGCTACATTAGATCCTGCCAAACAGGGAAACTTCTGAATGTGCTATCTTAATGCCTAATAAGGCGATGTGCTCCCGTATTTCAGTACAATTATCCGCTACTTCCATTCCCTCTTTTCTCGCAGTCTCGAGCCAAGACATTAACGCCATCCGCCGGGCAAACCTCTAATACAATTCTATCACATGCACTAGGTGCTAACTGGAGAAAACAATTTGACTGAAAAATTAAGATTCTCGTGAAATGACACTCCGCACAAGGATTGATAAAATTAACCTGGTGACAAGAGTGAAAAGCGTCAAAAAGCAAACTGCAAGGTGGCAGTTGGTAAACACGATTTGCTTATCCGAGCACCCGCTGCTTACGTCATTTAGAATTTTTAACTGTCGCTGACGTCGAATAGCGCTCGTGCTAGAGCACATGTTCCTCACACACCCCTTGTCTATTCTGGCATTTAAACTGAAAAGCAAATACTTGTCTCACGAGTCGTAATCTCTGATAGCAGAATGCAGCTGATTTGCGCGTTTCACCCCACAAGGCTAGTGCAGTGCACAAAAATCTATGCAACACGAAAAAAACTCACGAGTTCTGGGTTGTATGAACTGTCTGACTCTGCAGCGAGGCACAACTTGTACGTAGGTCACGTGTAGCACAAACTGTTGGTTTTAGTTTCCTGAATGCTTTCTCTTTGAATTAACCTGACTCTTGATAACGTAAATGGCAGGGCCTACGCGTGGGAACCATTTGCATGAGAAAATTGACCTAGAAACTAGATCCAAGGAAATGTCAATACTGGCGGATATGATGTGACCAGAAAGCATGGCCTAGATACGCAAGTTTTGCCCTTTTGAATCCGCTGGCGCCTCGTGAGAAAGTGGAAGTAGGTTGGTACTTGGAACAAGTGAGAAGCCCTTCTTAAATGCATGCGCGTATGTCATTGTTCTCTAATGTCTACTTGACGTCTAATTGCACCTGCCTGCTCTTTTCTGTGGAGTGCCCGTTGTGGGAGTAATCTTTGCGTTCTTCGAAATTGTTTCTTCATTATTGGCTGCAAATTTAAAATTCTAGGCTCTTCTAAACTGACGGATGTCCATGAGGGATCGAGCAAGCTAGCAGTCGCGGCGTCATTTAATTTAAATTGCCATGACCTCATACAATTTTTACGAATAAGTTATTCAGGCGCCTTCGCCTTTTAGTGACGATGAGATCGCAGGCAATGCGGCTGGCGTGACCTGATGCCCTCAGAAGAAAATGAACGAGTTCTTTGAGTATGGCTTGATGTCATGAGAGATCTCGCTGCCATGCTCTTTCAAATTCCTCGTTATTTCATCCTTTAATTAAATAGAATGTCCTGGAATTCCCAAAGTTACCACACGTAAAACTTTTAGGGCACAAATTCTAGTCGTTTACATAGTTGTTCAGACACTTACTGCTGAGTGTCCTCTTCGAGTTCACTAA
Organism: Mesodorylaimus sp. YZB2_4; assembly: GCA_030248295.1. Lineage (NCBI taxonomy): Eukaryota > Metazoa > Nematoda > Enoplea > Dorylaimida > Dorylaimidae > Mesodorylaimus > Mesodorylaimus sp. YZB2_4. The sequence continues at coordinate 1,035,347 of JASANH010000626.1, forward strand.
CCTGTTAGTGACTGGAACTGGTGCAATGTTTTACACGTGATCGTGACAAGGCGCTAATTCTGGTCATCTTGAGGCAAAGCTAACAAACATGCTGTTTTCACGTTTCTCAGCGTTTTGTTAGATTAATATGGGAGATATTGAAAGGGCAAAGGCACGTTTTTCATTAGTCTGATTCAAGCAGGGATGAACCGAGAGTCAATGATTGATCATTCCGAGCGCCACGAATTAAATGATATTTCGACTGCTCTCTTTTTGCTCTTACTTCGTGACAGTCGACCGATGTTTTTCGATTGTACACCCCAATTAGGTCAGCGCGTGTGCCTAAGCTGGATAAACAGGCGTGATGGATGTCAAAAACATTTTGTATGAGGTTAACTACTTCAATTTTTCCAGCCATGTGTCTTCTCAGCTTCTTTTATATTGGCCAAATCATGCGTGGGATTGAGCTCGGACTTTGCCCGGCTCGAGTCTTCAATAATAAATGATAAAAGTTGTTTGGCGATTTGTCTTATAGCAGTGAAGGAATTAGTTTTTCTAGCTCTTACAGCTTGTTAAGGGAAACGCCTAAACGGAGTTTAAAGTCATTTCTCCGAGGCGCAATAAAAGACCAGACTGAGAGATGAAGTACGGTAACTTCGCAATGACTCTTTTTCTGAGTGATTGAACCGAGCTGATTGGATGGAAGATGGTATTTGAAAGGGATTATTTCGTAATCCTGATTGTGCTCGCTCTTGACAACAAAGCTATGACCATGACTTCATGGAATCCGGCGACCCAATGCGTAATGAAAAACGGTGCCTCGGTCTAGCTAGTCGCTCAAGCGATCGTAAAAGACCTGCCTTGGCTGCTAAGACGGACTGTTCTTAGCCGGTGAGCTAAAACGGGAGTACATTAGATTGGAGTCGATGAAAAAATACCCGACTCCTTTAGGCAAGAAAAGATTCCACTACTCAGTTTTCTAGGGCTTTCAGAAGAGCAATGTATAACTTCCAAGAGGAAATCCCGATGGCGCCACTTCCGTTGATTGGATCAACTTTTCTGGGGGACATGCTCTATATATTAAAAGAGGCAAAGTTTACGAGTTTGTTATTTAATGACAGCCGAGTTCAATTTCGCACTTTTGGAATAGTGACGTCTATTTTTAGGCTTTTCCATTTTTGATGATAGGAAATTGGAAAACAGACGTGTCTGCCACGTCATACACCTACATATACTTGCCCGCATGGACGGGTGGGAATACGCGAGTGCTTGCCACCGTAGCCAATTCAACATTGGCCAGTGATCAGTGCTTTATACCTAAAAGCTTCATCTCTGGAGAAGATCCAATGGGATTCAAAAGAGAACGTAGCGGGTAATTTTGGTGAGCTGAGCAGATATGGCGTACGTTCGCGATGGGCTGTGAGTAAGTGGGCGGAAATGAAATTGATCTCACATCAGCCAGCTTTTGCTTTTTATCTGCCCAAACATTCTACCTTGCCAACTTTTTCGTACTCTATGCGACTAAGTCAATCGAGGCGAGACGCGTAGGCCGATGGCGTCAATCACATCCTCCGCAAAGCCAAAAAGTTGTGTGAACGTGAATGATGAAAAAACTCAGCCTTACTACGACCAGCTCATTGATGGTTTCGCTATCTTTTAGTTCACACAGGTGCACAGCGGTTGCCCGGGATTCTTTACTTTACTCAGAAAAGACTGATCGCAGACCAGAAGACGCCGTGGAATTTGATATGTGCGGGATGCTTGGCCTTTCGAAGCAGGAAAAATTGAAGAGTCACACTCTTGGTATTTCAGGCTTTGACTTGAGGAATGCGGAATTCACCTTAAAATGGGTCAATCGCTCTAATCTATCCATTCAATCATGCTTGTGAACACGCGTGACCTCCATTAGCCAAATACGTGTTAGGTCAGCCGGGGACTGATGATTCGATAATGTGAGCTTCGAAGTCGGTTTTGATCGGCAATTAGCTTTTTCGACTTGCAATTTGGCGCTTGAGTTGAAAAGGTCAATTGTGAATGGGAAAGACAAACACCCGCGGGGATTTCGCGGATAATAGGTCTGACCGTGGAAGGAATCGTGGTTTCACCCCAGGGCCCACTACGCGTTTCGACGCGGGCTTTCACATCACCGATGTTATTTCAATGCTGTACACGTGCCGTTTTTTCTAAACGTGTACTCGCTTCCAGGCAAGCCTAACCGTGCCTAGACCAGGCTCGACACTCCGCCCGTAAAAGCACAATCGGCTCCCTGGAAAGGAATCAAAGAAGTCAGAGAAGCCGTTTTTCGGGCAGCTAGACGGTTGGTCAAAAAGCGTCCCTGAAATCCTGTGCCATTAATTATTTTCATAAAAAGCCGCGAGTAACCATGAGAACAACGACTTACACGGGCCTGTGCTTGGTCTTACTGGGTGTGATAATGGTGGCACAAGCCCAGCTGTCGGCCTATCACATTCTGCCTAGACGTCAAGACATCGACCCCGAATGTCCGATCTATCAGGACGAGAATGCTCACATGACTTTCGACAGAGTCTGTGAAGGTAAGCGTATCCTATCTTGCAATCCCCGGCAACATATGACACGTCTATATTTCAGTATGCCACGAGATGTTCCGGCACCAGGACCCTAACTTCCGTGCCAAATGCAGGTAAGAGAGCTATGATGAATGGGTGCACTTTTCCACGTCAAGCCTAGGGACCCAGACTGACGGACATGAGGGCACTCAAGTTCATTGTTGCCTGGCATGAGTGCTCGCATGTATAATGCTGGGTCAAAGAACGAGGGGCGATCAGTCTCGGAATCTCCCACTCCACCCACACGGCCTTATGACCAGTATTTCCGTTTTCAGAAGCGATTGCTATGAGAACGAGACGTTCGTGCTGTGCCTGAACGTCTTCAGTCGCAACGTGGAGGTGGGTTTGGCCAGCTCAGTCAAGCGAGGCGCGAGAAAGTGAATTAGAGGGAAGAATTCAAGATGAAAGCTGATGCAAGATCTCATTTTCAAGTCTATGATGCCAAAACAACCTGGTCATGTATTTCACTAAGGCTTCTGAATTGTAATGCGTATAAACGCCGTAAACTGAACGAAGGCTTGGAGCTAATTAGTAAATTTGCAATCGGAATGTACGTTTTGTATTGCTAAGACAAAGCAGTCTGAACCTCGGCTGACACCCAAGGCACAACGCCAGGTCGAAATAGATGGTAGAAAAAGGAATGAAAGAATCGATTTCAGACAGCTTTTTTGGTCGCGCGAAAGTGCAATAAGACGAATGATGTCTGCCTAGCTGCAATACCGACAAAGTGTCTTGGGACTTTGATGAGGGCGCTTTGGCGTTGTGTCTGCTGTCTACGTTTACAAACTCGCCTCACAGGCACGATCTGGTCAGAGGATGTGAGGGAAGGCTGTAAGAGCAGATTCATCTTGTTCTAAACCATAGCGTACAAAACCAGCTCATCACACATATTCATCAGGGCAGCGCCAGCGTACTTCATCTCTTGTCTTATTTCCGACATACTCGTAGTACGTCCTGATGGCGGCAGGACCGATTATTATCTTTTCATTCACGTACATATGTAAGTTGAATCTGCAGTTCTCTACCATTTTGCTTGCGTATACAGCATCATGAGATAACAACACAATTTATGAACATGAAACAGGTATAGTCACCGGAAAACAAACTTATGGTGGCTATCTCTGGAAAGATGCCTCAGAGACCTTTCGAGTGCACACGATCCGTTTGCGACCCGTCTTTTGAGTGCACTCTATTCTCGTGACCCTATAGTTCACATTGTCCTGCACATTGCGCGGCTGAAAAGTTGTTTATCAAAACATGGGACACAAGAAAATATAGAATGCTGTCAGTGACCCGGAATGAACCAAGGAAGGAATGATCCAGGGATATGGGTCGTCAGCGGGCCTAAAATAGTCCAGCTCGGAAAGTCTAGAAGGTGGTATTTTTCAGGCGCTCCAGAAAGGTGGTTAGAAGACTACTGTAAGCGGCGAGAATGACAAAGTCAATTGTCTTTCCTGTATTGCTGATTTGCCTCACAGTCGCCGTACTGGGTAAGTAGATTATGTTGGACATTTGTATAGTGGAGCAAAGTTAAGCCCGAAGTATAGTTCGATGCGATGCGTCAAATAAGCGTGCGATGCGACACTTTTCGGTCAACTAACAATGTAAAAAGGTGCCTAAAACGTCGCATCGCAAGCTTATTTGACGCATCGCATCGAACTATACTTCCAGCTTAACAGTTTCAAATGCCTGCAGATAGCTAGTCCGATCAAAAAACAGCTCTGTCGCTCTATTTTATCTCAGTTTCGTTCGAATTCGCGATGCCTCTGATTTTTACTCAGAGCCCTCCCCCCTCATTGCAGGTCAGTACAGTTCTGGTGGCGAGGAGGAGCCACCACCACCTCCCCCTTCGCCATCACCATCGTCGTCTACGCCTACGCCAAACGGAAACGCCACAGCTGCTACCAGTCAGTGAATAATCTAGGAAATTCTGCTTCAGCTAAGAACCTTTTGCAGCTCCTCCAGCAACATCGAGAGCAGATAAGAATGATTATGGAGAAGACAAGCAAAATGCACCAGGCGACGAGTTTGCAGACCGGAGAAGATAGTAGACAGGTTGATTGCACAAAGCCAGAACTGTTTTGTGGTAAATATTCCGATCATTATTTTGTCTGTTTTTGGTCTGGCTAGAATCCCTTTTGTAAGCCATGGAAAAGCAGTTTGCTCACAACAAAAACCAACTACATCGCTAGAAATTACAACAAAACGGTCAAAGTAATCTATAGCTACCACGCTATAGCCAAGACTCACTCGCTCACCACTTACAGGTCACACATGAATCCATGGCCTGATTACCAAATATCGCAATGTTTTACGGGATACATGCGGTCGCCCTGTCTACATCCGAACGCTGTTGCGAAAGGTTCAAAGTTCTGCAGAGTGCCATTGACTCGACTTTTAGCCGGGCTGTGCTCGTTAGTGATGATTTGCGAGGCCAGCGCATCATCCGATTGAACAGTGCACCAGACATTTCCATAACTTAGAAAGAACAGTTGATCCATGGTGAACGATTCCATATTTGGAAGTCTGGGCTCTTCCCCATTCGAAGCTACGTAGGCCTTGTACGCTTGATAGGCAGCCTTGATGCCGCCGTTATCGGCTATGTTCTCGCCTTGAGTGTGCTCACCATTGATGCAAAGTGTGGGACCTAGGACAGGGTAGCAGAAGCTGCTGTATTGCTGCACTGCGCAGCTGGCCATGTCCTCGAAGCCTGACTGGCTTGCAGCACCCATCCACGTGTTCAGAGTGCCGTTGTAGTCGTATTGGACGCCTTGGTCGTCGAAACCGTGAGTCAATTCATGGCCCATCACTGAAACATTGGCCTGTGATCATTTCTGTAGTCCAGTCATATTGTCCTTAAGGTAAGACCAGTTAGAATCACAAAGACACCCGGCAAAGGACCTCAGCCATACTTTGCTGTAAGACCTCCTAGCACATGGTAAGTTACGCCCCTCCTGCCTCCTTACCAGCCCCGATCGCTCCATAATTGACGGCCATTGGGAAATCGGAGCGATAGAATGGTGGATTGAGAATGGCAGCGGGAAGTGTAATGGAATTCCGTTCTGGTTGGTACCAGGCATTGACTGTGGCGGGCGACTGAAGGAACTCCGTGCGATCCGGTGCAGTGCTCAAGAGCTGCAGATTCTTGTCCCATTGGAAGTAGGCAAGGTCTAACACGAAGTTCATAAAATCAGTGTCCGGATTTAGTTGAATCTTGCTGTTGATCCAAGAGTAGTAGTTATCCAATTGGGTGTCATTTTTTATAAAGTCAGGGTAGCCCACATTCTTGACCAAGTAATAGATTTTTCTGATAGAAAGTAGTTTCGATAGATCATCCATCCACTGAAGTCCCGATAACTGGCCACGAAAGGCGGACAGAATCACGGACACCATGACTCCAGCTTTCATACGCTCAGAATCGCTGAAGTACTTATCCACATACAAACGGCCGATAGCCCAAGGAAGGCTGTCCCTCACTTGTGACGCGCAGCTTGATTCGGGTGGCGGCAATGAGTCCTTTTCTGGCTCTATTTTTCGACGAAGCTCAGCAGTTAGAGCCCCGAATTCTGGTCCACCAAACAGCCGATATTGCATTACGAATCGCCAAAGTAGATAGTTGTAGACAACTCGGACACCGTCTGGTGTACTGTAGTTACCCAGAAGACTGGTCAGAGCAGTTTGATAGGACGGTTCCGCTGCAATTAGAAGGTATTTAGGTCAGATTATCAAAACACCTGGTCACTTACTAATGATGACAGTCTGCAGCGTTTCCTTGTCCATCACGTGGCTAATGACTAATGCCTCCAGATAGCTCGTCCAGTTGATCGCTGGCCATTTCTCCTGCGCCTCCTTGGCCGTATTAGGGTTGTACATACTGCTCTGGTTCCTTTCTGCATCAGGCAGGACACTTATCAGGGCCAGCTGGTATTCCAGGTTAGCCATGTCATATACATCCTGCAGAACGAGTTGCGGGTCGACGGGCGTTTGAGTTATGTTGGCGAGAGTCATTGCGGTCGTGTTCATCGCTGCAGTCAACAATGCCATGATCTGATCTAGTATTGGTGTTCTATAGAGGGAGGCGGGAACTGTAAGAGTGGCTTGACTGATAAACATTCGGTGTCTGGATATGTTCCTCCAATCGATGTCGACCCCTGGGGTCAGCAACGTGGGCACCGTGTAGGTATTCATTAGCGCACCCATCAGGTAAGACAGGTCGCCGTATGGGGCAGCGGGTCGTTTCCAGCTAGGAGTGATGATAGGCCAACCACCAAAACTGTTCAAAATACTCAGCAACCGTTTGGCACCTTCGTACTGGCTCGACTGGCTGGTGATGCAGGATTGGTAATAAAGGGCCGCCGTTCGAAGTGATTGAGGGCCGGTGGTGGGAGTGGCAGCCGGATAGTTGGCCAGGAGGTCTTGCATTTGGGAAACAATTTTGTCATCGAGCATTGAGAAATAGCTGACTTGCTCAGTGCCGTTGAGGGAATGGGTTTGAATGAACTTATTGCACTGGAAGTCGAAAGAAATATGGGCGAGTACAGGGGGAAGTCATTATGATCTGATTTTGACATGAGGAGGCCCATCAGTCTGGCAGGGGAGACTTAAAACAGCGACTGCCGTGCGCCAACGTGGACGCCATGCGGAGAATCTCTTCAGCCTACATGTGCTCTACCATCTTCCTGCTACTCTCACGAGCACATGAATTTGTTCGCACTTACAGAAAATGCAAAGAAGTCATCGCAAGGATCGATGCTGGTATCGATAGCGCCGAGGAACATGCTAGCTGCGTCTTTCCAACCTTGCGACGTTGATACTGATGGTTGCGTTTGTTGGCCCATATTTGCTAAAAAGGTAAGTTTCTTATCGCTGCGGCAATGTTAGCACAGACAAGGCGGGCAGGAAAGATTTGTCACTACTGTCATGACTCCTGACTCTAGACTAGCCTCATGACTCTACACAAGCAAGCTGGTTAATTGACATGGAGCACGCCTGGAAGTCGCTATGTTTGACACTTACTGATTGTCATCATTGCCCAGTCATACTTTTCCGCAGCAGCGTAGCTTTCCAATTCAATTTGCAATGCTTTAGCGCTGGGGGCTTGCGGATTAGTCGAGTTGAAGATTGTGATGGTGAAATAAATGCGAATGCGATTAGCATCGTTGCTAAAACAGAGAAAGCTGAAGCTGCAGACAATGATGAGTTTTAGGAGATTCTTAGCGATTAGTGCGAGATTGAGCGACTTGAGCACGATTGTTTTTGACAAGAAGGCCACCTGGCCCTGTGTTTTTGTGTGTACATACGGTATCTACATGACCTGGGTGCACACGGTGTTCAGACGTACGTGAAATAAGCCGCATACGCGTAGGCGCCCTCGAATCTTTTGTCCAGTACCTGTTGTACCTAAAAAATTCTTTCCGTGTTTCACAAGTATTTCACACACGCCCCAGTCAGCCTCCACATACCTGAGACCTGTACAGCTCCTGCTTTCTCTGAAATTCACTCGAGCCAGGGCTACTCAGGTATATGTCCCACGCTGATGCTCTATCAGTAAACTGACCCTCGTATGTGTACACGTCTGAAATACGAAAGGTATAAGCCATTTCGACTAACGGGATAGATCGGATGGTACGAGTATTTACATATGGTGCCTACTTACAGGGGTACAAAGTCGGCACGCTTCCGGGCGACGTGGTAGGGCCAACGATACCGCTTGTAGTAGCTGGTCTCTCAGTAGTAGCTGAAAGTGTTCTGCTCTCAAAAACAGTATTCTTGCTTGTCTGCGTCGAAGCAAGTCTTACCTGGCTCATCTTTTTCTTGCAGCACTTCAACCAGAATAACAATGGTCAAGATGAAAGTCCCTAGCAATAACAAACTCAAGATAACCCCCAGGCAAACCTTAGCATTAGCCATTTTAGAGATGAGGCCAGTTGAACTGGTGGGCACGTGCTAGCCAGTTTGTTATAAATCGCTATCTGTATCTTATCAGTGACCGTGCTCAAGGCGGGCATTTAGGATGGGAGCAAAGGCAATTTTTTGTGAGAAGGGATTAGATGATAAAAATCTTACTAAAGCGACTGGCATCTATCTCTAAAACGTGCGTTAGTTGGATGAAAAGTGGGAAGAAAATGATTTAGAAATGGCAGTGAAGGGATTTGGAGATAGCATCAATTACTGTTGACGGTTTAGGTGCGGCGCATGCGATAAGGCAATAGGAAGTGGAAGGGCAACTTTGAAGTGCGAACTATAATTTTATGTAAGTGGTGTCGTACCTCGTAGGTGCTGGTGAGGCAACATGCTGAAGCCATAAGTACAATAGTAGGCAATCATGCGCGACACGCCCTGTCAATGTAGCATCTTTATTTGTGCTTCGGACTTTCGAAGCAGGTGGCACAAAAATTGTTAGGCGGCGTCGCGCATGCAGTTGGACGGGCGCCTCTTGGCTGCACGTTTAAAACCCTTGCGCCAGGTAAGCGCAGTGGTTTCAGCAAATTTAAAGCAGCCAGACATGGGTCAGCTTGGGAGACTAGAGTAGCTTTAACAAAGGACGGTTAACAGGTTGTTTCTGTTTGAAGTACAGTACGTATAAGGTCAATTTCTGGCGAGAGATGCAAGGCAGTGCATAGCTGGCGTAGGCTGACCATGAGAATTCAGCGGGTGTCTGCAGCAGGACTATACTGCAGCTGAAACTTCAACCCGAGAGGCCTCATTTCTCAGGCAGGGTAGATCAATGGTCCCTCTCGCCATACTGCCTCCACTCCGGCACGAGGGTCACACATCTACCGTAAATCCTCATCTGTATACGCATTGGTAAAACTGTAATGGGAAATAAGAGACTACTCGGACTGTGCGTACTACGTAAGGTCCATTCTGTTTTTCTGCTGCTCATGGTCACAACCAGTCTTTATGTTCCCATCTCCATATCGGCATCAGCCCACATGTTTTCTGAAATTTTCAGTGGTCAGTTGAAGTCAGTCACAATTTGGTAGAGACAAAATGTGCTCTACTAATTAGAGATGGTTTCACGGATTGATTCTACGCGCAGATTTTAAACCAAAATTTTTCGTTAACTGTTGAAATGCAAGGAAGAAAATTTTTGAAGCGCGCTCGAATAAAAGCAGTAGAAACAAAACGAAGATATCAAGGCACAATTTTCTCTACCAAACTGACGATAAAATGGCATCAACCCGCATTATCACTAAAAATTATGGAAAAAGTTGGCCTAAAGCGGCAGGCCTGTGAGCACCAGACTATAATTAGGCTCTAGCAGAAGAAGTCGTCTGTGTATCAGATCTAAACATACTACCAGTATTCATAGAGGCCTAATTAGAAATGCCGTACAGGAACATAACAGCACACTAGACTTATTCGGAATTCCGTAACGCCCTCATTTGTATCTCCTAGTCGAACCACTTCGAAATCACCGCCCGCGGGATAAAAAGCAAGGATTTACGGATATCATGTGGCTTGGTAACAGCCAAAAGCCATATCACTATGGCGGTGACCCGTGGCTTGCTTGGAGCCAGGCTCCGAATATCTGCTGTGGGTAGACAAGGTACTAATGGTGCTAATAGGACAACAAAGCCAAACTACTTTCTAACAAAAGCGAACGGCTTACAAAACGTAATCATTATTGAATTTTATAAATCACTTTTGCAGAACATTTTACACCGTTTCAAGAATCACATTACATTTATCACGAAAAATATAATTTTTCGCTTATCTCATTCAAATGTCCTTGAAAATGAAACTAATCGATAACGTGCGCGTTCTGTCACCAAAGAATATTGACTCCATAGACACATTGTGTAACACAAAACCAACACTTTCCTCATTTCAGCGAATTATCGTGATGTTCGCTTTCATAGTTCGACGAACCGGAAGCTGTAAATTCGTTGTCATCTGAGGGCCCGTCCTCCGTCTTCTCAATGCATCCGGTTTGCAAACGAAGTTCTTCGATATTTAATTGATTCAATCGACGTTCCAAAGCGTCTTTTAACGTCGTGAATATAGTATTATCACAATTAAGGTTTTCAAGCTCGTTTTGGATTATTTCTGCTGGTCGACTGCTTCCGTTAAATAAAGCTATGGTTTCGCCGCTGGCCGGATACCAATTACCAGAAATGCGTGTTGGTCGCGTTCGCTTCTGTTGCTTGGCCGCACTTAAACGCCTTTTCACCGCTGCTTTATTCCTTCTACCAAAAGGCATGACGACTTTCCTAAAACATGATGGCAAATGGGTGATCAGGCTTGCATAGAACGAAATAGGCAGAAATACATACAGTTGGTAGGACATCTCTGGGTAGAGCACTCAGAACGCAAGCCCTGCGATGTTCTACCCATCGCCCAGTGTCGGCGGCTTCACTCAATCGTAGTCCAGAAGTCAGTCCACTGCACTATATGCACATACAGTACATACATATATACTGGACTCACCCGGCCCTTTTCCACTGCAGATAACAGGTGTTGTCTCGGATCGAACTCGGACGCAAACAATGTTCTATTTAAACTTCACAGAATTCAAGCTTTGATGAAATCGGACCCCGGCCTATAACGAAACAACGATTTCGGAGATTCATAAGGGATAATGTGCGAACAAATTTTCCGCTAAATAAACCTGTCTTTACACGAAACAGTGAATGGAGAGAAAACGATAAATCCTCTCTCGAAAAGAACAAGTACCTGCCGAGTAAAATAATGTTACAATAATAAATGCGCGGTTTGTCTTTCGTACCTACTCATCCTCTCCCAGCTCGGCCCGTCTGCAAGCTAGCGCTTTGCCTGACGTGCGTTACAATGCCGCGCCAGATTTGAACCAAGTGTAAAGTCGCGATCCTGTAAAACTGCAACAACATGAAGGTGCAGTCGGGGACTGTGGAACCAAAGAGGTACTGTACTATGCTGTACGAATGGCTCCCAGTAAAACGTTAGGTGAGGTCTTGTGGGGGATCATATTTTGGAAAACCACCTTGCACTTACTGGCCGGCATACGCGTGCGGTTAGATGACACGGTATACGTGAATTGCATGCTCCTGTATTTCATCGATAAGGCCATCTGCCCTGAATTACTGTATATGTAGTGTAGTTCTGCTGAAATTGATAGATGCCTTTGATGTCCCTATATAGATCAATCCTATCGCAAAGCCCCTGCAATAAAATCTGTGAAATTTGTGAAATACAGCTCTTATTCCATTCTTTTTTTACTTCGAATCTGCAAGTTATTGCGATAATAATGAGAATTCTTATTTCTTACAAAAACCCCATATAGACCGCGACGGTGAAGTTTTATCCAGGGTCGTAGCTGCGAAGTCAGTGCAGCACGACGAAACGGTTATATTGCCAGCAGACAAGTTATCCACCAGGCCAATCCCAATGGCGTGCCCTGCATCCATCTGTTGAAGTGGCCACGGCTGCAGAATGTCGACTGCCAATGAAACTTGGAGCGCTGAACAAATATCGGGTCTTCCAGTTTGAGATACTGCATTGCACCGCACATTGGCTACGTACTCCATTCAAGATCCGCTGATTGGACAACGTGACTCTACTGTAGTGAATCCTACGCATGTGGCGCGGAGAATGGCACGATTATATGCGTTGCTTGTGGGCAGTCAAAAAAGACATGGTCCGGATTATCCTGCATTGTCAACGAGAAATTTTAATTCTCCTCCTGCTCGGATTTTAACGCAAGCAGAGAGCGTCGTTGCACGCCTCGTTTCTTTTCTAAGTAAAAAATGAAGTGATCCACGCTGTTTGTGCTACCCTTGACGAGCTAACCACATTCTTTCCTTTTTTCAGACAAAAATCAGTAAACGAAAAACGCTATGGATGTCACGAGCACCAGTCAAATCATAACAATTACACGCACAAATGGCGATCGTCAACAAAGACAAACACCAACACCAACGGGCCTTAAATAAAGGAAATCTAATCCTAAAAGGTGAAATTTCTATTCTAAGGCACGATACATGTGAGAAATTTGTTCCTTGAAGTATTCTCTCATGGCGGGGCGTTTCGACTTGAGCGTTGGAGTCAACAACCCCGCTTCGACTGTGAACGCTTCTGGATGCAGGTAGATGTCCTTGACTTGCTCGAATGAATTTAAACCGGCTTTCTTCCCTTCAGAGTTCATGTCGTCGATGATTAGCTGCTTGAGTTTCTGAAGACAAAGGCAACTTTTAGTTGGGAGTGGATACGCATCGTGCATAGCGCCATAGCTGCTTTAGCTGAAACTCGCCCATGTAGGGTTTGTGAGATGGATGTGTTGTACAGCTGTCCGCCCCAGAGATCCCTACTCGACGTACACTTACCTCATTTCTGCACAATTCTTCCAACGGCAGTTTCAAGCCGAGTTCTTTTTCTGCATGGTGGATCAAGGCGGACGTGTCGGGTGAAATGACAGCGACCAAACACGATTTTAGACTCTCGCCATGAACATATATCTGACCAACAAATCGGCTTTTCAAGTACACATTCTCGATTTTCTCCGGAGCGATGTACTCGCCCTGAAACGACGCAGATGATAAGGATCTGGAGCACTGATTTGTGATAATAACGTACCTGAGCCAGCTTGAAAATGTTTTTCTTCCTGTCGACCAACTTGATGGTCCCTTCTGGTGTCCACCTTCCAATATCACCAGTGTGCAGCCAGCCGTCCTCATCCAAGGCCTCTGCTGTTTTCTCTTGATCTTTGAAGTAACCCTTGAACACGTTGTATCCTTTGATGCACACTTCTCCCACCCCGTCGCGTGCCAAGTAGTTCATATCGGGCACATCGGCCAATTTGATTTGGCAGCATGGAATTGGGGGTCCAACGTGGCCTGAATCGGGGACCAGTTAGGGCAATCGATACAAGCAGGAAATGAGGTGGACTTACCAGGCTTGTGGTCACCTTCCAAAGTGACAGCGCACGCGGCCACGCATTCAGTTTGGCCATAGCCTTCCAACACGATGCATCCCATGGCTGCCCTCATGAAAGTTAAGATCTCTGGGGCTAGTGGAGCGCTACCAGTGATCATCAACCTGACCCGTCCGCCCATGCCTTCTCGCACTCGTTTGAAAACGACTTTGTCCCACAGAGTGGTGTTACGAACGATTTGACTGAGCAGAAAATAGATGGTCAATGAAAATCATAGCACTCAAAAAAGTTTGTAATTCTTACTTTTGCAAATCCTTTGTCTTCGATTTGACTGCACGATCCAGAAGGAAACCCTTTATGAAATGCTTTCTAGCTTCTTGGGTCACCTTGTCATAAATGCGATTTAGGATTCTTGGTACCACGGGCAGAAGTGTAGGACGCAGTTCCTTGATATCGTCCATCAGTACCTTGACATCACCTCGCGAGAAGCCCACACGGCCACCCACCATGAACATCTGTGCCTCGAGCAAGCGTTCGAACATGTGGGCCAGCGGCAAGTAGGAAATCATCACATCCGTGGCACTGAACATGGCGTACTTCAATACGGACAGAGCTGTGCAGTCGGCCACGATGTTGCCGTGTGTAAGCATAGCTCCCTTAGGAGCACCAGTCGTGCCACTCGTGTAAGAAATCGTGCATAGATCGTCCGGTTTGGGGGGCATGGCCGGTGGAGCTTGACCAATGGTCCTATCACCCAATTTCTCCAACTCTTCGAAGGACATGATTGTCACACCGACCTTTTCGGCCAAGGCAGTAAGACTAGGCTCGGCAGGTTCGAGAAGGACTACGATGCGCAAAGTGGGGCATTGCGCACGTTTCTTCAAGAGGCCTTCAGCTTTCTTGGACTTGTCGACAAGAACGAGCTGAATTTCAGCTAGAAAAAAGGTGAGTTCAGAACTGGCACTCAAACAAGTATTAAAAGGGGCCACCTACTTTGATTGATGATGTAGGAACAAGCGTCTGGGCCGAGCGTGTCGTACAGCGGGACCACTACCATCGAGTACACATAGCATGCTTGTTCTGTGATGACCCACTGAAAGAAGAAAGTTTGCAGGGTGCCGATACCGGATTGCTGGAGAGGATGAGCTCAGCTGTCTCGAAGATTATTACCCAGCGATCTGTGTGCCAATTTAGTGTGTACTGTATGCGGAATACCCAACCCTCGCACTTACTTCCGGTCTGTTTTGAGCATACAAGCCAATGAAGGTCGATTGGCCAGGTGGCAGGCCTTTAGCGACGAAGCCTCGGGCTACATTTTCGCTGCGATGGATCACTTCTCCATACGATATCCATCGATAAGGACCAGCTTCCGGCTGCTTCTTATCTTCTATTGGAGGGATTAGCTCTCGATATCCCAAACACTCGCCGTTGCGTGATTGGGTCATACCACGGCGGAAGCCCTCGTAGAGTGTGCTGGCGTCGTCAAACAAACGCTGACGCAAATCATCGCCGCTGGCGAGGACCTTGGAAACACGAGCGTAATCGTCTTTCTGAAATTCAAAATGAGGAAATGCAACAGAGCAAGAAGACTTCTAAAAGAGGCAGTATGGTCAGTAGGACTAGGCACCCGATATGCAGATTGGTGCGCTAATTAGTGACCGAGAATGATATAAGGCCTCAGGTACCCAGTGAAGCCCAATCATGCAAAGTAATCTTACCGATACTTCGACCGTTTGCTCGTTGAGGTCTACAATAGGTTTGATTTTCATGGTCACCTTAGGCGATACCACAGTTTGGGCCGGAGACATGACCAAAGCGTCGGATAGAAAAACCTCGAGTGGCGCTGTGGAAGAGTGTTGCAAATAGAGCACTGAACCTAAACCGAGTGAAAGTTCGGCTTTTATTCTATGGACTGCCGCAGGTCTGTGCATAGGTATGATGATGAATTAGGTTCATTTTTGACCTTTGGCCGTGTACTCTGGCCCAGTTCTTGCCTCTCCACGCCGACGGAGGAGATAAAGCCAAAATCAACTGACGCACGCGAGCGACGCGGGTAAGCCAATCTGGCCAATGGGGCGTGATTTACGCAGAGAAGAAAATATATTCGATGACAAGCAAGATAAGCAAAACAGTGGCGCGCTTTGATTAATAGCTACCTGCTGTCTGGCTACGGTCAAGTTGGGAAGAGGCGAGGTCGAAACGCGGTTCTCATCAATTAAAATATAGGTGGCGGGTAAACTCGTGCCAAGTTCAAGCACGGCAAAGGCGAATTGAAAGAGCGGGGACACCTGAGGACTTGACACCAACACCTAGTACAAAGTCCAATCGGATCTTTTGGAAGGAAGAGAAAACAAAACGAATCGCGAGAGACCAAGCTGACTGAGTGAACCAAGTTCATCGAATCCTGATCCGGAGTGCACAGAGGCGTTTTGAAAATAACTTCAGGATTCAGCTGCAGTGAACGCCAGTTGTCCTCCTACATCGTAGTCGGTCCTAAATCTCAAACGGTTCAAGAGCACCTGCATGCTCCTTATATACGCGTTCTTTGAGATTGACCGCCAGCAGCCATAACAAACCATAAACAGATGATAAGCTGATCCCAGATCAAATAACAAAGAGCAACAGTCGTACATTGCCAGGCAGGCGACCCTTGTGCACGTGATAGAGAGACATCGGATCATTAAAACTCTGATACCCAGCATCAAGGAAGGACACAGCTGATATGGATCACATGCGGTTACATCAGAGTGCTGAAGTCCAAATTACCTCGACCGAGACAAACTGCCCGTAAAAAGCAAGGTTCAAATAAACAAAGTGCAAAGTGCGACCTGTAAAATGTTTTTACGTGCTGAACAGATGTAATACGAGGAACAAATTAAAAACATGCGCATGTGAGGCCTGGCAGGGAAGATGCGTATGGAGAGAACAGATCAAAGGTCCTTACTGTCTGGGTCAACTATGCGAGAATGCGATAACGTCTGGCACCACCGCGAAGATAAGAGTGCATAAATGGTAGTCGGCAAACAAATGCCAGGAATGCCGCGAAGACGCGCTAGAAGAAAGCTTTACGCAGTCTAATTTGAAATAGGTTTAACAGCGGCGTAATGCATATTGCGATAGGCTAATCCACTTATCGGGTCCGGGACAAGACAGACATCTGACGACAGCTAAGCCGATGTTTGTTTACTGTGCGAGCGAAAGCAGCGTTTCTCTTGACGTCGCTTTGTATTCAACCCTTTTCGGCTTCACAGAGAATGTCTGCGACTACATATACACTCTCGGACCGACTCGAACCATACCAAGTCATTTTCTGCGTCTTTGAAGCTATCCAATGAGAGTGCAGTAGCACCTTCCAGTCCGTTCCGTATGCGTATAAAAACTAGATGTTTGGGTGATATGCCTCACCATATCTCCGCAATATCTTTCGTCCAGAACAATCATAAATAACCGTAAGATGATAGCTATAGAACATCTTTACCAATTTCTCCAGTTTTAGAAATTCCCGCCAAAAACCAAAATTCAAATTTTTTCTCCTGTACTCGCACATGTGAGTCTGGCTCAAAACGATAAAACGAACCACCATGGCTTGGTAAGCAGCTACTTTCAGATGCTTGTGTTCCATGCATGTTACGCAAGAAGAGGCAAATACCGTAAAAAGTGCATTTAGGCGATTTGATTATTCTCGCTCTATGATTTCTCATCTTCGAAACAGAACAGAAAAAATTTACTGCAGCCTTGTTCGATGCGGGCAGGCTCTTTGCACTCTGCGTGGCAAGCCGCATGATTTCTTTTCTTTCTTCATTGTTCCCTCCATTTTTTCTGGTCTGTTGGGTCTTGTGGACTGACATTCACATTTTTCATGTCTCCAGGCATCGCTTCTTTCGTATGCGAAGCGGTCGTTTCCTGTCGTACCATCTCATTGTCTGTCGCGGTTCCATCATTTTGTCGTTTAAAGGTGCGATCCTCAGTGCTGCACCTCGCCCATATCCATGTTCATTACGTGGCCCATCCTTATCAAGGCGAGTGTCCATCGTAGCATTCTCAATTCCATAATGTGAGCCAACATTCTGATCCGTACAGAGCAACTGGTCTAACCACCGTTTTGCACACCTTTAATTTGAGTTGGGGTATGTTGCATTTTACAGTCGCTCAGTACCTGTCCTGCCGCCGCTGGGCATCCTCAGTCTTACAGCCGCCAAGGTGTCTCTGTCGCCCGTAGCGTGGGATCCAAAGTAATTTGAACTGTGCTTTCCTGTTGATTGCGATCCCATCCACTGTTACGCGGCCTCATAACTCCGTTCATGATTCATGCGGCTAAAACTGCAGAAATCATGAAAGAAATAAGGTTTTTTGTAATGCGTACCCTCGTGTAGCGCGCGGGGTATAGAAAATGGACATATTTTCTGAAAGTACTTACGCAGGGGCAATAATGTTAACATTCCAGGATGGTTTTGTTTTTCTGTTTCGAGCTATACCCACAAAATACTGGCTGAGAAAGAATTTCGACTTTTGGCGGGAAGGAGCTAAAAAAAAGTCATTCTCGGTCGTTTTATGCAGTCTACATAGACTACTGCCGGAAGCCGGGAGATTTTTGACTGATATTGAGGAAGCATCCACTTTTGTTTATTTTCTAAGGGCGGGAGTGTGAGTGGAAACGTTTTTGCTGCAGCACTGCACACTCATGGGGTGCCTTCAAACGGACACAGCCATGTAAGCTCAGTACGGCTCGACCACACAGAGGCCCTCTCCGCCTCAACAGTCAACCGTCAACCGCCAACCGCCTCCTTGGAGCGCGTGCGAAATCTGACGAATGGCTTTTATTTTATTTGGAAGCTCTGAGAATAAGTTCCTTATTGGAAGGAGCCGCGGTGGCTTTATTGGTTAAGGCGTTGGTCCCGCATGCTTGGGCCAGCAACCCTGACTGGGAGGACGGCAGTTTAGTAAGCCCATCGCTGGCCTTGCGCACCTGGCTGTGGGCTACTCACCCCGGTAGCGTCAAGTGGCGGACGCCGAACGAGTACAAAATCAGGAAACTGCTCGAACACCAGTCGGGAGTTTCTGCCTTTTCGCCCAGTATCATCCTGGGAGGCTGGTGCTGGCACAGGATGCCCTCCTGTGGAGGTGCTCCTAGTGGAGACACACAGAGGAAAGCTGCCATGAGAGCGTCACCTCACGGCCCCGCTTATCATATCAAGACTGCTGGCCGGCTATAGGCAAAACGGGTTGGAAGTCCCGTGGGCAACTAGGGTGGGAACAAGTTTATGATTGGGCATATATAGTTATTTTTCCAGTGCTCCAACTCACTTTGTACTGTGTACATATAGTACAGCCGTGTGCTTGCGTCTTACACCAGAAGAGCTAGCGACCAAGGTTCCTCTGCTAAATTGGCCAGCTTTCGATCACCTCCCTTCGACTCTTTTCTCTAAACCCAGATTTTCCATACAGCATGCTAATCGCTCACCCACTCGTATTCACGCTAGGTCATCGACTATGACTATCGACAGTCATCGATGACACAGTTGGTACTTTGTTACGCAGAGAAGCAACTGTGGATCTGGAATGAGAACTTTTTATTTCAACCAGTGCATGTATCACGTGTTCGTTACTTGTACGCCGGCAATGTCATTCTAAATCCCATGTCCACGTAAAATACACCAAGCGTGACCTATCCGATACAGTACATATCACTAGGCTAGTTTGGCATCACCCGCTCAAAAGGCATCCTATGGATTGTCATATAAATACGCACACCTAAAATATGTCGGGCTGACAGTACGAAAAACTCATTGATTACAAAGGGCATCGGCAGCAGAAAAATTCTATGATACACTGATGTACACAGTAGATGTAAAAGTGCGATGATTCGACAAAAAATCGCGTCAAGTCAGCCCGTTTTGATTTGTGCATAAGAGGCATGTGCGTAGAGCAGTACACAACAAAAACAAACATTGCTGACCTTAAAAAGCCTCCCACTGCATCTGTCAAAATCTTTAAAAGAGCACGCCATAGTCTATACAATAAGATATTATCACGCCATTTTTGTCTCTGACTCACCATAATATCTCCAAAAATGCACACGGAAAAGGAAGAATACGCAGGGGGTACGGAGATTAGACGGCGTCGGAGAGTACCTTTCGGCTATTATGGACGCTGTCCGAATCCTGGGGGACCTGGGGAAGCGGCGACTGGCGATTATGCAATGAATGCAATTTCTGCAATGATCGCCTGATCACAGTGTTCGGCTTGCCAATACTGCCTTGCGTATGGACACCGTCTCGGAATGCTTGTACTACACGCATCTGAAACGAAACCACCATTAGCGACCTCACACCCAAACGTAAGCTGTCCCACCTTGGTCTGTATCCTTGCAAAACTCCACAGCCAAAGACCTTTGCCCGTTCGATCTTCGCACGGTTCCAGTAACAAATCGGGCTCGATCGGCTCGAAACCTTGCAGTGGCAATGGCTCGTGGACTTCACCAGCGCCCATTACCATCTTCTTAGGCAGTCTCTTCGAAGGTATCGTGGCAATCAGCTGAGTAAGTACAGCTGCTAGAGGAACCTTAAGCGACAGAAAACCGCCAAAAACCTACCTGGCCCCACAAGAGGACACCAACACCCATAAACAGACACCACAACCATTGCGAAGCCGTAAGTTTAGCTGTAGAAAAGACAATATCACCAAATTCCACGATCAGTACCTAAAAATAGGATGATCTAAGAGTGCTGCTCTCACTGGCAAAGCACCAGCGTCTTACCTGTGCCACAAAGCAAACTGCCCAAATTCCGCAGAAAAGCGGATTTGTGAAGAGTCGCTCGAAGACATTTCGTTCGTTGTGAATCTTTCTGGCATTGAACATATTGAACAAAGTCATCATGACGAACGTATTAAAGACAATAGTAAAATGCTGAGTCGGAGCAGAGCCCAAGCCGCCACGACCGCTATCGATGCCAAACAAGACGTCGCCGTAATAGAGCAGGACGAAGACAATGATCAACTGGTAAATGGCGTGACCCAAAATATTCTTCATCATGGTCCGAGATACGATCGGTTTCTTACGCCCGTACGGGGCACGACTCAATAATTCGTCAGTCGGCAATTCTGTGGCCAAGGCTAATGCGGCTAAGCTGTCCATGATCAAATTGACCCAGAGCATTTGGATGGCCTAAATACGAGATTGTTTAGCACGGGTCACACGGATGGTTTGTCGCACTTACTCGCAAGGGACTGTCGCCAACAGTGCAGGCTCCGATAAATGCAGCAATCACAGCCACCACGTTAACAGTCAATTGAAACTGTAAGAATTTTGATATGGAATCGTACACGTTGCGTCCCCACATCACCGCCTTGACGATACTTGAGAAGTTGTCATCGGTCAAGATGATGTCCGAAGCCTCCTTCGCCACATCCGTTCCAGCGATGCCCTGAAAGGGAATAGTGACCACTCTGCGTTAAACAAGCAGCTTACACCAGACTTACCATGGCGAATCCAACATCAGCCTTTTTCAAGGCGGGTCCGTCGTTGGTACCGTCACCAGTCACGGCAACTACTTCGCGATTCTTGGATGACTTGCTGTCGATGATACCCTTGACCAGCACGTACTTGTCGGTGGGCGATGAGCGAGCCATGACTCGAAGACGGGGCCAAATTTTGTCCAGTAATTCTTGCTGGATCTTTCCGTTCGCGTCTCGAATACGTTCGTTGAAATCGGGTCCTTCGATGATGAGGAAGTCTTCGCCCGGTTTCACAATACCGCACTGCATAGCTATGGAACGAGCCGTATTGATATTGTCGCCAGTCACCATTCGTACGGTGATACCTTAAAGAGAGAAAACGAACAATTCACATTGGCAATAGAAATTATGTGCAAAACTAATGTGGGAAGGTTGTCGGCTGCTGCTACGAGCTTCTTCAAAAAAATTTCGCAATTTTACGTCACTTTTTCGATACGAATAATCATAGGATTCACAGTAGAAAAAGCGAGCGCACACCTGGCACCACCCCCTCATTGTCATATATTTATATTGAGCCAACACCTGGAATCCGTTCACAAGCATTCACATAGCGCATAAAGGGTAGATTAGCGAAGGTAGCCCTCCCCCCACACACAGCATATTGTACATACGTGCTTACCAGCCTTGTGACACTTTCGAATGGCCTCGGGCACTTCTGGCCTGACCGGGTCCTGGATTCCCACGATTCCGATGCACGTGAGACCAGTCTGCACAGCGTTTTCGTCATCCCAGTTCACTTGGCCATTGTATTCGACCTGGTTCGGCGCAGCGTCGCCCGGCACGTAATCCCTGAATAAGTGGCTCGTGTACTAACACATTTTCTAACTACGAGTAGGCTTACTTATATGCCAAGCAGATGGTACGAAGTCCATTACTTGCCATGACTTCAACAATGTTCCGAATAATCCACTTTGCTTGGTTCTCGGAGAGTGACTCGGGCTGATCGTCTTTGTTCAAATACCACTTGCATCGTTTGACCATCACCTCAGAGGCGCCTTTGGAAAAGACACGGTAACCACCTTGACTGTCTTGCTTCTTGATGACTGTTGACATTGACTTGCGGGCTGAGTTAAATGTGAAGACCTACAATGAAGATTATTTTCGATTCTAGTCGAGGTCCAGGTGGAAGAGCTCTTACTTTGACAAAAGTCTCCTCGGGCACTTCGTCCCGAAACCGTTGATAACTCTGCCCCAAATCGGTCACGAAGCCCAGGAGAGCGCATTCGGTCTTGTTGCCCAGCTGTTTAGGTTTTTCTCCCGGCTTGGTTGGGGGTACGACCTGCGAGGAATAGCCGCTATTGACGCTTATCGCTCGGATAAGCAGTTCGCGTAGGTTTTTGGGCAGCTGGTCCCATTTGGGCGTCTCCTTGTAATGTGTACCTAAAGTAAGCAAACAAGAAGCATATTATTGAAAACTTTTAACTTTTTGAAAACTGTGCAATTTCTGTACCCGCAATATAACTTTGTACAGCTGTCATGACGTTTGTTGTCAAGGTGCCAGTTTTGTCCGAACAGATTGCAGTGGCGTTGCCCATAGTTTCGCAAGCGTACAGATGCCGCACTAAGTTGTGATCGATCATCATTTTCTAAAATCAAGAATGGCAGATAGAAAAAGGCAAGATGGTTAAAGCGTACGTGCCAAAACCAGCCACGACCCGCTCGCTCTGCCCACGCGAACAAATAAATCAGATGAGCGGAAGACAAATGAGGGGACCACAGAGACTAACTAGAAACACTTACCTTGACTGAGTACGCCAAAGATAATGTGACGGCCAGCGGCAATCCCTCCGGGACGGCGATGACCAGCACAGTTATGCCAACGATAACTGACCGGATAAAATACTGGATATCATCGGCGGGGTCAAACCAGGTTCTTCCTTTGATGCCGAATTCTTCAACGCAATAACGAATGATCAGAGCGAATATCGTCAATAGAGCAATGGCTGTTCCTAAAGAAAGGAAAGTTTTAGTCATGGACAGAAAAACAGCACGCAGCCTGCCAGAGCATACCTGCATATCCGATCTGCTTGGCCAAATTGGTCAATTTGGCTTGCAAGACTGACTTTTCTTTCTTGTTCATATCATCGACTTCCTCCTCTTCTTCCTCGCCACTCTTCTTTCGTCGCAGGCGACCAGCTAAGCCCTTCAGCTTGTTGTGGGCTTCTGGAGACGCGGCGTCAGCCTCGGCTAAAATCCGCATATCAATTAAAACACGTTCGAGAGCGTAAAAGATAATTCAAACCTGCAGCGGCTCCTCCACTCGCTTGAGGTTCCTCTTTCTTTTTCTGCTCTTCAGCTTTGGTAGCGCCCAAAAGTCGCATGATGATACCAGTCTGCGAGTTGATACCGACGGCCGTCACCACCATCTTTCCGCTTCCTTCCATGACGTGGGTGCCTGCAATTCGCCATCACATTTGACACAGACTGCCTACACCAGAGAAAAGGTCACCCTACCTGAGAGCATCAGTGGGTCTCGATCCGGCGATTTTCGAATCAGATCCGATTCACCAGTCAACGATGACTCATCTATCTTCAAGTCGTTGCCTTGTATGACGATGCCATCGGCAGGGATCAGATCGCCGTACTTGACCTGACACAAGTCGCCAACCACGATATCGCTGACCAGAATCTGGATTGCCTGTCCGTCACGTATAACGCTAAACTTTTGTTCTTTCTGGATCGACGATTGAAGGCCTCGAAATTGTTTTTCTTTGCTGTAGTTATTGCCGGCTGTCACTAAAACCACGACGATGACGGCTATGAAAATTGCAGCGCCTTCGATCCACTCAGCTTTCGCATCTTCGGATGCCGCGCCTTCTTCTATAAAAACACAACATACCTGATTTTCGCACCCTTGCAGATGACAGCTGAGATCTTACCCTCATTTTTCTTAGACGCGTGAGGATAAAAGGACAACCCCAACGAAACGACGGCAGCCACGATCAAAATGATCAAAGT
The DNA here is from genome assembly GCA_030248295.1 of Mesodorylaimus sp. YZB2_4. Classification (NCBI taxonomy): domain Eukaryota; kingdom Metazoa; phylum Nematoda; class Enoplea; order Dorylaimida; family Dorylaimidae; genus Mesodorylaimus; species Mesodorylaimus sp. YZB2_4. The sequence goes on from JASANH010000626.1 coordinate 1,059,239, forward strand.
CATGTCTTGCACTGCTTCCCACACCAATTTGATAAACGTCTTCGGCGGCTTGGGCGGTATGACATTCGAGCCGAATACTTGACGTCTTCGTTGCTGATCATGAGTACTTAATGCGATGCCTAGAACATACCAATCAATAATCCAGGATAGGTGCGATTAGGATACACACCCTACAAAAGCTGGGCGCGTCAAGGGAATCACCAATCTCAAGTAACAACAAGGGAACTTATTAGATAAGACGTGCGAAAACGACAATTTCTAGGAAAAGGTCGGCTCAATTATCAAAGACCTGTCCTGCTTAGAAACCTTGCTTAGACAACGACAGGATATAGCAGAAACCAAAAACGCATAGTTATCACTAAAGCCCCAAGCGGACGTGTGAGTTTAAATCTCAAGCCTATGCTTAGTGTGCTCTTTAAGGATTCATGTGATCTTTACGAGCCATCGTGATTGCACACCAGGACTACTCACGTGATGAATATATGATGCTTGCCGTGTGATCCTTTTGAGACTAAACAATATCGCAATGACGTGTTGTGACAAGGGGTGGCACAAGGCACGACCCTCTTATCACCTAATCACTTGGATGTTTCCTACGCGATGTAGTTTATGATCAGTTTTTTGCCAAAACAATCTGCAGTTTTCCCACACATACGAGTACCATGTAGTACTTTGCCCGTTTATGCCCATCCCACAACATCGTCACATCGTCACAAAAACAGCTGCCAACTTTTGTCGTGGAGTCTGTCTTGAGAACTTTAAAAGTCAATATTCCTAAAGAGGACGGCGTTTCTATCGTACGGCGCGGAATCCACGCAACTATGAGTGGAACTGCAACATACTGTACATAGTGCTATCAAAAGAGAGTACAGGCTTTGCGACTCTTAACTAGATCTCTCAAAGTCAAGCACTGTCGAGGAAAGAAGCGTGGCTCTGGTGTACCCACTCAGAAAGCCGAGTGTGGGACTATACTGACGTCAGTGGATCAAAGATCAGCCGAGGACGCGGTAGCAAGTCATTACATGACGACAGAGGACAGTTGAGGGGACCAGTGAGTGTTCCTAGAAACTATTATTCGTCACACATTATGGAGCTGGCTGATTCAAAGCTGCAGAGAGAGCATTCGTCATCAACAAAGCAAGCGCTGGCGCGAAAACACGCGCGCATATTCTTATTTGATGAATTTATAGTAAATAAAAACGGGACCCAAATTTGGAGAATGTGTAACAAGAGTAGGGCGTAGACGCGGAACGAAAGATGGCGGCCACCTATGACAACAGGAAGCCAAACAGTCTACACAGCTTATCATTTACAGACCCGGAATGGTACCTGTCATTATACTAGCAAACAATGTCAATGCTAAAGTAAAAGTAAACATTTTGCTTACCGTCGGTCGGCGACGTATTCAAACGACGACACAATTCGTTGGCATCGCCGTACCGAGCACGAAGTTCGTCCAGTGCTTCGTGGCCCCGCTTTTCGTTCAACTTCTTCAATTCCTCCACTGTTACACGAAAATCGCCCATCGCTTTTGAATCCTGAAACAAGACCCACCATCTCCTACATCATACGTGTTCACATCCACAACACTGACGATGAGCCGACACGTGGTAAGACATAGGTACGCGACCAAACATAGGTTGACGAAACAAAGTACATAGTGACCCGCCTTCTTCCTCCCGTGCATCCCATCAAAGAGGCACACCGATACCCATCAGAAACGGATAAGTATGGCCCGCGGAAATACTTCGGTTCGCTACCTGCTGTAACAGGTTCTGGATATCCTCAGAACCGGTCCTCACTCGGGGCATGCTGACGCGAGTCTGGCCTGAATAACGTTGATGCCGAGAGATATGCAGCAAGCGATGATTCGCTCTAAACCTACCTACTCGCTACCAAATCATCATCTTTTCTGCTGGTCACAATGTGTTTAGAACAAGGCTGCGTCATAGGTGGTAAACAGCAAAGGTGGTTTAGGCCCAGATTTTGTGCCTAAGGTAAGATTCACTCGGAATCTCATTACCACAGCAAAACAGTGCACCCGAAAAATGTCATGGAGTACGCATCGGATAGGGCAGACACGTCATTCCACAGGGCACGTTGGCTGTTGCGGAATCGTAGGCGGAGAAACAGACAATGGAAACGACCGAAATATAACTTGCCAAATAAAACCGAGGAGTCGAATGATGGACTGAAACAAATGTGGCGACTCCAGCATGGCAGACTAACAAACCTGCAGGGTTGGGTGGGCTCGGTGCAGTCTATCAGCCCAAACACAGATAAGGTATCTTGGAGAAGTTACAGTGAAATAGATACTAGGAAGAAGTGAAACCATTCGTCACCACACGAGCTACGACGCCCATGCTGTTGATCTATCCCTCAGGCAACCGATGTGCTTGAGCAGAGTGGAGCCTAGTGACCAAGACGGGACGAGGCCAATCTCAAGTAGGCGACGAGTGAAAGCCTAGTCAAACTCCAAATGTCGATCAGCTCGGCTGGACGTCGCTGCGACTGCCTGTAAGGCTCATTATCTCTCCTCGCCCCTTAACGCACTAATAACAACCCAAAAGAATTCTTAAAAGCAAGGCCAGGGGCGGACAAGAAACAAGCCCACGCGTGCTCGCTGGTAACCATGCACGGTACTTGCAGGGGGCGGCCGCCACCCACTGACGGTAACTAGCTTAGCTTAGCTAGAATGAACATTCGCCGTCCAGACACCGGCACACATCGCCAGCCATAAGTAAAGCATAAAAATTCAAAAAAAGGCTCTGCACAAGCTGAGTAAATAGCTGAGCAAAGGCTAAATTCATTCTTTGGTCCATACATAGTCACTTGGCGAAAAGCGGAAGCCAGTAAAACCTCGACCAAACACTCACTATTACATGAAAACGCCACCCCGAATTCACAGGGTGCTGAGGCTAAGTATATTTTACGGCTACATAAGCACTGGTTTTTTTAAAGTTGGCTCTGTCAAGACTGAACAAAACAAAAATAAAATCTTGTCTTCGAATCCCAAATGGGGAAAATGTGAATCCTGGTTCAACGGCTCGTTCCAAATCACAACTGATCCTCGTGTTTGAGGGATGAGAAAAAAGAATTTGATAAGCGAACGAGCATGGTCGCTTGAAGGCTTTGAAGAACCTAATCGTGAGCAGTAAAGTAAGTTGAATAGCTCTTAAAGGAAAGAACGATAAAGGCATGGAAAGTAGAGTGTTCAGGCAGCGAACGCGAAGAAAAACGCAAATCGTCATTTGGCGGTGCATAAAAGAGTTTAGAAACTAAGCGACAGCCTAAGCTAGGACATAAAACTGGGCGGATAGTACAGCTTCTTTATTATATGTGGCTCACTTTGGTCGTCCGTAGCATCTGTCAGCACGTTGGATGATGCCACGGGCAACGACATTAATGTGAACACGGTCTACTGAGAAGGAAATCGATCCGGGGGGTCGGAGAGGTGTAAGATAAGACAAGGTTGACCACACCGTTCCTCCCATCTGTGCACAAAACCAGCCAATTCTAGTCTAGTGCGCATTGAACCACTTTCGCACTCGCGCATGGTCCAATTGCATAAGTCGCATTAAATTCCACATTTTATTGCAGAGTATCTTTGAGATCCACGAAAAATGCTGACTAGATTGATGAGTCTAGCTTGACGACCACTCGCCATGCCGCAGAATACTCGAGTCATGTTTTGTACATCCCCGGTGCCAAACTGAGTTACAACTGAGCAATCAATTACTCCGTACTCTTGTATTGGCAAATGACTAGCGAATGGGCCAGTTATAACGGTAGACACAGGTCGGCAAACTAGACAAGAGCATCAAGTGACAAAAGAGTGTAACTAGTACTCGCTACAAAGCCTGCTAAAGGAACAGCTATAAAAAAGAGTTTAATCGGCGTGGATAGGCGTTCGATTGCGTCAATGCGAAAAATGGAAGCAACCCATTAGGTTGATCAGTCACGCAGACCCACCGAAATCCGGCCCAGAAAAGGCACCGAGCGCCGGTGGAATAGGAAAATGTAATTTGGTTGAACGCACTGAATATCAACACCCCGAGTGTTACATGAACTAGTATAGGGTCGGCAGTGCCAGGGAGACATACGAGCGTGTGCCCACTGGGGTAAGGACGTGATCGCTAATAAAGTGTGACGAACTCGTTAACGCGGCTCGAGCTTACCGAGGAGGGGGCAGCTCTTATGATTCTTGGAGACCAGTCAAGGGCGGACTGTGTTGGGAGTGCTGGCCACTGCCGAGCATTGCAAACTTTGAAAGAATAGAGATTGAAATGGCCCGTAGCGCACCGTAACAAATATCTCCATACGTACTTATTGACTGGTAAATCCGGTTCTATTGACGTCAAAAAATTCCGAATAGACACACGACGAGTTATAGCACAACACCATTTACGTACACACCAGAGCCTATCCTCTATCTCCGTGCTAAGTGGGTAAGTGCTAGGCGATATGTCAAACTAGGTTTGATCAAAATAAATCTACGTCCTCGGGAACCCACTCTCACAGGTACATTTCCAAAAACCGCTTTTTACAAGTACGTCAAACATAGATGGCTAAACTGGCGCGAATGAGACTGTACAGGTGACAAGACGTCGAGTATCGCCACTTAATATAGTACGCAGACCGACAAAGTGCCCCTCCACGTTAGACTAGTCAAAGTATACAGGCGCGTGTGTGTGTGCATACACTCATGGGAAGGTCCGCTCGGAGACTGGAAACTCATCAGTCCAATAACTGTGCTAAATTTAGATAAGGATCGGCCGGAAGATGAATGAGATAGAACTTAAACCTATTAGATTATAGAAGGGCGCGCCAATCAGTGATACAGTTTGACAAGATTGATTTGTTTATCAGACATGGGTCCTAGCACAGAGGCGGAGCAAGATCGTGTAGACAGGGCAGTGATGACAGTCGAGGATACGCAGCAGTGGCAGCAGGTTACCCTGGCTACAGGACTGGGTGGCCACTAGAGGTGTGTCCAAAATGAATTACTTGCTCAATCAGCAGCGCTCGCCACGATCAACGAGCTTATCACTTGCGAGCCACTTCGGCAATTCGAGGGGTCCGATCAGATTACACCGCAAGGCCACCCAGAATTGAAGGTTTGGAAGGACAAACGACGCAGCCATCGCGTCGTGTCAGTATGTCCGGTTGCCTCGAGCCGCCTTCTAGTTCTGATGACGTCAATGGCGCTAGGAGACGGTGGCACACAACCGACGCTTTCCCTTTTCTAGCTCGAGCACTTCTTAGGCCCTATGTATATTTACGGGTCGCCGTGTGATATGGCCGTTAGTTCCTTGCTCATGCCAAGTATACGGGTGGCCTCTATGGGCAGCCCGGTTGCCTAGCTATCCTCACAAGCTACAATGGCGCCACCCGTCTGCACTCGATGGCCGAATTGACCGACCGGCGTTCAACAAGGGTCGAAGTCGAGCAAGGTGTGAAAAAAACCCGACCACCGGCGTCGTGAGAGGGAGCAAGTCCGAGGTCTGTCGAGTGAAAGCGAAAATCAATGGTGTAAATCGGCTGACGCTTGTCACCCTCGCACCCTCGAGAATGCACCCATCGGCCCACGCGCTCTGGCATTTCTCACAGTGAGGAGCACATTGGTGCTAAATACTCATGACATCCGTTCTTGAAAATGGTCTCTGATTTCGCCTTTCGCTATATCGATCACCGGTACCACCAATATTTAAGGGACAGGTCCAATTTATTGACAAAAAATGCCACTAATGGGATTAAATTTGAAAAAAAACGAGGATATTTCTTTTTTCCCGCGGCTCCTGGCAGACACGTTCGAACAAAGGAGAAACGCTGATTGTGAGCAGAAAAGTAGACCGTTCTTCGTCCTCCCGATTTAAAGGAGCAAAGCAGCTCAGGTTGAAACGGAAGCCGTAGGGGGCAGGCTTGAGTGATATATTTGTCAGTCCCGAAAGCTTATCTACGTACAATAGGCACGATTTCAATTAGAGCCTTGCGAAAATGTGTTCTTCATGTCCGCACTTGTCAACTGTGCTCGAAGAAGGTCAAAAACATCTTGTTGTGACCAGCATCTAAGGAGTGCGGCAACGAACAAAACGAACTGGTTTGATTGGAGCGCGGTTTGTAGGTGACTAGGTCGAGCCAACTACAAACAGAGTTATCACACGTACGATAAGAATACATGGTGTTTCTACTACGGTAAGCCATGTGATAAGCTTACAATACTTGAGAGGAAACACAGACTTTGGTAGAAGAAAGAGGACATGCTTCGAGCAATTCCTGCCTTGAATAATGCCACTTACGGCCGTCAGATGTCTCATTGTTACGAGGACCTTGCGCTAATCTACACCAAAATGGTTTCAAATAATATAGAGCGTACAGTAGCGCTTTCACTGGCTATGATCTCTTTCCACCCACCCATCGATCCCGATCATCATCGCTAGCATCGGTTAGATTTGGCTGTTTTTCGGAGCCATAGAATACGCCGCCACTGCCAACAGTGGCTGCATTTTGAACCGGTACCAACGTCAAAGGGGTGATCACCGAATCGTTCCATCTGTCTCGTGCTGCAGACTGGCGACCTCTGCAAGAGAAAGGCGTAACTACACTCAAACAGGAGTGACTGTATTGTGATCATATATACTGTGTATAGTCTATATATAGTGGGAGGACACATGTCTGGCAGCACCTCTGGCTAATCAGTATTCATTGTGACACTATTGCCCGTCTGTTACTCAATGGGAGACAAGGTGTCAGGTGCTTGCTCAATCACCTTATTCTAGACTTATCAGGCACTTGTCGTGTAATCAATCAATTGCTCTCTTGTGTAATTTGACAGTTTTCAGAGCTTCCTGTGATAGAATTGATAGCATCAATTTTGTCAAAACGAGACAAAACAGATTGGAGGCAGTGAAAATTTATCTGACCTCTTTTTAGCATGCCCTCTGTGTCTGACTTACTTTTTTCCACGCCTGCTTGCCGAATCCACTGCCTCATCGTCTTCGCCGCGTCCTTCCAGAGCTCGATTCACGATGACGTCCAATCGATCCTGCACCGCTCGGATTTCATATTCAGTAGCACCAAATTCTTTCCCAATCACCTGAGTCAGCTTTTCGACTCTCATATGCTTTCCTCCAAACCAGACCACCTCCAGGCCACAATCAGCCGGTTTTGTGCCGGCGTGATGTAGCACGCGTAGATAATCTCCGATGCCACCGATTGCCGTGCTGGCGATGGCAATGCCAATACTAAAATATATGAGGGTGGCCCAAAAGTAATCATTATTTCTAGGATAGATGTCCCCGATGCCGATGGTCGTCACGCCGTCGAAGGCCACGTAGAAACCTTGAACATACGACCACTGGCGTTCCCACAATGGAAGTAAAAAGCCGCCCAAGGCGACGTACAACAGGAAAATGAGTACGACAATCGGAAGGAAAAACAATGATTCGGCTGGCACCAACAACGGCTTACGCGTAGACCATTTGCGAAAGAACGGGATTCGGATGGCCAGGGCGGAGAGGATTGCACGGCATAAGGCGCTCAGGCCTTCTTCCAAAAGAAGACCCCAATCGGCCAATACCAAAGAGCAGAGTGGAATGCCCACGATGTTGTAGAATACGTAAAAGATGCGACCAAGATCGGTACTTGTGTACAAGTGCGAATATCCGATCGTGGTCACGGCCGAGTAAGCATACAGGAAGCCGTCCAGCAGGCTCCATCCTGAAAATACTTCCTTCTTTTCGTAATACTTTTCCAAAAAAGCGTCCAATTCCGCTTTATATATTTCACGGGTAGTTGCACTGGCCGTTGTGGAAACTGCCAAGTTCTGCAGTGTATGCTTCGCTTGAGCAACTTCATCGATAGCGGACGCGTTGGGTGGTTGAGTCGATGCCCAGCCTTCGATCGTACACAGGAGGTAGCCACCTAAGAACAGATAGGCTATGGCCAGCAGCAGCGTAAGCAAGTGCGGGGTCAATAACCAAAACCACTAAAAAAGAAAAAAGGCCCATCAGATTTGCAATAGTGAAGGGTAAAATTATGATGTCAACTCGTGATCAGATAAGTGTACTGTAATAAAGCATAAAACAATAAAACCTACTTTCAACACGGTCTCGGCTCTCGTTCGTATCATGGCGCACAACAGTGGGAACGACTAGACTCGAGCCAGTAAGCGGTGCCCGAATATGTGCGTGAAGGGACATCCTTTGACTCTATATGGTAAATGACAGTGGCGGGAGACAACTGGTTTCCGAATCATCCTCAATGAAGAGCAGGCGAGCGGAAAACTGGTCCCAAACTGTCGGTGCATTGTAAATACTCGAACGTCTTTTTTCGGATCTATCCTTAGCTGTCTAGAGTTCTATTAGGAGGAGCAGTCGAATGACAAGAACCAGTTTGTGTCAAAGGCGGGACCTTGAGAAAAGCTACTTGATTGCCAGCCGTCTCGCTCTTAACGGGTGCTATTTCTGAGCTTGATCAGGCACGGTTGTTACGAAGCTGACTGACAGTGAGTTCAGAGTGATAGCGAAACTTGAGCGGTCAGGAAATGTCCAGGGCGATCCATTATAAAGGGCGGCTAATGCACATGCTTGTTTTAATACTCGTGATCGACCAACACGAATAATATCATTCGAAGAATGAGGCTATATATGAGTTAGTAAAGTGCGTACAGTATCATGACGCATCAAATTGTTTAAATCACACATTTGTGCTTCGCTGATTAAAAAAAAAACATAAATCCCATTTCGGCCAGTCAAACCTCACGGGCAACAGGGGTCGTATGGAGAGTGGAATTTAGACGGTTTGCTTCCACCTGGGGTTCCGCCCAAAGTAAAAACCTCAGCCAGACTTTCGCCAGGTGCGTTTCCTTCAACCAGCTTGGCCTCGCCCTGTGGCCAAGTGGGTTGGGCGTCTGTTTTTCACGCTCGGTGCGCCTACCAGCGAGTGTTCGACTCGCGGCCGCGCATATCATTTCTTGCTTTACGTGTCTCTTCGTCTTCAAGTGCGCCAGCATTTGGTGATGTGGTAAAACATGAATGAGAACAGCAAGAAATTTTGAGCGGAAAATGCGATGTCTTTTGTACCGCCTATACAGATTCGACTGGCTACCACATAGAAAATGTGATGACCCACCAGCCTACACTCACAATTGCTCCTAGTCTCGTTGTCTGTCATACTGACCATCGAAAGATCACTTGGTCTTTTCATGCACCCATTTTTGTTCACATAAGCCTAAACAATGCGAGCGAGTGTTGGCGAAATGATTAGCTGCCAACGGATGCCAGAAATACTTTTGAAGGCAATCGTGAATCAAGTCCTCGCCCGCAGGTTGCTTTATTATGCGTAAGGATATGCAATCCTGAAGCGCAACAGAATCTGGTGACGATTTGGTACTGGAGCCCGAGTCAGAATTGGTGCGTGAAGCGCACTAAAGTATCTTTTCTGCTCTGAATAATATCAATACCCATGTCTCCGTTGCAGTTACTCTAACACTGGGTTATCATCCGCTAGATTTCCTATCGACGGGAAAAAGCGGACTCTGACTAGTTTTTGCTTTCTTTGTCAGGCCTAGAAGTGTGTGGTGCTTCCTCTGGCAGGATTACTGCGATGTCAGTCACTCACTGTTCAACAATTCATGTATCATGCTCATCGTCAGATGTTTAGCTTGCCTACCAAAAGTTTCGGTTACGATTAGATCACCCACTGCTCAACGTGAGAACCAGCTCGATGACAAGGTGTGCGTAATTGTGCTGTATCAAGAAACTGTAGCCACCGGCGCATCCATCCGCCTAGTGATGAGATTTGATCATACTACATAAACTAAATTCACAAAAAAGACGGCCTTGCTTGATGCTCTCTTTTGGCTGGAAGAAAAGACGAACCATTTTAAATGCATTTCAGAATCGCAGCACTGGAGATCTTCGCGTCTGATATAACGGCAAAATGCATTTCAAAATCAGAACCCGGAGTGCATCTCCTTTCGTATTTGTTCGATCATGGCTGATCCCTGGGGCAGGTGAAGGTTAGAAACTTTGATCAATCAATTTACACAGGCCGGTCATCCTTCAATTCTAACGACCAGTCGTGCGGGAGTTTCTCATGACCCGGCGTTCCTTCTAGACAAATTCTCTATCCAACAGATTGCCCGTCCTTGTCCCTTGTTCTTCTATGCCTTTGATATTCCTTTTTTTTGACATGCCTCTGCATGGACTCTTTCCGATGACTATGCACCCCTCAATATGTGTCTGAGCGGACGGACATTCGCATTGGCAGAACGTGTCGTCGCAGGTTCTGCTTGGCACCAGGATAGGACTAAGTCTGAAAAAGTTTGTGACTTAAAAATTAATGACAATCTATGACTCACTAGAAATGCCCTCTATTTCGTTATCGTTACATGTTGCATAGTAAAAGCGTACGCAATATTGATATGCTAGTTAGAACTCCCAATTGTAGAGGCTCGACTGGCAATGAATACTTTGCACGGAGCCGGCAGCTCATGCTCATGTTCATGTTTTACCATATCACCAAACGCTTATGCGCACTCGAGGGTGAAGGGACACATTTTACACGAAATGGTTTACCGGCCCGCGAGTCGAACACTCGCCCGGAACTGCGCACCTGGCGTGAGGCAGACGCCTAACCCACCAGGCCACGAGGCCGGTAAGTTAGGCGTCTGCCGTCTGACGGGTGAGCTGGAAGCGTCACCTGTCTGGGTGACGCTTCAGCCACGTACTAGGTCGGAAGACTTGGTAGGTTACCTTGGGTTCTCAGCGTGGTGCAAAAGCTCCACCAATCACTCCCTTCAGTATTACGGACCCAGTCGTATTACATTCAATGTGTGGATATTGATAAGTCCGACCGGTCCTTATTTGCATAGGCACTAACCTGTTTTCTACAGACCGTGAGGTGAGTATGTTGGTGTCAGGCCGTGTCCTGCCGTCGACAAGAACTCCCTTGCCTGTCTCGCTTTCCATCGTTAGATCTGCACCTCAAGCGAACCGCCGTGGGCAGGCAAGTATTTTACACGATCTCGCCAACTCGCGATCAGTTTTTCATCTCTGCAGTATTTACCATATGGTAGCAAAAAGTACCACTGATATGGCAGCCAGTAACATAAAGCACATCCACATGCATCAACATCAACATGTCATCTAACATAAAAAGTAGCGTACGCCGTCAAGTTTTCCTTGCGGCTGATAAGAACTATGTATATCCCAGCCTGCTCATGCAAGCAAGCAACGTCAAAACATGAGCGGGTGACCAAGACAGTGCCAGCAACAGTTTGTTTGAAGAAGAGATATGATGGGAAAAGCATGCGGTCGTTCGTTGAACGACATCTGCATCCGAAGTTCTATAGGTCTGCGTGGTCTATTTTTGGTAACTTGACCAGACACTAGCCCCATGAGGCAAACAGCTAGACATGAGGGGACATAAAAGGAGTGACAAAGCCGCTACAACAGCCTGGAACTCTTGTTAGGCGGCTTACATTTTGGCTTAGTCTAGCAAGGAAATGGCTAAGAGAGATACCCCAGTTAATGTCAACGTATTCGACCCGAGCCAGATCGACTCGACCTCGAGTCCACGTCCATTGAATCGACGACGCTCTCTGAAACAGGACGACCTGTCCCTGCCTATTGCCTACCACTCAGTATCGGCCGAAGTCCAAAATGAGATCGACAATATCAGCTATAAGGATGGCCGTACTTTGTCCCTGAGCAGCAGCAATGGCGATCAGACTTTTCAACCAGTCAAGCGATTATCTCTGAATCGAAAGAATGTCCCAACTTACTATGCACAAGGACCGGCCAGTAAACAGCAGCCAGGAAAACAAACTCCACAAGAGCAACGACCAGAATATCCTGAACGTGAAGCAGCTCACAGCAGACGAAGCACACTGTTGAACAACGGTGGCCTGGCTGTCATTGACGTCGCAAAAGAAGCTACTGCCGATGACCACTTGGTACCCTTGGATGTGCTGGAGAAACGATACGAGACAAGCATGGCGAGGGGACTGTCCGAGGAGCAGGTGAGACTATGACTATGGCTAATTGACCTCTGTTCACAACTTACAATCATCCTTTCGCAGGTGAATTTTCGCCGAGCTAGAGATGGAAGAAATGTGCTTTCCCCGCCCAAGACGACCCCAGTGTGGCTGCAATTCGTGAAGTGTCTAATCGGTGGTTTCGGAGTAGTCTTATGGGTGGCGTTCGTGCTTTGCATTCTGGCCTACAAGCCGTTAGGACAACCACCGGACATCTATAACATTATACTTGCCTTGGTCATTCTACTGGTCATCCTGGCCCAAGCTCTCTTCTTCTTCATCCAGGAACGTAGATCGTCGAATCTTATGGCTAGCTTTGCAGATCTGCTCCCATCTTATTGCCTGGTCATTCGCGATGGTCAGCCACGAACCGTAGAAGCTAGCGAACTGGCTGTTGGGGACATCGTGCGCATCAGTGCGGGTGACAAGGTGCCGGCCGATATGCGGCTGTTCGAAGTAAACCAGGCAAAAGTTGAGAAGTCTAGTCTGACTGGCGAGAGTGACCCCATTACGCTCTCTGTCAACTCAGCTGACGCGAATATGTTCGAGACACGTAATCTTGCTCTCTTTGGTACATCCGTGCTGGAAGGCACAGCGGCGGGCATAGTGATCAATACGGCTGATCGTACTGTAATGGGCAAGATCGCCTGGGTGGCGTCAGGAACGTCGACAGTTGCCACGAGCCTGCAGAAGGAAGTCAATTATTTCACTGGCTTGGTGGCGATCATGGCCGTTGTGGTATGCATTATCGTTGTGGCTGGATACTATGGCGGAGTGGAGCCAAATCATCCTGGCGTATTCACCGTGTCCATGGTTATCACCAACTGCATCGCTGTGGTAGTTTCGCTATTACCAGAAGGTAAGTTTTGAAATGTGAGCTTTAAATATGTGGGAGGTTTTAACCTTTTCTCCGATGTGTCCCTTGACAGCGGTGGGAGATGGATATTCACAGTTCCTGACTGTAAAACCCATACTCTACATACTCTGCTCCTCTCAGGTACCCCGGTGGCCCTTGCAATGATCTTGACTATGGTGGCCAAACGTATGTACATGGTGAAAATTCTGGTCAAAAAACTGACTGTTCTCGAGACACTGGGCAGCGCCACATTGATCGCTTCGGACAAAACTGGCACCCTCACTCAAAATTGCATGACACTCAACCACCTTTGGATCCTCAGTGACAATCGGGACAATAATAATATTGTCGAGGACACTGAAGAACAAAATGGATGCAGTGGGAAACTGCATGAATGCATCGATGTTAACAGCATCAGCATGTACCTGTCAGACCCCGTCTTGAAATACCTGTGTCAGATCATGTGTCTCTGCAACAAAACTGCCTTTGAAAAGGGGTCTGGAACAGGGCCACAACTTCCGGACAAGAGACACCATAAATTTGTGGGTAATCCGACCGAAGCTGCTCTGTTGAAGGCAGCCAGCGAGTACCTGGATGTGGACGCCTTACGACACTGTGCTCCTGTTGTGAGCGAGATTGCATTCACTTCACGCACGAAGTATCATTTGACCATTCACCAAGTCCGGGACTCCCACCCCTTCCAGCATTCTGCGCAAGCCATTCGGTCATTAGATAAGGGTTCCGATGGGCACACTCATGTCGTATGCGTCAAGGGGGCACCAGAATATGTGTTGGCCATGTGCTCGAAGGGTGTGGTCAATGGGGAGCAGGTGGATATGGAAAAAGCGCTGATAAATAGAGTGATGAAGGCAAACGAGCTAATGGCTAGCAACGGAGAAAGAGTGCTAGCCTTCGCGTACAAGCAGTTGCACACCAAGCACTTTTCAAATCAACCATTGTTCAATGTGGAGGACGAAGAGACGTGGACAAATGGGCTGTGCTTTATTGGACTGGTTGGTATTGTCGATCCGCCCCGGGAAGGTGAGACACTTGGAGTGGGGCAGGGTCCAACCAGCCCCACCAGCCTGATAGACTGGTTTAAAAAAAGGCCCCTGACGTCCAGTAATTCATATTGCCGAGCTAATGCCATTCTGCATTATCTTCTTTGGTTTTCAGGTGTAGCCGATTCAGTTCGTGAATGCCACAATGCTCATGTCCGAGTCATGATGGTGACGGGTGACCAACCGAGCACAGCGGTGGCTATCGCTCGTGCTGTCAACATAGTCACACACAAAAATGTGAAGACTATGGCTGACGTGGACAAAGTACTTCCATGCACGTTCAACGACAGCACAGAGTCGATTCGTGCCAAGTGGCTAGCCAAAGTTCAGCACATCCTGATTCAGCCACCCAAGAGATCATTCCTTGACGAATCGATGGTAGTGGCTGGTAATGATATCACTCGATTGAGCACAAGGCAATGGGACTACGTACTACAACACCGAGAAGTGGTCTTCGCACGGACCACACCCCAACAGAAGTTGCAGATCGTCAAAGAGGCTAGAAAGAGAGGCGACGTGGTGGCTGTGACTGGTAAGGACACGTCCTGATCTCGACTGACAAGGAGTATGTATATAGTGATCACAGAAGAATGAATAATGATGTGTTTTAGGTGATGGAGTCAATGACGCTCCGGCCCTGAAAGCGGCCGATTTGGGTGTGGCCATGGGAATGTGCGGAAGTGACATTAGCAAGGAGGCCGCTAATATGATACTTTTGGATGACAACTTTGTCACCATCGTCAAAGGAATCAAGGAAGGAAGGCTACTTTTCGAGAATTTAAAGAAAGTTATTTGTTACTTATTTCCGAATGGATCATTTTCTGAAATTTTACCTGTTTTGGGTAAGTGATTTAGAACAGACTAACTTGAGTGATTTACAGGAATAAGGTAGGTAGATAAGGTAGATAGGCTAACTTACCTTTCCCTTGTAGCCGCCGTCTTTCTGGGCATGCCCATGTCACTGAGCACGTTCCTCATGATTCTTATTTGTATCGGGTCTGACATGATCGGCAGTTTGGGTCTGATACACGAACACGCCGAGTCCGACATCATGCACCGTCCCCCTCGCGACCTGCGTCGTGATCGGTTGGTCACTCTACGAACCATCCTATTCGCCTATTTCTTCGTGGGCCTTATGGAATCGAGTATTTCGTTCTTCATGTATTTCTTCACGATGTGGATGTCCGGCTCGGTCTATCCCAGTCAACTTTTATTCGCTTTTGATAAATGGGGAACCGAAGGCTGGGTTCCCCATTTGACCCCGGCCCAGCAACAGGAACTCAATTACAAAGGCCAGTCTGCATTTTTCGTCTCCTTGGTCATGACTCAACTGTGGAATTTGCTCTCCGTCCGCACCAGATACCAATCCATATTCACGCAAAAATTTCAAATCAGTTTGATCTACTTTATGTTGGGCGAAGTGGCAGTAGTTCTGTGCGCCGTCTACTTTCCAGTTATCCAGGACTACATGTACACGCGGCCTGTTGAGTACTATCACTTCCTCATGCCCCTCGCTCTTGGATCGATGATTCTGGTCGGCGATGAAATCCGAAAGCTTCTGGTGCGAAAGTATCCTGAAGGCATCTTAGCGAGGCTGGCTTGGTGATAAGGATAGTGAGAGTGATAAGGGGCGTAGAATAGTCGCACTATGGTCATCCCTGATGATTTTCCTTACTGGCATTCGTTGTACTGGACATAATTGATTTCGTATAATCCAGAAAAGATGTGATTAAAAGATATATTTGATCATTATCGTGATTATCAGCGAGTTAATAGCGACACCAACATATGGAATTGGAATTTGCACGGTATTTCGCAACAGAATCGAAACTGTCAGTCGTTTATTGCCTGTTATTATTCGCCACGTTTTAAACTTTAAGAATTCTGCAGAGTTCGATTAGAGTGCTCAAAAGGCGGAGAAACAGGATCTAACGATGGTGGGTTGCAAACAATATGTAATAATAATGCATATCTGCTGAATGCTATGATTGGGAAAATATATACAATGGATGAAAAGCATTCGCTGCTCCATGCACGAGGCGACATGGAGTGCTTTAGTATCCGATATCACTGTAGCCAGTCGTACTAGAATGCGAAATCCTTGGCTCGCCCTAGGGCATCTAGGGCTGACCAGAGGATGGCTCAAGCCACATGAACAATCCCACGCACTCCACGGACACCTCGTGCCGAATACTAGCCACCACACCACAAGGGCCGCGTAGACTCATTATTCGGCGAGCAGCCGCACGCGTCGGCCGTCGAACGTGTTCTGACGAACGTGGGACCAAAGTACTCACAGAGCAGTTCAGGCCAGGAACTCTATCGATGCCTGCCAACCAAACTGGACACTCGACCTCGCTCTCGGTCTCGTGCTGGCCCTGACTTAGGAGAGGTAGACCGGCTCCCTGAACCAGTGCAACAATAGGCCGGATAGGATACTCCATGCCTATTCCAAATGTGCACTAGCACTGCCTCTCTGCGCTGCGTGCCTGTCTGCAGTCTGCACTGCATCTGCCTGGGGTCGCTAGTGTCTCCAAACCAAATCAGAGTACAGCAGGAACGGCTGGCGCAGGACCAGGAGGTACTGGGAGTGAAGATTTGGTACCTGGTAGTACTGTTCGGGTTCTACACAGATGCTCTATGATGCCATAGCTCGTGGCAGGTATACGTATCAGAGCTGCTGGATCAATTCATTTTTTTACTGTCGACTGAGGCCAGAGACACTATTCACCAATGACCTGACGGGCGTTATTGCCCTGCGCAGCTTTATGTATGCGGGAACTCTTCGCATAAAGGTATTCGCTCCATGGCTTAAAAAACAATTGGAAATTGTGTGTCATATGCGTAACCCCCACCGGGCAGGCCGTGTGGGGGAGAGCAATCGACACGCTCCCCTGGCTGGGAGACGTCAACCTCTCCGGTTGATGTCTCTATGTAGGGCAGGTAGAGTCGCGAGACTAACTTTTCCCTGCAGTCAGAGTATTTGTCCCGCCGACTTCGGTCGGCCAAACTTTACCCCGCACCTGCCTGCGCGGGTTGCATATGCAACCATGTTTCATTGCACTTCAGTCTCCAGAATCGAAGGCTGAATTCAAATTGCACACGACTGGAATGCAAGTTTCCAGCATTTTCCCGCATGGCAGCGCGACTTGTCTGCTGGGTACTGAAGACATCGCCTGCATCGCCACCATGCGATGCGTCACTCACCCCACTCCACATTGTCCCTTGTTCGTGGTCGCACAAAATGGACTTTACCAACCTGCCAGACTCTGTCTTCCTGCAAATTCTGAGTTACCTGCCATTCGAAGAGTACATCCGTGCGGGACGAGTCAGTCAATGTTTCCGCCGTATGTCTCAGGTAGTAATCGCCAGAACCAAGACTCTCACGTTCGATTACAGACCATCTAGTCCACGTCGTTTGACATCGGAGGCCCTGTCGAACATTCTCCGTCTGTGCCACAAACACTTGGAACGAATAGAATTCCCCATGCACTATGACTTCCGTGATGTTACTCTCTTGGCCACCCTGGCCGAATACACGTGCCCAAATCTGGCCTATTTGAATATTGGTACGGCCGAAATTGGGATGGACATACTGGATTCATTATTGAGCAAGAGCTCCAATCTGAAGGTCTTGTGTGTGGACAGCCTGCCTTGGACGCAAGAAGAGTATCCGGATGTGGTGTGTCAGAAACTGGAGACCATGAATATCTATACATGCTACGAAATGCATATTCGATCAATCGCGGGTCGCTATCCGAATCTGAAACACTTCAAGACGTGCATTCCTGTCAGGATATCGCCACAGGCTTGGGATTCTATGTTCGCCTATTGCCGCAATCTGGAGACCTTGCATTTGTCCCACGGGCATGGCGGAACGTTTGACTTCGGCTTGGCACCATCAGCCCCTTTCTGGCAATTAGCTTCCTTACGGGTGCTGGGCATGAACACCTACAGGCACAACTCCAACTTGAATGAAGATGATGTCATGGACCGGGTGGCCAGACATTTTCCTCGTCTGGAAATCCTAAACATATATTCGTACGATGCCACTTCGCGAGGCATATCTGCTTTGGGTCAGCTGAAGAATCTACAAAAATTGAGCATTTTTCTCATGAATGGGGGCAATGACGTTGACGAAGGTGTAGCTGACTTGTCCAAGTGCAGTCTGCTACGAGAATTACAAGTGAACAGTGAGGTCTCGTCGACCACACTCCTCAAGATCATTGCATCTTGTTGCCACCTGCGCACGTGCCACATGGGTGACATAAAGAATGTGGATTCAGCAGAGTCAGTCGTATCCATTATCCGAGCCGTTGACACACTCTCATCCACACGCTCGGCCAAGCTCACTCTGCGTCTCAGTCGGCTCTACTCCAGTTCGAAGGCCTACGATCATTGGATGTCGCAAGCAGCCAAGGACGCCCTGGGTCATCTCGAGACAAACGGTCCAATGATCACCTTCGATATGACAAAGGGAGACGATAACAGCAAGTATGAGATTCCTTGGTGGCAGAGGATGATTTGATGAGAGCAACGGTCCACAGCCCCCCCCCCATGTGGTCAGGTGTCATGATAGTCACTGTCAGCGCACATGTTGATAGCTAAACCAGAACAGCTTTACATTATTAGCTTTTGTGTGGTAAAATTCGGTTGCACCATGGGTCTGGGTCAGCAAAGAATGGAACTAGAGCAACAAGTCTCTAATTTTGTGGAAGACGATCGAGCAGCTTTTTCTCTTATTCTAACATTGTTATTTAGTTCCATCTGCTATTATTTCCCTTGTCCGAAGAGAGTAGGCGCAAAACTCTGCTTGCAGCACCTGTTCTTTCGAAAATCATACAGAAAGTCACAAAATCTTCCACAGAAAAAACAGAAAAGACAGTAAGAAATAACTGCATACCAAATCACCCACGTCGATTAAAACAAGTTCATAAAATCGTGAAGGCGTTGTTTGAGTTCAATGTTGATAGATCTAAAGAGTACATTTTTTTAAATAGGTTCCACAGCACTATATTTAAGCTGTCTAGTTGACACAAATCGATTCCATCCATTGCAAATCGATAATTTTATCTATTACTCCATCAACACCTCCCACCCGCTTACTTTGCAATCACGTCCACCAACTCCAATCCAGCTAGACAACGATACTTGGGTGCACTGAGCATGTTCGAAGCGCTGATTAACTGCACAAGACCATCCTCGACCAATCCAGCCACTTGAATCAACAATCGATCCGTAACGTTGACAGCACCCGATTCTATCAAAGGGGTACTTTCCTTGGCCAAGCATCGATAAATAGTTAACAAACGTTCGAGCGGGAATGGTTTCGGACCCGTCAGAATACATTGTTGGCGAACCGCTGCCCTGCGCTTCGTATGCACATTTTTAACTTTCTCCTTTCCGTGGTGCTGAAATAAACGATCGATGCACAATAAGTTTACAGGGAATTGGGGGACTCCCTTTTCCTCCACCCCACCAAACATGATCATCATCCGCGTCCAACAGAACTCAAGAACCGTCAATACACTGCCCTCTGCAGGCACCGATACCAGAGCTAACCAAGCCGGATTCAGTGCCCAAAACAGAGTGTGAATGCCCGTCAGACAAGATCGTATAAATCGGCCGAAACTTTTGCAAGGCCTAATTACGTAAGGAAAGCAAAAATTAAATCAAATAGAAAAACTTGACATAATAGTCAATCGCCTTGTACACAGGGCCCTGTGGTTATCCTCGCCAGTTCCTGACCACACGATCACGTACAGCAAAGAGCTTACAAAGTCTGCTGCGTTCCCATCAGCATCACATTTTGGCACTTGTCCCAATATAAAATTCAAAAACCCAGTTCGTTCTGGTCCCTTGTTCGAGGGCCTCGCATAACTCTCTTTCCTCCTCCATTCTTCAGTAAAGTATTGTAATCGTACTTACCTTTAAGAAAAACAGTTTATCCGCCTTGCCCGGATTGTAGGATGCGCAATAGGCAGCCACGAGAAGATACTTGCTCGTTTCGGACATCTTGCGTTCTTGCATTTCAGTATTTCTCAGGAACAATTTATTTATGGATTCGGCTGCCGCTTTGCTCATCGACTTCCAAGCTTCCTTTTTCACCATGGATTGGTCACCAAATTTTAACCAAAGGTTTTGAATTTGATGATCTAATTCCACCAAATCTCGACACGACGGTTCGAAGATCTTCAATGCGACATCGACGAATGATCGATACTGGGGCCCCGATCCATTACTGCTCCGCTTCACCAGCACATCCACCATTTCATTTGGCGCGTAGTTCGGGAATGATACTTGAATGGGTGCTGGTTCAGTGTACGAATGTCGTCCAGCCGAGAATAATTTTGACCAAGGCAGATCACTGATCGATACCAAAACCAATCGATTGGCTTCGTCGGCGTATTCGGACATGCGACAAAGAAAAGGCAGAGGATCGCAGTCAGTATAATTTCGTATACGTTCCACATTGTCCAACACAATCACGATCGATCCATCAAAATTTTTTAGGTTTTTTGCGCATAAATCTTTGTACTTATCGACGAATTCGAAGCTGGTACGACATTCAAATGGACTGGCTCCATTTTCGGTCGCGTGTTTCGATGGCTGACTCGTTTGCGCCATGCTCTTTCGACGATTCTTGGCCGATGGTGCTTCATCGTAGGTGAAATCTAGACGAGATATTCTCAATAAAATACGTTCGAACAACCGTTTTGTTGACGAGCATTCGTGGCAGTTGATGTAGATGTGGGGTGTCTGCAAACAAGCAAGTTATGAATACCCAAGTCCGCACAGAGTTAATCGATTCTAGGAGACCCAATTTCACGAGTCCGTGAATCAACAAACCCTGTGAAATCCATCAGGGTGGCAAATTGAGTCTTTCAATCACACCTCGCTAAAAACTCACGATCAGACCATCCACCAAGTGGGTACATCCTAATCTCGAGGAAGACTGAGGGTCGATTTATAATACTGGGAGGACACCTGACAACTATTCCTGTGTGGTTAATTGGTACGGCCCCCTTAATCACCTAAGATCGTTGGAGATCTGGGTGCGAGTTCGAATCGGCCCTCGAGGGCGGTCTAACAGTCTCCTATCTCGTAGCCGCGAATGCCTATGCCTCTGAACTGTATCTGACCTGATAGGCGTATCAATGGCGTCGCGCATCTGATCAGACTTCGAAGGTGGGGCCGATGTCCCAGTCCCTCCTCCCAGCGACCATCAAATAATCTTTCCTACCTGACTATTCGTCAGCACCGCACGCACCACGCCCGTCTTTGCCGTGCTAGGCAACCCAAAAACGTGCACTTTCTCGCTGACCTACATAACCAATTGACCAACGTAATAGCTGATCCAACCAGCAATTAGAAAACACTTACATTTTCGTGGCACAATAAACTCCAAAGCAAACTAATTTGGGACTTGCGATGAGGAAACTCATTTTGTACCATCTCCATTTTTGAAAGCCTGAAAAAGAACAGACTGAACCAACAAACAAAAAACCCAGTTTCGAAGCAGACTAATCCGATACTCGGATAAAGATTACATAGGCTCCCTAGGTTTTGAATCGAGCTGTTTATTCAACAGAAGTAAAGCTCACACCCAAATTATTGATTTTCATAGCACCAAAAAAGGCTGTGACCAAGCCATAAATCCCTCGCCTTCAAAGTTCATCGTTTCCTTTTCTCTTTTTTGGTTCTGGTTGCGATAATGAGCCGCCAATACGACAAGCATCCATAAATTTTCTTTTCTCCTCCGAGTTAAGTTTCAGATCGCGCATTAATCCGCGGGCCACGTCCACCATTTCGCCTTCATATTTTGACTCAGCATCCAAATAAAAATCGACGATTCGTTTGACCGAGTCTCGCCAGTCCATCATCGGCTGCCAGCCCAATTCCGTCCGTGCCTTCATCGTGTCTATTCCCCCTCTCGTAACGCTTGGAAAATAAGACACCGTTTCGTCACTATCAGCGTCGCTCGAAGGGCCAGAATTCGTGATCGACCAATCCGGTGCTTTGCAATGAAGTTTCATTTCTTCCAAAAGATCGAGGACTGAAAATGGTTGTGGGAATCCGATATTGAAGATCTGATCGTGAGATTTAGGGCGTTGCTGGAGAATTAGTTCGATCACTGCACCAACGTCTTTAACGTCGACGTAACTGGTTGACAGATAACGAGCGAATGTGGGCACTTTAACAGGTCGATTCACGGACAGGCCATATCGAATCCACAGCTGATATTTCCACCAACGCTGGGTTGAATCGCGTTCGCCTGAAAACGATCTGCTATCAAGTCAAAGCCTCAAATAAGCAAGTCAAACTTACCCAGCACATCTGGCAATCGTAAAATGGTATATGGCAATCCGTTATGATTCAGTCGTTGATCGATCAAATATTCTTCGATTTGCAATTTCCGATGCCCGTAAGAATCACCTCTGGCCATCTCGACTAGTTCTTTCTCTTCGCTCGGCCTGACGCTATCCGCCTCTTTCAGTAGCCGTTCTTCACTCAATCGATTGCAAACCTCGTACACTGAATCCGTGCTGATGTAGATATAAAGAGGCTTCGACGACTCATCTGCCCCATTTGCTTTGACCAAACGTTCATAAAATGGTTCAACAGCTTCCAATCGATAAGCGCTGAAATCGATGACAGCATCAAACTTGGATGGCGACTGATCGATCAGATTCCACAATTCTTCTCCACATCGAGATGGATTGTACCGATCGCATCGATAATGTCTGTCGGTCCTGGACTGCACCGTACTCGATGTATCCCAAGTAAACGAGCCTCGACTGCTGATCAGTGTCAGATAATGACCAGAATCTAATAAACGCTCTGAAACGTGCGATCCAATGAAACCGTTGCCGCCGAAAATTAAAATGCTTTTTGATTCCGAGTCCGATTTTGCCATTATGAAGAAAATGAAAATCGGAAAGACGTTACGCATGCTAGAACACAATCTGAAATCAAACCAGTCACATATAGATCCGAGCAAAGATATGAGGAAAACCATTCTTCAGTAATTTATACAAACACGGCAAGTAACAAAAAATTTATTGCCGAGACTTACAAAAAAAATTTCAAGAATATTATCCGCACGTTATAAGCTTGCTTCTTGTCCAGCGCGAGGCATCTTGACGGGTCTCAAAAAAGGATTATCGATCGATGCCG
Source organism: Mesodorylaimus sp. YZB2_4 (assembly GCA_030248295.1). Classification (NCBI taxonomy): domain Eukaryota; kingdom Metazoa; phylum Nematoda; class Enoplea; order Dorylaimida; family Dorylaimidae; genus Mesodorylaimus; species Mesodorylaimus sp. YZB2_4. Next base: position 1,082,373 of record JASANH010000626.1, read on the forward strand.
AATCCGATGTCGTCGTCCCTTCTGAACTGGAATCAACATTATTTGATCCAGAAGACAATAAATCCTTCATTTTTTCATCCGACGGTAAGAGTGCTGATAAATACGGTCTCGGATCCGGCTGCGGTTTGAGAACAGCCAGTTGCGAATCACTGGAATGTAAACGAATAATTGGTTCGATTTTGAGCATGAATTTTACCAAGGAAATTTCCATATTGCGTTGTTGAGTTGCGGCGGCTTCGCGAGCAGTTTCGTAATCGCTTTGATATTCGACTTGCGGTTGAGTACGCACGTAAGTATGAGGATCCGGAAACGGTGGCATATAATCGGGAATATGAGGAGGATGTGGTCGAATTTTGCCTACATGAATCACTTTGGTTTCGGATGGTGATGGCGTCGGACGAGGTCCTGGAACAATTATTCGACCGCCCGTTTCGCGCAATGCTGGAACAGTAAAATTCTGCAAGGAGAAACCCATCTCGATCAATGCCAACGATACATCGATTGGAAGAATTTGAGTTCGCCCGGATAAGTCGGCCATGATACGTGAACTACGACCACATTCCACTAAATAACTGCCCAGCATTTCCGCCAATGTTTCCAAAACCAAGTGATCGGCGCTGTCGAAGCCGGTTTGCTTGCATAAAGCCGCTATCACCATTTTCAGCATTTGACGATAACATTGATCATCTCTGAGAACGACAGCTGATTTGTCGGACATTTTTGTGTTTATCGAGTGATGGACTGATTAAGAGATGGCAAGCAAGATTTGATTCAAATTTTCCGTTTTTGCTCGTCGGACCGGGTACAGTATGAAAAACCACCTCACTTCTTCAAAGGTACAATGTAAGCACAACAAAACGCGGGAAATTCAAAATAGTCATATGCCGTTGGAGAAATTGCGAGTTCTAAATGACATGATGTATTTATGTACTTTATTTGTTTTTGTGTTTTAAATGAATGGGCACCTCTCGTTGCTCTCAAAGGCATACTGTATGATGATGGAACAGGGCCGAGTGTATACCATGGTCTTATGAGTTATCACATCACCAGGGTATTTGTGCTGTGCTATTTCAGTGGGCTGTAGCTTTTCGGCATAGTAAACATAGCATAGCATAACATAGCATCATGCCGCGACTCTGTTTATTGTCGCCTCGAGATCTTCTTCTTGCTCTGCAAGTGGTTGGGGCGGCGTGATGTGCTCGGCCAGGTGGACCAGCTTCGCCACTATACTGTACGCTCTCACAGGTGTACACCCTCGAGGGGCACGTACTCTAGTGTAAAGTCGGTGCCTACGCTGCAGTGTTTTGACAATGCCCAGTTTATTTGTTCACGCTCTCTCGCTGTGCGCAGTTAGTTCGAGCTGTCTTCTTCTTGTGTGCGTCAATCTGAAGTGAAACAGGTACGATGAATTGCCGAATTCCAGTCATGCGTTCGATCGCTCTCCTGGCTACCTTCCTGATCGCTGCGTTCGTCGGTGATGTCGCCAGCTCGACGAAGGGAAAAATTTTTGTCGACATGGCCATTGTGGTCGATGCAGTGCCGCACGGAAAGTTCTTTGCCGCCGATGCCTCGTTCAATAGATACAGGAGCGACGTGGTTCGGAAGATCATCAACCTACTGGAGGCGGAGTACACGGTAACTGGTCGCGATACTGAGTTGTCGATGGCCGTGTGCATCGTGGAAAACGTCATCTTGGACAAATCCACCGCATTCATGATTGGGAGCAACCAAGCAAATCGGCTGTTCGATACCGTATCCCAAAGCTTGCACGACTTGGTCCACAAGAACCGTAATCGCGGCACCCTGAAGGCGGTGGCGGAGGACGTCAGGCGAAGAATGAAACACTGGAGTTCAAATCGACCTATAGTTCCCGACATGCTCGTGTGGATTTCAGCCATTCAACCCGACCAGAATTCCAATGCCTTCCAATTCAAAGAAGCACGCAAGATATTCAATGACATTGGTGAAGACATCCTCGATGTGTTAATCACACTCGCTTATTTCCCCACCGAGCGAAAATCTGTTCTCTACATGTACAACTCACGCGCAAAAGTGGACGAAAAGTTCGAAAAATTAGATGACACTATTCCAACTAAAATCCAAGCTATTGTCGACCACCATTTTGACGAGTGCGTGCAAGCAGTCGATGATTCCGAATGTTTCTTCAAGGACAGTCAAGTGTGCGTCATGAATCGATCCTACGGTGCGAAATATGAAACTAAAGCTGGCTACGAGCGATTCTGCCTGAACGGAGTGGACAGTCAGGACTGCCAAAGCGCCGACCGATGCGACTTTTTGTGCAGGGAGAAGATCAGACATGCCGAATTGAACGAGTTGGAAGCGCTTGGATCGTGTGACGCGTTGTGCGATGGAAAAGGCGTGCAAGAAATGCGTTTGAAAAAGGTTGGCTGGTACCAGTACTGCCCTGACGACTTCAATACCGTGAAGAAAGAATGCAGCGGTCCTCGGTGTCCCGCGACGTCGAGGAAGCCGGTGACTACGAGCAAACCAACCGAATCGAGCGTGCTCAGCCTGGAAACGTGGCACGTCGCTGTCATTGCCGCCGGTGCAGCCGTCGCTCTGCTCACTCTCGGGCTGATCGTCTTCTGTGTCTGCCGAAAGAGCAAGTCGAAATCGAGTGTCATTCGCAAGCACATCCACCCACCCGGCTTCAACCGTTTCCAGTCGGGCAATCGAGGCGCTCGTCGAGGCTACGATTCCCGTGTGGGTGGACCGTCCGACATGAAGACTCAGGGCACTTACCAATCGCCCTCCGTCGCTCCGTCCTTCGCCCCGTCCATGGCGACCGGCATGCAAAGCGTTACTCGTCGCTGAAAATGGTGCTTCCGAAGGAGTGAATGCATGATCGAGTGATCAGTCAGCCTGGATCTGATGTGGCATGTAGTGCTGTTCTTGTCTCTGCCGCGAATACTGAATCATCGTATCTGCGGAATGCTGATTAAACAATAGCCGTCTGTCTGAGCTATCAGGGCAAGGCAGTTGGTGATAAAAGACCTCGTCACTGCCTGCCGCATCTATTGCGCCTAAACGATAGCTTCGCATCGCCTAAGCTTGCAAGTCGCTGACACCTTTTCCACCGTTTATTTCTAACAAGTACATAGGACCTAGAGGCAGTCACGGTAAATTTAGGGTCTGGTCCTTGCTCCTTGTCGCTGATAAGCATTAAAGCAGGCTCCCCTGCTGCTCTATAAAAGGGCCACCCTGTCCTAGACTCGTCATAATCGGCCAGCACTGCTGCTGCAACCGAATCAGTCCAGCCATGGCCATCACTCGCTAAGTAATCGTGGCGCTGTCCCTGTGCGCATTTGTGCTTATTTAGCCCCATCAAGTGAGAGCAGGGCGCTGAACGTGGGCAAAAAGGGTGCAGAAGTTAATGATTTTTGTCTCGGGCATTCACCGCTTTAAAGGCATTCAGTGACGCGTTAGGCAAGTCTGGATACAATTTGGAGAAGTTTGCTGTAAGTATGCGGTGCTGGTCACATAGCAGGGCAGGAGTGAAGTCTGCATGAACGAGTTCTACGCCCAGCCAACAGCGCAGGGCAGCCAGCCGAACCCTCCTATTTAGAGTAGTTCATGGCAGGACATCCCTACGCCCGGTGAGGAAACGAATTAAAACAGAACAAGAGGCTTGGGGCGGTTGCTATCTTTACCCACAAGACCATACGGGTGACGAATGACCTTGGTCCCTTTCCAGGGTGTCATCAACACCGTCGGTCCCGCCTTGGGTGCAATCGGACCCCTGTTCTTCTAGGCGTCTGCCCTCATCCCTCAAGGCCCATCGCCCGAATGGCAAGCACTGCAAGCCGGATTCAAGCAAGTCAATATACGATTCGACGACCTGGACAGAAAACTGGACGATATCTTGCTCAACATCGAGAAAACTGTAGCTTACGAAAGTTACAAAGAGAACCAAGACAACCTGCAAAGGGTCCTCCTCAAATTTAACCAATTCCAACGAGTCCCTGGCGAACCACCATCCCAAGAATTGGAAGAGGCCTGTTCTAGGAACGACCCCGATGTGACCCTGGATTGGATTTACCGTAATTGTGTTCAGAGCCAAGTCGGTGCTGAACTGCTCGAAACAATTTTCATTGATTTCAAATACGATCGCAAACTGCTCTTGCAATTCTTCCAGATCATCCTCAGGGACTTCAAGCAGGCCAAGTTTATAGGACAGGTCTGCTTGGGTGTACGATTCCCGAATGCCAGTGATGTGATGGAGGACAATCGGAAGCAAGACGGTAAGCCACACACGAACACCCAGTCTTCTTCCGACTAACCACCATTCCTTACAGAAACCAACATGCAAGCTATCCACTCCAAGTTGCTTCAAGTGGAGCGAGACCTGACCGAGAACTTCTATCGGACCCAACTGCAGAAGGATATGACCATGGAGTTAGAGAACAATCAGAAAGTGAGCCACGTAGACCTCGCCAAGACTTTACGAGATTTCCTCCAAGAAAAGTACTACTGGCTCCTGTGGGGCACCCACGTCTACAACCCGATCGAAGGATACCAAGTGCACGCTGTACAGTGCTTTAATACGAGAAAGTTCGGATGCCAGTTTGAGTGGCGTCAATTCGATCGCAACGTGGTGGCATCGTGGGCCGACATGGACACAAGCCAAGCCACACAAGCTATCCAGAAGTTCCAAGCCAGGAACGACACAGTGCCTTGCGAGAGCAATGCGGAGAAATTAAACGATGGCTTGTGGGATTAGGATGAAGCAAAGGACAGGGAGATGGTATTGGTCGAGGATGGTAGTGCCAATCTGGTCAGTGCCCATGGAGGCAACGAAGTAGAAACCACTCACTGTAAGCATCTCAGCTTTGGGCATTTCAGCATTGTCCTTGGATTCTAACATGCATTAGCTAATATAAGGTGCTTTGCTACTGCCTTTTTTGACTGCTCAGCAGCGTCGCCTGACTATGATCATACAAAAGATTTTACCTGAACGCTTTGTCACAACCCTATTATACTGTACCGGCCACAATGAAATACTTTTCCCCTACACTGAAATCTAATCACTAACCAACCCAGCCCCTAATCACTTTCACCCAGTCCCTGCCACAGATATCTGCACCTTCCAAATGCGAAAGTGAAAACTTGAGCAAAACGACCTCACACAGCGATCCGGCCGCTTATCACAGTCAATGCCTTTCCGCGTAAGTAGACCCGACCATCATCCCGTATCTCCACCGTGAGCACACCACCGCGTGGTGAGCTCTGACGACCTGAAACAAGTCCACTTCACATTCCAGATAAGTCGACAGCATTTTATACACGTACCATACATAAGCTTCTTCCCAAGCACTTTTGACCACAGCGGAGTCAAACCGCAATGCATCGAGCCTGAAATATAGCCTCCAATAAACTGAAGGTTCTGAGAGAATTCATAATCCATTACCTGTCACTGGGTCCTCAGCAATTCCATTCCATGGTCCGAAGTACCTTGACACAAAGTCATACACATGTCCCTTCTCATCAACGTTTCCATTGGTCATCGCCCCTTTCATAGTTATGCAAACACCAACCACGTGCTCGCCCGTTGGATCGAATTTGAAAAGGCGATCCACATTCGGTTTCAAGGACTCGAAAATGTATCTTAAGAAAGGACATAATAGATCTTCACCGTCACAAAACGAACTAACAAAACACAAACCTGTCCACTTTCTCATCCACAACTATGATCAGCTTCTTCGATTCATACGCGTACCACAAGGCACTCAATGGAAGATCACCGATCGCATCCTTTACCAAGGGTTCGTAGAAGATGATTTCACTGTCCTCCTGAGCAGAAACAATACAGCTGTAAAACGACAGAGTCCGTATCACTGGAGGCAATGACCGGTGGAGCTTTTGCACCACGCCAAAAACCCAGGGCAGCCAACCAAGTCTTTCGACCTAGTCAATGGCTGAAGCATCACCCTGACGGGTGACGCTCCAAGCTGCCGGCTCTGTGTGGAGTATCCATTGCCAGTCGAGCCTCTACACAGACCGTTTAGCACTAAAACTCCTGTTTCCCACAATCTCACCAATTTCTTGATTTTCCATTCAGGGAAATCCAGTTGAATAGTGCCATCTCCGACATTGGCACAACGCAGTTCGCCGCTCAATGAGTCGAATGTAATCACGGGACTGGAGTTCTCTGGAAATGAAGACAATGTAGAAAGTCTCAAAGCAGCACGATATGCTTACTGTATTCGTTGAATAGGATATGTGCAGCTGATAACGTGGCATGACCGCATAATGGAACCTCGGTTGTTGGCGTGAACCAACGAAGCCCGAATCGATTGCCTGAAAATAGACTGTAATAGGCATGGACTATTCTTCGGCCTATTGGTGCACTGGTACGCCTCTCCTAGAGTAAGGCCCGGCACGAGACCGCGGTCGAGTGTCCAGTTTGGTTTGCAGGCATCGGTACAGTTTCTGGTCTGAACTGCTCTATGAGCCCTTTGGTCCCAGGTCCGTCCGTCAGAACCCCTTTGGCGGCCGGCACGTGCGGCTGCTCGGCGAATTGTGAGTCTACGCGGTCCTTGTGGTGTGGTGGCAATAAACTATAACACGAGGTGTCTGGACTGTGTGGGATTGTTCCTGCGGCTTGAGCCATCCTCTGGTCAGCCCTAGGGCGAGCCAAGGATATCATGACGATCTGACAAGGGAAGTATGGCATAGCGACTCGTGAATTTGATATCGCGACAAGTTCAATGGTCAGCCCCAACCAACTTTTCAGTGGATTAAGCTGTTTCGACCTGTTCTCTCACCGCCAGGGTCCTGCTTTCTACTTTTTTTGAGAGAGACAATGACAGACCACCCAAAGCATACCCCGCGAGATGCTCTCGGTTCCCCCACATCTACTCTTCCACCACCTAAAATCACACTCACCAGTTGCAAAGCCCCCTCCGCCTTCCACTTTTGTGATGAACGAAGTTTCGGACAAGTTCAACTCGAAAGCGATCGACTGGCAAAGTTTGTCCGATAAAGGCTACAAAAACAGATCATGCATAATCACATGACAACCTGTCAAACTGATCTGCCCACCTCTTCCAAAGGACACACGGCAGCCGGATTCCCAGTAAACACCTTGTCCGTGAAAGCATCGACGGTGTAGATCGGCAGCGATTGCGGCATTCCTTCTGATCGAAGAGCTACGACTGAAAATCAGGTCATGTTAGAAGAGCACAGCACAGCACACATGGTTAGCCAACAGAAAGGGCAGCACCAGATTGCTCAACAAACCATGCGGTCAATCAAACAGCAATGAGCTAGCATGATTTACTCGATACGCAAATACTGTATATTACGAACAGCTTAAGAACGCAAATACGCAAGGTGCCCCCTAAACTATAGTTTCACAATACACAATGAATAATCAAAGAATGGATATCAATTCGAAATCAACCTGAACTGTGAGCTTTCTGGACAGCAACCGTGACTGTGCCTTCGGAATGGGCAACGACATTGCTGAAATTGAAATCGTTAAATACTTATGAGAGAGAAGAAATTATGTGGACTCACAATGTGTCACCTTCAAGGCAAATTGCTGGTTTGTAGGAGTTCGATGGCTCTAATTTGTTCGCTAGTCGAGTCAATTCGCTCAACACACCAGCGGAATCTTTGTGAAGAGTTCCACGAGCTGAAAATATGACATCACACTTGGATGAAGACTTTTAATCAGACACTCTCAAGCACAGGGTCTATACGCTTACATGGGCGATTTTTAACCAGCAGGATCCTTGCTTGCTTGGAATACAAACCCTTCAGGTCACTAACCAACAACAGCCAGCCAGAATCGTCACGATTCGCCTACGGCACAAGCTGCAAGGCGCCCCCCCCCCCGAACACAGTGGAGGGCTATGTGTGGTTAAAGACTAGCACTGTAGGCAGGTGCCTCAGAGAGACCAAAAGGCTCAGGAACCCGACATGCACGAAGCACAGTAAGCTATATAACCTAGCCCAGTGTCTTTCGTACCATCAGTCCCAATCCATTACCTTGCAGGCAAAGGCCGTTTGCATCCGCGCAGACCACACCTGTCACGCCTTTCGTGTTCATCCTAAAAAATGTTGCGCAAATCGTACGAATGGGTATCTGCATGAAAATTGCATAGCGGACAGTTCTGCATGAAACGAGGAACTAGCAGATTCAATAGTCTAAATGTAGGCTAGGCCTATCTGCAAAGGCCTACTGTAAAAGATTTTCCCACAGATTTTAGCCCATACTGTACTTACACAGATTCCAAATACGAATCTAATGTCCGTTCCATTTCTCCCAAATTGTACAGCAGATAGAACACACTGCGTGAAACGTAGGATCCTTCCTTTTCTAGCCTTTTGAAACACGGCTAACAAAATATACAAACTTGTATAAATTAGCCGTGCAACCGCACATGACTGTTGCGGCTTGCTATAAATAACTTTCCCGCCAGATTTGAAATATGTTGAGTGTCGCCAGCTTAGTAAATGACCAAGTACTCGGGGAAGCATTGGGGCCTTTTGATCAACCATACCATGATCGCACCGCATCGATTTGACTTGATTAGCTTTAGTCGGGCTGACTACTGATGAAGTGGATTACAGTTACCTGATATGGACACTCGCACTCTGTTTTTTTTCTGTTTCACTCTGTTTTTCCGCTGTGTCATTCTATTCCGAAAAAGCACGCGCGCGAAGACTCTTTGGACACCCCTTACCATTAGTAATTTCAAAGCTGACTGACAGTGAGACTGTACTCTCATTGCTATCAGTCCGCTGTACTCGTTCCTGCTTGTAGTACTTACTATAACTGTATCTGATACCTTGCTCCCATTTCACAACAGTCCTTGGTAGTCATGTAGTTTATTTACATAATAAACAGAATTGCATATCCTACTCCCAACCAGTCGCACAACTTAGAAGACCTGCTGGCTGACGATACTTTCATCCGAGATAAGGTCCTCCTCGTCGATTTGGTCCAAGGCATCGATTGTTGCATCTTCCAGTTTCTTCTTTTCCAAACAGGCTTGGCGGCCTTCAGAAATTTCCAGCTCCAACCGGTGGATCTGGTCGTGCAGTTCAGAGAGCTCGTAGCGAAGATGGCACCTGAAATATGATGTATGCACTGTGCTCATAATCTAGGACGTAAATGTCAGCAAACGTCAAGTTGGTTCACATGTTTATGAAAGCCACTCTCAGGCCTGAGCCATGGCCTAGTGGGTTAAAGCGTCTACGCGCTTACAGAGAAGGGTTCGACTCCCGCCTGGGTCAAAATGATTTTCAATAGATGTGCTCCTTAGCCCTCGAGTGTGCTGTATAGTGCTATGGATAAAGTATGCCATGACTCCTTCCATGATCGAGTACTACTCGTGCAACTTACTTGACAGAGTCCGGGCAGCAGTTGACCATCGGCTTGCATTCTAAATAAAACAGGTTTGTCAAAGAGCATACTAGCATATAGCTTCCGATGCGGTACCTTCTCTCTTTATCCTAGCTCGGGCCATGCAAGCCTTGAATTCGGAGACTCGTCGGCGGGACTCTCGCAATGTTTCCACACGATTACGTTGTTTCTCCTCGGTGTTCGCCGCTGCTGCAGCACCACTCAATCCAGCAGTTGTCACTGATGCACCTGAGGTGCTGATAGTCGTAGTTATGGAAGGACTGGACGAGGGTGGCGAGATGGCGGAGGGTGGTCCGGATGGAGGTGATCCACCGACGAAGATCTCCTGTGCTGGCACATCGATGATTGGCTGATCTAGTGGAGATGCCTGTATTATGCCCGCTTCCAGTTGTTCCTGCTGTTGTACCAACACTGGACTGGCGCTCAGAGTGTCATTGCCGGAGCTGGAGTTTGATTGATTATCTGGCCATTGGATATTCAGTTCGTTTGATGCTGATCCATTCACGCTGCTAGCATTGGGAAGTGCGGAGGGGGCGATAGGCTGCAAGGTGGTCTGGGGCAAGGGGGAGATAGGGATATCTGGTTGTGAGGGCGCAGCGAGAGTGGTTTGATTGTCATCAGCCTCCAGTGATATGTTGGACTCTTGCAATGTGTCCTCGCTTGCATCTTCATCCAACGACGCGGACGGATCTGACCCTACAGTGCTGTTTACGGCGGAGGAAGACTTATCTCCGTTTTTCACTTGGGCAAACTCTTTTGTTGCCGTTGAAGACTGTCCATTCGAGGAGAATCGTGCAACTGCACCAATACGCCCGGAAGCATTGTCAGGTAGTTGCTGCTGCTGTGAGACAACTTGTTGAGTGCTGGCGATGGTGGTCGATTGTTGGTCGAAGGGATCAACGTTGCTGGTGGTGGTCGCTTCGGAACTGGTCGTAGGCGTTGGCGCTTCTGGACGTCTGCCAGGAGGCCGTGCGGCTGCTGGTGGCCGGATAACATCGCTGCTGGTCCTATTCGACCCTGATGCAGCAGCATTTCCAGGACTTCTCTCCGATCCCAAGACCGCCGCTTGCCGGCGAGGACGGCCAGGTCCCACTGGAGGGCGGGCGGAAGAAACGGCAGGACGGGGGCTACTTGGGGTGGAAGAGGAGGATGATGCACCAGCATGGGAACTAGTACCTCGTGAAGAGGCACTAGGTGATGAGAATGTGACTAACTGAGGAGGCGCTCCCTTCCTGGTGGTGGGTGCCGCAGTGCTACTTGTCAGGTGCGGTTGAGTGGGCAATGACTCAGTGCTGACAGGAGTCGTAAGTGTGAATTCGGGAGGAGCACTGACTGTGGTACGGGCGATGTAACGACTGATAACAGTATTGCAGTAGCGGAACTGAAATGAGGTCAGACCAGTCGTCACCGATAAGAATCTAGCTAAGCCAAATCTGGGCCTAGCTTACCTTTCTCGGATCCACGTCCTCTGGTCCCCTGTTCATTCTCTCATTCAAGCACAGGGCGAATGCCTCGGCTCTTTGTTCCATCAGTGCCCTTTTCTGTATCATCTTCTGTTTCACGGCGGCCATGCAATCGTCTGACTCACTGGCAGCCACCGTCGTCGGCTCGATCGTCGTCTCATTGCTAGAATCCAATTCGGCAATACTGCTGGGTTCAAGTGAATCCAGAGATATGATACTTTGACATCGCATCAATTCCACGTCCGCATCTTGGAAACACTTGATTACGAGCTCACACGCGTGGACGGTTTCATTCTAAAAGGCACTATCATCTGATCCCATTTCTAGCAGTGCAAGCCAAACCTCACTCACCCTTCCGTGCGTATGTGTCGCACTAAAGCATGTGGCAGCCACGGCTAGTACCAGGAACCGCATCATGGTCAACCCTGCCTTGGCTGGAAGAGTGAGCAATCTCGTCTCAGGCCTTCAGAGTTTTGCAATGGACTGAAGAGAAATCGGAGTCAGATAATAATCCCTTAGGACGACTTTGATTGGCTGGTGTGGCGAGTGCCCTGCGCACTTGTCCTTGTGCTCGTGTTTTTTGACCATATAGAGAGAGAGCAGCAGGCGAAATGAGAGTGTCAGAAAGTTATTGGAGCACTGGTTACTTTTTGTTGTTTTCAATACGAGTGCAAATGGCCCAGAAAAGTTCTAATTCGTTGTCCAAGGACATCTGTATGTTCACCAGACGTCATCCATCGACAAGGATGGATGACCTAAATATCCTAGTTGCTCGATTATGCACAGATGGCCTAAAAATGATAATTTTTACATGGAAAGTGGTTTGTTTCACAAAAACTGGGCCACTCAGTCAACGGTGCGTGTGGGAGAAAGGTTGTGTTTTCGCAGTCACAAGCATCAATGATGAACTGGTCGACGAACTTTTGCCCTCGAAACTAAGGATCAAGGCGAAATGAAGACCTAAATTGCTGTCTAATGATTTTGCGTTCGCGACAAACCTGTTCACTTTCTCACAGGCGTGAAATTCGCGTGCATTCTGCTCTGCGTGTCAAAAAAGGACTCACTGTCAGCCAACCATTTTTGCACATTAGGTACAGTAGTGTCCATATCTGTTGCGACCAGGTACTTTATAAGAGGATGACAAGCCATGTAGCTTTGCAGATAACGTGTGTTTACTAGGGCGAAATTTGCAATGGTGAATGTATTGCACATATTGCACTAATGTGGGTATATTTCCACGAGATAAAGAGGGAAGCGATCAACCTGTGGCGCCAATATCCCAGTAATGCGGTACTCATACTCATAGTTTACTCGTCCCTAAACGCGAATGCGCACTCTGGAGGTAAAAGACACGAGCACGAAACCAATACAGATAAAACTTTGAGGCTGTACTTGAACGATGTTACTGTGTCCTATGCAGAGGGTCTGCGCAGGGCTGGCTGGTCCTCACTTCTGGATAGGCGTAACTGCTTGAAGCTGTGTCAGTTTTACAAATTCTATCATGGCCCTCGTGACTTTGGGAACGCACGTTTTTAGCATCGATCTGAGTTGCGTTCAAGTGCTAGGAACAAGTGCAGCCCATAATTTGATTATCCAAAGGTGCTTTTACGAGGGTTTTAACAACGTTTCATCTTTTCGACAATGTCTTTATGGAATCAGTTGTCTGAGGTAGGGGCCCTACCTGCTGCCCCCTTTCCCCCATTTTTTCCCGGCCTTTTTTAATAATCCTCTCCCCCTTTTTTTATTCTTTTTTTTATCCCCCCTGGCCGCGCCGGGGGTGCTGACAAAAAAAAAATAAAAAAATAAAGTACTTACAAGTCACCAAACTTTAGTGCAGATATATCGCATGTTTAAAACAAATCAGTGATGATAAAGCTACGTCAGACGTATGATCATTCCATAAAAAGGTGGCTGAGAAAATAATACTTTGTTTGTTTGACTCGAAAAAATGCCTCGGTAAAATAAGATGATGCGGCTGGCATAGTCTGCCACTACTGTACTGTAGTTCTAAAAGTAGATCTATGATAATAGTTGTAAAATGATAATGCGGTGCCGTTGGATGTCACCTGGGGTACATATGGTTGGTTTTACCGTAATAGCAGCATGTGCTCGTAAATTTCTCCTGTTGTATTTTTGTGACTATTTCTTGTAATCCTCGAGTGCGGTCTTACGTGCGCTATCAAAAGTAAAGATTGATTTAATAGGGAACAAAAATTTTCACATTCGCTGTAAATTCTCGACAGTGGATTGCGAAAGTCACAAAAAGGAGGTAAAAATATGAGCAATCGATAGCATAAAAATAGATGACTGTATTGTGCAATTGATTTTCAACAGGTGCCGTACAGACCTACGTATCTGACAGCCCTGACGGCAGGTACATGCAGAACGGCTCCCCTGATTACAGAAACGTCGATTTGACGATCTGCACTTACTGTCCCTCAGATCATCGCCACTGCATTGCTCTATATCGATGCAATTTTCGTTTTCTTCTACTCCTTTTAGACTTCCGCTCACTTGAGTGGCGCCTGTTATGTATTACTGTAGCCAGACAGCAGTCAAATAGGCGAGGTGGTGAGGGGCCGGGCTCCACCTGGCGGCATCCCTCACTGGACACCGGCTTCCTCGGACGATGGCGAATGGGCGAATAAACCCAGCAGGTTCGACCCATCTCGAATGCTGGCTGCTCTTTTGGCTAACAGACATCTCTTCATTTGGTGCGAGGTTTTGTTTACAAACCGACCTCCGTCCCTGGGAAATGAACCCGGGACGGAGCCCCAGAACCCCAGCAGGTAGACCAAGCAGCAAGGTTAGTCGAACCATTGCACCACCGTGACAGCATCTTCTTTGTGAAAAGCCAAGACAACACTTGGATTTCAAAGCCAAACCAACCCGACAGGTAACGCCAGCTTACAAAATTCTGCAGGTCTCTGCTTGGTTGGCACTGTGTAAATTACCAAAACTAACAATCCAAGCTAATGATTCAGTCAGATCGTAAAGTTGCGACAGAGCACATGTGGAAAGAAGAGACGCGAGGCAGTTACAGGACAGTGAGACGGTCTTTATTTTGCATCTGTCCGTCTTGGTGAGCAGTCGGTTGCTGGGCTGAAGCTCTCGAATCTGTCGTCGGCGGGTTGATCACCTGTGATTGCCGCATACTATGTCATCGAAGAGTGCATCGATCCATCACCAACAGGAGTCGATTCGAGCCGGCGACATGGTCGAACGTTTGAAAAAGGCTGGCGCTCCAAGCAAGGGCATGGCGGACAAAGTGCTGTCGACGGAAGAAGTCCAGTGGTTGATCGATCGCGCGTCATCACTGTTCCTCAAAGAGCCGAGTCTGCTCGAAGTCGATCCCCCAGTCACCATCTGCGGCGACACGCATGGACAGTTCAGCGATGTGCTCCGAATCTTCTCGACTTACGGCTGGCCGGGGCCGGGCGAGGGTCAAACTCGCTACTTGTTTCTTGGTAAGCACCTAATCTTTCCTTGTGCCCTTCACTGACATTCGGTTTCGCTCTTCAGGAGATTACGTGGACAGGGGCAAGCAGAGCATCGAGGTCATGTGCCTCATGTTCGCCCTGAAAGTGCAGTACCCGACGGACTTCTTCCTGCTTCGAGGCAACCACGAATGTCTGCCCATCAATCGAGCCTACGGGTTCTTCAACGAGGTGACCAAGCGGTACGACAAAAGCATGTACGAAATGTTCAATGTAAGGGCACTTCTCTTCTGGGTTCTTGGGTCTCTGACGAGGCCTGCTCTTTTTCAGCGCGCCTTCAACTGCATGGCAGTGGCTGGCTTGGTGGGCAAGCGGATACTCTGTATGCACGGAGGCCTGTCGCCAGAACTTGGTAAGCAGTCGTGGGTTTTGGTTGTCCCGGAATCAAGTTAATAAGATACTTCAGAGAGCTTGGATCAAATTCGTCGCATCAAACGTCCATCGGAAGCCCCGGAACGTGGTTTGATCGCCGATCTGCTGTGGTCGGATCCAGATCCAGGGGTGAAAGGTAGCCTTCGCGTTCTTTCTATTTCGAAGCTAGGGCACGTGAACAACGCATTTTCAGGCTTCCAAGAAAGTCATCGCGGAGTGGCATTTCTGTTCGGAGCGGACGCCGTGCACGAATCGTGCGATAAGCTGGACATCGACTTGGTGGCCCGAGCTCATCAGGTAGGCAAACAGGTCCACGCAAACAGGAACACTGACTGTGACTGCCCAAGCCCTGTTTCAGGTAGTGCACGAAGGATACGAGTTTTTCGCCGAAGGCCATCTGGTCACCATATTCAGCGCCCCCGACTACTGCGGTCAGTTCGGCAATGCGGCTGGGTTCCTCTGCATCGACAAACACATGAACTGCAAGATAAAGGTGAGTTGTTACCGACACATTCGGTGCAAGTAATAACGGATGATCCTTTTGTTTAGCAGTTGAAGCCATCGTGAAGAGCTGTCGTGTCAAAGATGACGTGTTTTGTTCGTTTGCTTGAATGTGGTTGAGCAGTAAACCAGTTTTGCTTTGGTTTCATTGGTTTTTAAGAAAAGGTTTAATAGCACATAAAAACTTATTTTGTAATTTGTGCATTTGGGTTTTTTGAACCCAGTAGATGTAAGTACGTAACAGCGCGGCTTCCGTCTTAACGGACTGTCTGTTCGTTTAGCCCCTGCCTCTCTGCTTGAATCACTACGGTTCTGGCTGACTTGTGAGTCAACCAAGCCTGGCGTTCAAGGCAGCGAGGACACTTGATTCATGAAAAGCCTCTCGGTCCCAAGCAGTGCGAGTAAACCTGCCGAAGCACTGCGCTCATGTATGCATACTTGCAACTGGTTCCTCCTATTTTGGCTTGCTTGTGCTATTGCCCACTATGCTGCTCGTGGTCATCATTGTTTTCCACATGAGTGCACTGATTGTTAGTCACACTTTCTAGCACCATTGGTGTTCGAATTTCAGCAACCATAACGCTGTGATCTACCATTAACATCTAAGCAATGTTCGATTAATATTGAAGATCAACTATGATCTACAGCTGGCACCTTTCTTTCGGGTTTCTATACATCTTATCTCCGGCCTTGCAGTAGAAGGCTAGCTGGTAATCATTCACGTTCTGAACCGTGCCTTGCAACCGATCTTGGTTGGGTGGTGTTTCATGATCGGCCAACCAATGGTTAGTGTAGTCAGGGGCGGCATTGTTGCAAAAGGAGACACCATATGAAAGGAGGAATATCTGATCCAAAGTATATTTCCCCAAGTTTGAGGCCGTCATAAATGCTGGGAATTCGTCCGATGTGCCCGCAGCTGCCACGACTGACTGCCACGTCTTGTATGCCTTGAATGCTACTTGCAGTCCGATCGTGTCGGCCAAGTTCTCGTCCAGCGTCCATGATCCGTCCACGCACGCATTGATTGGCGATGCGTGGCAGAACTGATTGTATTGGTTGATCAGGCACTGATCAATGCCCGAACTTTGTAAGGATGCTTTGAGGGAATAATGAACCGACTTGGCTAATTCTCTGCCTAACTGCCATCCAACCGTGGCCAACTGACCGACCAGAGCTTGGGAGAACTGCGAGTCGAGAAGGCGAGGGTCGTATACCATAGCTATCGTATTTCCCAAGATGTATTGTGCTGAAGTGAATGCATCCGGGATAGCTTTACTCCATGCATCAGCCGAGTCGTCCAGGAATGTGGACGACCTCAGAGCAGCTAACTGTTCGACGAAGCTAGCATTTTCAGCAACACGAAACTTGTTTTGGTAGACTTTGTCCAAAGCTGCGCCATTCCTGACGACACCAGGCCATTCGATGGTCACTAGTCGGTTATTCAGCTCGTCGCTGATCGCCTTCCTCGACGTATTGCTCACCTGACCGCTGTATTCCAGAATCGATTTGAAGGCCCTTACAATCCGGCTGAACATATACTGTATGGACTCGGGGGTGTAGATGAGTTTGGACGTGTCATCCTTGCTCAGTCCGTAACGAGTCTTGTCCAGGATGTGCGCCAGTACAAGAGGCGTGTTTGTTTCTAGTTCGCTATAACATGTCGAATTCAAGTCATCGTCTTGTTGTATCCGTATGTAGTCGGCTAGCGAAGATATGTAGCGCCATTTGAGAAAGTTTATGGCCGTCTGCAGATTATAATCTTCTAAAACTCCGACCAGTTGATCGATGTATGCTGGGTCTGTGACAATGAATGGTGTTTCGTCAGACTGGTTTCCAACTTTTTTTGCTTCTTCGGCTAGAAACTCGTCCCAGTTAATACGAGGCCATCTTGATTTTAGATTCGCATAAGAATAGGTTCTGGCAGTGGGAACACGAGCTCGTAATTCGTCAACTTCAAAGTCAGCTTCTGGACGCGCATTGGGACTGGCCTTGGCTAATGCGCGTTCGAATTGAACGATTTCATGCACTGTTGAAGCGTCGTTCGAAAAGAGCACATCGTCGGCACCGGGCGTAGATTTCAGACGTTTCACAATATCGATTATCGATTTTTCCAAAGTAGGAAATTGCTTGGAGGACAAATATGGCTCCAAATAATATCGACGACTGGGAAGAGATAAAGTGGGCGGAAGGAGGACGGTTCGGAGATCATCCGCATTCTTCGGGTTTATGATATAATCCACGTCGAAAAAACTGGCCACTCCTGCATCAGAAACTGCCCTGGCTAGACTCCAGATATCTTTTACGACTTCTGGTGCTTCGGTCGGTTCAGCGTGGTGAACTCCTGGAACGTGGACTTCCTCAGTGGTCTCTGCACTGGTGACGTTCTCATGCTCTGTTTCGTTGATATGTTCAAGCGCGTGGGGGGACAAAGTTGTCATGTCAGTGTCCTCGAATCCGATGACGGTGGTGGCCACGGTAACGTTTTCCACATCATGTACCCCGTGCATTTCCGCTTCAGTCACATTCGCTAAAGTGACATTGTCGAGCTCGTGCTCGCGTTCATGCTCGCCCTCTATGACCGAGATATTGGAGTGAGTGGGCGATGCATCATGTTCGGCATCCTCGTGCTCACTATCGGTCATATTCCCATGGCTGGCGACTTTGTGTTCACTGTCGTCAGAAGCACTTCGCACGTGACGATCGATCGTCGTATGCTCATTGGCGGGGAAAGTAACCGACAGGAAATCGATTATCGATTTCTTTCTTTCGGCCAGTCCAGATTCGTCGACGGAAGTGCATCGATCGAAGAATGATTTAGCAAAGCGAACACTGGTCGGCCACGATGTATCATCATTCTTTATTCCATCAAAAGTCTGCAGGATGATAGCCTGAAAAAAAGAATTGGTGCTATAGGTAGAGAGATTGATTGAGCGTCACCACGCGGTAGTTGGCACTGGCCCAAATCGAAGTTTCATAAGCCAGTATGAGGATGTGATGTATGGACAGGAATCACTGCGCAGTAGGCGCCCATACATCACGGTTTCGGCGTTTATCGCTTTTCCGCACCAGGACACAAATTCAAGGATGCTTTGCTTTCCCTGCAGTGTTGTGCAGTCGCCGGGTATTTCTGACCTACAGTAGGAACACCCACAGAGAGATTTTATTATTAAGATTTTTTAGCCCCATAAAATTGTGAAATGCTGGTTTCTATATTTGACAATGGTTGCCTTTTTCTCCCACCGAAACTGGTTCCCATAAATTGGTAGTCTGTGTATACTCAAGGATGCAAAAAGTCCACTTGCGCATGAGCTCACTCACCTTTGCATTTTCGTAAGCTCTCGTCTGCTCGCTAATTTCCGATCTTCCATCCAGCGGATTCCTACCTTTCCATTGGTCGCAAGAATATCCGAAAAAGTTCGCACAAGCATCGCCCCTTGGATCGACAGAGTCAGCCAAGGTGCTACCCAGTTGTTTCCAGGCACTCGTCGGATCACGCCTCCACGGTTCCTTTCTGTATATCTCCTCCATTTGCTCCTGGAATTCCTTTCCAGTCTTGGCATTCGGCACGCCCGTTTCTTCGCCCGCAATCGTCTTCGGCACATCCGGATTGCCACGCAGTCCACCTACCATTTTACTTGAGCCCGCATAGTCCCACTGCACGTTGTTGGCACGCAAGTACTGATAAGTGAGCGCCGCCAGGATCAAAATAGGAATAACAAGGGCTAATATGAGCAAGAGCAGGAAAACTCGAAACAAAATATCCTTGGTAATTCGGTTCAGAATACTGCCTGATTTGGCAGATCGTCGGTTGTGAGAGCTCATATTGCCATTTTTAGTATGGGCATTCAAATTAGGAGCATTCAAATGGACGGGTGTTTCCTCAGTGAATTGGGTCATCGTTGACTTTGTGGTACCTGCAGTAGATAAGTGATTGGCATTGATATCGCCATCGTCAAAATATTCTTGCTCGGGAACTGTTCGAAACACGCCTATCATCACGCTGGTTTCTTTGAAAACTGCGCATATTTTAGTGATGACTTCGAGAGGAGCCTATTTTCATTTTTAGAGAGAACCCTAAGCTACTTGAAAATGTAAAACCGGTGCAGACGTAACAAATATGTTGCATTTGTTTTGAAAAGTGGATTAGAACCTGTTGTGTTTTTGTTCCCTGTCCCCTCAAGATTATTTGAAACTGCTGAGACATCGAAAAACAAACAAGCCGATGATGTGCACTTTGTGCAAATGCTAGCTAGGCTGTGAATGCTTTACATAGCCACGGTTAAAAAAGTAGATTGGGTGGGTGAAGCACAGCCAAAGACAGCTTACCATGGTCGTGAGTATCGTCTATCTCGTTGTCAGTTTCTTCATTGAATGCAATGGGTATCTTGGCCGTCATAGTGAGGGACAGTTATTACAATGCTACTGAACAGTAGCACTAAAATGGGAGAAGAATGGCGATAGTGCGTCAACGGTTAACAGAAATTGGGTGACATTGTTCAGTATGGAGCTGGTTTTTGGTCTGCTTTACTCGGCATGGAATGACAAGGTTGTTGATACACGCCCGTGCGGTGCAGTTGGAATATTCCGGTTCCAAACTCATTCCTATTGCCTTTTTCAGGCGCTCAGCGAAGAGGAGACCAAATCGGCTATTTTCAAAAAGGCCTAGTTTTAAAGTATACACAAATCGCGATGCCTTTTTGGAAACATGGACGTTGTTATAACTTTTTTGTTTGTCATGCCAAACTGGCTCCCAGTGTGCGCTCGACTTGTTCAGTGCGCTCTTGCACGTGACCACTCGGTAAGTAGCTGGAACGAGCACGAATGCAAAAAGTATTGAAATAAGTTGGGAAGCAAATAGGATTTAGCCAGTGTTTACCACTAAACATAATGAATAACGCTTTGGCAAAGTGGGCCAGTCGGCTTAACTTATTAGGAACGCCACTATTGGGTGCTGGGTTGCAGGTGTTTAGGGCGCACTTTGGTTTGGTTCAAACCAGTCGAGAACTGGTCACACGATTGCCTTAGATGTACGAGTCAGTTTGTCATAATGTCAGTTGTAACCGGTCTTTTTAAATCGCTTAGTTAATCTTCTGATTGGTCGGTGACAAACATGTGTACTACAGTCAGACTTTCTTCGGAAGAAATGCTTTTGCTATAATCTCTTTTTAGGATGCCTGGCATGTTTGTAAGCAAGACTATGACAGATTACTGGACATACAGTAGGCATGTTGGTCCATTTTTGCTCAGATTACTTTGCCTACGCTGTGCTGCATGAACAGCGGCAGATACTGTAGCTGAAAGGAAAAGTAAGCAATTGGGCACTCGAAAGTCAAGTTTGAGAGGGTCTCAGCGCTCTTCAGATTGGTATAACATCATCTGGTTTGGATGCGATGTCTCACTTGTCTTCAAGGTCATTGGAAGAGAGAATATTCATGCACTGATGCTCCGACAGCCACTCCCTCACTCTGGCCTCGCTTTGTTCGTAGCTGGCTGAAGATCATATGTTCCCAAAGAGCATAATAGTGGGACGGAAAGTAGATAGTCGTCAGGTACGTTCGACACGGACTGAATAGTATTCAATCGAGGCACAAAAGTGATTGATATGCCACGTTGACCGAAGTGCCATAATGACGCAGATCAGCTCGTCCTGTAGATGTATGATGCCCCTGAGGGATTGCTGGTTGGTGTTTTTCGCAGGCGCAGATATAGAATGCCACCAGAGAGCATCCAACAGTCAGGCATGTGTATGAGAATGCGGAAAAAAGGAAAAAATCACAGCATACTATTTTTATTCCGCGTAATTTCTAACAAAACGGAAAATCATTCGGCCGCTACAATCATGAACTACAGTATATAATGTACGAGGTATAATCACACCTGTAACATACAAGTTTATTTTACGCCTTGCAAGAGAGCTGCAATAAGTCCATACATTCCTAAAACCATGGCAAAGCCGGTCATCAGAACCGAAGTCATAAAAAGCTGTGGTCGCATGGCGCTAGCGCGACTGCCGAAATCACCAAGTACGCCAATACACCAGCCGGATGCGAGACCACAAATGCCTACGGCCAATCCCGCTGAGAAGTGGCAAAACCCGCTGAAAAGAAGTACGCGATTGAAATCTCACGATCTCTGGAACTCAATCAATCAATTAATCAAAAGGGAAGGGACAAAACAGAACCTGGTTTCTACATGGGTCACAGCAAATAACTGGCCAACACGCATGAAATTGCACGCGGGTTAGAGGGGGGTAGGGCGATTTACGCGGGCCCATGTGGAGCCAATGATGGGATTTTTGATTCTTGGAATCTGGGGAAGCCTGGAAGAGCAAGATAAATTTAGAACGCGATGTATCTGGTTGTGGGAGTGCCCCCGTGTCAACAGTTGGAAGCTGTCTTGAACGGGCACAGGTCAAGAACAAGGGCTTACATAATAGCCCGCATGTCCTGGTAGCTTGCTCAGGCTCAATTGGAACATTTAATTTTTTGACTTCCATATTGCAGCACTTACCTGTAAAGTGAATAATGGGGTGGTTTATCCAATTTTTGCGCGATGATGACACCGACGACCAATCCGTAAATGGCCAGTACACCAGCCATGACCACAGGCACCACTGATTTCATGATCATACCTGGGCGACGAGGCGCCATAGCCGCAATGCCAATCATGGCTTTAGCCGTGCCGTACGCTGCTCCGAGTGCTGAAATGTACCAAGAGCTCTGCTGTTAGCCCCACTTTGTTGCTTGTACACCACCCAGGTTCCTATAGATGCTCATGCCCATATGTATTTAGGTACAAAGTGATGGGTGCTGATACGGCTTTTGGAATAGGCAAGCTTTCATTGGGCAGGAGATGCCCCAGATACCAGCCACAACTGCGATAAATACGGGGTTACCCACCTTGACTTGGCATACTACAGCATGTTGGCTGTTACGGGTTTGGGCAAAACGTAAGCATGGGTAAAACGTAAGTATCTATAGCCACCAGCAAGTGGATTCTAGGCAGTCCTCCACAAACCACAGACACAGACCCTGAAACTGCCAAGACTCAAAAAAAGACAGCGGAACAGAATTTTTCTCATTTACTAATGTGCGAATTCCAATATTTATCTGTCAACTTTAGATCTGATAAGAGTGTTTGGCCTGATGAGATGGTAGTGCATTGGCTGCCTTGACTGGCCGCTTATCACACTGGGCAGCATATCAGTTGCCTTCGTTAGCGGCTCGACACCCATCTTCAGGGAAGGCCGGACCCGTCGGGTTGATTTCTCTGGTTCCAACGACCAGGGAACCTACCTGCCTGGAGGATATTTGAGCCATTCGCTCCCAGCGGTATCTTCTCCAATATAGGGCTACACAGCCTATTACATGGAGTGCTAACTTGAATTTCGACAGGGCAATTGTTTCGTATTATGTCGCTCCACTGGCTCACAGTTAGTTTGGGAAGAGCCTGAGATTTGATTTCATGTTTGACCGGAGCTCAGCAGCCAAATGGCCTCACTATCATCCACAAATTTGTCCAGACCAACCGCAAACCAAGATTTCAGCGGCTTGCACTCACTCCGTGGTCACTCCGATCTTGCTTTGAGGTGCATCTGTCATTATGATCTTTACGGTTGAGCTTTACTAGGGCGACAGCAAAACAATCGCTCTCTACAACCTATTGCCTTGCTACACTTACTCGAGATGTACTTTACAGGCACACGGTCAGGTTACTCATTGTCATGCTCTTACGGACTAATTTTAAGCCAACAGCTTTGTATTTACAACAGCAGATTAGCGGAGCCCATAAAGAAGAAGTGTTGCCCAGGTCAGCAACCCAGACTGCGAGGCTGCAGTTCTGTTACGTTTGAGAACACCAGTTCAGTACTGTATAAGTCCGTCGCTGGTCTCGCGCACCTGGCTCTGGGCGACTCTCCGCCCTGTCAAGTGGTGGACGTCAAATGAGAAGAAAATCTGGAAGCTGGTCCTCGGACACCAGTTGGGAAGATCATATTGGGCGCTCTTTGCTGGTCCTTTTTCTCCTAACCTCATCCACCACGGTAGCCTTGGCGCCCTCTTTCGATAGTCTCTCAGCTCTTTTTGGCATAGCCCGGTTACTATTTGCAGTGAACATGCATTTTCAAATCTTATCTTGGTTGTCGAACGATATAATATAGATATACTGTAGATATGGATATAGACATGATTTCGATATCGATGCTTGCGCCCTCGACAGAGGTCCTCTTACCGCAGGTCCTATATGCCTACCACTGGTACTACCTCCCTCACAGGACGCCCTCGGCAGAGGTCCTGTTGCTTGTCTCACGGCCTCGCTACCATCATGGCTGCTGGCTGGCTGTAGGCAAAATTGGCGGGTCAGTAAACTGGGATGACACGAGACCAAATGCACAACCAACACGGAGACACAAAAAATTGCGTAAATTTAGTGATAGGTATCGGCATGCTTATCACCCAGAGTAATGTACCTGGCTAGCTCAAACGCAATGGCTGTAGTAGCTTAGTTAATTGCGATAGCCTCATGCCCACATAAAGTCGCCATATCTCATGCATTGTATCGTAAAGTTAAAATTATATGTAAACGACCCTATCCTAGTATTTCACCTTTGGACTATGCATGTGGATCTTCATCCTGTTTGATGTCTGGTTAAATCCAGTTTAGCCCCTTGTCTTAACAACGCCCATCGCGAGACTGCGCTGATTCTCGTCTCAACATCGAGCGAACAACAATGATCTGGCTCACATATGCGGATTGATGTATTGGGTGACAGATCCGCAACAACCCGTGTCTTAAGATACCGTTAGGGCACCGTAGGCTCGTGATTTTGCTCCACCCATGTAAGATACCATAGCCGTGTCTGCGAGGCGGAATGCTATCGATCATTGTGATGTGCACGTCCACAGACGATCACAAGACCCGAGTCATCTCGAGCAGAAAGTCATGTGGAAGAGATCTTACCAGTTAGAATCATAGCCGATGCCACCCCCATTACGCCAATTAATGGTGCCAGTAGGTCCTCGGCCAATTTAATATTAGTGAAGACAATGGGATTCGAATTCGCGTGCTCCGCCATGATTGATCTACAGTGACAACAATCAGTTCAGAAATCAAACCGTGGAGTGCTGTAGGCATCAGATACCAAGGACAATGCTCTACACGGACTCCAGTTGGAAGGGTCCTTTCGCGATAACATGTGTAGCTAATAGAACCAGAATGTAAACCACGTTTCCGCGGGTCAAACATGCTTCGGTCATAAAAAATAACAGTGACGAATACAACACATCCCACATGACAGGCTGTGTTCAACGAACGGAGTAAATGCTGTGTGGGCAGGAGTCACCTGTCATATACGACACGACTCGTCACCTCTGACTGGAGGCACCACTCGCATTGTACTGTATGTACATAGAAAGGTGTCTCACGAACAGGCTTTGGAGCAAAGTGGCAAAAAAGTGAGGTCATGTGATGGGAATATAAAATCACGGGGTCATCAATGGGCCAATGACCCTGTTAGAGCCTGACGTATAGTAAAATTGGCCAAACGCTAAGCTTGCACGAGGAGAAAGTTGAGACCAAACGGGAATAATGAACGAATAACGTTAAAAGTCATCACCCCCGTCATTTGACGCACGCATCAGGGTGTAATCTGACTTTAGTGTACATCGATGCGCGCAGTCACAGGCAACCCACACAGAGGTACAGTGAAATCTAACTATGATGACAGCGAGCATGCACTCGACGAGAGCTGGAGGATAGGTGAGCTCGTGAAATAACTCAAGCCGACAGCTCGCATCCCGAACGAACTGTTTTCTCATTCCCACCAGCCAGTTTAACCGTACCGAGAGGGTCTGAAAATAAGGAAATCTTACAAAAAGTTCCATCTCCGAAACTGGAATTGGCAGGTCGCGCGGCAAATCGACGTGAATGCACTCGTCAAGCTCGAACAATACAAACGGGCCCACAAGTGCCTAACGACTTATGACGCGTCACCAACTGAACGCCGTATCCCAATCAATCTCCCAAGGTTGCCACTGGCTGTACATTCGTACATAAGAACATCTAATGGGACCATACCAAGACATTCTTCATTCTTAATGAAAAACTCGCTGCCCTGTGAGTTGTCAGTCGGACCCATTCAGACTCGTCTAAATGGCGCCTCGACTCCATTGTGTCTAAGGCACGTGCGACTTGTATGGAGACATGTCTTCTACAATGCATAACTCTATTGTAACCCAAGACTGTAACTACTTTAGATTGCAAGTGCTAGGAACCAGCACAAGTGAAAAAGGTATGAAAAAGTTTCAGGAACTCGATAATAAGTGAGACGAGGAACCAGTTTGAATGCGCACGTCGAAAGTGCTTGGCACCATAAAAGGACTCAAAATTCTACATTTGCCTTTTCGATTTCCATCTTCACTCAAGTTTGCGAGGTGGTGTGAGGGTGAGTGAAAAGTGAGTAGGAGGGATGGATCTGCCAATAAAGCAGAGTGAGACCAAACTGCATCCGCGGAGCCAAAGAATAGTGATAGCCCTATCAGTGTGCGATATTTCCATTCATAGCGTCCCAGTTAGTAATTACAATATACAAAACAACACGCAATTCAAATTATGAAAAAAGCCTAGAAGAGGTCTAACCACAAGAAAAAAAAGTCGCGAAGCATTCTGAACCGATGTGACCTCGAGCAATCGCGAGAAAACCACTTCGTAATCGTAAATCCTGCATTCTCGTTAACTTCCCATTCAGGCAGAAAGCTGAAGAATATCTGTTCTCCGGGGAAACGCCTGTTGTTTCTTGACCTCATCGTCTACTCTAGGTCGTACCAACAGGCAAGGTTGAAAGGCGTCAAAAGTAAAATATTAATGGTGCGCAGAAAATTTAGGGGAAAGACAAGACAAGCATCGTTGAAAGACAAATAGACAGATACTGTAGGTGAGCAGCATCAGTCGAGTGATCAGTGAGTGACTGCTAATCACTCACTGATCTCACTATCAATCTGATCAAATCTGTAAGTAATTGCTAGTCACTCACGGATTCGATCAGATTTCCTGCTTGCTCATTCTAGCATCTACAGTAGTTACGAACAGGCAGATCGACCACTCAACAACAGCGCACTCACCACCAAGGAGTTTTCCACTGATCTCGCGCGCCTCTTCATGACGTGAGATACAGCACTGTAATTACGAATTGCGAATTGCGAGTTGCGAGTTGCATCTCCATCTGATCCTGAAATGAGAAATCGGTAGTCTGTCTCTCTACGCCTCCTCTACGTATGCCAGGTTTCAGAGACAGCAGCTGGAGTATGAAGGTACATCAGAAAAACTGGCATTTTTATCAGTCATTGAGAATTTGCTGACGTGGTTTCGTGGGCATGATTCGAAATAGATACAAAGACCCCTGACTGCGAGTATCCTCGCACGTATAGTTGCGTGGCTCAAACCCTACTCGACAATGGTTACCCCATCGCCTGTCTTCGTGACCGTCCCTTTCGTTACCAGCCGGTATCGTCATCCTCACTTTTATCTGGGGCAGCAGACAAAGAGTGGATAGTACAGATTCTTCGAAATGATTAAAAAATACTCTTGTCGTCTACGCTCACACAAAGCTTCAACAGCTGCTCTTGGTGATCAGATCTTATTGCGCATCTCTTGCAGCGACTGCGCCTAATATTATATCAGGTACATCAGAGAAAGGTGAAATCTCCGCTCCGGCCTTCGAATGACCTTTTTTCGCCCGTCTAGAAGCGCTGCGCCGCGTCTGGACATTTCTTCAAGATGGGGCCTCTGCAGTCCTGGCTGATCGCCTTCCACGCGCGGCTGCGCCGCACTCTTTAGAAGCACCCTGTATTGCGAACATCGCGCATCGACCCTGATACCTTCTTAACACTCGACACTCTGTGATATGACTCGGCATTTGGGAAGACAAGGCCCAGTGCGATGAATGCGCTGACCTTATAGCTTATTGCATACTGCCGCCTGTGCCCCTGTCATGTACGCAGTAGTCCATTGCTGATGACGCCCATGGGATGCGGTCGAAACGTTTGTTTACTGTGTTTCATTATGAGCAGTCATTGAGACCAGTAAGAACACCATGGAAACATTAGGGCATAAGAACACAAGATATATTTAAAATCACCGAATTCGTTCATCTTCATTATCTTGACCTCTATTCTCAATAGGAGGAACATGGCACTATTTCACTTTTTGAGCGTCACCTTTAGCGCCACCTAACCATGCTTACCTCCCGCAACCGTGATGCGCGCGCAGGTCACTTTCAGCAGTGCCACCATCATGTGGCGTTGATTGGTCTGATCAAAACAGTGAAACTTGACAACGGGCTGCTCCTTCTTGGATGACTCGACGCTATCGACCATCTGCAGGGGCAGGATCAGCTCCTTTTTTTTACCAGCGTCGCCTCGTCGATCTTACCGCGCATCCCATCTACCCCATCCTCGATCTGTTTCGTCATCTGATCCAGCTTCGACCCGTCACCTTCGGGCATGCCTTCAAACTGCTTCTGTACTCCTTGCGGCACTTTGTGGCAATTTTCCACTACTTGGTTGGCTGTCGTGTTTGTCGACGTCTGATCAACGTCATTCGATAAGCTCCCGCCGTCAGAGTTTTGCATTTGGCGCTCTGCAGAAAAGCGCGCATTAAACATACAGTAAGTATCGCAAGAAAATATCGACACGGCTGAAACTCTTACTCTCTCGCTTTTTGACCATGCGTGTAGTGATCACCGTGACAGCGATCACCAATGCCACCAGGTGACTGAAGATCGACGTTATCTTCATGTCGATGTTCACTAAAATCGTAATCTACGCTGGCGATCCAGCACAATGGCAGCCATCTTACTTGTAACAGGCTGGCCAGCTGATGTGCCATCTGGCTTCGGCATGATGACTTTCGGTTTCGTGACCTCAGATGCTTGCGTGGCTTGAGTGGATGTTGCCGCGTTAGTCGCGGCGTGGGTTGTCTTTGGCTCTAAAAGTCAGCACAATAAGATTAGACGAGTGAACTTCAGTGCCGCGAATGACTTACCAATCACCACATTCTTGATGGCGTAGAGCAGCTTCGTGGAGGGTATCAACATGTTGGGCATTCCGCTCCTGTAAGTCGTGGTCGCAGTGACTGTATAGTTTCCTGAGCCATATTTGCTCACGTCCAGTTCAGCGTTGCACTAAAGATAAGACGCAATATGCGGTATGCGGTATCACCTATTTACCACAAACATATCGCACGGCTATCTAGCCAGCCAGACACCGCACCGCACCGCAAAAGTCAATGCCTCTAAGGTTGATTTCTCCGAACGCGGCTCTCCAAACAGGTTTCCAAGAAGCCCAATATTCAAGCTATACACATTCAAGGCTGTTCAAGAACGAAGTTTCTGCTTGCAGCTGAAAGTGCTTTGCCTATAGCCCCGCCCTGATGAGGTCAAGGAAGACGCTGCTGCCCAACTATGAGCTACATCAAGGATCCAAGTGTACCTACTGCATTTATATTAGCCTCAAACCCTCTACTGCTGCGGTGTGACAGCGGCGACTAATGCGTGGGAAGAGGAGGCAAAGGGGAAGGGGAAAAAAAAAAAACAACACAAAAAACAAAAAAAAAAAACCCCCCAAACAAAAAAAAAAAAAAAAAAAAAAAAAAAAAACCCCCCCCCCCCCCCCCCCCCCCCCCCCCCCCCCCCCCCGCAGTAGTCAGGTTTCCATTGCGGGGTTCGAACCAGGACCTCCCGACGGCTAGCCTCACAGCTTCCAATCTGTTCTGTTTTCTTGCATGAACGAAGGCAGACAGGTACTGTACTTGTAATTGATGCGCTGCCCAAAAGTTCGCCATCAATCGTGCAAGGCGGACGCCTAACCGGTGGTCATGGGGGCGTAGTTTCGATTCTGTGCCCAGCTAGGCAGACACGCGTCAAAGCCGGCGTCAGCGACTGTTTGCGATCGCAACAAGACCGTGTGCGCGGTCGCTAGACAAGTCGCGCAGGTATATATCTATATGCGCAGGTACATAGTAACGTTACTTGCCTCGGCTTTGTGAAAAGTCCTCAGTTCACATACTTTTCTCTTTCTGAGGCCTGGACTTCTAAGCCTAAGAGTGCATTTGGAGGAAGTAGAAATGCTTTTTTTGTCAGCTGCATACGTGTTTCACTGATGCAAACGCCCTCTCTAGATGAACCAGCCGAGCTTATCAGATAGGTGTCTTTCACATTTCAACTATTAGCTCAGCCAGCTCAGCTTGCGGCCAGCTCGGTTTGGGGAATGCTCGGTTTGTCGTTTCTGGCTGGTCCAGCTTGGCTGTCTCGGCTGGACTGTTCACATTCATCTCGGTTTGCGGCTTACAGTTAGGAGCTCGGGCGGCTCAGTTGGAAAGCCGAGCCAAGCAAGCGAGCTCCCACACTGCTTTGCGGCTGCGCACATGCTTTTCTTGCAATCACAAACAGACGCTGCCGTGGGCTTGTCTGCCTAGCGGGGTACAGCATCGAAATATGCGTTATGAGGCGCTGCGGGACTTACCCCCAACACATTACTCGATCCGCGCTTCCTCCATTCGAAGCTGCTACTGAATTCTGGCGGTGGTTGGGGAATGATGAAAGCACGCAGCAGCTCTCCCTTTTTCACCTCTTCGATGGTGACTTCGCCGCCTGCAGATAAGTTCAGCATTAAAGATCCTGAGTGAAAAGGTTTCAAAACTTACCCTGTAAAACAAGTAGGTGCGAGAGCCAGGCAACCTCGATGTCGTCCGACATGAAAATGCAGTGCAACTTCAAGACTGCAATCATATTCGTGAACTTGGAATAGAGAAGATTGAAATGCATGCGCAAAATCAGTCCATCAAATTTGCTTGTTTGGCTGTCCAATGTTTCAGTTTCATTTATGATCTTGCAAGTTATGATTTTTTCATTCGCTTCGTTGACTGGCCGATCAAAATTAAAGAGTAAGCTTATGGTGGCCACCCCCGCCGTTTGTACAGGAATGGGCTCTTCGTACAGGGCATATTGATTGGTACCAAGGTACGAAACTCGTGGAATCACTGAAAATTGTAGCGTGTCCACGGCATTTATCATGGCTCTCGCTCACTAGCTTTTTCAACAGGAAGGAGCACTCACTATCATGATCCGGACATTTCTTGCCTTTCGCGAGGGCGTAGTACCATTGCGTCCAATGGTTAATGTGGTTGCAAGAGACATTATAATCTCCTGGGCACAACACGGTGTCTTTGCGCATTTGCTCGTGTATGTCGCAGTTGATCTTGCCCTCCTTTCCTTCGAAGCATGGCTGCTTTCTTGGCGGATCACCCGCAAAGACTATGCAATATGATCCTAAGCACTCTTCGACGTCGAGCTCATCTGGAAAACCTGAAAAACATGGCAGTAATCCAGAGGCCGATCCTTCCCGACTTCGATTACCTAGATGTCGACCAGCAGATTTTAGAAGGGGAAATTAGATTTAACCTTCCTCTATTCAATGGGAGCTGCTAACATTACGGTTGAACAACGTGCCCTGCAGTGAGTTCATATAAGGGAAAGAGTATTCACTTACATCCGCGATACAGAACGTCGAAGGTGTTGTAAGATGTCAAGTCTTTGTGGCGACACCGAAATTGACCGAGCGGTAATTTCTTGTCGATAGTGAACTGCAATACTGCTGTCTGTGTCGTCACATTGCACGACGCACTTGCCACGATCGTGTTGTTCGGACCAACCAGTTCCACCTGACTACTATGATCGCATGCCCCATTTAGATTGCACACGACATCCACCTTGGCATCGGCGAACATGGCAGACACTTCCGCGCCATACTTGTCTTTTATCGAACTCGCGCTCAGGTCGATATCTGAAATAATTAGTTTTTAATTTAAATGACGCAAAAAATAAAAGCGAAACTAAGTGATGTTTTGGCCGCGAATGAGCAGCGGGAGAAAGATCAGCAGAATCGCAAAGACGATCGTCATTTTCTTGACTGGACCATAGGTGACAAGAGTTTTCTGAAAGAAGGAGAAGGACAACATTTTCATCAGATCGGCGATGAGGATCAACACATTGACGGCCAACCTGTTGACAAAATGCCATTTGGACTGATTGAAGGACGGCTTTGACAGAAGAAAACTTTTATGAATTTTAACAGTTTCCGGTAATTTTAGAAACGATAATGAACCAAATAGAACAGCACGATGAGACCCAAACTATCAAGTGTGATTTTTTTTCTCGAGCTTTCCACGTAGGCCAGCTGACCAACTTTACATTTTTTGCGAGCAGTCCATGCAGACAACAATGGAGATAAAACTTGTGATGTGGTGATAAATTGCGATTGTGCTGATGGTCCATGCTGTTTTGTATGTGCAGTACGTACTTTGAAATCCCTTTCCCTAGCCCTTTGAAATCCTATAGCCCCTCATCGTATCCCCCAGGGTAAAACTTCTGTGAAATATGGCTGCGTAGGGGTACATATATCATATAGGAAATTTTGTGCACTCGCTTTGGCTTTGTTTTCGTAATTTCGTCCTCCCTTGTATTAAAGTATGTTATCACAGACAAAGTGCTTATCATTAGGGTTACATAACAGCACCTCCTGATAAGAGGTGCAGGGTGCAAGGTCTGTTTGAAATCCAAATGCCATTCGCTTGTGTCCCAAGCTCGACCCCTTTAAATTCTTTAGCCCTCAGGATAACAAGCGATGGTTTGCTGTTTTGTACTTGAGATTATCAATGTCGAGCAGGAAAGCCACGGACTTTATGTCCACATCACTGTCGTCAACCGAAGACTTCGTTTGACCAGTTCGGATGCCTTGGCCTCGGTGACTTTGCTGCAATGATTAATGCCTCGATACGTTTTGTACTCCTGACCAGCCAGGCATCTTTCCACTGATTTCGCTCCATCTGGTAGGATCGCCACGATTACATATTATGTCTTTTCTTTGGCTTTGATGCCGTTGCTCCAGCTAGGTCCTCATCTTCCCTTTGATCCATGTCAGCTGAATCAACTAAACCAAATTCATAATCTCGAGCCCTGCTATCACTCTCTGTAGAGTCAGAGGAATCAGGCTGAAAATTTTCATCACGATCAGAGTCATCATTGCTCGATTCAGAAGACTCACTGCCATCGAATTCAGCTTGACGTTGTCTTGGAGATTTCGCCAATATTATCAAGAACATCTTAATTGCTGACTCGTTCAATACGGTTCATTATTTTGATTTTGAGACGCTGAACATACATGTCAGTCGACTCATTTTTTCTGAAATTTCTAGGAAACTGCGAGAATTCAAGTACCTGCAGATCATCACAGGATCGTAATCTAGATGTCTCATTTCGCTAGAATATACTTTTGAGTGCGCTCTATCCGCTTGTGCAGCTATCTCATTTTGCAAAAAAATTGCAGTTGACTTATTTTTGCAGAACGCCATCGCAGTAGTAAAAGGTACTAATAAACATTTCTCCATCGACTGTGGATTTTGAGGACAGTTTGATCACAAATCACTTTGATCAATGACATTAACGTAGAATGAATGGTTCCACCCCATATTTAACAGTGCCAAGGAAGGTCACCACATAAAAGATGTCAGCAGCAACGAAGACTCGAAATTATGCTGCCAAGAAATCGACCAACTGCCGGCACAAACTCAGCAGAGATACATTATTCTGTAATCAGTCAAGCTGGTTCGAGGGCACATTCTTCGATTCTTGACCAGCGCATAGTGATGGTACACGTGGTCTTGTTCGAGAGTAGCGAATACAGTAGAATCGCGGGAATGGCTGCATTGAACCGCGCTATATGGATTGCATATAACTACTGTATTTTAGCTGAATAACAATGCTGAGATACAGTATAACGGTCGATAAGTCACTAGCCTTGTTCGTTTTACTAAGGGACGAACTGTATTAGCACCAGGGAGCTTCGCCCTCACCCCCATTTGGACGATTTGTATCCTGCCCGTAATCTACGATGCGAGTCTTTTGCAATTGTGCCCTCGGATAATGAAAGCATTAGGACACACTGACAACTGACCTGACTGATCACTGACTCATACCAAAGGACTTATCTTTTGACCATTTTAGAACAACGTTGTTCTAAAAGTTATTATAGTCAATATAATTTATTATATTTTTATTATAGTAAGGTATAATTTAAAAAGTCGACTTTCCCGCTGCCTAAATTTTCCGCTGTGTCAAAATCGCCTTTAACGATCAGCCTCCGATAAATCAGCGCTCGCTCGCATCACTCAGCGCCTGGGAATACACCAATATGTCACTTATCGTTAGGCGCTCCACGAAGGGACCATCTTGAGATATTTCGTATCCCCAGTAGAATCAATGCCCTTTTTTGGAGGTACGAACGGCCTTACGAATATACGCACTGGTGCAGGACTGCTTTGCTTTTGAGTACCTACCTGGTTATAACAATATTTTTAAAGGGAATAATAGACTAGTAGCTGCGAAAGTAAAGACTTCAGGCCTGTAAAATGTGGAAATGCACTCGCACTGTTCAGGGGTCGATTTACGATTAATTTAAGTCCAAGCAGCTGCTTCATGAAAAGACTGCCCAGGCGTAGCAAAAGACATTTACTGATTATATCAAATATAGCAGCTATTAACTTTTAGCTGCCTGTCCTCTGGCTCTGGCTTATCGACCTTGCCAAGCTCCTTTTTGTCTTTCCTTCCTTTTCTGTTCTGCCCATGTGTACCTAGGCCTAGGCGCACAGTTGGATGAATAGATTCATCCAACTGTGTGCCTAGGTATAGCCAAGTCCTGATATGCACAGTACCTCTGGGTGGATAGAGTTACCACAAGACAAAACCCATCCATCACACTGCTCAGGCTGGCTAAACTAGTCTGCCTGCATTCTTCCCGGGCTGGCAGCAATATTGATTTTTAGTTAGTGCCAGCCACTCAACAAGCGAGAACGTGAGTTTTGGCTGCACCATTTCGTCTCTTTCACTGTTCCAACGTCGCACGGTGAGCGTGGTAAGTCTTCTCTACTATGTATGTTTATGTTACTTGATGACATGGTCTCTCTTGACATCTGAATTTTTTTAGACTTTCAATTCATAAAAAGAAACGAAACGAAACAAAAATGGCGTTTTCAAGATTTTCTTCGATGAAGCCGGACATGGATGCCCTGCAGGACGAATTCACTAAATACCTAATAATCGCCCGGGAAAGAGGAACGGCCTCACAAGAAGCTGCAAAATCTGGCGCTATGGCTAAAATAGCTGATTTGAAGCAACGTGTGCAGGACAAAATCGATACTATCCGGGGTCTCGAAAAATTGAGACCTGAGGAATACGAAGCAGTCGCAAAATTCATGCAGCAAGTAAAAGACCTGAGAGAACAACCACCACCACCTCCGCTAAAACGTCCCGAAGGCCTGGAATTGAACCTGATTGGCGTGGCTCTGTTTTCTGGGGATGAACTCGTCAGCAAGACCATTCGTCGCGTGACAAAAAGCAAGTACTCGCACGTGGCGCTGCTCTTGCACGATGTTACGAAAGACCCCACCGACATCGACGGGTGGTACGTGTATTCGGCCAATGGTAGCGCCTCACAGATTATGGCCGATCGAAGGCTGCCTCAAGTGCAGTTGGAGAAATGGACTGAAACTATCGCGGGTATGGCATGTCTATAGCAGAATCCTTGTAGAGGACACGAGTGCTGATGTAACAGGCCATGAGTTATCCACACGTTTAGTCAAGTTCTTCTATCCTGTTATCTGTGGGTCATCTGTGTCATTTTTCAGCTTACGAGGGTGCAGTCGTAACGAGGCTTTTGAATTTCGAATCCGAATCTGTGCCCTCACCTACCGGTATAACCGAATTGGTCGACAAGTACATCGGCTTGCCATACGAGAACCAATTATTGATAATGCTAAAGGCTATGAATCGTTCCAATGTGGAGAATGAGCGCAGTGCCGATAG
This sequence comes from Mesodorylaimus sp. YZB2_4, assembly GCA_030248295.1. Lineage (NCBI taxonomy): Eukaryota > Metazoa > Nematoda > Enoplea > Dorylaimida > Dorylaimidae > Mesodorylaimus > Mesodorylaimus sp. YZB2_4. The sequence continues at coordinate 1,117,512 of JASANH010000626.1, forward strand.
CGCATTCTGTAGCGAGATCTGCTACCGTTTTCTCGCCGCCGCCAACGTCCTCGAGGACACCGAAGTACCCGAGAACGTGTGGCCGAAGGATTTCGGAGACGAAGGGCATCGACTCAAACTGATCGGGGCCACGTGGGCGGAAGTTGTTTTGATCAAGGGCAAACTTCCCACTGCGCCCGCGTGAGTGTCTGAAAATCAGGGTAGCTTCGTGGATTGGGTCTATATATTCAAGCTACCTATCTCATGCCAGGTCGGAGTCGTGCTAGTATAGGTGTAGGTGCGTGTGTTATACTCGTGCTGTACGGTATTGTATGTGCTTCCTTGTACACTGTGTGCTATTTCTATTCCTTATATTCTACCTGACTTTGCCGATTGCCCGTGCTATCCAATAAGTGTCAACCATTTTATGCTTTGAAAATGGTCTTCTATTAGAATCTAGTTTTGGCGACAGACTTACGAATAATTACTGGCCCCTGAAAAGGCATACACACAACATTGGGGCGACTTCATTGGATAAACTGGATTGATGCTTACATAGACAATAAGATTGATTCTTTTTCGCACTTGAAGAGTTTAGCCTGCAGTCCCACTGTTGGCGTTCACAAAAGAAGTGCCCGTCCGCAAGTGGGGAAGAGAGCTGTCCCATCTGTTCAAATCAACATAGCGTAGGACGTGAAAGATGTTCTCGGGACTTGTTTCACAAAATATACGGGACGAGTATAACCAAGATTTAAGTCCCTATGGGTGCAATCAACCTTCCTCAAAATGCCGACGTCCAATCACGCCATGGCCACTAGATATCCCGCTATTGCATACTCGTATTCTTGCTCCTCTTGTCTTGGTTTGCCACACACTCAAAAATTCAATGCTGTCGAGTGCGTTGACGTCACTCATTGTCAGATTGATACCGTCACGCCATATAAGTACTCTGGCGTTGTACTGTACTCGCACTATAAATCGTAATTTGAAAATAAAGTTTCTTATTCCATCAGATTCGTACTTGTACCCGTCATTAAGTACGCTTGCCACCGCACGCGACTGCAGTAGTTGGTCTGGTGTCCACCTGCTCGAATGATCTGCTGACCTAATCGAGTTTGGTTTAGTCTATTCGAATTACCTCGTTATGAGTTATTTATGCCCATTCCATGCCCGCAGCAAAATTGCTTGCTCGTGTCCATGAGAGACATAAAAGATCTTTTTCTGGCTCGATGAGCATTATGTGTTTGTGTGTGTGTCGTGTGTCTGTCACGGGCCCACTATCACTATATGATCATAGTGACAGTGGGGCCGTTGGTCTTCGTCTTTCTTGTCATACCTGTTCGGTCAGCACAGTATCAATTGTTAATGGCTTCCTAAACCTCTTGATCATGTGTGCAGCGGCGGAAGGACAAAATTTGTTTGGTAATGTTTCCATCACAGTTTGACCTTTCCACTTGTGTTGTTTCAAGCATCTTTCTTTTCCTGGTGCATGCTCCTGTTTGACAAAACTGATGAAAGTGTTGATGCAGGGTTGATGGTTTCATCAGGCTGCGGGCGTTTCGATTTTTCCGCTCACTCATGTTTGTAAAATCTTTCTGTCTTTCCAGTGGACAGAAATGTGCACGTGAGTGACGAGTTAAACTAATCCTTGTGCACGTTTGCAGTTTCGGCAATTCGTGACAAGGAAACTAGTGAAAATCTTTACGGGTCTGGTGCTACAAATGGACCATTCCCCAACAAATTTAGTCCCTCCCCACTGAACATGAACATTGATCAAGAGTTTGGGGAAGCTTTCCAGTAAACACCCAGCTCAGGCAATGCAAGCATCCCCCCTCCCCACCGGGCTCCAGGCTGGGCAGTTGGTCGTCTCCTAGGTTAGGCGCCGGTGAAGGTGAGTCCTCAATGCTAATAAATAATGTACGTCGTGCCTTCACCGCTGATAATATAAGGCACGAAAATAAATTTCGATGCGTCCATAATTTCGAATTTTTCGAAATAATTCTCGCTAGTTTTCACCCATTTTTTAAAAATTTTGCAGGTGCAATAATTATTTTGCACATGCCATAAATGTTAGACAGTCCACCTGTCACAAGGCTTCTTTATAAGTTGTGGCACCCCAAAATGGTTTCTTTTGCGACAGATGCCGGTCTGTCACGTGGGGCACGCCACGAGACGTGACCAATACGGCCACATGGCCATGCACATGCTAGAAGTGACTTCTCTCACGGGAGGTGCTTATCATCTTTGCGTTCCTTGGGGTCATAGCAGTTTTTGCCGCTCTAGCAGCTGAGTTGTAATGATTGGCATTCCGAAAGAGTGCTACGTATTGATATGGTTAAGCTATCTTGGTCACACTGTAACTGGAAATGTTATCACCAGGGAGAACACTGGACGTAGACTGAGAACAAGCTCTCCTTCCTAATATAGTCTTATCGCCTTTTCGTATTACGTACCGAGATAGTAATAATGCCAAAGCTCCTAATGCTCTTAGGCTCCGTGAGCGTCAAAATATCCATTGTAATAGGATAAGATTTGTACAGGATGTTAGGTACTTGCGTGATTGTCGCGTCGGTACATACTTTGCGTGAGCGAGTGCGATGTTGAAAAACAGATGTTCACCTGCCACTTACAGCTATTTTCCTTAGGCTGACGGGGGCATCGGTCGAATAAAGGCTTTCTCACGAGTTCTAATCATTATCGGATTGTACTGCGTGCAGTCGAGTGAAAATATTTTCATCCGCAAACTACTCCGAGATTGAGGGGAACACTGTCATATACGTTTGTTCCTGCAGAAAAAAGTCAAGATTGGTCATTGCGATACGTCTAGTCCTTTCGAAAAGACAAACATTCGGGTGTCAGTCTGACTCGCCTCGTCCTGCATCACCGAGTCTGCCAGGCTTGTCGTTTATCCGACCCTCATATCTTTAAATCAGTCAGTGCCACTGCGGCGGGTGATGCAGTCATGGTTGCCACATTGGCCAACTTCTCAAATATGCTTGATCAGAACGAGACCACAGACGAGTACGACCCATTCACACTGACCGACCCCATAGAAGATCGTATATTCGGCATCATCATGGTCATGTATACGATCGGGTTCGTTGGTCCGTACGTAGCATGCTTATGGGTCTTCGCCACAGACCCCGAAATGGCCAGCAGGCCTTGTTATCGTATCATTTTCCATATCGGTGTCTCGGACGTCATCCAAGGCGTGACCAATGGCATTGGTGGGGGTGTCATGAGCATCCTACGCGTGGCCCCATTCGAAGCGAACAAACGGATAGGCAGCATTTTGGAAGGGTCTTGGATGGCTTACAGTATCCTGGTCAATCTACTGGCCTTCAATCGATTCATACAAGTCTGCTTCTCGAACAGGGCCAATTATGTGTTCACCAAACGCAGTACCAGCGTGTACATCGCAATCTGCTGGGCGTACGGTATTACAGCATGCGTGCTATACAACACGCCTTTGATCGATATCGTCTACTACCCCGAAATGTACTTGTGGGGCTACAATGTAAACCCCGCGTCGGTCATATGCGGATACGTGGAAGAGGCGCTGGATTTGTTCCAGCTGCTCTGCATGATCATTTGGTACATCGGCATATTTGTACGCTTGAAAATTCAGGTAGATAGCGTGAGCATGACCTATCTTGATCATATCTGTGCCATGAGTCAAACTGATTTCTGTTTTAGACAAAGCAAATTACCACAAACAAAGGACAGATCAGCAAGAAGGAGCTGCACGTGGTCATGCAGTCGCTGCTAATCTGCTGCCTGATCTTTGCCACTTGTTTCGGATTCTTTGTCGTACCCCAAATCACAGGAAATAATCGATACGCCACTTTCGTGTGCAATCTGGTTTGGTTGACCAACTGCGGCTGTAATCCCATCATATACATGGCTTTCAATAAGTGAGTGAGCCTTTTTTCTAAAAATAACCTGCTTGCCTGTTTATATATTTACAGCAGCCTTATTATTCCAGGACGCTTCGTCGCAAAGTTTTTGGACTTCTTGGAAAAGAAGCCGTTGGTGTAACAGTCGGGCAACCAACTATGGTTTCGGCAGTTCATGCAAGAAATATACGAAGCCCCGTAAAGGGCAACATCACGCGAGTCGAGCCTATGATTACTAACGCTCCACAACGGCATCACGTTGCAGTGACGCACTATTGACACTGAAGCCTCTCACACACTCCAAGTCAAAGGGTATCCACAGTGATGATAAGAGCAGACACGCCTCATATCTCATCAGATGACGAGTTCAGACGAGATCTGCGGCATTACTATAGTTGTACTGTATTTGCTCTTGACCTGTGACTGATTAGAATTATCTGAAGTAAGGATATATTTACAGTCACTTGAGCGTGAAGTTCAAATCCATCACTTTTCTCTGCGAAACTATAATATGCTATTTCCTGTGATACAGTACACAATGTTCCTACGATTAGTCAATGGTAACACAGGCGACCTAAATACGAGCAACTAATCCTACACTGCATCTACGTACACTTGATTTTAGAATGACAGACCACCGTGCGATCGGTCGGGCATTGGGGATAGAAAGTGGGCAAGAGTGCGAATACCATCAGTAACAATCCAAAGGTCACACGGGGACATGCTTATCGTGAGATCACACTATCTCTGGACTCACACTCAAACAATCGTTACATAAAGAACAAAGTTGCTAATACTTGCAACGCAAGCATGGCATACCCGTACCATGCAGATACAAGGAGGCATTTGTGAGACTGGCTCAAGAAGTTTGCCAGAAAACTTTTGATTCCAATGTGGGAGTGCGCTCAAGAAGATCCGCGTTTGTTTTGGTTCAGGGAGTGTTTATTTTATAATAACAGCACCAACCACGCATCCGGCTGGGCTGAGATATTAGCCAAGGCAGAATGAGGAGGAACAATCTTCTGCTTCTGACGGGAACAAAGACTCGAACGGGATGAAAACAACCATCGCGATCATTCTGACTTGTCTGGCCGCCGATGCCCTGGCCAGGAACCTGAGGCCGATTCGGGATGAGACTACTGATCAAAGTGGTGAGTGCATAGGAGAGGAGGCCCCGACAACATGATCAAGAGACAGCTGTCACTTCCGTCCCTGGCACAAATAAGCTGTTTTCCTGTGCAGGTGGGAAGAACGTCAACAACGGCGGTGCTGGAGGCAGCGGCGGCAATGGAGGGCACGGACAGATCAACAATGTGCTAGGAGTTGGACAGCCACAGTCGCAACCCCAGCCACAATCTGACCCCATTACTCTACCAGAACCCTCCAGGCACAGACCAAGAGTCGCGCGCGAAACCATAAACAACGGTGGTGCTGGTAGCAATGGGGGACACGGTGGTCACGGCCAAGTCAACAATGGAGTTGGCCAACAGCCCCCTCCCCAACCTGAACCGCCTAAGCGTCGCAGACCCAGGGTCGCTCGCGATACTAATACTGGTGGTGCTGGCGGCAATGGGGGACATGGTGGCCATGGACAGCTCAATGATTTCGGCAATGGTCAGCAACAACCACAACCTGCGCCACAACCAGAACTTCCAGAACGTCGTCGACCGAGGATCGCACGCGACACCAACAACGGGGTGCTGGTGGCAACGGCGGCAACGGCCAAGTCAACAACCTCGGCAGTGGACAGCAACAGCCAGGCCCTGAACCCGAACTGCCATCTCGCACTCGACAAAGGCTTCCTCGCGAAACTACCAACACGGACAGCAATGGTGGCAACGGAGGAAATGGAGGCCACGGTCAAGTCAACAACCTCGCCAGCCCGCAAGAGTCCCAGGGAAACGAGCCAGTGCATCGTCATGGCTGAAAATAGAAAGATAGATTAAGCATGCTTGGCATGGGGTGGCTTGTACGAGTGCTCTTTTCCGCCACGCCAGTTAGTCAAAATCGTCCCACCAAATGCACGTTTGATCGATCACTTTTACTCTAGCCCAATTTCAGTTAATATTTGCTCAAATTAAACTCAAAAAAGACAGGTTCAACATTCAAGAAAACAGGGCTCGAATTCTTCACTTACATACGATGAAGGAGCATTGCTCGAACGAACAAAGACCGGTGCGCCTTAATCCGAACCCAAAGAAAAACAAGCTTAAAAGATCAGGTCATCCAATTCCGATAACCTTGCCTTCTGTTTATTCCTTGAAAAAGTGGGGAATCTGTTCGCCCGTCAGAAACTTCCTCTCGACTCCCTTCTCGGTGATTGTAGCCAATCGAATTATTCCACCACTGCTTCCATCGCGACTCATAGCCAAGGCGATGGCTGAAACGGAAATGCGCTCACGAAACGGCATGACTGTGCAGCGTGTGCCCCACTCGGCGATGGCAGAGGAGACGTGTCATTCCCTTGGTCAGTGGCCCCGTCTGACCCATGTAGAGTGTCCGACAATGAGTTAGCTTTTTTGATAACAGTAAACTGGTGGGCGGAGCGGTAATTTTTACGGCGGTGTTGATGTATCCAGTTCGTGTGACTGATCAGCGGCTTTTTTCAAAAGTTTGTTTGTCATGAAGACTGTCTAAATACCTGGAAATCGACCACCGAGCTGTGATTCCGTATCTGATGCGAAAGAACAAAGCTGACACAGAGATCCATGATAAACACATGACTTTTTTGTGGGAAGCGTGCCACCTCGCAGTACCAGCTTTCTTCTTTCGCATCAAATACCGAGTTACAGCTCGGTGGTCAATTTCAAGGTCCATTTCCAGGCATTTGTCATGACTAACAAACTTTTCAAGAAAGCGACTCCCCAGCCACAAGAGCTGGGCTGACCAAAACTTCCTCACTCACACTCATAAAAATAGGCGTTCTATCTGACGGTGTGCTTCACTTCACACGGCACCACTGCTTTATTGGAAAGCCAACTCATTGTCGGACACCCCTCGTATCTGGCCCCGCGGCCTACCGTTCTTGACGAATTCTTCGCAGTCTTGGCGAGTCATGCCAGTGCGATAGTTCTGGTCCAGATAGCCATAAATATAAGAACTGCCCGAGCCCCCACTGCCCAACGGTTGACGGATAATCATGCCTCCCAACGGAATCGAATACACCTGCACAAAAGACGAGGTTAACTTATACCGTTTGGAGCGACTGGAATCCCACTGTTCAAAAGTAACTCACCTGGCCTCCCAGTTTCTTATCCCAGCCAGCGACAATAATACCAGCCGTGAAATCATCGCGATAACGGTAGCACATGCTGCGGAAAACTTCGGCGGCCACGTGCACTGGGGGCGGGTATCCGTGCTCCACCCTGAAAATCATTTGCGGCAACAGTGGCTGAAACAGACAATTTCAAACGTACTCGTAAACGCTAAGCTGATAATTGACCACGTCCGTAATGGCTTGCGTGTCGGCCGCAGAGCCCGAACGGAGACAACAAATGTGCGAAGTGACGTCGGTGATCTTGTTCGACATACGATGTACGATCAACGAGCTGCAAATCAGGGGACACTTGGTAAGAGGCAAGGGTGACGAATCCTCATGCTGCCGGCAGACAGATCATAATGTTAATCGGAGATTTGACGAGACACTCTAGTAAAACCCCCAGGCTCCGACAATTACACAAGCTGTAACGGTGAAACACACAGTTCCAAAGAAAGGGCATGTAGATGTGTGGCTGTAATACCACAAACAGCCCAGGCATCCTACCCGCTGTCAAAAGTTTTCCGACTTACCCAGCGGATGTTCGACTATCGGCGCCCAAAACGACACCGCCATTGTATTCGGCAGCAATAATTGTCGTCTAAAACGAAATACGGAACATAAAAACAATAAGGAACAAGGTCAAAATGAGCGTGAAACGCATAAATATACCTTGGGAACAAAAAAAGTTAGGCCTCTGCAATGTGACATGGTAAAAAGCGGGCACTTACTCCCATGGATTCCTCTTTGCCGTAGGGCTTGAACGCATCTTGAGCTTCGCGAGCGACTAAACCAGCAGTGTAAGCCATTGCTTTGAAATTACTCGATAATCGATTTGACAACTGAACTTCCCCACAATCCAATCCCGATTCCCTACTCGACCATACTGCTGATGCACTGTCACTTACCGTCTTCGCGCACTCGGAAAAGCGATTTCAAGGCGTATACAAAAACGCGCTAGATTCAAACTCAAGAGCTCAAAAGGCTCTGTGACACGAGAAACTGAGCCGCTAATCTCCATTTGTGCGACCATTAAGTGAAGACACCGCTTAGCTACAATACGAGCGTTGGTATATAATCTAGCATTTGGATCACCTTCGAAAAAATAAAAAATCTCAGGCCAATTTCGATGTGTCATTTACGTAAGAGGGCTCTGATTTTCATGAATGAAGAGGGGTAATATGGTGCCAAGTAAACAAGTAGATTGCACGGGGTTGATACGATGGAAGCGCTTTCTCATAACCAGTGTTTTGTCACCACGATCAGTTTGTCACTTGTACCCTCCTTTTATGTTCGCGTCGACCGACCGAGTACCTATACAATAGTGTACTGACCGTGAGTTGTGATCGAAGTATACTTTGGGCTCTTGTACAGCACATACCAGCATGCATCCCTGGCCCACATATACTGTTGAAGCAAGTTCATTTTGCTGCTGGACAATAGGAAACCCATGGGAAAGGGGGGTGAGAATCTATTTCCTTTCGCTGACAAAGTCTTGATCTAATACACACTGCGGATCGCATGTTAATCCTCAGCCAATGCGGAATTGAGTGAGCTCAGTCAGATCAGATATCTCTCGCTTTTATCTGGTAAGAAGATAGTGGGGGGGGGGGGGGGAAATGAGCGAAACTCGAATTGTGAAAATGAATCGACACGCAAAGGTGGCGTCGGCAGCAACGGCAGGGATGGAGACCGAATCAAACTAGAAAGCCACAACCTCAGCCTCAGAGAGGTCCCGCTTCTAACGAGGGCAGTCAAGAAATACAATAGTTTCTTACACTTTTTTGACCAATTGTGAGTCCGAACTTATCTATTTTTCCAGATGGTACCTCAGTACTTTCCTTGTAGGTCACAGCTACGCTTTGTGCGGTATTTTGGCGATATGAGTAAACAGTAACCACGAGCCGTACTAAGGCAGTCGCGGTCGTGCAGCGGTTCGGCATTCGGCTCTCCGAATTGCTTGGGAGCGAGTTGCCTGGACTCGTCCCGGGTTCGATCTCCGGTGATTGAGGTCGGTTTGCGAACCGTAAACCCTCGCTGACCTTGTACGCCAGGCCGCGGATGACCCAGTACCGTCGAGGTGAGCTGAGTGGTGAGGAAGTCTGAGGAAGTTGGTGTCCAGTTCAGGATGCCCTCGCGGAGGTGCTCCTAGTGGAGGGAGACACGCAAAGGGACGCTGCTGTGTGTGCCAGTGCCGGTCCCCGCACAGCCCCGCTCAGAAGGTTGGACTGCTGGCCGGCTACAGGCAAAAACGGGCTTCGGCCCACAAAAAATCCAAAAAAACGAGCATACTAAGGCATCGACATAAAGATATTCTTAGCTCAGCTAATTCTGCCAAAAAAGAATTATTTCTAGATTCAACAAGCAGTCCTTCCTCCTTGGGGATTCCATACAGCCAATGCAGAATTGCTTGGCGTATCTTATGACTGTTTTTTGCAAGACGTGGTCGGAGGAACCTTACGTTTTTTATAGATTTTTGCTTCTGATTTTACCCTTCGGCTTCAGAATGAAGGTCTTCAAGGACTCCTCAGACAGGCTTGACAACATCCCTGCTTGCTTCTACACGGTCAATATTGTCTTATGGCCTTGCAGTGAGACACTGTTGCCTGGTACATACTATGCAGGCGCTCGAGATCAAGGCACACACGGCTGCATCTTTTGACTCTTTGAATGACTTTTGGGACAGGTCTTATCGACACTCAGGTCAGATTAAAAACTCGCCTTGTTTTGTCTTCTCACACAGCTAACTGTTTTACTCAAGGAGTTCAACCGCTTCCCTTCTCCTATGGTCTATTTTTCGCACCATGAAATCTATCATATCGCTTGCCTTGGTTTTTTTCGCTTGCATATTTTGGGAGATGACTCAGGCTGCAAAAAGAACCGACGTTTCTAGCTGGTGGAGGCGAAACAAAAGTTTGGAGAACCTAACCTTCTGTGTCACTACTCTGCCGGTAAAAATATAAAAATTTACATCACTTTATAAAAAGGTCCAAATTTTTTCAGTATGCACCATTTTCTCGATTCTCACCAGAACGGCAGAGACACGAAGGAATCGTATTCCAGATTTTAGATCACTTGTCAGAAATACTAGGCTTCAAGTAAGGTCGAGTCGGGGCATATGGGCGGCCCAATCAGAACGGAAAGCAGTTGCCACGCCTGTGCATGGAAAAGATGAGTTGTCGGTTGATATGCTTTTCTCGCTGTAGCTACTACGTCGTGGCCCCTCCTGATCACCGCTATGGTGTGACCTTAGCCAATGGTTCGTTCAATGGGATGGTCGGAATGCTGGAGCGACAGGTGGTCTGAGGCTGCACAGTAGCCAGGTCCCCCTGTGACGAGTATCTCTTTCCAGGAATGCGACATTATAGCAGCTGATTTTACAATGACATATGCGAGGAGTCAAGTTCTCGATTTTTCTTCCGTCCCCTTTTTCTATGACTATGTTGGAATATTGATCGCTGCTCCTAAACCGGGCCATGCATCTTTAAACATTTGGGCTTGGGCGGAACCTTTTACGTGGAAGTTATGGCTGTGCTTCATAGCAGCATTGAGCGTGGTCACCTCGGTCCTGTACATCGGCCACATATTCAGCTTTGTTCAGGAATGGGCTGAAAAACGGTTTTCATATTTGAATGAATGCCTCTACTATCTTGGTGCTGGCTATGTCAATCAAGGTTATGATGGGTGGGTCAGGCGACAAGCCGACAGTCGAGAGGACTATATCCATTTTAGGACTGGAACTGCGCCCGAAATTGTGGTGGACACAGACCCTGCTTTCCATCTGGTGGCTGCTGTGTTTAATAGAAGTTGCAAGTTACTGCAGCTTCTCAATTTCTGTTCTCACTGCCCCACCAGCGTCTCAATTGCCTTTCCAAAATTTGGACGAGTTAGCTCGATTGGTAGAGAAGGGGAAGTACAAACTGTGTTTAGCCGCTGGGACTAACATATGGCAAGAATTACAGGTGCTTTAGCGTGTAGGAGGCTTACCTAATCCCAACTTCCAACTTCCGTTTGCAGTGCAAAGACAAGCAATACTGCCGAATCCTTGGCCCATGGTTAAAGAACAATCCTAGCTACGTGGTCGACAACATTCACGTTTGCACGGCCAAGATGATACACGACGATCGCATAGCTGTAATCGAAGAAATGGTAGGCTTGGAACCACTAAGGAGTCAGTACTGCAAAGAGCACAGACTTGTGATCCTACCGTATCGATTTTTACCATCAATGTACAGCTTGGCCTTCCAAAAAAATTTTCCACATACCGACCTTTTTTCTTCATTGTAAGTCAATGGAAAAAAATATTTTTAGGGGCTAGCAATGACAATGTTTACAGGTTCCTGGAAATGTTTGACACGGCCTTGCCTGAAGTTTGGTTCAAGGAATTCCAAAGCCACCATAATTTCTGCGATGTGATAGAAGCATCGGAGTTACAAATTGTGCAAGCATCTCAAAAACCATTATCCTTAAAAGATATTTGTGGAATTTTCGTCCTATTCTCGTTTGGAATTGCTCTAAGTTTTGCACTCTTCTTGATGGAATTGGCAAGATCAAGAAAAGATGCGAGAGCAAAAGTTGCGGATTTTGCCAATGTGTTTGAAGATACGGCAATCTCCTTGTAACCCAGCTGGTGAGACCACCCGTTGTACTTTTCTAATTCCTCTGGAACAAATAAAAAAGCGGTCGAGTGCGAGCTTGTAAGCTGGTCATTTTTTCTTGCATGAAGCCGTCATTGTGCAAATGTATTCGCTAAGTTTGGTAACAACTAAGAACATAAGCCAGAACTCTGCCGAAGGCGCGTAAGAAGTCCTAGCTATTTCTGACCTCGACTATGCTGTGCTGCACATCCTATCAGAGAAATAAAGGGTCTAGCTCAGGCCCCTGTCTGCACCTGCACCTTGTGCCACTACGGAGCTATGGATAAAAAAAAACATCGCTGATATCGGGGCCTAATCGCCGCTGGAATTAGCTATTATGTAGATAGCTAGTGTATACTGTGAAAAGCAGCAGCGGCTCTGCGCGGGTGTGATTTTACTTATTTCATGAAAAAAAAGAATAAGGTAGCTTTATCAGAAAAACAAGCGATGCTGATTTTCTGCGTTTTCTGTTTAATCAGCTCAAGATAGCCTATTCATTGTATTAAAAAAGGTTCCTCGGATTATCGCAATGCTTAGATCAACATGCAAGGAAGACGCAGACTGCCGTTCAGCCCAAAAACCAATCTTTCATGTGGTAAACAAAGATATGCCTACTGGAAATGAGTGCATGCACAGTGCATTGTGAATCATTATAACGCTATCATTAAATCATTTATGGAATATGAAATCGGAGTGCGACTGGCTGACTGCCATTTTCGGTGCGGTGCAGACTCCAGCAGTGACTCCCTGTCGTCATGTAAATCTCTGAACAAGAAACTCCAAAAAGGAGTACATTCCGATTGCGAAACTAGCATACTGCAGGTAACATTTCCGTATTGTTTGATCACCTCAGATCAGGTACCTTAAGTGAAGCACTAAAACTTCTACGCTTTTGCTCTCTGCACATATGACTTTATTACTGTCCTAATCGAGTATGGTAGGCGGTCCGTGATGCTAAAACAGTGAGCATCACGTAGTCAAGAACAACAGGCCTAAAAACTGATATAGTGTAGGACAGGAAATGAAGTCTCTTTCCACGCGTAAGAACGCTCGCACCAAACGGACAACGAAACCATATTAAAAATAAGCAACAGGTGGTGCAGGTTTCATACATTGACACTCGAACAGTAGGGTAGCAGTATTGTTTTAAAGCCTCTGTAGCACAGCCGATACAATCAATAATCCGTTTACATACCCCTTTCCTATTTCCTAAAGTAGTAGATGGTGTGCAGGGAGTTCCTATGTCTCGCTGCCACTTGCGCCCTGGCCAAGTCGTGATCCCTAAACATCTCGTCTTGCCACGACACCCTTTTCTTGTTGAGTGATCGTACTGGTGGAAAGCTTATAGCTGGCGGTGCTATTGCTAATTCCACAGGTTCTTCAGGCGTTTCAGGCGTTTCCGTTCTACTTCTACTTCTGGTCCTTTCAGTTGGTGCGACAATAACCGATTGATTGCATCGAATCAAATCGCCCACTCTGCGTCTAAGGCGTCTGAAAAAGTCAACCTGACCATTATGCATTTAAAGCTATTTCCTTGACTTACTTGTTAAAGCTGAAATAGATGACTGGATTAAAACTACAGTTGACAAGCCAGATAAGATCAGAGACAAACGTTGCGTATCTGTCCGATGAAAGGATTGGCACGATAAAAAAGCCGAAACAGGTGCCAAAATAGAGCAAGCATATGCAAACTGATTGCATTAGGACGCTTAGCTCTTGTTTATGCATTTCGCTACTATCGTCCATTTGATGAGCCTAAGATAAGAAAGACCCACAAATCAAGTGCAAAGTACGCAGCCACGACAAAACAGTGGATCTTACTTTGAACCTCAGTTTGACCAGGACGCATGTGTACCAAATCACAGTACAAAATAATTGAAATAAATCCAAACCCATTTCTACGAAGTTGCAAATGATGGAACCATGATCCGACTCGTACCCCCACAAATAGAATGCTCTGCTGTAACCGACTGTGACTGTCGGTGTGCTGTAGACTATAAACCACACGCAACCATACGCCCAACACACCCCTATCCAAATCCACGTGTTCCTTCTTCCAAATATCCTATGGATCTTGGGAGTCCAGCATATCTGCACGCACCGATTGAGCGCCAATAAATTGATGAGCATGCTGTAAGCCATCCAGCAGCTTTCCAAAATGGCTCCTACCCGTTTATTGACTTCGTGATTCGTGGTGGGCACTAAAGTGAAGATGCCACCCAGCAGACCGTTCGTGAGCAGTTGAAGTATATCAGCGACGCCAATAGCAAAGATGATTCGATAACAAGCCCGTGACCTCATATCACTGTCCGTGCCAATGATGTACAAGCACAGGGAGTACGGCATAGTGGCCAAGAGACTATAAAGTATCATTATTGTGCCAAAGACAGTCTCTTCCACGAGCGCGGGGTTGAATGCTGTGTCATTACCCGTGTGATTGGGGGTGGGATGCAAGTAGACAATCCCTCTCATACATGAATAATTGCCAATCATATATTCCATTGTCTGCAATCGAATACGGCCAACGTAGCTTGCTGACAGCGAGCGACGAAGTTTCGAAACGAAGCGGCGTTCTTCAGTCAAGATAAGATAACGATGAGACAAAGACAATCTGAAGGGCATGTAGAAGGAGGCAGTCGTTTCATACGGTCACTAAGGCAACCAAAACGATAATCACCATTGAAATTGTAATCTGACAAATGAACGCCTAGCTGGAAACGTGATTGAGTGTCTGAGAAGGTGCAAGAATTTAGAATACTTGGACAGGTGGACAGAATGATTGTCAAAGCAGCTTATAGAAATCCCTATTCTGTCGTAACGAAAGCCTAAGCTTTCTGAACTTGTAGGATATGAATTGTAGTGAAGATGCGCATCATACCATATCAGCCTGATACCCCGTCGGCCATTCTATGCTCTTACAAAGTCGCATAGGGAGGGCGAATATCAGAATGCCGGAACAGGATGAAGCCCTCAAGCATCCGCTAAAACTAAGTGCTTCCACATTTATGCCGTGTCTGTCTGCCTATTTGAGAAGAGCCGTAAGTTCGAGCTTGTTCCGCTCGTTTCGAAACATTTCCACCACGTTTTATTCAATTTTTACGTTTTCCGCTGCTCGAGGGCGTTAAAGACAGTATTTCAGTGACAGCATCCTCATAACAGTTTCATTGAGGCTCATGTCAGTTGGACGCTGTCGTCTAACAATCGAGCAAATAATGTGAAGAATGTTCCGTGACGCATGCAAGATTTTTCTGTTAGCTGTTCTGACTGACTTTTAGTGCGCAGTGCTGGAAACTTTGTGTGATATTTCTGGACGTAACTGTCCGAAGTTCCGTCCCGCGTCTCTCTTTTCAAAAAAACCTGTTGCACCAAAGACTGTGTCATGCCTGAATTTTGCTAGCCAACTAGTGGAAGCAACATAATAACAAACTGTGTTCATTTGAGACCACGTGTGCTACAAAACCAGTCAACGTTACTTCGGTCAGAACTGAACAAGCTCTGCATGCTCCCCTTTATTGTTTCTGGAGCTACAAGGGTAGTAGGACAAGCCTTCTCTTACTGGTGCAGTCCCAGTCTTGATCGAGTATCGTTCTTGAAAAGATAGAACGGTCTCGATGCGCCCAATGTCCAGCAGCATGGTGAAGTTCTCTCTAGCTTGGCCCCTCTGCCTTGTCTTATTCTTTCACGCCATCAGGTCGAGGGCGTGCAGTTCGTCTGGTCAGAAATGTCACAACGGTAACTCGCCTTGTTGCACTGGATTGTACTGCGTCGGGCGAGGAAGCAATGCAAGGTGTCGTTTCTATCCAAGTAAACGGCATTCTGCGACGCTACCATTTCTGTGCTATAATTTCGAAGATTTGGTTTTAGCGGGTTATAACTACGAGGGACAATTTACGGACCCAAAGCTTGCGTGGGATCCTCATTTTCTCAGTCCTAGCTCGCCTCAAACTCAGAGACAACTGACCACCTATCGAAGTGAAGTAAATGAAATAGGGGGGCTTGCTGGAGGAGATGAACAGATTGCTCGCTTTGTAGATCCAGAATATGCTGAATCGAGGATCTGGTGCTGCCTATGCTGCCGTTGTTTCCTTCAGGTAAGAGATAACTCTCATGTGTTTACCTACTGTACTGATCTCCCACGCTCTTTTTACTAAGTGCGACAGCCAATCTCATGTTCATGCCCACACTTTATTCATTGCCCAAGCAAATACACTTCAAGAAAAAGGCACATACAAAAAATTAATTAACCAATCATGCATGATTCTTTCAGAAACGATTCCAACAAGACTCGAGTTCACTTTATTTTGACTCTCCCTGATTCATCGAAGATTCCAGCTCTCGGTGGTAAAAGTGTAGAGCTGAGATTTCTTAACCGAATGGCATCTAGTGGACGCAGTTGGACGGACCTGACAATAAGTGAGTGAAAGGAAGTGGAACAGTTCTGCTGAGTACATGCTGGCCTATACGATGGTTTCAGAACCTATTCAATATCGCCCCCTTCATAGTCCACAAGTTTCACAATCCCAGGGGTGGAAAGACGCCGCGCGAATGTTCTTGGATGCGATCGATCCGACAGCAGATCCTTGCGATGACTTCTTTGCATTCACTGTAGGCAGTTCTAGTCAATCGAACGGTACACTTAGCACCTTCGCCTTATTTTAGTGCAACAAGTTCATCCAAACTCACTCAATCAACCGCTCGGGCGTCGGCACAGCTTCCTTGCTCGTGGACAGGGTTACAGCTCAAATGCAAGCAATGTGGGAATCGTTTCCAGTGGATAGCTCCGAAGGCCCCCAATCAGTGCGAACGGGTGCCCTGTTCTACCGATCTTGCCGTAACGCAGAGCCAAGCCAATATGAGGGCAGTAAATGGTTACTGGAAACTTTGAATTCGTTTGGCGGATGGCCAATAATAGCGGGGCAAGATGAGACGTGGCGACAACCAGCTGCGCCCTATGATAACCCAGCCTATCTCATGGGTATCTTGGTTAGTAAGTACAATGTACCGACCATGCTTACTCCCACAGTGGAAGTGGATTGGATGAATGTAAGCCGGCAATGCATAACTATTTCCCAGGCCACTTTAGCCAATGAAGCAGTCATGTATAGAACATCAGAAGCAAGGCAGATTCGTGTGACCATGAGTATGTCCATGGAACAAGCGGCCATTATTCTGGCCAACAAGACTGGTGTCACATTGGATCTTGAAAGACTGACTAAAGATATTATGGAAATGGTAGAGCTGGAATTCGAATTAGCTCGCATCAGCCTTCGGTTGCAAGACAAGAAGAACCACAGTCTGTTATATAACCTACACACCCTGGAATCAGCGAGACAGAAATGGCCGAATATCGACTGGGCAACTTATGTTAAAGTTTTGCTGGGGAACAGCACGGCGTCGAAGGAAAAGGCAGAAACGATAGTGATCAGTAAGTATCCGAGACAGCCAATATAAGACATAAGTGGTCAAAACCAAGATGAAGAGGGTACCAACCAAAGGCTGCCACAATTAACATAACATACCAAAAACCCTGCGAGTGCCACACTTTTTTTGTTCATTTCGAACCTCAGAATTTCTAGGAGAGCAACCCTACATGTCAGCTCTCAATGGGCTGCTCGCCCGCTACAGTACTTCAGCCGGTACTCGCATTCTGCACAACTACATTTTGTGGAGATTCGTGTCGGCATATCAACATTTTGGAGGCCCCCAGTTTCCATCATCCGTCCCATTTGACGAGGCCAAATGTGTCAACCTTGTAAATCAGCTGCTTCCTTGGGCTGCAGGCCGTTTGTATGTTGATGGTCACTTCAGCGAGGATGACCGCGTGAACGTGGAGCTGATGACCAATTTTATGCTGGCTGCTTTTCTCAGCCAGTTATCAGGCCTGACCTGGATGGACAACAGGTCCAAACTAAGGGTCATTCAGAAAGGCAACAACTTGGTCACGAATATCGGATACCCGAAGTTCATCAAGGATAACCATCTTCTGGATGAGCACTATTCGGGGATGAACGCCCTCGCGTCGTCGAGACCGGATATGGAACTCTTGGATTTCTATTTGGCTTTGATTCGCTTTCAGTGGGATAACAGCTTGAGGAGGCTGGTCAGTTCACCCTATCGCTCTGACTTCAGGGAATCGCCGAGTCACGTAGGGGCCTGGTATCGATGGGACACGAATTCGCTGACCATACCAGCTGCAATAATAAACCCACCACTTTTCAGAGGTGATTTCCCGATGGCAGTCAATTATGGTGGACTCGGATCCAGTAAGTTGAAATCTCACACGGGCGCACATGAAGCTAATGAGTCCCTCTGAAAGCCAAGCTCGCTCTTAAGTTTCTGAACTCTTCGATTTCCGGCTGATAGCTTTTTTGCCACTTTGACTCAATTTTTTCCAGATTCGAGAATCTGGGTTTCGGATTTTCAGGACTCGGCCACGAACTGACGCATGCTTTCGACGATTTGGGCATTCAGCACACTGACGATGGCTCGTTAGAGGACTTGATATCCGAGACCAGTAAAAGAGGACTCGAAGAAATGTTGAGATGTTTGAACGAGCAATACGACGACTTCTGCCACACTTTGTCTGACAACACTACTCTATCCGTCGATGGGCGTATGAGCCAGGTGGAGAACATGGCGGATAGCGGGGGACTGAAGACCGCATATTACGCCTACAAAGCATTCGAGTCGTCCAATTATCCTGAGGCCCGATTGCCAAATATGGAATCGTATACAATGGATCAGATCTTCTTCATAAGCTTCGCCTATTTTTGGTGCGCGGAATCGTTGGATGAACGTATGAAATTGCGAGCCTCAACAAGCGATGACCACGTCCCGCTCGAGTCTCGATTGAACGGAACACTGCAAAATTTCGAACCGTTCTCTACCGCTTTCGGATGCCGCTCCGATAATCGCATGACTCCCAAGAAGAGATGCAAAATTTGGTAGATGTGTGATAAGGTCGACAGATGAATAATGTGCGAATTCCTGACAAAGATAAAAGCATGGCAAGATGTAGTGGTCAAAAGATTTGGATTGGATAATATATCCTCTTCGAGTCATAGATATAAATCCACTGGCAGTGCCGTGCTTGCGCTCCCAATCAGATACACCAGAATAGAGGCCCCATACACTGAATTTTTCTTGCGTGTTTCGATGAGTTGACTGTAAAGCACCGTCCGGCTTACTTGGGGATGAGGATGATGTTGGATATTACGAAATATATGCGTCGCTATAACACTCTCCTTTGCTGAGTCATTTCACAACCAGATCCAAGACATCAAAATTTGCAAAGTCGCCATTAGTTTAATATGGCCTTTCTTATTCCAGAAACCTCCGAGCGTGTGGCCCATTCCCGTCAGACTCGACGAAAGGGTCGTCACAATACAAACAAATCTCAGGCATGTCGTTAATGCTTTGGTAAATTGATAATTTTAGATAAAAGGCTCACTCGCACCTACTGGGGCCGGTTTCGAGTAGGCCGAGTGCGGGTCGCAGTCTCTCCCTGCGCTCTCGTCTTAGTTCCTTTGCTCCTTCTGGCAGGTGGCATGGGTATCCTTAGCCACATTGAAAAAATCTACGGACATAAAGACCCAAGAAGTGGATGGCAACGAAACTTGAAACTTTGTGCAACCATCGAATTCACACTGGGTCTGCTCATCATGTGCTGTGTCATTGCGGGCATGGTCATTGCCGTCGCCGCTGGCTTTTACTTCGAAGTGATCCTGGTCAGCGGAGGGCTTGGTCCTGGCGCAATTGGAATGATCGGCGGTGGATTGGGAATCCGTGGCTACCAGTCCGAGACCCCTCGTCGCAAATGGCTGTTATTAAGTCACTTTGCCGCCTGCTACTTCTCCTTGCTGGCGAACATGGTCGACACAATATTTTGCCTGGCTTCCCTCGGCTTCTTGCACATTGATGTTGTTGCGAGACATAAACTCGCCGAAGGAAGTGAGCCCACCGCCCAAGCACTGGTGGCAATCAAATGGATCATTTTCGCAGCATTAGCAGTGCACTGTAGGTATTCTTTCTGGCTGCTGTTTTTCCATCGCAGCCCCTCTTGTTTCAGACATTTTCTGCATGGTATCCTGCTTGCTCATGTGCAACACGTGCTGGACCAACTGCTGCGTCTCGATGTGCACCCCGATATGCACGTCTATGTGCAAGTGCTTCCATTGCTGTTGCTGCTGCAATCAAAAAGTCACGAACGATGCTCAAGTCGTCTTCGCCCAAAATCCCAGCCTTGATGGAAGTTCCGGAGCTGCAACAGTGACCGCTACGTAAGTCAAAACATAAAACTGGGGTGGCTTTGAGTAGGAGATTCATTGCAACGCAGGGACCTGCCTACTATCGGAGCAACTGCCATGGTTCCACTGATACCAGCGACCAGCCATCCGCATTCGCACTACCCTGTACGACAGCGAATAGCGCCCTCCCACCAGCCAAAGCAGCAACATTGTCAAGAAGCCCAGAATGGCCAAACGCTTGCACCCGCACAAAAAGGCAAGTCGCATCATGTCAGCCGGATGAGCAAATGCCGATCAGAGCACTCGACAATCAATGACGAATCGAATGCACAGCAGACTGGGGTCAGCATGTGCACGTCAGCACTCTAGTCTGAGGTTGGAAGAATTGGTAGGTAGAAAAAGCCGATAATAGTTTTTTGCTTGCTTAAAACCCTCACTTATTCCTGTTTGACGTGGTTCTGCAAAACTGCGCAGGCGGGACTGATTCTTCAATCAAGCAAGTCAACAAGGGAGCATACGGTGACAGTAAACTGACAAGCAGGGATCAAATGCTCGCAGGAGCTGCATGTTTGCATGACCTCCACGTTATGGCAACATTCTAATAAAGCAACTCACGGACGAACCGCATGCCTGGGCCGGACGAGGTAGCACGACTCCTACCACCGTCTTCCCAAATAACACATACACCATCTCCAAAGAAAATACCAGCCAACCAGTCAACTAGCCTGCAAGAACACGCGCGAAGGCATAGTCCATCGGAAAAGTAACTACTCCTTTTGTTGACCCGTGTGGGAGTGCGCAAGGAGATCTGCGTTTGTTTTGGTTCAGGGAGTGTTTGTTTTATAATAACAGCACCAACCACGCATCCGGCTGGGCTGAGATATAAGCCAAGGCAGAATGAGGAGGAACAATCTTCTGCTTCTGACGGGAACAAAGACTCGAACGGGATGAAAATAACCATCGCGATCATTCTGACTTGTCTGGCCGCCGATGCCCTGGCCAGGAACCTGAGGCCGATTCGGGATGAGACTACTGATCAAAGTGGTGAGTGCACAGGAGAGGAGACCCCGACAACATGATCAAGAGACAGCTGTCACTTTCGTCCGTGGCACAAATGAGCTGTTTTCTTGTGCAGGTGGGAAGAACGTCAACAACGGCGGTGCTGGAGGCAACGGCGGCAATGGAGGGCACGGACAGGTCAACAATGTGCTAGGAGTTGGACAGCCACAGTCGCAGCCCCAGCCACAATCTGACCCCATTACTCTACCAGAACCCTCCAGGCACAGACCAAGAGTCGCGCGCGAAACCATAAACAACGGTGGTGCTGGTGGCAATGGGGGACACGGTGGTCACGGCCAAGTCAACAATGGAGTTGGCCAACAGCCCCCTCCCCAACCTGAACTGCCTGAGCGTCGCAGACCCAGGGTCGCTCGCGATACTAATACTGGTGGTGCTGGCGGCAATGGGGGACACGGTGGCCATGGACAGCTCAATGATTTTGGCAATGGTCAGCAACAACCACAACCTGCGCCACAACCAGAACTTCCAGAACGTCGTCGACCGAGGATCGCACGCGACACCAACAACGGGGGTGCTGGTGGCAACAGCGGCAATGGCGGCCACGGCCAAGTCAACAACCTCGGCAGTGGACAGCAACAGCCAGGCCCTGAACCCGAACTGCCATCTCGCACTCGACCAAGGCTTCCTCGCGAAACCACCAGCACGGGCGGCAATGGTAGGAACGGAGGAAACGGATGCCACGGCCAAGTCAAC
This sequence comes from Mesodorylaimus sp. YZB2_4, assembly GCA_030248295.1. NCBI lineage: Eukaryota > Metazoa > Nematoda > Enoplea > Dorylaimida > Dorylaimidae > Mesodorylaimus > Mesodorylaimus sp. YZB2_4. Next base: position 1,139,299 of record JASANH010000626.1, read on the forward strand.
AACCTCGGCAGCCCGCAAGAGTCCCAGGGAAACGAGCCAGTGCACCGTCATGGCTGAAAATAGAAAGATAGATTGAGCATGCTGGGCATGGGGTTGGTCTTGTATGAGTACTCTTTCATACTAGCTTGAAATCTTGCACTAAATTGTCGTCAACCCAGAGTAGTTACGAACATGGCATAACTAGGCGAGCGTAGTCCTCTTGCTGCAAGTCACTTCGAACCCATGCAACAGTCATCTTCAGTAAAATTTTAAAAAAACAAGCACGAGAAGGCTCACTTTATTACCGTACTGGAGTACTTCGCTTGCCAAGGCAGAGAAGGCTGCATAACCTCCCCATCGAGGTGCAAGTCATTCATCCATTTGCTTGCTTTTCGAAGCTGTTGGATTGAGCAATGCGGCTTGTGGGACCGACTAATTGGCAGTCTTTCATAGGTTTAGCATCTTGAATTTGAAGGTGCACTCATTTGTGTCAGCTCAAGAAGGATACAATATATGATCTTTGTGCTTCACTGTCAGACAGCCCGCAATTACTTATTGTTAGCTGAATAGATCTAAAGCGCAAGAACCGCCTGTTCACCAGACAAAATCTAGTCAACTTGTTGCCGTTACAAAGAGGTGCATGTAAGCGCACACCCCCCCTAAAACCAAAGACCATGCGAGCAGTTGTTCCTTGAACAGTTAGCATCTGTTCAATGATCAACGCCCCCGCTTACACGTTGCCAGGCCAGGCTGTCCCTAAGTCTCGGGTATGAGAGCGCACCAATTCGCTTACGCCCGAGCGTGGCCTACACCATGAATGGAACGAAGCGGGGCTCTCTCCAGGTTCCTTCAAGTAATACTAGTCCGTATGCCTAGTCATAAGAGAAAAAGCGTAACCGAGAGACTGAAGCGTTATATTTCCGGCATAAGCTGCACTGCAGATGGTTGACGTCGGGCACCGTAGCCGCTGCGAATAGTGTGTCTTGCGTCGTAGTAGTATATTGAACCTTTTCCCTGAATCCTGGAGAAGGCTGGTGTTAATCGAGCGAGCGGTGCTGTTAGTAGCACCAAACAAGACGATGGCGCCATGACGGTCTCTAAAGCCGATAATACGCCTACCCATCTGGAAGAGTTCATTGTTTATGGCCTGCTCGTTTGCGCGGCTCTTGCCGTGACTGGAGCTGTGATCGGTTTAATACTGATCAAAAGGAGATCCGATTCGAGAAAGTAAGCAACCATTAAATCCCTTGTCACAAAAATTTTTGTCCTTTTTTGATGAAGATGAGTAGACCTGCAGCGTCTGCCAAATAATCTTATGCTCAATATGGGCAGTCTTTTGGCATTGTCAGCCTTCCCATTCTATTTATTTCTTTCGCTTTGACAATGAGTTGGCTATTCTTACAGCCCCATACCTAGCAGTATCGTTCAAAGCATACATATGTGATCACCGACAGTCAGAATGCAAATTCTGGATGGAAAACCATGCCCTCTTCACTGTCACTGTCTTTACTGCTCGTTATTTAAAATATCTGCTACTGTAGCTTGTCCAAAGGTCGAAGCAAAAGCCTGCAATTTGGCAAGCTGTCAGCCAAAAGTCGACAGCCCATTAGAAGGGGGAGCAGGGACTCCAGGGTTCGGCCTTTACTTTTGATTACCATTAATCGCAGTGCATGCCATTTTATAGCTTGGAAATCGGCACGAGTGCTACACATGTTCTTTGTCGAACATATAACTGTATGATCGTGATCCAAACAACTGTCTGCTGTACTGGTAGGCACGAGATTCCTTGCTCGACTGTATAGAATAGCCCGTGCCCAATTTGCATATTTTACATTTTTCTCAATCGCAGACCTTCTTATTTTAGAAGCGGTTTGTTTGGGAGCATGGTAAAGATGCCTTCAGCGTCATTCCCGATAAGCCTATACAAACAAACGCATAAGCCGAGTGAGCAAAGTTCAGCCAACGACCTCTCGAATATGGAGGCTCAGTGTCACGATGGCGGCCTCGCAAAAGACAGGTGCGTACACTCGGAGCAACAGCTTGAATTCTTGAAGTGCCAGTTCACAATTGGCATATTTTCAGTGCTTCTGTACAAGATTGGCGGTACGAAACGGATAGCAATGGGTCAATGGTTATTGGAAAGGGTGTGCAGAAATGGGCCGTGCATTTCAAGATGAGATACAACGTGGCCTTGCAGGAACTGGAAGTCGGCTTGCTGCGAGTGACCACGATCGCAGGTAGAATAACATGAGTTGAGACTCTGTGGTCTTACAGGAACCGAGGTGTGCCAAACTAACGAGGACGCAGCCCAACCTGGAAATTAGGTCTCGTAGTTTTAGTAGTATGGCTGGTACAGCAGAAACCCAGAAGCTCGTTATACTTCGCAAAAATTCTGGATAACGCTTCCCCAGAACTGAAGTGAGATTGAGTGATCATTGCCACCTCAACTGCGATCCATGGTAGGCGGTGCTTTGCAAAGGTAGGACCAAATCAAGAAAGTTGTTTCGCGTGGAGAGTCTCTTCACACTCACATTCACCCTTTGCACATAATATCTAAGAAAAATGCGTGGTATGTAAATTCAGATCTTGCCATGACCTTAGCTCAGGAGAGGCGTTGACAAAAACCTTTTGCTGGAATGAGACCCTACCGGGTCCCAACCTCATTTTCCAGACCAGTGACTTCAAAGTACCCGGGTACCTGAAAAGCCCGAATAACACGTTGTCTATTTCCAGTATCAAATGGCGACCCATTGGCTAACATATTTTTGAATATTTATCTTATGCCACACGAATCCGAGCATAAACAATCATCCTTGCATCATTATGATTCGACCACGACCATCTTCGAAGAGAAATTTCTGTTCCGGGTTCGTATTTTATGAAATTTTGTCCTGTCTGGCCCTCCTGCGTGCAAATTGGGTAGGCTTCTACAGAAAGATCTGTCACGCACCTCCGAACTGTCTCTCTTACAAGGGGTATGCTGTCTATTCTTACAGTTACGCAACGAGGATGCCCCGTCAACTATTCTTCGCTTGTCACTCTACTCCATTGACGGTGGCCGGACACGGACGTGCCTGGGACATGTAGCCCAACCTCTGTGCGGCTTACAGCTCTTCGATGGTCGAGTTCATTACTTGACGCGTGATTTGGGTACCTTGGAAACATCAGTATGTTCTTGTTGGTTCTTTGCCCAAGCTACTGAAGAATAACAGCACATTTATGCACGTGTCAAATGCACTTTATTTCAGAATGTTGATGGCTACCTTGGCGAGACGTTATTGTCGCTCTGCTATCACATGCAAAAAGAAAAGCTGAAATTACATGTATTGGATACCAGGAATCTTCCACCACAGACGCCTTGTAAGATACCTTTGTCTCGTACGAGTATGTTTCCACGCTGACCGTTTTCCTGTTTAGCTGACTCGAAATACTATTTCCAAACTGACATTGTGATCGGGGATCGCATTGTGAAAACTAAACGGACCGCAATTCAAGCATCGCTGGCCGCTGCATTCGACTGCGCCTACGCCTTCCAGATACCGTGCAAGCATTTGGACGTGTGCTGCTTGGCGTTTACGGTGGTCGAGTTGGTGGAGAATAGTGGACAGATCGTCCGTGAACGACCCTGGGGGCGTTTCACGGTCGGTCCTTGTTCGTACGCGCACGGCACGGGTGTTGACCATTGGAAAATGATGTTAAGCAATAGCCGCAAGGTCATCGAAATGTGGCACGTGATTTCCAGAGCTTACTGATTGCTGACCTCGATCACGACCAATCACCACTTCAATCCCTCACTTTCCAAGGCGCATATTCTAACAGCTGTCACTCACGCTGTGTGCTGATTAAACACATTTGGTAATAAAGCAAAAATTTATGCATCGTAGGCTCGAATCAAATTACGAATTCACAAAAAGCGAAGCAACCATATGCATTTGAGTAGCTTATGGACACAAAGGTCAACAAGTATATGTACAGCATAAAATCTAAGATAAGCATAAACGATAGTAACTACAGCAAGACCATTCTGGAATGCCTAGGGCGCAGAAAGTGCGAAACTAATGCAAAGGAGAATACGGTAGAGCATGAAATGACATGGTTGTACTCCGAGTAGCTAGCAGCTAATAAATAAAACCATTTCGAGACACATACAGTAGTTCGTTTAGTAACAATTTGTCTTGCGTGATTCTTTGAGCTTTCTACAGCAAGCGTTATCAAAATGCACCAATAAAATGGCACTGTACTGTACACTATCAGGCAGTGGCTCGAGTGCAACAGTTCGATCGCATACTTGATATCCCGCATGGAAAATGACTAAGAAATACCGAGCCTCGCTGTTTGGCGAATCTTTGGTCGAGAGAGGACACTGGCGAGTTGTGTTCTTCTGAGATGATCAGGCCATTAATTAATCCCGATTCCGGTAATTATTGAAACTGAAACTAAAAGATGTACTGTTACAGTGTGCCTTCCTGAACAAAAAAGTATCGTCGCGTAAGATGAAACAAGGTGACATCGGAAACCGTGCTAACACTGTCTGTTTGGGTCATGCTACCAGATACAAGAGCGAAGTTAAACGCATCCAGCATGCACCCACCAGACCCCTTTCATTCAGACAATTAACATGCATGGTGATCGAAACGGATCCAGCGAAGGACAAGCACACAGCACTTCCCATCTACCTGATCTGGCTTGATTTCGCCGCAGCCTGGTAAAAACGCACCAGTTTCTGGATCAATTGGGCACATGGCGTCCAAACCAGGCGAACCCTAAGAACAAACACGGATACGTTTCTAGCAGACACCACGACCACCACCAACCTGCCACCGTACAAAGCAATACCTCCGAGCTACCTCTCGCATTCTCATACGACAAGACACAAAAACAATGAGTGTGTCACTTACAGGGTCTCCTTTTGGTCCAGGCCATCCGCGGAATCCTCGATCACCTGAGCCAGAATCATTAACTTGTCAAACGCCTAATGGAAGCCGCAGAAAAGAACTCCTCACCTTTGTCGCCCTTTTCGCCTTTCGTGCCGCCTCCGACCTGAAACAGGATTACTGTATTCCTGACTCACTGACTACGCAGATACGTCGAATCAGTCCTACCGGATTTCCAGGATCGCCTTTGTCACCTTTCGTGCCCGGCTCGCCCTAAAACCAAATAATGGATGGAGACGTCTCTTGTTTTGTCAAGCTTAGCAACAGTCGCTTCCGAAAAAGCAATTAAAGCAGTGAAAGCGAAAGAAAGCAGCAACATAAAAGGGCAAATCGAACGAGTTGAGCGCGCGCATGTACTGCGTCCTCAGATACAGAACTGCTGAAAAAAATGAATACCGGTTATGGAGCGGCATATAAGGCGACTTACTGTATGTCCTCTTGGGCCTAATTGACCGGGCGGGCCGGCCGGACCCTAAACCAAGGCAGAGGCTTAGTCATAATTAGAGTACCTACGGATTAAAAACTTACAGGAGCTCCTGGCAAGCCGATAGAGCCGGGTGAGCCCTTGGCACCTTTCTCGCCTTGATCACCTAAAAGCAGACATTTCAAAAGTAGCCTTAGCATAGTCAAACGCAAAAAAAGAAAGAGCTGACCTCTTTCGCCTTTCGTTCCAGGTGTTCCAGGCAGACCTGGAGGCCCGCGCGGACCAGAATAAGTCTAAAAACAAAAAAGACGCATGAAAGTGTCATGAGCGATTATGCAGAGAGAGCTCACCCCATGACCATCACCGTTCGTATATCCACCTCCTGGCGATCCCTAGATAATGAAAAAAGCGTAGTGTATGAGTAGTACTGTAGATCATAAAAGCGACAAGATACATACCGGTTGTCCGGGCAAACCGGGTGGTCCCAAATCGCCACGTTCTCCCTTCGGACCGCCTAAAGTAGCGAAGTAGCAGTCAAGGTTAGGTAAGAACGAATTTGCGCTTACCATGGCCAGGAAGACCTTGTGGGCCAGGTAATCCTTGAGGACCAGGAAATCCATCTCGCCCTTGTTTTCCAGGCGGACCTTCTGGTCCCTACATAATATAATACAAATACAGGCGAGACTAAACCTTCTAAAAGGTATCACTTACAGGAAGCCCTGGCGGTCCGATGGGGCCTGGAGGACCAGGCGGGCCTGGTTTTGACAAAAACTGTTGCAGAATTGGCGCCAAATCTTCTGGTCTTTCCAACAATAGTTCTGCCCGATCTCCTTTGTCGCCTTTTGGACCAGGTGGACCACGAACCTAGACAAGAGAACGAGGTAAAATGGGAAAGAATGCTATCGGACATAAAAGCTGATTCAGATTTGGGTGTCGGCTGACAGGAAATCATACATTACTAGAGTGACATTAACGACCACCACCATCACTGCAACGTGTCATTCACTACCAGATACCGGTGCAGACTTACTCTAGCACGTGGTGCTGACCGAAGGTATGTGCTAACAATCAGAGTGGGAGGACATTTAGATACACCCGATTTGTTGGTCATGTCACCACCTACGGCAGAAGAACTCCTGCTCTACAAAGGAAAACCACGACACCAGCAAGCTCGTTACAGCAAATCCACTCTCTTACCACCACCGATCTTTTCTAGATCATGCACTATGTTCGTGATTTTGACACCACTCTCCACATCACCAAGGCTACCTCGCTATCTGCAAACGCAATGCGCGCAGTCTTCAAACCGAAACACAATTGTGCATGCGAGCAGAATAGTGCAAAGAGAAAGAAAAGGAGTGAAGAAGATGAGAAATGCGAAAGAGGAGTAGGCACCCAAGTGACAGCAATGGAAAACAGTGCAGGTGCACTGAAAAGAGGAAAGAAAGTCTGCAAGAAGGTGGGGCAACGACTCACCTTTCTTCCTTTTCCTCTCTTCCCTTGGTCTCCCTAGAACAATGTTAAAAGCATTGACTTCTGTTACAACAAGGCCACTGCAAACTTTGTTAACTATGTATGCACTAGCAGCTTGCTTCACCCCAAGCCGTCAACGCAGTAACAAAATTCGAACGCGATTTCTATAACACCCTCACTGCTTGATTCAGGATTGAACTCTGTCCGGGTGGATAAGAATAGTCGTTACACACGTCACATCGAGAAAGCTTACTTTCTGTCCGACATCGCCCTTGTCACCCTTTGGTCCTGGTGGGCCAGGTGGTCCAGGAACAACCACTGATTTTCCTTCCGTGACAATCACGCATTCTCCTTTTTCGCCCTGAAACATTGGAAAATAAAATATAAAAACCCTGGGATAACTTCGAGTTTATTTTACCTTGAGTCCTGGTGAACCTGATGGTCCAGGCACTGGCGAATAAATTGGAGTTGTGTGCGGGAGGCTTGTAACAAGAGCACCTGGGTAGCCGTTCTGCCCCGGAGAGCCTGCTGCTCCTGGCTCGCCCTTTGGACCCTAAAAGAGAGATCGCACTGTAATTCGTTGCATTTACTCATGGGCCAACACACAGGGCCTTACTGGTGGTCCAACAAGACCAGGTCGTCCATCCATGCCAGGTGTGCCAACGTCACCTTTCTCTCCCTGAAATGTGGCCTTCGTCAGATATTACGAAACATCATCATGTAATTGTCATACCTTATGACCATGCGCACCATGCGGCCCCGCTGGTCCCGGAGGACCAACTGGCCCTGGGTATCCTCTTCCAGGAGGGCCAGGCTCGCCTCGATCTCCCTGGAAGATGGAAATTGGATCAATAACGTTATATACATAGCTATACGCAGTAAAAATTTGATTTTACCTTCGTCCCTGGTATTCCGCGGCCGTCCATGCCAGGATGTCCCTAAACCCCAGAGTGTTATCACGTTCAGAGCCAATCGTTCTCTCACGCCACAAATACCAAGGACCTTACCAATTCTCCTTTCTCGCCTTTCATACCAGGACGACCTGGAATGCCTGGTTCGCCAGGAGGCCCTCGTTCACCCTGCAAAGGAGGAGCTCCTATGCCAAGTAACCAGACACCCCAGCGACTTGTACTTACTCTGAGAATAACGGGTGAACCTCCGAATCCGCCTCCGGGTGGCACCTAACAAAAGTGAAATGTGTCAAGACAGCATCAAACATGGTTACATACGAATACAGTACACACATATACTGTACAGTACAGATCATGCATGTACGAGTAGAAGAGAGAGAAGCGGTGGGAGACAACAGCAAGAAGCACCAAAGACAAAACTGCAGGAGGTTGAGGAGAGGAAGGCACGTGTGGCTCATTAGTTTTTACGAGCATGATACGACAGTTATGGACATCAAGACATTGCCTTTATCTGTGGGAAATAGGGCGTGCGATGCCCTCTGTACGAGTAAGATAGACTCTCCTGCAAACCATCGGCCTGAAAGTGAGATGCAAATGCTAAAAATCTTGAATACCCGCAGCGTTAGAGAACAGTCAGCATGCCAGTGACGAGTAGACTAGCCTTACACTCTCATCCAGGCCTTACATACCTGTGGTATATAACGTTGATCTTTCCCTGGCTCTCCTTTTGGTCCCCGCGGACCTGGTGGTCCAGGATTGCCCTGAAAAACAGTTTTGCGGGCACAATTACCAACGATAAATAAGCTTCGTACCCTCTCTCCTTTTTGCCCTGGTGTACCGGCCTCGCCTCGAGGGCCATCCAAGCCAATCGGTCCCTAAAAGACAAGCAGTTTAGGTCTTTGCTGAATTTCGCTAAGTAATGGTGGCTCAACAAACGAACACATGCACGAGGAGAAGTCTAATTTAGTCCACGTTTACATATATAATGTGTATTTGTGGCACCCGAACCAAAACCACATGCCATGACAACACTATTTACCGGAAATCCTGGGTATCCACGTCGTCCAGGAGGGCCCTAAGATACGAACTCTGAACTAAAATCACTATGTGGATAGGATAAGAAACAAAATAACGAACCGGTGGTCCAGGTGGACCAGGGGGGCCATGCATCTGGAACGGTGGTTGATAGTCGGATTGCATAGTGTTGGCCGAAACTCTTCCTCTTCTACCGGATTGTTTTTGACTGGCCGTACCGGGCACGCCTTTGACTCCCTGCAGAACACCACGACACTACTGTGCTACAGCTGGTAAACTAGACAGAGGAGTGGGAAACCAAAATCTCTAATCGTACAATGAAAATCAGAGCTCAGGTTCTGTGCAACTGCGTACGCGTACTGTGGGTGTGCGCGACTGCACATGCATGGACTATACCGGAAAGCCAACTCGGCCGGAATCGCCCTTTTGGCCCTATAAAGTAGAGTCTGCGTCCTGCATGCTTTGGTGCCTGCTTGGACTTATAAGACTTTGTCTGGGGAAACAATTTGACTTACCTGCAGTCCTGGCATTCCTCGGGGTCCTAAAAGGAAACAAGCCCTATAATAGAGAGCTACAGTACTCCTCCTAACTCAGTTTTGTACTATTGTATGACTGCTTCGAATATGTGACATATGCTAGCAAACGCCAAGAAAACCTTGCCTTATTGCACATAAACTGGAGGATTTCGCTCTTCAGCGCCTCGTTATTCATTTTGTATCCCTCAATGGCTCGCCATGAAAGTATCTTTACGATAATCTTGTGCAATGCCCCCAAACCGATCGTGAGCATGGACGCCCGGCGCCACGCCACGGCGTCCACGCGACGGTCATCTCGATTGCAGACCAGCCGACGTACTTCTGGATATCATTACGGGCGCCAGCCACTATGTCGCCTTTGAGAGCCTCTCGTTTTAATTGTCATTGCGGCGCCAAAGAGTCAAAACTCCTTGCTTGTCCCTCGCTCGCACCAGTCCCCCTAGACTCCCCTAGTGTTGGTTTTTCTTTGCTAACCTGAACATGTGAAAAATGATCAAGATTTCCGAGATCCATTTCCTTCAAGAAACAGTTCCTAATCGATACGCAAACGAGGTATGGATTTGAACGAAGGAACGAATTCTCACAGCCTCACACCTTTGGCTCACCATTCTCGCCATTGGTGTGAACACTAATTACCGGCTATCCTGTGGTCAGTAGGCGAACCCTATAATTTTCTTTCTTGCCGTCCATAAATCTATACATCCTCCTATTCTGGCAACTATGCACCCCATTCACTATTCTTTCTGCACTCGAGCCTCAACGGCGTTATTTAGTGTAAAAGAAAAACACCGCCGCCCCCATGAATGCCATTTTCTTGTCATTTTTTCCTCAACCGCGGCGACGTCGTACATCATTTTTGCCTTTCCGAACCGGGGCCTCCTGGATTATTTTAACCTCCTACCGACTCCAAAGACAATGCGGAGGGCAGTGGTTGGTGACGACTCCATTTTGTCGCGCAATCCGATGACCGGCGACTGGACGCGAGGCGAGGGTGAGGAAAATGGAGACTAACGCACTGGCACCAGCAGCAGATGAGCAAAGAGATAATCTCTATCAAAGAACGACGCTACCGTGCGAAAAGCGCAGTCGGCCAGCACAGACCCGGGTCCACTTTGCTCGTTAATCTTGTATATTCGGCCTTGCCGTGTTTGGGAATGTTGTACTAGTTCTGATGAAAGGAGCCATCTCCCAGAAAATCTGTCACTCACTCGACGAATAAACTTATCCACTTTGTCACTCTCGCCAGGTCACTTAGGCAAGTCAAATGCCAGCTGTTAGGTCACTGGCGTGTGAACATGCCAAAACATGGACTGCTATGCAAAACATGTGCGGGCTTGATTTTGAGGAAAGCAACACATGGCATGTGTGTGAGCTCTTTCGTGAGGAGGCAAAGTCATAAAAGATGTCGATTTGGGTTCTAATCACTCATAATTTGTAAACATGCGAAAACTCCCTCCCCCGCGTATCCTCATCAAAAACTCATTCAGGACGGACGCGCTAGGAAGTTCTAGGCTCGGTCCCAGGAACCTTTCATCTCTGCTGTGCTTGATAATCTATGAGCCGTCAAAACAGAGACACCAAGTGGCGTAAACTCTAATAATCATTCTTGACACCAGCCCACTGGGATATTGGGTTTATAGCGCATATGCTAAGCTGTCATCCCGGACACCACCCGATCGTCCATCATAACGCTCAGTGAGCACGCGGCGAAAGAAAAACGTTCGAAGCGGCTCGTCAATTTTAGACATCTCTCACCAATTGACCGCTATTTGTATTCTTTAGCCCAAGACAAAATGACACGGTCAGAGACTTTTGTTCTCAAGGTAGTGAAGTGAGAACTTGTGATTTTCTTCCACCACACCCTTTCTTAAAGTTGGGTCGGAATTTATTAGATGCTTCGCAATGTTTTGAAAGATCAGACTAAATCCTGCGGCATGTGGCACAATCTTTCCCACTCTCACCTATGCGCTATTTTCGTGCACTTTCATGTCAGATTGCTGGCGAAGATGGAACACAAAAGGGTGAAGCCGTGGATCGTGGAAAGACCCTTCGTCATTTTACCCTTTGGCTTTGGTGTTTCCAGACCGCGATGGACCCTAATCACAACTGTAACAGCGACCACGACAGGACAAAGGTGGCGCCCAGTCACCTTTCGAACATGAACTCAGGGGCCAAATGGTTTTGTATAATCTTTATGGAATCCCTAATGCAAACATATTTGGGCAGGCGTGCGTGAATGCAATCACGGTTTCACTAATGAGCTCAATGACGCGACATCTGTCCGTTATTTTGCTCTTGTAGAAATAGAATAAAAGCGTATTTCGTAAAAGAGCGTAGGCGAAAGCGCGTCGCTCCGACGCCTTTCTCTCATTAATCCCGAGGACGGAGCGGACGCGCGTGCCACTCGGCTATGATCCCGTCGATTTGACGCCCAAGATTGGAGACTCCTGTTTGACCCGTGGCCGACAATGGAGACGACTCCCATTCTTCGTCTCGTCATCGCGAGAACAGGATGTGCAAATAAGAAATGTTCCCTTTTCTCCAAGCCGAGCTCTTCTTCAACTCTGTAAAGTGTACTGGACCGGCTGCGAACCACCTGGTTCTACGTCGCGACCAAATGCGCGCCGGACGTCGTCCATTCGGTCCTTGACCATGGCGACTTAAGTAAATATTATTCCCTAATACACAAGCCCGTTTGCTCATTTACGGAAGCAAGAAAGCCTGTTTGACAGCACCCATAAAACGCGCATGAGAAAGTCGAAAAGGTGAACTCGATTCGCACAAACTTCTTCAACATCGCACCTATTATATGTCAGCCGAGACAAAAGTCCGTCACTGAGCACACAAGAACACGATCACAGAAGGGAGCTGGCAGTTTACAAAGGGTGCTGAGAGTCGATTTCGGCAGTCTAACTCGGACAGTCCATGATGGACCGAGCTCTAAGCCGAGGCTTCATAGACAGGTGCCACTGCACTAAACCCTATTATGCAGATAATGCAAAATATGCGATTTTGAATGCGTGCCACTCTCAAGCTACCGAACGATCTTTTTCTATGCTAATTCATATAAGCCGCCTTAGGCCAAGCCAAGTGGTCAATTTCGTGCTGCGCTGAGAGATCAAAGGCGTTCAGCTGGTCTGTCATCACGTACCTGGCGGCCCCGGAGGACACAAACATGGATCGACGCTGATGGCCCTCGGTGTGCGGCTCGTATCATTGCCAGACCAGCTGAGTAGAGTTTCAATGAGCTGAAATGAAAAGTCGCATATGCAAGTAATGCTTTGAACATGGGATGGAAGCTTTTGTGTAAATGTCATTCGATGCTGCCTAGTCAAAAGCCCAAAAGTCATAATGCAAATGTAAAAAAACAATTTTTCGCCTAAAAACTATCTTTTATGGCTGCCCACAATCCCTTGACAATGTGCTTTGTTCTCAGGACCAGCTCTAGCCTGGAATACGTCAGCCATGTCGGTGTTAGTAAGCAGCCGACCAATATGACGACGTAATAGCTGATTGACCCGAGTCTGGGCCGTCATGGTTACAGCACCAGAACTTTCAATGTAGCTCCCTTAAATGCAGATTTGCTCGACACAATGTGTGAGGATGGCGAGAAGGAGTCGTAGCGCTAGGAATACCTTCCGCGACTCGCTGATCTTGGCCAGAAATGGGCAAATCATTGGGATTCCAATGAAAGCTAAATTACACATTGCTAATGTGCATGCGTCTGAAAAAGCTGCACTGAGGCAACAAAGGCAGGCCACCCCAACATATTTCACGGTCGATAATTGGCTCGAATTTGTGGAACATACTATTCAAAATGGCGATTGGTGGAGCGTTGACGATGTGACTTTATTCGTTTTCAAGTTCCCGGTCGCGATCGGCTACTGCAGAACGAGTCAGAGGCAGTTATTTGTGGTCAAAGCCTTGGTCCATTTGGGGAAACTCAAAACTGCGTTTCCTGTACTTGGCGAATAAGTCAGGTCTTGATACAGTGGGATTTTATTAGAGACCCTAATGAGCCCTTCATTCTTGGCCGTTGTCCAAGACAATCAACCCAGCATCGGAGAAACCAAACTCTGTTCCAGTCTAAAAGGCTCCGCTTCTTTTTTATGCCGCTTTTCCTCAACCTATTTCCCGTCTTCGACCATTTCTTACATACCCGCTTACATCCTGCAAGTCTACTTTCTTCCAGCTTACTGCCTGGTTTTTCGTCAAATTGGTTCGAGTGTGAAATTGGAGTAAACTAATCCGAAAAACAGCCCTTCTCAAATTACCGCTCGAACTTTTTTCTGTTTTGTCTCGGTGTCTGCGCCGAAAGTTTTAAAACAAAAATAAAATTTTCCTTAACTTTTGCTTTTCGCATCATTATTTTTACTCGATCAGTTGGCCCGAGGGACTCGCGTCATTTTAGAAACTAAACGAAAACTTAGCAACTGTCTAAAGTATGTGTGAGAGTGTCTAGTAGGGAATCAATGAAGAACAACAGCGGGCGGCGCCGATGTGGTTTGGAGGGCAAGGAGGGTCTGGGGCCTTGATGCTTTTACGATCTCCTAAGCGGCCCTGCAACGACTTCGGACAATGGGAAACGATTAATTATTGAGCAATACCTATTCCATGGCACGCCCAGCTCGCCGCCGTCTGCCTTCAAGCTCGGCCGACGAAACCAGTAAGCCAAATGAGAGGTGCGTTAAATATTCGTTATTATGCAACAAGGGCCCTAGCACGGAAATGCGACGCCTGTTACAACATTCATTCCTAGCTTACGACCCGGCTCCACTTCCAATACTTCTAGCATGTACTTCGAGTGGAAACCTCGAGTTTTGCTATTCGCACTCTTTTGAACTCGGCGACAAGAGACGCCAAATGTGCGTCTGTTACGTCTAGCACCGATCGAATGGCCGAATAGCCCTCGGGGGCCGAAACGAGTCCCGCTTTACTAATGACTATGCATAAAGTGAAAGGTGAGAAATTCGACCCGGCATGTTGTTCTTGGTGAAAAATTCTTCATTCTCCCAAACCCATACCAAATAGCACGAATTCGAGGTCGGGTTTCGGGGCACCTACCATCAAATATTTGGGAAAAGCCGACGTCGGGAACACGAGATCAAAAGTACGACATAAAAACTAAACTGCTACTAGTGCAAATAACGAAAACAACGTGTTTTAGCTAACTTAGAGACATGAATCGAAATTCCTGGCCGCCCTAGCAAGGCTACTGTAGCCCCTCACCAACGGGGGGGGGGGGGGGGGGGACCGAGGAACTCAGGAGTGACGGGGCCTAACAGTCCAGCCGAGCTCGCCTTTACTCACCATTTGAGATTCGGCAATCCTCTCTAAGAAAGTAGGTGTCAGTCTAGCCAACCGTCTCCACTTTTGCTCCAAGGAAGTAGTGCGTGCCTCCAACTGCACAATCCGCCATGTTGTGAATGCGGCGCAGGCAATGCATAAAAGACATATGATTGGGAGAAGAACAGTCTTCAGAGAGCACTTCTTGTTGCGTCCCTTTCCACTGGAAGAATGCCTTTTTCGGGAAGTCTCCCCGTTCGAGCTAGGGGTGCCAGTGTTCAATCGTCCCAATTCAGCCGAGCTAGCATTCGAATTGTGAAAAGATGAAGGCGATCCTCCGCAGCAAATCAAATCCGATACTCGCACTAAGAATGACTTGTTATTATTAGCCCCGTTCTGTGTTCTTGAAGATATATTAGAGGTGATTCCACGGCGGTCGCAAGGCAGTGTGCTGTGCTCGAATCCACTATCGATCGACAATGATCGTTTCAGGCGATCGCCATCCGCACTCGATGCGGCCATGCTGCTGGACATAAGGGCCACATTTTCAGGTTGGACACCGGCGATGGGCAAAGGCTTGACTGGAGGCATGTCTCACAGACGAGAGTCAAGATGACGCTAACGACAAGTCCACGTTAAAAAAGTACTTGGATTCCCCAATGGCTATCCCAATTTGAAGGGACCCATCATAGGAAATGACTCGACGGAATCGGGGGGTGAGTGCAAGCGAACCAACGGACGGCTACCTGGCTGCGAAAGAGTTAAATGGTGTCTATCGATGGTCGCCTCGGTCAGTCAGTCAGTCAGTTTGAGCTTCCTCGTCCTATTCATCCATTCGCCTCCGCCTCATTGGCCCGCCCTCACCTCATCGACGGCGTACCACCCGGAGAACGATGACGCCCCCTGCTGGAGGGCGCCATCACTTATTGAGCAGTGAAAACACGCCTGGTATCGAGTATTGTCGGGGGAGGGGCGAAGATTTCGTCAGTTCAGCTACGGCAATTAGTTCGCTTCGTTCGGCAGCAACCCAATGTTTAGCTTTCACTCGAGGCATTTTGACAAGCTTCAATGCCGAAGTCAGATTTGAAAAGCTACTATTGATTTGTGTTCTTGGTGCGCGGGTCAGGTGGAAAGGGCGTTGACTAGCCCGCCGTTAACAGGGCATTGACGCCCGTACAACCTTATAAATATCCGCTAATCAACTCGACTGGTGGGCCGTGTATAAAACGGGCACGCTTGCGCACTCAGTCTCGGCTCTTGACAAGCATTTAATAAAATGGTAAGACGTAATTATCGCGTGCCACCGCTGAGGTAAAGGGCATTGATTTTATATCTTTCTTGACGAACAGAAAGAGTGGTCGATTGACCATTTGCACCCTGAATATTAACAGGGTTGACACCACTTATCACTGGCAATAAGCCAATATGGCAGACCCGCAGCGGCCAACAATTTAGCCACGTTGACTCTCTCCCGGATATGCATTGTTGTGATCTTCCTGCGAGACGGTGAAATCGCATCTAAGGTTTTTTACAAAGACTTTTACCTACTTGCCTACGCGAGTTTTCACTGCCCATTTGAGCCGGCACTGTAACGATGCTAAAATTGGTAATCTCGAGTATGTACGCTTTAATAAGATGTTGGTTGTATGAGAAGGAACAGGTTTTTTACTTGGGTCGTGCACCAAGATTCATTGTGTTTCCTGGTACAACAGAGTCAATACAATCTGTTGCCGTGTGATCGTATTATTGTTACAAATGCGATGGAATGACATATTTTTGCATCCACATGTTTCTGCTGGCACCTGTCATTCGTTGGCTATTTTTAAGGTGCATAGAATAAATACAACAGCATTGGGGAACATGTTGCCGCAAGACCCCTAGTCTTATGCGAATAGACCGCACCAAGCACGAGCACAGTTCACGATTAAACTGACTAGGATACTAATCGAAGGTTAGCAGTGCAATGGCATGAATCAACAGGATAAACTCAGCGTGACTATTCTCCTGATATCAAGAGATCTACCGTAGGAGGGCAAAGATGATAAAAGTACCAGGAATAATTATCACCGCTTGATAAGCTAGAGGTGGGTCTGACATCCCTCCTTACACTGAGTATAATGCACTCCGTGATAAGATTGCAGGGAGTGACCAGTGGAGCTTTCGACCAAGTCATGGCTGAACCAACCAAGTCTTTAGACCTAGTTCATGGCAGAAACATCACCTGGTGACCTGACGGGTGAGGCTTCCAGCTGCCGGCTCCGTGCACAGTATCGATTGCCAGCCGAGCCTCTACAACAGCGCAGTCTAAATTATTAATCTCGATCTAATGCTTTTGCTAGTTTCGAATAAGCTCTTATCAGAGAATCTTCCGTTCATTAAAGACCAGTGCTACATGGTCTCTCATAAGCGGAAGGTCACTATAATCGAAAATATGAATCATGTGATCTATGCTATAATAGTACCGCATTTGGTGACATACTCAAGTTCAAACTTACATCCGTCTGTCCCGTCCTCTCATTAGCAAGACACAACACTGGGGGTACCTTATCATCAAGCTTACAATCGCTCGCCATTAGTCAGTCAATTACAGAACATGATGCGACCGAACGCAAGACACACTCCGCATTATCCATCAGATTAGGGGGCGTTATGTGGTAACAAAGATGTGGCCGCGATAGGAGATCCCACATCAAAGAGCACTGGAAATGTATGCAATCGATTTTGATTTTAGATCTATTGCTGCCTCTTTTCTGACCGCAGTGACAAATCGCTGACATCTTAGCGCCGAAACTATTCGTATAGGCGAGAGCTGTGTCATAACACACGGTAGGGGCCCCAGAGGGTGCTGTTCTATCTAGTATTGCTTTATATAGATTGTGCCGAAAACAATACGTATTGCAGAGAATCTTCAACGTTGATGCATTGTGTTCCTTGCATGAAAAAATTCATTTATTGATTCGTCATACCGATGTTCCTAATCCTCTGGAGGATACCGCGATCAGGCACATTATCCAGTGACGGATACAAAAGGTTCCATGGCAGCCTGATCCATTGATTTTACGTCTTCTTTGTGAAACAGCTCTCCCTTTGATTTTACTGGTCGTGCGTGAAGAAGGTGAAAACTGATAGACTCCTTTTTTCCGAAGCACACTACAGCCTCGGCAATGAACCTCATTATCGTACATTGGTTGGCCTTTCAGTGCTATAGGAGATGAAGATAAGATTAGGGCAGTAATCAAATCCGATTGAAGCACCTTCCAGGATATCTCGTTTTCCGTTTCATCCAGTAATGTAAACAGCCGACAAGGTTGAAACCCGAGTCGACCCGTATAAGGCCTGCACTAACTCACGGCGTCATTGGCGTAAAGACACTGGCGTCGCGCACTGACTGTCTTAGTGCCGATACTAGTTTGTCAAAAAGGCATGAAATAGGGGTAGTACACTCCTTGAAATAACAAACGACAAGCAAGACACGCGTACTTTCTGAAAACGTTGTCAAGTACGTGTCCGTTTCATCGACCTTACATTCTTCGTTCCTCGCGACGTTTCTTCTCTCACAGCGCCTAAAATCGATTAGTGGTTGAATACGTACGTCAGTGTCTGTTTCTTGGAGGCAACCAGCTCGTATTCCGATTTCTCGCTGCTGACATTCCCCACAATCCCCACATTTCCATATTTCTTTGATCCCTCCGTATACATTCCTCGCAAATGGCTAATTCCAGCCAACGTCGAACCGTGTTCGTGACCAGAAAGGAATCTTTCAGTGCTTGTCATAGATTACACAGGTGAGCAGGGTGCTCGCGGCCCATTTGACTACAACCTATTGGTTTTCATTTTCAGTGTCTTATTATCGGATGATGAGAATTCGGACGTCTTCGGCAAATGCAATAATGCAAACGGGCATGGTCATAATTACACTGGTTAGTAGCTCACTGTCTTCATTACTTCGCGAGTCGCTGTGAGCTGTACTTGGCCGTATGGGCGGGACCTGATTGCATGTGAGTGCCACTTCTTGGGAGCTTGCGATTAGCTTTGCCAAGTCCGTCTTGTACTTGTGTTTACTATCATCTTTTTCTTTTGTGCCTGTCTCCTCAGCCAGGTCCACTGTTCCTTATCCCATCTTTAATCCCTGAA
Organism: Mesodorylaimus sp. YZB2_4; assembly: GCA_030248295.1. NCBI lineage: Eukaryota > Metazoa > Nematoda > Enoplea > Dorylaimida > Dorylaimidae > Mesodorylaimus > Mesodorylaimus sp. YZB2_4. Next base: position 1,158,011 of record JASANH010000626.1, read on the forward strand.
AGAGAGCCTCTACTTTACCTCCCCCACACCATAGCCAGAAGCCATAAGTCTTCCATTCCTGAGCTAATCCTATCTCTCAGGGCAGTCGTTAGGGAGGGGTCTTACGTATCGACACAACGCTGACTATCAGGGGCGGAGGGTTTATTTGCAAGATTGGTCAGGGACGCACTTGACACGTTTGAAGCATGGTATGAGAGAGAGTTAGGCCATATTTCACATTGTGTGCATGGCTTGATCGTGGATGAAAATATATTTTGATCCAAGCGAATACTCGGTGAGACGGGTGCCTAGCTGCCGCCTTCGATCAATGAGCCTGGAGTACACTTCGTTAGCATCCGCTTCTACGGTCGAATAGTTTATAAAGAGCCGAGTCTGCATTCGAAGCAGGCAGTTGGACTGTTCTCAGCATCCGCCCTTTGGGCATGGATTAAAAGAGCTTCCTCTTTTCAACATGCCTAGCGCCTGTAATATGCACGTGCGCGGCATGCAGTAGTAAACCAGGTTCATGACGTCTCGAGGACTCGCTCTACCTTCCTGGCCATCTATGAAGGCTCAGGCACCCTCTTTTTAGTGGAAGCCACGGTCCGTTGCAAAATCGATCCAGTCACTGGAATGGGAATGAATATAGCCCATTTGAAGAAGCACATTCAGGTAGGCCGTTTTCACATCCCCTACCCCCTGGTCGCTGACTCTCGCATCCCTTTACGCAAAGCACTCTTCCAGGAAGTTATCGAACCCTTGGACCACAAGAATCTCGACAAGGACATTCCATATTTCTTCAGCGTTGTGAGGTAATGCCGCTTCCTCTTTCCCATTCCAGGTTTAAATACCCACTTGCTTTCAGCACTACCGAAAATCTGGCCATTTACATTTGGGATCAACTCGCGCCCAAGGTCCGCACCGATTCCTCGCAACTATTCGAAATCCTTATTCATGAAACTGATAAAAATAAAGTTACTTATCGAGGCGAATAAATATGTACATATATGCCCTTACATCATAGGAGTATATCAGCATACAACTATTCCGATATACTCGTCATAAACCACTAAATTTACACCCCAGAACTGCATTATTCTATCAGTTACGACCAGCCATCTGGAAGTACATCCCGGCAATCATAAAGCGATAAAATCAGGTAATTCAATGCATAAGAAACAGTCTTTCCTAGTCTTAATATAAACATGAACCACTGCACTTATGCAAGCACTCCCAAGCATGACATAATCAAGCCAAACTCAGAACAAGAGAAAAATTAGTTACATCTGACACCTAGAAAAGCCATAATAATTACACTCAGTTTTGACATTCGATTCCACGGCCCCATAATATCTCAGTAACCTGCACAGATGTTTCCAGCCCAGCACAATCATTGGATACTAACAGAAGTCACATATTGCTCGCCAGCCGTATCCCCGTCGTCCTCTTCTAGAATATTTGCAGGAAGTTTATCGCTCAAGATATCCATCTGTTGACTACCCATCGTCGACGATGTGCCAGAGCCAGACGGGCGCAGATCGCTAGCGAAGCTGTCTACGTCCATATTATGATAGTTGTAGTTGTTACTCGACGTTGTTCTGTAACGATGAGGTTGGTAGGGAGGCGGCGATGGCGTCCTGAATGGATGACGTTGGGCAATCCGTTCGTGCTGCAACGATCGCCGTTGATGTTGCGGGTCGATACGCTGTAACGATGGCGGCGGTGATCCGTACGGCTGGCCGTTCCCTGCTGCGCCACCACCATCTCTCTGATTTCCATCCCCTCCAGCTGTGGCATCGGGCTGCCGGCCGTAACAATGGTCGCTCACCACTTCTGGAGGCAGGTGATAAAAGAGATTGGAATCAGCCGGTTCCGACTGTCGATTCCCTCGTTGCTGAACTTTCCCTGGTTTTGGCACCTGAAATAAAATTTTAGGTCGACAGAGATTACTCGACAAAGGACAAAATATATATGAATCTGCAGCCCGAATTTTCGAAACAACTAGTACATATTTTGATTGCTCACCTCATCTTTTTAACCGGGAAGGTATCCAGGCAGCGCCTGATATTGAATAAAATAAGAAAACCAATGGCCATATATGTACATACCTTATTTCCTTCCACGACGGGTCCTCCATACGGTTCCAAATGCGGTGGCGGATCACGCAACAACGCCAACGACGCGGCTGCACTGGCCGCCCCATACCGCCCAATTGTCATTCTCTTTGCATCTCCGCGTAACTTGGCAATTCCGCGAGGAGCTGACTGGCTCCCACTGAAACTTGTGCTGTAATACGAAGGTGCGTCAGAAGTCGATGTCTGTCCCGTCACTCGAATGCCCTGCATTCCATAATCATACGTTTTCGACGAAGATTCGCCCTGACGAAATGTGGCAGAATAACTTCGGCTCGTAGGCTCTTCTTCTGATGTTCTGTCCGATTTCTGCCAAAGATCACTGCCCAACGAAGACATTTCTGTCGCTGATCTCCGGTTAGATAATCCAGCACCTGCTTTCAGACCGGCCATTCCGGTATTTGGTTTCCGCCCACGTCTGACAGGCCTGATAATCTTTTGTTCATCGAACGATAATCGGGCAGATGAATGAGATCGATCGTAGGCTGAAGTCGTACGAGGCGCCGAATCGAATTCTAGCCGTTTCAAAGAATGACTTACAGGCGCGATGCTGACAGTCACTATCTCCGGTTGCACAATTGGCGCCACATCACTTGTGGCTTTGGCTTGAGGGGTATACAGCAACGAGGAAGCAGACGTCGCCAGGGACGATGCTGGCAGCACTGGCGGAATATTATCTTCCCGACATGTCGCTCCGTCTTGAATTTCCACGAACTCGGGAGGCGCTTCAAATTCTCCAGTCGGCAACGGGCTCAGACTCATGTCCCTGTCCACAATACTTTCGGTAACCACGGCCGTAGCATTCAACGACCGTTGCAAAGACGATTTCTGAGGCACCGGCGCTTTCAGAAGTTTCGCACTGGTGCGTTTTGGGGCAGAGACCATCCGTTTGTTTTTCGATTTCGCCGATGTCTTTATTCCCGATGATAATCTTGTTGGAGTAATGGTTTTCACAGATTTTGAACCAGCCGATGGTGTTTTCATGGAAATCCCTGATGCACGAACTGGCGTAACTGAGACAAAATCTGCCAAAGTGGCTTCAGAACCGACACTGTCCCTCCGAGTTCTCTTACGTGAACTCTCCGATTCAGAAATGAGATCCGTATAACGCTGATTCGGCCGCCGCCGCCGAGTTGGTCGACCCTTGGTTTCGTCTGACGGCGAGTCGTGATCGTCCTTCGGTATCAGTAGCTCTCCAACATTTTCTGGCTTTTCCAAAATTTCTCCTTCCGCGTTCGATTGATCAGCATCATTCTTAGTTTGGGCTTGCCGTTTTGGACGACCACGAATACGCTTTGTTGAAGTTGTTGGTACCATTGAAGCACCAGCATCGTTTCCATTTTCGTCGTCCTTCAGCGATTCTGAAAACTATCTCTGAAAAATCCTTTCCGAAAAGTGAATTTCGTAAATATACCTCGAATGGCCTTCAAATCCTCAGCTAGGTCTTTTCGTCGAGTTGCAGACGGGTTTGAGGATGGTTTCGCTGCTGCAGGGGTTCGCTTCGGACGACCACGAATATTTTTACTCGGACTGGTTGCTGCAGAAGATGCCGCCGATGATGCATTTTTCTTTTTGACTTCGATATTTAAAACAGGCGGTGAAAAATCAAACTGAGATTCAATAAAAACGTGTCCTTTTTGCTTGAAGTATCTCCGCGCTTCAGCGAGCGACCGCAGTTTCGAACCGTCCGAACTGAAGATGGAAAAGGAGTAGAACTCAGGAATACACGGATGTATTCGGGCTAATACTGAACATAAAGGGACTGCTGGAGTATAGGTTACACCCTTGTCTCATCCAAGTCTGCAAGCCGTACCCACGTAGGCAGGCCACGTTACCAATACACGATCATCTTTTTCAATTATGCGCTGTACCAGTAACTTCAGACAAGAAGAGAAACAGACCTTTTAGGGTGTGTGAGCAGAGGGCAAAAATTTCCGTTTTATTTAGAGTTCGGAACCTTCTCACCGAAAACAGGAAGTAGTACTAGCGATACTATCGCTGCACTGAACTAATTGGTCTCTTTAGATCTAAAGAGACCAATTAGTTCAGTTTCTCCAAAAAATAAAACTGCAAAAACGACAAAGTTCCAGACTTTTTTCGAGTGGATTGAAGGTGATTCCTGGCCTTGACTGAGAAAGCAAACGTCAAGTTTTTTGACTTTTCTAGGACGTTTTAGATCCAAAAAGTTGGCGGCCGAACTCTAGTATTTTTGACCCCCCCTTCCCCCCCCTCCCCACAGGTTTGCACTTGCATGAACACAACACGTGAGCCGAGATTATCGGCGTAATAAAATCCCTATAAGACGGCAGGGCAGTTTCTAGCAAACACATCGTAGGCCTACGTACCTTTTATAGATCACATGTCTGCCAACGATTTGACGCTGGAAGGTTAGCGGCATTGACGACGAATTTGCTGCAGCTGCACCTCGCCTGGTCTTTCCCGACTCCACAATCATCAATTTATCCGATTCTAGAATATCAGAGACCAGCTAGAACACTTTTATCAATGGACCGACTTTTTCAAAATCAAGAAATTGTTTCTGCGTTCAGGATAACTTCAGAGTCCAAGAATTTATTACTATACAGTACAGTAGGCTTACAGTAGGTATCCAATCATTCAAAACTGTTTAAACTTTCCGTATGTATAGGCTACCAGAAAGTTCTCCCAACTCACCTGAATCCTCTTGTTGTTCACTCATTTCCGATGTAATCTTTGCAATAAAGTTTGTAGCTAAAATGCACGGCTAGACTTTACACTGTTCATTAATCTAAGCAATGTCTCCAAGTTCCCAAGATGCCCGCGTCCATTACTGAGGCTACGTTGTCATAAGCAGGTGCAATCAGGGACAAAAAATTGCGGGAGTTTGAATTTCGAAAAGTGAGAACGGCCCTTGCTCGACTCGTGCGAATGAGTCAGTTTGCCTGTACGATGAATTGGTCAAGTTGCGATAAAACATGACAACGATTTGATGGTATTCTTTGCTCATGTACGTAAGCACAAGAGTGATGGCCATTTCTACAGAACATCCACAAGTCGCTTATGCCTGACCAGTCAAACAAGTGATCATGACCAATATGTACAGGATCAAGCAAATTATGAACATGATATATTTGAGCATTCGAGCCACTGGTGCCCACTGGCATTTCGCGCTGGCACTTGCGGCGGGCTGTTCCTTCTGTGCGTCCATGTTGACTGCGCCTTCTTCGCCCATCTTCGTTTCGTCCGTGTTGAAGCCGACGCAGGGCAGAACGCGTTCAATAATGCTTATCAGTTTCAGCAGGAAACGGGGTGGAGGGAGTGACCGATTCAGATTGGCCAAAACTAGGAGCAATGTCGTCGCCACGACGATCAAACAGGTCATGGCCAGATTAAAACTGTAATATTTCACTGAAACGGGGGCTGGTTAGCTTAGGATTGGCACTGGACAGCCCTGTTTATCGCTGGCCAGTGTCTGGTGGGTGATACCTCGAGCTGTCTCTACATGCAGGGGCCTCTACTGTACAAAGGAATGCTGGAATAACGCCCAATCACGGAAGCATGCGAGCTAACTTACATGCTCCAGGCACCTCTCCACTGGCTGGTGGCAACTGCGATGTCAGGGGGTACAGCGCCAAAATCTGCAGCGTCAAACTGGCTACCAGCAGCATGAGCTGATTCCAGAAACTGCCGATCAAGAAGGAGGTTAGAGTCAGAATAGCTGTTATGACGGCTGGTCCAATGATTTGGGCTTGGGCGTAGGACGAGTCGCGCTTGAATCGGACACACACGTCCAAGTTAGTCGACTCGATATTGAATGGGTCGCGTGCCCAGTCCGCCAACACTTTGACGGTGTACTTGCTCTCCACCAAATCGATGCCGCTCATTTTCCATCCAGCCGGATGCGTTTTCAGTGCTGAGTTCTGGGCTACCATAGTGGCGTCGGGGTCAACAGCGAAGCGCACTTGATAGTAGCGTCGATCGTCCAGCTTGAAACAGCAGCTTTGCTGATCGAAGGGGAAACCTGTATAATCGAAGTCACAGATGGCATTGAATGTGTAATCGGCCCACATGTACACTTGGCCAGTGTAGTTAGATGCCAACACTTTGCTCGAGACAGTTGCCGGAAGGGCTGCGGGTCTGAAACAAGATACAAACAGTCGCTTGATTAGATGCCTTTACGCAATCTGCAATTTTCGAAATCGGGCCAGGATTATTGGGCATTCAGCCGTAATCGACACATGCCATTACACCCTTGCGCGGTCACCATTGACTGCATTTGGCCCATCTAGGTCGCGGTATGACGTTTTTAAAAACTCGCCTAATTTGGTCTGACAAGTTAGGAATATGGAACGAGGTTCAAAGACCCACTTTCGCCCGGAAGTATGGTCAGATATTGAGTGCTTCCTGCCTTTTGCCGCCGTGAACTTACGCATTGCTTTGGACGAGCTGTGGCGTCCACAACTGAATCCAATAGAAGTTCAACCAACTAATCCCCCACTGAGATCTATCCCAAGCGATCCTGCTGTCGTTCCACGTCTGAAAAAGTACCTGGTGGTTTGATTGCTATAAAAAAAGGAATGTGATGCAAAAAATGCGGTGCAAAACTGAAAGGGTTGGGAAGCAGACGCCCACTGTGGCAATTACATTTTGCGTCACACCTCCCACCTGTCACCTGCTCAGCAATTTCCAATCATTGCTTTGCTTCGAGAACGTTCGACTAACAACCTATACGCCCTCCCTAGCATTATTGTTACAAACTGGTTAATGTTATCGCGCAAATCTCAAAAACAAATTGGTCTGCCCTTTACACAGGTTTAGTGTCAACAACTGTTGAATGCCAGGGATAATCATCTACTCACGAACTTGGCCCATGCTCGACTTACCAAAACCAATTTACCGTGCATACGGACGAGTTGCTTGACTTCGTCCTAAATATACAGAAGTGCTTGCTGAAATATTAGTGAATGTAGGATAGTGGAGAAAAACTTACCACTTCCATATGGTCGCAGGAGAAGGACTTGACTAATATGTGGTTGATAGACAAGTTTCTGGTGGCACTGGCGTTGTTAGCATCGTATTGAGAAGCCAAAAATGCTCTGAGCTGCCAGGCTTTTTCTCCTGCAGTCAAGCATTTGACATGCGATGCAAAAGGCACTATGAGCCACTTACCTCCTTGACAGCTCTGACAGGACCTGCGACAGTTGGACATCATCCAGGCCGCATTGCTCTGGCATTCTCCTTGACTAGCCCAAACTGAGCATTTTGGATCTAAGTCTGTACATGAGCCAGTCGCTTGGCTCTGATCGGCAAACAAGGGCGGGTCTGAAAGGGGCGCGTGAGCATAGCTTTGACTTGGGTGCTCTCTCTAAAAACAATCTGACCTGCGGAGACGGTAGTGACGAAGAGGGCGACAAGTGTTAGCCGAAATGGTCTCATGGTTAGTGGTCGGCTGAGGACATGGACGAGTTTGGTCGAAATTGCAATTGCGATCCGAGCCACACAGTCGAGTCGAGACGCGTCTGTCCTGTCGACACTCGACTTCGACTAAAGGCCGTCGGCTGACCCGAGTCAAAACTGCGGCTTTGAGAAACCGGCGCACGAGTCGTAACGTCGCCAATCGCCTTTTAGAATGCGTTTTCGGAATCAGGTTTCAAATCAAGGGTAGTAAGGCGCGGTACGATCGTCAGGGGGGCCAGGACCTAGTTTCCAATGAAAGAAATAAAACATCGCTCCAGTTTTCTACAGACCTGGAAAAATATACACATCTGACTTGCACTCCATTTTCCAAAACGCTATCTCCAGCTGGCACTGAAGTTGTCACTCCCTAAACTAGGCACACCGCGGTGTGATTGCACGCGCATATTACCATCTCATTATCTGTGTCAAAAGAACATGCCACTCTCGCATGACAGATGCCGCGCTGAATTAGGGTTTTATCACCAAGTTGGGACAGTTATGATTGACCTCTGGTACAAAGTACTTGGCGACACTGTAATCCGAATTCCACTTCCAAAGGACTTACTTCTATGATGCCTGATCCTTGATATTAGTTCATTGCACACAGACAGACAATGGAAAAATACAAGCAAGCATCGCACAACAGTCCTACAAACGGCTACTTGACCGAGGTGCCTTGATTCTTGACGAGCAGGAGCCCTGTCCCTTCAATTTACACGATTTGTGCAGCCTCTCGTGCATCTTTACCACCAGTACTTGTGCTGACACAATCACTTCACTGAAATCAGCTCTGCGCAACTATCCTATGCGTCATTCGCTTACCGTACTCCTACGCTCTTAGATGTATCCTCCCTCAGAGCGGAAGCGGCACTTCACACTGCACCCGCTAGGCCACCATACAGAATAAGTCAATCATTGAACTTAACTCATGTGCACCTCACTTCCTTTGCTCCCGACCCAAGCTGCCGCCGTCTGAGCGGATTTACGCTCCTTGAACGCGTCTTAGCGTTCGTAGCCTTTTATTGTCTACGTGTTCCGTTTTTCGATGACCGCTTCAGTGGACCGTTCAAATCGGGCACGTGCGCGGGTCCGAGCAGCGGTGGTTTTGAAGCTTGTTTACGGACGCTAGCCATGGTCAAGATGAGGTGTGCCAAGGAGGTGCCACTTTTCGCATTTTCCACTCCGCTTCTTCGCTCATTGACAAATACCCAAACGACTGGGCGTCCCGAAACCAGCTTTTTGCCCCTTTTCTGATCCGTGAAATGGTTTCAACCAAAGGCCACGACGTGCTGGCAAGGAACTGGTCAGGTAGGTATTAATAGGTTTTTGAAGGACAGTTGCAATTTGCTTCCGCTTTGTTTTACCACAACGACTCGTCAGCGACCCACACTCCTATCCTTGAGCACTTGATGACAAGACAAGGACAAGTTCGCTGGCTTCACGCTTATGTGCCAGTACATTTTCCTCAAAGACATTTGTCATTGATGGATCGAGGTGGTCCCTTTTGTAGAATTTTTCATTTGTTAGCATATTTGACTTTGGCGTGGGTGCAAAATCGTCTCATTGACGTCTGTCGATTGAATTCCTGGAAAACATAAAGAATCCAAAATAGTAGCTATTTGCATGTTTTGGTATATTAAATCTTACTTTCAGACTAATTGCTTTCAGCTGACTCCTAGTGTTTCTCCACCGAGATCATCTTGCAAGGCAAGATCTCTCTCGCTGGACCAGCCTAAAGAAAGGTGATGAATTAGGAATAGAAATAGTGCACAACGTAACAGGGAATACATTGCTTTTTAGGAGAGTGCTTTGAAATTAATCTCCCTGAGTTCTATCCAACTCTTCGAGGCCAGAATTTAATCTATTTCTGACGGTCTCTGGTTGCCTCGTTTCCCGGCTTTTACGACAGGATGGTGATTTTCGTGTTTCACTTCCTGACCATGCGGTGTTGCGTGCCGACAATTTACAAGCCAACTGGTTCAGTTTCGTGATAAGGAGTGCAGTGTGCTGAGCTTTGACGATCGTGCATAGTATCCCTGCAGGTTTCTATTCTAGGTGGGAGATTATAGGGATGACGGGGTTTTTTAGTCTTTTCGGTGAGTTTTCGCCGATTCGTTTCCCAAGTGGCTGTACATGTTCTTGAATGAACCAAATATTCTCCAGCCTCCACACAAGTTGCTCTTTCGGCTTTCGTTTCAAAACGCAAACAAAAGCGGCGAGAATGCTAACGTAGACACTACCTACATACTCGTTCTTAGTCAGATCCCTGCTGTTGGTTAAACAGGACCCTGACTAGCTTTCCGAGAAAATATCTTCACACGCCTGTATCCCGCTGCTTTTCGAATTTCAGGCCTGGCCATCGACAACTCGTTTCTTCTGCCATCCGACATGATAACACTGAATATCTGGGTCCGATGCTAGTTTGTACAGCGATGAGATCAATTGGTGTGCTCATTTTTATTGCGTCTTTCTGTGCAGGTGGGTCCGTAGGCGATGTTTTTTGTGGAAAGGCAAATCGAAAAAAGTTGAAGGCAGGTTAGCCCCGCCTTCGTTTGATTAGAGCAGGATGATCCTTCAAAGTGAGAGCTTGTCACCTCCCAGATCCTCAGCCAAAACTTTACTGGCAAGTCAGCTTGAAAGGCAGTCTGTGCTCACTCTTGAGTTATTTTTGAGGGCTTGTCATTCCCAGCACCTCAATATTCGAAGGTCGAGTACACGAAGATGCCCCAATCGGCACTGATGTGACTTTACATCCCGAATTCGAGTTGACACTCCGACGATACAGGGGATGTCTGCTCCGGGTGTTGAGCTTATCGTTAGACGGAAATGAAAAGTTTAAGCGCTCACAGCCGGAAGGCCAAACTGAGCGGACTGTGGACAGTCAGTATTTTCAATACGACACTTTCAAGCTGACTCTGCATACCGTACTCCCTATCGATCGCCGAGTGGGTGAATATTACGAAGTGCCCATGGCAGCGTTTTGCGCTGGAGATAGCGAATCTGTGCAGTGGTAAGAATGGCATCACGTGCTGGCTCGGGACTCTATAGTATTGGTGTATCTTTTAGGATGGTCATCGTTCGCGTGTCCCAAATCAATCGTTACCCTCCCGTTTTTGACCACCGGAAATACACGTTTCGAATAAGCAAGAAAACACAGGCTGGATCTGTTCTGGGGTCAGTGCGGGCCCAGGATTCGGACGTGGTCATATACAATGCATTGATCTCGTACAAACTGGTCACTGGGGAGGTCATAGGCCAATCGACTCAACGCTTTTATAATCTAGATACGAAAACAGGGACTGTTCGACTGGCAACACCGTTGGCTCGTATTCCTACTTCCAGTGTCTCAACCCCATTTCAAGTGGAAGCGTGTGATTATGGATCGCCTCGGAAGTGTGACCTGACAACGGTCAAAATAGAGATTATAGAAATTGAAAGTAGGCCTGGTTGCTTAATGAATACAGGTCAGGCGAGAAGATCAAACGTGTTCTCACTTACTGTAGGTCCAGTCAACGTCACTGTCGTAACGTCTGATACCAAATATCAAATCGTGTGCTGGTCACAGCCGCCCATGCCGATCGTGCCGGATCATTATACGTTGCACATCGAAACCATCTACGGCACTGGTGCTAACCAAAGTGGGCAGATCAGAAGCAAACAAATTAGGGCACAAGCCAGAAATAGCAGCCGCCTTTGTGCCGTTATCGATTCTAAGGAACTACTTGATAATCGATCAATTTTTAATCAAACGACACTCCAGTACAATATCCGCGTTGTCACCCATGTGGTGGACGACGAAGCTACCAGTGAAAGTCTTGTAGTCGTGACAAATCAGAGTAAGCTTTTTCGTCATTTCATGGGAAAAAATACCAACCGGCCATCTTTCAGAAACATTAACCTGCAATGGCTCCTGCTTGAACAACGGAACGCCCGCTTGTGAAACTCATACGAACGCAACTCTGCCTGCTACACAATTTTACAACGATGGTCAGCCCTATTGTTTGTGTCCGACCCGCTTCGATGGCAATCTTTGCCAAAATGAACGTGAGCTAGTCCTACTTTTTGTGGCCCACTCGCTGTACGTATGGTTGTCTCCGTTTCAGGTTACTGCGACAGTATCACTTTGCAATCAGCTTACGGACAAGTTAGTTGGAAGCAGGCATCAGTTGAGACAGTGGTCCAAGCCAAGTGTCCATACGGTCCAGATTCAGCGGTCATTTCGAGAAAGTGTTCCTGGAACTTTACGAGAGGCGCAGCCGTTTGGAGCGCCCTTTCGGGTTTGGACGAGTGCCGTACTGTGGTAAGGGTATTACGGCCCGAGTAGGCACGATTTCAAAAGCGCACGTCTATTTCTCAGGACCATTACTTGGCCGCGACGTCCATTGGCGGTTTGAATATCCCATGGAACCAAACCACTGCTAAGCAGGTTCTTAGCACGCTGTCCATGTTAGAGCAAAGTGGCGATGCGATCGTGAAAGATAAGCGACTGGCTGACAGAATGATCGATTTTATCAATGCCACGATCGCCATGGATTTTAGAAGGGTGCCGGAGAGGAAAGAAATGGGATCGAGGTATGGGTCGATTGATTTCTGCTATCAATGTGCGAGCTGGTCGAGCACTTCATTTCAGGATAAGGACGATTTTGACCTCCTATGCTGAAAAGGTGCCATTGGCGCCTGGCGAGTCATTGATCCTTCAAAGTGATAATGTAGTGGCGGCAGTAGCCAAAGTGAAACTTGGCGATACACCGGTTCCAATGAAAGTGGGAAAGGAGGTATGAAAGGAAGTAGGGTTGCTGATGCCCCTATCCTCCACCATTTTCCCGTCAGACCTGAGACTTTTTCTTTTCTAACTGCCTGCATTCACTACGTCTGTTTTACAGGCCACCTTGAACATACCCCGCTGCGTCGTAGATCAAGCAGCACTGTCCATTTCCGAGCCTCGAGTTTCAGCCATATGGCTGCGTGATGACAAGATTTTCAGTTTCGACGACAAAGCCAAGAGCTTATACGATCACAGTCAACGTGCTGTGCTGATCATTGTGGTTCAAGGACTAAAGGCCGAAGAGGAACTGATCGAGCCAGTCTCCTTTTCCTTGATGTCCCCGAGTGGTCCAGCAACTCGTCCTCGGTTAGATGATGCTGCCACGTGCGTGTACTGGCAGGATGGAGGTATGCTGTAGGATGCTGGAAGAGTAGAAAGTGACTGGCTTCATGTTTTCTCTTGAATAGAATCAAAATGGAGCAACCGAGGAGTCAACACCGTCAATGTCGATACAGCTAATGGTCTGGTCCATTGTGAGACCAGTCATTTGACCGGATTTTCTATACTCTTGGTAAGATACTCTGACATTAGGCGTACATTTTTAATTCGTGGTTTGGTAGGGGATCCCGCAATGAAGTATTTTACATTCGTGCAGTGACTTCTTACACTTTCTCTGCGTGACATCGTAATCTTAGAAACCGATTTCAGGATTTCGAGCCTGGCGCTAAATTGGACCAGGGGCATCGTAGGACCTTGAATCTGCTGTCATGGATTGGATGTGCTTGTTCAATCATGACCCTGTTTATTACCATTGTTACCTACTCAGTGTTTCCGTAAGTGGGCCCCTTGAACATCTACTGTGGTACCTGCCTGTCGTAATCCTATACTTGCTGCTTCCAGATGCCTCCATCGAGACCATGCTGGCAAGGTTTTACTGAACTTGTGTACATCAATGCTTTTGCTGAACATCATCTTCATTCTGAGTTCTGTCCGACCTCTGCTACAGTATGCTTACGGCACGTGCGTTGGAATCGGCGTTTTGCTCCACTATTTCACCTTGAGCACCCTCCTGTGGATGGGAGTGGAAGCGGCCAACATGTACCAAATGCTGGTGCAGGTGTTTGCGTCCACGGAACGGATGTTCATGGTCAAGCGCTGTATCGTGGCTTGGGGTGAACGGGTGTAGCTTCACATGGCGAGGATAGGATCACTGACAAAATCCATTGCAGGTGTACCTCTATTGGTGGTGCTCGGCACCGTCCTTTCGAACACCAATCACTATTTCGATGGCGATGATTATTAGTAAGGAGACTTCCATTCCGTTTTGTATGACCATTGGAAGAGGTTCGTTTCAGCTGTCGTCTGAGCTCCTACTATCCATCCATCCAATATGGAGTATACCTGGCTCCGGCGTGCGTCATCCTTTTGATCAACTGCATCGGCTTTGCATTTGTTTTGAAAGTGTTGACTCAGACCAATGCATCTACATCCATTGCTAAACCGAAGACTTCTCAAACGGGATCATTCGTCAAGTATTCTACGCTTTTGGCTCAGGTAGGTGAATTAATGTCCGATTCTGGGCTTCGATACAAATCTTTGCAAACAGGTTCGAGGAGCCTTGAGCGTCATGGTCTTATTGGGCATTACGTGGGTATTGGGCGCATTCGCCGTCGGCCCAGTCCGCTTGCCGTTCATGTACGCCTTCTGCGCACTGAATTCGCTGCAAGGCTTTATCATTTTCTTGGTCCGATGCTTATGTTATGACGAAGCTCGACGCGCCTGGGGCATGTTCCTGCGAACGGGAAAATTGAAACAACAACGAGGTAAATCAGCCATCGATAATCGCTTCTCAGACAGCAGGAGTTCTTCGAATCAACGCGCCCGAAGACCCAACACTGGGAGCTCAGACGTGTCCAATAGACCATTAGCCACGTTTCGGAACGGCGAAAAGTCAAAGAAGATGGGAATCGCAGAACGGGATGGAAAAAATGGCATATCAACGAGCGAAACAGAAACCTCGTTGTTACCTCGTTGTTGGAAGTACATTGATGAGCCGTCCACACCGACTGCTGGTGGTGGTTTGTGACAAATGTAATGAGAGTCTGTTTACTGTAAGCGCAAAGAGTGTCGTGTTCTGTTCAACTTTGCACTTTGCAGCTCTCACTCGTATGTATGTTAAGACCCCTTATGTAAAAGAAGTTGCACATTTCCATAAGAAAACGTAGCGGCTGCTCGTTAAATCCAGAAAGAGACGGCTCTTTGATTTGGTTGAAGGCTACTCGAGATCATTGGGCGACAGTGATGAGACTGTGAAGGCAGGGAAACTATGCTTGTGTAACCAAGGCTGGCAGGCGTAGGAAGCATGTGTCCGACCGAAGTCGGCGGGACAAAAACTCTGATTGGGGCGGGCAAGTCTTGCGACTATACCTACGGCTGAAACATCAACCCGAGGGTTAACGTCTCCCAGCCAGGGGAGAGTATTGATTACTCTCTCCCACTCGCCATGGCCCACCAGGCACGAGGGTTACACTTGCATCTCACTGTCATTGGCCCATGTCCGACACCAGCTCACTATGTGCATCCCACTCAAGGTGTACATAGTGTTTCTTCCTGTTATACGCATATGCTTGAGGGGCGTCTCATGTAACTTTTTACCCCGTGCATGGCATCGTAACATGTACCACGCACGTTAGGGTTGGTGGCTGGGTTCGTAAAGTCTCTGGATACATTAGTCTGAGGGCTCTGTTGTCGAACAAAGCCATGTACCGCACTTCGTGCAGCGAAGTGGAAGGTAGCTTAGGCCGTGCATCTAACTTTAAGCCCTTTGTTCGGTTGCTAAGATCTAAGCGTAACCTAGGTGAGCAGTCGTTAGCCACCCGGCCGATGACAAGACCATGTGCGATCAAACTCACGGCTGAACATAAACAGCCATATTGATTCGAATTCCTAGTTCATACTGCGCTTATTTTCGACTGGGGAATGGCGGCAGTTGCGAATGCTTTATAAAAAGTAGGTTGCTTATCGCTTGATGGTAAGCCTTGTCTTCATTCAATCACCCTGGCTTCTGACTTGTGCTCGTGTGCCTGTCTCAATTTATACTTACACTGTGCGTGTATAACTGTGCCACTATTTTTAGATGTCCTAGCCACTTCGCATAGCTCACACAGTTCTCTGCAACGATGAAAAAACGCAGGAAAAAAGATCAATGCAGCAACAGGGTTAGCTTGACTTACGATTTGATTTCCCTCACATATTAGTTCAACAAGTATCTAGTGGTTTTAAACAAAATTTCTTCGGCTCACTGCTGACCATGCTTAACTGTTTCGCATCGTGTGCCTCGAGGTCCGATTGAGGCGGCTGACGGTACCAAGCTCTCATCATGGCTGTGATCGTGTACAAAGTTATTTATGGTTATTTATTGTGTATAATAGTGCATATTGATCGATATTAGGCATCTCTCATCCTTTCATCTGTGCATTAGCGTGTCTCTGGGCTGAAAATGTTTGCAATGTCCAACTTGGTGATTTTCTGTGGTGGATACCTTGGAGTGTTGCGCGAGTAGTCGAATGTAATGGAAGACGTAGAATTAATAAAATATCAATTGCTCTCGCTTGGCGACCATCTTTTGGACGAGCGTCCTTGAGGGCGTTGTTCATATTTTTTACGTCTTCTTCAATGCCCATGCGGCGTGTGTTCTTAGATCCGTTTACGAAAAACTGCCTTTGCCTTTCTCGTTCCTAGATCAAAAACTGGTCGTAGTCTTGTTTGAGAGGATGGAAAAAGCAAAGGCTAATACGCGCGACCAATCTTTGGGAGCTAAATTACTGTGCCCGTCTCGGGTGCTCACTGGCAAAATCCGTTAGCCTCGGAGGAGCATAAATCAAACGACACACGTCCTCGTGTCCAAAGCTGGTTCCCCGTATTTGGGTTGCCGTCTTTGCCCCTGGCTCCAAAAATGGTTGACTTTTCGGGGATTGATTTTCTTTCTACGTTCTACCGTCTGCCGTACTCCGACTCGTGGGGCAACGTAGGCGTTTGCGCCCCACGGAATCGAAATCGAAGGCGTATTTGCGGCTTTTTCGTAACGACCCGTTGCCGACTCCTTGGCGCGCTTCCTTTGGGATTTCTGCTACCGACAATCACGGCGCGTCAGTGCAGTTTATCAGCTCGAAAAATAGTCGACCGAACGAGCTCTCGATTAGGCATCAGCCAGCAGGAAGTCCTAGCGGTGACTAGTCACCATAGATCGCTCTCCTGAACTTGTCGCTGCACGGGATCAACCAACCAAGGCCCAAGTTGCAACTTCCGTCCCGACTTCAGTCACAGTTTGGCGGTGCGGCCGCGAGGACATCAGCCTTTGACCAAGGTGATCATTATGACCACTTTGCAATCTCGCACAGGTTGAGTACGGCCTAAAGCCCATGTACGCTGTGATGTGCAATGCAAGAAGAGTCGGGGAAGCCATGCCGACCAACAAACAGTAATCACAACAATCGATACGACACCATTCATTACAACGTCTCTACCGAGGACTACCCCCTGAAATTTGTTTCCTTGTACACTCCAGACGCTGAGGAGGAAAGGGCAGACACTTTGCCGCCCACATCGTCCATCGGTGCTTCCTCCTCTCTGGGCATATTCGCAAAGAGCCGCCGATCACTGACTGACATATTCGTAGATTTCTGCGATCGTACCTCCTCGCACGGAATACCCCACATCGCCTCCAGCCCCACTTTGATTGGGAAAATCATTTGGACCGTCGTATTTGTGTCCTGTAGCGTAGTGTTTGCCTATCAGACGGTAAGAATCTAAAGCACCTGATGTCCCGCAAACAGAATTTCGCTGTAGCATGACGGCTTCTTGATCCACGTGATCCACATACATACCAGGCTTTAGAATGCCTACTGCAGCTTTACGTCTGTTTTCTGCTGGCATTATATCAGCCACGTGCTACACAGTAGGTATCCTCTGTCTTTTCAGTACCTAACCGTACACGACTACATGCGATGGCGGACTGTGATCGAGATAGAAGTAATTCATTTATGCAATCTGCTTTTATCTCACCTATTTAAAATTTATTTCAGCTGAAATTCGAGGCCGCTGCTTTTCCTGCTGTCACTGTGTGCAACTTGAACCCATATAAAAAGAGCTTATTATTCAGTATTTCCGAAGTTGAGACAGTGGTAAGTTTTCCTGCATATCGGCAGTTTTTGACGAAATTACTCCAAGAGCTAGTTATTCAAGGCTATCCAGGTGACATTTTTTGTACATACAGCCTCACCTACCTGGCCATAATGTACTGTACATACTGTCTAACCAATAGACTGACAGAGGGCATGAGGTGTGGCCGAACTGTCGTTTCTCTAAGTCTCACTTCGTGTCTTTGTTCTAACTGCAGGCGTATCTTCGAATATTAGCGCATACGATTCATAAAAGCATTTCAATTCTGCTTAGTCTGATTCCCTGCTGCTATCTGTAGCCATTTTTAGCTGGCCATCCATGATGAAATTTATGCTTCTTGTTTTTTGGCATCTAATTCAAAACGTCAGAAATGGTGTATTTTTATTGGTTTCTGCTTATGCTTACTGCTATCATAAATCATTTCTTCTCCAATCAATAAGTCCTTGCCAGTGTTAACTGTTCCAAAATCACGCGGGCAGGACTTGGTATCAGAAAAGTTTTGAGAGTAGGCGGCAGCTAGTACAGCAAGCCGGGTGCCCCCTGGGCTCTTTGTATCATTAAAATGGACAACCCTCGATTAATAAAATTCTCGCATTACATTCTAGTACCATCAATATATTCAGACCATTCAACCATCCATTGCCACGCATAGCGCTGCTGGGAATAGAACGAAGCGCCAAGTTCGTTATCACCCCATGTACGTGCACTGCCGATGCGCGACTCCGCTGCAAGACTGCGTCCCCTTATACAATCTGGAGGAACCGGACCGCACAACATGCCTTTGCTTCGAGGACAGACAAAGTGGTGATATTTGGCCATGCTATCAGATAGATATGTGGATGGAAGAAAAACGCTGCACCAATTGCAGTTTAACAAACAGTTGCGAATTGCCGGTGGCGGGGGAAGAAAATGGAAAAGAAACTGCCGGCGTGCCTTGTATTTGTCAAACTATTTCTAATAAATGCATTAAATTGCCACCTGGTGGCATACCCTGGTGGCGACCCCTCAATTATAACATTTACAATGTCACTTCTCCCACAACGACCACGACCACTACTGTGCCGACCACCACAGTCGACATGACTGGCTCGCCGTTTGACGTAAGTGTGTGCGACTGCCACAGTTAAGACTAACTCTGTGGGTTTACGCCACCTTACCTTTGACCTATGGCACCCATGTCGCCGGGGTTGCATACGCCTCTTATAGCCGGGCTTTTGATCATTGATTCTTGCAGCCGGAAAAAGAAAACGCTGGCACGGCCATCGTCCGGTTGACCACGTACATCAGGGGAATCCTCTCGGCGTTGGATGACGAGACGCGTTTTCGATTATCCTATAATGCGAGCGAATTAGTCGTTTGGTGCTCATTCAATGCTGAAGTCTGTAATGCGCTTGAGTAAGCAGGTCTTGCTACCCAATAGTATTGATCCGGGGTGCGGCCTGTGTCATTTGAGGTCAGAGGGGGAGTCACTTGACAGCTGACATTTTACTTGTTGCTGCCCTAGATGGTATCTAGCTCATTCACCTAAAGTTTTTCTACGGAGCAATTTTCAGAAACATTCGACTTTTGCAGGGACTTCCGTCTTCACTTTGATCCCGTTTATGGTAACTGTTACACGTTTAATTATAACATAACTTCTCCCTTGAAGAATACACGTGCTGGTCCGACGCATGGTAATCACATTTTACTGATTCTCCTCAAACTTCACAGACGTGAACTTTGCAGGATTGCGTTTGTTGCTCAATGTGAATCAGTCTGATTATTTGCCATATACAGAAGCCGCAGGAGTCCGCATAGTCATACACGAGCAAGACCATTTCCCATTCCCTGATTCATTAGGCTACAGTGCACCGACTGGAATGATTTCATCCTTCGGCCTAAAATGCGTAAGGACAATAAGAAGCTAAAATTTGGGCGATTTAACAAGGTTTCTTATTTTAGCAAAAAATGACTCGAATCCGCGCCTGCCAGGTGAACGATTTGGAAGGTTATTACGTGTTTGATGAGTCCTATTCGACTGAAGTGAGGGCATCATCTTTGTCTCGTAAATGTAATCGCAGGAGAGAAACTGACATGAGTACTTGCCCCTGCCCAGACTTGCTAAGGCTGCCTGGCTAAAGTATCAAAATGGACTGAAGCTCTAAATAACTTCTGTGTTCATGGCATTCAGAAAAGGGCCTTTTGTGCAGGGGTGTATTCGGAGCTGTTTTCAACGTTTGGCTGTCAAACAATGCGGTTGTGGTGACCCGAGATTTCCAGTCGCCGAAGGGCAACGGACTTGTTACCCAATAACAAACGAGAGTAAGCGAAACTGACGCAGTATGGCTACCCCACCAGACGTCGACGCACTCGTTTTAGCCACATGTTTGATCAGGTTTACGGAAAAGTTTGGCAAGTTATCGAATGGTGGTCAGCAAGAGCCTGAGAGTCGGCACTGTCCATGCGAACAACCTTGCCAGTGAGTGCAGCTTGAATTGGTCAAATAACCAAACTATAAATCGGTCCTGTATTTTAGAGATACCGTCTTTCAATCTTCGTATTCAGCCGCCACTTGGCCAGCTGATAATTTTATTATTAGCTCAGTCTGTCCGCAGGGCGTAGAAGGGAAAGACTGTGTGGATTATGTCAGGTAGGAAGGAAGAATGGCTGGGTTTGACTGTTGGGTCGCGACCATTTCACGCATGTGCTCACCATTAGTGGACTTACGCCTTGACTGGTGCTTGATATTACAAGGACTTTCTCTTCTGCGGTAGGACTAACACGGCCTTGATCGAAATTTTTTTCGAGCAGCTAAGTTATGAAGACCTTAGCGAAGTGGAGGCATACGGAGTAAGCGATTTTTTAAGCGCCCTATTTTTATGCTCAGTGTGTGAATTTGCAGATAATAAACCTCCTCGCCGATTTCGGAGGGAATATTGGACTCTGGATTGGATTTTCGGTCATCACCTTCGTCGAATTTCTCGAATTAGCAGTGGAGTTACTCACGCTTTGCTACAGAGGCACTCGTGCACGAGCAAGCCGAAAGAAGAAACCTCGCTATTCCCGACCTGTAGCATTTCAGTACGTGAATCGAATAGCCGAAGAGAGTTTTCAAGACGGTCCTGGGAGCAGCGTCGAAGAATCGGAGAGGTCCAGCATTGCCGTAAATACATCCAAAACCTGACCTGTCTGCTCTGGTTTATTGGCCCTATTTGAGGGCGAGTATTGTATTGTATTGTATTGTATGTGTGAATCGTATCCGCCTTGAACAGATGTCTAGATCTAGATAAGATATTGTGAGCGACGGTATCATTGGGTCTTACTTTGATGGGTGCAATAGCGGCACTCCTTCAAAAATATGAAGCTACCTACATATACCTACATCCATCGTCAGTGTATGCACCTCTTTCTCAGGTGCCGTCGCCCTACCCAAAATGAGTACATGTACCGTTGCGTGGTAGAGAACTGATGCGCGCAAGCAATTACCTCTGGAACCGAAAAGATGAGCTGATCGTGAGATGAATGTTGTGAGCATTACTGTATGTACGTACGTACATACTACCTAGATTTTCGCCCAGCAAACATGACTCTAGTAAGAGTATTATCGACGAAGCTTCTTTATACTCAGTCTCTCATCGTCAACCGACCTGAGCGGTCGGTCCGCTCATTCTCTCTTCACTCTACGCTTACACAACGCCGCTCTCGCTACAAAACCAATGATACCTGTGCTTTCCAGTGTGGGCTTACACTGTAATGCACTTGCTCTGTTTCAACGTCCTTCTCCGTGTACAGTCCCATTCGGGCCAAGGTGCCCTTTCCTCCGAGCATACATAATATATTGCTTTTTCTTCACGCATATCTTGTCCTTTGAAATCAATCCTGAAGCGTCTGTTTCAAATCTTGTATACTTGGTCAGCGACGCCGCAGTCGAATGTCAAAGACCGTCCTTGTGTAACTTTCTGCTGACGCTAAATTCATTGGAGGGACTAGGCTTATGTCATAAACCATGTGCATGTGCATTGAATATAGACCCCGGGAGTCAACATGTCTACAGTATACTGTCCTCGAGATGGGGTTTTATTCGAGACGGCGCACAAAAATTCAATCGGAAGATTAAAGAGGTGCTTGAAGATTAATCTTCAGCTTTAGAGAAGAAATTCAAGGTTATTGAAAATTTAAATTTAAATTCAACGTCACCAAAAGCTGGTCCACAGGCGGAGGATCATGGCCGTGGCTAAGGCGTTTGCCGTTACGATATACGAGTGTTCGATGTGATGTGCGCATACCTGGGTTTGAAGATGATGTGCAAAACAGGAATATGAACACATTCAGAGGTACCAAATAAGGAGTATATTCGAGAGAAAATACTGCAGGAAATGCTTTTACGCGGTTTTCTACGCGCGCGCTCTAAGAAACCAAGGAGCTCAACAACTGCGTGAAGTATACCAACCAAGATATATACAGACACTAATTCAGTGGCAGCAAAAGCATACAGTTATTGCAGACCTCTCAGCAACATTTTAAAAATTGGGCTCGGTTTGGCTTATTTTTGTTGGTGCGTTGCGCGTAGCCTGGGAGTTCCAAAAGCCTCTCGATAGCATACATCCTAAATAACACAAATGAACCTAAGCATCAAATCCCTGGGATCAATAATCAGCGCTAGCTCGGGTCCTCTCCTTCCTCCCCAGCACTCGCAAATCGAACTCCTATTGACTCCTCGTGCTCAGTGAAACGGCCCCCACTGTTATTGCAGTTGCTAGGAGGCGTTATATAAGCGAGTAGAGTTACTCACAATGCAGCTAGTCTGGCTTGTTCCCGTTTCCGTCAATAATAATTTCAAATGACGGGAGAGGCAAACAAAGTTTACAGAGAAGAAACCGCCCATTACGTATTCGATTGTTCGTAAGAGGTGTGACTTCTCCGAGCCTATTTTTATGGGAGGTACTTCATAAGAGGAATATTTTCTTGCTAGCCCCACATTTCACGCTGCTACTGTTGGCTCATTCCCGACAACCAGATCGGACACTGACTCAAAGTGTGCGCACTCATCGTCGGAGAGGATTGTATCCATCGGAGAACTGGTTTCTCTTCATTATCCGCCAACTACATTCAGTCACTTTCGAAAACGAATCGTGTTCGTAAACCGAAAATAGAAATCTCTTGTTGGACATTTGCGTAGGGAAAGAGTACAGGTAGAGTCAGTTTTTGCAGAAAAAGGTATCAAATTAGTGTTTTCGAGCAAATTCGGAAACTTAGTGACTGCTTGTAGAAAATGTATTTTTGCCTGGGTTTTAAGAAACGCAGTCCATCCATTTTTCAGATCATCTTCAAAACTCGCAACTTGGTCGTTTATTTTTGAAACATGGACGATTTGAAACCAGTGGAAGCAAGAAGTGTCGAAATGCCAATGATCGATGACCAGGCGGAGGAAATCAATGGTTTGCGAATGGCCTCCCCTCTTCCAAGTCACGTTTTTTTAAAACTTTTTATCTTGTTGAATCTCGAATGATTTGCTTTTTCAGAACCAGCACCTAAGACAGTAAAAGAAGCTTATGACCGATGGAAAACAGCTAAAAGCTCTGGGGAATCGTTGTCAGCGGCAAGAATATGTTGCGGGTTGTTCTGCGGCAAATGTAATGAAACTGCTTTATCCAATCTTTGTCTTCTTGACCACCCTAATTTTAGTATGTACCATCATCCTCGTGGGAGCTTACAGTATATTTTGCATCTATTTGCTGATTTTGGGTAAGTTATTTCAGGTTGGGCATACTTCCAAGCTGTCCTTTAGCCAGAGCTGTTTCACAGGAGCCATTCACGTGTTCGATTGTCCACTGGATCGTCGCATACCGGTCTATTTAATCGTTGCTGGTGCGTTTGGTCTTGGGCGTGCCCTGTTAAATTGGTATTACCGATGGCAGAGTCCTGGTGAACATGACAAACCGACACTGGCCACGTCGATCACTGACATGTTCCTGGTCATTTGGATATTCACTGGTGAGTGTACACTGAACGCCACGCACATGTTTCCTGGGGATGGGGAGGGGTGGGTAAAGAGGTCATCACATCGCGTCTTTTTCTAATACAGTAGCGTATCCTTGACTCGGGACACAATGATATGATCACGGTTTGCCTTTGGTTTCAGGCGCAGCTTGGTGTTTTAGCAAGGAGCCCAATTTCGAGGACCCCGCCAGCAAACGCTATTGTCACAAGCTCACATTCTACACTGCATACGCATCCTTGGTTATATTCTTGGCCGTAATCTTTCTGGCTCTGGTTGTCGCAGGCTGTGTCGGCTTATACATGCTCTGTAAAATGTGCATTGAAAAGCTTGAAGCCAGACGCAGGAAGAGACGCCAAGGAGAACAAGAATAGGCGAAGGACTGGAATTTTGTGATCACATTCCCACCGGCATCTGTACAGTGCACTAGTAAGATTTTGCGCTGCGTGTTGCTGAATTTGTCAAATAGTTGTCCGTCGATCAGGTGTGTTACAAGTTCGTTCAATTTATTGTTTAGCTTCTTTGAGCACAATCTTGCCATTGACTGATTGTGAGTTGATTTTGATATGATCTTCATGCTGTTAGTCTGACCATTTATCGTCTATCAGTGACCTGGCACTGCCCACTGAATTACACCTGGATTCCTTTTTATCCTCACATGCTTTGTGATTATAAATTTGTACGTGTAAAAGCTAGCATTCGCGAAGAAGGAGAGGTGCAAGGGCAAGCACAGTATGAAAGTAAACCTTGTTTGTTTTGTTGAGTGTGTGTCTTCTTGTGAGGTGCATTATTGTGTGTATGTTTCTTTGCGACGTCCGTGCACTTAACTGTTTTTCTCTTGTATCGTGTAAATTGAGAAGTGAAAACACATGCTCTGTAAAATTTGTTCATTTTCTGGTGTATGTGAACCACAGAGCTGACTCGAAAATACACATCCGGTAACACCAATTTTGATTCGACCATCCATTTAAATGATCGCTTTTCATTGTGTCTTACTGAGAACAGAATGCGGCTAGTGGGGGTCATGATGCGATGTCTATCTTTATGCCATGTTGTTCGGTGATAAGATTGTCAGAGAGAAATCTTCGGTAAGCTAACCACAAATGATCATAGAGGGAAAATGATTTAGCCCACAAGGGTCCTGTTTATCCACCGATTTCACGCACATGCGGTCGAATCACTGTATGT
Organism: Mesodorylaimus sp. YZB2_4; assembly: GCA_030248295.1. Lineage (NCBI taxonomy): Eukaryota > Metazoa > Nematoda > Enoplea > Dorylaimida > Dorylaimidae > Mesodorylaimus > Mesodorylaimus sp. YZB2_4. The sequence goes on from JASANH010000626.1 coordinate 1,182,669, forward strand.
AGACATGGGCCGAACGCGAAAGATATGGTAGGTCACTGTCGGATTGGATGGGGGTTTGTCAGATCGGGTCGGATCAGATAAATGCATCACCGGCTGTTCCCCACCAATCATTTTTTTATCGGGGTGCCATAAGACATAAACAGCGCCCCTCTCAAAACTTTACCACTCTGCGCATCATGGATCTATTTAAAGGTATCGTTTCAAGTGTAACGCTAGGAGCTAGATTTTGGCCAAACTGAATTAAAAAATAGCAGCTATTTTTTAATTCAGTTTGGCCAAAATCTAGCTCCTAGCGTTACACTTGAAACGATACCTTTAACAAGCCGATAAAGTAAAGTAGATACGTTCATGCTGCTCATAAATGACTGTACCCGCACAACCATAACTTCGAATTTTTTTCCATAAAAGCGGACATTTCTAATACTTTTCGACTCCCCATTAATATTTCCATCGCCCAACTTCAGACTACCCCTTATTTCCAAAATCTGAGTTACTTATGTTTTCGCTGGTCTCAAAGAGTAATGAGAAGTCCACTTGTAACAATCTAATTATAAGGGAAAATGATGAAGCATCAACACAGAATACTGATCACACACTATAGAGTGGCGAAGAAAAACCGCCTAGTAGCTGGCTGTTTGTCTGCGGTTATTGCAGACACCACTGAATTAGAATTTTCGGATGGTGATTTTTCGAATCAGATCAAACCGGTCCGATTCGAAAAAACCTCTACTCTTGGAATTATGTTCTCGTACTTACAGTATTGCTGTTTTTAAAGTTTCTTGTGTGGTCGACCGCATGCGTGCCCCCTGGAAGAAGCCACTGTACCGCACGCTTGTCGAGACATGCGCACTACGAGTAGTTCAAGCTCATTTCATAATACAACGCCGTCTTAACTTGGTTCAGTTACCTTAGAAAATGATTATGCAACGATGCACCACGAGAAGTATTAGTTGTAGGAGATACCTATAGCAGCATCCATTAAAATTTTAGTTGCTTCTGGTCATGTGACTAGGAATGGCTGACGATCAAAGTGACCAATCATGCCAATATACACACCGTGATCAAATGTCATGATCATACTGAAGATGAATCGCTATCTCCGCTCGGCATGACATCTATTCTACGTAATAGAGCATTTTTGGAACTTGACTAGATGTTTTTGACCGCATTGCTCGTATGTTAATTGCAGTACTTTTATTATTGTAATGTGCCTTGGTGCCAGCTCAGCCCAATGCAAACCTTTGACCTCGTGCTTGTCGCTGGTCATTCCTGGCCTGATCACATGTCCAAAACAATCTAAAGCTTGGTATGTATCACACATTTTAGTACTTCTCGTAGCATCTATTCAGCTTCAAGGCTCGACATGGGAAGTTTGCATTAGAATACAGAGTACAGTAAGTTATCAGTGTTGTGATACGTCGTAGTCCGTGTTACTGCAGGTCCTCATTACTGGAGCGAGTGGCCGATGAAGCTTTTGTACCATTTCAGAAACCCATGGCAGCGAATAAATCAAGTCGTCCGACCTAATCCATGACTGAAACATCACCCTAATGGGTGAGGCTCCCAGCTGCCTGCTCCGTGAGTGATTGCCAGTCAAGCCTCTACAGTACGGCACGATAGTCAAACTGGCAATGAGCATGTATCAAGCTTGATAAGGTGTTTACGACCACCCTGTTTCGTTATACTTACAGTACACTTTTTCCTAGATGTGTAATGATGCTTTGCTAAAGGCGTGCAGCTCAGCCTTTATCCGGGGATAGAAAAGAAATATTTGATGCGACATATATCAGCGGCATGACTGAAAGGACACTCGCGGAACTGAGACGCCGATGATCGACGATGAAGCTGTGTCATAATGCCCGGACGAATCAGCTCTCTTTAAGGTCATCTTCTTTAGGTGGCGATACGGCGCTTTGCGGACAGTCTTGCCCTGGCATTATCGAAGGTGGCATTAGCTCGATCAGTAATTTATTTTTGTTGATTATGGTAGGCGCAGGTGAGACGTTACAATACCCTCGCTCACCCCCCCCCCCCTTACGCAGGACCTTCTTTGCGGTCATATGAGGCCTATTTGATGTGGCTAGGCCCTTATAAGGGTATGTTGCACTCAGCCATTGCCTCATTTTAAACGAAGCTGGTGCTTCAATAAATGGCCCGGGTTCGGCAATGCTAACGATAAGAGCGGGAGGTAGGAGCAATATGCCAATAAGCCCACCAGTGCCACTGCCACATCTTACTTTTTAGTTTTCTGGCCTTCTTTCTTGAAGCATTGCTTGTACTGTCCCTTGCTTTTGTGGATTTTATGTATTGTACTTAGTGGGAATAAAAAATTTCCTTGCCAGAGGCTAGCTGTGGAGAGCAATCGAACCGAGGGCGATGTTGTGATCTGAACTGTGAACTTTGTTTGGAGTTTGTTTGTTGGTTACTGGCAGAATATTGAGCGAAATCCTTTTGCCTTTATAACCTAATACCGGTACTGAATTCGTAGTTGTGTGAGTGTCCGTTTAAATTTTTTCCAATGTATGAGAGCCACGCCAGTATGATGCTTTTGCCAATGTGCTGATAGGATACAGCATATGCCAACCATTCTCTGTGATTAGGATTAGCTGCAGACTGTAGCGTATATAGCTCTGTGCCAACGTGTGTAACTACGAAGAATCTCGACACTCATCTCATAATTGTGACTCATCATGCTGCCCTCAAATAGATGGGCCATCGTCATCAAACATCCTCTTCTTAAAATTATTTCTTGTCGCAGTCCTATAGTCTCGTAAGCATCTGCGTGTTTGAGTGGTGCTTGCCTTATTTCAATTATGAACTGCCGTTCTTGCACCGACCATTACAAATTTCTATTGGTTTCCTTTATCTACATAACCTATTCAGTCAGGTAAACACGATTGCGCCAGTCTTGTCAACGCCATTATGGAAGCGGGACCTGTGAAATGTTCATTGCTTTGAAATTTTTATGAGTAAATGTTGGAATTAGTGCGCATAAGACAGATTCGGTATACTGCCGTCCCATGGCGCGCTGTGTCGACCCCCATTAGTGATCGTCTTGCACGGACCGATTAAAGTGGCCATGTGCACGGCGGCGTGCCTCTGACTCGATGACTGGGTATAAAAGTCTAATTTATGAGGTTGTAACCGAAGCGACGTCCGCGGCGACATCAAAGGTTCCAACGTTTTCTCCTATTATTCACCCAAAGGGTCCTCGTAAATTTATCATCCCAGCCGTTTATGCCTCGATATAAAATTTGAAAAACTTTCTTTCGCCAATCGGCCTCCGGTAATATAGTTGGCTTTAGTGCCTACGACCCCTCGTATTTCACTCTAGCTGATCCTTGGTCAGCTCGACTATGGCTCGTACAGGCTTTATTCCGATTCTATTATCTTTACACCATCGGTCACGAGTGACTGCCGTTCACGATCCAAAGCCACTGCGCCCATGCCGCCATCGTAAACCCTAAGCTAAGCTGCACACCCGACGCGTATGCCAGAGCATAAAATGCGATACGGAAAGTTAGATGATCTGGTTTTACTGTTTACGAGGCCATAGGCGTCAATTTGATGGTCTAAGCTTGCTTGGAGTTTTTGTATCCAGTTTGTCTCGCCGGGTTGTCTGATCACGGATAGTAGGAACGATGAACACAGCGTGCTGACCATCCACACCATTGTCTTGTCAGACACATTGTGCTAAATCTTCCAGTCGGGCAGTTTCAGGGCGTCCACGACGGGGTTATGGCATGGGTGGAGCCATCAATCTGGATCCTTCGGCCGGCACCTGTGCGCGGAGAGTGACGGGCGGATTGGGAATACCATGTAAAGAAACCAGCTATGAAAAACACAGGCACTGAGACAAACAAACAAGATTGGGAATAGGATGAATGACGTGCGTCGTCAACGCCGTTTTCAATCATCATTTCGACCAGCTGAATGAAGCCTAAGAAATGGGATTTGGACTGGTTGGTGCGCGCTGTCAAGGGGGCATTCGGGATAAAGCGGGTGTGAGGTACAAAGAGGAGGAGTGATGAGAAGGAAAATAAGGGAGTTGTCAAGCCGTCTCAACTCGTCTCGTCTCTCCTCATCCGATCGGCAACACGATTCGACAGTTTCCTTCAGCGAGGCCCGTTCTCTTTACGGACTCGAGCATGATTGATGGCTGTCCTGATTCCGAGTCAACCGCTTTTGAAGTAGGCCGCTCGAGCGATAATGCCATTAGTGTCAGAACGGCGCGCGATTTTTCTTCCGAGAAGGCGCCTCGCTAATCAATCAAAAGCCGCCCCTCGACTGGCCCCCGGCATTGGCCATACTACATTTCCCCTTCTCGTATTTCGTTTGAACGAAAACTTTGCAGGAGAACACGTTCGACGCAAATTTATCTTTTGCCTTCGACCAAAAGAACCTGTCAATTCGTGCACCCGCCGCCGGCGTCTTCAAAACCGTTTTTCGAATAGGAAAAACGTCACTGTCTGTTTACGTCGTCGGTTGGCATTGCAACTAACAGAGGCTGGCATCCATCGATCATGTTGTGAGTGACAGAACGGGCTATAAATTTAATGATCGACGCGCGTCTCGTCTTGCTCGATCCCTTTTGCCAAAACCACTTCGACGCGCGAGCAAGCCAAAACGGACGCGAACGGGCGTGTCGAAATGCGACGTTCGTGCTCGTAAATCATGGACGACCAGCGATTGCGCTCGCCCCCTTTTGACATTGATAGAGGCGGTGCCATTTCATTCTCTTCTCTATCCAATCGCTGAGGCCTCCAAAGCCCGGCGAGCTCACCGCCGATTGGTTATTTGACGATACTCGACGCGGGCCCGTCCAACAACGAGGCGGCTGGTGTCAATCTTCCCTCTTTCCCCAGTTCCGTCCGGCCGGTTGCTATTCCACTCTTCAACATAGTACCGTCCAACTCGAACAATGGTCTCTACTCATCAACAATATTTGTGCCCGGACTTTCTCAATCCCTCGCCCCCCGCTACGGTACGTTCGTCGAGCACAAATCTTGCGCCCGTTCACAGCCCGCTGTTACACGAGTCCTTTTCAGGTGGATTCGAGTCCGTTGGCCCTGCTGGCCCAAACATGCAATTCTATCGGATTACCCGACCCTCCATCTTCTGGGAGCGCAACGGCGAGTGGCACAAGCTCGAAAGGCGCCAAGCATGACAGCACCAAATCGACAGAATCGGCGAAAACCCAGACCAAAGATGAGTCAACGTCCAAGGGACACTCGTCGTCCAAAAAGACCACAACTTCGGCCGCGGATTCCAGCAGCGATTCTTCGTCCACTTCGACCGCAACTGTCCGATCATCGCCAGTCTCCAAGGATGCCAACGGAAGTCATTCTCCAGAAGCGGGGCGCAAATCGGAGAGCAGATCGCGCAATGGCGGTCAAAACGGGAACGTATCGTCGTCGGATGTTGGAAAATCGGAACAGAATTCGGCCGATGCCAAAACATCGACCGCTTCGACCTCGACGGTAGCGTCGTCAGTGGCATCTTCGTCAGCTCCATCGTCCTTACTATTGAACAAATGTTTGGTTGGATCGGCGAATCCCTTGGCAGCTTTTCCAACTGGAGCTTTCCCGCCGGCTTTGTTCCCGTCCTACTTTCCGACCAACTCGACACCTGCAGCTGCATTTCCTTACGGGGCATCGGCGCACATACCTTCTTTCGCCTTTGGCAGTGGCTCCTGTTACCCGCCATTTCCATCGACAATTCCTTCGGCATCCAATCCTTGGTTGCCCCCTTCGTTGCCCGCTTTTGCGCCCAAATGTACGGACCCCTTCTGTAAAACCTGTCCAGCTTTTCCCGGGGCCGGGCGAGGAACATGCGCAGTGGGCTGCCCTTGCCTGCAGTGCGGTGGTGGTCATTCTGGCGGCGATTTACCTTTATGGCTTTCATCTTATGGTTCTCTTTTGGGACAATCAGTTGGCCTGCACGGCACTGGATCTCCACTGGCCACTAATCCGGCCTCCGTTTATGCAGCAGCCGCCGCCGCAGCAGCAGCCGCTGCTCAGCAAGCCACTTCCATGACAAGCACGAATGGAGGCACTTCGTCTCTCGGAGCCGCCAATCAATCTCAGCAGCAGCACACGTGCAGTTGGATGACGGGAAGCGAATTCTGTGGTAAACGCTTTTCGTCTAGTGAAGAATTATTACAACATCTGCGGTCGCATACTTCTCATGACTCAGCCACGGCCGCCGCCAATTCGGCTGCCAGCTTATCATCGCCAGTGGCCACGTCCACGGCGGCTGCTCATTTATCAGCGGCTGGTCGTTTGAGCCCTCGATCGACGTATCTCAACAGTCTCAATTCGCTTCGATATCATCCTTACGCTAAATTGACGCCTTCGACTGCGACAGCCAATGCGGCAGTTGCTGCAGCCGCTTTGGCCGCACTTCCTTTTCCGCCATCCGCACTGAATCCTTCGGCCACCCCATTCTCTCCATTGTCCGCATTATGCAGCACATTATCGGCGCAGCGCTTGCCCGCCTCATTGCCTCACCCATGACCACAATATTTTCAATCCGAAATGCAGGAACATGTACTTAACACTGAACTATTTTATTGCTTCTCTGTCAGCTTGCTTCCGTGTGAGCCTAGTCCGATTATGGATTTTGGTGGTTTCTATGCCTTCAGTTAGCGACGAGTGTGAGCATGTCTTGCTTTCGACGTGGCAGTGATCTTGTACAATGGTCCAAGTGAGGTACGCTTGATATATAGAATATGCATCGTTCGTGTGTACTACATGCTGTTAGGATTAGACGTATATTCATGCCTGCCACTGTAACTTCTGGAGACTGCATAGACATATTTCCGTTTTGGAATAACAAGTCTTTTTTGCCTGGTGACGAACCTACCTAAAATGGAGGAGATTTATCTTGAAACTTGGGGCTATTTTATGTCTTGTTTCAATCAAAAGTTTCACCATCATCGCTCGCCTCAGTTGTGCTACGTCAGACCTACTCCAGCCACCTATTTTGAGTATAGAGGGACTGGCTTATAGCGAGCCGGCTTCGTTATTTCGACTAGATTCATCGAGGTGACAATCTGTCAATGCAATTACGCCTTGACTATGCGTCGGTCTCTTTTCACTGACGACTATGAGTCTATGTCTTTGGCCATGAGGGCCAAGGTGTGTTAGGAAAAATACAACTCATCTGTCCCATGGGCTCGAATTCGAATATGCCAATGAGACCGATAGAAAGGATGAGCGAGGGCGGATTATGAAGTTTTATTCAAACATTTTTTACGACCTTGACTTCTGCAAACTGGACCCACCTGCGCGCGACAAGCAAGTAGGCCCCAACAATGGGCGGTAATGGAATAAGCGTTAGTCAGGACCGAAAAGGCCTCAGGCAATTGTAAGGAGGCGTTTGAAAGTCGATCAGTTTAGAAATGTCCTGTTTCGATGTTTTTCTTACATTTTTCGCTGTCACTTGTCTTTTATCTAGTTTGGTTAGATGGACGAGTTTGCTGAGTCCATGATGATAAACGATGTTTTCAACTACGAACTCAGCCGTTTTAAACATTTGATTTCGCATAAATCTTCTTCATTGCGAGTCAGGCGCTGCCGTGTTTTCGCCCAACAGTCGTTCGATGCACAAATTGTGAACTGATTTCGCGCGATCTCGTGACTGAGCCTGTCCTATTACGTACTAGTCTGTTGAGATTTATTCTATTTTTCGATGAGTACGGTAGCGGGCCTAGAGGAATTTGGACGCCCTAGGAGTTCACAGGGACGAAATGGTGTGTCCATTCGTCAATGTCCACTCGGCGAACGGCCACTACGAGGGCACGCATAAACAGGGCTGCTGAAAGTCCCAAGCCGTTTCCATAACCGATTCCTATCTCGGCTTCATATATGACCGGCAATTTTGTAATCATTCACCAAAATTGGAACTTGATTCTCAAAGGGATCCAATCCGACACTAGCAAGTGCGCATTTTCTTATCGCTGTCGAGTCAGAGCTTTTGCTCGAAACGGCAATCAAAAGCTGCATAAAACTCTTCATTAGTGCCTGAAATGAGACTCGCACGGTTTCCTCTGCTTGCACTCAATACGCTTATTGAGATGAACGATAGGGGGTTAGTTGTGGTGTGTGCTAAAATGTCCACATCCAAGTTTCCTATTCGATGAAGAGAGCCAAGTTTTTGCACTCGCCATCGATGAAATATATACGGTAAACGTGGCCGTGTAAGTAAGGGAATGCTGTCGGCGTTGGTGTTTTTTTCCAGTTTTCCAAAACCTAATCAATCTATGGCGGACATTTACCCCGTAATAGGGTCATATTTCAACCGTTCCGTGTTGTTTGCTAGTGATTTATTGCGACTTGGCGTTTTTACATTGACCGTTCGTATTACTCAATTTATCATCGCTGCTATTATCCGGATGCGGGCTGGAAGTCGGTTTTCGTTCGTCCCTCGTGTGAGGCGGCTTGGTCTTTGACTACGTTACATGAAATACGTATCATGTAGGCCGTATATACCGCCTACACAATACACGCACCTAAACAGTCGCCATTGTGCTACAGTCATTTTTCATCGGAGCGGGAAGCGAAAAGGTTTAAATTACAGCTCGCCATCTTTTCTTTTCGGCCGGCCCGCTTCATCTGTCACGGCTTAAATGATAGCCTTACCAAAACTCGGGTCCCGCTCCGGGTTAGCTCGGAAACTAGAAGGGGCCAAGAAAGTGAAAAGTTTATCTGTTCTTTTGGGCTTCTTCGCCAACTCGTGACAATAGTTTGCTGATAGGCGGTGATAAATCGGGTGGTTTAAGCAGCTGTTTTAGAAAGCGAGCTTCTTCTTGCGTCGCGGAGGGTATGGCAGGGTACAGCATGCGGACAGGGACAATCGGACGTGTCGGCCATTATTGATGACGAATAAAAGACGGGTGCCGCGTTAGCTCTTGTGCAGGCACTCGTATCATGTCGGTCATAGATCATGTTTGGAAGCGCTCATTACCAACGGCGCACGTCAGCCACGAGTGTTGGTCTAATCATTTTTGTAATATATATAGTCAGAAGCGGATGATGCTTTATCATCGAGCCTAGACGATGAACTAGGAATGGAATGGGTGTAGCGAGGGAGCAGCCGGCCGGTCATATATCAAAAGAGCGAAACGTCTGAGGAGACTGAGAAGACAAAGCTGCTACAATTAATCTTCGTTGATTGAGTCCGCAGATAGGGGACGAGATGGAGAGCCGCCATGCGTCCAATCAGTTGGCCGGTCGACGGAGGCCGTCAGGGATTCTTGGGCGGAAACTGGTGCCTCGGCGTAACGTATAGCATTGCTGCCTTGTAGCACAAGATTTATGATCGCGGCACGCTTTTTCGGCTTCCGTTCAACGCCTGACTGGCAGCGCGGTAACAGATGGACGACGAGAAGCGTCATTCCGCTCTCGAAATTAGATGTAAGCTCGCCTCCGAATGCCCTGCGCACTCTTTCTTGATGGACTGCTCTGATGCACCAAGCGGCGAAAAGGAGTTTTGAATACAGGAAATGAGAAGTTTGCGAAAAATAAAACTCTGCCTTAGCGCATTGTGAGCATTCGAAAAACCTGCAGATATGAACTTGCAACCTGGGGTATAAACATGTCCGACGATACGCATCGGGAGGGTAAATACGGCAGGGTTCAACGAATCTTTGTTTTGTCATAGACGGATCGGCGCCGTATTCGAGTTTGAAGTATTCGGCCCACCGAAGCGAGCCGATACTGTAGTGCGTACGGTTAGAGGGGGCACTGTCGACATCAATCTTCGTTGTTTCTTTGCCGCTGTCACGAAGGAAAGAGCGATACGAGCGAGGCCGACTCGGAATAGGTATGTAGATACTGAGTTTGAGCAATTTGATAAAGTGCGCCGAGATCGTATTCGCATAGGAGAAACGGTTTCTTATTCGACGGAGGCGGACGTCGTTTCGCATAAAGGCTACTATCAAATAAGTGAGTGATGTATGGGCAATGAGTGAAGAACAGAGAGGTACGCCGCCGTCGTCGTGCTCGGAATTGTTTGGTCGCGTTTTCTAACTTGACACGCGATTCATCACCAGTTACCGAGGCGGCAAAAGACAAATGACAGAGAGGTTTCTGCCGAGCCAGCACCCGTCCCATATTTCACTGACGGTATGCAGTTCAAACTGAGATTCTTCAAAGTGCAAACATTTCACTGCGCTCACTTTGTAAGTCGATACACACTCTGACCGAGGACCGAAGTATCGCCTGGATGATGCAGGCCTACTGTAGGTGACATCATTCAAAAGCATTTAGCCTGGCAACGTACCTTCTCAATTCGAGTAGCCTCAGTGCGTGCAGTCGTGATTTCCCAAACTACAACATAGAAGTCGGATAAAAAAGCTTTGGACATGGAAATGTGGTATAGATAATAATGGAGTGCAGTGTGTGGGAAGCGTCGACGGGCAGTCATCGTTTGTCGAAGGCTAAAAAGGGGTTCTGGATAGATTTATTGCCGTTGTCAGGAGGGAAAAATGTGTCGTAAAAACGGGGCCATTTCGGGCGGATAACTCTTGCGGGCTCATCGATCAAAGGGAGGGTGGGGTAGAGGAAGAGCAAACTGGCATTCGAATGCAGCTTTAAAACGTATAATCCAGTCGTTTCTTCGTGTGCGCATACATTATTCCAAATGGGCAATAAAAATTTAAAATGGCGCTGTAAACTTTTAGTAGCCGACGAATTTCTATTCCAGCAGCAAAGGATGTCATATATCAAGTTGGACTGATGGCAGGGACGGCGGCCTTGTGACTTACACACCGCGCGACCACTCATTACCCATTCCGGTTCTTCAAAAATTCAATGTCCTTTTTCGACTATAGCATAAATATAGACGCCAAAAGGCCGTGCAGAGACCAGACTTACGATTATAGCATTCTGAATGGACGGATCAGATATGCAATATACAATCAAGGGGGGCCCTGAAATATGGGAATTTTCGCTGTGGATTCGAGCTACTGAGGGGAAAAGAAAAATACGAGTGCACAGATGCCAGAACAGGGCATGCCAAATACCATGTTGACAGAAACATGGCCCCGCAAAACAGAACATAAGCAGCGGCCTTTCCACTCATAAGCTCGCCGGACTCTTTGTCAACCTCGTTTTCGACTGATAAATCATGCACTCTGGGCATTTTGTGCCGAAAAAAACGAAACCAGTCATAACGTCTTTAAAAAAATAAGCCAGTAACGGTGCTGTTTTGATGTTTTAATACGTCATGTGGTCCATACAGGTCTGAAATAGTGATTATATTTCCTTGATTGATTGATCGTGAGTGGCAACTATGGTATTTTTATTTATCCCAACGTGTTTTCGTCCACAGTACATAGAAAAGGAAGACAAGAGACTTTTCTCAGAGTACTGTACAGCATTCACTTTGTTCTTTCACTTTAAAGCTAACTTTTTGCACTTGTCCAAGCCTCTATCGGGGCTCTCTGCAGTAACTGGGTCAAGGCAAACAAGGTTGTCCGAGCTCCCCACTAAAGTATCCTCTACTTATCTACTTGCTTTTCAAAGATGCCAAACTGGTATGTTTTGGGTGCTAGGTTCTCAGTTTTTTAACTCACGGATAAATTAGCTAAATATGCAAATGATCGTGACCGGATTGTAACATCAGATTGATGGATAAGCCATCCAACATCTGACTTTTCTCGACTTCCTTCCAGGCTTACAGTAGATTTGAGCGTGGAACCATGGCTGATCGTGAGTGGACTCGGGTAAGCAGCTGTTCTTTGACCACGACTCGGGTTCTCTCATCCACAACTGGTCAGCCATGGTCAACCATGATATCTTGCCTTAGCAGGTCAAAAACTGTGTTAGATGCGGTCTTGAACTTTGCTCCGATGTAACTTTTATGTTATCCCACCTCTACGCAGACACAATCTCAACCTAATTTTTTCGTGCATCAAATCATGCGGGACGAAACGCCGCACTGAAAATAGTGGACTAGAATTTCTCGTCTTTTCGAACCCGTTCGATGACAAAACGCTGGCGAGAATGATCAATGCTCTCGTCACCGTCTCGAATGGTTATTTATATTGACCGACGCGCCCATTTGTCTCCCACTGTTTTTACCAAGCCCAAACCGCCCAATTCTTTCTTACAGCCGGATGGCCAGATTTTTGAAAAAAAGAAAAAACGGAAAAATCCAACGTTGGCGGGCCTTGTTTTCGGAGCGTGTGACAAATGGGGCCACCCGACCCTTTGAATGCCAGACGCAAGCACTCTGTCATCAGTTCTCTATCACCAATAAACACCGTGCCGCCTAAAAAAGGAAAAACACTGAGCCTGCCGAATAGAATGAAATGGTTTATTGCATGGCGACTGCTCATCAGCAGAGGCACTGTGCTCGGACAGGCATTCGCCAAAAGTAAATTACGGTCGAGTTCAGTTATAATAATTCTCGAGGAGCTAAAAATAGCATCAGCCTTGTGCGTGTACTGGTGCATATTATGAGAGCAAGAGTAGTTTGGGTGTAAAATAATTTAATAGTACATAGTCTGATGCTGAGTGTTGTGCGAGAGCATGTGGTCCGTGCGCCAATAAATCCTGAGATCCTCGCTACCCTGAGATACCGAGACATGAGCAAACCTGTTTAGATCACATCTCAAAAAACTGGCATCTGCCTTTTTGGCAAACGGTAGAGTAAATTAGGGCACTTTTGCACTTTGTCCCGCAATTTCTTGAATCTTATTAGGCTTACTAAGGCTAGGCTTGTTAGGGTTAGGTTAGGTATCTTGTTAGGCTAGGCTAGGATAGGCTGGATTTGGGCTTAGTCTTAGCCTTAGGCTTAGGCTGGGATGGACTGGATTCAAGAGATTGGGGAACAAAGTGCAAAAGCGCCCAAATTAGGAGACAAAAAGGATAAATATTCTGGGAAGAGAGTTGTTTCCTGGATCAGACAGACTAGTTAATCGTAAGAGTGCAGAAAATATGCATTTATAGGAACTCTCACATTCTGCAGGCTCACCCTGAACCAGGCATGGAAAGTGGATCCAGCTTGGCGTCACATCAAAAGATATATGCACAAACTATTGACCTGAGTGCTGATACACTTGTGCCACAGGTCACATCAGATGATTTCACGAAACCGACTTTGGACTTTCCCCTCTTTAGCAGAACCCGTTTTGCTAATGCGGGTAGCCGGTCTCAAACTGTATAAGCGAGCCCGTATAAGCTAACCATACGACAGCTTGTCTCTGGGTCTATTCATTCTTGGAGCACCCCTCATGCCAATCCTGGACCAGGCACTAGCTTCCTCGGACAGCAAAGGCGAGCCCACAGCTGAATGTGGATTCCGTCTACAAACACTTTCTTCTACTTTAGCTTCCGTCTCTGAACTAGCATCGCCAGTGCTGGATTTAAAAAAAATTTTTGTGTGCCGAAGCCCATTTGCTTCTACAGTAGCTGACCACCAGTGTGGCTTCTCAGCAAGGCTGTGGGGGGGACCAGCACACAAATCAGCATCCCTCTGTGGGTCCCCCCTAGAAGCACCTCCACGCGAGGGTGTCCCGGACTGCACACCGACTTTCTTGGACGATGGTGGGTGGGCTTTGAACCCTGTCGTTGTTGGACAGCCGAGACTGTCTGCTCGTTTGGCTTACTTCCCTCCATTCGGAGCACCTCGGTGGTACCGGGTGAGTCACCCCCGGCCTGGCGTGCAAGGTCGGTGAGGGTTTATGACTCGCAAACCGACCTCCGTCACCGGGGATCGAACCCGGGACGAGTCAGCCACTCGCTACCAAGCAATACGGAGAGACTTACATGCCATCGCAGTCGCCCGACAGTATGTACTAAATGGCCTGTGAGTCACCGGCCTAAACACAAGGTAGCGAGGGCTTTTGATGCGAGCCAACCTCCGCCGAGCATGCTGGGACGAATCTACCAAGCAAAACGGCTAGACGAAGACCGAGCCACTGCACACCATACCTGCTGATCAGTTACAGTGTGATGGCAGCAGAGTTCCTGATCGACTTCTTCATGTTCATGTTTTACCACATCACCAAACGCTTATGCGCACTCGAGGGTGAAGGGACACATTTTACACGAAATGATTTACCGGCCCGCGAGTCGAACACTCGCCCACTCGTTCTGCCTAACTTGTTTCACGCACTGCTCGTTTTCTGCATTAATTCGTCTCATCGTCAGCCGAACAGCTTACTGCTGCATTGACTGTCAGCGACTTTTCTCAGAATCCTCTCTGTCATCTTCTGAATTCTCTTGAATCTTTTGCCATTTGCCGTGGATTCCCAGTCTGACATCAGCCAGCGAGTTTGCGCCAGTCGCCACATGTGATTTCAAGTTGAACTGTGTTGTCTTGTTGATTGCGATCGCATCCACTGTTACGCAGCTGCAATCAGCGCACCCAGGGGTGGGAGATAGTCGAGACCAAAGTCTCTCAGGCAATATACTGCGATTGGAGAAAGGCGAGTCTCGCGACTATACCCGCCGGCCCTAGAAACATCAAGCGGAGAGGTTGATGTCTCCCAGGCATGGGAGAGTATCGGGCCCCGACCACCCGGCATGCTCCGTTACAGATACTCCGTTTTCTTTAGATTCAGTGTTGAACCATATAACAGGCAGAAGACTGCAACCAAAACCACAAAAGTAAAGTAAGCCCAGTGCGGGCATCTACTTTGGCCACCCTTCTTGTAAGCCCCGCCTGCAAGTGATTTTGGGCTTCGGAAAATTTTATCCACACGCTGGGTCGTAATCTGCCTAACTGTACCTCTGCTGAGTCCGCTCAGCATACAATTGACCACCTCCTTATCTCCGACACCTATTCCTCCTGGCCCACCCAGTCCCTTCTTACCCGATCCCTGATGGTCAATGGACTTGGAATCGATGGCTCGCTCAGTCAGTTTTAACATGGCAACCAATACATGTCAAAATACCACATGCAGGTGGTGCGCCTGCTCCAAGCACAATATGCAATCGTGGACTACGAGCTATACGGCGATCAGGTGCTGAAACCATGCTTTGGTTGTTTAGACCAGTTTTTCCACCTGTTATTGCTGTGTCCCAACTTGACACCTGCCGTAGGTTGGCGCATGTAACTGCGAATTCCCCGAGCCATTCCAACACATTCACCGAGCACCTGCCAAGGACTGCACTCTTTCCACAGAACACTGTGACACAGAAAACCAAAACTCGTAAATTGCGTCAGGAACGATATACCGTCGTTCTAAACCATCTAGAGGATAAATGCAACCTAGAGCATTCAAAGATGAAACAGTTGCTGGCGACACATCACTATGATTAACCAATCTAGTAGCTATCAGCCACTGTGAGCTTACACTGGCCACTTCCACTGTCCGGCTGGAGAGTGTTCGATCAGAGGTTCCCAAGGCTTGTACTGCAACATCGTGTTCACCAAATCCGATTCGTATCGCGCCTAAAAAGAGGAGCCGTGCAAAAACAAATGCAAAAAGCTAAACTGAGATTTCATTTAGTCAAAAAAAAGTCTTCTGCATCTCACGAGTAAAATACAAGAATGAGCGGGATGAGGAGCAAAAGAGGTTTCCGTTAACACCCTGGATCGAGCTGGCAAATGAGCCACATGACGCATTTACGTGGAATATTACGTAAACGCGACATAGTCAATAGTCTTAATAGTCAAGTCTAGTACATTGGGGAGGAAAAATCGAATGATTACATTGTATACCCCTTGTCATCGTGCACGTCAAAAGCGAACAGAACTTATGCTGACTCAGGGTGTGTATCTCCTGTAGGCCTAGACGATCCTCGAGCAAAAGTAACCCACCCCTAAGCTGAACTCCCATGCCAGCATCTCATCTAGCCAGTGGCATCTCATCCAGACCTCACAGACCCTACCTGCATAATGACTTCCTCAATATGCCCCATTCCAATCTTTTCTTCCAGCTTAGCCACGTCTTTCTCGGCTTCCACAAACGCAAGTCGAGACTTGACTATTTCTTCCGTATATTTTCGATAAGCCGCCGTTGGTGGCATTTTCTCCAAGCCACGCAAAATCCGACCATAGTATTTCGATAATTCGTAATGGGGATTCGCAGAAACCACCAGTCCCGTCAAACCGGTCGACTAAAAAAATAGGTCTTTTGATCAGATAAAATAAATGATCTAAATTTGTGGTTACCAATTTCGTAACTGCCGCCTTGCCAGCCATAACTGATTTCCCAAACTTAAAAATGCTTGTCTTCTTCTCGACTGGGAGGAAATAGAAATGCCTAAAAAAATAAAAATAAAATAAAAATTTGCGATCCCTACCCTTGACCTACAGTACCCGCACTTCGGTGCGGTTTCCGATACTCAGTACTCGTATTCAAATTCGCGGGAGATTCAAACCAACATCACCAACTCGACCGCTATTTACTTATACATGACTTCAATACAGTTCATATTAAAGAAATGTCCAAGAAAAATCACGTTATTTGAACGCTGCACCAGTTGGAAATCCGAGAAAATAAATTGGTAAAATACCTGCTGGTTCACAGTGAAAAATGCTCAAGATTGAAATTCCCTACGTTGACATTAGTACCCCACACTACCAGCAGAGCAGTCGCATCATTTGAAATACTTTTTCTGTGTGCTTGGAGGACCAAAGAACGAACCACGAGTCGAGCGAGGCTTCAGTGAACCAATTCCCATGCTGGCCAATGGAGATTTCGGACCCTCCGCTTTCGCATCATCGCATTCCATTTTCACTGGAGTGGTCTCCTCCGTTTCATCCACATCCGCTGTTTCCTTCTTCACAGGCTTTGCCGCCAAAGTAAAAGTTGAATCCATATTGTACATCGCCGAGTTCTCCTGGAACACAGAGCAAATTACAAGAGACCTTTGACAGACCAACCTCCTGCTAACTTTTACATCCATCAAGGAATCGTCCGATTCAACTTGATTCTTACAAACATCGTAAATCAGGCACGAGCAATGCGACGAGCACTTGATTTTCTTAGCCTTGCAACTACAGTGGTCTTCGCACCCATCATTGCCACAACGGCATCCCTAAAACAGCGACTGCAGAGACGAATATTTTGATCGAACACATGACTTACATCGACTGCACGTTTGGGTAATGTACTGGAAATTGACCGTTTCATAGTATTGACGGGTGGACTGGCAATAGCCGACAAAGTGTCCACTGGAGCGCCCCAACGGTCTGGCTTGCGACGAATTCTTGAACTGCGAGCCTGCAAAAAGAAAACAACTGCAAAAACCATAGTACTCGTGGCCCAAGCACTGAACTTACCCGTTTCAACTGTCGTCCTTCGTATTTTGCCACGTCCACATCCGAAGTGCAATTTTCTTCGTCCACCCCATCGGCAACAAACGTGTCACCATTCACATCGGTGCAACCATTGTCCGCCATCTCTTCGATCTCCATCGCTTCGTGAATCGTGTTTTGGGTGTTAACATGCCCGAAAAACTTCCTATTTCCAGTACTTCGCACCGTTGCCTTTGATAATTCCTAAATTAGTCGGGACCGCTTATATCTATTAGTCACCAAGCCGACAGGAGCAACTAACCTGAGCTAATCGTTGATTTTCTTCCGCTTTTCGTTCCAATTGAGCCGACAAGTTCTCAAAGGCTTCGATTTTGTTCGAAAACTGCAACAGGTCCTTCATTTCATTTTCGTCCAATCGAACTCCACCCCACACTTTCTCCACTTGTCGCAATAGGTAGGTCACCTAAATCATCAGCAATATCACACCATATCAATGAGTCCACGATTTGTTTACTTGACTCTGATATTCCGCTTCTCGACGATCCGCCTTGTCCTCCAAATCCTTCCGTACATGTTCGAAACGACGTTCACTGTCTCGCAGCGCCTTTTCCAATTGAGAAAGGTTGAGCATGAGATCATCATTTTTCGTCTCTGCGTCCGACAAACGATGACTGGTCAACAATTTCTGCACGTGTGCATCGATAGCCTAAAAAGCCAAAACGTCATAAAATTCTGACATCGCCCAAAATCACTGAGGACATGCAACTTGCCATATCAAACAGCACTTTCAAAGCGCATTTAGCTGTGGCCACAGTGTGAATATTCGCCCACCGTTGGCTTTCTTTCGCCTTCAGCTCGAATGAATCCATTCGCTTTTGCAACTGTTCAACCTCAAACTGCCTAAAACAAACTCACATACATACTGGACAATCTAATGGACTCAGAAACCTCAGAGCTTGCCTCAATTTGATTTCCTCGTTCAACGAAGTTATTTCCAAGTCCATCCGATCCAGTTCCGCCTGGTCGTCATTCTGATCAGAACAACCTCCGGTTTCCAAATTCAGTTTCTAAAAACAGC
Organism: Mesodorylaimus sp. YZB2_4; assembly: GCA_030248295.1. Taxonomy (NCBI): domain Eukaryota; kingdom Metazoa; phylum Nematoda; class Enoplea; order Dorylaimida; family Dorylaimidae; genus Mesodorylaimus; species Mesodorylaimus sp. YZB2_4. The sequence continues at coordinate 1,200,964 of JASANH010000626.1, forward strand.
TCCATGCCAAAACCAGAAAAGCCTTAATGCCAAATGAAGGCAATCTTACCTTCTTCGATGGTCCTCCTTTGAAACTTTTCAGATGGCGTTTTCGGTCGCGTTCCAGTTTACACAGCTGGTCCTTCAGATCATCGCGCTGACGTTCCAATTGCTCCAAGCACAAGCGAGCCTCTTCTGCGCTGACTTGCAACTCGATTTCGTCTTTCAAAAAAGCCTGCAAACATGATTTCTTGTTGCTAGACTTACGATCAGCATTTCATCCAAATCAACTCTGGCCTCTGCTACGCTCTGTATATTCGTGGACAACGCTAAACCGAAACAGAGGTTCCACCTTGTCAAATACACTGTCTCTCTCCACATGCCCACAGTAGCCTGGTCGGCCTGGGCATTGGGCTCGTAGCCTGGCGGGTTAGGCGCCTGCCTCTCAAGCCAGGTGCGCAGTAACAGGCCAGTGTTCGATTCGCGGCACAGTAAATAAATTCTTGTATGTGTCCCTTCACCCTCGAGTGCGCTGCTAAGTGCTTGGTGACGTGGTAAAACAGGAACAGGGACAGCCGTCAGCACAGCCCCCCCCCAGCAGTCGACTTCAAACAGGTTTAAGGGAATTCGATTGAGCAGCGAATTCCCATGATTTAAGGTGTTTAGTCCAGATTAAGCTGCAATCACCTTTATTTCTTGATTCAGTTTTCCGTTTTCTTGCAGCTCATTAAAACGATCGCCTCGAGCAGATTTTTGCTTTTCCAGCTGTAGCTGCAGACGCTTATTGGCAGCAACCGCCTGAAATTATAAAAAATGTACACATTTCCACAGCCTCATATCAGCAAATTTTACGTCATCATATTTACGTCGATATACAGCCAACTGTTTATCCATATCTCGCTTCGCTTTTTCGACTTCGTACTGTCGCTTCTTACCCTAAAACAGAAATGCGTCATGAAATGAAGCATTCGACTCAGTAAAACCAGGACCACAGTAGTTCGTACGGTTAACTCCTGCATAGGAGGCACCCATCCCTGTATCGGGTATGGGTACGATAAAATTTTCACGATAAGACCCGTGCCCCCCCCCCCGTCGAGTGTGGGTGGGTGCGCTGTCAGTATAACACAGAGCTCTAATCTAACATGTCAAGTTGGACAAGTCTTACCTGCTCGCGCAACTGATTCATTTGATGCTCGGCCTTCAATTGACCACGCCGGAACCGTTCGTTATCTTCTCTCATTTGACGCATCAGTTTGATACGCGTCGCTTTCATAGCCTAAAATATCTTTGACCATAACCAATCGTTGATTCAAGAAGCCATGTGATGTGGGTTACCTCCACTTCAGAACGTAGCGTTTGAATCGTCTTCTCATTTTGTGCCTTCACTTTCTCGACCTTCTGCAAGTCCTGAATCTTACGTTTGCATTCCGCCAACTGTTTCTCCACTTCTTGCAATCTTTGACGACGGGCCTCGCTAATCCTGCAAGGAATAGGATATCCGACATGAAGCCAGTCAGGCAACTTCCCGCCCAGCCCTTAACAGCCCCTTACTTCGAGGCATTCGATTGTTTGGCGAACATCTGCTGAATGTCGTCCCTTTCGCGCTGTAGACTGTCGATCTTCTGCCTCAGCTCGTTCATTTCGATCTATAGACGAGATGAACCACATCGACAAGGCGTTTTACTCGTTCAAAATTTACCTCGTATTTGTGACGCATCTTCTCAATATTATCAGCATTGGCAACCGTTTGCACAATCAGTTGCTCCTTGTCTTTGATTTGTTGAAGCAGCTTCTCCATTTGACGGTTGATATCCTCTTGGCGCGATGTGATTTGCAGCGCATCATCTCCATCGTCATCGTCATCCTGTCATGGCAGAGGAATGGTATGAGCAATGGCTCGCCTCGCTGTGATCGTTTACCTTTTCTTCATTTGCCATATCATCCTCAGGCAGTGCGTAGGCTTCACCGTTCTGGAACGCTTCCAGTTTGCGGGCAATATCGCGTAGGATGTCGAGCGAGGGATTCATGGGACCAGCGTCATCTTCGGGCGATGTCGACTCGATGGCTGCCATAGCCGCACTGTAACGATTTAACATAAAAATCAGAGGAAATAATTAAATTATCGCATTGCTTACTCCAACTGTTCTTTCATGTCCTGAATACGGCCTTTGAATAAATCCTTTTCGCATTCAGCCTGGAAAAAAAATCGGTGTTTCAGGAATCCATGATACCGCCAAGGCAAATGGTCATACCTCCGCCAACCTTGTCAAAAGCAAAGCCTTTTCCGCCACGTAGGTCGCAGTGAGCTCCAAATTTTCTTTCATGGACCGCAACTCATCCATCGCCGAGACGTCTTCTTCCAAAATGTCTTCCACATCTTCTAGATGTAATATCGGTTTATCGTCACATAATGATCGACGACCACAAGCGATTGCTTTCATAGGCGTGCCACCAACCAGATTGAACGTTGAGGGGTCTATCCAATCTTGCCGAGGAACATACTGACCTAAAAAGCCAAATACCAAGAACATGCGATCGAGGATATCATCCTAGAGAAACCAGTTTCTATACCATCTCTCCACATCCTCAGTTCACCAAATGCCGCCTCAATAAGGCTGTCTTGTCGTCGAATCACGTCTCGTTCTTTCTCAACCAATCGTCTCCATTCTTCGATTGTCAGTTCCTCATTCACAGTAACCACATTCTTCACCGTCTTGGCACTAAAACAGAGGCCAAAGTCTGTGACTCAAATCAAACAGCATAATCACGATCGCGAACCTGACACCAAACTGCAGCGTCGATTTGGTCTCTTCCAAATTATACGAAGCTGGCGAGCAGCAAACGATAACTGTAGTCTTTGCATTGCCACCCAACGATTCCTGCAAGACGCGAGTCAGCTTGCTCTCGCGATACGGAATGAACGCTTCCTACAAAAGTTTCACGCCGTTTACAAGAAAAACAAAGCAAGCAGTTTTCGCCGAACACTTACTCCGCTTGCCAAACCGAAAATGACTTTTCTAAGCACCGACAAGGAAAGATTGATTTTCTTCGCTTCTTCCAACTGTTTTCCATCGGCACCAGTTTTACTGACCTGCAAACAGATCACGTGGTTTAGCACAATCTAAAATTGATGATCATCCAACCTTTTCGCTTCCAGCCAAGTCCACCAAACACAATTTTCCGGTCAACTTTTTCTGCGTCAGTGTTTGTTCCTGTATAATCTTGATCAAGCAGATGCTGTGGCTTCGAGAACTGTGCTCATTCATGTCTGAAAATGAACATAATAACAGCACGAACGTTACATGCTAGCAGACGCTTACTGGTGGAGTCGATTGCTCGAGTGGCCTTTCCATCTTCGATTGCAGACATTAGTTCATCAGCGTTGGTCACGACTCGTTCGGAACATCCCTACAAGAAAAGGATAGTGATCAAGAACAGGATGAAATGAAAGAAACACCGACTTGAACGTAAGGAACTCGGTTCCTGTCCTCGCGGACTTCCAAGTTACGTTTTGTTGCTGAAAATAAAAAACGAAAATAGTTGACGGCGGGGGGGGAATCGGCCAAAGAATACTTACGGTCTAGAAGATCGCGAATTTTCTCCTAAAAAAACAAAAGTATGAATTTATTTTTAAAAATGTTAGGCCAGAACTTACGTTGTAGATTTCGAAATATGAAACCTTCACGCAGAAGCGAATCGACGGGTCAGCTGCGGCCATTTGAGAAAATATTTCTTTCACGGTTCGCGGAATGATGCCTTGGAATACTGGATCGCCAACGACACCCTGAAGTAAACGAGCTGCAGATAAAAAACAGAAGTTTTGTGCAGCTTACTTCCATCGTGAATGTTTTTCCACTCGACGTTTGACCATAGGCGAAAATGGTACCATTGTATCCGGACAAAACATTATTGATCAACGGTTTGGCGGTGATTTCGTACATTGCCTGTTGATTGATGCGTGGTTGAAAGACTCTATCGAATACGTACGTCTTGTCCTGAAAAATTGAAGGTACGCCGAATGATGTGGGTATCAAAAACGGATATCAGGGAGACATCTGGTAGAAACTGTTGAGGGTTGTTGTCAAAAGGGGCCGCGAAAGCTTGACTGACTTACTGTACTTACATTTACACACATTCACACTTAACATGGCAATGATAGAAATCTTTTCCCTTTTCCATTCCTTCCATGGAACCATAACCAGTTTTCAGTCATCTCTTATTTATTTTTGGCGGGCCTCTACTCATTCCTTACAGTCAATGTTTTGAATAGTCCCTTAGTGATTTTATCTCTGCTCCTTTAAAATCCCGGTCTGAAAGATCTTTTGCAAAAATCGATTCGTGTATCCCGTCCCACTTATCGTTGAAGGCTTTGAAAAAAGCTTTCTTAACATATCGATACAGATTCTTGGGTACCTACAGCTTTCAAAACTCCTCCCTAATCCAACTTATACATAGTACTATTTTTCAAAACTCCGGTGTCCCCCCTTCGAGGTATCACATGATCCAGCCGACTAACACCAAAAATGGGAAGAAAGCATCTTACCTCGACCGTACACGAGATATCATTCATAAACTTTGCCGTTTCTGTGGACCCGTTTCGGACTTCGGATTCGTTCAAAGGACGAAACCGACAAACGACCTTGATATTGCATTCCGACGGTTGGGATGTCATTTTATCTTCATTCAAACGCCCATAGGACAGAGAAAGTTCAAGAAGACAGAGAAGTGCCAAGAATTTAAAACCAGCCAAACACACCCACTGGTGCAAAATCTGTAAAACTTCAAAGAAGAAATTGCCGGAAAACTGGAGTTGATAAAAACTCACGACGAATTGAAGACAAGAACGCCAGCACACGCACTCGCCCGCGACAACCAACTTGCGCACAGAGAAAATTGATCCCAGCCAGGAGTAATCCTCCACGTCATAAATCGTCCCGGAAAACGCAACCCACGCGTAGGGTAACTGAATCCACATCATGCGAGCGCGAATTTCAAAATTTAAGTCAAAACGCCAAAAAATAGTCCTGTGTGTGGCCGACACGCAAGATCAGACAGGCAGTGGACTGCGTTTACTGCCCACATACATCTTTGCCTGGAACTGGATCTACCAAATTTTACATCGCTTCTTGGTTGTCATGCGATTATCGGAGCGGCATCCGAAAGCGGTAGAGAACGGTTCGAAATTTTGCAGTGTTCCGTTCAATCGAGACTCGAGCGGGACGTGGTCATCGCTTGATGAGGTTCGCAATTTCACTCGTTCATCCAACGATTCCGCGCACCAAAAATAGGCGAAGCTTATGAAAAAGATCTGATCCATTGTATACGATTCCATATTTGGCAATCGGGCCTCAGGACCATTGGACGACTCGAATGCTTTGTAGGCGTAATATGCGGTCTTCAGTCCCCCGCTATCCGCCATGTTCTCCACCTGGCTCAGACGCCCATCGACGGATAGAGTAGTGTTGTCAGACAAAGTGTGGCAGAAGTCGTCGTATTGCTCGTTCAAACATCTCGACATTTCTTCGAGTCCTCTTTTACTGGTCTCGTATATCAAGTCCTCTAACGAGCCATCGTCAGTGTGCTGAATGCCCAAATCGTCGAAAGCATGCGTCAGTTCGTGGCCGAGTCCTGAAAATCCGAAACCCAGATTCTCGAATCTGGAAAAAATTGAGTCAAAGTGGCAAAAAAGCTATCAGCCGGAAATCGAAGAGTTCAGAAACTTAAGAGCGAGCTTGGCTTTCAGAGGGACTCATTAGCTTCATGTGCGCCCGTGTGAGATTTCAACTTACTGGATCCGAGTCCACCATAATTGACTGCCATCGGGAAATCACCTCTGAAAAGTGGTGGGTTTATTATTGCAGCTGGTATGGTCAGCGAATTCGTGTCCCATCGATACCAGGCCCCTACGTGACTCGGCGATTCCCTGAAGTCAGAGCGATAGGGTGAGCTGACCAGCCTCCTTAAGCTGTCATCCCACTGAAAGCGAATCAAAGCCAAATAGAAATCCCCAATTTCCGCTTAAGATGACTCTCGCTGGTTCATTAACTGTCCCCAGGTTTTCAGCTCGTTGATTGCATCGTGCCTCGAATAAGATCACCAACGTCACGTCGCACATTTGCTGTCTCCGTTCGGGTCCTGCGGCCAGCAGGTGAAAAAAATCAGTCCTCTGCGTTCATTAACGCGGTAATGGACGCGCAACGAAGCTAGTGAGATATATCTTGGCAGCGAAGACTGCCAGCTCCACGCTGGTCCTGGCAATACTTCTCGATCATGCGAGAAAGTTTGAGTCTTCTCGCGCCTGCTTTTCTCGATTCAATTGAAGACGAGTGCTGCATGGGTTCGAAGTGCCTGGGCAGCAAGAGGTCTACGCTCGCCTAGTTATGCCATGTTCGTAACCACTCTGGGTTGACGACAATTTAGTGCAAGATTTCAGGCTAGTATGAAAGAGTACTCATACAAGACCAACCACATGCCCAGCATGCGCAATCTATCATTCTATTTTCAGCCATGACGGTGCACTGGCTCGTTTCCCCGGGACTCTTGCGGGCTGCCGAGGTTGTTGACTTGGCCGTGGCCGCCATTGCCGCCGTTGCCACCAGCACCCCCGTTGTTGGTCTCGCGTGCGATCCTCGGTCGACGACGTTCTGGAAGTTCTGGTTGTGGTTGTTGCTGACCATTGCCAAAATCATTGAGCTGTCCATGGCCACCGTGTCCCCCATTGCCGCCAGCACCACCAGTATTAGTATCGCGAGCGACCCTGGGTCTACGGCGCTCAGGCAGTTCCTGTTGGGGAGGGGGCTGTTGGCCAACTCCATTGTTGACTTGGCCGTGACCACCGTGTCCCCCATTGCCACCAGCACCACCGTTGTTTATGGTTTCGCGCGCGACTCTTGGTCTGTGCCTGGAGGGTTCTGGTAGAGTAATGGGGTCAGATTGTGGCTGGGGTTGCGGCTGTGGCTGTCCAACTCCTAGCCCATTGTTGATCTGTCCGTGCCCTCCATTGCCGCCGCTGCCTCCAGCACCGCCGTTGTTGACGTTCTTCCCACCTGCACAAGAAAACAGCTTATTTGTGCCAGGGACGAAAGCGACAGCTGTCTCTTGATCATGTTGTCGGGGCCTCCTCTCCTATGCACTCACCACTTTGATCAGTAGCCTCATCCCGAATCGGCCTCAGGTTCCTGGCCAGGGCATCGGCGGCCAGACAAGTCAGAATGATCGCGATGGTTGTTTTCATCCTGTTCGAGTCTTTGTTCCCGTCAGAAGCAGAAGATTGTTCCTCCTCGTTCTGCCTTGGCTTATATCTCAGCCCAGCCGGATGCGTGGTTGGTGCTGTTATTATAAAACAAACACTCCCTGAACCAAAACAAACGCGGATTTCCTTGCGCACTCCCACACGGGTCAACAAAAGGAGTAGTTACTTTTTCGATGGACTATGCCTTGGCGCGTGTTCTTGCAGGCTAGTTGACTGGTTGGCTGGTATTTTCTTTGGAGATGGTGTATGTGTCACTTGGGAGGACGGTGGTGGGAGTCGTGCTACCTCGTCCGGCCCAGGCATGCGGTTCGTCCGTCAATTGTTTATCAGAATGTTGCCATAATGCTCAGGTCACGGAAACATGCAGCTCCTGAAAGCATTTGATCACTGCTTACTGGATGCCTCCTCGCTTTTCTTCTTTGTTAGCCTTAGCCATGGACGACTCTACGTATATATGTATCTCAGCTGAATAAGAATACCTGCTTCTTATCGTCGAAATCGGGCAAGCTTATTTGATTTTTCCAGTTTGGTCCTCGTGTTTTATTTCTTGATCGTACTTGTGACGAAAGTAGAGTAGCAGCCAGGGAGATAGAGATGGGACCTGGACTCAATCATTTTATAAACCTCGAGAATCTGTGCGCAAGCGTGTTTATCTTTTCAGCAGTTTATCTACGGCGAAGACCAACCCAGGAGCGATGGACAAGGGTTATAGACTCAAGTCGGAGGCGCGGATGCGTGATATTCACCGTCATTGTGATGCTGGAATCAGAGTATGAACAGAGTACTTCATTCTGATCGTGCACCGAGTCCGTAATTATGCGCACAGTCAGCAACACTATCTGCCTGGTAGTTTCTTCAGTACCAGAGAGGCACGATCATGAATCGCAGCGATTGGCGGTCTTGTCACGAGTCGTATGTTCACAGATCTTCTTAACATGACACTACGCTAACACATGACTCACTGCTAGGCTCTCTTACAGAAATATATACAGTATTAGAAAATTTCTACTCCTATTCTCAGCTTGCTTATGCTTTGTATTTCTGAATGGAACGAAGGGCACTTCCATTATGATCAGCCTGATGACTGAGCACTGAATAGCAAGTAATGAAGAAAATCAAGGGCGATCACGTGCGCATTGAGGTAGGGTCTCTGATTTAATTGAGGCCTGGTTTTCTTTAATTTGTGGTTGTTCACTGCGCACTGAATGATGGCACGGCGCCCTCCTGAATCGGGTGTTCATCAGTGCGCCAATCACGTGGGGTTGGGGGCCCTTTGAACTTCGGCTAGACAGTATCTGATGACGTAGCCAATCCGTTCACCACCCTTCGAGAAAGCCAGTGTTTTCCAGATTGGTCCTCCTGAGGCGCTCCTATTACAAGACCACAGAAGGACGATGCCGTGTAAGCTGGCCTCCGCAATGTGCAATGTTGAAAAATTCAGGAAAAACTAAGTTCTTTTAAGTGGACCAAGTCCACAATCTTCAATTCAACAAATGCCCGCGGGCACTGCAGTGGAAAACTTCTCGTCAGAGGCGACCGATGATGCGATTAGCGCTAAGAATGCGGCGGGAACCTTGGCTTGGTATAGCGTGTACTTTACAATCTGCCATGTTTGGGGTGTGGCTGGCATCCATTGCGGAATGAGTTTTTTTATATTTAGGGTTGTATTTCCCAAAATACACATCACGTTGGCGGCAGATGTGACCCGAACAAATCACAACAAAAGTATTGTGGAACATAAGTGTACAGAAAAAAGAACCCGTCAGCCAAGCCTGATTTACAGTCTAATTCCCGTCAAGAGCACACCAGTCATCATCTTAAAGAGGATATATTGTGGCTACAGCTGAAGCGTTGACTGCAATAGACAGTGCGCTTCACTGCTTCCCATTGCGGAGTGATTGTGCTCCTCTCCAAGTATGGGCAAGGTGGGCTGGGTTAGGGGGAGGGGGTAGAAGAGATGGCCAATATGAACGCTGGCCGCGCAGCGCGAGGGGTGGGGTGCCCCCGCCCCACAACGTAATGTCCTAACTGAAGGCGAAACTTAGAAATTACTGCTTTATAATGCGCCTTTTACGCATTTTCCTGTTATGGAAGCTATGCTGCCAAATCTTATATCCTTGAGTATTTCCTTGACTTGAATGAATGCCCTTTTTAGGAGTGTTTTGACTGAATGTGAGAATAGAAAGCAGCGCATTGCTTCTTTGACTTACATATTATCATAGTATGTACTTACTGAGAAGAAAAATCGGGGCTAGCCCAGGCCAGGCGGCTGGCATTCCTGTGCTATGACAACGGCAAGACTGATCTGATTGCGAGTGAGACAGGTAGGCCAGGTCAGGTTTGGGTCGAGTCGAGTGAGTAAGTTGTATGACTTTTAACATACAGTACTGTCGGCTGGCTGGACAATTGGCCTGCGCTTGGAGGCCAGCGCTTGGTCCAGCCCACATACAGTTTGATCGCTTTTGCTTGCTTCCTTTTCTTTCTTCCTGCTGGACCTGAGGTAAGGGGGGGTTGAGAGGAAGGGTTCAGTGTCCTGGCCAGCGGGGGCTCACCCCACCTACCCCCCTGCCCATACTGTACTTGCCGTCTCCATGGGGAAGTTTCACAGTCAGGTTACTGGCTGCGTGAACTAACATTCGACAAATCTTTTGAATAGAGCTGTTGTGAGACTGTTTGGCGCCTTAGCTTGCCCTCAGTAGCGTCCTATATCCATACCCGTCCTATTAGGATCCCATTGTGAAACTGGCCCGTCTGACCAACGTGCTGCATTTGACCAAGGTAGCCGATCCCCGAGTGTGCCCTGCACTGTGCAGTATACGCTCCACAGAAACATCCAATTGGAAATCGCCAGCACCACTTTTATTTTCCACGTAGGCCTAAGCTGCGCAACTTCCTGCTCTCCTCTGCGACCAAATCCACGCGCCACGGATCAGCGTCGTGCGTGCACAAGGGATGTGTGCACCAAGCAGGATCGCGCCTGCGTCAGGGACCAGCACCCTTTCATTCACGCCCGAGGAAGGCAATCTGGTTCTACGTACACAATAGCAGTCTCTGCTGACGTGGCCACGATCACCATGAATGGATACCAGCCCGTCGTAAAAGCGGAATTAAAATGTTTTGCTTTTATAGAAACGAGGAAGTGGCAGGGCGCGGACTATCCAGCAAGCCGCACATAATTGAATAGAGCAGCTGCTGGCCAATTCCAATCCTGGCTATACATTACTCCCACTCACGATCAGTGCAGTCCGGTGCAAAGCCAGCAAAACATATTTTACGCCCCTCTAGTCCTAAATCAATGCCTCCGTCGTCCTGATGGATCCCTTTCTCGCACCAGGTACTCCCGTGCATGGCAACACGTGCGCACAGGTTACTTAGCGCCCGCCCAAACCACTCGCATTTGCCCTGCTCCAACGCGGAACTTTAGTCCCCACCTGAAGACACCAAGTTTCACTCGTCTTATATTATTCTATACAGTGTGTACATAACATCCAGAATATACATATAGTGAGCAAACGCAGTTATCTGGTCAATGAAAAACAAATGAAAGAAATGCAGCAAACCCAAACGAAAGCTCGATCTTTGAATGCCAAATTCCATATTCGACCTTCATTACAACCTAACCTGGAACAGATATTCTCGTCCCATACACTCTGAGCGTGGTTGCGGCAAAGACATAAAAGGGCGATACGGTCGCACAGTAAACCAAGTAAGAGATTCATGCACTTACAATTATGTACATACAAGGACGACGTCTCCTCCCAGGCTCCCCTAAGCAGTTACAGAAAAGAGAACAGGAATCTTACGATCAAAAATGTTATACATGTTACTTGAGCTTGTTATTAGCATACTAAGATTCAGAGAAATATCAAATGACGAACTTGGTCATCTTTGGCATCTCCAAAGCCACGGTTATACCGTTGCAACAAGTTCGACTCAAAAGTGTGATGCAGTAAGAACGTCGTCCCGATAAAAAGCTGCCAATATACAAAGACATTCAGTCGTCACACTATGAACATTAAGGTTCCATCTCGAAAGCCCGCAGAAACAGGTTTGTATCCAATGTGTACAGATATATTACATCAAAAACTGCATCTCCGCTCGTTATACAAGCTCGATTTCCTAAAGGAAAATACCACTCTAGCGACGTCACACGCCCGCCCGTTGACCCTGTTCTTACAAGCTAGTGCATAAACTGCTATCGCTCACGTAGCTACTGCAGGCCGAGCTGTACGCACTGTTGCATACACTGCCGAATCCAGTCGCCAACGAGGGTGAATGCTGATGCAGGTGCTGCACGAGAATGCTGCGCGGTGACAATTGCCTGTGATCGAACTGCTGCTCCACCGCGCGTCCGATCGGTGCAGCTTTGCCCACCACGACTTGAGGCACCGTATCACACGTCGTCGTAGTCCGGGTGTCATTTGGACTCGCGGACAAAATGGGCGACTGCTCCATCGACGATGAAGGCGACGATTCCAAAAGGATGTCGTCCGTTTCCATGGGACTGCCGACAACCATCTCGTTTTGTCCGTCCTTCGAGTCGTCCAATAACGCTTGACGCAACTGGTGCGGGTTCACGCCCCCGATGGCCAGGTTCTTGGGCACGGATACGGAAACGGGCTTGCTTCGTCCTAGTGCCACCACGTCATCCACAGCAGGCTTCGAATCACCGATTACCCACGGGTGTAAAAGCAAATGCTCGTAGGTCGGCCGGTCAGCCTCGTTGAACGACAGGCACTTTCGAATCAAATCTTGACAAGCTGAAAATAAGAAAGCGTGTGAATCACCAACCAAAGCGCCTATGAATAATTCTAGCTTACCTTTCGAAACGGGTTGACGCCACACCAAATTGCCGCGGACGATATCATCGTCTCGATGATAGGGAATATCGCCGCACACCATATCGTAAAGCAGGATGCCCAACGACCACACAGTTGCTGATCGGCCGTCGTAACGATGATGGAGAATCCATTCAGGCGGACTGTACACTCGAGTACCTGAAATCATGATCATTTGTTATAACGCCCAGGGCGGATTAGGCAGGGGGGGGCGGTACCTAAACATCTCTTGTTAAGCGTCCCTCTAACCTACTGCATGCGCAATTGCACCTGAATGTTTGTCTCAACATCTGTGCCAACTGCAAACTCCTTTGTATTGCAATTCTAATCTTTCTGGCGGCCTGACGAAGGAAAACAGTTTCTGGCAAACGGCATGGCGAAAATCCAAGCAATTCGTCTTGCCGATGCTCAACACTTGAACAAATATTGGCGCAAGACGTCTACTCGAAAACGACGCCAAACACGCCGTCACGGGGGGCTTCCTCACGCGACCTAACCATAAGTCAAATGCTACAAATGTCGTGATTTATGAAACTAACGTGACAAAGCCCGAGCAACCGGCCGACGCCGCGCATCAGATGGCACCCCTCGTCGTTCACGCTTTTCACTTCAGTCGCAACCTCTGCAAGACCTAAGCTATTAATTACACGCCAGGCTTGCTTGCTGAGTGGAGAAGTGCTTCCTTGTCCACAAGCAGGTTTATTGTTTTCATTGATCGCGTGATCGATCGACAGCCGAACCCCTTCAGCCTTCGGCTCTTCGTTAGCGCAAAACACTTCCGGGTCCCATGCTTCGGCAAAGCTTTCAAAACGAGGAGCCCTACTCTGCTGCTTTAGACCAAAGTCCGCAAACTCACTTCCGCCTCGTCATATCGCCAGTGAATCAGCTAAGCAATCAATCGCTTTGCAACATTCACCGGACTAACGCCCACGTCAGTCATCGCTTCTCAATGCGTCACTGTCACACTTGTGTCAAAAATAATTTCTACAGCAGAATGAAAATGCAATTCCTGGCATTAGCATCTTATGACACGTCCTGCCCTCTGTCGATTTCCTCACTCTCCTCAATCCAATATGCCGTGTCATGCCTGCTTGTTTTCTAAAAATTCATTCCCATTAAAACTGGCCCAGAGCCCAAGGTTAAAAATAAAACAGGCCGCAGACACTTCAAGGATTCGTTTCTATCCAGCACGCACGTCTGCCCGGCAACGTCTTTCCTCAACTTTCGCAGCACGAGCCAGCATAAACTAATGGCAAGAGCGATAGCTGAAGGGTGAACTCGTACCACTCGCTTTTGCCGCGCTTAACCAAGGTGCACGTACTAGTAGGGACCGGCAAAAATCAATGCCGGCTACCCTTAGAATTATGGCGCCTTAGAAGAAGCGTTTGTTACGCCTTTTCCGATCGTTGCTTATACGACTGAATCAGGCGCCCTATTTGCAATTACCCTTCCTGGAACTGTGCCAGTTCCCACGCACACACCAAAGAGCAGGCGATATCGACCCCATAGGAGAGAGAACGGCTCGTTCCTTCTTCCGACCACAATTTACCCGTCTCAATATCACATGCAATCTACGGTAACGCCTACATAATCCAAAGTCCACGCCAGCTACGTCTAGCCGACCAGACCCATGACGCGCCAGTATGCTTCATGGGTGGCGCCACTCATCAGACAGTAATCTATCCTCGAATCATCCCGCTCTCACACACCTGCTAGACGCAACACCACTTTTTCAAGAAAGGAAAATGCCTTCTTCTGCACACTGTAAGAATTTTAGATCAGACGAACAATGCATAAGCGATGTATGCAAAACCAGAAGCCTACAGACAGCAGAAAAGCCGCGATGACGATCAAAAAGTGCACACAGACGACTTATTCTGGTAGCAAGAAACATGTAGACCGATGAATAAGAGGCCTAGTCAACGCCTGTCTGGCGTAGATATCGCCGCCAAAAGGCAATGGCGGGCGGCGGCGCCGAAAAAATTGTCTGACCGTCTTTGCATGACAACAAAGGCCGCCGTCTGAACTTTAGATGTCACTCTCATCTCTGTCGCATATCTCCGTCCGTCTCTTCATGATCGTATGTTTAAAGTGCCCGTTTTACGCCCCAGCGTTTGTAAAACGTGAACTTTGTTCCCACTTGGAAATATGCAGATCAACATGAGACACCGCGATGACCTTGGCACCAAACGCGAGACATGGCCTCAAGTCCAAATAGACGCATCAATCAGATTCTATCTTACAACGCGCGACAACAACTCGACCAATGTCTGGAGGCCTCAATGCCGCACTCAAGGCACCCCCCACCCCGCCGTCTAGAAAATATCCAATGCTTACCTTCGAAGTCCGTGAAATCGTTATCTTTCAAAAACGCCCCAGATCCAAAATCGATCAACTTCAATTTGCCCGTCTTTAGATCGACAATCAGATTCTCGTCCTTGATATCCCGATGAACGACATTGGCGGACGCGCAAGCAATCATCGTCTCGACAACCTGAAATGTAAACTCAAAACATCAAGTCGAGTTCCCCCAAACAGCGCGCTACCAAGAACTTGGCAGAACCTCCGGATGGCACTATTGATTGCACTCCACTTATTGTTCCTCCTGGTCTCCCTCTCCCACTGCACTCGAAATGGACTGACACATTGCCAAGGAACCTTTTGATTCAATAGGTACTTACTTGCTTGAAAAAATTTCGCGCCAATTTCTCGTTCAACGGACCTTTCTCGGATATGTAGTCGAATAAGTCCGTGCAAGGCGACAAACGTTCCATAACGATTAGAAAACCATCGCTGCGTTCAAACCAATCCAATAAACGTATGACGCCCATAACGTGTCGCACGTGATGCAGTAGGCAAATTTCCAACGGCACTTTCCGACCGTTCAACTAAACACCAAAAAATATCCGTTAATGCGGCGCTTATAATACCGAGTTTTATTTTATCCAACACGCAAATGCCCTACTTTACTATCCTAAACCAAATATGGCCCTGCTGGTGTGCGTGCGCATTGGCAGGCGGAAATAGGAGGGAAATGATTTATGCGGCAATTACCTAAATGCGCATCTATTGATGGTTGTTCCAGTGCGAATCTAAACTGAGCACTCGTATTATCTAGTGACGTAGAGGGGACTATGTTCATGTCAGTCAGACATGGAAAGTTGTCAATTAGAAGCCTCTTATCTCAGCCCAGTCCTCTAGTGCAAGCTATACTACAGCAATTGAGACATAAAAACTGTAGGCGCCACGACGTCGCCCTTGCGCAAACGTCGGCTAAATTATAGGCGGGATCTTTTCCCAATTCTTCCATACATTACGTCAGGAAACCAGAGCAGGCGCCATCGACAGTAGGCCAAATCCTCATAAAAACGTTGTCATCCGCTACGGAAAAGAATGCGGACAGAGGCCCCCGCTGAACAAATGAAGCGCCAACGCTCTGTTTGGACAGCGTTCACGTTTCAAGGCGCCGCGCGGTCGCAGCCCGCCTCCGCGAATTCCACTCTCCCGTGTCACATCGCAATGTTCGCCTCAACGGTGACTGAGCAATTGTTAGCAGATGCCCAAGGGATCCAAGAAAGCGCCGTGGATGGTCAAAAAAGGTAAA
Organism: Mesodorylaimus sp. YZB2_4; assembly: GCA_030248295.1. Taxonomy (NCBI): domain Eukaryota; kingdom Metazoa; phylum Nematoda; class Enoplea; order Dorylaimida; family Dorylaimidae; genus Mesodorylaimus; species Mesodorylaimus sp. YZB2_4. Next base: position 1,216,637 of record JASANH010000626.1, read on the forward strand.
TCGTGGAATTCTCCATCTCAACAAACAGCTACGGGTCCAGACGCGGACTGGCAAACATGCAACGCACGCGCAGAGCATTATGAAAACATCATCCTAGCCCACTTGTGTACACGAAAACACATACAAACAACGCTTACCATTCCCCAGGCGGCGACATTCGCTCCAGCCACAAATTTCACGGCCACTGGTAAGCCATCGCACAGGCGAAATCCCGAATAGACGGTGCCAAATCCGCCGCGACCCAATTCCGGCCCTAACTTGTACATTTTCTTGAACGACGTTTCCGTAACTGCAAAAACAAAACCGTGTCAGAAACGACACTAAATAGTTTATTGCTGCAACAAAAAAAAAATTAGGTTTCGTGATTTTTTGGCAACCTACCGGGCTTTGCGGTGCTGGTAGTCTCTTGCTGGCTACAATCCTCGCCCTCTTGATGTTGCACAGAAGCACGCACGCCGAACGTCATGTTCTTCAATTTCCGTTTAAACATAGCCAGAAACCGAAACGTAGAAACACAAGACGAATCTTGACTCAGATAGCAACGATAAATCAAATGTAAGGTCCGAACGAATTCCGAAGCCGACGATGCGATCGCAATAAATCACACTACAATGAGAATACGATGCAACACCGAGCGCAAGGTGTGACTTGCACGCGTGCTGGGAAACCAAACAGGTAGTTAGCTACCAGCCGTTCGCGGCGCCGACAAAACGAGCAATGAGAAGGCTGATAAATCTTAGCTCGGAACAGTTCCCGCCACAAAGCCAGACATCGCGCACACCACTCCCCGACTTCGAGCCTATGAACGAGACGAACCTGGAGCGGAAACCCCCATTGCCTAAGCGCAGTACTGGAACTAGCCGTTTCCCCTCCGCTCGCGGCCTGAAACCAATGACGCCAGCCGTTTCGTTTCCTACGGCCAGCCAGCCGGCTGCACAGCGAGCATAGAATGAGCTCGTGACGCACGCACTCGTGCCCCGCCCGAACGGCGCGCGCACTTGGCATCAGTCCAAGCAGACGGCCACCCATTCGCACATATAATGCGCCCACACGGATCTTCCCAATGCGAAACAGCTGCCACGGCCGGAAAATGCGAAGGTCGTTGCGCGAGACGTGTACGAAGGCAGTTGGTTCCAGCCAGCGATATTTTCAGTCCCCCCTCCCGCGTCACGTGATGCAGAATCAATGGACGCGCCGCACTCGAGAACGGGGCCTTGGCCAGCAGCCAAATATTCTCGTTCGTGGAATTCGCATCCTCGCACGGGGTCAAAGTACGCCATACGACCAATGAAAAGGCAAAGAATTCGAACAGTGCCTCACAACACCCGCGCATGTTCGAAATACCGATGCCCGCCGCCGACACACCATGTTGTTCGTCGAATGGGCGAGCAAAGCATAAACTAGAAAACGTAAACGACGCCCAACATAAACAACGAACTGCCAAGCAAATCCAAACATCGTCCGAGTTCGATGAATTGCCCGCCCATGCGCCGCCGGGTTTATTGAACGGGAAGACATTTTTTCGCCGAACACCCCACACGCCATCTCATTTCGAAAGAATTCCACGAACGCAACTACGAAAAGATGGTTGGTGGTAGTCATGGGAAATAGTCTCTCAACCATGACGGCACTCGCCTATGGAATGTCACAATTAGTTTGAATTCGCGCGAACGTGGGCGCACCCGACGCTTAGCAAGCTGCCAATGACGCAATTCAGTGCAATATCCCTCGCCAACGTTGCTAAGCCAATGACGAAAGGGGCGCGTGCGTGCGTGGGTGCGTGAAAAGCACAATCGACGTCAGCCCGAGCAACAGGAATCACCATTTCCTCTAACCAGCGAACATCGGCAGATGGAAGTAAGTCACCAAAGAAAAGTCCTTGTCTCGCCACGGAGGAACATCTGCAAAACAGTTCTCCACACATCCGCCACGCGCCCAAGTGTCTCCGGCCTTGATCGTCTCGACACCAGCTGCAAAGTCTTTGAAAAACTGTTTCCCCAAATATGGGCAGACACAAGGAAAAAGAGAAGCCACCCAAATTCGGCTAGACACGAACCAGCTGCAAACACAACCACCCGCCAAAAAAGGCGACACTTCTTTGGCGTTGGTCCACAAACACGGCCAGACCAGGCGACAAATGTCTCGTCAAAAGCCGTGATTTTTCGGGCAACCGAGGTCACAAAGAAGACGGGCCTCCTGTAACGCCACTTCCTCCCACTAAAACATCTGCGACGAGCATTGGTAAAAGCCATTTTTACGGCTCGCAAACGCCGTTCAAAACACGATTATGGGATTCCCTCCGAGAAGGACCGTTCGCCTCCCACGAGTGCATATAAACCTCCCATCGTATGGCCAACAATAAAAAATTCGCGTCTGGCCTTTGGTCGAAGCACGAACGCGCACGCCAGATGACTAGGTCCAATTCTGGCGCGGGGCCAAGTTCAGTGGCTACTATTTGCTTTTTCCCGCCTCCTACGTTCCCACCCAGCCGAGCGTTGGACGGACACCCCCGTTTATTGAACTGGACACGGCTCGATATACGAAAGCCCCGAGACCCAGAAACTGGCATGAACGCATAAAATATTTATTGACCGTGCTGAATGACGCGCCTTCGTTGCCCACTTTTCAAAGAAAACTTGGCTGCAACTCGGTCCGCACGCCACAACACAAAACGCCAACTTGAATGAGGCCGAGAAAACCGACGAGAGCTCGGCGAGGTAGTCTTATGACACACGATGACGCATATTTTAGGCGAACTTAGAACGCCCCCTTATTAGTCACCAGTCACCAGCAGGGCGTCACAGCGCGTGTTCAAAACTTCGAGCAGCCGGAATCGTCTGGTGACGTTTTCACGCCTCGTAAAATCGCCGAAATAACTCGTTCAAGTATACATAACAGTGTATTTTAGAGAAATTGGAACGGTGGCAAGAGTTGCTCACTCCCCGCGCGAACATAGCTGGCAAACAGTCAAAATACGCATGCAGCCAGTGGCCTACGTTCAAATAGAGAACCAACTCGTCGACCTCGTCACGCGATAACTTGCCTAAACGCTGCAAATTCAACATGCGTCGGCCGAAATAGTAAACAGAAACAAGCCGCCACCAGCAGCAGCCTGATGCCACAAGTGACTCGAGGAATTTTCAATATTGCATACCGATCGTGTGATCACAACACCCTTGACCTGCACATGCAGTCGCCAGATTGTAAAATGTTTCGGTGCAAAGTCCAGAAAACAGGCTTTTAATCGGCCTAGTCAACCCAAATTTTGAAAATGCCTGGAAATTTCCAAATTAAACACAAGAAAGACCTAATCGGCGTTAGCACGAGCCCAAAAGCGAAAAAAGCTGTTTAGCTTTCTAACAAAAATAATTCATCAACCAATCTGTAGCCAGCAAGACCCACAGCTCAATTTTAGGGTAGAATTGACTATTATTTACGCAGTAGCCTACCTTGATTGATGACGTCCATGGTTTTCGTGAATTTGCCAAAAAGGCACCAACTTCGATTGGTCCGTTTATAATCGCAACGTAGGCGTTCTTTTTTTCTCGACTAATGATCCAAAACGAGTCGTTTCGAGTTATACAACAATATCGAGGCAAATCCCAACACGAGTTTGGTAGTTAGCTGTTCGAGCGCGTGGCGACGATAAAATAAACTAAACGACGTTTTCCACAAATACAGACGCCAAATAAGGGGGTTCGGCCTGCAAAAAAAAGACAAGACGATAAGAATCGGTCAGGGAGGATCGGGCTGGGGTCAAACCGCAGGTCTATTTGGCGCCTAGCGCACCTTATCGCCTTTCCCGCCCAAATGCACTCGCCGAGACGAGACGAGACGAAACGACGCGGACATTGCCGCAGTCCGGTGCAAACTGGTCGAGGTCGAGGCACGACGAGAAAAACCAAGACTACAGGCTCAACAGGGGGCTAGTTTTTTAAAAAACATTGTCCAATACGTGGACGGTTCTAATCGATAAATGGAGCACGTGCAGGCCAGAGCACGAGTGCGAACAACCTTGTGATTGGTCACACGACGCACGTGCTGCCACGACTAAATCGATCTGTCGAGTTTTACTAGCAAAAAAGGAAGAAAACGAGATGCACGCGCGCGTGAACGTGTACTAGAAGGGCATCACCATGGCTCCGTGATCGTGCGCCGGATCAAACGCCAACGACACGCCGACCACCCACGAACTAGCAAGGCACGAATGCAGGAGAGGAAAGTTCTAGCTAAAGTCCGAGCACGTCTCGTTTGGGAAAATAGCCTCATATCGACTGTACTTGACTTCGTTCCCGAGTGCCAAATTGGCTATCCGAAGTAGAATAAGGTGGGGGCAAGGCTTATCAGTTGCACCTAACTGTCCTAAATCTCGTTAATCCCCAGCCTCGGTCGGCACGCGCTTTGAAATAAGGCCAAGTCGTGCGAGTATGACAAGCATCCCCCCTCGATAGGGAGACGGAAGTGGGCGCCTACTTGTCGTATCATAGTTCGAACTACTCTCAAGAAGAGCAAGTAAGGGAGTGGCGCGCAAAAAGGAAGAGTGTTAATACGCAATCGGCGAAAATGACATTTTCACCCGTTTTGAGTCCATATTAGGCCTTCAACTGCACCCGAACGGATATAGCATATTTGGACAGGGGGCGTTGTTACGTCTCCGCCTCCGGGAGGACGCGTAGGCTCTGTTGGTGAATCCTTATTCGTATCCGTGCGGACAGGATTCACTCGGGGAAATGGGAGTTTTGATTTTATTAGCAGCACTAAAATGACGCAGATTCTCGAAAATAACAAAAGGACTTGAACTACGTCAAAGGCACAAAAACTGGCATGGACGATCTTAAAGAAGCCCTTTTGCACAGATTTCTCTTTTTAGCTCAACCAACGCGCGCACTCGCAATCAGCTGCAATGAACTAGTCCTACCGAGCCCACTTTGTACTCGCTTGCCATAACCTAAACCAATTAAAAATTTTGTTTCTGCTCTCATCAAAATTGTTTCTGACATGTTTATCCGTTCTGTCACAAAAGTCATCTCGAGACGAGTCGAGAACGCACGCACCAAAAACTACGTGACAAACAAGGGTGTTACCCCGGAAGAGGGGTACAACTAGGTGCTCATGTTGACTGTCGTTTGACACCTTTGAAAACTATGACGTCGAGAAGTATGGTGCACATAATTACATCCCAACGTCATTAGAACTTTACAACAAGCTTGCAAACTGAGAGTGTAAACAGGATATTTGCGCTGTTGATCAAGTAAGCTGCGATAATTAGCCAAATTGGTTATATGTGGCAGCCTAATTTCCTGTCGTGTGACACGCGCGTCAATGGGATAAATGTCATTTGCCCATATTCTTCATGACATTCGATCACGAGGTGCAAAGGTTCATCATCAAAAAGCCACGCCTATTTGCCCGTCTACATCCGTTCCAAGTACGCCCTTATCAGAGCATTTTCGAAAAACTATTGACGTCACCAGCGTCTTAGACTTTAGTCGAAGCGAGAGTGACGAAGTGCGATGCCCAGCACGACGCCATATCTTCTTTTTCATTGCATCAAATATGGCGACATACTTTTCGAAAAAGTCATGCATTCCTGAACAGAAGAAAAATACATCGAGTCTAAAGTAGTCTGAAGTCATGCCTAAGCGACCCAGTTTTACGCTCGCCTGGTATCCGGTGGAAATAGCTATGGAATTTACTTGACCGCGGGCCAAAAACTAGTTTTCTTGAACTTTTTTGAACAAACTTTTCAATATTTTATTTCACGTCGAAAGGGGAGTGGACGCGTGGCAAGGATTGGGACGAGTTCCAAAATTTTCCAATTCAAATACACTGCGCTCGTGAGAATGGGATTGGTGCAAAGAAAGACTGCGCCCAGTCAGACTAGTCACCCATAGAATGCCGTTGGTCATTTCAAAGGTGGCACAAAAAATAAGGGAGTGGCTGGGTGCGAAAGGGGGCTATTATGGGTGTGCCAGAGAATAGTAGCTGTAATCTCGAACGAAGGGGGAACCGGTCGGGGTTGGCTAAGATGGAAATGTAGCGAAGTAACTGCTGGGAAGTACTGCTTATGAAGAAATAAGTACCTGCTGATTGGGAGTAATGAGGGGTGCTCAAATTGCTCAGAGTTAATTCCATGTTCCTACAGAGAGGGGCCGTGCGTCAAGGGAAGTGACGTCTTCTTTCAGCGTCCTCCAGCCGGCGCACTCAACAAGTGGGGCAAATGAGGCGCAGAAGTCTCTGGAAAAGTTTCCAGAGATATCAAACTGACTAGTCAGTGCTAATGCCTCCCTGCCTCCCGCTTAGGAATGCTGGCTACAGTGTTCAGTCTCATACAGTGAAAATCCAGAGTCGAAACAGTATCGACACGCCAGGCTCTGAACTCGGCCTCACAATCAGTCTATAAAGTCCACCTGGGCGAATCACGATGTCAACACCTGGAAGGACTCCCTGTGCATCGGTCCATGTTGGCTGCCCCTACCTGCGTTGGGACCACAGAGGAACTGTATCGCAGTGATGAGCACAACGTATATCTAGGAGCCGCTCGCGCATTGCTTAGGCCAGAAACCCTGACTGGGAGGCCCGGTCGCCGGCCTTGGCCCCCTGGTTCTCAGCGACTCACCGGATACCGTCGAGTGGCGGACGCCGAACGAGTAGAGAATCGGGAAACTGGTTGGTTCTCCAACACCAGTCAGGAAGGTCCTTCCCTTCTCGCCAAGTATCATCCTGGCACAGTATGCCCTCGTGCGGAGGTGCTCCTAGTGGAGACACGCACAGAGAAGGTAAGCTGGTCGCCTCACGGCCTTAGCATATCATGACTTCTGGCCGGCTACAGGCAAAACGGGTTGGAACTTTTGTGGGGCACTGGGGGGGGGGGGGGGCCCAGCCCACAAAAATTTAAAAAACACCGTATATCTCGAAAGAGATTTGACACTTTTTACCAAAGTGATTTTTGTCTCGATTGTATTGCACTGATTTAATAATAAACAAAGGACTTATGCGAGGTAGGTGAGGAGAGCTTTCGCCCAACTCGCTTGTGACACTTGCATGAAGCTATGTCCTCATACGGGTATGTGCATCCAGACAGAACTGTGTCAGCCAAGTACACTTGCATCTCCCCTCATAATAGTTTTTATACTCGTACCAGCCTGAAAACTGAGGCTGAAGAATTTTTCAACCGGCCTGGTCTATATGAAATCTGAAATATGTCAAGATTCCTTCTCTCGGCATGCATGCCGATTGAGAAGAGCACGTAGCTGTTTGTCAGGCAATTAAATCTGTATCGCTCCTGGTTTGCCCAATCTGATTAAACCTCAGGCCTATCAGTGAGTTTTTGGTAAATCCCCCTTGAAGCCCTTCCACTCCTGCCTGAGGTGACAAGTGAGGATTTACTGTATGTGGCTGAACTTACTGTTGCATGGCACAGCCACCCAGCTCACTTGAATAATATAGCCCTGGGCATGATCGAGTGAGCACACTCACCCTTGTTTGCACATTGTGGCTTCACCTGTCTCCACTTCCCCCGCCCCAAAACTCCAGCCACATTCCCCTTTTCCTCTCCCTTTGACCAATTTTCTTAGCCAGGCCATCTATGTCGGTGCTCGTTTCTCACATGCTCGAACGGTCCCCCAAGGAAGCAGTTGCCAACTAGGCTGGTCCAAAGCCCTCGTTGGCGCAGTTTGGGTATCGATTTTCAATGAAATTCTTAGCATTGACTGCTTTTTGGCCAGCTAGACGTATCGTTGAAATTTAATGTCGTTACGACTGGAGACCGGACTGGACATCTATTTACGTATGGCCTGGTCCCTCGAGTCCGACCGCTTGTTTGCCTGTTGAGCGACACCCGGGGGGGAAAGCGTTAATGATTTTCTTCTTCCTTATCCTTACATATGACGCCTTTTTGACGTCTTCATGGCACCGAGGGTCTCCTAGCCGACTGCTCATATGTTAGCCTCGTGAAAAAACGGAAAGACGGCTCGCGAGCAGGGCTTCTTGGTTTGCCTCGAGAAAACCTACTTACGAGTCGGGTCGCAGATGGCGGCCGAAAAAGCCAGGGACGACATGTGCACGAGCACAGCGTCCACCCAAAGTCCTGAGATTGAATCCAATTTCACACTGGCCGATGTGCGACGACTGCAGGTATGGATGATATGCTCTGTATTGTCACTTCATATGTCAGTGGGCTGCTAAGTTCTCTCCCTCCTGAGTCGAGATCGGTCCAACTTTGGCTGTGTCTACAGTACTGATGGAGAAGAGGAGAAAGAGAAATGTCTTTCGAATGATTGCTGTGGACTCTTAATTAGTCTTACTTATGAAGCTCTCACCTAGATTTCTCTGCTACCTCCGCTTTATCAACTGTAGATTATGATTCTTCCTCACAGAAATCTATAAAATCAGAATTTGAATTGTCATAAGAAGTTGTACTACGGGCTACTTATATCACAATTTCCTATCTACACAAGTGTGCGCGGAGCAGGAAAAAAGGCTGGAATCCCACAAGAACAAGCAAAAGCTTCCCGTTTTCTTTCTCAATGAGGTCGTCGTGACAAGGTCAGGTTTTTTCACTTTCTCACTATTGCTTCAAGGAAGAACTTGAATTGACGCGTCGCGAAAACAAGCAATGTTGGCAGCACGTGCAGCAACTAGAAACGACCGTTGCTCGGATGCGATCGACCGCTCAATGTTCAAAAGATGAACGTGATCGATTGAAGAAGAAAGTGAGCCAAGATTGCATATGTTTGGGAATTTCCGCTCCTAAAATTGCACTAAGGATGCTCGTTTTAACGAAAAGAATCAATTTTGCATATTTTATCTTGAATGATACACGTGGCTCGCCTTTTTAGCTTCGAGAGCTTCAAACCCGGTTGTCGAGCTCGTCGCCTGTAGGCCTATCACGCCCAGATGCAAAACCGGAGTGTCGGTCAGTGTCGGAAGGGATCGAAAAACTTGATGATTTGTCGTCTGTCTCGATCCCGAATCAGTCGATAGAATGTCGGCCACCGACTCCAGCAGTTACACCTAAAGTGGCTGGCCGTGTTCGCCTGAAAAGGTTCCCAAACGATGACGTGCATGGAGCTGAAATCTGCTCGTTGGGGGTGAGTTTTTATTATTAATGGGCTGGCAGCTGAATCGTTAAGGCGGGGGCACGGCGCTTTCACAAGCAGCTGAGACACACATCCTGAGTCTTCGGATATTCGAACCCTTACATATCCTTTATGATTGCCCCAACTTTGAGAATGCCGGGGGTGCCTGTTAAAATGCTGCCATCTATCTGATAATCCGAGTTCCAGGCATTTCTTGTTAGCTTACATACATGCCTTTTGATTTACATGCCACATACATGTGTACTCATGATTCAATTGATAGAGGGCTTCAAAATCTTTTCAGGTCAGCAGCGTTCGCTTGGCCGAGCATCTGTCCGAAAAAGTGCAAGAAGCATCGCAACTTCAGGAACTGTATCGCTCCTTGATCTCTGCGGCTCGCAAGCAGGAGTTTGAGGTAATTCAACTTACCCGTCATTTATACTGTGTCTATGTCTCCCCTTTTTAGATCGAATTAGAGAACCTGCGTCTTCATGCCAGTCGCATGAAATCGCAAGTTTCGTTTCTGGAACTAACTTTGAACGAATCTCGAACACTGAGTGATAATCTGAGTTCATTGTGCGCTCAATTGGAATCGAACGATACGGCCTTGCAGCTGGCTCTTTTATTCGACGACTACATCGAACAAGCGTCCGACTGCCTTCTCCAGTTGGCCGACTCGCAATTGGCGCTCGTATTGGCCAGTTGTCAAGCGGTGCATTGCACGAGTGCTGAGAATAACGACGAGTAAGTCTCTGATATTCTGTCTAGACCAGCACTTACATTTCTTCTTTTTCAGATTATTGTCGCTTTCTCGAAAAGAACGCGACAGAGCAGAGCATGATGCCAAAGATTTGTTAAAGCGATTAGACATCGATTGCACAACGCTGATCGCCGATAGTTGCCACGAATTGCCCAATGTTGCTTCCAAAAATACGCCTGACGATGAAAAACCATGGAGTCGAAACGATGAAATTCGATTACGATCGCTGATCAGAATCATGAAGACGCACAGGGACGCGGTTCGTCGTTCAGTGGTCGAAATCGTACCTACTGCATCCGTCCTTAATTCGGCGCAGGATTATGGCGAAGGACGACAAATCAGTTCGCTACAAGAGGAAAAACTTTCGTTGGAAAACGTCGTTTTGTTACAAGAATTAATGGCAGTCAAGGTGAGAGTTGAAATGTTAAAATTGCAAGACGACAAATATTGAATGATGACGGATTTTAATCCAATAGATCCTTCTAAAAGTACCCAAAGATAGAAACTGTTGACATTTTTCGTCACCTGAGCGCACCATATCATCTGCACCAATAGAGATGCTCGTAAAGAGTCATTATAGACTTCACATTTGCAGGAAGAAAAGACGCAGTTAAAAGCCAAGTTTCTCATCTTGGAGAAGGAGAACGAGATCCTGGCACTGACTGTCCGAGGTAAAGACTTGGAATTGGCATCCTTGCGACAGGATATGGAAGGCGAGGAGAACGAGACAGGAGAAAAAGTAAGCGTATTTTTGAATAAGACGTTGATAAGAGAAGGCAATGATGACGGATTTTCAATCCAATAGATCCTTCTGAAAATGTACCCAAACATTTTCTCCTTGTTGACTTTTTTCGTCACCTGAGCTGCGTCTGATACAGTGTTCTTCAGTTAGGCTAGTGCTTCGAGCACATCTAGTCTCTGTTTTTAGACGGAATCCCAGCCCCAGTCAATCGATAATGTCGAGTCGTCACAGTTGTCCGAATCGATTGTTGCTAACCAAGTGCTGCTTCAGCGCAAAAGCGAATATTTGATCGACCATTTGAAGCGGATCAATGTGTCGTTGATGGCCAAGTTGGAACGGTCGAAACGAAAGCACAAGATGAAGTTACGTCGCCTGCAACAAGCTCTTCGATACGTCAGTGAGCAATACGAACTCGAGATCAGCGCTCTCAGAGGCCATTTGTCATCCGAGACTGCCAGGGACAGTGGAAATGAAACTATGTGGTCGCATTCCAGCGAAGCTTAGTTGTAAGAAAATGTTAGTATTCTAGTCTAGTTTGCAAGTTGCGTAGCTTTCGCTTTGCAGAAAGGTGGTAATTGGTAATTAGTGCCGGCTTAGGAGACGTTCGGTGGTCGCTAGGCATTTCGTGCTTTTAAATGTATTGGAGCCTTTTTTAGTGCGGCTTAGGTTTTAGTAAAGTACTGAATGTAGATGTGAATTCGTTGTGCCATGGCGGATATAAGGCCGTTGTGTCTTGGATTTGGGAATCGGGTGTGGTGAGTGAGGTTTCGTTTAGCCATGCCTTCAGACAGACGAAGCCTATTCGATGTGAAGAAGGAAGATGCCACTGCGTTCGACGATGGCCAGTTGCAGGAGTTGTGGGAACAGTTGGACGATGGCGTGGATGTGATTATGATCAAGAAGCCGAAAGCGGTAAGATTTTTGGTTTTGGTTTTGCTTAGTTACTGATGGCGCATGATTTTAGTTGCCCGTGACAGAGCTGGAGATCACGCGAAATGACGATGGTGCTTTAAATGTGACCGTGGCCAGTTCGGTAAGTGTTGAGGGACTGTAGGGAAGGGTGGGAACGGTTTAGTGGGTGTATTCCCTCGCGTAGGGCAGGGCTAGTGGCACGCTCGCTGATGCAAGAAATCTGGATTTCGGGCAGATGTCTTGCATCATGATTTCATCGTGGTTTACTCGTCACCAAGGCCATAAAGGATGGGATTTTGGTGGGAGGAGGATTTGGTGCTGACTGTTTTTGACTGTCCGTTTTCAGGAGGACTACAACGTCAAATGCACTCCTATTCCTCGCTTGAACAGATCTTCAGCACTGATGGTGCAGAAAGTTGGTGTGGATGTGGAGAAGGACGATGGAGAATCGGCGCCAGTGGCATCTTACGTGGAAACGGACGCGAAGATCCTCGGTGCATGCAAGATATTTCCAGTTCACCCTCGATCTAAATCAAGGCGATTCACCCCACCGGACATCGATAGCGAAAGAAGGGCGCATCTGTTGGGACTCATGAAACAACGGTACGTGCCTTTCGGGTGCTCAGCGAGACGGAAGAAAAGAGCTATGCAAGACGAGTCGCACGAAACGGATACAAGTAGAAGAAAATCGAAGAAAAGAAAAAGCAAGCATCGCGATGACGATAATTGACTGTTTTAGAGCAATATGCAAACTGTTTCGAGGCACTCGATTTTAAGGATGTTATAAAAGTTATCAGCTTGGGCCAGTCCCTGAATGCCAATGCGTAGTGAGACGCGATTGTACTGTGATGGGACTTATTGTGAGTACGGTGTCGTAATCTCGGTCAGAGATGCATGCTTGGAACGCGCACGTTATAGGATCTCGAACTCGCTTGGATGACCGCCCTAGTGATGACATCCGAAGTGGATTTGGCGATCGAAAGGATACTAAGCGATCGAAACGCCACCTCCTCGAGCACGACAGCGGATGCAGATTCGGATGTGACTAACACTTCGGAGGAAGGGGCGCTCGGGCAGACCGTCTTTGGTAAATCCGTGGCCATTTATTCACCGACTTCCAAAAGTGAAAGTCAGGCGATCATGGAATACAAAGAATCGGTGGAATCTCGGCCTCAAATGGACGATAGTGGCATGGGTGGTGGCAGAGACGAGGAGCGAGGAGAGTTGAAGGAGAAGGCGGGCGAATTAGCCAAGCTCGTCTTCGGCAACTTGATCGACGATGCCATTCTCGGCCTGGTCTTCGAGGCGCATCGGGCCGCCAAAACGGGTCAGTTCTTTCTCTACGACTCTACGGATGCGGAGGACGATGAGGAGTTGGCTTTGATCGATGACCAGCATTGTTGTGTGGACGTGTTCGGCCAAGCTCTCGTCTCCACCTCCAAAACGTCCAAGGCCCTGTCGCAGTTGGAGTGCGTATGTCCTCAGTGCCATCAGTCCCGTTTAGCCTGTCGATTCGCGCCCCATTTGGAGAAGTGCATGGGAATGGGACGAAATAGTTACCGCTTGGCTAGTCGACGTCTGGCGGCTTCAGCAGCGGCTACGACTGCGGCCAGCTCTCGTCGAAACGATCCCAGCGCCGTGTTCAATCAAGGTGATAGCAGCGACGACGGGGAAGGGGACGACGATCGAGGCGTCAATGATGACGACGACGACGATGACGACTGGACTCTGGGCGGCGGGGGAGGCGGAGGAGCCGCGTTCGGCAAGAAGAGGAGTCAGAGGAAGAGGGGATCGGGCATTGGCTCGACTGGTCGCACACCCAGAAAACGGGGCACTGGGGTGCGAATGTCGCCGAGGAAGCCGGCGGGTCTGCGAAGTGGCGCCAGTGCAGGGGCTTTGATCGGAGATATGTTGCTCAACGAGAGCCCTGGCAAAGGCGATGCTATGAAGAAAATCCCCAAGGCCACTTCCTATTCTAAATTCCCCGTCACCACATCATCCAGTCAGCAGCAGCCGTTCGACTTCGAAATGGAGCCGGGTGTCAATGATTTCTTGTCAATGGCCGACCCCTACGATCCCCCCTCGCCCTCCTTCTAAAAGGGAACTATAAATGGATAAATGGTATAGACGTGGATTTTCCTGATTTTTGAAGATTTTTTTGATTGCGGTACGATGTATTTTGTATGCAACTGATTTTCTGGTCTGGGTACCATATGTGGATTGTAACCATCCGGCTCTTGCTTGTTCTCTCATTTCTTGATGTGTGTATTGGAACAGTTGAAATAAGAATGTACTCGTTGTTTGGGGGCCTGCACTGTGCAATATGGCAGATCTTCATCCTGGCCTTGTTCCCACTATTGCAGGGTCCACTCTTCGGCGAAGGCGTTCTCTAAGAATGCATTGACGATCTTCATATTTGGAAGAAATTTCGATTTTGGGCAGGTTTTTTGCATCATCTTAATGTGATCATGGTTTACTCGTCACCTAAGCAAATGCATGCACCGAGGCAAGAAAGGATGGGATTTTGGTGGGACGGGAATTTGATGCTGACTGTTTTCGACTGCGTTCGTTTTCAAGGAGGGCTACAACGTCAAATGCACTCATATCGCGCGCTTTTTTCACCACTGATGGTGCAGAAAGTTTGTGTGCGCTTGATTCTGTCCATCCACCGTTTCTTTGGTCGACCTCGAGGGTGGTGGCTGCAGGGTCGGCCCGCATGGCTGTCTTGCCAACTGAGTATTCGGCACATGGGACCATGCGTCCATACCATCGTGCACGCGGGTCGAGCATTTTCTCTTTGATGGGGGCTACTCCTAGCCGCTTCCGAATGTCCTCGTTCACCATGCGACCATTCCCGAGCTCCATCAGAGCATCCGCATCTCCATCGTATGGAGGGCCTGTTCATGGATGGACGATGCAGACCCGGACAGGGCCACTTGGCGGACCACAGTTTTGTAGCTCCTGCCCTTGAGCTTGTCTGGCGTGGTCGGTCAGGTAGTCGCAGAGGACACAGGCGGGAGATGGACCCCTCTTCTTTTCCTGATCAATTTGCCATCGATCAGTCCCGATCAGCCAATCACCGACCACCATTCCCACCCACCAGCCGATCTACCGCCGACGGTGCCCCCTAGCGAGAGAATCGCCCTCGTCCTCCCATCCATCTGCTCCACAGGCCCTCGATCGATAGACCAATCGCCCATCAGGCTGAATGGCCGTTCATTGCAGAAGGTAGGACGGGGAGATGGTTTCAAAAACACTCCTGCCAGGTCTCCTAGTCGTAGAAGCCAGAGACATCAACCCGACTGGTTCCTGCCTCGCCTGGAGAGAGTGCATCAAGCGGCCGACGAAGGCAAGCTTATATAATGCCCCGTGTCAAGGCAACCTTGTCCACAGGCCAGACACGCCAATTACACATGAAGCAAGCCAAGCAAGTGCATCGCATCGCATTGAATTCCGTGCGGCATTGCGCATACATAATGCATTATGGTCGAATCCACAGCAATGCTGTCATGTGGATTGGCACAGAACAAGCTCACGAAGAATATTCAATTTATGAACGGCCCCTTTCACGTCTGGCCCGATGGTCTGCAGGCGTATAACTTATCCACATGCCTGACATACTGCGCCCATCTGATACAGTCCTACACTTCCCACTACCATATTGAACATCACACCCCGGGTTTCCCTTGTTAGAAAATGCGCAGCCCTTACAGGGATTCTTGCTAAGAGTTCTAACAAGGTTTTGTATTTTTTAGAAAACTCGGTCTTACTACGAAAACGATCATTTTATCGCTGATGGTGAAAAAGTATTTTAGAGCAAAGCCTGTTGGTAACAAAAAAGAAACTACAGTTTGCACTGACGTGTCTTTCAAACACGGGCCGGTCATACAGAATACGATTACAGTTTCCGTTTTCTTCCAGCCGCACCTCGTTTTCCGTTCTTTCTTCCTTTGGCCTTCCCATTCTTACTGACCAGTTCTGGCTGAAAGCAACAAAATTTGATCACTGGCCTGAAGAAGAATATAAATTGCCTCACAGGCCCTAAGACGCCTTCCTGAGCCAGAAACGTCAAGAAGGTTCGAATGAGGGCGTCGTAATCGTGCGTTCGTCGTTGATCTTCAATCTCCCACTGAGCTCGGCTGGCTAGCTCATCGTTAAGCAGACGCTCCACTGTCGTGATCTTGTCCTCCAAACGTTGTATATAGGTCGCCAGACCCTGAAACCATTCGATTAGACAACTTTTAATCGTATTAGCAGGTTTAGGGTGCACATCTGGTGCAAGACATTCGCAAGAGAAAACGCAGTCTTTACACTCCATTACACGTGTAACACGCGTCCATAGCCTTCTGTCCAGCCAGGCGTCGCCTCCTAAGTCAGTGTCCAGAACCTGCAGGATGTGTCCCAAGGAGGGGCGACGTCGGCGCCGCGAGCGTAAAACCAGGGCATTCTTGTGCTTGTTGGTGGTGGGCACAATGGCTCGTCAGCATGGCCAGCACAGCCTGACATCCTGAACAGAGCCTGATACCTCGCGGATAGTGCCATAGTGCCGTCTTCGCAGAAAGATTCTTCACACCGGCACAGATGACACCAGCATTGGGATAATTACTTTCACCTACTGCACAGCACAACACGACAGCGATGTCCCAATTTACTGGTGGTAGCCATCTACGCGTGTCGTAAGGACATACTTCTGACACATTAAAAAACTTACAGTGGCCTCGAGAGAGACTCGAACTTGCGCTTCTGGGGTCCAGGCTCAAGTTCTTGTTCTGTGGCATAACTAACTTGACTCGACCTACAGTTTACGCTATTAAAAGTCCAGCGAAGACACACACACAATCCCTTGCATTATCTCCGAACTAGCACAGTATGCCCCCCCCCGTGTCGGTGACAGTCAGCTGTACTCACCAACGGTTCAAATAGGCCGAATCCCATGGATCCAGTGGTGGCCAATTTCACCACCATCGATGAATTCTTTCGTTGCTGCGCATTCTCCACGCCACTCGCACTTGTTCCCGCCTCCTCCTTATTGCCCTTCTCTTCCACTTTAGCCTCAGCCGTAATTTCACTGGTGCCGCAGTCTCGGGTGCTACTGTCCTGCAAATTGGCACGTTCGACTTCATCTCGCTCCGAGAATGATGACAATGGCGAGACCGACGATGGGGTTAGATCCAACTCATTTCTCACGCTGGTCACTCTGAGCGCTCCATCAGTCGTACTTGACTCTTTGGTCACTTTGACCACTTCTAACGTGCTTATGGGCCAATTCAATGCACTCTGATCGCTGACTCCACTCGACACGCCGAAATCGAGAGTTGTCTCTCGACCAGAACTCGTAACCACAGTCAGAGGGGCGCTGAGATCTGTTGAATCGTGACTTGAAGGAAGGTTTTTCGCCGCGTCGATCAGTGCTGCCTCGTCGAGATGACATTTCGTTGCGGCCATCGAACTTTCCGAAACCTTACTCTCAGTCTTGCGACTATGTCCAGTTGGCGACTTGACTTGCTCTCGCGCCACTTCGATCAGTTTCGGATCTGTTGCTTGGAGAAGCTACAAAGAGAACATTCATTCGTCAGTCCTGTAATATCGATCGCGAGCTACATAAAATCAGTTTCAAACCTTTTCCAACCCCTCATATAGAATTGCCCTGTTGACTTTCAACATCTCTAACGATCGCTGATATTGATCCTTCTTCGACGGCACCAAAGCCATCAGGTTGTAACGAATTTCGTTCGATTCCCTAAAAATCCAGTACAGACTACAAACCAAGCCAGATCGCCATCAAATTGGTCTTACTGAATAGAATTGGCCAATCCGATGCGTTCGCTAATAACATTTTGGAAATGTTGAGTCCACAAAGTTCCAGCTGGAATTTCACCTAAAAAGTAAACACGGGCTTCAAATTGCGATACCCGATTAGCCAGTGACAGCTTACCATGATCGACCGGGTACGATTTCAAGCCGTCCAGCTCGTACAGGCGACCGTTGATAGGGACGTAGCTGATGAAATGAAACGTTTCTTGCATCTTCGTTCGATATCGCTTGACCGTCTTGCCTCTACCTGTCTCGGACGTTGAAGCCTCCCTCTCCGTTTGGCGCCTAGCATCTGGCCGAGCGTGCTTGTTGTGGGCCTAAAAACAGATCCGAGCTGAATGATGGAAATGGAATGAAATGTGTCAAGTACCTCACCCAAGAGAGTGGTGCCGATTCGCCAACAGCATTTCCTTTCGCCTGGAATAAGAAAGAGCATTTATACTGGAACCTCAGCTGGGTCGATGCTAAATATCCCCAGGACACCTTTCGCCATATATCGAAACCAGAATCGAGGAGGAGTTACTTCTGTAACCAGCACACTCAGGCCGCGGGAGATAAGCAGATGCAACTTCCAGGCGAACTGGAAAGACAGCTGAAACATCAAACCAACTGGTCTAATACCTTCCTGCCATTGTCGAAGGGGATCGATCCCCACCGACCAGGTATGCTGGCTACACATGCCCCTTGTGCACAGCGCATGGTGAAGTTAAACCCGCCTGACTCGTGTTTCAGTAAGTCTAATAGCGCTAAGTGTATGGGTCCCACAATATTATGCTCGTCTGGCGCAATACAATTCTTACTTGACCCAGACCTTGTGCTGAGGGGCCATGAATACGGTACCAGCTTGGCGCTAATTGGGGCCTCCACATTTCTTCACAACAAGCCTTCATGGCATGTCATGCTTAATCCATACAGCGCACTAAGGGCTAAGGAACACATATTTCACAGTCACCTCTTACCCAGGCGGGAGTCGAACCCTCCCCACTAATCGCAAGTGCGTACCCAGCGTGAGAGGCAGACGCCTTAACCCGCTAGGCCTCACTCTCTTACCTCAGGCGACATGCCATACGTCTGTTCCTTGAAGCCCGTTAGCACAGGACCCAGCTCGATATTCTCATCGCAGTTTAGCAGTATGCTTAGCAATGCGTGCGTTGCACACGCGTTAGTGACGATCTAGAGACAGTAACAAATACATCCTGGGGCAGTTTGGAAAAAAAACCGACTTACTTGCTGAGCGAAGAACATGCTATTCACTATTTTATCATCAGTCACTGTCGTACCAGCTGTCGAGTTGGCAATGCTTGTTCCACGTGCTCGTCGCCCACTCTCGACCCATTTAAACAGAAATATGAACCCGTAAACTGTGCTACTGCAAAACAAAACAAGCGTCTACTTTCGATGAGCACTTCAAAGAAAGAAAACACTAACTTCTGCAAAATCGACGACGAATTGAGATCATAGATTTCTTCCACTTGAACTCCACGAACGCCAAAATCTTCTATCAATAAGGTGAACAGACCAGGATCACTCTCCAGCTCCACCCAGATATCTCCAGCGTCAGATCCAGAAGTCATATTTGACAAAGCGATACCGTTCGCAGCCTCCTTATGCCAGATCATCGCAAGTTCGCACCATCCACCACCCGATCGCCACCGCCAACTGTAAGTCAAACAGAGCAAAATGAAGGCCCATAATTATCAGCCGAGTTACAAAACGAATATTCCACGTTGATAAGACAACAGAGGTCAGAATCCTAAGGCCCTCCAGCCACAACTTTACTCCTCCTTCTTTCTCTCCGTCAAAAAAATCACACGCTCATCGATCCTTAAATGGCCGCAGACCGAGCATGCAAAGTTCCTATCGGCCACTAGATTGGCTGCTAGGCAATAATAACAATAGACATGATAGCACCCCAAGTGGCAAGGCAAGATTGGTGGACTATGTTCACAGAACGCACACGGCACCAAGGTATCGGGTCTCTTCACAGCCTTCTCCCCTCCGCTCTCAACTTGCGTCTTCGACCAGCGTTGACGCAAGATGTTGCCCGCACGCATGAGAATGTTGTAGAGTCGTCGATAATTGATCAAAGAAAACAGGAAAATCAACAGATCGGCGAAACCGAACCAGAGGAGCTCCTGTTCGATCAGTTGCGTGTCCAGTATCTCCATCAGAGGCTGACCATTGTGCACTGCTCGAAGGCCCAGGATCCTCTCCCAAATCGTACGGAAGCCGCCTCGATTGATGAACCACACAAAGTGAACTATATTGGCCGCGTCCAGCAACGAGCTACACCGATCCAGCACGTGCTCAGCTCGCGCCCCCTTCGCCTCATTTCTCCGCCCGACAATTGAGGGAATACGTTGACGAAGCCAAGGCAAGACTACCGTGAAAATGTAGTACGCCCATTTACTGCCCGCACTCAAGGCCGACCGCGATCGTCGATACGACATGTCCATCATAATCTGACCAACAGTCGCATTCTCTCTTCGAAAAACGAAGTGCCAAAATATCGTCTTTAAACAGGCTTTGAATTCTGGTTCCAGCCATGAAAAATCATAGCATGGTATCGATTCCAGGCACTTTTTCAGTTGAACATCGACGATATTGTCCACTTGATCGTCCAACGTGGCCGAGTCAAGTTGACTGACGCGAAGAGCCGACACGGCCTTGTCCATGGCTGCCCTAAAAGTGGACGGCTTTACCCGCCAAGAATCGCAAGTCCATTCAGCATGTATTCACTCGATCAGACGAGCTACGTCATAAGACACGATTGAAACAGGTCAGTAGTTTATTACAACTCCAAGAAACAAGCACAGTCACAAGCTACTCAGCCAGTTCAAAACGTTTATATTTGTCAAAATCGTAAAACGCTGCTCGAATACTTCTACCAGCGAAAAATCGTCCATTCAGCGCCACCAAAGCTGCAGTAAAATGGTGGATTATTTGACGAATCAAGAGCAGAGACCACTCATTCTCCTATAAGGGGCATCAAAAACACCCCAAGGGCCCCTAAGTGTCCTACTCCGATGAATGCACGTGTGGCCCCTACCTTTAATAGACTGATCGACCTTTGGATATTCCACAAAGATTCTCACAGCTTCTTCAGGCGCAGCGCCAGGAATCTGTAAAAACAATTGTTCTCATTTTTTGGTGCCTAATCTTATTGACATTATTGTTCTACCTCGAAGATCAAAACATTCGTGACATCGCCATATTTGGACATTTCTTCCCTGATTTCCGAATCCAAATCATCATCGACTTCACCAGGGCCAATCATATTCTGAAAATGCCATCCATAATTACTCATTCCTAATCCACGACGCATCGGCACTTACACAAAGTAGCACGACTTTTGTCGGGTTCTTCAACAAGTCAGTGATCGTTGGTCCGCCTTCCTCTTGATCCATCGGGGTGCCAGGAACAAATGCCGGAGGCGGCATGAGGAACTCTGAAAATGCCCATTCGTTTCTGCACTGACGGTGAGCCCGATTCCTCTTACCTTTCGGTGCATCCTTCTCGTGTATGATCTTGCCGCCTCTCAAGCCAGTCTTCTCCACTTGCAAGGCCGTACTCATTCCCTGTTCTTGTTTTCCCAATCCACCGCCTTGCCGATATCCGTACTTTTCCATGATTTTGGCCGCTACGTTCAACCTGAAATCAATGTCATGTTTCCGTTGTCCATAATTCAGACCAAAGTTAGCTTACCCTCTGCCAGTCGAGCTGAACGGCTTCGCGAAACCACCCTTCGTTTCTGGTTCTTCCGAACGCGCGACTGGATCGTTCGCGGTCAGTGAGACCGGAGGTGCGATTGCAGCACCGACTAGGCCCAAAGGACGTTGTACTGAGTTTTTGAACGCCTATCTGAAAACTCACCCGCACGTTTTTCCCGTTCTCGCTTCCAGTCGTCATCGCTGTCCTCGTCGTCACTTCGATGCTCCCTCTTCCTCCTACAGTTATGAGAAAATAGTAATCTCCCTGATACGCAAAGAAGGCGCTGCACCTTTCTCGATCCTCTTCTCGTCTCTTCTTCCTCTCTTCATCTCGTCGTTTTGAAATTTTCTCGTAGTCATTTGGAATAAGCGGGTTATACTCGTCTTGCACTTGCAAATCTTCAAAAAGTGCATGCCGTTCCTGAAACATAAACACTGTTGTATTGTTGCATTGAAGTCAGCGTCCAGCCTGCTTTTTACAAAATGGCTGCTTTCTGCATGCTACATACTGCTGGGTTAAAAGCAATTCACAAAGCTCACACGTCAGTACCTGTTTGTACACCCACGTCCCTCAAATCTCACTACTGCACAGTACTGTTACTCTGACACATCCCCTACCCCACTCCGAGCGGTACACCTGCGCTTACCTTCGGCGAGATATAGACCGGTTCGGCCACCACAATCGGCCTGGATTCCGATCGTTTCTTGGAGAGGTCTATTTGGATGCCATGGCTCGCTGGTGCACGGGCTTTGTCACGCTGAAACAGTTCGTGCCACCAACCCCTTCCGACCTGACCACTGACCCCTACCTGCTGCGTCAACGATGCCTTTTTCAATTGAATATGCGACTGTAGAAGTTTCAAATTTGCGTTCCATGATGCTAAAAATGATCATACTTCATATCGACACTACGAAACCAATAAAAATCTTACTCACACTTCTTCTCTTCCTGCTCGTCCTTTTCCAGATCGTCGTACAGCGACATGTCTAGAAGCTACACACTCACCTCACAGACCAGCACCAGCTCATTTTCAGGTAACAACCGCAGCGACGGTTTCAACTCACTCCAGCGCCGCCACGAAAACGTCATGACTTTTACTACAGCACTTACGATAGCACATAATCCCAATACTTATCCACGGATATGCGACATCTTGACAACTCGCCCTTCACGAAGGCATCTCAACCCCAAACTTAGCCAAATGCAAAACACGTTTCGCACGTGTGACGAGCTCTCCTCGAACGTATGTGTCGCATATGTAACACCACGTCGACAAATCGGCCATACTCAAAGCTATGGGATGGCCAGAAGCGATCGAATGCACAACAGCGTGTTCATTGATGTAACGACTGCAATGCACCTGGAAGACACAACTTCCACAACTGGTCGTCACTCCACACCCATGCCACGACTTACCTGCCAGCAAACTAAGCAAATCCAGTTTTCGCCGACATTGCCGCAATGTTCGCACGGAGCTGCCATATTGATTTCACTGACCGATGGCACTCTCTCGCATACGCCGTGCCCAACCATGTGAGGGCAATCTGCCGACGGCACGCCAAAATATACCGAGCTGATATTACCCAATTGTTGCTGCACTTCCAAATATTCCGCCACGCTGCTCGCCGTTCCTGTCGCGGCCACAGTTCGATCCGGATTCGGCGCCAGCACGCACTGAAGATAAGGCCAGTACGGACGTAAGTAGTAAACAGTCTCCATATACGACAGGACGACATTCGAGGACACTCCGCCCGAGCTTAATCCAATATCAGCAGGAATACTGTTCGAAGCGACCGTCCTCGCAACAGCTTTGGCCCTCATAGCAAAACCTTCAGCAGCTTGATTGCCCTGCAAAAGAAAACTGGAGTTACCATCTGGGAGGCCAACCGTAACAGGACTTACTTGCAACAGTACGATCAGCTTGCCTCCAGCCAAGGACTGCAACTGGTGCACCAAATATGAGAAGGCGGCCGGCGAGGTAGCAACTGAACTCTTCGAGTCGGTCGCATTTACAGGAAAATCGGAATAAACGATCACCAAGTCTGGCGCAAACGAGTAGCCCAATGGGAGAATGATCTGAAAAAGCTCGCATAATGCGCATTTAATATTTCTAGCACTCATTGACTCTTACGTGATGCACAGCAAACATATCTTCGGAATCCACCGCCGCTTTTCCATTCCACACCAAATTGACATTGAATCCAGTGCCTCGTCCACGTCCAATGTTTTCCGGTTGGCCGTGGTCAGTACGCGCCCACGCATCGTTTCTATGCACGGAGATATACATGACCGAGTTGTCCTCGTAGAAGGATCGAGCGTTCGAGTCCCGACATTCGTGGTGAAAATCGATTATCAATACGCTGAAACAGACCAATAAATCGAGGAGATAAACAAGTAAACAAAGTGCCCATACCGTCTGAGCCGGTGCTTTGATTGAGCGAATCGCGTAAGTCCAACAATTGGGTCACAAATCTTGGTTTCATCCAAAAGAACTAAACCACATTGCGATTCTTTGTTTTGAACAGTTTCCACCGCATTCAAACAAAGCTCCAAAGCGACAGCGGAACGCTCCACAATCTCCTGAAACGAATCAGATTTCTAACCTCCACGCTATGAAATATTTCAAGCCTCGACATGCCTTGCTCGATGTTCCATCCGAGCTTTGCAACTGCCTCTCCAACGCATCGAGATACCCATGCCTTAGAAAGGACAGCGGAATTCAATCATCGTAATATAAAACTGCCAGACAAGGCCACTTACTCACGAACTAATTTTAGCTCAGCGCCCATTTTTTCTCCATCCAGTACGCAGCATTTACTCTCCAAATCTTCCACAGGCTCGACCACATTCAAACTCTGTCCGCCGGACAGAAATGCCACAGCCAGTCTTTGATTCGTCCGATGCAGCTGGCACTCTCGCATCATTGCCTCCACTACGTGTCGAAAATGCTGGACCATCTCCACTGGACGGGCAGCGTACTTGTTCTTAGTGATGTATTTCGATTGAACAACGGGAGTCCAATCGTATATCGGCTTCGACGGCGTGAACGTTGGCCGCTCCAATTTGACCAATATTCCGTCCAAGGCCGCTGACAATGCTCTCATCGATGACCACTTCGGCCTCAACTGCCAGGCGAGGTTCAACAAAACATCGGCCAGGCTCGAATCGATGGGTTTCTTCAACTGACTGGGCAATGCTGGACAGTGGTCCCCCAGCAAGGCGCGCAGTGTCATGGCGACACCTTCGGCCAACGAGTCCAAGCAATAGCCGCCTTCGAGCACGACGCACACTCGTCCACTGGCCAACGGCAATAGCATTCGAGTCAGGTGCCCGTAACACAGCGGCGACACTTCCATACGCCCTTCGGGACACCCCACAGCAGCATCGTAGCCAGCACTAACAATGATCAACTCCGGGTCGAATTCGGTGGCTAACGGCAACAGCACGTGTGCAAATATGGCCAAATACTCGGCATCGCCCATTCCAATCTTATTCAATGGCACGTTCACATTAAACCCTTCGCCCGGCCCCGATCCAACGTAGTCCCAATTCGATTCGCGCAAATTCGGCCAAAATCTGCCCTGCTCGTACCTACCATGAAAGAAGCTGTGCCTAGTTACCAAAGCTGGCATCAAGACTCACCTATGTATCGAGAAATACAATACCCTAGGGTCGTCGTAGAAGGCTCGTTGAGTTCCTTGGCCGTGATGTCTGAAACAGGCAGCAATGTTAGCACGAACCCCCACACAACTCAATCCCACTTACACATCCCAGTCCACAATCAGTATCCGTTTCAATCGATGCACTTCCAGAGCCATTTTCGCTGCAATGACTACATTATTGAAAATACAAAATCCGTTAATTTCTGCCTTCATGGCGTGATGACCAGGCGGGCGAACCAGCACCATTGTGTTTCTACATTGGCCATTCAATATTGCTTTCACCGCGTCCACTGTCGATCCAGCAGCGATCAAGGCCGATTCGTAAGTGTGGTCATTCACATACACGTCGTCGAAATCGCCCGAAAGAGACTCCAACTCGGCTTCATTCAAGTTCGGTGTCTCCGATAATTTCTCTACCAAATCCATATCGTGGTAATGACCCACTTCCGACACATCCGCCCTTCGTGGTGGAATAGGAATGCATCGATCCATCAAACCGCGTTCACGGATCTTTTGCAAGGACGTGGTCAAACGAGCCGGGCATTCGATGTGATTCGGATCCCACGGACAATAATGTTTGGACGACACGTATTCTTCGTACACTAATCCCGTTCGGGACGACGAGATGGACGAACTGTCTTGACCAGAGCCCTCTGCAATCTGTAATTGTTCTTGAATATCGGCCGACAATTTTTTGATAGCCCGTACAGTCTCCGCAGCCTCCTCGATAACGGCTTCCACATCCATTTTCTCGGCAGGGCGCAAGCTTGTCCAGAACTCGCTCAACACATCGATCGTGTCCTTGATTATCTTTCGAGCCCCTTCCGAGCACGGCTTGATCGTATCATCCGGTTCGACAGGGTCTTCTCCGAGCAGCACGCGAACGCAGGCGGCCATGGACGCGCTGATCGAAGTCAAATTATATCCACCTTCCAAGGCCAACACCATACGTCCGTTGGCCAAGGTGGCTAGCATCGACGTCATTTGAGCAAAGCCATAGGGCGACACACGATAGCCGCCCAGTGGGTCTCCACGAGCTGCGTCGAAACCAGCCGAAACGAGCACCAATTCGGGCTTGAATTCACAAGCCACTGGCATGACGATCTGGAAAGGTAAGGTCCTTCTGGGCTCCAGGACAGACCAGATAGACCACTATTACGATCACAGCCATGACACTGCTAGGCGGTGAAAGAGGGCGTCGTCAAGGGACAAGCAGACCAGCACAACTCACCTTCTTGAACGCCTCCAAATATTCCCCATCGCCGATTCCTTTCCCGTTCCAAGGAATGTTCACGTTGAAGCCGCGGCCAGCGCCCTCGCCAATGTCCGTATAATTGTTCAGTTCGTTTGACGGGAAAAATCGGCCGTGATCGTAACGATGCAACGAAATATACAAAACAGTAGGATCCGTCCAGAAAGCCGACTGCACACCGTTTCCGTGGTGCACCTGGAAATAGATACATTATTCTGACTTTTTCCAAGCGGTGCAGGCAGGTGTTGGAAATGGCCGCTAGCCTCACCCGCCAACTCTAGGCGTCTGAGCTTTTTCCTGGGACACCCCCATTGGGCACAAACAAGGGACACAGGATGCCCCCTACGCATGCTTCACGAGTACCCACCGATGTCAGAGAGATGACGACTACCAAGACAGCCCTTTCTCTGGTTTCTTCAGCAGCCTAACAACCACTTTTAACAACTTTTAAAATTTAGAAATGGCGGGAAAAATCGGGTGAATCACCTCCCCCAGATCTAAACTCGTCATCCTCCCCCGCCAGAAACGACTTACATCCCAATCCAGTATCAGTATCTTGCCGATACCCAGCATCTTCTTGGCATAGCGCGCAGCGACTGCCACATTGTTCAAGAAACAGAACCCATAGGCGGCGTCAGGCTCGGCGTGGTGGCCGGGTGGTCTGATCACAGCCGCCCCATTCAACGCACGTCCATCCACAACCGCGTCCACGCACTCCAGCAAGTTGCCACAGGCCAGCAAGGACGCTTGCCAAGTGTCGTAGCAGGCATAGATCGAATTCCATTTCTGCTGCCACTGCCTCAATTCATCGATTTCCATACGCGTCGTGTTGGAAAATTCTTGCACGTACGATTCCTCGTGGATCAACAGAATCTCTTCTATGGTAGCCATTCGTGACTTGACTCGAACGCATCGATCGACCAATCCTTCTTCTTTCAATTTTTCAAAAATTCGCTCAATTCTTTCAGGTCGTTCAGGGTGATTCATCATTTCCGGGCATTTGTGCAACATGCACCGTTCCTCGTAGGCCAAACACGTCTTATTGTCGGGTCCTGGTTCCCGTTTCTGTTTCTTCGGTTCCTCAACTTGACAAGACTTGGATGCCTCTTCCATATGCACATCGGTCGCCGACCCACTCGCCACAGCTCCTTGACTCTGAGGCGTCTGATTTAATCGTGGCGATCGACGAATCTGATGATTTCCATTTTTCGAATTCTGGCCACCTCCATTTCCTTGCCTCGATCTAGGCATTTTCGATTCTCCTACAACCTCTCGTCCAGACATCTACCATTGCCAGAACCGGATCAAGTAGACAGGCAGGAAACCAATCATCCAGAGCCTCTAACAGTCTATAAAACACTTTACTTCACACAACACAAGAGTACGACTAGTCAAAGTGCAAGTCGTGACCAAAAGACACCAACAGCAATCGAAAGCTTCATTTCCAAACCAAGGTTCTACTTCTCATCCCTCCCACTATTTATATCAATCTTGTGCGCTGGCTCAGGCTTCTCAGGTTTGTGCGATTGTGACTTTCCAAGCAAGAATCTAGCCTTCATTTCGTGTTGTTTGACCCAAGTATAGGCGGCCGATCCGATCAGAACCACCGAATTACTCAGCCACCACAGGAATGGTTTGTACTCGTTGTAATAGACCACAGCCAACACAGTTTGGGCCGCCGCTTTCGCCGTACCACTGATATTATGCGTGAGTGCCGATGTGACTTCGATCTGCAAGCCTGTGACATAGCCCATGGCGAACCCGAACACTCCACTCAACGACATCAATGACCAAAATTTCAAATCGTAGAAATGCTCAAATAACCCGAGCAGACGGAATTCGTTGTTCAAGAACATCAACGGGATAAAAATAAGGCAAGCATTAATGTTATTGTACATGGTAAGCTGCCAAATATTGCCTTTCACCAACGGAAGCATCTTCTTCGTATAAATAGCGTTCAACGCCACGCATAGACTGGCCAACACGCCATAAACCACACCAGCAATCGACAACGAACCTACAACGCGGGTGATTGAAAAAGACCGACTTTGGTTACCCTGAGAAATTTTGGTCAAATCACAGGACAGTCTTAATCCTACCCTCCATCGACAGTATGATATGGCTGCCCTAACTTTGGGACATGTTCTACATGATTGCGGAGGTGGCCCCTGGGGCCCCGAGGTACTCCTACCAGTATATGTAGATATTCCTCGGGCACCAGGGCACCAGGTCTATTTCTCAGGCCACACAGCAGGAATCCAGGACTACGACAAACACGAGACCCACACGACCCCAGGAAAGACCCAATACTATGACCCCAGAGGACGGAAATACATACCAGCGACGTCTTCCTGATCCACTCCTAATCCGTAACCTCCGATAATAATCCCGCAGCAAGCAATGGCTCTCCAGGACGTCGTCTCACCCAGGACGATGTAAGTGCATATCTAAAAGAAGACGCATTTACGGGGTCTCAAACGGAAGCGTTTTATCCCTACCCCCAATAAGAAGACGATGGGCTCAAAAAACTAAGTAAATAATCTCAAACAAATGCCGCTAGCGCATGTTTTTGTTGTAAAATATAGCTAGAAATACAGTTTCTTCGCCAAAAAAGTCAAATTTAGTTTAGAAATTTAAATGCATGGGATTTGCTCCAAGGCCCCTCCCCGGCATCCTGATCTTGCCCATACAGGAGACACGGCTAACGTGCAATCGATCGTCATAAGACAACTGTAATCTGGCACATTTCTAGCTCGCATAGACTTACCACATTGAAAACGGTGGTCAGTGAACGACCGATATAATAAAACGATACGCCTACGTATTTCAGGCATAAACTATTGAAGGCAATCATCGCCACGAAAACGAATGATAACGGCAGAAACTAAAACGAAAAAAGTCGTATAATTCATCATACAAAATTCAAATAAAGGCAAAACGCTATTCGAGTCTAATCAAGCTTAAAACTAGTTTCTCCATCAGCTGCAAACAGACTCAGTTCTATAATTGCTCCGACACAGTACCTAGTACTAATCAATCAGTACCGCAGCTATGCTGTGCTCAAGTTAGAAAAGTTAGCTATTGCAAACATAGACTACTGTGCTCTAGACCTAATGCGTCCCCGCCTATATTCCCTTCCAAAATATAGACCAGCTTCCAGTCGGTATCAGAATACGATGTTCGCATTTTGTCGTGGCAACTGCGAAGAGTCACTCAATTTGGGCAGTGGCCAAGTACAAAACCAGACTCGACGTTCTATGCAGAGCAGCGCCTGGTTTTGCAAGTGAATTCAAAGAAACCAATTGATTTCAAAAAAAGTGACGGTCGACATTTCAAAATACACAGCTAAATGCCATCAGGAATTTTACCGCAAGCGCAGGAAGCGTCGTGATAAGCAGTTTTTTCGGTGTATCATCGGCCTTTGCGAATACCAACACCTGCAGAATCGGTATCGGTGTACCGACCGATATAGACATGCCCCAGCGATTCATCCCCATTCTCACAAGTGCCAGATTCGTAAACCGAGTAAGGAATTGATCCCAAACAAAACCCACAAATTTCTGATATCCCAATAGTGAATTTCGCTTACCGAAACTAAAATTTTTCTATCCACATTAAAACCGGGAAACGAAACGAAACCAGGGAATCGTTTCCCCACGACTCCTAATCCCACTAATAATATCAAGGTAACGACGCATTGATACCAAGTCACGAACAACGGTGCATCGAGCTAAAAATAGAAATATCATTGCACGAAAAAAGATCCATCATGTCCTCAAACTCACCTTCAAGTCATCGCTGCTCAATAAATATTTATTTAGAAATACTAATGTGATCGAAACGAACCTAAAAATCAAAGGATTTTAATTGCATCCATGGGCTCCGCTGTCATTTGTCGAGTACTGTCTCGATTCTCGAATTGGTCTCTTTCTTTTTGCTCCGAAAAAATCTTTTCTCACTCTTCTCAACCCACTATTCATTTTTCCCTTCCCATGCACATGTCATCTCGGTGTCTTCTTCGCTCCTTACACTTTTCAAAATTCACAGAATAAATGAACTCACAAAAATACCCGGAATTCTCAAATGTCAAAACCTCAGAGCGAATTTCTTTCCCAAACCCGGACGGGCCCGGACCCGGACTTACCAATAAAGCGATACGGCGACAACAATTTTCAAGTATTGTGCGCTAAGGAGATCCCGATTGGAAGTGCTCGAAGGCGGCATAGTTTCAGTCGATAGCGGCTCAGAAGATTCCGATTTCTCTTCGGTTGGCATCACAACTAAATTCGATTCTAACCAAAGTTCTCTTTATAAAATTATAAAATTCCAATTCCAAATTCCAAATGACCGCCACGTCGGTTTCGCACATGGCGGTCTACAGCAGAAAATATGGTTTCAGATAAGAGCATACTGTATATTGAACAAGAAAGACAGCATCATGATCCCACCCCAACTACGAACCATAAAATCACAAAAAGCATACAAAACATGTCAAAAATATCAAATGTGACCAAAGACAACTACACTGTTTACAATACAACCAAGCCTAGGAACTGGTGTCTACACCCGAAACGAACAGAAGACGAATGCCTATCGCGGTTTATCATAGAGAACATCTTCGAATAATCAAATTTACAAAAACGATCGATCCCCGCCCCTCTCTAGGATCACGGTGTGGGGAACCGTTCCAGCAACTGGCGATTCTCCTGGGCCATTCCTCGCATTTCCTGTATCTCCTTCACCATGGACAAGAACCTGCAAGACAAAGTTGTTTGCGGCCGCGTGCTGTCAGCTAATGTACAGGGTATCCCTGGTATTCTCTAGCGTTCGTTCGGGATCGGGACCGGGATTCAGTCAGTCCTGGTCGGGATCGGCAGTTGATGGCGGAATCACTCGATCCGACTTGCACTTGAGCAAGATAGGTATTTATCTGGCAGTAGATAAGGCTGACTGACTGACTGTTAGCTTTGGACCCAGTCCTCGTTTTTCACAAGCGCCTTGGTTTGGGACACGGCCGCATTAAACGGCTGACTACACATAAGACTCAGCCTAGCGGTCAAGGCGTCAGCCTCTCACGCTGGGTCGCATTTACAGGGAAGGGTTCGACTCCCGCCTGGGTAAAAAGTGATTGTCAAAGATGTGTTCCCTACCCCTCGAAGTGAGCTGTGTGTTGCTTGGCTATGAATGAAGTATGACATGATGTGATACTTTATGCATCCCCAAATGACGTGTAGTTCTGCAGGTATCTGGCAGTTTTAACAATGACCTGCGCGTCAAGTTTTATCTGAATTTATGATGGTACCAGCAACAGAAGGTATAGTCCTGGCAGCATGGCTATATAAGCGGCCTGCACATAAGTAGAGTCGAGATTCAAGATGTCCCCAAGTCCAAAGGTAGCATACCGTCAGCCAGCCATTCAGCTGAAAAATACGTAAGCCCCCTTCGTTTTAGATTGGCAGACTAACTAAATCTTCTCGATGTGAGAAACATACCCCAAAATTTGGCTCAAAACTGTCGTCCTCAGTCGGAACAGAACTGCGGCCTCCAGGTCAGGGTTGCTGGCCCAAACCATCTGAGCCACATGAGCTGTTTCTGCTTTCTCCGCTCATGCGCTAGCTGGCTAAAGTCAAAACGTGGCTTCGGCATTATTGCAATCCCGACCCACTTTTATCAGGATCAGGATCCCGAACGAACGCGAACCTCACTAGGGATGGCGTGATGTAGGGACAGAACTCATTCGGTCAGCCCCAGCCCCTTGGGAAGGGATATCGTACTTGCGACCGCTCACCAGAGGACTCAAGCCCACGTCACTCTGGTCATCTCACAATGCCGCGGAAATGCGACCGTGACCAAGGTACTTACGAATTGGCGACTTGAATGGACTGAATGGCATCGGTGTTCAACGGAGCAGCCGCACGTGCAGCAGGTTCCGAGATCGATGACACGCCATTGGCCTGCGATGCATGTGGCAGCGGATGATTGGCCGATTGCGTCTCAATCGGCATCTAAAGAGAACACCATCAGGCCCTCCAATTACGGCACCCTTCACTCCTCACCTTGTCTAAAGACGCGTCAAACGCGCGTATGATTTCTTCCATATTCCGCACTCCAATCTCAACTTGTGCCAACATATTCGACAGCTTGATTGCCTCTCTAAAATCGCAAAACCAGCTGCTTGATCACAAATCCCGCACTCAAGAAACCCTCTCCTCACTTTAAATATTTCAAAACATTTTGAACAATCTTTTTGAAACGTTCATCTTCTTCGACGCTCAATTTCTCTTTGCACCATTCCCAATAGCTCTGCAACTGCTTCCTGCAAAATTTAACCCCACTCCTGATCACATGACCCATCGGTCGATAAATTCTTACTCACTTTTGCAAACCGTGCCACTTCAATTCATTATGATACGTATCCTGATTCTGGTCCACTAAAATCACAAAACTGATTTTTCAATCACCAGAGACATCGCCGAAGAGGACTTACGCCGCATAGCTTTATCCGTTCGAAACTGCACATAAATGGCCTCCAGCTTGCTTATCATCTGTTCCATGGCCAATGCCCTAAAAATCAGACTTCCTGCAACAAGCATGCACCCCTTACAACGCGTCGCATACTCTTGTTTCTCCGCATCCACTGACAAGACGGGCGCATCCAAGTTCGAAAATTCCATGCCAGCTGCTTTCATATTCAGCATCTCTCTCTCTTGCGTCGACATGGCTTGCGTTATTTGACAAGCGCTGGAATGCTTAGCAGCAAGAAGCCCGCGGGACGAGGCCGAGCACCTGAAATTGCGTGCTAATAATAAAAAAGAATAGAAAATTGCAGAAACTTGACTTACAGCTTATCAATCAACTCCAATCGTTTCTGCATGACGGACCAAGAGAATTTCCACGGCGACCACTCTTGACCGATCGAATTGTAGCGGAGTCCCAGACGCGTCCTACAAACTCAAGTAAATCAAATCTGTATGCCCGCCCAACACAGCACATACTTCATTTCGTTGGCCGTATCCACAAGAGCCCGACGAATCGAACGACGGGTTCTCACTTGCACATCAATCCAATGAGCAGCACTCAAACACGTCTTCGCTGCGTCCGCGTCCCAATCCAATGTCGGGCGCTCGTGCACAACAAAGACTGGGTCCAAAGCTAAAATCGAGCCGCCATATCCACCCGCACTCTGTCAGAGAAAACCCTATCTTACGCAATCCAATCTGAACACCAGATCGAGGCATTCCGCCACCAACAGGCACCAAAATCACCGGATATTTCTGCTCACGCAAAAAATCCGCCATATCCCAAATCTCATCTTCCAGAACCACTGCTCCCATCACCACATCGTAATCATCAATCGAACAACCAAGTTGAGCCGAAACTTCTTCTCGAAACAACGAGTAGCTAAAATTAAGTGCGCTCGAAATAAGATCGTTCCAACTGGTCGAAACGCCTCACCTCGCCGTACGATCCAAATATACCGTTCTGTAATTGAGTTCTCCCAAAACGTAAAACTTGATCATAACCTTAGACAATATTTTCCCAGCTTCAGTGAAGTAATGCTCGTAAGTCCACAACAATCCTTCCCTCGATTCTAGAAGACCAGCCAGTAACTTCGTTATCGGTGGTCGGAGACCGCTAAAAGTCAATAGATGCAGTTTTGCTGCTAGACTGAAATTTTGCAGAGAATTCTTGCTTACCTGGACAACAAGCAGTGAAAAGGCAGTTCTCGTTTGTAATTGATCGGGCCATTTTCAGTTTCTTGATATCCCGCAATGACGCCACTTTCTTTCTGCGTCATCATTTTGTGCCTAAAGATAATTCATTTTGCCCCTTGTTTATCTTCTGATCAAGTATGGACAAGGAGGGAAGGGGGGGGGGTAAATCCTCCCTTGTTAGGCCGGCCAGGACACTGAACCCTTCCTCTCAAACTCCCTAGCTTCAGTGAAGTAATGCTCGTAAGTTCACAACAGTCCTCCCCTCGATTCTAGAAGAGCAGCCAGGAACTTCGTTATCAGTGGTCCTCAGGTCCAGCAGGAAGGAAGAAAAGGAAGCAAGCAAAAGAGATCAAATTGTATCCGGGCTGGACAAAGACCTGACCTGACTGACCAAGCCCAGGCCTCCAAGCACAGGCCAATTGTCCGGCCAGCCTACAGTACTGTACGTAAACAGTCATACAACTCACTCACTCACTCGACTCGACCAAAACCTAACCTGGCCTGTCACAAAGGCGATCAGATCAGGCTTAGGCGATCTGATCTGATCTGATCTCTACCCCTCCCCCAACCCAGCCGACTTTGCCTATACTAGCTTCTGATCTCTGATTTACTTACATAACTTCCTTATTTTTCCTCCCACCGTACGGGCGAAACGGCAGCAGGGCAGTTGCCGTTTGATACAGCGTGGCGCCAATAGACCACAGATCGCTCGTTGCCGCAAATACGCCGTTTGGACCACCAAGCATCGCTCGACCAAAAATATTCGGATTCTAAAGTAAATTTGACTGCAATCCAACGAAAACTGAGACTCGAACGAAAAGCCACTCACCAAGTATTCCTCTGTCCCAACGATCGTCATGAACTGACCGTTTTCTTCACAAATTCGAGCCGCTCCGAAATCGCAAAGTTTATACAATATCTGGCCATCAGAAGTGATAGTTTTCAAAATATTTGAAGGCTTCCAATCACGATGAATAATTTTATTTTCATGAAGGTAGCGCAAGCCATTTGCTAAAGCCAGAAGAGTATAATCTAGAGTCCTCTCGAACGGTCATCGACAGTCTTACTCATGTGCGAAAATACTAACAGGAACTGCGATTCGTTTAAACCAAAACGATTCTCCGGCCGGTCCAGATTATTGAATAGACTTCCTTCCGTGCATAGTTCCATGATCAATACTTTTCCTTCCATACTATCGGGTGGAAAGTAGCGACCGCCATCCACGCGTCCATCCGGTTTTAACTAAACAAAGCTTCTATGTTTATTAATGTTGCATACTCTCATAGCGCTGGCGAAAAGCGTTACGACAGAACAAGGGGTCGTAACTGTTTGCACAACTTTTTCTTGAGGAGTGAATCACTCGCAAATTTTTAGGTGACAAGATCACAGCTGCTCTTAATGAATAAGCAAGCGACCACTATTGGTTGCGCAAGGGACTTGCAGAGTTTTCATCGACTTCCCCAGTAGGATATAATGCAATTGAGGTTAGAAATATGTACTCTATGTCCACGTAGACGACATTTAGAGGGTATTATTATGAGATACATGATATCCGTAACGAAAAACGATATGTGACCAAGTTTCGGCAAGATTTGGTCTCCACTTCTTCACATAGGCATCTAAACCAGCAAGCAAACATACCACTTCCTCAATGGCGATCAATCGAACAATATTTGGGTGATCAAGGCGCCTAATAATGTCGATTTCACGATACTGCGCAGTTCGCTGCCCATTTCGATTGAACGTTTTTACTGCCACATATTCGCCAGTCACCTAAACACGACCAAGCCAGCCTTGAACCAAGATTCAATGTAATTAGCATAGAGCCAAACGAAATACCTTGTGTACCCCTTTGTATACTGTTCCAAACGCCTAAAAAAGATGACATCCGGGATGACCCGACAAAAAAATTTGAGATTTCGTCTCACTTACCCCTTCGCCCAAAAATTCTTGACGCCACACAAAATGCTGAGAGGCACTGTAACGGTTATCACGGGACATATTCCAGGGTTATCGAGGAGTGCAATTCCAAAAGGTCCCAATAAGAGACCACGAGGAAACCACACTCTTCTCTTGCGCAATAGTTCTAACGGCAGCTAGAGAAAACATGTGTCATCGCGAACTTCCCGCGTCAAAGCAGACAAACAACTTGCTTGATCGGAAAGAGCGGAAATTTCAAAAATCCTCACATCGCATGCTTGTGTCAGATCCTGCTAGACCAGCACGTCCTATTTGCTTACGGCCAACAGTGTAAAATGTGTCCCTTCACCCTCGAGTGCGCATAAGCGTTTGGTGATGTGGTAAAACATGAACATGAACCCGCAGTTTAAAACATGCTTATTTTTCACAGCGATTTTACCTCATACCAGTAAATTATGCATGAGGGAATGCATTCATGTAAGTAGCGATAACAGTACCAACCGAAGATTCCAAATGGCCAAGTCAGTCTCAAATACCACAGATGGCAAGTGCCGAATACAATGGGCCTTACAAATCCTGAATGCAGGGTACACAATGACAGAAATCGATAAATGACACTAAATTCAACTGCTCCTCTTGCCTAAGCTATTTTAGTCCTTCCAGCAGCCACCAGTCTCGAATCTGTCTCTTCTAATGGCCAGTACCATACGGGTGCTTGTTCGCGCTAGTCGGATTCGATGAATAGGGCGGGGGTGCGGTCGCTTGGCCACCTCCGTACGGTTGATACGTCGGAGCTTGAGGAGTTGCGCCATAAGCCTGCTGTTGAGGGTATGCAGCCGGAGGAGCGTTCGAAGCGTAGGGCGGGGGCTGATACTGAGGTGGGCCCTGACCAGGATACGTCGTCGGTTGCTGGCAGTACTGTGCTGGTGGCGGAGCGTAACCTCCTGGAGGCGGGGCATAACCGCCCTGAGGCGGAGCATAGCCCCCTGGAGGCGGGGCATAACCACCAGGAGGCGGAGCATAGCCCCCTGGAGGCGGACCATAACCACCAGGAGGCAAGCCATAACCACCAGGCGCTGGTGTCGGATACGGCGAGGGAGCTCCAGCTGGCTGTTGCGGGTGTGGGTAAGGTTGCGCGGCTTGGGATGGCTGACCAGGAGCGGATGCAGGATATGGAGACGGTCCATGTTGCGGGTGACCAGAAGGCGCCTGGTTGGGTGCCGAGCCACCATAAGGCGGCTGACTATGACCATCTCCCGCCGGCGGTGGTGGAACGGACGGTGGGGCTGGCGTTCCTTGTGGTGCTGCGCCAGGAACAGGCGTCGGCTGCGATACATCGGCTTGCACAGGCGGTCGTGGCTTGATTCCCATTGTCTTCATGTAGCCCGTTAGTTGCTGAGGGACTTCGGCCAAGACGTCCTTGGCCAATCGAGCTTGACTCAAGTCATGATTCGAATTGTTCACATAATTTCGCATCGCAACAAACTAGAAGCAACAAAGTCATTCCAAATATCCATCCAGCCACTCCCTGCCTAAATTCGACTGAACGCTTCACTCAAGGACCAAGTCTTACCTGAACGATATCGCGTTGTGCCACCCGTCCGCCCTGACGTAATCGTCCTTTGTCAGCGTCCAAAAATTCCATAGCTAAAACAGAAGGATTTCATATGCTTGCTGACAGCAGGCTTGCATTTGGGGCCTGCGAATTCGGAGATCAGTCCAAGTCGTCCTATCCAGCCAGGCAGGCTCGGTCGTCGCCTGTCCCCGCCCTCAGCCTTAGGCGGGTGATACATGATCCACCTAGCGGGACAGACCCGCAGGTCATCTCAATCAGAATAACGCCTGACCGTGCCATACCAGAGAAGTCCGCATTGCCAACACCGACAATAATAATCGACATCGGTAAGGCCGAAGCCTGAAAAACAGCAGTTTCACATCCGTCGGAGTAAGCTCGATAAAGAACGCTTACATTGATAATAGCCGCCACAGTGTTATCCATGTCCGTGATAGCGCCATCAGTGATGATCAAAAGAATAAAATAATTTGTTCCGTCCCTTGAATTGGCCGCGAATCTGCGAAAAACCAAGCATAAGGTTACTTTTCAAACTCCTCAGTCCCAGGCTTACCGAGCCACATGGTTGATCACTGGAGAGAAATTCGTCGGCCCGTACCTGCAAGCCATATCGTCATTAGACCCTGAGCCTGTCAAAGCCAGAGCAGCAAGCCGAAAACACGACTTACAATTGGACAGAAGTCAACGAGCGGCGATATGCGTCCAAAATACCGTTCACACCGTAGCAGTGCGGATCTTGTGAGAAATTCTAAAATGGAAACTTGCAACCACACGGCAAAACCCCAACCCCAGCAGAAACACCTTACCAAGAAAAATTCATGCGACAATCTTCCATCTGGTGGCAATTTGGCACCGAATCCAAGCGCCGGGAACATTTTATCACTAAAATATCACAGCATATGAACACCCATCCATCAGCAAACACAGGCGACTTACTAATCGTAGTCTTGAATGATTTCGCCAACAGCCTTCAAAGCGATCATGTACTGATTCGGGTACTGAGGGTGAATGTAGTGCAGAGATTTCGGGTCATTCGGCTCCCCATTCGAAGCCGTGAAATCGACAGCCACGGAAAAGTGAAGTTGAGTCCTGCAAAATCCGAGCTGCATTCTCCTTCAAGAAACAGTCCAAACCAGACATACCCTCCTCGAATGTAGTCCAAAAATGAATACTCCGTTTCCACACTGAATTGCGTCAAGTGCAATTGACCCGAATTCTTATAATCCTTTTTCTTCGCTTTCTTATGCGAATTGATCAACTGCACAAAAAACACCATCACACACACTGATAAAATTCAAATCAATTCACTTACGTCATACACGTTCTGCGCATTGTTCGCTCCCTGACTCAATTTCCTGAACGTGGTCTCGAAAATTCCGATCAAATCGTGCCTGAAATCATGCACATGAATAAAAACTCAACCCCGGCCCACTACAACATTTACGCTTGCCCTCCATCATTATCCCAATCGTAGCACTCGAAACGAATCGTCCTGAAAATGTTGGTGCCATAATTATTCTCAAACAACCACACTCCAACTCACCGATCGATATTGTCCCCGCACAGGTTCCTGACGGGAACGCGGAATGGTTTCCAAACGGGATTCAGAGTGTTACTGATCACTTCGGTTCGATGAGCCAATTTGGTGCTGAAAATTTCAATTCTCTATCGATCTAAGACAACAAATGCAGTACCTTCCATCGGCCTCGATACGAAAAATTTGAATAAACGGATCCGATTTGCCCAGAAAATCCTTCTTGTCCAATTTGACACCTTTCCATTGCATAATGGCAACATCCTAGAGGAGACGAGATGTGCCAATAGGATAGGATAGGATACACAGACCATGGTACCTTGTTCGACCCCACTTCTTCCGCTGCAACAATTATGCTGCCCGTGCCTCGATTAGCATAGTGATCGTGAAGACCCCTGAAAGGCGCGATCAGATTGGCATTCCCGTCTTCCAGCCCCCTCAGACAGTAATTACGTCAAATTCCTGTGC
The DNA here is from genome assembly GCA_030248295.1 of Mesodorylaimus sp. YZB2_4. Taxonomy (NCBI): domain Eukaryota; kingdom Metazoa; phylum Nematoda; class Enoplea; order Dorylaimida; family Dorylaimidae; genus Mesodorylaimus; species Mesodorylaimus sp. YZB2_4. Next base: position 1,255,780 of record JASANH010000626.1, read on the forward strand.
ACCTTGCCGCCAGGTGCTCCCACGATTTCTCCCAAATTGCATTCGATGCGACCAAGAAAATCCTAAAAAAAGCATTTCAAAATTGGAAGGAAATAAAAATAGAAGCTACTCACGTGATTGTTCAGAGCCGCACTGGCCGAATCAACATCGTATCTGAAATATGCAAACAAGGATGAACATTTTCCAAAATATTGCGCATTTCGTTTACATTTCGATTTTCAATGTTTGCGCTTCTTCGAAATGGTAATCGATAATAAACTTTTTTGCGAAATCTGGATTCAGGTCGTTCCTGGAAACGGAAAAAAGGTCAGAAAAGAGCAGACAACTTCGTACTACCGACCACACCGTGGTCAAGAGAAACTAAAGAACTGCGACTTTAGTGTTTGCGGGCATGGGACCATAAAAACACTTGTATAAGCTGGGAGGGAGTCGAACCCTGAACCACCTACTTTAGCCAGCGTGACTCATGCAGGTGAGTTTGGCGGAAGGCTTACTGATTTGTGCCCTACACATCTGTATGGGTGTGCTGAATCCCATACAGACATACAGGTGCCCGCAACGACAGATCAGCACTCGACTCACTTGATCATCTCCGTCCGACCGATCTCGCGGAACCGCTGGTTCCCAAACTCTTTCATAAACACTACGGCCATCGGGTCCGATTTGGACAAGGCGTCTCGATCCCGTAATTTCCTGAAATAACTCTGGTACAGTAGGTTGCCCCCCCCCCCCCCACCCAGTCTTCACTCACCTGCATGATATGGACAATTCGACTTGACTAACTGGCGCCACAGCCCTTCCAGGCTGGAAATTATTGGCCATAGTTGTTTCGCAAATCACTCCTCAAAGCTAGCAGAGGATACGTTCGATCAGCAGATCTGACACTCCAAACACCCCGCCCTTATAAACATTCTCCGACCTACTTCCCACTGGACCAGGCGATGACGTCAGAACAATGACGAATCCTCGATTCACACACTTCCAATGTGCTAGGGCGGGCGAAACCGGTTCAAATGACGTCAATGAGCACGGGTCACCTGTAAATAGACTCAATTATTCACACACAACTGGCGACCATGGATATCGCCCATCACAGCGCTCAATGGGAGGCTCCCCTGAGGGGCCGTGGGAAATTACTTGTCACTCCCATCTAAGCAAACTGGGTAAAGAAAAGTTTCAGGTTGCGCCTCCTGAGCAAGCAATGCGGTCTTTACTACAAATTTGAATTTTCATACTCGTGTCCTTTCGTCGAGTCGATGCCCTCCATTCGAAAGTATACGGTCCCCTTGCCCTGCCTGGCAAAGCTGTTCGACTGCACAGCACGCTGGCACAAACGCCACCTTCTAGCTTCCTGGACTAAAAGGTGGAAATTCATCATTTTTCCCAATCTGCAAATGTACCAGTGTGCTTTGCATGATTATAGCAACCATGAGCAATGGTTGTGATAGCCCATTCCGAGTGTGGGTGGGATCACCTGCACAGCACTCTCCATGTCAAATAACCAGAGGCGTCCAAAGGTGCCATACTTGAGTGCTCCTGATCGAAGAGCCGCCAGTCTCATATGATCCATCGGGCAAAGGGGGGGGGGCACTGACCAGCCCGTCCTGTCCCCCCCCAAAGACTTCCTGCCAGTAAAGTCTGGAGTTTCTGGTCAGAACCGCGCTTTAGCGACTCTGCTACGAACCGTGGGATCGTTCCCATGCTTCAGCCATCCTCTGGTCATTCCACCCCCCCGCACCCAACTCAGAAAGCGGTAGTTTTTTTTCAGTCCATCTCTTCTTGTACTCAAAATCTGTGCATCATAGATGGTCAAGCCAAGTTTTGTGGTTGCGCATTTCGTGTCTCTTTTATGAGAATTTATCAGACATATTTTGAATTCACATTTGAGTAATGCAAATATGAGCCTAGGTCAAAACAGGCTTCCTGATGTAACCAGGAATGATAGCAGTCAATGCGAGACACTCCACCACTTCATTTCCACCACTGTAATACGCCTGGACCCGTAATACTGGAGGGAATGACCAGTGAAGCTTCCGCACCACGTCAAAAACCCATGACAGCCAATCAAGACTTCAGACCTAGCCAATGGCTGAAACATCACCCTGACGGGCAACGATCCCAGCTGCCTGCTCCGTGCAGAGGATTCATTGTTGGTGGAGAACTGATGCTCAGCAACACAAGCAACCAGGCTGAGAGATCGCCTTCAGGGTTTCACACTCTAGGACACCCAGTGCACTCTGATGCCCAGAGGATAGGATAAGATAGGACTGATTGTGAAAGTGGCCAGGGGCAGTTACACAAGCAGTGTACTCATCGGGCGATAATAATCCTGGACTGTACCACTGGGACAGGGCAGAAACGACTTATGCTCTTGTCCATCGATCGCAAATGCTTGGTCACAGAGAATAGAAACTAAAATCAATCAAACTCGCCGTCACTGTCGCCAATAACAGTGCTTCAACTGACAAGGCGTCCTAGACAGGAATCGATTCCCTAAAATGTTCGATAATTTCAGTTATAAACGTCCCCCCTCCAACAGGAGAGAACATTCTTCAGACGACTCCAAACGAACGACTGGTCGCCAGAACGTGTCGCATTTGAGACGACCGCAATGCAATTCAACTTTCTCGAGGAATTACTGCGATTCGTTCAAAACAACTCAAATGTAGGTGGAGCCAATTTACAACTACACATGGGAACTTGCCAACAAACAAATAAACCGGTATCTACTGACTACTCCTAGTCGCACAGAGCTAACGTTAGTACCATCTTTCTACGGGCAAGAAATCTTTACATACACTAAGCCAACCGAATCACTCGATAAAGCAGATATAAAATCACAGACCTAGCGCCCCGACGGCACCGCTAATATCGCTGTACAGAAGTTAATTCGTTACTAAAACCACCCGCTACTCATCGAACGTGGACAGTCTCTTCGGGTATCGTGTCGTGCAAAGTGCGCATGAAGCTTTGTTGGAAATCCTGCTGAAATGGATACTTCTGCCTGACACCCACAAATGGCAAGCTAGGCACTGCTTACCTTGTGTTTTATGTACGAATTCAAAGTATACCACACCATATCGATGAAAGTAATGTACCTAAACGCAGTGACGTCATTTTGATCAGCTAATTGTGAGACTAGTTGGATTTTACAGAACAAGATTCCAGGGGGCTGACAAGCACGCGCACAGTAAAAGTTACTTACACAACTCGGAATTGTGGCGGCATGAAAAAGAAGTTAATAGCTTGCGACGGTGGCCATATAAACCAATCCATCTAAAATGGAACATACATAGCCGACATACTTTGACCAACATGATTATTCGTTACCAAATATATCGCGGGGAATTTCTCCACAAATTCCCGAATCGCAGAACGCAGTTCCTGTCCTTCCAACAAACACATGCCTAAAAAGGGCGCTGTTAGCAGACTAACACAATGGAAAATGGGTTATCAAAACCCTGCGAAGGATATGGACTACAATAGCCCTTGTTCAGAAGCCTCAACTTTAGGATTAGAAAATGAAAGTGATGCAAAATTCATACCTAGCCCCTTCAAACAGTTCAAACTATTCTTACCAGTAATGAACGTGAATGAAAAAGTAGGCGCCGCGATGGATTGATCCCACATTATCTTCTTCAGGACGACCTTCCCCGTCGTCACTTTGTACCTACGGTCGAGGAAACCGTACCAGATATGAGCCATCGGTCCGAGAGCCAAGCCCATGGTGGCCATGCGTGCTGCAAAAGTGTCAGATCAGTGAGACTAGGGTAATCCAGCGTGCGTTCACCATGCTTCTCATAATCAAGTTGGCAAGTCCCGCGGTCGGCACACAGTCTAGTCAGCACGAGATACGAGACGTTCCTCGTGTAGTCCAAGCATGAAAGAAGTCACGGCGAGACTTCGATTCCTCAACCTTCTTGCTCATAAATCAAGCTTTAAAATGCAAACGTACTGCGAAAGACCCGACTGGGTGTACCAGGACGTTTGGTACAAGACCAGCTTACCATGGTTCCGGCACACGAAAAGGCTTTGGCGCTTTGGGAGCATTTTCTTGTCAGTGAACTCGACTGTACGCGTTTAAAAAGTTGCAGTCTATCAGCCTGACATTTGATGGCGACAAAATTGGACAAAACATTCTTCTTGAGCAGTTCATGTTCAAATCCCAGAATTTTTCAGTACCTTCTTTATTTCGGTCTGCGTTTACTATACCTAACTATTTATCAGGCCTATCAGCCTCTCCCTAAAAGATACCTCTTTTCGGTCCCCTTGGTCCCAATGCTCTAGATGCTGTTCTTTATCCCGCCTCCTCACCCGTTCGCCTCCAATCGTTTGGTGTTGAATCAAATCCATGATGGATCCTTTGCTGTATCCAATCACCGAAACCCATCAATGTACAACACGAGACCGTGTTTGTTACAAATAAATGCCTTCGAAACAACCGGTTATACCATAATTTTGCAACCGATAGCGCCATTCGTGATTTGGAAAATGATTGTTCATCGACGGCGAGTCCTGATCCCAAGCTACAGCACAAAACACAATCAAAAGCTAGGCACAATCGAACGCACTAGAAAATTTACCCGAATCTTCGAATAGAACAGCATAAACACAACTATACACACACAAAACAGCTGATCACCACCACAAAATTCGAAACCGGAACCACAAACTTTGCTTTTTTGATCTTTGGACCCTCTTTCCCGCGCTCTAGCAGACAGCATTAAGCTTCTCATGCAAAACGGCGGAAATTCAAATTTTCCAACTTTACACTGAATTACGTTACCACGCTCAAACGCCAGAACCGAGTAGAAACGACCTCATAAATCAGCAACCAGTTTATTCCTCGATTTTCACAACCCTCTATGCACAAATAATATACGCTTCATAACCCAAGATCGAATGGTACAAAACATCAAGCGAATATGAGCACAAGTGGAAAATGTTCGATTCACAATGAACCCAATACAAGCGAACCTCACTAAGCAGCCGGAATAGCAAAAAGGAAGTTGACGATCGAACAAATCATTTAAGATCCACCGTCTCAAGTGAATTTCAATCACGCTCTTCGTTCTGACAAGACTTCTCCACAACAGGCCTACAACGTCTCCGACGACAAAATCCACAACGTCTTCTTCTGCTCGTGCTCAACAGCATCCGCGATTCGCTGACATATGTACTTGATATTGCAATGCTGGCCAGGAATTACGGCTAAACAAACACAGCACTGGACAACCAGTCTCCCCGACCAACTCAAGCCTTACCAGTGAACAGGTGATGGAACTCCGACTCCAACGCAGCCGATTGCTGGAACATTTCTTTCGCTTCCTTGCTATTCACCTGGCCTTCACTCAGCTCCCTACAATCACAACCCCGTCACTCACGCATCCCGCACCACTTCTCTCGGACCTACTTGATCTGTTTATAATCCTTGAACTTGACGTACACAACCACCGGGTAAATTTGAAGGCGATGCAGACGTTCGATAGCGTTCAAGCTGACACGCAAAATACAGTGATAACCCTGCAACCAAATCCACTCTTTACAATCCTCTTCTAATCCCATTTACAAACCGTACCTGGTCCATAAGCTCCTTCAAGGCAGCCACTCTCGTAATCTCAAACAGTTTATCTCGCTTCTGGTAATCGATATAAATATTCTGTTGCAGGCCTTGATTAAGTATGCTTATCGATGCCGGTTGCACGCACTCTAAAATAACCAAAACCATAAACCCTGGACACCATACTCTACGATATAGCCGAGCCTACCCGGCGCGCAGTGAGCAAACACTTTCGGATAATCGTCCATCAACTTGGCCACCAGAATGTCCACAAGCGCGCCCACGATCAGAACTGGTCGCTTTTGTTTGTCTGAAAAAAACGAGCTTCACAAACACATACGCGTGGGAAAACCCGAGAATATTACAGTCCAGTCGCTCGACTCTCTGATATAATTCGTCAGCGATCACCGCATCGACCGCGTCGATCAATTCTCTCGAGTCCTTCGAAGGAGCACGCTGATGCGTTGAACGCGACGAGCGTCTCATGAACTTTAACGACCTTCGAATTGTGCCTCGACGCGACCCGCCCTCACTGCTGCCGTCACCACCAGAGATCTCTGAACCACTTCGACGGAAGATGAATTCATCTTCGAGCCTAGAAACAAGCCGGCCATCTCCCTCGCTCACCACACCCCCAATGAAATAGCCTACCTCTGCTTCGATGGGATTATACCGCAAGTCAGTTCTCTACCTTCCTGATCAACTGCCCACGCTCGCCACAGCCCAGGTACCCCGTTGAAAACCGTATTGTCCACACGCAATATATCGCCAGCTGAAAAGAAAAGCAAAACTAGAATAGAAATCAACAAAAACCAAAAGCGACCTACCTTTGAAGGGCAGTTCATCCCTATTCTCTGCTTGACGGTCCACTGTAACCCGAACGTAAAATAAGTCCCCGGCGCCTCTCTTACTACGCTGATACTCTGAAAACCCAAACCACCTCAATCGACGACCACTCAACGAGATCAGCCGACTTACTGTTTTCGTTGTATTGAACCAGAACTGTAACCTCGGCACCCACTGCTCGCTGCTTAAAAAAGAGAATGGTCTTTAAACAATCAGACAAAAATTATCACAAATCCCCACCCACCTGCAACTCAAACAGCGCTTGTTCCATTGTCACTTTACGAAAGTCGACGCCATCAAACTACAATAAAGTGCACACTCAGTCACTGTGGTGCCCTGCAGAAAGCGCAAGCCGTACTTCTAAAATCTGGTCCCCACTTCGCAGACTACCAGGCGAACCGTCACTCTCGCTCTCCTTGACAGTATCAATAAATACGCCAGTAACATTGCCACCAACTAAAACAATGACAACTTTGTATTCACCCTTGCCCCAAACCAACACATACGTACTCAGCGTGAAGGGCCATCCTGACGACTCTCGCTTGATAAACACGAAACGTGGTTCACTCCAGGCCGCACCATACGTGTCCTCTCCACCAAGAGTTTCACGGCTACAAGAAAAATGCGGGTCACAGATCCATCAAAGGACCTGTCCACTGCTCGTACCTCTGCTGCATCTGCGTGCAATCTTTCGACGGTCCAGACGACTTGATATAACTGCCCGTCATCGAATTAGGCGTGGCTCGGGGCGTACTGGCAGCACTCTGTTGATGATGGTAGTCACTGGCAGCACGCAAATATCGATTCTGATTGAACTGCACGACCAAGGTTATTTGATCGAAGCGATTCAGTTGGCTCAACACATTCGTCGCCACTTGCATATTGGCCGATCGCATGTTGATGCCACACACCTGAAACTACGTTTCCATCACAAACGTCCCTATTCTCTGCACAGCGCGCAAACTTACGTCCAACAACTGATCGCCAACTCGCAGCCCGTGCCTCGCCGCCAGACTGTCCTTCTCCACTGCCGATATGAACACGCCGTTACCGTGACTCAGAATCCGAATTCCGAGCCCTTCGCCCGTGAACTGTTTTTCGATGTGGATTGTTCTGGCTTCTCCAGAACTCGGCGACAAGGGCGATCCGTAGTCTAAATGAGGCATCAGTTACTGGCAGTCATTGATGGCATTCATCAAACACCTACCATTCTTGCCGCAGTGACTTCTCGATGCAGTATTCGCATACAGTCCTGGCGTTGGACTGTTCAACGAAGTCACTGAGCGGACGTCATCGGCGGCATCGAATTGATTTCCAGACGGGTAGACGTGCGTTGGCGATCTGGGCGCCCAAGGCGACGATGAAGTGACTGCGAAATCCAACTGATTTTGCCGAGGACTACTCGCCGCTTGACGCACAGGCGTCACGAATGCTAAATGTGTTGGATGGTGCTGCTTGACCACAGTGGCCTGCGTTGCTTTCGGAAATAACACATCGTCGAACACGGGCTCGTACTGAGATTTGGCCTTGTTTCTTCGATTGCTCTGAGCCGACGGCGGTCGATGATGCTGGCCGCTCACAAAGGCTTGCGTGAAATTCGATGCGTGTTTCTGACTATAGGCGCTACTTCCAGTCAGCGGGTCGATGATTTGACGCCCAGAATAAGACGTAGCCACAGTGCCACTCGACGACAGCCCGAATCCGATACCAGCCGATGAAGCACAGCTATTAGAATAGACAGGAACAGCTGGATGATAACTGAGTGGGCGACCAATCTCGTGCTGCCTCCTTCGAGATGCACTGTTATTATTAGACTGTCGAGGACGCACACCACCGCCGTGACTAAAAATGTAAGACGAGACGCACCATCACCTATTGACCGAACCAACCCATTCACCCGAAAGGTTTAGACTAACAGTACGGACACAATGTGCTGCCCCTGCACTGGTTTGCCACAATTAACCCTCCGCCTGATACGACTGGCCCTCCACCGTCCCGAATTCCAACAGCCACCACCTACACACAAGAAAACTTGTAGGTACTTACTGCGAAGGACTAGACACCGCATAGCTCGCCCAGTTATCGGCGGATGGCTGAGAAGGCGGAGGAGGCGATGACGAAGAAATCGGTGGTTGGAAAACATCAAATACAGGCTTCCTGGGGGGCCCTTTCTTCGACTGCTGCTGACTGACGGTCGAGACCCCGCTCCCGATCGACGGCACCAACGGCAAACCTCGCGACTTCGGCCACGTTCCACCGCTCGACTTGTCCGAATTAGTCACATTGGCCAAACTCCTACAACTTTCCATCCCATTTAACCGGCCTGACTCTCCCCTAACCCGCAACTCACTTATTCACTGGTGGCTCTCTTTCAGAATCCTCCAAAATCCGATCCAGTTGCTGCAAGACCTGTTGTTCAGGCGAGCCTCCATTGGCACTACGATTGCTACTATTCGAGGAGCCGCTGCAAATAGAATTCGTCCTGATGTACCTACTACGATCAAAGCGAACGCTAGGTTTCGGTCTGCAAATAGAAAACGGAAAGACACTGCAACGAAAATAAATTAAACGTGCAATATATGGGTAGAAAGCAATACTGAGTCAGGGTGCCCCGACCCTGAAACAAGGCAAGTGGGGTGCGAAGAAACAGAAACTAATAACCAACAGTGCCCACTCCATCACAACAAACCCATTCCCACTAGTCTTACCCGCACGTCACCGAAGCATCGACACTTATATTAGCCAACGCTTTCACTGTCGACTTTTTTTCTGCTTTTCGAAAAAACTTATCGTGCACCTGAAAGAGCAAACAAGTTCAGTCTGGTAGCTGACAAACAAAAGGGGCGGCAGCACCCACCTTATCAATAAGACTGGTTTCTGGCTTCTTCGGCAGTGCCAAGTAACTCCCGCTGCTGCTGCTCAAGTTCGGATCAGCCAGTAGCTGCTCCGACGACGACGCTAACGTCTGCACCGATTCGTCCCTGTGCGCCCCGATGTTTCGAGAATTCGGTGATGAAACTGTGGCCTCACCAGATGTCTTGGCATTACTCCTATTCCCACCGACGACATAATTGTTGCCATTTGTTGTGAATCCTCCGGGCCAACTGGTGGTTGGCGACATGACTGGAGGACTCTTCATCACAGCCAACACAACCGAACATCCCTTGTAGCTCTCCAGCAAATCGTGTACGTCGGAGGCCGCCTTCCCGTGAACGGGAAGATCGTTGACCTACAACCCGTCCCGATCCTTCATTCGCTCTCCAAGGCAAAACAGCACTTACGTAAACCAGACGATCGCCAACTGCTAAATTGCCAGTTTTTGCCGCCGGTGAGCCAGTCTTGATTCTGCTTACGTAAACACCATTCTCGAAGATAACGCCCATATCTAAACATGAACACTCCTTCGAGAGTTGCTACACTTTACCAGATACAACCAGCCTTACTTCCGTCACTCGACGAACATAGAGAAACAGAAATAAGTTTCATGCCAACCAGTCGTCTCCGACGAATTACCTGAAATTTTTTTCCGACCTGAACCCGCCGCCACCGAGCAAACTACCACTTACTCACCATTTTCACAGCAGTACTATTGCGAAGAATATCGAGCACCGATCGACGCTCCATGTTGGTCACGTCGATATTATTTACTTGCAGAATACAATCGTAAGGCCTGAAACGCACATCAATTACATCACCTATGCCAAGCCAACATATCCCTCAATCCTTACCTCAATACACTCTCGAACTTGCTATTCTTCGATAAACTTTTAACATAAAGCGGCACCGTCCCACCAAACGCAGGGTCATCCCGACCCCCGCCTAATTCAACGCCCGACTCATCGTTTTTATGAGTCGAGTCCTGAAACATTAAACACAACGAATACACCCTAACCCCAATCCCCGCACACTCATCACTTACCACACTCAGTCCCAAAGTTTCGATCTCCCATTCGGCCATATCGGCATCAATGGCCGAATCTCGACTGTTACTCGGACTGCACGCGTTCATTTGACCCCCTCCGCCCTGGCCCGACTTCAGATTCGTCTCGAGCTCCATTTTCTCCCTAAAATAAGACGACAGTCCTCGTTCTTCTCCCGACACAAGAGTCAACTCTTACTTGAGCTTTCTGCACTCCCTTTCGGCCAATTGCTTTTGACGTTGCAACTCGTCCGTGTCGCGAAAAACCGTCATCAAGCGAGTTATCGCATCGTCACGTTCTCGTCTTAACGAGTCGCACATGGCTCGCATACTGTCCCTTTCCGCCACGATTCGTTGCCGTTCACTCAGCGCCCAATCGCGCCTTTTTTTTGCGTCGTCCAGTTGTTGTTTAGACACTAAAAAGAGCACTTTTCTTTCTTCTACACACCCCAAACGAATCCTCTACTTACACTCCATTTGCTCTTTGACCGATTCCATTTGCCGACGCATTTCATCCAATTCTTCTTCCTGCGCTCGGCTCGTAATCAAAGCCACCTCGCTCTCCGAACTAGCAATGCTTCGTTGTTCGACGAACGGGTGATGTCCATGAGACTCATTACCGGCGCCGACCGACGGCGGAATGGCTGGCAACACTCGACGAATGCCCGGTGCCGGCGTGTGCTGCACGGAATGCGACGATGACGAATTGAACGACATCAAGTCCTCCCGACTGTTCTCGAACTTATGCTGCTGATGTAAATGATGCAACTGTAACTCCAAACTCTTCATCTGCTCCAAAGCTGAATGATAATCATTTTCGACACTTTTCAATTTCTTGCTCAGCTGAGCCTTCTCCTCGGAATGGCGCTCATTCTCTTTCAAGATCGAATCACGCTCCGACATTACCCGACGATATTCGGTCACCACGCCCTCGTGCTGTTGCCTTAGCTGCTGATAATCGGCCTCCATCGTCTGACGCCAACTAATCAATCTTCAACAAAGACCACCAGTTGACGTCCTCGCAAAACCATAAAACTCATAAACACCTCTCACCTCGTCCTGTCGGCGCACGCATCTTCGTATTGTTGTTTCAACATTTCGTTGTCATTTTGGAAAAAATCGCGTTCCTGAACTATTTTGTGAAGTTGTTGACAGACGGCTTTTAATCTCGAGTCCAGCGAATTATTGTTCATACGCAGCTCGTCCATTTCTCTTCTCATTTGACACGTCTCGTTTTGATTGGACAGCAGGGCCACGCGGAGATCGGCGTTCGTGTTGTCCAAATATCGACATTGGTCACGCAATTTGTCCCTTTCGATTCTCAGCTCTTCGTATTCCTCCATCAGTTTCGACGCTAGTTCCCCCGGTTGCCGAGATAAGTCACGGGCCTGTTGCCGAAGATCGTCCACTTCCGCCTGCTTACTTTGCACTTTGAACTGCCACTCCGTGATCTGAAGAAAAGAAGAATGGGACCTTAATTTTATTAGCCCCGCCTAGCCGACTCGCCCCCGTTTCCCCTCGAGATACACCCCAGTCGATTCGCTGCCATACTTCAAAAAAACCTCCTCTGAAAAACCAAAAAAGCAGCAGCTGCACACGCGTGACTTATACCGCCTGCTTGCCGCTATAAATTTTTGCATTTATATACGTCGGAGAAAAAAGCATCAATCTGGAGAATACCCCTTTGAGATTGATAATCTTTCAACGAAGCTGAATGGACCAAAGCGAAAAAAGTCATTTATGACGCAATAGCTGACCTTGTTCCGCGTTCTAACACTAGCCGCAGGTACACCGTGCCTCCCCGCCGACCAATAGGTACTCCGAGAAATCACGAAACGTCGTGCACAACAAGAACGCAGGCGCTTCCTTTTCGAATATGAAATTAGCGTCCACCAAGCAGCAATATGCTCGTCTCGGCAAGACTCAATCGGACGCCGAGCACCGAGCAAAGACTCCGCGACTCTGCTCGTCCAAGTCCGACAATGTACAACCTTGCGCCCGCCTTAATTATGCTCTCGCCACGAGCGTGACATATCCATAGCTGCAACGAAGACCGATGCAAAGTAAGCGCGGGCACAAAATCAGCTTCGCATACTTCATTGACGAGCCACAGAGCGCATTAACGGCCGCACCGGCCTCAATTATTCACGAATACAAGGTTGCCGTTTCTATGGTTTCAATGAAAAAGAGCTTCTAGTATGTACTTTGTGTACCAAAGCACCATCTTCTCCCTTTCGCCGTCTTGAAAGCACAAATGGACAAGAGTATGTAGACAGCTCTCTGAGCTCGCCAAACCAACTGCGGCCTAAAGTGAGGTTAATCGAGCGTAGACTCGGACTAGCTAAGACTCGGCCGATCGACCAAACAACGGGTCGCCATAGGACGGGCCCAGCTGATACTGATACCCGCCAGCTCGCTCAAAGCCAAAGCTCCCCCCCGTGCATGCACACAAATCACGGCTCGATGAGGAGCTGTGACAAAAAATACCGCTTGGTTGCCCCCAACGTGCAGCCTTGATCAAAAGTGCAATATTTCACGCCACGTTTCCCAACCAACCGGCAATCACGCTACTCGCAGGCACTTCAAAGAATGTCTGCACGTAAAAAATACAAGACGAAACACAGGGGGCTTGAGTCACTTGCACCCGAGCTGCCTCGATGGAAACCAACGGCAGCAACCAACCCCGCGGCCATCCAATCTGCATACACACGAATACATCAAAGTGCAGACAGCACCCACACATAAGCAGCCAAGCAGCAGCTGACATTTGCTGCACTTAGCTTCAATTTTTACCTGTCTTTCCAAGGCTAATCGCTGTTGGCAAGCAGCATCGTACTCGGACTTGATACGAGTCAACTCGGAAGTGACATTGGCCAAATCGACGTCCTGGCGGCACTTTGCTGCTCTGCACAACTCCAACTGATGCAAGACGGCTTGATAATCGTTCATTGTCGCCTCGTGCTTTCCTCGTAATTCTTTCAGTTCTCGTTCCACGTTTTCCAATTTCAATCGCAGCAAAGCCACTTCGGGGGCCGTACCGGCGAATGACCACCGGTGCGTTTTATCTTTGCCCAAGGCGCTATCGAAGGCTGTGCTTGTGGTTAGTTGCGTCAGTGGCAGATCACGTTCGCTGCCGCCGGACGCCGTCTGCTTGCATTCCTCTAGCTGCTGGTAACCACCGGCGCCCCCGTGACGCAACAAGGGCAACCCGCCGCAACCACTGTTGGCCGACGCATTACGAACTCGGGCGAACAAATTCGACGTCGGAGTCGTTGATTGAGCACCAGCGGCCGGCGGGGTCGACGGCGAAAAATAGGGTGGCGCTGGGTAGGACGAGACGGGACTATAGATGGAACGCATCTCGAATGGTCTCATAACATTGCCGCCACTGCTAACTTGCATCCACTCCAATGCCAACATCCGGTGCGACGAGTCGGTTCCGTCCAAACAACTCGTCTTGCTATCGTCCCTCGTTTCTTGGCCCAAAACGGAACTGGCGATACTATCGATCTCCTCTTTCTCGTCTCCGCACGCCCCTGAATCTGGTATCAGTTCGTTTTTACCAGAAAAAACTTGACCAACCTCGCTCGAAGAGTCTTCGTATTTTAGCACGGTCGACGACGTCGGTTGAAAACCAGTTTCACCTTGGACCAGTAAATCGGTGAAACCCATCTTCGATCTAGGTCCCGCATCTTCCACTGAATTGACGCCCACCCCCGGTGGCGTCGTTTCGTCGGCTCTCGCGCTCGTTGATGGACCGAGCGTCGACAAAAAAGGCGGTTCCAAAACGAAATCGGTCTTTTTTATTGTCAAGTCCTCTTCGTCCTCGTCGTCATTTGGAAGCAGTGGTGGTGGCGAACTTTCGGGCGGAGGTGGCAATCCAGCCTCCAAAAGTGGACAGTCGCCTGAAACAAGATACTTTTGATATATTACTCGCACACACCACCCCGCGCACTGCCCTAGGCCTGTGAGTGAAATCTAAATGGCATCTCACTCTTATACTCAGCTGGGCCGTAGGTGCAACTGCGTCAATACAACACCTGCTGACACTCGTAGGAAGTCCGTACACAACAGCACGGATTGTCCACCACAAAACCATATCGCCGCCATCACAAGAGAAAACGACACGCCTTGCAAGAAAGGACTAACCGGCGGCGGGGAAACGCAGTGGTAAAAACAAGCCTCGTCCGCCTGACCCAATGGCAATAAACGACGGAGTAAGCGCAGCCTCCTTTGAACCACGTTTCCTCTTTCAGTCTTTCTAAATCTAAGACGATGCACGAATGGCTGGGGGAAAGCGTAAGCACCCTAACAGCTCCCACTGGTACGCTGACACGCAGTTAGTCGTAATTGAATACTACGCCAATTCGCTGAGCAAAAAGATGGACATTCTCTGAAGACGACGTAAAAGGAGAAAGCGGCCGAGCGCAGGTCTTCGTCGTTAGGCCACGTCCAGCACCCGTTCTGCCGTAATTCCTTTCCTCCCTAACAGCCCCCAAGCCGCCACCGTTGGGGATGGAAACGGTGATGGGTGTTGGAAAAGCTTAGGCCGCCTCTCCATCTAACTAGCCTACGGATCTTCGATTAAAATCAAATCAAACGAGATTTCCGGCCTCGTTTTCACCAGCGCACTAGACCTACTTGAGCACGCACGACCCAGACCAAACGCTTAATCACATAACCTGCGCGTGATCGCCATACGAATGCACTGCTGCTGACCAAGACTGACAATGACCAAAGCGGAAACCCAATAGAGCCCAAATTGAACTTTTTTTAATCAGCAATTTTCTGATCAAAGCGCAAAAAAGGAGAATCGGGAATTCCAATTCTGAAGCCTAGACTGCCCCGTTATGCGTTCTGGGAAACGATGCCGCAAGCTACACTATTTACACGCGCCACAAAAAAGGCAATATCGAGCACATAAAAGGGAATACGCTTGACCGCACTGCTCACTGTTTTCGAACCCAGTCAATCGAGAGAGCTCACCTGAATCATCCAATTGGGCATCGATCAAACTGTGATCGGTGGTGGGGGTTTCATCACAAACGTTATCGACAACTTGGTCCGAGTTTGTGTCGTCAACTGTTTCGGGCCCGATTCCCGTTGAATCCTCTTTCTTAGAAGTATCAAGATCACTCCGCTCGTTCTCCGTCGCCATCACGCCGATGCCACTACTTGAGCATAATGCAACCGATAGAGCAATGCGATAAGGCACGCGATGATTAGAGCGTAGAAGTAAGGCTGAAACAAAGAACAGCTTAGTCTTGTGCTCTCTTCAGCCGTAGCTGTTGCGCCCGTCGCCAATCTTATAAGCGTATAGCGCGATAAGACAACACCCAGAACTAACTAGCCACTAGGACAGCTACAGTCGAGGCCAGCCAGGTATATCGTCACGTCTGTAAAGAAAACACAAGGCGAATATAGTCGAATAGGAAAGAAAACCTTGCGAAATTGGTTGTCGCGGTAAAATGTATGCCTGAAAGGTTGCTACCTACAACCAGTCTTGTACTATATATATGCCAAGCGTAAGACTGTACGGGCAGCCACCCACACTAAATCCGCCCAGTACACAACCATACGACAAGCAAAATCGGCCAGTTGGTCCGCGTATAAAGCAAGAGTGCCGAGTAAAACTTTTCAGCCACTGGTCGTCGCGACAACCATCCTACCAAACTCGACAGACGAATTGTCCGCTTTTCTTAGGCACAATTCGTCGGCGCTGGCCCGACAATGATCACACGACAAGGTAACGCACGGACGTGTGACAATATCGTAGCGTTTTTAAAAAGAAAATGAAGACAGCACTTGAACAACCGAGGTCACTCGTTCTCATGCACTGAACAGCGCCCTCTTTCAAGTGCACAGAAAACTATACATACAATCACAATAAAAGCGAAAACACGATGACGTACGCAAACCTTGTCTCTTTACAGGTTCAACGCAAACAAACCTTCAGAGAGTTCCCTTTTCAACTCTGACACCGCCTTTTCTTACCAACGTTTCCACACAAGTAACACTTTCGCAAACACTAACTACAGTCATCGCAATCTTGCGGTCTACGTAAACACGTCCAACAGCCAAACGCGCCAGGCCATCAACGTTATCGTTAGATGGAAACAGTGTCGAACTCGACAGAGCCATTTAGGAATAAGGTATACCTATCACCCATTCCAATTCCCACCTCAATCTTAGCTGAATGGGCACCAGCGACATATCCGGGCGGATAAAACAGGGTGGAAGTAGCCTAATCGATGTCACATCCAAGTGACAAGTTAAACTTAGTGAGGCACCACCAGTTCCCTCTTAACTTACCACAACCACGTCCACAATCACCAAAAGATTAAACCGGAACCAAAGTTCAACCGATAACAACCTCCTCTTCCGCCTACGCATTTGAAGAGTCCTATTTCACTTGCAAAAACCCGCATAGCCGATAAGTAATTGGCCCTTTAGCGCTCAATGAATAATAAAAATTAGTGAAAAGTAAACGAAAACTGACAACGACAGGCAGGCAGCTCGCTGATTCGATCAAATCGGCGAATCGAATCAAACCAAAAGGCACTTTTACGATGTGTACAGGGGTACGGATCCACGCGACTAGACGTCCACCTGCGACTTCTTGCGACCGCAACGAAATTAAGGTGCGTGGTCGCTAGCTGCCGGGCAGCGCTCGTGCCTGGCGCTCTTTTACGATGTTAATCATGCCATGTAGATGACTCTTTGGAAAGCAGCTTGAAATCTCGAACTTATGCGATTTGTAATTGGAGAAGCTTCCGAAGTCATTTGAAAAGGCTGGCAGTGACCATTTTACTCGCTCTTGCAAAGAATTTCTTCAAACCGGTCATGAGGTTTGGGTCGTTCTCGAATTCACCCACTTTTGACGCAAGATCGAGGAACTTTTCTCGAATTATATTTCGCGGAATCACATTACTGGTCTAAATATTCCACATTCAGCAATACAGCAAAGTACATAAAAGGGGCCTTTTTCTGCACCCATGACCACTTTAGGACCAGCCCCAGACCCCATTGCAACATGACGTACTCCCTAGCATGGTTCCCAGCACCTTGCAAGACCAGAATTTGAGGAGGTTTTGATGAGTATGAGGCAACCAACAAAAAAAAGGCCCCCCAACCAAAAGACGGAAGTCATCATTTGCGCACAGTTACTGGTAAAAGTGAGTTACAGATGAGGTAGTACAGGCTGCGGACGGCATTGACGACACTGCAAGAATTTCTTGCGTCATAGAAACTAAATTTATTTAGGATGTTATCGCCAACTTTTGCTTACATATTTCC
Source organism: Mesodorylaimus sp. YZB2_4 (assembly GCA_030248295.1). Classification (NCBI taxonomy): domain Eukaryota; kingdom Metazoa; phylum Nematoda; class Enoplea; order Dorylaimida; family Dorylaimidae; genus Mesodorylaimus; species Mesodorylaimus sp. YZB2_4. Next base: position 1,273,401 of record JASANH010000626.1, read on the forward strand.
ATCATAGATCAATCACCAGATGTTCAATTTTTGATCCCTTCTTGCAGATGTCTTCCGACAAGCCTGAACCGGATCAACCCGGGCTGCCAGCCTCCATATTTCCGAATCGAAACCCCGGACAGAGCGGAGAAACGTTAAAAGCTGGTATTGCGGCGTGGTACAGAAGTTTACTGATGACACCCCAAGAAGTATTCAAATGCGAGAAGCTTGTCCAGGATACTTTGAAACGTGAGTATGGCATTCTTGTCTTTTGTTTCCTTATTTGCCACTGTGTCCTTTCTAGATCCTGCGTTGAAGCTGTTGGTTCGAGCCATGGAAAGCTCAGGATGGTATGGGAATTTTAGTTTTTCGGAAATAGTGCCTCTCGATCTTCTAGCGTACTTTTGGGATCCCGATTAAAATGGGCCGGGATTCCAAAACAGTCAAAGCCATGGTGTGGGCGGGGAATGGATAAGATTTATTCATTGTATGCGGGGGGTCAATCATGTGGCATAATATCAGCCTAAGCTAACCTAAGTTTGGGACCAAACGGCAAAATTGCCAAAAATTTTGCGAATGACACCAACATTGAGACAGTGTAAAGTTGCTAATTCTATGAATATACAGGTACTAACGACAGGTCGGGATCACTTTTTTCTAGATCGGGTTTTTTAGCGTTCTTCTCATTTTGTGTGCGAGCCCACTTTCCTCACTAAAGCACGCTTTTCAGTCATACAGCTTTTTGAAACTTGTTTTCCTATTATAATGATTATAAACTGAAATTGATCACTAAATACGCAGTCTCTGCAAGCCCAAACATGGATGAGCCATGCTAGCTTTCCTCCCGACCCTGGAGTTGCGCAAAGAGCTGGCACAGACAGTATCTTCCAGCCTAGCATGCTTTCGCCTATTATTTATGCAGAATCCTGATCAGGATCCCGACCTATCGTTAGCAGACACTGAAACCACCCCTTTTCTGTAGACTGCTTGTAATTATGGGCTGTTTCGATTGGACGAGGCAGATAAGACTTTTTGCATTCCAAGTGATGTCAACTGCCAAGACCTCCCTTATATACAGCACAGGGCCCGACCCCAACCAGGATTGGCAAAATCCCGATAGCCTGTGATCCTGAAAGAACGGTACTGGTTTTTTAAAGGAATAGCAAACGTGAAGAGAAGACTAATTTAAGTAATCTCTAACAAACCTTGGTCGGTATATCGATTCGAAAGATAGTCTGGTCTTTGTCTGCGAGGAAAAATAGTGCAGGCCACTCCCCAGGCAAGGGTAACTTGGCTGTGACTCCTCAGGGTGTGTCCCCAATAACATGTATCAGGCAGATGGGCATGAAGACACGCCGAGCACACCCAACTTGTTCTTTCCTTTCCAGTCGCTTCAATCCCAGACGACACATTTCATGCGAGTCGTGCACGTCCAACCGCGTGCTCGGTGCCTACGATCCCAAATACAACCAGGTAATTCGACGCCCACTTATTCCGTCTCCCTCTCACCCTGTCCGTTCCAGGTCGCTGTTTGTGCCAACATTTGTGTAACCCCTAGCGAGATGTACTCGGTAAGCTAGACCTCTATTTATCATTGTGCGCTGACATAATCTGATTCAGGTTCTCGGCTACAATATGCTCCAAATGTTCGACGCCTGTCGAGCACACGTCGATTTCCGCAACATCGATCACGTTGCCTGCACAGAAGTAAGCCCTGCCGAATTATAGTTATCTTCTAGCCTCGTCCAAACTCGCCTATTTCAGATCAGGTCCAACAACCTGTTCGTGTGCGGGACTTATACCGAAGGGCGAAAACGCGGTGGCGCTCCCTTGCTGAATTACGAAGGCAAACAGCACGTTAGTAACTAATCCCTTGCTCTCGCCCTACCCCCTCACTTCATCACCTGCTTCAGGAATGCGTTCGCCAACAAGCAATCATGTCAGTCCAGCAGATGCTCAATGTCGATGAGCCAACAGCACGTGCTGCCGTCGATCGAGTCTTCAGTCGATGCTATTACGATTTAGAACCATTCGGACAACGATTCGAAAACGAGAAAGTGGCCGAAATTCTTTACGAACGGCGGCGGAATTACGGTTACTATTAGGTCACCATCTCGCTAGGCATCTATAGTTTTGCTAGTTAAAAAGTGCCCTCATCAAATAAACCATAAATTCATATTACAATGATTTGCCACAAGATAAAATCAACATAAAGCTGAGTTGAAAGCCAGGCCTCTTATTATGGCCATTTCTCAGAACAAGAACTCGCCTATCGCGTCGTTCGATCAAAACAATTTTTATCCTTAATTTCAATATCGTTGCAATACTTGAATAGCCTATTCTACTCGCACAAGCCCAATCAACAAAACAGTCAACATTCACAAACTCGATCAGGACATATACTTACTGCACTACAGTCCAATGCCCACCGTCTGGCCATCGGGTTCGGACTCGTAGTAACGTTGCAGGCGAACATGCCAGGCAATACTAGCCACGGCCGATAGCGTCCGAAATTGGTGCACGACATTGCGCGGCAGAAAATAGATGTCGTTATCGTACAACTGGAATTTGGCATATCGAATACCTTCCCGACGTAACAGATTCAACTTAGCCTCGTCCACCCACTGCACACATTGCGATACAGGCGGTTCGAACAAGTCCAATTTCAGACGATCAACAACACGACGAAAATCGGCTGCGTGGAAACATACTACATCCTTAACCACACGATTTTCGGTTTGCCTAAAATAATTGAGTTAGAATACAACCAAAAAGAAAAACTTGAAATCATACTTTTTCCCGCAAGTAATAGCTTTTAAAATTCCAACAGCCGCCGTTGTCCTCCTTTCTAAACCATCCCCGACATGATCGGCGTGACAAGGCGTGCGGTCCTCGTATAAAATTTCTCGTTTTTCACTCGCTCTCATTGGCACAGCGTAGGATAATCTCTTCAGTTCAGACCCAGTGCCCCTAAAATATCATCAGATATGACCCCTTTAAAAACGGCAATTCAATACTTCTTACTTCTTTTTCTTCGTCGGACTCTGTCCGGTGGTCTTGGGTAGCTCATCGGTCGGAATCATCTGTTCTCCAGGTCGAACCCACACGATCGGACCGTCATTACTCAAAGAACGATGCGCCAACCGGACGGAAGCCCATTCGCCCCATGGCATCATCGGTGTCAAGAAAGGACAGCTGAAATCAGTGCGCATACCAGTACTTCCCTCAGTTCCCTGCCCCCCCTTCCCAACCAAAACCAAACGCCAGCCACTTACCTCTCCAATTTATCCAACACTTCCGGACAGTAGTCACCGCATTCTTCCTGCTTCGTCCCAACTAAACTAATGGACATCAATGGGCCGGCTCGGAAAGTGCCGCACTCGAACGTTTCATGAACACGCTGTCGATAACTGCTGAAACTGGTCGTCTCGATATCTTGCTTGCTGTTCAAACTACCCACTTTCACGGGCATATGGCCGTATCGGCGACCAAAATATTCCACTAAATCAGGCAAAAATGACGCCGCCCCGTGAACGATTCCAATCACGTGCTCGGGAAATCCATTCTCAGGCGATTCCTTCAAAGTGAAATTTAAAAAATAATTTGCGAATCGACGAAGCTCTGCCGACGTCAACGAAGCCAACTCGTCCGCGTACGAACGTACGATAACAGCCGATCCCATCGAATGATGTTCGATACGAATTAAACGACGGAATTTAGTTTCTTCATCCATGGCCGGTTCTGAAATCATGGCGGCCGATAGTGCGAGATGACGACGAGATTGCTTATTCTCGTAAAAATATGCTTCGTAGGAGCAAATGTCAATTTCCTCTTGCTCGTCCTCGTTTTTAGTCTCCACTTCGGGAATCGAAGACACAACTTCAAGCACATCTGTCTGACATTCCACATCAGCCCAAGTCGACAATGGCCATGTCTGTGTCTCAACAACGGAATAAGCTTTGCTTTCAGTTTCCGTTTCACAGTCACTTCGTGAAATCGGATCGACTTGCGTTGCTATCGAACTTTGATGAAACCATGAACAACCCGCTTGACAATCGAAATCAGGACCATCGTGACTTGGTAATCCAGAAGTCTGGACGCTCGAGTCGTTGACAACTGGAGGCGGAGTCGGATCGACGTGGAACTGCACGACATGGCTGGATGCATCTAAGCGAGGCCGCGTACTTTCCGTTTGCATGCAGGCATTAAATGTTTCGGCCTTTGGCGAAGGAGGGGGCGGCGATGTGCACTGATGAGTACGAGACACCAGGCAATCAGTATCCACTGAAATATGCTTGAATTTCTTCTTGGGCGGGACGTAAGTGTCGACAAGTTTTGGCGATACACGTTCACGCTCGCGCTCGTCGGGAGTCATGGCTGTTGTTTCTTCGTCGCTCACTTGTAAATTAGCGTCAACTGACGAAATGTCATTCATTGGACTCGAGAACCCGTTTTCAGCTAAGGACGCCGCGCGAGTGATCCCATTGCTAGCAGATTTGGCCAAAGATCGGTCCGATGATAGATAAAACGAGCGCGACCGGCTCACACGACCGCGAGGACGGCCGCGGGGACGACGACCCGGTGCATGTTGAGACTTGGTATGGTAAGCGGGAAATCCTGGATGGCTGCAATTCGTAACTGGAGCTGACAGCGGACCAGAGAAATCTGAAAAGAGCAGAAACTAAAACATTTACGCTTTAACATAAAGGATTTCTCACGACTTACCATATTCATTAGCGGCCACTGCTGAGCTAATTTCGCTGAGATCCACGCTGGAACGGTGATCGCTATCAGGATCCTCAAAAAGATCGCATTTTTTGTCATTTTCGTTAGCCAATCCGTCTTCCTTCAGAAAAACATCGTCCATGCTGTTTCGTCCACTTTCTCTTCCTGACTCGTGATCGCTGGAACGATGACGATGCCGACGACGGAAAGACGGGCAATAAATTTTTGGAATGCGAATAGTAATCGAACGGGCCAACGGGTCTTCTCTTATCGTCAACAATCCGCCACCTTCGAAATCATTTTCGCTTTTACTAATCTTTTCCGCGTCAGACCCGATTATTGTCTCGGTCATTTGGGCTGGCGACGAAGAAATTTCGGGTTTGATATTGAATCGAAAAGCAGACATAGGCTCGTGGTCTTCCAAGATTTTATCACTTTCTTCCTCTTCGGCGATTTTATCCTTCACGAACGGATGCCCGATATTCGAAACACGATTTCCGCGAATTCGTCCGCGTCGTCCACGACTCCAAGTTCGGCGTGTGTCCTTTCCGCTGCTATTCAGACCCGGTAAGCGATTGCGCGGTCGAATGGCGCTCGAATTTTTTATTTTCAATGCAGTCTTGCTCTTACTTTCCATAGCCGATCGACGTCTTGTCAACATGAGCGATTTCTGCGGCGTTTTTGACGTCATGCTTCGCAATACACGTTTTTCAATTGGTGGGAGTTTCGGAATCGGCGCCGAAGCAGCAACGGCCACTGGTATATCGATAATTGTTTCCGAAACGTCCAACATCGGGCTGGAATCAGTCACCGAAGCCATACGCAAGTATTTTAAGGAGCTCCTACAACAGCAAGCACAACTATTTATTTACCGCATAGGCTTCTAGGTTTCATAGTAGTACTGTAAACTCGTAAACTTACAATCAACAAACAATAAAAATCAATTGCTGCGAAAACGGAAAAAAGCAAAAAATCAAGTCGCTACACCCAAAATGACGGTCAGATGAGAAGTCATGACCACAGAACTGTCATAAATTTTTAACACTCACGACCAGGCAAGACGAATGTAGCCTATACTTTTCGCAGCGCTTACGTAAACCACCCACTAGCTGAGGCGCGGAACATACTTCTCGTGTAGCCTGTAGCTGTAGCGACTCCAGTCGCGAGCACCGCGCACATTGGCTATTTTTTCATACTGTAGCTGCTTACCCCAGGTACAGGCTACCGCTCAATGGTACACGACAAGTATGAAGACCCGTTTTCGGTCTCATGTAGCCTGTACTTGCGAGCTACATGGCATGTAGTTTCCGGACTACTTCTCGTTTCTGGTCCGTTTTCTACACATGAATGTAGCGGGCTCTCTCGATAAACGAAATTAATTCTTTGAAATATTCGGAAATAGTTTTTTGGGGTTATTTTGACTGGTTTTTTAGAATTTGAACGTGGAGAAAATTAGGAACAGTAAGTTTTAAGGTTTTGTGGCATATTTTTTTTATTAAATGCTTGTTTTTTCTGAAATCAGTGAAGTTCGACTTCGCAAGTAACGAATGGGGGCGGAATTTATAGTATGTCGATGGAGACGATCTGACAAAAGCCCGGGAGAGGATGACGATGCTGCTTGGAGGCCGCGTTGAATTTTATTTACGTATATGGCCTGGCAAAGTTATTAACTCAAGAATTTTTATCTAGTATTGGTCAATTACGTCCACCGGTCAGGGCGGCTCAAGCGACGAAGGTGAATCATTAACCAGCCTAGTGACTCTAAGGTGTTCCCGATGATCAAAACGATCGAAACACAGCCGCCAATCGAGGCTACGTCCCCGCGGCTCGACTACTGGAATTCCAGAGAAAAGTGGGTCAAAGATGCGCTTGGGAAAAAAGCGTGGCAAAAATTGGCTAACCGAGTAAGTGGTTTCTGTTGCATTGCTAATGTGATTCCTTTCTTATCCTGGCCTGTTTTCGCATGGTTACGTTGGAGAGGGGAGGAAACATTGTCCTGAACGGTCATGAAAATCGTACCCCATTAGTATCCACACCCATTGTTACTATTACTTCTCAAATCCAGTAGGTATTCCTTATCGGATATTGGGTCTCCCATACGTCTGTAGTACCCGTGTATTCGAACATCCTTAGGTTTCTTTAAAACAGAAAATACCCCAACCTGTACATTTTTTATTTTCTAGATACCGTTCTGACTCCAGAACTGGAATTCTCACCCTGCATCTCCAAGACAGGTTCTCCCTGAATTACCCAGACAGGTTTCACTTTGGTTGACTGTGAGTTGAGCTGAATTTCAAATGGAATTGATGTCAGGTTTCAGTCTGGTCTCATTGGTTCAGTTGATTCATGCGATAGGTGTGATCAGGTCTCAGTGTGATCTCATTGTTGTCCTGATCGTGAGACTGTTTACGATTTTGCTGATACCATGTTCGCCATCCGTTTCTGCTGGCGCTCTTGTCATTGAATAAAATGCAGTTGTGAACAGAGTTTGTAAAAACACTTATTAACAGTTGTGGGTGCACCAGTAGCCCTAAGTAGCATGGGGATGCGAAATATACATGCGCATAGAATTTTAAAATTAGATGGTGAGACAGTACACATTCATAGAGTATTTCAATAAGACGGGTAATTTTTTAGTTTCCGCTCAAACTCGTCAATTTTTCATTTTTCCCCAGCAGTTAACTAAACACAACAGTTTGGAGTTTCAAAACTCTTTCCTTGGCGGTCCGCCAAAGGCGCACACTCAAAAGTACAGGGTACAGGCCCCTGCTCGAAAAGGTACATGCTACCTGCTACGCGCTACAGGCTACACGCGAAGTATGAACGGCCGCTACAGGCTACCCGACTACAGGCTACAGGTACAGCTCAACGCTACATGAGAAGTATGTTCCGCGCCTGACTTTGTTCGCCAAAAATGGAATAGTGGCGCACACTTTCGCCCTGGCATGAGTCCCACCTTACTGTACACATTTGCACCTGAACGCCTAAAAAATGCGGTAATTTAAATTTGGTGAGAAGGTACGCTGAAGAAGCGGGTGAGAAATCTCAAAAGATCAACAGCATGTAAATTCTTTTAGTTATAGCGTGTTATGTTCATTTTAGAGCCTGACAACAAATCCATTTTAACAGAACGCAGTCCAACGCTCCCTGGGAGTCGTCCGATGACCAGTCACTGCCGATCGTCACCAGCACCACGTCCAGACTTTTCTGTCGTTGAATTCTGCTGGTTTGGCGGGACTTCATTTGATCGATGGGCAGACTCGACAAGAAGGCCTGACTGGCGAGAAACTGACCTGATACCGGCCACTTGGAACGGACACACTTGAATGTGCAATGTGATGTCCAGCACACTGAAAGGGGGCCATCGATTGCACTGTACTGGAGGAGATCCGGAAGCACCTCACTTCTTATTCTGATCAGTCAAATAATGACACTTCAGACGACTGATCACCCGACCAGGGGACACTCGGTACTTGACTGGCTCCAGAAATCCATTCAGACGGGTGGTCTCGCACGAGTCGTTCTTCAACTGAACATGCTCGGACGAGCAGCAGATTGGTATCATGCTTAAACATAGTGCTATGTCAGATGGGACTAATCGCGCGTGGGCCCTTACATATTGGCCCTGGTCGTGTTCAACTGGTAGGACAGCATGCCGCCCAGCCACTCGTTGTCACCACATGCTCCATCCTCGAACTCGTTGGTGCACTGGATTGCTCTTCGGCGTTCGCATTTCAAGCCCTATTTAAATAAGTGTAGCCAGAGCACTTACAAGGGAACCTGAGGAAGTGTGTTTTGTAATTGCTGGGCCTGGCCATAGAACACAGCCTGGGAGTTTTGGGGGTCTGGCCAACTGGTCAGATGTGGCTAGCGATCAAAGCGGATATCAGATCACAGTGGTCGAGTGTCCGCCGGCCACTGTTCTAAGGGGGCCATTTCTGACCACATGGCTGAATGCCGCTCGATCTTTCCAAACTGTTCTGTGGTCAGCCCTTGCAGTGGCCACTAGTTCCCTTGTCCTTTCTAGAATAGGCTCTCAGATACCTTTAGTTTTGAAGTGCCAGATGCCATCAGGCGACACGATCCTGTCAGGGGTTCATTATCAATGGCCAAACCACGCCGAAGAGAAGCCACGGCATGGCCCGGCTGACATATCACTTCCCGGTCATCGTATGCTGCGGCCACAGCGATGAACTTGAAAATGAGCAGAAAACTGAAAGAGGCATGACTGCGTAATCGTTCGAAGAGTACTGGTTGGTCACTTACCAATAGTAGACCTCTCCCATAGTACTATTGACTCACGATCAGACCAACGTCTAATAGTTTCTTAGGCGAAATGGGATCCGCGATTTCACGCGAATTATTCTTCTCATTGTCAGCCCACATTCGCAGGCCAAAAATAGACCGACAGGCGAGAAACGATGCGTGAATGGGCGACTGGTTTTACGTAATGAAGGCGAGGCATTTAAACAGTGCTGTGCAGAGGAGCACTCTGTGCCTGTCTGTGTTCCGAATGAAGACCGGCTACCTTCAAAAGGTTGATGGCTCTCTCATGCCAGGTCTGCGTGCCACTCATGTTCATGTTCATGTTTTACCACATCACGAAACGCTTATGCGCACTCGAGGGTGAAGGGACACATTTTACACGAAATGATTTACCGGCCCGGGCCGGTAAATCATTTCGTGTAAAATGTGCCCCTCCAACATTGCCACTAGCCCCTGCAACATTGCTTTTGCTGCAGGCTGCAGGACTATATGCAACTGATTAGCCGAGAGGTTCACTCCTTTCAAACGACGACACTGTCACTCTCATATAGGGAGGCAGGGTGGGGCGCAACACCCCAGGCCTAAGACAAGTAAAAAAGTTGTCAAGGGTTCTTTTGGGCATGTCTTACCAAATTTTAAGAAATAGCCAGAAAATATGCATGTTGTGTACGCGAATGATCCTCCCTCAGTATCCAAACCACGCCAACATGCAATCACTCCTGATGACAGGCTGGTGCTTTTCTCGATTATGCTGTATTCCCTCGAAGTAGCTGGGCTCGATCCCTGTTTCCGTGAAAATTTTGAGAAAACTCGTCCCAAACTCGGTCTAGAATTTTAGCATTACAGTAACCCTCTTTGGTGCATGCAGTGCACAGGCTTGTTGGGATATACAATACTGGAGAGTACGGGTCGTGATGGTTAGTGGTCCTTTTGGCAGGAGGATTGTGCCCCGTTTCGGCCAGTGTCCCTTTCTAGCCAAAAAAATTCCCAGTCCAGCCAGTGTCCCGATTCGGCCAGGATCCTTTTTTGGCCGGGGTCCCCTTTCGGCCAGTCCCAGTTCAGCCAGAATGTCGGTTCAGCCAGTCTCGTTTCGGCCAGCTAGGTGGTTGCGAAAGAAACTATAAACTAGGAACACAGTGTCCTATTATTTCATACGAACAGCACAGCACTTTTTATAACAACAGCATTCTTCATTCTCAGCGTCCGACTCACGAATTTTGCTTAGTGTCCGAGTAAATGAATCAAATGGTCCGAGTAAGCTTGAATTTCTCGTACGAATCATGAGGAGCATTGATGGCGAGCAGGTGATCGCGCATTTGAAAAAATGAATTTTCGCGTTTTGAATGTTCTGATCAGCATATCTTTGGTTACGTGGACAGGGAGCAGGACCGTTTTCGAGTTGCGCAATTCGTACCTACAAACAGTATAACATGGAATATCCCTTGATGACCAATAGAAACGACCGTTTTGAACCAGTGTTTTCGTTGTCGTCAGTTACCTTCAAGCCGTGGGTCTGGATCCATCGAGTTAGAGATTGCCTGAAATGAAATAAGCAGCCTAGAGGTTTGGTATTGTACACGTTTCGAACGGCCTGGTGAGATGCTAATTCAAAATTAAGTATGAAACGTTGGACCGGTGGCCGATTCTCATCGTTTTGCAACAGAACATCGATCCGAAGCCGTGCAGCGTATACAACTGGCTATATGCATTAGGGACCATCTCAAAAGTCCCATCGCCAATACCGTAGTCTGACATTCCGAGAGTTCACGAATCAGCGTCCGAAGGAAACAAAAGGATGTCTGCATCTTGATGTAACAGAAAGCGTCCGTTTTCGAGAGGCTCCTGTGGATTCCGATTGCGGGACTCGCGATCTTGAAAAGTTCGTTTGCGGGATTTGCTTGAATATCCAGGCTGGTATGCAGCCTGACCGTTAAGGGACGCTGGCCCTATCGGGACTGGCCTTAAAAGGAAACCGGCCGAAACGAGACACTGGCCAAAAAGGTATGCTGGCCATAAGGGGATTCTGGCCACAATGGGTGAATGGAGATGGGACCTGGCAGGAGCGGCCCGTCTTTCGAACTGTTTGCCTTGCCACTGGCCACTGCACATGCGCATATTAAAAGAATGAATAGATCGTTCTGCGATTACATCCTTCGCCTTTTTCCAGGTGCTAACGATGACCTTTTCGTCTCTCTAATGTTGACCTGATATTTTATACAACTTTTTTCTGATCTTATCGATCGACACAGAACCGTTGAATATGCCATGCCTGCCACGTAGGAGGTATTGAGCCTCCTCCTTTTGAGAATGACTTCCATCATTCACTCCAAACATAGACATACGCCCTTTTAGTAAAACTCTTCGGCAACGCCTTTAAACCTGGCCAACGACCACCTCGGGGGACGCAACACGACTGGAACCACTTTGTTTAGAGCCCTTGAAACTTTAGCTTCGGGGACCCAAGAGCATCGGGGACCGCCAAAATATTTGCTCCAGGCCAAATATCATTAACCAATGTACATGCCAGGGAAGGCCTGATCGAGGCGGCCTCGGCGGTGCAGCGGTTCGGCATTCGTCTCTCCGTATTTCTTGGGACCGAGTGGCTGGACTCGTTTCGGGTTCGACCCCCGGTGATGGAGGTCAATTTGCGAACCATAAACCCTCGCTGACCTTGCACACCACCCGGTACCCTAGAGGTGCTTTGAGTGGAGGGACGGAAGTCAAACGGGCAGGCAGTCTCGGCTGTCCAACACCGACAGGGTTCAAAGCCCGCCCGCCATCGTCCAAGGAAGTCGGTGTCCAATTCAGGATGCCCGCGCGTGGTGCTCCCAGAGGGGACACGCAGAGGACGCTGCTTGTGTGTGCCGGTTCCGCACAGCCCTGCATGTAAGGTTTGACTGCTGGCCAGCTGGAGGCAAAACGGGGTTAGGCCCACAAAAATTAAAAAAGGCTTGATCGAGCCTGAAGCCCCAGCTCACCGATGTGAGCCAGCAGAAAAATCTTATGTAAGCAGCAGATGATCTGCACTTTAGGCCACGTGGCAGACCACCACGCACCGAGGGCAATGTCGGCGGACTTGGAACTCTGATTCGACGGGAATGTCAATTTGGCTCCCTCTATTCAGGAGCTACGATGGAGTTAGATGTGGGCTATGGGCTCAAGGCCTCATGCTCATGCTTCACAGCATCAACAGGCAGACTCGAGGGTGCATTGACACGTTATACGCAGAATGATTTACCCAGCCGCGAGTTGACGACAGACTATCACGCACTGTCATAATGCCACTACTATGCAAACGTTGCGAGCCAGCAGAGTGTTGATGGCCAGAGTGAAATCCCCTCGGCAACACACGCCATCGCCCCTTCTTGGGGCTCGTCCAACAGGTGCCTTGGGGCCTTGACCTATGATTAGAAGGAGACACCCAAGTCCACACGTGTCGTTCGGTCTTGGTTCATCTGGCCAGGTTTTACAATCACCCAGGACATGTCCTAACTAAGTCCTATCCTACATAATTGAGATTTAATCGTCCCAACTTTAGGACATGTCCCAGCTGTGAAACCGGCCGCAGTCCCAAAGTCTCTTCATTTCCACGCAGATTTGAATTGCCGCTCCATATTGATCCCGCTGCCTAGGCAGCCGCATCTATATGTCACCCATTAAAATACCTTTTTATTAGAATTTTCTTTACAGAATTAAAAACAAACAGCTTCTTCTGAATCAAAACTTTATATAAATTTAACAATTTTGTCCAGATTTTATGCTTAAAAAATTACTTGATCGCTGAATCTAGCCTTCAGTGGGTGCTATCTATGCGCGCTATAGGGCGGATGAAGCAGTTATCTTGCATTTGCCTTGTGTGAGAGAACTTTTTATCGTGGCTAGCTTCTAGTAAATGTGTAAAAAATAAGGTCAAAGCTTTACTATTTGCCGCTTTATCTATTTTTCGCCTCTTTTTCGTATGAAAATTCAAATTTCTTGATCATGGCCGCTTCGGAAGCGAATAAGGAAGAAAGCGAAAGATGCATTCAGCTGGGCCTGATGTGTCTTCGAGAAGGATTTCGTGACAAAGCTTTAAAATTTTTCCTGAAAGCTGAAAAGTTGCATTCATCCCGTCGGGCAAGAGGTGAAGGGATTGTTTTCAAGTAGAACTGGGTACTTGAGAACATTTCGATTTCCACTCCTTCTAACACTTCTACTTTTCGTTATCAGAACTGGTCCGTCAACTGGAGAACTCGAAACAAAATGGAACCACACCCATGAACGGTTACGGCGTCTTTGACCATTACGAGCAGGCCGATGGTCTGAAGTAAGTTATGCACGCGCTATTGTGGTTATTTGTTTGAGGGACTAGACTTTATCAGCAGAGGAATATATAGGAGGGAGAGACATTCGAATTTGACTTTAGGCTTACGTAAAATGGCAATTTCACTATTGTATGCCCAGGCTTTTGCCAAGTTCAGCTAGCTCTGTCTTAAAAGGCCGTTTTCCGTTTTCAGCAACCGATTTCGCTCTTCAAGCAACGCGCAAACAAAACCGCCCTCCGGGCATGCTGCCAATGCTCAATGGTCAAAAACGAATCAAAGAAACAATAAGAAAGAAGAATTCACCGACAGAAACACTGCTGGTCCAAAAGTTCGACCTGAATCACAAACTACTCGAGAACGTTCTCGGTCCCGAGTTCGATCGGCCAAAACTGGTGGAACAGGCGGCTCTTCGACCCCTGCATTTGGTCATCGAGCCACGTCTGCCCCGCAGTTGGGCGTCGATTACACACAAGAGCAACTTGAAGCTGTGCAAAGGTACGTGCTGTATTAAGTAATCCTGAGGTGAACCATCGGGCCATTTGTGCAGAAAACAATGGTGTTCCCCGGGAAAACTAAAAGACAGGCGGGCGTACTTGTCACAATCCAGCACCCACTGATCCGATTTCTTAATCGGCCGTATCTGCCGTTTAAATTTGATGCGCTTTATCTGCCCAGAAATCATTTTTTTGTGCTGCTGTAATGACACGTCCTATTGTTCCCAAATCCCTATAAAATCGCTAGTCAGTTCTTCTCCTGCGTCCGAACTAGGATAGTATTAGCGAAAAACCAGAACAGTTCGGGGAGCCTGTGGCGTCAAATATGGCATCCGTCTGATCGTAAGATTTTAATTTTTGGTCAGATCCGGATTATGATTAATTGTGACTCTGCCATCGACCGATTATACATATCTTGATTAGGATCTAATCGGTCGATGCCGGAATCACAAATCATAGGATAACAGTTATCGGCATGATCAAGCACAACACTACTATCTTCTCAAATCCAGAACTGTTCGTTTTCCTTAACTATACGCCTTACAGTTTGTTCTTTTTAGAGTTCGTTTGTGCAAAGACTATTACGAAATTCTTGGTGTGCGAAAGGATTTTGCCGAAGATGATTTGAAGAAACAATATCGAAAACTTGCATTGAAACTTCATCCTGACAAGAATCAAGCGCCCGGCGCCGCGGAAGCCTTTAAAGGTACATGTAATTTCGTTTAAAATTTGTGGATAATTTTTCAGTTTTTCTTTGCGTGCTTTAGCTGTGGGCAACGCGTATGCAGTCTTGAGTGATCCGGCTAAACGGCAACGATACGATATGTACGGCGGGAGTGAACAAAGTTCGGAAACCGCAAGAGGCCATTACAATCGCAGGGATTCGTATTTTTACGAATACGATTACAACAGGGGGTTCGAGTGTAAGCCTTGTTCAAGTGCCATCGTTTATATGGTCCTATCCATGATCTTATACTTTTTAGCTGACATGACAGCCGAAGAAATCTTCAACATGTTCTTCGGTGGTGGTTTTCCCAACGGCAATCTCGGTCGGCGCGGAGGTCACCACACAGGAGGGCACGGAAATGAGGTATGTGCTTATCGGCTGGTTGGACCCGACTGGCCACACCCTTTCCCGACAACCATGCACGATTGGTTGTTCGATTTATAATGTGGCGAGAATATAATCAATCAGAAACAGTTTGTGGGTGTTCGATTCATGAAACGAGTTCTTTGGTTGAGCACATTTTGAACACAATTATTTCCTTTTCAGAACAACTACAGCGCTCTGTTGCAACTGATGCCCTTATTGGTCTTGGTCTTATTGAGTGTAGTGAGTCAGTTTTTTATCGCCGATCCTGTTTTCAGCCTTCAACGAAACGAGTTAGTTGGCTTTCTTTATTTCACGAAGCGTTTGAAATAACGGGTGCGTTTCCTTTTAGCAAATACACTCAACAGCGAACGACGAGGGAGATGCGAGTGACGTATTACGTGAAACCGGATTTTCTCAAAAACTATCGCAGTAGCGTCCATCGAATCGAGAAACTAGTCGAGGAAGAGTACATAAATAATTTGCGATCAAGCTGTTTCAGTGAACGAAGTCATAGTAAGTAGCCCAGGACGCTTTATTTGCTATTGCCCTCAAATTCAACCGTGCCTTACTTTCAGGAGAGACAATGCTGTGGCGAGCCAGAGCTTTCGGCGATCCAGCGTTGTATGAAAAAGCTCAAGAGTTAGGTACGCCTTCGTGCGATCGATTATCGGCCATTTATGCCTGAGACGAGGAAGCGCCGATTATTTATTTTTCACTCCAATTATTTTTCTACCTGTGCCATGCCATGCAGCTGTTCCATATTCTCGCGTGTAACCATTGCGAAGTGACTGCTTAGCTTTAGTTTATTGATCATCATAGGTCCGACACGATTTGTAGAGATTGGTTCACAATTTACGTGTATTCGATATCCTTATGCCCGCATTTGGTGCACCTGAAACCAAAATGAATGTTCTAGCTCTGATGAATGTGTAAGAGGCGCTTACGTGAAGAAAACGGTCATGCCTTCATCGGCCGAACGAGTTTGGCGAGTGGCATAGCTCATAGAATCATTGCCGCATTTTGCGCATTTTCGATGTACCTGAAACGATCGTGGAATGCACTCTGATTAGGTATAGCAAGAACCAGGCAGCGAGTAACAGCTTGGATAAGGCGTCTGAATACACAGACGCGTCCAGAAGAAAGTACAGAAAGACCCCTCCTGCCATTGCCCCAGTATTTTGGTCCTGAGGGTAAGAAAATATGCGAGGTGAATGGCTACGAAGTTGAAATTTGAATCTTTCATCGGAACTAGGCCGCATGTTCAAGTTTCAGCTGCTGATGCCATCCCAGCGATAAACGCAGGTCAAAGACCCCGGACATTTGACCCTGTGTTAAGAAATACGGATAGGTGACCAGTACGGTATGCCCAATCTCATCGTCATTTTGACAGATGGCCGTTTCTGATCACATGCTGATGAAACTTTGAGAATGTGTTGCATGGCACTTGTCAAATCACATTCAAATTTCAACTTGTCGCAAATGGTAGGTCTGTCCCGACAGCTCAGTGTGCCATGGCCTCATAAAGGACAGGAATGCCTGGAAAAGCCGTCTGATGCGGTAAAGGAGCTATCTTGGTGAAAGTATGTGTGAGTGGAGAGTGCTAGAGGTTCGATGGAAGCACTTGGTGACCCGCCCAGTATATTGTTATTGCATGCCCAACGGCCCAGGGACACGCGGACTCCACTCCTTATACGACCCACGAGCACCATGCTTACCGTTGGTCCAGCAGCACTGACCGACGCGTCGACTTGGTCCTGTTCCTGCTTCTCCCCTTTCAGTTGGTCATAGACGTAGTGGAAGGTGGCCTGCACTTCGGCATTGATCTCCTTCACAATCCACTTCTTCTTGCATCGCACGCACGCCACGTAGCCAGCTTTCGGGCCCGCATCGGGCAGCTTGTTGCCGCACTGCGCGCAGAATTCCTCCTCCATCTCGCGCCGATGCCGTGAAGCCTTCGACATTGCTTCGCCAACCTGAAAATAACTGGTTCCTACTTGCCGAAACCGCACACCAACAAAGGAAATGATAGTTCCAAGGACTGACGCTATTACGTCCCCAAATTCCAATGCCAGCCTTTACTGTCAAGCTCACGAACGACTAGCCGCCACCAAGATCGACAGGGAAATTCAAATCTCATAAAACACGGAACACATCTACAATAAATATTCGCACAAGCCAACCCGCAGCTACCCCCGTCTTCCAACCATCCGAACCTGAACTACACGAACGCAGTCATAGAAAGAGAGCCTATCATACTCGCTACCAAAACCGACCCTGAACGTTATCACTCTACTTTCGGCCGCGTCCATCGAATCAACGTCTCCGGAGACCGAAATAGGAATATCAATTTGGCGAATAGATCTTGTTCAAGGAGAAAATCGCCAGCTTCTCGCACAAGGAATACGTCCAAGCACAACTGCAGTACGCGATCTACATTGGGCATTTCGTACAAGATCACGTCCAAAGGCGATTGAACAACCAATGTACGAATAAAACGACCAGCCGCCAGCACGACGACCACATAGACTCCGATTATCCTGAAGTGACAAGCCGCGTCAGTCTCTCGGGACACACACCACCCTGTCACTTACCCTCCACTCGTGAACGTGTCCAAATAGGTTGGAAACACTCGATCGATGAAGGCCGTCACCTCGACCTCGCCGTCCGGTTTCAGATACTTGCTACTATTATTATTCATCCACTGAGGCGGGTCCATTTTCATGGACCAGTATTGCACGACGGACCCGTTGCGAAAGTCTTCTTGCACGGTCGACATGTACAGCTTGACGCCAGAATACATTTTTTTAATATCATCCGCCTGTTCGGTATATAAAATGGCCTTTGCCGGTTGCACGAGCCCGATCGAAGGGACGACGAGGAAGGGCGGGAATGCGTAAGGAATGTGCACTCCACTTCGGCTCCGCCCTTCCAACGTATCGATCAATTCTTGCCGAATCCTCGCCCCGTTCGGATCGCTTTTCTTCAGCTCGACACTGTTGTGGTTCGTATGCAGCTGAGGCAACTGTTTCTGGCTTTGACTCGGCCTAAAACGGGCACCTATCAATTCAAGACTATCCCCTAGTTATCACACAAAGTTCATACCTCTGAAACTGCCACATAAAATTCATAACCACACCAGTTTCGTTCTTCAGAGCGTGCAAAAGGGCCGCTCTCGATGCTGGCGATATCGCCCATTCGCTAATACTGCCGCTTCGGAAATGGGCTACGTAAATGTCTGCTTCCCAATACTGTTTCAGAAAGGCCAGTCCTTGCTGAAAAGGTCGATCGCATTGATGACCTCCTCGCGCATATGCATCACAGTTACACGCTTCACATGAACCCATGTGCTTTGCCAATCCTCTCCTTCCACTCTACTGTTACATCCCGACCCTCGAAGCAGGGAGAATTGCACCACAGCTCACCTTATTCAATCGAGTCAAATCGTACAGTGCGTCATATTCGGTTTCGTTGATTGCCCGCAAATATACTGGTCTCTGAGCTTCCATCACGTACAAGGGCTGCAACAAAGACTTCATGACACAACCGGTAAAGCCACACATAGAGGTTCAACCTACCGCATGCCCTTCGACTGCGACAGAAAACTGCGCTTGTTCCGGAGGAGCACGATTTCCGATGGCATTGACCAACGCGAATAACAGCAGAGGCAACCACAGCAACACTACGATCAAGATCAGAATCGGCAGCCCCAGTCCGTACTTGATCCATTTTGCTAAAACCACAACCGTATCCCGCACTGCTATAACCCTCCCACACAATGCCAGCAAAGAACTTACGTTTCGGAATGTCTCGAGGAACTGGGTACTCCTGCAACAATCGACAATTTACATCTCATTCAGACAACAACACACTCCAAGCCATACCATCTCGTACTGACGCATGCACTTGGATCGAAATACACAAGCGTACATATTCTCCATAGTAAAGTAATCGAACAGCGGCATACTAGTTTCCGTCCAGATCCAATCGATCAGTGTACGTAGCTCGAACAAGAACGGAGCCGCCATGAACCTGAAACCACATAATGGTCTGAGCTGCTGTACAGCAGTCGGCAATTCTTAACAAGCCTTACCCAGTAAAAAGACAGTAATTCGTCAATCCGTACTTCTTCGCCAACAGATTGCCTTGAATTCTCGATCTGGAAGTTTTTCGCTGAATAAGTCTGCATAGAAGGGGCAACAAGCACGACTTACGGATAAGAATTGCGGATCTGCCAGGCTGACAACAAGAAATAGATGCACTTGACAAAATACCACAGTTGCGCTGATCCATTCTTATTTATCGGCCTACAAACCCAAAGCACATTTACTCCCTGCAATTATTAAGCGGTAAACAGGATGATCCAAAAGTTCTGACACAATTATCAAGTCATATATAGCAAGCAACATGTATCCATAAATATGCCCTCAAACGTATGATCAAGGACGGACGTGTCTGAACCCAAACCAATGCCCTTAACTCTTCCAACACTGCTTTCCATCCTATCCCACCTGGAATTCCCAAAGCAAAAAATAAAATAAACCTAACTCACCAGTCAGTCATGGCAGGTAAGCCGAAGAATATCCAAGCGTGCATAACCGTTACCAGAAGGTACTGGAAGATCAGTTTGCCAACTACGCTCTTGCTCAGATAAATCGCCCGGTCCACAATGATTAAGAACATCAGCGTAATAAGCATGCCAACAAACGGCAGCGGCACCTTATTCTGCTGGATCTCGGACACGACGTCATATTTCTTTCCACGGAATTCCTAAAACACAGCAAATACTTGCATAAACTTAACAAACCCGCACACACCAACTAACCCCAAACGCCGAATATCCGAATGCCAAGATGAGGAAGCAGATCAGATCGCACAGAAACATGAACGAGTACAGGTCCATTACGTAACAAAAGGGAGGGTTGAGTAGTCGGCGATAGAAGGAAATAAAGCTCGAACAATAAGCCAGTCTCCTGCAAGAAACACAGATCATAGACGACAATCTAAAAAGAACATTAAACACCAATCTCACCCTTGCAATGCCACTGACTTTCGTCTATCGAAAACATCAATCGACTCAACCGGCTCACCAATATCTGAAAAACATTATTAATTTTACTAAAGTAAACGCGAAAGTGCCTGCGCTCAGGACCAGAAGCGAGATTATTTTGCCTGCATCAGCGGAACCTTTCAGAAACTAAACAGCCGCTTCCTTACCATCTGAGATAAAACTTCGTGCGTTTTTTCCATCGTCTCTTTGCTGCGAAGCGCTTTCCTGCAACAAAAATATCGCAAAACCAACAGAAAATCACTCTTATCAGAAGCCTCACCTCATGTTCCGACTCGACCAAGGCATTCGATGGCCTTCGCTCATCCAGCACTTCAGCGTCCATCTCGGACACGTCCTCTTCGTTGTGAGCATCCTTCCACAGTCCCAGCGTCTAAATTGCAGATTAAAGTCGAGACTGTGCAGCATAGTCCAAGCCACAAGCACCATCCTTCACCGCATTCCAGTCACTCACCTTCAATACGTATCGATGGAAAAACAGGCACATCAACAGCGCAACATCGTAAGCAGCGTAGTAATTGCCCTGTTCGATCCCAAGTATTTTTGGCCCATTGAAAGGATCATCATGACGTTTACTTTCGAATTGCCAAAATCCAAATTGGAACATGAACTTGACGACAATCATGGCCTGGAACTCGAAGTATATGTTTACGATTGCCACTGGACAGATACTTGAATCTTACCTCCGTATAGGTGATCACCGTAACCCAAAAGAATTTCGGAGGTCTTGGTGAACACAGCGTGCCCCAGAAAAACGCCAAGAAAGGCAGCGGTAAAGAAATGATGGCAGCGTTTCCCATATGATCAAGTACCTGAAACACAACCACAAATGTCCGCGTCACCAGAGGCAGCTTATGTTAACTTACAATCATCAAGTAGCACAATAATTCCGTGTGCGACACGAGCAAGTAGTAGATCGATATCAGGAATCTGGCCACCACATTGTGCTCCAGGGCGTGCTCTTGAGCTTCTCTCTCGGCTCTGCAAATAAAAAGGAAGTCAGTACTACAAAAACCAACTGCTTTTTGCACCATTCTCTGATTTCGCCGCACAGCCCACACCATGCCTGCATATCAAAATAGGATGCAGCCGATATTGGAGTCGGCAAGCAGAATCGTTCAATTGTGTACCATAGAAAACATAAAGCAAACAATACAAGACATGGCTCATTCGATGCCAGCACGTAGGTACTGTCCATCTTCTTTGTATTGCTTGCTTCGTCTATTCTACTACATAAACCGACTTATGCCTACGAAGCTGTTTTGGCAAATTCTTATATGGTATATGGAACCCGGAAACAAATGATTCTTTATCGACCCCGAACTACTTACGTTTCGATATCCCTCGTCGAATGGATGTAATGAATCTTTCGGCTCACTTCCTGATTGAATAAAGTTTCCCGCACTCGCCGGAAGTCGTTCTCATGTTCCAGTTCTTGCATCAGTGTTTCTTTCAATCGTCTTTTCTCTCCCTTCAGAACAAACGCCACGTATCGATAATCACGCGACCATCGATTGAATGTGTTGGCCAGACTGTTCAGCACGCTTCCCAAGAGCATTCCGCAGAACTTCAAGCCGTAGGTAACGTTGTTTCCAGCCTTTGGCTCATCCTCGACATCCTTTTTCTCTTCTATTGCCTTCTCTTCATCCTCGCGCTCAGGAATCGACTCCATCGTGACGCGTATATCGTTCAGATTCAGGCCACCAGACGACGACGATGACGGCGCCTGACTAACCGATGAATCCCTGGACGTTTCCCTTTTGATGACCGCTTCTCGTTTCTCCGCCTCCGATACGATTTCTTTCATATCGAAGCTGCCTTGACCAGCGATGTGAAGTAACTGAAAGAGCCCACACCACTGTTCCCTCAGACCAATCTAAAGCAGGCCGCCGTACCTGAGTTGGCCCAAGGCCCTTGTGCTCTCCGTTATCCGTCTCAGGAGCAACAGGTTCGTGCTCCTCCAACTCCTCCGGCTCCTCATCGCTGTCACAGTCGTAATCGAACATGTAGTAATCGCCACCCCGTTTCGCTAAAACAAGAACCATTTCATGCTTTAGCAAGCGTTAGCGTTAGGTCGAGTCAAATGTTATTCACACCCGCACTTCAGCATGCCGTTATGACACGCTGACGCAATCAATAAGTAATCTCTTCTATGTACAGCCTTTAATTCAGGCAGTGCATGCAGCAAACCCACAGGCCTTCTTTTACCAGCATAGTAATCGCCGTCGATGAAAGCCGAATGAAAAGATTCAGTGAAAGAACGCAGCATAGGACAACTTCCTTAGCGCAAGAGAAAAACCCCATTAAGCTGTATAGACTCGTTGCGCTGCGATCTATCTCGATCGACAGCCTTCATATTCTCTAACATCAAAATAGGGGACTTACTCTCTGCGTACGTATTCGGCTCAAAATGCTTCTTTCCTTCCATTTGCTTCAAATAATGCTTCCGAATCCGACCAGTTTTCGCCTTAATTTTTCTCAAAATTCGGTCTTCCTTTTCTTTCTGCTCATGCATTTCTTTTCTGATCAACTGATTGATCAAATAAGCGCCTCTAGAAAAAGATATTGTCCTTATATTTGTTCAAGTCACATATCCACTTTTGCATCCTCACCTGGCGCTCAGAATTCTTTCGGCCCTGAACTCGGCGATCGAATGTCGAAAATACCAACTCGAAAAGATACGAACTTGAAAAATGAGAAATCCGAAACATAGACCATCGTACAAGATTTCGGCTTCGCTCTTGGCCACTGTGCATTTAGCACCAGACGCACATTCCTCTAAAACTGAATCTATGTCGTTGACCAAAGAAACCAACAAATGGCTCGCTCACCTTCCTGTCCTCGGAGACACGCAATACTAAACAACTGCACAACCCACGATGTCGAGGAATCGCACACGCTGCACTTGTACACGCAACCAACCACCTGCAAAGAGCCAGTGTATGCAGATTGTGAGAACGCAGGATAAGCCCCAAAAAATGCTCTTCGTAAGTTTTTAAATTTCACTCTTCTATAGCGCAGAAGTTAGGAGGAAACTGTCCGGCCAAAGACAGGAATGCCAGTCGCTTTGAAATGTCATGCTAGTGATTTGTCACACTCCCTGCACCCAACAGACCACAACTCCTTAGCTCAAGTCACCTACCTAGGCAATACAGCAACGGACTTACTTGCAAACTGATTTTCAGCATGATAGCGAATACGTTATAGAATAGCAGTATATACCACCTGCAAAGCAAGCACCAATCAAATACATTTCGCGCACGTTTCTGTTATTCTTACCTAATCATGATTCGACTATGAGATTCCAAATACAGATCGTTCCCTTTCCACAGCAGTGCGAACGCGGCCACCAAATATCCGAATGCGAATCCCGAAATTCCACCGACCCCAGCGGCGAAGATTATGAACAAAGTGATCCAATGGAAATATACAAAAATAAATACTTTAGCAACGTCCAAGTACGACCTCGTACAATTTATAAAATTCGGTGTCGGATTTCCCGCCGTGTTCTCATCGCCACGTTGATGCTGTTCTCCGCCTTCCGTATCGATCGGGTCCATCTTCACCATGGGCGTGTAATGGCTGATGGGGGCGTTGTCACCACCTTCGGACAACGAGGATGCAGTTGGTGACGTTTCCACTCGAAATACGTACAGTTGCGCCGAGGCCAACAATAACACGAAGAAGTCCCCGATTACGAAATACTTATTCGGTTTCACTTCATAGTCGGGTAGGAATAACCAATTGGCCAACTTGCTGCTGATCCCTGACCACGGATAGGAAAGACAAGCTGAAGGTGGCAGTCCGACGCACACTGCGTATTGCGTGGGAAGCGACACGGCAACGAACGTTACGAACAGCCACCAAAAACGAGCCAGTGTCCGTCGAGGCAGCGCAAGCATAACCAACAGCCAAACCGTGTAGACGAATGCCACCGCATCCATCCGAACTCTAAAAAATATTTAAATACAGTACCCCCGTGACAGAAAATAATCGTCCAGACTTACCCCACATCGATAATAACCATAATGAACGTCATCTGAAAGAACGTATTTTCACATAAAAACTTGTCCATCTCAAAATCCAGTCTAGCATACCTCCAATCCGAACTTATAAAATCCATAATTCGCCAAGAACATGAGACACTTGCTGACATTTTCATCCGCATCTTGCCGCCCAATACCTGGAAACAGCACTCCGCGTGCCGGCGTCGGCTGACCTAGCACCTCCCGACAGTACTTCTGACGGATTTTCACTATTGCTTGAAACGTAAGCAGCACTAACACGGTCACATAGCCCTGGAAAAGAAGCCATGATCACGTCTGGTTTACTAAGTATACGAATCCATCCTCACTTACTTTTAGGTATTTGGCCACCATTAGTTCTGGTCCAAGCCGGGCGAAACCGGCCCATGTCGCTGGATCTTGGATGAATGTTATTGACTGGAAATAAACTCAGTTAGAATCTCCAAGGTCCACCCATTGCAACTAAAGGCATACCGTGCAATTCTTATGATCGAAGTCTACTCTCGACAGATCAATGAATTTCATCTGATAAATCATTTTGGCCACGATGACCAACGCTGACCAAATCGTGGCGATCACCGACAGGGCAGTGTTCATTCGACGACAGGGCAACATGCAACTGGTCACCACACTGAATACGAAATTGACTGCGTTGATCTAGAAAAAGGGGAAATAGCACAGAAACTGATGTCTCGACCTTGAACAGCTTACCTCGGACACAGCCAATATTAGCATGGCGAACGCCACTACTTTCGTGAAATGGATCTCAGCTACTCGCCAGAAGAAATCGCATCCAATCTCGTAATAATTTTTAATTATCGGAAACCAATTCGATTTGACTGACACAGCTACAACAGAAACACTATGCCCGACGTTCTGTCTCAAACAACAGGCCAGCCACACTCACTCGAGTTGAATCGTTCTTTCGATCCTCCGCCAGCAAAATCTGTCAGCTTCATAAAGCTAGCGTGGAAAAATTTCATTTGCAAAATGACCACAATAAGAAAGGAAATTGGAGTCAACAACTGAACGAAGAGGGTCCCAGGATAGTAGCTGACCAAACCGAGGTCATCGAATCTGAACGAAGCAGGAATGTATGCACAACAGTTAGATCAAGCAATCACAACACTTACGCATCGTCCGGCCACCTCGTCCAATTGTGCCACCACGTCGGTACTTCACTGAACTGGTACGTGTAGACCAGAAGCAGCACAGCGATCGAGAAAGCAGTCAATACTGTCCAATACAAGAATAGCATCAGACGCCAGAGTGTGAATGACACCTGCAACAAACCGAGTCAAGCAACGGGGCTCGATGGACGATTGGAAATCAATCATACCTGAAGGACTGTAATCAATACGACGAAAAATGCCATATAACACACTTCGTAGGCCACTACCGGTGTCCTTATTGAAATCAGCAGCAAGACCAACCCCACGACGTAAATCCAGTACTTCACCAGCACGTTGCCGACCACTCCGTTGGCCACAAACCCGCTGCTGGTCGACGGCGATGACTCGAAATGCAAATACGCTGCGGCCGATGAACTCGTCGCCGATACTCCGAGTTGACGTTGATAATGCCGCTCACGTAAATGCAAACGTAGAGTGATCCAGAAAGGTATGGAGAAGAAAGCCTGAACACGGCCACTTATAAGTCCCCGCGCTGGCTACACGATACACCACAACCATACCTTCACAAACAAAGGAACACAAGCCGCTCCGATTGGTTTCATTAACCCGATTTGTTGCATGGGCACACCATTGACCAGCGATCCGTCAGGTAGCTCTTCCTGACTCAAATTCAGGCCGTAAATGAACTGAAGACATAGGAGAACCTAAAACAGACCAGCTTGTCTACGATCAGAATACTACAAAAACCTGATTGGCTCACCTCGGCATAAAATACAATAAAGGGTGACAGCAGAAAACAGGCCCGTCGACTATCGGCCATCATCCAAATAATGCAAGCCAACGCCAGCCATATGAATGCCAGCCAACTGTGGTACGTGATAGCCCAAGCCATCATCATGACCAAAGCCAAAGCGTAGCTGTGTCGCACGATGAACGCCACCGCCGCTCCAATCGTCTTGTTCTCGCTCTGTTCCACTGGAACCGTCCCGATCGAGAACAGCCGCTTGTAATCGTGGCCAATAACGGCTCTATGACCCGTCGATCGAGTGGAACCACGCGCGTGCGGCAGTCCGCTGGCCGAAGTAGAATTGACCCGACGCGAATTCTGTGAACCATCATTCTCTGGCGCCGACTCACCTCCCTCTTCTTCCGAATCGTTTGCCAGAAGCTGAAACGAAAGAACGCACATCACTCGGCTCAAGTACAAGCACATATCATGCACGTCATCTACAGCAACAAACGCTCTATCAGCATAATTATAAAAGATGCAAGCAGCTTAAAAGCCACGGGAGATAGATCATAAACTAAACCAGTGCCAAAGGAATACGAAAACTTGTTTTTTTAAGCGAAAGCGATGTCTAATCATCACAACACATGATTTACCGATCGACGATCAGCCGACAGCGCATGGTATTCGATGACCTTACAAGAAAATATAATTAAGGAACGAGCAAATGATGAATTCAGCGAAGGAAGTTAAACAATGCAGTGCTTATCGTCTTATATTCAAGTACCTTTGCGACTAAGCCCTTGGCTAGTTCTCGAACACGAGTCAGATAGAGCAGCGTTAGCATCGTCATGTCGTCCTGACGACCAAGCTCGTTTTAGCAGGCAGAAGATGAAAGACTAGCGCAAGCTTTACGCGTAACATACTTCGCCATGTACCGAGGAATGATCGTCCACCAACAGGTTTTTATGATGATTGAAACCCGATGTCACCTTCAGTCCATTGTACATGGTTCGAAAACCAGTCTACAGCGTCATTGGAACAAGCTAACACATGTATAATCGTCTGATCTCGATTTGTCCACCTTTTAAAAACTTTTTAGAACCCAAATGCAAACAAGATGTCAAAATAGGGGGAGAACAATAGGATAAACAGTGCCGTTAACTCAGAACGTGCTGCAACACTCGCATATAGGCAAGGCTATTAATGATTTTAGCAGCAGGGACAAATCTCTGAGTTTTAGTTGATGAGTACCAGCAGGCATAATTTCAATTCCCACCATAATTACTTCTATGCAAAGTTATGCACTATGAACACATCATGTTTCTGACACCCCTGTCGCATTAGTAAGGAACCGGCTGGGAAACATCGGAAATACTTACTCGATAGGTCGACACAGTCTGCAGTGCAACGTAGACGTAGAAGACGAAAATGACAGCTGGGTTGGCAAAAATGGGCCATCGTTGTCCAGGAACAAATTGCATTATCCAAAACTCAGAGCAAGACGTATTGACAATCACGGTCAGTCCCATAAGTCTAAAACAATACATTGTCAATTAAAACTGACAGCTGACTTTGAACCATACCTCGCTGCTAAAGTCTCCGGGGGCAAGGCGACTTGGAATTCCCTTGTTTGGTACAGGTATAATACGATCAAATGGAACGCGCTGTAGGCGGCCAACAGCAACTTGACGATGTTGAATGCCCCCGCTGACATCGGCTTGTACAATGCCCACCACGTCATGATGAGAAGAAATGCCAGAAAATATACTGACGACAGCACGGATGGATGAATGACGGCCGCGCAACACAACAGTACCACAACCATGGCTTCCGATAATCGAGCCAAACAAACGGCCAATAACTGCGCCATATATGGCCGACTGGTTTCTTCCTTTCGATTGTTATTCGAACCGACACCATCTGCGTTAACGGGTGACGATGATGTTGTCCGCTCTCGTCCCGATATTGACGACTGTCGATAGGTTCCTGACAATTGCTGGGGTTGCCCATTTCGCTCTTCGCTTGATACGCTGGCCTGGGAACGACTGTACAATAAGAATACGATCAATGTGGAAATCGATGACAAGCAGGCAGCGACATCGGGAGTGATCAACCGAAATGCGTGCCCAGCATGCGAGAAATTCAGCCTAAACCAGAAAGCATATGTTGTACAGGCAAAGGGATGGTCATGTAATCTTACCTTTGTAATCCAATCACTCTCAGTATTGACGCCAACTCGCCGCAGTCTAACAGACGATCCCCAGGAATACGCGCAACGGAGAGCACAACTTGAAAGATGGACTGTGCAACCAAGCCGACGGTGGTAACGATAACCGACACCAACAGGTATCGCTTTGTGAAATCTGAAACATGCGCGATCTAGGAACCACCAGTCAGCAGTCAGGATTGGAAAAGTGGCACAGGTCAACCAGCCCACCCACCCCTGCAAATAGATGAACCTCATCCGACCGAACTTACCCGGCACACTTTCATTCACTCCTGGAACAAACGGCCAAATGAGGAGTAGAATCCCATAAAATGCTGATACCAATGATGGCCTCAGGACGAAAGCTAAATCACAAAACATTGAAAATTCTGCGATTGCACAGAACTGAATGCTTACTTACCAAGAAACAAACAGAAAGGCAACACGACATTCAAAAAAATCGTCGGAACAAGTCGTAGCATTTTTAGTCGTGAATCGACGTCTTTTATTTAGTAATTTCCATCACCAAATTCCCACAGTAGTTTTCGCAATGCCTAAAAACCAACTTCCTTCATGTAGACTATGTACCTCAAGATTTAGGTCCTACCTAGATCCCACCTAGGCCTACTACAAAATAGTACGATCTCACCTTGCGGATGCGCCCGTCACGACTTGAATATATCTGTATTGCAAGCAAATATGAGATCAGAAGCGGAAAGTGTGCTTTCTACCAAGAATGGAAGTCAGTTCAAACAACGCCTCTTCAGTCCCTGGCGCAAATGATGACCCCGACTCGTCCCGTGCATCATATAGCCCGGCATAGGAATGAGCCATATTTCGTGGAATCGCCGATCATGAATGCCAGCTGTATCAACATTCCCATTCTCCTCAAAATATAGAAAACACCGACAGTCCCGACAGTGCAGCCCCAAACTGCCTGCATGCTACTACCAACCAGCCGTTCGCCAAGTTTTAACGGATTTCGCACACTTGTACCGGAAACACTATCGTTTTGTCATAAGCAGTAAATTTAAATTTTTTACTCCATCGATTTTTAATTAATCGATAATGAATCAAATTTATTCAATTTCTTGAAATTTTACGAGAAATTTCACTCGTATCTCACAAACAAAATTATCGCGACACAGGAAAGACGCCAATTGCCACAGCCATTAGCGTTTACCCAGTCCATTCATTTCTTCAGTTTCCTGACGTAAGTAGATCTAAAATGGCACGTCAACTGGGCCAGGCAACCTATTGTCGTTCTATCCAGCACGGGACAAGAAATGTTCTATTCAGTACCAATAAAAAAGCAAACACCGCCAACTCTGCTCACGCAAATCCAGAGTGTTTACGTTTCAAAAAAACCTCTCGAACGCACGAGTCGGCCAAGTGTGAAAAGGACAATGTCACTTTCCCAAGCGACTGGGAGGGCAATTGGAGGAACTTACTGTGGAGCAGTGTAAAGTGGGCACCACTGCCAGCACATCCCCTCACTTCAGTGTTGTCCCCAGCCGCATGTCTGGTCGAGACGTCGTGTCATGTCATATTTTATCAATAGCCAGCAGCATAAGGCGCACTGGGAACACATAAAAGACAATCATTTGTTACCCAGGCGGGAGTCGAACCCTCCCCAGCAGGTGTGCGCCCAGCGTGAGAGGCAGACGCCCGAACCCGCTGGGCCACGCTCAGACTTTGCGCCCATATGGCTTCAAAAAGTGAGTTAATTCAGCCAGAGGGCTTAAACCATCTTCTCCATAACACCTACTTCAAATAACCGATTTGTTGGCCAATAACCCTCAGCTTTAGCTCGCACATAATGAACATACACAATGCATAAAATAAGGATGCACAAGATGAAGCGGCTCACCTAAGCTAGTGGCTGACTGTAAGCGACACACGACTAAGCAAGAAGAGGCACTTCCGAGAAACAAGCAAACCACAATCGCTTTTCAGTCCTATCATGGATTCCCGCCCAATACTATGCTCATACTCAATGCATTGCGGCAACACATAGACAGCCTATCAGCCAGATAAATAATAATACTCTGCAGCTAACAAGTACATGAAGCTAAATCTGATAAATCACTGTTCTTTGTACAGTAGGACGCGAATGAATCATATTTTTCCATTTTCGGCCACTCGATTTGCATTGCCACTACTTTCTTTCACCTTGACGTAGGTGTAGAGACAGCAGCCAATTGAGTTGATCAAAATTCCTACCACGTTCCAGAAACTGGGTACCACATCGTAGAACAAGTATATGCCCATCACGTATCCTATGATCGATTGCGCTACGGCCTTCGCATTCCCGACAACCGTCGTCGTTAACGCAGAATTGCGAGTCGTGCACAAGAAAATCGAGAAATTCAACATGGCTCCTACAAAGATCGCTCCCAAAAACGCCGCCCAAAACATAACTGATGCCGACGTCAAGAAGTACATGAACGCGTCGCGGATCTCGTCGTAAATCAAGTCGGCGATCAAAAAGAAAATAAGGCCGTTAAAACTGTTCAAATAAATCATATCCAGAACGGAATATTGGGAATTCAACGATAGACGTTCGATCAGAATTAAATAACACGCTTGGAACACAACGCTGAGGGTACCATATAAATAGGCTGGGCCGTCGAAGGTGAAGTCGTAGACGGCTGAAAAAGACCACAAACATTCAAAACAGTCTTTTAACTAAGAGTCGCAATGGCACTTACTTGCAAGGACGGCTCCAGCCGTGATCAGGGCGATCGACATGACCACGCCTCGACTAGGTTTGCCTTTCTTCAATAGTAGATAGCCCAAATAGAGAGTGACCATGGGGACGCAGCGTTTCAACGTGCCGTACATTGGTATGTTCATTCCTTGCAGGGCACTCAACGAGAAATACGAATTCAGACTGTACAACAGACTCGGAATGAACATGTCCTTGCCCCGCTCCAGTGTGTACGAACCGATCGGAGCTATATTCAACAGCCTGAAATCATAAGTACATTAGACTTTGGAGTGCCCCTTAGCTTACCGCCATGTACTGTAATAGGAATGCGCTAGTCTCTCCGACCTATCGGTGGGTTCAAGGAACCAGTCCACCTCTCTTAAGTCAGGGCCGGCACGAGATCAAGAGCGAGTGTCCAGTTTTGGCTCGCAGACATCGGTCGAGTTCCTGGTCTGCACTGCTGAGAACCCCTTCGACGGGCGACACGTGCGGCTGCTCCCTGAATTGTGAGTCTGCCAAGCCATCTTGGAGTGTGGCTAATAAACTGTGTCAGTGGGCTGCGTGGGGTAGCTCCTGTGGCCGTAGGGCGAGAAAAAGGATTTTCACAGCCAACTCCAATGATAACCCAAGAGATCCCCCTTTCCTCAGTCAAACCTACCTCGCTACTTCCAAGAAGAACAAACTAACAGCCATTTGCAACATCATTAAAACGATAGTATAATCGAAAAATAACCGATTAAACAAAACTTTGTTCAAAATCGTGGATCCAACCGACAGACCACCGTATAATAAAATACTGAAGATGCAAATCCCGCGGGCTATCGCACGATCCATTTTCGTTTTTCTGAAAAATCAAATGCATTTCTAAAGATCAGGGGAAAAACGACATGGAAAATCACAGATACAAAGCCGATCGATAACGTTATCAGGCAAAAATTCTAGCCACACAGAATAAGCAATTTTTATTCCATGAATACATATCCTGTAGTCAGACTCCTAGTGAACCAGAGATGAATGGTCTTCGTGGGAAAGGACTGAAATAAACTACATAAACCTCGTAGCTAAAATATTCCATGAAGCCCATTCCAGGCTCACAAATACGATCACGACCCGACCACAGTATTGACCTTCTTACGACGACGGCGGAGGCTGATCAGGCCGATCAGGCCGATTTTGCGGATTCTGAGGATCATTGGGACCTTGTCCACCGCCGCCTTGGCCCTGGAACTGACGGCGCAACTGTTCAATCAGTTCCGGATTTTGCTGCTGCATTTGGCTGGCCAAACGCTGTCCCCTACAAAATAAACCTTTCTTGCAATCGTACTGAATAATCAAAAATTTCAAATCGCGTCGAACTTACGCTTCCAAAAGGCCGCCAAGATTCTGCGGGCCGCCTTGATTCATGGCGCCGGACATCATGTTCGTCATCCTGGAAAAAAATTAAGATGGGATTAAGGAACTACAAAATCTTAGAATCCAATAAACTTACATATTCTGCATGGCCGGATCCGACATCACTTGCGACGCAAAATTCATAATAGCTGGATTGTTAAGAATGTTTCCGATATCTAACCCGAATGGATTCGCTGTAAAACACGATTTGGGTGAAACAAAGGAAAAAAGACGGGAAAACTTACCTCCTCCCATACCCATTCCTGGTGGCATGCCCGGCATTTGTGGACCAGTGCCTCCACCAGCACCAGCTCCCGACGATTCGGTACGTATCTTTTCCTCGGCAATAGCCAGGTTGTTCTTAAATCCTTCATTGGATGGATCTAATTCTAATGCCTTTTTGTAAGCGTCACGAGCCTCTCGATATTTATTTAGACAAGAATACGCCAATCTGAAACGTTGAAAAATGTACAGTAAATGCTGCGATGGACATAAAGACGCATTTACCCCATTCGGCCGTAGGCTTTACTGTACGACGGGTCGAGCCTAAGCGCTGTTTGGCAATCGTTTATGGAATCTTGATGGCGTTCCAGCTTGCTATACGCGGCTGCCCTAAAAGTATAATGCACACTCACATAAGCTTGTATTCAGTAGTGACTAATCCATTGAAGCCGGAGTTTCCCGTCCGAGGTCACCCTTGCCGACTGACGCAGCCTTTCTTGGTGAAGGCAAGTTTCAACGGCTGAGCTGCGACGCCTCAGCTGGTTAAAGTGTTAATCCCGCATTGCTTGGGGCAGGAACCCTGACCGGGAGGACGGCAATTTAGTGAGCCCGTTCTCAGAGTGGGAACCGATCATCGACGGTGATTTCGTAAGTCGCTAGCCTTGAACACCTGGTTCAGGGTGACCCAAGTGGCGAGCGCCAAACGAGGAGAGAATGAGGAAACTGGTCCTCGAACACCAGTCGGAAAGGACCCTCCCTTCTCGCCCATTATCATCCTGGGGCGCTGGTGCTGGCACAGAATGCCCTCGCGTGCAGCTGCACAGAGGGAAGCTGCCGTGAGAGCTGGTCACCTCACGGCCTGGCTTATCAATCATGACTGCTGGCCGGCTAAAGGCAAACCGGGTTGGAAGTCCAGTGGGAAACTAGGGCGGCACGGGCCCAACCCACAAAAACTTTGAAAAAAGTTTCAATAACTCGAGACAATCACTTACCGATTGCAATAAAAGATCGGACTCTTATGCAAATCCAACGCTTCGGTGTATTTCTTTATAGCCTCGGTGAACTTGCCGTCTTTCATCATATCGTTGCCCTCGTTCTTCAGTCGTTCAGCTTTAACCTTGTCTTCGTCACTCGGCTCCCGTTGTGACTATAACGTACGATACATAAAACTAGAGCCTACAGCGTCGCGCTAATTCCTTCGTTTCATCGCGCAGTCCTAACTACCGACAACTTACCGATGAGGCTTGTGATCCCGAACTATTCGCAGTAAATAAGGAAAATAGTGGAACTGGTGATCGTAGCGATTCATCGTTAGGATTTATATTGAAGCTAGCCTCCAAACATTGGATCGCAACTGCAAAAAAAGACAGCAATACAATTTTATTGCGTAGTGTATTTGAAAAAACGTGAGCCCAAGAAAATACACAGTAAGCCTGAAACACGACGAACCTTCCAAACTTTCTGGATCTGGACCATCGGTCGAATTTGTTCGAAGTTTCTGACGTAAGAATTCAACGAAAGCAGCTACGAAACGTTGCTCGTCTCTGGAAGTCATTTTATCTAGTTGCAATTTTACAAATTACTGCGTCGCCCTTCGAAAATGTAAAAATCGTTTCAAAGTTCCTGTTCTTGATCCGCTAAAGCAACGTCATCGAAAAGAAGATTGCACTGGTATCTTCAGAAACGTGCGCTGTGTGCGCCTCTTGCTCATCCTGAGGGTAAAATTGAGTTTCCGCTCAGACAGAAATGAGTAGAAGGTGGGTCGGGGTCAGGGGGAACAGTCAGGTATGCTCGTTTTCAGAGACGCCGTGATCAGTGCGTGGGATGAGAAATATCTGCTATTTGTGAAGTCTTTTTATTTTGCATGCAGCATGTGGGATTGGGGATGCATTGTCGCCCCCTTCAGATCTAATGAGCTAAAGCCAGCTCATTGCCAACAATAACTTTTGTAAGTGTAATTTGTTCCAGAGTGTGACTTTTGTAAGTGTGATCCGCACATCGACCGAGCACTGCACATATCTCTTCAAAATCAGCTACACCTGGGGAGCTCTACTTCGATTCTGCTGTGACACTGGTAACCTCAACGGAGCTTCACAGAGGACCTAGCCCCGACACGGCACACGGAACAGTTCAGCGATCATAGCGAGGCAAAAGGATACGTTTCGTTGCTTTGGGACACCACTGCTACCTCCTGAAATGCAGACTCACAGCTAGGTCATCCAGAGTGGGCCACTGTAGTGGAGGCTGTGATCGGAGTAAGGTACTGTACGAAGCCCCTCTCGAGCAGACATGGGCAATTTTTCACTGTAGTTGCAAATCTGCTACAGCAGCTCGCTTTGATAAACGTACTCGCACGATTAACCCTGCAGAATATGCCACATGTCTTATGCACGACACCCTGACAGTTTGAAAGAATGTTGCCTTTCAGTTTTCCTAACGGTCTCATGGACGAGTGGCAGCAGCTAAGGAAAATCACTAAAAACGCACCTGTGGCGGCGTAGTGTGGTCGGATCTTACCAATTGGTAAAACTCGGGTACCATTGAGGATTGTGCCCCGTTTAGGCCAGTGTCCTTCTCCAGCCAGTGACACGTCTCGACCAGAAAAATTCCCACTTCGACTATAGAGTCCCGTTTGCCAGAGCTCCCTTTTGGCCAGCCTTGTTTCAGCCAGAATATTTTTTATAAAGATAGCCAAGCATTCTTTAAAAGAACGTTTTCACTTCAACGCCATTTTTACAAAATGAGCTTAGTGTCCGAGCAAATGAACCAAGTGACCCAAGGAAGCTTGAATTTTTTGCACCAGCACATGGCGAGCAGCCAGGTCCGACCGATATATCGGCTGACCGATAATATCGGCCGATAATTGCGTTATCGGTTATCGGCCGATACCGATAATTAGTGTTGCCGATAATGCCGATAATGTAGATTTCCCTATCAATAAGAGTTTAGGGCGAGCATACCGGCCTGTTGATAGTGATTATGACGAGGAGCAGGGAGCTACGGATTCTCGATCAGAGAGGTCAGTGCCCAAGAACAGTCCGGAGCTAAATCACGACAAGTCACGATCACCATGATCATGACTTTTCTTACTGGGATGCCCGCAATGGCACCAAAGCAGTTTACACTAAAAGCAGCTGGTTGTCTGTGTGTTGCATAGGCTAAGGTTATGGGAAGGAGGTAGGGCTAGTCCTGTCTTGTTACTTGCATGCTTCTCAATAAAGGCGACCTCTTTGCCTCGTGTCGTATTGTCTACTGTACACTCAGAGACAGGAGTCCTTCTTAAGCCCCCGCGGCACAATAAATTACAGGTTAGTCTGACTCAAAAAAAAGGGCTATGACTACGAATTATCGCTGTTAGTCGTAGCATTCACCCTTGGGTGAGACTTTGGGGATGAGGTTAGTCTTTCCCCATTTGGAGTCAGGGACAGGAATGGTGATGGCCTTCAGGGTCTTCTGGGGTTCGAGATAACCCTGCCGGGGCTGGGATAGAAAAAGCTTTCTGGCTGTTTACGTCCGTCTATCTGTTCACTTCTTTTCTTGACATGTTCTAAAAACTTCATGAAGTTTGCCCTGCATCGGAACTATTTTTTATAAGTATAAACATCTCAGTCATCTCACAACATTGCACATAATGCTGATACTATGTTTCGTGGGTATTTTCGTTTATCTGGACGTGGAAAAGTGTTTGAGGGTGAATCCCCGATGCATGCTGTATGGGATGAGGATCAGGGTCAGGACCCTAGTCGAAAACTAGAGCCCTCAAAAAGTTGTGAAAGGATCTGCTTTGCATATTTCACTCATTATCCCTACCTAGAGTCTAACAAAATGAGTTTTAGACGGTTCTGGGTCTCATTCAAGTTTCCAGGGTGTGCATGTGCACATAATGTACCTCCGCCTGTAAGATAGAAGCAACAAAATCCAGTTTATATTCCAATTTAAATAAAGGGAACTCTGCTGTTTCATGCCCACATCCTGACAGTGTCATGCGGCTGGTCCTAGAGGTGTCATGCGTTGCCTCAAGTGTATGACATCTGCGAAGAGGAGTTTTTAGTTGGGATATTGCAACTTACATAGTCTTCGGTCCCGAGATTTTGGGCTACCAGATTGATTCAAATTGGTCTTCAAAGGAAGCATAGCATGCGAAATTAAAAAATTGTATGTTAAAAGGATGGCGATCTGACCAAAATTCAAATTTCCCGCCATAAAACTTGAATTTTAAGTTTTCAAAAATTATCGGTTTTATCGGCCGATAATTGCGTTATCGGTTATCGGTTATCGGCCGATACCGATAATTGCCTTATCGGTCGGACCTGGGTGAGCAGCATCAACGGCGAGCACATGATCTGGCCTGTGTATTCCAGCAGGGCAGTCTAAAATGTCCTATCGCCAATAACGTAGATATTCTGATCTTTCGAGAGTTCACAAATCAGTGCCTTGATGGAACAAAAGGCGCTGGTTTTTGAGAGGGTCATCTGGATTCCGATTGCGGGATTCACGAGTATTCAAAATTACAGTAAATTCTACTGTACTTGTCAGAAATTGGCAATACAAGCGCACTGACTCGCCTACAACATTGTGACTGTTTGGCATTGCGAGATGACCGATAATTGGATCGGTAACAATCTGCCCGTTTTGTAGAATCGCCTGAGCTTTTACTGTAGTTCTCGATTATGATTGCTGTTGGAATTTTGACCATTGCTGACCAAGTCATGGGTGCGGGTGCAGGCCTAGAGCCCTAAGAACGGCGCAAATCGGGAATGGAGGATCTTGCCATCCCGGTTCAAACACTACCCACCATAAGAACTGGCCGTAAAGGAGCGCTGGCCGAATTGCGGCTGGTCGTGCAGGTACTTTGGCTGAATCGGGACTGGCCGAACAGGAACACTGGCCGAACAAGAACACATGAAAGAAGCACTGACCAGAAGGGGATTCTGCCCGCAACG
The DNA here is from genome assembly GCA_030248295.1 of Mesodorylaimus sp. YZB2_4. NCBI lineage: Eukaryota > Metazoa > Nematoda > Enoplea > Dorylaimida > Dorylaimidae > Mesodorylaimus > Mesodorylaimus sp. YZB2_4. The sequence goes on from JASANH010000626.1 coordinate 1,310,688, forward strand.
GGTCGCTGGCTGAACCAGGATGGGCCCCGTTGAGGTGCTCCATATGTGAGTGCCATGGCAGCATGAGTGGAAGCCATAAGTAGGGTACAAACCCCACCCGCCATTGCAACGAAGTCAGTGTCAGGGCCGTAATGCCTCATGTGGACACCCAAGTCCGCTCGAGTGCTAAAAATAAGATGGCTTCCAAAATACGGCGGGAGTTCAAAAAGTTCGTAGCCTGAGTACCTTCCGCATTAACATGTGGTCAGGCTACGAACTTTTTGAACTCCCCTCGTATGTTCAAAATTATTCTAAACCTTGATGTTCGACTGGCGCCTATGCATAGTGACCGAGGATCTGGTATCGCAGAACGCAGAAAACCACGAGTGCCACATGCAGTGGTTAGCTACACTTTCCTAACCCAGGTAGAATTCTCTTTTAGGATCTCGAACAGCGTGATTCGATTGGTCGTAGGACCCAGGATTGGATGCAGTACAGAGTGGTGTTGGCAGGCGTTTGGCGGCTAGGTGACTTGTGGACTTCTTCCTGCACCCAAGGCCGTAGGTCCTATATTCTTTCTTGTAGCTTTATGAAGACAAAAGTGATAATTTACCGCATCACCAAACGCGGCCATGGATATCCGCGTTTGGTGATGTGATAAATTATGAACACGACATGCGCAACCAGATAAAAAACTCCGTCTTTTGTGGTGGAACACGGTGACTCGAGGGACTCTGTATCTGCCCCAGTTGCTAATATGAGTACTGCATAAAATTGCAATTGTACTCGCATTACATTTGCCCCAGATCTCCCGTAAAAGCGAAACAGGCATAAAAGTTTTGGGTCGAACCGAATGGCTTCTGTGCCAAGAATGGCTCTGGCGGCCGCGTGTAGTGCAGTATGGCGTGTCTACCCGTACCTACTGTATTGCTTATCGTTAGGACGAGCTAGCGCCTGTGCTCGCCCTGGACTGGGTTCAAGAGAAAGCGGCAAATCCTCACTGGCAGGCGTTTCGACTAGGTGGCATTTTTTTGTGGGCTTCTTCCGGCTTCTAAGGCTTGTTCTTTGTTCAAGATTCTTTGCTCCTGTCCGTAGCCTCAGTTCAAGAGAACGTACTTGGTCGTGCTACACTTTTTGTGCACTTCACGATGGGACTACTTGTCTTCAGGCGCCTCTGCGATGTACATTTCTCGGGCGCCAGCTCTGTGTTTCAACAATAGTTCCTTCGTAGCAAACAGCGATTAGCTAACAAGCTGACAGCTAAGCTCACAAAATTGCAATAACAACTTCATGTTGTCGACGTTACTAGCACAATATAGAGAGTGCCATTGGCGTCGGTGGCGTCAAAAATGCAAAATAAACTCGCCGCCAAACTGTAGACGTCTCAGAGACCGCCTGGCAAGAGAAGTGGCAGCCGGGTCGGTTGTCGCGATAGTAGATCTAGTCGGCGTACCGTGTGTTTACTTTAATACATCCTGCGATCGAGTTAGGGCTGTGCACAAAGAAAAAGTTAGTTTTGCGTCTTACAGCCATCCGACGTGACAGAAGTTATGCGACCTGCTCGATGGGGAACTGGGCGTTGTCGTAGGCACGAGCTGGCTGGTAGCAAGGTTCGAGCTCGGGCTAGTTCGAGATAATACGAGTTCAACCTTTCAAATGCATCCAATCCCAAAGCGGTGCTTTGTGCTGGCTTTATCTACAGTTTACTTTTCAGCTCGGCGTATGCTTGTGGTAAGTCGTAGTGCCAAAATTCGGTGGCCGGGTGAAGATGAAGAGGCGTGTCGGAGGCGCGGCACTCGGAAAGTCGGAAAGGAGGCACTTGAGGATAGCTCATTTGTCTGATGACTGACTGGCGATGCTGGCAAAAAGCACTCGCGGCCGTCCATTAGCCCTTTTTAATTCGCTCGGCATTTGGGTGCCATCTGCAAGAAACATTTCTTTTTGCACCCCCACTGACGACAGGGTTCCATTCCTGGACGTGCTCCCCCCTAACGCCTATAACGCATTTTGATTTGCCCGTGGTCACCACTTGCAGAAAGTAATCCATGACGACAGAATAACTGCCCGAGGCGATAATGCCATTTATGGACCTCCTGAAATGGGAATAGCTTTCGGCTGCGAGGTGGCCACACAAGACGGGGAAGAACCTATTTGTGAATAAGCACAAATGATAAAGTGACTTTTTCTCGTACAGCAATCACTTTTTAGCGTAAGCTGTTGGGAGGGTATGGCAGTGGGTCGGCAAGCCTGTGAAAGTGACGAACAATATAAGCCAGGACTGCGTTGAGCTCTGCTCTTAAATGGACCAGCTTTGCTTAGCTGTCAGAGGGATCACTTCCGTGAGCTGACAGAGGCTCTGGAGCTAGATATGGCTAACTTTGAATGGTGTCAGAGTGGGATCGATTGCAACAAGTGTTAGCCGGGGCAGATAAGCCTTCCCAGTATCTCCCGGCCATTACGGCCCTTCCTGCCAATCTAGTCGTTGGCCATCGAGTGAGCGATCGACTTCGATTTTTCCTTTTCCATAGCACTCTTTGCTCGAGATTCCCGTGGGCGGTTGGCCGGGATGGCTTGTCCAACACACGAGCATGTTTCCGGCTTTAGTTATTACTCACGCGACACAGCCACTGTTGTTTCTGGCGCCGCTGATGGTGAAGAAACCCAGCTTTGGAATGGGAAAAGTCTTTTATTTCTTGCTGCACTTCATTTCCGGAATCCCACAGAGCCAAGTTTCGTTTTTCGCTTCCCTTAGCTGCTCGCTCGAGCGTTTCTTCGTGGTGGCGGAAAATAAGAACAAGGCTAAGGGCAGTTACACAAGCTCATGTCCTTTTTTCGTTCTGCTCTTTGATTCTTGGCCACTGATGGAGCCATTCTTACTTCGCCCAGGCTTTTTCTTTGCCAGGGCAAGACAAGACATTCTCGCTAACTATGTTTCGTTCGCGTCAAGCGCAATACCTGTTCATCACACCGGTCTCGTGTTTACCAAAGTCTTTACATGTTTCAGTCACCGAGCATGTCTGCACCCTTGGAAGCCAACGTTCGCCAAGACGAGTTTGGGGTCGAGAAGATTCCCCTGCGATCTCCTGCCGGCGACGCATTGGCCGAAGGAGAGGTGGTGTTCATAAACGGAGTGCCTCAACCTGTTAACAGGGCTTTCGACAAGAGACCGTCGATCGAGGAGCAACATCACTTGGAACTTCGTGGTCTGCCAGAACGAGAGAAATGGTCAAACAAATTCGAGTTCTTCTTGTCCTGCATCGGATACTCGGTCGGTTTAGGAAATCTCTGGCGCTTTCCTTATCTGTAAGCGACCTCAGTGACAGTCTGCAAATCGCTTTCTACCCTTTATTGCAGGTGTTACAAGAACGGAGGGGGTAAGTGGCACTTGCACGAATACTCTTCCTAATAATTATCCAGGCTCAGTGCACATATAGAGTCCAAGTTGGCATGGTGTGCGCTTGATTGGGTGACTGATTGGGGAGCAGACATCATCGAAACAATTTATCGTGCCATCCTTGCTTGAGCGGGCAGTCAAATGGGGCCTTTCGAATGTGATTTACGAGTCCCAATCGTGCATTACGTGTATTGGCGACCGGGCCAATGGCCGAAGGGGACACGGCGGGGACGTCTCAATCCATCTTAGGAAAAATCCTATTTAGTTTCTCTTCTCCCACGTCGTGCATCTATCACTGATCCGGTTTTTCTTTTCGTTACTTTGTCTCCAACAGGGAGACGCAGGCGATTCGAAGAATGCATGCTGAGAGAAAACCCCATCGGATAGAAGGCCAAACCGTGAAAACAAGGTTAATATGCACTAAAATTAGCCCTAAAAAGGACAAGCACTAAACAGATTGATGCTTGACAGACTAGAGCCTCGGGGAAGCAGGAGGAAAGACCGTTTTTGATCTTATGCCACACATTTTTCTGAACACCTATCCTTCACTGACCGATATACTTGTTGCTCTTTTTCCCCTGTGAGTTGTTCAAAGGAGCTACATGTTCAATGGGGGCTCCTTCTGGCAGTAAGCCTCTTATCGCTATGCAATTGGTTTCAAGGAAACTGCCGCAGTGGGTCCTAGTCAGGACGGTTTTCTTGCTGCCTGAAGTGGCTGGAGTAGAACACTTGCCTCTTCTATTGTACATATAAGAAAAACGACAACTTGCAGAGGAAAAGACATTAGAGGGCGCCTTAACGCATGCAATTAACTTACCGTTCCACACTGGATACTCCTCAGCTAAATCAACTGTACCTGATGTCTGGTTTCAGGCGCTTTCCTCATTCCTTACTGCATCTCGCTGATTTTCTGCGGCGTACCCATGTTCATTTTGGAAGCTTCCTGGGGTCAGCTGCTTAGCATCGGCGGTTTGGGAATCTGGAAGCTATGTCCTATTTTGAAAGGTATGGGTGCTTACCAGGCGCCATGGTTGACACAGATACACGTGCCACTTGATTGCAGGGGTGGGATGGTCGGCAGTGGTCATGGCATTCTGGCTGAACATCTATTACATAGTAGTCCTGGCCTGGGGCATATATTATTTCTTCAAGTCCTTTTGGTTGCCCTGGGAAGCCTGTAACGGATGGTGGAACACTCAACTATGCCGTAGCGCGTTCATAAAATGCAAGACTTACAACGAGTCAATGGAAGCTTTCTATAATGCTAATCTGTCCCACATTAACGAAACCATGAAACAGAAATTTGTGAACGAAATAGCCCCAGAGTGGTTCGTGAACAGAACCGATTGGAAATTCTGCGAGAACAGAAGCGCTTATCCCTCGCCGAGCAAGGAGTTCTGGGAGTAAGCTTGCAGAGACTCGAAAACCACACTACTCTCAGAAATGCAATGACTATTCTAGGAGAGAAGTCCTCCGCGCAGATGGAAAATACGTTGACGATGTCGGTGGTTTGAGATGGGAATTGGCCCTGACTTTGTTATTGGCTTGGATCTTCTGCTATTTCGCCATTTTCAAGGGTGTCAAGTGGACTGGAAAAGTAGGCGATGACAGTCCGTGCTGACAAAGGCCCCACCTCCTAGCTTGTGTTTTGCAGGTCGTGTATTTCACAGCACTATTCCCATACCTACTTCTGCTTATTCTGTTTTTCCGCGGAGTCACTTTGGAAGGTGCCGGTCAAGGAATCGCATTTTATATAACTCCTAACATGACCAAACTGTTGGAGTCGGATGTGTGGATCGAGGCAGTATCCCAGATCTTCTTCACGTATGGTCTCGCGTTGGGAGCCATCGTAGCTTTAGGAAGCTATAATCCTTATCACAATAGCATAGTCAAGTAAGCTTGCCCAAGGCCCCAAGTGTCCTGTCATCATCGAAACCTCACCCCAGGCAATCAATCTTGATTTGCTGCCTGGACAGTGGCACCAGCTTTTTCTCTGGTTTCGTCATTTTCTCCTTCCTTGGATTCATGGCTAACAAGCAGGGCGTACAGGTCGGGGAAGTGGCCGATAAAGGTAAAACCATTTTTACTTATTCCTCTGCCTATCACTACATCGCGCATGTTTTCAGGGCCCGGCCTGCTCTTTCTGGCTTATCCCACTGGAATTCTAGAACTGCTGGGCAAGCATTTCTGGTCTGCTCTCTTCTTCTTCATGATCTTACTGATCGGTATCGATTCACAGGTTAGACATACTGTTCCGAATGTTTACCGTTCCTACCAGAACATTGTCCTTTCAGTTTTGCACAATGGAAGGCTTTTTCACGGCACTGATTGACGAGTTTCCTCGCGTTCTCAGAGGAAAATACAGAAGGGAGATATTCATTGCTATCGTCAGCTTCATCTCTTATTTGATAGGCTTGAGTATGGTGACAGAGGTGAGAATTTTCTGCCCCTTGCTGCAGGAAGTTATCTATGTTGCGATCTAGGGCGGTATTTTCGTGTTCTCCATATTCGATTATTTTTCGGCCAGCGGTTGGACGTTGCTGTGGCTGATGTTTTTCGAATGTATTGCCATCGCTTGGCTGTATGGTAAGTGGGTTGCTTGCCTTATCGGCGGAGCAAATATTTGGCCTCCATGGTTGAACCACGCTCGCATGGCCAAGCACCCTGACGTGATGACCTGAAACAAGAGGACAGGGAGAAACATCATTTGCAAAAATAGGCGATGAGAAGGTTTGCCTTTTGACCTCGAGTTAAAATTGGCCAGACTGATTGTCAGATGAGTCCCCCTCCACAGCAGGGCTGGCTGATTATGCCCAGACCTCAGGGCAGCATAATCTAGATGGTATCTACATTGCAGGCGTAAACAAGTGGTACGATCACCTCCAGGACATGATCGGGTACAAGCCAAGTATCTATTGGAAGTTCTGCTGGGTTTTCATGTGTCCAGTCGTCTGTGCAGTAAGTGCGCATAGTGTACCGTCAGGGTGTACAACGCAATATATGCGCTTGTTTCAGTTCGTCACCGTGTTCAGTTTAGTCAAATACGAAGGCGCCAAGTATAAAGACCAAGCGCTACCACCTTGGTCGCAAGGAGTCGGATGGTTCATGGCATTGTCGTCGATGCTTTGCGTCCCGGCCTACGCACTCTACATTTGGATAGCCACTAAAGGCACGGCGCGTGAGGTATGCTAAATATAGTCGTGCTGCATCTACTATGATAAGGCTGTGTTTGTTCCTCGCAGAAACTTCGTCAACTCGTCCGACCTAACTTCAATGTTCGGGCATTCCGCGAAGGGGGGACGGAAGATCATTTTGCAACCGAACAACGCCGCCTGAGCCAACAGCAACCTGGTTACCAGCATCCGTACTCGAAAGCTGAAGGTGGTCACAACTAATTGGATTGCACTCGGCTTAATCAACTGCCTCGCAAAACCAAGGCGCCCTAATACTACATCGGACAGAACAGCAGACCTGATAAAATGCAGGCAGTGATCTAGCCTTGGTGTGTGTCCCAAACTAGAATATTTTGTACTTTACATAGTGGCAGTTTTGTGTGCGCAGCTGTTTATGCTCTTCTTATTTTGGTACAGCCTCGTGTCAAAGTGGTAGATCTTAGAATAGTCTACGAATGTATAGCACCTCTGGTTTTATGTGTTTCGTCGCGTAAAGCACAAGCTCGTTATCAAATTTGCCTTGTAGCAGCAGTCACGTAGCAGCTGTTGCGAAGCCGGAAGAGCGACTCAGACATCGACTCGATGAAAAAGCAATGAACTAAAAGGCCTCGTTTTCCTCAGATTGATTGAGTTAGATTTGGCTGTCTCCTTTTTTTGCATTTTCACATCGAGGTTTTTATGCATTCCTTGTCCGAGTGCAATCTGCAAAGCCTCCTGCCGGATTCTAGTGCTATATTTCCTTCAGTTCCTAGTCTCATTGCTAGGCAGTCAGTGGAAACTTGGATTGTGCACCACTCATTAGGCCCGGCATCGGGGCAGTTTGTATTTTTAGACTTTCCCAATTCACGACATCGCAAGGCCTGTATACCAAATAGAAATTTTCTCAAAAGCATTTATTTTCAAAGCATAAATGCTAATCGATTCTCCCAAGCGAACCTTGTCTAATCCCAATAGCGGCATAAGCTACCGTTTCTAAGATGGACTGCAGCAGAACGACTTCAAATAGCTGTACGAGCACATTTGTTCACAACACTCCGTCGCAATACCCGAACGCCTGGTCTGACGGCTTCCGAAGACCACCTTCTCTGACTCGTCTTGCCACAAGTAATTTCTCTTTTCCGGCGAAATTGCAAGCTCAAATTCTTTGGAACGGTCCGACACTAAAGCAGAGACGCCTTGAGTCAACACATTAGTTTGGGTCATAATCGCATACGGGCTTACCCAGATTCCTCTTGACTGGTTCTATTTTGGTTCCCTGTACGCACCCTTTACAAATGGCCGTCACCATTTTTACTAGTTTCGCGCCGCATAATCGCATCTTTGCGCTGTTGGCTTCGGCTTGATATCGAGGGGTAGATAAGGTGACGCACAGGACCAGGACGACCAGCAGAGACCATTTGGCCAAGACGGTGGTGTAGGAGGCGTGTCGTGAACGAAATAGGCGTGGAACGGTCGTCTGGGGCATGGCAACTATCCTGAAATCAAGACTAGGTCAAAATGGTTAAAGCACCAAGGACCGAGGACCCAGAAGAAACAGTCGGAGTGATCGATTGCTGCCTAGCTGACCACAAGAAACAATGTCAGTTCAATAGGTAGGTGACGAGATGGGCGCCAGCTCCATCGGAGACATACACTCGTACCTTTACTTAGGGCGTTACAAATCGTGTGCGGGTGACGAGCAGTTTTGAGAACATAAAATGAGGGTACAGTGAGCAATGGGTGCGTCTGATTGGTAGCGGGTTCAGACCGAGGCTTGAGACGTCAGCGAATAGTAAGGACAGGAAAAAGATGAGTCGCAGGAAAACGAACTCGCCGAGCCCATCGACGATGGCGTCAGCGATGGAAAGGGGAGCCGAACAAGACCCGTAGGCGTCAAGAATAGGCTCTCGATTTTATGGAAACTCCAAGGTGAGGATAGATATCTGACGCCGTTAAATTCGAAAGAACAACCACCTCGCACCACCGTTTTTCTATTGTTGCAAATATGTGCGCCCTTTGTGTGAAATTCTCCTCCACCTCCTCTTCACCGTTTCGTCGAACCTCTCTTATATACAGGACCTCGAAGCCCCCATTAGCTTCTGTCAGCATCATAAGAGCAAGAGGAGCCGCATTTTCCTTTGAATTGAAAGGACGAGCGCCAGAGACTCATTATGGCCGTCGGTGCGGGATGGAAGAAAGCAGAGAGAAAAAAGACTGAGAATACTAGAGCAAGCAGAAGTGGCTGAAAACAGGTTTAATTAGACGAAATCTGACGCGCTGGATGGCCTTATGAGGGCCTCGCCCAACTATCCTTTCACAAACCTGCACGGCCTAAATACGGTTTTTGACTCATGGAAAAGGCGTGTACGTGCTGAAGACGCTGCTCAAAGCATCCTGGTTCGAGCCTTGTTTGAATTCGCTTAGGACTAAACTGGACGAATGCCGCATCGCAACAGCCATCAGGAAATAGTTGAATTGATGGACGATCTTGACAAAGTGAGCTCTGGGCACGGCGGCTGCAGTCACTTCCGATTGGCTTTAGCATCCCGGCAAAAGGACAGTCAAAGGCCCTCCATCATTAACACCACCCGCGCACTCTAACACGTGCCAATACGGAAATGTCATAGTCTTGGATATGATCAGGTTATGAAAAGCTCCAAATAAATTATGAATTGGGGAAATCCATGACTACTATTTGGGACAAAGAGTTCTTTCGAGCACGGAACCCGCGTGTTTAGTCGGGAATACTGCTCACCATACCAACCACTAACCATCTACCTCATACGTCAGAGCGAGTGAGAAAACATTTGCCTGGACTTATATACTGCGTGCAAAAACATCGTAGAGCCTTTCTTGTCATCTGACACCACAGCAAGTTACATGATGCAGCATTTCAATCGGGCAGGAACATTCCATCTATCGTGAGTCCGTCATGATGCGAACATCTGATGACTTACAAAACCTCAATTACTCGAGTCGGGGCAACTTGCACACTCCGCATGCCAGTGTGCATTGCAACTAATTAAATCTAATCGAACTTTTGCAATCAGAGCACTCTTTTGGACCCGAGGTTTAGTGCTGATCTCGTGCGACTGTTTTCAGAATACGTATATTACGAATCGGCCACATTGCCAACACAGAGAACATGAAATTGCTTTTATGCGCGTCACATGGTTGTGCTACACCCGTCGATATATGCTCGACATTAGGAACGAATCTGATCGAACAGCAAAGGACAATCAGGCTTTATATTTTCTCCTTTTCCAACGTGCGCGCGAAAAAATTGACCATGCACAGCCCAGCTCTGAAATAAAAGCCCGTTGCATCAAAAGGTCAAAGAGGAGACCTGCGTCAGCACTTACCCTGCCTCCATCCCCGTCAGCCATTATAACGGCAACTCCAAGTCCGGCGTTTGGCTGAGGTCCAAACTGTTGCTTTTTCGCTCCTGCTGTTCTTCCGTCTGCTCCCCGCCAACGTCCGATGTGTCGTCGATGATCTCCAGGAGCATCGGTGTTACGCTATCGCTGCCGTGCTTGTTGGCAGCTTCGCACTTGAACATGCTGAGCGGCACGTCGGCCGGTGTTTGTTTGACCAAGAGATCTCCATTCGGCAACAACTACAAATGAAACAGCCATGTAGGCAGCGGAAAATTCTTGGTGATCGACATGCGTGCCACGTACGGCAGGTATTATCATTAGTCATTCTGATGCCGTACAGAGTGTCATCATCTATAGAGCACCAAATTATTTTTCGGGAGAAAGTGAATCGTGGAAAACGATGCTCAGCCCACGTCTTCTGGACTGTTGCCTCCCGCAAAGTCAATCTAAGTGTTGCGTCCTCGCTTGTCTGATTGCTTGATTACGCAAGTGTCTCGGTGCGGAAGCCTAGGTGTAGTCATTTTTGCAGGCACCTAGTGCCAATTGGATAAAACACTCTTCTGTCCGTACCATCAGAGCAAAGCGCACAAAAGCAATATCTCATCCCTAACTACTAATCTCGTTAGGCCTCCTATCTGCGTCAACAGCGCTAATTCAATTGATCCCATGAACATCCGTTCATGCACTGAAAAGATTAAAAGTTGAGCGCCGCATTAGCGAGACTTATTCTAAAAAGCGGAGCTCGAAGGCCGAGGTACAAGAAAGAAATGCAGAGTTCAGACCCCTCAATCTGCTTACCGTATAACGAGGATTGTCGCGACTGATTGGCCGTAAATTACTGGAATCGCCTTCAGCATCCAGGGTCTCATACCACACAATTTTAGGAGCTGGTGTGCCTGAAGCTCTGCACATCAATTGCACCGAGACACCGGGACGTTCCATTCGTGAGTCGGTCCACATATAAATCTGGCCGGCTGCCGCGTGGTCTTCTGTGCAGTATGCAAGGAGGGCATAAGCACAGAAGAACGTGTATCTCCCACCTTGGCTACTTACCAGTTCTTTTCCTTTGGCAGTCGCTTCCAGACCATAACAAATTGCCTAAAGCAATGAACATGTTTGAGTATGATTTAGATGGCTTCCTACAACCTACCGAAATAGCTGTATAAGGATAGGTGCTGCAGCCAGTAGGCGTATGGTTCCGCGGAGAACGAGTGACCCAGAGAGTATAGCCTACGGAAGTATTTCAGCAGGCCTTTACCTTTTTCGACGAGGCCGATAGTGGCGTTGGCCGTGACCGTTTCTCGGCCATTGCTCGCCACACAAGTGTACAACCCAGCGTTATCTTTGCCCATGCAAGGAATATGGAGCTTGGAGCTGGTGGTCGACATTTGGAACGTTCGAATGCCGTAGTTGCTGATTCGCTCCGCGAAGACGGGCGATGCAAGAGCATTGAACTTCTTTTGTTGGTGTTGATGAGCGGTGGGCACAGGGGCATCTAGTCGAATTAGTTTCCCATTTTTTAGCCATTGAATGGTTGGCACCGGTGTCCCGAACGCTTCACAACTCAGTTCCAAACTCGAGCCGCTTAATACCTCGGTGCTTTTCGGTTCATTAACGATGCTCAGCTGTGATCCAGCAGCCAGGTCTAGAAAGGTTAGGGCCGTGGCTGCGCTTACCAGGAAGGCGATCATTCTCGAAAAAGACCGTCTATTCGAGCTCGGTTTAGTACAGTGAGCGAACGAATGAGATGCAGAAACGTGCGTGGGAGGATTCGTCCAATCAGTCAACCTATTTACAGATTGATCGAGGGGCCTTCCTTTGTGCTCAATGCAATTACATCCCAGGCCTGCTCAGGAGGCAATACGTCGTGAGAAATCATGCCTTTTTCGAATCATCGAAATCGGCTAGGCTTATCAAATATTCATGCAATGACGTGGGTTGAAGCTGTTCGTCTTCATCACACCCGTTCCGAGCGCAAGTGATAGGAGGTGGAAGACAAGGAGGTCACGTGATAACTGTATTCTTGATGGCCCCAGGCAACCCAGTGTCCTCACTTGGCTTCGAAGCCCCCACAGCAGAAATCATAAAACCGAAGGTCCTAGGAGTGACGGGTGCACCTGTCTACTAGTATATTTCCCAGCTCACCTTTATCTTCATCTTTTATTGACTCCAACGGCAAGGCCTAGAAAAAACCTCGAGTAGGAAAGGTCATGAGAATCAAATATTGACAGCCCACGACGAGCCCCAGGGATAAGTTTTGTATCTGGGTGTTCTGCTGCTGCACCAAAGGGTACTTTCGGGACAGGCTGTAGCAAAAGAGTGACTCACTTCGACTGTCCATCCACCAAAACCCAGCACAATCGCCAAGATCAGGCAGGGTGTTCGAATTGACCGCATCTCAACCATCTCTCTCGATCAAAATGCTGTTTTGGCTCTCACCTCGGACGAGTCAGCCGACGGTCGTTCCAGGCGAAACCTGAAATGAGCCGACGCATAGAAACTGTGTTAAAATAAGAATTTAGTTTCCTCAAAAGGGCCATTTTATTGAAATTGAACCCGTCGGAGCGTAACAGCTAGTGCCAGCTAAACTGATCATAAATTGACGTCCGTAGCTAATGAATGCAAATTGCTGATATACTAGTGCCAACAAGACTTGGCCGAAGATAAGCCTATCACGAAGCTCATGCCAATCTCAACCTCGACCATACATCAAGCCGCCACTCTTGTGGCTTATAAGCTGGCGCTGGCTCAGATATTCTCAATTAGCGAGCGGATTAGTAAAGCTCGATGAATATATGTTCGAACGTAGATAGCTTTTCGACTTGATAGCCACGCAGGACATCAAGTCGAAACATCGTCTTGAATATCCTGTTCATAGGTGCAGATGACGTGAGAGGATAACCAAGTAAAAATGGTGTAACTGTTTGCGCAAAATTTGGTCGTCAGGCTGACGGGAAATAAAACCGACAAACATACCCACGTGCGGATAGCTTATGCCTCGGTCAGCACCAGGGTTCCGGTCAGCTTACGGCTCGGGAAAAGTCGTCTCGTCGATAAGAACTTTTCAGCCGCTCTTACCGGAATATATCCTTCCTTAATTACGTGTATCACACGTTTCCTTTGACGCAAGAGAGTCCAGCCTCCATCCGTTGAGAGGATTAGGCAGCACTTGACCTAACATCCACCGTTAAGGGACTATCGTCACCAAGCCTTGTTTATCCGCAGCTATCGCGTGCAGAAACTCACTTTCGACGCCCGGTATAGGTCAGAGGGAACAAGAAGGTCACGTTGATCTTGGGGCTTGTGGATATCGCGCACTGTGAGAGCAGCCAAAGATCATTAGGAAACCTGATCGGATCTCGCCCATAAAGGTAGCCGTCAATCGTTGCGGGAGGGGCCTATATTTAAATCGTTCAGAAGCCCGCTCTGGGGACAGTGGGCGGTTGGGTGGCGATTTCGTTCGCGGCACCATTTAATTGATTCCGGTCTGTCGCAGCCGGCTGCCCACCCACACGCGCTCCTTTGACGTACACGGTGTGAGCGAATGATAATACGGGTCTCAAGTCTAAATGCTATGCAAGATGGAGGGGGCGTGGACATGATGTGACCAAAACGAATAGCACTTGTCTCATTCCATTGTGTTTGGCAGGTAGGCGACCTTTCCAGAATGACACGTGATGTGCGGATGATTGCTTGTTCTGTTCTGGCAACAAATACACTCATTATTGTCGCTTACTCCAAGATAAATGCACTTGATTACGCGCTTGCCTTCGATTCATTCTGTGAAAAGGTCAAATGTTGACTTTGGAATAAACAACACGAAAGCAAATGTTGTCCCTGTCTTGGCTCAACCTGACTTCAAGTCCTAAACTTCTCTGTTTACAGCCCCGTGCGGTGAGCATCTGGTCGAACTTTGTTTTTCTACATACATTAAGTAAAACCGTTGAAAAGCAGACTGGGCCAGCAAATACTCACGACCAGAGCTATCGCAAGAAGAAAACTAGCAAACCATAATAAGAGTAATCCCCACACAAATTTGCACGTATTCTCCTGCAGTTTAATCAATACGTAATTCTGCGAATAATTGCAGAGAAGGAGTTCCGGCTGTCATGTCATATCAAGCTTCCACGTGCCAAATGGGGTAAGCCCATTTGGGCATGCAAATACAGATGGCTAACACAACATATTTTTGTCTAGCAAGGAGGAAGTCGCTCCCTGGCGAGGGTCAGACCAAATAAGGTGGCCTAATCGACCATACAGTACAGCTATATTCTCATTTTGTCATCGCAATGCACAATGGCCACCTGCACAGCTAGCTCTGTCACGAGTAGCTGTTAGCAGACTTATAGCAACAGCATGTTTGGCAGATTCGGGAAGCCGAAATGAAGCAGAGTGAAATGAAAAAAGGGGAGGTGGCGGGGGCGAACTTTGATTGGGCGAAATAATTCTTATCCCGGCAAATCGCCTGACCAAAAATCTGCCTGGGTCTTTATCTTAAAACTCAAGTTTCCGAAGTTTTTGAGTCATTCTCCACTCTCAGAATCTTGAACTGTCTCAAGGCTGGAATTGCAGTGTGCTCACAGATTTTAGAAGTAATTTTCTCAGATTTATTGGAACGCAAGAGAATTTAAATTTGAACTCCTTTTTTAAAATTTTATTATAACTCAGCAGACAGCTTTTACTAAAACCTCGTCATCTCGCTTGTACTCGTACATGGCGCCAAAAGATTTTTCTAGCCCAAGGATCTAGTATCCCGGCATCAATACTTGGCTTCAACATTACTCCTCAATTCTAGCATTGCTCCATCCAAAGTGGCGGCAGAAAATGATAGACACGTGTTTTCCCCAACTCTGGGCTAATTGGTCGCAGTGTGACTATCCAACTCGAGCGACCACTTTTCGCGTCCTCACGATGCTAACAACCGATGCTGGTGCGTTCGGGGCCTAACGTTATGTCACGAAGGACTAAACGAAACTACCTATCCTTATTGATCTGTCATCCACACAGCTATACCCAAATATTACCATCCCACTCATGAAAGGCGGGTAGCTGAAAAGATCTAATCGTATTAGCTAATCTTGTCGAAGGCACTTAACAGCTAAGTCCAGAAGAAGCAGAGGACTATTTGACACCCACTTGCACCCACCATCCACTGGTCAGTTCAGCAGCGAAGAGCTGCTGGGACATTTATATGTATTGGACACCGTACCATGGAAACTATTCGTGTCCATATCCTCCCGGATTCAATGTCGGCCCTCAACTCTTCTGTCTATACAGAAGAGGTTTAGACAGGAGGAGCGACTGCGCACATGCAGACGTGGCTCAAGATTACTGCAGGACAAATCACGTGTGGGGTATACAGCGGGCAGTAGCCGTGGTCTGCTCGCTCCAGAGTCGGTTTTATTCCCAACAAGCTCCATCTTCATGAAACATTCGCCATTTATTGATGTCGGGCGTGGCTGTGGCGCAGTCAGGACATACAGCAGGAGTTTTGGATGCTAGCCGAGTAAGGACATCGGACAAGCCCATTTATACACCTCGCTCGAGCGGACGGTGTCGTAAAAAATAAATCAAAATTTCAGAAGACAACGAAATGAGAGGGATTTTTCAAAGGTCTCACAACTGTAAATCTCAGGAGTTCTAAGGGATTTAGAATTTTAATCTTTTGCTGAATAATTACTCAGTGATCCAGCTGTGAATAGTTCACATTCATAATCTACTTTTACGTCACCTGAAGGGGACGTCAGAATACTAAGCGCCTCATGCGTGGCGTCATGTGGCGCTACTTTCGTCATTGACTATCACTCTATAAAATTTGTCACGATTTTTTTGCCTCGACGCTTTCCTCATATAATAGAAAACTCTGAGCCGGTGCTTTTGGAATCGCAGAACTATCTTTTTCGACACAGGTGATCAAAAAACAATACCATTCATGTCTTTGTGCTCATTTTAAAGAGACCACGTGGGCAGATGCACCGGCTCTTACATTAGCTTGTCCCCAGGGATTCCAGTCAATTACAGCAATTACCCGATGTAGAATTCAATGACCGTTCCCCTGATGTAGTGCTGTTTCTGATTGATTCACTGGGACCGCGCGAAAAGGCCATTTGGAAACGCATACGTGGAGCTCACCTACAGTATGATTATTGCAAACTGACTTTCCGATTTCCAGCTATTTCATTATTTTTGTGCGCACACATGTTTTTCTTCTGTCCCGCTGAGGTTTTTAGTCTTCTACAATGGCAATGGCCATTTTCTGCCAACCAAAGACCCAAGTTTTCTGCTCGTGTGGGAAAAACCTTTGTCATAAATTTGTTATTGATTCTCTTGTTATTCTACGATGCCGCATGACTTTTCGTAAGCAACCAGAAAGGCCACAGTCGCTGAAACACAATAGCGCAAAATTGAACTAGGGTATTTTCGATGAAAGAATACATTATCTACCTCTGTGTATGTGTGTGCACGTTATTTCGCATTACAGGTATTGCATCTAGCCAAAGAGGACATTCCTTACCAATATGGTACAAAATTAAAAGGATGTTCGGCTGCTGATATGTGTGCAACATATACGCACATTATTATCTCTGATTTACGTATACACGTTGAATAGAATGAAATAAGAATGAATTACATCAGGCCGCAGCAGGATAATAAAAGAAGTCCCCTTCCTGAAATCTTAGAATTACGTCATTGGCGCTTTTGAGTTCATTCACAGCTTCTTCAACTTTCTTGGATTTCCACACTTGTAAGCATCTGTCACGAATACGAACTTTAAGCTTCCTTTTTAGAAGCACGTTGAAAGACTTCAATATGCCCAAAGCCACGTCGTCTATCTCGACGTCCCTGATGGAATTGATCCATAAAAAGCTTAGCCATGGACAAGAGCGCATCAGCATAATAAGTGTAACTTGTGTCATATTGACGCAAAATTGGGCAAATTCAAGCGTAGAACATTTTGCCATCTGTCTCACGCCGTCGTCGATGTCGTTATCAGTCTTGTTGCACACCAGGGTGAGCTTCCTAATGTATTTTAGGTTCGCCAACGCAGCCACACCGACTCCAGTTACATTCATGCGAGCCAGGCAGAGAACTTCCAGTTGAGGGAAGGATTTTGCGATGGTTATCAATATGCTATCAGTAACATGATCAAAATCGCTGTTCCAAGCTAACAGTGATCGTAGACTGCTCAATCGCCAAAAGTGGAGCGAAACATAAATCGAACAATTGACACATTGCAGTCTCTTGAAGACCAATGTTTGAAGCCTCGGACAGTTGATAAAAAATTGATCCGTGATTTCTTGCGAGGCTAATTGAGTCTGACTAGCTTCAAAATGCTCTAAATTTTGGCCAGAAAAAGTACGCAGAAACAACTCATCACAGTTGCATAAGTCTAACCTTCGCAAATTGTCGCTGGCCGCATCTTGGGGATAAGACAAGGCGCTTATCCCATTCGAAATAAGGTGATCTAATTTTGGCGTTCTCTTGATGAGTTCTCCAAACATTGGACTTCCAATTGGGGCGTCACCAAGATCTAGTTCGGTCAGACGAGGATAAAAGAAACTCGAAAATGTCTCAATCAGCAAGTCACTCTGACCATGATAAGATGAGCTCGAAGGAAAATTGATCCGCTCTAAATTAGTTGAACATAAATTCAATAAAATCGATAGTGATTCTGGCGTTATCCGTTCATAAACGTTGTCTTTCAAATTCAGCACTTTTAGCTGAGTAACGCAGAGTAATGAAATTCCGTTAAATCTTTTACTGACACAGCCGAGGCGTAAACGTTCTGGAAACTGGAGATGGTGAAATATTTGAAGAAGAACATTGTCTGGCAAGGAGGAGAAGTCCATGATCCCAGATCGCGCCTTCAACATGACGTGACCGCATTCACAAACTAGACTCCCTTAATTTTGGCCTCATTGTCGTGCGAAGAAAGGATTTTGATGAAACGTTGATTAACACTCGAAGTCGTCATGTGTGGGGATTTGAAAGACAGTACCAGTTCGCCAACGCATTTTTGTCATGCCAGTGGCGCGTCGCATTTGTCATGTAACGACTACTGTACTGTAGTAGTGGGAGAGTTCTAGGAGGCGGCATCCGTCTGGACTGGACGTGGTTCTTGAATGGGCGTACGAGGGCGCCATGAATCCTGTACTCATTGGCCTTGCTCTAAAGAGCTACCTACGAAATACGTGCCGTATTTCGACTATCTTTCGCCGAATAGCCAGATTCACCTCGCTCAAGCACCAGACTTGTATCAGCAGAAACTATGTACATAACTACAGTATATATACAGTAATTATATCCAGAGCCTCACAAGGAATGCTTACCAAGTGTTATGTGTTTCCCGGGATCGAGACTAGCGTCAAAATGGACAAAGGAAGACGAGTAAAAAGTTTGACATCAGTTTTCTGTAACATGCAAGAACACACTCTGAAGCATTTTACAATACGCTCTCGGCTCTCTAAAGCTCGCGGTCTTCCAAAACTATATCATCACAATCAGAGCAGATCATCTATTGGAATGTGGTTTCCATACTCAATGACAACTGTCCACTCGTTTTCACTCCTAACTCGGTCCAATGTGTTTCTCACAAGTTTCAAGTCCCACACGCCTCCGGTTTTGACCCAGTCACGCTCAAGACACGTTTCGACGATCGTGCAATTCTGTCTGCATATTTCACCAATCGATTTAGCAATAGATGCGGCTACATCATCAGCGGTCATACTTGTAATCTCATGAAGACTATGTTTGGGCAATTACGAAGGAGTGCCAATAATGTATTTGGGGTGATCGAGGCATTGATTTGAAGTTTTTCCAGGCGAATACATTTTGAAAATCGTCTTACAATCTGATCAATGTCATTGGCACTACTCGTAATTAGGTCGTTGAAGATCGATGTCAGATGACGAAGACTTGCCATTGACGATAGTGCAAGCAGAGCTTGGACGGAATTAGCTTTTCAGAGTTTGTAAGAAACGATGTAAAAAAGACTCAATGTTACAAAATGTATGAGGTGCCAAGTGAAACTTGAGAGAAATGAAAGATTGAAGATGTGGGCAACTCCAAAGAAAGTCCTCTGTTGTTTGCAACGATACTAACGACACTGACTTAATCATTTTCACAGATTTCAGGTTTAGACATCGACCAATAAATGCAATAAGGACAGTGTCGTTGCAGCAATGCAGGAACAGATCGGTCAAAGATTCGTTGACGCAGCTCCCTCGGCTTTGCCACAAACGGTGGTACGTTTTTCGCAACGCCGAGTGAGTTTGCGCAACTTCACCAGATTCTGATCAAATGTTGGCTGAGTGAGGGGACTGCTGGCCAAGTTAATTTTGGACAGACGGGGGGGGGGGGGACAAACAAAAAAAAACGAGGGCACTCACCAAAGACTGGTCGCCGTCTTCTCGAACGCGCACTCTTTCCAGTCTTTGACAGCACAATAAAAGCAAATTTTTGAAGATTGCAGGCGAATCTAGACAATAAGTATCATTTCTGAAGACACGGAAATGGAGATTTTTGAGACTTCATAAAAGCGTTTGCATTCGCGTTCAATGCGGAGCGGACAAGGTCGTCTAAAGGAAGACACTGCAATATCGTTAGGGACACATTATCTGGCAGACGAGTGAAATCCATCGCACCTGAGAGAGCCGCAATGGACTGTAGGTGTCAACTACGGATACTAGCGACTGGAAACGTAAAACCAAGCGACCAGTCACTTCCTGTGCGATATACAGTGACTCTTCCCGCCAACATACTGTATATCTTCGAATTGTGGCTGATGCAATGTTGCATGCATATGGTGAGGAAACAGCGAGGACAAGAAAAATGCGTCAGTTAGCAAAAGCAAAGTATCTATGCACAGCGCAACAATGCCCTCTTTTACTTTGGTCCCCCAAAGTAAAAGAGGGACGCAGCGGTATTGTGTTGGCGTAGACCACTCCTTATCGGCCTGCTATATGCTTCCCTGTTCGGCCGACTCCTAAGTACCTGAGGTAGTTGCCCCAATGAGACTGCTATGACAAAATTAAATACTGCACATGCCTTCACTGTGCATATGACTGCGTGAGCGTTCCATATACCGTATGAGGAGGAATACGAAACATTCAATCCAGCCAACGATCTCCATATATGCGCTCCTCAAGTGGTCAGCAGTTAGGTACCGAAAGTAACAAACAGTCTGTGCTCCTCTATGATCTCTAAGGTCGAAAGGATGAGTGTTTCAATGAGTGAGCGCTAGCAACTTTAGAAAGACATTAGGTGCATACAGAAAAATACATCTTTGTGTCTTCCATGCTTGTGATATTGTCAAGCAGTTTATCTAGCCTTGAGCATGGTCAAGAGCTTACATAGATCAGATTTAAAAAATTATACACGACAGGAGATATACCTCTTTAAGGTACCAGGATCACGAGTGCTAACGGGCAGTATTAGCATTGACATGAAGTAGTCACTGTACACACAAACCAAGGTCAAAGTCCATGGCACCACTTGTACGCGCGCATATTTGATTAGTGTAGCTTGGCTCCTCAGAGGGAGTATCCGACTACAGCACAGTACGCTACGTCGTATGTTGTTACTGCCAAATGTGTGTATCTCTTCTAATCGATTAATCAATGAGCTGAAGAAATGGTGTCTTCGAAAATAGTCATACTGGGTCGTTGACTCGGGTCACCGGTTACAAAATCAGAAAGGGTATTTGCCGCTGATCGGCGCTTGTTTCGAGTTTTCTTTCGGGATGGGGAAATCGGGCTGGAAGAGTCGTCGCTGCAAGTGATCACAGAACTTGCCGAACTGATGGTGTGTGATAAGGTGCGTGCGGACTTGTTACTTCCAACACTGATGACGCTTTTACGCCCATCCTCCTCATCGTTGTCGTCTAGGTCAAATTCGCGAATGCCTGCGTCGTCCTTTGGAGCCGTTGTCAAAGCGATGCTGTTCCTCTTCTCGATTTCCGCAGCTCCATAGACTGGTCCAGTGGATGGCAACTTCAAGTTAGCGCAACTGTCGCTCATCATGGACTCGTATCGAAGTAAAATATACAACTTGGGTCCAAACATGAAACACAAAATGACCGTACCGCAGGTCATCAGCTCCATGACCACCACCGTGTCTTTGAACTGATCAGGTGTGGCGGCATAGCCAATCATCCAAGCCACCCAAGTAGCGGCGCATATGAGGGAGGTGTACATGAGCCAGCGGGTTTCCTTATAATTTCTTTTCACATTGCGGTTCAGCAATGCCAAAAACGAAGCCATGCACAAGAGGATGACGACGTAGATTTGGGAAGCCAAGAATTCGTCGTTGCTCCAACTACAGCGCATGACCACGGTGGGCGAGGACGTACCTGCATCGTCCACAACAGAGACCGCGACCGGGTGACGAACTATGGCCCATTGAATGCTCAGTGCCATTTGGACGGCGGCAATAAAAAAGAGTAGCAGCCAGTAGTTCCAATAAGATATGTAACCATTGAAACCCAACGTCTCGCTATTTCGCAATTGAACTGCTTTGGCGATCATGACTCCGAAGCAGACAGCGTACGAGAAACTGTGCGAGATGTATCGAAGACGACACAACGTTTCACACGCGTCAAATATGAAGAAATAAGCAGTGCTGTAGAGTAAGATGACTCCGAACAAGAGGCAGATACCCAACGATTGATTTCCCTTTACGATTCCGCAGCATAGTTTCACACTGACAATGGTCAGTACCAGTGAGGCGGCAAAGAGCAGGATGGTATTGATGACCAAGAATATGTATGCCCGCACTTGTTTTTTCCATTGCTCTCTATTAGCTGGAGTGGCGGCTGCTGATCCACTACCCTCTTCAGCATCGTTACTGCTAGAGGATTTGATCTGGAAGGCCCCGGACGTATCGATTTCGTCAGGAATGCTACCACTTCCCATGTGTCGCAGCTCTTTGTGCATAGCTTGACGGGGACGACAATAGCACGAGGGCGGTTTGCAGGTTGATTCCGGGGCAGTATAGTTGGGATTCCTGTCCGAGTCAAACCATGCCCAAGTATCGTTGAACTTCAAGCCGTCTTTGTCCGACCAAGTGGCGATCTGAAACGTAAAAGGGGGTTATCTGCAGCTATCACAGGTTTCTGCGACAATAGCGTTTTCTGACAGGCATGGTACAGTATATACGAGTAGTTACTAGGCAATCAGCAGAAGGACATTGCTGATTCAAACTTGGTGCAAGATGGATGTCACATTAGCTCTTATAACAGCACATACCTCAACATAAGCACCGCCATTCATGTTATCCACATTGGGTCTGTAGTTATAAATGGTAAATTGGTCAGGTGTGTCCATTCGTGACAGCTGTTCATTGACACTGGCGATGTAGTCGCTGCCAAAAAACCCATCGCAAAGTCCTCCCTGTGCAGGGCATGCCTTCTTGTAAAACCTGTCCAAAGCTAAGGCGAATTTCTCGATGTTCGACATAAAATAAGCCTCGCGAGTCAAGCGTCCTGTCAATCGATCAATGGGCAATCGCTCCTCTCCAGTGCATGCCTTTTTGTGAGAGCTCTTTTCGTTATTGAGTGAGCACTTGAAATAATCTTCCCAGAAGCTGATAAACCATTTATCGGACATCTTTTTTGGATTGAGTGATGCCAAGAAAGTTTTGAATTCATCACCAGCTTCTTGCCGGAACTGAACTGATAACGCGCCTAAGGCCAACGATTTCCAGCTGCGTGCTCCACTTTGCTGTTTCGCTTCGACCTCCCAATCGTGGGCGTCACCCACAAAGATGTAGATTGGTCGGTCCTGACTATGGCCGTTATATGATTGGTGCGTTTTCAATATCAAAATCGTGTCTTGAGCTGTGGTGAAGGCCACGGTTATTCTGGTAGCTTGAGAGTTGGCACCACGGATCGATTGAATTCGTTCTCCTGACTGTGCGTATACCACGTCAGCGATACAGATCCGACCATCCGCCTCAGCCATTCGACGGAATGATTCGTATGATCGCTGGCAATCTTCATCATGCTCTGACAACACCACTGATACGTAATCCCATTTTTGTTTGTGTAGCAGAGAGATCAGAGCTTGTGATTGAGTGTCGAATGTGGGAGCAAAAGACGGGTCATTGTTGCGAGAGATGTCCGACTCGAAATTCGTACCAATAAATGGTTTCTTGTTCGCTCCTTGCCGCTGAAAAATTCGCTTAGCAAGATCGTAAATTACGCCTCGCTGTCCAGATGCCACTGCAGCCACGTTCTTAGACGGAATCGTAGCAGAGATACCGGGCGTCCCGACGACCAGGCATCTATCCGAAGCTGTGGCTGTCAGTGACTCCATGGCTGCAATCCGATCGAAGCAAGAGTCCAATAGAATGGTACCGAGTTCAACCCCAGGTAGTAGATTCAAATTAGGGTGCTTTCTGCGTATATTCTCAAGCGTATAAATGAACGCGGCTGGCATTAAAATTACACTCGAATCATTAATCGATCGATTACAGCTGGATGAATCGGCATCGAATCCTTGCCTCATATCAAACAGACCAACGATGTACAATTCGGATGATTTCTGTATCCATACCTGATCCGAGGCCAGTACATGAGACCGCTCAGTTGCACAAGTCTGACATTCTGGAAGCCAGGATTTGCAACGAGCTCTAATCGCCTCTCCGTCCGTCCATCGTATGACTGAGGAGTGAACGCGACTCGGATCCATCTGCGAGTTGGTCGTATGGTTTAGTATTGACTCCACGCGGAGGTCCGTGTCTCTTCTGACATACAGTCCTTCTATCGGCAGCGAAGCCAAGGTACGGTCAGCACCAAACCGAACCACATATCCGCGATAGGATGGCGGATCGGACTCCCCGAATGTATAAGATACCTTCTTCTCCAAGAAATTCAAGATCAATTGCGTGCACTCTGGTCCGACAGTGTCGCATGTGTCATCTCTATCGGCAGCCACGTATTTTGCCAGGGTGCCGTAAATATAAGTCGCCAAGACAGCTGATTCGACTTGACGATTCATGCGGAACCCCCTGACCATATCGTCGTAGTCTACGTCCTCGCAATCGATCATGCCCGCAGTGCCGATCAACGTACAGTTATACTCTTGCTGCATGTAGGTGGCCAAAAGGACGTACGTCTCATAGTTGTTTCTTAAAATATCCAGGAAATAATCTCGGAAATCGTCTTCAATAAACAAATTGGACTGTTGTATAATGGCCAACTGATAAGATGCACCCTGAGGGATTAAGAAATCGGCCATCTCCAATCGACTCCACGTTTCGCCCAAAGCGGGTATCAATATGAAAAATTTTTTGAGATTAGATCCTGATAACTGCGGACTCGTCATAAAAAAATTGATCATCTCGTCTTTGGAAGCTATCACGACGACTATTTCGCTTGAATTGTTATCGATCAATTTTGGATCATTCAGAGGAACGACCTTGGTGTACGATACTCTGGCTTTAGATAATGTAGCCATCTGCTTTTCCAATGTCACCTTCTCTACGTGTTGATCACTATAGATTACTGTGATCAAATCAGTTTGCATCGATTTCAGTAGGCTGATGGCAGCCTAGAAAAAATTGTTGTCAGTCTAGAAATGTTTCTTTCTAATCTTCACTAGCTCTCGATCTGTTAGCACTGATACGTGTCGCATGTTCAAAGTACTTGTATCTGCTCTGTTTTGCTGCGTAAGATTTCATGCGGAATACGTGCAGGGTGAGAGCTACCAGTGAAACTAACTTGTAAGTGGGCTATGTTCCATCTCCTCCATTTCCTCATACCTGCATGTAATGATCTAAAGTAGGCGCAGTACTGAACGCAGTTTGCACTCCAGCATCGAAAAGGGCCTGGGCTGTCGACCCCGAGTAGGCAAGCATTGGCACTCGAACACTGAGCAATGCTTCTTTCAAACCTTTCAAGCGTCCGTCTTGCGCCATTGGCATGACCAAACCTAAGTACAAGACAGGTACATGCATGATCTAACCAACAAAATCAAGTATTTACCCAAGGGTATTCGTCCGTTGGCATCACCTGATCGACATTCTTTGGGACTAAAAAAGCCACTTTCGTGCAGGAATGCCATGGTTTGACTCAAGCTTTCCTGTCCTCTCGAGCATGTATCAAATGCGGAGAGGGCTAAAAAAGTTCCAAATTGAGCTTCAAAAGTGTCATTCAAAAAGTCATTACAAATTTACCTAATTTGAAATTGGCATTTTGTGGATTTTGATTCCAGCGCGAGAGGGCCCATTGTACACCAATCAACTCTTGCACGGCGTCTGGTCGTACGTGCAAACAATCGTCGGTATGCAGTGGAAAGGGCCCTCCAATTTGAAACTGAAAAACAATGTAAATTTTTTTAATGTTGTGAAAACCTGCTATACTTCAATAAAGGCTTGTCGGCTTGGCATGTACGCTTTGTAATTTCCTCGAACCTACAGCATTAATTTACATTCTTAGGAGTACTTTTTGAAAGTTTTGTTCTCATGTTTAGGGTTTGTGGGGAAATGAAGGTAACCAGTCGAATGTGCTCTATTTGCTGCACTCTATCGGCTGGCGTAATGGTCTCATTTGAGTTGTACAGACTAGCGCGAAGGTGAAGAAAAACTGGCCATGGCATCCGATATAGAACAGCATCCGGCCCGATTTTCAGTAAAAGTATTATGGGTATGTGCTCAAGTGTCGGTGTTTAGGGCCCATTTCGGTCGTTTGATGGAACATAAACAGGCAGCCGAACGATAGAAGCAGGGCGTGAAATTTAGTACGGCCTTTTTCCGTCCAGTTTTATCATACATACAGTCCCGTTCTCTCGCTTTTGACTTGTGGGACTGTACATGATTGATTGGACTGATGGAAGTATCTGCATATTGCCAAGATGGATCGAGTTTAGGACTCGAAATTAGACTGATAGCTGTTTTTTAAGATGTTGGCGGATAGCGACAAAACGGAGAAAGTAAAATCGGAGAAAATTGACGGCATAATAATTGGTGCACGTCTTGATTTTACTCGTTCGGTATTTACTTTTTCCATCTTCCTTTGATGGTGGGTCCTTCGACCAAATTTTAGGGACAACCAAAAAAGGCTTTTGGACTGGATCTGAAGGCCTCGAAAATAATGATAAGGATTCTCTCAACTAGTGCCACAAAACTTACCCGAAAAACAATGGGTGAAAACAACAACACCTGGCTTTAAAAAATGTGAAAAGCAAGTCACTGCCAGTGGACACAGATATGATACCTTGATTTGGCTCCAGATCCCAATCAGGAAGGCTGGTTCACACAGAACTTATGCCAGCACTCACCTTAGCATTCTCCGGTGTTACTCTGAACGGTTGAAACACGGTGCACAACTGTCCGTGGGACAATTGTGCACTTCCCAAAATAACTATCAGCCGTATTGGCCAAACACTCATGCTGACTCTCCTCAGGTGACCTTGAATACGCTCCCCTGAAACATGGTATTGAATCTGTCTTCACGCTCAAATAGAACAGCTAACAACGAGTACTGGGCCGAAATATGGTCATCAAAAAAGCATAGCTAGCTAGTACTGCATTTCGTACACGAAGCGCGCAAAACCGCTGATGCTACCACTGCATGACAAATAACGCAGTGAAGTAGGGC
Organism: Mesodorylaimus sp. YZB2_4; assembly: GCA_030248295.1. NCBI lineage: Eukaryota > Metazoa > Nematoda > Enoplea > Dorylaimida > Dorylaimidae > Mesodorylaimus > Mesodorylaimus sp. YZB2_4. The sequence goes on from JASANH010000626.1 coordinate 1,337,187, forward strand.
CACGCGATAGGACTTAAAAAATGTGTGATTTACCACGACACGCTGATCAAAATTCTAACCGCCAGAAAGGCACAGGGCCGAAGTGCTTGAATCTGTTTTCAATGGACACGCGACGGGTCGTGTGGAAACACTCGCATTCATCCCAGTGGTCAAACGAGTCCTTGAAAATCAGATGGCATGCCCAATGTCCACAGATTAGCGTGTAGTGGTCTACTATTGACCTTGATTGCCCAGCGTCTTGGTGAGTACGGGTAAGTACGCGTGTGCAACAAGAGCCTCTCAATGTGGTCAACTATAACCTAAACTCACCTATACTCGAGCTTCCTCGCGTCGCTCTCTTGCTTTGCTGCTAATCCAAGAAACTAGGCCGCTTGCTCGCACAATCGAGCCAGTTCGAGAACTCGAGGGCCTCTCTTTTTAAAACACAGATTTATTCAGGGGGGGGGGGGCACTTTCAAGCAAATCACCGTCCGCCTACATAGAGGACCAGCTGGTCGAAGCAGACTAAATCGGTAGCTGGTAACAGGTGTGGCTATGGACGAAGGTAAAGAAACGGAGGACCTGTTCTAACCAAAGGAATTCCAGTATATTGCCCCACTCGGACGCATGATGATGGGGAATACAGGGCGAGATTCTGAGGAAGCAGTCTGCATTCAAGCTTCAGTTGGCCGGGCGTCAGCCGTGTCTTATTTCCATAGAAATAGATCGGCTAGCCTGCTGGCCTTTGGACATGAGTTAAGCGAAAGTGAGTAAGAGAAAACTTTAGACATGAAAATGGTGCAAAAATATCAGACTGGCATAATAGCATTCTGCACCTTTCCAGTTCCGTCTCTTTTTCCAGTAGCAAACATCAGCAAGCAAACACGGGCGAGGTCGTTTTGTCGACATTGTTCAACCTTTCTTGTCCCGGCCGCCGACAATGGTTCCATTCCATTATGTTGTCAAAAATGCGGGCGACAACAACAGCTTCGAATTGGACTCCCCTCGGCTATTAGGACTGTTGTGACAAGATGAGGCACGATGGGACAAGTTGCGCACAAACGATGCAACTCGATAAGGACTGGCCGCATAATTTGGATTCGTCCCGGGCATCAGTGTTGAAGAACGCGTTGGAGTTGGCCTTGCCCGAGCAGAAAGTGTGTCACTCGGCACCTTACTCCCCGAAATCGTCGTGGATAATAAGAAGAGCAGTTCATAAACGTGTCCACACTTGGTGTTACGGTGATTGCATTTACCAAAACATCGTCTCACGCCGCGTAACACAGGTTGGGACTGTTATAAAAACACAGCCACTACGCAATCTCCTTACTCGCGCTCCAATATTCTTTCTTGACGATATGGAACGGATGGACCGTGTCTGTCGGAAGTCGACTCCGCCGGGCGATCACACTGGCCTTTTTGCCCAAGACAAAACTTCTAGAACGAGGACGAACTCGCGATGACATTTCCAACGAGAATCAAAATGCGCGTGAGTTTTTCCAAATCTGGGTTATAGGCGCAACGAAATGTGAACGCGAGAAACTGTTTTTTCGGACCTCGCAATAGAAATATTTTCTGCAAAGATCAAAAACTCGCCATAGTATAAATTGGCTTCGCCACGCCGATTCCATCGCTGCAGCCACTAATGACACATTTCTATCACAAGGTCGGCCACTACAGAATCTGAATATGGATGCGGCCTAGTGGCCAAGTATACAAAACAAACAACTCGCACCTTCACCTAAAAAGTTTACGGGTACTCTACCCTGGGTTAAATGGACCAGTCAGGTCCTTGATTCAATTCCATCATTACTAGGCAAAGGGTCAATAGAGTGGACGTTGACCGTCAAAGCATCCCGACTTGTACTCGTAAAGGGTACGATGTAATACTGGATGGTCTGAAGGGCGTGGGGTCTAGATGCGGACGGGTCTTTCGGAACTTCCTCCCTACACAGCTTGATCACCATTGTTCCATTGGTTCCAGAGGCCATACGACAGAAAGGGGATAGAAAAGACCAAATGATGAAGACCGTTGGTCTTTATCATTTAGTATGTTAGCCCGTTCTGTCCTACCCGCTTTTTGTGGTAAGGGTCAGGTAACAAGCGAGCCGAACTATTCAGCAGAGGCATCATGCTCAGCAGAAAGTGCCAAAATGATGGTCCAGAATTCCGACTTCATAACCTTCCTATGCGCAAGCATTCCTAATCCATCCAACAGAAATAGAAACCGGTGCCTCGCCTGAAAATGGTACCTACTTTCCTAAATCGGTCCTTAAACTGCTCACCCGTCGTCGCACTTGCCACTTTGTCCTTCCTTCACACTCTAGTGTCATTCGGAGGCTAGTTTTTCAGCAAAAATTTTTCACGCTGAAAATGCCATTTCAATCAGTCTTCCGAGCCCGCCTCTTGCTCTTTGTCCAGGCGAGTCTAAAAGGGATGAGCATAAAAGGATAAGATCAGAGAACGCCTTTTCAGTTGGATGCAGCGAACAAAGTTTGAGAGCAGCTGAATAGGTGACTTTGTGCAAGCGATCAAAATGCGACCGATTTTCGGAAAGGGCAATGCAAAGCCAGCGCGTGACACCTTTGTCCAGGTATCATCAAGAAGTGGAAAAGTGGTCAAATACCCAAAAGTGGCTGTTGCAGAAAATTACCTGTAGTGTCATTTCGGAGATGTTTCCTGTGTTTTTGACTCCCAGTTTTTCATTAGCGTCTCAAATGTGACGCGAATTTCTCCTGCGTTCTTCAGGGAATCAATTTCACAAGAGGATCCTATAACAATCGATCCTCTACAGATTTAGATTTCAGCTTACAATTTCCATCAGAAAAGTAAAACATGCCGCCGTGTTTATCTAAAAGGGCGCTCTTATTCTACACTCTGGCGTAAGCGTATTGCTTACAAAGCTGCGAAGTTCTGCCGAGCGGAGATCAAGCTAACAACAGCCTTCGTTAATATGTAGCATACTTAGTTTCCTGCTGGTCTTATAGGCGATAGCTCGTCTTGCTAATGAAGTCATGATTTGTACGTGACCGTGACCGACACTACGGGTGACATCGCACACTGACGAGCACCAGCACACTCGTGACCTGTCTGACATTTCCAATCTCCTTATTTCTCTCAACCAATCAGTCTATTTTTATGTTATAACTACAGAATAGCCACGATGAATGGCCTAGACACACTGTCCTAACGCTGCCTTCGCCAGAGGTGGCCCACACAGTACATGCATGCATTCCTAGCTTGATGGTCAAAATTTCCGTTGAAAAACACTGATTTTTGGATAGCTCCTCTAAAAACATGCCGAATATCGAGCCTGAGAGAATAAGGATGACAAAGCTCAGAAGACTGTCCCTTTTAAGGCGCTTGGCCTTTGCAGGCAGGAAGCTTTGTATTCTCCCAAAGCTTTGAGATGGATCAATTTGATATTTGTATTCCGCTTTGTCAGATGGATCAAGTAATTGACAGCACTAAATGAAAACTAAAGGCATAAAAAAAAACAAGCAAGAAAGTAAGAGTCCCCATGGGAGCTGAATATAAGGCACACAGTTTTTGTGTTAACTACGGCATTTTCGCCTATTCGCCAAAATTACCGCCTATTTTTATGCTAGCTTGGCAATTTATAGCTTCGTACAGTTGCTAACTGTTTTTGGACTTTTATCAGCTGGCTGCACAAATAGATCAACTAGGGCTCCACCTCCAAACGTTTTGCGTTTTCTTCCTTGTACCTTGTCTCAGCATCTGACTATAAAAAACTTCCGCCTCACGTTCGTAGTCCTTTGGCAGGACAACAAGACCAAGGGCTTCTTCCGAGAGGATGTTCTGCGCACGAACACATGTTTATCCCTCAAAAAACGTGTGGCAATCATCCTTTGTCCAAACTAGGCTCCTTGGAACACGAAATCGTCGTATCGTCATGTATTTTCCAGTTAGGTCAAATCAGGGCAAGAAAACATTCTTCACATGTCAATCTGTCATGATCACGTTCGACCCTTCTAAGTTTGTGAGCAATAGTACCTATTTGTAGCCGAGCATTATCGATACTGTTCACAAATACACACGGATTGACGTGCATTGTACCTTTCTTGAAAAACAGAAAGGACGCAGCTAATTTAAGAGTTTTCGTTATAGACAGAAGAGGATGGATTCCCGACGCTGTTCAAGGACCAATGCTTTGTTGTCCTATGAATAAAGGGGGCTATTAACACTGACGTAGACGGAATTCGCCTTTTGAGTACAGTCACCAATTCATTCGAATAACGACAAAACAGTTTTAATGATCAAGTTGAACTTTGTTAGCTAGCCCAGTTTTATCCGCGCTCTTCTGCCTCTTTGGACCGATTTTCACTTTTTTTACATTTACATACGTCATACGTACATCCGACCTTCAATTCTCTAATCATAGAGCTCATTCACGCTCTTGTCTCGCATTGCTTCTCGTATGTCGACAAATGAGGCTATGCAAGTGCGAGGCTTGACCATAGAGGTCTACTCGGAAAGTCCTTGCTGGACACTTTCGCTCAATCACTAAAATGCTCGTATCTTAATTGGCCAAGCCGACATAACACAGAAAAACTTATTTTAAAGGACCCGTTGCCAAAGTAGGATACTCTGAAAGTATGATAAAGACTCCATGCCTAAAACAACACCACAATCACCATGGAAGCAAGTAAAGATTCTGATGTACTATCATTTCTCTCATGATGACCGTCATGCACACTTGCCCCGCAATTTTGATACTAACTCCCATCAAGTAGCGTTGCCATTGACGCAGCAGTAACCCTTCAATGTGTTATACGAGCATTGGTTTATGCAGCAGTCATCGACTATGCCTCGCTTTTGTCTGTGGCTGCCCGATATCCACGGATCTTCATCCTCGACTTGAGCGTTGCCTCTGCTTGCTTCATCCGCCCTGTGCATTAACTCGGGTTCATCGTCGGATAGCTGGTTCGCTAAGGAGATTTTGTTATCGTCCAAAGACCCTATAAGGTAAGAATCTATTTACTTAGCAAATTTAGAACAGAACTTTCAGGGCTTACTTTTTGCAGCGGCTGTGCTTTGCACATTGTCCATGTAGACACCGTGGACGCAGTTATTACATATAGAGAGAACCATTTTAACCAACTTCTCACCGCATAACCTGACACTGGCAGCACCAGCACTCGGTGTCACAAGACTGGAGGCCACGCAGGCAAATACCAAGACAGTCGCGGGTCGGAAATGGCTGGAGCAAAGAAGAGTTGTCATACTGGTCATGGCTGTCGGTCCGAGTGGTGTATCTGAAAGCACAAAGGCCGATTGACACACGCAACCTCGCCTAGACCTGTATATCGCTTTACCGAAGCTAGAGTCAGGCCGAAGCCAGCTTATATAGCAGTCATCATAACCTAGTCCAGGGGGCGTGGAAAGAGAAGCTAATTAGAGTCGTCCAGCAAGGACTCGGCGAAGAGAGACGGAAAGACGTAGGTAGGGAGATGACCTTTACCGTTCCAACGGTGCCACTCACAAGATGGTCACCGAGCGATTCCCAATCGACATAGGCAGCGTTGATGACAACTTAACCAACTATGTAATCTTCGAAACACTGAAATTGCAGGTCCTACTGATCGCGAATTAGTGAGCGAATCGTTTCGGGGATCTGCTAATGAGCGTCACTTTATTGCCCCTCAGAGCGAAACAAAGCACGTGAGAAGAAGCACAAGGAAGTTACTGGGTTTGTCTTATAATAAGCTACGAAATGTCAGTCATGCGCTCGAGAATGCTGGCGTCAATGCACGAGGAAGCTAGAGGGCTATGTCATGCACACAGCCATACGCCCCGTTTTTATAGCAAGCAAAGCAAGACCGCACGCAGTTTTGAAAACCTAGAGAAGGTGTGCCTGGGAAGGAAAACTTCCTATTTCCACAAGGATCGTGCATGATTAAAACTTTTCTTCGCCTGCCCGCGGTAAGCTTAACGTTACTTACAGTGTAAAGCAGATTTCAGGAGGCGAGGAGTGCTCCAATCCCTGCTCCAGCCAACGAAAGATAACCGGCTCGATTGGACTGGCACGTGATGTAGAGCGGAATTTTGATCCTCATCAGTTTCGAGAACAATGTCTACGCCCCCCGCAAGTCATCTGACGGGAGGGGGAGCGCGTGAAGACATCGCAGGACACAATTTGTTAGGCCCGAATAACAAGTTCCATATTTGATCTGTCAGTGAGTCGCCTTATATTTTGAGAAGCCGCCCCGCTGTACTCGCCCATCTGGGAGTTAGTAGGCTGTGAAAGTGCGTCAGCCAGATTCAAAGAAATAAATTATTGCCCTTCGCAGATGCTAGACGTAAACACCTTTGGACATGCGTAGGAAGACATTGCACATTGATCAGACAGACAGTCTACGACCTCTGCGACCAATTGTGTCAGATTTCCGCTTACTGATGTTCTGATAAGGTAGCTTAGTATTAAAAGTGATAATGGCGCATTTTTTACTTCAAGACGCTCATCCGGTACATCGCGAAATAAAAACGGTCCATTCGAACATGCCTGGCAAAGAACTGGCCCGGGACATAAAGCAGACGTAAGCAAAGTGGCTCGAGTGAACAGCATGGCAAGAGGAGCTTGAGATGGACAAAGAATAAGGTACAGTAGAGAATTTTAGAAAATCTGAGATCCTTGCTAATAGTTCTATAGTAGGCATTAAAAATCAGCCCTCTGACGGTCAGCCCATACGTTCGTGAGTTCCGCTTTTTCTGCTAGGTTATTTTAATAAAAGCGACTTACAAGAAGCAAAAACTAAGGCTCAGTAGTATTGTCTCTGGCCGTAGGAACCCTGATCTACACAGGCTTGTGTGGGTGTCAAGCCGCTATTCAAGGACGTAAGGTACTCCGAGCAGGCGGTCGCCAACTAAGGGCGTTAGACTACTTCAGAATAGCTAATACGCGCTTTTGTAACAAGGTACAATTGACAGACCAATAATAGGAAAGAATGAATGAGGGTTGTCTTTATTCGCAGTCGGCAATTGGAAAATCCCTTTCCGAAGCTCAGGATTTGTTGGTCATAATGTTTTGACGAGTTATCCCACGGTCATTACAGGTTCGAAAACGACAGACTTCTATACATGAAAGTAGCGGATTGTGTATGAACACAAAGCTGCAAAGGGCATCATCTGTCACCTACAATCTTGTTGATTCTATTTGCTCATTTCATACAGTATCACATTTCTAAACATTGATTAGGAACGGCAATGATGGGGCAAATGCCGGTTACTGGCCCGTGGTTGCTGACACGTCTAGACACTCTGAGAGGATAGGCAGCTTGTGCATGTTTTCATTCCTGTGCTGCTTTATTCCTATAGGCTCACTCGCCGCTATTGGGTTCGTTGAGTACAGTGGAGCACAGAAGGCACATCTAGTTCTTACTCAATCACAGTAACTTGGTTGATAAGATCTGCAAGATTCTCTTGTGCTCCTTATTAAGGTGAGAATTTGCTAAATTAGTTTAAGGCTGCTTAGATAAGGTGCTTTGGGGTTTTTATGCGGTGCTATTACGAATATGTGAAGCTTATGATAGCTCGCACTATAACTGCGTCCAGATATTCTCGGAAAGTACCAGTACAGTACATTCGAATTTTGAGTCCTTTCTGGGTGCATCGGTAGGCAGAGTTGCACTGCGCTAGCAGACTCTACCTCAGCTGCGCCACGCATGCTATCTGGCTCCATATCAGTGGATAGCACGAGAAAGCTGACACTCACAATGACGGTACCAGCCTATGATTCGTCAATTCTGCAAAAAAGCTAATAGTTTTTCTTGCGCAAGCTCTGTACTCGATGGTGCAGTCTGGATGACCTGCGACTCTACAGTAGTTTGACCACTCCATCACGTGACTATATCTAAAGGCATGCCATATTACTCACATTAAATAATTTACACGCAGACACGTTGACTCAACAAACATCACATCCGCTTCGTTTGGACATGGGATGGTATTGTATTGTAGATAGCAAAGTACTGGCACCAGAGACCACTTGGTGGGCTCTACCATAGAAAACGGGTTTGAGCAAGCCAAACTGAATAACAGGACAACCAAGTGGTACGAACGGATCTCTCGACCTACAGTAGGATTGATAGGACCGCCTTGAGTAGGACCGCCTTTACCTTCAGATACCTCTATCTGTTTTCTGTGGTGCGGCCTCAGGTCGCATACGTATTCGATCTCTCCACACAAGGTTTTCCAATCTTGAGGATCCCGTCACTCGTTGGCGAGTTAAAAACGAGCAACCGCGGTGCTGCGGACTCAGTGTTGGTCTACCCGTATTTCTGGCTGATCGTCCTCGGCTGACCTCTCAGCATGTAGCCTACTGTACATACTGTACCTCAGTGAGCTTACAAACCAGGCTTGTGATTCACCCAGTACTGTCGGGGCTGTAGAGGCTCTACTGGCAATCGATACTCGGCACGGAGCCGGCAGCTGGGAGCGTCACCGTCAGGATGACGTTTCAGCCATATAGTAGGTCGGAAGACTTGGTTGGCTGCCCTGGATTTTTGTCACGGAGCAAAAGCTCCGCCGGTCACTCCCTTTAGTAACACCGACACAGTCGTACTACAAGATGGTCAGGATGGAGAGTCGGTAGCCTCCGGCAGAGCAGACATTCTAGGACGTCGGGCAACACGGATGAGCCTCAAATTTAACGTGAGGGAGCTGCGGTCAGTCTCTCCATCACCTGCCTGGGGCTGGGGCTGGGGCTGGTTTGCAGTCAAGGACATTCTCCATACGGAGATGCAAACTGCCCTAGCGAAGCCTCATTGAGGGGGAGCTGCCGCGTAGCTGGCCCTCCCACGACCTTTTTTGTAAGACTTGATTCCTGGCCAGCTGTAGATAAAACGAACTTGCTCGAGTGGGCTATGAACAAAAGGTTTCTGGCCTTTTCAATATACGCTGCCACACTAACCCACTTGGAGCAAAGCCCTAAGTAAAATCATTATACAATTTACTGTCTACCCATCCATGCACTAATCACCACATTTCCAACCGCAATCACTGGTCTACCATTCTCGTCTGACGGAAACCTTTGCACATACGAGTAGCTTAATAAGCACAAGCGTGTTTACAGCTTATTCTCATTCCTGCATCACCAAGAATCCGTTTCCGCCGCACTGCATCAGATATGCATATTGACCCAGCCTCCATACACTAATTACAACATACAATCAGTGACTGAACATCTAAAAGGGACAGCTGGTTCAGAGAATGGTCCTTACTCAAGTTGTAATATTCTATGTCCAAACACTTCCAAACCTGATACATCACCAAATCATAAGACTTCCAAATTCAAAATTGTTCAGATTCATGGTGGGTGTACTCATCATGTAAGCGCTTCTCATTTTAAAGCAGCTTATGGAGAATTGCGGTCGGTGTCATCGACAGTGGCCCCTTCTTCATCATCCTCGTCATCCATTCCAGTCGTCTCGATGCAAGCTGGAGAATTCCCATTGTCGCCCATACTCGCCCCGCTGCAAGCGGCCATAGTACGCATTGATGAGCCCAATATGTTGGTGCCACCATTTGAACCAACGCTGGCAATCGACGAGGACATTTGAACCAAAGATTCTTTACCAAAAATTTGTAATACGTCCATTTTCAAAATGAAAGGAATGACGTTCTCGATTTGTACATTGCCGATAAGACCGGAGAAGAATAATTCGACCAAGATTTGTTTGTTCAATGATCTCAATGTTGGCAGCATCAACAACAGTTCGCTGAACCTTTCATCGCCTGCTTTAGTATCCTGCAATTTGCATGTCTCCGATTGACAATTAGCTTTACTGGACGGACTCTCCGATCGTTGGTTGTTCGTCGATGTGTATTGCTCATCATCATTTTGATCGCGTTGCTCCTCGTCCAAAGTATTTTCGTGACCGTTCTCCCCATTAGCTTCTTTCGCCTCTGCCACGTCTTGCGTAACCACATCGATTATTTTCTCGTTTTGAGAAGCTTCTTCCTGATCCATAGCGTCATCGGATTCGTTTTGACGTTCATCGTTGACTTGGCTGATACAAACTTGACGTAATTCTTCGCAAGCACGCTTTCGGATAATACGGAATCTCTGAGAATTCGAAGTGCTGACTGAATCTGAAACGAGACACACATAAGCCATAACGTTACTAAAGACCTAAGACTGGCAAGCCATGTATCACACAGCCCCATAGGACCTATCTGAACAGGAAGGCCTGCTATTCTGCTTATTCGTGTAGTTTTTTAGCCTGAATTCCAACGGATACATTGCGAACGTGCTTCCCTCAACCCGTTCCTTCAAGGCGCGAGCTTACCAGTCGCCGTAAATGCGATGACTTTCAAGTATCCAAATTCCGAATTGGAAATATTCATTTCTTCGTACAACCGAAGGAAGGCTTGCAAGCAGCCAATCTGTTCTTGAACCTCCTCGTACTTCTCCATTTTTAGTTGTCCCAATAAGGTGCAGGTGTGCAGATGGGTGGCCATGGCCGTTAGCATGCTGGACAAGCAGAACTGGTTCGCGCATTGCAACAGGCCGAGAATGAATATTTCGCACCAACGTTGCTTCAAGACAGTCTCGCTTGTAGTATCAGGCCTAGAATAAGTAGACAGTAAGCCCTAGGCACGCCCGACCATTAGGCCTAAAATGGCTTACTTTAGATTCAGAGGCGCAATACTTTTCAACCAATGGACGGATAGGAACAGTAGTCGACTGGCCGTTTCGCATATGTACTGCATATTCAATACGGGGGGCATGGGCAATGGGCTGGGCAGCTCGAACGAGGCCATATCCGTGGTCAATAATGGGGCGCTGTCGAGCACGACCGTATCGGTTTCTTGTTGTTGAGCGAGCTCCTTGTCCATGCGCGCACCGCTCGACGACGATGAATCATGAGTGCGTCGTAGTTCGTCCTCGTCGTCATCCTCGTCATCATCGGCCGTGGCATTCGATCGTCCAGCGGTGACCGACATGTTGTTTCTATTATCGCTGTCGCCGTCCTCAGAATTGGCACCGCTCGAGCGTCCATTACCATTTCCGAAAGCGTCACTCGGACTTGTAGAAGGTCTCTGGCGACTTTGCTCGTCGGCGAAAAAGCCTCGACTCAACTGATGACCATTGTTATGGCCATTCAGGGCCAGCAAGACGGAATTTCGATTGCTTTGCACCTAAAAGGAAAACTTTAGGTTTACACCCTTCGGTAGCTGTACACAGTCAAGGGAGGGAGAAACATTAGCCGTCCCCCCGCAATGCCGACCTTTGCTTCCCCTTTGCATCCGCATGAATAGCACATTTTTCATAATGCTCTCAGCCCTGTGCGTGGTAATACCCAAGCCTAATCTGTTTTTGCTTTATATCTGCACCAAGTTCTAACGTCATTTTCAAAGGGGATTGTGATAAAGGTGATCCCACCCCCTCACATTGACAGAATTGCAAGTCCTCTGCCTTACCTCTCCATTTATAGCATTTCCCAGGCGTTGTAGCTTAGCAGGCGGTGGGAGGTGTTCAGAGTCAGCTTTCATATCTTCAGCCACACTTTCCAAGGCCGTTATGCCGCCCGAACCTGGACAAGAACCCGGAGGGCGCCTTTCAGCTTGTACAGCTACAAGCGAAGGACAAAAACGTTAGTGCTAGCCAGCTAGAAGTCACCTCTCGAAGAAGCTAACTTACACTCACTGCGCATGCCGCTGGCTAAACATTTCTTTAGTCGACAGTACTGGCAACGGTTTCGATGAAATTTCGTCACCGGGCAGTCTTTGTTACCGCGGCAGAGGTAGCCAATTTTCTGAAACAGAGGAGACGCGACATGTGGCAAGGAGACTACGGACAGTAGTAGAATGTTGTGCATGTAGCAAAGTAGAAGATGAGACGAGTAGGTACTGTCGGAGTCTCTATGGCACGTTAGTTCAACGGGCTCGAGTTTTGTGATTGACAAAGCTGATGCCCCAATTTTGGCAGGGGGCCCGAGAAAGGTATGTGCACGACTTACTTTGCGTATTGATCGCTTGAAGAATCCTTTGCAGCCCTCGCAACTGACCACGCCATAGTGACGTCCCGAGGCTTTATCACCGCACACCACGCACAGGTCAGCCAAGGTGGCGGGGGTAGAGGGCGAGTTGGTGGCGGCAATGATGGCCGATGATTTGTTCTGCAGAGGTTGTTGTCCTTGACTCGAATTGATCGGCGTGGCATTTGCCGATGACCCCGTCTGCTGCCGTGCACCATGACCCATGACTGTGCGCATAAATTGCTGTAGAAGCGGCGACGCGCCAGCCGCTCCCGTCGAGGATGTCAGCTGCGGCTGTTTTTGCTGCGAACTCGGGGCGACAGTTGGCGTCGACGAGGACGCGGAAATGAAACTGGCAGTTGACTGCTGTCGTTGTTGCTGTTGTAGTAAACCGGCGGCCGCTACCTGTACAGTCAGTGCACGGCTAAACAAACGGCGTGATAAGACGTCAGAGAGTGGCGCATACCTGAATCATTGCCAACATAGCGCTGGGAGAACTGTACAGGTCGGTTAGGGAGCTCGGCGATGCGTGATTATTGTTCATGGCGTTGGCCAGCAGGGACGTGGCCGTGGCCGATCTGCGAAGGTGACTCAGCGTCGGAGATGATGGCGGCGAGCAGGTCTGTCATGAACACATCAGCAGTTAGGGCCTTATAGCGACACGCGAGTGGCTTAGGTCAGAATCGAGGATGAAGGGGGCGTAAATCAGCGGTAAGCAAAGATCTAATCAGGGCACTTACCTCTCGTTTAATGACACCCTTCATTTGTGACGAGATACAGTTCAGTAGGAAAGTTCCCACCACATGGACACCGGCGCTAGTGAGTTGGTTCGAATAACAGAAGCGACCGCCGCGTTCCGAGGACTAAAAACAAAAGAAGCCATGAGGAAGCGTGCTGGCTAATCAGTGCGGCCAGTTCAAGCGCGTAGGAGGCGACCTCGGCCGTGTACTCGTGTATGCCTAGGTAGGTTCTAGGTACACAGAGGGAAAAAGAGGAGGACTGTCGGCTTTGACCGAGAGAGCGAATTATAGCCGAGCCAGATTCAAAAATAGAATTCTAAAGTCCTGTATAAATAACGGACAGGCCATTGTGCGCGCCAGCGACCAGCCGGCTCGGGCCAGGGTTAGTTGGAGGGGAAGATGAAAGGGGCGAGTTGGAAAACAGCGCCGATGAGGTGACATCCACAGGAGAGTATGCATAGTCGAACGGTCGAACGATTGGTAGAAAGATTTCGGAGGGAAACGTGTTTCGAGCATGAAATAGAACGGCCGATTCGCTCGGCCGCCGGGCTATGCGGTGCAAAGAAGTGCAACCGAAACGGCCGGAACCGGCGCCCCGACCTCTACTTCGCTGGTTTTTCCAGTTCCAATGGAGGATTGTTGTGCCACCAGCACGTTGTTTTACATTTCACGCGGCCCGTAGCACGCGCTGCTGGCGACATGTCCACTCCATACAAGGCGTCACGAGCGATCCTAATGCCAGCCGGCCGACGGACCGCGGTCAATTCTGTTGTCCACGGAGGCAATCGTATTTTTGCCGCCCGGCTGCCAGTAGAAGCACGACTGGCGAGAAAGACAGAGAACACGAAGGCGGTCGGGTCGTGTCGGCGACTGGCTGCGGCTGACTGCGCCAAGGGTTACGCGCGGTGAACTCATTACTATTGACACAGAGCACACGCGTCGTCGACTGCACCCCGGCGAAGAATGACGGGCGGCAAAGAGAATGGCAGTCGTCTGTGTACGGCTGGCAGCAAGGGCGTACACACAAGCGCGCCCTCGCCCTCGCTCGGCCACGTCTGCAACCTGGCCCGACCTCTTCTCCGGTCGAACCCGGCTTTGTGTACCTATGCACCGAGCGCACAGAACATTATGCGATGCGCCAGCCGTCCTAGTACACACCGCCCTCTCCTTGTGGGAGGTTTTGAAATGATCAATAAACTTCAACGACTATAACACTGAAAGGGGAGGGCGAGGACGCGAAACAGAGCGTAAGCATAAACCACAAACCATCACCACGGACACTGGACCCCGCCGCCCGCGATTAGGTTCGCTCGGCCGAGGTCACGTTCGGGCCGAGGCTAGGGCGCACGGCCTCCTCCATCTCCCGTCTCCCGGGTACCCTCTTTAAAATTTCACTCGCTAATACCAGTCAACAGGGGTCGAAGCAGCCAGCTGCCCTCCTGCGCCCACACTCAACACAACGGTGTTTGGAGGGCGAGCTCGAAACAACCGACTCCTCCGACTCCCAACAAGCGAAAGAAATCGCGGCGGAAGGAAGATAACGGTCAGCCAGCAACGAGCGGTTTTTGGACAGCGTTCACGGTTTGGACCATCCGTCAAGGCGAATGTAGGGACTGCCCGTGCACCAATATCATCGAAGCGAATCGAACCGACCCCAAAAATGTAGGCCGACCGCAGTGCCCGAGCCGAAGAGCAAGCGTTTTGAAACGAGGCCTTTGAGAACGGGCAATTGTTAAATTTATAGGAAACCGGTCCCATCCTCTCTCCCGACAACGTGCCTGTTCGCGGTGGAGCCCGCACAACTCGTTCCCACAGTCTACACAGACCTCTGCCCGTGACCAAGTCCCATATACGGACTCGTACAACTGCCTACGCACCGCTTGAACTTTGACCAACGCCCCCTCCCCTGCGAGTATCTTCGTGTGCATTGTGCGAGTGCCGCGCCAGGCCGACTTCATAACCGGCGCTCGAAAACGGAGAAAATTTGGAACCGGTTGGATTCACGGTTTTAAACTTTTCGGACGCGGCAGCCGGGCGAGTGGCAAGGCCAAAGCTGTGTCCTAGTCGAGGGCACGGGCACCAATACCATTAGACGAAAGGGGCGTATAATAAAAGTTTCTCTACCAGGAAAAGTGTGTGCGCGCTCTATTTCCTATCAAATATGCGTCCGCTCGGCGAATGGGCTCTCATGCGAGACTTGAACTCGAGCCGAGATGGCAACAGACAGTTCTCGGTCACCCACCACCCGACTGGACAACGGCCAAGTCCAGCCTCGAGTCGCAAAACTTCACACCTATACGTCAACCAAATATCATTCTGGCCTTGAAAAATGACAGTGAGCGCATCGATGGCCAACTGCGCGCACATGCCTGCCATCCGCCCGCTGGAACAATCGCCCACTACCACCAATCATCGCGTTCTGATTACTCCACATCTCAGTCAGCAAAGTGTTACTTCTCGCCAACCACCATTCCTACAGTTTGTGCGGATCGTTAAGTCTCTGATCCAAAACAATGGCACCACTCGGAGCCCAGGGGCTGACAATAAACCCTTTCAGCCCGTGCACAGTAAGCAGCACTCCTACGCTCAACTGCGCGTTAAGTGACCTTTTCAAGTGAAGTGACCTTTTTAGAACGCGCCTGAAAAGCTTCTCAAAGTCAACAAATCTCTTGATTGAGCTATTTTATCAGCATGGAAAGTGTATCAAAGGCCCCTAGTCTAATTATCAGAGGGTTAGTGGGTGGAGATTAGGGTACGTTGGGACTTGTCACAGAAGTGTGACCGATGTGCACGGATTGGTAACTAATGCTGTGCACGGTTGCACGTGCGCCCTCATTATTGTTTGGTACGTTATGGCAGGCGGTGCAGCTGTGCAGGAGACCAGGCCAGATATAGTAAGGACACTGGTCCGAAATAGTTTGCGCGGACAGTCGGGCTCACAATCAGTCCCACTTGGCTCTATGACAATGCAGAGACGTGAAGAAAAAGCATCATGTCATGCAGGACATTCATTTAGGTTAAAGAGGCAGTACTCTTTCCAGCATTATCACCGCTCATACGCATTGGAATCTAGATCAATTGGTCAAATGGAAACGGCTTCCCCCTTTCACACGGTCCATACGATCGCGTGTCTTCATTGCAGTTGTGGCCGTATCGACAGCAGTTGACGGTGACCGAGGCGTTGAACAAGCTAATTCGATAACCAGCTAATGTGCGGCCAGGTATGCTGACGTCAGGCGTTCCAAATTGAGCGTTTCGAATATTGTCCCAGTGATAACAACGGCTCGATGGCAGCCGTTGGTTCCAGTCCCACGAGGGCTGACCGCCCTCTACCTCGCGGCATATCCATCCGACCCATCGATCACGTTGGCGCGCAACCAGACCAAAGTCGCAACTGTAATAGTTCAATTCCTCCGCATACCCGTATACATCGTTGGGCAGACCAGCCCGTTTTGAGCCATCGATAGCAATCTGGCCTCGAACAATTAGCGAAAGGCAAGTGGGACTCGTTTCTGAGGCGCTATCGCAGTATCCATCGATGCCGTCAGACTCACGGTCGGACACATAGTATTGGAACGGACTGAGGTCAGTGATCGGGTAAGTTTGACGGACATAGACGCTGGTGTAACATTTCAAACCACAGCTACCTCCTATGCCACTGAAAAGTACAGACAGGAATAGAAAATACGATAGCATGGTTTTTGCCATTTCCTTCTCGCTAGCAAAGTCAACTCTACACTAAAAACGGCCTAGTCCACAGTGGCATTTTTGTAACTAGGCGGCGAACAATCAAACGGCTGATAGCCTACTTTTGGTCATGTTATCTTATCTTCACATTGAACTTTTGTGTTGGCACACCATGGCATGTGTTTTGAGTTGACTTTGCCACATTTCAGCAAGCTTAAAAAGCGTGTTAAGCTGAAAAACGAGTTGAATTATGCAAGAAGCTGGGCCACTCATGCCTCCTCTTCAGATCCAAGCATTGCTCATTTAAATCATGCGAACGTGAATTGGTCCAGTTGAGGTGTGCCTTAGAATAACTGTAGGAACACAGCAGCCAAGAGCCTGATCTCCTTAAGTATGACGAAATGTAATTTGCAACGGGTGTTTTAATAAATCAGAGATAAGGTGAGTCACTGAAAAGGTGACTCAAAGGCTGCGCAAGAGATGCAGAGTGAAGAGTTGTGTAGGTACAGTAGAATGACGGCAGCAGCTGCTAAAGCTTGTTGCTGCTACTGCTTGCTGAAATACTCGTATGCACGAAATAAAAGGTTCCAAATGGCAGTATTTTCTTGGAGCCTCTAAATCCTACCGCTCACTATCCATCTGGGCAGCCAGGCACTGTTATTTTAATGTAGTCAACTGGGCGTTCAAAGCATGCATCAGGTGACCAGCTACTTTATGATCATGTAACTCGAAATACCCTAAGCAAGGAGGAAAAAAACCATAAGCAGGTCAGCGACCAAACGTTAGTACCCAAGCCAGGCCCACTAGTGCATTACCAATAAAACCACTTGCATATCCACTTAGATCATCACGTCCCAAAATCGGACTGCCAGTCCTTCTTCAAACTTGACCACACCTCCACCACTGAGTTGCAGCTGACCCCACGCCGCGTTGACCACTGGCGATGTCCATATTACGGCACTGACCTCGTGGCAAATACGTATGACCACATTCACACTACTGTGTAATCCTTGCAGGGACTGAACGAAGGCAGCAGCCGTCTCTGGTGTCGCGATCTCTTTCACTTTCCAAACATACACGAATCTGAGTCCTGTGCAAACTGTGATCAGTGTTCGCAATGTGGCCGGACTAATACTGTAGTAGAATTGCAATTCTTGCAACCTGCCACCCTCAGCAATACGACGTATGCCCTCATCGATGTCTCCCTCGCCAGTGTTATAGGTATTCTCAAAATATAGCTTCTTCAGACTCGGTAAGGTCGCCAGTGCGGAAACTGCTTCTTTGGTGACGTACAACCAAACAAGACCTAATTCCTCCAACTGAGAAAAACAGTTGGATATCTTGGTCAATTCCACGTCAGTGAATCGATGCATGGGATCAGCGCATATGATCAGAGTGCGTAATGAGGAAAGCTGCCAAAAATGTGGCACATGCTCAAAGGAAAAGTTGCCACTCATTTCTCGAAATATCAAGGCATCTAGGTTTTGATAATTGGCAAATGTGGCGTCCAGAATTTCTCTAGATACATTGGTTTGAATTTCAGTTTCAAAATACTTCAAATTTGGAAATCGATCAATAATAGATCGGAACGAGTCATTATTGAAACCATTAATTTTTAAAACCTTTAACTTTTCCAGAATGCAGTCTTGGGGGAAGACGGGCGATGTGCCGTTGTGGTTCCACATAAAACTTTTTAGATTTTGGTGATTGCGCAATAAGCTAGCAAACAGGTCGTTCCCGATTCTGGTGTGATCGATACGTATTTCAGAAAGGCGGGGACATGAAAATTGGGAAAATGCCTCTATTAGGGATCGATCGAATGAACGTGGAAAGATGATCCGTTCCAGACGATTGCTGCAGAGTTTGAGCAAAGATGACAAATTCGATGGTCGAACTCGCTTGAAGATCGGATCATTTAAGTCCAAACTTCTGGTTTCAGACAAAGCTATGCATGAAATTTGGTGAAAACGAGGACTAGTGCTAGATATACGCACTTGCTGGTCCAATGATAAGAAACGAAATACATGAAGCAGTGCCTGATCTGGTAGCAGATCTAGGGACATTTTGTCAGGGTGTTTTCCCAGGTGATAGCTATGATTAACACCACCTGTTAGTGTTTGCTGTTGCCTGGAAGACGAGACGTATGCTTACGTTCCTTGCTTCTATAGTACGCAAGTTTCTATAACCAGCTAACAAATTTGGCGGGAAATTTAAAATCTGCACCTGATTGAAATGCAAAGTACGTACTGCCTTGTTGTGATTTGAGACATATGTACATATTAGCAAGAGACTTTGCTCAATGTATGCCACGCCGGTACGCCAATTTGTTTCTACGCTGGCTCCATATCTTGCCAAAAATAGTCAACGGCGTCAGGAACGTCTTACATGCACACCATTCCAAGGGAGGCCTACAGATGCCACTTTCGAGCACAAATTCATTCGGTAACCAATTGTAACCGATGCCAGCTCAACATAACGAGAGGTGCGCTCCGCACTCTGCCAGTTCTAGATTGGATGTTGCGCCTAGGCCTAACTGAGGACCTAACTGAGGACCCGATTGATTGGCTCACTGCGTCACTTCTGCGGACCCAAGCTTGTAGCCTTATTGACGACATTGGAGGAGTACAAACTGTGGTGGGGACCCGACTCGCCAGGGTAAATCGCTATTCGATTGGGTAATAGTGGGTAATCTCGTCACCGCTACACTTCTGTCTGTCCGCCCATTTCTACCTCTGATCATAATGTGATTGGTATCCAGATTTCCCGTTCTTTTGAAGTGTAAAAAACAGCATCAAGATTTGCGGAAAATATGGTTGCTTCGAGATATAGATTGGGAGACTGTGAACTGTCGTATTGCTTCTGCGAACTGTACTAATTTGGTCAACTCTGCCGAGACTATCGACGTGGCTTGCCATCTATTGACGACTAAGATCTCTAATATTCTGCGTGAACTAGTACCGCAGCGGACTGTTAAGATAGCAAATCGTCAATTATGGATGACAACTGAGGTGTTGGCTATGAGTCGGGCCAAGAATGAGACGTATATACGATGGAAACGAGATCGATCGACCAATGATCATCACTGATTTTTGAACTTAAGGCGTCAATGTCGCAAGATTAAAGAAGCAAAATCTAACTACATTTCGGCCACGTTCTCAAATTGTTCGAGCTCCACTGATTTATGGTCTACCTATCATCGTCTAACACCAGACGACCGATCGATTCCAACGCTGTTTGTCCACCCTGACCGCCCATTAATCACGGCAGGAGAGAAAGCAAATGCTTTTCAAAAGCAGTTTCTTTCCAATTTTAACGACAGCGACTACGGCTCCTTTGGTCAGCTTCTGAAGGATCCGGATGATTTTTGCGAGTATTTGGCGACCGTCGCATCGGTTCTCAGTGATCTACAACGACTTAAACGTCAAAAGGCTCCTGGCGACGACGGTTTATCCCCATCGATCATAAAAAATATTGCACCGTCAATCGCAGGCCGATTAAGTGTCCTAATTAATCGATCAATTTTGGAAGAGAAGTTCCCATCGAAGTGGAAACTAGCTCAAGTCATTCCGATTCCAAAGTCAAATGAAAAGTCTGACTTGAAGAACTTTCGGCCGATCTCACTGTTGTCAATTCTGTCCAAAATACTCGAACGGCATATTGAACGTCTTATTCGTCCTCGAGTTAATTTGTCCCAACATCAGCACGGATTTTGTGAACGACGATCGACTACTGGGGCCTTATTAGTTGTACACAACCAATGCATAACTGGCTTAGTCAACGGCAGTATTCTGCAGTGACTGGTATTTTCTAGGATATTGAAAAGGCCTTCGATCGCGTCCCGCATTCACTTTTGTCAGAGACACTACAAAGGCATCATCAGATTCCTCCGACTCTGCTCAACTGGCTACACTCGTATTTTTCAGATCGTCAGCAATACATCAGCGTGAAGGACTGTGCATCTTGCACTGAACGAGTGGTTTCTGGTGTGCCGCAGGGCAGTATCCTTGGTCCGCTGCTCTTTGTGGCCATTACTGATCCATTATTGCGACAGTTTTATAAGAAGTTCCCAGATTTACGCCTGCAGTGCTATGCGGACGATACCTGTCTCTTGGTTCCCGCTCGAGACATTAGAGAAGCTGAAAGCACGATTCAACCTGCCCTTGAATTTGTTATAAACTGCATACGATCAGTCGGTTTGTCAATTAACCGTCAAAAAGTCAAGCCACTCTTTTTCGATACAGCCCTCGTGCACCTAGCAGCACACCTTCGATCACTATTAACGGGCAGAAGCTTATCTTCGTCAATACGGTATTTTATTTGGGGGTGACTCTCTCTGGTGACATGAAATTTGCAGAGCATGTCACCAATGTTTGCTCAAGCACGCGACGCATGTTAGGAGTGCTGCGTCGACGACTTGGAAGACATGCTCCGTCGAAGGTGATGCAAACTGTTTACTCTGCGTGCGTTCGTACAAAATCGGAATATGCCCGTCAGGCGTTGGATCCCATTCTGAAATCGGACATCGAAAATTTGGAAAGCACGCAAAGGTGCGCTCTTCGGCTCATCACAAAGGACTGGATAGATACTTATGATGAGCTTTTGTGTCAATGCGGCTGGAGTACCCTAAGCAGGAGGCGAAAAGAACTGAAACTGGTCCAGCTTCATAAATTTTATCACGGTGCGCATGATTATGGAAACGCTTGTTTTTTTTGCACGGTCTGGACGTAAACTCTATAAGACACAGAAGCCGGCGTGTAAATGGAGCATACGTTACATATACCTACCCTGTAATCAGACCAGGACTAAGTCGTTTGAACAGTGTTTTAATTACTCTGCTATTCGTTTGTGGAATTCGTTGCCTTGTGATGTGGCCTGGCTTTACGATGCCAGCTCTTTTGAAGAAGCACTCACCAGTCAGAAACTGTAATTTTTCTGATCATGACAAATATTGCATTGGACTTGATGATGTTTTGCGATTTTACGTATTTTCTTTTTCCATTTTATTGATCTTATGTATCCCACGATCGAAGTGCGCTTTAGCGTTTCCGTGCGGAGTAAACAGTGACAGTGACCTCCAAGAACCGGTCATCCGCTCGATCATGAATCGCTGGACAATAGATTATAAAGAAGCCACAAACCTCATCTCATTGCGCCAACGTCGAGACAAATTAGCTTGTTCAGTTTTAAAATTATTTTTTCATGCCATTGCATGTACAGTTTGTACCCTGGTATAAGGTGCCCTTGAACGACCTCAAGTTCTTGGTTATCGAAAGATAGCAATAGCCACTAAGCCTTGCAGACGTGGGAGAAAATGTGGCCAATCGAAGTTGGCCATGAGGGACAAAAACTCTGACTGGTGCAAAGACACCTGAAAATAAGCATCCACCAGAGGGGGTTACTTTTCCCAGTCAGGGGAGATCAATAATTCTCTTTCACCCGCCATGACAAGGGTACAGGCACAAGGGTTACACAAGGGGCCTTGAGGAAGTGACTGATGATGGTGAACAGAAGTCAGAATCTGCCGTGCTTTCAACTTTTTATATCGCGGGCTCAATGTTAAATGCACGCACAGCTAAAAGCAGAACACACATTAAAAAGCTTTGGTGTATGTGGAAGGGACAGTCAAAGCTGCCATCTCCTTGTGCTTTTCTCACTTTAGTAGGTACAGTATGCATACAAGAAGAAAAGTGTCTTGACGCTGCTGTGCTCTCTTACCGTTTGTGCAAAACCCATCTAGGCCTTCTGGCTAATGGGCACTCGATCACCATGTATTCAGCCAATGCATCAATCTTCTAAAAGTGTTCGATTTTCAAATGCCACGGCGCTGTTTACTCTTTCTGCATCTTTTATGACTTTATCTCACCTAATAATTAGTCATATTCTTTCTCGATTTTTCCTGAATTGACGTCATCGAGTCGAATAGGTGATTTATGGGAGGGCTGACAGTCAGAGCAAGTAATACTAATCCATCCGGTGAGGGTTAGGGGCATCGGAGACGGGAAACATCACTGACGGTGGCACTGACACTGATCTTTCTTACCCTATCTGGGGGCGCCGTACTGTAATGGACGCTATGTACAGGAACACCACCGTACAGGAAATGTTCGTACGAGGGAAAGGGCACAGTTTGACGTAAGAGGCTGGTACACAGGAAGAAGCTGGATTGTCTTATTGCTCCCTGGGTAACACGCAACTTATTTAGATTAAGCATGAGTGGGTGGTTTCGCAATGTGTGCCCGATACTGGGAAGGATAACCTAAGGCAATGGCAGGTATACGGATAGAATGAAGGCATTTTTCTAGTCTTGGCAACTGCGGTGATGGGTGTTGTTTGGCTAAAACGAGTAGTTTGATAATTAAGTTCGCTACTCAGCCAACGATGTGACATAAAATCGAGAAGGCATGTCGCTCTTTCGCCTGTATAATGTCACTTGGAAAATGGATTCTAAATAGTCGTTGCGAGGGTGCGCGTGGGCTGCTCGAGAGCATATAATCGAGACCCGCCGGCCATTTCAGTCACATTCAAATTAACTCTAGGAAACGAGGATGAAGCTCGCCTCGTGCGTTGTAGTAGTCACTCTACTCTTGTTTTCTTTCGCCACCGTATCCCAAGGCTTTGTGTTCAACTTGCGCCAATTGCCGTCAGAACGCTTTCGAACTAAACAAAAGCAGAAAACGTGAGAATTGTTGGATTTCTCTTACATTTTCAGGGACTCATCTCGTTTCACTTTATCTTCAGGTCGATGAAAGGCCATGTGAACAGGGCGAGTAGTGGTTTCAACGAAGACTCACTCTATGTAGATGGAAGATGGAGAAAAGGAAAACATGAGAAACAGTGGCTGTACTAAATATTGGAAAGCCAAGTGGCGCTACATGGTTCATCGTATCTGACGAATCAAGAATTTAAGCTTGAGCTTATGGCCTATGTGACTTGCTTTTCTTGATGCAGTTGCGACTGACACTGCAGAAAAGGGAGAAACAAGAATAATGGTCGAGTCATTATGGATTTGATGCTTACAACAATGTTTGAAAATTATCATGCCTGCACAGCAAAGTAGATAATACCTGGCCCACATTATCAGTGCGAATGAATGCGGGTATGTTTTGCAAGGGGGGGGGGGAGGATGGAAACATGCTGTGAAGGTGGGCGTGTTTCTCTGACGGAAATCAACCTTTCATCCAGCAACCCTTTGAAAGGCTGGCCTGTCAACCACTTTCGTTTTCCCATTCGCTTCGAAAGGTGGACGCGAACTTTTGGAGGAATGCGTCCATCGCCAGTTGCAGGTGATAGGTGATAAACTACTCGGGCAATTTTCTCTATTTTTGGAATTTCAAAGATCATCTTATTAAGAAATCCCTTGGAGGCAACTTAGGGCCTTACATGTATCCGGTATCCCTTGGACTGAAGTTCACTCTCCACGAGACTTTAGGCTCACTCTTAGCTGCATGTGAAAGGGTCAGGGAAGTTTACCCGCAAGGGATTAGGGCTTAGATGGAGCGCTGGGGTCTGATCAGACCCATCCTATACGCTCATTAGGAGCCGTGTCTTAGAGATTCTACAGTACATACAAGTTGGAGTAAAATTCTGCATACCTTACTTCAGGCCGCTTCAGCTCGAAGCTAACATTCACCTAGCTCGTAGCTTTTTTCGCCAAAAGCCTGGCTTCGCCAGCTGTAATGGAGTTCCATTTCCGAGTCCCTCTGAGAGAAAGCGTCGCAACTCAAAGCAGTGATTATCCCCATTAAGGGTGCCTCTGAGATTGGTGTGCGTTGTTGGATGAATGGAGTTTTCACTCGTAGTAAACCTGAACAATGCCATGACAGGCCGAATACAAGATGCTGATGAATGAAGCAGCATTCATCTTCTGAATGGCTCGGGAATATAGCTAAAAAAAAAGTCCTGTGCATACATTGCTTTTTACGAACTCTAGTGCATCAAGCTCTTTTTTGTAAGTCGAACGATAAGGCTCTTCATGCTCACACCCCGAGGGCTTGTACAGACTCATACAGCAGCAGATCAGCCAACAAGAAGGGGAAAAAGGCGACCATGGTGCCCACCATTTGCCGAGTCCCCAGTTTCGGCCATTTCTTCGTCGTTTGACGATGCTTGCAATCACTTCTGCTTAGACGATTTTACCCAGTGCAATGTCGGTTCCTTGCGCTACGTCAGTGGATATTTTGGTGTGGGGGCAAGGTCCAATCAGGATAGGATATGACGGAACCACGCTCGTAATTCGAGTCAGTAGAGGGCACTTTGCATAATGCGGTAGGACCTGATTTAGGTGTGCACAAACATGTTGTTCGTGAGGCAAGGGGATCCAACCCCCCTATGGTTAGTATGTAAGTGTGATTTGCATATCGCCCAACTTGCTGGGCGACCTAGGAATTTCTAGGGTGTGTAAGATCAGGTCGTTTGTGTTAGGTTAGGAAACTGGTTGCACCCTATACCCATGTGTATTAGAAATGTATATAAGGAACCCATTCTGCCATGCTCAGTCAGTAGTAGAGTTGCAGTCACTCGCTGGTACGTCGTAGTCATTCGTGATCTTCGTATTTCTTGCTTGTACGTCGGCTCGTATTAAACGATTTCAGTTGGTTGTCCGTGGTTTTCTTTTGGGCAATGTTCCGTGTGCCGAGTGGACGGCGATTCCGCCCATATCCAGCCCGATCTTTGGGTAAGCAGTCTTGTTGAGTGTAACCGTTTACTGTGTCCATATTAGGCTAGGCCAGTAAACTACGTTACACCAGCGTGGTGATGCAATTGGTGTCAGAGGAAGGCTCGACGTTAGTATTCTTGAAGCTGACCTCTCTTTGGCGTTACGGCCCATCGAGGGCTAGGGTCATGTTTCAACTATCTGAAATTTCTAATACGCGTACACCGTCGTCTGCAGGAAGTACAGTAGATCACAAGCGTGTGGTAACATGCTCATCAAAGATTATTCAAATTCTGCACGCGATCGGCTTATTTACGCAGGATGCTTATATTCTTTGTATCAATAATACTTCCACCGATGGCCCAAGAAATCTTCGAAAAGATCGACGCCACCGCCGGCACATCGTTGGCTCCGAAGGCCGGTGTCATGACGATGGCGGACACATTACGATGTCGAAATGTGTGCGGGGTTATCGTAAGGTGTCCGACCAAAATAGACATTGTTTCTCCTCCATGACAACACGATTTGCCTTTTCCAAGCTTTTTACTGGTTATGTCTATCTAGTTATGCCACCACACTGTAGTTACTGTAGCTTGTCTCGGGTTTCCAAATTTATCCCTGTGTTTGATAAAGATCATACTTATAAATAACCAGCAATCAGGTCAGAACTAATTGATATACGAGTATATGCTTCTGAATAACTCATTAGTATCAGTACTAACGTTAGTTCACACTTCGCTGTAGCATATACTGCGCTCTACCACACTGTACGACACTAAAAAAGAAAACACTTATTCCAGCGTTCTGGTGTTACAGCATTCTTGTTTTTAAAATGTCTAACAAGCCTTTAGAATGAGGAGCTCGTCAAACGGGGAGATGTATCACAGCTTATCCGTACAGATATTCCATTAGTAAATAAAGTCATTAATAAGTACTCATTCCAGGTCTAGTGCAATTTGGCTATGCCTTTGCTCTTTTATAATTCGACCTTTTCTGTGAGGCTTTTGGCGTGTTCTTGGTTTGATTTCCCTAATTTAGCAAGCGGACACATTTCGATGACCCCGGACTTAAGAAACAAACGCCCCCAAACAAAAAAAAAAAAAAAAAAAAAAAAAAAAAAAAAAAAAAAAAAAAAAAAAAAAAAAAAAAAAAAAAAAAAAAAAAAAAAAAAAAAAAAAAAAAAAAAAAAAAAAAAAAAAAAAAAAAAA
The DNA here is from genome assembly GCA_030248295.1 of Mesodorylaimus sp. YZB2_4. Taxonomy (NCBI): domain Eukaryota; kingdom Metazoa; phylum Nematoda; class Enoplea; order Dorylaimida; family Dorylaimidae; genus Mesodorylaimus; species Mesodorylaimus sp. YZB2_4. Next base: position 1,363,453 of record JASANH010000626.1, read on the forward strand.
AAAAAAAAACCAAAAACCCACAAAAACTTACGACAGGGGGTGACCCCGTCGTAATGCGTCCGCCGGACACATTACGATGTCGAAAAGCGTCCGCCCGAACACATTACGATCCGGACATTTTTTGACGCGACATCGGCGCTCCCGCTGCCGTCCCCGCCGCCCAATCAAAATGCAAGCAAGTCGAATCGGTCGATCGAGGAAGGCAGAAGGAATCGAAGTGATTCGATGATCTCGTGATCTCTTGTGTTCCGTGTGCTTCGGTAGTGTCATTCGAACCATTTCCGTGCGAACATATGTAAAATGCTTTCTTGTGTTAAATTGTGTTTTCTAGGACAGGAGACAGTTTGCCTGGGTCGAACTGGGACTCGGGATCGAACCGCACTCTATGCATTGCGTTTCTGCCTAGGCTCATGTCCATGAGGGTGAAGTTACATGAATTGAAATGTTTCGCCAGACTAACTGCGTGCCTGCGTGAGAGGCATACGCCTAACCTATCAGGCCACAAGTTCAGTTTTACCGTACCGAACGTAGAGGCTCAACGCTGCACACTCTTCGATGAAGCACATAAATTCGTATTTTATGAACAAGAAAAACAGGTAACCGCTGGTCCTGACGTGTCCCAGATTTTGAGATATTGATCTACTGGTCCCATGATTGCTCCTCACAACAGCTTGCATTAATCGGTAGTTCTAATCCTACTTGCCATAGTTGCCTTTCACTGCTGACCAGTCGACTCCCTATAGGCGCCAGCTTTTTCCAGGATATACAGTACTGTATTTATGCCAGTTCTGCTGATCGTGAGTGTCAACCAAAATACTAGGGGTGCCTATGAATATTTGACGACACTGTATTTCCTGATTGTCGTTTGTGATATACTGTAAGTGATTTGAATATCGCGCGCGCATGTTATACGCATCGATTCTCGTATGCTGTTTGAAAATGATTCATCCGCAGACTAGAGGAGGCATAGGAGCGGAGTGCAAGCAGACTGTTGAGTGTTTGCTGAGACTTTGAGGTAAACGGCCTGGTTTGCTCATTGTACTTCAATGTGCAGTCAGAATACCAATGCGCGTAAGATCGCTAACGCTACATCGTTCATACTGGGCCACACGTTTATCCAATCCACAGGGTTTCCAACACTCCAGCAACAACCAAGAAAAAGGTGGAAATCTAGTGTTTCTACATATGTACAAAGATTCCTGCATCGAGAATCACTTACTGACAGTGAATAGGTACCCCATTAGTGAAGCCAGTGCTAAAAGATTCAGGGATGGAAGAGCCCCTAATATCCCAACGGCTGAACCTGTGGCGAGCCATTCACTTCCATCCACCAGTGGCCATTCCACCCAGAAAATTCAACGGTCCCTCCTTGCCTATTAGGTCAGAAAATGCTGACGGAAATCCGACGACAAAGTGAGAATACCTAGTTTTTTCGTACAGAATATTTTACAAACAAAGTTTACCATCAAACAGGAAGAGTCACAAAGATGACTCATATTTCAGCGTCACAGCTAGAAAGGAAGCAAACGGTGCATTCTTCGTCCAATCCTGCTGATGATGATGACTAATAAACCTTTGAGAAGGAATGATAATGATTACCTTACCTACTTGTTATCATATTTTACATATAACAGTCTCACCGCTTGTGAAGCCTCCTTCTGGGAAGGTAAAACAGCATTGAGCGTAAGGACGTCTTGAGAAATTCAGAGACTTCTCTTCTCCAGTTCAGACCTTTCTGGTGCGGACCAGGAAGCAGTGTGCGGCGGTTTCGTTCATAAATCTGTCATCGTGTTTATTATTGTGAACATGCTGGTGACAAAGGGGGACTTTATCAGCCTGATGCATCTTATAGTCTGGGATCACCACATCGCTGAGCTCCGGATTAAAAGCGGGGAATCCAAAAGCACAGGATGCACTTATGACGCACGGTGTAGGCCACTTTCTAATATGTACTGTAGGTGCCCTAAGAGCGTCCGGCCGATAATGCGCAGACGATAGATTGTTCAAAGTTCGTGCGCTCGATGCAGAACTGCTACAATTTTTCGAGCGTACAACGCGATAAAGTAGACTGATGATCGACAGAACGCGATGGCAATGTCAGCCACGCTGATTCTGCTGAACATCTCCGTACCCTTGCATATGCACTAGTTATTGCTGCCAAGCTGAAACGAAGAGAAGCCGTCAAAAGTATAAAACTGGCACCAACATCAATTTAGACTCGATAAAGAGCAATTTTCATCAATTTAGCCATAGTTAATTCATTGTCATCAAAAGCTTTTCGGTTTAACACTCCCAAGACCAGATTTTTGAGGGTGAGCATAGCCCATACAGAACGAAGGCAAATGCCTGGATTTAGAGTCATTAGTTGGTTTGGATGAAGATGTACGGTACAATGCGGAGCGCAAGTGGTGAGTCGGGGGTACTGTGTTCACTAGGTGAGCTCCCATGAGATATTGTTTCGACTTTTTCAAACAAAGAACAAACGACAAGTTAGAAAATGACTTCATAAGCCCTGACAAAAGCATCCCGCTTACTTAGATACCGGGTTCATCCTCGTGTCGTCAGGTTGTATGACAGGGACTTGAGGGGATTGAGGGGAGGCACCGAGTACTTGAGATAGGAGATAAATTAGGACACAGTTTGTGAGGGCAGTAATTTCAGACTTCCCGCACGCAAGATTCACAATTTTATCGCGGGAAATACACGAAGATCTGTCCAAGGCGATAGTGTGAAGCACGATGCTGTAAACTACTAGCGGTCCAGTCCCTATCACTCTTTGCCAGTGGCAGCCCAGTCGGTCGCGCGGTCGTCGAGACTATCATCATCATCGTTGGTTGTTGGTTGAAGTTGGCTACCTGACGGTCGAAATGGGTGGCGGTGCCGTGGTGGTCGCCGCTGTCGTCGTGTCTCCATTGATCTACCTCGGCGTGCACAAGTTCAGAGTGGAGAAGGGACAGCCGGGACTGCCAATGGCGCAAGAAATCTTGGAGAAGATCGACGCGGCGGCTGGTACTACATTGGCTCCGAGGGGCAGTGTTGGAGGCGGCAGCGGTGGCGGCGCTGATGCTCCCGCTCAATGAACGTCGAAACAGTCTCGATGGCAGCGAAGGAGGGAAACGATGTGATGAGATGATCTGATGATGTCGAGTGATCAGACTGCGTGCGTCCGCTGTGTTTTGAGACCGTGTTCGTGCCAGGTAATGGTAAAGTGCGCACGAGTTGTCTTCGTGAATGAGGGGACTGACCATTGACGATCAGCACATCAGCGGGATCACCCCGACGTGTTAGTAAGCGCCCGGTTATCGAGCATCTAAGCGACGCATTATGGGAAATCAGAATAAGTCATAATCACTGCGATCCCGAGACCATTAGCAAAGGAAACATACGATGAATATAACTCGAATAAAACTACCGTCTACTTAATAAAATACCGAGTATCCACTACAACAAAGTCTACGTGCGGGTTTTCTTCCTCGCGCCGAGCTTTCTGTAATCAAAACCGAACTTTTCTGTGGATATCTCGGTCGAGATCTGACGCTGGATGCTCGTTTCACATCCTGAAAGGTGCACTCTAGCATAACCATTTCCATGCTTGCGGCTGAACGAGTTTGCCTTTTCTGGCATGCAATGGGGAGCTGACCTAAGCTTAGCTCACCTGCTAACTTGTGGCCCCATGTTTGCTAATAATGGTTCTTTCAAATGCATGTCACGATAGGCATTCCCATGGTCGTTGGCCATTCCCAATCCATTGACGTCGAGCCACAACTGATTGACCACGTCATAAACGAATAATATATCGACCCGTGTTTGCAAATCTTTCAGAATAAAGTAGGCATCGGTCAGGAGATGATTTCTCAAAAATTCTTGTACCGGAGTTTTAGTTTGCCCAGTATATGCTCGATTCACTTCGGCTTCGCCCGAGCGTTGATATCTGGACGATGCCTGGCTCAAGCATTTTTGTATGAACCACTTACGAGGCCACGGCAACACAATGAATAGGCTGCGGACGAATTCAATCCAAGCCACGGGGAGGATCAGAAGGAAGGCAAACCAAAGCACGATTGTAACCCGATCATAGACCACGCTCATTGGTAGATAACATTGGAAGGAATAGCGATGAACATTGCCGAGCTTTCTCGCCTAGAAATGGTCCGAAAAATTGTGATTCGGAGACGACCTACACGATATTCTTATCAACCTTGCGTCACACAGCTTCCCATTTTCCTCTTGGGGAGAGAATCAAAGATAGCGGGAATGCCATAGTATATCCGGCTCGGGGTGAAGATATGTTTAGCCAGGAGTACTGTTTGGCCCTAACTTGATTCACCTGGATTATCTACACTTCGAAAGAAACCTGGACACAAAGCAGCAGGGCCCGTACCCGTTGCTAATGGCCTACTGAACTCTCACCTCAACGTCACACGTAAATGCCGATGGAAATAAACTTTTCGTGACAGCGTCTTCTTTTCCTTTCTCCTCCTGATTAAATAAACTGAGTTGTTTGAAACCATAATCGTATTTGGAATCCCCCAACTTCAGGAAATCCGAGAACTGATCAAAGGCGTTCTTGACCACAAGTGCATAGGATAGGTTGACCAGGATATACGTCACTGCCAATCGCCCAAAGGGTAAGTAGCGCTTAATGATATTTATGATGCGAGTGACCTTGGCCAGACACCCAGTGTTTTCGGATTCATGTAGGCTATAGTTGGCATGAAACACGTTGGCCGTCGATCTCGCTACTGCTCGTCTGCTTGGCTCGTCCAAAGTATGGTAAGTAGCGGCTGTTTTTGTCAGATTATCCAAGTGCACATCTGCAATCTTGTTATGTCAATATGGATCAAAGAAATGTGAAAAGCATACCCGAGGTTTGGGTTGAAAGTAGCCATATAACACGCGGAAGGCGTAGGAGCACACCATGCCATAGAAGGAGTAAGGGTAAGTAGGTTTCGTATCGGTGGTGACGTTGGGATCTGCCCTCCACACCTACACTGGTTTCGTAATACGTTGACACACGCTGACAATACATATCGGCGTACTAAAATCAAGACGAGCGTAAAAAATGTCGTCGACTGAAATGGATTGCACTCACTTTCTGCATCTCGATGGCCGTATTAGGAACCAAACAGAGGATTGGGCGCCAAAAGTATTCAATAAGAGCTACCAATGCAGCCAGAAATAAAAATATATTGCTAAGCACTGTGCCAATATAAAAATCAGCTGGATCAGCAGATCGATATTTGCGAAGGTTGTGGAAAATCGACACGATAAAGTTGGCCATTTTATTTTCTCTTCGACTCGTTTTGGGTATTTGCTGCAAAGAGGAGTAAAACTGGGAATAGTTTCGGTCGAAAGGATAGGGATGGTGACAAATATTCCAGCCCGCGAAATGTCATTTTTAAAGTGCCCTCACAAACTGGATGCGGCATGGTCAAACTAGTTTTTGGGACAGAAAGTTCGCCCGTCCTCGCATACTTTTATTCAAAACAGCGGTGCCTGAAAATTCTTTAAAAACGTTCGTTCAGACCGTTTCATGACTTCTAAGTGATTCAAGAAGTCAGAAAGTAGTAGCTTCTGGTGTCAAAAACCTACGTTGTGTCAGAACGGGCGGTGTTTGCTCATCAATGGCGGGCGTGTAGTAGAGACGTTTCCTGCCGGATCATAAGTCGTTCGGGTAGTTTACTCATGCAGAATAGTTGCATAGTCAACATTAATCCCAGTTGTCAAAGTAAGACCGCCTTTCCGAAAAAAGTACTAGTCTTGAAACACTGTGAGTCCCGTGACGAGCCCGATTCCCTTCTTGGGTGTGATGACTTTGCATAACATTTTATGAGTACAATCATATCTCCCGACAAGTGCTGACTGAGGAACATTATGCAACTGAGCAATCCCAGGACATCAGCGTTTAAACGTAACAATGCACTTTAACAGGTTTGGACCCAGCCGGAAAGAAGTTCAAACTAACAAGGGAACATCGCCAACCGTTAAGTGGAACTTGTAAGAGCTGAAATCCCGCTTTAAAATCAACAAATCCTCAATCCCAGCTTATGACACATTTTCCCACTCAAACCTCAACGCAGATAACTAACCGAGCCCATCTCGCTCGTCTGCACTCAAGATGAGTAGAGCAAAGGCACGACTCAACCTTCTTTCAGCTCTCATCGAACTCCTTTTATTTCCGCTTCTTACTTTATATATTAGGCTCCTCTCGCACGGGCCATAAACAAAGGCGGGGAGGGATGAATCAAAGACAGCTGCTTTAGTTAGGCCCTTAAGAAGATGCCATCATCGATCTCTTTTCTACTCATTTCACTTTCCTTGACAAGCTGCCTGGTTACAGTATGACGTTGCAATGGAAAATATGCTTTTCGGCTTGACTTTTTTCCGTGCATTTGTCCTGCTGGTCGCTTTTTGCTGCTCCGTTTAGCAATACGCGGCAGCTCTTTCCCCAATCAGTTTGTCTCCCAGCTTCAATGGATTTGAAAGTGGAGCCTGTTGAGCAGCTGTTTCTCGCATCCAAAGATCCTGGCGGGATAGAATACTTCAGCCTGGTCGCAAAAAAGACGAATTTCCGTAATATTTTGAAACACAGATTTTGTTTATCTAACTCTGCTACGCAAACAGCGTACCAAGGACATGCTTAGAACACCCCACTCCGGGGTAAGCTGGGCTGGGTAACGCTATGAGCTGTGTCGATTCAGATAAACATAGATAACAGAAGCCATTAAGCTAAGGGAAGCCATGTCCAACTCCCCGCTTTACAAGTCCAATCTTTTGCAGGGAGTCCGACCTTGCCAAAAGAAGCCTGGCTAGGGAAACTTTTACCTCGTGTAGGAGAAGTTTTTTTATAGATACAGCAGCATCCAAGCATCTCAGACTCTTTAGTGCTGGCTAGTTGCGTTTATTTCTGTCAGTTATGTTTCGACTGTCAGTTTTATGCGCACTTTCACGTAAACTCTGATTTTACTGGAAACTTTCAATAGCAGAAAATTTTTCGGTGATCCAGACACCTCAACTGTATACTGCAGTTTTGGATTCAGATGGCTCTTTCTCATCCACCCGAATTGTAAGGCTCTCGCTCACAACAAGCTGCCACGAAAAGGAGTAGCGGCTCATTTTACTGCATCTTAGCTATCAAGACAGCGTTGATGCCAAAGGGAAAACTTCGAATAGATAAGCAGGAAAATGGGAACCGTGTGAAACTAATGCTAATTATTCAAATTCTCATTATGGCGGTCAGAAAAAGGGCAAGGGATCAGACCATGCTATCAATCAAGACAGAGTAAGACCAAATATTCTAGTCACTCTGCAGGCATCTTCCATTTGTCACACCGCTACCAACGATGCATTAGTCTTAATGACTGTTTTTAACCGACTTTCTGGAAGAACATATCCGTTTTGTACTTCGTTGCGGGAAGGATATCAGTGTGGCTGAAGGGTCTTGTATGATACAAGGTGGAGAAGCGCTTGTTTTTGTCTAGCAGTTACCGCAAAGAGGCTTGTCGGCTCCAATTAAAATGACGCATTCGAAAATGACCCGCGAAGCAGAAAATCAGCAAGAATCTTGGCGCGCAACCTGTCCACATATCTTACAATTTGAATAGTGGACGTTTCTTTCTGGCTGGGATTTGAAAAATATCCCTTGTAATTCGTCTTAGACTATGTATAACTATCATCTTTTTCAACCATGACTATTTTATCTTCTTTTCTTATACGTCAGGTACTCAACCGGAAATAGTTCCGTTCGAATAAAATTGTATCGAGGTCGTGCTTTGAACTAGCAAGGTGAGGTACGTGATAATAAGAGAAGCAACCTGCAACAAAAAATTATTCAGTAAAAGTAACCCCCAACGTGGTAGACCGCATTTCGTCTGGGTCTGCATTATTGGAGGGGAAGGACCCATGATGCTCATGCACCGTTCCAAAGCAGCCAACCAAGTCCCCCCGACATGGTACGCCTGAAACGTCACGCAGCTGAGGCTTCATGCAGAGGCTCGATGGCTAACTGGGTCCTTCACAAAACTTACAGTCAATGCTAACGATTTTGTGACCACGAAATAACCAGCTGCGCTCATTCCAACTTGGCACTCGGCTTGTCGCAGCAGCCACATGGCCAGATTAGAAGTCTGAAAAACAAGGGGTGGCAGACTAATGGATCAATTCGTTATGCACTGCTTTCGTCCATCCTACAGTATGTCTCTTTTTAAATACACTTTTGGGCCGAAGCCTGTTTTGCCTATAGCCGGCCAGCAGTCAAACCTTGTAAGCAAGGCTGAGCGGGGACCCACAGCAGCGCCCCTCTGCGTGTCTCCCCTAGGAGCACCTCCACGCGAGGGCATCCTGGACTGGACACCGGCTTCCTCGGACGATGCGGGCGGGCTTCAAACCCTGAGGTGTTCGGCAGCTGAGGCTGTCTACTCGTTTGGCTTCCATCTCTCCACCGCAAGGCCAGCGAGGGTTTATGATTAGCAAGCCGATCTCCATCACCGGGGATAGAACCCGGGGAGAGTCCAGCCACTCGCTCCCAAGCAATATGGGGAGACGAATGCCGAACTGCTGCATCGCCGCGGCCGCCGTACAGTATGTCTCTGCGTTTGCCCCATAGGTGACACTACCTGCACATCTGACCAAATTGTGTTATCTTCGTCCTTCAAACCGATTGTAATGCGGACTACCTCGGCGGTACGAGCAGCCTAAAACATGCAGCTCAAAATAAAAATGAAGCGAAAAAAGAGGACATTTTACCTCCTCGTAAAGAGTAGCTGGGACAAAAGTTAAGCCAGACAACTGTAGAAAACACATTGCCAGTATAAAAGCCAAGAACCAGCAGCGAGCCGAGTCGAGGTTCCAGCACAGATTATAGAGGAGAAGAATGACAGTTGGAATATTGGCGGCGAACATGGCGAATATGTAAGTTCCAAAGACTTCATTGCTCTTTTGTAAAGCTTTCGACAAGAGAACGTGCGTTCTCAACAAACATAGTAGCTCTTCCCTGGTGACCACAGTGACCGATTGAATTTCGTTATTCAGGTACTTGAACTCAGAAAACATGAACTTGCAACAAGTCGTAAAGACTGCATTGGCCATAAGCCAACACCCGCCACCATATGCCAGGCCTCAAATAGAATCTATTGTAATCCAAGAAACACTTCCCCATCCACACAGCTCTAAGCTCTGGTCCTACTGCATACTATCCTCGCACACAATCCTTCCCCGCAAATCTGGAAGATCAGATAAGACTTACCAAAAATAAGAATATTCTGAAGTGCAGGATGTCCGATCGTCATGTTGGCTCGTTCTTCTTTCATTAAGACTATCCCAACCATTCCTACTGTGGCAGATAATATCATGCAGGTGGATACGATGGCTAAACACACTTTATGCACGAAAAGACTAGCCTGGATCCCTCGCTCCTCGTTGGCCTTTCGTATCATTGTCATAATTCCCTTTATGCTCCCCGACGACATCCACTTCATTAGATGGAATGCGGCTACCAGCTGCTGAAACATCCAGGCCGATACCCCCAAAAGGTTGGAGCCCTTGGCCAAATCTTGACGCAGGTAATAGTACGATCGTGCTACGATGACCAGGGAAACGAGAATCACCCTGATCAGCATGCACAGCACTACACGATGTAATAAACGGCAACACCGAGTAGCTTGAAGACGACGAGGTAAATAAATACCCCACAGAAAAAGGAGTACTTTGAAAGGTCGTAGTAGATTGTTTGAGGGATATGAGTTAGGCTCCTCACGGTGCATGGTGGTAGATGACGTAGCTGCTTCAGGAATGGCCAAGTAGACCACCAGACAAACACTTACCAGAGCGACAGTAGCTGCCTTTCAGCTGGCAGTTGCATAAAGAGAAGAAAGAAATAAAGTCTAATCTAATATGCAGATTCTTATTATGGGCTTACAGAAACATTCGAGGAAAAAGAGACCCGTGAGCAACACATACCCGCTCAATATATCTATTTCTGCATACCACTCCTTGTCTCGATGTAATTATCGTCATCGTGGTCACGTCGTGGTCTTATATCATGGCATCAACCTTTCACACTGGACGCAGCCACTGTAGGGATGGTTTTGACATAGGATTTGACCGGATTAGATAGGAGAACCTTCGTGGTTTTTGGAAGGCCTTTTTAGTCTTCGCCAGCCAGCTTGACTCCTCTGCCCTGAGTGTCATGCTGTAAGGGGTGCAGTGTTTGAAGGTTTACCGCCCGCCTCCGCCCCATTCAGACTTATGTACAAGGCCTAGTGATCACAGCGATAAATTTACGTGAATAATAGTGTGCAGTGTTTGTGCGGTTATATGAATGACAACTACCACCTTTGTTACAATAGATCTTCCGTACGGGTATAATGGGGGTCACACTCAAAACCGTGTCTCACTGTCTTCCAGTCGATCCTTCATTGACAGCTAATGCTGATCCAGTCGAAGGCACCTTTTTATCCGACAAGCATATCAACATCGCTCATTAAATTAACATCAACAGGCAATTCTAAAGACGAAGCCCGACTTGTCGACAAGGATGAGAAGACAATGACCAGAATATGTTAGCATTGAGTTTATCAAACTCAAGGCAGACTTTTGAGGACGCGCAGGCCCTGCGGCAATCTCCTTGAATAAAGCTAAGGCTGATCAAAAGGCACCCCGATACGTACATAGCAAAAGGATCCCTAAAGTCGAAAATCAGTTGGATTATGAAAGAAAAACTAAACGAACTGAATTTTGTCAACCAAAGCGTCGTGTCACGTGTATCATCGCATATCCATGTCCATAACCTCATCGAGTGTCCTCGTGTTCATTGCCAGCTGGCACCGCCTTCTGGTGGCAGCTCATCGTCGTATAATCTATGCAGATGTTTTCCGGTGACATCTCGTGGTGCACCAAATCCAGTCATTCCGCGTTGGGTGGCGAATTGGTTGGTGCCGTACTGCAATGGCACGACGGCCTCCGATGGTCGCGGGGCATCAGGCTCAGGTGGAATCTCGATGCCTCCGTAAACCGGAGTGGTCGTATTGCGTGGTGAGCCGAAGCCGGTCATACCTCGTTGGCTGGCGAATTGGTTCGTCCCGCTTTGCAGTGGGATAATGGCGTCGGAGGCGCGTAATTGTTGGATGGTCCAACGTTTGGGGCCTGTGCGGGGTCGTGGTGGATTAACGGGCGGCGGGGCACCGGCCAATTTGAAACCAGTAAATTGTTGATGCGATGGATTTTGGTTATGCTGGCTCTGGTGCTGGAATCCGCCCGACGATTGGGCCGGTGGGAAGTATCCTTTTTGGGCGTGAGAAACCATGGTTGGAGAATCGATGATCACAACTTATTCGCTCGAAATACGAAGTCGTTGAGTCACAGGCCACAATTTTAAGGGGAAATGGGGAAAATGGAATCCACAACGTCTCGTTGGAAGAAAAACTTCTTGGTCGGCCCTGAAAGCGGCGTAGTTAAGTTTTATACCGAGCTTGAGTCAAAACAGGTTTTTGTGTAAATAGAATATTCTTGAAGAGATACGCCTTGTGAGTATGGCTGGAGAAAGAGGTTCGGTATCTCGCCCTACCCACCGGCTGCTTCCAAAATGTTGAGCCCTCGTCGACAGGATTCTCCCAAACGCCGCTTCTCTCTTTCGTCAGCCGGGCAAGAAGCGGAATTGTATTTTCAGTAATGGTTCGGGCCACTCGAGCTTATGTTTACGTATGATTCAAGAAGAAGAGCCCCGTGCAAAGTTAATAAGCTTAGCTAACGGATATTCCTCCCTCCTCTGCCTCAACCCGTTCTGCCTTCTGTGCACTAGCTCTGGCCATGGCTCGGCGTAAAACTCCCGCAGCGAACGAGGCCCGAAGATTTTTCTTTGAAGAAATTGAAGCCGCCGAGACGGAACATACGCTCTCATCACTTTTCGACCCGTTTTTCGCTCTTTTGACGTAATTTAAGCGCAGCTGACCTATTTTCATTTATTGCTCTAACTTCCCAGCTTCAACGCGTGAGCAAATGAATCACTCTGCTAATAGACAATACAAGGGCCAGGCATTGGATTTAGATTTTTGAGTCAGCTTTGACGTCAAAGGAATCACAAATTAAAGCAAAAGTTTAGTTTTTGTTCCCATCTCTCCCACGCACAGGACGGAAGTGAAGCAATGACAAAGCAGGCATTTGCAGTCTATTGCCAGTGACTGGCTTACTGGCCTCTCTTGTCTTCTTCTAGACCCAATGTGTCAGCTGGCGGGCTTAACAGACTCTTTGACTCGCAGTATGTGGAAACGACTTTTGGCCTTGCAACCGAAAGCGAAGCCATTACTGGGTGGACATTGTGGACTTGCTCCTAAGAGGCCAATATTGCCACGCTATAGTTGATAACCCGAGCCAACAAGCAAGATGCACATAACAGACTAGGCTGGCTAAGGCCGACCGGCATCCTTCATCGAGACAAACCGAAACTAGCAAACCAATATCAGAACTATTAGTCAATGCCGTTACCCGTCCCCTCTTCGGACTATTCAGCAACCGAAAGCGCTCTAGGCTGAACACAGTCGTTAACGAGAAATTTCAATCAATTCCCTTTCCGTTACTAATCATAGAACGAGTATTGGCGAGGGGACATTGATTGGGGTTTGTAGCTAGCCATACTCCATGTCGTAGCAAGCAGAGCCAGAAAATACCATTTCGGGCTGATATTTCGGTTTAGTGAGACTACTGGCCCGCAAATGGACGAGCAGAAAATTTATATCAAGCCAGAGCTGTTGACTGGACTGAACCAACAAAATTAATGTCCCGGAAGAATGTGAGAAGACGGGCCAAAGGCTAGCTAGCCAATTCCTTCGCATAGCCTCCCAATTGAATGCGGGTTCCACGATTAGAGACTTTCAAAGCAGACGGTGGTTCAGCCGCGAGCGAGGTCAGGGAACCCGAAAATGGAGGGGGCTGTGGTAGAAGACCCGCTACTACAAAATCCTTGGTTTTGGATGGGAGAAACATTCCAAGCCATTTTGGCTGCATCAGCCACAGTTGCAAATTTTGCCGTATTATTGGAATTTAGTATATCGAAAGCAGTTTTGGCAATATTGCCCAGGGATATAAGGTATCTATATTGCAACAAGGCACTCTGCGCTTTGCTAATTAGTGTTAGCATTTTGGTCAAGTGTTTGCTGACATTTGCCCACGTGCCCACCGACCTCTTGTCCTACTACACCAAGACTGCCGGTGGTGGTCATCGCCGCGTCTACTATTTTGACGCGTGTCAGTACCAGGTCGGCCTGGCCTTGGCTGCCAGTGTATCCATGATCATGACCATAATGGGTACGTCCCTGCAAAGGCTGCTGGCTGCGTTCGCCGTCATTCCAACGAAGGGTGTGCAAACGGTGGCCAGGAAACAAAGACTGTCGGCCACATTATTCCTGGCTACAGTCTGGCTGATAGCCTTAGCACTTGCGTTGGGACTGACCCTGATCATGCCACCACGCACCAGCTACTGGCACGAATGCAGCGCCGTCTACATCTTACCCAGGTCTGCCATCATCGCCGCAGTGGTCTTAGTGCCCATTGTGACACTGATGAGCGTCCTCATGCAAGTAGCCGCCTGGCTTTCGACGAAGAAGGATGTCGATGACGAACATGCCAAAATCAAGTTGCATGACAAGACTTCGACTGCGGTAAGTCGATGGGCTCGGCAGCCAATCAGAGAATGCATGAGCCCTATGATAATACGACGCATGCATGCTGTAGGCGATACTGGGGATTATGCTTCCATGCTCCATGCCCGAGTGTGACAAAGGAAATCCAAGCGCTTCGCAAGAACCGCTTGCATAAGCTTGGCTCGGCCTGATTTTGACTACCGCAGGAAGGAAAAGACTGCACTCGAAGTTTCCAGTTTTATTTGCACTCAGCTACCGCAGTGAGAAAATTTTTGCAAGAAGACAGTCAAGAGCGTATTACCGAATCATTCGCAGCTTTGGGTTGTTGAGTTACTTTTCCTGCTTCGAGCTGCTCAGGACCGAGTCATTTTTAATATCCGCCAGCAGTAGATGATCAGAGCGCTCCTGATCGACTAACCCCTTTTGACCGCATGTCGTATTGTACTAATCGTTGCAGTCGTTGCTGCTCGTCGAATTGCTCGAGTTTTTGCAGTTGATCGTGCCGACTTCGATGTGAGAAGGAGCGTTCGACGACATGGTCTGCATGCCGTCCGATTGACCTCTTTTTGTTCTCTGCTTTTGTTCTTTTTGCCTTGATTCTTCTCCAAAGTACGATCCCTTTGGAGCGAGCACGCGAATCTTTGACAAGAAGGCAGTACTCGCACTCGCAGCAGGAAGAAGCACTCGTAGCAATGATCGTAGCAAGGCAAGGATCAAGACGATCAAGGCGATCATTGGGTGCATCAAGGATAGGTTCCTCTTTCATGAATTGGTCGAACACGAACACCGACTGGCAGTGTTCCAACTTTTCGGGCTAGGTCGAAGTCGAGTCGGGTTGGATTGCGAGGCAGTTTCTCATTGCAGAGGTGTCATGGCCATCGCTTTCGAATTCCTTTCCACATTAAGCTGTCGATTTTCAATTTTCGCTTTTCAATGGGTGTTTCAAGGGGTGTTTCTCGCTAACTTTGCACCGATCACTCGGCGTCATCGAGAAATACGCGGCAATGAAGTCTGCACGAGTTTCGACAACTCTTGAGTATCGGCACACCGAATTCAACATGCAGAAATCGCGAAAGATCGCTGGTACTGATCGATCGCTCGCTGGTCGCTTGCAGGAGGTGTTGCAGGTTTGAGTTGCTGAATTCAACACTCAGCTTGCAGTGCCTGTAAATGACTCCGATGTTCTTGGTGATTGTCTCGCGACGGCCCTATCAAAACCTGCTGTAGTTCTCGCTGTCAGGCTGACAATTAGTAATGGAGTCCGTATAACTTTTAGTTTGGTGGCCAACGTCAGCATGCTTGTCCTTTGATCGGTTACATAGCCTTTATAGCCTTACTTATTCTATTTATTTGACAGCGAATCGTTTCTGCGCTTTTTCTCAGCTAGTATGGTTGACTATGAAACGATATATACACTGAGAGCACTGCAAGAACTTGACCATAAGTTTGGGGCAGATTTACTGATCGTGCATGTACGACTGTACCTCTTGGTGTGCTGAAGCGGACCCTTACTTCTTGATTGTTGGTGCTGCACTTTCAGGTTCGTGACTCCAATGACAACGCCATCGAGAAGCATCGCAGCGTGTACACGGAAACAACGTTGACGGAAATGAATCTGCCCAGTGTTCTTCTCTTCGCTGGATCGTGGTCGGTGATTACCCTGTTTCTGGCTTACGAACGTCTGATACCATCGTTCAATCCGGATAGCTATCTGTTCAACGTCTACGAGAAGACACCATATTACGACGATAATGGTGGCTTGTTCAACGACAAGGCCTCCCCGCCCGAAAACACATTTATCCTAACCCAATTTTTCATATACATACCCCTGCTGATTGAAACCACACTCGATCCGTTGTGCACGTACTGGAAACGGCCATCGCAATCGCACTACACCCTCTACTCGGCCTCGTTCATGTCCGATATTAGCAACAAGGACGGAGTCAAGGATAAACTACTCGAGAGGGCAAAACGGCTCGATACCGACGATGACGATAAGGAGAAGGAGAATACTTCCAAAGCCCTCGTCCTGACAGAAGAGGAAGAGAAGAACAGCGAATTACACACGGCACAAATCACCATCGATATCGACGATGACGAGGAAGTTTCGAAAGCGCATATTTAGGTTTCGAGTGAAATTTACTTTTATTGCAAGCATCTTGTTCATAGAAGCTAGCGACTGCCTGCCTGTACAGTAGCTGATGCTTTTTAGATCCGAATAGATCATACGGCCGCAATGTGCGTTGTTAGGAATCAGTTTTGGATATATTTGCCGTATTATTGAATCGAATAGTCAAATATTTTAAAGTATGCAAAGAGAAAGTCCGCGATGCAAGTCATTGAAGTACTGTACGCAGCGCAAGGTCTGCTTTGGACTGCAGTTAATGCCGTTCAGAGATTTTAAAAACCAAATATGACAATAATAACCCCTGATTAATGGTAACCAACTCAAACAAGATCAGGGCCTTGGCCTTAGGGGTTGTGCTGCAACTGCAGAGACTTCTCTGGAGAAGCTCGTGCTGTACTAGTAGAGCCGGATAGTCTTGACGTGGTCTCGTTGACCAGAATGTGCTGTGTGCAAGTAAGGCGTTGGTGGAGGGAGACGTTGGCGAAGCTCATGGATAGAGCACTTTGTGACTATGACCTGTTTCTCTGGGGCGTGGTATATGTAGTATGCCATTTACTGTATGACTCGCAGTAGATTGAATCGCAGTAGCGCGGTCCTCTTCCCATTGCCTACAACTTTCGCAAGTTCGAATTGGACCTGAAGGGTTCCAGCTGTGGTTGCACAGTACGGTCAACCAGGCATAACGTGTATAGTAAGCACAGTTTATCGAAACTTGTGGCCCGAAGTGATTCGACGTGAATAAGTGTTAGTCATATGGCCACAAACTGTGCAGATAATCATAGTTACTGCATAGCTTAACTAAAGAAGGCTTTATTCAGGCCTTAGCGGGTTATTCATGGGAAACTATGCCTTTGAGCGCCTGAAAATCCACCCGTGCTACACCACAAATGTGTGAGAGAAATTTCGTCGTTTGACTCCGCATATACCTGGTAAGCAACAAAAAATTGGCACCCCAAACCGACAATTTTGCATTCGGCCATCCAAATAAGATGCATTGGTAGTTTTCGTTTGCTCATGCTGAAGCTGTTTCCCCGCCAAAAGTTTTCAAAATTGTCATAAGTGGTGACTACAATAAGCATTCTTGGCGCGCGCGCGCGTTTTCCGCTCGCGTAATTCTTTGTAGGCTTCTAACTATTCGGTTCGGTGCTGTTCGTCAAGTTGTACGAAATTTGTATCCAGATACAATTATTGTAAATAATGAATCACCAATCGAAGAAACGGAAATTAGGAATTTGGAATAAATCAAAAACTGAGCCAGCAAATACCCTTCGAGAGAATTTGTATTTGAACGAAAGCGATGAAATTATTGATCTTCCATCTTCCCGTATTTTGGAAATCCGAAAAATTAAATGCAGAATTTGTCAAAAAATGTTTTCGACCATGGTCGGGTGCGAAAAGCATCAGTGCACCGTGCAGCCTGCATTGAAATCGATTAAGAAACATGAAACGAAATCGGCTTTTTCGTCCGAAGCTAGAAACGACAAAACATCGACGACTTCGGACGCAGAACCTAAAGAAAATGATTTCTTGGCCGGTAAGAGTATCATGTTTTTAAGCAATAATAGGCGATCCTTATCGTAAGGCAACTTTCTTGACGACTTTTTAATAGTAAAATCCTTCAGACTTTTATTCAGACTTTGAAGTTTGAGAAACGCCAGCTTGAATTTTTATCATCATTTTAAAACAATCGGGGTTACGATTTTAGCTTCAACAACGCGGGTCTGTATAGTTTTTTAGGGTTTTCATGTCTCCATACCTATACTATGTACGTATATCTAATCGCTAACCGCGTGAGCCTTCGCAGAGTCTGATATCGGCCGACGTTGGTATAGTACAGGGGCTGACTGCGGCACTAGTAGGTACTTGTTGCATTAAAACATCCGAACTTCTCAAATTATGAATGATAAGTACCAGATTAAAATAGAGTTGTCAGGTCCCAAAACTGTACACATTGCAATTCACTTACTGATCACCCAAAAGCCTACTAGAAGTCTGTGCTGAGGTATTGTGGTGGGTAACTATACGTAAAGTTCATTGTGCGGTGCTTACGGTACCGCTGACATTGTCATGAAAACACCCGACCGTTCGGGTGCAGAGTTGACCCTTGTCATCCGACTTATCTATTTCTCATAGTTCGTTTGGTCCTTATATACTGTTTCGTTTGTTTTAGATGTGAAGAGCGAAAAAATCGATGGCTTTTCAGAATCGATGCCGCGTATCGAGCTTGTTAGCGGCTTTCCTAACTCAGTTTGCACTGAAACACCGGCGACAAAGGAGAATAACGAGGAAACGCCACCCGCATATCAACAAGTTGTCATTGGTGGTCCTGAAGTCTCTACCGGTAAGTTATGAGGCATCCTTCCTTGTTTTTCCCCAGTTGCATCGGTTATTTCAAGTTGCAGATCCGTCTTTTCCCAATGGAACCATGTCGAATACTGTCGCGACTTATTATTTCGAGTTATTGCATTCAGAGTTGGAAAAATTGAAGCAAGAAATTCACGCATTACGAAGCATGCTGACTATTTTATCGATTCAAAACTCTGTGTCGCGTATTTAAAGCCATCGAAAGGAGATCCGCGTGAGTTTTATTTCTCATTTTTGTTCAAACTCAAGTGGAAAACAATGCTTTTCATTTTGTTTTAAATTTGACTTTGTTCGTTCATTTTGATTTTATTGATTTTGTTATTGATTCAACATTCTGTTAATGCATTGAAGCCGGTTTTTCCTTTTTTGAATACCCCGGATCGAAGTCTTGTGTCGTTACTTCGCCCCTAAATAACAGGATGAGCCGAAGGGGGCACATTTCTCGAATTCCTGCATTCGAAAAGGCGGTTTAAGCTAAAGAAAACAGTACTTCAAACGTGCCAATACGCCCTTCTGCTTACTCCTCGTTTATGCAGCCCACTCGAAAAAAACGAGCAATACGTACGTCAGCGGAGCGGGGCAAGGGAAGAGGACGGGGTCCTCTTGTACGACACGTATGGTCGCACAGTAGTTTGACCTTGAAGCAAGGTGAGCGAGGAGGAGGCCAAAAATCGAAACTGTCCGTATTGGGGTCTGTAAGGGGACAATACTTTTCCTTGACTGTACTGGCAACGGATAGTTGAATAGAATACGTGAGCAGGGAATTGGCCGCGACTGGCCAAGGTAATCTTTTGCTCGCCTTGTACTCCATTCAATTCAGTGCACAGTCATTTTTCTTTCGACTCTACGATTTCGCGCTACCGCATCCACGATCCGAGTATAGAAACCATTGTGCGGCGAGACGGGGCGAGCGGGCTCGTTCTTCGTAGACGGTATCAAAAGTGGACAGTTTGGTTTTTCGTGACTGACGGATCAGTCTAGATTTGAGTATTTGCGACGATGAGGTTTTCAATTTCGTATTACTAAAAGCGAGTACCTCATTCGAATTTTACCTTTTCCAGAAATACCGTTTCTAAGGACTATGTCGACAACGAGATTCAAACCCGTGGACAGAATTGCAGTTTTGAATGGTAAAGCCTTAGTTGGCCATGGCTCCCCCATTTCTTGCGCTTCTTGTTCCTGTTGCGTCGATGACTTCTCGAACGACGACTCTAGCAGCCTCGGTTACGGCAGTGGTCATTCGTGCACTTACAGCCACACGATCGAAGCTCAGATCGATGAACTGTATCGAAATTCCATTTCTCTCACTCCCACGACGACTCGACGAAGCGATGAGATGCAAGCTGAATTCTACGATTTGGATAGCATCGATAATTTCAGCCTGGCTTCTTACGACTGTTACGAGGACAATGCCGAAGCCAAGTTGGCTGGCAGACTAAGATCATTTACATTTTCCGAGGGGGACGCACCCATTCAGGACTTACCAGATTTTGATCTCGTCGAACCCAGCGAGCTTTTACGACGGGCATTTCCGGCTAAAATGCAAATTTCCCATCCAGTATCCCCAATTTGCGTGCAGAGTCGTCCGCCTGTCCCAGAAGCTAGCTCATCCAAGATACCACCGCCATTGCGCAGCATCCCCGAGGAGCACATTTACGAGGAAGTCCATTACGATTCGACCTACCTGAATTTGGAAGGGCTCAAACCACCGCCATTGCCTAAAAGGACCTATCGGCAGCCTGTGATTCTCAAAAAGAGGGCTTTGCCTGTTGCTCGAAAAGTCAACTGTCAGGAAATCAGGAAAATGAAGTGCTGATAATTTGTAGCATGCTTTACTGTGTCGTCCACTTTGCCACTTTCCATATTTCCCCCACTCGGTGCCAGGTGCGTGTTTGTGGACTTCTGACTTGTCACACGCTTTGTTCCATTCTTCTCTTGCGTGCCTGCACTGATTCATAATCTAGTTGCCAGTGTGTCTTACTTTCAATGGCCTTATACTAATTGTGTACGTACTAGTATAATTCGAAGTGAAATACAGTATATGGCATGACCCTTTTTACAAACTTGAAGAATAGTTGTGAGTATGGTGGCCAAGAATAGCACTGGAGGCATAATAGGGGGCACATGTATGAGAGGTGACGTGGGTCGGAGTGTACTGTAATTCAAGTAGTGCCTGCACAGACATGTACCTATGTATGTAGCTGGTAGTGGAACTAGGTTGACAGTGATAAATCTCTTGGATTGAAAGAAATCGATTTTCCTATCACAAAATCACCACTGTATTTCATGGTTTTCCACCCAACCAAAGGCTGGGCTCGAAGTCATCAATCAACTTACACATTCCAGATAGCACAGGTATCAAAAAAGATCTCTATGGCCAATCGAAATGGTATGCATCTTCATGATCACAAGGTCAAGAAACAAAAGACATCATTTAGGGATGATCATTAAATCATCGTTATCAAGTGGCCAAATGACTCGAAGAAAACGTGAACTAGGCCAACCAATTACACTTGTAACATAATTGAACAAAAACAATTTTCTGGGCCTACGCGCGTAATCGTTCCATATTTTGCTTGTATTCACTCATGCGCATGTCCATTGGGGAATGTGTGGCCGTGCTCACTCACCTCCTCTCGCATTAGGGCGGCCTTTTTGGACAAGGGCGAAAGGGAACTGCTCGAACCAGTGACTAATGTACACGGCCACGAAGAAGAAAAGATGGCACTTGCGCTTGCTTATCGCATCTTCGGCCAGTTCCAGTGTCGACGACTGCCTTTACTGATCGACCATTACGATAAACGGCTACGGTGCAAACTATGGAAACACCGCACCGCCTCGTGGGAAATGATCTTATCTGCGTCAGGACAGTCGTTTACAAATACAAGAATTAGGTCTCGTAGTGCGCATAAGGCCAGGGTGCAGACGCGTATAATGTGATGGGCAGTAAGTTGTATCAACACTGCAAGCGTGGTTGACTCGATGTAATGGCCTCCTCGAGGATCAACTACCTGGGTCACATCGGGGTGAGGCATAGATCATATCAAACTGAAATAATAGAAAGTTGGAAAATGGGCGTGCAGGCACTCCAGAAAGTGTGCTTGATTTATCTTACGATTAGATTGGCATATTCAGATAGATGACAGCAGGTGCGGCCTGTAAGGGACGATCACAAGCATTGAATAATGTAAAATGCCCTGGTGCATGCACAGTATTTGCTTGTGCGATGAGTATGAGTCAGACCGGTCGTAATGCAGGTATTGTTATCAAAGTCAAATGACTGATCGCAAGTCGTGATATAGCGAAAAAAGCATTTGGAGACATGCGCGCAGACACTCATGTCCTGCAAGTATGATAAGGCCCTTCGGTTTGGCTGGCCAAAGTGTTTTCCCTCATCCCTGTGTCTCAAGCAATACCTTTTGAAAAACGATACAAGCTAGAGTACCCCTGTCAAATATTTTTGCAAAATTAGCGAGAATCACAGCTTCTTCGCCAAAAAGTCAACTTTACATATATGGTGGGAAAATTCGCATGAATTTTCTTGGCTTTTGTGTACACCTCTATTGCATATAGCATAAATTTTGTCAGTGACCGTTTACTCTTGGCGGCCTTTACCGTCCTTATAAAGCGGTAAGCAGCTGATCATGGGGTATAGGGCTCATGCAGGTTTTCCTTAGTCTTTCTGCAGAGGTTGTATCCGTACCACTGAAAACGGATATCTCTACCCCATTCCGCAGGCCTCGCGGAAAATAGAATAGCCTGTCATTATGAAGAGGCCTACCAGACCCCATGGCGGGCCTGTCTTTATCACTTGGTATGCCTTGCCTCCTTTGCATGGTCCGGGCGTAGCACTGAAACACTGTGATGTTTGGTCTTCTGAAACTATCGAAAAAGCATTTCAGTGTTCTTTGATGACTAAAAATCAGAATCTGCAATAATTGCTTGCCTATTCTTCAGTGAACAAAGACTAATCCAATCGTGGGTGCACCAGCCGTGCTTTCATAAAGGACAACATGCTAAGGAGTCTTGCCATGGAAAATACTATTTTTTTACTTTTCACCCATCCTGGTCGTTCCAGGGGAGGGTCGACTTTCGGCTCTTTTCCCGCGGGCTAGTAGGCTTGTTAGTTGACTTTATATCGCCATCGACTGGGGTCAATCTGGGATACATGCCGGGCAAGGGCGCATGTTAGTCGCTACTCCGCGATGTCGGCGGTTACCCAATGGGGTAACTATCCAGCCCGTGGTCTGTGAGGGACCCGGATTCGAAAGCTTCCCGGCCCATAAGGGCTCCTCGTTAATCGACCCTGCAGCTGTAATGGGTGAGTCACCCACTGGGAAATGTGATTTGGACTTTTTGGTAGGATCAAACTCTATTGAATAAATCCCACCAGCGCATATTCCTTCGATTCTCATGCACTGTAGTTTTTATGAGGGTGCTAGTTGGCCTTGTTTGCCATTAGAATACTGCCGAGAAAGGGCGACGCGTTGGTGTTGAAATGACATTAGGCGATGCATTATAACCTCAATCGAGAACATTCCCGTTTTCGCGAATCTAATCGTAAGAGGTTCCATTTTACCAAAGGTACAATTTCCCATTATATTTTACTTCCCGTTTTTCCAGTTCCATCAGAAGGAAGGGCGTGCAGTTATACTCGGATGAACAGGCTGCTATGTTTGCTTACATCTTGATGTCCCACCATTTTAACTTTGCTTACATTGATACCATGACATGTGAACGGTATATACAGCATTTGTACCCATGCACACAATGTCTGGGTTTATTTGCCTCGTAGGCAACGAGATGTCTTCTCAGCCGCCCGCGTAAGGCATAAATCTGAGGTGCTTCTTCTGTAGAATTCCTTCTAGTCAACTCTGGGTCAATGGGTGAAGGGGTTACGGACGAGGGCTGCCACTGCACCTGTCTTTTTTCCCCAAACAACACACATCCACCAAATTAAACCAAAACAGAAAAGTCTTTTGGTCATTCTATCGTCTCTCAACCAAAGAATTAGGTTTCCTTTCTTTTTTACACCACTTTCCAAAACCAGTCCCAATTCCAAAAAGCGACAAAAATTTTGTTCTTTCTACACATGTTTTGAAAATATTTCTTCAAGAAGACAGTTCTTGGGCCGCAAAATTGATTGTGGCCGAATTAGTCCACATCGCATTGCCTTGTAGAGTACAGGCATTCCCATACTTCTGACAAAAATTCGAACAAGCGGAGAAAACCACCGAATAGACTTTTCAGTATTCTTTGCTGACTGAAGATCAAAAGCTGAAAGAATTTCTTGCCTATTCAATATGCTTAGGTGAATCCACTCTCTTTTGACATTTCATGTTTCTAACACTCCTCGCCTTACTCTTTGGACTGGAATAGTCGTAGCCAGTCCACTCTTCATACCTCCATGCATTGTTGGTTATAGCACCTTTATTGTGTCCATTTTTGGTTAAAAGTAGCACAAATGCGCACATCGATGGTCGTTAGCATATGGCAAACTCGCCGTTTTGGACTGCGAGTACAGCCCATTGGCGGATCGTTTCGCATGAGTGAATTCGTTTAGTAGTCGAGTGTTTAGTGCCTTGCTATTTTAACACATTACTAGTTGTAGTCGTAAGCAGTATTACGTGACTCTGATCACTTTGGCCAGCCAGTTCTATGCGAAAATGCGACAGGTGTTGATTTTTTGCGCAACATATAATGTGCGGGTGTAACTTTTTTCAAATGTACCTCGACAAACGAAAGTGCAAAAATCGTCAATGGGCTGCGCACTCCTGCGCACGAGGGTCTACACCAGGGACACTCGAGAAGTCGTCGACGTTTCACGAACTTCGCCCTCCCTCTTCTTGCTCCCAGTGTTTGGAAGATGCTCTCACTTTCACACATTTCGAGTGGCTCCCACTGATCACGTCTAACAGTTTCGATTAGGCCCATTCACTGGTGCTTAGCTACACGAAGTTCATAGGCACGAATCAAACGTCTTTTCAAGCTTACAAACAAGGCGGCCAGTTTTTCGGATACCTTTTATCGAAACTGTGTCCACTCAGCAATCTAGTTACAGGACCGAGTCTCATTCTGGTCCACCATAAGGGCCGACGACAGCTGCTTGTGACAGGTATTGTACGGTCATCATGTTAGACACGTAGAAAACATGGAGCGGGTGTCTAGAGAAGGATGTTGTTTATTCTAAGGCATGCGCGTTCTTTGGATTTCAATTGAATCGTTACACCGAGAATAATAAATTTATATTTGCCTACATTCCTTGCACTGACAGCTCCGTCTCGGAAAATTATATTTATGCAGTACATTGACCATTTTCGCCCATCAACGATTTACACGCTCGTATTCTAAACTCGGCCATTGCCAGAACAAGAAGAACTCATTGAGTGGTGATTGTTGGATTGGGAGTACTTTCATACGTTTGGTAAGTTGTGACTGTTTTCACGTGGATGTTTTGCTGGAAAGCAAATACTGTACGTGGACAATGGGCGTAGGAGAATAGTTCGAGCGGAGATGACTCTTTATGGCAGTCTCCTCTCCAGTTTGCACAGGAAGACGTTAAGGACGTCCTCAAAGCGGAGCACTAAAGAAGATACCTCGTAGGATAGGGCGTACATTGAGGCCAGTCGACTGGTTGCAAGGTCGATGGGGGATCGAACTAATACCAACTGTTTCCTCCTTTTCGTCCGCTCGCCTTCTTACAAGTATTTAGTAAGGCCAGTCGGGATGACGAAGGTGTGTTGTGTACAGAAGTTGGGGGGGGGGGCTTCTACTGGAAGTAGGTACTGATTGCCATTTCGAAGCCAGGTCGCGTGTCCAACTTTCATGCAATTCGTGATCGTTCTGAGCTTTATGGCCTTCCTATTGTGAATTTTTGAGAAACTGGCCAAAATGCCAAACGCATGCCATAGGAGTGACTGGTTGAAAAAGTTTTCTTCTTTGTTCCTCTTCTGTCCGCCTCATGCCGATATTGTAGGACAGTGTTGTTTGGGCCGGACATAACGCGTGAATAGGAATGTGAAAAAGAAAAACGTTGAGCATTCCGAAACGAAAATTGCGAAGAGGCGTTTCGTGTCGACCAAGGATCGCTACGGTCGGAGTGGCTCGATAGGGTTCCTCGATCGCCTTCGCTGTCGGTTGTGCTCGACGAAGGAGGTTGCGTTGAAAAGTGCACTCTTGTACCATGGCCATTTTACCTGACAGCTTTTCGCTGTTTTATTTAGGAAGGTGTCTGGAAAAACGAATTCGCATTGCCGTGCCGAGGACTTGACTCGGGAGACGGGTGGTAATACTGTACTATGAGTCGGTCGGGCCTGTGTGACACCCTGTCCTGTATTCGTAAGCTTACGTCATCACTGCTTTGATTGTGTTTGCACCTTTTTGTGCCAAAAGACCGTCGAGCGCAGCATTGCTTTGGACAATCGACAGTTGTCCAGCGGAAATACAAAAGAAGACGTGTCATGCTTTTCAGGCACCTTTTTTGTGCGTTGATTATGAGACCGCACTCGTCGTCAGCAGGGAGGATCTATTCGAGTAAATCGACTGGTGATCTGAGGCAATCACAATCGATCAACAGCGCACTCAGTTCGATCCCGACCATTCGCTCACGTGGGATCATCAGAGTCAAAGCATCCCCAAATGATGCCCATGTGAGTGATCATAAAAACAGGAGCAAGGAAGAGCAAGTGAAGGACGACGACGATGCGGACTCAGCCATATCCGTGGAAACGGGTGACGACGGCTTACCACCTCCGTCACTGGCTAATCTGGCCATCTCCCATTCCAAACCGCCGCTCTCCATTAGGCGGAACGGACAGGATGGCGAAAAACTGGCGCCAAAGCCATTTGTGAAAGAGGACGAGGACCAATTCCAACGCCGATTCTATCAACGTCGACCAGTGCCTACCAAACGCATTGGCAATACATCGTCAGTTGGATCGGCCGCGGCCAAAGCCAAATCGGCCATGGCTACGCGCTCACAGAATGGAGACACTAAACATCAGTTGACTGCGTCCAGCGGTGCCTCCTCGTTGCCCGCGTGGAAATTACGTAAAGCTATGAAATCATTCAAAATGTCTCGATTAGGTGGCACTGGCAATGCTGATACCGATTTTGGTGCCCCGCACATCCAAGTAAGTTTTATTGATACAGTATCCTGCTTTGAAAAATGACCTACGGGTATACCGAATCGCGGTCGTAATACCTCGCAATTTCGGCATTTCTCGACCTCGCCTGAAGCAACTCTGTGTTTTGCTCTTTTTCAGTACTTTCTGGCCAGCCTATGCGACCACCCGGTCTCGTCGACCTTGGAAACAGAAACGAACATTGCCTCAGTGGACGGAACAAATAAAGATCTCTTGGAGGCACGCGACAAGAGTTCAATGCCGATGGGACTCAGGGCTCGTTGTCCACTCGTGACCGAAGTACGAAAACTCGTTTCTAAGTTACGATCTTCGCAACCGGTAAACGCGCAAGGATTTCAATTGAGCGTGGCGGTCACTGTGCTCAAGGTGAGTCAGCCAAGGATAAATGGCTAAGAAGTGTAACCGGTTTGGCACCCGTCCTGTCTTATTTTATTCCAAACAAAAAATAGGGGGCGTGGGGTTTCGAATAATCTATAGTCGCATGTTAGTCCTTCATGGTCTATTTCGTGACATTGACGAGAAAATGATTATTTTTCTTGAAGGACTCAAAGGAAAAATAACACTTTTTTTCTAAACTGTTTCGCCCCTTTTCCATTGGCGAATAGGCAAGATTTATGAACACGGTGTATCCATGATGACTATCGACTCGCCAATTATATCCCAACCTAGACCCCCTTTTGATCATTCCCGTATACGATCCGTATTTTCCCTTTTTAGGAATTTCTCAGCGGGATTCCTGGGGGCGTGTTCGGCGAGTTGACTGAAGAGTTTTATCAAATTTCATTGGAATCCAGCCTGGGATTGACCATTATGTATTTGCACAGGTGAGACTGAACCACAGGGGGCTGAACATTCAGTGCATAAATCAGTCCAGTCAATGCCATCAATTGTTGGATTCATTCTATGATTGTGAGGCTTACGATGGCTTCAGCGATTGCTGATTCAATGCAAGTGGGTCATTCGGGAAATGTGGCTATACCCTGACAATACGCGCAGCATAGCCTGCAGCGAACGATGCAGTACTGGGACCCCTTTGAACCAGGCCAGGCCTGCTGGCTGCTTCTCATTGGTAGACCCACTTGTTTTCCAGCATTCTTCACGAGATGCCATACGTCGTCCAGCAGTTCACTTATTTGCTATGCAAAGCTCTGCGCAACCTGATCCGCTTGACTGGCGGGAGCTCACTGAAGAATTACACCGATCTGCTCATGCACTTCACGCCAGTCCTTTTCTCGTCATCAGTCGGTGACATTGACAAGTTCCTTCGTGCAGCGCGTCTGCTCCTTGTCATGGTCGATGATTGCGAACGGGTCTTCCTGCCACTGCCTTGGTTGGATGCAAATGGAAACTGGTGCTGGCACAATGGAGATTTTGAGGATGAGACATTTTTCAGACGTGAGATATCTTTACTTAATCATATGAATCTGTTACATGGCCTCGTTTTAGAGATATTCAATAGCCTCCAAAATCTGGAGGCGCGATTGGCTACTGACGATTCCGGCGTTGAATCTGAGCCAGAAGAGCCAGCATCAGTTCCGATTGTGGAAAGTTCACTGAGCCGTCGGTCCATGTCCACTTGTTCACTGGTCGATTTCTATCAAGTCGTCTATGTCGACGATGCTGCCGATGACTCCTCTTCCGTTGATCATGCCACATATCGATGAAGGCCCTCCGTAGTGCCACAGCCTGTGTTATTCGATGGTGCCTTGTACAGTATACGCCTGTAGCTTAGTGCCTATACAGTGCTTATGAATATGTCATACGCGTATCCCTACATGACTTGACTTGTCTTCAAGTCCAATGTGCTTTTAGCTCTTACGGAATTTTGTACATGTCATGGTACACAGTAACTGAGTCTAAAAATAGCATTGGGTGGCCGCGAGGGTTTCGGGTTCAGGGTCAACATGACCGCATGTACTCACGTTTGTTGCGTCACAAGTTTGCTCTCATCGTCAGACCGACACTTAGAAATCCCTTGCTCACATTTCTTTAGCTTGTATATTCGTTCTTTCGCACGAGGTCTCGAGAGTGTCCTTGTTTGAGCAACTTGAGCTTACATCAGGGGCAATAATCGAAAACACTATAGCCAATCGCGTGGGCCCTCCATCCTTCATGTATCCATGGTGACGGAGGTAGGACGGAATGGACGCACTCGGCTTTCGGGCTCAATACAAGCAATGACATTCTTTTACCCTCTCGTGCATGGCGCCGCCGCACACCTTTATGTGTGGCTTACTTCGATAGAACTTGGCCGAGAGTCTATTGAAGACGGGCCTTATGCAGTCGTAACTATTCGCGCTTATTAAAAGAGGGATCATTGGAAAAAGTGTGCGCTATTTGCCTGCAGAAGGGCCCTAAGAACACTTCGGGATAGCTGTGTCCTGTTCGAAGAGTAATCGTTTGACGTGCTAATTCTAACAGTTCGACGGACTCGCAACAGCCATCGATCTTGCCTATATATATTATTTTACACTTTATTGGTTTGGCTTCTCTCGAGTAGACAAGGCATGGAATCGACCAGCGACCAAGATATTAGTTTCATTTACGACAGGAGTCGTCGTCTTAGAACGAGTGCTGAAATAGTCAAAGAAGCCCGAATGTCCGTCTCATTGACAAGTGATAAAGGAGGGGCAAAAATGGTGACAGTCACGAGACGACCCGAAACACCGGCCTATTCAAATGCGAGATGGGCTAAGCGATATGCTTCCATGAAGCTATTACCCATGGTATCCGAGATGGGACCCTTGACTAGTCGAAGGTAAGCATACAATCGATCGATCGATCGATCGATCATATTTATGGTCATGTGGTCATTGTGTAAGGATGATTTGTTTTAAATTTAGCACAGCCTCGATCCAAAGCGAGCTAGAATCAAGTTGGAGTAAATTGGACCCCCTGCCGGAGGTATCCGTTTTGGACGCTAACCTTTGCCATTGTCTAGCTTATAAATCGAAGCATTTGATTTCAGAGGTCGCAATCGGTCTGCGACAATGTGGAGAAGCGGAGTAAATCCAGCAGACTACTCGCGAGGCGACGAAGACCCCTCTCCATGGTTTCAACAAATGTCAAATGCGACGAGGCCTTTCACAACCTGAGACACAATATCGGTATGAAAGCCTATTTTAAAAAACTAAAGGACTGGGCTTTGATTTGCTTATTCTTTTTTAGAATCCCGCAAGATGGCACCAGAAATGCCAGACTTATCCGAACTCGGACGCAATGGTACGAGATTCGGCATGTCGAGTAGCCTGCCGTCTTTGCCAATTAGTACAAGGACTCTAGAGCGTGGCTACGACAGTCGATTGTCCAGTGCTAGTATCGATGGTAAGATGATAGGGTACCGTGAGGAGACTTGGGCCTGCTTGAGGTGAGGCTTGGAAGCAATTACAGTCACAAGTTTTGATTCTCACTTGCCGACGGAGTTGTCTTCTCTATATTTGCAATAGAGAGCCTATTTCCGAGAAATCCGTGTTAGGGTAGTTTAATATTTCACATTGATCTCAGGAGGAGTTGTATTACTCTGGTCCCTGTGAAGGTATGCCAGTGCCCAGCTCAACCCAAAAAGCTCAGCGTAGTCGGTATTTATCAAGCATAAGTAGGCAGGAACTGAAATACTCGTCCTATGTTCATGTTAAATGACAGCATCCACGTTCGGACACTAGAGGGGTTATTTTAGAGGTTTATTATTTCAAAGGGGTCTCGAGGGGGGCATAATTTGAAAGCAGCTGATTTCCGCTGTAATTCACACAGTGGTGCCTAAAACATTGAAAATGGACAGAAAGAACTTCATTAAAGATCTAAATTTGGGCGACATTTATGATTCTCATTAGAGGCTCATTGTCAGTGATAATCACTAATGCATTGCGCCCCGTATATATTATTTGTGATGTAGTGATGTCCATTTTCAGAAGGGGCATCGGTCACTACTGATGACGAACGCAGCACAATATCCATCAGCCCACGTATCAACGCCAGCGTACAGATCCATTTGAAACAGCTCCACTCATATTGCCTGAACAGCAATCAACACGGTAAGTCACACCTACGCAATCACCATGGGTTGCATACTTTTGGATTGGATTTAGAGGAGGAACTGGACGCGTGGATGGAAAGTTTTAATGTGTGTCTATCGAATGGGAAGCTGTTCACGAAACGAGGACAAACAAGGACATTGATCTTACAAAGCTTATTTCTTGTTTTGGACGAAACCAAACCCAAAGTGACGATTCGAGTCTTGGCAATCATCTTAGCGGTTAGTACTTTGATATTAATTAGCCGATAAGCTATGACAAATTGCTAGTGGGAGAATGAACATAGGAGATAGATAAAATGCTGATCTTATTGAAGCCATGCAGCAGTTTAGACAGCAATGAAACATCTGGAGGCTAAGACCGACTCACTGAACAAAATTCTACACTGACTAATCGTAGGAATCTAACTGTAACTGCACTCATGCAAGATAGCTTTCTTTATCTGGCTTTTATGCTTTTAGATGAATGTTTCTGGCCACAATTTGGCAAAAGTCTGCAAAGCCGTATATTCTCTAAGCGGGCACGCGGAGAATCATTTGTGCTTCAACCATGACACGTTTCTGCGTAAGTTGTCACTCCATATGCAAATTCTCCTCTCCTTCGAACTGACCTTTCATTTAGAGCGATTCGTGGCCACTATGAAACGCCTGACTCTGAGTGATTGCACCTCCATGTTTTACCTTGTGTGTAGTCTCGACATTCTTGTCACCAACGACAAGATAAGGCGTCGATTAGTCGAACTATCCATCTTCGAATCGATCTCGAATGTCATGAATTTGCTGATTGCTAGGCAGGACCTCGAAGTATGGTTGTCATCTGTGTCATCTTCCTGCGCGTGATGTGACGTGATGTGCGTGGCATTCAGGTGCAAGCGCATCAAATCCCAACATCAGCGATTCTCACACCGACGCTCTCCTCCATCCGAACACTACTCGATGCCGGCAGGACAGCAAAGCAAGCTTTACTCGGTCAAGACCTTTTGCAGAGAATGGTATACGTGATGAACGTGCTGGACGAGGAAAGCGAGCTAGTGCTTTATGGAATGCGGACACTGAGGTAAGGAAGTAGCGCAGAGTCAATAAGAACGTGATGATGGGCGTGGGGCCAGGCTGAGGGATGTGGCGAGGTTGAATGGAGGCGAGACCAGAGCAGCACTGAATTGTCATGGCGGGACAGTTTCATGGACCGAAACTAGAATGTATCCTCCAGAGTCAATCCCCTCAATCCCAGCCTCACCACTGTCACTTTTCTCGCAGTAAGTTAAGCCTAAGCGAAGACTATTGCGAGCAACTTGTCAACTTGGAGCCAGATTTCTTCATCTGCTCATCGACATGGCTTCGTCTCTATTTTAAACATCAGGTAACCTTTTCTGTGCTTATCACTGCTGGGATTTCGCACATGTCTTCTTCGCACAGGATATCATTGTTCGTCTATTATTTATATTGGGCAACCTGCTGAGCGTTATCGAACGTGCCCAATGGCAACTGTTCCAATCGCCGGGCATCCTGACGTCATTTCAAACAATATTCGAATATTTCCTTGATTTGCTGCGTGTCGCGCTTGAAAAGAAAGTTTGCGTGCTCAGTTCACCGACTGAAGGCAGTGTCAGCATGTCGGAACCCAGTGAAGAAGATTGTTCGGCTCGAACTGAAGAGGTGGAAGATGTCTTGGTGAAAGTAAGTCATCCGTGCTTTATCTTGGTGTGCTATATTGTTCTTTTCCCACAAACAGCTTTACAGTACTGTATCATACTACTGTACGTGGGCAGCAATTAACCAAAGTACCTTAAATACTCAAATAATATCCCAGGAAAATTGTTTCAAGCGGGTTGGAAATTGAAATTTTATTTCAAATTTCTTGCATCGAAGTTCTACTAAGGAAATGGCGATTTTCTCTGAATTGTTGCGGACACTCTTACAGCGCGACACTCTTACTCAACTAGCATAGTTTCATGCATTCTTGTCATTTGAAACATCATGGCAGGATGCCCATGGGGGGGGGTGAGGGTCACCATTCATACCGTATTGGCTCAGGGCATAGGCGTTCCATACTACCCCGACGAAACTCTTGAGGGATAACGTTAAGTGAGTTATTAGCTAAATGAGTCCTTGGAAGGAAACTGCTCGAGGAGAAAACTAAATGAGTACGCCGCCTGGTACGATGGTATGCTGCCGTCTTGGCTCCGTTGGCCAACCTGGGCGCGCACAAGTACAAGGTCGAGCAGGGACAAGAGGGCTTGCCTTCCATCGTACCCAGGCGGTGCTGATTGCCCCAACCATACCTTGCTTGACACCGAACGCTGGGTTATAATTTACAGTAATACAGATTGGTACTTTTAGCTAGCCCGCGTGGTAGCTAACTTATCAGTACATCCCGGCATTGGTTCGATATTGTGCCAGAATGAGCAACTCCTTGGTCACTTGTGCACGGTGCTTGGTAAGATGGCTTTGTACCTCGTGTCAGGCAATGAGCACAATGTTTTTTTCAGAGTTGGCTGTGGAACACGGCGAAGCGGTTTCGGACGAGCTGACGATCAATGCCTTGGTGGCCTTGCACAATCTTTCATACTACTCCACGGACGAGGGTATAAATGCGCACATTCGGGATAGACTTGGCGACGGTACGCAATTCTGTATTGTGTTTGTTAGACCCTGCAAATCAATTTTTAGTTTCAGCTGTCTTCGCCATCATTTCTTCAAGCTCTAAAATGCACTCAGTGTCAGAAGCATGTTCCCTACTGGCAAATCTAACACGAGACACCGAGTTCTCGGAATGGATGATTCAAAAAGCAAGTATGCACTTTCAACTATGTTTTGATTATTTCTTCGAAAATTCATTCATCTTGTAGAACATAAGCACTTGATTTCATTCTTGGCTGTTGGCTCAAACATGCAGCTGACTAGGTCCGCAGCTGGTACGCTGATCAATCTAACCAGGTGCACTCAATATAAAGAAATATTGTTGGATAGTGACCTGCTGAACAAGTATGAACAAGCTTCCAGCGCATCTATCGATACGCTGCAGCTATTTTTTTATATCAGAACCTTTGAATTGCTAAAAGGATCAGTTTCTAATTACAACTGGTATTTGGCCGCACTGGCCACTCAGATCATTTGCAATTTGGTTCGAGAATCGGCGGACGATCGCCTAAATGGCAATCATGCCCTAAGACTCATCGATCGCACGCTGCTTCGTGATGTTGCCGATTTTCTGATCGAGCATACTGGTAGGAAGTAGGTGCGTCATGCGCAGTGTGATATGCAGAGGTCTTTCTAGATGACTCGACCATAATCAGTTCGAACGAGCTGAGGGACAACGAGTTGGTATCTCAACTACGTCATATATGGGAATACGAATTCTGCACTGCTTCGACTGAACTTTTGGAAACTTTGGATTCGGCGGTAGGCCAGAGATTACGTCCAGGTCAATCACTGCTTAGAACGTTTTTCATTGTAGCTTTCGTAAAAGCGATCCCAATTTCCTGCAGTGGTGCTACCTTTTAGGTACACCTTACGGAAGCGAGGCGCCAGTGCTTTGTTTGTGGGGATGCTCAAGTCTGGTGACAGTTAATGCTAAACAGTTAATGATAAAATCATTGATCGAAGGCTTGTTTTTGAGTCACAACTGACTGTAAATCTGTTTTCATCGCGCTGCTGGGAGCCCATGATCAAATATGGACGGGCTAGACATTGTACGTAACTTCTCTCGTGTTCTAGCAAAGACTCTATGAACCTACAGGCACTACTCCATATTCGCAACATTTCCTTATTTTACCCACTTCAAAGCCAAACAAAGTGCAAAAATTTATCCGATTACATCAACTATTCATCCTGAAACAGCCTAGCTATCATGACACAATGCGAAACCTATGCGTGCAGAAACTAGATACCTGAGATTATATAACCGTTTTAATCACGCATTGTCCTCATTTTGTTCTTCTTTCATGGGATCCCATCACCCCGCAGCTGCAGGAGCACCACTAGACCCACCAACGTTTTTACGGATCGGAGCGAAATTTGTACCAGCGGAAGCATCAATTTTCTCAAACAGCCGCTGAGCAAACGGTAGACCGGGGTGGCCGTTTTCTACTTGATGCTTGTGCACACCAAGATAGATCAACGGAATCAAGATGAAGACAGTGAACAATGCGAAACCAGCGCCCATTATTGGCCGTATGTACATACAGTATGTCCAAAATTCAATGCAAGCAGGGAACAACAGGACGTCGGACAAATCCACGCTGGAGACAAGTAGGCACGAAAAACAGCGGAGAAGGAAGAATTCAAGCTCTTTACGCTGCCAAATAACGAGGGGTACTGATTCAAGCCTGGCTGCAGCAGATACTGCTGTCCGTGCAATTCATTTCAGTATGCCAGCACGTCTTGAGAAAAGTGTAATGGCACAACAAGTAGTTACAGCAAGCAAAGGTTCTGTCGGGCCCTAAGCATTCGCCGAAAAGAGGGGAAAAGAAATCAGTAAAACACAGCAATAATGATCTAAGAAACGATGTTAGGCACCAGAACTTCCGAACGTGCATGGCGGTTTGGAAAAGTTTTTTCAGGGTCGATACACTTCATATATGTGAGCCCTCATTGAAAGTTTTTCGAAACAGATATTGCAGTTGCTTTTTTTCTCCAGGTTTCCACAAGCAAACAATAGTGATACAGCTTTTGGACACATTGTTGTCTAAAAAGCGTCGATGCTGCTTTGCCCTCAACTTGGCAAAGGTGGTTCCGCAAGGGAACTTTCATGCAAAAGACCACCCCACTACTTCAGAGCACCACAGCAGGTCCAGCGGCCTTGAATTTGCAGTACATCGGCGTTCGATACCCGTATTGCAAGGTAGCTAGCGGCCGCGCTCATCCCGAGTTATTCTCAGCGAGGAGGTCCTAACGGCCCAGCGCGCAAGGCCCCACGGTACCTGGTCACTACTGATTCAAGCCGTCTGGAACCGTCTGGTAACGCCGTCTGGTCTGGTACAGACGAGGTGCTCCGAGCGGAGAGACGGAAGCCAAACGAGCACTGTCGAACACAGCTCAACTGCTGAGCCGTCGAACCCGGCAGGTCGATATTCGAACACCGGCAGGTTTTACAGCCCATCGTCCGAGGAAGCCGATGCACGGCCCAGCCCAGGATGCCCTCGTGAGACGCACGTTGAAGGTCTGTTGAACTAATATGAGTTTCTGCCGCAGAGCGAGACGATGTATTATCCATTGTGCGATATGCGAATTCCCTTTCTGTTGTGTTTTGTTTTCCTCACCTATATTCTATCATGCCAACGCAAGCCAAGCTTTACCAAATGGTCACGCACGATCACGAACACGATCATCACGCATACAACCCACGCACACGGAAAAGAAGATCACAAGAGATCACGAGATCATCGCATCACTTCGATTCCTTCTGCCTTCATCGATCGACCGATTCGACTTGCTTGCATGTTCATTGGGCGGCGGGGACGGCAGCGGGAGCGCCGGCCTTCGGAGCCAACGATGTGCCGGCGGTGGCGTCGATCTTTTCGAAGATTTCTTGCGCCATCGGCAAGCCCTCTTGTCCGTGCTCGACCTTGTACTTGTGCGCGCCCAGGTAGGCCAACGGAGCCAAGACGGCAGCGGCGACCACGACGACACCAGCGCCCATTTCGACGACGACGGACTGGCTTCAACGAAAGACGACGAGGTGACGGGACGTCCGACGAGGTGCACTCGACCGCACAGCTCACTGCCGCAGAGACAAATGGGGAGTCGGAGCACCTTGTTAAACGTCTCCGACTTTGCATCTACCCTTTACAATCTGCATCTACTTTACTCTGCACAGTAAGCTACCCTTATTGCTGCTGGTGCGCAGATGCGCAGAAAATGTTTTGCACAGGTCCATGGATTCAAATTAGTAGGTATTGATTCTCGCTCCTGCAGAAGGTTTGGGCCAGGTCAGAGTGAAGTTTAGTGTGTATGCCTCAACTTTGCGGCCCAAATCAACTTGACACTTGAAGGGATTGACGACAGCTCTGAAGTAAGACTCCAATTTTCTTTTCAATGCATTCTGACTCTGGGTTCCTACAGAACAGATTTTCAAGTGATAGAGACCAAACGCACCTTTCCTTATTGCGTACGCATTTTTTGGGGTCAACTAGCGATCTTATTGCGATCGACTTGTGTAAGAAGTGATGACGCAAAAACTATGGTACTCTTATGTAGTCATCCACTCACTGAACCATGATGTGAAAATCGCATTTTGCTGACCGTGGAGCTGATGATAAGCTGTAGCATTAAGCTTGTGTCTATATAAGCATGTAAGCATGCTCTAGCAATGTATACTCGTTGCGCAATAGCGCTCACGCTCATGCTCACGTTTTACCACATCGCCGAACTCACTCGAGGGTCAAGGGACTCTCGACCACCATAAAACCATCGCGCGCCTTGCGCCCCAGGCCATGCGTGACTAGTACTGTTGCAATAGGCATGGACTAGTCTCTCCGGTCTATCAGTGCACTGGTTCAAGGAGCCGCCCTGCACGAGACTGGCGATGAGAGCGAGATCGAGGTCGAGTGTCCGGTTTGGTTTGCAGGCATCGGTAGAAGACTGATCTTTAGTTCTTGGTCTGAACTGCTCTGTGATCCCTTCGGGTTCAGGTCCGTTGATGTCTGAAGGGTTTTGAGATCATCCGCTCCCCGCGGTATCTTGTCCAAAGTATAACCTGTTTTCTTTGAGAATGTACACGCCCTCCACGTTCCTGCATAGGCCGCGTGTACATTCCCAAAGAAAACAGATAGTAGGGGTATTCAACCCTATTACTCTCAAGGCATTCGGAGTGGAGGCTGATTCTAAACGGTCCCTTACATCCAGAAAGCTACCGTGTGGCTTTGTTTGCAAGGTAAACAGGCTCTGCTCAAGTGGTTTAAGTAAAAAGGCAAAAGATGCGATGAAAAATGAGCAGATAAATCTGCTTTTAGTGAACCTGTCCAGTCGCCGACCACTGCGAAAGATCTGCTACTTTGCCTAATAGTATTATGACTAACTTTACTCCATGTACAGTTAGCTCAGTATGCACTGTATGCACACCAACCAACAAGTCACCTCCCTGTCCTAGGGAGAGTTTTTAGAAGCATAGAAGAGAGAAAGTTTATTAAGCAAATGGAACACTGTCACAAGATTTCTGCACCAGTTACACCCTTTACATGGCATATACTCTAACAGCTGCTGTTATCGCCAACTCCATTAAAACATTTTTCGAAATTCCAACTAGAATATATTTGGTGAATACTAACGTTGAAGTTCGAAATACATTTAAAAAAGTCCCTGACAGCATTTTTCCATTTGTCTTAAAGTGGGTCAGAACAACACCGTGGCGTAGGAAGACCCGGGCGCAGGATGCCGACCGTATGGTTACTTTCTTCTCTCTTTGGGCTTGTTAGTTCACTTTTCTCTACTGATCCCAAATATGCTGCCGAAATGGAAGCATCTATGGCTATGATTGTAAAAGAGTATGTTCAGCGCGAAACGAGAAAGCTGGAACTTCTAAGCAGGTATATCCTAGTACATGCTTTTCATGAGAGTCTAATATTCTGTCGTGACCAAGGAAAAGAGATTTAGGCATGCTAAAGCATTGGAACAGAGGTCGAAATCACACGATGCCTCCGAAGCCAATCCTTTAGCGATGTATTTGGCGGTGGAGAGTTTGATCAGCGAGTGGGGAAGCCTGTGTGAGAAAATGAATTCTACAGCTTTATCCAGTGAGGCCTCGCAAACCTGAGGAACTTACCTTTGTATTTTAAACCTTGATTTGTTAGCCTTGAACCACACCGTTCCGAAGGTAGATGATCTGTCTGATGTGGCCAATGCCATCTTCCGCGTACAAGACGTGTACCTGCTGCGCTCGACTGATATCGCATCTGGCTCGGTACCTGGTCTAGCCATATCTGGAAGTCTAAGCGGTAGGTTTAATCCAGTAGTGAAATCCATTTGTGGAAGACACGAGTGAACTTTCAGCCAAAACTTGCTTCGATATTGGTCGGATAGCTTTTGACAGCGACGATCATTTCCATGCAATAAAATGGTTTCAAGCGGCCCTTTCGCGCTCCGCTGAAGAAATTCCTCCCAGTGTAGAGGAGTATGAAATTTACCCTTTCTTGGCCTCATCATTGAATCAAGCTAGCGCAGCTAACAGACAATGGGCGGGGCGAATTGCCAGACAATTCGAAGAAATAGCGGATAAAGAGAAGGTTGAGAAATTTATCAAGAAGTATCCTGATTTTGAAACCATTCTGGATGGGGTAGCGAATGAGGCAATGATTGAATTCGAGGAGCTACCACCGATTACGAATGATCGCTTGGACGAGCATCAGACTTTGGAGCAACCAAATTACGAATTCCTGTGCAGACAAGGATATCGAAATGAGGTACCTACACAAAGGTGTACTTGTGACCCTCGTGCCTGGTAGGCGAGAGTAATCGATCTCCCCTGGCTGGGAAACGTCAACTTCTCGAGTTGATGTTTCAGCCGCAGGTGTAGTCGCAAGACTTGCCTTGCTTCAGTCGGGGTTTTTGTCCCGTCGACTTCGGTAAACCTCCCTCCCCCCACTCCCTCCTACGCCTGCCAGGCTTGGTTAAATATTGCACTATCTCATCAGCAGATCAGAAAGTTTTCTAGATTCCACGTTCCAATTCGTCCTACACATGTTATTACGATCGCACGTCTCCTTATCTTCGACTGGCTCCTGCAAAAGTTGAGATTTTGCATCACAAGCCCCAACTACTCAAGTTTCACCAGATTATTAGCGATTCGGAAATAGAAGTCTTGCGGCAATTCATAGGCGATCAGAAGAAAGTAAGGCTATACCCTTGCCTTATCTTTCCGGTATAACCCTCTTTGTAAAACAGGTGCTCAGAGCTGGTATAAGCCGTGTAAATGGCACTCCGACGCTGAACACAACTGTTAGAGATAGTTTCGTGTAAGTTCTGAGCATGTTTCTGATTTGGCTGATATGTCCTTTCGCTTATTATCAGCCTTGGACACCTCAATTTCTGACAGGAAGGAGACAAGCGATGTCAACGGCGAGCATTGTGTACATATATCGTTGTCAGACTGTAGACAACGACAACGAACTATACATGGCTTTTTGGCCACGCTAGTAATAAACACTGTAATGTTGTAGGGTATGGGCACGCGAGAGGGACCATCCAGTCGTGGCTAACTTACAAAAACGTGTTGCCGATGTGACGAAACTTAATCTCAAATATTCTGAAGCTCTGCAAGTATGTGACATGTTATCGCCATGAAATACACCTACCAATCACGTGCTTACATTCAGCTCAGTATGTACGGCGTAGGTGGTCATTACAGACCTCACTACGATTTCAGTCCGGTAAGTAAGCCTCATACTGACAGATACACTAAGCAGATCACAATATCTTATAATCTTTCAGAAATTCAGCAGCACGGATGCCCCTGACTTCCCGAACTGGCGTATAGCGACATTCATGTTCTATGTGCGTCTCATTTTCCATATTCCCCTCATACCATTGCTAGATATGGTTTCTCGCAGCTACTGGA
Organism: Mesodorylaimus sp. YZB2_4; assembly: GCA_030248295.1. Lineage (NCBI taxonomy): Eukaryota > Metazoa > Nematoda > Enoplea > Dorylaimida > Dorylaimidae > Mesodorylaimus > Mesodorylaimus sp. YZB2_4. The sequence continues at coordinate 1,403,306 of JASANH010000626.1, forward strand.
ACCTACAGTCGGTGGTGGAACTGCTTTCCCGTTCGCCGATTTGCTAGTGAAGCCGACCAAAGTATGCGCCGCACAAGGTCATACAGTACTGCAGTCATGAGAAACCATTTTCAGAACGATGCTTTATTTTGGTATAATCTAAGACCACGTGGCGATGGTGATCACTACGCGCTACACGCCGGGTGCCCTGTCATAAGCGGTACGAAATTAGTTGCTAATCAGTGGGTCACGAACAAGGGCCAGGAGTTCTTAAAGAAGTGTGAACTGAACGAGCACTACGTGACTCCTTGGGAAGCGGAAGAAATGGTCACTGATACGTGAAAGAATGTGAGTAATTCATTTTTAGCGAATCGTTAAAAAGAAAAGTTGAATGTGGAGAATGTCTTTGTTCGGGTTATCTTTTCCAGTGTGACAGTAAGGATTCGATAAATGAATACTTTGCAAACATATTCGGCGGAATATCGACATCATCAACACGGCAAGGGTTGCGGCCGCGGTGGTGCAGCGGTTCAGCATTTGTCCCTCCGAGTTGCTTGGAAGCGAGTGTCTGACTCGTCCCGGGTTCAATATCTGGTGACGGAGGTCTGTTTGCGAACCATAAACCCTCGCTGGCTTTGCACGCCAGGTCGTGGGTGACTCATTTGGCTTTCCCGAGGTATTCTGCGTGGAGAGACGGACGCCACACGAATAGACAGTGTCGACTGTCGAGCACCGACAGGGTTGAAAGCCCTCGGTTTGAGGTGCTCCTAGTGGAGATATACTAACGATCAGAGGAATGCTGCTGTGTGTGCTGGTCCTCGCAGAGACTTGCTTAGAAGGTCTGGCTGCTGGTCGGCTATTCGTAGGCAAAACAGGGCTTCAGCCCTCAAAAATTGCAGAGGTCCCAACAGAGCGAACTGACTGTGGGACAATATCAGAACTAGGTACATACAACTGCACGCGTCAGTGGAGACTTTCCTGTCTTTTCTCGCGTCAGTGGATACCTGTCTTTTCGAAAACAGGCCACCAAGAGTGCTGTCAATCAGCAGCGATGTGAGATGGTTACAGAAGTGGCTATTTGATCTTTGCAGTTCAACAGAGAGTGTAGAACTGTACATAATTTTTTCGTCATCATTTCTTAGACAAGTCGATCGGACTAGGATCGCTAGTTGGCCAAATAAAGGTATAAGGCATGAATGAAGGCGCACTTGGCCTTTATCAGTCGAAAATCTGCTCGATACGAGCCCATAGTCGGATTGCATTGAAAAGAAAATTGACGTTTTACTGCAGAGCTCTCGCTAATCCCCGCCAGAACCCTCGATTTGAAGCCAACAGCAATTTTGGCTGCAGCAAGTTGTGGCATACACACTTAAAACTTCACTGTGACCTGGCCAAAGCCTTCTGCAGGAGCGAGAATTAGTACCTACCGATTTGAATCCATGGACCTGTGCTAAACATTTTTTTCGTATCTGCGCACCAGCAACAATCTTACTTAGCTTACTGTGCAGAGTAAAGTAGATGCAGATTGTAAAGGGTAGATGCAAAGTCGGAGACGTTTAACAAGGTGCTCCGACTCCCCATTTGTCTCTGCGGCAGTGAGCTGTGCGGTCGAGTGCACCCCGTCACGTCGTCGTCTTTCGTTGAAGCCACTCCGTCGTCGTCGGAATGGGCGCTGGTATCGTCGTGGTCGCCGCTGCCGTCTTGGCTCCGTTGGCCTACCTGGGCGCGCACAAGTACAAGGTCGAGCACGGACAAGAGGGCTTGCCGATGGCCCAAGAAATCTTCGAAAAGATCGACGCCACCGCCGGCACATCGTTGGCTCCGAAGGCCGGCGCTCCCGCTGCCGTCCCCGCCGCCCAATGAACATGCAAGCAAGCAGAATCGGTCGATCGATGAAGGCAGAAGGAATCGAAGTGATGCGATGATCTCGTGATCTCTTGTGATCTTCTTTTCCCTGTGTGTTGGTTGTGAATGCGGTGACGATCGTGTTCGTGATCGTGCGTGACCACTTGGTAAAGCTTGGCTTGCGTGGGCATGATTGAATATAGGTGAGGGAAACAGCACATCAGAAAGAGACAATTAACGAACAATGAACAATGAGTGACACCGTCTCGCTTTGTGGCAGAAACTCATCTCAGTTTAACAGACTTATGGCAAGATCAATCTATCTACGCATTGACTATTCCATGACAGCGGTTGGAATTGTGAGCAGTGAGGTAGCCTGGCGGTTTGGGCGTCTGCCTGTCGCTGTCGCGTCGGAACTAGCCAGCAGTCCTGCCACCTCATGCATAGTTTTTTTCCATCCACACGCAAGACCGCATACCAAATCAGCCTCATCCTTGAGTGAGCTCTCACGATCAGCCTGTCCCTGACACAGTAGAGGTAGACCATTTCTCTGAAACAATGAGTTGGTACAAAATAACGCTAAGAATACCGACGGAGGTCATAAGATTGAGCAGAGACAGTGAAACAGATAAGATATCCACGCCTTTTACTCACGCCGTGGGCTTTTTCGTGCGTGCATACATGGTTTGAACATGCTTACATTGAATATACTATAACCACGGGTGCATAATAAGACGAACGAATCTAATGCGAAAGCTCATCGTCAGCTCCACGGTCATGAGAGACAGTGGAGAGTGACAGATTATGGCAATGTGTTTCCTTTTGTGTGCTTTTGTTCGTCTTTTCGTAATTGAAATAAAAAGCCTGGAAAAGTGACCAGCACACATCATAACTTCCGAGTATACAAAACGCTGCACCATCGTGATTATCGTTAGCTTTTTTACCTGTGCTATCGAATAGAGTAAGCCAAAATGCAGTATGAGTCCCGGATAGTGAGCTTATTGGAAAGGAGATACGTTGCCGACTCCTACGCATTAGGTGGGTGAAATGAAAGCAACAGAAACTAGTTGCGTTATTTTGTACCAACTTCACGGGTGGATGCTCGTGACTGTTCAATGTATCGCCCACTCTAAAACAAGAAATCATGGAATGTGCACAGACAAGTCTACTTAGGCAGCTGATCCGCCGAGAAAGGAGGTGTGTGTTTCTGACGTGAGCTTATTTTATTGCAAGACCAATAATGGCAACTATTCAAGTTCAGTTTATTTTGGGACTTGGTCTGTTGGCGAGTGTATTTGGTAATTGCCAGTTTGGTAAATATAAAATTTGATACGTATCATTTGAAGCAGCAGAATATCTGACCTCACTTTTAGACCCCAAATGTTTTCGATACAGTGTTGGATGCACTTTGATGAATGCATTTCCGTATGATCGCAAGACACCCATGTCCTGTACGGAGTGCTTGAACAGGTGCTTAGAACAACAGAATGGACCCACCCAGTATTGCTGTCGGGCGGCGGTGTACGACTATCGTTATCAATCATGCGACCTGTTTGCAGTAAATGCTATGTCCAAACCTTATCGACTGACCAAGATGTATGGGAGATGCTACTTTCAGTAAGTCAATTCGATTATCTTCAAATTTATGAGATGGGTGGGCTTCTTAAAAAAGCACAACAAATGATTTTGTTTCCCCTTGGTGTGGCCAGCAGTAGATAAGATTTGCAAATATACGCGCCCTCCATTATCGCCAAAACAAAGTTCCAACTTTACCCACGCACAAACACAGAACTGTTACACGTTTTCTAGGCCAACCGGATACTGCAGTGCGAGTACGCCCGCACCTCCCCCAACACAAGGACCGAGAGGTATCAACGCTAATTAGAGTCTCCTAATAACATGGAACAAGGTACATTTTAAGAGAGTTGTCCAAGCGGGCAAACAGCAAAAATGGTCGCTATAAGGGACTATCAATATCCAGGATTAGCAGGGACGACAGTGTCTGATACTACACCGGAGTCCTGTGCACAAGTGTGCTTGAAGAACCAGGTGAGGAAGGTCTGAAGTAGTAAGTCGCAATCGAGTCTGGAAGAGAGAAAAGCTAGAAAAATGCGGTATGAGCTAGGCATCTGCACATTGCACAGTGTGGTGCCCTTCAACCCTATGATGAAGCTATCTTGAGATAGAACTTGACCATCTCTTTAAGCTGCCAGGTGGGACGACAATCGATTGCAAATCCGCCCAGTTTGGACCCGGAAATCAGTGTGTTGTGTCAACCAGTCCTGGAGCTAACGTGGAAGGCACTATCCAGCCCGCCCCAGGTGCAACCTACTATCAAAAATTGTGCTTTCCTAGTACGTTTTTGCTAGTCGTTTCTTGATGACCTCGATCCGAAGCTTGGACATTTAGCTTCCTCCGTTATCAACTGCCCCGACATTTTCGAAGAAGACCCACAAAAAATCTTGGTCGGCCAGAATAGGCAGACGGTCAGCTCAAGCTCTTTGCAAGACTGCATGCAAAAATGCTTCGATTCTCAAAAGGAGTACGGGTTTGTGTGCAAGTCTGGAATGTACTTCTATCAGGTATCGATATCAGCCTTTCCGCATCTTCTGGAGACAGTATGCATGTGGCTAACTTTTAGGAAACAGAACTCAGCTGCATCTTGAACATAGAATCAAAGTCAACAAAACCGGATTTATTTACGGATGCTGCTGCCAGTGATAAAGTCACTTATTTTGAACCTGGTTGCAATGGAGGGCAGAAATGTAAGCACAATTGCGGGGATATAGTTATCAGTAGCTGGTCATCGAAATTGACTAATAGACCGCCAATACATAGTCTGAACCCTGACAGCGAGAACCCCACTGGAGTAGCTATCGATTTGATTCCATTTTTAGTGGATATCACTCAAAAATTAATGAAAGACGCGGACGTCGTCAGAGACCTGCCCATTGCTGGCGAATGGACTCTGTGGTCACAATGCACCGCATCTGGTAAACAATATCGGTTCTTGCCATGCTCAGAGCTCGATCCGAGAAAATGCGATAAAGAGGAACGACCATGCTCTGACTCGAATCCAATCCCCACCGAAGACGAGGCTTGGTTCAAAGAAATGTCACACAGCAGTAAAGGAATGATGGCAGACGGCAATGCAACAAGTAGCTTCACGCCGTGTAAAGCAACATTTCGCATGGGAATAAAAAACTGCACGTTCGGAATGCAAACTGTGGATGGCAAAGTGGTCTATTGCTACGAACCTGTGGATTTCGAGTGCATGGGCCACCCCTAATGTGATAGATGGCTTTGTAGTAAAGTTTTGCTAGTGGAGTGTTTTATGATTACCAAGCAGCGTGGAGGTACAGAGATTGCAAGAAGGGATAGGAAACCCGTCAGAAGCCTGTTAACGCTTACCAGCCACAAGGCTGTAAGTACAGCTTGACATCAAGTAAGGATGCAATGGCACTCTCTCTAAGGACTCTGTTTTACATGCAATGTCCAGCAGAGTCGCCCCACCAAACATGATGTACTTTTTCATGCTCCTTAAGTGTCTGCTGTACATATATGGGACATTTATAAGGGATAGGGTCACCTGGAGTTCATTCTAAACGCTCAAAAGTACTGTTGTCTGGCAGAAACGTCTCAATTTTTATGCCTTTATCCATACACAGTACAATGCACAACGGTAAGGAGATCAGATAAGAATGCCCAGAATATGCATGCAGTGCAAGTAGTTTGGCTCAAATCGCAATAGTTACTACAATCAAAGGCAGTAAAACAAGCCAGTGATATTTTACGATTCAAATCTCTTAATTAGAGAAGTTCCCAGTTCCTCTGTTATTAAACACCAGGGCCGCAGCCTCGCTCGAAATTCCCAATAGCACAAATAATCTCGTGGTCTGGAGTAAGTTGGTGTGACTCCATAACCATCCCTGATGGGCTGAGTGATCTTGAGTTGAGTACCAAGCCTTGATCGATCAATTGCCGCTGGGCTCCTGGTGGCCGTGGCAAAGGTTGCTTCCACTCTTTCTCGCTTGTCCAGTTGATCATTTTCGTCAAATTATTCTTCCCTTAAATCTTTAAAGAGCAGATCGTGACAGTCAGCTGAACTCTGTTCGGTTTGTGATAATCGGGCTGCCAGACGTTGCTTTTATGCCAACACCAGCTTGCTTGATGACGCATTCTCCGCAGTCGCCAAAAATGCTGACGTAGGTGAAGAAACGATGCTGTAGGCCCAATAGTAAGAACGAGCCGACCCGCATTTTCTTATCTTTATTACCCGGCTTACAAGCATGATTGACCTTCACCCAGACATCCATCTTCGGAGCCGAAAGCTGTGATAGGAATCGTGTGAGCGAGGAATCCCGCAGGTTTTTATCAGCGGCTTGAGCAGAGTGGGAGGTGGAATGTGAAGATCGCGAGTAGGCTGGCGGTTTGTAATGCAACCGCTTAAGAATGCTTAAAAGTTTTGTCAGAGAAGCTGATAAAAGAAACAGCTAGGCATTTTTCACGAGGAAAAGGATCTTTGCTGGCAGTCTACACACAGAGGTGACGCATTTACAGGCGCAGGCGTCACAGCTTTGTGGTTTCTCCCCACATTTCAGTTACTTGCTGGATATCGAAACAGGCCTTTAACCAGGCTTACATTGCGTCTACGGTACTTAGTCTCATTGTTGTTCCTCTAGCCCTGCTGACTTACTACCCTGCGGTAGTCTTCCAAGTGCAGGTTTTATAACTTTGACAGTATTATGAAATGGCAGAATTCACACCATGCTTTTGCTGCAACAGGATCCATGAGCATAAGCTGCATAATATAGTCACTTGGACGCTATAGAAGAGGACCGATCTATCGTACGAGTACGACAAGGTCGTTCCTGAATTACGCAAAGGCAACAACAGTTAGTGACAATTAGAAACCTACTAGCAAGCTGCCACAGAATAACCAGCCCACGTTTCAGATGTTGGAAACAATAATTTTCGGATCCAGAAATGAGCGTACGACTGAAAAGCGCTATAAGCATGGTTCCCTTTTTCGAAAACCATTCGTTTTCGAAGATACCAAGGAACTATGGTTTTCAAACCGATTACTGTTGCTCTTTTTCTGTTCTCTGTCCTCTTGTTGGTGATAAGTGTTCAAGGGCAATACACCTCGCCAAATCCACCCAACGCAACCTACTCCGTTCAAAGTAAGCCGTAGAAATGGACCGTTGGAATCTGCATTCAGGTAACAATCATTTTCAGACATGTCTTGCACCCAGGTCAGTCAGAATTGCACAATTTGGTTCTACGAAACGGATGATTATGCATGGGTTGGTTGCGTCTTAAATAAAATCAACCCAAACGACATCAATCCTAAAAATGCCACCACTCCTGATCCATACAAGGAGTGTGCAACACAATGCGCCCAGAAAAGCAATGGACGCACGCCATGTGTCGCCTTCGACTTATTTTGTACGAGACGAGAGCATTGCCAATGCGCCCTGAGAACGTGCAAAAGTGATCCGAAAGATTTGGTCAGACCTGCTGCTTCATCAACCCAATGCTATCATTATGAATGCATCAAGGCGGCCACATTCAGAAAGTAATGCACGGCTGACGATGGGTGATACCTGAATTCGATGAGCCATACAAGTAGATTGATGTCACCTCTGTTCTGAAAAGCATATTCAATAGAACATGACTCAGTTGAACTTTTTTTTGTGAAAGGCCAGCGGAGCCTGATTTTACACAAATGCAACGCTCCTATCCATAAACGTAAATGCATGTAACGCACCCTAACTCAACTGTCGTTAACACTTTTCACTTCCAAAGAACACCAAGGTCCCAAATAGCAACTGGTTTCACACATCCTGCGAAAAGACGCTGCCGTCAAGGCCATGTCACAATAGAATTTAGAGCAGGAATTGCGGCGTGTGTCTTCCATTTAGGGAATGCCCATTTAACGAACAGACTGGGTGCGCCTCTGCTCGCTTTCGCAATTGGACCATGCAGCATGAAACAAAGTCTAGTTTGAGGAAAGCACACGCCTTGTTTACTGGTCCTGTTGGCATTGGCAAACCACATTGTCTTATTGTTAGATTCGAATAAGAGCCTACAAGTCCCGCCCAACTATATAGTTAGTTCGTCAGCGCTCAAAACAAGGGCATACTCGTATCAATCGGCTGCCTGATTTCACAATGACGCTGCCCTTCTTCGTATTTCTGTCCTTTTTACTTCAAGCTATGTTTTTGCAAAGGGCACTCTCCCAATACATGGGAGACATGATGGGTGGTCAGTATGGAGGAGCTTCACCCGCCCTCTATGCATTATCAGCGGGTAATGGCGCTCACCAAGGGCCTGTTTCCATTGGGCACCCAATGGCGCCATTGGATGCCAACCACGTTCCACCTGGGTATTTCGTCCCCTTGAAACACGACTACAATGCCCCTGTAGTCACTGGTTTCAACAATACAGCGATGTGCAATTTCGGTAAGGGTTTGATGAAGTTACGAGGCGACCTGAGTATGTGAGATCTCTGCCGTATGTCTCAAGCCCTAGGCAAAGTGAGCACCTCAGGTTGTGCGCCGCGGTATGCGTACCCACGGTGGAATGCTAAGTCTATGGGGATCTTATCCCGTATTATATATGGCATTTAGTAACCAGACAGGCATGATACCGTCTGATAGGCGTCTAATCTGATCTATCGGGTGTGCCATAGAGAATGGTCCTCGAATGTTTTGTCTTATCCCTTTTATGCAAGTTATCGCGGTAAATCTTATACCATTGCGTTCAGCATCCAATTCTGAGTCAGCTTGACCTGTTCTACTTGTTTCGCTTTTCATTTCTTCATATAAGCTACTGTACAACAACAGCGGCCGCGATGGTGCAGGCGCGGTTCGGCATTTGTCCATCCGTGTTGCTTGGGAGCTAGTGGCTGGACTCGTGTTGGGTTCAATCCCCGGTGACGGGGGTCGGTTCGCGAACCATAAATGCTCGCTAACCTTGCACGCCAGGCCCACCCGATACCCTTGAGGTGCTCCGAGTGGAGAGACGGAAGCCAAACGAGGAGACAGTCTCGACTGTGGAACGCCGACACGGTTCAAAGCCCCACGCCATCGTCTGAGGGAGTCGATGTCCAGTCCAGGATGCCATCGCGTGGAGGTGGTCCTAGGGGAGACACGTAGAGGGACGCTGCTGTGTGCTGGTCCCCGCACAGCCTTGCTTATAAGGATAGGCAAAACGGACTTCGGCCCAAAAAAATTTAAAAAAAAAACTGCACAGTGTGATAGACACATAAATAGGACTGTTTGACACAAAATTGAATGCTCTGTCTGCGTGTGTTAGGGTCAAGCTCGCGACGCGATGGCCTCAGAAGAAAGCGAGCCTTCTCTGAGAGGGTCACTCTTTTTTGGCACACCCGATAGTCTTATGATCGTTTTGTGAGAGGTGCTGTGTTGGAAATTGCCCAGGTGCTTTTACTTTTTGATTCTTGTTACGTCTCTCTAGATCTTCTTGTTTTCAATTCTACAAATAAAATATAATCAAAGTTAATCACTTTTAGATCCAAAATGCTTTGAATACAGTGAAGGCTGCACATTCGTCAACTGCCGGCCCTTCAACCGCAGTTCGCCAGTTACGTGCGAAGAGTGCTTGAATCTTTGTCTGAGCAAGCAGACTACAGCTGGCCCCTACTGCTGCAAGTCTGTCGTCTACGATGTTCAATACCGAATTTGTGACTTATTCTCTCAGGACATTGGTGGTAATATGGCAAACCTGGCCAAAAGACCAGGACATATCTACTTTCAGTGAGCTTATAGAATTTTATTACCGAGCTTGTTAACAAAATGGGATTTTTAGACCAACTGGAGTGTGCCAAGCTATTACGCCCGCCCCATCTGCAGGTAGGTTTTGAACTGTTCGCACGCGAAAGTCAAACTAACCTGATGTTCTTGGTGCTTTGTTAACATACGATCTCATATGCTGAAATATGAAACTCTACCTTAAGCAATCTGTCCCAGCGGTCAAAGCGAGAAGATGGTCGCTGTCAGAGATTACCGCTTGACTGGATTCACTGGTCAGTCAGTACCCAACATTGCTGACGGAAATGCGTGCGCTCGTTCGTGTCTCGACAACAAACTGTCTGACGGGTCGGCGTTCAGTTGCAAATCTGCCCAGTTTGCCAATGGCCAATGCACCATATCAAGTACTCAGGCGAGGGCCGAAGGGAACCTTAAAAAGGAGCCTGGTTCGGCTTACTTCCAGAAACTTTGCTTTCCGAGTGAGTCCTTCCTTGAGTCTTGATTTGGGATAGCAGTCTGACGACTGGGGGTTTTTAGCGGCATCTGTGGCTGGTTGCAGCGACATTTTCGAAGAAGCTCCCCAACATATCTTGGTTGGTCAGAACAGACAAGCCGCTGATGCAACTTCGGTGACGGACTGTATTCAATCATGTTTAGATGCTCAGGCTAAATATGGATTTGCTTGTGCATCAGCGATCTATTTTGTTAATGTAAATATTGCAACTCTCATCATGCCAATTGTATAATGACGCAATTTTTAGGCTTCATCACAAAACTGCATTTTAAATAGCGAATCGAAATTCACTAAACCAGATGTATACACTGCAGTGGAAGATGACAAGGTGTTCTACTTGGAAACCGGATGTGGCGGTGGGGCAGCTGCTGGTGGCATTCTGCGATGTAAGGAGTTGGGTTATGTTCTATCCAACATTATCGTGCCTGCAAAAAGATATTTTAGTCAGGGATCAGTCGCTTCAATCAAAAAATGGACCTGCCAAAAGTTCTGAGCCATCACTCTGGTCACGGACTGCTGGAAGCTCTGTAGCAAATCCCGTTGCTCTCGCTCCCGCAACATCAGGAAGCACGTTGTGGGGAAGAATAAACGGTAAGGAAAGAGCACAATGGCGCGACAACGCTATAAAATTTTTCTTTCCAGGTTCTGGAAAGAAATCAGGCAACGACAATGGTATGGCTCAAAGAAATATTCCGCTAGCGTGGAACTAAGCGGAACGTAAATCGCCTTCTGAGAACATATGACCTTGTATTTCGGTCACAATGCTGCCTGTAGAAAGTTTCGTGTCCAAGTTTGCAAATGTCAAGTTGACATGGGCTACTTATAACTGCTGTATGCACTTTGAGGAGCGCGGAATTATCTGCGGATATCTGCTAGGTTGCTGCGATGCATTTTGCAGTACTTTTTGAAAGAACTCTGATCGTGAGTGAGAAATGAAATTGTCGTGCACAGGTCGAACTTCCGACTCTCAAGATGTATTGGCATGCTTATTCCAATGGGTGCGGCCGCGGTAGTGCACTGTTTAAGCGTATTTACAATCGAAACCTAAAGATTCTAAAGTTTAAGCCTAAAGAAGCTAGCAAGCGGCTGGACTCGTCCCGGGTTCAACCCCGGTGCCGGAGCTCGGTTTGCGAACAGTGAACCCCTTCGCTGGCCTGTCACGCCAAGCCGTGGACGACTCACCCGGTACCGCCGAGGTGCTCCGAGTGCAGAGACGGAAGCCAAACGAGGCAGAACGGGTCGGAAGTCCAGTGGGGTAACTGGGGCGGCGCGGACCTCAACCCTTGAACCTTTAAAAAAACTTGGTGCTGGGCGCACTTGTTTTCTCTCAATCTTTCATTATGGTAAGACGTGGACGGTGGATTTATTCCTGCCCCTCTTCTATGCCATACATGCGTAAGATATACAAGTACGTATCATCTACAAGGTAGTGTACACTAGTCTTCGCATCGGCATGGCAGGTAGGTATGTAAAAAGTGTACAGAAGCAGCGGACAGTGATACACTCACAGCAGCAGCCGAGTCCATTCTGCGCTCCGTCTCGCGGTTGCTGTCGCTCAGTGAAAATCGCTGCGTCGTTTTTGAATCTTTGCATCATCGGTTCGAGCGAAATGAAACGGCTCAGTGTCAAGCCAGCGTTGCTTCATTTAATCATCTCGGCGATGACGTTCGCATTGATTTCGATCGGAAACGCTCAGGAAATCGATGGAAAAATCGATATGGCCATTATCGTTCTGAAGCATGCAACCGACGTGTCCCAGACTCAATTGTTCCAACGGTCTTTTGTCGGGTTCCCTAATAATGTCAAAATAGAAAAACAAAAAGTTCAAGTGGCCCTGGTCGACGTCGATCACCAGACTCAGGGAACTGAAGGCGACGTGCAAGTCTTCTTTAATATCTCAGGCTCCAAGTCTAAGTTCGACAATTTTGTCAAACAGTGGACTGCCTCTCCGTATGCTGGTCAATCGAGCCCCGCCCACGGCAGTGCTTTTCGAGTAATTCGAGAGAAAATATTCGATTTCGAGGAAACGGGACGAGCGAAAATCGTAATCATTTTTATCAATGCCCGTCCAACTGATCAACAAGAACTGAAACTGGCTGTGACGGAGGCGGGAATCCTTCGTGAACAGGGCGGTTTCATTTATGCTGTTCACAAGTCTGGTGCCCCCGAGTTGAGAAAGTATGCCGTGCATCTAACAAACAGCACCGATCGTGCAATCCCCACGACTGATGCTGCACTGTACACAGAAGGCGCCAAAAAAGTGACTTCGCTGAAAGATGTTATCATTCGCGACCTCTGCAATTATTGCCGCTTCCAGAAACAGGATCAACAATCGTGCGCGGCTGAACTTCGTCAACAGCCTCACTACTTTGATGGCAACAACGCCAAATGCATGTCGAACAACTTGCAACTGACCTGTTCGACTCCGGACTGCGAGCACGAATGCGACCGTCAGTGGCCGTGGGATGGAACGCCAAACTGCACGACGATCCAATGCGGTGTGATCGAAAGGGAACCAGTAAGCCCGCCGCCAGGAATGGAAAACTGCAAAAGCGAGTTGAAATGCGCCGAGTGCACGAGCAAAACTCAGTCATCGACAAAATCGATTCCGACGACGACCACGATCAAGCACACCACGACAACGACAAGCACTCCTACTCCGACGGCAGCTGCCACCACGACGACCACGACGACCACCACTCCCTCAAAGGCGACCACAACGCGTTCTGAACCTTCATCCCATTCGACCACCAAAAAGCCAACGGGCAGCGTCAGCGGTGGCGGAACAGCTGCCCTAGCCACAAGTCAGAGCGGCGTCAAGACGACTAAATCGTGGCTCGAAGAAAACATGACGCTAGTGATCGGGGCATCCGCGGGTGGCGCCTTCGTTCTGATCATCGTCATCGTCATAATCGTCGTCGCCACAGTCTACTCAGTGAAGCAAAAACGAGCCTCTCGGGCTGCGGCCAGGGCCATGGAGGAAAGGCTGAGGAGGAAAATGGCTATGAATGCCCTCAAAAAGCCATCGCCGACTGGTGGTCCACGAGACGCGGGAAGGCACCACATGAATAAGCCATCGCGAAGCCTGGCGACCAGCGTGACTCCCAAAGGACAGTTCAGTCACGTGCAACGAACCAGGAAATGAGAAGAATGGACGGAATGGGCGAATGATCTGTGCTCTCGGTGATGCGGTATTGAGTTTTTATGCGCTCGTCAATAAAATGAGGAATGGCTATCATAACTTGTGAGAAAACGATGGCCACTGGTGTTTTTAGGGCACGATAAAGTTTTTACTGTGATATCATCAAAATGATATTTATAGTCTATTTCTCGAGTCAAACAAATTTTCCAGTGTTCGTCACCCAAAATTTTACTGACCGGCAGTATATATAATTTAGCACCATCGCACTACTCGAGCATGGCATTTATGAAGTATTATAATTTGCATGTTTTCGTTTATCTTCTGAAGCATGTACTGTAAATTGCTAAAAACAATGGCTGCACGATTCGCTTCGGAAGCTCAACCATTTGCCTACTTGATCCACATCGAAAAGACCAGTTGTAAATTTGATCAAATCACAAATGAATTTTCCTGACTAATTTCCGACTCGTACCTGCCCATTGTCGCGCCAAAAGGCATGAGTAATCTAATTTTCAAAAGAAAAATTACAACCAAGAAAAATTGGGGCACTACGCATGAAACTATGTGAACCATTGAAACGTATAGCGCTGACCATTTAGAGATTTCAAAGTCATGTTTTAAATTTTTTCGTTTTTTTTTTGTCTTAAAATAAAGGTTAAAAAAGTTGCGACATCAATTTTTGCCAACCGTATAATCACCTGGATAGAAATACATCTAGCGATCAATCGGAACGATAGCTACGCCTCTTTTCAAAAACACAATTGTGCTGGAAATAAAATTATATGGGCTGGAGACTCGCAAAACTGGTTTCCACTTTCTTGTTATCTGGGTTCCTATTCTTAAGTGACCTTTTCCTATTGAAATGCCAAAAAGGGCAGCGACGGCCGTACGTGGTACTGAACCTGAGCAAATCCCTCGATAGATGTAAAGAAAAATCAAGTGTATATCAACAGTCAATAAGGCTATAGGAGTCATTTTAATGGTAGCAAAGACTAAATTCTGTACAACTGTAAATTGCTACAATTAAAGACCTAGGAATACTGGAATCTGTAGTTCACGCGCTGTCCATATTTGTGCCTGTTCCTCAACCAAAAAACGGGATTCGATTCGAATGAACGAGCCAAAAGCGAGTGCCCGCCTCGACCAACCTGGCTTCTATTCTCGCCCTCCCTCCTCGTCAATGGAGTAGGTGGACGAGGAGGACGCGGCAAGGCTGTATTTTCCTCCTCAGTGGCTAACATTTTGATGAATGGCAGAAAAGAGGTGAAGCCAGTTGATGAATTCAATTAAAGAATACTTTATTCGACGAAACCAAAACCGGATATTGGATTTGAGGACGGATCGGTAGCTCGTTAATTCTCTGCCACCCGCTTTTGAGACCTGCCCTCTTCTCGTCAAACGACGCTTGCCTTTTCGGAGCGAGTGGTGGCTGGTGACTGTAAGGTATCATGAAGTCGACCATGTGCTCTTCATTTATTGCCATTGTGCCTGCCATGCTTTTATCGTTGCTGGCTATTCAAGGAACAAAAGGTGAGAATTGCTGTAGAAATTTAATATTACTGGTACCGGCTAAGAAATTTGATGAAGAATCGGCCAAGGCATTGGTGTTCTGGGCTGTCTGCTGATCTGGGGGGACTTGTAGAATCAAGCCTCTTTTTCCTGCCCGTTTAGCACATGCAGTATGATTTCGTACCGTCTCTCTGTGCTCTTTTGGACTGCGTTGTCGGAATAACTTTTTTCATGGATTGCTTTCTAGGAGCAGCTGTGCAGTCCGACCTAGCGATCCAGCAGTCGCGACCTGACTTGGACAATGGACCTATTTCGAGTAATGATTCCTTGGAATCGCTCGCTTTCAATATTACCGAAATTCAATCACGAAAAATCAATCATTTTGAGGGCCGTAGCATGCTGGTCGATGACTCTGAAAGCGCCGACGGTGTCCCCAGTGTGCGCGTACCTTCTGTACTCGGTTTTGCAATTTGCAATCCATCTCAAGAGGGCGTATGTCGGGATGACTTGCTGGAGGTGTGTCGGCAAGTCAATGGAATCCATAGATGTCTTTGTCCAGAAAATATTTCTAGGACATCGAAGGGAAAGTGCACTGGTGAGTCGGCCCGATAATCTTTTGTATTTTAGAATTGCTCTTTTCTTGCCGTCAAGAACGCACCAGCGGGCAGTAAAAGAACAGATTGCTAGAACACTGCTTTTCTGAGAAACAGTTCGAGTCTCATCTTTAGTGTCCCCTTTAATGCGCATCAGCGCATGTTTTATACGAACTCATTCTGCTGCAATAATATCTGGTGTTGCATTTTGCCAGGGGCACTTATCTAAACGTGGCGGATGGATGTATAGTCTAGATTGTCCATCAGGTACCACTCTAGGGCCTATTTTTATTAGCCCTTTCTGCAAAGGTCTTATGTCGGATCACAAATAGTCTTATGCAGCAGAAATAGGCCATAAAATGCGTTATTTTGTCCAATTGGACCATGTGCCTCGACAAATGACTTCATCCAAAAACGACTCTATATTTTCAACACTTCTTTCATAGGGGGTCAAAAGTGTTATTTTTGGGCTCGAGGTTCTTGGTCAATAAAAACTGGTTGGAGAAATTTCATGGCGTTACACTTGAAAATGTCACATAGACCACCTATCTTTAGGACTTTAGTCCAAAACTAAAAATGTTTCCATTTCAGTTTTCAATGAATGTTTCGAAAAATTAGCCAACAATTGCTCCTTGGATGCCGACTGTGTAGATTTGGAAGAAGGTTATACCTGCCGCTGTAAAGACGGTTTTATTGACCAGTCCCCAAATGCAGCAACCCTGCCTGGTCGAATGTGCGTTGCTGGCAATGGTCCTGACCCAACGGCCACTGTATCATCGGAGCTGGTCAAGTTGGCCGCTTCCGCGAGAAGCGGGGAATCCACGCTGTCTGAGGAGAAAAGCGATGGCGAAGTGACCTCGAGCTCGGACACCCGGAGACAGTCTGAAAGTTCAGAAAGAAGTGCCAGTGGAATTCAAGAAGCGGAAACAACTTTTCCGAGTCAAGACAACGGGCGTCAGAGTTCAGCTACCCCTTCGACCGAAAGCAACCGAGATCAAGAGGCGGAGACACCGAGTCCACCAATCGTGGATGAAAATCGAGACCCTTCTTCTAGCCAAGAAGACGAAAAGCATCTGAGTCATACGCAATCTCCATCGCTGGCCGCTAGTTTGATGGCTTTCAAATCGCAGTCAAAGCCCGAAGAAGAGCATGGTTCAAGGGTATCCCTTGCGACAGGGGGCCCGGATGGAAAAGTTGACGCTAAACTGAGCTCCCAGTTAATTGACACGCAAGCACCACACCCAGGACTGACTGACGACTCCCTGAGGGAAGTATTCAGGTCGTTGGACTTGGATCGCAACAAATTGGTTGCATTCTGGGAACTGAAATCGGCCGTGAATTTGTACCAGTTGGGCATCGATGATAAGGATATTAGAAAAATGATAAAGCTTGCTGACATTAGCGGCGAAGGACTCGTGGACTATGATGAATTCAGCGCGATTATGACCACGCGTTAAAAAATGGTCGATGTGGTTTATGTGCTCAAATGTAGGTGCACGCATAGACCTTGTAGACTAACAATATCGGGTGTTAAATGTATATCGTAGTGCATAATATCGAATCGAGCGAGACGATTACGAATCTGTATCTCCTAGTGCATAACCCAGATTATATGTACATGAGCAAGTAAGTGCAAAGTAAAGAGGCTATCAGCGGTCGAAATTTTGTTTACATGCTTCATTATCCCATATCCATCATAAGTTTCTACTTCTCAAATATAGAGACAACAACCAATGTTCAAATTACCGTTTGATAAGTTGATTGATTGCAATTTTCTGAGAGCGGAAAGCAGGTTGATGCGTGTGATTCTTGCTGATCGTCACTGATCAGGCATCACCTGCATTGTTTTGGATAATAGCATGGACCACCCTGCAGTCTACTGGGCGATCTGAATCCCTTCTTTGCGAGTTGTGGCGGGTGGGAGAGGATTATTGATCTCATCCGGCTGGGACACGTCGGCCATCGGATCGATGCTTCAGCCGAAGGTACTGTCACAGGACTTTCTTTGCTCCAGTCGGAGTTTTTGTACCACCGACTTTCGTCAGACGCATAACTACTCTCCCCGTCCCACCGAGCCAGGTTGCATCAGGAACCTCGCAAGCAGATCCCATGGTGTGGTTACGTAAAAACTGGCAACATCGACCTGGCAAACTGCGCTCACGTCTTCTCACCTTTGAGCCATACCCTAAGCTAAAGTGCTTGCAAATAAAAGAAGAAAACTAGTTGAATCTAGGTGATCTTTTCGACTTTCCGACTTTGAGACTCAGAATATGATCTAGTCTAAGCTGCAGTAGGAAAGCAACTGACCAGCATAGCTTCAGGCAACCTAGCAAAAACATGGGAGCTGTTTTACAGGCTTTTGGCTGATGTCTCGATGTTTATTAAATTACCACAGACCAGTCAACCTGTTCGTTTATTGTCGCCTAATCATAAACTTGATCCTGCCGAGCATCCATTCTCTACGCACGCCAGAGATATCCCTCGATGCCTTCATACTTGCCTCCACTGTTCACCAATTTGTCGCCTTCACTCTTGTCAAGGGTGTAAAAATGGTGCTCATTCAAAACATATCTGCAAGTGGGAGTCCGATGAGTAATATTCTTTGGCGGACCGCTAATCACCGGGCATCCTTCTACAGGCTTACCTGTAAAGGGGTGTCGTTCCAGGACACTGATTTTCTTCCAGCGCAATAAATCCTGCGGGTAGTTCATAGGTGTATCCATTGTGCTTGACAGCAGTCTCTAAGTGCGCTTCGTCGGTGGTGTAGAAATGGTCTTTCGTCTGGTAGTTGAATGTGCGATGTACTGGGGCCAATGGAGCATTGCAACTACTCATATTCCTGTGCAGACCCACACGACCAAGCACGCCTTTGTAAGTGTACCCGAGCCACTCCTTGATGAATTCGACTTCAGCTTGGTGAGTCGTCAAGAAGGCATCCCCATTCTCGTTTTCAACAGAATGGAGTGGGTATGGTTCTGAAAAACACTGGCCGCGCGATACTGTAGTTATCGATCGCTGATGGATACAATCATTGCTTAGTATTCATGCACTTTGAGATCCAGAATCATTTCAAGAGGGTCATACGCTGGGCACCTGCAGTATACAATACAAAAGACCACTACGGATGGACAATGGAAGTAGGACGGGAGATTCCAAATGGCCGTGCCTGACCCTAGCCTTATACAGTATGTAGCTAAGGCCTCAGCTATAAGCCAGGGTCAGGCACCGTATTTATGGCACCCTCGAGTGGTCACCAAGTGCATAATAGGTGCTGATTGATTACTCTTACCATCGCAGATATACGACAGGTCCACACCCCAACTGGCTGAAGCGGCCGTAACCATGGCCAATACACAAGCTACCACCAGGGGCATTATCGTTTGTTCCTTGCAAACGGTAGGATAGTTTCTTCGCTGGTTTAAATTCTGCATTAGTTAGACGAATCTCAGAGCTATGTACAGTTTATATCATCGAACCGTTCAAGGTTGAGTTGACTTTCGAAGCACCTGATCGCTGACTGCGTAAAAGGCTTCTATACAGGGAAGCTATTCGACTGAGGCTTAGACTGGGGCTCATTGTTCTACAGCCTTCGTCAGCAACAAAGAGCCCAGAAACTGGTATAAGCGTAAATAGAATGATACCAGGAGCTTAGTAAGATGTTGATTTAAGGCAATTTGCGGAGGACTCTATGTCCCAGCCCCTTCAAATAGTATAGAACAATGATGCCAAGATAATAGTTGCTCTACGTGACTAAAGGTCCGGGCAGAAGCTAAGAATAATTTATTGAGGGCAGTATCTTTATTAGGTAAGATACCTACCAGGGTAAGCTTCCCAGAGCGTTATAATCATAGGGGTGTGAACTCTCATGTAGCAGGGACCATGTTTTCTCGAAAGTCTTCTTGGGGATCTTCAGTAGGTACTTTACTTTATCAGCTTGTAAAGTAAATTTCTAAAAAAATCTGTTATCAGACAACAAAAAGGTTAGCCCAGCCACCCTACTATAACCAAATGCGAGGCAAACGAGGTTGGCTGGGCTCCCTCGGCGGCACATGCTTGAGTGGGTTATACTTATGTGGACGTGATACATCTTTTATGTTGCCTTCAGGGCGAGGCTCACAATCGTTTTCCCACACTCACCCACAACGTATGTCTCTGTGGTGTACTTGGTACCTCGTGGAGTCGTGGGGTTGACTCCCTGCGGGATTTTATTCTGTTTTTCACAAAAGGCTAGTACCCACATCACACTTATTCGTATTTTGCAGTAAGTACAGAAGTTTGGAGTTTTAAAATACGATCCCCTTCTGTTACCTCGAACTCACTTGGGGAACAGTGAGGACTTGCTGAGGGTGCATC
Organism: Mesodorylaimus sp. YZB2_4; assembly: GCA_030248295.1. Lineage (NCBI taxonomy): Eukaryota > Metazoa > Nematoda > Enoplea > Dorylaimida > Dorylaimidae > Mesodorylaimus > Mesodorylaimus sp. YZB2_4. The sequence continues at coordinate 1,423,016 of JASANH010000626.1, forward strand.
TGCCGTGACAGCACGAGGACTGCATGTGTAGCACCTACTTAGTGACACTAGAACAGGAAATTCAGCTTCTGTGGAGCCAGCATGCTAATAGCTTTGGGCGTACAACCTTCAGCACTAGAGCGACCATCGGGCCTTGTGTTTCCATCTCTCTATTCCCTGAATGAAGTGGATGAGGTAGGGGACGCCCTGTTGCACTTGTTTAGTGACAGTAGCAATTGTGTTTGATCACAATTTTTCTACAGACGCCGCCGGAGCCCAGCCAACCTCGTTTGCCTCGCATTTGGTTATAGTAGGGTCAAAGTCGTCCGTTCCGTTATTCTCACTAGGCACAGAGCTATTATTCATGATGACCGACGCTTCTAAACTAGTCCACTGATAGAGTGAGCTTGGAACATCGAGAAGGGCTATTAAATAGAACTATCGATAGGCACGCGATTTTAAAAGCATTCAAAGCCCGTGAAAACAGTGTAGCAAGCCTAAAAATATTTGTGACAAAGCTTGATCAAATCTTTGTTTTGAGTGAAGCCACGGGTCATGAAATGCTCTTCATTAAAAACATAATAAAACTGTACTCGACATCGCCATTATACAAAATCACGATCCACTTACCGGCACATAGTGACTATCGAAAAGAACTCACCTGCCGCTTGCACTTACGTGGGCGTTCTTCATGTGCTCCTGAGCCTATTCGGCATTTTTGAAGCCGGCACGTTTGGAAAGCCGCAAAGAAACTTTTGCTTTTGAGACACCGAGTAAGAGTAGTGCCTACAGGAAGTACTCCGAGCCGAACACGCCCATCGTAAGGACTCGATATTTTTTATATCTGAGTAGATCATCAAAATCAATCACAATCAATATAGAAATGTTCGTAAAATGAACTTATAAACTCGTAAAATGGCTCTGGAAGCAAAGCCAGGATGCCTTGATATACGTACGAGTACGCACTGTATATACCTACTGTATGTCGTTGGGGGTCGTCTTGATAAAATCTTTGGGCTCCTTGATAAAGAAGCGAAATGTCGGAAATATTATTCAGACGACTCGCAATGAATGAATACGAAATTAATCCATTTCCCCTAATCCTCAAAGACTCTGATCGTGGAAATTACTCAATACTATTATTTGTAATCGTTCTAAGAAATCAAACAGAATCTTTTTAATAGAAGTTTTCCACCACGCAGATGCTTCAAGCATTACCGGTACTTCCCTTCAGACATTTATTGAGCGTGACTTGACTACATACTGAGAAGGGCTGATGAAGCTTGAAGCTCAAGCAATTTAAGCTGATGATTGAAGATGATGAAGCATTGAGGAGGTAGGGGAAATTTATATTTGCTTCCATGTGCGTACAAAACGATGGGGACTCCTCTCTTCCATCAAGGACCCGCTGGGCCGATGTAACCCTCGTGCCTGGTAGGCCATAGCGAGCGGGAGACAGTAATCGATACTCTTCCCTGGCTGGGAGAAGTCAACCTCTCGGGTTGATGTTTCAGCCGTAGGTATAGACGCAAGACTTGCCTACTTCAATCGGAGTTTTAGTCCCGCTGACTTAGGCCTGGCAAGCCCCTCCTACGCCTGCCAGGCTTGCTTACACCCCCTCTCGCCCGGCGATACGGTCTCCTCACGATCAGCTTACCCTGGCCCTGCCATATCCAGTGTTGCTGGTGGGTTCTAGGAAAGGCCAGCCGCACTGGTAGAGGGCATGTCAGGATTCGAGGAGTGCAATGTCCTCTTCGTCGATCCCGCTTAGGGGAGGATGCGGGATCTCGTACAACCGAGAGGACAATTGTCGGCGATTAGCGTCGGGGAAGTGTTTCGGGTAGCTTCAGTCCACTGTGCACAGAGGTCACTGCAAGTAAGAGCATCGCGGTTGCGCCGTCAGGAACCCGTCTTACCGAGACTTGTGCATTCAGGAACATTCCACCACCTCCAAATCCAGGTTTCAACTTCAGTATTTATTCGCAATGTTTTTTATCATAAAGACTCAGGGCCACAAGGATTCGAACCAGGGGCATTCAGTATGCAGATCGAAAATAATTACACTTCGACCACAAGCGTCATACAATTACTGTAGTTACCACGGGGGGGGGGGGGGGGGGTCAGTTCGGGGCGCGGAAATAATGAATGCCACTGGCTAAACTGACGATGAGTCCATCTGAATATCGGGTGCATAAAATTTTAAACTGAATAAAGAACCTTCCTTCCTCGTACAGTACTGTTTGCTATATATCTGTATGTACAATATGTGCGTGTATTGTTTACATTTCGGTGAAACAAATCGAAACTACTACTTTGCACGAAGCTAATACAAAGCACATGCGCATGAGCATGGGCTAACTGCGAGTAAGCATGGCTGCTGGGCTGAAATACGTTATAACCCTGACAGATATGCTCCTACCTTCATCTTCCTGCGGAGGGTATCGCAAGGCCAGCCTGCACGCAAGCTCTACCAGCAAATGCACGGATAGCTTTCTAGGTAGCATCCACGTAAGTGAGCAGTTTTCATGTTTTGAGTTAGATCGCAATCTGCAGACGGTTATGTACGACATGTTTGCGTGGAGTCCGTTCATACACTCTGAATACCAAGGTCCCTGTCTAATGACAAGTTTTGTGCAGTTACGCATATCATATGTAACATGCCAATTTTCTTTGCCTTTTTCCGGAATGAGGTCGCCATGTTTAATTTAGTAACGGAGCCGTCGATCTTAATGCATATTTGCAGTAGAGCCAAGAAAATTTTGCAGATGCAAAGTAAACTACGATGACCTAAATAAGCTGTTAGTCGTGCTGACGATGAGTCGTCGTGTCTATGTGACAAGCGGAAGAAGTACGCATAACCTGTTTTCTTTGAGAATATACACGCCTTCCACGTTACCGCATAGGCCGCGTGTACATTCCCAAAGAAAACAGATAGTACTAGGTGAATCGACACACTCGCGGATATGGGAACACACCAAGAGGATATGATGATCAAATAGGCTGCAAGAACCCAGTAGGAAGGCAGAAACCTTAGCTCCACAGAACATGAATTGATCAGACCGATGAATCATAAGGCCAGCTAATCCATCAAGGATTAATGGCTATACTCGTGGGTACAGCAATATAGTACGTCTCGTTGTCGGTCAGACAATCGCAACGAGAACTGACTGAAGAGATGCGTGGTACGAACCGAACTAGAGCCTCGTTCAGTTGAGCAGGAAACGTATACCAGTACAGTTTCTAGGAGTGCAAAAAAGACAATGTACGTGAAAAGAGGCGAAATATGGGTATATACTGCACTTACAACCTAGCACAACTTTGCTAAGATTTCTGACAAAACATTACGCATGTATGCATGTCTGAAGCATTATCAATCTACTGATCTTTTCCAACAAAGCTCACAGCGTTAGACAACGGTCTGTTCACAGCCCCGCTTATCGTTAGATATTGCCTCTCATTTATGCCGCCTCGCGTATTCGCTTTCCTCACAGTCAGTGCTGACCATTGGATATATTAGCCCCTGATCTAGGTTTCGTATCTCCATTTGTGCTGCTTGTCCCATTGGTCACCGAGCCCACCTTATTCGCGTTTCGACGTAACACGTGGCGGATGAACGCGTTTCGATAAGGACGCAGCAGAAGGATGACCATGGAACCACGAATTCCAGCTGTAGATAAGAACAGAACCGTAAAAACTTGACGGGTAGCCAATGGGCGACGACTAGGCAATGCAAATTTGACCACGTTATAGAGGCTGTGGGTGCAGATGGGCAGGAGCATATCGATGATCATCAGGTAGAGGATTTCACGATTCTCGCTCACCACGCTCTTCTTGAGGACAGCGTCGCGGTTGCTCATATGCGCGCTCAACTTCTTGTAGATCTTCCAGTTGCAGAAGACCATGGTCGTATCGAAGATGAAGATAAGGGGGCAGATGATGGTCGCCCAGTACACGATGGTCCACGTGGTGTTGCCCTCAGCGATCAGGCAGCAGTGCTCGTTCAATCGGTCGAACCCTGAACAAGAAATCAGTCATACTTGCTCACAGACACGCAGGAACTACCTGCTTACCTGCGTGACCAGTCAGAGTGAACACGGACACTATGATCGTCGAGTAGCCCCAAGCACTGGCGGCCATCAACGCCATGTTTCTTCCCGTGTAAACTTGATCGTAGAGATGGGAATGATAGAGGCTGATGTATCGATTGATGGCCAGAAATGGCGGGAATACGAATTCTTGCATGGCCGCGATGACATTGATGAAAGCCAGCCAGGTGCACCCCGATTGGGGCATGGTCTCCCGATAGAGAATGTAGAAATTCTGGCCCGACACGAACACTGCCGTGCACAGAAAATCACTGACCGACAGGTTGGCGATGAACAGATTCACAATCTTGTGCCGCAAGTCTGTCAGCAGTGTCAGCGAAATCACTGCACCGTTTGTCATCACCCCATAGATGCAAATGGTGCTGAAGAGGACAGCGCACGATACTCTTTGATTCCATGGGGTCACAAAATGCTCAAAGTCAAAGTCGTCCGTTCCGTTATCCTCACTAGGCACAGAGCTATTATTCATGATGACTGATTTCTCAACTCATCCACTTCGGGTGGCTGTGCTTGGCCTCTAGCAAGGGATGATACTATCAGAAAATCATGAGCTCTCATTTATGAATCAGCGCAAAAAGAAGGCTTAAAAGATTAGCGACAAAAATGTGCAAGATGCAGAGTTACGTAGATCTTAAATGAAAGCGTGGGAGCAATTTGCCATGAAGCTATATCCATGAAAAACCTTAAAATGACTGCACTCGTCATCGCCACTGCGAAAACAGGATTTATGAACAGAATATCCGTCAAAGTTCATAAAGAAACCTTTGGCCCGACTTAATTTTAAATATAAAATGAATTTGTTAAAATCGTTCCAAGTTTGCAATTGCGGAGCAAAGTGCACTTGAGCCCCAGACAGGATGTACTCGCAGAGTATTTATAGTATCACGGGGCGGCACTCCTTCTGGTTTATGAGCCCATGACATTTAGGATCTAAACAGCTGTCGGCTGCTTGATAAAAACAATTTTTATTGTGCGAAGCCACAGCGAGTACCACTGGCCTACGCCTAGTGCTCTGCAGCCTAAGCCTCCCTGGTTGCAATAGATTGATTTAATGAAGAATATGAATTGATAATAATGTCAAACCCGCAAAACCCAGAACTCGTAAAGTGGTCTCATGATTGCGCTGGCGTAGAAAACAGGTCATTCCGAAGAGCAGTCGTCTTACGTACTGAATGAGCCAAGTAGGTTAGTGAGTCAATTAGCATATCTGATGTTTTTCGTTGTGTGTGTTCGATAAGGTCTACATTGACGTCAAATGTCAACCATTCCTTTTACGGTCACTGGCATATGCTAGGTTTTGTCCATATTTGGCGACCACGTTTCACATTAATTAGCCAGAAGATGGAGGTGTTCCCTCACGGGCAATGCGCATTGTAAGGATTCACTTGTCTGCACCAGATTTATTCCATAGTTATTAGATGGGTAGTGTAAGGTTTCTGGTGCCTGATTATGTCAACATATCGCATTGACTGACAGCACATTCGCAAAAGATAAGGTTCATTTACGTCTTTTCAAATTACAGCATGCCACCATCAACAGCCTGTCATGTTTCCAGGAGAGAAGATGGACATTTCTAAAAATAGACAAGTCTTTTCTTATCTCTAATCTAGCCCATTAATGACCTATGTATCCATTTTGCTACATCATTTTTCACATCACAGAAGCGGAACATGTAAGCAGCAAGTGGATGCAGATACTAAAACTACTCACACACTATTGGCATCGCCTCAGGCAACGCAGTACACAGCCATTAGACAGACACATTGATCACACGGACGCTTTGCGAGGTGGTGAGCCGATGGAATTGGGGATCAGCGATAAGTCACCCGTAGCTGTCTCTTTGCATGCTGGAATACTGGTTTGAGATTTCAGGGAGTCAGCGTCAGTTTTTTTGTTCTTTCTATTGCGCGCAAGGGTCTCCACATTGGTTGATGCATAGTGGCCCGTCACCAAATGAAGCTCACTGGCGGTGGCCACACTGCGGCTTGCTATTTCTTGCGTCATCGTGACCATGGCGCTCCTTCGTTTCGCAGCTGGCATAATGTTCAGCAGGTCATTCGCTTGCTTAGTTTCTCTAAAAAAGATTTTTTAATTTCAATCAATCTCGCCTAATTTTGTACAGGCCCATACTGTTGACGCGGCGGCGACCGACTTTTCTCCGCATGACCATTTTCCAAAGTCGAGTTGGATGACTCCTCGGGTATAGTGAAGATAGATTTATGTTCGGACGAAGTCACAACCGTAGCGGCGTCCGGTTTACCCGACTGAGCTGACGATGGGCTACCAGCCTCTTCCAAGAGCTTTGACACTTCGTAGCGCTCCTAAAAAGGACTGGTCTCACAGTCTCCCTCGTGCACATTGTAGATGCGAAGACCTACCCTTCTTTGCGCCAACCTGATTCCCTCTGGGATGTCCGGAATCATCACGCCGATCAAGTACATGCAAATAAGAACCACGTGCTAAAAATAACAAAGGGTGCAACCAGAGAGCAACTACTGAGCGGTGCCTACTATACTGCACCTCAAACACAATGACCACTAGCAGTCGCAGTTCCCGTCCATTTGAGCCATCTTGAAACGACGAAGGAAAGAAATCGTCACAGAAGGATGAGGTATATGCGATAATAAAAGCATTCGAAACGACGCCGCACAGAGTGACGAAACGCATGATCGGAAACCACATTCCTAAAAAGCGTGGAAACATAGATAAGAGTCGATTTAGGATTCTTAAGCGTCATTAAAGGAAACCCATGTGAGTTTTTTAAGAGGCACATACTCCTCGTACGATACAGTGCCCAAGTCCAGCCCCCTCAAAACTGGTCAGACTTCTTACTGTACATTGGCCAGTAAGGTGATATACCTATGTAACTACATAGTTAGACGCACGTCCTGACCGCCCTCGACGGACGTCCTCAAAGTTTATGACGTTGCGAGCACCCAGATTCGTCAAACCCTTTATTTCGTCATGAGTTCCACGGTCAATCACAGACAGGATTCACGTGGATCCATGTCAGCTCCAATGTGGATTCCATCTTGTAACACTTCACAGATCTGATAACCTAAAATTCCCCCTAAGTGCTTACAATATCTTTTCGTGTCCTGCGAATATCTCTTGAAGTGCTACAAGAAAATTAGGCTGCAAGAAAGGCTTCGGAGGCCCCCTTCCACAGCTCACACCATGCAATTGCACAGGCATGTGCTTCCCTGTAATTTGTGTTGCTACCCACTTGCCATGATGGCGGATGGTCAAGCCAAAGAATTCCTGGTATTAATCGTAGGGAAAAGTTGCTGTCAGGTCCCATACTAGTTCTATCACTGCAAGAATTCATCTACAGTACGTTGCAACCGAGAATGGTGCACGATGGAGAGTTCCATGCGGCTCTCGTGCATCAGCTGGTATTACGGTTGGCTCCGTATCACTGGAGGGAGTGGCCGGTGGAACTTTTGCACCACGCTAAAAACCCAGGGGTCTAGTCTAGTTTATCTGACAACATAGACATCGGAAGTCGGATAGCATCCGAATCATGTCACAAAGCCATCTAGAGTATGCGCCTGACTCTTACGTCATGGAGGCAAATATAGTACGCAGGCAAGATGTGCTGAGGTGAAAATTCGCAAATCGCAAACACATCCCTGCCACGTACAAAACGATCGACTCTCCTCACGTACCAATATCACCAGCCATAAAAGCAACTGGCCTCCGATTGAGCCATAGCAGCCGTCTGGCGTCCACTCGCATGTCGAAGAGGTTCATAATCAGGGCCAGCAATGGTGCCAATGGGAACGAGGCAGAAAACATCTGCAATCTTTGGCGTCATTCCACGCCCACCCTAAACTGTCCTGGCAGCTTACCATAATGTAGCCAAATTGTATTATCTTTTCAGAATATTCAGCCAATGTAAAATCGCCAGTGACTGGTTTGTGATATTCTCTTTGGACATAGTGATCCGGTAAGATCACACCCGCCGATGCCACGGCATGCATGACAGACCCGCTGTAGCCTTGCATCATCGATCGCACTCTGTGGAATTGCCGTTTAATAAACCTGTACGCGAGGCTATGCATAAACTACAGTCATACGAATAAAGACACGAGACTTACGGCATAGCAATGTCCATAAAAAACTTTGGAAACGGTTTGAAAATCATAAGAATGAGCACTTGGAATGAGAGCAAGGACATGCAACTGCCTTGTGCACACGTGTCAGTATATTGTTCGCCCAAGTGAAATATGCCACCATCTTGTATAGCCTGGAATAGAGATGGTGACCATGCGATGAAACCCCAAAGCCTCAAAGAAATGACGAAATTACATGATTCGAGGGACGAAAAAATGCGATATAGAAAAGTGAGGAATACGTGTTTACAAATTGGAAAGCGAACAGTTTGATAATCAGAGAATTGTTGTAGTCGGTTTGGGTGCGGTGGTTCTCTGAAATGTGAGCTTTCAAAATCTGACTAGCTGGGACAGCTAGGCACTCACCCCATCTGGTCAATCTGTCAGCCACTCGAGTATACACATAACCAAACGACAAAATCGAAACACCATTGAAAATTGCAGGCAAGACAGTGGTCATGATAAGACACGTTGGGATACCGCCCTTGGATACTTTACTGATATCGATGTTGCCATCTTCTGCTTCCGAACAATTAAAGATAATTTTCATTGATACTTTGAAAAGGATGACCATAGTAACGCTCGTGAAGACAATGCAAATGGAAATTGCTACAACCAAGCCGGATACCAAAAATTTTCTGACTTGCTGAGAGAATGGATAGGTCCATATGAACTTCTTGCTGATTGGGTCCTAAAATCGACATTTTGTTGTGGTATGGCAGGTGGTGGCTGACGTTGACTTTTGAAACAGATATGCTGTCTTTCGAGCTAGGGATTTACTGTGTCACAAGATGAGGCTCATCTTACCATTTGCTTCACAGTTCCTACGAATTCAGGTCTGTCTGGCTCGATCTCTTTGAACGTATCTACATCCCACTGATAAGATAAGGTGGCCTAAAACAGCAGAGTCAATAGTGGAAAAGCCATTAAAATTATGGGAGCTGTAAACCTGACACTATGTCCAATACAGTATGCTGCACCCTGCTAGGTCTTCGACCCCCTTCCCCACTGTGTATGGCGGGAGAATCGACACAGCGAGACGTTACCTGCCTGTCGCCCACTGTTTTACCATTTGTGCATCTGTCGGGAAAAGCTTGCATGAAGCTATGGCCATGAAGCATGCAGTACAATATTTGGCAGAAAAGCCAGCATTTACAAAAGTTTGCGCTCTGTCATACCAGAGAAGAACAATGGAGCAAGACTTGTCATAAGAGATCATAGATCAGTTTGGGAAGGTTGTAGTGATCATCAGCATGGCTGTGCAGATATTTTCGATGCAGTTTTGTCATACGTGCGCGGAATATTTTGAAAGCCCAGCTGCAAATTTAGGAAAAGCGAGCGTCCAAAATCAGTGGGAAGTGCAAATCAGTCTGCATGGCGGGGAACGACAATCCGGGGTGAGGTCAAAGTAGGGGGCCGTCACGATACTGAATTTACCAGACCCCGCCCCTCAGGATTTAGGCTTACCAAATTCCTTTTCCAAATTTCCAAGAATAAGGCACCCCAGAGGCAGATGACCAACGAAAAGAAAGGGGTGTAGGTATTATCAAATGATCTATTTACTATGTCCAGGGCGTCTTCACTAATGTACTTGACCCTAAAATAATGCAAGGCATACTGTGGCTCCCTTCTTCTGATCCGTGCGTCATACGCTTACTGGGTCCACACAGCACACGAGTGATTTTGTGGATCTGTCAAATTGGCCAACCTGCTACACAGACGTGGTGGTGTTTTGCTGATTCTAAAATATATATGGCTGCTGTTGCATCTTGAACCAAGGTAACATATGTAGCCTTGCAGGACGTGCTCAAGGTTCGGAATTCCGAGAAGTAACGATAAATGTCTGACTTGCAGAGCGTGCAGAGCAAAAGACATGAGATGTAGCCCGTAGTAAGTGCTAGAAACTTACGTGATGGTGACCCCGTATGCGAATACCGCTAGCCCCAAAATGGCTGGAATCCACAGTAACGTAACTAGTGTGCCCTGCCAAGCGAAGTAGAAAGCAATTTTCTCGCCGAAATAATTCCTAATTTTCCAAAGTGGTTGAAATTTGAAGAATTTGGTCCACGTGCGATCCAATTCCAACCGTGCATCAGAAGTATTTTGTTTAACCTGAAATACAGAGGACTGTCGCCCACTATTTTACCATTTGTGCGTCTGGCGGGAAAAGCTTGGGGGAAGCTATGGTCGACAGAAAAGGTGTGGAACCACTACGCCCAAGAGAGTCCCTCTGTGCATCTCCACGAGGAGCACCTCCACACGAGGGCACCCTGTACTGGACACCGACTTCCTCGGATGATGGTAGGCGAGATGTGCTCTGTCGGTGTTCGACGCCCGGGTGTAACCAAGTCTGGCACGAGGCTGTCTACTCGTTCTTCCACCCCACTCGGAGCACTTTGACGGTACTGGGTGAGTCACCCACGGCCTGGCGTGCAAGATCAGCGAGGGTTCGCAAACCGTATCCTTGACTGGGAATTGAACCCCGGGACGAGGCTAGCCGCTCGCTATCAAGCAGTACGGGAGACGAACGTTGAATTGCTGCACCACCGCGGCCCCCTCGAGTAATTTACCTACCTCGGACCCACTTAAAAATAATAATCTCCCTGTGGTATTAGTCGAGTATTAACTACCCGTATACCTGCTGCAAAAGAATCAACATGCGAGCTATGCATACCCGTATATGATGCTCTAAGGTTTTGTGCTTGATACTAGTATAATAGGGATCGGCAGCAGACGGATCATGAATGACGAAACCATCCATGTAGGCTCCGTTCATGAGCAGATAAGGCAACCCTAAAAAATGTCGTAGTTTTCTGGAGTGTTTGCGAATTCATGCGAAATGTGGTGGCGTCGATGTAGGTCCTAAAACCCTGACAGTTGAGTGAAAGCCAATGGGGAATATTAATGACGTGAATAAGCGATAAGACATGGAAAACAAGCTGACCTTTCGGTCGGATAATGTCAGCCGTCAGAGTATGAATTCGTTCGCAAAATCCCCATGACACCTAGTCTTTTTCGAAAAATACTTCTCTCTGCTAGCAAACACGAAGTCCCGAGGGAAGGCTGGGCGAGTTATAACGAGCACTTTGGATAATAAAAACTTACCTATGCGATTAACTACATCTTCTTTTGCTCGTTGTACGTGCATCGATTCTTCTTCCGCTTCAGCCTTGCTTCGATTTTTGCTCAAGCCATTCACTGGCAGTGACTTACTGATGTCCAAGTTAATGAGCATGTGGTGCACCTGCATCAAAACAGTGTAGGCGTCGGTCGGATAAGTTTCCGCCACCATAGCGATGTATTTGCAGCCCCTCATGCTATCATGGAGGTGGGTCCAGCAGATCAGTGGCACACTCATCCTTGCTTGCCTGATCCTAACACAAGGCTCTCCGAGATGCAGCTGAAGAGTCCAATGCATTGAATGGCAGGCGTTCTGTTCTTCGATCAATAGCACATGGAAGGAGCGCCCCGGACTCACCAAGAAGCCTCTGACCGACGATCTGAAGAAAGTAGCCGGATTCTCGTATCCTTCATACATATGGAGCTTGTCGGTTTGGAAAGGTGCAGATACAAAATCCACTAGGGAGAAAAACATGGGCCTTCGACAGCTGGATACTCAATTAGTGGATGAAGCAAATGCTTACCTTCGTCATCGGTCATAAACAGCTTCTGCGCCCACGACAAGCAAGTTCTGGTCGGATTAACAATTTCGCACTATAAAATTAGCAGAGTAGTGGTGCTGGAGAAAATGACACCCACGTAGTTGTTAAATCTGTTAGGCGGAAGTAGGTGGTTTTTGAGATCGGGTCATCGAACAGCGATCGAGTATGGACAAGGTTTGTATGCAAAGGGGGGGGGCGGCAAGTTGAGATTGCGCAAATATACGTAAATTTTCCCGCCAGATTTAAATACGACTTATTGGTTAAAGAACTAGAATTCTTGCTAATTTTTACCGAAAACCACGCGATAACTGCACCCGCTTGCGTACATAATTCGCTCATTCTCAGTCCGTCATACTCATAGGAGTAATAAGCAGCGGCGGTTTAACAATTTGACTTGACCCCTACTCCTATGCCCATTCAAGGAAGGCCTTGATAGATGACACGACCTTTCGGAATGGTGATGAGAATATTGTCTACATAATGTCAAAGTACACATTTAAACTACCGCGCAGTTGACAGTATAAGGATGCTGGCAGTAAACATTGTTTATATTATACTCATCTAACCTTTGTGACCGCTCACGTACCGCCTTCTATACTTCTATACAGACATCGAGTGTGCACATGAGGCACAGACTATTTGTCTCCCTCCCTGGTCAGGGCCGAGCGAGGCCGAGAGGCCGAGCTGACTGATTCCTAACATGCGAGGGATTGATATGACTAGTCCTTGGACCCGAGCATCGTCTATATAAAGGCCCTGCTCTTTGCCTGGGGGATCAGTCAGTCTCGATCAGTATTCCTCGACGATTGACTCCTCCAGGCGAGGCTGATACCCGTTGGGTTGATGTCTCAGCCACCTACAACTAGGTGGCCTGCCTGGAGGTATTTTTGAGTCCATCCGCTCCCCGCGGTACCTTCTCCAATGTACGGCCGTTCAGCCTGTTGCAATACCAGAACACGACCAAACGCTCATTAAGCAAAGCAACGTGGAAAGAAGCTAATCCTAATTCGACCATTTTAGTATTCGATATAGACGCGGCTCGATCGACCCAGCCGATACAAATATTGGTATCGTGAAATACTGGTAACCTCAGTTTCTCGGTTATACCCCAAGATATGACATTATTTCGTGAGTTTGAGGGGGCTTACGGGTACAGTATTTGAAACAGATGCTGCCAGACATAAACTGCTGGGTAATACCTACACTGTTGCATGTTTTACCAGTCCTGCCTCAATCAAGTTTTAGCTGATCATAGCGAACGTTTGGCGCTGTTTCAAATTCTAAACTGCCTGTACCCCTCAACCGAATTTTTGAATTTCGTATTAGCTCAGTGCGGACAGACTGTACGCACATGAAGCAAGACACAACGAGGCGTAGCGAATCTATTGTCTCACATGTTGCTACGGACTACAATGTATTCAAGGAGCTTACTACACAGTGAAGGCAGAGGAGGAGGAGTCTTTTTGGGAGGCCCACTGTTCTTTTTGAGGAAGCCAGTGTAGGTCACAGTACATGTACTAGGCATGTACTATGCCCTCTGGCCTATGAGTCCTCTGGGTCAGGGAACCGGTCCGCCTCTCCTAACGATAAGTCAGTGCCAGCAAGAGACCGAGAGCGAGGTCGAGGTCGAGCGACTGGTCTGATTGCAGGCATCGGTAGAGAACTAGTCTTGAGTTCCTGGTCTTAACTTGCTCTGTGAGCACTTCGGGCTCAGGTCCGTCAGAAGCTCTTTGACGGCCGACACCTCCCCGAATCGTGAGTCTACACGGCCCTTGTTGTGTGGTGGCTAATAAACTATATTGCAAGGTGTCCGTGGACTGCGTGGGTTGGTTCCTGTGGCTTGAGCCATCCTCTGGTCAGCCCTAGATAGCCCTAGGGCGAGCCAAGGATTTCATACACTTCAAATTCTGAGCAACTTATAGGTGGCTGATATCTCCTGATACTGATATCTCCTACTACGCTCCCATGGCAAAAATGGAATCACTCACTCCTCTGAGCGACATTTCTAGCCGAACTCTTTCCGCCTCTTTAGCCAATCGACAAAACGGTGCGGTGATCTTCATGAAGACGACACCCCGATAGGTTTCATAGTCCATGTGCAAGCCTTCCTCGAGCATAGCCTTCTCGAAGGCGCGACGATACTCGACGTACTTGTCATCCCTCAAATCGTATACCAAGACGAAGTCAGTGATCGGCAAGGGTTTGGTCGCAGGTAAATGCGAATCTTCATGATCGGTGATCGATCCAATCGATTGTAAGATATTCCGTCCCATTCGTCGCTCTTTGGATGCCGCTTCCATTCTGGTCAGAGCATGGGTGATACTAGCGACAGTTGTATTACGAGCGGGCGAATCTCCTTCTAAATCGCCAGTGCTTACATTTTACCCTCAGCCGACCAGCTGTTGCGTCGCCATGACAGTCCGTCTCTTTCGTAATCGCCTCCTCGCTAACAACTTTATTAGAAACCAGCATCTTACGTTAGTCGATCGGACACAGGGCACGGCAGGCCGTTGCCAAGGTGAATGCCCAAGAGTCGTTTGGAAATGCGTGCGATCCGTGACTGACAGAACGAGTTTATCGATAGAACAAGTCGGTGGGGAAACAGTCAGATGACACGCTGTATTTATATTGTCTTTGCCTGCAATTTCCTCATAATTTCCTACAAAGGTTCTTGTACTTTCAACAAGCCAAGCATAACGAAACTTGAAAAATGAAACGCAGGAAAAAGCGTGTCAGCATCTTTTAAAAGTCGATTGAGACGATGCTAACGATGCGCTCCTCCAGGAACGCGATTGATGGTTTGGCGAACTTCTAAAACGTTTCTGGGCGGTGCTTTGTGTGGGGCCACCAGTCTTAAGCGCAGGACTCAAGGGCAACAAGAGGTCGTAAAAGGAAGCGCTGAAAAACGGAAGTATTGATACATGGAGTTTCACAGGCAAATGCTGGCGTAGGACAGATGCAACAGTCCACGCCATCCATTTCTTGACACAATTTTAAAACATATATCACACTCATAACGACTGATGCAGCGTCTATTAAACACTGATTGCCAAGGAAAGACCACCTATATTAACACTGTGCATGTAAAGTACTGCCCGACTTGTGCATCCTTAGGAGCAATATAACTACATAACCCATCATCAGTGTACAGTATGTTATCATTTTTGTGTTAAATCGTTTGTCTTCTTCACTCTTAGCTTATCGCTATTAGTAAGCGGGTACAAAAAACCCGATTAGATTACCTCATTCATTCGCGACTATCGTTTGTTGTGCTGCTTGAACGGCTGAAAGTATAAAAAAGTTGACCTCCCGAATATAGAGCTGCTTCACTTCCAGAAATTACCTTAGCGAACGACGCCTACCGCCGATGCCTGGTGATCCTGTTTTACGCCGTGTACCAAGTTCATGATCGCTTGTTGAACTGGAACTTCTGTGGCGCGAAAAGGATCCATATCTGTGTTTACTTCTCGATGCACGCTGCGGCGACGGCGAGCGCGTAACACTTCGGCCAATATAAGTGGAACGGGAGCGGCTGCGGCTTCGACGAGAACCAGTTGATCGAGACGGCGATCGAGTATCGGATCGAGAACGAGATGGCGATCGGCTGTAACTCGTTGACCGACTTGGGCTTAAAACAAATGAACACCTACTTTAGCAAGCTCCGTTCATTTGGCGTCATTACATTGCAAGGGCACCCAAGGGTCTCATAAGAAGCAGTAAATGATTTTCCAAGGTTCCCCACACGAAACATCATTCTTTTAACACTGTACTACTACTGATTTTGGGTTGAGCCCCGTGCCGCCCCAGGTTCCCCACGGGACTTTCAACCCGTTTTGCCTATAGCCAACCAGCAGTCATGAATGATATGATATGCGGGGCCGTGAGGCAGTTTCCTTCTGTGCGTCTCCACCAGGAGCACCTGCTCACAAGGGCATCCTGTACCAGAGCCAGCGTCCCAGGACGATACTGGGCGAGAAGAGAGGGTCCTTCCCGAGCGGTGTTCGGGCACCAGTTTCCTCATTCTCTACTCGTTAGGCATCCGCCCCTCGATGATACTACGGGAGTTGCCCAGAGCCAGGTGTGCAGCAAGGCCAGCGACGGACTTACTAAATCACGCCCGAAGACCAGTTGCCACTCTGAGAACGAAATTAACAAACTGCCGTCCCCAGCCGGAACAGAACTGCGGCCTCACAGTCAGGGTTGCTGGCCCAAGCAACGCGGGAACTGAGCCTTACACCCGAGTGGGTGAGTGAGCGAAATTCATGAAAGGGCCATCCATTAGGGACATCCACCAAAAAAATGCGTTTTCTTGACTCCCCCAGCCCCTATCCACCTTTCATCCATTTCGCTTTGACCTCGACCAATAACTGCACGTCCATTTAACCCCCCCCCCCCCCGAAGAAAATATGGTCTGGGGACGAAATGTGAGGGAACTAAACTGCTCGGGGACGAATTTTCCGCAAATCTTAACCAACTGAGCCACCGCGCCTATGCTTTAACTGATTTGATTTCCAGCATGATTAACAGGTTTGCAAAGAAAAGGCGGGTGATTCGAAATTCAAAACCTCAGAATGCAGCTCTCAGTTTTCCCTGATTTTGTCTCCAAAGTTCCCATTCGCTCTGTCTTTCCCAGGTTTTGCATCCTTACATGGACTCTGCACTGCACTCCTAGTTACCTTGCTTTGTTAATCAATCGAATTCGCCGTCCGTTCAAGTTTGCTCCATCCAACCTGTCCACTGCTCGATACATCTCACGTTCAGTTGCGAAACACACAGTTCTACAAAATCCATAACAGTGGCACTTGTTCGGAAAAAATAAAAATAATACGCACTCACCCTTCGCGATCGCGTGAAGAATGAGCATCGGCGTAGGTCACGGTCCCAGCTTGACGCATGAAATCTTTCAAGTCCTGTAACATGAAATAGAATGGCACTGGTTGAAAGCCACGGGCCATATTTGCTATAGGGGCGGGGACCTCCATTTTGGGGGGGGGGGGGGGGGGTCAAGGCCAAATGGATGAGAAGTGGATAGGGGATAGGGGAGTCAAATGGCCCCACACTATGATATTCCGTGTTATGCCGTGCTCACCCTCCAATTCACTTCTCTCGATAAATTCTCCACGCGGATACGCCAGGATGTTGAATATGACCGGCTGGAAAAGAACATTTTTCCTAAAAATGAGTTAGGTTTTGCCAAAACCATAGATTCTTACTTTTTTGGACGTTCGTATTCTTTCGCCAAATAGCGGGTTCCGCTCGTACGAAACACATCACGGCCCTTTGGGGGTCCTCGTGCTAATTCCACAGTTACTCTAAAAACGATTCGAAATTCCAAGTTAAATAGCAGGATTTCCAGGCAAAATTTAAGGTGATACCCTGTTACGCAGAGATCCAGCAATGCGGAACTTGAGCGAACAACTGCCAGAAAATTATTGGAACCAAACCTTACCTTTCCCCAAATAACCGTCGATTATTCAAAGCATACGCCGCTTCATCGGCGTCATAGGGGTCGTGGAACTCCTAAAACAATCCCTCTCGTGAGATGTTGGTCAATTCGGGTCGAGATTTGCTCACAAATGACACGGTTTCAACTAAACTAGCAAAATTCTTACCACAAATGCGAACCCGTTTTTGATAATAATATCGCGAAGCGGACGAAATTCGTAAAAAAATCTTTCCAAATCTGTTTCCCTCACATCAGGGTGAAGATGACCAACGTACACTCTGGTGCCCATTTCACAAATTCACAAAATCCAAAAAGATTTTTCAAATAATGTGACAAAGCACTTCGGAAACGAGAAAATCTGATGGAGAGTATTAGTTGAACTGGCATTCGCCGGTGCTCTAGGGGGCGAAGTTGGGTTATTTCCATCGTTTATTCACGAACGTCATGCACAGACTCGCTCTTGTTGTCGATAGTGGAAATATCCATACCGACCGTGCTGCTCGGTACGGTGGGCGTTGCTTGCGGAAATGCAACGCGCACCGCCCAAAAAGGAAATGGTAAGACAGGTAGTTTCTTGCAGGATGATGTATTAATGGTAACTGCAAGAGGCGATTAGCTGTATCGATCGAGGAATATCCACTAAGGTCGAGGCACTTTTGTGTGATAGCGATGGATAGCTAATGCAGTAGGGTGCGAGATTTGTTTCTAATAACTTGATTGACGTTGCAAGGCGAATTGTTATTTGAGCCAGACATGTTCATGGCACGGTCTCATTTCAGTGATGTCGATAAGCAGCATCAGAGAAAATGGTTTGATTGTGCAGGCAGGACAGGACACAGGTAAAGAATTGTGCTTCCCGCATGCAGCAGACAACACTGAGTAAAAGGTGAGCGGTTGGCGCGAAGTTTTTTTAAAAATACTTCAGCCACTTGCACTTTCATTTTATCTTTCGGTACTCTTACAGCAAAGGTGCTCCCCTTTTTTCACGCTGTGAATGAAGCATGGACAGAACTTAACATCAACATGTTCCTGCGTGAGAGTGAGGTGCAAAAATTGCGAAGTATGATGAAGCCTTTAGGCCGGCCCCAGCATAGTGCTAGGACCGGCCTAAATTGGGCGGGGGGGGGGGGGTGTCCTGTTTGATTGTGAAAGTGGCCACCGCAGGCTTATATACCTGTCCATGTTCGTGCTCGTGGCCTGCTGGTGGGTAGGCGTCTGCTTCTTAAGCCAGGTGCAGGCGGCCACGAGATCAGATCATGTGGTTCGCATTTTCGAGCAGCTGTTACTGTAGACGAGATTCAGTATACGTATATCTTGTCAAAGTGCAGCCAGTAATCGATTGTTTAGGACAATTTGATTGGACGACCGCAACGACGCTCACTACTCTTTGCACATTCGATATAGAACTGACCTGTGGCCTGGCTAGCTAGGGGTCTGCCTTGAATGCGCATTGCAGGGTAGTGCTCGACTTGCGCGCCGGATGAATCATTTTGTATTTAATCTCTTCACCCTCGAGCGCGCATGTGTGCGAATTCTGCTTTCGGTAATGTGGTAATACGCCGTACAGTATGCATGACCGTGTTACGAATGTCTTGTGTTGCATATGGGACCTCCTTATACTGTATGTACATCAGAGAGACGTGTGCCTCGCGGCCGCATACTTGTTTTCTAGTACAGATACCTGCCTGAGCAAACGTTTCTTCCTGTTAGTAAAAGTACGCCGTCTGAAAGTCGTCTGAAATCGTGTCTCAATTTTCGGCCGGACGTGACTGACGAATTATCCGATATCAAGGTTGCCTGCTAGGTGTGGGATTCAGGGAACCCGGAAGCGCAAAAACGCTCTGAGCTGTACTGTTTTTGTGCATGTATCTAGTAAATTTCGTGAGGGCATAGGGCCTGTTTTCGACCTGTTGCATTTTCTTCACCATGCTTTAAGCGATTCATGACCTTTGGACAGCATGCATGGCCCAGCGGGTTAGGGCGTTTGCATTTCACGCTGGGTGCGCACTTCCTGGCGAGCGTTCTACCTGCGCTTGATGATGCGAGGAAACATGAACATGAACATGAGCTTGCTTTTCTCAATTTTGTGGCAGCCGCATGTTATTGTCAGGCCTAATATTCGCATATCCTCAGCAAGGTATTCATGGATGATAGAGCCTGGGTAGGCGTGATGAGGATGGGCGGGTGAGCAGTCTCTGCAGTAGTTCCGTTATTTCTGCCAATAAGCACGTGCTAACATTCTAGGTAGGGTCAATAGACATGAATGGCTGCCTCTCAGCTGAGGTGAATGGTGCTTGAAAGGCAGTATGTTCCTGATAACTGCTTTTGATCGAATTTTGCTTAAGTGGTGCAGCAGTGACTCTTTAGATGACATCGATAGTGTGCGGCTGCCAGGTCAGGTGGGATCTCAGTATTTGTGAACACCATAAATAAAGCACCCGAATTTTACATGATTTTCCGGAAATCCTTTTGTGATCTCACGTACTGAATTTTTCCTACCTAATCAGAAAATCCTTTGAGAACGCAAAACGAAACGAATCATACACGTACATCACTAAAAACAGCAGTAATTTTTTCTACGACTTTCTGTCTGACACAAGCTACTGTATTACGTCGCTGGAAGATTCCCATCTACGACAATCCTTGCTCATTTTGAAAAAAAAGGGGTCGTTGCAGCTACAGTACCACACATTCGTTTTTACGCCGGTCTGTCATTCCTTGCACCTCTTTTGAACGAATACAGCGACACTGCCATATCGCCTTCCATGTGGTCCAACAAGTTCGCTATGGTCTCAGGATTTCGGGCTAAACCCACCCGTGACATTCAGCGACTAGGCGGGCCTGAGAAGGTTGTGATAAAGTAGTCGATTGTGTATTATTCATAGGGTGCAATAGAGCAGATCCATGCTGATAAAGTTTCTTTCGACCTTCTGATCAGCGTCCAGAGATCTCTTCTCTAGCTTCATCTCGCCCTTCGATAATTAGCTTTCATCTAACGCATCCGAGGCAGCGGGGCGCATCATGGCTGCACCCAATTGACGTTCAACTTCGTTAATAACATCGAGAAACAAAATAAAACCCGCGTGACTGATTTCTTTTTACTGAAACCCAGTGTGGCGGAATGCTGCCGCTGTCTGGTGACGCAGGTTCCGCAAATACTTGTAGGCCGATTGCGATACCATATTACTATCACTGGCTGTCAACACACGAACCTCGCACATCCCACTTTTGAACTCATTAGCGTGGCAAGCATAAACAACGCGCTGCATGAATGGAGTGCTAAACCTTTGCTGCCAGAAAAAAATGTGGGCTGAAAGGAGAGAAGCGTTGGAGCGAAAAATATGCTTCAAAGAGAGGTGTTCTTTTTAGATCAGTGCTGACTGATGTAAAGGTTAAGGTGAAGCCGAAGCAGGGTACTCTGCCTTGTATGTCAGTCCTGGCCACATACGGTAGGCACAGTGTGTCAGAGATTCATCGTCAGAGGCCAGTATGGTTGCCGTTCGACAAAGTCCAGGTAAGAGCTGTATGGGGATTCGGGCAGCATTTAGTGACTGCTCGAACCACATCAAGCACAACTATCTCTTTTCTTTTTCAGTATGGTTCAGTCGTGGCTCTCTTCAATTCGAAAGGTCATGTTCTTTGGGTACAAGCAGCACTTATTTGCCGACTCCGCCCGCATTATTTCCACCACTACCACTGACACCCATACCAATCGCCATAAAGGTAGAGTCGCTGTTGTTCCCGGGCGAAAGTCAAGACAAATACTGCATGTTGCCAGTTCCACAAGATCATCCAACCATCCAGTTTGAATCCTCCACTCCACCCCCGGGCGAGTTCACAGCCACAACAGGCGACGAGAACGAGTATGAACGGAAGCAAAGAGTCTCCTTTTTACTTCCCTCACTCGAAGAATCAAGCTCGAACAACGTTCAGATTCCGATCTACTTATCGGTAACCAGACAATTGGCCTTCAGCGACTTGATGGAAGAGAAAGCTAAACAGAAAAGATGTCAAGCCAGGCAACTACAACCGTGCTAGGTCAGCATATTGGCCTTGTTTTTTGTTATGGTTTTTATTGGTGGGATCTTTTTCATGCGATGGAAGGAACATGATGTTGATAGAAACCCGTAACTTCGGGCACAATATTGGCATTGCTGGCACCATCAACTGATACGGTACTCTCAGTGAATGAGACTCAAAATGGACTTGATGCGAAGAATATGAGCGCATTGGAGATAAATGATCAAATGAAGAACTCTTTTGATAAAACTCATGCCTAATGTTGCGTTATATGTTTTTTTCTTTCGATGCTATATCTTTCTGTTGTTCTGACTTTTGGCTACATTTTAATCAGTAAGTCCGCATTGGATATTTTGTATTTCAATAAATATGAACATGTCCCAGCTGGGTGCCGAGCGTAACAACATATCGTGCATAGTACCCAGGAACCAGGCTAATGACTCACATTTCTAAAGCCCCCAACATCGGGTATTTCCGTACATCTGAGAGATAAACTTCATCAAAAATTAGCCCGCTCCACTTTCTCTAACATCCTAGAAGGTCTGCGGTCAATGGTCTCCTAGAGAAGAGAAAAAGCTTGGCGCTGATCGCGAGAGCCTTGGCGCACGTCAAAGCGAAAACGTAACGGTAACTAATAAATCCATATTTCTGACACGGTGTACTGCTTCCATCCATTATGCTGCGTGACCAAGTTCAAACAAAAAAGTGTTTTCTCCTTACACCTAGCAACCGCAACACATTATTGCACTGCCCAAATAAGGAGGATTTCACAAGAAGGCAAGACGAGGTCCAGTTTTTCTTGTCAGTGTCACCCCTGCTCGGTTGGTTACGATAACGGGCCGCTTTGCAAAGGTAGGCCGGTATGTTGAGCATCAGTTACAGGGTTACTCTTTAGAAGGGAAATGCTCCTTTGCCTGGTCGAGTGCTAAGTAATTTCATAGTAATGGTTGATTGCTTCCTTTGATAAGATAGCTAGGTGCACTTCCATTTGATTCTTTGCTTCCCTTGTCGCCACGTTTCCAAATCAACGAGCACGCACCGACTCCCTTGACGACACTACCCATGCTATCCTGGCCATGAAGGAAAATTGACTGTTTTACGCGCTTGCACCATGGTGCTGGTGTAATATCGGGGCTAGATTAGAACAGGGAAGCCGCTCTAGCGCCTGCCAGCATTGATTTCTTGCGGTAGGCTGCTCTGAAAAAGTGGTCACTTTCCGCTAAGAAGCGATCTCGAAAAGTGCCCTCTTACACGCATTCTACTCCGTTATCTCTTGTTGAAGAGGAAGCTCCATCGATATTACAAGCGCAATATCAGTTCTCTTGTCGGAAAGAGTATTGGACAAGCAACTGATTGTAACATGGCTGCTGCCAAGCTCCGCGATTCATTCCGTCGAAGCAATGTTGTAGAATCCACGCCCCGCACTAGTCCACCGCCAACATCCGGCAGTCTCGCCAACGAGCCAGCGAATTCGTCCGATCAGCATCTCATAAACCTTCACCCACTTTCTGGCGGCCGCTCGCCAGCCCAACAACGCCGTGCAAGTATGATATCCATGGCCAGATATGCCCTCTCCAGGAAAAGGCACAGTATAATGTCCAACACGAACAATACAGTCATCGATAACACATTCGGTCTTCACGTGGAATCAGCACACGGCCCGACGTATGTGTCAGTGACCCGCCAACTGGCCTTTGGGCATTTGGACGAGGGCGAGGATTTGGGACGCTGGCGCGCGCAACGATTCTGCAATCAGCCGTGCATAATCACGTTCGCCGCATTAGTGATTGTGGCTGCGTGCATCGGAGGCATATTGTGCCTTCGTATAAAGGAGGACGAAATTGATAGGAAACTCATGGATATGTGGATGTCCAGGGACTCGACTCCGGTCTACGCCAACACTCCTTCCAAGGTTGCCTTTGTTAATGATGATTTCGACTTTAGCGCAGAGACAGTGAATAAGACTCGGGCTGTTAATGCAACTAGTTTGATCGAAAAGTATTTGTTCAGTTAGTAAGGAATTAAGACATACTTTTGCGCAGTGAAACTAGAAACAGAGTAAAGCACAGCATCGCGGTTCATGTTCATGTTCATGTTTTACCACATCACCAAACGCTTATGCGCACTCGAGGGTGAAGGGACACATTTTACACAAAATGATTTACCGGCCCGCGAGTCGAACACTCGCCCGTAACTGCGCACCTCGCGGTGCACTTGTACTGTATAATGCGGGCCGAATCGGTATTATCAGACGTATCACCATGGTGCTGTACACTGGCGCGCCTTTACGCTTTACACTTTTACCTTTGAATGGGGCTCTACCGGAATTGCATCAACGAAAAAAGAAGTCACATTGTGGCAGCACAGTAAAGTGTGCTTGCTTTTTTCTCTTCACACAAAGTAGTTGGTCCTTAAAACCTCTGTGGACCGTGGCGGAATTTCTCTGACGACGAAAACCTTTATTTGGTGCAGCTTTTTCCAGATAACCCAAGTCAAATCCCAAAAGGCATGCTGGGAATACTCATTTGAGTATACTGCAGTACACTAACGAGAACTTTTACTTTTGATCTTTGGAATGTCACGAGCATATACAGCAAGAGCTTGCTCATTCAAAAGCTCTTCACCGTGAGGTCGTTTTTATAGATTCTCAATTATTCTATGTAGGGCAAAAGATAAACATGACATGAGCAAGACATGATCGACACTTGACTCGTTGAAAAAAGAAATAAAAAAGGCCGCGGTGGTGCAGTGGTTCGGCATTCGTCTATCCGTATTGCTTGGGAGCGAGTGACTAGACTCGTCCCGGGTTCGACCCCCGTTGAGGGAGGTCGGTCTGCGAACCATACACCCTCGCTGACCTTGCACGCCATTCCGTGGGGACTCACCCGGTACCTCAGAGGTGCTTCGAGTGGAGAGATGGGAGCCGAATGAATAGACAGTCTCGGCGGTCGAATGCCGACAGGGTTCAAAGCCCACCGCCCATCGTTCGAGGAAGTCCGTGTGCAGTCCAGGATGCCCTCGCGTAGAGGTGCTCCGGGGGAAAGGCGCAGAGGGCCGATGCTGTGCGTGCTGCTTCCTGCACAGCCCTGCTTATAAGATTCGACTGCTGACTGGCTATAGACCCCACAAAATAAAAAACAAAGAAAGAAACCATGCATGAGTCAACTTCGAAATCGAGTATATCTGGCCTCCTACTCAGAACGGGCTCTCGTCATAGCGTAGGTCACGGCTCACGGCAGAAGTGTTTGCTCCAACTTATCTCCTTAACCGTTTTCCGTATGCCTAATAGGCTGTGTCATACGTCACCATTAAGAAAATTCAAATAATTACAAAAATCACAGTGGGTCAAGATTCGTACTTTGCGCAGACCTGGTATTCCTAAAGAAACCCTCAGTCTGTCCAATTATTGTAAAAATAGCAGCTCATGCATGAACTCAAAGAACAATTCGTTACGATGCCAACAAAAGTTTTATGCCTTCGTGATTACTTTAATGAGGGCTCGATCAATTATTGCTTTCTGGAAAGAAAAAGAAAGAAAATGAAAATGCCACAGGGCCCTTTCGTGGGCATTGACTCTTGCCATGCTTGCCGTTCAGTCGATCGTTTCGAAACGATTATTACATACGTATTGTATGTGCCTCGCATATGGCTATATCTTCATGCACATTCGATATGCGCTGTTAGTAGTTTTTTCCGGGTAGTGTGGGGTGCCGATATACTGGGGCAGTATGCAGTATTGAAATCACATCTTTATCAGAGGCGCTTCACCGGAATGGCAATAACACAACTTCTGATCCAGGCATACACACATACTTGCACTTACGGAGCAGAACCTGATCTGCATGGTCTAATTCTCTCTCATGCGTCATAAATATCCTGGATCATATGTAAATAAATTGATGGGCATACCAGACTCTTATGCACGCTGGTAGGTGCTCCAGTGATTATCATGATATCAGATACGAACTTATCTCGCAGCATACTCCACCCCATGGGCACTACGCTGCGATTTTTCTGATGGATGATGATAGAAAGGCGAGAAACGGTACTCATTGAGTGAGTTCCATTAAGAGTGTCCGCGATGATTTTGGGAACAAAATCATCATTTATTTGGGCTTCGATGCCCAAATGTGTTTTTTCTCCTCAAACATTTATTTCAAATAATTTCCCTGCTTGGTCGTAATTACCCAAGATACATATTATTTGAGTTTTAACGATATCATTCTCCGCTAAGCGAGGTCTTCGAAACCAACCTAAAAAAATTCGATTTTGAGTAGATACCACAAATGCTCGATGGGATTGAGGTCTGGACTCTGTTCTGGCCATTCCAGCAACTGGACACCAAATTTGTCGAACCAATCGTTGGTTCTGCGCGCTGTATGCTTGGGGTAATTGTCCTGCTGGAAGATGAAATCAGACAAGGTGAGATGGCACGGGCGTGTGATACGCGGAGAGACCCGGATTCAGAGAGATAGAGATGCGAGGAAAGTGAAAGCCAATCCGCGGGACGCAACAGACCAGAAAGAAGCGGAAGAAGTGCAAAAAAGCTGACCTTCTGAATGCTAGGAAAACGATGATGATATACTGGAATTCAAAGGACTCCTCGATGGAGTCATCGGTCAAAGCTTGTAACTACATGCAACTAGAGAGCTGGTACCTAAGCTCACAGTCAGCCCACCAGAGTGAAATTATTTGGGCATGGTCCAATGAGTGATGACGATCAGATGATAATATCTATATATCCAGCAGGCGCTTGGGATTTTGTATATGTATAATATATGCATATACTGTACAGTATATCCAAACTTTATCCGGTAATATCAATTGCAAGAGGTGACGTTGCGTGTGCAATGACTTGGTTTGGTGCTTTTGTTTCAGCTCGCCGCTGGTGAAATTGTGAAATTCAAAATTTCAGACGACCGACGCGACTCAAGTTGCCTCTGGCCATAGGCTGCTAGTCTCTTCTTTCAGCCACCGATATGCGGCCACTAGTAATCGTTGGCACAGCTGCCACAACAAGCACAGACAATGTGCACAAAAGACACGCACTAATGCTTCGAATGGTTGACCCGCAAATGCTCGTCTTATAATAAACTCTGACGGGTTCCGGGTTTTTATCCCACCTTGTATTCCAAAAAGGCTAATCGCAGTAAACCATCAAATGCGCACCATCTCTCCCTGTCTATCTGCTGCAGCTCCCTCCTGTTCCTGCGGGAGCCTTCGGCGGTTTCGCACGTCTGCGTTGTCGTGCTATCAAGACGACACGTTTGTGTGGCCTGACTTATTTTGCGTCGTTGGCATTCCCCAAAGTAGGAGGGAAGACCGGACACATATTGTCAGTCACATGGAATACCACGCAGCATCGGGACATACGCCTACCTAGACTAGTGTCATCGACCTTACACCGCGCGCAGCACTGGAGAGAGAAATCTGAAAAGTTGTGCACTCACTTTTACGTCGCCTCTCTTTCAAGTCGCTGCATTCAGTCGCCAATTACTATACGCTACTTCTAAACATTATGGGTCTTCCATCGATACTACTGATTGGTGGTGTTCTAACATATGTCGCCTGGTGGTTGATCAAATACCAACGACTCCGAAGAATTATCGATAAGATTGCTGGACCCCAAGCCCACTTTCTTCTAGGAAACGCTACGCAATTTAAGTACGAAGCTGATGGTAAGGCGCAGTAGTTCTCCCTCGGCATGTACATACTCTATTCTGTTATCCCTAGTTAGACTGGCACGAACAAGGAGAAGGTGTGACGCTACTATGGTCAGAACCGCGCATGTTCCGAGTTTGGGTAACTGTGTTCCCCTACGTCGTCTTGACTGGAGCCGAGGAGGTCGAACCGATTCTTAGCAGCAACGTACACATCAATAAATCCAGGGACTACGATTGGATACGACCATGGCTCGGGATGGGATTGCTCACGAAGTATGCCTACCTCTGCATCTTACTATTTACATCTAACACAATAACATCGCAGCCTATTTTTATAGCATAGGCGAAAAATGGCGTCCTCGTCGCAAGCTTCTGACCCCAACATTTCATTACGACATTTTGAAAGATTTCATGTCAGTTTTTAATAAACAGGCTAAAATTCTGTTAAAGAAAATGCAGGCCAAGGCCGAGAAGAGCGAATCGTTTGATATTTGTGCGTATATCACATTATGCGCCTTGGATATTATTTGCGAGTCGGCCATGGGGAAGGACGTGAATGCTCAGCAGGATAAGGACTCCAAATATGTCCGGGCTGTATACACGTAAGTCGATGCCACAGCGCAAAGTAGCCCTGGCGATATTCAAAATGAACTAATCATGGGAAAAGTTGTATTGAGGAATAGGGTCTAAGATAACAAACATTTTTGTGAATCTAGTATCGGAGAAATAATCCATGAGCGTCAAAAACGACCATGGTTTTGGCCGGACCCTCTTTTTATGCTATTCGGGCGTGGAAAGGAGCACAAAGCGTGTCTCGATGTTTTGCATGGCTTTACTGAAAAAGTAAGAATTCGACCAGCTTATACTAAAAAGTGTCACACCTGATCTTACAGGTGATTAGAGAAAGACAAGAAGCACTCAAACACGAAGCAGAAAAGGTGCAAGAAAAGAAACGAATGGCCTTCCTAGACCTGCTGCTAAAAATTTCTGCTCAAGAAGGATGGTCTATGCTGGACGTTCGTGATGAAGTCAACACTTTCATGTTCGAGGTATGTGCTCCGTACGATGGAGTATGTCCAATTTAGGGCAACTCCTCTCGCGGCTGAAACACAACACGGCTCTACAATTAGGCAACAGCCGCCTTCCACCACAGTATTCCTCTGTTATACTTTAGATGCACTCTGCAGCTGTAATGAGCAAGGCCCAGCTAAAACTACAGCAGACAGGGGAAAGAGTAGACCGGAGAAAGACAGGAGACAGGAGAAAGAGGGACTACACGCAATCAGTACATGCAGGTGCCTTGCATCTTTGAGTTCTGTTGGATGAAAGAATCTGAACATAAATCGATTGCAGGGACACGACACTACGTCGGCCAGTTTAAACTGGACATTGCACCTGTTGGGATGTTACCCAGAAATCCAAGAAAAAGTATTCAATGAAGTGGATGCTATTTTCGGCGATGATAATCGAGATGTCGCTTTCGAAGATTTAAAAAACTTAAATTATTTGGAGTGTGTCATTAAAGAATCGTTGCGCCTTTTCCCCTCAGTTCCCATGATCGGTCGTACACTGGACACTGACGCTGTCGTTGGTAAGAACGGCTGATTTCCATATTTTGCAAAAAAAATTCGTCCTTCTTTTAGCTGGAAAATTAATCCCGAGCGGCGTTCAGGTGTTTGTAAATCCTGTCGCAGTTCATCGAGATACAAGACATTGGGAAAATCCTGAAAAATTTGACCCTGATCGCTTCCTGCCGGAAAAATCGGTTGGTCGACATCCTTACGCTTACTTGCCATTTTCGGCTGGAGCAAGGAACTGCATAGGTATTGCATGGTTTACTTTATGTCATAGCGATATACTGTCAGGAGTAATATACTGGATAATTAATATCCAATGACTGGCTTGAAAATACCTGGCCGGATTTATTGACCCTGCAGCCCTAGATTCTAGTTTCTCACTTTTTTTACTTCATAGAAAAGCTTTGGTTTTTTGAATGAAACTGACATATTTTGCGTCAAATTATCTTTGTTGTAAGACAACTCCTAGTGTTGCGCGAGCCTGTTATATTTTCACTAGGCTCCACGAACAAGGCAGCCTAAAGCTTTGGATCTGCTGCAAAGAAAGACCAACTACGCAAACTTCATTCGCATCAGTCTTTGACACTACACGAGGCATTTACGATCGGACTTTCTTTTAGGCCAACGATTCGCTCTTATGGAAGAGAAAACAATTCTGGCGTGGATCCTACGCCATTACAAAATCAAATCGCTTCATCGACGTGATCAAATAAGGGCGAGACCTGAAATAATTTTGAGACCTGACAGAGGAGTCATGGTTGCTTTGGAAATGAGACGTCGGCCACATTTCGATGGCATTAATAGCGCACCCATGAGCCCGATATGAATTTGGGAATGCTTTCGTACGTGATACTATTGGACCATTAGTATATGTTATATTTGCACCTAATTACTGTTTTGAGTTTAACAATTCAGCAAAATTTAATAAATTAAACCAACAATGGGCAGTCCTGCCGGACTTATTCTCCACAGTAGCACAAACTGGTGATTGTGAGCTTTTTCCACGAAACGCATATAGTCGCATGATCACCTGATGTAGCCTCACAATCAGATGGACTTCGCATTTGCCACTCGCCGCCTCTTTTCCAGGAGGGCATCCTGATCTAGTGTTTCGAAAACGTTCGAATGTCGGAGCGGAGTCAAACAGGTAATCGTTGATCGACTTCGAGTCATGTAGCGTCTAGGATATCAAAAGTGTGTGTTTAACGGTATGAAATTCAGAAATATTTATCATCATAAAATACTAGTTCCGTACTAGTTACTAGCTGACTCGTATTGCCAGTCCTGGAGGTTTTCATATAGGTCTTCATCCATTTCTCATATAATTTCTTGTCCAATTCATGTTCCTTTAGTTGCAAAAAAGTGAACCCAAACACAACCAATGAAATAAAAATCAAGGAGACCACTTTTACAATAAATGAGTGCGGACATCTCCAACACGCGCCTTCGCTCGTGCTGTCATTAGCAACCCCAAAAGCCAATTGTCTAGTTACCGAAACTGGGGGTGCCGGTCCAGCGTTCAGTGAAACTTGCAGTTCTATCTCAGTCGAATGCGAACGACTCGGTGATTTGGAGGCTGGCGGTCGTAAGACACTCCTGTGAACATCGAACCAAACAGCCGAAGCAGCAGCTGTAACGATGCTGGGGCGTTTCAGATTGAAATAATCATTATTTGCAGTTTGCTGAGTCGATTCGGGGAAGAAAGGGAACATGGCTGTTTGAACTATTTTATTGGAAGTCAAGAAACCTCAAAACTCTCTGATAAGGCAATCTGCCGTTTCTGATGTCATATGGACCATAATCCAGCAACTAAGGCTTCAGTGGGTCACGAGTTATGTATCCTAACAAGTGCCCTACTGGCCGCGTAATAGGCACTGCGTGATCACTCTCTTTCCAGTGACTAATGCGGAAGTGTTTGCCTGAGAATGTGAGCATAAAGGAAAGAAATCGAATTGTTGCACGCTGAGTTAATGACTGTCCATGAAACATACCTGAGGGGCCAGTTCGTGATTTGGTGTGAAGTCGACTCGTGAGGCTCCAGTACATTCTATGGCGGAAAGAGAATGAAATATCCTACGTGATTATCGGCAAATCAGACGCAGAGGATTATATTTCAAGGTTTCAAAAATAGTGTGCCTGCTGTCGCCAAATACGACTCATCGTCAGTGGAAGTAAAAAATGTGTGGTCTGACAATAAGATTGTATAGCGGCCGTCGCCTGATACATTGTAAAATTGATAGCGATAGCAGTCACCACTAATGCATGCCTAGACCGCTCTTATATCAGAAGACACAGTCATCTAACAATGAGGAAGGGGCATTGTAGAGACATTGATAGCCTAATCCGGGCTGGAGGTCGATTTGCGTTGCACATGGAACCAGCTTTCTGGTGCCAGGCCTTTTAGTGCCTTGTGCTGCCCCTCAAATGTTTCGGGATAGTAAAACGGCTGCTTATACCGCGTATATGTGCAGACCATAAAAATTCATTTGCTGCGAACAACAAACAAACCATGTGGCCAAGAAAAAATGGCACCAAAACTATAGGTTTACAGTATGCACAGTATGTGCAGTATGTGCATTATAATAGGACGGATATACGAGTAATATAGCACAGATGGGGCCAGCTTTGGCACCACAAGAAGCTGAAGTTGATAAATTGTCACCCCATAAAATCCATAAAAGGACTGTTTGACTGTAATCCTGTGTCAACAGAAAAATCATCATTGCTCAGTACGGCAATAACACTCAGCTTGTTTTAAAGGTTAAGTAAAAGTTAATCTGCAGCTTTTGCCATTTCCAAACAACAATCTAATAGCAGCAGAGCATTTTAGCGTGGTTGAGGTAGACGTCCATCCCAGACCGTAACCAAGCAAGTTATAAAATTCTGCCAACGCTCCATGCCGATGCTTTCACTTGTCCTGTCGTTACAGCCCCTCCGATCTGGTGCCAAATTCCAAATAATTCCAAATAATTTGGCCGCTGCATGACGAAATTGGCTATTAAAAGTCAAATAGCAAAAAATAGCAGACAAAGTATTTACGCAAAGCGCCACATTCGACTGCTCAGGCCCAAATACAGAGGGCAATGCACCCAAATCGACACTGGCGGCCATGAATGATATGGTGTGAAGGATGACGACCAGGCAGAATTCGATTTTTTGAGAACGGTTAAAATCTTGAAACGTCGTGAAAGCTTAGCCAGCCAAGTCATATTGCTCGTGATGTGTACAAGAGAAACGTTTTGCATTAAATCCATATCATAGGACGCAAAACCTTAGTGGTACTCTGCGCTGACTGATCTGCCATCCTAGGCCCGGTTTCAGACGATTCCAGTTGACAAGAGCCACAAGTGGCTTTTTTACAAGTATCTGCTTGTCACCTCAAACAAACTCACAAGTTAGAAATGCAAGCATTACGGTCCCTGCTAACCGTCCAGGAGAAACACGTTGCAATACGGGCAAATCAAATCAAATGTATCAAATACGGGCAACAAGTCACAACCCCGACGGACGAGTGTTTCACCACGATGTTGCCAGCCTTTGTAGAAAAGGTACCTCGGGGAACGTAACTTGTGAAAGATCAAGGCAGAACTTGTAAATGAGTCCGAGCCTATGACCCTCTGCGGCACTGCTTGGCCAAGAAAGGTCGCTATACATATTTCACTGATTTCCGCTTCACAAGCAACTCATAGTGATTTGCGTACACATGTTATCGACCTAAAGCATGCATCGTCTAAAGTATCAACGAAAGATTTGTGGGAGGATCAACTTGTGGTCATAGAGTCATGGAGAAACCAAGCGTCGAGTAAAAGACATAAGCACGTATGGGTGGAAACAAAACTAACATTCAAGTGTTTGCCAACAAGTGCTTACTAAATCTTAATTCCGCTTTTACACCTCTAATCCATGCCATGCTTTCCGATAACATAATTTAAGCTGCCTAGGAATTGGTTTAATCTGCTGGTTTCCAATACGGGAAAAGAAATATGCAAGTGTGCATGCACGAACAGCATGCCTCACATTTAAGGATGGCCTTGAAAGGTGCATCAACTTAGCATCACCCGTAACGAAAGGCCAAACGAGGATTTCCGAGTATCCACGCAAGACCTTACGTGCCTGGCCAACTACACTCTGCTGATATTCCATGCCGTTCCTTTAGCTTGGACCGTCTGCTGCTGGCTTCCGCTCTCGTGGCCAGTACAGTTGCAGAACAATTTGACTGCTGCTTGACGGAACTGGCTATTGAATATCAGATAGCAGAACATAGAAGACATAGCACTCACGCAGAATGCTATATTTGATTGCACTGGACCCACCAGAGATGGTAATCGACCTAGATCGACACTGGCGGCCATGAATGATATGGTGTTGGGGATGACGACCAGACAAAAATCGATGAAAGAAACGCTAAGCATGGCCCTTGTTAGCTGCATTTGCTTCTTTAACTTTCCCGCTTCACCACTCAGAAGTGGCAATTTGCGGATCCGTCGTGTTCCACAAACCAGGGCCCAGATGGTGAGGATGCTCGCCACCGTGCCCCCCGTGGCTGATGCTGCTCTGCCAAAAGCTGTGTAAGGATTTCCAAAAATTCTAGGTTGGCCACAATGACGGGAGGTCATTGGCTGATGCACGGATAGTGAGATACCCACAGCCACGGACGTGCTGGCCAAAATGAACGTGACCCCAACCATGCACCAAGTGGCTCTGTTTGAAAACCATGTGCGAAACTTGTGTGGGGCAGCCACTGCGGTCAATCGCTCCACACCGACCACACTCAGCAAAAGTGCCGAACTCTGAAAGGCTAGAGGATAAGCGATGGGATAAACCATTTGCACACACTCCCACGGGGTGATCGGATCCCTCATGACGCTTCGATAGACATAGCGCATGATTCCAGAAATACCAATATTCAAAGCCAAAAGTAGGTGACTGCACGCACATCCAGCAATCAACGCTGATTTGGCCAATAACTTCTTGTCGCCGAGTAGGACGGCGAAAATAAGAAAATTGGTGACAATGGCAGTCATTCCCACGCAGGCATATGCTAGCGGCAGTTGGTCTGAATGAAGATGCCTGGTAGTGTGTCTACCGTTAGATAAGTGATGGGTGTAGTTACGCATGGCTGCGAGGATCACTATGGTCGATCAGGCACCGTGCTTGAGAAACCGGTGCAACTAGTCAGTACGCCAGATGGCGGACAGTGGCTCGCTAGAATGCGCACGCTGGCTATAAACGAGTCAGCATATGAGACGAGAAAAGCCATGACGTAAATTGGACACCCACGTTCTGTAAAATATAATGCTAAGCCGCTTATTTTTTGATTACAGCCTTGCTGTTTAAACATCGTATCAGTCAAAATTCTAAGTTGTAAACAGTCCAGTGGAGTGGTCATAAGTTCTTTGACGGTAGTGCTAGATACCCAAGTATTATTGATAACGTTGTGCATGTACTTACGATTAGAGTGACGTGCGAAAGTGTAAAATTACTAACATCGCCTTGGTGGATATTCCCCTTTACAGTAAGTGCGATCGCAGGAAACAGTAGAAGGTGCTGCCACACAACGGAACACGCGAGCATGGGTTTTACATTTGCCTTGTATCTATTTTAATTGGAGCCGAACATGAGCAGCATTACCGCAATCACCGCAAGTGTGTTCGATTATCAGTATTTCACTGTGACAGGGCTAGTCCCAGAATGATCACTTCCACGATGTGATTAGACGATCAGTAGCTTTGTTGGCTGTTTTGGACATGGCTCTGTGACGACTAGCCAGGGTGTTAAGCACCAAAAAAGGTTTAACGGTCCTGAGGAAGGTCTGACACTCAGGACACTGGCTGTGGAAGCTCTGACACTGACTCCTAATCGTAAGTGACTGACAGTGATTCTCGAAGCCCTGAAGCGCCTTGGCACCGAATTGGGAACTCTGACACTGACACTGGACATCGACTGTCAAAGCTGTTACGATTTCTGAGTCCGAGTGTTGTCATGCCCAGCACGAGAATAGATACTGTAAAACCTGTATCGGTGCACTGTAATTATTACGCTGTATATATAATCTCCCCAAATGTCTGATCACTCACTCGACGTCCGATCACTTGGTCGATATAGTATAACTTCCCATGTTCATGTTTTACCGCATCACCAAACGCTTACGCGCACTCGAGGGTGAAGGGACACATTTTACACGAAATGATTTACCGGCCCGCGAGTCGAACACTCGCCCGTAACTGGGCACCTGGTTAGGCGTCTGCCCCCTAGATCATACCTCACAATTTTTGACACCCTCAAAAAACCCTTTCACTAAAAATTAAAAAAACAAAACAGCCCCTTTTTGATTTACACCCCCACTACATACTGTATACGTGGTTAAAAATGACATACTCGTACTTCACCTAGTGCGTAATACTACACAATCTATTTCCTGAAAAACGTTTTTCAAGCATTGCAGAGGTTTGACGGGTACAGAACTATACAGTGTCGCACCTCTTTGTTGGGGTCTTTCGTGCCGATAAAGTCCTGTTACAGGTGCTCTAAATTTACAAAGGGAGTTGGACTACCGAATGCATGACATATATCTGAGTAGCTACAGTTTGCTATACTCTTCACGTCATTGGCTGACGATGAGTGTGTAGCGCTATCACAGTAATACATTCCTTAAGTAGAAGTCTTGCTCCTTCAGGGAACTTCTATCTGCGACTGGTTCAAGGGAAAATGTGTTCTAGAATAAATCTAACAATACGTAACGACGCCGTTTGCATCCAATAAGATCCTTTATAATATAAACAGCACTGACGTCGTATTCGAGGTTAAGATGTTTGACCATTGGGATATCTAAACAACACATCCTTAATCAGAAACAATAGCAGCTTAGCGAAAGATTGAGCAAAATAAGAGCACAACGCCGTCATGTCTTCTGCGCATCGTCTATCGAAGCGTTTTGACTGACTCGATTACCCCGTGGGAGTGTGTGCAAATGATTTATCCCATCGCTTATCCTCTGGCCTTTCAGAGCTCAGCACTTTTGCTGAGTATGGTCGGCGTGGAGCGATTGACCGCAGTGGCTGCCCCGCACAAGTTCCGCAAATGGTTCTCCAACAGAGCCACCTGGTGCATGGTTGGGGTCACGTTCGTTTTGGCCATTACGTCCATGGCTGTGGGGGTATCACTCTCTGTGCATTTGCCCCCGACAACCCGACAGTGCGGCCAACCAAGTATTTTTGGAAATCCTCACACAGCTTTTGGCAGAGCAGCATCAGCCATGGGGGGCACGGGTGGCGAGCATCCTCACCATCTCGGCGCTGGTTTGTGGAACACGACGGATACGCAAATTGCCACTTCTGAGTGGTGAAGCGGGAAAGTTAAAGAAGCAATTGCAGCTAACCAGGGCCATGCTGAGCATTTCTTTCATCGATTTCTGCCTGGTCGTCATCCCCAACACCATATCGTTCATGGCCGCCAGTGTCGATCTAGGTCGATTACCATCTCTGGTGGGTCCAGTGCAATCAAATATAGCATTCTGCGTGAGTGCTATGTCTTCTATATTCTGCTATCTGATATTCAATAGCCAGTTCCGCCAAGCAGCAGTCAAATTGTTCTGCATCTGTACTGGCCACGAGAGCGGAAGCCAGCAGCAAACGGTCCAAGCTCAAGGAACGGCATGGAATATCAGCAGGTTGTAGTTGACAACGCACAGTAAGATCCTGCGTGGACACTCGTAAATCCTTTTCTTGTAACCTTGGCTGATGCAGCCTAGGCTTTCCTTAGATGTGAGGCATGCTGTAGGTGTATGCTCATTCACCCACGTACTCCATTATGCTGCAGTAAACAATACATAATAGATTAGACCAAGTTGGACCTTCATTCAGATTAGAATGTTATCGTAAAACATCGCTAGGATTAAAGATGTAAAGCAGAATTAGGGATAGGCTCGAATATAAAAGAATTATGCGGAGAGCAGTTAGGATATTGAGAAACGTCGGCATGCATGGCTACCAGCACTTATCGTTTGTTATCATTGTGTTGTTTGGGGACTCATCTTTCCCCTCGGCGAAATCACATCATCCTGTTTGTCAGCGGCCTAATTTTGAGTCTTGGAAGCAATCATTCGAATTCTTGGGGACTTGTCATTGGAATATGCTCAAGGAAGATTGCATTTTAAACGAAAAGGTTTTCTATCTTTTACGTAGTAGCGTAACCTGGTGCAATAGTGTATGTTGTTCTATTGACCGGTTTTTGAATGTTTTTATTGGTGCATCTTGAAGTTTGAGTACACAATACGCGCTTGTCAAGATTATAGTAGTTATTCGTCAATCAATCCTTGGCGGTCAATTAGATACTCGTATTGGTGACTCATGTGCAAAATGGTGTATATTGTGTGCGCATGATCATTCAACCCAAGATAAAGATGCATGGCGGCATCCAGCCCAAAAAATTCACGTCAATTGAAATCAATGTGACCTCTTTTGCCGTGATTCATTCGTGCAAGAAACTTGCGCAATTAGAAACAGCGATGCACGATGCGTGATCATCTCGACCAGCGGATGTCTCGAAAAGTTTCACGTTACTGCACGAATTGATTTTAAATGTTGCGTAACTGTCACCTCTTTCTGATGAACATTACTCGACGTGCAAACAAACAGGTCTGTGCAAAGGGCCGAATTCGGAAGACGAAACGAAGCGGCAACCTGATTGGTGCGTGACTGATGACATGACGACGTAACGAAAAAGTTATACCCTTCTTGAAGAGTCCTTGGTACGCTCTGAAAAATCAAAGAAAAACTAGAATTCGATGACATTAGGAAAACAAGGAAAATGGAGGATTTCAAAGGTATAAATACTCTGGACCAACTTGGGAAAGTCACCATTCAGCAAAACCAAGATTTCACAAGTATTCCAAATTTCGAGCTACGAGCCTAATAATGAAGGTGACGACGACTGATTGCATTGCCTTGACTGCAATCACCCTGGGCATCACTGCCACACTGGCCTGCATGGCTGCTTTGCCAGTACTCTTCCACAAAGCAGCTAGCATTCGAACTGATTTGGCGAATGGAGTCAATGAATTGAAGACAATCACGGACAAGACTTGGAATCGCATGGTGTCAATCAAGACCAAAACCCCGGGAGGACGCGTGGAACGGCAGGCAAGCCAATGCCACTGTGATGCTAGTAAGTTTTTGTAATTGTCTGTTGTTGCAGCCCAGACAACTCAATTTGTCTTACTTCAGATAATCCATGCCCCGCGGGACCTCCAGGCGCTCCAGGGCTTTCCGGCCTTGACGGTGAATCGGGCGCTGATGGACAAAAAGGTGCACTAGGCCCAGCGGCCAACAAGGACTATGTTTCTTCTTACGTCGCGTCCGTGGCATGCCCGGTGTGTCCAGCTGGTCCGAAAGGAAACAAAGGTCCAACTGGACCAACAGGCCCTGTAGGGCCACAGGGTAGGCCTGGTGCTGCTGGAAACCCTGGCAGACCTGGTGGTGGTGCCCCACTTCCGGGTCCTCCAGGACCTCCAGGACAGCCTGGCAGAAATGGAACACCAGGCGAGAAAGGAACTCCAGGCGCTGATGCTGAAGCCGGGGTAAAAGGTCCACCTGGCCCAGCAAGTATAGGAGCTGGAGCTCCGTAAGTCCTTTTTTTTGCTTGTTCCATCAGGCTGATTGTTATGCATGTTTTCTTCAGCGGAATTCCTGGAATCCCAGGCGAAAAAGGCGTCGATGGAAGACCCGGCGAACCAGGAGCCAGTGGTCCCCTGGATTGCCCGGATCTCCCGGTGTAGATGGTGCTCAAGGACCCATTGGGCAGCCTGGCGTATCGGGTGCTCAAGGCCCTGGTAACTTTGCTTGCTGCGATAAAATGGACGTCAATAAAGCCTTCGTTGTTGCGCCCCAAAACGCAACGGGTTTGAAGCAGCGCTTGATGGAAAGATTATGGCTTACAATGGAAAAGAGAGCTAAGAAATTCCTGGCCAAGAAGAAGGCAAAAGTGCTGTAGAGGTGGAACGGGTTTGCTGTTTTACAGCGCAGGAGCTGACCAATAGCGGAGTACTGTACGTATGTAGAATGTAGTAATTCCAGTTTGATGACAGTAGTGTTTGATAGGACCCTAGCCAGTATCTGTACGCCTAGTTTGCAAATATTTTTCTTTCTCGTGATCTGTTTTTTAGTGGTTATTGACTTTTCGGGTATGCTTTCGGCACCAAGTAAAGCATCTATTTCTCTTGATTGTGAGCCTACAGACATCAGTCCGTGCGCATGGTATATTCATTTGGAACTGAAGTTCGTCCTGGTATTAACCACGGCAACACTGGTGTGAGTAAGCGTGAGGATGACTATGAGCAGGAATGAGGACAGCGATCTATTTTTTGCTTGTTATCAAAAAAAGGAACAATGTACATTTACTTATTCTTGGCTGCAGGATCAGGTTTTTTATTTCTCTCTATTTCCTCGCCGTGACTTTCCCATCTGACGTAATTCTAGGCCATGTTACTCCTACAGAGTACGTTTCAGGGTTCCAGGAATTAAATTCTGTTGCCTGTCTGGGATATTGTCGAGAAAATAATCAGATATCGACCCGCGAAGCTCGAGGGAACATCTGCC
Organism: Mesodorylaimus sp. YZB2_4; assembly: GCA_030248295.1. Classification (NCBI taxonomy): domain Eukaryota; kingdom Metazoa; phylum Nematoda; class Enoplea; order Dorylaimida; family Dorylaimidae; genus Mesodorylaimus; species Mesodorylaimus sp. YZB2_4. The sequence goes on from JASANH010000626.1 coordinate 1,462,179, forward strand.
AACGCGGTGCCGCGCACAGAGAAGAGTATTCCAGGAATTCTCAAAAGACCAGACTGAAGCCCCTACACCAAGAACAAGTATAAAGTAATATCTGGGGGTGCCAGCTGGGGCTGACCAGGCTGTGGGCCCCAGCTCCAGACCCCAGAGGAAGTATGAAGGAGCCTTGACACTCACGAAGTCTATACAGTATCCTTTTCGAAAAGTAAAGGCTACACTGTGTTTCAAGCATTGGAATTTCTTATGCTCCTGTCTGGAATTCGTTCCTCTACTAGAGGGCTCCAAAATTTTATCTTTCTGGGACATATTCCAGGAAATACTTAGTCACCAGGGTCTCTATTTGTATTGCACATGCATCTAAAGTTGCACAAAGTCATACAGTATTGATGCACTGTTTAAATTTTTTAACCCAATATTCGAATCTAATCTAATCTGAAACCATTGCAACTATACGAGTACCCATTCCAATCCTGCGGTGAGAGATGACCTCGCAGTACAGACAGGTCGCTCAGACATCCCATTCCATAATTACCTGACACCCCGGAACTTATTCGGCGACGCAAGACAACATGGAATAATCCAAGTCATCGTCTCATTACTCGGCCCGTGTGCGTTTCGTAGACAGCCAAGTTCTAATGGCATAATGAATGAGGCCACTAACTAGACCACGCAACAAACCAATAATCCAGCACGAAACCACCTGCCCATGGCAACAACTTTCTCGCACCATACATAGATGGCTCTAAAAAAGGTGCATGCTTTCATCCACGATTTCATTAGATATGAATGCGAAACAGCTTGTCGGGATAGAGCCCGAAGGTGTTAGTCAAGTCACCCGAGTCGAAGTGCTCCTAGGTGCATGGCGTGGGCTAGCTGGAAAATGGCGAACCGACCTCGATAAATCCATCAGTGGCAAGCTTTCAGGTTTGGAGACCCAGAGGTGCCCAGTTTAGAATGTCTGATGAACCAACCAACAGTCGACGTCAGAGCATATTCGGAAGTCGGAAACCGTCCAGGTTGACCTCCACAGCAAGTGACACTCATGATCACCCGCCCAATCCAGGAATTCTGCGCCGACCAACAATATTTTCCATGGCCATGGCAAGTTCGACGTTTCGTGCGCAGGCCAATCGACGCCAAAGCATAGCTTTATCGGTGTCCAGGGCTAGTATGCACATGTGGCGCGAAGTGAACAGAGCCATAAATCGCCCGCCACAACCTGGTCTATTGGAATCTGATACCGGTCGGCCGTACAGCGCACCCAGGCCATCAATTACACGCCAGATCGCCTTCGAGGTTCAGCCAGAAAGTGAATTGCGGAGTCCGATACGATCGTGTTCGGCTCGTCATTTTTGGGGAAACGCCGCAGTGTTGGTTTTGATGGTTCTGATCGTTGTGGGTATTGTATATTTGAGGAATGCCGAGGTGGAACTGGACAAAAAATTAGAAGCAGCCTATTGGAGACGGGAAAGAGAAAAGTTGGGAGTCGGTGTCAACGATACCGATGATCGTGCCATCAATGAAACAGCGAGCCTTCTGGAGTTTTTCGAAAACGAGGCTTCGTTTCTGGAACTAGAAAACAGTACCTTTGGACATTTAAGGGAATGATGGACGCGTGAAACACTTATACTGGACGCCACTTCGCACTAAAATTTCGGGTAGACTGATGATTCTTGCTGTTGGAGAATAGTGTGCTGTGATTTCGAACTATTTTTGTTAACACAGAGAGATGATAATGTGTGTGGCGTAAATCCTCGCTTGTAAGCCTGGGGCTAACAAAATGTTGAAATATGCAGCAGTAAGCGCGGCTAAAAGTTTTCAGATTGATCTCAAGCAACAATAACCCACAATCATGACTTTACCCTGTAAAGATTAGACGAAGCAAATTTTTTCAGCGCGCAGGACAACGTCTCGCGGGAGATTGAGAGCAAGCATAATAAAATGGTAGACGAACACCGAGTCATTACATCCCAGGGTTCTAATCAACATTGCCCGACATTTTCCAGGTGGGTACGTATTGCATCTGTATGTGAACTCGATGTGTACTTGCCGACCATCATTTGAGTTGTGGTCTGCTATGAAGCATGCATGGTCGAAACTGAAAGCAGCGGAATGTCAAAAGAGGGCAAGAAGCGAGAATCTGAGAGACTCGCATTTCCAGCACTTTAGTTTCATTTTGTTTGTTTTACCTCTACTGTACCTCATCTGAACCGCGCAGTGAGGGTGCAGGTTCAACCATGTTCACCTCATCCATCTCGTAACAGTACCTTATATTTGGCCGACCGCTCTTGTAATGTGAACATATCAGTTGTGGAGGAATGAAACGTCATACAGTTCTCATTCTGTAACCTTATACTTTACAGATCAATGTCAACATTTGAATTTTTGACCATCTTACGCGTTTTCCCAGCAAGAATCATCAGATTCAGAGTGGCTCTCTTTTCTCGAAAGGTATGAGTATGCACATAATACAGCAGTGCGTACGCGCACATGTGCACACTATTAATGATTCACCGCGCACCTTCTACAGCATAGTACCTATCCATAAATAACCTTGCGAACAACGAGACTCGACGCCTAATCCAACAGCGGTCCCAGAAGCAATTTCTTCCGTCTTGCTTCAACGTTCCTTTTCATGCCACAAAAAGCGTTTTACGCGCAATTTAGCTTTTTATTGCTGTTCCGTTCTCGATGCCAATATTATCGGCCACCGATAATGCGACTCTGCCCCCTCCCCCCATGAGATGTGAGGACATGCGTCAAGACACGGCTGATTCAAGATCCTTTGTCGAACGCCTATGACGCCTTCAATTCATCTCCCACCCCATTTCTCCCATGTGACACGATGACTAACTGGATTGTTCGCTGTCTGGAATCGACTTTTTACATCATGAAAACGAACCGCCAGTCAAGCTGTGTATATAAATGCCCCGACTGCTCTTGCCAGCTTCCAGTCTACAAAATCGTTCTATGGCTCTGGTGTCAGAAATACTCTTGGACTAGCATGGCTGCAACGCAATTGACGAATGCGCAACTGGCTGGAATACGTAACGTCTTCCAAAGCTTCGATCGTAATGGAGACGGTACAGTCAGTGTCGCGGAAATTGGCGATGTTATGAAAAAGCTTGGCAGAAATATGACCAGTGAAGAACTGAGCCAGAAAGTGGCGCTGATGGACAAAAATGGAAGTGGACGAGTGGAATTCGAAGAGTTTATCGATGTAAGTCGTTTCATAAAACATTTAGACAAATTATTTGCCAAATTTAATGCTTTTAGGTAGCTGCTGAGATACTCATCATGCCTTGGACTGACCCAGAAATCGAACGTGCGTTTAAAATGTTCGACGTGGATGGCAGTGGTAAGATCAGCGCCGATGAGTTAAAACAAGTAGCTCTCGCTGCCGGAATCCGCGCCAGCGATGAGGAGTTGGACAGCATGTTGAAATCTGCTGATCTGGATGGCGATGGCCAAGTGAAATATAGCGAGTTTTATAGAATTATGAAAAACTGATAACCACATGATTTATTGAGACTGACGGCAGGTATGTCTCATTTTCAGCAGATGCGAGTCATCTCTCATTGAATGCGTTTTGTGATTCAATGCTTTTCAATAATAAATTTTCTGGATTTTTCTGAATCACACGTATGATCCTCCTTTTTATCTTCGACAGGCGGCACTATGAGGCCATCCTTGCTCTCAAAAATTTTGAAATCCAACCACAAATTTTGTATGAATTTCTGCTGAAATGATTTGCGCCCAGCTGTCGCGTAAAAAAGTCATTAGCTGTTCCTTCAGATCCCTTCCGCGTATTACGATGGGATAGCTAGCGACACATCCATACACATATGTACTATGACTTGATCAGCCCCTTTTTTGGTTCCGTAATCTGGGGCTATTTCGGATTTAGGGGATACTTTAGATGCGCGTTCTGGGTTGATTTTGACAGTATCGCCGCAGAGGTACTCGAACTTTCAACTGATATGTGCCGACTTGAGAAAGAGGGCCTACGCACTACTTGTTGATAACGTAGCTCAAAGCATCGCATCTTATGATTAGACTAACCTCTCCTTTTGCCTAAGCACGTATCTCTAGCTTAAACATACTGTACTAAATAACAATTTAGTCGATTGTTGACGATCACACAGTCCTAAATGTGCTCCAAAGGGCTTGAGATCCTATTTAGAAGCAGCTTGGACGCCCTTCCCTCTTCACTACTTCCTTCCTGATATAATTTTACGACGGCTTCTTATATAGGGATCAAATTATTTTCACAGATTAAAATTAGGTTGGTGTTTCTGGTGATGGCCTTGATCTTGCTATCAGAAAACTCAGGTATCTTGTTTCCGAATGCGCTCAAACTGCCCAAAGCACTTGTTGGCACCCCGGTGACGTAAAACGTCCGCGTGCGTCAAACTCTCGATAAGATGCGATTAGACATGGTCATTAATTCGATAGGCTTTGGGTAAATAAAGCCTACAATCTTCCTCTATCGATCCTTCTAAAAAGATAGCCGCATGTAGCTATTCCGATCATTCAATCGCCGCATCTTGGAACATTTCTGCGTGGCCTTATTATCGTCAGAACCTGAGCGTAGGCTAATCGTCAGAGGGCTATAGAACTTCAAATACAGGGCCATTAAGATGTTCGCCTAGGTTCAGATAGGCTAGCGTTCCTTGTTTATGATGTTGACGTTAAATCAGGAACCCCAATTATTTTTTTGCTTCCGAATACGGTCAAAATTTTATGAAACATTGTAGGCCCCCATGGGCGCAAAGCATGTAATTCCAGGCGTTTTCATAATCGTGATGCCGTGCGTCAAACTAATGTAAGATTATATCATATGCGATAAGACGGCCATTAATTCAAAATGTATGAGTGATAAAATCCTCTTGCGCGATTCTTCTGAAAGAGAGACGCGCTTCTGATCATCCTATCGTGCTGGAATCCTAACGCGTCATAGCGAACAACACCACGACCGCCCCAGCAGGAATATCAGATGTGGAAACATGGATAATCAATTCGGTGTTCTACTGTTTCGGAGGACTGACATCATTGATCACTAATTTCATGGTTTTTTATACGATCATACGGAATAAGAATTTACGCTCGTCCTCGTTTTTCATAGAAATGGCTATCATATCGATAAACAGATCTACCGTAGCTGCACAGTTTTCCGTCATAAGCACTTACCGATATTTAAAACTGTTTGACCTGGCTCCATCCGTCCTCGACAGATGGGCATGTTATTTGATATTCTTAGTCTTGTCCACTTCTCAACATTGGACCTGGCTTATACACAGTGTACATTACAGCAAGGTGAACTCATTGACCGGTATAGGCGCCCGTTTTAGTAGCCCGCTACATTATGAGTGAATAAGCCTCCTACCAAAGCTCGCCTACCAAGCTGACCTGTGATTCAGCCTTCCAACTACTGAACCTTTCTACCTACTGGTGCACCTTTCTTTGACTTGGGCGTTCCATCCTTTCTGTGCAAGCGACTCACCATTCCTTCCTTGCTACTACTGCCCATCTCCTGTAGGCGTTTGTGTTGCAGCGAGGCTTTCCAGAATGAGTGCCGTTGCCTCCACTTGGGCCAATGTTGCATCCAGCGTAGGATGTTGCTTCAACAGTTACTTCTGCCATGCGTCGTTGTTGATGCCAAGAATCAGCTGGTCTCGAATCCTTTCATCTAACGTGGGTCCAAAGTTACGGCTCCCGGCAATCCCCCTCAAGCTGTTGATCCACATCGCGACCGTCTCCTCCTACTTCCTGGATCTCTGCACCAATCGCACACGTTCCGCCGTCGCATAGACCTGCTTCCGGTAGTACCCTTCCAGGGCTGCTTTCAGATCGTTGTGCGTTTGTTGTAGAACATCCCTTGGACGAAAATTATTGACCAGAACTTTGAACGCATACGGGCCAATACTGGGCAAGAGCAGCGACCTCTTTGCTTGCGCATTCGCCTCCCCCTCGATTCCAAATCGCACCAGTTCCAATTCAAACCGTTGAATGTAGTATTGATAATCCTCTCCAGTAGGATCGAACTTATCAAACCCTTGTATCTACAGACTCGCTCCAAACGTTCAGTCTCGGTCATTCCACAAAATCTGTCCGAAGGGTGTACAATCCCGGAATCTGCCTCCACCAGCAGAAGTCTGCAGTCGACGTCGGTAATGTATTGTGATGTACACGGACTCTCGGTATAGGCGACCGTTTTACTAATCCCTCTATAACCTGTTTTCTTTGAGAATGTACACGCCCTCCAAGTTCCTGCATAGGCCGCGTGTACATTCCTAAAAAAAACAGATAGTACATTATGAGCGAATAATAAGGCTTAAGCCTCATACCAAAGCTCACCTACCAAGATGGCCTATGATTCAGCCTTCCAACTACTGACAGTGTTTGAAGGCTGGACAGTGTTGGAAGGCTGAGTAGCTAGCAGTGTACTCATACGCGTATAGTTAAACCTATATATATCACTTTTGCCTTCTTTGAAATCGACATTAATTAACAGGGAGCTGAGAAATAAGCGGAAGAAGATCGATATGCCGGCAGGTGATCTTGACCGTGATAAGAAATGATTTCTTTGAAAGACGTGACTTTGACAGCATTGATCACTAATTTCATGGTTCTTTACACGATCATACGGGATAAGAATTGACGCTCGTCCTCGTTTTTCATAGAAATGTCCATTATATCGATAAATAGATGTACCGTAGCTGCCCAGTGTCTCATTATCAGCATATACCGCTATTTAAAATTGTTCAACATGGCTCCATCCGTCCTCGACAGATGGGCGTGTTATTTGGTATTCTTAGTCCTTGTCCACTTCTCAACATTGGACCTGGCTTATCTGGCGTTCGTGGCCATCGATCGTATCATAGCCATTGCGAAGCCGCTCATCTACAACGGCATAACCCCTAAAATTATTTCCCTCATATTCGGAGCCATGTTTCTGATCATAGTACTCGGAAATCATGTGCCTGAGCTCTTCGAACGCGCGAGTCTCCCCTCTCGAATCGTATGTTCGAATGTGGTCGCAGCCAAGTCACCGAATGTCTACTACGCGGGTACAATAATCACGCTGGGGTTCAGTTTCTTCATCGCCTTGGCCTACGGGATCTTGGTCACTTACATTTTGATCAAGTACGCCAAATACCGACGAGATAACGCTGAGAATCAATGCCGATCCGAAGCCACAATGAAAACGCACCTCGATGTTCTTCGCCCTTTGCTCGTGTTGGTCATCTCAACTGGAATTTGTCAAATAATTCCCAGATGCTTGTTCTTCTTTGCCTCCTGTACGGCCTCAGCGAGGTTGGTGGCCTATGCTGGCTCCCTATCGGGCATCGACTTCAATATCATGGCGTGGGCATTGTTAACGAGAAGATCGGAATTCCGGCTGGCATTTGAACAAAGATTTCTCAGAAAGACTCAAGCAGTGAATCCGATAGGAGGAACAAACGCTCTGTTCCAGAGGAGGATGTCTATTGCGTTGTGAGTCGCTGTTGCGAGACATGTGACAGTGGCGAGCGCTGTTGATCAGAGTGGGTTGTGAGTGGATGTGAGTTGTCAATTGGATACTCTTTATTTTTCTCATTAAGTGAGTTTGAAGAGCAGACCGTTCTGAGCAAAGAGCCGTTATTCTTAGGATTAGGCAGTACGAATAATTTAACAGCATGTACGCACAAAAATTAACCTGTGCTCATGGTCAGACCTGATCTGTGTATAGATTTGATGCATTTGCATAATAATTACTAGACCAAAGTTCGAATGTTCAGGCTCCATTTCGGATAGATGTTCCCCGTGTTTTGTGTATATACATACTGAGATTAGACTGTTTTCGTCTGTGATCTTTTCGTTTACAGTGGCTTTGCTATTTTGCTGACGACATTTTCGAAACGGTTTTTGTATTACATGATTCTTGCGTCTTCTGCCTGCGAAACCTCTTCAGCTAATCTTTATCACAATTGTTGCGATTCTTATTTTCTTAGAGAGAAAATAAAATCTTTATCATCTTCATAGTCATATGCTATGATAAGGCAAGACGATAAACCAGACGAGAAAAAAATTTTCCCTTCCGAATTAATCTGAGCAATTCTAGAAAAGCTGCCTTTGCAATCATCATGATTGAAGCCATCAATCTGAACGAATCTATCTTAAACGGATATATCGCTGACAAAAGCTGCTTTCAGGGTGTTTTTGAATTTGTCAAGGGGTCAACGGCTTTTGCCAATGATCCTAATAAATTGTGAGCGCAGCCTTCGCCCTGCTCCAAGGAAAGTAAAGCTGCTTACTTCCATTCAGTATATATGGTACGATTGCGAGATGCACGCTCCTGATGTATGTACTGAACTACGTACAGTATAAAAGAAGAATTATAGTTTTGCTCTCTTGCTCGAGAGCTTACTGTAGGTGCTCGCAGTCAATCTGTTCCCATTAGTCGAACAAAATGGCCAATAACTCTTCTGTCGCAGTCCCACCGCCAATTACCAACGAGGAGACATGGGTCATTAACACAGTGTTCTACATGATCGGAGGGCTCACTGGATTGGTGGCAAATTTTGTTGTATTTATCACCATCCTTATCGACAAGAACTTACGAGCCTCATCATTTTTCGTGCAAATGAGCATAATCTCGCTGAACAGATGCACGGCATCTTTTCAATGCTTCGTTCTCAGCGTTTACCGTTTCTTGAAGACGTTGGGTCTGGCTCCGTCTGAAATGGGTCGATGTCGTGCTGTTCCTTTTTTCTTGCTCTCAAACTTTTTTCTCAAGCTGATTTTACTTTTCTCTCTTTCGTTGCCATAGATCGCACAATTGCTATTTCTAAACCAATCTTCTACAAAAGGCTAACCCCAACAAAAGTTGCTCTTCTATTTAGGTCTGTGTTCGTATTTGGTATCCTGGCAATGCACGCTCCTGAATTCGGAGAGCCCATGTCCTCTCGAGTTCAGTGTGTGAATGTCATATCTCCCATGGCACCTAAGCTGTATTACGCTGGAACACTGATCACTCTGGTATTCAGCTTCTTCATAGCTTTATCATACGCACTGCTGGTTTCTCACATCTTGGCCAAGTATGCGAAACGACGTCAGACGAATTCTGATCGTCAATCTCGCTTCGACGCGACGATGAAGAAGCATATGGAAATTCTACGCCCACTTCTCATCATGGTCATATCAACTAGCATCTGCGCTATTATTCCGAGATGCTCATTTTTCTTTGCGTCATTCTCAAGCAGTTTTACAGCCTCGGCAAGAATGGTCGCATACGCTGGGGCCCTGTCCAATATAGATCTCAATGTCATGTGTGGGGCGTTATTGGTTCGAAGCTCAGAATTTAGGCTGGCTTTCAAGAAAAGATTTTTCAAACAAGCAGGATCACAGGTGATAGTCCCATCGGGGGCTACGAATGCTCAAAAAAGTGGCTTGTTTCAGAGGACGAGCACGCGTTTACCAACTATTCATATGAAGTCATTGCCACAGCAGACACCAGGAACACGTACTTGTATCTTTCACATTGGACAGACATACTCGAGGATAGAACTCACAGTCGGTACCTAGCCTAGTTCTAGCAATGTCTGTTTTCTATGGGTTTTAACGACTGCCTCTAGGACACACTTATAGGAAGGACAGATCGGTACAGAATTTTTCTAAAACTCTCTCTCACTTTGAATATCTTCGCAGTGCCAGGGGACGGCTCCCCTCTGACTATTTCTTAGCAAGAACAACCGTGCGATATAGGAATAGTTGACGAGAATGTAAACGCACAGTAAAAACAACAGTCGAGCTGACAATGAGAATGGAGGGAGCACGGAAACCTACCATCCCTCCGATGTTCACCTCTCCTACATATTGCACAAAAATGCTGCAACTCCACAAGGAAAAGTTTAGACACTTGGTATAACTTTTTTAAGATAGTTGTTAGAGCGTTAATCATTTTATTGAACAGCATTTTTATGGTGGGGGAGTACATTTTATCAACGTTTGCTACCTTCCTGTCTCTGTATAACTGGTTTGATTGGACCAGGAAAATAAGTGACTGTGACTGGAAATTGTACGGTATTTTTCGTTTGCATTTATCATTCCTCGTTCGTCGTTGCATCACCCTTCCATTCTATGTGTGCACTGTAGGTATGTGTTGTTTCTCGAACCGCATCCGATGAGAAGATTTATATACCTAGGTGCGCACTGGTGAGTAAAGCTTTCTAGGACCAGAATTACAGTAATGCGAAGTTCTGCACCTATTTGATAATAATCCTTTCCAGCAGTTCAAGCTCTTGGCTTGGTCAGAGACACCTTTGGAACAAAGACGCGGTAGATCGGCGTAGACGTAAGCACCAGCTCTCCAGATGTCAAAATAGCTTCTAATGCGCTCAAGCACTGTTTTCCACTCGGAGTAGTGCTCCGGTTAGTGTCCTAGAGCAGTAGACGCCTACTTGTCACGCTGGGTGCTTACTTACAGGAGAGGATTCGACTCCCGTTTGGGTGAATATGGTTGTCAAATTTGTGTTCCTTAGCCATCGAGTGCGCTGTATGGTGCCTGGATATCAATAGAGTATCATCATCATCATCATGTTTTATTTGTAGCCAAACGCATAAGCGCAGAGTATGACATGACATGGTTTCTGCACACTGAAGTAAGGCTCTTTTAGGCTCATCGGTACTAATTATAATCAATGCTGCGTCTTTAGCTGACGATGAGGCTGAGGTCAAGTCTCCGAAGGCAGAGTGCAAAGCCAAGTGGTTTAGTCAATCTAATGTATTTCTCTAGATCCATATTGTCAAGATAGATTTTTGACCTCTGGTTGACTGTCTGCTATGCACCACCCTTTTTGTCACAGCTGCTTGCGAGGACTTTGCAACAGGCTGAACGGCCTACATTGGGAGAAGGTATCGCGGGCAGCAGATGATCTCAAAAACACTCCAGGCAGGCGCAGGAGCCATAGACATCAACCCAACGGGTTTATGTCTCTCCTAGAGATACTGTATCGACTGGCCAACGAAGGCAAGCCAGTACGCTGCTCCGTGTATAAGGCGGCCAGTCAAGGCAACCAAATGCTAAACCTTCCCCACAGGCCAAACATCGACTCGAAATATCATAGCTCGAAGATGAGATACGGTAGAAGCAAGGAAAAAAGAGAAAGCAGCGCAAAAAGCTCGACGCAAGAAAATCGTGTCCATGACCCTGTAATACAGCTAAATTTCTTGAAATGTCCCTGCTCTCTGCCAAAAAGCGTACGGTAGGGTCGGTAGACCATGCAGTACAACGAGACTAGACCATGCACAAAAATACGTACTAGCTTCATGTGCAGTAGAGGACAGATGCCAGTCGGAGCTCCTTGGATAACACCTGTGTCCTCTTCGAAATATATCTTCATCATAGATTTAAGAGAGCCCCGATCTTCCCGTTCCCATTGTTCACATTCTGTTGCAGAAATCCAGCTTTACGATTTTTTCACCTTGATAACAAGGTCCCAATGCGCTCTCAAATCCACATTAAAATTTACTGACACATAATTGTTTGCGTCAGCAAAATTAATAACCCACCAAAGAGCGAGATATTATCAACGAACTTTATTGAAATGAAAATATATGCCAATGGGAATTCGCAATTTGAATCAAAGTGGTAAATTCTACCGTTCGTGCTGTACGTCCTGTAGGTATGCGATGACAGTGTACCCTAATATGTTCGGAATTATTTCAGTTTTGTTCAGCAGAAGAGTGAGTTGACCCTTGCCCTTTTTATTTCTGGTCGTCACCCCTCCTCCAATCATGGCCAACATAACAGTACCTCCACCATCTGCTATGAGCGAGACCGAAACTTGGATTATCAACACCTTTTTTTACACTGTTTGCGGACTGCTCGCTTTTGCTACAAATTTAATAGTTTTTATTGTCATCGTAACAGATACATATTTGCGCACTTCGAGCTTCTTCGTGGAAATGGCATTCACCTCGCTGAATAGGTGTTCAGCATCGTTGCAATGTTTCGCGCTGAGTTTATACAGGCTTCTCAAACTACTCAAATCGGCGCCAACCATGATGGATCGGGCAAGTTGTTACTTTCTCTTCTTTACACTCGTGCACTTTTCCGTAATGGATTTGATATTTTTATGCATCATGGCTGTTGATCGTCTGATTGCAATTGCCATGCCATTGTCCTATAACAAATTGACTCCGAAACTGATCTGTACTATTTTGTCCGTTTTGTTTACTGTGGTATTTTTAGTGATCCACGTCAGCGCATTTTTTGATAGTGTACCATCTCGGGTGGCATGTGTAAACGTGATATCGCCTCTGTCACCGGAAGTATTTTACGCTTCAACTCTGGTCACCTTGATCGCCAGTTTTTGTATTATTTTTTTATACATCGCGTTGATTTTGTATATCATTTTTAAATATAACGTAAAGTGTCCACAGTCCTATTTTGGAAATAGTGAAGTTCTTGATGCTACTGCAAAGAGGCATCTGGAACTTGTTCGTCCTTTGGTTCTTCTTCTAATCTCTACGATCATTTGCGTAATTGTGCCGAGATTTCTATTTTTCTTTTCATCGTTGTCTAACGGCGCTGTAATTTCTGTGAGGCTAGTTGCATACGCTGGTTCTCTCTCGAACGTAGATTTCAATGTGACTGGGTGGGCGTTGTTGACGAGAAGCTCTGAGTTTCTAGCAGCTTTTAAGAGGAAATTTTCCAAAACAGTCACCCCGACGCAATTAACTGTAATTCCATTAACTTCTCCCTCGTAAATAGGTTATTGTGCCATTTTAGGACTCCGTATCTTGTTGCTTATGTTATTTATAAATCACAAAACTCGTATTTTATGTCAATATGACAGGAATTTAAAAAAAAAACCCACAATAACTTTGGCGCTTCAAGAAACTTTTTTAATGTATGTGAAAGGGAACTACGGTATTCACTTTCAGATTGGCGTGGAATGGTGTTGCATAATGATGCACGCTGACATTCTTCCGAAAAAGGTTGAAGAAGCCAGTCCGAAATTTCTTCATTCCCACCAAATACATGGGCAGCCTTGCAGAATGGTCGAAAATACCCGTCAGTTCTTGGGCGGTCATCGTCCATCGCCAAAGCGCCCTATATTTTATCACAGCCATGGCTTCTGCGTAAGAGAGAGACTCAATAGCTTCTCGTCCGAAAAGCACGCGCGCTGGCTTTTGATCATAAATGACATTGTTGACGACCCACATCACGTGATCAAGTATTTGTAAGACCACAATAATCATCTGCAAAATGGACAATCGATAAGTTTCTCTCCACCTGGATTGCGCATCAGTCGTCATGGTGGCTGCCTTTTTCGAGGTAAGGATGAGGCCTAATGCAATACCGAAACAGGATATTATCATGACAATACTCGTTCCGCATTTAGCCCCATAGACGATGTCAGTTATAGTTTGATCGCCACCCACATTCGAAGCGGAGTGTTTATTCCTAGGAACTGACACCCAAATAGTCGTATTATTGGAAACGTGTTGTTCCATGCGCTCAGCGAAAGCTGGGCTTAAGCTTAGGCCGCTAAACAAAGTAGAAAAAACTACGAACGACCAAGCGACCCAACCTCGGTTGACTTGAGGGAAAATCTTGGGGAACCAGATTGCGATGAAACGTTCGAGGGAGCAGACCGTGGTCAGAATACTTGTGCTTAATTTCATAGCATCGCCGAAGATCCACAATTCTCGAATAATTCGAATGTAAAATATATACGAGTAAGAAGTCTTGTCCACGGGCAGAAAACGCTCGAAGCCAGACTGAAAAAACCGCAGTATATTATTTAGACATTGCGGTAATTTGTGTGTGCCTGGAGATTCAAATGTTTCGTGCTTGTTTATGATCTCAGTCTCATTTTGGTGAGTTCTGTGTGACGAGACGCTACGAATAAATCTAGCATCAGTGCATAAAACTGGGCCCCAGTGTTGTACCTATGTGAACAAACTGAAAACTTGCCTGAGCCATCACAATCATGTGCACAATTTCCATGACGGCAATGGCTTTATGATAAGCATAACTAGCGCCTTTGAACTCTGGCAGCCGAAATATGATTACTGTTATGATATAGCTGACCAGTCCAAACAAACCACCGAATAACAAGAATGTATTGATGGCCACGCCTATTCTGTGCTCGGTGTTGTCCCAAGTCACATACTCAATGCAATAAACTTTTACTTCAGCGCAGGTGAAATCAGTTACGTTGGGGCTAAAAGTGAGAGAGTCGCATTCGTCAAAGCATGCCATGGACTGCGATTTCTTAGATTTGGCGAAGGAATTGTTTAAAACTGCAGAAATATCTGTGTGGTATATGAGCAACAGGTAGGCCGCGGTCAAATCGGTGGAACAATATGTGTAGTACGTAGATGCAAACCGAAGCAAATGAGGTCAGAAAAATGTTATTTTTTACACAACGAGAAAACTACAGTAATCGCTGTCAGGTTGGCACAAGCTGTCTTTGAGCCTTCGAATACTAATGAAGCGATAAAAACCCGCATCGAGCAGAAACTCGCCATGGAAATGACTTCCCTTGGGACTGGCATTTCTTTCTTGCGCAAGAGCGAGGATTCCTAAAGATAATTCAATATACTGTACATAGTTAAAAACCATTTTAATAATACTCCACATATAATGCGAACTTTGAGAGATGATTAGCTGACAGTCATAGGATCATACGGAAATTAGGGATGGTGTGTTATATACAGTAGGTAACTGAAACTCTCATTTCGAGAGCCCCGATGCGAGATGGGGCCTACTATTCACTTTTACATTTTCAGATCAGTTGGTGGATGAAAGGCTGAGCTATCTATGCTCTCACAATCATCGGCCTCAAAAGCTAGTTCTGAGCTGTTGGGGCGTCAAGAATGACGCACTATCAGAAAAGACCTCGGACGCACTATCCTGTTATCAGGAAGGAGTACGCCTTCAGTATTTACTGTACGAAGACACAAGCACCGCATGGGGAAATAACATAAGCTATACTGACTGAGAGAGAATAATACAAAGTTACAGCAAAAAATTTTATGCCCCCTAGTGAATTTTATGAATCTTGGAAGTTCACCCATGAGGCTTAGTTAGTCTTGCTAAAAACCTCTGCATGTTACAAATCTTTAGTTGCACCAGGGGCTCAAAGGCATCAGACTGTTTTGCATCTGCTATCCATCGAGAAATTGTGTAGATTCGTGTTCACGAGTTGGCGAACGGAGCATAAATTCGCTCTTGATCGTTCACTCGTGAATTCATCTCATCCTCTCGCTACGAACATTCGTACTGTCCATCCATTCAAGTTACAGTACTTAGGAGCAAAGCAGGCCCGGCCAACGAATTTTGTGGACTTACATTATCATTTTCGGCCTGGGTCAGTGCTATTGTGAGGCTGCTTTCCATCGCCGTATAGGCAGTTTATACGTACATTCAATAGATTTTTACCAATATGGTACAGCACAATATGGTAAGCATGCACAGCAATCCTTCTCTCCGTATCTCTCATACCTCCTACTATCCAAAATTTCCATGTTCTTGCTGCTTAATTTTGTAGCAAGCCAATTTCAATTCGTTGTCTTTATTCTCAGGGTCAATTCTTGTCTTTTCGTAAAATCTTTTTTTGAAAGCTGCCCGGAAATCCGAACTTCTGGCGAGCAATGCCCAGCAAGTCACGTTGAAATCAATATTCGAAAGCATTCCAGCATAGGCGATCAATCGAGCCGATGATGTGTTGGAGGACGAGAGAGAGGCAAAGAAAAACAAGGATTTAGGGATAATAACACAGATAATAGCCGATACAACGAGGATCATCAGCGGGGGCAGCAATTCCAGTTGCTTTTTTGCAGTAGCAGAAAACGGGTGTTGCTGACTTGTATGATCGACATGTTCTCTGACAGTGCTTGCCATCATTAGGATGTACAGGATGAGTACTGCATAGAGAATTACTATGCAAAAGCTAAGAATAAGCATGGCTAGAGATAAGCCATAGTAGACTTCGTGAGACAAAGGTGATATAATATTGACACAGGGGATACGATGCGGCATACGGTCAAATAATGCGGGTAGGTGGCTTCCTAAAATTGATACTACGAATACGCATCCCATCGCCATTGTGGCAACTTTTGCAGTCAGTGCTTTGTACAAAAAAGGCTTGGCGATAGCTATCAGACGGTCTATGGCCATGATAATAAGGAAGGCCATGTCCGTAGTCGAAAAGTGCACAAGTGCAAAAAATATGCCATAGCAAGTAACTCTGTCGAGCACATCAGGGGCCAAGTCCAACAGTTTTAAGAAACGATAAATGCTTATAATGACCATTTGCAACGAAATTGTGCTCCTGTTTAAGGACATAATTGCCATTTCCACAAAAAACGAATACCCGCGCAGGTTCTTGTCGCCGAGTATCACCAGAGCTACCAACGAGTTAGTGACCACTGCCAGTGTTCCTCCGATCGTATAGAATATAATGTTGATAATCCACGTCTCCACATCGGGCATGGTCGAGTTGCCAACCATGATTCGAAGCATAAAATGTTTCTGGGTAAAGCAGAGAAGACGATAGGTGTTTCGTGTACTAACTACAAGACAATGGTGCAGACGAAGCCTTTCCCTAGGACCGCCAACTTTCTGATCAGACAGTTCATCTCAGACTCAAAGAATTTTCATACCGAGAGCTCTCTGGGATTTATTGAAGACCACACACCACTTCAAAGGACTGCCATGCACCAGGGAAATTTGATACGCACGCCACGCTTATAAATTGTTCATTGGCCTCGATGGGGGTTGTGTGCACAATTGCAACCGAAATATGAGAACCTATTCAAAGAACTGGAACGAGAGTGTTCCAAGTGGAGAAAGTGCTCATCTAACCATGAATGCACTATGAAACCAGTCGATGTCTGGTAGTGACGTAATTGAATGGCCAAAAGTAACCATATGATAGAGCTAACTTGTCCGGCGCACCTAGATCGCTAGTTACTCTACCTTGTAAGCATTTATGGCCCTCGTGAAAAGTACACTCTCATCATGAGTAGGAAAAGAACCCTCTGCTCAGCAAGCACTGTATACGAACGGTTCGTGTATTGTTTTACCCCTGCTGCAATATGCATACGAATGTAGTGTTTAGATGCACTAGTCTCTATTGCGTCTACGGCGCCTTGGTACAGACATTCGACCAAAAAGCCAAAGATAGTTGAACTTGACACCATAGTACGTCAGCTCACCAGCTTATACTAAAAAATTCATGCATATGCAGATACGCGGGCCGATGGCACATGCGCTGCCCTTTTCACAGAACACCAGAACTGCAAATGGGTCAACTTCGTAGTCTGGCGTAATAGAGATGTGCATAAGCTTACAATGAAGACGACTGATATAATTTCTGTACAATTTTTAGGCTTGAACACCATTCTCAAAAATCTCGATCACTTTGCTACTTTTGCCGTATCAGAGACGGACCCGTTTGATAAGGCTGTCGACTTGGCGTCACCTTCGGACATGGTCCCGTTCAGCAAAGCGCCTAATTCAGGCCTGAAACGCAACAAAAGATGCAGATGGTTCACTCTGGGCTAAATATACTGTAACTGTGCAACTCACTGAAAACTAGCTGATAGCGTCATGCTGGATGATGAACTGCGACCACTGATGCTGTGCTGACTGTTACTTGCCGAAACTGACTTGCGTCCGTCTGCGTGAGATGGTTTCAGGAGAGTCGATATTTCGTTATGACTCGAACTGCTTGATGTTGGACGTGTTGATGAGGTATTGTCACCCGCGTCACCCTGAACACCATTCGAGCCACCAGCTCTCGCTGCCGATGTGCAACTTTGTGTATGTGTACCGCGAAACGGGTTTCCGAATCGTCGCCTGTGCCCCATAGCTTTGATCAGGATTAGAGTATCTGCAGAAAAAAAAAACAGGTTAAATGGCGGTGTCTGCTGGCAAAGCTCTGGAAAAATCGATATTTTTCTAGCACCTACCTAGTCGAGGGATAATGCGCACTGAATTCTGAATGTCCTCGTCAGTGATCGTGATCAGCTTTTTACAATTCTCGCTTTCCATTGGCAACGGTGCCTTGCCCGATTTGGTTACCCATGGGTGCTTCCTAATATCCGGTAGGGTCAGTCTTTCTGTTGGCTCCTTGTTGAGCATTTTTGTAATAAGATCGCGCATATCGCTGCTAATTTTTGGCCTAAAGTGCGACAATTGGATGTTAAAATAAAGCAGAAGACTACGACATCGTGTCTCCTCTTACTGATCAGGGAAACATAGTGGTTCAGTTTTGATTTTTTTATGTAATGCTATAACGTATGGATCCCAAAATGGCACGTTTCCAAACACGAATGCATAAAGGGTGATGCCCAGCGACCAGATATCTTGAGCCTAAAAGAAGAGAATAATGGATTATTTTGTGTCCATTAAATCAGAAGCCATGTCGACGTACCCGTCCGCTGTAAAATTGACTCGCGCCTTCTAAAACGGAGAGCACATCTATGATAAACAATTAAACAGCCAAATGGAATCTGGCTGTTCTACCTGTCAGTGCCTCCGGGGCCATGAAGGCTGGTGTGCCAGCCGTTCCAGTCAGAAATGCGTCGATGCCTTCGAACTCGCTCGACACGCCAAAATCCGCGATCTACGATCAGGAGAAACGTTAACAATAAGCTTCGTGTTGCAAAAGTGTGACAATGCATCAAACAGCAGTATGATCAGACCGGACTTACCTTGAGCTGGCCCGTGTCAGTGACTAGAAGATTCGACGGCTTCAAATCACGATGAACCACCTTTTGGTAATGGACTGAAACAATCGCCGACGGACTGACTGTGAGAGCCAGTAGGAACCAGTAAACAGACTTACGGTATTCTAATCCCATTAGGGTATCTCGGAAATACCTCCAAGCTACTTCTTCGGATAAGGGCTCACTGGTTGGCAAGTCCATGACACAACTAAAAAACGAGAAAGCTCTGAGCACATTAAACATACGCAGTTGCCTTCGATGTACTCATGTGCTTCAAAAGCCTGTTTGCTCACTCTACCACGCTCCAAGACATGTACAGTAGGTACATAAGAACAAAGTCAAATTGCCTCAAATCTTGAATGCACACCACGACACATTCTTTGGCGGAACTCTTACCCTCTTTCCACATATTCGAACACTAAAATGCAAATATTCAATACGGCGTTGCCTGTAGGCACCAAAACGGGACTTACCCATGTACAAATAATCATCGGATGGATCATCCAAAACCTGAAAATCAGAAGACGATTATGCTCACTGTCAACCTTGACCCAGTCAAACTGGCATACTTCAACTAGTTTCACAACATTTGGATGATTAACTTTCTTCAATATAGCAATCTCTCTGTGCACTTGCGCTAGTGGATCAGGGGCGGCTGAGTTCGATTTGCCTTTTCTGGGCGGAGGTTTGCCTGCGAAAGCGAAATTTCGCAAAACAATAGGGTGAGTTACAAAACCGAACTTACGAAAAAAGGCAAATTTTTTCATCAATTTTTTCTTGTCCAAGATTTTCATTGCCTAAAACGGAAGGCTGTGGAATGAAAAATCAAACAGACGTGACATTGACATATGTCTACTCACATAGGGGTTGTTGTCCTCCTCGTTGTAGGCTAGCTTGACAATCCCGTACGAACCCTATAAAAAGCAATTGGCAGTTAGTACTGACAAGAGACCTTTCTATTGGTCAGGCGCCAGCCTACAGGCCGAATCTTATTTCTACTGGATCTGTCCCAAGATAGTACTGTCAAAGCATATTCAACACCATAAAATGCAGCCTTACAACAAAATTACAGTCTGAGACGACCATATTCGTCATTCCTTCAGTCCATAGCCTTCAAGCACTCTACCTGCACAATGCCTCCTTTTTCTTTCAGAATTCTATATTTATCAATCATGAATAAGGTTTCGCCGTCGAAAGCTGCTGTCGTAGTTTTCTTAAGATCAGCGAATCCATTACGACCTCCACTCATTTTCCTCGTCTTCCTACTTTCAGCTGCGCCTAGCTGATTCCGAGGCCGCACAACCAATAAACTTGGAAATGTTTGAGGAATCGATGATAGCAGCGGCTGATTGATGTCTTTACTAACCGAATCAACGACCGTATCAGTTTCTACTCGGCCGCAAATCGAGATTAAAATCGGCTGAGTTGAAGCCACGTGAGAACGAGAGCCATAAAAGGACGTAATCTTGGCGTGAGTTCCGAGAAAACTAACGACAAGAGGCCGAATGCGTCTTTGCTAATGAAGACCATCCCAGCAAAAGCGATGTCTCGCTGGAATAAATCAAGATGCACAGGAGATGGGTCTGGGCAAACGTCCTCAACTGTCCACATTTGTGAACCAGAGACGGAACGACCAAGGTTCCCCGCTTAGTCGTCAAAGGCCAGACATGGTTCTTGCATGGACTACGTCATATCGCCAACGCAAAGACAAGACGGGGTTAAGAAACGGAAGCGTTCTTTCTTTGATGGCGTGATAGTTAAGATAGGAGAAAGTGTGATCTGCAAATTAGCTTAGAGATGGAATGGAAATTGAAAGACGTTGTTGCCTTGAGCAGGTTCGTGCTCGGCTCATCTTAGGTAGCCGTCAAAAGGAAGAAGCCCACTATTCGACAGCTGTCAGTTCGTTGACGGTGCTAATCTCGAAACCGGAATTACCAGCTCCTCGCAAATGAACTAGCCTCCATTCAAATATGTTTATATTGTTATTCTAATTTCCCACGTCTGCTCGCTCCCGCTGACGTCAGCAGACTGGCTGTACATATCTACACCAACAGCGAGTATACTCCAAATCAACTGTCTTCTTGAAATCTCTAATTTAGAATAAACGCGTTACATCCCCGCACATTTGCAAAATGTGCGAGCAAGCATTCAAAAGCTGGTTGAGCGAGGAGTGACCAACGGACTCTCAGAATAACGTCAGAAAGAGGGAAGGGTCGTAAGTCGAGGAGAGTACGCCCCTCGAGGCTCCTGTCAGCTGCTTTTTAGTTCACTCGAGGGCCCAGAAAATGTCATTTTAGCACACTCTAGTCAACCGCGTCAAACAATAAACTCAGAATGCTCAGATGCGCTAAATCCGGTTGGCATTTTTTCAGGAAATTGCTTTCCCGTTCTTGTGTAGTCAAGCCCTTGTTTTGATGAAAAGGCGCATTTACTGCGGCGAATGTTTCAACCAAATTACACGTTACGAGAGCGTCGATGAATTCAAATTTTGATCATCATCCGCTATCGACGCAGGCGACGCGTAGAGCGGATTTGAGATGTGATATTTTGGGAAAGTGGGAGTGCGAAGGAAGAACTATTGTGATTAGGGTTTTTTATGGTGATGTGGAGTGGGGGAAAGTTAATTCAAACTGGGAAGTGGACATTTTTTGAAAGCTAAAGCTCCAATAACAAGCATTATTTTCCGCAAACAACTATGTTGTTATAAACTCATCCTGGTCATTCTAGGGAAGGGTCGAAGTTTGGTCATTCTAACGCGGGCAAGGGCTTGGTAATAAATCCTATCTTGCCGTTGGCTAGGGTCTCCTTCGTGATGCATGATCGTGAGTATAGGTGTGGGAGCTTGTTCGATATGTTGGCGGTTACCCCGAGGGGCGACCAAGCCCAGGCCCGTGAGAAGACCCGGAGTCGAGAGACTCTCTCCCAAATAAACGGCTTCTTCTCGTTTATTGGCCCTGGAGAGATGATGGCATGCAGACAACATCAGCGTTCTCTGATGGCCGGAATTGAACCCAAGCTGACCAGTTTTCAAGGAACCTTAGTATGGGTCTTACACGCTATTCCACCGAGGGGGCTAACGAACCCACTGTGGCACTACTTGCTGTGTGTCAGTTTCTTGAGTCTTATCACAGCACTTACGCTAGACCCCCCCGAGACAGCAATCGTGGGGCACTCCTAATCGCAGCTTTTATTCCTTACTTATTCCTTTACAGCTTTTACTCTAAAAAAGTGTGGAAGGGCCTGTCTACCAGCGCATACAATACTTAAATATTTTATGAAGGGCCAGTAGCCTAAGCAACAGTACTTTCATGGCCCACGACTAACCAGACCCCCCTCAAAACAAAAGCTATTATGTTCGCCCTACCTGACCAATCTCGCTCATCAGTTTGTATTGATTCAACTTGACAAATCCATCTTCCAGTGTCACCGAGTCCACTTTACGCACATGTCTTGTGGGTCGAGCAAAGGCGGGGCTTCTCTGGCTCACGTTCGGTGATGTTGGCAATGAAGGTGAATGTACTGGACGTAATCGATTCGGGTTTCCAGCTTTTGGAACACTGTCTACAGACAACGTGTTGGAAAAATTATCGTAGTTTTCTTCTTTCGGGTTTACATCCGTGTGAGAATCGATCGTGCCTGCAAAGTTAAAGTAATGTAGAGTAGACAGCAAATTTCGTGCCAGAAAACAGGGTAACAGGTGAGTGCGAACTAATGGACCACTCACGTTAGCCTCGTGGTATAATTTGGATTTGCCATGGCGATGGGAAACGAAGCAATGAAAAAAGTCTGTCTCGAATGTGAAGATCGCAAACACATGCGCCTAGCGACCCAAGTTCGCTGTGTTTTTACCAGCACGAAAAGACAGGTCTGGTAACATTTAAGTATGTAGGTGTTCCGATAGCGCACTGTTAGACCACAAACTGAGCAAACAAACCGACTAGTTACATACCTCCCTACTTGTCAGAATCACTCTCGATAAGCCCTTCTGGAAACCAATGAAACACATGTGGCGGAAAGCCAGGCTTTCAGAAACCTGCTGCTACTAAAAGCCATTTATTTTGGTCCCTCAATGGACCACAGGGTCTAAAAAGACTGGGCTTTCCAAACTCCCCACTGTTTTGGAACATCTGATTAGGCGATGCTGGCAACCACATAAGTCGAATAGGAACCAGGCAACAGGCAAAACATCTAGAAAAAAGCATTTCGCGAAGAAGTGAACAAACATGACGCTGAGGGAATGAGAGTAAAATGTCGAGGTTTAGATACTGATAGTGAATTTCAAGTCTTGGACAGTAATCCGATTGCCAAGTTCCATTTTGATCTATTACCTGCTTTCAAAAGACTCGTTTCAGGGATTTGTGACCGACCTTCCGTAGCACAGTTTTTATCAGCAGACATTAGAAGGCGGTAATTTATTTCGGGAAAAGTTTAAGAAGACAGCTGCGTGCGGCATTCTTCCATGAAAAATAGCTAGCTTCAGCTTTTAGCCTTTTGAGTTTATCGGTTCAGGATTCTCTCAAAAACCGAGCTGGCAATTAGCCTAGGCATGAACGCTTGTTCGTGAGACTGAAATTGACGCATTCGTGTCATCTTCAGTGCGTGTTAACTCAGGCTCATTGATGAGCAATTTGTGTTCCTTGGCTCAATGCACGGGAAAAGGAGGTCCATGTAATTGAACTGGAGTTTACCAGAAATGTAATGAGTCCGAGGGGCACGTCTGTTTTAGCCACACCTACGATCATGGGGCACTGCACCCCGGTTATGCTCAAGGAGGGTGCCAGTGCCAGGTTTGATAGCCCATTTCTGCACTCTGTAACTCGTACAAGTGGGAGAATAATATTTAAATTGCTTACCGGGAAACCTGCATTCTCGAAGCATAGGTCGCCTGCCCCTGGAGGTGTATCGATTGTGTAGGTTGCCCCTTTGATCGGAGAGGTCATCAGCAGCCTCTTCTGTACTTTCATCCACACTAGCCGCAGCACTGCATCCGTTCATGGTCAATCCTTTTCTGGTCTGCAGCGTGAATATGTGTCGTCTTGACAAGCCACTGGGTCGAGATGGTGATTCGGATGTTCTGGATGCTGGTGATGGCCGATTGAGAGAGGACGATCGCGTGGCGGAACTGGAGTCGGATACGTCGACGCTGGAAGATCTTTTCGTTAGCCAACTAGTAAACAAGGAGGCAGCTCCTGTTCCGACGTTGGCCGCGGCGACCAAGTTTACTCGTCGAGGTATAGCATTGATGAATGTCATCAACGACGCGCCTCCTGCTCCTCCTACGTTGGCTGCCGTAGAAACACCAGCAGCCGCCGTTGTCAATGGATTCGAAATAGAAGATGGAGCCGTCGATGAACAGCTCAAAATGTCCGCTGGGGCCTCGTCAATGGTGCTCCCAGTAGATTTTTTAAAAGAAGCATTCAACCGTTCCGAATGAGTCCCGTAATCGGCTTTGGCCGTTGCGCCCGTACTCGACCTTGGTTGTCGATTATCAGGGCTCGAGTCGGATTGTGAACAAGCTTTCGAATCAACGAGCCCACTGAAGCCTGTCGGGAGGGACGCTTCAGAAACTCCGTTAATCAGTTTAGCACGCGACACATTGGCAGATGTCGGAGGAGGAGGATGGGCTCGGTGCCTGGTCAACACTCCAGATTGCTTGGCAGAAGTATGACGCTCAATAACAGAGCTCACGATGCAAGGTGGCGAAGGCTTAGCCGAGATTTGTGTGGATTTTAGCACTGTCCCGCCCTCCGTACTCGGAACTGTGCTGGTCTTGATCATTTCGAACGAGACAATTTCCTCGATCTAGAGCAAATCTGCACTTCAAACTTCTAGTTATGGAGACGAACTGAACAATATTTCGAAACATACAACCAAACCAGCCACCTCGAAGGCGATGTGTGACAGTCACTTGCGGCTGGCGTCTTCAAGCAGTTCGTACCAGTCTGCTTCTCATTTACCCGTCAGTTGGTGCATTTGTCCAGTGTCTTCGCTTGCTGAAAAGAAACCTTCGATTGCACAAACGAGCATGTCAACTCAACGTGTCACTCTCGAAGTCAACCAGCCTTCCTGTTCCGAACACCTGAGAGGTTCAGTGAGCAAGAAGAAAAAAGGACGGGGGAACGCGAAGACTTTCGAGAACACGATTGCCGTTGTGTCAATATGTGCGCCGACTCGTAGCTATGGTTCGAAAGCGGGAGTACAAGAGACCTCATCCTTGGGCTAATTTTAAGTAAAACGAGTCCGCGGACACAAAAAAACACCGAGCAAGTGGCGTCATTTCAGTCCGCGGGATCAACAAGTTGCGCCATACCCTTAGTTTGTCCGCCCCGAGGATCATAACATGCTGTTGTCCTACTTTGGTGAAACGTGATTAGTGGCATTGGAAATAAGGGATCATATATTATTGCGGACATGCTGGCCACTCTGACGTCATTGAGCGTCAAAAGACCCTGCAGGGAGTCCCGGGGCAAAACAAGCCATCGAAGTGAAATCGTTTGTCGTGTAAGCTAAGTAAAAGATAAGAAATACGAATACCGCAGATGAGGTGGCTGATTGAGGACCCGACTAAATGCGCTGAAAAAGCATCATACTCAGGGAAAAATATTAACGTTACTAATATCTTCGCCAATTGGCAAATATAGCGGCTATACGAATATTAACTACGAAACATAAACTTATTAAGACTTCGCCCGCACAAGAAAGAAGTTTCAGTGACAGAACCACCACATCGTCACCGCCAGCCAGCGATAGCGTGCAGTTGGCAAACGGAAGACTGTCAAGAGATGATTTTTAAATAGGATCTAGTTTCAGGATCAGTAAGACATGGCTCTCTCCAATACACCCACCTGTATGACTGCACACTCTAGAGTGTGACACGCCCCTGTCGGAAGGACGTGCATAATAATAAAGACTGAATACGCGGCGGCCATTAGAATGACGCCAATGGTAAATTTACAGATACATTTGCATAAAGCTATTATGGCACAACACAATTGGAACGTGATAAACAAGGGGCAAGGCATCACATGACTGGGCGGCGCGGTGCGATTGCGCAGGCATCACTAACACGATGTCACAGGACCAAAACAAGCGATGAATATGAACAAGCAGCAGGAGGGAGGAAGTTGAGGCTCATTTCAAAAGGAGTCACGAGGCCCCTTAACCCTAAAATAAGGAAACGAAGATCCCCTCAATTTCCTAATTTGTCAGGTATTGTAAGGTGCGTAAGTTTGGTAACGCTTCACGGGCTGTCTCCAAGTCTAAAACATGAAGCAGGTGAAATTATCCTGGGAAAGGTCAAGTTTTGCATAAGCTCAACTATCTCGTTTACGAGCGGCTCAACTAGCCACTTTGGCGTGAAGAGTTATAAAATGGTCAGGGCGATGACATTCGGACGTAATTTTCTCAAGCAGCACTTAGAATATTTCTTGGGGCCTTTCAATTCCCGAAAGGAGTTCACAAAAATTGATGTGGACCATGCAACCTCGTGAAATTTAACCCAGGCATGCTCTTTTTTAATTTCGAGCATGCTCTCTTAGAATCTCCGAGTAGCAATCCAACCACCTTTGTGCTTAATAATTAAATATCAGTAAAGCAACCAAAGATAACGCGGCAGAGCAAAACCTAACTTGGAATATTTGCAGCAAGGAGACTAGAAATGGGACGGTTCGGTTCAATGATGTTCATTTTAGACCGTTTGGCTCGATCGATTGTCGTTCGCTCAAAAAAAGCAGTTTTGCGGAAAACTAATTTCATATGCTCTCGTCTCAGTCCACGTTTGTCAACCAATCTGGTGGTGCGAGAGGAGAGAAAAATGCAAGGGCTAGAAGAGTTTAGCCGCATAAGTGTTCCTGGGATTCTAGTAATTACATTACTCGTAACACAGGCGTCGTGCCAAGGCGTAATGGTAAAAGACTTCCACGGTAACGTATCGATCCGCCTCTTGTCCGAATATGGAAGAAGCATTTAGGTCCTCTCATGCCCCCCAGATATCAAAACTTTCAAGGTCTAGTCGAAAGAGAGTGGCAGCGCACCGCATGGACGTAATTCAAGGCAAGCTAGTGGGCGTGTGGAGGAGGTACTCTAATCTGGTAAGGCAAGCTAGAGCACTCATCGCTGCTTTTATTGGCTCCTGAGAAACCAAAGGATCTAGCTAGGCATCTGATATCTTATTTACGAACTCATTGATATTTAAATTAGTCTTCGATCGAATTTCATGAAATATTTCCGACCCTCCTGTGTCTTCGAGTAAGAGAAAGATACGCACGGTCTGAAGTAAAGGGCAACAGGACGGTGCGTTCTCGTAAATCTTAACAAGGCTACTTATCAAATTTATTCCCTATTTTCGATCAACTGAAAAGGTTTAGCTCGTTCAATGATATAAACATGCGAAAAACCTGATCCTGTTTTACGAGGTAAAGAAACAAGGATCTTCACGGGGTCACAAGCTACTCTTATCTAGACGAAAAAGCAGGAACTACTCGTCCGTGTTTTGAGCAGACACACGCGTGCAATTTACATGCTCTTGTATCGATGGACAATATGTTTGAGAATGATAGCTAAAGCTCGGTGTCGTATCGTCGTGGACAAAGGATTTGGATTCGGCCTTAAGTCAGTCATACCACATACAGGCTCCTCCGCGACCTTAAACTGTATGCTCCAACGAAGATATAAGGAGCGTAGGTAGGCACGCACCATCAACATACGGCCTCCTAGGTGCAAATCACATAAATAAATCGGAAGTAATGAAAAAATGTTTGACTCTCAAAACTACCTACATTGCAGGCCTAATTTCCAGGTCCAGGATGACAAAAAGATCATAAGCCTGTGCGTCAATTCAAGCCATTAAGTTATTGACGTAAAGCAGGTGAAAATAAACACTAACTTGTAAGTCGGCGGAAGCTGTCTCGACACCTTTTAGGAAATGCAATCGACGTCCGGCTAAGCAAGTGAAGCCTAACCGGTGGCTCCCCAGGTGCTTTGAAGAGCTCTCGTCGCGTCCACAGCGGCCGAGACCTCGAGTTCGATCGGCTCTCGGCTATTCAACGAGCGCGTAGCTCGGCTAGCAAACTCTATTCATGCTCAGTATGAAACCGAAACGGACGCTGTTCATGGCGAAATACTGGCGCCTCTGTCTTACAGGTCCCTCTGTCCATCTATGCTTTCCCACACGGACTCTCTTGCGAGACCCACAGAACCTACGAGCCTTCTTAACGAGACCGCAACCTCGGCACTGAGTCTGCTCTCCATCACTTTCACCAAATTTCCTTTGAGGTGCAATTCAGAGAGAGCATTAAGGAATCTGCGTTTTGAATGAGTGATCAGGGCTTTGACAAATGGGTTTCGCTTCGCAGGATCGGCGCTTTCCGAGGACAAACTATGTGGGCAAATAAAATGCACTTGTGTAGCTGACAGAATCATAAATGTGGAAGACGTGGTTCATAGTTATACTGTGGGTAGGTACCTTGAAATCAATCTTGTGCCAATGAGGTGGATGATTAGTGGAATTCCAGGTGGCAATGTCAGTGCCAGGCCACGCTTTACTTCACAGGCACAGGGAGATAAATCCTTCACTAGTGTCAGTCGCATTCGTAGCGTCTCAAGGTCAGTGGCAGATCCTGTGCTACGCAATTTTGCGTCATCCAATCATTTTGCCACGCCTTTTTTCTGGTCGCTTTGAACTCATACAAGATGTCCCAGATACAGACGAGATTGCAAAATGTCAGTATTGTATTCCCGAAAGGGTTCTTCTTAAAGTTATTTTCTTCCAAATTAAGCAATGTGGATATGCCTCACCAACATACGGACGTGCCAAATCATCCCCTCAATATTCCCCCCCCCCCCCCCCCTGGACGGGCTGCATTTTTTGACCTGATCTTGCTACTCACGGTGTAGCCTCGTACAAATGCGGTGTGCGCGACATAAGGTGACCATGTCTTTCGGTAGGGAGGATAGTCGTGCAACATATGATTTGTTGATCAAAGTGTTGAAACGCATATCAGCAAGCGGAAGTCAAGCTGAGACACGGTAATATGTAAGGGCACGCTGGCGTGAAAAAGGTTATAATTATGAATAGGAACGAGAGCGCGAATACAGTATTTTTTTATGCCCCACTTCGAGTGCCTCCCTCTTCGAATGACTCCCCGCCAGGAGACGCATAACATAATAGCCGCCCAAGGAGAATTAAGTACGTGGAAATACACTTCAAACTATCGAATGACTGTCGAATGAACTGCTTCTTCCCAAAATTTTGTCCGTTTTAATCGCAGTTCCCCTGTTTTTTTATCGTCGAAAAGAAAATTTGAAGGTGCTGATCGTTGTCCACTGCCCACATCTCAGCAAATGCCGAAACGGTCCGATAGGTTGACCAATTAATGACAAGAAAGTGATCAGATGAGATACCTCAACCTTTTTTAAATGTTGATATTGTGCATAAAAAAAGCAGGTTTGCGACGTAGCCTGACTCTTGCAATGGAGACAGTGGTACTGGCTGGTGGGAGTTCTCAAATTAGAAATGAGTGACGGCACGCCTCTCATTGGTAGTCTAAAAACCACTGTCGCCATCATATAATATTGTCGAGCAGCGCCAGACGAACTTGAGCTGCTGTTCCAGTTCCGAACACTTCCAAAACGGCGTAGCGGGAAATAGAACAAAGTGGGCTTGAGCCAAATGTCATGTTTTTCAGACTCTGGCAATCCATTGAATGCTTATGACTTTCTAACATTATCTATTTTCTGCGACATTGTTTACTGTTCTTACTGCTAGATGTCGGACCTTTTATTGGCATTCAATCGCGTGTAGCCCAATAAATTTCAATCTGGCTGATTGGCGACTTCAGCCGATGAATGGCATCACTCCAGTGACCATCAATCTTGACCAAAGATTCTCTTCGGTCATACCATCTGTGTGGTCCATCGGTGTGCAAACAATCACATCGATTCACACTCATCCTCAGCGTCTCAAGTTCTATTTTACTGTATGTACGTTCTGTTTCCGTAGATCGCGTTCTGTTTTGCGAGCTATATTTGTCAGTACTATTTGCATTTTCGAGCATTCTCGCTTATGCATGTATGCACAGTGGAATCTCATTTACACCAACTATGATAACGTTTTACAAGAGCTCACGTGGTAAATGGCACGCATGACACAACCAACGCACACGGAAACGAAGATCACAAGAGATCGTGAGATCACCACATCACTTCGACTCGACTTGCCTGGCTGTTCACTGGGCGGCGGGGACGGCAGCGGGAGCGCCGGCCTTCGGAGCCAGCGATGTGCCGGCGGTGGCGTCGATCTTTTCGAAGATTTCTTGGGCCATCGGCAAGCCCTCTTGTCCGTGCTCGACCTTGTACTTGTGCGCGCCCAGGTAGGCCAACGGAGCCAAGACGGCAGCGGCGACCACGACGACACCAGCGCCCATTTCGACGACGACGGAGTGGCTTCAACGAAGACGACGAGGTGACGGGACGTCCGACGAGGTGCACTCGACCGCACAGCTCACTGCCGCAGAGATAAATGAGATCAGAGGAGAAGCAAGAGTGCTGAAGATAGAGGCTGCAGACTTTACACTATTCTGAAACATACATTGCGCTGTAAGCCACAGTACATATAGCAGTACACTGGGCAGTTGGGCAACAGCCCCGCTCTTCGAACCGAACGAGGTGCCCTACGGTTGCGATAATTTTTTCAAAACCCATCGGTATGTTATCTAGTGGAAACTTTCACGCGCAGATATTTTAAATGAACTAATTTGAGGCATAAACGACCAGGCTCCAATCAAAAGATTGCCTGCCTGCAACTGTGAAGCAGCCACACTTCTGCGCACACTTTTGAATAACCGAGAACTTATGTATTTTCCATACTTTCCCGGTGAGCTTCTTCAGTCACTGTATGGGCTGAAATTCAAGTACAGCCATCGTGTTCGTTCATCTAATAAGCATGGTACCTAATACTAGACCCTACTGCCCAGGCCGTAGCCATGTGAACTGGACTTACATGGGAAGTGTCAGTGATGGCTAGCGGCGAGTAGCGGTGGTATGGAGTCGTTCTGACAATCGGGAGGCCCTGTTCGAAGCCCTGGCCCCTGATTGTTTCTAGCAGCCACTGCCAACCAAAGAATTCGAAGCTTGGAAAAGCAAGTAGACAGTGTAAATAGGGACCACTTTTGTGGGGAGCTTGGACAGCCTCGTTTGCCTCGATCCTGTTAGAATGCTAGATACGGGCTTATGCAAGTGCAAAAGGTAGCTTTTGCTTTGATTTTAGCTTATGATAACGAAATAATACTATAGGCCTTCCAATGATGGTCATCTCAGTGATAATGGCTTCATCACATACGAGGAAAATACATACTGTACATATTGGAATCGTCAGATCGTCAGATCGCCTGACGTCAAAGCAGGTTAAAATATTAATCAAGAATGCCGCTTTAGAAAGGAAAAACTGCATCCCATAAATCTACTCCAGCTTCTGTCCACGTCATGGAAGGTAGCAACTATGGGCAAGTTCGGCATACTGGGGGTGTGTGGGGATAAACAATTCGTTCGCCAGATCAGGATGATTGATCGTTTACGGCGTCCTAGCGATGATACCTTTGAATCGTAGAAACATGACCACCTCTATCGATCACAGCAATCCCAGAAGTAACAGGTACCAAACAAGAGTATCTGCATAAAGTGCCCCCCTGAGAGTTGCCATTGGAGTAACTACGTATACATTTGCCCGATGAATAGCAAACATTGTATTCCTCTTTCAGACCCAAACCATGTTCGGAAACATTTTCGTTGTTTTATCCAATTGGGCCGCGGCCCTGAGAAAATTTAAAACGTTAGCGGCAAGTTGGATCAATAACACGAATTCGGCTCCTGCACAATCGGATTTAAACCCGGAACAAATGCAGGGATTACCTGATGGCCAAATAGGACTGGAACCTGAAGACTCATTGTCAGAAACTGGACGAGGATACTCAAGGCATCATCTAGCGAGGGTCAAGTCCGCTCCTTCTCTGTACTCTGTTGGACGCCCACTTGAGCCAGCCTTCGCAAGAATCCAGTCGGCTCCGGCAAGTCTGACGGCTGCTACCTTCTTGATACCATACCAGGCAAACCGAGCGCCCCCTTGGCGTCCGTATGAGCTATTAGAACTTCCCTATTATCACTGGGATAATGCTTACGACCAATGTGACGCTGGCCCGGAGTTCAACCCTCCGTCCACCCCTATGACGACACCAAACCCAGGAATATTAAATCGATTGGATTGGCCTTGCATGAAAAAATTCTCTACAGGTGTTTCAAAAATCTTGGTGAAGTTGGGCCTAGTTCGTGGAAAAGAGCCTAATGTAATACCACTACAAAGACTCGACATGAATCCTGAAAACTGGGATCGGACTTCCCCAGAACAAATAAACTCTACGTCGGCTCTCCGGCACGAGGACAAGAGTCTTGACCTGGTAATTCCTTCTACCCCGCTAGACTCAAATACAGAAAGCCCGGAGAAAAATGACGAGGACTTACGATTAGACTGGGCCACAGAGCAGCCGAGTGCTTTGCATGGGCAGATAGGTGCACTTCCTGAACAAAATCAAGAACAAAAACGATCAAAGTTCTTGTTTGACAAAATGACTTTTCCGAAGCTAGAAAGATCTACCATGAAAAAACTACTCCGTTTTCTTTTCTCCCACGTCGGCTTATGCGTCCTGAATATCATCTACCTGTCCATCGGTGCGGTTATTTTCATCCAGCTGGAAGCGTATCAGGACTTTGATGCAAATTACAAACAAGAGAAGCAGTTGAATGCATCCATAAGAGTGGAGGCAAGAAGACAAGAATTGATTGATTTGGTGATTAGAGATGCACGATCAGCGAATTTGTCCGCCGTTGAAGACTGGGTCAATGATTATCACTTTTATGTGATGCACGAGAAAGTAGAAAATGGTTACACAAAATCCATAACTGAAGACGACGTGACACCATCGACTCGATGGTCTTTCAGTAGCGTCATTCTTCTCACGCTGAGTATTGTGGCTAGCATAGGTAATGAATCGCTCCTTCAGCCTGAGCTTTTCTTTTAGCTGTGCGCTCCAGTGCCAGAGGATATCCGCGATAGTCAACTTGCAATGCTGTGAGGCTAGCGTTTATGATTCGCGTTTGTTTCTAGCCATGATGCTTGATAGCATGAGGTGGAGCTTAGGTTAGTCCCATCGCTTGGCTGCGGCAATGGTGCAGAGGCGCTCGGTGCGAAGAGACAGAGAAGGAAAAAGAGAGAGAACCTAGGCTGTCGAACACACCTGCCATTGTCTGAGGAACTAGGTGTCTTTTCCAGGTTGTTGTCCCGTCGAGGTGACCTGAGTGAAAAGGGGAAGCTGCCAGTCCCATTGCGGCCGGTCAACATAGGGCAGTCGAGTGGACGGAGTCCACACAAATGGTTTCAGGTTAGGGTTATGTGTAGACCATCAGATTTCGTTGAAGTTTTTTCCAGCGCGGCAGGAAGCATGGGGTCATGGGATAATATGGGCAAGTGCGAAAACACAAGCAAGACTTAGGTAGAACAATGGACTCACTGAGGCATAATAGGGCCATTAAGGTGAGCATTGTGTACAGCATTTGAAGGCACTATTTTTGTCGGCCAGGCCTAGATGAAAAGTACGATGAGTAGAAAGCTATGGCTACAAGGTCTGTCTTCAGGATATGGTCACATATTTCCAGCTGACGATGCCGGCTACTTGGTCGTTGTCCTGTACTCGTTATTCGGCATTCCCTTTTTCGTCATGTCATTGGGCAGCATAGGCTATGGTCTGGCTTCAATGTTGAAAATAGGCTATCAGAGGGGTTGTTGCTGGGCGATGACAAAACGTCGCCACAGGAATCATGACGTTCGTCCTACCACGAGCTCGGATAATCCAGAGAAACCGAAATCAGATGGGGGAATGGAAGATAGCGTGCCACTGTCATTGGCCATAGCTACCATTGTAATCTATACATTCCTGGGTAAGACTTCTAAAAATCTGAATATTCATCTATCATGATAAAGGATTGTTTTAGGAGGAATGCTGTTTTCATGGAAGGAGCAATGGGATTATATTCCGAGCATCTACTTTTGCGTGATCACGCTAACAACTATCGGATTTGGTGATTACGTCCCAGGATGGTCAGCTGTGGGCGGTGCTAGCGGTCAGGTCAGTCCAAGGAGACATGCGTCTTGCGCGAGTCATGTCTGCTCTATCTTTCAGATATCAATCGCTGTCGCATTTTTATACATAGTGGTGGGTTTGGCGCTGGTCTCCATGGCACTGAACGTGGCTGTTGATTTGCTTCGTCATCACGTGAATCTCATGATTGGAAAAGTGAAAATTTTGCAGCACATAGAGGATGATTTACATTTTTTGTAAGTTCAGTTCCTCGCTCACCTCAAGGATCATATGGCAGAAGTAATTTGTGGCGCGTATGACGCACGCTGCCATCTCCATTGAGCTCTCTGGTTACATGTAGAAAAGCCACTCAATACACCAGCACAAAATTGCATCCCAGCTGCATCTCGTACCACACCTTTTGTGCTATTACGGCCGTCCTATAATTTCTGCCCCGCTAGTTTCAACGGGCTTTATGACACAATTTGGCAATCCGATCGTGAAATGACGTTCGTTTGGAGACTTCATGAAATCAGTGAATATCCGTTATTGCATCGTCTTACAACATCAGGCAGTTGGTCACAATGGCAAGGATTTATATCTGTTTTGATCTATCCCGACACCTCATTAGTTAGAGAAACCTGAGTCACTGACTGACTGACGCCCCCCCCCCCCATACAAGTACAGGATATTTCTTTTCATTTGTACGCAAGACGGAGAGGAGATGAGTCGTCCCCAAAAGGAAGTGGAGGATATTTCCCGTTTTGGTGCATTTTAAACGCGTTTTGCGCTTTGTCCATCGCTCTGGCTTGTACTGACAGAAGCAGGGTGTGGAAATGACTCTACTTTAAGCCTGCTTTCAGTGCACTTCCTCCGCTTAGAGACATTAGAAGAAAAGCCTGAATAAATTACAGTTTCCAGCAGCGTTTCAATATCGCACTGGATCGCCGGAGAGCTGCGGGTGCCCGCCCATCCTGCACTGTTTTCCTTCTGTTTATCCCGACTCCCTATAAAGATCCAACTAAGGAGCCTAATATGTGTTGGCGGTGCTCGATAGGCTTCAGTGCCAAACATGGCTGGACACAATGTCATTAAGTGCGGACAACGAATTTTTCACCTGCTGGCTATGAGCGTGCGCGCATGGCTGATTAGGGTCTTTAGCTAACGTCCGTGTGATTGGAGCTTTGGCAAACAGTTCTTCGATGGCGTGAATTATTTCGCACGGATAAACATCTGCAGATGATACGACATCCTATTAGATGGCTGGCACCATAGGGCAGCCAATCCCAGCGTGAAAACGCGCCTGCCCTCGAGCCGACGATCAGTGTAACGGTGCGTACATACCGATGGCGTATTGCAAACGACGCACCAGCTCGCCACGGCCCATTGATCTGCCTATTTAGGCGCGTGTCCCCCGGATGAGAGTTACGCCCATCGAAGCTCGACAACGACGTCCGCTGGTTGGTTCCAAGAGCGGCGGCTTAATCGTGAGCTTTCCCATCTAAAGCTATAAAGGGCTGGTAGAAATGAAAACAGCGGCTTCATTCGCCGTCAACCGATCGCAGTGGACGACCAGAGCAAAAAATAAATATCCGGCCACGAGGAGCCGCAGTTGATTAGCGACTGGAATACAGTTCGGACTCGCATAGATCTGACGTCAACTGGATTCATCTGCCTTGCAAACGCGTCCCGCGAGTCCACCCGCTCGACTGGCAAAAGAAAAGAAGTTTCCTATACCAGATCGTTTCCATTGCACGCGGCCGCCTGGAGCAGATTGAAGCCGCCGAGCGAGTTTCTTGATCGTAAAAGCTGTCTAAACATTTCATTTTCATTTTGATTTCTCTTAGCTGCGGCGAGCTTCTTTTATGGAGCAACCTGATGCCGCCGAGCCGGAAGTCGCTGCTCCAAAGGTTTTGTTAGATTATCATAGCTCTCGCTCCGAGCCTTCGGCTGCTTGGTTACATCCTCTTTACTTGCTTGAACGGTTGAGCTCGTATCACGACTGCGTTTCTTTATTCGATTAATGTATTCGACGACGCGCCTCCTTATCATTCGGCCGGCAGCCTACAAGCTCCCTCGAGCTAGCCATGATTGGCGCAAGCCAGAATTTGGTCTTCATGCTTCCCATTGCTGTAGCTAACACTGCGCGAGACAGGTGCACAACAAAGTGAGTTTCCCATCGTTACCCAAGGCCGCCGTGATGCGGAGGTGAGCAACAATGATTCTAATAACGAAGCGAGTGACAGCGCGTTCGGCCATTATTGAAAATAGTGGCCATTTAGGACTTTCTGTTGGGGAGTCCGCAAGCGCGTCTAGCTATCCTAGGGTCTATAGTGCCCATTTTCCACCTTTGCGAGCCCGTCAAAAGCAGAATTAGTTGCTTTATCTGAACACACCGTTCTCGCTTTGCATTTCCAGCTAAACGCGTATTGAACATGAGGCAAAGTAAGGAATGATGAAGGCCGGACACATAATGACGATGACGAGAAATAATGGAGAACGTCGTTCGCGTTCTTTCAATACGCACACAAATCGCGCCTCTTCGTCGCCGTCGCCCGCGGACACTAGTGCCAATTATGGTTATGACCGACGAGCCGACGTCAATTTCGAACCTGTACGCGCATCGTCCGAGGACGTGCCCCCACGAGCCTCCGACGTCTTAGTTCCCTGTAAAAATAGCGGCCAACGGAGACAGCATTCGCATTCGAACGAACTCTCAAATCCGCCTTCCTCGCCCCGCCTTGCAAGTGACACCTTATTGTCGCCATCGACGTTTACCATCGGCCGTTCGGCATCGGTGCGATCAGCTCGAGGAACGAGCCACGAGCGGAGTCCTGAAGATCGTCAGCTCGGCCAGTCAGTGGCTGTCGACAATCGTCTACCGCGTCGATCTGGATCAGCTCGCGATAGAAGCGGGGAAAGGAGAAGGGTCGAGTGCGTGTCGGCCACTGAGAATTATAGATACCGCGAGCGCCACTGCGTCGTGTCCAATGTCAACTACCAGATACACCCGCCACCCACCATCGTAACCACACTCGACGAACCCGGCTCAGCCAGTCGAAGTGCCGCTACTACTCCTTGTTCTGAAACCGAGTCGGATGATGCATTTGTGCAAACGCAGTGGTCAAATCAGTCCCACTTGTTGACTGTTCCGGGATACGATTCGTCCCCCCAATTGTTGGTACCAACAGGGGACGTCGAAGCGAATACACGCTCGAGGTCCCGTTCAACACCCGCCCATCCTGATATTAGTCGCACTGGACACAAGCCCCTGCATCTGACCCAGTCAGACGCCTGTCGTGATCACCCCGAACCAGCCGAGCCGAACTTGTTTGAGGAAGACATGAATCCGCAGCAACGATTGTTCCATCGGAAAAGTACACCAGATAATTACGACTATTATCCAGATAGGCACCACAGCGTCGATCGCAGAGTCTCCTACAATCCGGCAAATGATGACGCAGAGCAGCGTGCAATCGCTGCCTATCGAGATAAAACACGGAAGTACAGTTGCGCCGATATGCGCATGCCAAATGAAAAGTTGTTATTGGAACCTGGGACAGGTGCGAGGGCAGGGGTCCAACATCAACCGGAATTGCGTCGAATGGCCAGTAATGGATCCGGAAGCTCCGACACTCCAAGACGACGTTTTCTGCCGCCTACCCCCGACGAATTAGCTCTTCGAAAACAGCAACTTGACAAACGCGATGAAAATTTTCTGCCGCAGGCGTCCAGCTCCACCTATTTGGAGGTTAATTACGGCGGGGCGAAGAAGCCCTTTCTGTTACCCTCCTCGTCGTTGCCTGGCGCGAGCACGGTTCAAGAAAAAGATCCGCTATTTCACCGACAATTGAGCAGCGGTTCTAGTGGCGGCGTCTTGAAAGATAACGAGGGGCGTACCTGTCCGACTGCCGCTCCTACCCGTGAACCGATCAGCCCCGCTAATAAGCCGTTGGCGGCCACTATGATATCCCGCTCGCCCATTCCCTCCAGCACGACTAGACCTGGCTCGGGAAGGAAGTTACCGGCAGAACCTACGCCACAGACTCAAGCTCACGCCTCGCCGAGTAATATGTCTTCGTTCAGAGGATCCCGCCAGAACGCGATCGCCGAATCGCACACAATCGCTTCACGGTCGGAAAAATGGGCACATCCGATGCCAAATATGGACAGAATGTGCAAGTCGTCGTCGAGTAGCGACGAAGAGGAAGCCGACTGGTCATCAGCCTCTCACACGAACACACCTACTCCTTCTTCGGAAGCATCGTCCAAAACGGCTGTACTTAATCCGTCCAGTCGAAGTGCTAGCGGAAACCAAAGCTTATTCAACAAATGTCACCAAAGCTCAGTTTCGTCATCGTCCAGTGTGCCCGAATTTCAAGTGACCCCGAATCCTAAAGTACCGCCTTGTCCACTTCAAAGCACCCCCCAGGCAAACAGTGCCGACGCAGCCACCGACTCTGGTCATGGAAGCGGAGCTGAAAGTGCCGTGGGCGATGGTGTCACAGTTTCGGCCAGCAATTCGTGGCCCGATGCCATCGTGTCTGGAGTTAACTCGTGTGCGTCAAAGACCCCCACAGCCGTGTCCATGAACTCGGTCAGTCAGAGCGTTGACGGATCATCTCGACGCGGTTCGAACACGGTTTCTCCACCTCCTTCGCCGTCCATCGGAAGTCTCGGTCTGGTCCATTTCAGCCTGCAGTATTTCCCCGTTCGAAAACGTCTACGAGTGTCTGTCATCAAAGCCGAATTGAGGATGGAGGCCGTACTAAACGCTTTTGTTAAAATCTGTCTCATGCCTGGCAAATTGCAAAAACAGAAGGGCGAACGAATGGTAAAACGAAGCAAAGAGGCCACTTTCAATGAGGAATTCTTCTTCGATAATATTTCGGCCGACGATGTGGAAACGAAATTCGTTTACATTCGTTTGTGCCATCATGTCGGCAAGCAGTTTCAAAAAGATGTGGTCATCGGTCAAATGGAAGTAGCGCTCAAAGATTTCCAGCCTATTTTATTAGGCAAACAAGAAGTGAAAATGTGCCAGGAACTGAAAGCCAAGCAATTGAAAGTAAGTGTTTATTCCTTCTTGGTCGTGACAACAGGGCGTTGCACGCCCAGCGGGATGCTTCATTTGAAAAATCGAACTGCATACTGATAACGCAAATACGTCTGGGCGCGGCAGGTGTATTCTTCAATACAGCTAACAGTCACGGCCAACTTGGGATATGCTTAGAGAAAAATTGTCTGAAAACCAGCGCTTTTTGGAAACAAATGAAGTTGAAACTGAGTTGCCAGATGAGGTGTGTGCACAGTTACAGTATACTCACCCCATTCTTATATTTAGGACATTGTCTATGACGGAGGCCGTAGCTTTGGGGGGCCTGGTAATACGAGATGATCGCTCTTCGCATATCCGCTCTGCTCTACACGAGGTAATCCCCCTTTCAGTTCTAATTAACTGAGACAGTGCGGGGTCGGCCGGGTGCTAGACTAAGTTTTTACCTTGTGCCAACTTCTTTGCTCTACAAACATTCCCGCTCTTCTTTGGCTTAGCAGAAGAGAAGGCCAGGCATCGAATGTCGTTAGAGAATCCAAGAAAAGGTCTAACGACCTGGCGAAATTTAAGCCATTTCAATGGAAATCTAAGCTTATACAGAGCCCCGTGTGGGATAGGCGGCCACTGGGTATACATTCCTCATATTGCCTTTGAAGGCAATCCGGTAGAGGCCCAGACTCTCCGTGACTTTGTGTTCTTCTATGTTTCACGTGCTAGCTTTTATGGAATCTGTTTGAGAGGCTTGATGCACGCTCTCTCTGCCAGTACTAACAATCACGCAGCTCCTATAGGTTTCCTCGTTTATCTACGGCTATTCATTGCTCCACGAGATAATCAACTGTTCGCATGGGTAGGCAGTAAAAAATTGATGCCAACTGCACGGCAGTTGGTCGACATGGTCATTAAGAATGCGCAATGACGATTGTGCTGCTGATCACGAGCTCGATTTCCTGAGGGATATGGGACGAGCATGCTCGAACGGATGTTGAACGGGTGTTGACGTAATTCTTGGAACAGAGATGACTTATCTGTATTCTTGGCCACACTCCAAAAGAGGAATGAGACTAGGAAAATAGAACCGTACTGAACATTCGAAACGTGCCTTAGCATTACGCGTTCTCATTTGCAAATCTTAGGCAGGAGTCCATGTAAGGCGAGACGCCGTCCAAATCCCTGAATCATGCACGAAAGACCTGCACTCTCAGTCCTCTTGGCGCGATGCCAGAATGTTATGGATTTGTGCTTTTATAGAAATTGGGTCGTCTACAAATTAGTACATGCCTTGAAAAAGACGCACGTCGATTGACAATCAATATTTTCAAAGCTGACGACCTACCCAAATTTGGAATTATTGGAGCTCCAGGTATGTGATCTCTTTCGCGTGGTCATAGCGTCTAATTGGGGTAATTCAAACTAAGAGACCTAAATGAGCCTGGCTCTATGCACTTATTTGGAGGAACGGGTTGATGGTTCAGTTCATGATCTCAAGAGGTTTTTTGCCAACCTAACCTAGTTGTGGCCGAGTATGGGACTGAGGTCGTTAGCTGTGCGTGATGCAATTTAAAATTTTCTCACCAAGTGGTTTAAAATACGGCACTAGTGACTAATCACCTACACGCCCTGTTGAAGAATAATGTGTATTGATGAAAGGCTTTCATTGAATTCGTTAAAAGCGGGTGGGAAGAGGAGCCAAGAAGGAACTATCGGAGGTTCGTTATGAAAAATCTGTTTAGGGTCTAGAACTTGTTAAAAATAACTACGTGATGGGCAAAGGGGACTTTGAGCAAAGTTTTCTTTTTTCTGACGCTGAGAGAAGCCTCGCTCTTATGCACGCACGGGCAAAGTTGTTGAGTCACGCGGGAGTTATGGATATCCTTTTCTTGGCTCATGTTTGGACAGTGACACGTGACAGATATTTGTCATCTAAGATATTTATCTAGCTTGCCCTAAATCGGCACGGTCTTACGGCACGTTTCTCTCTGTATATATCGAAGAAGAAATCTTTGTGGACACTAGAGGATCAGAAACAGTCGAGTGAGCGTTTTGGATGGTCAAAAATTTCTTACGCACGAATTGGCTCTGGCATAATGGTCGCAAAAAGTTTGGCTGTAACTTTAAAATTAGCCTGCAAGGGGTTGCGAAGGGCGGGCGTGACATTGATTGACCATAGAAAAAAGATCTCAAATGAACCCGGCCCCATGTAAGCTCTTGTCGCAAGCACCCCTCTTTCCCAAGTTTGCACTATCTATAGCCAGTCTGACGCAGGCGTAAGCTCGTTTGGGCCTACTTGACTTTTTTCGGTTTTTATTGACGTAAGTCGTGCACTTGAAGCTGACTTTTGAAAAAGCCTCGAGAGTCAAATTTTTTAGCACTTAAAAAGATGCATTTTGCAATTTCAGATCCGCTTGTTCGCATCACTGTCGACCAAAACGGGTGGGTGCAAACGAAGCAGAGCCGCACTCTGAAAAATACTTGCAATGCCGTGTTCAAAGAAGCGGTCATGTTTTTGGTTTCGACAAAAGTAGAAGATTTGGAAAAGACGAAAATTGTAATCACAGTTCACGATGCAGCTCGTACTTCATCAGGCGACGATGTGATCGGGCATGTCTTTTTGGGACAACTAGCATCAGACAAAACTGAGATGGATCAATGGAAAAATAGTATAGCTCATTTTGGGCGCGAATTCAAAACCACGCATCAATTGAAACGCGAGTCGTGCGCGACTGCGTCCAATGAAGAGAGCAGGCTATCCGCAGACGACGACTTTTAAAAATATCCACTTGACCTTATTTGTATAATTTATCGATTTCGGTTTGTTTGGGGCACGGAAAGAAGTTTTAGTGAAATAAGCTTTACCATTTGTGGTTAATTTCCAACTTATTTAGGCATAATATAATTTGGGAAATTATTTGCTTATACAGTGCTCTGTTCGGTGCCTGGTCGTGCTACATCGTTTGCTCTACAAACCCATATTGTTCGATGGATCAGTCTCAGTGTATGTATTTGGTATGCCTATCTATTTTGTGTCTGTACTATTTATTTTTCGTGACGACTGTGAAGGAACGTTGGGAGAGGCTGATCGTGAGTGCGGCCAGTTTTGTAGTGGCTGAATGATGAACGGGTAAAAAATGAATGTTTGACAGGCTGTAGCTGAGCTTATCTGTCTGCACAGTGCAGAGAAAGGTAGTGCGCACAGAAATGAGACCCGCAGAAATTCTGGTCTTCTGGTGTCTTGCGTAGAACTCTAATCGTAGTTAGAGCACAAAATATGGAGTAAGGGGCGAAGTTGGTGATCAACTAAAAAGTAAGTGTTGCATTAGTCACTAACCAAGGTATAAAACAAAAAAAGGGACACCGCTCTCTTGAGTGGAGCCAAGTGTTGCCTCTTGCTGGCCAGCACCTTATAAGCGAGGCTGGGCAGGGACCACTGCACGGCAGCGCCCCTTCCCCTACAACCGGCCAGCAGTCAAACTTGTAAGCAAACTGGGCGGCAGCATTGCCAGATGCTGAAATCGAAAACCTGCCAATGAAACCTAAAACTGTCCAAAATTCTGCCATATCCTGCCATCAGAGCCTCATGAACGAAATCTGCCTAATCTTATCGCAGTTTGACGCGCCGCGACATCATACTATCATTCTCTACATCGCGAAAGATCAGATCATCAGATCGGTGTGGTCAGATAAATCATTCATCAAGAGAAGTTCTGCCCTACGCAGGTACAACACAGCGGACAGTGTCATCGCGAGGCAAAAAACAGGCGAAAACCAATTTAATCTGCGCTGCAACAGAATCCTAAAATATACCAAAACTTCCACAAATTTCTCTGAACTGCCACAAATTCTGCCAGAATTCTGTTCTGCCATAGCCTGCTGCCACAGCCTTAAAATTTTTCCAAAATTGCACAATTCTGCCTCGTCTGGCAACACTGCTGGGCGGGACCAGCACACACAGCCGTGTCCCTACGTGAGCATCCACTAGGAGCACCTTCACAAGAAGACATCGTGGATTGGACAATGGAGGGTGGGGTGAGCCCTGTCGTTTTTCGACAACTGGGACTGTCTCCTCGTCTGACTTCCGTCTCTCCACTCGGAGCCGCTCGATGGTACCAGATAAGTCACCCACCTGGTTAGCGATGGTTTATTGATCACAAACTTACCGCCGTCACCAGGTATCGAACCCGGGACGAGCCAGCCATTTGCTGCCTTGCAATGTGGGTAGACGAACGCCGAACCACTGCACCACCGCGGCCTCACTAACCCAATTAGGGAGCTACCTGAGACCCAACAGTTGGACCGCTCCAGAGTTTGCCAACTGTTATGCAGCTGGCCACAGGCAGGGTAGTGTGCAATGGGGCAGTGTGCGGAGCCAGCATGTTTCAGCTACTAAAACTCTATTGCACTGAATGGTTTGTAGTCTCTGCCTGCACTGACCGTGAGCCGCAGAAGTCTTTGCTCATGTTTCTCAACCACGGGAGCGACGTGAAATTTTGCGATCGCAATTAGGTAAAGACATTTCACGTACAGTATTCGGCATTTTTTATGCGCATTCATGTGATGGGGAGAATTGCGTATGTGGTGTCATGGCAACGTTGTCTTT
Source organism: Mesodorylaimus sp. YZB2_4 (assembly GCA_030248295.1). Classification (NCBI taxonomy): domain Eukaryota; kingdom Metazoa; phylum Nematoda; class Enoplea; order Dorylaimida; family Dorylaimidae; genus Mesodorylaimus; species Mesodorylaimus sp. YZB2_4. Next base: position 1,505,683 of record JASANH010000626.1, read on the forward strand.
GCTTCCAGATCCTCCTCTCGTCTGCGCACGGCCTTTCCAGTTTTGTTGCGGCTCCCTCCTTGCTCACTTGGAACGAAACCATACAGCGCCATTCAAGGAAACCTTTGCTAAAAGGCAGATTGTCTGCTACACTGTATGGGGCTGATACCTAGCCAGCCTGTTAACGCCCGAGATTCCGATGTTTGCCATCGAAGATCTGCATGCATGGTCAGAAACTGTGAAGCTGTTGAACCGAAACAGTCCTCGAAGGGCGAATCGTAGAAACAAGCATACCAGACCCTGCAAAAAATACGTTACGGTATGTAAACTCTCAACCATAACACTGCTTTCTGTTGGAAAGTCCGGTGTCAGTGATATATGGCGGCTCTTTGGTCCCTGATTGGCACGACATAACCTTCTCGCCAATCTTGCCCTGACAAGAGGAAGTGTACACCCTTGCGTGTGTGGAAAGAACTACAATCAAAGACGAAGTACATTCTGGAATCGATGTTGGAATATTGGAAAAAGAGTATGATATTCCGATTCAGCACCCTTTTATTATAGGGGGCAGCCAAAATTCTGGGCCTCCTGATTGCAAAGCGGGGACCATTGGCAAATGAAAATTTCGACCGGGATAGCGGTTCAAAATTTTGGCTACCTCCTATATAATACGTGGGTGCTGAATCTAAATATCATTCTTTTTTCAATATTTCAACATGGATAGTGTACTTCGTCTTCAAGAAAGGGAGAACGCATTGTGCTTTCGTTCTTACACCATTCAACCGTTGCAAGCTAGGTTCCACCCACAACACGGGTGCTGTATACTCTACTCACAATTAGAGACACAGCTTTTTCCTCACCCTCGCTCACTCATGGTATTGTGACTGTGATTGTGAGTAAAGTTGCAGGCGGACATCCTGGTCGTTTGTCGCTCTGTTGCACATTTTTCAGTTTTTACTAAGCATGGAATGGACATCGAAAGTGTAACTATTGAGCCCTTGGTTATAGGCACCGGGCCCACATGGGCCCACAATGGTTACATTGTGTCCCACTCTCGAGTGCAATGCTGATGTTAATTGGTGACGCCCTGATGAAACATGGGTTTGTAGTAAGGCGATCAAAATGGCGAAAACAAAACGTGGGAGCCCAAATGTATCTTACATTATGCTTTAGATACCTTACTTATATTTCGCATACGGTTTTGCCAAGGTATATACACTTTCAAAAAGGTCCAGGCAAAGTGAAGATTTTAGTTACAGCATTTGAGGTGCAACTTCGAATCAATTTTCCGTGCCCTTTCACTCCTAAATAGAAATTTTAGGGGTAGCTAGGCTGGCATAGAGTGAATGTCCTGCAGGTGACTAAAATATGTACAGTAACTCGACTCTATCATTAGTCAAAATGTAGCTCCAAGATAACGTCACTCAATGATACAGTTAGTTATATGTAAGCCGTTATGATGTAGGTATGTACAGTATATGAATGAAATTCACAACAAGCTTTTCCCATACCATAATGAGATACCAAAGTATCAAAATTACGCGCTACCTCACTAAGTGGTTGATACAAGTCAGTATGATATACGCTCACAGTTACAGTATACTCATATTCGTCCATATATCAGCAGATGTCAGCGTACCTGGCCGCATCTGCAGATCCGCCTTTGACAAGGTTACTAATGACAAGGATACCTTTATAAGGACCTCTGTATCCCAGGCCCGCTCCAATTCGAGCGCGAGCTGGCGTGGCAATTGGATGGAACGAAATGAGCTTGGGTAAATTTCTTTACAAGTTCTCGCAAAATCCCCAAAAATCACCGGGGAAAGTTAGCAAAAGGATGAATCACCAACAAATCGCTCTTCGTTTATAGAAAACGTCATTCTGATGATCTCGAAGGCGGGGTACAGAAACCACCAGCATCCAATCAGAACGAGCCACCGTCAACTGACACCGTTTTCCCGCCTTTTGTCATAAGCAGCCAGCCGTGAGACTGCTAGATGTGCGCGAGAGCGATCGCCCCCGCATTTTCCGTTGCATCCGTGTTTTTCTAAGTGAAGTAAAAGCGGCAATTTTTCCAAAATTGGCAATAAAATTGCCTTTTTCGGATACTTTTTTGTCCGTGAGAACCTGTGCGTTGATATTAGTTACACTCATGCCGATCTTGATGTCCGGTTTATTATTTCGAAACAATTAGCTCGCTATCAACTGTTATCCTTCCCTTCATATACATATTCTTGGAAACCTCTTGATTCGGGGATTGACGTTGATAGATTCATTTTAGCTGAATGACAGCGTAAGTTTTTTAAAACTTTGTTTAGTGACTGTCACTTGATAGGGCAAGTGCGAGGCTTCGAAAAGCGTGTTTTTTAGATACTGGCTTTGCTAGGACGTTCAATTGTACGATCGCTGTTCTGGGAATTTTTTTGCGGCAAGAATTTGTGGGCAATCGATTGTCGGACCGGCTGCATCCAAAAATGACTTATTTGGCGGATTTTAGCGCTTGGTTTCAGCGGCAGCATCCGTCTAGCCGATTAGAAATGCTAGTGACATTGTTGCAAATGCTGCATCCTTTGGAATTGCGTTTCGTCGGCGCCTGCGTGGAAGAATTGGCTCGGAAGGATTATTATGCATTACGCGACTGCGAAATTCGGCTTAATACTGGTCAAATGGTGGCCCAGTTATCTGATCTCACTGATTCGACCTGTCGCGGTCGTCTCGTCACCGCTTTGTCCTTGCTTTATTCTGGAAATTACTCCACGTCGTCCATTTTGTACAGAATCATATTGAGTTTAAACGCGATTTTCGATCAAATGCCAAAATCCAAAGACGTGATCGACGAGATTATTCTGATTCTTGTCATGGCCAAACATCATCCAGCATTCCGTTTTGAACAAAGAGCGGAGTTGGCTGAATTATTGGACAAAATAAGCTCAGTGGTGGACTCGGTGAGTCGTGCGTTTTCTCTGCCTTTTTCATCATAGTTTTTTGCTACTCTCTCTTTTGGAGCGGCAGCTGTTTGAGTCGGTTAATGTCTTTGCGAATGGCATTTACTGGAGAAAATGCGTAGAGTTGGGTGTGATTCATGCAGATCGCTCCTAAAAGTTAACATATTTCTAGCTGTTGGGAAAATTTAGCGCCGTCATTAAGACTGTTTCTGTTTTTAGGAAGACATCGTCGTTCCAGGGGCATCTGATCACAAACCGGAAGTTGGTGTTACGAACGAGCACCCACATTCAACCTCGGTAAAATCGACGATGGACCGTGCTACTCAAGCGCAAGGTTGTCCTTGCACCTGCCAAGCTGGCGATGCATCCAGTGGCGATTTATGTACTCCGCATATGCAACCGAAACCGGGTAAGCGCATTATTATTTATCCTGGCTTCAGAAACAGGGTGGTGGTTTTGGTTTTAGTGTTCGTTACGAATATCACTGTGAAGGGAACTCGTAAGGTCGAGGACGAAGACGTCTATGACCTACAGGTACTGTACGCGCTTGATTTTCCGACCAGCTAACACACACAAGTGTGATGTTACAGATTACGTGGACGAATGACGAACAGACGGAAGTGGCAAAAAGTTTGCGGGAAATGTATGACTTCCATAAACAGGTAAAGGACACTCATTTTTACTATCGCTAGTGGCATATTTAATTTTGAATTTTAGCTGCTCGATTGGTACCCAAGAGATGCCGGGGCGTGCGGATCTGGTCGCAAAATACCATATTTTCCTGGTAGGTGCTCGTGGGTTAAAGTAATCGTGGGCATGTACAATGAATTTCTATGTAGGATATCGAGATGGCAGCGCTGGCGAAGCGTCCTCATCGGAAGCTGTATCGCGCGAAGTATACGAATACATCAGGTACGTACATACTGCATGAGCGAGCAGTTTTTCATATTTGCAGTGGGAGAATCAAATTTGTTTTGTATTGTTAGGGACTTGGTCAAGTTGTCGCCTGAAATCCTTCGCTCGGAATACACAGTGAATTTTTTCAAAACAACCTCAGCTGCGGCGTCTCCTTCCTCGGCCGCCTGTGCAGAGGAGGCCCCGGCCGATTTAGTACATACACCGAAAAGGCCGACTGTTTTGGATCCGGGTTCAAGTGGTGAGTAATATTTCGCGGAAAGCCATTCGTGTGGGAGAACGAGTTCCGTTTTAGAAGAAGGCGATTGCATCGATGCTGAAGGACGGGTTAAATCACTGACAATATACAATTCGCACGTTACTCCAGATGATCTGCAAGCGAAAGAAGGTACAGTAAAGTGCAGGATTGAGTGAATAGACGAGCTCTAAACGTGGGCGTGTTTTAGAATCGAAGCCAGAGACCAAAGTTTTTCCCCCAGCTCGTCCCGAAAGCGAAACACAATCGGTGTCTTCCCCGGGAACGTCGTCTCGCGCTCACAAGAAGTGAGTGGCTATTTGTGCATGCAATGCGTGTGGTCGGGGCTAGACCATGTTTCCTCTCATATTTAGGTCGCACGCGGCCTTTAATGCAAGATCTACTTCGCCGAGTCAAAAAACATCTGTGTCAACGTCGACCACTAGTCAAGTATCAACTGATCTCGCGACAAGTGTGTCCACTGCCAGTGGGGCTAGCGGGACTGGGAGGAAGAGTGGAAGGAAATCGTCGGCTTCGTCAGTGTCTTCTCAATCCTTTATTCCCAATCCGTTGTATACGTTGTTGAAAGATGAAGACGTCTTGGATGAGTACAAGCAATACTTATGTGGACGCTCGTTGGACGAGGTAAGCGGGAACAGCGTACTGACAGGGCGATCTTGTATTAGCTGTACTGAAATACTGCTTTCAGTTATGCACAATGACGGAAGGTGATCTGTTGAAGGCGGGTCTGCCATTTGAGCCGTGCTTGGCGGTGATTAACGCGGCCAAGAATCACAAGTACGATGAGCCGTTATGTTGTCTGGGTGTCTAGTCAAGTGTGTTTATGTGGTTTTTAAGGTTGGCTTCGACAAAACCGTTGAACGGAACCATAATGCCCAAGTTGAATGCCGCGGATGTTGTTAGTGATATGATGGTACCTTACATCAGTTCTGGACACTGTCGTTCGACTCCTCCAATATTGGATTACCGAAGCAGCAGTGTCGGCCCGGATGGAATAACTCTGGTGGCGCCTGTGGCAACTATCAGTGGCGTACCCTTCGTTGGTGTCGGAGCGCTTTCGGTGGACACTGGTTCTCATTCGGCGAGTGGTGGTAAGTATGTATATGCTTCGGTCATTTGGGAACTACGTCTGCCGACTGCTCGGATATGCCCTTGCACGTCTTTGCGGATCTGATGGGGTTCGTTTTGCAGGAAGGATATCATACGTCATGAATGGACCGGCAACTGCGCCTTGCTCGTCGAATGTGACGTCTCAGATTTCAGAATCGAATCCCACGTCAGACGTATCTATTGCAAGTACAATTCTGGATCCACGATTCAAACCATCGACGCAGTCGAAGTTATTTGTTCCGTCCACTTCTGATATGACTGGCGTGACTCAATGTGGCTTGCAATCCAACGATCCGTCCATCATTTCGGCAACTTGGATCCCGCCGTCGTCGGAAGATGATTTCCCCTCCGTTGTGCGCTCTTATTCGGTCGATTCGGGTGATCCAACGACTGCCAGTCCATATTTGATGAATGTGAATTCAATGTCGAATAGTTTGCCTCCCAGCCAAAGCCAGTCGCCGGCGCCGATTGAACCTCAGCAGCAAACGGCCGTGCATTTTCCGACGGCGCCTGGTTCTGCCATGTCGACATCGGCGACGTTTCCTGTGCAGAATAGCAGCAGCGGGAGCAATCAGCATCTGCATCAGGCTCATTATCAGCATCATCAGAAAGGTCCGAAGCATTCGTACCGCTCAACGCCTTCGAATTCGTTCAAAGGCGGCATGCCTCATCCGCCAAACGCGATTCAGCGACGCAATTACGCTCCGACTTACGATTACTCACGACCTCAGCAGCATCAGCTGGTTTCGTTCATGCCGCCTCACCACCAATCGATGAGTGGGCATCAGATAGCCTTGTCCGGGGCTATTCCGGCAGCTAATTTCGTTCGAGCGCCTCACACGCCCGCCTCGACGTCGATACCTCCACAACCGCGGATTCGATTGGTTTGCCAACAGTGCAACGGGACTTCGACCAACTGCAATGCTTGTCACGGCAATTGGAGCAATGGACTATTGTCGCCCGCCAATGCGGCCGCGGCGGGTACACCGCTTTTGTTCCAGCTGACTCCGACTCCGACTGGTCCTCCGCCGACCGCTCAGTTATTCTCGGCCGCTTACCTAACAACGCCACCCGGCAATAGTCCCCTCGCTGCTGCTCAATTCTTCGGAGCGCCTCCGCCCAATTACAGACTGTCGACGACCGCAATAGCGCCCTCGCCCATGGTCTACAAGTCGGCCTCGGCTGGCATGGTTTCTGGCGACCAACAACAACAACAGCAGCTTTTTCAACAGTCGATGGATCAACAGCAACTGCGGAGGGCCATGGTCAACGAAGCCGTGTTCTCGTTGCCGTTCCTCGCTGGCCACCCCGTCTCCATGGAGTCGTGCTGCAATTGCGGATTCCAAGGCCACACGCGCGAGATGTGCACCGAGCCCACGCTGGATGACATGACTTCATCTGGTGAGTACTGGCTGTGTGGAAGTTCTAGCGGGGCAGCTGGCCTGACGTCTTGTCTTTCAGGTCATTTTCACTTGAATTTGGCCTCGAAAGAGGACCCCACGTCGACGAGTCAAGACAGGTAGCTGTTTGGTTTACGGGCAGAATAGACGCATCGGCTCAGCTTTTGTGGTTGGAGGCGTACGTAAGTCTTGGTCATTGTCCATTCGTAGCATTTATGCGTTCGTGATTGCTCCGGTTTATTTTCTCGTTTGTACATACTGTCGATTAGGATGTGGTTCGGATTGATTGCCTTGGCCGCTGTGACCACCGCTGCTAGGCTAGCTGCGGCGCGGGATGAGTCGTTTTACAAAATTATCCATCACTGTACCTATTTGAAAATAAACTGAGGATTGTCTGTGCATGTTTTATGTGCGTCTACATCTCTACTGTACATAGATGACTTGTTAGCGTGAGTACTGGAAAGTGATCAGTTTTGTTGCTTTAGATTAGTTTTGTTCTTTCAAGCGCGAGGCCCAGAACTGGAAATTGGGGCGTTTATGGAATGCTCTGTTCTTTTTTGGTGCCGTGCAAACTGTCTCAGACGTTTGACAGGTATAATAGTAGTTCTGAAATGTGCCCGTGTGCGAATTTTTTAATGAGGTCATATGATTGCGCCGGCCTTTTACATATGTATGCGAATGGAGATAGGGAAGAGCATGTGTGAGGGTAGGGAGTGCGCGTTCATAGATGCTAGTTATTATTGTTCTTGGAATGTACTCGGTTTGATAAAATGATATTTTAACATTAACTGTGACTCACAATTTTAGTGGTGTAAGGCCTTTGTTGGGCAGCTCAGGGATTTTAATTTTTTCCAACACACCGTCACGAATTCAACTTTTCTGAAGGTTCTCTCAATCATAGTTCACTTATAACGACTTATAGAAACAATCATTTACGCTTCGAGTTGGCCTTGGCCAATTTCTCTTTCCTTTTTTTCAGGTGTTTCGGCACTTTGTTTTCCCTTTGCTCTCTTTTCATGTCTCTTACCTTTTGCTTTCGTTCCTGAAACCCAATCAATGTTCGGAACTAAGTTTCGGGCGGCCCGGATCACCAGCTTACCTTCTTGCTGTTCGGAGACTCATCCCTCGGTCGAACATTGTGCAAGTCCTTCTTGGGGCCCTCCAGTTCTCCTTCCCCGTCTGCCTCGCTGTCGCTTTCCTCATCCGAACCTTCAGACCCACTTTGTTCCACTGGCACCTCAGGTTGTTCACGGACGCCGGACAAGTCGGCCTTGAGACCAGTCACTATCGGGTAGAAGACCTGGAAAGAGGAAGAGATATGTACCCCACTGAGATGCCACAGTTGATCTACAGTAACTTACATCGATGTCCTTTCCTCGCTTTATGTTCTCCGCATCCTCTTCATATTTCACCACTTCGTCCAGTTTATTCGGAATGTAAACTTTTTTGAAGAACTGAAACAGAGCACTATAATGAGCACAGGACGTTGGCAATGGCTGAGCAACATCCGGTTATGAGCTGTGCCCACAAACCATCCCTCGTGTCATTTCCCCCAGCAAGGACTGTGTCTCACAATCAGCAGCCCCAGTCCCGCATCACTGCTCACTCGGCCACCTTCAGAAACGCCTGTGCCGGTGACCAGAATACAGTACGCGCATTTTCTATGATTTCAAAAGTAGCGTTCGTTCGGGATCCCGATCCTGGTCGGGATTACCCCTCCTGAACCCGATCCTGATTTCTGATGGCCCGATGGGTGTGGCGATGGGGGAGGGGGGGAGGGGAGGATTTGTTATTGGCAAATCCTCATTTTCCGCTCTCCTATTCGTTTTCCTTTTTTCAGAAAATGGTCAGGATTGAATGTTGTGGGGATGTGTGAAGAAGGGGAAGGGGAGAGGGAGTGTTCCAGAAGGGTAAGCTGGAGAAACTTCGGGGCATGATTGAACTGGTAAAGAGGAGGGAAGGGATTTGTTTGCTACTTGCTGACTGATTCCCAGCTTTTTTGCTTGCCTGATTTTGAATGCAATGATAAATATTGCACTAAAAGTTTGTGGCTCTATATTTGATAGTTACTCATGGTGGGTTGTAGGTTATCTACAGCGAGCAAAAAGTGAAAAAGCACTTTTTCCCGATCCTGGTCAGGATTGAGCGAGTCCCGATCCAAAAAAAATAATCCCGAACAAACGCTATTCAAAAGCGAAGTCTAGTTCGGCCTCAGCAACCCGTTCATCTACGTCAGCTGGTTTTCTGCCGTCTGATTTTTAAAGCTGCAGAGGATCGAGTGCCAGAAGAGCCTCTGCACGGAGCTGGCAGCTAGGAGCGTCACCAGTCAGGTCGGAAGACTTGGTTCTTGGCGTGGCGCAAAAGCTCCACTCTGAATAATATGGACCCAGACGTATTACAAAGCGCATAAAGAAATGTGCAGCATGTAGGGAGGCTAACAAGCATCAGGATACTGTGCCAACTTTGGGCTTGGTTCATGGTTTTATCAGGATGTGCTCACAAAGGAGGACAAGTGCGCAAAACTACTTGGGTCCTGAAAGATGGATCGTAGCAGCGTGCTCACTCATGCTAGGCCAGCATCCGCAAGGTGAGTCATTTCGTGTGTCTTCGCCCATACCAGCGGGAAATACCCAGTCGCACGGCTCCCAATCGTGCCGCTTCCTGATTGCTCCGTTTTGGGTTGAGTCCATCACTAATTGCGCTGCTTTCTCGGGTTGTATTTCGATCAGTGCATACATACTTATTGGCAGACAAACATTTTTGACTGCAACGCCACCGCTTCCTCTGCTAAAAGTTTCGGCCAGTCGGTAGACGAACTCTCCAAATCAACAGGGCCTGCTGCCACAGTCAGGTGGGACATGACATGGCATTGATCCGCTGTGAGTGAAATTTCGTGCAGCCTTCCCGACATTTGTTTTACAAGCTTACGCCGACGACCTTGTTTTGTTGTCACCTAGATGTTCAGTGTGGAGTTTGGAATAGCCACTACAGAAAGCAATCGATTTTATCGGAGAGGAGATTCGGGACTCGGAGCTTGAATGTAACGCGTGTATTATCACACCAAATGCACCCGACACAGCCTGCTTGGTGGGACGATGGTGCTGCTTTGGCTGGTGTGTCGTCATTCACATCTTCAAAGTTGACGCGTTTGGAAGCCGAGAGTTTTATCTAATGTTCATGGCATTTCAGATGAAAAAGGGTCAAAAAACTCGATAGAAAAAAAAATTTTGTCGTGGGAGCTATACTCAATTTTGCTCCATCAGTAGGGGCCAGCATCGACTGATCCGACCCTAGGCCTGGATCCTGATCCAGCCAATCCGCTACAAAAATAAAAGATTGATGGGGATGAAGTGTTTGGCACTGCGTCCTCACCAACCTGCTCTGGTTCCTCGCTGTCACTCTCTATTAGAACACTCCAACGCCAGCCCCAGGCTTCCTTATCTTTCTCGGTTTTGAAGATCTCCATGTCGAAATTTGAAGATGGATGCGACCGATAGGATGGTGGGCCTTCCTAACTGATTCCATGTTTCGCCTGTTTTATATTCCAAACTGACCATTGGCACCACAAACAATAGATGACCCGGCTCAATCAAAGAGCAGCGCAATAGAGAGAAGCGCAACTCAGGCCCGGCGCAATCAGGACATGGCGCAAAACAAATCAGCGCAAATCGGTCAGCGCTACTACTAACGGCGCAGTCAGGAACGGCGAAACTGGCCTAAATCCACGGGATCCCTGCTAAAAGTTACTGAATCCGATCTGGATCCAGGCTCAAGATTGGCTCGGTGGCTGCTGGTTCTCCATGGTCGCGCGAGACTGATTTCTCCTCCGCGGTCAGTGCCTCATTTTTCAGTCACACGAGGCTGCTGACGGCCATGCGAGACAGGCACAGGTTGCCTGAAGACCAAGTTTTCAGAGAGAGCCGCGGTGGCTCAGTTGATGAAAGGGCCACGGACACGTCAGAGATAAAATGATCAGCGAATCGTACTCGTATAGTATTGTCAAATTCCAACGGGAAAAAATTTCTACTTTAGCCGTTCTCAAGAAAATTGAAAATGTAGTCAAAAATCAGACTTTGCCGCGAAAAATAAGCGAGTTGATAGGTAGTATGCTGCTTACTGCAAACCGCTCCTGTGCGGGTAACTGTAACCGCTCGTAATCGAGATTCTAAATGTTTCCTCGCAAGCTGCATTTTACGTCTTGAGGTCATATTGATTGCATGGACAAGTGATCACTTCTCCTAAAAATAAGATCTGGTGATGATGATATTATTATTCAACGGGGATTTGCCTGGTTTTGATCCATCAAGCGCAGTAGTGGATCGTATGTTGGCCGCATCAGGAAGAATATTGGATGGCGGACAAGATGAATATATGATCCAAGGTAGGTAACTTTTGACATATAGGCTGGGTTTTTTAAGGAAACATCTTTTGAAACTACAGTATTGAGGTACAAAAAGGCTTCGGCCAACCAAGGAAGAAGCACGCACTGATCGGGATCGGATTGTCGATGGAGAACCGTGTTGGTGCCGATGCAAATGTTGCACGACCGTTTAGCATCAGCTAACGATAAGATGAACATTTTGGGAACAATGTCACAGTACCTAATAAAAAGTTTGTACGACGTAGAGAAAAAGATTTCCGTGTCCTCATTTCGGCAAGAAACCTGCATTACGACCGGCTACAGTAACCCGCACAGGAGCGGTTTGCAGCAAGCAGCATACTACCTATCGATTCGCTTATTTTTCGCGGCAAAGTCTGATTTTTGACTTTATGTCCAATTTTGTTGAGAATTGCTGAAGTAGATATTTTTTCCCATGGAATTTGACAATACTATATGGGTACGATTCCATGATCATGTTATCTCTGACGTGTCCGTGGCTCTTTAAGGCGATGGCCCCGCATTACTTGGGCCAGCAACCTTGACTGGGAGACCGCACTTCTGTTCGGGCTGAAAACGGCAGTTTAGTAAGCCCATTGCAGAAATGACTTTTTTCCAGCGAGGTTAATTGGTGGCGGTTTTTAATCATTTATCGAATTCAGTATTGTCAATTCTGGCACTGACTTTTCTTCCAGCGCCATCATGAGTTCATTCTTTCGAACTGTGTATTTTGCATGGATCAAAAAAATTATCTGCTCAGGTATAAAATTACTCGGAGTCCTGAATGAGTAGCTTGGGCTTGCAGCTCTTGCTATAAGATCACTACTCTTAGGCCCTGTCTCAACAACAAATAATTTAATATGTCATCCAACAAAAACTTGTATCAAGAAGAATCAAAATGTCACGACAAATTAGCGTCCGCGATAGGACGGTAATCTGACTTCTTTGCTTATTATGATAGAGTGTGCCAAGTACCGTGAGTGCGGGCAGCTGGTTTCTCTCTAGACTTCTTTCTAATAGTCATTCTAAACCGGTAAATGGATCGTGATGGCGAGTGCAGTTTTTAATGGACATAGTATCTTCGTTGTTGACCCGAGCATTTCTTTGCGACTGATAAGTCTCGCATGTGATCAGGCTTCTTTGTCGCTGATAATGGTAATTATGGCTTCTTGCACCTTTCGCATGGCTGATAACTAGGTATGGCTGTTGTTGATAGGTATGCTCAAGCACCTGTCAGCGCGCGTGCTCGCTGGCAGGTGCCCGAGTAAAGACCCGTTCGCAGATTTCCAAGCTCACTCTCGCACCGGACGAGTCGAGAAGTGGCGGTCAACATGAATAATAGCACAGCGCCATCTGCGAATAATGGGACGGACGACTTTGACTTTGAGCATTTTGTGACCCCATGGAACCAAAGAGTATCGTGCGCCATCCTCTTCAGCACCATCTGCATCTATGGGGTGATGACAAACGGTGCAGTGATTTCGCTGACGCTGCTGACAGACTTGCGGCACAAGATTGTCAATCTGTTCATCGCCAATCTGTCGGCCGGTGATTTTCTGTGCACGGCAGTGTTCGTGTTGGGACAGAATTTCTACATTCTCTATCGGAAGACCATGCCCCAATCGGGGTGCACTTGGCTGGCTTTCTTCAATGTCATCGCAGCCATGCAAGAATTCGTATTCCCGCCATTTCTGGCCATCAATCGATACATCAGCCTCTATCATTCCCATCTCTACGATCAAGTTTACACGGGAAGAAACATGGCGTTGATGGCCGCCAGTGCTTGGGGCTACTCGACGATCATAGTGTCCGTGTTCACTCTGACTGGTCACACTGGTAAGTGGGCTTCCTGCGTGTCTGTGGGCTGCTGTGACTGATTTCTTATTCAGGGTTCGACCGATTGAACGAGCACTGCTGCCTGATCGCTGAGGGCAACACCACGTGGACCATCGTGTACTGGGCGACCATCATCTGCCCCCTAATCTTCATCTTCGATACGACCATGGTCTTCTGCAACTGGAAGATCTACAAGAAGCTGAGCACGCATATGAGCAACTTCGACGCTGTCCTGAAGAAGAGCGTGGTGAGCGAGAATCGTGAAATCCTCTACCTGATGATCATCGACATGCTCCTTCCCATCTGCACCCACAGTCTGTACAACGTAGTCAAGTTCTGTCTGCCCAATCGTCGCCCATTGGCTACCCGTCAAGTTTTCACTGTTCTTTTCTTATCAACAGCTGGAATCAGAGGTTCCATGGTCATTTTTCTGCTGCGTCCTTACCGGGAGGCCTTTATCCGTCACGTGTTACGTCGAAACGTGAATAAGGTGGCTCCATTGACAAATCGGATTGGCGCCAAAAGTTGAGATTCGGAGCGGCGATCTGGGGGAGGGGGATAGAATCATCTGGAAGCCGTAATGTTTAAGCTCCGTGAGCACTTGAGCAGGTAGATCCGCTGTGCGTAAAAAGGCTGGGTAGTGTTTCATCAGGAGTTTAAAGTTACTCATCGTCAGTGCTGTGCTGGAATTGACGTAATGAAATAAATATTTGGCATTAAACTGTAGATCTTCGTTTCCAATTTACGTTTTTTCCTGTTTTATCACATCATGTAGTGAAATTACGAGCAATCTTCATTAAGAAGCACACGCTGCAAGCAGCCGCAATAGCGTGTGTGCAATAGAGTGTGCCAAGTGCCGTGAGTGCGGGCAGCTGGTTCTGAACTTCTTTCTAATAGTCATTCTAAACTGGTAAGTGGAGCATGATGGTGAGTGCAGTTTTCAATGGATATAGTATCGTCATTGTTGACCCGAGCATTCCTTTCAGACTGATAAGTCTCGTATGTCATAAGGCTTCTTTGTCGCTGATAATGGTAATTATGGCTTCTTGCACCTTTCGCACGGGCCGATAGGTATGCTTAGCACCGGCATCAGGGTCATCACGGTCAGGAGTCTGGGTTGCTGGCCCAAGCAATGCGAGACACGGTGGCTCAGTTGGCTGAGGCGTTGGTCTCGCATTGCTTGGGCCAGCAACCCTGACTCGGAGGTCGCACTCTGTTCTGGCTGAGGACGGCAGTTTAGTAAGTCTGTCGCTGGCCTTGCACACCTGGCTCTGGGCGACTCACCACGCCGACGGTGGCGGACGCCGAACGAGTAGAGAATCAGGAAACTGGTTCCCAAACACTAGTCGGGGAGGTCCCTCCTCACGTAGTATCATCCTGGGATGCTGGAACAGGATGCCCTCGTGTGTAGGTGCTCCTAGTGGAGATGCACAGAGAGAAGCTGCCGTGGGAGCTGGTCACCTCACTGCTTCGCTTATCATATCATGACTGCTGGCTGGCTATAGGCAAAACGGGTTGGAAGTTTTGTGAGGAACTGGGGTGCCACAGGCCCCAACACGCAAAATTTTTTTAAAAAAAGTTATTTTCAGATTCGTGGGTGTCATCAGACAAGCCGACAGTCCTGCGAGCCACAAGCATACTATAGCTTACCTCGTCGCTGATATCATCCACAATATCCGAGTCCTGAATCCTCTGCTCAGCTGCTTGAGCCATCTTTTGCAAATAACCAGCCACGTGGCAGTCTTGAATGCTCGGGTCGGTTATGAACTCGAACAATTCTTTCGTGCTCATGACAGCCACGCCTTTCTTGCGAAAGAAATCATTGGTATTAAAGCAATCTTTTCGCAAAAATTCCAAGGCATGCGGATGATCGTGTTCGACCGACTGCGAGACATCGATGACGTAAGCGTGTCCATCGTGGTATCTGCAAAGATTATCGACACTGTAACACAATTACATCTCCTTTATCCAGGCCGGGCTTTATCTGCTGGAAAATGATATGCCTCATGTCACACTTTATCCATAACCAAGCACTATACAGCGCACTGGCCGCCTCAGTGGTGAAGCGGTGAAAGGCGTCTGCCACGGTTTGCTTGGCAGAGCTGGAAACCGGTCGGTCCTGAGTTCAACTCTGGCCGTCTGACAACTTGGTGAAGTTCTCTCTGCGCCTTGCACGCCTGGTAATGGGTGACCAACCCTTCATCCCTCCGGGGTCGATAAACGAAAAGAGGCCTTCTGGGCGAGAGGCTCTCGAGTCCGGGTCCCCTCACGGGGCACGGGAGGTATGGCGCTGACATCGCGGGTTAGCGACTAACACGCATCTTGCCCGGTATGCATCCCGGATTGACCCTATTTAATGGCAAGATAGGGTCAACTTACAAGCCCCCTAGCCCGCGGGTAAAGGGCCAAAAATCAGCCCTTCCCTGGAACGACCAGGATGGGTCCGAAAAAAACTATACAGCGCACTCGGGGCTAAGGAACACATAAATTGACAATCATTTTTTACCCAAGCGGGAGTCAAACCCTCCCCTGTAAGTGCGCACCCAGCGTGCGAGGCAGACGCCTCAACGTGCTAGGCCACGACTGGGCACACTGTAATGAGCGAGTCCCTTGTTTTTTTCGAAATCGGTTTTGAATCCCGCACTGTATGCGCTGGTCAGTTCTCTTGTGTCCCTCTGGAGTGGTATGATACCCAGTGGCAGCGAGGAACCAGAGCAGATTGGTGGGGGCGTAATCCCAAATGTCATTCCTGCTGAAAGTTTAATTTTTTTGAAATGCATCGACCCGATCGGATCGGTCTGCTCGGCAGACCCGTATGGCATTCTATGTCCCCTCCGTCACCTCCCCAAAGTTCAACTGTTCAAGGGGAATAAGTCCCTAAATCCTAGGATCCATTTTGGTCACCAAGTTTTGATTTTTTTAAAAATATCGCCCTCCCTCATCATTTTTCTGTTATTACTAACAAAAATGCTTTTGCAAAAGTGCAAAAGTCAAGGGCCTCACTCTCACACCATCACACAGCGTGTATGGGCATAGGATGACGGCCCCTAGGCTTGGTCTCCCTGTGCTGGTTTTACCCCCCTCTCATCTCCAAGGTCTCATCAAAAATACCCCAAGTTGAAGGGGTATTTTTAATGAGGTCTATAGCCCCGTGGTGGATATAGCTGTGGGGATGATATCCTGGGGTAACAAGGGAGGATAGTGAAGAGCCGAAGCAACTTACATCAGATTATATTCACTGAAATCGGCATGAACAAGTTTGCAGTCGACGTACAGCCTTCTCAATGTGACCACAAGTTCGTGATAAAGTTCTCGAGCGATGTCCGCGTCAATGTCGGCGTCTTTCAATAATGGAGATGGCCTGCAAGAGAGCACTGTAGTCTGAAGCATAATATATGTGATAGGCTGGATAAACCCACACTGGAGAAGATAGATTGGGAGTCGATGGCCTCAACGCCCTCCAGGCAGGCTTCCTAGTCGCTGGAGCCAGAGGCATCAACCCGACGGGTTTCTGCCTCGCTTGAAGGAGCGCATGAGGAGAGCTAAGGCTACCTACTCCATGGGCGAACACACCTATGACATTTACTTACCATCCATCCGTGCCCAAGAAACTCATGACCAAAACATGACCGCGCAAAATGACAGGCTTCGGACAAAGCACCCCTGTCTGATATATACGCGACAGATTGCGCATCTCTTTTTCCGCCCACGTGTTCACCATTTTCCGTGGATTATGTCGACAATAGCCGTGGCGGAATCTGCAACAGATCAGTCTTGGCTTTTGAAGAATTACTGCAACAGACTTGGCTCACCGAAATTCTCCAGTCACGTAACGATCTCGATCTTTGAACGTCAAGATACTGGTCTTGTAAATCTACAGTAGAAGAACCCTGTTAAAATGAGGTCTTTCAAATGAGTGCCATCCATTTACCTTTATAGCCACATCGCCGTCGTTCGATGCCGCGTGATACACATTGGCTTCCTTGCCCGTACTGATGCATCCATTGATACTCGAAATGACTTGACGTGAAAGGAGCTTGAAGAGGATCATTCGAGTCCGAGGATCCAAGACTTGTTCGACGGTCGCTCGATCAGACTTGTCCTTGACTCGAACCCTAAACATAGATCTGTCACGACCAGCGCGTAAAAGGACACAGTGATCTTACCGATTGTTTTCAGCGGCTCGTTGATGCTCGATCAGCAAATTAGTGGCACCGCGAGGTAAGGAAATAGGGCCTTCGTATCTTTCTGAAATCGGGCCGTTTTGAAATGAGGATAGTGTAATTGGTGTGTTTGGCCTGTGGAGAGGGCAGTGCATTTGGCTGCCTAACAGTCTATCATACCTTCGATGGCCACTCGATACCCACTTCCAGGCCAGACAGAAACCCGTTGGGTTGAAGCCTCTGGCTCCTACGACTAGGAGGCCTGCCTGGATGGTATATTCTCCGATGTGGGGCTATACAGCCTATTACATCGCAACTGAAAATTCAGACTTACCAACACTGATCTTGTTCAAGAATTTACCAATAGCTTTCGTGCCATGCTGCAAATAATAATAGTCAGAATATTTCGGTAAAACGAAGGTCACGTACCTGAGACGCATTATGAGCTGCATTCAGATTACTCGTATCGTTGCCATCACCCAGCATTCCGTTCATCTGCGGCGGATAAGAGAGTGATATGAGCGAAAGATAAGGGAAACAGAAGACTTACCTTCAGGTGTTTCCTGGCTGCGTTGAAGCTTTTCGTGTAGTCTGAAAAGGAGGACCATGAGAATAAGATAACATTAGAGTAGGGTACAGAGGTAAAGGAAAACTGGCCAGGGCGTGAAATTTCAGGATACAGCCCACACATGTCCATTGTGATGCACAGTAGATGCAGGGCAATATATCACAATCCACCTCCCCCATCCTGTTATGATAGGCCACAGCTTACCTCTGCTTTCATCACCCCAATCTTCATCGCTGTCCAGATCTGAGTAGGGCGAATACTCTTCTTCCGCGTCATCGAATTGTCCGTTCATTCTTCGACGACGACTAAAACCAAGGATTATTTTGTAATGGGAATATTCTCTAATCGTAAGGAGTTTTAGTACGTAGGTACGCTTGTCAGCTTGTCTGCGTTTCCAAGGGCATTGAGCAGAAGGTTTAGCTCATATTAGTGATATGGGAGAGCAAGGAGTTGGACCTATAAATCAGATTATAGATTGCTTATGACAAGGTGTAAATAAGCCCGCTGGAAATTTATAACATTGCGGTGTAGAAGATGCAGTCTCCTTCTGATTTGTACGTCCAACTCCTTGGGGAGAGGGATAGCCAGCGGCCAGTTTTTGCGTAACTTGGCGCCTCCAGCAGACAAATCATTAATCCGGAAAGCGCGGCCGAAGACAATTAAAACTTTTAATCCTACGACGTTAAATAACAGTGAATTAAGTCGTCCGAATCGCGCAAGAACCATGGAGAGCTTTCGGGCCTTTCGTGCTCCAAAATCTCCGTCTAAAGAACTGCTTTAACAACTTTCAAGTATTTAGCACTCACTAAAACCGTGTTCACGAGACAATAAAACGTAGTATTTCTAGTTTCTAGCATATAGTAAAGCAGATAACTATAATTTTATAAAGAAGGTGCAAAGCTTTATCTTTGAATTAGAATTCCATCAATAAAAAAGTTATTAAGTAGGTGATAATTATCTGCGAAATACACTGTGGGGATCGGTGGGGCGGGGAACATGTGAAGTTTTTGTTTTGATCGCGTTCGATCAACGTCAGCCGATGTTTGATGATTTGAATTTAACTAGGAAAAACGTGCTATGACAAGTAAAAATAAAGTAATCGTTGGAATTTCGAGTTTCGACAACGCCGAAACAATTGCTTCGTGCCGTTTATGGCGGCGAAAGGTGATCACAAACTCGGCGGCCTCCTCTTTTCTATTGTCTGGCTCATTAGCTGCGGCATGTTCAGCTATAAGACGTCGTGCTATTCAGTTAAATCGGCAGCTAGGTATGCATACGGACATGAAACACCAGAAATCGGCACAAGCAATTGTGGCCGACGACGAATTTTCGGCGATTCACGAATTGATTCGGCTCGTTGGCAATGTTACATTTTTTGATATTATGTGCCGGTTGAGGGTAAAAGATGCGGATATAGTGCAACCATTAGGTATGTTATATTGTAACTAAAAATAAGCTTTAGGCCTACGTAACTGCTCTAGTTCTCATTTTTCAAAAACGTTTGTGAGTCGATTCCTCAATATTCGATTTTTGTTTCAGGTGTACTGTTGGAGTTCAAGGAGCTAAACTTGGATATCGTATCCTCGATCATTCGTCTGTTTGGTAATTTATGCGAGGCAAAGGAGAGCGCCGTTTCGGTCCTTCAAACAAAACCATGCGTTCGTATGATTATTCATTGGTTGACGAAAAACCTGGACAGCGATATCGAGCACGATCTGTCAACGGCTACGAAGAATGCAAGGAACGATGATGTGGAAAATAACCGAGCTCAGCTTGAGAAGCTACGTGAGCACTGCATTCGGGCATTGAGAAATGCAGCTTCGTGCGGAAAGAATTTTGCTCAGTACCTGATTCGATCGGAAGCCGTGTACGCTGTTGGACGATGCTTGCGACTGCTCGAAAATAAATCGGGTCTCAAGAACGTGCGAGACAGTGCATTCCAATTCTTACAGCTACTCCTACCTTTCAAGGACCATAATTACTCTCAGCAGCTTCTTCGCGCCGACATTTTGGAAAAGTTGATGCATTTAGCTCGTTCCGGTTCGACCGACTCAGATGTGGCGACGAAATTGGTTTTGGGAATGGTAGCACATTACAGCTCATTGCGGTGTGAGTTGTCAAAAGTTGGAGCGGTGGAATGGATGAAAGAACGGGTGGAGAAAATGATGGAAAACGATGCATGGGCAATGGAGATTTCCAAATCCGAGACTTGCATCGATGGTGAGCCATTGATCGCATTGATCAGGTTTTGTCGAGACGCCTTTACCAGAGCCAAGCTAAGAGATACTCGAGCGTTGGATCTATTGCTCAAGATATTCATTAGTGGCGATTTGATAGAGACAAAGCTTTTCATTGAATTAATGTCGGCATTTTTATGCTTTCTCTACGACGATCAAGGTTTGAAATATTTGGTGGAATATGATGGCTTTCTTGTCGCTGTGGTCAAAATATTAGATCGATTTTCTGCAGATTTTCCATGTTCAGCATCTCATTTATCGAAAGAAGAGGCGGAGGAAGAGGACGACACCACGACAACAACGACCGCTCTCTGCGAATTTCGAGCCGATAGTCCGAGTTATAAACGATTTCGATTGGACCCGGCTGGAACAAACGCGAGCGGCGATGCCGATGCGAGCTCCGTCGACGCCCCGTTGTGTAAGGATTTTGGCAGTGCCGCCGTCCATTCCAGCACATGGTCATCACCGTCGGCATCGCCTTTCCGAAATGCCCCGTCACCATCGTCCCCTGGACCAGCTTGGAGTCCGTCTGCGTCATCGTTGCATAGCCTGTCTTCTGTTGGAAGCACATCGCCTCCCGTTGGTAGCAAAAGCGGCAACAGCTCGTGCTGGTCGCCAACGTCGGATGGGTATCGCACGAGTGACGATTTGGAATACGACTGGGTAGAGTTCGAATGTGGTCGAAGATATTCCAGTTGTTCGCAAGAGCAATCGTTGCCACCTGCTTTATGCGAGTGCGAGACGCAGTCCACCAGCGAAACGTCCGCGGGCAGAGATCGAGAACGTTTGCTTTGGGCTGCTGTGAAATTGATCTCGTGGTTGTCGCACAGCATTCACGCGTCGTTGCTGGTAACTGATCAATTCTTGACCATTCTTCTGTCGTATATCGCTGGCGTGTGTCGACCCGAGCCAAGGATCGGAAGATTGATCGAGCGATTGACGAGGAATCGATTGTTTACGGAATCACTGCTTTCGATGGACTTCCATCGGAAGGTGTACGACGCGTTGTGTGTGACAAAGTGTGGAAATGGGAACGAGCCGAAAAAGCAATGCATAAGGTGTCGAAAAGTGTCGAAGATCGGGTGTGGCATATTGAAAAGTTTCAGGTTAGAAGTTATGACTTCATTGCAAGTTATTCTCTATGATCTAATTGCGTGCTATTTTAGAGCTCAAGTCGATACTGACTTTGGATTCGGCACTTTGGAGCACCTGATGGCGCCTGGAGATCAGACGACCAAGTTGCACTGTTTGTGCGCAATGTTGTATTTGATGAAGTGAGTGTTGAGATGGTTGTATTTTCTGAGTTGATACCGCAAACTCGTTTAGTTTTCCCTCCTGGGAACCATTGACTACGGTTCTCCGGGGTGCCTACGTACTGCGACCCCGTGTGCCCAGCCTTTAGAGACCCTGCCATGATTTTTTTGATGGAGAGAGGAGGGGGGATTGAATCTCATGGATTCCAGCATCGACCAGCTCGCCGATCCAGGGTGGGTGGATCCGATCTGACTGCTGGGTTGACCTGATCGGGAACTAAAATTTTTTGTGCTTCGTCTGCTGGGATGCTATAATGAGAGAATCCCGTTTTTCCTCTCAAATCAGCATTTAATCCGCTTTAGGCGCTGGTTAGCTTTCTTTTGTCCTTTGGAGTGGTCTGCCAGAGAGTGACAGCGAGGAAACAGCAGGCTGGTGAGGACGCAGCGCCAAACACGTCATCCCCATCAATCTTTTACTTTTTTAAGCGGATTGGATCGGGTCCAGGCCTAGGGTCGGATTGGTGGATGCTGGCATGGACTGCAAAGGTGTCTATGCTGATTTTGAGAATAAAATTCAGTCATTTTGATGCACAAAATTCCTTTGACAAGGACCCATTTTAAATGATAATTTCCCAGGTACTATTTCAGTGTTCCCGATGTATATGGCGAGTATTGTATTTTCAGATCGAATTGGCGGGTAAAACGTTTGATGAGCGACAATGGCGGCGGCTTGAACATGTTGGTCAATGTCTTATCGTCCAACGAGTTTGCCGATGGGACTCGCACGTTGGTTGTAAAGGCTTTCTACGCGGGTCTTGACAGAGGTATGTGATCAGGCCTCTCGGCGCTCACTGGAGTTGATCTCTGTGGGCAGGGCGACGTGGCTGGTATGTACGGGCATATTGGTAAAGATGGCCTTCTTGTGAAGATACACCACACTAGTCGATTCAGCAGAACTGGAGAGACTTGGGGAGAAAGAAGAGTCTGTCAGGATTCTGTGATTGCGCATTTTCCAGATATTTTTCCAAACTAGGGAAACTAAAAATCAAAAGAGTCTTACGGATGAGATCAGGGGTTTATTCGGGGGGGGGGGGGGAGGCGGCCTTCATTCCTTTTTTGCGCATCCAAGCAAAGTTACAAAGTCGATAATTCATTATCGATTGCTGTACACTCCGTAGAACGCACTTTTTGTGGCCTGATAACGTAGCGCTGTGTACGTGGGAGCGTCTCCTTCTCGGTGGCTGCTGTAAGTCTCGCCCCATTCCTCTGGGATTAATTACTAAACTGATGTGAATTGAGCAGACTGTTTTCCTGGTGAGGCAGAGCGGCTGAGGTGAGCACCATGGTATCCACGTGACGGGGCACTAGGCTCGTGTCACGGGTTGGAGTGCCGAGTGAAGGGGCGGCCACTGGTCCATGAGCGATGGGCTTCGGCTTATTGTTAGCCACTGTCACTCGGGAAAAAGCCGAAAGGACTGGAACTGTAAAAACAAATGAAATATCTTGTTGTGATCGTGCCCCCACCCAGAATCTGACCCGGCCTGTTGGTTTGGGTTTGGTGGCAATAACTCGCATATTGGCGGCTTTCAGATGCGTAGGGTGCAAAGATTTAGCCTATTTTTGCCTATTTTTCAGGAACTCTTCGAGAGCGTTTGAATTGGTCACCGTCGACTTCAATTGTGCAACCACAGAAATGTATTTTTCAGTCATCCGGCGTCCTGACTAATGAGACTCGAGTAACGTTTTTGGAGAAAGATGGTGATGGGAAAATCGATTGCAACATGGAAATGTTGGTGGCTCTATCTCCGTTCTATCGTGCAATGTTTTCTGGATCCTATTCGGAATCTAGTCGACGGGAATTCGTTTTTGATGAGGACGATTTGAGTTGCAATTTTTCGTCTTTCGTTTTCTATGTGCATTTTTTACACGGATGTCGAAATTGCGACCAAGCCGCTCTGAACTCGGCTGCGGATTGTCTTTCAATTTTGGAGTTGGCCGATAAGCGTTTATGCTGCGCCCTGGCCGATTTCGTGGTCAATAATATGGTGGTGAAGTATTTAAAAAGTGACAATATCGAACACTTTATTTCGAATGCAATCTTAAGAAGAGATTTGATTTTGTTCAAATTTTGCATGGATTTTCTTTTTTCCTTGTGTAATGTCGAGGATTTTTTGAATTTGGTGACAGTTTTTCGAAATTGCGAATTAGGAATGGAATTTTTTGTGATGTTGAGCCATTACTTGAAGTGTGAGTTCAAGTTGGAGTAAATGTGTGGAGGGGGTTGTGGCCTGGTGATTGGACCGTGGGTTGTGGCCCTTTGTACTGTCGATGGGATTGATGGCGATCGGTGGTTGTGACTGTCCTTTTTGCAGGATCGCCGGCCATGGCCGAGTATCGCGAGGACTTCAGTAGCGGCTCGGATGACGACGATGAGGCCGTGTTGGCGCACGTGGTAGAGGAAATGTTGGACCGTGAAATGGACGGGCGCCCAGTTGGAGAAAGGGCGCTTGGATTGGCGGACGATGCGGAAAGGATGATTTTGTTCCAGATGGCGTTGGATGCGGGCGAGAATCCGGACGTGGCTCTTAGTATGGTTTTCGCGGAAGGCAATGAACAAATGGCAAATGGGGCAGCGGTTGCGGCCGCGGCTGTTGGAGCCGAACCAGTGGCGAGTGCTGGACGTGGACAAGCTCGTATGCCCGATGAACGACGCGCGTTCTTTCGCCATTTGATGAGATATCGAATGAGATTCCCTCGCGGACATCGTGGAGGCCGATTGAGAGCAGAAATGGTGAGTTCGTTGGGCGAGCGTGTTGAACCCAAGCAATGTGCTGCTTTAATGGGTCTGAGTTACTGGAGGAGGAGCGATAACCCAGGCCAGCCAACCAAATTTTCAGTCAGACCTAGTTCGTGGTTGAACGCTTCTGGCTTCGTGCGAAGAATCGATTGCCAGTCGAGCCCCAACACTGTGTCGCCGTGAGCGTGTGGGGCCTGTTTTTAGTCACAAGTCATGATAGTCGTCCTGATCGTCAGGTGCCATCTTGCAGTGGCAGACACCCGCCTGGAGGAGGGTCCAACTTGGGTGACATGCCATAGAATGGCTCGAATGGTCAGCCATCTTGGCACCTTGAAGACTGAGCAACGGCCGCGGCGGTGCAGCGAGCATTCGTCTTCCCGTATTGTTGGTAGCGTGGGGCTGGGGTTGTCCCGGGTTCAATCCCCAGTGATGGAGGACGGTTTGCGAATCTTCTTTGGCCAGGCAGTGGGTAACTCACCCACCCAGTGCTCCGAGTGGAGGGACGGAAGCCAAACGAGTAGACAGTTTCAGCTGTCGGTCACAGACACGATTTACAGCCCACCCGCCATCGTCCAAGGAAGTCTGTGTGCTGTCCAGGATTCCCTCGCATGGGCATCAGTCGGAACTGGGGGTGTAGTCCTGATGACCCCAAGTTTTGAAAAGTTGTCAATTTTGTAATCTTAAAATGGTGAAAAAAAGGGTTTGACCCCTCTGGACGTGCAAAAATTGGTGCACCCCAAAGTTAGTGAGACCCAATGCTATCCTGATCCAGTCGCGACTTTTGGCGCTGCCCTGCGCAAGTCACGCAGAGGGACTCTGCTGTGCGTGCCGGTCCCCGCACAGCCCTCTCATAAGGTTTGACTGCTGGCTGGCTATAGGCGAGAACGGGCTTCGGTCCAGAAAAAACCTTGGAAATTAACCTGAATCTCGTTTTAGGCTCGCTTCCGTCGTTTACAAATGGAAATTCACAGCGAGAATCATCAACGCGAGAATCAGAGTCCGAGCGAACATTCGTGTCCTTATTGTCAAACAAAAAATCGAAAATTGAAAGCGGCGCCGCATTTGAAATTTCGTCCGACCACTTTACGCCAACAGATTTTGTTAGGTCTCGGATACAAGACGTTTGGAAAGAGTGGCGTTGAGTCGGCCGATAATCTTCCATTGCCCGACGCTCTGATCGCCGAAGTGAAACGTGTGCACGAAGAATTACAACGTTGGCGAAACGATAATAAACGCTTCGACGAGACTTTGCGCGACTCGACTATTTATCGGTGTTTCCTCATCGATCTGCATTGGATTCCAGGAAAAACAATTATCGATCGTCGCGCGACGGCCCGAATGATTCTACAATGCAATATGGGATTTTATACGCATAACGAATTTCTCTTGGCCGCTTCAAATTGTTTGGAAGATGAAGTGGCTCGATTGTGGGCCCAGTTGGATTTGCGGACGCGCGAGCTTTGGGCATCGACCGATAATCCCTATTCGAAGAATCCAGTTTTCGTATATTGGATATCGAAGTGCGCGAATCAACCCGCCAAAATGGCCATGGCGTTGGATCGAATGGCGTCGTATTGTGTGAGCAAGGGTGATCAGTCATTCGATACGCTGACTTACTTTTGGCCGTTGATCGTGGAAAGTAAGGGCGGCATTGAGAGCGACGAGATGGCCTACGTATTCGATCACGTGTTCCACGAAGCTATCGAATGCTCTAATCGAGAAGCGGCTTATTTCATTTGGAGACAAGCCCCGGTGCAGAATTATCGATCGATCGTATCGGCCGCTCACTGCTGCGGGGCTCGCAATGCTTACTTCGCGTTCGGCAAGGCGGTGGAGAATGGTCAGTACGATCTGGTGCAGTTCATGTGGAACAAGACCGACGCCGAGCAGCATAATGGAATGTTGTTGGCCGAACACGCCAAGGCATTCTGCATCGCCGCCGAACGTGGATACGCCGAGATAGCCAAGCTGCTGTGGCGAGAGACGACCTTCAACCAAAGATTCGTGCTCTTGTTCGAGCAAAGTTGTGCCGCATTCCGAAAGAGCTGCGCCAGTGGTCATGTGGAGATTGTGCACCTTCTGTGGCAGGTAAGGCAGTATCTGCAGTGGGCTCACAAGGCAGTCCGTACGGGATCCGTAGTGGAGGTCGAAGCGTGGTGTAATGCAGAAGCATTCCCTTGGGGCCTCTGAGTCACGAGAGTCATCCACTGGGTTTCAGAAATTTATCGGCCTGAGGGAAGGCAAGCAAGTACATAACTGTCCTCACAGACTAAACACGTCTATCACGCTGGGTCGGACCATACACCAGGGTTTCTGCTAAAATTTGGTTGGCTGGTCGCCCTGGCTCTGTCCGCGTGGCTTCCAACCCTGCCATGTCTGGCTCGAATTGAGTGTCCACGCGGTCCTAAACTGAAAGCACGATTTACCATGGCTTGCTTGCGGCCGTTCCTATTGTCTTGAGCCTCCTTCTGCTAAGGCCAAGGACGAGCCTAGGATTTCACGGCCAGCAGTCTTAATATTGAAAGATTTTTTGGCTCCTACTTAAAGGCAGTCCGTTTTTGCCCATAAACAGTCAAATCTTATAAGGGGGCTGTGTGGGAGCTAGCAGCTTCCCTCTCGTCCCACTAGGAGCCCAGCATCGGCCGATCCGCCGATCTGAGGGGTTGATCGGCCGATCCAGCATCCGCCGATCCACCCCTCAGATCGGCGGATGCTGGATCGGCCGGATCGGCAACTGATATTTTTCGCGCTTTATCTGCTAGGAAATGATAAAGTGTGACAAACTATGTATAATGAGAAAATCGCGTTTTTTCTCTCAAATCAGTATTTCATCCCGCCTTAGGTGCTGCTTATCTCTCCTTTGTCCTTTGGAGTGGTCTAACAGAGAATGAAAGCGAGGAACCATGGCAGGTTGGTGAGGGCGCAGCGCCAAACACCTCATCCTTATCTACCTTCTATTTTTTGAAGCGGATCAGCCTAGAGTACGTTCGGGATCACTTTTTTCGGGATCGGGATTCGCTCAATCCCGGCCGGGATCGGGATTTTTAGAGTGTTATTTTTTCACTTTTAATTCGATGTAGGTAATCTACAACATAGAGCAAATATAGAGCTAAAAATTTTTTTGCGCAGTATTCATCATGGCATTCAAAATCAGGCGAGCAAAAAGACCTAGAATTAGTCACCAATTAGCAAGCAAATCCCTCACTTCCTCTTTCCCAGTTTAATCATCCCACAAAGTTTTTCCAGCCTACCCTTCGGGGACACTCCCTTCCCGATCCCTTCCTCTCCCCTTCCCCCTCTTCGCACATCTCCACAACATTCACTCCCGACCATTTTTATCGGGATCGGGTTCGGGAGAGGCGATCCCGACCGGGATTGGGATCGGGATCACGAACGAACGCTATATCAGCCGGATCGGATCGGGATTGGGATTCAGGCCTATGGTCGGATCGGTCGACGCTGGCTAGGAGCACCCCCCCCCCAAATCAGGACATCTTGAGTACACCGGCTCCCTCGGATTATGGCGGTTGGGCGAACCCTGTGGGTGTTGGACACCCGCCTGTGGTTCTCCTTTTTTGGTTTTTATCTCCCCACTCGGAGCACCTGGATGGTACCAGGTGGTTGCCCACGGTCTGTCGTGCAAGGTCCGGGGTTCTGGTTCGCAAACCGACCTCCTCAATGTCGAACATCCTTGACCCCACCCATCCGCTCGCTACCAAGTAATATGGGTGGACGGATGCGGAAGCACTGTACCACCACAGCCAGTTGTGATAGACGAACGCACCTCCTTCCCCCTTGTCCATCTGAAGTCTGGTGTCCATCCGAGGGCATCCTGCACCAGCAAGCACTAGAGTCCCGAGATGGAATTTGAGACTGGTCCCAATCGATGTTCAAGAACCAGTTAGTTGACGATACTGACTGACTGGCTGTGTCGTCAGGTGTGACCACTGACGGACTTTACGAAACTGGTCCTCTACTACCACCTCGTCCTTTGACTGAATGTGAGAACTGACTCCCTAAACTAGGCTTGGGAATAGAATAGTCATCTCTCAAAATCCTGCAGTCGGTCCGGGTGGTTGTGGGACAAGTGCAGCTCCCATACGGTCGAGTAGGGTGGGCGGGTTGGAGAGCATGCGCTGGCCGCTGAGGTGGAGGTCATGCGTGCCATACTGGCTGCCTTGCCTCGGGTGGAAGTCCGAATGTTCCTAGTCGAGCCTTGAATCCTTGTTGGGGCATATGCAACTGTGTTCTCTGTTTGTGTGCAGGGCGCTTCAGTCGAACAACGCCGCCAAGTGCTGACCATGTGCCAATGCGAAGCCATTTCGTCAGCGTGCAAGAATGGTCACTTGAAAGTGGTGAAATATTTGTGGGAGAACCTGGGCGATGAACTAAGGTCGTATTTGACGGACACTCGAATGGATTACGCAATATTGAGTAAGTGCATTTGCGAGGCGGCCTCGTTCGAAAACGCGGATTCTACGCAAGACGAGAAGAATATGGATAGTGAGCAAATATTGAATTATTTGTTCCTTACGTCAAGTAGCGATCAAGAATGCGCGTCTTTGGCACCAACCAAGTCGCAATTATTCCCAGCTTTATTATTAAACGATGAGGCCGCATTGATGGCTTTGATGGAGAGAGGGGAGAAAACGAACAAGTGGGACGAAATTGCGGATTTGTTTGAAATATTTGATTCGGAGGAACGAGTTCAGTTAGCTGACAAGATGTCGACCGATCAAGCCCGTTCCTGTCGATTAATGCCGTCGTTCAGCGACACTTGCGTTTCAGTCCGTGCTGGCGACGTGATCAGCATGTCCACTGCTTGCATTCCTAAATCATCAGCCTCTGAGCGTTAGCTGGTTCGTTTTCGGGCAGTTCATGCTGAGACCATGGGTATCTTTTTTTTGGGTCCATAATTTTTGCGTTTTACTAATAGGATAATCTAGAAGTGCATTTTTGGTGAATTTGAAAGATTGATTCATTTATTGGAATCAATATGTACTGAATATGGTGAATGAAGTTGAATAGGAGGCCTATCATATAGTGCATATTTGTTTGTTTTTTTGAGTGAATTTAGTGTTGATAGATGATTCAGATACTTTTTTGACCATTAGAAAGACTCGAATTTAATTTGTGCTTAGATGAGTTTTGTGGATGGATTACTTTTTTTGAAAATTAACTGTTGCGGAGTAAATATTTGCATGGCGATTGGATGAATATGACGATTTTGCGGATTTGAATCCGCTTGCTTTATGATTGATGATTTGTTTAAAGGGTGGATGAAAAGGAGATATTTTAGGACGGGTCGTAATGGAGCAATTGAGAACGTTAAGTTTGAATACGATTTTGAAGCAGTTATTGATTTTGGATCGATCGATAAATGAGGTCACGAGTGATCGATTGCCGTTGCCGCAGCCTTTGTTGAGGATGATAGGAAGGAAATTGGGATCGGTGGAGGAGTGGTTGAAGAAACATCAAGTTTTGATTCGGCAACCCGAGAGGTTCATTAGCGAATTGGCCTGGTACGATGGTTTTGGCGATGCGTGTACTCGAATCGATCGATTAAACACGATTCTAAATATTTTATATCGTCGGAGATCGGATTTAAATGCTTGCGAAAGATTCGAATTGGCGTGCGTTTATTGTCTTCATGATCAGACAATAAATATTTGGCCGGAATTGAATCAAGAACAACAACAGAAATATTTGGCCGAACGAATGCACCAGCACGATCCGATCGTGGTCTATTGGACGGGCATTTGCGCCAGGCAGCCGTGGTTGTCGGACAGTTATTTGGTGAGGGCATTTTACTGGGCGGCGGAGCATGACCATTTGGAAGCACTGGAACATTTCTGGGATCACGTTGTGCAGGAGAGAACGGACGCGGTCACGTTTCGTGCTGTCAGGGCCTTTCAATTGGCCGCCTGCCGTGCTCATTTGGAATCGTTGCTGTTCTTGTGGAAAGTGACCGACGAGGAACAACATCGCATGATGATTCAAGGTGAGTGAGTGGGGGTGGGTCGAGAAATGGTGTCAGGGGGCACTCGTGTTTGCTCAGGCCGAGGTTGAATCCTTCCTCGAGTGCACTCAGAGGCATCTGGCTGTGATGGGCAGGTATATCGATAAGTGGTCGCGCGCCTACTTTGCACATATCGATCCCTGCGCAGGCTTCTTGTTACTCAGAGAAGAAACCAGGTCAGATCCTGATTGAGAGGCTAGCGCTGTACTCGCTGATTGTGAGCTGGTGGTTTTGGAGCTTTGACTGTAGAGGGCATAAGCAGGCTTCGGGACAGGTGTGTGTTGTGATATCAGACATGGCACCATAGAAATGTTGGACTGTACCCTATTTCTTTGGTTTTTTTTAAAATTTTTTGGCCGAAGCCCGTTTTGCCTGTAGCCGGCCAGCAGTCAAACCTTCTAAGCAGGGCTGTGCGGGGACGGCACACACAGCAGCTTCCCTCTGCCTGTCTCCACTAGGGAGCACCTCCACGCGAGGGCACCCTGGACTGCACACCGGCTTCCTCGGACGATGGCGGGCGGGCTTTGAACCCTGTCGGTGTTAAACAGCCGAGACTGCCTCCTCGTTTGGCTTCGGTCTCTGCACTCGGAGCACCTCGGCGGTACCGGGTAAGTCCCCCACGGACTGGCGTGCAAGATCAGCGAGGGTTTACGGTTCGCAAACCGACCTCCATCAACGGGGATCGAACCCACTCGCTCCCAAGCAATACGGAGAGACGAATGTCCGAACTGTACCCTATGAGGCGACACCAGATAGCTGGTCGCCCACCTGTGAACGGTCTTCTGCTCACTGAGGAGCAAACAGGAGAAATAGTCGCAGCTCCTGCTGTATATCTTCGCTTAGATTGGCACCCAAATCTTGTGTATGTAAAGGGAAAGATCGGCACGCATTAACTGCTCTGGAGCAGAATTGTGTGCAATGGATTTTTACTTGACGTTTTCAAAGGGGGTCTGGTCCGGGTTAGTGTCATAAACGGCAGTAATAGGGACTTCTGGATGGCACAATCGTTTATTGGGCATGTGAATCAATTCAAGGACGCACTCGTTGGTGCGTCGTCGTCAACCATGTCCTTACGCCTGCTTACAGTCAAAGCTCCAAGGCCTAAGCTCACTATCAGTGGTACAGCGTTAGCGTGTCGATCAGGATCTGACCTGGTTTCTTCTCTGAAAAACTGACGTTAAGCATGCACACTAGTCGCCACTGTTAAGCTAATTGTTCGAAGGCTTGGAAAAACGAGTGGATCGGAACCACGTGGGGAGCTGGACAGCCTCATCTGCCTTGACCCCGATAGGGGCTTGGGCTAGTGCAGAAGTGGTAAGGCCAACAGTAGGGGGCTCAGGGTTTTCGGCATTAGCTTTGATCACTCTCCTCATCATGTTTCACTGATACCTGAAACACTTGAGAGTCTACTCGAGCAGGTATAGAAAGGAAAAATTTACGTGTTACAGAAAAAGTTTTCAAAAACACATTTCGGCTATCCCAGATTTGAAACGGTCAAAATTACACAAAGCTATAGTATATTTGAATCAGTGCTATTCCATAATTTTACACCAGAATAAATGAAACTGTTTCTTCTTTTTTGTTCTTAGACCCCAGTTTTTGAAGTTTTAGACCCCTTCGCCAAGGGTCGCTATCGAGACTGCGTGGTCTTAAAAAATGTCAGGACATCTGTATTTGCGCTGGGCCAAGAGCCACTTTTTTGTAGTCCTTACAGTAGTTTTCCTTTCATACTTATGCAGGTCCCGTGACGATTCCCCCACCATAGTTTTCCCCTGATATGCATGTAGGTACGACTAAAGTTGCAAAAGGAAGCACGTGTGTGATGGGATGTGTGTGGCTGCACGATAGGCTTGGCTAGGGTGAGGGGCAGTGTAAAGAACAAGTTTGCTGCTGCACTACGAGAAAGGTATTCAGGCTACGAACTTTTTGAACTCCCCAACTCACTGCAGAAGAAACGGTTTACCAGGCGAGCTTGGTCCTAGGAGCAACCGTGAAGCAAGCATTTTACGCGACTATCACAACATGGCTTCCGGAGCATGGCAGTCGAGCGATGATTCAACAAAATCGTGGAGTATTTGAGGCATATTTCATGCCTTTTAGGATAAGCGATGAAGATTTATGCATGAGTATGCGAAGGCTCAAAATTTGAATAGCCGCAGTTTCTCAACACTGATGGTGGGGGGAATCGTCTCATCTTCAACGTAGCATGTCTCAGTGAGTCGATTGGCCATGTGGGGAGAACGTCTCGCAATCCTTATGCAACCCTCTGCCGGCGAGCTTTAGAGTGGGATAGAATAATCGATCTTCCCTTGCTGAGAAACGTCAACCTCTGGTTGATATTTCAGCCGCAGGCACACAGCAGTCTCAAGACTTGCCTGCTGCAGTCAGAGTTTCTGCTCCCCACACTCTCTCCTTTGCCTGCCAGGCATTGTCGCACACACTTGTACCATCATCGTCTTCTGAGCATAGTCCAGCCTTGTGGCAGTGTCCGCTCTTCTGCATTTTTCCAGTCTGTTTTATCTCTTGGAGTCTCTTGTTTTTCTCGTGCCTTCTCTGAGAGTGTCCAGCCATCGCTTGTTTGGTCTGCCAAGCGATCATTTCCCTATGCAACGGTGCACGGGGATGTGGAATCGGGGTCTCTACGATCTCACTTGCCAGTTCGCGATTCCGTCGTCTTATCGTTTCCGGGTATGGTGGGTGTGCCTTGCCTTTATCCGTGCTCATTACCCGGCCCACCCCTGGAGGAGTACAGAAAACTTTATTTAAAAGATTCACGATTTCGAACTGGTAAAACCAGATGATGCGGAGCAGTTAATCGACTGCTAACGCGCCGTCCATAAGAGTCCTTGTGAATAACATATCGGTTTTCGAAATCATGATACCCGTGGTAAAGCTTAAAAAACTGGACGAATTTGAGACGATTCCATGCGTAGCGCCCGCTGTACCATGAATTTGTAGAGTATGCGCATGTGTGTTGTGTGTTCCTGGCAGTCGAGTGCCCTCGTGTGGACGTGCCCCCAGTGGAGACGCACGGACGGACGCTGCTGCTTGTCTTCGTCCCCGCACAGCCTTCCTAAGATGGGACTGATGACCTTTTCTGACTGACTGGGTCCTTTTTCAGGCACCCTGACGTATACGCAAGGCGCCTTGTACGCTTTCGAGAGTGCCTGCAAAGATGGCCAGTACGATTTGGTGAAATTTATTTTCCAAGAAGCCGATTATCAGCAACGGGTCATTATTCTGCGGGCCGAAGAATGCCGTGCTTTTCGCCTGGCGTCCGAAGGTGGTCATTTGGAAGTGTTGCGATTATTTTTGGAAAAATCCAAGCGTATGAACTTAAAACGGTGTTTATTGGAGGCCGAAAATTGCTACGGATTTCGACGCGCTTTAGTAAATGGCCACGATGCGGTAGTGGAATTGATATGGAACAGTGCAGAGTCGGATGAGGATCGAAAAGTTCTTTTGAATGCGGTCTTATATTCGAGCGATATGAAAGAGATCGTGGCCAACAAGGCCGTCACGACGCGAATAATGGCCTACTTGTGGAAGAACTCGGCCGTCGACATGAGGAGTGCCATCTTCTCGCAGTATGTTACACCCACCCTGGCCAAATCGTTCTATTCGACTTGCAAAAGCGAGAATGCATCGTGCGCTTCATCCTCAACTTCCTCATCGCCTCTGATCGGCGTGGCGGTGGCGTTGAGTGAATTGAGCGCGACTATCGAATCAGCATTCTTCGATATCTGTGCTATGGATGATCTCGATGAGGCCAAGAGATTCATCGAGAATAAATTGCGTTTCGAGTACGGTCGACGATGGGGTGTCGACTTTTCAGAGTCAGGATCCGAATCGCAATAAAGAAAAGTTGAAAGTGAGACGAAATCGTGATCTTTTGCACGAGCACGTGATATCTAAACTGGTCTACAGTATCTCTGCAGGCAGTGATCGAGCCTGCGCGGTGCAGGCTTTTTGTTGCTCTTGGGCTGTGTATTGCATTTCAACATGGCAGCCATACTATGCTGACCACTACAGAATAAACCACTTGCCTAAAACTTGATTCGGCTAACTTAGCATACGCGATCCACACTGGGAAATCATACCAGCAGAATAGTCAAGCCTAATATTCTCCACCTTTATTGAGCTCATCTGCTAATCAGTCTTCGCTGCCACCCACGTCCTCTCGATTAACTTCGCGTACTTCTACCTGAAAGGGTACACAATGTATGAAGGGGCACTCTGAAGAGGCAGTACCCCAGGACGCGGGTAGAAGTCTACCATATGGCAATGTAGCCTTGCCCCAGCATAGTACAGTACAGACATTTCATACCTTTCGTACAACGGAAAATTTGAATTTCCCGCTATAAACTGCCTATGACAGTTTTGCATGGACGAAAACCCCTCACACTTCGAAGCTGCAGAAAAGCAGCAACCTCTCGGCCACATTTTGGAAAGAAATCGATGAAGTAAAGTCAAAAAATGCGCAATACAACTGGCGCACTCTTTAAAAAAGTGAGGGTTTTCCATCTACGTAAACCTGGCACAAGCAGCTTATAGCGGGAATTTCATTTTTTGAAATTTCTGAGGCATAAGAAATGTCTATACCAGTCTTTGTGCGACCTGATGGCCTCCCCGATTCGACTTACCTGAATCAGTCCAGTGTGGACGGCGATGAGGAGAGAGAGGAAGAGGGCCCCGACGGCGAACATGATCTTATGCCTCAACGGGAACTCATCCTCGGACGAGGACTGTTCTTTGTCTTCTTTTTGCTTTCGTCTCGTTCGTTGCAATTCCAACTGAGCTCGCTCCTTTCGTTTCTCCCATTCCTTCAAATCCGCACGTTGCGTCGTCATTTCTGAAATAAAACACGATACCGTTTAGGACTAGAAAATGAGAGGCCGCTTACCCTCGTCAGTCAACGGCATGTAAATGCTGATCATAGAATCAACAAATCGAACCAAATTCGGGCACGCTTTGATGTGCATTTGCAATCGATCGTCAGGCAAGGGCAGTTTCAACAGTGGGGCCAAATAGCCGAACACCAACGCGTCCAGTGAGCTGGGCCTAAAATGAAATCTCGATACGAGATAAACCAAAACGCCTGATTCAGAAAATTAGTGTCTTCCGTGTGCAATATCGACAAGATCCAGATGTTAAACATAATTTATGCACATTTTCCCGCCATTTGTTAATTCGAAACTTTGAGGAAAAATATAGTGTGTGTCGTTACTTTACACCATAGGCTTCTTGTATTTTCTAAAAATTTATTGATGGCACCTGACCGAGATGATTCACTCGTCTTCTCTGGATCCATTACCTCGTGTTGGAGGCCTAGCGTTCGGGATCAGGGCTGCTACAGGGACTGTTGCCAGCTATGACAATACTCTGCTACGCGAAAAGTATCTAGCATCATTCAAGCGCGCTAGCTCATAATTACGAGCAATTTAATGCTTTAATGCCCGCATATAGTCATTGTGTACAATGGATCAACTTTACACTGACTTCATGCTAACGTCATCCACGAATTTCGTGACCCTGCATACATCTAATTGATCTTATCATCCATCCCGCTCACGTGCTAGCTGGCGTGGCTTACGCTAGTCAGCAGTGGCTTCGACTGATTTGAAATCCTGACCCATTAAAATCAGGGACGGGATTTGGATCCCGAACGAACGCTAGGCAAAACGAGCCCAGACTAAAGCATGCTATACCACGCTATGCCGGTGCAAAAAACGAAATATAAGCCTCGAAAATTCAAATTTGTAAATGCGAGAATTCAAATTTAAATGGCGCGAAAATTATGTAAACTTCACCTTTTGGCCAGACAGCTGTTTTAGCACTTGCGCACCCCTTCTGTCTCTTCGCAAGCTTAGGTTGGCTTGAGATAAAGCCGAATAATGAAATCCAAGATGCGAACAACTCACTTATCTCCGAAAAAATATTTCTTATCGCCCAATTTGGAAGAAAGTAAATTAATGCATAATAAAGCCTGTTTCGTGACCTGCAATACGGATCGAAGCGTGTTTCCAAGTAATATCAATAAGTGTTCGGGGCCTTACTGCGAACTCGATGTTATCCTCGCCAGTCAGCTTGCCAGGATACAATGCCCGCAAATAGTCGACGGCCGCTCGACGAGTCTTGGCCGCGTAGTAGAGTCCGTATCCGATGGGCAGTTGTCGACCGAACCAACGACTCGTGAACACGTTGTAGTTGGCAACATCCATCCACAATGAATACAGCTAGAGAGATAGCGTTCGTTCGGGATCCCGGTCCCGATCCCGATTCCGGTCGGGATTGCCCCTCCGGAACCCGATCCCGATCCCGATAAAAAGTGTTCGGGATTGGGGACTGAATATTGTGGTGATAGAATGTTTTTATTGCAACAGGGAATGGGGCTGGTGTATGGGAAACGAGCTGTAGGGGTGATAATGGCATGATCGGATGAAACTACTCCCATAAAATGCACAAGTCCTACTTTTTCTGATGCACGATTTGCGCCCAGTTGGATGTAGTAACAGCCCGCATTTGCCATCATTAGATGGTGGGTCTGCTGCAGAAGCTGGCGACATTCTGCTTGACACTGACTCAGATGGTCATGGCCATCAAAATATTTCAGAAGGGGAAATATAGAGACCTTGGCGGATGATTGAATTGATAGAGAAGGAGGGGATTTGTTTGCTGATTTGTAACTGATTCTTCGCTTGCCTGATTTTGAATGCAATGATAAATACTGCACTAAAAATAATTTAAGGAAAGGGAATCTGTGGCTTTTAATTAGCTGGCTACTCAAGGTGGGTTGTAGGTCATCTATAGCCAATGAAAAGCGCTCTCTTCACAAAATCCCGATCCTGTCCCGATCCCGATCCCGGTCGGGATTAAGCGAGTCCCGATCCCGAAAATAATGATCCCGAACGAACGCTATAGAGAGACAGGGAAAATTACAAGGAACAGGCTGAGTCGGACACTCCCAAGAACAAGAAGCTGACCACTGGTGTCCCAGGTCCGACCGATAGGGCAATTATCGGCATCGGCCGATAACACCGATAACAGCGATAAACTCATGAACCAGCAAAGTTCCCTTCATTTAAATTGGAGTATAAGATAGATTTTGCTCGCTATTAAAGGCGGAGGTGAATCATGCGCATGCACATCCTGGAACCTTGCATGAGACCCAGAACCGTCTTCAAACTTCCTTTGATACTGAAGGCACATTTCCTGTCATACAGGAGTTTTGAAACTTCTAAAGAGCATTTCTAAAAAACCACGTCAGCTTTCCTCCCTCCCGAGAATTGCGCAAATAGCTGCTACAGGATGTGATGAATCAGAAAGCACCTTCCAACCCTTCCTGCAGAATCCCGGCCTATCTCTGCCTGTGTAACCAAGCCTGGCAGGCGTAGAAGGGAGTGTGGCCGACGGGACGAAACTCTGACTGAAGCGCGGCTGAAACATAGAGCCGAGGGGTTGAATTTTCCCAGACAGAGAGATCGATTACTCTCCCACTCGCAATGGCCTGCCAGGCACCAGGGTTACACCCCGAGCGGGAATCGGACTGCTCAGTGCTCGCATTTGTGCGCCTTGACTGTGAACTTATTCAAAAATCGTGCTTACATATGCTGGATGTAATTTCAGTTTGAGCAGGCTTTCGTAAGCGGCGATTTCAGCCTTTTCCGCCGTTTTCAAATGTAGATCCAGCGGAAAATTCTGAAATAGGAAGCAATCGTACGTAGCAAAGGGCTTCAAAAAGTGCTTTGTTCTGACTTACTGGGACCTCAGTCCTTAGATAGGCGATTAGCTGGTTGACGCCGGTGCAAGTGGCAGTCTTCCCGTGCTTGAAGACGGGGTACACTCCCTCGGGCGCCCCCCACGGGCATGTGGCACGAACCACTTTTACCGGAGCAGCACATATTCGCACGCACGCCTGAAAAAAGGAGTAACGTTAGACATGTGCATTATGCTGGTGACATGCATAAGTGCTGTGCTTTACTCGACCGATCCCCTGCCCACCAGTGTCCTCGGGATTGATGTCCAGTGGTGTATCGAGTCCACATGGAGCAAGCTGCCCAATGGCCTGTATTTCAGAGTGTAAAGTAATCGATACTGCATAGTTCTCGAAAGAAAACCCAGGATCTTGTAAGGCTGGTTCTTGGAGCTGGAACGCTCAACAGTAGAGCCTCTCATTCGGGTTGTCTCTCCTTTCTACTACCTGTAGATTCCCTGGAGTCAGCCATCCTGGTCTGCCCGTGCATGGTTATCGAGGGTTCACAGACTACCTCACTGGGATTGAACCCGAGACCAGCTCAGCCGCCTTCTACCAAGCGAACACCGAGCCACCTGCACCATTGCGGCTGCAACTTTTATAATTCTTGCAGCATGTCTATCAGCCTTAGCGGGGATGGCTATGTAATACGATAAGGACATGTGCAACCCTCACACAGACCATATATTCGAAGGCACTGCCTCACCACACGACATGGTGGACCCCCCCTCCATATATGCCCTAATGCGAGACCTATGCTTCTCTCTCTCACCTGTCAGACTTACAATTAGAAAGTTCTGTTGAATCAGCTCGCAAAAGTAAAAAAGTGCCAAGAGCGTGAAGAAAATATCGCACTCACAGCTTGCTTAGAAAAAAGCCCGCTGCGCCTAGTGCAAGATTTGCTGCACTGTCTTGTTGGACAGACATGTGGCATTGAGGGGGCATGTAGGACTGGCTGTCCACGAATATCTGCTCTATGTGAGCGTTGCTAATTGACCCTATCCTATGTACTGTACAGCCATGTATCCGAACGCAGTTCACACCGTACCTGAACGTACAGTAGACCCCCCTGACATGACCACCCTCTCATACAGGGTCCCAGCTACACAATCCGCCAACACCACACTGCTTTGCATGCCGAGCCCCTCGCTTACCAGGAATTGCAAACACTCAGCGTCGACGGATGGCAACAAGAATCCCGACGGCCAGATTTCCAATTCCATCAACTCCGATGCAGCCATTTCTAAAACGGGACCTAGAATTACTGCACAGCTAAATTCAGCATTTTTGACTCAGCTGCGAGGTCTTTTTAAAAAGTGACTCGACCCCAACTAATCCTGCAAAATGCAAAACGACAAAACCATGTAAAAAAGACAGAACCTGCAGCAAATGCTTTAAAAAATCTTCAAATCCTCAAAACCGCCTTCCGTTCCTTATGTGTCTCTAGTATTGGAACAACGGCTACAGTAACCCTGCAACAATGCTCAGAGTCCGTCTCCGTCTCTGCGTACCACAAAATTCAAAACAAAGTAACCTAAAGCCAGTACAACCCTGTCACCAACTAATCTGACCTGTGAGCACACACACTCGGCTGTAATGCAAAATGCACCAGCTTATTCGTGCGCAAACCAACTAAGATATAATTGATTTTAACAATATTGCAGTCTTCACACAAGTCCCACATAAAACATCTTGTACTGCATAAATCTGCACAGCACCATGACGATGATTGCCCATGGCAAGTACACAACAAAACAATACACTGTACAATAACCATAAGTAGACACATCCCTGACAAGGTACACACGACACTCACGCACCACTGCAAACAGATCAAACTGCATAATGCTCGAAATAGACTAGTAGAACAATATTGTACCTCGTATGGGGCCGAGTTTCTTAGCTGCCCATAATTCAGTCATGAAGTCATGAATCGAAGCAAGCCACAACATCACGACCACCAACTTGATCAAGAATTCTCTGGCGGGACTAAATCTTTGGCACTATCTGCACTCTTCAACTTTCCCAGCCGCTCGCTGATAGCTGCTGATAACTGAGACCCGTCCGGCACGTCGATGTTGGCAGCTGACGCGAGACCACCTAAACAGCGAGCCCCTACATTAGAAAATATCAACCAGACCAGGCTCCTACTTGACATCAAGGAATCCTCTCTCGACAAGAACGACGAGGCCCTGGGAGTCTTCGGGGGCGAGGCGGCCGGCGTCTTGGTGGTGGTGACTCGTTCCAAGAAATCAGTCACTTGCCTCAGTGACAGTTGGTTGTGCAATGTCTCCAGAGAGCGCAATGGTGGAACATAAAAGGAAATATCTGAAAAGTTGAGTGCAATGTCCCTGCCCTCCGTTACTCTCTAAACCAGACTTAGGTACTCACCAGTCACATCCTGCTGCATGGCCTGGGTCAACTTGCTGAACGTCAGCAGATCTGGTTCGCTCGAACCACGAGCAATGACCGCCGTATTCACAAGAGCCGGATCCACTTAAATATGGAAGCAGATTCCCACTCTTTAACTGCTACAGTACCTCCTCCGGATCAACCCATCATCAATGCCAACTCACCGATCATCTTCTCCTCCCTGTTGTTCATGAACAGTCCATTAATGACGGCCGTACTGATCAGCTGCTTCAAATTCATACTATCCCGATCTAAAACAATGCGCATTGCCTGACTAAATAATACAAGATACAAACTAACACTTACGACGTAAAAGATTAGTGGTATGATGACGAACGCCAGCGTAGAAAAGCCGATTTCGTCTTGAATCTAAATCAAAAGAAAGGCAGCAGTTGCTAAGTTTTTGTGCGTATTTTCTGAGCGCCATTTATGAACTTCGCAAGCTGATATAGTGCGCTGTGCTGTACAGCAGGTCGACTGTCGCCTAGTGAATCCGATTTCAATTCCGAGCGGACTTTTTTGCAAAATTGCACTGCGCACCCAAGAAGCATCTTGGTCCAAAATTTTGCTTCACTCCGTACATAATTTGAATTCCCGCCGCAAGTCATGTTTAGGAATAGAGCAAAATTTCAGAACAGGACGCTTCGCTTCCTTTGAGTGCGCATAAGCGTTTGGTGATGTGGTAAAACATGAACATGTAGTGCTTAGAAATGCCAAACTCGCACTCGGAATTAAAATAAGATTCGTACTTGGCTTTTTTTTCGAGAAACCGCCTGGCCTACTTCATAAACACGAACCCTGTGCTCATTCAAGCACTGCAGTCTCCAGTACACTACCGCCTGCACTAAGTTCCCAGATCAACAGCTGTTAAACTGGGAACCAAGTGAGTGAGGTGCCCAGTTCAACAGTGCTCATGGACTCCAACTGTCCATTAAACCATGACCAGTCGCCCAAACCAGCACCCCCACAATAACTTACTGGTCGTCTGCTCGGTCACCGAGACCACATTCGAGTTGTAATTCGGTTGTTCTTGGTCCTCACTCTCCGTCATCGTGACCACCGCTAGAACATCACCAAAATACACGGCTAACATTGCCGTCGCATGCAACACGCCTCACCTGTGCTAATCGTGGCACAGCAGCTAACATCGCTCATTGACTTCATCATCATTGGCTTACCGCATGAGTTCTCTGGTAACGACTGCGCAGCCCCAGCCACAGCCACAGGAGAGACAGTGCGCGGCGTCGACGAAGGCGAATACCTCGCTAGTTCTTCATTCGCTGCAATAATTAAAATATTACACCAAAAAGCAACACCCGATTTTCTTACACAAATTAGAAACAATAGGGGTTAACAATTTCCGTGCGAGGCATTAGGCGAAGATAGGACTTCAACGGGAAAATACGGGTATGAACTTTGAGTGCAAGACCATTCTTACTATCTGTTTTGCCTCTCCATTAGTTCCCGTCCGAAACAGCCATCTGACCCATCTCTTCTTAACACTAGACTTCCTTGCCGATGAAGTACGTGCAGTGCTCGGCCTAATTAGGACGGGCGTGCTAGTCTACTGCATCACTCGACTACGCTTACTGGTGCAGATGGGCAAGCAGAAGGTAAGGAAGTGACTGTGCACACTCGCTTGTGGTTAACTTACGCAAGAATAAAGTAGTGGGCAAAAAGGAGTGTTCGCCAGATGCATTGATTCCTTTACAAGAAACGGTCAGTAGGCACTGTGCTATGGTATTTCAGCATTAGGATGTTATGGTGCAGGAGGTACAGAGGGTGGCACTCTGAACGCCCGCCTTGTGCAGCCAAGTCCCCTCAAATCAAAATACTACTTACTTATTGGACGACTAATTCGATCACCAACAGCCACAATGTTCACCGGGGCGCTCAAGACTTTCTTCACTCCGCCTTCGCCCGTTCCGCCTGACGCATCCGATTCAGCCGCCTCATCCGACCCGACCTAGAAATTATTTGAATAAAAGGCAGCGTCGACGGCCACCAAGCCAAGGTCTAACTGTGTTGGCCGAAACAGAATCTGACAATTTCGTTTCTTCAACGCTCGCCAACCGAGATAACTGAGCAGCCGAATTACAGCCCGATGGCATCGGGGTCGCGAGGTCATTTTCTCTTGATTTTGGTCTGTAAGACACGCGTGTATAATCAGGCACAAACACAGCCACAACCACTCACCGATATCCCAAGCCAGGCACGTGCGTCGTCTGGATACAAGGCAGGGCGCCCGGCGAAAAATGCAGTTCGACATGGAATCGATCATCGGCAGTCAGCTCCTTGGTCGTGTCTTCGTACAACATAATCACCATCTGAGCCATGTAATTCAGTTCGGTCACAGACGACAAGAAATTCATGGCCCGTTGCCACTGCTTGTCGCTGACCTAAACCAGATTGCTCCAATAAGTCGGCACGAGATTCCAAGAAACACCACCTACATCCTGCACCAGTCCGCCGTATCGAATAACATTCATCAAAGAGTGCACGTGACTCTCACTCGTGAAGTACAGACGAGTTCGGACGTGACGAGCCGGCGTCTGAATACCTTCCGATGCCCTAGAAAAGAAGCGTTCGTTCAGGATCGGGATTTCTAAAGTGCTTTTTTCACTTCTTTTATTCGCTGTAGATGACCTACACCCGCCCTGAGTGAGTAGTCAGCAAATAAATAGCAAAAAACTATAGTTCTCTGAATAATTTTAATACAGTATTCATCATTGCATTCAAAATCAGGCGAGGAAAAAGGGGAGAATCAGTGACCAATTCGAATAAATCCCTTCCTCTTCATCAGTTTTAATCATCAGCCAAACTTCCTCTAGCTTCCCTCTCTGAAACATTTCCTTCCTACCCCCTGCACCTTCTTCCTCTTGTGAAACATCTCCACAACATTCAATCCGACCATTTTTTATCGGGTTAAGGGAGGGGTAATCTCGACTGGGATCGGGATCCCCACCAAAAGCTACTAGAAAGGATCATCCTGCATCAGCACGGCTACCTTCTAATGGGTC
Source organism: Mesodorylaimus sp. YZB2_4 (assembly GCA_030248295.1). Lineage (NCBI taxonomy): Eukaryota > Metazoa > Nematoda > Enoplea > Dorylaimida > Dorylaimidae > Mesodorylaimus > Mesodorylaimus sp. YZB2_4. The sequence continues at coordinate 1,548,724 of JASANH010000626.1, forward strand.
AATCCGACAACGAGGCTCTCGCTCCTTCTCCTTCATACGCTGTGCTTTCCCCGACTCCCATCAAATGACTCACCTGGGATCCAAACGAGTCGACATCCCATCGTCGCCTTCTTCCGGTTGCAGGCACACTTTCAAATCGCATATGAGCTTCTTCATTAAAGGTGAGCAAATGCCTTGACCAATCAGTAGCTTCTCTTGTCTTTGAATCCCGTACTCCTACAATTTACAACACCTACTTTTCTATTCCAAGCTAGTTAGACTCATCTTACCTGCGGCACGACCACATCCGCCATGTACTTTGAACAAATGTACAGTTCCTCCATGTCGTCCGTATTGAAGAACTTGACATTGTGTTCCAAGTCGTACTTAATACACTGCATCAGGACACCTCGTCAAGTCCTATACCACATTTCCTCAGCCACTTACATCGTATATGTCTGGTATCTTTGAAATATCGTAGCTGATTTCGCCATCTTTCTTCACTCTACGAAAATCTTTGACCAATTTGCCCCATCGACGTTCAGCCAAGTCCCAGGTCTCGCTCAGATACAGGGTTTGGTCTAGAAGGTCAAACATGCAATCAAGCTGGACGTCGAAAGTCCTTTTCCAACTTACCCTTGACTCTCGCGTCTCTTCGCCGCATTCGTATAATATCGTACAATTTGGATGTCAGATTCCAAATTTTCTCACACTTTCGACGTGGATTATCGATGAACTGCAGCGCGTTCTGTATCGATTTCGATTCAAGTTGATTCAACTACAAAATAGAGGCGTGTACACCCAAAGAATTATCGACGCTAGAACTTACTTTCGACACGTCCTCCTTGTCGAATGTTCGGTCCACTTGCAAGTACTGATGCAAATATTTCTTGACCTTGGTTTGGTAACGCCTACAAATGCCCAAGCGTTGGCGCATCTGATAAGTTAGTGCCTACAGTACACCCTTAAATCCGAAAAAAACAATCAACTCGGGCTTCTCACAGAATGCCGCACATCAACCCCAGAGTACATACAGTTCAGAACGTGCAGGCACACCTAATGCAGAGTGCCCTACGTCAATCTCTCCCATCAGTATACACCATACTCCCTCGCCAATCACCCGACACACAGTATTCTTGCCCTCAATCAGAAAGGGTACTGATTTGTGTCGCTGGTTTCCAAGCGCTACAGCTCTAACTTAGGCCTACTTGAAATTTTCAAGGGACTGCGACGAGCTCAAGACAAGGCCCTACCTGGCTTCCTTGTCATCGTCCAGCAGGCCATCCGTGTTCGCTGATTTGACCATTTGTACCAGAATCGGTGCCAATTCGCCTTCCAGGGCTAACAGACCCTGAAGTACAAAAGTCACCATAGAGACGCCCGCTGAGAAAAAACACTGGCCCGCTTACTTTGGTGAAGGCAGCCGCTGTCATTTGAACCCGCCCTTCTTCGGACGCATAAATCTTCAGATCGTGTCTATAGGTGCTGTGCAGACGGAGGAACCCCAAACCTCGGCTATCCCCGCCATATTGCCCTGCAAGACATAAGCGTCACATGGTGACCACTCAGAAGGTAATAGCACACAGACCTTGTCCACCAGGATACAAACACCGAAACGCTTTGCCGAGCTCTTCAGCCTGCATGACTCCAGCCGGAGTCAATTCTCCGCCCCATTTCAAGACAAGAACTAATGTCGATTCCAATTTGGGACCAGAATCGGTTTCTGTTTCGGACGATGCCTTCAGTCGTCCATCCCGTAAATACTTGAATTGCACTTTGCGATTGATTCCAGAAAAATGACCATACCTAAACCCAAAAGTTTCAGTGATCACACTTCACAGCCCCCCCCCCCCATCAAACTCACATTTCCAAGACGGTCTTCACTTGCTCCAAGCTGCACTTCGGTTCCAATATCAAATTCTCTCCGCCTTCCGAAACGGTTTGATCGATTTCATTCAAAAGATCTCGAGCGATGTCCAAGACTTCCTGCAGTTGATTAGGTTTCTTCAACTTGAGCTCTTGCACTGACGATTCGATCTTGGACGGCGTGGCATACTTATGGAACAGCTCGAACCACCTGAAGCCGAAGCACATTACACAAGGAATCTTCCGAGTTGATAAAACCTTACTTGGAATGGTACACTTCCATTTTTAGCTTCTGTTTCGGAGTTCGATCACCGTGTCGAATCACGGCCAGTACGCACCGCAGTTCCATAACAGTCCCGTAAGTCGTCGAGACCAATGGCGGATCATCTACAACATTGGAAATACTCAAACCATTTTAGACTTTCAGCCGTTTTCACTGCCCTCACCTAACGAAGGGGGTTCCCACGGTATTCGCAGACGAGGCGCGAACTTGCGCACTATCATATTTCCAAGAATTCTCGCCGTATCCTCGTAATATTTCGTTGAAGTTTTGACGAACGAGAACCCGTTCACATCACAAACGTATGACTTGCCATTCGCCCTTAGTAGATCGAATCCACAAACCGTTTGCTGAAAAGAAGACATGTAAGATTCGTCTGCATGGGCGTTAAGGGCGGATGCAGGCAGAGACCCTATTTCTATTTGCGGATACTGCTGACGAGACTAACTAAAGCTTGAATAGCTCACGAGTCAGTTCATACTTGGAAGATGCCTCTACGCCAATTACTCAAGAAATAGGGACCGTGGTGGTGCAGCGGTTCGGCATTCGTCTCTCAGTATTGCTCGGGAGCACGTGGCTGACTCGGGCTCGATCCCCGCTGACGGAGGTCGGTTTGCGAGCCACAGACCCTCGCTGACCCTGCACGCCAGGCCGTGGGGGACTCAGCCGGTACCCTAGAGATGCTCCGAGTGGAGAGACGAAAGCTAAACGAAGAGACAGTCTCGGCTGTCCAACACCGACAGGGTTCACAGCCCGCCCGCCATCATCCGAGGAAGTAGGTGTCCTGTCCAGGATGCCATGTGGAGACACCCAGAGGGGCGCTGCTGTGGGCGCTGGTCCCCGCGCAGCCGAGCTTAGAAGGTTTGACTGCCAGCATCGACCGATCCACTGATCTCGCCGAACCAATCCGCCGATCCGAGGGGTGGATCGGTTCGGCCGGATCAGTGGATCGGTCGATGCTGGCCGAAATTTTAGTTGCCGATCCGGCCGATCGAGCAGTCGGATTGGATCGGCCGGATCGGCAACTAAAATTTTTCACGCTCTATCCGCTGGAAAATGATAATTTGTGGCATACTAAAGTGAGAAAATCCCGTTTTTTCTCTCAAATCAGCATGTAATCCCACTTTAGGCGCTAGTTAGCTCTCCCGTGTTTTTTGAGTGGTCTGACAGCGAGGAAACAATGCCAGATATGTCATCACCATCAATCTTCTATTTTTTGAAGCGGATCGGATCGGTATCAGGCCGATCCCGACCTTGGATCGGATGGGGATCCAGGCTTAGGGTCGGATCGGTCGATGCTGGGTTTGACTGCTGGCCAGCTATATGCAAAAGGGGCTTCGGCTCAAAAAATTCTCAAGAAATCCAGTGCCTCATGCCCAAATTCCACCGAGCCACCTGACCGACCGAACGGCAACAGGACCAGTGTTTTGGAGCGGAACCAGACCGCACCGACCGAGCGGGACCAGCCTGTGTGCCCTGTATTATTTCACACTGACTGACAGTGTAAATTGAAAAGGTACCAGTTAAAAAAGGCTTCTGGTGAAGGCACATTCATAAACTAGGACTCAAACTCAAAGTGAAAGCATTTAGTGAACCAAAGACCACAGTCTAGGTCATTTATGACCATCGAAACGTCATGGTTTTGCTTCGAGTACGTACGTGTCCTAATTACTCGTATGCGTGTCCCTTGATCTTCACTGCAATCAAGCTGCTGTTCGGGTTTACTTCAAGTCCAGTCTGACAAATGGAAAGAAAATGGTGGCTTATTTTGTTTCTGGTTCAGTAAAAATAGCCACCTGGTCCATTTCGGGTCCTAATCGGCTACAAACGCGGGTTCGGTCGAGTTTAGCCTCATGCCAAATAAAACCATTGATCCCCGAGGTTCTCCAACTCAATGCCCCTGTCATATTATCCGTATCTGTACAATCCAATCCCTGCTTACGAGTCCACGTCCTCATGCCGTGCCCTATCATCCTCCCCCAACTCCCAACCAGCCCACACCCACTTACTCGAAACATCCAAACGATTTTCCTCGCAAAGGTCTTCTCCCGATTGGTCAATATGACAGGGTACCGAATTTCCTTACCCTCCGAATCTCGTTCAACCTTTCCATCCAATGCTGGAGACTTCCTCGCTTCTGCGTGAGCATAGTCCGGACCCACCGCGTAAACCTACAATATATTATTTTACAGTTGAACCGACCTTGGACAAACGCCAGTTCCTTACCTTGACATCAGTTCCATCAGTTGGCATGAATTCTTCGTAAATATACGAGCCTGTTTTTCGAACTCGACTTTCCGACGAATATACACTACTGCGGTTATTTACCTAAAATAAGAATATTCCAATCATGAATCTCAACACGAAAAAAATCTGCCTCACTTTTCTAAACAACCGTTGCGATCCCCCACCAGCCGTCGATGGATAATAAATATAAATATTGTGATCTTCTGCTGACACTGGTTTCTCAACAAAAGGCTTATTAAAAATTTCTCCATTGACTTCGATATGATCGTCGTGTTCGATCAAAGTAGCTAAAACACATATGTCATCGAAAAAAGGAAACGGGAAAACTCGACTTACATTCCGAATACTCGCCATCGCGCCTCATTACCGTGTAACGTGGTATATCGATCCTCAATGCTTCCAGCGCTTTGTAAACCTTCGTCCTGCAAAACATAATTTTGTAAATTAGTTATCCTTCGTAAATCATGATTTATTTTGATTTGTGAAGCGCTAAAATCGTGTTTGTATTGGTTCAATTTTTTGCGAAATTTCGGCTAATCAAAGTTTGCTTCCGTGAAAGGAAAGGCAGTTAAATAACTTCATTTCATTTGGTAAAATTCCAAAAATCTTTCTGCTATTAGTTAACAGATTAGTTTATCAGAAATAGAGAATAATAAAAACCAAACTATAGGAAAAATGGTTTTACCTATCCAACAATTCCAATTGTTTCTCCAAATCATTCAAAACATACGGATCGCGTAATTTCACATATGCTTGGACTTTTTCCATTGGAAATCCGACCGAATGAAATCCAATAAGAACATGAACAATCGGCCATGATTCTACGGGTTCCAGCAAAATCATTTCTTCGTGAAATACTAAAATTTCCAAGAAATCATTATAATCTTCTTGCAATCGACCAAGAATTTGTCGCATTGGTTTTCCAGCAGCTTTTTTAGCCATTGCGCAAACGCCAACGAGAAGTTTATTCATTGTTGAATTTACGACCGAGCCAACTCCTCCGACAGAAACGGCCGATGCCGAAGTAGAAACTGGACAAGAATATTTGCGACCTTCGTCGGGCAATGACGCGAATGAACTAGTCGATGATGAGGAGACTGGCAAATTTAGTGTCGGAATGACTTTGGGAGGCAACGAAGAATTGTCCAGCGGCATCCCCGACTTAAACTCAATCAATCACTGATCGAAATCGAATAAAAACATTGTCGACACGAGAAATGTCAAAGATGACAGCACGTCATGGTGCGACTGCGGGGGACAACCGGATATCGACATTAGCACTCGCCGAGTAAATGTGCTATTCAGCTTCCATTACGAGCACGGAAAACAAGGAAAAATATTCTCCATGGAAAATTTCCGTATTTGCGAACACAGAAATTTTCTTGGAACTTCTCCAAAATTTCACGCCCTGGAATTCCACGCCGCGCAGGCACAGTCGAGTTCAAGACCCCGTTTGTGAACGCTTTGCTGGGCTGGCTGGTCCATCATAGTAAGCTAAGGGCGGCTTCTCGAAAGACCTGTCAGACATTATCTAATGCGCCCTTGACAACGTAAGCACTGACCGAAAGTCGCCACTGGCCGATGCTTTTCTGGGCGCTTGATCACGTCAGAAACACACATTCTTTTCCACATCGTGCCGAACTAGCTACTTCTGCACTTGCCAAACTCGATGCACTCTGATAAGGTCAAGGCAATTTGCTTTTCCAAACTTCCGAACTGTTGGCTTGACGGTGGTGCTCCAACTATATTCCAACTAGCAGAGGGACTCGAACCCGAGATCCCCGATTAGCATGCTGACACGTGTACCACAGGGCCACTTCCCAGTGGTGCCCCCGATTTGTTGGCCAAACCACAGTCCGATTGTCCTCATCCCCGATTTGAGCATCTTCGAAATCCCTCACTTCGCAGTTGTGCACCACGCTGGGCCTGGCAACAATTGATAGCACCAACGACGCCAAGCATGATACTGATCTCATAAAAACCATCGAGGCCTGATTAGCTGAGAAGAGAAAAGTCATTCAGCACGACATAAAACAGAGAAGTCGCAGAAGCCTGAGACCTCTCGCCGACTGATGCACTGAACTATTACTTACGATTATTTCCAAAAAAGTCTGTTATCACAGACTCAAAACTTTTAGACCAGCCAATGCACACAGTGGAACCAGGGCTTAGGATGGCTGGTATACTCGGCCACTACTAAGCGCAACCATGGTTTAGGAAAATGTCTGAGCAGAAGCTGCTTTCTCTGCATGAATATTAACGGGACGACTAATCGTGGCAACGAGCAGAGGATCATGGAATCCTGTGCTCGTGGTCCACATAGTGGGCTGGGGGTGTCTAACTCTCGGGCTAGGCGTAGTAGCGCATGCTCTTATTGTTATTAGGGAGTGTTCGACTTGCGGCAGGTAAATCATTGTGTGGCCTCCAATCGAAAAGTAATGCTGCTCATCGTAGCAGAGCAAAAATATCTGCATATGTGCCCTGCGATCATATTATAGATCTAGTTCGGTCTGGTATCAGCAGTCAGAAACAGAAAGGCGGCGTATGGTACGAAATCGGTGTGCCAGAGGACGTCGAATTCGTTGCGACTGGTCGATTGCGGGAATGGGAAGGCCGCATTTTCCAACAGAATGGGCGCTGGGAATTACAGAAAGAGGAATTACAAACACCTCATCATGACTTTCGATTCCTGCACTATTTTTGGATGTTTTTGCCACAGCCACGGATGGACACGCTTGGTTTGGTCGACTGAATCCCAAAATTTGATCTGTTCCTGTTTTACCACATCATCAAGAATCATCATCTTGTGCTTCACATTAGGGAGAGCTTGATATGCTATGTCTTGTTCGATGTCATATTTATCAATCTGACCATCGAATCAAATATTTGGTATTAACTTGATGGGAGACTCACTTTATTATCGATCGAGAAATTATTGTTTGCTCAGTGGGTATAGGTTTAGACTTTGTACATGTGAGAATAGCTAATTCATTCACTTGGCTGGTAAAGTCCACGCTTAGCAGAAAATCTCGCTGAAAAACGATTCAAGCATACAGCCTCTACTGGTGTGCAAAGTCAGCGAGGGTTCTGGTTTTTCCAAACTGGCCTCTGTCACCAGGAATTGAACCCAGAATGAGCCAGGCCAGCGCTGACACATCGCTCGCTAACTGCTGTAGAAACATCAGGGCTTGGCTTTGGTACTGGGAGGAGCCAAACAGTATAAGAGCCCCCCCCCAACTTGATTTGGGAAAGTAGTATAGCCCCCTCCATACCCCGTTTCCTGGTCGATCTGCCATCGATCCCTCCTGATCAGCCAGTCACACAACCATTTTCGCTGGGCCACCAACCGATCGATTGCCGACGGCGCCCCCTAGCGAGAGAATAGCCCTCGAAGGCGTCCTCCCATCAATCGAACATTGCAAAATCAGCCCACGACCGAGAGGCCGATCGCTGGCTACCATCGTATTTTTCTGACAGGGAATATTGCATTCTCGCCACTTCTCACTGGCCTCGCAGCCTGCTTCGTATGGTACATTCCCTTTACACTGCCCTCGCTGGCCAATTGCACTTGTGACACTTTACACTGCCCTGGGAGCCAGTACATAAGCGCGCTGCTGGCCGTGTCTCGTCATTCCGATTGACTGCTCGTTCACGAATGATGGTCTTGGCTGCACAAATGTGGGTCTCGTTGCCCACGCCTGTCAGTCCGTTGCCATCGCCAGTGAGCCAGTTGCCAGCGAATGTGGGTCTCGTTGCCCACGCCGGCTGGTCTCGTTGCAGTCGCCCACGAATGTTGGCCTCGGCCAACGACAGATGGGTCTGTGTATCGGAATGGCTGCGATGTGACGACCTCCCCGCGGTGCAGCTGGAAACTGGTCTCCCGATCAGGCCAACGTCACACAAGAAAGAGGAATCGACGAAGCGGCAATCGGATGAAGGTGAAGAGAATGAGCGGCAGACACAATTACAGGTAAGTTTTTTCAATCACGATCAGCTGACTAGCTTCTCTGATGTCTACGCTTTCAGGCCGTATTGCGAGTGGCGCGAGATGCGCGCCGTATTGCGAGATGCGAGTGGCGCATGGTTGATCAACAAATAGAAGTATCTCACCTGCTGGCCTGTATCGGAATCCCCCGGCTGCGACGTGGTGCAGCTGGATATTGGTCTCCCGATCAGGCCGTCGTCACACAAGGAGGAAGGGCGAACAAGTCGAGAGGTAAGCTGCGTCTTATTCTTTTCCAGACTTAAATGCTCTTTGTTTCAGATCAGATTCGAGGCATGAACCGCTCGGGCGATGAGCAGGCGGCAGCTACGTCCGTCGAGCTCACTCGTCTGACACGAGGTGAGCAATCTTTGTCTGTTCGAAGTTCTTCCTGCATTCTGATCCTGCATTGCCTTTCATAACCGATCTTGGCAGCTGCCACGATCTCTATTTTCGTCGTCGTCGATGCGTCTTTCAAAAGAAAGGTCAAGACAGGTGCGGACCGAACAATGCGTTCAATCCTATCAATCTCGATGGCCAAACAGTCTCGCATCAATTAAAGGCCCAATCAACCTGCAACCGCTGTTTCAGTGCTATCGATCGCCAGTGATCTCGATCATGATAACTTGTGTATGGCGCAGCTCGCCTTGATGTTGGTCGTGTACGTGTCTGTTGGGCTACTACGAACAGGGTGGGTCGAAATAATCCTAATTTGTCAGCGTGCGCAAGTGCATAGCTGTGCATAGGTGACAGGAAGAGGTGTCACACGTTCCAGACTGCTGCATAGCTTTTATAGCCTCTTGTAGGTTGACTTCTCGTCGTGATCAGACATCATAAATTCCACAGCAGCCTTCTGATACACAGGAAACATCCAAGACCATCCAGATCCACCCTTTTTCGCCCGACCTACTTCACCCTAGTTTGGAAGTCAGGAGGCGGTTAGTGATAACTCACATGGCACTGGAGTATGGACAGGGTGATTTAGATTGCAAAACAGACCCCTGCTCCGAGAGGGTTCCTAGTTGACTGAGACTGAGAGAGGCAATCGAGCCAGGAGGGGTAGGCTCTTCACTGCACAGGTGCGGAAGTACGAGGTACTATCTGGCAGCTCGCGCCTAATGCCGTGTGATCTGTTAACCCCAGGATAACAAACGAGGATTTACAACGATACCATTCACGGACGCTCACAGTCGATAGCGCAGCATTAGAGAAAACAACTGCTCAACCAATCCCTCACTGCACTAGATCACGGTATGGTACACTTTAGTCATCCCATTCTGCAAGCCCTGTGACGCTCACTACCATGAATGACTCGAGACTGTCATGGCATCGACATGATTTCGCTTGCTAACATGCTTCTTAAGGCACGGAATTGTCATCTCGTCGCTCCCATGACCCACCCTTCTTGGAACCCAACAGCCACCACATACACGGCCATGATCAATATAAGCCACCAATATAAGCCGTACACAAGTTGTCACGATCGGGATCACTGGATATCACACCGACGATCGTGACTTCGTCCAAGACGCCCAATGGTCGACGGCAGAGTTGGAGCTTGACTCATCGTTTGGTTTGGCCATGCACGCAGATTCACTCTTGTCTGTATTCGCTTCTTGACTGCTCGGGTTCTCGTCGCGACGCACCAACGAGTGCGGACTTGAGGTTTGATACCTGAAAAGCAAGCTCGATTAGCTAGAAGCGAGAAGGGAGTGCAAGAGACCAAACTCACCTCACCGAGTCCGTCATTGTCGGCCAGCACGTTGGAGATCAATCCAACGAGACCATCTTCTCCGGCCCGATCATCCAGACATATGCCACTCGCATCGGAAGTCGGGCCTGAAAGTTAAGGAATCCGTTAAGGAGTCAGTTGTACTAAGTAAACGAAGCTTACTCAGCAGTTTGCCCCCGTCCGTGGTCTCGTCCGTCGCTCGTTGCAATCGACTTTTCTTTCTTGTGTGACGTTGGCCTGATCGGGGGGGGGGGGGGGGACCAGTTTCCAGCTGCACCGCGGGGAGGTCGTCACATCGCAGCCATTCCGATACACAGACCCATCTGTCGTTGGCCGAGGCCAACATTCGTGGGCGACTGCAACGAGACCAGCCGGCGTGGGCAACAAGACCCACATTCGCTGGCAACTGGCTCACTGGCGATGGCAACGGACTGACAGGCGTGGGCAACGAGACCCACATTTGTGCAGCCAAGACCATCATTCGTGAACGAGCAGTCAATCGGAATGACAGGACACGGCCAGCAGCGTGCTTATGTACTGGCTACCAGGGCAGTGTAAAGTGTCAAGAGAGCAATGAACCAGCGAGGACAGTGTAAAGTGGCCAGAATGCAGTGTTATCTGTCAAACTAATCAATATTCTCCATAACTACTCGTCACGGCAATTATGTCACTTTACGCTGCGGGCGCAATAATAGCGCACAGCAACAGATAGGGCCTTGCAGACATTGATCATGCTTGGTTGTTTCAACATTATTTCGAGGCTATTAAGGAAAGATTAACATTTTCTGCTGTCACGAAGGAATTTGAAATCGCTGGGTTCTGCAGGATGGTTCGATTGGTAGCCAGCATCGACCGACCCACCGACCCGGCCGAACCGACCCGCCGATCCGGGCCGGATCGGTTTGGGGGAACCGACTCAAGCTGTGGGTCGGCCGGATCGGACTTTTGAATTCCCGCCAAAATTTTTTCTCTTGCGTCCAGTCATGTCTTCCTGCAGGCAGCCAGGATCGACACTTCAGGCGCATTTATAGTCGACAAAATTTCTACTCCTACCCCTAGGGTAGGTGTAATGGCCATATACTTAAGCGTGTGCTATTACTCCTACCCGAGGGGTAGGTGTAGAAATTTTGTCGACTATAAGTGCGCCTTTCAACCCACTGGACTGGCCGCCCACGCATGACATCGACGTTTTTTTGCAAGTTTCGACCCCACCCACCTTCTGTCCACATAGGAGCGCGGCTGATTTGGCTTGTGAGAGGTTGATTGGGGGCAACCCTGACTGAAACGCCTCAAATCTGTTCTGGCTGAAGACGTCAGTTAAGGAGACCCGTTCTCAGAGAACTGGCTGTGGGCGATTCACCAGGAATTTAATTGGAGGTGGAAGTGGTGCCCTCGATTGAGAAAACTAGTCCTAATTGCCAGTCGGGGCCCTCCGTTCTTGTCCTCTATCATCCGGAAACGCCGATTCTGGCGCAGGATGCCCTCGGCGGTGATGCTCCAGCGAAGCAGCTCCAAGTCAGGCCGTCAGAGGGAGCCTGCCATGTGAGTTGATCGCCTCACACACTGCCGCACCCGTCATTATGACTGCTGGCTGGCAACTGGCGAAACCCATGGGAAATTGCGGTAAGTGGGGGGCCCAGCCCGAAAACATTTAAAAGCTGTCCTCATACCGGCCACCTCCCACTCTAAGAAGTCAAGTCTAGAAGCGAAACGGGATATTGCGAGTGCTGTTGGACAGTAATAATTTGTGAAATTCTGCGCTGTCGCCTCAGACAGCATGGGGCAAGGCACGGGCACGTTAACAACTCAGTCCTAAAGGTCTCCTCCTCCTCCCCCTGTCCGTTTTTGTCCGAAATCCGTCATTCCCTTCTTCCTGACTGCTGGTGTCTGTTATCGATGGTTATCGATTGAAGAAACAATGCATCATGTCAGAAAACAAATGAGTGGGCGCAATACAACGTGGGGTCGGGTGGATCGGGTCGGTTTGGGTCGGGTCGGTCGGATCAGGTCGGTTCTGGATCGGGTCGGGCCGATCCAGACCCTGGGTCGGGTCGGGTCGGTTTGGTAACCTCACACCCGGGTCGGTCGATGCTGGATTGTTAGGTATTTATCATTAAGTTGCATTACGCGTTTTTACTTCGCACATTCGCTTTGCATGAAAACGCTTCGGTAAGAGGAAAAAAATTCACGTAACGAAGTCATGTTGTTTGGGAAGAGCAGAATGACATTTTTAAAAACTAGAAATCAGCAGCAAAACATTGGGGCCACTCCGGGATTTGAACCCGGGACCTCTCGCACCCTAAGCGAGAATCATACCCCTAGACCAAGTGGCCACAGTCACGTAGGTAACTGGGCGTTTTACAAAACAGGGGCTTATGATTCTTAAATTTGAACGAATAACTGTCGAATTTCACTAGATGGGAACTGTATGGGCCGTATACCGTACAGTGAGTAAATGTGTGTTTGATATAAACTAATATTTCAGTCTATTATTTGAGGCTATTGACGCTGACGATGAGCTGAGGTCGCATACCCCTCCTCACCGAATATTTTGGATCCTACTATCCCTAAAACTTGAATCTATAAGTGGTTGGTCCTGCTTACAAATAGGCAGGGCCAAAAAGTAGACGTTTGTACCATTTGCTCAATACAACTTTACCATTCACGGCCTGGGACACAGGTAATCAACAAATGCAAGTTCGGGTTTTCACTTGGTTTCTATATTCTCATTAGTTAAGGTTATTTTTGCTACTTTGCGTGATTCAATTAATCCACAAGAACTGCATTGAATTTCGTGGCTGTTCAACGGCAACATCTTGTGGCCCACTGGACATCTCGCCCAAACGACACCCAGTGTGTCCTCGGCTGTTGTCAGCAAATAGGACGAACTGTCGCCAAGCCCCAACTGAAAAATGCAAGGAGCTTTAGGTTAGTTCAAAGCGATTACTTTGTCCAAGTCTGAAGCAAGGGCCATCACAGCATCGACTGATACGGTCTCGAGTCTTGATCCCGATCTGATTTTTTTAGTTTTAAAAGTGATGACGTAACCTGCCAACTAACACCACGTCCTCCCCAAACTGTTTTGTTTCCTCATTCCAAAACGACACAGAGGACCGATAGGCGCTAGCGGCATTTTATGTGGATTCGGTGCAAAAATGGGATCTGCTCGTTAGAGTAAGCCCTGCACAATAATTCCTGGGAGATAATTAGCGAAAAATTTGAGCTGCCGATCCGCACGATCGAGGGGTCAGATCGGATTGGGAACAAGTCCAACGCTCGGATTGGTAAATCGGTCAAGTCAATATCAGTCATCGGTTTTGTTTTGTCTCACACCTGCTCCCCTAAACTTACTACTTTAGCAAGCACAACGTCGCCGACTCGAAATGATTTGAAAATATCCACTTTATCTTTCTCGATTTCCACAACATCTTCCTTCCTAAAAATAATAGGATTATGCTGTATTGTAGCGTACTAAACATCCAAACCATTCAATACCTTAGCGCTGCGCTGAAAGGGTGCGCTAAACTTCGATCCCTGATGCAGTAAATCGTGCATTTGGCGTAACGAGAGAACGTGCCAGCGACCTATAATGATCAAAGATATGGGGATCACTGTCAGATACCCACGACTAATGATGGATGACAATGCGAGGGACACCCTGATCTGCTGAGCAACCTGCTGGATTCTGGGCTAGTCAGTTTTGTCGGGAATTTGTGGTCTGTTTACGCAAGACTCTAACGTAGGCTTTGATGAAAACATACGAGTCTAACTGGCCTCGCTATCTCAACAGACCAGCCCACTGACTGCTGACCTTGCAAGTTACCACGTCACCGATTGACGGCAAAACGACCACTCTGGCGCCACATGGCGGTTCGATTTCAACACGATTGAGCTTCTGAAAAGAAATAAGAGAACTCGTCATCTCGAACATCATTTTACACCAAAAAATTAAAGTACATCGTCCAAATTTGAAGTGATTTTCAAATATCCAGCCAAAGACGAATAGATATGACCGTGGACAACATAAGTTCCGAATCCCGCAACATATTCACCACCAGCTTTGAACAGTCGTTCACCCGGAATACAAATTTTTCCTGATTCCATTCTTCGAACGAACTTTTTTATTTCCAATGTCGACACTCGAAACTCCACCAAATAATTTTCCTTTCGTTTCAAATTTTTATTTCCCGCGCACTAGCAGACAAGTTAGCTGCTTACTGCAAGCGATCCGTACCCGCTCTTTCTCAATCTTTTCAATCGATAATAGTCGACAGTTGATTCCGTTCCAAGTCCCCGCTGCAGATTTCGTTTCTGCGTGGAGAATCCTAGAATCGAAAAATTTCGTCGTTGAAGGTGCGAACGAGGCGGTGAGGTTTGTGGATTGTGCATAATGGCAACATTAGGGAAAAAGGACAAAGATCGAAAAGATGGTGCAGTGACAGAACTCGATTTGGTGGACAAGGCCTACTCAACCTTCGCCGACATACCCCAGATTTGTAAGTTTATATTCTTTGCTTGTACGTGGCGGGGCTGTAGGCACAGTACAGTATATGCAAAAAAGCGCTAGTTCATTGAGTAGTTCCGGTCCCTAGACTTATTTATAAAACTGAGCGAAAGTGCAGAGCATCTAGCCTAACTTACAAAATGTAAAAAAACGTCGTGTGGCTGACAGCTCCACCTGCGCATGCTTTCTTTCTGCGTTTACAAATGCGTTCGCGAGGTCATGTGGGCCATGCTTTCCGGAATTCTCTTTCTAGACGATGCAGATGTTTCTTTTTCCCTCTAATGCAGTAAGCGACCATTGTTATGTGCTAATAACAAAACAAAATTCCGCGGAGGCCTGTTATGATAAATTTCAAGTGCTGGGCCACGGCATTTTTATATCTTGCGGCAAAAATTGATTTTAAAAACTGCATACCATTAACAAAGCCAAACCAGCTGCTTAGCAATGTATTTTAGCTTAGATCTCACAAATTTTTAGTAAACTGATGGCAGCAAAGTATTTATGATAAGCTTTATCAGAAGACGATGTCGCATATGTATCCAAAACAACTCCCCTTTGCTTTCTCTCCAAAATCTACAGTTGTAGACCGTGCCCCACGAATCTTTGCGCTGACTTTTTGAATTTTGCACCTTGCGTCATTGAGATCTTTTGCTCTGGATCATTGGTATCGGGTCCTCGTACCTATTTTTCGTATCGCCTTTCAGAAACTGATGCTGCTATGTATTTTTAATATCTCAAGCTCTTTCCTTTTAGTTCAACTAACCCAGTTGACTCGGTTGACGCTGAGCCACAACAAAATCAAAGGTCAGTATTCTGTTGATTCCTCGAGTTGTCCTGACTGACTGTGGTTTTTTCTCAGTGGTGCCTGCCAACATTGCTGAGTTGGCCAACTTGGAAATCCTGACACTATGGAATAACCAAATTGAGGTAAGCCTTAATTGAGCTTTGATTTACGTGCTCTTCATTTTGCCCCTTACAGGAATTGCCGACATCGATTTCCGCCATGCCGAGACTGAAGGTCTTGAATGTCGGGTAAGTTGGGCTGTCTCGAGGAGGGTCGATCCCATTTGTTATATGACGGGAGAGTATCTGGGTTGGGCGTAGGCATCAGAAAGGATGAGGTCATCGATCGGTTTCTACGATTAGATCTATTCCTGACTATTGCTGGATCAGAAATTCAAATGTCGCGAGCTTTATCTGCGTAGGTATCATGGAATTGGGTGTATCGCCCGCAATGAGCAGTTTTCCAAAGCGTGACCAATCCCCCTCCCTCAAGTCCAGCTTCAGGCCCTGGTCAATTCTGTCTCTTTGGGGAGGCGTGATTGATAGGCGCTGATTGCGGTAACTAAAACAAATCGGCGTGGACAAGCGCTAGTAAGCATATTCCCTGAAATTCTTTTGGATCAGATCGGCATCGGGGTGATCCAGACCCTGGATCATTATCCAGATCCAGTTTAGAGTCGAATCGGTCGATGTCGTATATGTCCTGGGAAGATTCGACCCCATACCTCTTACTTGTCATACCCTATAGTATAAACTGTCCCAAAGTGCAGTAATATGATTTTACAGAATGAATCGATTATGGAACTTGCCACGCGGATTTGGTGCTTTTCCAGCTTTAGAGGTCTTGGATCTCACCTACAACAATCTCAGCGAGAAAGGACTGTCCGGCAATTTCTTCATCATGGGTAAGACCTATAAGCCGTATTGCATACAAGGAGCGTCGAAGAGTGTGTTCTTTTCAGAGACCCTGCGTGCATTGTACCTGGGAGATAATGATTTTGAGACCTTGCCTTCGGACATCCGTAATTTGAAGAATTTGCAAATCGTAAGTGCATTTTGCATGTTTTCTTCTTGTTTTCTTGATGTGCCGTTTGTTCTCAGCTGGTCTTGCGAGACAATGACTTGGTATATTTGCCGAAAGAGATCGGCGAGCTGGTTCGTTTGCGCGAGTTGCATATTCAAGGCAATCGACTAACCATCTTGCCACCCGAAATTGGTGAGTGTTATTGGTTATGTGGGTGTCTGCTTGTTCCATTTAGTCATTTCGCTTCAGGAAGACTGGATCTGGTCGGCAGCAAGCAAGTGTTCCGTATGGAGAACAATCCGTGGGTGCCAGCCATTGCTCATCATTTGCAAAATGGCGTTGCGCACGTGCTGGAATACTTGAGGACGGAAGAAGGCAGATAGTAAGTGTTTGGGTCAATTGAATTGGTTTGGGGGAAGCCTGCTTTTTGGGGGGGGGGGGGCAAGGAAAGGGTAACACTCTAAACCACCTTTCTCTTTGCAGCTTATACGAACGGCACGCGTTTGCTGGTGGACCGCCTCCTCCCAAGACAAATGACAAAAGCAAAAAGATCAGTCGTCAGCACAAGCAACCCGGATGTTAAATGGCGAATGGAGGGTAAAGGTTTAGTTCATTTTGCCGCTTCTTGTAAAGCCGTCACTTTTTCTGTTTAGGAACGATTTGGAGTCCTGTTTGCCATACTGCCATTCTACGTACGTACGTGCCTTCTACGCGATCAAGATGCTAGCGCCAGCATCGTCACATAGTTAGGCATAGGCTTTGTTTATTTTTAACTGTGCAATAGTTAACGAATTCAAGGCGACCGTAGTGAACAATAGACAATAGAGTCAATATGTGAAGTTTGTTTTTACTTTGCTTTACTTTGTTTTACTTCTGCGCTGGTCTATGAGATGAGTTTGAAGTAGGACTGGTTTGTTCTTATTTATGCGCTTGCTCTGCCAATGATTATGGTATTATAATTTTCAAATGTTTGTAAGCCCAGTTTATGCTTATTTCTGTGCTGAAGTAAAGCTAAAATTTAAAGGGCCAAGAGACTCGAAATTAGGACCGGCTGACTGGGATTTCTGCGTTTGCTGCCATTACAATACCAGCGCACTGCAGTGTTTGAATTTCCCGCTTTTTTAGGTTTCAGTCGATGCTGTCTGCTAAGTGGCGCCAACTGCTCAAAAAAGTGTTGGGAAAAGATACATTGAAAAGATTGCGCAACTTGGCGGTTTTCCTTTACTTCGAACTCGAAGGTGAAGTCGTAGAGGAGAATTTGCCAGAAATAACACGAATTTAGTTAGTTTCAGCAGGTACTGTTTCTAAAGATTGACGAAGATAAAAATTAAAAAACTTTTACGGTTCAGCGCAGAAGTTATTTGGACCTTATTAGAAATTTCTTAGTTCGCGGGCTTGAGTGTTGCCGTTGGCCTAGGCCTACATTTAAGAATGGCTGAGCGGACTCGACGAATGGAGTCAGATGCGAACGATTTAGCCCTAAAAATTTACGAACAGTATTCTAACTATGTGCAAGGTACAATTAGCAAATCTTTGGCTCGGGAGCATCGTTTTTATGCGCAGTTTCAGATTTGGAATTGGAGGAAACCTGTTTCCGTTTCCGAATAAAAGAAAAGAACGATTGGCGGGAAGTTTCGATTTGTTTCAACGATGATTATCCAGGTATGTGGAGGGAGGGAGTGTTGATTCAAGGGCCGGTCGAAAACTAGCTGATTCCAGAATCGACGGTTATTTGGGGACTAGAAAATTTCAGCCCTAGTCGCATGACGGCGGAAGAAGCATTTCTAGCCGTTGCAAAAAGTAAGTCTCTTACTGCAGTAGGAGGAGTAGGAGATAGGTGCGATGGCAGGGCAGCATGGCTATACTTATGTGATAAAGATCACATGTGATTTATCAAATAATACATATAGCCATGCACGGCAGTCAGGATGCGCATTATTGAGTTTGGTAAGGACCATTCTCAAAAGTCGCCTGTTTGCAACTAATATCCTCGAAACGACACCATCGTTTTTTAAAAATTAGCTGTACTTGAACGTGGCCGACTTTCTTCGGCGAGCTGAGCTTTCACCATACGTTTTTTAGGATGCAATATTGCAATCGAGGATGATGATATCTCGGAAGTGTTAGAATGCAATGCGTCAGCCACGACCCAATCGCTCATCTCTTCCTCTCCTCACATTCACTCGGGACAGTTGTTGGGGGCCAAAGGAATCGAATTCGCCCCGCCGAGTCCATATCCGACATCAGATACGGAAGGTGACGATTACGACGTAAGATTTTTTGGTTTTCTATCAAGGCAAGATGCGCATTATCGCGTTCTTTCAGGCACCTGTGGAAATTCACGAGGCCTTGAAGGATGATATTGCTTATTGTCGTGAAGTATTCGAAGACAATGATAGCTGCACGTTTTTCCATCAGTCTCCTTCGTTGGAA
The DNA here is from genome assembly GCA_030248295.1 of Mesodorylaimus sp. YZB2_4. Taxonomy (NCBI): domain Eukaryota; kingdom Metazoa; phylum Nematoda; class Enoplea; order Dorylaimida; family Dorylaimidae; genus Mesodorylaimus; species Mesodorylaimus sp. YZB2_4. The sequence continues at coordinate 1,567,554 of JASANH010000626.1, forward strand.
ACTGCTCATATTGTCCTACGCGTACCGACTGCTGGCGTCGAGGTGAGAAAAATGTTTGCTAAAGTTAGGGAACTGCATGACTGGCTGTTGTAACCAAGCCAATCCTGGCGTGGGAGAGAATGTGCCTGAGCGGACTCGGCGGGACGAAAACCACTGAAGCAAGTCAAGACCTGCGGTGGAGACGTCAACCTGGGTTGATGTCTCCTAGCCAGGGGAAATTGGCAATTCTCTCCCACTCGCCATGACCCTCTAGGCACGAGGGTTAAACTGTGAGTATGACCTCCTCTTTTTAGGAAACTCTGTGCAAAGCATGGGGCTTGAAGCCTGATGAACCCGTATTCATTCAATTGGCCAACATATCCGTTATTCCATATCGCTTGACGAGTGAGTACCTGGGCACTGGCAAGTGTAGATAATCTTCATGCCTCTCTAATTTTGCGGCAGGCGTGAAACCGGAGGTTAAAGTCTATCAAGATTTGACGGAAAAGCCCGGCGTATGTCTGAAGCAGCTGGAGAGGTAAGCCACCTCGTATGCAATACGACTGGCGGCATAGGAATAGGAGCGGAGCAGCTGAACTCTCTGTTCATTATCCGAAACCAGCGGTAGGTCGGGATTGGCCTCCTCCCGATTCCGATCCTGACCTATCGTTATCCAAAACCCACCCTCGGCTTATGGGTTTTGAAACTTTTTCTTGATATGGGAGCTCTTGAGTTCTTTTTTTGAATGGCTTGAGGATCGAAAGAAGTTTTCGCTGGGGCTCCGACTTGGAGACTTGCCAGAATGAAATGGCGAACTTCGGTTGCTGGAGACCGGATGAAACCCCAGGGCCCTTGACAAGTTTTCAGCTGACCAGTCCCGAGGATTGCTCCCCTTACCTCTATGACCAGCGGAGAGGCGACGAGGCGGCCAATACGTCTGAGTTTCCAGAGCTAAGTAAATTTGATAGGGTCTAACAATTTGCCTGTATGAGATTGGCCCTCACGCACTGTATCAGTCAACAGGTTTTGAAGTACTGTAAGGACTTGTACATCGCAAAACCAAAGATCCTCGATTTTTTGGCTCTGAAATTCATCTGGCAATCGTCACTCCTTTTCGGACCCTGCCATCTTCCGAATTCACATTATGCACCTATTTTTTTAGCATTATCAAGAAATACATCGCACGAAATTGGACGATTGAAAGAGAGCAAGAATACAAAGAGAAAGGTTCTATGTTGGTTGAAGTAATGGACTCGTCTTGACTAGCTCTGACCATTAGCCAGTTCTCTTTTTCATTAGATCTGTTGCTACGCTCAGCGACGTCTGCCGACCTTGTGCGATTATTGCGTAATTTGTGACCAGAGGCACGAAGTAGTCACCATGTTCATGCCATCGGTGTGTTCGCGGGAACTTTGCATTTTCTCCAACGAAACTATGGGAGTCATGGCCGATTTCGACCTTCGATTTAGCTCGCAAGTCGAGGTAGGCAATAATGGTTTCGAGGGAAGTGTATGCATGGGATACAATTTAGACGACTCTTTTTCAGGTGTTGGATCTGCTGTTGAAAATGTTTGCCGCAGCTTCAATGAGCAGTCGGCATGAACTGATTTTGGAGCCGTCTCCATTGATTCCAGATCCGGATAAGGTGAGCCAGATTGTTTTTCTATGCTCTGGAGCCGAAATGCGGGTTTTTAGGTGGAAGTGATGGCGATTGCGGACAAGAAAATTGATTATGAAAAACTGGTCGCGGTGGTCAAAAAGCTTCCGTGCGGACGTACATTGAGGGAATTGAGCCAGCAAGGGTCGGACTATATTAGCGCTTTGAAAGAATTCGACTCGTTGCTTTTCCCGTTAATTCGTTGGTAAGCTTTGGTTTGTTGGTTGGAGCCTCCCAGACATCTGGCTGCAGCTATAGTACAGCTGTAGCCCCTTGAGCCCTGGCGAGGCAAGGCACATTTCTGATCGTGAGTACATTGGTATACTGTAGCTCAGGCCAGGTTAGTCAGAGATTGTCCTGTACGAGTGAGCGGCATTGCGAATTTATGAGTAGCTAGCCAGTGCTTGTGCGTGCACTTACTGATAGGATCACTCGGAAGCTTGAGGTTTGTGCTGTGCTGATGTTACAGCCAAAGTGAGAAATATATTGCCATCAGTGTTGCCTGATGTTTTTGACTTTGTGACACTGACGGGCTAGGTAGGCACACGAGTAGACATACATTATCTCTGACCATAGTTTTTCGGGATCGGACCCTAGTCGAAAGCTAAGCTGAGGGGATGACGGACTATCAAATCTTTTCAGGACACTGGTTTCTAACCGAACTTACCTTATGAAACTGCCCGAATGTGATCAATTGCCGTTTTTAAAAACTTCTCATCAGTATTTAATGATGCTGGATTCGCCAGCAAAAGAAGCCGCCTTTCGAGAAGCTAAAGCCAAACACGGGGAATCTGTCTTCGCTTTTCAGTAAGTCTTGGCGTCGTCTGTGGGGAAAAAGGGATGAATTCTGAAGGTGATGACTTCCCGCCTTTTTTAAATTTCAAATAATCTGAAATACTTTTTAAGAGAAACATGCTATACTTATTTCCTCTAAACCTATCTTCTGAAAGCGTAAAATATGTCTTTTCCTGGGGGTCTGGGCATGGGCATGTGCATACGTGGTTGACTTGCTAATCCCACTATTCAGACTACACCCATCCTATTGATCAAACTGAATGTCTCTTTTCAGTGGTTCGCCTTTCGAGAATTGGCACAGCATTCTACGACGAGGATTGATTAACGCATCGGGTACCAATTTGCAGTTGGTGGGGGCCGCTTATGGAAATGGAATTTACATGAGTCCCAAGTTGAGTGTGGCCATGGCGTACGCCTTCAGGTACACGTCCACTGCTGCCTACGGTCCATTTTGTGCGGTAAGCTGTCGTTTTACACGAAATCCTTTCCTTGGGTTCATATTTGACTCGTTTCAGAGTATCGGCGTGCATGACTGCACCGAAGTAAGTTTAGTTTCATTCACCATTCACAATCTGCTATGTAGCACGTATCGTGTTTTGCAGGGTGGTCGCTTCTTGAAGGTTCAAGGCACTTCCGCTTGCGTGGCCTTATGTGAAGGTGAGTGGCCTATTGAGTCGCTGTGTGATTATGGAATGATTCCATTTTAGTTGTCCCCACTGAGAAATTGAGGAAAGCGACGACAGATATTTGGGTGTTGAGCAACTCTGATTTGATTTGCACGCGCTTTTTCTTGGTGTAAGTTCTGGGAAGTGATAAGTACTGCTGTGCAAGGGGTTTGTTTCAGGTACGATCAAGTATGCACGATGGACAGCCTAATGGCCGATTGCACGAATGCAGACACGCTCACGGCCATTAGGCACGCTGTTAAGAAGTTCCGGCAATCATTTGCGGGGTAACTCGCTTGAAAGAAATTGGCTGAGTCAATTGCTTGGGAAAATGTGATTTGGGAAACTGAAAAGATGATTATTTGGATACCATGTCTTACTGCTAAGGGCGTGTTCGGGTGAAGTCAGTACGTGTGTGGAGCATCATTCCCCAAATGCCGTGCATTTGTTATCGTTGGTGTAAGCTGATTCTAGCGAGAAGAATTTTATGTCAATGGGGAGTGGTGCGCTGTCTCATCACCCTGCACCTGCCCTACTGTACTCACGGCACATTGAAGTAGAATCTTCCAGTGCCACGAAAGTTTTGCTGGACCCCGTCGTAGCCAAGATGATTGTGGTCTGGTCTCCCAACTCGCCTTGGTAATTATGTCAGAATTTCTGGTCGAAACAAGCCCATGTAAATTCTGAAAATCTTATTGGCGATATACATACCATAAACTGCTTCAGGGGTCATACGCTATGGGGGGGGGGGGTCAACTACAGTACGACGTCGGTTATGCATTGGATATTTAACATTGTCGCTTTCGCAGGTTGGTCGGCGGCAGCTCCGCTGTTGCACAGCTTCTCACCACGCCTCACCAAATAGGGCGTGGTGTAACCAAGTCTGGCGCAGACGCAGGAGGGAGTGTGGGACAAAAACTCCAACGCGAGCGAGGCAATGCGAGTCTTGCGACTGTTCCTGCGGCTGAATCATCAACCCGAGATGTTGATGTTTGCCAGCCAGGGGAGATCGATTACTCTCTCCCACTCGCCGTGGAGTACCAGGCACGAGGGTTACAGTACCTCCTTTTAGTCACATGGTGCCTATCGTGTCTGCGGCAGGTATGGATGTGCTGATAACGCCAATCAAAGCAGTTATGCCAAGCCCAACAGCACTTTTTCAGCTTGTGTCTTCTAACGACGGTCAATCAGAGATTTTTTGAAGGCAGCCGGGCCATTCTTCACACTGGGGCACGAATCGTGTACTATGCCACCTTTACACAGTCTGGTCTGACTGATATGAACCAGACTGGTTTCAAAGAGCATTCCTCTGCATCTTCTTTTTACTGATGTAATGGCCGAATCGGGAAGGCCATGTCCTAACTACCCGATCAATGCCAGTCACTCAGCCTGCAGCATTTTAGTAAGTCAAGTTCGGAATGTGATTACTGTAATTCAAAGTGACCTGAATACAGTACGGCTTGTCCCGGTTCTACTCGACTTTGCACGAGGGGGGGAGAGGGGGGCAAGCACAACAGGACGTCCAGTTGGCCCGGCATTGCATCGGGAAGCCCGGCCTGTTGATCACGAGCAAACTACAACCCATGAGGAGAAATCAGCTGGGGAAATCTAAACGACGTCGTTTAAAGGGGTCAAAAATAGCATACAGCGTCGCATTTGTATGGCCCTCATTGCCTTGCCGCGAGGGTGCGGCATAAGTGCTTTGTTTGGTATTATCAGCCCCACCCTCAAAGGGTGCTACATGCCTGTCCTAGAAACGGTGCATAGGTACTTAGGAGACGTAGAAGGTCCACCTCGAGGCTGGCCGAGCTTGGAGTCTTACATGAACCTTCCGCGTCGTCCAGTTCTTCAAGTCGTACGAATATCAGAATGGGGCCATCCATAAAAGTCGACCGCAAAATATCTCGATTTTTTTACCCCCCCTCCCCCCTGACTGCATGCCGACCACTTCTCTCTGACCCCCCTTAAAATTGGTCGACCACTTTAGCCATACCTTGCCCTCTTTCCGACGCAGGTTTGTGGAATCCCTCATGGTTTCTTGAGCTTGACAAAGTGCCTTCTCCTTCAAAGCAAATTTTTTATCCCTGCAATGGACTTCCATTTTGTAAAAGCCTCCACAAACTTTCCGCTCCAACTTTTCCCTGTCTTATCTTTTAAAATTTGTATCCGTTGGGCACCACGCGCACCAGCTTCACCGGATTTCCAGCCCTTTTAGCCCTTAGCTGACCAGCAGTCCCCGATATGATAAGCATAGCGTTCGTTCAGGATCCCTATCCCAGTCGGGACCGAAGGTGCGGAGATCTTGCAGAAGGGGAGAGGACGGGAATAGGAATGGAATATATTTCATCAGAAGGGCAATCAGGATCTCGGATGATGATAAAGAGGAGGGAAGGGATTTGCTTACTTCGAGTAATTGGTGGCTGCTCCTCCCCTTTTTTCCCCCCCTCTTTTTAAAAACAATAAAAAATATTTCTAAAAATTACCCACACTCACTCTATACTCCCCGCCCCCCCCGGGGGGGGAGCCCTCCCAAGAGCAAGGCACCCTTCAAGAGTCCTGATTCTGGGGGATTGAGCGAGCCCCGATCCCTCTCCAAATCAACGATAAATAAGCGAGGCCGTGAGGTAGCCAGCTCTCACAGCATCTTACGATTAGCTGTTTATTTCCACTTAAAGCACCTCCACCAAGGCCATTCTGTGCCAGCACCAGAGTCCAAGGAAGATACTGGGCGAGAGGGGAGGGACCTTCCTGACTGGTGTTGGAGAACCAGGTTCCTGATTCTCCATTCGTTCAGTATCCGCCACTTACATAATCGCCACTTACAGACCTACCGAATCGCCCTTGAAGTCCTGTTTCTCTCTTGTGAGAACAGGCTTACCAAACTGCCATCCTCAAGCAGGAACAGAACTGCGGCCTCCCAGCCAGGGTTGCTGCTCCGGCAAAGTTTTTGCCACCAAAAATTTAAAAACTTGCTGCGGTCGATCACCAGCCGCCTACCCCTCCCCCGACCGCAGCTGACCGCGTTTGGCCAGCCCCCCCCCCCCCAGGCTGCGGTCGACCATTATGGATGGCTCCATGTGAGCCAAGCACTTCACACTGGGGCACACATTGCGTACTAGGCCACCTTTGACCGTCCCTTCCACTGCACATCACACCCGTCTAGCGAGGCGTGCTGCTGAGAAATTGTAACCAACATCTTTCAGAGCGACATTATAACTCACGATCAGAATACCCAGTGCATAAAGTGTTGTGCTTGACCCCCCCCCCCCCGAGTGGGCATGACTGTGCTTGATGATGTGGTAAAACAGGAACATGAACACGAGTCAAAGTCACACATGCACAGTACAGTGAATGTGAACTTACACTATAAAAAGTGACTGTAAAACCTACACTATCAACAGAGAAAATGACAGTATTCGACTCATTTCTCGAACCCCAACTCTCTATACATATCGACCAAGCGACTGACATTTGATTTCATGGCGTCTAAATATCGTTCTATGTCACTGACGCATTCTTCTGCAGCATTTGCTCGACCAGAGGCAATCGTTTTTAACAAATCCTTACGCCATGGAGTGGCGCGAATAACAACCTGCAACGAAATTTCGTGAGGGAGCAGATGACTTAGAAGTTAAGCAAAGTTTTAAAATACCTTAAACAGGCCTCGTTCTAGTTTTTTGTGGTGTTTTTTCAGCGTTTTTTCGTAAGCTTCGTTTCCAATCGGCACTAACGTGTTTGATCGCTTTCCCGTTTTGTGATCGATGACTATCAAATCCAAGAAGACGCAGAAAAATTCAAGGGCTCTGTAAAATTGAACCTACGCGAGTGCGAGCCACTGAGAAGCTCAACCAGCTAAAATCGTACCGTTTGAGCCACAGAAGGGATTCAGTGGCTGGCCCCATTCTTCCTGGCCAGTCGACGATTTCAGCATCGAGCAATTTCTTCACACTGACGTACTTCTGAATGTCAGTTTGATAAACTCGTTCGACTTTCTGAAATAGACATGATGTTTCGATGAAAGAGTTTGTGAGCATAGAGATTGAACTTACGACAATATTGCCATGGATGTCGTTCTTGACTGGGGAAAATGCGCTACCCAAGAAACCTGCGATGAGAGGATAAGCAGTCAGCAGAGTTCCTGGGTCTCGACTAGGAATGGCTGGCAGTGGGAAATAAGTGGAGGACACTGCATTTCGAGCAAGCGGACGAACAACCTGCGGGCACACATCTGACCGTGAGACAGCCCAGACACCATCTCACAAGCCTAGAATATCAGAGCCTCGCAAGCCAGCCTTGACTTTCCGCCTATCAGCTTCAATGCCTACGCTGGAAGCCCTCGTGCTAGCCTCTAATAGTACTCTCAGCAAAGTAATCACAGCAGAGGTACAGACAGCAACTCACCCACGAACTCGACCACTCCGCGGCAAGCGCGTAGAAAGCTAACCATTTCGATGTCCCCATTTTCAGTCAACGGCGCATACTGAACGTCAGGGCGACCAAAGAATGTCCGTGGTTTACCGTTTACTTGTCCACTCGATGGAGGTAAGCTCCAATGGCCGTACGATAAACTATGAACTTCGGGTGTCGCCATCGACGCGAAGGGAATAGCGCAATTGCGATATCAGGTGCTAGGCCTGGATGAATCGTGTCACTTAATTCGCCTCTTTATGTTGGGTGGCATCATGAGTCATCGAGATGAAATTGCGGATTTCTTCCTCTACCTCGTTTCCAAAGCAGCACGTGGTATTTCCTCCCGCCTTTTTACAGACAATATTGCCTAGAAGCCAGGGAATGTTGTCATACGCAGTTAAAAATTGTTCCACAGGTGTGCGCAAAATGCAGCCCAGTTTGTTCTTGGAATTGGAAAAGTTCCTCAGTTCCTCGTTTTGCAAACTTTTGCAGAGAAGTATTTTCTTCCCCAAATTCCTAGGCAGTTTTAGGCAGTCGTCAAGAAATAATTGTAAGTTTACTGGGTTACTGTGAGCAGAATTTTTGAAAGCAATTTTGCCTTTTTTCAGAGTTTCATCCTGCGGTGCTAAGCACATAAAAAAATACTGTTTTTCGTAGCCCAATCGTGAAGCGAATTTTCGAAGAATGTTGCCCAACATGATTGCTCCGTTGTCTCGGATGATGGTAATATACCTACAGTATATCTAGTTTTTTTGAAGCGGGAATGTGATAAAATTAGGTGCTGTAGATGGAATCTTGGGGAAAACACGACCGTTTGATGTAGGTAAGCCCTACGGGATGAATATGTATGTCTCTCCCCCATCCTCTTGTTTTTTACTTTTTGAAAAATCAGCAGGAGCTCTTTATCGCATTACTGTAGCAATGAAGTGGCATTGTCGTTGGAAGTGTAGTTTCGACAGGGTTGCCAGTGTGGTGCTCTACACGCTAAGCTTGCATGCATACAGGTTCAAAATGGTGTCGTTTTGACATTGTTATCTCTTCTTTGCACAGTGTATATGGTTTCACATTAAATTTTTTATTTGTAGATCGCCAACGCTCGATTCGTACCACGCACCTCATCGAGCATTCTATCGGCATTGCAAGGCAACCCAGTCAGCACTCCCTTGCAGCAGACAAACGTTGGGATTACGTTTATGAATCAAGTAGGTCTCTTTTTTCGAAAGGGCTCGACTCGAATTATCCAAAATTTCTTTCCAGGTACTCGCTCGCAGTTTTCACACGTCACCTGTCTCCAGAGATATTGATTCGGCCGCGAAATTCATCGGCGCTGGAGCGGCTACTGTGGGTGTTGCTGGATCGGGTAAGTTATGGGATCTCGGATGACCATGGCAGTCACTTTTGTGGGATCTTACATTGATGGGGCTTATCCAAAGTTGACCCCCCTTTCATTTTAGGAGCTGGTATCGGTAGCGTGTTCGGCTCATTGATTATTGGCTATGCTCGCAATCCATCGTTGAAACAGCAACTTTTCAGCTACGCCATTCTTGGCTTCGCTCTTTCCGAAGCCATGGGGCTGTTTTGCCTGATGATGGCGTTCTTGCTTCTGTTCGCCTTCTAGTGATCGCCGAGTCGGTTCGCAGCATTAGTTGTTAAAGGTTGGGTGATTTCTTCTTTTTTTTTGCTGCGTTTCTTGAGTTTCCCATAAAAACAGTTTTTCTCGTTTGACCAGCGCTTCACCGCCAGGAATTTGTGGAAAGTACTTTTTCGAGTGTGACAAGGGTTTGGAGTAAGATTAGGGTATAAAATTGACGTGCAGTAATCAGTAGATAATGTTGTTTCCTGTTTTGTTGTTTTTCGATAAAACGACGTGAATAGCGGATAAGGCGATACGATATCGTTGCGTTGATAATAAAATAGTTTATTCTGGACTTTGTTCTTTCCAAACTAGTCTAGAAGCAGCTTCTAGTCGTGAGCCCGCGAAGGGGCGTGGCTACATGTGTCACGTGACTGGTGTGTTGTGTTCTATTATAGCCGCTCTGATCGACTGGCCTCGTCGTGCGAGGGTGTGTCTTGCAGTTCTGACTACTCCTAGTTGCTTGTACCTGCAACCCGTGCCAGCTGGTTATGTCGTGCTTAAAGCTAAGCGAGACATTTTATCGCCGTCCAGCACACAGATGGGCAAAGACAAGTTTTATTGGGCTTTGATAAGGGCAGTTTATGACTGGAATTAGTTACAATTTTATTGGGGACCCTAAAGAGATTGGGGAACTCGTTGTTTGATTGGGGAGGAGGGTGGGTCGGCGGTCTTCGTTCCTAGTTACCTACGAAATTTTATAATTTTCCAGAACGTTTTGCCAAAAATTATGGAATTAGAATCGAGTGAAAAATCGTCATCGAATTCGGGTAGACGATTGGCAAAAATTTTGGCAGGTTTGGTTGGCGCAGCTGGTTTTGGGGCCAGTGTAATCGCCTTGCCCTTCGTATCGCCCGCCCTTCGCCGCCACTGCTTACCATATGTGCCAGCTACGGCTGCGCAAATAGAGAATGTACTTTCGGCCGTGAAAGCTGCGCGTAGTTGGCCGAAAAAGGAAAATGTCAAGGAGCGCTTGATCGATTTAGGCAGCGGCGATGGTCGCGTGGTAAGTCTAGAAATATAATTCATTTCTTCTTGGTCTATTTTTTAGACTCGTTCCTGTTCTGCCCTCCCCTGTCTACACCTTGTCAGACACGATCATGAGTGCGAGTAGATCGTATCGCCGAGTCTAAACTATCCCTACTTGACGAGAACCCCCTCCAGCGGTACACGTTCTACATCTCGCAACCGACACGTCCGCTTGCATTGAATATTGAGAATGAAGTTCGGCGAGCAACTATCCACCCAATTAACACCCGAATGGAGAAAGAAATACATCGATTACGAGGCTTTGAAGAAGATTCTCTATTCGAGATTAGACAAAGCGCCTAGTGTCGATGCTGATAATGGCGATAGGAGGGAACGATATTTCGCCAGACAAGATGAAGATTTCTTTAAAAGATGCGAAGATGAATTGGAAAAGATCAATTTATTTTTCAATCAGAAATTGGCCGAGAGTCAATCGAAATATCGTGATCTATTGGCCGAATTGGAACAAGCTCGAAAATTGGCCGTTGTTCGACAAAAAGCGGCAGACGATGCTGCGAATGCTCGAAGAAGCGGCGGAGCTTTGTTGGCTCCGATTCGATGGATCCAACGCCGAGGAACCGATTCGGGTGTCTTATTGCCATCGGGCGCTTCAACATTAGCCGCCAACGAATTATTGACCATCGTCGAGAGCGATGACAAGGACGAACCTATTTCGAGTAAAACCGAACGAGAAATTAAAGACGCCCTGAAGGAATTCTATTTGGAATTGGTTTTATTGCAAAACTATCAACAAATGAATATTACGGGTTTTCGAAAAATTTTGAAGAAACACGATAAAACCTGGGAGAATAGTCGAGGAAGTGAATGGAAGAAGGCCAGAGTAGACACGGCGCCATTTTCGACCGATAAGGAAGTGGACACGTTGATCGAGCAAGTGGAGAATGTGTACAGCGAACAATTGGAATCGGGTAATCGACAAAAGGCCATGAAAAGTCTCCGCGTACCCCCACTTAGCGAAAAGCAAAGTGCATGGACGACCTTCTCGTTCGGCTTTTTTCTTGGAACATTCGCAATTATATTTTGTACAGTGGTCTTATCGGCCATATACCTCTCCGGATTGTGGAATCCGCCGTGGGTCGTTGTGAGATTATATCGGGGATTCTTATTGATTTTTATCAACATCTTCCTGATGGGATTAAATATGTACGCCTGGCAAAGCAGCGGCGTCAATCACGTTTTGGTAAGTCGAGTTGAGGGAGGAGAGGGATCTGGGCAGACAGCGGGTTGGGGAATTAAATTTGAGGCTTCAAACCAGCCATTCAAATTTTTAACATAAAATACAATGGGTCTTTAATAATGACAGCTAAGATTAATCGGCTTTTGTCTAAAGTCAAGATCTCAGTTTGGGGCCCCATTATATCAGTTTTGTACTCTTCACACAGCAGGATTTTGACTTCTTCACATACAGGGACTTGCGAGGCGGAATCCATATAGTAGCTGATAAAGGAAACCTTGAGTACATAGCTTTTGTGCATGAACCTTCTTTCTCAGCGGCAGAAAAGAGATTTTTGAACATCATTCAAATTTTTGCATATCACAAGTCATTACAGCGCACTTATATCTTCCATCGTAACCATAGTAATCGCAGATGGTCCTACGTGATCCTTACAGTATGACTGACTACACGTTGTCAGCCATAAGGCGGGGAGGGGTTATGCGCCCTTGCTGGTGGGCGAGAGGGGGATAAAGGGGGTGATGCACGCACGGCATGTGGGTAATCTGCTGAATCATCTTATCTGTTTCAGATATTCGAAATCGATCCGCGAAATCACTTGACGTACCAGAACTTACTGGCCATCGGGGCGGTCTTCTGTTCGCTGTGGGGCATTTGCCTGCTGGGCTATTTCTACGCGCCCGTCGTCAACATCCCCAGCCTGGTATTCCCGTTGATTTTGATGTCCGTTTGTGTTTTGTGGCTTTTCAATCCGTTCAATTGCTTCCTTCGAAGTAGTCGATATTGGCTTCTGCATCGAATCTTCTGCTGCTTCACGGCTCCGTTTCACGCCGTCACTTTTCCCGACTTTTGGCTGGCCGATCAGATGAATAGTTTGGTCACGTTCTTCTTGGATATGGAATATTTCGCGTGCTTTTACATAGCCGAGGTGGACTACAGCTACGGAACGATGCACGTCAAGTTGAAGAATAACATTCCGACCAACACTTCGTCGGGATGGACGTCTCGGTACGGCAATGGATCAGCCTACGACCCATATTGGGGAGTGGACGCGCAGACGGGCTCGGATGTGTGCAGTTCGAACGCGTTCGGCATCCGGCCATTCATTTCCCTGCTTCCAGCATTGATTCGGTTTCTACAATGCATTCGACGATACTACGACAGTCGACAGTCCTTTCCACATTTGGTCAATGCGGGCAAGTATAGCACTACGTTTTTCGTGGTCATATTCGGCTCGCTGAACACGTGGGACAAGCAGCGACGTGGACTGCAAGAACAACATTTGGACAGCCCCTACTTCTACATTTGGGTCTTGGCTTACGTGGTCAGTTTTTGTTACACCTACTTCTGGGACGTAAAGATGGATTGGGGTCTGTTCGCTAAGAAACCCGGTGAGCATCGATGGCTGAGAGAAGAACTGATCTACAAGCAAATCTGGTTCTATTACTCCGCCGTGGCTGCTGACGCTGTCATGCGTCTCGGCTGGGTATTGAACGTTTCTCTGGGCGACGCGTGGCTGGCCGCTGCTCAAGCTGATCTTCTAATGTGTATCACAGCCATTATCGAATGTGGCCGACGATGTATGTGGAACTTTTTCCGATTGGAGAACGAACATTTGAATAATGTGGGTCAATTTCGAGCTGTACGCGATATTTCTATTATTCCATTACATAAAGGCGATTACGACGAATTGGTGGATCAGATCGATGACGACGATGGGGTGACTCATCGAGGAGGCCAGTACGAAACGCTGATGCAAAGGAAATTGAGAGGAATTAAAACTAAAAAGTCGGCTGGGCGATTGAGGGAGAAATTTTTGAGAAAACGCAAATCCCTGGCACCCTCTCAGTTTTCGGCGGCCGCAGGTGGCGCGGGGCAGCGTGGGAGCGGAGACTCGAGGGACAGTTGGCCTGGTCAACAGACGGAGGATGATGGCGAGGGCTCGCCAAACATGGCCGCCACGGGTTCGGCGGGTGGTGGCAGCGGGAGTGGAGGAGCCACGAAATACGTGGTCGTTTCTACCAAATTCTCAACTGGCGATGATGTGAAAAGTGTCTAGGGTTGTACCGACAGCTTTCTTGCCTTTTTTTGGCCAATTTAAGAATAGTTAAGGCAAGCTCGGTCCGGTCGCTTAGTATGACTTGGTTGAATTTTTTGGAGAGTTTTTCCGTCATTCAAGTTGTGTTTTCTTTTGCATTGCCCAGGGGGCTGCGCCCATGACTCGCGTTCAGCTCACCGTTTATGGCAATTTGTAGACCTTTTACTTTCATTATTGTCCTGTCATTGTTTTCTGCTAGGCCATACTTTCTAGTGGTGCTGATTACGAATGAGAAATCAGATTGAATGTTTCTAGAGTAAATAGAACACGCGTGGCCATTTTTTTCGGCGTGTATTGAACCAAGTTCATGTCGTAGAAATGAGTTTTTATGACTTAGGTCCTGGCCGTGGCGAAAGAGGAGGCGTGCGAGGTGTGGGGTGTCGAACTGAATCCGTGGTTGGTTGCTTATTCGAAATTCGATGCTTGGAGATGGAATATGAGACAGGCCAGGTTCCGAAGAGCAGATTTATGGAAGGTAAGAAAAGGGTGTAGGATTTGAGGAACCGGGCATGGGGAAGGTATGAACCTCATTCATTGAATAAACTTCAAGACGGGACGAAATTACCTGCCCGCCTTTGCTTTTTCAGCTCACTGAAGATTGCTATCTTATGTCTCTGATGCGGTAGTGTGCATTAGGACTGCTATGGCTTGCATTAGCCAGCTTTCAAAGCAAATACTGCCTTGCGGTCGTACAAGCGTGCCTATCCCTTTTTTTTAAATCCTGTTTTGCATTAATGATAATGACAGCTCAAAAACGAGCTCACACTAATTTGTGGTATACAGTACTTTTTGCCGAGCTCGACTCAAGTCACTCCTCTCAATTTCAGACTGACCTCCGTCCCTTCACTGGTGTCATCATCTTCGGCACAGAAACATTGGTAAGTGTATACAAGCCACTCACCACTGTCCTCCATCCCAACAGTCATTCCAGATGTCTGACCTAACCACAAAAATGCAGCGCGAACTCGATGATCGAACATTCGTCGTCGCATGCCGCTTTCCCATTTCCGATTGGGAACCAGAAGCTAAATTCGGCCACGGAATCGACACGGTGTGGTTGTATCGGGTCAAGCCATCGAGCTGATAAGAATGTAGACGTTATTTGTTTAGTTAATTTTGACGATAGCAGCTAAATTGTATGAGCTAGCTTAATTAGCGAAAACGCTTTATTGTTCCTTGAATGGTTAAAAAAGTGCACCGATCATAAGATCCACATAAGCCATCACAAATAAGTACCTGCAAATAAATACGGCTAAAATACTATGCTATCTACCTGACTACAAGCCATTCACTGAACTCTGACATTAAATTTACAATCGTTTTATCACCTCACAATCTTTCCGTAATAACCTTAGGAGTGGAAGCGAGTTTTTCTTCCATGAATTCTTGCAACTCATTGCAATTGTGAAACACGCTTAGCTGAAAAATCTACTTTTTCAGAGATGGCTCTAGTAGGACACAGTGTCTATCCATAAAGATCGACCGCAAAAAACTCGCTTTTTACCCCCCCCCCCCCCCTTCCCCGACCGCATGCTGACCATTTCTCGCTGACCCCCCCTTCCAACGTAGTTTTGTGAAATAGTATAATAAGCTTGGGAAAGTGCCTTCTCTGTCGGAAAATCTTTTTTAATTCTAAGAACGGATTTTTATTTTGTAAAAGGCTCCACGAACTTTCCATACCCCGTCCGAATTTCCCTTTATTTTTGAAAAATTTTGTGGGTTGGGGCCCACGCCGCTTCCCCTGCAGTCATGATATGATAAGCATAGCATTCGTTCAGGATCCCTATCCCGGTCGAAATTGACGTTGTGAAAATCTTTCAGAAGGGGAGAGGGAAGGGAATGTTTCATCCGAACGAGAATCTGGAGAAAATTCAGCGCATGACTGAACTGATGAAGAGGAAGGAAAGGATTTGCTAGCAAGGAGTAATTGGTGACTATACTTCTCCGCTTCTTTGCTAGCCTGATTTTGAATGCAATAATAAAGACTGAACTAAAAATTATCCAAGGAAATCGAGTTTTTGACTCTACATTTGCTGGCTACCCAGGGTGGGGTCGTCTACAACGAATAAAAAGCCCAATGCCGACCCCGACCCGAGTCCTGATCCCTACCCCGAACAAACGCTAGATAAGCGGGAGGGTGTGCAAGGCCAGCGACAGACTTACTAACGTTAAATCACCGTCGATGACCTGTTTTCTCTCTGAGAATGGGCCTACTAAACTGCCATCCTCCCTCAAGCAGGAACAGAACTGCGGCCTCCGAGTCAGGGCCGCAGGACCAACTGATAGTGAGCCACCGCTGCTCCCGACTACTGTTCCCTTTCGAATTCCCAAATTCCATTACCGGAACGAACGATCAAACAGAAGAGAAGACAAGAGAGAAAGGTTTGAAGGCTTCCTGGTGAAGATAAAAAGGTGTTTCTGCCACCAAAAACTAAAACTAACTTGCTGCGGTCGACCATCGCCCGCCTACCCTCCCCTCCCCCGACCGCAGCTAGACCGCTTTTTGCTAATCCTCTCCCCCCCCCCCTCCCCCCAGGCTGCGGTCGAGCTTTACGGATGGCCCCAGACAGCAAATACCTTATCTCTGAATTGCTGGCACAGTTGCACAGCGCAGTTCAAGCACAATAATGTTTCGTTCAACCACGGAATGACGCATTCACCCTGCAAAATCCAAGTTTAGACTGGTTCGAGACTCCTAACAAATGAAAGTACTTGATAGACATGAAATGTATGGCGACCAGGAATGGTCGGCTGTTGCATGTGATAAGCGGCACAGATTAGCTTGTACGAGGCTACGTAGAAGCTCAGTAATAAATCGCCCGGTAATGCCGGAGTGAAGCATTTCTGAAACAGACCTTAGTGTAGACGGCCCGACTGAGTGCCCTGCTCTCTCACTTGGACCCCGTAAAACTGATCTTCGAAATATGTGTGTCTACTGTGAGTCAAAGGTACATTTTGAACTCCCACAGACTTTATGCCTTTCCAGATACGACATTTTTCAGGGGCGAAGAAACGAGAGGTCTGGTGGCAGATCTATAGAACATTGGTAATTCTGAGAGGATATGCTAACAGAGGCTGATTTCACAATTACCCACATCATTGTAATTTGACCGTCCTAAATTTAGGACATGTCCTAGCTGATTGTGGCTCCAAAAATCTGTATTCTATCCTCAGCAACATCCGAAACACAAAATCTAATTTTACTTACATTAATGCGATTTTCCTGCAACTCAGTGATCGATTTCTTCTTCGGTAGTGTGACTGCCGTCCGGGCGCTGTGCAGATTTGAAATGATCTGATCAAGGAACTAAAAAACGAAAGTCGTCAGTGAAAATTTATAATTTCGCGGCAGCTACCAATCTACCATTAGTATACCTACCCTATAGCTAGAACAAACTGGAATACCGTAAACCTTCATTTGTATCCCCCTCACTTATAACTCCAAGGTGAGACCCTTTGAAATCCTAGAGCCCACTGTTCGAAATATACAATTTATTATGACTTACATGCCACTATTTAGGCTCTTTTTGTACATGAACAGATAAGCTGGGCCCCTTAAAATCCTCTAAGCCATAATTCAGGGGCAATAAATGAGGATTTAGGGTTGGTACAGTACCTGATCATTTCGTGTGTGTGTCTTGATCGTGAGTGCGCATACCCCCGCGGTGAAACATGAACATGACCTTACTGTAGCAATTTTTCGACCATCCAAAACTTTCGAGTTGTCCGTGGCTTCTGTTGCGGCGTGTACAAGATTATGCGCCCTCAGAATATAATTGCTTAGATCCTGCACCTGCTGCAGTTTCCACTGAACATCCGGCTGAGCGATTGAACGGAAAATGTGCCCGGGAGCTTTAGGATAACGGATTGCGACTTCCTACAAAAAAGGGGATTTTTAGCCCGCACTATAAAAACCATTAATTCCCGCTTACTGAATGAACGATGTTGTCGCCCAAAAGAGTCAAAACGCATTTGACGTAGTCGCCACTGAAAACATGAAATAAATTAACTGGAAAGCAACGAATCAATTTTGGACAATTGGTAGAGAGGCTCAATGAAACGGTTCCAGATGAATCTTGACGGACTTATTACGAAGATACATCCTCTCGGCCGCTCGCCTAATGTTACCAATCAAACCCATGACAGCGCTGCTTACTTGGGACTGGTCAGCATAAACTTTTCAACTTGACACGATGACTGCAAATTGCTCGAACCTTTCGTTGGCAACGGGAGTTTCAAGCAGCAAGCCTAGAATCACGAGGTAATTCTGTATTCGAACAACAAATGCTAGTTAACACAGATTTGATAAGAAAAGTGCTTCATACAGTTTGGCTTTATCAAACAGCAATTTCAGAAACAAACTATTTGATCTGGTTGATGTTGAAGTTGCCCTCCCGCGGTTTAGCCCGCTTGCTTTGAAGCCTGTGATTAGGCTTGGGAATTTAATTTAGGCCGGAATTAGCTATGTGGTTGTGGTAGTATTATGCGGGTTTCTTTAACTGTGGAATCGTGATGGGGGGGGGGGGGGGGGGGGGAAGGGGGAGGATAAAGCGCAAAACTATCGTAAAACTGTCGTAAGTTTTTACTGGGAGCCCAGGAAAAACTCTGTCGTAACTGGGCACAACTATGCACATTATTAACCCAGTACAGTACTATCTATTAATATTGTGGGTACAGTAGCTACGCACATACAGTATCACGCGGCTCACAACGATAAGAAATCAGGCAACAACCAAAAAGCGACTCACCTGAAGAAGTGTTTGCAGCCGCTGAAATACCTTTCCTCCCTCTTGCCGCAGTAGCCATTCGTATTCTTTTGCCTAAAATGCCAGTCATATTTTGTAAATGTAGTGCAGTGGTGAAACATGGGCCCATTGTTGTTTACTGTACCATGTTTTCCACGTTACTGGCGGCTGGAGCGCTTGATACAGACGCTCGTGACACAATCAATGGAGGATTCGATGGCCGCGATGACATGGTCAAAGAGGAATGCTACTTCGATGATGCAAGACGATAACGGATCAGATATTTCAAGATTCGATCGAACAGGGCGCCTTGGAAAGATTTCCCGCCATTTTTAGGCCTCTAGCAGACAACATCTCACATGATGCAAAAAGAGCGGTGCTTCAAACTTACAGTCTTACAAAGATCAAAGATGATTTCCTCTTCATTTTAGAATCTTATGTTCTAAGACGCGGCGAAATGCCAGCTAGAAATGCTCGAAGATCATAAACTCTCCTTTTACTTACGATTAGTTGTACACGAGAGATGAAATACGACCTAACTAACCAGACTGCACGACATTACACTCTTTTTAAGCTTGTCAGTCTCGCCTTGTTTTCCAAGCCATAACATTAGTTCAGCTGGTGGTGCTAGGTCGCGCCAGAATGTCTAAAGCGGCGACCAGCAAGACAGCCAAGGCCGTGGTCTCGGCCACGCCACCGGCATCGGGGCCAAAGTCGGTTCCTAATCCAACGTCCACTGTGTCGCCGTCCACCATCAAATCGTCCTCGTCCGGGAAGGCGGCTACTTTGCTTGCATCTCAATCCAAGTCGAGGCCGAGCAGCCCGGATCTTCAACTGACCTCCGAAAAGAAACATTTGTCGCACAGATCTGCCAAGGACCTGCAACTGACCTCGGACAAGAAGCATTCATCTCGCAGATCAGTCAAGGGTCAACGGGCGTCGCTGCTGGGACGACAGAGCGCGCGTGGCAGCCCGCAGCTGAAGTCGGCCAAGGGGAACAAGTCTAATTCGGGCAAGTCTAGCGGTAGTGGTAGTTCGGGAAGACAGATAACATCGATATCGACGGCGACCGACACGTCAGTTTTGGGCAAAGTGCGGGTGCCGACCTTGATCGTGAATCTGGCTGATTTACCGACCACGCGGATCAGCAGCGACAGAAGTGTGTCGAATGTGACTATCGGAGGACGACGACTACCATCGGCGGCCGATCAACAGGAGTCGGAAGCCAAGCAGAAGAAGCGCACCATCCGAGCCGTCTGCATCGCCACACTCGCCGCCGCCATCTCCTTGTTCGCCATTGTCATTGTTTGCCTCACTTTGCTCTTCACTCTTTCAGCGAGTCCCACATCCGAACCGATCTCGACTGCGGGGAAAATTACCTGATTACCATTGCGGAAAGCGTTTGTTGCTGCATTGTATGGTCTATATGGCTGTAATGTTGACCACAGTACAGCTCGTTTGTATGACTATTGTATGACTGTTGGTTTAGGTATATCAACACATGTGATCGACGGACTCTGCTGTGGGGCGAGTTTAAAATTCATGCTTAAAATTTATTAAATTTCCCTTATGAACTATGTAGGTGGGCTGCAAATTGTTCTTTTTTCAGAGCCTCGCAAGTTTTACGGGCGCGAACTGTCTCGACCATTTGCTCATTGCGGGGCCACTCATGAAGGATGTCCGCCGAAAAATGCGCTTTTTTGATTCCCTTCCCAACCCCATATCCACCTTTTATCCATTTCGCCTTGACTTCCTAATGATGCCCTTAGCGGACCCATCCCCCCCAAAGAAAATATACACTCTGAAAAAGCATTGCATCGACCGATCCGCCAAAACGATGGGTGGATCGGTTCTGATTCGACTGCTGCATCAGCCGAATCGCCAACTAAAATTTTCTGTGTTCTTTCTGCTTGAAAATGAATATTGCGGCATACAACCTGCATACAGCACAGTACTGCGAAATTGCAAAATCCCAGTTTTTCTCCCAAATTGGTATTGAATCCTGCTTTAGGTATAGATTTAGTTATCCTGAGTTTTTTGGATTGGCCTGCTAATTAGTGGCAGCGAGAAAAGAGGGCAGGCTGGTTGGGACGCGGAGCAGAAGACGTGACCCCCATTTCAATATCTTTTTTCTTGATTAGCCAGATCCTGACAAAACCAGTAAAAGCAAAACGAAGGCACCCAATGCGATAGGCACATTTTCTCTACAAACTTGCCGCTGACATGAACCCACCTTACCATTGAAAATTTCTGGAAAAATTGCCGGAGAAACGGAGAAGGCGCAAAACGCATACCTGTATGAGTCACCCGACTAAACTAAACGCATATAGGCCCTAAGAAGTCATGTTCAGGCCAGGGTCGACCGTACCACCGTACCGGCCGTACCGTACCGCCGTACCGGGGGGTGGTACGGTACGGTAGGGGTACGGCATTGAAAATAGGCCGGTACGGCCGTACCGAGTTTTATAATACTTTATGTGTAATTTAACACTCGCGTACATTCAGTCGCTTCAAAGCGGCCAATTTTATACAGTAGGCTGACTTTGGGGCTGTGATCCTTATAAATTCAACTCAGTGCTGCTAAAAATGCTGCTTTCTTGAACTGAAATGTGGTCATTCATGGAGTCGCTTTTACTGCGTCTTCTGCATGTTACTTCATGGAGTCACCTGCCTGTCATGGTATGGTTTTGTACATAAAAGACCAAATTCCCTGCCTTTAATTTTTCGAAGCGCTGGTTAGGGAACCTAATGTTGATCAAATTTCAACAGATGTTTTCTGCAATGTTCTCTCATGCATCCTATTTAAAAATTTTGTCGGCATCTTTGAGCAAGACATAAAAATAGGAGGCTTCTGGATCTACTACAGTATGAGCATGGTCGCGGCAAGAGTTATACCATGGTCTCATATCAAAGGAGTTGCAGCTCACGCACGAGTTCAAAGACCCTTCTATAGGTACAACAGCATGGTAGAGCCAAGGGATTTCTGGTAATTTGCGATATCAAAGGAGTGGAGACCCCTTTGAAGTCAAGAATTTTGGGCTCTTATCCATACTTGATTGCTTTTGTTGGTTAAATACTGTATCTTGAAACCCGACGATGATCAAACTGTTCACAGCGGAGGAGTAGATGAATATGTTGGGCATGACAATTTTCGAGATGCACAACAGAGTTAAGCCCGAAGTATAGTTCGATGCGATGCGTCAAATAAGCGTGCGATGCGACGCTTTTGGGTCAACTGACAATGTAAAAAGGCCAAAACGTCGCACCGCAACCATGACCCCCCCCACCAACCCCCGAAGCCTTTACTTAAAATATCTCTAAAATCTTTTGAAAAAAATTTTCAAATTTTCTTGGCTGCCAAGATGGAGTTTTTCATTAGTGCGGTGCGAAACGGTACGGTACGGCCGTACCAGGCCCCAGGTACGGGTACGGTCAAAAGAGTCGGTACGGTCGACCCTGGTGTACAGGAGAAGAAACATATGCCATTTCAAACTGTCTTCAAACTAGATGCACACTTGCGACAGTCGATCCCCTGTGTACAGTACTGGTAAAGTTCATTCTTATGCAAGACTGACACGCACTGTGAGTCACTCTGGCGCAAGTTTTGAACTCGTCATTGTTGCATTATTCTTCCAGCTTTATGCAGCTGTAAAAAATGGTGGGCAGAGCGAGCGGAGCCAGTGTTAGCCGTGATCTGTGTCGACTCACTGATGCCCTAAGTGGGCATCGTCTTATGCATACCGTTTAACATTGGCCCAAACCAGCATAATGTCGCATCGGATTCCTGTAACATGGAATAGCTGCTGATAACAATGCGCTGTTTCTAACGTCACCCCGTGTTTGTGTTACGTATAATAGTCACTGGTAGCCATCACCGGTGACTACATTGCGAAACATGAAGGCGGTGCCCGTGACCAAAGGTGGTTCTATCTTTCTAGCATACCAGTGTCAAGAAAGCGTCTACAAATTGTTTCAAATTCCTTTCGGATTTTGGTTGTGAAAATATCTTTGCACAATGGCGAATCGTGTCGAACAGATGAACAACGATGTAGCTGCCGGTTTAGAAAAACTGTCCGACCTGCAGCCGGATAATGTTCGAGGTAATACATACTTTCTAACACCCCAATGTGCACTACTGTACTGCATCCCCCTGGTTTTTCTAGACGCTCAGTTCACCGACAACAGTCTACAGTTCGAAATAAATTACTCGGGTTCTTGGCGTAAAGTTTCCATTTGCTTTTCTGAGGATTATCCATGTATGGGATGAATCGAAATTTTTAGGATTCATGACTATTTATTGGTTTCTTGCGCTTTAGATGGCACAATAATATTTTGTAATGTCGAGCAAGGAGAGAATAATGCGCAGCCTATTCGTGCAACTGCATTGGAAGCTATCAGTGCGGTCGCAGAAAGTGAGTATGGATTATTATGGAAAACATCATTTTAGTGTTGCTTACACAGTTGTCTTGGTTTTGTGAATCCCCCTGTATTTGATACTGTGCACGGACCTCGGCGGTGTATAGCTAGCTTACGAGGCGCGTAATCCAGAGACCTGAGTTCAATTTCCAGGATGGGCTCCTCTCTTTAACAATTCCTCTGCATCAAGCAATTTGCCTTCAATTCAAATTTCCTTCTGCATCAAGCAAGCGATTGTGGGGACCTCACACACGGATTTATAGACAGAGTCAGTCCTACTGTACTGTGCTGTAGTAGGTACCAACAGATTTCTGACGTCTCGTTCTCTTAATTTAGAGTACCTATCGCGGACCCATGACGGAGGTCAGTTGCAAGACTGCAAATCACTAATGAATATGGAGATCATTGAAAAAGTTTCGGCCGAGTGCGACGGAGATTTTGAAAGCGACGATGAAGACGTGTATGTGGTCGATGCTGGTGAAAACGAAGACTGTGTAAACTTGGATGTGACGCAGGTGCGAGCCATCCAGTGGAGCCTCCTAAACATAGATATTGGCCCCATGGCTTTCAGGGTTGTCAGTGCGTTCACCTGGAAAAAGATGTATCATACTGTCAGGAGGCACTAGGAGGGCCAAAAGAGTGCCTACTGCTCCATGGTTCGGACCCTATATCGGTGGTGGTGACAGTAAGGTTGCCATTGAGCGACATACAGGTAGACAAGGTCTGGTGACTGTCTGCCCCGATGAAGCATTCTTTCTTTACAGGGGCCAGATGATACCTCGGATGATGATGAAAGGCACATTCGGTTGAAGCTGGTAGATATCTCGAAATGCGGCTATCGCATGGCTTGTAAGAATGGCGCTGAACATCCTACAGTAGATCCCTTTTAATATACATTGCTGCCTAATATTTCAGGTATGCCGTCAGTAAGACTTCACCAAGGTTCGAAAAGCTTGATGCCTCATTCGTATTTGAAACAACTTGAAGAGTATGTGGGTGAATATTTAGTACCAGTTAGCGTGGATGCATATTCATATCGAGATTTTTAGAGTTGCCGAAGAATACGTGACGCAGAATTGGGCAATTTCCAGTGAACAAGAGTACCATGATAGATGCTTTCTCTTGGAGGTACAGTTACATTTCATATCAGGCGGTAGGCTCCCCTAATCAGAGATTGAGTCACGATTGTGGGGACCTCTCACGCAAAGACCTACAATTAGACAGGGATTATGAAAAAGGTCACACTAATAGCTGTCATAATTGAAGCTACCCTGTGCTTATACCAGGCTGACCGTGAGATGGAATTATACTGCCCTCACCCGACGGCGGTGCCTCCTGAGTCAGATATTGACAGCAAGGCCACGGCACCAATCAGTAAGGTTGATGTTTTACGGCTCACTAGAGCCCAATGGCGCTGTTCTGACGTGGGGTCCTCGCGGCCATACCTGATAACGTAATATATCAGACTCATGTTCATGTTTTACAACATCACCAAACGCTTATGCGCACTCGAGGGTGAAGGGACACATTTTACACGAAATGACTTACTGGCCCTCGAGTCGAAGACTCGCCCGTAACTGCGCACCTGGCGTGAGAGGCAGACCCTAACCCACCTGCCCACGAGGCCGGTGGGACTAAGGGAAGACTCCAACACGGGGTGAGGCTGTCATAACCATTGCCGACTTTGATGGCCATAGTTGACTGTACTTGTTTAGATCGCACTCTACACTTGGAATCGAGTGTCCACCCTTCTGTATTACTGCGCCATATGCGACCGACCTCACGGCTTGTCTGCAATGCTATTGCCTTCAGTTTGTACCGACCCGTTTTGCGTTCACCGATATGAGCAGTCTGGCTTGGCAGCTAGTTTTGCCGTCAGACGTCTGTACTCGCATGCAGAATCTGTGTCCTATGAAGACAGTCCTCAAATTGAGGTGAGTCGATTCTATAGTATTGTTACCGAGTGCCACCAATTCGTGCATATTTCAGGTGGTCGATTTGCTGCTGAAATTGTTTCGGGAAGTTGTGGCCAGTTCTGGCAATCGGTTTGTTCTGGAGAGAGTTCGAGGCGTTGGTCTGACAATTTCGGCAAGCTCTAATTTTTTATCACATCTATTTTACTTTGTAGTGTGACTTTTTGTCTGGCGGTCCTTCTTACCAGAGTGGTAGCTGCACTATAGACTAATGCGTTTGCTTTAGGACACTTGCAATCCGTTAACAGAACTAGGAGATAAATACGAGGCTTTAACACCTGTCCTAGCCAGACTGCCAAGTATGGAGGCCTTGAGCAGCATGGCAAGTGGGCAACACCCTGACGATGTGGACGAGGCAAAGACCGATTTCAGATTTAACCTTATAATTCGCTGGTAAAGAGATGCTTTCTCGATTACTTCCATGGTCATGTCGCAGTTTTAGGGTTATTGATTCATGTCCGGCCTACTTTGTCAAACTTCCAAGTGTAGACCAGCTCCCCTTTCTTCGCACCCCACATCAGTACTTTTTGATGATGGACTCGGCGCAACGAGAACAAGCTTTTCAAGAAGCCAAGCGGAAACACGGGAAATCAGTTTTTGCATTCAGGTGAGGAAATTTCTGCGCATTAGCCCTTCCCTATGCTGCGTGGGCACGAGCGGTGTGACTATTGGTGCTAGCACCACACAAAGTCCACTCGGGTATGTATATGCGGGGGGGGGGGGGGATCCGGATGCTTAAGACAGTTAATTTTTTCCCGCCACTTGACTGTTTCCACAACAAGCTTTTGAAACCTCAATCTTTTAGCTACCGATTAACTAATAATTCACTTGTTTTCTCTGAATCATCTGAGGGGTAGAGACAGGATGGTGTTTCACAAATTTTTCAGCTGACCAGACCCACGTGCCCTGTTTGCCTATGTATTCCACGGGGCTCCCTCTGCAAGGCTAAGACCCCTTGTATGACCGAACTCGAATTTTTTGAACTCATGCAGGACTGCGCATCTATCGGATTGGCACGACCTGATACGTGGCAGGATGTCGAATACAGTCAATGATAATATCGTGCTCAAACCAAAATTGACCAGCACTTCTAAAACTGGGTCTCTTGGAAACTATTCGAATGGAGAAAACGAATGTTCCCACGTCAAGGTATTTTGTTTTGTTGGTCTCCTATATGTGCTTCTGCTTGACGTGCTTGACTTTGTCCGCTCCTTTTTTAGAAGGGCCGCTTTCTTCACCGTGAAGGGGAATACCACGCAGTCGCACTGTGCGAGAGTAAGTGCCTTTTAAATTTATCCTAACGTGCAGCCCAGGCAAAATTTAATTTTCGTTGTTCCATCGAATCTTCAAATACGTGGCTCGGATCGATTGAATCCCAGCTGGGTGATGGATGACTCAAATTTAATTTCTCACCGTTTTATTTTGTTGTAAGTTCTTAGCTTGCCCCAAGTATCTCACAGGCATAGCCACTCTTGACCAGGTACGAAAACATCGATTATCAGTACGTCAGCGTTGATTGCCGCATACTAGACATTGCAGCATCGATTCAAGGTCTAGTCGATAAACTTCGATTTGCGGCTGGGGTTCGATAAAACGCAGCTTGGCGATTGAAAAGAGTTTTATGCCGAGGCACATGTCCTAGAAATCTGTCAATAACGGCTTAGTTTCCGAGTCGTTTATGGTTTAGTCATAAGTACGTGGGGTTACCTGATGTGCATGCTCGTGCTGTATGCACAAAGTAAAAAAGGCCTCGACAATGAGCGCACAATTCGAGCAAAGCAAAAGCAACGCACCTCAACCCTGAGACCCAGTAAGTAATCTATGTTTCTACTTGGTTTATTAAAAACTGATGGCTGATGATTGCCTCTTTTTTATTCGGCAATCATCGTTAGCTTGTCCATCATCCGCAGTTCATGGCTCTTGACTCGTTCGACCTGACGGTGGCCGCTGGACATGATTAGACGGTCCAGAAAAAATTGGCACTTGCGAGTGTAACTGGACCAACACGGACAGCTGCAGCCATCACCCCTGGGCGACCAGAAAGGAGTTGGCTGTTTCTTTTTTGTCCTCGACACTTCGGTCTTTCAAATTCCTCACACCTGGGCGCGCTGGGTAGAGGTCTGCCAGTTATACTGGATGACCAGTGTATTGGCGCTTGAAACGTTCTTAGGGTCCGAAGGCAGATATAAATCAATTGACATGGAAGGGAAGCGTCGTCATTCTTTCCAGTCGCTACTGCACGGGGTCGGGCTAGCTGTAGGGTCTGTTCAGTGGTCACCGGCAGTCGGCCATCGATTTATTCAAAGGTGAGTGGGGTCGTCGGGCGACGACGGGCTTGCCATAATTACTGATATGAGTCTCTTAACAGCTGCGGATCGAATTCCGTATTTCGCTAATCGTAAGTCGCGCCGCTTGCAGGAGGTGATAACTCAATGGAGTTCGCTTTACGCTTTAGACAGATGCGGCCAAACGCAAGCGAACATTTTACCAGAGTTCACATGGTATACGGTCAGCGTGACATAACCAGCGCACACGGAAAGGAAGATCACAAGAGATCAAGAGATCGTCACATCACTTCGATTCGTTAGCGCCTTCATCGATTGACCGATTCGACTTGCTTGCATTTTCATTGGGCGGCGGGGACGGCAGCGGGAGCGCCGGCCTTCGGAGCCAACGATGTGCCGGCGGTGGCGTCGATCTTTTCGAAGATTTCTTGGGCCATCGGCAAGCCCTCTTGTCCGTGCTCGACCTTGTACTTGTGCGCGCCCAGGTAGGCCAACGGAGCCAAGACGGCCGCGGCGACCACGACGACACCAGCGCCCATTTCGACGACGACGGAGTGGCTTCAACGAAGACGACGAGGTGACGGGACGTCCGACGAGGTGCACTCGACCGCACAGCTCACTGCCGCAGAGACAAATGAGATCAGAGGAGAAGCAGGAGCGCTGAAGATAGAGGCTGCAGACTTTACACTATTCTGAAACATACATTGTGCTGTAAAGTGTAACACCATACAGGGCAACGGGGCTACAGCGCCGCGCGGATAACCTGTAAGCCTGTTGACTATTGCTCTGACGATGAGTTTTATGCGGAGTGCTTCCCGTGACTTTGTCTACAAGTACCAATGGCCACTCTCTGGCTCAGGGAGACACCATCCTGGAGGTAAGGGTTACGTGTTACACAGATGGACACCTGATCAATGTTCACCTCTGCGGTATCGATTTCTCTCCCCCACCAAACTGTATCTCGCCGTAATACTGGAAATGCTGGACACAAATCCTGCCCTACCAGTCTACACTACACACAGAGTAACACTCACATACCTAGGAAAATTAAAATTAAACGTGCAATTTGGAATAGGCAATATTTTCAACCCTAACAAAATGGAGATTGTCTTTGTTATTAGAAAGTGACAAAATACCATCCGAACGGGACGCTACATTTCAGTGCGCAGCTAAAAATATTGCCTCCCAATGATATCGGCAGTTTCCTTTCAATACGATAATCAGGACGAATCTTTTGGAAACCTTC
The DNA here is from genome assembly GCA_030248295.1 of Mesodorylaimus sp. YZB2_4. NCBI lineage: Eukaryota > Metazoa > Nematoda > Enoplea > Dorylaimida > Dorylaimidae > Mesodorylaimus > Mesodorylaimus sp. YZB2_4. The sequence goes on from JASANH010000626.1 coordinate 1,595,680, forward strand.
TCTGGCGCATGGTGTTCTGTGAGACCGACTCAGTGCTTGCACGACTTTCGCTCACAATCCGTGTGCGCTCGAGCAGCTGTTCCTACCAACAAGCATCCATTCCTAAGTCTGTGCTCCTACTGTCATGGACGTGCTGAGCAATATCTCGACTCCCCCAGACGCGTCGCTCAGAAAAACTTTCTCCCCCGGCATCCTACATGGATATTAGTCCAGCTAGGTCGAGCCGTCGGCATATATGAATGCGCTGAATGGAGCGCCATTGCCACGTCGAGAGAGCAGAGAAACGAGTCCTGTTTTATAAAATGTATCAAATCAATCAAGATTTACTCATTTCCAAATTATTTTATTTGTTCTTCTATGGCGCTTTTGGGTCCCTCTTTCCCTTACTGTCCATCTACTACAAGCAGTTGGGCATGAATGCCACCCACGCTGGTATTCTCGTGGGTGTTCGTCCGTTTGTCGAATTCATCAGTGCCCCATTGTGGGGCGGACTGGCAGATCGATTTCGAAAAGGTCGAATCTTATTGATTTTTTCAGTGGCTTGTTGGATCACCTTCACATCAGCCATATATTTCGTCCAGCCTTCCACCTCATTTTGTCTTCTGGTCTACAATAGGACTGACTTTGTGTTGGAAGCGGTTCCCGCCTACGGCATTAAGCCGAGGAAACTTCTAGTGCATACCAAGTTGGACAAATTCGCGGCGCCGGGCCTGGCGCCTGAACATTTGCATGAAAATCATAACATCAGTGGGTATAACATTAGTAAACATCGGGGGCTGGTCAAGCCACCGGCCAGTACCAAGATCTACAGGAGGTCAGATGTGGATAAGGTCTTCTTCATATTACTTCTCCTGGTTGTCTTGGGAGAATTCTTCAGCGCTCCCGCAGTGACACTGGCCGATGCTTGCACTTTGTACTATTTGGGTAAGTGCTGTGGCTGAGGATGGCCGTACACAGTGACTTGTGGCTGCTCTTTTTAGGAGACGCTCCGGAATGTTATGGGTAAGTGGTACAACGATGAGTGGCCAATCAGCAGATCCAGGTGCTCTGCTTTTGGCGACCCAGGGTCAGCTAACTACTTCAACGAAACTTGAAATGTGTGCCATAGTTTTGAGCTCCACTGGCCAGCCACCCACATTCCATACATGTAGCAGTTCCTGAGAGTAGCGGGACCTCGAAGCTTCAAAGTCTGCCCGACCCTTTTTGACTCAATTCTTGCTCTTTAGGAAACAGCGGATGTACGGTTCTGTCGGCTGGGCAGTCTCCATGTTTATTATGGGTCTGGCCTTGGATTACGGCGTATTCTCAAATTCCGAATGCGGACAATCCGACTTGCACGAGAAAAACTACACAATTTGCTTCATTTCGTTCGTTGTCCTCATGGCTATCGCTCTGGTCGTGTCTACTCGATTCCACTTCACCTACGACTCATTTTTCGGAAGGAAACCAGCAACTAAGCAGAAATTGGACGAGAAAACCAAATCGACTGAAATTATCGAAACTGATCCGAGCACGAAAATAGTGTCGACCGAGTCACTATTAGTGGATGGCGTATGGACTAAACCGGATCCCGACCTTCAATCCAACGAGTCGAAATGGAGCCACGTTTTGAAAACATTCGCCACCGTGCACTATGGCTCGTTCCTTTTTGTAATCTGGTGGTTCGGACTCGGAGTCGGTTTGATATTCTGTTTCCTCTTCTGGCATCTGCAAGACATCGGGGGTTCGCCTTCCATTTTTGGCATTGCCTCAGTCATAAACCATGCTGCTGAAATTGTGGCTTATTTCTTCACAACGAATCTAATCAATGCCATCGGCCACATCAAAGTGCTGTATGTTGGCTTATTAGCCAATGTAGCCCGATTCCTCTATGTCAGCTGGCTGCGTGATCCCTGGTTCGTATTGCCTCTGGAAGTAGTGCAAGGTACTGTATGAGTAGACTGGAGTTGGGGACCGCCCAAGGCCAATGCCCATTTCAGGTATATCCCACGCAGCTGTGTGGGCCGCAGCGACATCCTACATCGCCCTGGCCACGCCAGCCTTGTACAGGTCCTCGGCGCAGGGCATCTTGCAAGGAGTCCACTATGGGCTGGGTCGAGCATGCGGCGCCTTGTTTGGCGGAATCATTATAACCTATGTCGGTGAGTGACCTGAGCCATCACACCATTCACTGCAATCCAAGGCAGCCTATGTTAGTGCTGTAAGTGCATCCTATGACACCTGTGACAGATCTGCTCCTATCGATGCAGATCTTGGTCAGGGCCAGGCACGGGGCCGAATGACTGGTTTGGTTGCAGGCATTGGGTGGTAACAGGTATTGAGTTCCTGGTCTGCATTGCATTCTTGTCTATTTGGGTCCCGGACCCTCAGAAACTTTCTTCACGGCCGACACAGCTGCTCCTTGAACTGTGATTCTAAACGGTCCTTGTGTCTGGTTGGTGGTATAAACTGCGCACCTGGGTGTCGTGGGCTGGGCTTGTTCCTCGCTCAGGGCTTCCTCTGGCCAGATCGGGTCAAGGATGACATGGCTGCACGTGCATATTCTCTTCTGTGAGCAGCCAACTTGATGCAGCCTTCCTTCCAGGTTCCGAGTACGTATTTCGTGGATACGGCATTTCCTGCGCCCTTGTCCTTATTCTATTCTTTGCCATCAACCGTTTCCTCAACGTGGAAGGCACGCACACACCTTCCCAGTCTGACGAGGGTTCTGACGGTAAGAACAGTCTGCTTTGATTGAAGCCCCCTAGGACCCACCTCTGAAATCCAGAATCCAGTTGGCACTACTGTACGTCTATGGTACCTCAATTTTGAGATGTGTATCCCAGCCCTCTTCATTCCATGCCCGATCAGATCTCTTTTCAGTCCCCCATCCGATCACCATGGACACCCTGTATTCTTCAACCGAAGCTGGCCTGGCTAACATGGCTAGCCTGGGCACCCACTACGGAAGTACTGACTGGACGTACGGCTCCATCGATCACCGCAAAGTTTTGAAGTGATGACGAACCCTGTTTTCTTGTTGAGTACACGCTATTTTGACCCAGGACGGTCAAAACACTAATCACTATTGATTGAGCATGATCACAGAGCAGGACACCATGAATAAAGCACGTGCTGACAAGTAGCTTATACCCGTTTACTCGCGGCCAAAAGCAAGAAAATATTACGACTGAACAGTAAAACACTGCCACCGCCAAAAATCAGACGCAGTCATTCGAGAAAGTACACTTCCAGTACTGATAATCATGTACAGAAACTTATCGCGTCCTAAGATGAAACCAAATGATCAGATCAAGAAAAGAAAGACAAAAACTGAGACGCAACTTCGAAAAAGAAAATCATAGCACAATGAACTGAATTTTGAGGAGAAACTTACGCCCGTACGCATTCACAGGAAGAAATATGCACGGGTATATTGGGTTGGCCACCGAAAAACTACCACAATATTCGATATACCTCCGTCCTCTCGCCTCGATCGAACTTCTAGTACTTAGGTACGCAAGCCGTGGACATACCTGCTTGGTGATCTAATGAAATAGCAGGTAAGAGAGCACCGTCGATAACTGAAGTTAGGAAACCGCACAAATTGGCCTCGTTACTTGACATCCTAGCGCACAATTGGCCCCGTTCTTCCCAATCCAGACTTTCCAACAAGTCGGCAATTTCCTTCCACTTGCCAGTCGTTTCTCCCCATTTCAACAAAGCCTTCAATGCCGCTGCATTGTTGAAAAGTAAAGCATCCACCAAGTGCGACTTGAACGGAGAATAGATCGATGCGGATTGGGATTTCGCAGGCGCTGAGGAAAAAATGAGCTGAAGTATCTTTTCGCTTTTGATCCCCTGTTCCAAGGACGAGTCCGTGGCGATCAAGGAAACAGATTCACAGATGCATTTGCTGAGTATCATTGAATGTTCCATCAACGATTCCATCAGAGCTTTCAATTCGTCACCCATATTTTCCCATAAATATCGCAGCACCTGGACGTGGCCATTCTTGCACGCCATTGTCACAGCCTCACAATCGCACACGGTCAACATCTTACGACGTTTGTCCGCTGGCGCATCCTAAAAGCAGATTAGTTGACGCCTTCCAAGCATGTACGAGCAAGCCATCAGCCTGGTCGGCTGAAAAGGTGTCAACTGTCTAGGGGCATGTCAATTACACGCATGATTTTCTCCTACCCCCGGGATGTTGGATTCAGAGAAAACGAGTGAATTATTGCTACCAGGTACCGCTATCTAATATTTTAAACAGGAAGCCTATCTTTCAATTTAGCGAGGAATACATTTTTCTAGCAAAAAATGGGGGAGACTGTGCACAACCGCAAGGCCTTTAGCATCCAGACCTTTCCCATCCGTGCATGCTTCCAAGCAGATATGCCGAGTCGTCTACAGGAGAAATGATGAATATCTCACCTGCCACAACAGGCGCACAATTCCCAAGTGACCATTAGCGCAACCGAGTCGGAATGCCAAACAGCTTTGCTCATACAGCAAAATGAATTTCTGATTATGATTGGCGGTGTACCACAACAATCGAGCGATGTCTACGTAGCCCAGCTCGGAAGCTTTGCAAAACGCCTTGGCGTGCTCGGCCAAGAGAATTCGATTATGCGTACTTGAATCCAATTGGTCCCACATCAATTGCACCACACCGTATTGGCCGCGTTCGACGGCTTTGTGGAACGAGTAGTAATAATTCTTGGCACCGCAGCAATCCGAGGCTGATATTATCGATCGATATAATTGAGCCGGGGCGTTGTTCCAGATGAAGAATGTGGCTTCTCTGTTATCAAGGTCTATGGATTCATGAAAAGAGTGTTGGAACAAGCGAATCATCTTGTCACTGTGAACACCACCCAGGTTGTCCACGATCTTCGGCCAAAAATACTTGAGCGTTTGAAAGTGATGTTCCCCTCGTAGTAAGCATCGATCCGTCATTTCGTGCAAGGCTCGAGTCATCCTGAGCGACTGATTTGTAAGTTTTGATACCCAGTAAAGGAAAACCGGATGTTGACTAAATACGCAATAATAAATCGATGCCCAACGGTCTCGCGTTTCCACGCTTACCAAAGACCACAACCGAACGATTTCAGATTCCAAACAATTAGCCGCAGCCAATAAAAATTCATTTCGTCGATCGAATCCGACATCGCATTGCAAAATCATGTTGGCCGTAGCACGACGATCGATTGTATTCTTTTCGGGCATCCAATGCAAATGCACCAAAAAACAACGATAATCCGTCCAATATAAAGCATCTTCATAATCACGCTCCAAATCGTGACGTTGCAAGCTGAACCGCTGCCCGATCATTTTGTACAGAGTGGCCATATCTTTGTCCCATCGATCGATTTCTTCGTGAATACGTTTCACTTCTATCAACATATTCCCTGGCAGCAGTAAATTATCGATTGATTGACCGCCCGTTCTTGCGTACGTCAAATAGGCGATTTGGAGCAACGTTTTCTGACGCAAGGTCGGCGCTCGAAATCGAAGATTTGGAGCTAAAGCTAATTTTTCAGCGACCGTTGGACAATATTTGCACAAATGATCCGCTGGATTCGAAATCGCTGGTTTCGCCATCTTGCATTTATCTAAAAATAAATGGGGTCATGAGAGAGATTCAAAAATGGGCTCGGAAATAACCTAGTACTCCAGCATCGACCGATCCGACTCTAGATCTGGATCCCGATCCCGATCCGATCCGGCCGATCCGCTTCAAAAAATAAGATAGATGGGGATGACGTGTTTGGCACAGCGTCCTCACCAACCTGCCATGGTTCCTCGCTGTCACCATCTGTTAGACCACTCCAAAGGACACAGGAGAATTAACCAGCGTCTACAAGTCGGATTAAATGCTGATTTAAGAGAAAAAAGGGATTTTCTCATCATGGTATGCCACACTATCATTTTCCAGAAAATAAAGCGCAAAAATTTTAGTTATCGATCCGGCCGATCCAGCAGTCGGATCGGGTCGGGAACCGATCCACCCCTCGGATCGGCGGATCGGTTCGGCCGTATCGGTCGATGCTGGGTACGTATGTTATCCTGGCATTCGACACCAATCATCTGGCCTATGGGACTCAGGATATACCCAACCTGTGAGCTGGCCGAGAGAAGGGGTGCGTCCGTTTATCTAGGCAAGGATAGTGACCATGGACCTCCAGGATCTGCTTTATTTCGCCGTAAAATCTAGATTCAGGGACCTCCGAATCCTCCATATGGACATTGGACTACGGACAAATGGCCGCGGGCGGGGCTATCCAGCCGCTACAGTACGCATCGGCGCACAAGATGGATTCGCAGGTACGATATATTACACTTCGTGATGGTTAGAATTTGAAATTCGATCTGGAACAGAATGGATAATGTGCTGTAGAGCTCGAGCGCTTGGATACCATTTTGATGGAGAGAAACTTACGTAGCCTACCTATTGTAGTATCTTCGGGTTGAACCTTACTGCGATCCCAGTGCGACAAGAATAAGATTCAACAGGGCTATTCTTCCCGAGATCACCCGTTAACACCTCCACCCAACCCATTACTCATATAACCCTGAAGCACGAACGCGGCAGATTTTAGGGCAGTGTTCAGTGCATCACTCTGTCACACCTACATGCATCTGCCGTGTTATGTCAACCATAACACTTGCAATGTAAGTCCCCCCGTGAAGCTCTGGTTTCCAAATGAAAGCCGTCGTTAATTTCGGTTGTGTCAACTGGCCAACAACGGCCATCAGAAAATAGGGCACAATCAAGCCATGCCCACCACAAGCTAGAGACTGAGAGCTATCATTCGGAAAGCAGTTTCAATTAGGTGATGGCCTTGTTAGGTGTTACCCCACAATGCACTTGTTTTACCCGCCCATGCAGCGCACTGTGCCTCAATCGACACTCTATGGGACATTCTTCGCTGTCATCTGCAGGTACGCCTGCTTGGATGAATTGCACTATCAGCATTTCGTGTATAACGTGTCCCATCACCCTCGAGGGCACATACCTGGCGTTTAGTGATGTGGTAAAACATGAACATGTTTAGGCACTTCTATGAGCTCACTCGCCAGATTTTACATACAATTCTCGTCGAAACTAACATGACACGTCCAATACTTGCTACGGATCTGGTTTCTCATTACACACATCAATTACTGATGCTATTTTAGAGCAGAGGCCAGAAAATTAGCTGCTCAAGCGTACAGAATCATTGCAAAGAAGTGAATTCATGAACGGACCATTTTCCGCTTTGCAACGAGATGATTCTATTTTTCAAATCTAAACCTGCAGGCGAGACAGACCGAATGAGGACCGGTTTGGGTGAGCATGCTTGTAACGTAATTAGACCCGAAATGTAGCTGTTTTCCTGAAGAGGCAAGGTGTGGGCGGTGAGGGGAGGAAGGGGAGTGCACGACTAGAATGTGATGAATAGCTAGAGTTTGTAGCGAAATTGGAAAATAGGCCACGGGCGGTGTTGTTGGTGCCCTGCTCCTCATGGCCGCATGAAACCGATATAAAGGGCACTTGTGTGGGCCAGGAGAAAGAGAGCGAGAGTAGCGTTTTGTAGTCACGAGGCAGCAAAGTGGATGGTAGGAAAGAAATTTTAGGAAACTTCTTGAAATTGAAAATGAAAAAGGCCAAAGGCGGCCGAATAATACAAGAAATATAAAAAGTATCCCATTGTGCGCTATGATAGTACGGCCTTGGTGCAAGCATGGAAGGTCGGGAGGGGTATTATTTTTTGGATTTGCTCGATTCGTTGGGATTGATCTCTCATGGTCGGAGGCCAATCTATGGTCCGTGAGTCCTGCGAGAAAACGGTGGCGCTGGCCATTATAATTTGCCTACGCTCAAGGTCATCATCGAGGAACGAGTTACGGCGTCGGATCTTTTTTCAATGCGCATCTCATTTTCTGAGCTTTTCAAATCGATGCATGGAAATTATGTACAAATTTTTTCCGCCATACCAACAAGGCTGATTTGATGTCTTATAGCTTTCTTTTCATGGTTCGCCGACAAGGTGTGTTTGACGGGCATGCCTGGCCAATTCTAAACTTGACCGCGCAAGAAAGTCGTATAAACGTTGCGCATGGTCGCCGGACTCGTCGTAGTCCGTCTGATTTTAGGGGTCGTGCGCCTTACATGGACTCGCGCATAGACGAGACGAATTGGACGTAAGAAGACGTGGCGAGGAGTTTTGTTATGCGACTCGCTAAGGCCAAAACGACCGACCGTCACATCGTCCGTCGTTCGTTCTCCTTGACAGTGCCTACACGCACCGTTGTTCCAGAAGCCCTCTTCCACTCTCTACGTCAACTTTTGTAAGTCAGCCGGCTGGCATCTTTTTGGAATTGGGCGAGAGAACGTTATTCGGTGTCAGCAGTCACCCTTTCCCAGTTTTACTACATAAGCCTCGACGACCCAACCAACACCTTCGCAAATTCGTTTCCGGTCTCAAACCCGGCCAGCAGGCACTGACGGAATTCGTGCACCCGGTCTCTAGAACTTTGTTTGGCGGGCTTGAACAGCCGTTGCATGTTTCCCTTGGACAAGTGTTGCTCATTCACGCAAGCCAGCCATGGTCATCGTGTCGGCCCGTGTATTAGGGCGGTGGCTTAGGGATATCACCCGAGCGGACCCCACTGGACACGGACACTATCAAAAGTCCTCACTTATAGCTATATCTGCCATTCTATTTCTACTTCAGTCTGTTCCCTCTGGTAAGTGTGCTTGGCCGATCTCGCCGTTTCTGTATGTGTGTTAGTAGTTAGACCCCAGATTTCTTGAGCCTCCATCCAAGCTGGTGTTTTCGGACTGTCAGTTCCATCAAGTTGGCTTGTACGAATAGTCACAAGCCGTTTGGTCTATTTCTATAGCCTCATTGAATGGCTATGCGCCTATTTTATGGCAAACCAGCCGACGTTTGTCCAGCTTAGGACTCGTGGGCGGGTGGGTGAATAGGCACGTCCAGACGTTCCCGATCCATAAAAGTGGCGCTTCACTTCACTATCCCACGCCACCTGTACTCACAGTGCTGTAATCTTACGGTCAGTGTCTGATCTTATGTGCTTGTCATGTTGACGGACTGCGGTTAGCGCACCCGTTGCAGATAGTTGTGGTTTCGTGGGAAGATCTATTGTGCATTATAACATGTCTTATTTTGGGTGCACGTTCGCTTATCCTTGAACTACATCTGCATAATGGCCCCCCCCCCCCCATTGAGCCCGTCTACATGCCTTTAGAGCCATCTCGAGACAAGTGTTTTGCTTCAGAATGAGAGTATACATCGGGATCCTAAATTTACTTTTAAACTGTAGGTGGATTAAGGCAGGCAGGGAACTGAGCTAGTTGGAATAAACTGAGAAAACTGCATCTGGTTTTTTAGTGGAAGCAAACCATACAAATGGAACCCGATGTCCTAACGAGACCGATACATCGGGCTGTCCGTTGCCTAATCGATGTCCGAATCCAAACGACTTCGCCTGTCGATTGAACGATACGTGCATTCCTCGTGTAAAGTGGCAAGACGGCGTGGAGGACTGTCCCGATGGCAGTGACGAGCGTAAGTAGCCTTGCCTATCAGTCATCTTTTCTCCTAAATCTTGGGTGGAATGTACTCTAAAATGGCGGTTCTCAGTTCTGGATGATAACAACTGACTGAGCGGGTGACGGTGGTCTTGATTCATCACTGATTAGAGGTGATGACAACAATTCCGCGTCAACGAACTTCCTCCCTGGTGTCAAACAATCAATGACCGCCTTCAGTTTTTCCTAAGCTCTTTACATTTTCGCCAAGTGCATTGACTGTTTTGGTTGCCGATGATGAACTTTTGTTTGTCGCATGCCAAGGCCCGTCTCATGTTCATCTTATTCAGTCTTGACGTTTTACAGCTTTTTGCTGATTGAGATGTCTTTTCTCTCAATATGCGGCAATGTCTTTGACAAACCAGTTTGCGTTTTCCTTTTACGGGAGTAGCGTGAAGAGCATTGCACTTTTGAAATAGAATGCGTAATTGACGACATTTCGGCGCGACTCCACGGCTCGTCGTTTCTTTACGAATGTGAGTTATGCATGCACGGGCGGGGACCTATTGTTATTCTTTACGCAATAATGGTTGGCTCCAATTCAAGGCAGTCACTGCCCTCGGCCACCCCGTCCTGTGCGTGGCTCGAAAATATCCCAGCAATGCAATCAACAACGTTTTGTGATTTTGGAATTGCGTCTGGTGCTTTCATGCATACCTCCTGTGGCCATAAACATTCCTAGGGTTATTTGAGTCGAAGATAGAGCTACTACGACCCTATCGACCGATTCCACACATGCAAGCTAGGTCAAGAATTTTCGTGTTTTCTGTCTTCATAATCTGCACACAGCTCAAACAGGCGCAACGGAATCTCATTCTCAGAATCGGCATGCGAGACTAAATTCGACCAGCGAAACCGACAGACCATCTTAGGAGAGTACCGGAACGCGGCCTCGCCTCGCGCGCGATGCTTGACACTCGAGTGCATGATTCTTCTATTCGCACTTCTCTCATGGACACAAGAAACCATCCGTTGGACTTGTCTCAATCGAGCGTCATCAGTCAACGTCAAGGCCAAAGTGTCGTTTCGCTTCTAAATAGCCAGTTCTCGATCGGACGTCGTACTCGCCCGTTGCTAGTGCACACAAAACGGGAGATGCGAACTAGGTCTCTGTGTCGATCGCTTGTTCAATCGGCCAACTGACACCTCAACAGTTAGGTGCCAATACTCGAAATGGGTGGCGGCTAGTACACGCCGGTCGACAAGGACAGCAGGTCGATGGTAATTCAAGAAAGGCAAAAAACCCTTACTTACAACCTTTTCAACAACTTGCTGAAAAGCGATGCCTTTTTTTACCGAAAAGGGTGCGCGCAAGTTTCTTTACTCATTCCTAGATTGTGTCGACGAACTCGATCGGAAGTGGGTCATAACCCGTCGATGCAATATACAACCAACCAAATTCGATTAGGGGCGGTTTAAGTTAAGAATACATGGCCGGGGTTTGTTTGGATAACGACCAGGTTCCAGTCATGTTACGTGATGTGGCCAATTGAGTGTGCAGAAAATTTGACTAGAACGATAACAAGGCTTCGAAAGAACAACTCAGTCACAGCCAATGAAGGATATAAAATTTGTAAAGGCTCCAATTCCAACACTAACCAGAAAAGGGTTTGGTCGTAAGTTAGGTTATGAGCTGGAAAGAATGAAATGAGTGCAAATTGCGTGGCGCTTTTTTCGGTTGGGGCTGATATTTGGCATCCCCGGAAAATGTGTCAAAGAATTTCTGTGTATAGTATCGACAACGGCAGGCCCCATTGATTAGATGGACTAAACCAGGAAGCGCATACTGTATGTGCTTCTATTCCAGCTTGGGACGAAGGTGAAACCCGGATGCCAACGGTCTAACATAAATGTGCATACGGCCCCACAAGGGATGATATTAGATCATCACTAGCGCCAGCAGCTACTTGCAACAATGCAGCTGCCAGTAACGAGCACAGGCAAGCCCAGCGAATATCTAACGCTATCTGTGCGACATAAAAGAGACTGAGCACCATATTTGTATACTTGGAACACCTGGAACAGTGCAGGGTGCGCAGCGACTCGTGATCCCGTGCAACAGCTAATCATGTGTTTCAGTATGCCTTGATTGGCAGTTCGACTGTAAGTTCGGCAAGCCTCGATGTGTCAGTGTGTATTCCTTTATGGATGGCAAGATCGACTGCGCATCGGGTTTCGACGAAGCCTGTCCAGCACACTATTTCGTCTGCTTGGACAGAAGTAACTGCATCGATCCTAAGAAGTACCTTGATGGGAGACAGGATTGTCGGGATGGCTCGGACGAACGTAAGTCCCAATGCCGTACTCTATGCCTTTATGAGTCCTGGCATCTTTTCCCTATTTTTTAGCCTGTCCCGCCGCTCATTTCCTCTGCCACGATCGAACCAAGTGCGTGCCACTGAGTTGCTTCCAAGATGGCACCGTGGACTGCCCGGACGGGAGCGATGAAGGTAAATTATCATTCGTTTGGCCCTTACAAATCTGGAGTTGACTTGTGTCCATTTTTCACCCAGCGCAATAGTGTTGCTAATAAACAGTTTGCGGTCGCGCCTAAAGTCGACTGCGAGTCGCACCAAGTCCACGTCTTTCAGGGTGAAGATGCGAGAGAGGGCGCGTCTTTGGGTCTTCACTGATGTGCTCCTTTTCGGGCATGGGTATGGTCTATCAGTCATACTAACTGCGTCATCGTGCACAAAATACGCAACCATTTCCGGGTGTTTGCCTCATTTTCATGTTTGAAAAATTCCGGGTGGGCCGTTCTTGACATGACACCTGGTACCCGCCGTGAGAAATGCGGCTGGTGTCAGTGAATCCGCTTTTTTCGAGGTCGATTCCTAAAATCGTGCGAATGAGTAAGGAAGGCATCTGGCACTGCCATCCGCCTTTTAGGTTGAAGAATCGTTTAGACGGCCTTGATTTTTGATGGAAAAGTTTTTGGAAATGCCTCGCTTGAGAAGTTGCGTAAATATGTATTATTGCACTGAGGTCGAGTCCAGTCCAGGAGACAATCTTTTGTGAATCTAATGCGAGAAAATCGGAGGCCGTTTTGGCCGTTTCAAACTAACTTACACAAGAGGGAAAGTACAATAAAAGCGTGTTGCCTACTCGATTGAAGCAGATAGCACGATTCTGATAGGCATACAAGAATTTCCCTGTTTACTATCATCCCACAAGAACATTAGCTTGACAAAATAATGGGCGCTCTGAGGTGAACCAAAGGAGAAATAAAGGGGCCCCGTTTTGTCCGCAGGACTGACATTAATTAGCTAATGAGCTCTCGCAAGAATCACGATCACTAACTGGGCTGTGCATAGTTTGGAGGCAATGCATTTTCTTTCGGTTCAGAATGCACACTCTTCCAATATGAATGCTTGTGCGGCAATCCTCGATGCGTCGATGTGCGTCGTTTCAACGACAGCATACGTGACTGCGAAGACGGATCAGACGAAACACCTTTGAAAGACTTGTCCTCATATCGTTGCTCGGATGGCAACTTTCCAAGAAACACGACTTCAAGGAACGCCACACCACCGCCTGGGGCACCCATGGTACCGTGCGGCCCTGGAGACCTGAATCTGTGCAGTGAAGAGCTGAACGAAGCGTGCCTGGTAAGTGACAGGTCCTCGTGTTGTCGGAGTATGATTTCTAACGACTCCATGCCCTTTCAGATCATAGCTGGCTCCCCGCAATGCGTCTGCAAAATGGGCCATATTCGTCCCCCAGGCAGTTCAAAATGCATACCGACTCCTGCTTCTGCTACTACACGTATCACTTTTGGAACCAAGTCTACAACTGCTGCCCTCACATCAACAGCGTCGATAGTGACCACGTCAACACAGACAGCATCAGGTCGGACCGCTCCTGGTTCAACGTCGACAGCCCCCAGTCTCGCAACAACTACCGCCACAACGGAAAAGGAGACAAAGCCGTCAACTCCTTTTGTCTTGCTGAGCAATGATTCCTTCACAACCGTGCTGCCAGTGTTGAAAGATGAACTGACGACTGCTTCCCAAGATACCTGCAATATCAATGACCCGAAATCATGCCCAGGAAAAAACGAGCTATGCGCGAAGACATTGGGCATATTTGCATGCGTATGCGAGAATGGCTATGCTAGGCATCCAGAAAATGGTGTTTGCACAAGTAAGATTCTAGTACAGCTAGGTTGTGGTGGAGATACAATCATAACAGGAACTGTTGGATCTTCAGAGCTAGTGGACGAATGCATCGATTCAAAAGCGAACGACTGCGATCCACATGCGTTGTGTATGGACAATCCGATCTCGTACGAATGTCTCTGCCGAGAAGGCTACATCGACATGTCCGAGCGTCCTCAGACTCGTCCAGGTCGCCACTGCGTGCCACTAGTCAACGAATGCAATGATACACGTACCAATGACTGCGATCGAGCCAATGCGGACTGTCTCGACCTGCCTGGTGGATTCACCTGTCGATGCAAACCTGGCTTTATCGATATCTCGCCCAATCCGTCACGTTCGCCAGGGAGGAAATGTTCCAGGAAAGAAGTCGGATGCGCCAACAGGACAAGAGGTGGAGAAGATGACTGCAGCGAGTTCGCCGATTGCGTTGAAACTCTGGATGGATTCCGGTGTCGATGTCTTCCCGGATATGTGGATGTGTCCCCTGACGCAATCAGCAAAAGTGGACGGATCTGCAAACTGAGTAAGCCTGACTGACGAGATTTTCCCTTCCTTCGGATCGTGATCTTCTACCTCTGTGCCATTACTGCCACCATTCCAGGTAACACGCTATAATTCAGAACCCTCCTTTCCCTAATTGTCTTCAAAGAACTAACTCTCTTCGATTGGGCTCATCTGGGAACTAGGCTGGTCAGCCCTTGTTTCATCACAAACAGACATTACTACTCTTACTGGGGCACCAACCATTTACACATTGCCTAACAAGAATAGAGAAAATGGGTTGTTCCTTTCCACTAGATTGACTAATTCAAACATTTTTTTTGCTTTCCAGTTGTCAACGAGTGTGCCAATAGTTCTTTGAACGACTGCGACAAGGAATTTGCAGAATGCGTAGACACTTTGGACTCTTACGTGTGCGCTTGCAAATCGGGATTTACGGACGCCGAATCAGGCAGACCTGGTCGACGATGCATAAATGGTAGGTAATTGAAATCACGCACAGTAGCCGACCGTTTTAATGAACACATTTTGTATGCGCCTACTGTACGTAACCTGTTAGTGAAAGTGGGCCTTAATTGAGGCCTCGGAGTTTCGCTGGGTCGTGACTCATAGAGGTGACCAAGTACGCTAAAAGGGCTGGGTCTCCTTCCGTTGATCTTTTTCGGCGCTTGCTCACGTAGACAACTGCCTAATCGGTACAAATTCGCTAAGGATGCAAATGAGAGGGGTGTAATCTGTAGTTTTACGTAACCCCAAATGGTTCGTGTCCGAAACCCGATTCCACGCTTGCACGCTTGTCGTGGATAAAAACCAGGTGTTTTGCATTTTATGTTTCCAAACATACGCCTTGATCGAATCCTCAGCGAACGCGATGTACGCGTGGATTATGATGGCCATATTGGGTTGTTGCCATTGCCTCCGATATTGGCCCTGGCCACAGCGATGCATCTATTGTGGTGGCCTTCAATTAACGTGTCCCATTCGAATGGGCCTCGTGTAGGGGAGACTTTTATTATGCGCCATGCAATTTTTGGCCTTTCCGCCTCCATTTCCCTCATGGCTGCCCTCTCCGTTGCCGCCTGAACCCATGGGAAGATGCACGGGGTATTACCCGTCTCGTGCATCCTCTCCCCGCCCCGTTGCCCATTCACGTTCTCTTTCACTGTAGAAACGGTAGACAACAATGGTCTTTTTTGGAGTCGGGTCAGGTACCCTCTCTTGTCCTGGCTCAGTACTGGCGTCATCGATTCGTCCTTACTGTTGACCGTTTTTCGGACACTCTTCGCAAGAGTTCCTGAGATTTGCGGATTCTAGACCGTTTCTGCAAAAGTATGTCTCGACAATGAATGAAAAGTGCGCTCGTCCAAATCCGAAAATCTTTTAATCGAGCTCTGGTCATACGCGCCACTAACTGTATCGACACAAGAGGACCATTTTGACGACGGGTCATTCCTAGTTGACTTTTTTGTAACAGAGTCGTGATCGGAGTGTCGTCTTGGTTTGGAATTGGGTGTTACGTTTTTATTGTAGAGTGTCATCATTAGTTTATCATCGGTCGACGCTCGTCTCGGTGGCCAGTTTGGCAGGTCGAAAAATATAGTTTGTTAGAAGACTTCACTTGAAATTCGCCACTATCCTTAGTTCTCGACATTATTACACCGACTTTGTCTGGGGCGCGCTCTGTCGACTTAAACAGTTTGCGACCCTTCGTGCCGCATCTTCTCTTTTCTTGGAAGGCGAGAAACATTTCCGCTCGTCCGTTCGGTTACGAATTGTCCGTCACCTTTTTTCCTCTTCTTCCCTGTATCTCTTCCCTGTCGGGAGTAGAATCGAGAACTCGAGTGTCTCAACGGGCCGCATTGCACTTTTTGTTTTCTCGTCAATTTCACAAATTTTTCCACCATTACTGGCTCCGAGTATTGTATATGGGACCGCAGAGGACTGTGCCACTGTTTGTCAACAAGTATAATGAAATGAGAATGGTCAAACTATTCTATTTGGGACTCTTGATTTCCCACACTGCTATCAGTAACGTCGTGGGAAGCACACCTGAAAAAGGCGAGCTACTTATTCTGAATTTATTTTCAGCTGAGTCTTGGAGAACCTAGCTGATCCCGTAATCTCAGTTTTCAAGATGCTGTCACAATAGTGCTCTTGTGAAAGAGTGTCATTAGGAGTTATACCTCCAGGGTGTAGGTTACTCCGTTTACGGTATGCCTATCATCAAATTCAACTCGTATTGGTCTCCAATTCCTGTAATTGAGTAGGTGTGAATATCATATCAACCTACAACCCCTTCCATAGCATATGTATCCTTGACAATCTCAATCGTACACTGACGTTTCCTTTCTGTCATTTTAGCCAACGACCCTTGTGTGGAAGGGACAGATGACTGTGATCCATTCGCAACATGTGAGTCCTTCGGCCCTGGGCGATACAATTGCACGTGCGCCTCTGGATTTATCGACACATCGCCTGATCGCACCAAAACTGGACGTGTGTGCAAACAAGGTAACGGGATACTGTATTCGGGGTCACGCGATGCCTGCAGACATTGAAAAACGTCATCTGAAGTAGCCTGGGGTCAGCACAGGTCATAGTCAAAGATAAGCCTTGCTATCTATCTAACCTATCTAAAAAACGAAGTACGATTCGAGTCATATCTGATCTAAAATGACAGTTTTGGGTTTATTGCGCGATGTGTTACTTTGTCTCTGTACAAGGAGATAGAGACTGCGGTTTTTTTTACTCTTCCGATCTGGAGCAAAAGATGTATGTAGTGCCCGATTGGCTGTTTTATGGCCTCAGTCGGGCGACGTCTTCATTTTGTCAGTAGGTTAGTCGGTTCAACCTTGCGGAAGGAAGATGCTCTTAGAAGGACTGTAAAGAATACTTGCGAGAAGACGTTGGTTTAGTGAGTGGGTGCATGGGCCGTTCAACGTAAAAGTTTTGACCAGTCTAGTAATCACGTGTCAACCAGTTACATCACGCTGAACTGTGCTGTTTTTTAGTCGTGGATGAGTGCGTATTGGGCACGCACGATTGCGATCCAAGAGCAAACTGTAAAGACACGCCCGATAGTTTTGAATGCCGATGTCCGGACGGTTGGAAAGATGTATCATCTGATATCAAACATAAACCAGGTCGCAAATGTGAAAAACGTAACCGCACTTTCAACTTTTATTGCATGTTTTTCAAATTTATACTACAGTATTGTCCTTACTGTAGGCGAGAACGAATGCAGTAACAAAACAAGCAACGATTGCGCCCCAGAAGCCACGTGCACTGACACCGATGAAGGATTCTCGTGTCAATGCCCAACCGGATACTTGGATATCTCGTCGCAATCCAAGAAGCCACCCGGCCGTGTATGCCAAATCCGTAAGAACATCTATTTCGGCTGTTTGTCCGCCAGTGTCAGGCAAGAGGGATTTCGCTTCTAGTGAAAAACGAATGCCACATTCCCGGAGGTCACGACTGTTCACCAGACTCGGACTGCATTGATACGAGCAAGGGTTACGTTTGTCGATGCCATGATGGCTACCTCGACACATCACCAGATCCAGCCAATAAACCAGGACGTAACTGCACTGCTGGTAAGCGTGTTGCAGGTTGATATTGCTCGAAGCTCACTAATCATGAGCTCCTTGTTTGTAGAAACGGCGCCCGTCTTGAAACCCGAATGCGATGTCAACGATCCATTGGGATGTAAGAAGGAACTGTTGGAGGTGTGCACTTTCGTCAATGGCACTTACCGTTGTCTCTGCCCGCCCGGAGTGTCCCGATTGCCCGATGGCAAGTGCAAAGGTAAGAAAAAATGACTGTTGTGTCAACAATGTGTTTCCGTTTACTTTGCCTGTGTAGAGCAGTTTTTGATGGGGTCTGGTTGGGAACATGTATTTTCCAGCTGTGTTTATTCTGTCAAGATTCCAATTTATCGACCTTGACAGGAAATGACCTTGGTGTATGCTGCCATTGATCGCACGCGCGTGTAGTGTTTATAGTTTGAGCATATGTGCGTCAGGAGTGAAATCGGGAAAGGAGGTGGGGTAAGGTGTGCTTAGAAGCAAGAAACTTCGAGTATTGAAGGGGTTGTCATCTGACACTGTTCGGCTTTTTCTAGTCATCGATGAATGCGCCGAATCTCGTTTGAACGACTGCCATTTCTCGGCTAGCTGTATCGATACGTCGGATTCGTATACGTGTCAGTGCAATCCGGGCTATGTTGATGTGAGTGCATTTGGGCAATTGCTTATCGCATCCCTGCCTTATCTCCTCTCAATTCGTAGATTTCTTTGGACAAGAGCAAACACCCGGGACGCCTTTGCAAGCAGGTTGTGAACGAGTGCGCTGATCCTCACCGCTACAACGTTACTTGCGATCCCAATGCCGTGTGCGTGGATACAGAGGCTGATTTCACGTGTCGTTGTCAACCAGGATTCGTGGATGTGTCCGAGATAGTCAACAGATTGCCTGGCAGAAAATGCATCCAGGCAGTCAACGAATGTCTCAATACAACCTTGAACGAGTGCTCACCCGATGCCTTGTGCGAAGATGCAAAAGAAGGTACTCGCGCTTGCTGCCTGATCCTGTGTGTATCAGCTCATGTATTTCTTGCATGCCCCAGGATACACGTGTCGATGCAAAGAAGGTTACGTGGACGCATCACCCAATGTTACATCTTACCCTGGTCGTGTTTGCAACAAACCGAAACCGATCACGGGCAGCAACCAAACTACGGAAGCACCCTTCTCACTGGAGCAGTGTGATCCCAAGAACGCGGCTTCGTGCAAGTCCGGAGAAACATGTTTGGAAAGCGGAGGCAAGTTCGTGTGCCAATGTTCGAGCGATGCTCAGCGCTTCGATGGTGCTTGCAAGATCGTGCGTGCTTGTGATTCCAAAAAGACGCATGACTGTGACAAAAATGCAATCTGCTCCAACGTCTTTAACTCGTACACTTGTCAGTGCAAGCCCGAATACTTGGATGTGTCTCCCGACCCGATCCGCAAACCTGGACGAAAATGCAAAGAAATCATTAACGAATGTGCTGAGTCAGCCATGAATGACTGTTCGCCTTTCGCCATGTGTATTGACACTAGAGAGGGTGAGTCTGGATAGTCGAGGCTATTGAGCAAAATATGCACGGATTTTCATTGCAGGCTACGCGTGCGTCTGCCGGAATGGATTCATCGACGTTTCCTCGCAATACCATATGCCACCAGGGCGGCGATGCCAGAACACCAGTAACGAGTGCTCTGTGCGTACGCTGAATACCTGCGATGATAATGCTGACTGCATTGACAGTAAGTATCATGAGCAAGTCTGATACACAGCTTCCTTGGTGGATTCTTTGACGTGCTATGCCATCTCAAAGTGTTGCAGCAAAACATTCTAAGCACCCTTTGTTCATTGCAGCCCCCGACAGTTACGCGTGTCAGTGTGCCGGTGGTTTTGTTGACGTGTCGAGCAGTGCTGATTTGCCACCCGGCCGTGTATGTACTATTCAGACATCGTGCCCCAAACAGCCAACAGATCTGATGTTTTTGGTCGACGGGTCTGGCAGTATCGGCTCATTCGTTTTCAAGTCGGAAGTGCTTCGCTTTGTTCGAGAATTTGTTGGTTTCTTCGACATCGCCCCAGACCACACTCGCGTTGGATTCATTCAGTACAGCGACCAGCTGCGTCACGAATTCGAGCTCAGTCAGTATACTACCAAAGCCGACGTGGAGCAGGCTGTGCGTGATGTCCAGTACCTGACCGGCCTGACAAGAACTGGCATGGCCATTAGCGACATGGTCAAATCTGGCTTCACTGAAAGCAAAGGAGCCAGGCCAATTGGCTCTGGTGTACGACGAGTCGCTATTGTTATCACGGATGGTCGATCGCAGGACAACGTGACCATGCCTTCGATCGAGGCCAGAAAGGCTGATATCCTCATGTTCGCCATTGGTGTCACTGACCATGTGCTGGAATCGGAGCTGGTGCAGATCGCTGGTAATCGAGACCGAGTGTTCTTGGTATCCCAGTTTACTGATTTGAACACTCGACTGAGGAGTTTGATCCAGAAATCGGCCTGCCGTAAGTGAACCACAGCCAATAGCGCATTGTGGTCCTAGTTGGCAGACATGTTCTTTGTTTTAGCACCACCAGAACCTCCACCCACGAACACTAGTATCGACGGTTGCGATCCAGTCACCCACATCCCATGCGACCGTGTCCGTAACATGGTTTGCAGTGTTGTTGCTGGACTGCCAGCGTGCGCATGCCCTGCTGGTTTTGACAGACATCCGATAACAGGAATTTGCGGTGAGAAAGCTTTGCCCTGTTTGCTAACTCGCATTAGTTGGGTTTTTTTGGTTAGGTGGGATCACATGCAATCCCGATGTGCTCACTTCCTGCCCAGATCCAGAAGTGTGCAAGAAGACGCAATATGGAAATCACAGATGCGTGTGCCCGCCTGACTACGTTCGGCTGGAGAAGACTGGGTTCTGCGGTAAGTTGATGGAACATTCTTTCCTGCTCTGCCATTGACTCGTTTTATTTTAGTATCGACCAAAGTGGTCCCAACAGCCAAACCACAAACTGACTGTCGCATCAATGACGCCAGCTCCTGCCCGACCAATGAAGTGTGCGTTCGAAACGATCGGGGCGTCAATGAATGTATATGCTTGCACGGGTTGGTCAGACAGCCTCAGACTCAAGCATGTGGTATGTCGATTTTTTAAGTTGACCTATGCAAGCGGTTGGTAGCTCTGTTTCTTTCAGCACCAATCGGCTCCTGCGATCCACAAGCCAAGGCGCCCTGCGATTCTCGTCGTCGGGAAGTATGCCTGCCAGACGCCCGTAGCAACTACGTGTGCCAGTGCCCAGCCAACTCTCAACGTGATCCAGCCACTCATATTTGCTGTAAGGCCAACCCATAAATGTCTGACATAGACAGCTCCATATGGTGGATTCCTTTCAGTGATCGATGAATGCAAGCTGAACTTGCACGATTGCCATCAACGGGCCAAGTGCATCGATACTGTGGACGGGTTCTTGTGCCAATGTCCGCCAGGATTTATTGACCATAGCTCGGACCCGATGAAAGCTGGAAGGGAGTGTTTCGACAGTAAGGCTATCTTATCATGTGTTGTATCAAAGAAGTGCAGAACATCTCTTTCAGCAAGCGTCGACTCGCCGTGCGAAACTGGCAAGCACAACTGCTCAACTAACGCCTTTTGTTTCGACACTCCAGCAGGTGGTTTCATTTGCCAGTGCAAGCCTAACTTTGTGGACTTCTCGCCGAATCGACGCCAATTCCCAGGCGTCGATTGCAGACCAAGTAAGTGTGCATAGAATGGCATGCCACATGATTGCAGCAGTTTGATCATCGGTGCTTTCACAGAGGTCAATGAATGTGCCAATCCAAGATTGAACACATGCTCCCCCAACGCCACGTGCATCGATACAGGTAAGCCAATTGCAGTAATGCTTGGAATTGCTGCAGCGATGGTGATTTGTTTTCAGAAGAGTCGTACGTTTGCATTTGTAAACCTGGTTTCATCGATCGTTTTGCATTGACGAATCCTGGCCGTTTCTGCGAACCAGGTATGATACTGTCCTCGAAGCATACTCTAATTAGAATGACCACTGGCTTTTTAGAAGTCAACAACGAGGCCTGCCAGTCCGGAAACAACGATTGTGATCCTAATGCCCGTTGTATTCCACAGGGCCAGAACGGATTCGTTTGTGTCTGCCCTAGCGGATACAAAGACAAATCTCCAAATATCGAAACCAGACCTGGTCGAGTGTGCGTCAAAAGTGAGTCGCGAATATATCGTAGATGCAATCGTAGATGGCAA
The DNA here is from genome assembly GCA_030248295.1 of Mesodorylaimus sp. YZB2_4. Classification (NCBI taxonomy): domain Eukaryota; kingdom Metazoa; phylum Nematoda; class Enoplea; order Dorylaimida; family Dorylaimidae; genus Mesodorylaimus; species Mesodorylaimus sp. YZB2_4. The sequence goes on from JASANH010000626.1 coordinate 1,617,765, forward strand.
CTAATGTCTGAGTTTTCAGTGATTCCGGAATGTGATAGCCGCGGTTTGAATGACTGCGATCCAATAAACGGCATCTGCATCGAACTTGACGAAGGCTATCAATGCGGCTGCAAGGCTGGATTCTTGGACATATCGCCAGATTCGTCCAAGCCTGGTCGGATTTGCAAAGAACGTGAGTTCGAATGAGAGCTCGTTAACGGATGAGGAAGTGATAGGATCGTTTTCAGTGATTGACGAGTGTGCACTTAATCGCCATGATTGCGCCAGGGATGGAGGCCTGTGTGAAGATACTGTAAGTGACGAATGCTTAACTCTTCCCTTATAGGATTAGCCTTTGTGTTTTTAGCCTGATAGCTTCACCTGCCGCTGTCAACCAGGCTATGTGGACGTATCCCCCGATCCCGCAACAAAACCTGGTAAGGTATGGGTAGGCGGTTGCAGGGCAGGTAACCTAATGGCCTAACTGTTTCAGGGCGCGTCTGCAAGAAACTACGAAATGAATGCGAAGATGGGACACACGATTGTTCGCCTCATGCGCGATGCGTGGATACGGTAAGTACTGCTTTTTTGGAACCAGCGTGCAGGGAGCTTTACTTGTAGTTTTTAGCCTGACGCGTTCACTTGCTTATGTCTGCCTGGTTTCTATGATGTGTCGACGGGTAAGACAAGATTCTTACTTTCCTAGCATTGCACTAGTGATCCGTTCTCAATTTCTCAATTTTAGATCCAGTCAATAGACCTGGCAGAAGTTGTCTCAAGAGTAAGTACTTTGAGTGTCTTGCAATGACACAATACTGATAGGACGCTGTTCCCCCTCCAGTTGTGGACGAATGCGCCAATAGCACCTTGAACGACTGCTCGCCCAACGCCTGGTGCAACGATACTGTAGTTGGATATCGATGCCAGTGTCGACCGGGCTTCAGAGATGAGTCACCAGACATATTCAATCGTCCTGGACGTATCTGCCGCCCAATAGGTAAGTGAACAAGGCTGCTTTAACCGAGCCTGACACAACCAGAATTGCTGTTTTCAGAACGCAACGAGTGCTTGCTGAACGAGCATGACTGCAGCGTGCACGCTGACTGCATCGACCAACCCGACGGATTTACTTGCAAATGTCGTCCTGGATTTATAGACCAGTCCTTGAACGTGGTCACCTTGCGTATGTACTCCCACATTCTCATTTGTCCAGCTTGCAGTTCCGAACTTGATTTTTTCAGCTGGTCGCATATGCGTGCCACTTCCACCCTCCACGCCCAAACCAGAATGCCGCTTGGAGAACATCAACTCGTGTAATGTCAATCTGAACGAAGTGTGCCGCCTGATTGATGGTAAACCAAAATGCGTGTGCCCAGAAAATTTCCATAGACATAAGCAAACTAAAGCCTGCAGCGGTAAGCACGCTGATCCCTATTCTATCGGAGCGGAATGGCATGTTCTTGCTTTGTAGTCATAAATGAGTGCCTCTTCTTCAACCTCAACGACTGCTCACCCAACGCCGACTGCATTGATGAATTGGATGGGTACAGATGTAAGTGCAAGAAGGGTTTCAAAGATACATCACCCTCACCAGCACGTCCCGGCCGTGTTTGCCAACCGTTGGTCAATGAATGCCAGTTCGCTCATTTGAATGACTGTCACCAAAACGCGGACTGCCAGGATTTGGAGAATGGATTCATCTGCAAATGCCGCGCAGGTTTCATGGATCTGAGCCCGGACCCAGTTAATCGGCCTGGCCGTATATGCCATCAAGACGTGGATGAATGCAAAGATCCTGGACTGAACACGTGCGATCGAAATGCAAAGTGTACCAATGAGCGTAAGTGCGCCTGAGCCGACCGCGAATGAAAACTTGTGCAACTGCTCCCTGTTTAGCCTTTGGATACAAATGCGAATGCAAGGAAGGTTTCCTAGACATCAGCCCTACTCCGTCCGTTCCTGGCCGTGCTTGCAAGCTGAGTAAGTTATGTGCTCCTAATTCGAGAACGTGGATTGAGATTTGGTTTGTTTAGTCTTGAACGAGTGTTTGAACAAGACCACGAACGACTGCGATCCCATTGCCAAGTGCATTGACACACCAGAAAGCTATCGCTGCGAGTGCCCCCAGGCTGCGACTGACATTTCACCGAATCCTGCTTTCCCCGGTAAGCTTATAAATTATGCCTGCACCTCGTTGGCAGAGAGTGCACTTTCAACCCAATTTCTTAACAGGCCGAGTGTGCAGAGTGGATGTGGACGAATGTCGGGAAGGCTTACACGACTGTGACAAAAATGCCATTTGCCGAAACACGGAAGGCTCGTTCATTTGCCAATGTCCCAATGGATTCTTAGACCGATCACCAAATCAACTGCGACCTGGTCGGGTGTGCATAAAATGTAAGCGATGTTGCTATACTTACTATGCAAATAGACTTAGAACACACTCTTTATAGTGGTGAACGAATGCGTGGATGGCACTGCTACTTGCAGTCCGAATGCTCTTTGTCGAGACTTGGAGGTAAGGTACCTCAGCAACGTTTCGCAGGTCAAGTACTAATATCTGCACTACTTTTAGGAAGGGTACACGTGCGAGTGCAAAACCGGTTTCGTTGACCGATCACCTTCTCGAACGCAGCCTGGTCGTGTCTGCAGCCCTCCATGTAGGTCATATCATCCAGACAGCAGGACAGTGCAGCAGATAAGTTATGTAAGCTCTCTTTGTTACAGCTATCTGCCCCGCCAACCATGACTGCAGTGCTGCAGCAACTTGCGAGCCGGTGGAGGGTGGTTACACTTGCCGTTGCATCCCAGGCTATGTGGACGAGTCCCCAGACAAGGAGAAACCGGGCCGAGTGTGCACATTGGGTATGGGCTAAGCTTGACACTTATAGCAAGTCTTCCTGAAGAATGGAACTTGTTTGTTCTAGACAACAAATGTCGCGATCCACAACTGAACAATTGCTCAATCAACGCCCTCTGCTTCTCAGTACCTCCAAGCTACCGCTGTGAATGTATTCAAGGGTTTATTGACAAGTATACGTATTAAGGGTTTTATACGTCTGGTCATCTAACTTGCCTCGTTTTCAGATCACCTGACCCCAATTTGCCAGGCAGAATATGCGAGCCTGCTCCAGCTCCGCCACCGCCAAAGAGTAAGCGGGCAAGTACAGGCATGTTGGTATTGGCGAACTAACGATTGCTGTTTCAGAGCACCCTTGCCAAGATCCTGCTCTGAATGATTGTTCCTTGTTGGGCACCTGTCGAAGCTTGAGCAACAACTCGGACGCATTTACCTGCGTGTGCCCAACTGGCTATGACGATCGATCTCCTGATCCGATAAATAAGCCTGGTAAGCCCCGGCAGCCTCAGTACAGTGGACGTGACTCTACAATGAATCTGATGCACTATACTTTTAGGCCGTGTCTGCACTCCAATCGTGCCAGTTTGCCATGACGATAATCAGAACGACTGCCACAAACCGTTTGCTATATGCGAACCAGTGAATGACAATAGAAGGTTCACTTGTCGGTGCCGAGACGGTTACATCGACATTTCTCCCGACCAGAGAAACAAGCCAGGTCGTGTGTGCAAAGAATGTAAGTCAATCTTTTTACGTTGTAGTCATCAACTGGATTGACCTCAGCTTGCTTCTAGTGGTTAACGAATGCTTGGACGCTCGATTGAACGACTGTCATTCGAATGCAATTTGCCAAGACCAAACTGAGGGATACACTTGTCGCTGCTTGATCGGTTTTAAGGACGAGTCACCTGATCCCAAGAAACCTGGTCGGCGATGCACAAAGCGTAAGTTGCTGCCTTGTGTTTTAGCGACTGTGCTCTAACATGTCCCGGGCTTCAGTGACCGACGAATGCTCCAATCCACTGTTGAACAACTGCAGTCGATTCGCGGACTGCATCGACCGCGAAGTAGGATATGACTGTAAGTGCAAACAAGGATATCATGACAATCATCCAGCTCAACCTGGACGTCAGTGTGCGCTTATTATCAACGAATGCGAGAGCACTAATCTGAATGATTGCGATCGGCATGCCAAGTGTACAGATTTGGTGAGTCACATAGATGCTCATTGATGATTACGTCCTCTTCCTTATGGTCTCCGTAACTTTCAGCCTGGTGGCTACAAATGCGAGTGCGTACCACCCTACGTCGACGAATCGCCGGACCCCAAATTCCCAGGGCGTGTATGCAGAGGTAAGGTTCAGACTTTCTGCCCAGCGAGCGATCTGTCATCTTATTTTCTCAACAGTAAACGAATGCGCTGACCCGAAAATGCATCAATGCGACCCGAATGCCTCGTGTCAAGATACGGATGACTCATACTTCTGTTACTGTAATGACGGTTTCCTGGATGTTTCCGACGATCCATTGCAGCCGGGCAAGAAGTGCCAAAGATGTATGTACTTGTAATTCACAATCGGGTGCAATATCAGTGTTACACGGTGGGCTTTTCAGTTAGCACTGGCGCAGCTACGCCTTCACCCACTACAGTTCCACCTGGCGGTGTTCGATGCGGTCCTTTCGCTTATTGTTTCCCTGCATTGGGCGAAGTTTGCGAAGGCGGCGTTCGATGTGTTTGCAAACCAGGATTTAGTCGTCGTGCCCCTGGAACCCCCTGTTTGGAAGTCAGAGCTATTCCATTGCCCTTGCGTGTGATTAGGCGCAATCTGAATACATTGTCCTGGGCCAGCGCGTACGGCAATCCAAATGATGCTCGATATATTGAAATCGAAGACATCTTTATAAAAGGAGTATGTGATCTTCTTGGAGTACGGGGAAATATGGCTTGGCATGCGCGTTCACTTTAGGTCGGCCGAGCCTACAATTCTAGTCCAGTGGCTCCTAACTACATCAACTGCGAGGTCGATGCCATTACACATCCAAGACTGTACAATGCCAGTTGGAACGATGGCCTTATGTTCAACTTCACCATCTACGTGACGCCTGAGACAGTCACACCCGAACAAGCTTGGCAGGAACTGTTAAAGTCCTGCTTCCGTACAAACTACTCAATCGGTGGCACAGAGCTGTTTATTGATCCTTATCAGTTAAACCCCTTCGGTGAGGGCACATTACTTCTGGATGGTTTCATGATACTAACGACAGCTTCCGTTTAGCCCCACCTCCGAAACCAGGGCAACCGTGTGGAGACGCTTACTGTGACGAAAGTTTGGGAGAACAGTGCGTTGGTGGCCGAGTGTGCGCTTGCCCGACAGGAAAGGGCCGAAAAGAACCGGATCATCAGTGTGTTGGTAGGTTTGACGAGATACTAAGATGAAGAATGGTGACGGCAGATAAACATTTTTAGACCTGGTGGCCTTCACACTACCACTTTGGATCTTCAGACGTAATCAGGTTCCATTGAAGTACAACCTCAGCTATGCTGACACGGCCAGTCCTGTGTACAAGCAGATCGTTGAGACGTTCGTCAAAGGAGTAAGTGAATAGTAGAGGCGGTTAGACCCCGTAAAACACATCGTATCTCTTTTTTCCAGTGTCGCCAAGCTTACGAGCGAACAACCCTCGGTGGCGGCTACATTAGCAACGAAGTGCGTGACATTCTGGACCCACAAAAGTTTAACGGCTCATGGGATCAAGGCTGCATGTTCAACTTTACTGTATACTTTGAGAAGGGCACTGTGACTGATGGTCGACGCTGTTGGAATGAGCTCATTCAGTCGTGTTTGGGAACCAATTATTCTCTGGGTGGAACTGAATTGTTTATCAACCCACTTCAGCCGGACCCGTTCAGTTCATGCTTCCAAAACAACTGTCATCCAAAGGCGAAATGTATCGAGCGTGGTACATTCAGCTATACTTGCCAATGCCCGTCTGACTACCGAGATCTAGATCCCACGAAACCTGGAAGGAAGTGTCTACCTGAGACAGGTGCGTATCGACATTTTTGGAATGCAATGACTGACCTTCATAGGGCCTTGGGCATTTTGGCGGACTGCCCAGGTCGCCGTGCGACTCTTATAGCATTTTGTTCTGCAATCAAGCAGCAAAGAAAAGTCACCACTTTAAGCTACTCTTGTTTTCAGAATATGACGAATGTTTGAAAAAGGAAGACAACGAATGCCACGAGAATGCCATTTGCATCAACGAGCCCGTTTTGTATCGTTGCGAATGCAAGCAAGGCTATCAAGACCTATCGCCACCCGGGGGACCCAAAGGACGCGTATGCGGCATTGATTACTGTATTGACGTTCCCTTCTGCCCAGCGAATACCACTTGCGCCAACATACCGGCCATTCAAGGGGCCAGGTGTGAGTGCAACGATGGATTTGTAGATATCCGATCCAGTCAGTTCCGACACTCCATTTACGGAGACGATGTCTTCTGCCTGGCAACCCCCGACGTGAATGAATGTCGTCTCGGCTTGACGAACTGTTCGTCAGTGGCCGTGTGCACTGATTTGGACACGGGCTATGATTGCGCATGCCCAACTGGATTCGTCGATGGCAATCCGTCCATACCGGGACGCATCTGCGCTGCGCGTAGTTGCGGTCTGTGCAATGGGCATGGTGACTGCTCTCAGGATGACGGAAGTCAAGAAGTCAAGTGCCGGTAAGACCTATTGCAGTCCATTGCATGTCTGCTCATATATACTGTATATGGTGGGTGCTTCTTTGCAGATGCCATCAATGGTACACTGGTCAGTTCTGCGATAGGGACATCCGAGTCGTGTTGGTCATCCTGTTCGCCATCATCTTCTTGCTCTTGACCCTGTGCTGCCTGTTGTACTTCTGCTTGAAGTGCCGATGCGTGAAAGGACGCGGTCTTTGGTACCGTGAGCCTCTGTTCACATACCGTAAAACTCAGTGGCCTTGGACGACACTGGCTGCTAGCTCAAGCAGCGAAAGCGGTGAAGGCTTCAGCGCCATGTCAACATCAGCTTTTGGAAAGGGATCGGACTACTATCCAGATTTGGCTATTCCTAGAGCTAAATTGAAGGTAAGCATGCCTGACTGCCCCACCACCCTTTTGCGTAATATCACAATGTATTTTTAGGGCAGACAACAAGACGACCACAGCTCATCCCAATCGGAACGAGTCCACATCGAGCAAAGCAAGCTGACAAGTTATTTGGAGACCGAGTCTGCCGATTCAGCTGCTATCAAGATCCCTCGTGTCAAATTGAGTCGTGCCAGCAGCATCGAGCGCGAAGGCAGTGAGAGCGTCATCTTCTCCGATGTGCACGCTCGTATGCCAGCCACTGGCCAGTCGCTGAAGGCCAGCCATTATTCTTTGTCTGACACTGCCAGCGAAACTGGCTCGTCGGGTTCGTCGTCCTCTGGCTCTTCTGATTACACGCTGAGGGAAGAAATCGAGCGCCGTGTGATCACCGATGTCAAGACCGTCCATACCAGCAAGACTGTGACGGCCGAAGTACACAACAACGCGACCGCTGAGTTCCATGTTTATCCGCCGGTAGAGTCGAATAGGGTACGTGAACAGGAAATCTGCAAAATTGGAAGAAATGTAAGCCTGCTAGTTTTAGGCTACTCGCACTATCTACGAAGCCTTAAATGGCCTGAAGCGTTTTGCCGGAAGCGTGACTGGAGGCAACAAGAAGGAACGCAAGCGGTTGTCGGTCTTGCAGTCCAACTCGTCCGCTGCTGCCGGCGGCCACAGCAGTTCTACCCGCGAGGTAAGTTCTGATGCCGTACTAGGCGGCCACAGGAATTACGATTTACCTTACAATGCGTTTCAGGCGGACGAAGAAATGCGCGATTGCAAAGAAATCTATGTGTCGTCCAGATTCCCCGGTGTGCCATATCAAAACAAAGCGGCTGCTTCGGTGCGTCACTTTAACCTCGTGCTTTATTCCTCAAATAACTTGCATCTTCTTGAAGGAACGCGATCGTGGTCAGAGCGTGACCGAAGTGAGCGTTGCGGGCATTCAAGGCCACGGTTCGGAGTGGGGAGCAGTGGAGACGGGGACAGTGTTCAGCCAGCCGCGTGCCTTATCTGAATATACCGTAAGTATATCTGTCCTTGCCACAACAGGGCCAAGCTATTGGTGAACATACTTTAGGAACATGGGGACTTGGAAAGTATCAGTGAAGAAACCCGATCGACGGGCTCCACGTATGAGGATGCTGGACAAGTAAGCCACGTTATTATTGTGCCATTGTCATCCGCTCTAGATGATCGCCGATGACGGGCTGACTTTACTGCGCCAAAAAGGCTGGCAGCCCATCCCAAGTGGAATAGCACAACTAATAGAACCAATCATTATTCTTCTGCGCGCAGGCTCCCGCAGGACGTTGTACTGCTCTTTGCGCCCTGATAGGCGTTTTGACATCTGCAGTTGATATACCAGCCAGCAGGCAGCGCTGACAAAAGTGTCTTGCCCACCTGACGATGAGATGCTGTAATCAGATCTGGTAATTGACTAGCCTCCGTTTTAGGGAGTGTACGACAAGAAAGTATTGGTAACAAGCAGTCGGGAGTATGCACCAGCCGAGACGGGTCGTGGAGGTACGGAGAAATACAAGACAGAAGTGTCCACAAAGACGGTGAAACACGATGTTAATCACTACTAGAATCGGGCTGATAAATATTGCTTGACCTGATAAGCCCAGCCTGCTAATCAGATCTTCTCGATTAACAATTTTTTGAATCCCAAATCGAACTGCCCAGTGTTTGCTAATAGTCCGTACTTGTACATATCGTGCATTATGTTATCATTTTTATCAGTAACCCATAGGACTTTTAAACTGTCTTTTTAAACGCCTCTTTTGCACATTAAGACGGTGCTAGGAGTGTTCGGCGCACCACGCCGTGTCGATGGATTGATTTGTGTGCACATATGATGGTATTTGTTGATGTTTCGTCTATGCACAGTTTAGCTTCCTAATAAAGCAAGCAATCATGACTGGTCATTCGGGACAATTCCCAGCTATTATTTGACGAGTGTGCAACCGGTAGCCCTCTCTGATACAGAGCTGTACACTGTGCTTTCTAGGAAGTTCGATTCGGGAAACGCGGGACTTATACGGCATACTTGCGTTGAAAGGTCTTGTGGTGAAGTGTGCTGTATAATCCAAGAGTGCGGGTTCGATTCCCGTCTGGCTCAAGTTTGTGCATGCATCTTGATTGCTGATTCGAACAGTCAGCTTTTCCATCCAAACTTACCCTGCGATGGGTGAGCCCCAGCCCGACCCCAGACGTAGCATGAAGGGGCCATGAAGCAGCCTTATTGTCAGTTTGACACACAGTTTGTCAGTTGAGTCAGTTTGGCAGGCTAACGATAAGCAGCCATAAACTGGGCATTGTAACGAGTTCATAACAGCTAAATGGCAATAAGGCCATGTCACGGATTCAGAGCCTCTACTAGTGGCCCAAACAGGCGAACCTATGTCTTGCTGGTGGAGATGTCTGCATCAAGGCGGGAACGGTAATGGCACAGTATGGAGCGGGAAAGAGTTGTCGTCGTCCATGATTTTGTTTCGTTTTATTCATCGTTTTAGGATAAGAAGGCATTTTTCGTGCATGAAATGGTTGATTGTATTCCAGATAAGAAGATGGAGGTGCCCAACCTGACCGTATACGCTTGCATTGGTAAGGTCCCTTTCCGGCCCAGTTTATATTCTCAAACCACATCACTTTTAGGAAAAGCGTGCGGGAGTTTCGCGAATGTGTATTTAGCGAAGAGAGCAAATGGCAAACCGCTGGCAGTTCGAGTATGCCCATTGGAGTGCCAAGAAATTCACTTGTCCACATTACTGGTAAGTCAAAGGACTAGCTTCATGTTGAGCCCCCTTGTGGGTCTGGCAGCTGTTCGTTTGTTGGATTACAATCGTAAGGGACCCTGCCATGTGGAACTGCAAGAAACTATAAATGATGTTTCAGAACGAAATTACTACACTGCGATCGCTGCGACATCCTCACATAATTTGCCTGGAAGAAATTATCGTGAATGGCGAGTACCTGTGCATGCTCTGGCCACTCATGGATTTCGGTGAGTCAAACGCTTTTTAGCTTATTATACAGTTTTGAATTTTCCATTGTTCGGTTTTCCATGCCCTTGGACCCTCGTGCTGTTGAAGCAGTGGAGTGGTCAGTGTGGTACGGCGTCAGCCTGCCAATCGGGAGCTCCTAGGTTTAAAGTCCAGCCCCTTACTGTATTTCTTCTCCGTGAGTTGACAAACTGACCGCGAGTCGTGCACACTAGCCATCATTATCAACCTAGCAGTTGGAAAGCTTGAAAAAGCAAGTAGTTCAAAGGGATCCCTTTGATAGGGAAAGTGAACAGCTTCGTCTGCTTTGAGCCTGATAGGGGTTTGGTAAAGTGCAAAAGTAGCTTTTGCTTCAGCTAGCAGAGCTCTGCTCCTAAAATTTGCTCCGCTTTCAGGTTCAGTGAACGATCTTATCCATGCCCGATTCATGTTCGGCCTGCCAGAGGCGGCTATTGCTGTTATTCTTTACGACATACTGAAGGCCGTCGATTACGTCCACAGCCGGGATATAATTCATAGGTAACAAACCCTTCGTCCTACTTTTTTGAGCTTTTTGACATTCGTCCATGTTCCAGAGGTATTCGCTGCAGCCACATTCTTCTCGCCTCAGATGGGCGGGCAATTTTGAGCGGCTTTCGGAGTGCCATTAGCGTCGTGCAAGATGGAAGACGAGTGACCACGGTGCACGAATTTCGGCCCTACTTCAAGTCTAACCTTTTATGGCTCGCACCTGAAGTCTTGCAACAGGCAAGTCGCCATTTCCGTTCGATTTTACAATTCTTTGACATTTTCAGAAAAAACTTTATAGAACCTGTCTGGCTACGGATCAAAGTCGGACATCTATAGCATTGGCATATCATCTTGCGAAATGGCCAATGGGTTCCCTCCGTTCTCTGACATGGCTCACATGCAGGTGTGGGGGAGCACACGTGTGTCTGTTAGGGTTTTGTGACTTGCCCTTCTTCGTAGATGCTTTTCGAGAAACTCAGAGGGACGACGCCGAGGTTGCTGGACGCCACGACGCTGGTTGGAGAAGATATGCCCAAATCAAGTCACGGTTTGTTTTGTATGCTTTTATAACCCATCTCAACTTAATATTTGTTTCAGTTGATGGTGCTGGCGAAGGTGTGGCCAATGAGCAGAAGGATCGGAGATTCAGTCCTCACTTGCATAATTTCACTGAACTGTGCTTACGAGCAAATCCAGCCGAAAGGTAAGAAATCTATTTGAGACCTGTTTTAAGCATTTTGTTGGGTGCTTTAATCTTTTGATGTACATCGTTTACAATGCGCACGCATCCGCATACCGTCGACTGTCGAAACTCAATTTCTTTACAGTAGTCCCCTTTCTTTCAGACCGAGCGCGATCGAACTGTTGAGCCACCCGTTTTTCAAACACGCGAGACGACATCATCGATCTTCGTTTCGTGATTTGTTTCATCCAATCCGACCTTTATCTACGCCCACAACTCCCGCTGGTATGCTAATAAGCAAGCCCTCTCTGTTTCCCTTCAATACACAATTCCTTTTTAGGAAGTGCTTGTGAATCCGATCGCCCCTCGCTTCCAAGCCACGACCAGGAAGCTTCTTCATCGGCCTGTGGTTCGACCAGTGTCGATTGGCAATTCGAGTGAGCTCGAATTGTTCCTCAAGCCTGTGTATGTAATGTACGAACTATACCTATATACAGTATACATATTTTGCGAAAGTTCTGGAAAGTCGACTGCAACAGATCGAAGCTAGACCAGTTAGAATTATTGAAGTGTGTCAATAAAGGTTAGGCAGTTAGCATTCAAAATCGAAATCACAAGTCAAAATCTGACAGTGAAGAGCATAAGTAGGTTTGAGGCTGTCCTCAAAAATCAGGCAATTGACTTTACGAACAGTTGCAATTAAATGACTCATGTTTTTTCTGATAAGACTATAGAGCTAGTCCAGAACTGACTGTATGACCAACACAAGGTCTTTCTAATCAGGTAGCTTCCACTCACGCTCAACCACATAGTCGCCTTGGATCATTCGACGATCGAAGGTCTCACTTCGCTTCTCAAAATAGACCTGACCATACAACCTAGCATTCAAGCACTTCAGGCTCGATCTCGTCCCACACAGCCCAGTCAGGAGCACGAAACTGTCTAGACGGAACAACAAACTTTTTTCAATCCAAGACCAGACAGGCTGCTCGATAATCACAAAATAAGGAAAAGACCAGGTCGATGGACTCCACAGACGTGGTGGCCAGGCCTGGCCGAATATATTATTTGGTAATTGCATCACACATCATTTTCTTGAATGACTGACCAGAGCTCGCATGAAGTTGCACTGGACTACTCTTGAGCACTAGCCGATGTAGTACTGATATTTCTCCTCTGATTCTTTTCTGGCGTTTCGAGCCAAAATGCTAGAACTTGCATCCGATTGATTCCGAGAAGCTGTACCAGAGGGCTTTGGACAACGGGCGGCAATTATAGGTTTACGCCTGTGATTTGCCTAAGATCTGAGGCAATTCGAATAAGCTCGACAAGACTGCGACTCCGTTAAAATTTTTTTGCAAAAAATTCCATAGTCAAATACAGAAGACAATGTGTGAGTTATTGAAAAGGGAATGTTAATACAGAATGTTAACAAGAGGGTTATGAAATGGAAATAACTAATTAAATCTAAGTTGGGTTAGTACAGAAACCCATCACCGCAAACACGCCCAACCGGAGAAGGCGGCGAGCAAAAAAGAATGCGCAGCACCTGACATAGAAAACGGTCAAAATTGGAATTACACAGACTTCAATTTCGTTCGTTGTAAAAAATGTAAGGCAAGCCATAAATTCGTTTGTGTCCTGTTTAATGATTGCGTCATAAAATCTTCACCCGCTAAATATCTCACAGCTCCACCAGTGCCTCGTGCAAGGCCAACCAAATTCCGAAATTCCCAACTAAGCTAAATATGCTTGAGTCTGTTCAACAACTCGTCCACGTCCTTCACAAGCCTATCAGGCGTTGGCCCATCCATCGCAGCCGTCGATGTTCCATTTATAACTTGCGCCGCCTGGCCCTTCCTACGCACTCGCATCTGGGGCTGACCTTGTACACCATTGGGTTGGTCGGCGCTCGTGGACGCACTGTACATTTCCATTCGTTGCGATTCGGGATAAACTCGAGAACGTTGCCGATTAATGCCAGATCGTCGGCCCCCTAAAACGAGAGCATTGTTCAGGAACCATGAAAGGCTAGTAAGAGTCAGCCGTCCCCGTCGGCGTATTTCCTCTAAATCCTTCACCTCAAATAAATCCCCCGGACAGACTGGCTACATTATTTAAACCCTCTCGGATTCCCAGACCCATGCAAAACATACGACCGCGGTGAAGCCTGGGTCGCACGAGCGACATGAGGCAGCTATTTCTTTCCGGCATCTGAGAGGAGTAAATCCACACAAACAGGCAGATACGCAGTACGAAGGCAATTCAAAGATCGGGGTAAGAAAGGGAACGACCGCCTGTTTCTTCTGGCACCCTAAGTAATAGGTACCCGCCTTCCATGCCCACAGGTACCCGTCATTCTAAAGGTGCAAATGACTCCCAGGGAAGGATGACAGAACAGCATCCGAAACTGGGGGGGGGGGGTGTAGCCCCCGTGACCCCCCCTCTACGCTAGAGAAATTGTCAATTTTGTAATGTTAAAATTTTCAAAAACGGGTCTGACCCCCCTCTTGACAAGCCAAAAATTAGTGACCCCCCTACGGAAAAGCTGAGGAAATCCCGACCCCCCCCCATCCTCGATGAGCTAAAAGTTGGTGAGCCCCACCGCAATCCTGACCCAGCCGCGACTTTTGGCGCGGCAGGGTCTGGACCAAGGGTGCAAGTATACAGGGTCAAGCTGTAAAATACAAGTCACGTTCTAGAAGTAAAGAAAAATCAGCAAACAGAGGCTGCTCGGTAACTCTAGGAGTCAGCTCGCTGATAATCAAATATTTTTAAATTTGCCGCGCCCATTTATGCTCAGGTGCAGGAACCTTATGACAGTCGGGAGGTAAGCTTAGCTAGCGTAGTGAGAGGTTTACGCGAAACGCCTCTCATTGATTTTTGCTCGCGCGGAATAACCGATATTCAAGGAGCTGTAACAACATTATCACAGAGGACTGAACTCCAGTGTCGGCCAGACTTAAAACTTGTGCCCCTGCTAGAAAACGGGGACGATGCAACCAACGTGAGACCTTCTCTGTCGATTGAATATTGCTGCCTCCAAACCGTGTGCGCAAGCAACGGAATGCAGCACGATCACAGGGCTCAGGCTGAGCAGGGTTGATTCCGGTTTAAAAACCTTAAAAACAGTTTGAAAACTGTGCGAAAGACCTGCGAAAATCAGGGAAAATGAGAATCTTTGAGCCAAAAATCAGCAAAAACTAAAAAAATTGCATTCCAGGGTTCAAGTCGTGAAAATTCAGAGAATAATTTTGATTTTTGTCTAGAAAACATCTAATCACGGGAAAAATAATCTTCCAGGGAAAACTTAAAAGGTTGCATTTCGAGATTTCAAAACTGATAAAGAAAATTTCAATTTTTGCCGGGGGTTTGGAAAAATCATCTTACGCGCCGCGTGTGAACCTTATTAATGAAACAAGTTTATAACGAATTGGTAAAAATTTGGTGTTTTTGCCTCCTGGACCCCGCCCTGTTAAGGCCCCAAAAAAGTTTCAGACCCCCCTCTGGCCGAGCGCTAGGTTTCGGATGCTGTGACAGAACGAATCAAATTCTTACCAGAGCGCGGCGTTCCCTTTGTTGGCGTTGTTCTTTGAGGATAAGCAATTCCAGAATTCAAGGCTTCTAACAAACTGTCCATAACTCCTGTCTCCGCGTTCGGATCTAAAACTTACACAGGTGAAGGCCACGAAAAACCTGTTCTCAAACCGCAAAGCTTACTGATAGCTTTTGCGAGCAGTTTTTGGCGCTTTTCTCGTTCCTTCTTTTCTTCAGCTGCTTGAACCTTGAATTCCTGAGCTCTGCGCTCTTTCTCGGCTTGTTCACGAAATTTGGCCAAATCGCGACGAGCTTGCTAAAACGCTGACACGGCTGCAGCTCCCCACACTCAGCATATTTGTCAACTGCCTTACCTCGTATTGTTCCTTGAACTTGAGCAAATCGGTGAACATCTCATCGGAACCATATTTCTTCACATCGAACGAAAAATATTTTCCAATATCTTCGTACTTGATTCGTATATTCTTCTCCATTGTTTCCAACAAATCACATGTCTCCTTTGCATGATCGTAAAAAGGGGCCATAATTTCCTTAAATTTGTCATGCTCGTCTTGCGGTGTGAACGTGTTCAGGTCACCTTCCAGCTAAAACAAACTTACAATTAGTTTGGTGAAAACAGTAAATCAAACAATTTGTCTTACCTGTTTCACAGCTCTCTTTATCGATTCCGAATTTTTCTGTAGAATAGCAGCCGACACTCGAGATGCTCCTTGGACGTGAATAAAATCTTCTGTAAAATCAGCCACGCGGGAATGTCGTTTTTGCATGATATCCACAAGGAAGTGAAGAAGCGTGCGCCCACCATCCGACGTTTTCGTGTCTGACAACTATAAAACCAGCACATGCGGTAGCATTGTTGGCCAAATCTATCACAATTCTCGCTTTCTAGCCCTCCCACTAATAATCGTAAAATCAAGACCGCAGTGAAATCCTACCGTATAGCCCCACTTATATATTTGACCCAGCATCGACCGATCGACTGACCGGATGATCAAAGGAGTAGATAGGTCCACTCTAATCCTGATCAGGGGCTGGATCGGATCAGCCTGATCAGGGCCCCCACTAAGTGTATCCCCCCGTTGAAATGCTATGCCCCCAGACAAGTGAGCCCTCACAGTATCTACCAACAACATACTTTAGGCAGCAAACTGATATCGAATCCAAATGCTTCCGAGTTCTTGCTTCCAGCATTCATGTAGTTTCCAACAAGCAGCACCAATTCCAAGAATTTCGACAATCCGTCGCTGTTCCGAACTTCGTCACAAGCTGCTCCGACCACCACAATTTCCTAAAATGTACGAAAAACCATCGCAATCTCTACACGTAACATCAATAGCATCCACTTACGGGCTTGACACCGTTTACCATTTCTTCGAAATTCATCTTGAAGCAAATTAATTGCAGACGCGGTTTGAGTTTTTTGATCGAACAAAGCTACAAGGCCAAAATCAGATAGTAAGAATACAGAAACGACAGGAAACCCAAATCTGTATCGGAATTCGCTTACCTTCAAGACGAATTGTTCCGCCTCAGCCA
Source organism: Mesodorylaimus sp. YZB2_4 (assembly GCA_030248295.1). Classification (NCBI taxonomy): domain Eukaryota; kingdom Metazoa; phylum Nematoda; class Enoplea; order Dorylaimida; family Dorylaimidae; genus Mesodorylaimus; species Mesodorylaimus sp. YZB2_4. The sequence goes on from JASANH010000626.1 coordinate 1,634,017, forward strand.
ACTCGTCAAATTGGTCTTGGAACGCTTTCAATTTGAGCAAGACGTCAGGTTCAGGCAAAGCTTGCATCAACTGTTGCAGTGTGGCCGCAGAAAGGCTTTTTTCGTCTACTTCCAAAATGGCTCGAATAAATTCATCGTGCGACATTTTCAACGAGCCTTGCAAAACGGCTAAAATCCAAACGCGATCACTGAGCAGCCACAGCATGAACACAATTACTCATCCACTTACACAACTGAAGCGCCGCCGTCGACTCCAACACCTTCAATGCTTTAGCTTTTTTCGCGGCTTTGGTCGACCCTCCATTCGTACCTCCATTGGTCGAATTTATTGCCGAGTCTTTCGGTTCTAAATAACAAAAGCTTGACGAACTGATTTTGTCTTGCCCGCCTGACTGGGATAATTACTTGGCCCACTGACAGCGAAAAACGTGTTTATCTCTGCCAAAAGTTCTGGCGCTGCTAGCTCGTCTTCTTTTGTTTTGGTCCAAAATGCGTCTTCAGATATTTTCTTGGGGGTTATCTGCAATATTTCACGCTAATCAGCAAAAGCCTCTCGCAAACGCCAATATAACATACCGGTTTCCAGTTCAATTTTTTCAACGTAACTTCTGGCTTGAATTTTGTCTTCGGGTGTAAATAGGACGGTAGCGGATCGACTACAGGTGCCATCATCCCACCGGGTGGTGGAGGCGGTCCTGGAGGTCGCAATCCACCCATTCCAGGAGGTGGCGGAGGAGGTGGGGGTCCAGCACCAGGCGGAGGCGGCGGCCGCGGTGGGCCGGCACCAGGTAATGGTGGCGGAGGAGGTGGACCAGATCCAGGCAATGGTGGAGGCGGAGGAATTCCGGGCGGCGGAGGCGGTGGTCCAGAACCGGGAGGTAAGGGTGGAGGGGGTGGGATAACTAAAACCAGGAAATTGATTTTTCCAGAAAAATACGATATCCCATCAAATTCTTACTAGAAGCTGGCGCCAGATCGATATTTAGCTTTTGTGGAATGTATGCTGAAGGAGCCACAGTGCACGGCGGCAATGGTGTCTCTCCGTTCGATGAAATCTTGGACGAGAAAACAAACATTAAAGGCATTCATTCCAGCACGGCGCAACCCACTACTCCAACTCACGTGTGATCTCAGCCCGGACACTTCCGATTGATATTCCTCGATCTTCGCATGTATTTGACGCAGTTTCGCATCCATTTCTTGACAACTTGTCAAAGCCGCGTCCAATTTCTTTTGCATTCCCCTCGACACAGTCCCCTCTCCGTTTTCGATCGCTGCACCACTCTCCATGATCTTCTCTGAAAAAAATTACGTACTCTGGTGTTCAGCCAAAAAAAACAGCATCCACTCCTCTCCTTACCCAACATGTCATCGACGTCCAGTGGAAATCGCTTATGGGCCCTGAAATCTGGATCACATCCGTCTTTGCACAGGACGATTCGCGAAACGCATTCGTCGATTAGGCAATAGTAGGCGATCCTAAGAATACAACACACGTCCCAGTCTCCAGCCCCCAGTGAACATACGAGTGCTTACTTTCTGTCCTCATCATCCCTGATCAGCATCAGATGCTGTAAAATCGATAGCAGATACAACTCCGACGGGGAATTGATGACGGAACTCTCCAACATTTGGAAACAGCCCGACAACGTATCGAATTCAACGCACGCATTATCGGCCCGTATTTCTAATTCTTGAAAATCGTGTTCTCGATCGCGTTTGAACACGTCCACTTGAATCGCAAGCCGGCCATCGTTGTTTTTATCCAGCTAGGACGGATCAATTTCAATGCCCCATTCCCGTATATACATTCAACCCGGTCAGTACTCACATCATCGATAATATCAACCAAGCCCGTCCGCATAAGCTCACTTCGCAAATGCACTCGACAATCTACATCGTCCGTGCCATTCAAAAGGGCGTTGATCAATTGCAGAGAAGCGATCTAAAATGCCAAAAACCTGCCATTAGGTGAGCTCCTTTATTTGATCTCAGATTACCTTCAACTGCAAATCTCCTTGCTCCAACAACCCCCAAACGATTGGCAGAAATCGAGCTCTCTGTTCCGTCTCGCCAACCGCCGTAAACGCATCCAATACTTTTTGAAAGCTAAAAATACATCCGTAAAGCCACTGACAACATAGGCTCTAAAAGAGTACACTTACCATACAAATTCTCCATCCTTTGAAAACACACACATAGCCGCCAGCATTTTCATAGTTTCAGTCATGCATCCCAAGCTGACCACATTCAACGACTGCACAAGATATTTGCACGAGTCCGGATGATCGGCCATTATAAGAAATCCAGACTAAAACACAAACCACTCACAAAACTGAAAAAAACGATGATTCTACTAACACCACTTCACAAAACGACAACTTTCTCCAAAAACTACCTGACATCCAGGAAGGAAAAGACTACAAGGATAAAAACTGTTTGAGGGACGACGTGGCGCACAAACGAGGAATTTTCGGATATCACAGTGCATTTTTAAAAAAGAGCCGATTATAAAAAAAATCACACTTACTCGGTTGTTCATGAAGGCACGTAGACATCGAATGCATTCGAACTGCGCGGGGATCGCACCAGGAGTCCCGCATTTGTTAATGCTAGAGAAGGTCCTTATTTGTGATATGAGAGCTTTGGAAAAATACAAAAACTTACTCATCCGATAGGTTCTTCAAATGTTGCAAAATCAGATGCAAGCCTTGACTACCAAATGACTGAATCCAGCTGTGATGGGAAGAATAATGCGCGATATGTTCAAGTTAGAAGTGAGAATAATCTGGATACCTGATAGGATTATTGGCCAAAGCAACACGCAACGATTCCAAGATCTTGTTCAGTTTTCCATACCCGTCGATATTCTCGCTTAATACTCGAATATAATCTGACGGCGAATCGCTTTTCACTTTTCCACCACGCTAGAAACAAAATGCATCAGAGCTGTTAAAATGCTGCTATCAAGGGGATCTGCTGGAAATCAAAATTTTCGAGAAAATGCTGCTTCCCTTCCTGACTGTGAGTTCAAAACGAAGTACTCCCTTCTGATGTTAGTCAAATAAGTTGATCACCCCTGAATCCCTGGAATAAGTTGGCTACCAACTGAACCATGGTTCAGTTTTAACTCGAGTTAAAGCTGAAACGTTGTCCCCGACCAAAGCTTAAAATTTAAATTTTTGTTTTATTGCAGGTGGGAAATATGTGAGCCGTGAAATCGTATTCGCCAAGAAAACTTTGAATCACGCGCCAAAGTTCGAATTCTGACAGACCCGCCCACAAATGTTTGCATTACAGCCCCACGCATCATCTTACCTCAGTCTGATTTGATCGATTCATCTGAGCTAGCATGACCCGCTTTTCATCGATCGTTTTCGCACGAAGCGGTGCCCCCTTCTCTCCGGGGAGGTTCAGATCTTCCTGCAAAAAAGGTGGCAAAACTTTATGACTCAAAGAGTAGAATGGCAAACAAGTTCACTCACAATAAACTCCTCAAACCTCTTTTCCACTTGTTCATCGGTCAATGCAGGAGTATCCGATTCGAATGTCGGACTGACTACGATGGGAGAAACACGACCGTAAGTTGCATCAAAATCCTAAAAAAGCCAATGTGCCCGTTAGGCAGTAGGTACATACACATACAATACATTTCAGCAGTCAGTTCGCTCTTTATCCATCACAATAGCCAGGGCGAAATGCTAAAACGTGTGTCATTCAAACAGTATAATGTCGCAATGCTACCAAGTATAGACAAGGTCCAGACGCTAAGAGGGTAGGTGGTAATTTTCAAATATGCAAAATTTCCTGCCATTTCTTAACTTGACTTTGTTTTCTAGATCTTAGGGGCAGGAGAAATCATGTCTTTGTATCAGACTCCGGGGGGGGGGGGGGGGTAATGAGTTAAAAAGGGCCATTGACTTTTTAGCCGAAGGTTGCCCTCCGCCTATGCCCACACCCAGAAGTATTTTACAGTATATTCTTGAAGATACCTGTGCACATACAGGTGTGCTTCAAGAATACAAAATTTATCTACAAAACTGACAGTTGATAGCTGAAAGCATCTGTAACCGAGATGAAGTCTGATGACGCAAGGTCATGACAAACGTGCAAGCGCTTTTTTATTCGCGTCTAGATATCTTATCTAAAAAACACAAATACACTGCGGCTTTCGCGGCCTTGAAATGCCTAAGACGATGACAGGGTAGCGTTTTCTCAAGAAGAACTTGACATTTTAGAAAATAATGCCCATTTCGGGTCTCATTGCGATAAAATTTCTGGAGCGGGATCTTTCTCTCATACCTGTCGGACTTTGCCTTTTTGATGGCTCGCTAAAGTACAGTAGACTAGTGCCTTTTCGTGTTTAGTCTTACCAGATTTAGACGAGAAGCATCGCCACCAGCGCTCCATGTGCTGTTGTCGGAAGACGGTAGCTTTGTTCGTTCTTTTCCTTTTCCACCACCCCGAATCGTGTCGGCCATTTTGTCTAGCTGAAAGCACGCTTCATTCAAAAAACGAACTAAAAAGCTTGCCTACCTAACTTACAAAAGACTTGCCACCTGGTTTTTCTTTCCACGCCATCTCGGTTTAGCGCCAAGGCTTCCTAAAAGAAGCGCTCATTAGAAGCACATAGCCATATTTAGCCAGAAGTGTAGGCAGGGTTCTTCGGGAGGACACAATTCATCGTAGGTAATTAGGTATGTATTAAAAGTCACGATGGGCCCGCCGTAAACGAGTCAAGCGCGTTCATTCGAATCATCGCAGATGTTAGGTGGCTTCCAGCTGAGAATCCATTAGCTAACAAAATCCTCCTCACAATAGAACTGGTTCTCGCGAACCGTTACCATTTCAACGCGACTTTCCAAAACTGCGAAAGAAAGAGAAGTTTACTACCTACTAGACTTGTATACAGTATGCCGATGGGGCGGGTGACACTCAGGACGCAGCGAGGTAAGCAGGTAAGCGCGGGAGTTTTAAAAAAGACCATGGGATAGTGGACGTGGACGCAGTGGAATACGGCACAAGTAAGCAGCTCGACATAAGAAAGTTGTAGCTGTGGAAGAGGTAGTTGACGAGGTGGAGTATGTGCCGGGTACTACACAAGTGCTTTCTCCACCACACAGCACAGGAGCAACAGCAAGGACACAACCGTCCTGGACGGTCCAACTCCATGGTTGTAAGTGAAGACGAAAAGACACCTCGGCCATCCCGCCATGCGTATAATATAAACCAGATTATCCTGTCCTGTCTTATCGTCAGAGCAGAAGGAAACTAGATAGAAAAAGGGCAAAATTTCCTTGGGCCGTTTGGAAACCAAGCCATGCAGATGCAGAGAAATAACTGGAATGGCAGACTGGTATAATCGCGAGTACGTCTTCGCGACAAAGTAAGCTGTAGCTGACACCGCTGTCTTGTCACCAGCAGAGTTTGTGTCGCCCGCGTAGATCTCATGTGGTGTAGTGTGCGCTACTGTACAGATTGCTCGCCAGGGCTGCGGTCAGAGCAGGCGATCCGGGTGGAGTATGAGAAGACCGTAATATACCTATTGTAGAGCACGTCTAATGCGGTTGGTCTCAAGATTACTCTTCTCCATACGCGGTCACGTCAGGCAGCAACGTGACAGTCTTATTGTATGAAGTGAAACCACGGGATAGTGACAGGTGAATGAAGTTATTTGACGGGTGATAACGATCGTTGCTGCTCCTCGTGGCAACTTCGATACAAACGCATCAGTGGTCCCGCCCAAAATGCTTCCAGCGTTCTCGTACCCCACGTGTGTAACCCTAGTCTTAACGTCTCTCGTGATTGTGTATCTCCTGGCCAAAGCCATCGACTGTCCCACCTGGCCGACGAGTGATACGGGATTTCTGGGGAAACTTGGCGAGTCCTGCCTGGCACTACATGTAACGTAATAATCATATGCTGATAAAACAAACCGACAGTCCTCGTTCTTGTTCCTCGTACAACCAGCCATGCTGAAGGCTGTAATAATAGGCCAAATCACGACTTCCAGAAATCTTACCCGCCGCTGAACATTTTCTTTAACTGATTGCAATAACACACTGTACAAAATAATGCCCGCCGAGATAAAAATTGTTTATTGGAAGGAGGAGAGTTGGCTCGACTTCGAGACGCAAAGTATTTCAAATCGATGCTGGCTTGCTGATGCAAAGCGCATTACGTTGTGGTATGATATCCACAAATGCAGGCGGGGTGCCGCTGTTGGTGGGGGTAATGCTTTTTCGAGCCATGTCACCAACCCCCTGGAATAGTCTGCGTCATGTATTTGACTCATTCTCTTTTGTTCTTTGACAGATATGTGATATCAATGTGTTCTAGGGTGTGCAGGCATGAGAGCAGTATACCTATTTGGTACTAATCTCTTTTCGGCCAGGTGGGACAGTCGGTGACCAGCTACATTCGGTCAGGCGAGATAGAATCTCTCCCATCTGGCTCGACGGATGGACGGACCTCTAATCACAATGCCAGAAAAAAGTCAGATGAAATGTCATGTCATGCAATGTGCTCGTGCTTAGTTTGCTTCTTCTTGTAGTTCAAGTGGACCGTTCGTTGCTGGCTGATGTTTGATCTTAGGTGGTAATCGGAATGGCGGAAAGGCGAGAAAAATGGAGCCAGATTTTTCTGATGGGACGCAAAAGTGCAGAGACCCCGTTTCGTAAAAGCCAAGCCAAGAGCAACTCAGGTCAGCTTAGGACAAAATGCAGACTGACGCCTCGTCGTTTTATTTTAGCATAGGCTCACTTACGATTAGCGAGTCGCCCTGATCAGCAGTTGACCGGGTCCTCGAACTTGCCGAGCACGAATACACGCATGGTGAACCTACATAGTCTTAACTCGATGGCTTGTCCTGACTTACTCAACGGGGCCCAGATCATTTCGCAAGCTCGGAAGGTGGAACTCACGATTAAATTAAGCACCAACCTTCGTAAATGATTCTCGATGGGACGACCAATTCTTTATTGTTGCCTCATTGTAGCGAGGCCGACTGTCTTTGAAGATCGGTTTGTTGAAGATGGCGAGCGGGACCATCTGGAGTCATGATGAGGTGTATTTGCATTCGCCTGCTCTGCTTGTTGCTCGGCTGGAGGTCGTGAAGTTGTGACCGGCCAATTGTTTCGAACTTCAATGATCACACTCCCCTGGTTGGGCAGACACACTATTTCGCGTGGCATACACTCCGCCCTTACCGTTTTGGAGAAGTCAGAGCAAGCGCAAGACGGGGTCGCAGCAAAAAGTAAGCCCTCCCTGACGCCGAATGGAGAACAGCACGCAGGGTGCGTTGTTCAGGGTGTAGAGGCTCGACTGGCAATCGATACTCTGCACGGAGCCGGCAGCTGGGAGCGTCACCCGTCAGGGTGACATTTCAGCCATGTACTAGGTCGGAGGACTTAGTAGGCTGCCCTGGGTTTTTGGCGTGGTGCAAAAGCTCCACCGGTCACTCCCTCCAGTAATACGGACCCAGTCGTATTACAAGGGGTGTCGGACAGGTTTAGACACCCTTTTAGAGAGGGCCTTTTCCCCGCGGTGACATGTTTGTTTCTTAAAAATTTTTGTGGGTTGGGCCCCGCACCGCCACAGTTCCCCACGGGACTTCGAACCCGTTTTGCCTATAGCCGGCCAGCAGTCATGATATGATAAGAGGCCGTGAGGTGACCAGCTCTAACGGCAGCGTCCCTCTGCGCGTCTCCACTTAGAGCACCTCCACGCGAGGGCATCCTGGACTGGACACCGACTTCCCCGGAAGATTGTCGGGTGGGCTTTATACCCTGTCGGTGTTCGACAGCCGAGACTGTCTCCTCGTTTGGCTTCCGTCTCTCCACTCGGAGCGCCTCTAGGGTACCGGGTGAGCCACCCACGGCCTGGAATGCAAGGTCAGCGAGGCTTTATGGTTCGCAAACCAACCTCCATCATCAGGGATCGAGCCCGGGACAAGTCCAGTCACTCGCTCCCAAGCAATACGGAGAGACGAATGCCAAACCGCTGCATCACCGCGGCCGCGGTGACATCCTTTCGTATCAGCTCTGTCACGTCGTTCTACAGTATGTTAGCAGTTCTGGCTGCTGTGCGTCCTTTGCATGACTCTGCAGACCCTAACTGGTTCTGCGCAGCGACATTGCCTTCCCGGGCTTTCTACTGGCCTGAACTTCATTAGAGCAACCATAATCGATGACACAAGTTCACATGCATACAGCGCATAACGACAAGCAAAGCATCGCACAACATCAGTATGCTACTTCAGGCTGCGTCACCGCCGCAGTCGAGATCGGTTCGGATGTGGGACTCGCTGAAAGAGTGAAGAGCAAAGTGAGGCAAACAATGACAATGGCGAACAAGGAGATGGCGGCGGCGAGTGTGGCGATGCAGACGGCTCGGATGGTGCGCTTCTTCTGCTTGGCTTCCGACTCCTGTTGATCGGCCGCCGATGGTAGTCGTCGTCCTCCGATAGTCACATTCGACACACTTCTGTCGCTGCTGGTCCGCGTGGTCGGTAAATCAGCCAGATTCACGATCAAGGTCGGCACCCGCACTTTGCCCAAAACTGACGTGTCGGTCGCCGTCGATATCGATGTTATCTGTCTTCCCGAACTACCACTACCGCTAGACTTGCCCGAATTAGACTTGTTCCCCTTGGCCGACTTCAGCTGCGGGCTGCCACGCGCGCTCTGTCGTCCCAGCAGCGACGCCCGTTGACCCTTGACTGATCTGCGAGATGAATGCTTCTTGTCCGAGGTCAGTTGCAGGTCCTTGGCAGATCTGTGCGACAAATGTTTCTTTTCGGAGGTCAGTTGAAGATCCGGGCTGCTCGGCCTCGACTTGGATTGAGATGCAAGCAAAGTAGCCGCCTTCCCGGACGAGGACGATTTGATGGTGGACGGCGACACAGTGGACGTTGGATTAGGAACCGACTTTGGCCCCGATGCCGGTGGCGTGGCCGAGACCACGGCCTTGGCTGTCTTGCTGGTCGCCGCTTTCGACATTTTGGCGCGACCTAGCACCACCAGCTCAACAGCAGCTAGTGACGAAAACTCAGAGAAAGCTGCGCTAAACTGGCTTCTACTAGTACTTTACACTGATCGCATCGGATGGCTCCTCTCATCAGTCTTGCGGATTGAGGTGTAATTTTTATCAGTTTTAATTTTTAATGTAATTTTATTTTACGAACATTATTTTGCGGAGCGAACACTTGAGACTGTTTTTCGGTGGCACCCCATCGCAGAGTCAAAATGACTCCTCTGGGCGCAGCTTTGGAACCAAGAAAAGGGAGCGTGGATCTGAACGTCACTAGTCAGGAAGGTTATCGTGCTGGTGTTGGTACAGGATGCTCTTACGTCAGAAGCTGCGAGGTATGACGGTCGTGCCACGGCCTCGTTTGCCTCATCATACCCCGCTAGAAGGCCCCACTGGTGCGCTGGTGGCGCTGGCTCTAGCCAACATTCGTCCACAAATGTACTCACGCACAGCGCTTTATCATATTGTCAGGGTCCGCTGCCTCCCCCAAGAGTGTCCAATGCTTGAGACTGATCAAGCCTGTAATACGAACGCGTGGTTCCGAGTTACTGGAGAAAGTGACTGGTGAGCTTTTGCGCCTCGCGGAAGAACCAGGGTAACCAACCAAGTCTCTGAACTTACCATTAGACCCTGCGTGAAACATCACCCTGATGAGTTAGGTCCCTAGCTACCTGTTCTACATAGAATCGATTGCCACCGAATCTGTAAAATGCGGAAACGGTATAAGCGATCTTGTAGATTCGATCCGAAATAACCTCGCAAACTTTAAGAAATCTCAGTGATCGCAGTGATGGTGTTTTCCCCAACACCGTCAAACAATGCACATCAACAAAATCAAGTGAAGCAGACCTGAATTCCAAATACTTGATCAGAAAAAACTGATTTACCACGAAAATTTGTTGCAGAGACAGATTGGACTAAGCGTTTTTAAAATTATAACTTCCTGCCAATTCCCAGCCTTCAACTATTCGAAATTTTTATTTCTCTGGGAGTAAATGCTGAACCATTCTGGCATGAGCTAAAATACATTACAACATCGGCTGGACAGCAATCACCTTCACCTGGCCGTTTTCGCGGCCAGTCGGTTTGACCTCTGCGCTCGATGTGATGATGGTGCACGATGCAGTGCAAAGTCAGGACGCTTGCAGCTCGTCATTTCACGCTCATTTTTTCTGAAGAGCAGTCAGTCTCTGGGGCGCTGCAAACGCTGTTGGTCGAAACGATTTCGTCGCTGCAAGATCGACGTCAAATCAAATGACTGAAACCCGTACCCTCGCAGTTTGGACGGCTGCTGTCAGCGCTCTGATCGCGATGCAACTGCTGCCCGTCTACTCGCTCAAAGACAAAATTCGCGGCAATATCGACCTGGTCGCCGTAGTCGCCACGGAATACCCAACGGATGCGGAGGAATGGGCCATGCTCAAGCGTGCCCATTTCGCAATGTTCGACATGTTTGCCATTGGCATCGACATTCTCAGCGTCGTGCGTTACGGCGTCGTAAATACGATGGTGCGCCGAAGAACCAGCGATGTAAGCGCCCCGTGGTATCTGGACCCTGTGGTCACGAATCTATCATCAAGCGGCGACTACAGCTCGGACATCATCAATCAAGATTGGTCCTACAAAGACACCTACGACATAGCATTGGGATTCACAGCGATCAGGAACGTTGTATTCGCCAAGAGTGGCATCGATCGCGGGCGGGTCGTGGTTGCTTTTCATTCGCAGCACACGGCGAACATGGTCGAGGCCGTTGCGGCTGCAAAAGCACTACTCGATGACGGCGTCTTGATCTACATTATCACCAAGAACACTAGCGACTACGGACTAGGCTCGTTGGTCAAGGATGCGGTGTCCTTTACAGGCACGCCAAGCCGAGTGTTTGCTCTTCCAGGTGCCAAATTCGACAACTCCAATCTGCAGCAAGTGATGAAAACGATCGTCGTGCCAACGATATTTCGCGATCTCTGCATGTGGGATTCGGTGTGCCGATACCCGAGCGCCAGTCGAAACTCGTGCACTTCAGAATCGTGGCAAACCTCGTCGACACCGTGGTTCTCGAATGCGCCGCGTGATCAGTGCAATGATGTCGAGCCAGAGAAAAACTGTTCATCAAACGCCGACTGCGAAAATGAATGCGATAATCGATGGCCATGGAAGAGCCCGCTGCTCAACTGCCGATCCCTCTGCGGTGGGAAGTTGCCGCGCAACGCTTCGACCCCACCCGAAAAGTTAGAGCACTGCCAATCAGTGTTCGTGTGTCCGCCGTGTTCACCGAAGAGGGACCTGTCGCTGATGCACGCAATAGTCGCCCTGATCATCTTGATCATTGTCTTGCCAGTTCTGGGAATGCTCATCTGCCTGCTTGTCAAAGATTCACCAATGCGGAAGCTCCACAGGAATCGTACTGTGAAGAAAAAGCTAGGCAAAAAGAACAAACGCAAAGGGAGCAAAAAGGGCGGCGAATCGAAGGGCATGCAGAAAAAGACGACGAACGCTCCTGCTTACATCGAAATCGGCACGAGCAACCTCAAAGCATCGAGCAAGACGGCGACCAGCAACGACTACATCGAGATGGACATGTTGAGCGCGCGACCTGCGGCCAAAAAGGCCTCGTCGATCAGGAGCGTTCAGGTCAAATAGACGGTCCTGGGCAGTTCGAAGCCGAAAAAGTGAATCATCGCCGCCGCGGACGATCCAGTGATGTACGCGCTCGTTTTGAAAAAGATTTTTGTTACAACAGTTGTGCAAGAAAAATTCAAGGTCAACCTTCTGGCAAATCGTGTTTAGAACGCTAGTGCTGGCACAGGAGTCCCGCGTAATGCTGGTTTTATCTTGTCATCATAAAAGGCTATCACCAGCGGGCTGATAGCTCAAGGGGAAACTCGGGGCACAGGGTCCAGACAACTGTAAACCCTTCGCTAGTGAGGCGCCAGTGAGGCACTGCTTGACGCTTGTACCGTTCTTCCAAGTACAGTAAGTTGCGAATTGCCTGTTTACGTATGTGGACGAGATTTGGGGTGCTGACAAAGAACACAGTGACTCACAGGGCAACTAATAGCGAAGTTTCTAGGCCACACTGGCAATAAGGCTTTCAATGAATATACAACAAGAATACCCGAAGTCCCTAATGAGAACCTGACTCAAATGGCGCACAGGGTCACGTCAGGAAGCATCGTCGCAAATCTCGTCTCTTCTGAGGGTCCACCTGGCCAAGGTATTATGAATTGACCAGCTCCATCCTGTGCTTTCTCGCGACCGCGGTGGTGGCGGTTCGGCGTTCATGCATGCTTGGTAGCGAGTGGCTGGGCTCGTCCCGGGCTCGATCCCCCGCGATGGAGCTTGTTTTGCGAACCATAAACCCCGCTGAGCTTGCTCGGAAGGCCGTGGGGGGACTTACTCAGTACCGGCGAGGTGCTCCGAGTGGAGGGGCGGAAGGTGAACGAGTCGAACACCGAAAGGGGGCACCGACAGGGGTCAGAGCCCACCCACCATCGTCCAAGGAAGCCAGTGTCCAGTTGAGGATGCCCTCGCGTGGAGGTGCTACTAGTGGACACGCACAGACTGCTGGACACTGCTGTGGACTGTACGCACTCGCTTACGCGCTATTGTTCTGCTGGTTGCCCGCGCCCCACACACCCAGTGCTGGCTCAGAGACGGAGTCAGTTTCACAGAGTCATACTTTTGCACGCTCAAAGTCAACCAAATAGGGCAGTATCAGTGACACCACAAAATTTGACCATAATCTCACGATAAGCCGAATCGATCCTTGTGCATGAGTACACACTCCAGCAGTATTTCGGCAAACATCCCTTTTGGAATTCTTATCTAAGTTTTGACTCACAATCAGCTCCTGAAGTGAAGGCCTTCGAGTGCAGTCTGAACTGGACCCGAATAGTTCCCACTTATTCGAAGGATCAAAGCCGCCATATCAGGTGCCTGGACTTTTATGGACAAAAATAGCGCATATAAGACTATGAGTTGGTTTGTGGCGAAAAGAGTTGATTACGCTTGCATCTTTCAGCACTGGGCATGTTATCGTTGAACGTGCAATATAGGCACGTCCCTAATTGCAAGTGCAGGTGGCACAGTCCCCTGCTGCGTGTGCTGATCCCCGCACAGCCCTGATAAAGGTTCTGCTGGGCAACCACAAACAATCCTGCGCTTTATCCGATTTGAGCGTCTGATCGTGAATAGCATCAATTGTTTCATCGGCGGTTACAGTAGGACAGTGTCTCCTTGCATGAAAATGATCATGCACCCCACTTCCACAATCACACAAACACACCGAAGTCTGAACGGGCCTTCAGGAGCAGTGTCAGAATTGAACAGTGTATAAAACTGACGTCTCTTCTGGCCAACTAGCAAATAAGCTATCCACACAAAAATTAAACTGATTCTTCATAGCACATCCAACTCTTTCCGATATTCTTCCTCCTCTCGAAAAAACAGGAAATTCTATCGGATATACGCTCGCATCAATTTTTTTAAACCCAAAAAGCCATTTCCTAAATTAGACATCGAAAAAGCATATTTCCGGGAAAATTCTTTTGACAGGTCCCTGGCCATGTTTACGACAAAGCCCCGTCCTGCCCTGCAATGCGTGAAATGGGCGATTAGGGGGTTGGAAATGGAAACAAAACCCACAAACCAAACAAAAAAACAAAAAAAACAATAAAACCTAAAACCAAAAAAAAAAAAAAACAAAAAAAAAAAAAAAAAACCCAAAAACCCAAAAAAAAAAACAAAAAAAAAAAAAAAAAAAAAAAAAAAAAAAAAAAAACACCAAACACCACAAACAAACTTAATGCCCATTGAAGGCGTCTATATTTACAATGTTGAATGAGTGGTGGTCTCGACGGGGGAGCATTTTGCAAAGCATTAAATTGGCTGCTGGTCATCTAATTAAGAGTGGACTGGGTCCTAGTAGGCCCCTTCATTTCCGTGCCCGCGGCCGCTTGTGATCGATTAGCACGGCCTCGTGTCCATTTACGGCAGCGCCTACGACTAGGCCTTGATTGTTGGCCGTCGTGCGGGTGTCTCCAGTCATGTGTGTCCTGGGCGAGGCCAGCCAACACGCCTGCAATTCTCTTCGTTTGTAGACACTCATCCAAGACAAACAATCTTACAAATATTATTCAATTACTTCCATCGATTTCGGGAGTAAAATCGGTTGGAAATTTATTTTTAATTGAATAAAATATATTCTGAATGAGCGCCAACTTGGACGATTTGATGAAAAATATGGAAGATTTGGGTAATGATTTCATTTTTGAAAGGTCAATTAGTTTTTTTGTTTCAAACGCTTTTAGGATTTTACAAATAAATTTTTTTGAAATGAGAGTTCAAAGGAATTTGATTTGAAAGGTGGTATTGTCCAAATATTTGACCTCGTTTCCTTATCGATTTCACTTAGTAAAAGCAAAAAGCCGGATTTTTTTGCCTAAAGCGAAAACTATCGACTTTGCCCGTTTCATATTTCTTTTTCCTGAAAACTAAATCTTTGTTAGACTTTTAGCCTCGGCCACTAATGGGGGTATGGCCGTGTTTATGTGGTTCGTTCCTTTCGTCCATTCGGTCGGCTTAGGTCGGGTTTTGAAGTTCTATGTGAAAAAGTGGCATTGAGAATCTTCGAAACGTGAAGCGTTAAAAACGGCGTCGAGCCACTTCCGTTGAGAAAGCATTTGGAAGAAGGTGAAAGTCAGATGCGAGCCGGGTTTGTTTCCGAGATGCACGTGTTTGAGCGAAGGTATTTCCAGGAGAGCGAGATTGAGAACAAAACGCGCAGGCTTTACCCGATTGCCTTTATCTTTTCGAGACTAGCTTTTCCTCGACGCTTACCTTGTTCAAGGTAGGAGCGGGCCTCCTTGCACGTCCACCCACCCTCTTCATATTCACCTCACTTTTCGAAAATAGAATTTCGAGGGCGAGTGTTGTGCCTCACCAATCTTCGCATATCCACGCCAAAAAATGTCTCGTCTTTCTTCGCGTGTTGATTCGGAATCGCGTTTGGAAAACACCGTCAAAGACTGCTTGGGTAAGAATATGTTGTGGGAATAATATTACTAGGATGCCATAGGATGTGATATCCAATTTTTAAAAGTATCATTCTTTTTTATTGCACAAATGATAATTTATCACTTGTTACTTGTCTCTGCTTATAACTTAGGACTTTCTGCGCGTATTTCGAGATGTTGATTCGTTGTACAGTGGCTAGTATTTTCAAAGTTTTCGTTGACGTCGCCGTCGATTGAGACACTTTGGTGATGTGCTGTGCACTCTTTCACGCATCGTCCATTACCAATTAGGTCGTCACCACACGCGACCTTGGATTCGACTTGACTCGTCGCCGACCAGACTCTTGTCCTTGATTTCCGATTCGGCGCACTTCTTCGCCTTGTAGCCCATTCGAGTTGGATCGAGTTGTTTGCGTCTCGGCTCGAGTTTTCTTTCGTTTCTTCGTGAGAATGCCTCCATGTTGAAAAAATACATTCATAACCGGTTTTGACATCTTCTTCAATCATTCGCATAATCGATTTTTTATTATCTTTTAAAAAATCGATCATGCATAAATTTTATGAAGGATGGTATCTTGACTAAGATCATTTTCGTGCGTGTAATGCATTTTCCTACACCACCTAACCACCATAAAGCATTGAATGCATTCGACTTTTATACACTTTGAAAATGCATTAAGTTCAAATGTGAGGGGAGAGTTAACTTTTTAAAGCAAGGGTTATGCAATTTTAATGGCAGTCGTTGAATGCGCGGGTGGAAATGGAAAGCATTGAAGGACTGGTTGGTACTCGTGTTTTGTACGGACATGTTTTTTCATTCGGACCATTTTTGTTCATTTCCAAATACGGGTATGAACTTAGTTTACGCCTAGCCGAGCTGGTAATAGGCGTGGAGATTCGGTCTCGCTTCATTGGTTCAGTTGATGAAGTGACTGGCGAGGACGTTGGTTGGGCGATGGAAATAGATTTGGCGGGAATGGATGCTTTGGTTGTGATACGTTTTCCACCGACTGCTTCTCTCAAATGACGTCAATGCGAATTTTGGAATGGTTAGTGAGGAGGAGAGAGGCAACAGTTGCCTAAATGCGGCTTTGAACGGAGTAGAGTGCGGGTGGGCTCAGGTAGGGGTCGGGTGGCGTGGTTATCCTTTATGAATCTATTGCTTTTCTTTTTGATCTCGAGTTTATGCAAGGATTGTTTATGCTTGCCTTGATAGAATGGGTCGGATTAAGCGCGGAAGACGTTCTGATCGACTGATAATGAAAGGAGGGATCGATGAGGCAGGTAATCAGTTATCTAGTCACGCCTGCCTGCTCCGATTCTTGGCAGTAGCTTCTGGAAATCGAATTGGCTTTTTTTTTCAAGAGCTATGTGCAGTCAAGCCAGACTGGTTTTTCTGTTTGATAGGTTGTGGCGTACAGAAAGATTGAATGCTATTTTTCGGCAATTCGAGGCGCGGTCCTAACATCGTTTGTGCGAAGGGTTGTGGCGTGTGGTGGGTTTTGCTGGGCGGCAGGGAGTCGTTTTTGAGGGTGTTACCAAGCTGTGTTGTGTGCCAAGGCAGTGAGGGAAGGGGGACCGTATAATAAACACGGCTCCCTCTGTGCTAGTCCCTCGCATTACAGGCAAACTGTCAGATGTGCTTTGCAGTCTGAATGGGGTCTGCCTATACTAACGAGACGTTTGCATTTTCAGAAGCGCTATTGCACGATTTGCAAAATACGACGGCCGTATTGAAGAGGGCGAATTTGTCGAGTAAATACCTACAGAATTCGAGCCAAGAGGTAAGAAAAGGGGGTGAGGGTATTATGTCGAATGTAGAATGGTGGTCTTATTTAGCCCATCTACGAACCACAGAAAGCGAGTGTGTCAACGATGGCCGGCTCGACATCGGCCGCACGCGTTCATCATGGCTTACAAGATTTGGAGCAACTGCTCGACGATTACACGGCGCAACGAGGTAAGTGCAGAAACGTAACAAGACTCGTTGGTGGACCGGCTGGTGCCATTTTCCAACTTAGTTCCACATGAAGGGAGAGAGCAGCGGGGGTTGGAATGTGAGTAACGAAGAAAACTAGTCGAAGCTAAGGGCGCCTCCCTCGCATAGTCTTTCCTGTTAGCTCAGCATACACGAAATGTGGAAGCACGTTCTCGAAGTTTTGGGGGTTTCAAGGGCCCTCACTTGCGTTCTTTCTTCCTAGCCTCTTCGACAGATCATCACTTTTTGCAGGACGTCAAGCGGCAGTCGGTCGGCCTACGGTTGAAAGTTTGCTGGGAGAATTGGACAACGCTGTACCGAACGGAGAGTAAGATACTCGTGCTATGTGCTCGGCACGGGCGGAAGTTATGACTGGCGATTTCAGGACAAGATCGTCAACGTCGAACAAGGATTTGGATAACGTCATGACGTCCTTATCGGAGTACAAGGTAGTCTATATCCGACTGGGGCTGTCTCAGCTTAAATTATCGATTGATTGATTTCAGATCAGCTCGAGTCGATCGAACGTGAATGGCGAAGGCCCGTACGCTCGCCCGGTCAGGTCGCAACGTCTAATCGATAATGCCGATGGAAGCCGGTTGGACTCCATGCTGGGAAGTTTACAAAGCGATTTGAGCAAACATGGCATTACGACTATCCCCAAGGGCGATTGTGCCGCGTGCAATAAATCTATCGTGGGACAGGTAGGTAGGCCTTGCTTGCCGAGAGGGTGCTTCCGAAGGACCTAATCGTAAGAGCAGCGAGCGGTGAGAGCTCTCTTGTTCTTGGCTGAATGCCATCTTGCTGGAATGGGGCCTATCTTGTTTGTGACTCGTTACTTGGTTCGGCTGCCTCTAAAGTGGGGGGGGGGGGGGGGGTCATGGTTCTGATTAATCTCGTTTCAGGTGGTGATCGCCTTGGGTAAAATGTGGCACCCTGAGCATTTTGCTTGTTCTCATTGTGGTGAAGAGTTGGGTCATCGGAACTTTTTCGAACGTTCCGGCCGAGCCTATTGCGAAGGCGATTACCACAATTTGTTCTCGCCACGTTGCGCGTATTGCAACGGGCCCATCAAGGATGTAAGCTAGTGTGATTCGGGGTGCCAGTCTGGCCCCAGTACTCACCATATGCCCTCGTGTTGGTAGAAATGTGTTACGGCCATGGACAAGACGTGGCACCCGGAACATTTTATTTGCGCCCACTGCGGCAAGGAGTTTGGCGACGAGGGGTTCCACGAGAAGGATGGCAGGCCGTATTGCCGGAAGGATTTCTTCTCTTCGTTCGCGCCACGCTGTCGAGGATGTCAGAGACCGATTACCAATAATTACATTACAGCCTTGAACACGCAGTGGCATCCCGAATGTTTTGTGTGCCAGGTGAGTCCCTGATGAGGTCCTTGCGACACTGCACGAACATATCGAGTGCATTCTTGGCCATGAATGTAAACTTTTAAGTTCTGCTTTAATGAATTTTAAGTTTTGATGGGCCAATTTTTAGTTTGTGTGGCTTTGTTTTGGTTCAGAATGGATGCTGACGGCTATGATGCTAGGCACCGTAGACGCCACCCACCGAGGGTGGCATGGATGTGATTGCACAAAGGGGGGGGGGAGGATCAGACTGATCGATGAGTTGAGGTTTGATTTCAGCCACTCGCTTTCGCTGACGGGTGCCATGGGTAGGTTAGCGCATGTGTGGTAACGCGTAGCCTTCTTGCAGGAATGTAAGCAACGTTTCGCGGACGGATGTGGATCGTACTTTGATCACGACGGGCAGCCGTACTGCGAGACGCATTATCACGAGAAACGAGGTTCACTGTGCGCCGGTTGTCATAAACCGATTAGCGGTCGTTGCGTAACGGCCATGGGCAGGAAATTCCATCCCGAGCATTTCGTGTGTTCTTTTTGTTTGAGTCAGTTGAACAAGGGCACTTTTAAGGAACACGAGAACAAGCCCTATTGTCACAAATGTTTTCATAAGCTTTTGCAATAGTCACTTTTTTATTTTTAAGCTCAGTCGTATCACTTTTCCATATTGGGCTTGTCCGTCCTGATTTAGGTCTTCACTTACCGCGTTGACAGTTGTGACCTTGGTTTAGTTGGTGGCTCGTTCACTGCTTCTCGTTGGGCACTTGGTACGAGTACCTTGTCTGGCTATGGTCTATCTTTGTTCGTACAAGACAGCTGACGCTTTTAACACGTGTGCGTTTTTTATTTTTGGCGATTGAAAGTTGATTTTTAGACATGATTTTGTGTAATTGAATGGATGTTCTAATTGACTAGCAGCAGGAATGACGAGCATGTCTCGACCTAACTGCACGCGTCTAACATGTAGTGTGTGCTGATGGTACATAGGACGTGTTCTCTAGGCTTACGAAACGGCCTTCGAAGATTGGAAACACGGTTCGGCATGAACAGGGATGGCTATCTCTTATTCACCCTACACCAACGGTCATTTCTAATTGGCCAGCTACCAAGCGTGATTCGGTGCTATACCTACTTTATGGCTTACAGCTGCTGGCTGGCCAGTCGTGTGCGTCCACTGTATCCTCTACAACGACCATGTACTCTACCCGTTCAAATACTGCATTAGGTTATTGTGTTCTCTTAGACGAATGTCAAGCGACTAGCCTTCGATGTATGAACCATGGTTCTGTAACTGTCCTGTCAACAAGTCATGACTCGTACAACTTATCGAGTATATATTTAACTGTAGCCAACTTGCAACACTCACGTCAGTAATCGGCATAATGCAGAAGGCGATACAAACACGCACGACCATTCTCACAGGCCACGGCCATATATCCGCTGTTGGGGGAAAAGTCAACGCATTGGATATCTCTTAGACGATCGCGTACTGTCGGGAAGTTTTCCAAAGTCGTCAGAGACCTTGTGTGAAACTGAAACACAATTCTGTGCAAACTTTTCGAATACACTCAAAACAATACCAACTCACCAGCCTCATTTGTTTGTCCTTCATGTCAGATGCCAAGGCTAAAATCTCGCTGCTCGAATTGAATCGTACACTTTTTGTGGCCGTTGTCAAATTCATAATGGCCTTGAGCGGTTTTGGAGTACTCGTTGTTCTGAGGGCATCGATATCGTAAATGTTTACGACGCCCGTATTCGATCTACAATCGTAAAACAAGCCATGATGAGCCAGGTAAGTCTCATCAGCGGGACAAGGACTGCTCATAGGCTCGCGTCAGACCATCCCAACCAACACAGAAAGGCCTATGTTATACATCAATGGAAGACATTCCAAACAATGGCACTATACTCCCGTGGCTGACCTAAGAAGACTGGTGTCCATCAACCCTTCCAGAACATATCCCGCATAACATTGCCATACATAGGCCATAGGCATGTATGGGCAAGGGGGTGTGGGGGGGGGGGGGGTAAATCCCCCTGTTGGGCCGGCCAGGACATTGAACCCTTCCTCTCAACCCCCCACCTCAGGTCCAGCAGGAAGAGAGAAAAGGAAGCAAGCAAAAGCGATCAAATTGTATTTGGGCAGGACCAAGTCCTGACCTGACTGACCAAGCCCTGGCCTCGAAGCACAGTCCAATTGCACACCCAGCCTGCAGTACTGTATGTAAACAGTCATACAACTCACTCACTCGACACGACACGACCCAAACCTGACCTGTCTCACACGCAATCAGATCAGGCTTAGGCGATCTGATCTGATCTCTACCCCCTCCCCCTCTAACCCAGCCGACCTTGCCCGCAGGGAGTGAGCAGAAACCTACCCAGTAGCCAAATAACGATCGTCTGGTGATGCTGCGATGCAAAGGCCCTTCACACATCCATCGTCATAAAATCGATGAGCACAAATCCGATTTCTGATGTCCCACACGTACACTTCGCCCTCACCTAAGAGTACAGGTTATATATGAAGCCCCATCAGAACGATATCCTTCACTTACTCCCGTGACTGTACAAGGCTGATCCATTCGACGAAAATGCTAACGAGCTTACCATACCATTCATCTTGAGCGTGCTGATGCATTCGTACGTCTAAAAAGCAATTGGAGATCTTGGACGCCAATCCTGTCAGACGAGGGACATGTGGAACAAACAAGTGTCACATTTTGGCTTCTTTAATCACACACCTTACGTTAGGTCTGCCTGACTTATGCCTACTTGCTTCTTAGCTCCAAAAAACAGATAATACACCAAATCCAAATAAAGTCCGACGGCTTACTTTAGCCGAAATGAGATAAATGTTCCCATGCGGGCCGTGGAAAGCCAAAAGATTCCCATCGGGAGAAACTTCGAACTTGGCCATCCGAGACCGATTTAGACCTAAATCAACACTGTGACATTCCCAGAAAACTTCAAATACTGGTCCATCCCTACTTCTAATCTGCGGCACTTTGACAGCTTTTCCACCGATCATATCGTAATAATAAAAATAGTCGTGCAGCGGCGACCCCACATACACCTTCTCGCCATTCCCCGAAAAGTGTGCCGTCTCGATCGGATATTGATCAAAGGTGACCGACTGCAACAACGGGTTGTCGTCTCCATCGATCTGAAAGCACAAAGAGGTCATGACGACCCCGACTACTCTCAACCAGATCTTACCTTGAATAGCTGCACCCGTTGCGTGTACCCCGATGCCAACAGCACCTGCGTCTGTTTGTGGAACTCGACTGTCGTCACTGTCGCCTATAAATGAGCAGGTTACTCGAACGTATCCAAGTTTTATTATTATGCGTACCTTAACCCGATATCCACTCGTCGGATCCCTCAGCTTCTTGAATTGTAGAATACCCTTCGGCAAATTGACATCAGTGCCCACGTATGAACCAGTTCGTTTGCTCAAATCGGTGATATGGTCAATGTCATCTTCCGATTCTGCAAAAATATAAAAACAGTGCAATATTCAAGCAAAAAAACGTGTTTAACTCACCACTCGATGTCCGCCTTTTCCTTCTCTTCTTTTCTTCCAAACTCGCCCAACTCGGTGTTGTCGAAGTGGCTGCCTGTGTTGCTCGATCGAATCGTTTCTTCAGCCGAGAAGAGTAAGCCTCGGGGCACAACTTCCCATCTTTCTGATCAATTGTTTCTAAGATATCGGTTAATTTGCGTTTCCTCACGACATCAATCCTGAAAAGAGGTTTATTTTAAATGTCGGATCCCACAAAGGGTCGCGCCACATATCGGCTCCCATCAGTCTATATATGAGGTCGCCATACAGGTTAAATGTTTCGCAACTCCTCACCGAGTCCCAAATTTCGACCCCGCCTTTCTCTTCGAACATTACTGTAGCTAACATAGCTCTGATTATACAACCAAAAAATATTATTCCAGCAGCAATTTTTTCGAAATGACAGCCAGATATTGAAACTTTTAAGAAAACAAAAAATGGTTCAGGGTCAGATTGGGGTCAAGAAAAAGAAACAATGAAAATTACGAGCGCCGAAAGAGGGGTTCATGTTTGAACCATTTTTGCAGCTAATACAGCAAGTATACAGCCAGGTGCAGCAATCTTCCAACAGCTACTGCAGCTATCATGAAGAAGAGATGCTTAAATCAGAGCAGTCAGTCACCGCTGAAGGAGGTAATAAGTGGCCACCCCCTCACAGTTCAGAGGGAATCACCATAGCCTAAGCAGCCATCCACAACTCATATTCTCTCATAGCCTCAAGCTTAGTCCTTTTTGTGATATCTGATGTAGTCCTTATGCAAAGCAGGTTTTTTGGTAACCAGCCTGTCATCGTCAGACTGTACAACAAATAACTTACGGAACTTTGTCGTCCTCGTCCTCCCAAGCAGGCTTCCGTTCTGCATCTTTGGCGCTCGATGTCGTTGTCGCTTCTCCAATTTCCACCTGAAAATTAAATAAGCATATGCACGCAATCCCATTCATACAATCGTACCCATACCTCCTCTGGTTCCTCATCTCGATTAGCCTGCTCTAATTTACCAAAGAATTCTTGCTCGCCACCCAACACGAGACTCTCTAATAACCTCAATTGGGTTTGCTCAGCGCCGATGGGAACGAGATTTCTCTTTTCAGCGATGGGTTTCGCCACCGATGACTCTTCGACATGCTGATCCACCGCTTCCCCTCTCTCCAAGCCCAGGCCAATGGCCTTCCTTTGCCGTCGTAACATCCTGAAACTGTTTCTGAAAGTGCACCCCAGCAAAATCTTCTTAGAAACGAAAAAGAAACCATTGATTGCCTGGCATCAAGTCATCGAAAAGATATTCAAAGCCATAAACGTTTATTCTTTTTCCAAGTTCAACAACATCCTCAAATCAACGTTCATAGTGTCCCGCAAAGCATACGATCACGCTATGCTGCTAGCATTCGCCGCCACCCTAGGCCATAAATCAGCGCATTCTTTCGCCACTGGTCCCGTAATGGCCGAGCCTACAACACAAATACAACTATCAAAATCGGCAGTATTTAAAGAAGAGAAGCAGTACCTTTCATTTCTCCTTTATTATTGACAATTACTCCGGCGTTATCTTCGAAGTATATGAACGTCCCATCCTTCCTCCGATACGGCTTCCGTTGGCGAATGACGACCCCTTGCATGACTGAAATAACACACCTACCAGTAACCGTACTTAGAGACAGGACAAAGAAAAACCGGCCCCCTCTTCTAGAATAGCTGACAGTCCCAAATCCTCTTCACAAGATAGCTCAGCCAGAAGTAACGAAGTTTCTCCCACTTCCTGCGCTAACTGCTTTTACTAGTCGATGGAAAAGAGACATAAAAAATGAACACATGCCTTACTTACCCTTTTTACGCAACTCCGGCTTTCCTTTCTTCACCGAACAGACGATCATGTCGCCGACGCCAGCAGCTGGCAAACGGTTCAAACGACCTTTGACGCCATAGACGGCAATGACGAACAAGTTCTTGGCGCCTAAAGGGAGAAGGTACAATACATTCGCTTCTTCGCACACGAAATTCAACAACAAGCATTGGGAGAATTGTTTCAACTGATTAGGGGGCATTCCGTCACCTGTGATCGCATGTATACCTAGGCCTATACCTACGACAGAAAGCGGATAGGACATACCAAATGCTAATTTCAAGAAGTATGGGTAAGTTAATCAATAACGGCACTGAGGATGGGCCCATGCCACACTGCCTTTTTCTTCAAGCTGCTGTTACCTTCAGGCATGTATCTGTTTTTTTGCTTTACAGCCCCTAGCAATACTATAGGCTATACATATGTACTGAATGCTAATCGTAAGCCTATGTTGGACCAGGCTTGCGTGCAAGTTACTGTCGATGCTTTCACGCACAACCCGTTCACTAGCTAAAGTTCTATCTCACAGCCAGCATCTAACACTTTCTCCTGTTATATCAGACATCATACCGGTGTTATCTGCGCAATTCATGACGGCGCCGACTGGCAAACCGAGAGAAATGCGAAACTTTGATCCGGAGGTACCACCACGTCCTAAAATATCAAATTAACAAATTCTTCGATTTGACCGCTTCCTGAAAAACGAAGTAAAATTTTACCTCGCTTAGACATTTTCTATGCGTTTTCTAAATAACAGATTACTTCAACAAAATTTGCAACACAGAAATCTAAAATTCGACTGCGATAAAAAAGAAAATAGCGAGCGAAGAACTCAACAGCGCACAGTATCGCGCTGCTTATGACAAAAACGGTAAATATGCGTTTCAGTTCGGACGACGAGCGACGGCGGCGGCTCCGCAGGCTCTGGCTGGGATGGTGTTGTTGGAGCCGCGGTGCTGTGTACCAGTGGCTGCTTGCTGGTTCTGGCTGTTGGTCACAAGTGCTGGGCGCACATTACAGCGCCGGAAGCCTACTGGACGCCCATCGAATGATCATGGTTCTCTGGCAATCGTTGGAGCAGCGATGTTTCGAGGCAGCAGCGGGAAGTGGTCGATATTTGAGCAGGGCCAACTCCATTTTAGGACCGGTGCAATTGAGTCGCTTGATCAGTTGGTTGGTGGCTCATGATCGTCTCTCCGATATCGATTCGGATCAATTTGAGGGGGCAGTGCAAGGCCTACTGTGCAATGAAATACGTGCATTGGATTTGGAACTGGGCAATATCGCTAGCGAATTTCTGGTAGCATTGGCCGATCAATGTGGTCCAACGCTAGAGTTTTTGAAACTTGGGTGCTCATTCAAAGGTAAGCGTTCGAATGAAGTGCTCTAGATGTGCTCATCGACTGAGACGTGATGAGTCATCGATGATTCATCACGTCTCAATCGATCGCCTGTTGTGATCATAGCCTATCAATATGCCTTCCACATTCTACTTTCAGTGTTCGACAACGAACTGTCGTTCCTGATGAACCATCTAACCTCGCTCAGCCATCTCGATATTCGAGAATTGAAGATCGAAACCCCGTCGGGTGTTTTGAGTCAATTGCGCAGTCCTCGCTTGGAACGCGTCTTCTTACAATTGTACATACGTGATATGCAATGGAACAAAATCGAGACATTGGTCGAACAAAATCCAACCATTCGATCTTTGCGGATCAGCATCCGCGGCCGCACTTTACGGAACGAAGATACCCTATTGGTGAAGATAGCCGATAATTTGGCATCGACTTTAATTGAATTGGATATGCACAATTTCTCAGCCGAGAAAGGTCCGTTAAGTTATTTGCTTATTGCATGCCGAAATTTGAAGAAAATTCGATTGACGGGTTCCATGCAATTCGATGTGGACACGATGATTCGGGTCAAACAGATTTGTCAATGGGAGGTCTTGGAGTTGGCCTTTCAAGTTACGCCGCCTCGAGAAACTTACGAGGCCTTGCAGTACTTACCTCGTACAATAATCGATATTTCATACAAGTTCGGCCCATCCAATCGAGCAATGATCGTGTCATCGATTCGATCATTGCCATCACTGAAACGAATTCGTTACCACACAGAATTCTTCAACGATGCATTAGTGCTCAATCTGTTATCCACATTGGACTCCGATGTAATCCAGCGTCTAGAAATGCTCGACATTGGTCTCTGCGATTCGTTGACCGATTCCGGATTGGATATTGTGGCCGAACTGTGCCCAAATTTGAAAGAATTCTATTTGCACAGCGATACGGTCAAGTATAATCGCGTCGCCACCTGTGCGCCTCTATGTCGTCTATTTGGTCGAGTATTAGAAAGTGGTGTTCAAAGCAATCAGCTGCGGGTATTGTACCTGAACTATTTCAAAGTCCTCTCATCCGACTTTCTCCAAATTGTGGCTGTCGAATGCAAAGGTTTAGAAGAACTCTATTTGGCATCTGTTCGTTGTGTCAATGACGCCCTATTGAACATATTCGCCAGCCACTGTCCGAAACTGGGCACAGTCGATGTCATGAATTGTTGGGGCGTTACTGACCGCGGAATTATCGCTTTGGCAGAAAGTTTACCTTTGGTCAATTTGAATGTGGGAATGTGCTTCAAATTGACCGAGGCTTGCGTTTATATTCTGGCTTCGAATTGCCCATATTTGGAGCGTTTTATTTATCACGGGGTACCCCAACTGAAAAGAAGTGCAGCAGTGGGTTATTTGCATCGATCGTGCGAGAAGCGCCTCAAAACATACTGGTATCAGTGGTTCACCTGAATTCAGCATCTAGTCTGTCCAATATTTGTAACCCCCCCCCCCCCCATTCAAGCCAGTGCCTTCTGTGATTTCCCTTTACACCAGTGTCATAAACCCGTTGTACTTTAGAGTGTACAGAGTACGTTCAGAAACAAGAATGATAAGATAAGATTTGAAATATCACTTCACCTTTCTCTTTTTAACCATTTTCGGAAGGACTGGTAGGAATTTAAATACCGTCCTAAAAACCAATGAAAATCATAAATACGTTAAACCACTAAAGGACCAATCTGACAAAGCTTCTGCCCGCCAGAGCTACGAAAACAGGTCTGAAAGGCAAAACTGTGCACCCTCAAAACGAAAATCTGACTTACTGGCACGTTGGACAGATCGGACTGAATTTGCAGAAAACTAAAAAACCAAGGGCATTGATCAAAGCAGGTCGGAATAAGAAAAGCACGGCTTACCAGATAAGCAAACCGAGCAAACCCATCCCATCGAAATCAGTTTTTGGTGGCAGAAACAAGCAGGTCGATAATCCACATCGCCAGTTGGTGGGAACATCATCTTAGCACGCAGTTCGGGATTCGGTAAGAACAAGCACTGAAACTGGCCTGATTAGAGCGGCCCTGATGAGGTCATGGACATGGTTCCCCCTTGCGGTGTGGTGAACAAGCTATATCCCTGACCTACCAGCAGATGCTGCAGTATGGTATCGACGCTCGAGATCTTTGCATATATGCCTCCAGTGATATCACAAGCCTAAAAAGCACTACTCTGCCTCCGCCTCAACCACCAGGAAAAACGTGCTTACCTGCTGCATCAATGCGGAATCGCGCAGAAGAACGCACGAGTCGATGAGAACGTGCTAAAACAGGAAAATCCAGACTGATGGAGGAAAATATTTCAAACGAAAAGACTTACTTGTTTCTGGGCCGTGAAGAATATGTTCATCAGGCTCATGTGCTGGCTAGTCGTGTCATCCGAAACCTTCACAATCAGCACACGTGACTTGACTGTTCGACTCGGTGCATTCTCTTTTCGTAGACGATGCGTGTCTATAATTAGAACCCAGAGTCGAGTCGGTGACGCGATCCGAAGCATGTGCCGAGAGGCTGATCGTCCTGAATGGAATCTATGCCCTGGACTATGTAACTATAAGGAAGGCTTAACAAGAAACAGAGCTCTGAACCTGAGTGTAACAGGTGTGTTTGGCATATGGAAAAGGTATGTGGTTGCCTTGAGTGGCCGCTCGATACGCTGCTCAAGGCGAGGCAGAAACCCGTCGGGTAGATGCCTCTGGCTCCAACGACTAGGAAGCCTGGCTGGACGGGTTGGTACCATCCGTTTCCTGGGTACCTTCTCCGATATAGGACAGCCACAGCAACTTTGCCAAAGGGGTCAGTTTCAAGACAGACCCTCTGGCAGTAAGTACTGGACCTCAAGTATGGGCAAGGGGGGTGGGGGTAAACCCCCTGTTGGGCCGGCCAGGACATTGAACCCTTCCTCTCGAGCTCCCCACCTCAGGTCCAGCAGGAAGAAATAAAAGGAAGCAAGCAAAAGCGATCATGTGGGCAGGACCAAGACCTGACCTGAATGACCAAGCCCTGGCCTCTTAGCACACTACAATTGTCCAGCCAGCCTGCAGTACTCTATGTAAACAGTCATACAACTCACTCACTCGACTCGACCCAAACCTGACCTGGCCTGACCTGTCACGGCAGCGATCAGGCTTACGCGATCTGATCTGATCTCTACCCCCTCCCCGCTCCCCCAACCCCCCCTCTAACCCAGCCGACCTTGCCCATACTTCCTGGACCTTTGTACTAAAAACCCGAAGAGCCGATCAAACGACAGCACTTGTGTGTGTCATTCTTGCGAGGCAACCACCAACAATTGCATCATCTTTTCCACCAGCAGATTTGTGCAGAATTCTAGGGTAGAGCCATGGAGCCCGGCTGAGTATTGAAAGCGTTGGTCCCAGAAAGACTTCCCTAGTCGTCGAGACTCGCGGACGGCTCAGCAAAAAGTCCTTACAAAGACCCGGGGGAGCCTAAATGCTAGCGATCGGACAAGCTAAGAAGCTTCGCTAAAACACGCAAAAGGTAAGCAACATAAGAACGGAAACTGAAATGGGTGGAATAACATTATCCAGGGAATAGTTGAAGCAAGGTGTCGTGTGCACATAGTCCCATACAACCTCCCTCTTCGACCCCGATGTGCTTGACTAGGGGTTCCAAGTTCAAGTTGGCCCCGCATTGTTTGGGCCAGCAACTCTAGCTGGGTGGTCGCAGTTCTATTCCAGCTGGGGGAGAGCTAGTTTAGTAAGCCCGCCACTGGCCTTGCACACCTGACTCTGGACGACTCATCGGGGGAGGGGGCGGACGCCCATCAGGTAGAGAATCAGGATACTGGTCCTCGACCACCAGGCGAGGATATTCTCAACGAAGGTCCTCCTAGCGGAGCTATCAGAGTGAGTCTGCTATGTGAGTTGGTCGCCCACACGGTCAGTCACGCCCACATCACGACTGCTGGCCTGCTGCAAACTTGGGCACCCAACCCACAAGCAATAAAAAATTCAAAAAGAATTCCAGTGCACTGCCACTATACTTACAGCATAAAGCTTGAGCCAACGGTGCGGCCAACCTCGTTTCCCGAAATGACTTGACCGTCCCACTGTCACTACTCATTTCGCTGAATAAAGTGCGAAGGCGATCTTTTAGAAAGAGCAAGAAGTTCTCATCGGACACATTGCTCGACTCGGACTGAACTGCTGCAGCCACCGTGTCGTCATTCGCGTAGAGAACAGTACTGAAAAGGCGAAAATGAGACAAAGTGACACCAAAAATCCTATGCCTTACCTGGAGGACCATCCAGCTCCCACGACCATAAGCTTATTCGTAGTCGCCAGAAGACGGTAAGTGTCGCAGAAACCCACAACAGCGTCGACCGCCCGTCCGAAAACTGAGCCCTGAATGGGTGAAAAATCACGTCTCCCAGGGGGGACTTTAACTGTGGGGATTCTCGCGCTTTTCGTCAGTTTTTATGTTTCCTAGACCTCGAGTGCACTTTAGTGCGTGGAGAGGGAATAAAATGTAGCACCTTGGTTTTACAGCAACACCATGCAGCCAAAATAGGACCACAGGATGGGTGATGCTCACCTCGGCCGGGAACGAAATGCCCTGACTGGTCAATAAAATGGATTGCTGGCTCCGCCTTCAGGCCAGGTCGTGAAGCACAGAGGCCGATTCGAATGATTTGATACCAGAGGTGGTGCCAAAAGTTAACCAGGCTTAACAAGTGGTAGGCCATGTGGCCTTGCTTCCCCTTTATCGTCAGGTACGACCTCACAAAGAGTATGATAGCACCTGTGCAAAATTGAAACAAGGCTTCCTGTAGTAGATGGACTAATCGGCTCTCGAAAACCTTTGCTCCACGAGTATTTCTCGAGGCCCATCAGTCCAACACCCCGCCCACAAACGGCACTTATACTTCCTGACTCCTTGACCCTGTAATAGCGGAATATCCTCATTGGAGAAGATGCCGCGGGGAGCGATGGTCTCAAAAACCCTGCAGGCAGGCCACCTAGTCGTAGGTGCCAGAGACGTCACCCCGACGGGTTTCTGCCTCGCCTGGAGGAGCGAGCTGGGGCGCGATACCTTCTCCACAGGCCAAAAAAACCTACTAAACCCCAACCAAGTTGCACGGACCCAAAATTGTCCAAACTGATTTTGCAGCCCAAAGAAAACTAACTTACATCTTTATCACCAGCCTCTTCCATAAGCCGACCCCACCAGCACGGGTTGACGTCTACGATCACGGTCAGCAGATCAGCCGACATCTTCCTGCGAGAACGAAATCAGGATAACCATAGGTCAAGACACCAAATCCCCATATCCATCAAAGGAATAACGTATCAGTACGTCCATCATCAAACACAACTCCAGTGCCACACAAATATTTACTTGCCAAACCAAATATCGCAATACGATCAACCCCATTATCATAGTTTACTTCAACCAAGTCAGAATTACGATATTAGTTAGCCCTAAACCCACACACGCCAGCGAAATTTTATTTTCTTTTTCATTTTTTCCATTTTAAATTCATCCTAGCTCACTCAGCAACCCAGTAAATCCTAGATTTGTCTTATATACAAACACTTATACAAAAGAACCACCCAGACCATCAAAGTCACTTATCCGATGCAGAACATAAAAGTGGCTTCAATCATTCAACGAGCTTACTGTCTTCGCCACTCGATCCACTGGCCATAAGATCGTCGGGCAAAGGTGCGAATGAAGGCGACGCCTAGTAGCACAGTCAGTGTCAACCCGCTTCGAGTAGATAAGTTGCTGCCTAGGACTAAAGGCTATCACCCACCACACCCTACTGCCGATTTACCTCGTGCTCCGTGTCGGTGCTCTGCACGTCCTGATAGCACAACGGGTGATAGGCCTAAAATGGACGTGCATAGTGATATCGATCACACCCACAGAACCAAATCCATACCTTCCCACGAATCAACGTAGCATTACGCATCTTCCAAACTTCCTCATCGTCGTCATAAAACTGCTCGAACCTCTCACCGCAAACGGCACATTCCTAAAAGGGGGCGGAGAAACCATAATCACAGACTCCCATCAGCAAAACGTTGTCCTTACTTGGTTATCATCAGTTGCTGTGATAACTGAGTCAGTGGACGCCACGAAAATTCGACCAGTATCATCTGATTGCTGAGCCTGTTGTTCTTTCTGAGCGTTTTCAAAGACGGTACTCTTCACTGGAATGGGCACGACAAAAGTTATATTGATTACACGAAGTTTAAAAAAGCATCGACCAGCCAAGACACTTACGCTTGGACGGACCATCATCGACCGCTTCCTCGTACCTTATCCAATCCTGAAATCCCCGGCTGTGCTGATTACTGACAAAACTAACAAGGGAACATCGCCAACCGTCAAGTCGAACTTTGGAAAAAATTGTAACATGCTCCTAGGTGCAAAAGAAAGCTCTGAGCAAAATATTGGAGGCGTCTGGCAAACTGGTTCGCAGTGGTCAGTGCTTAGAGTACAGCGAAAATTTTCAATTCTGGATTTTTTGGGTTTTAGGAAAAACCTCTGAACCAGAGTGGTGGAAGCTTTAACTCGAAACTACGGACCCAAAAACCTAGTTTGGAAAGAACTCTGCATGTTTTCCCCAACGCTCGGCTCCATTACCACACAAAACTTCAGGACTTTAGACGCTGACCAGTTGGCCAGACGCCACTAATATTTTTCATACAGCTTTCTTTTGCACCCAGAAACATGTTACAATTTTTCAATTTTCTGAAGTTCCACTTGACGGTTGGCGATGTTCTCTTGTAAGCCCTAAATCTCACACTCACCTCAGCCACCAAGTACCACGGCCGAACACTGGATTTCTCCTTGTCGCGTCGACTTTGTTGGAAATGCCAGTCTAAATGCTTCGAATACTTTTGACGATCGCCATCCGGAAAGCGCATGCCGCACGTGCCGCATTGCATCTTCTGTCGATAAAGCGATTCAACCACTGACGCGTAACGACTGAAAAGTACGCCAGCCCACGTAGATGAGGCGAGCCTCACCCAAAACCAAGGCGCAACTTACACTTTCATCAATCCAGTTAAGAAATCCGTCAACCCTGGCTCGTAAGATTTCCTTTCGATCACGCCGCTATCCGCGATCCGTGTTTTGGGCATCGTGGGCGGTGTACCTTGTCTCGCTTGTTCCCCTTGCTTCGTCGTAGAGATGATCCCCGAGTTGACCAATTTCGAATACAAATTCATAATATCCGTCGGTTGATGCGCAGGTTGCGGTTGAATCGGGACGAACGGTCGATCGAACGTTGTCGAAGCGATCGGCGTATATTGCTTTTGCGGTTGTTGAAATGGCGCTGCTTGGCCAAACGCTGGTCCAGGAGTCGGCCCCGACGGCACTAGAACTGGGCGACGACTAGGTTGCTGAGGCAACTGCGCGGCGGGTCCATTCGCGTAATCGTAAGCGGGCCCAGATCGAGGCATGTGACTTTCTTTTACGTAACGCAGTAACTCGTAAGCTGGCTCGGGATCGATTTTGACTTCGGGCGGTGGGCCGCACAACTGGATCTTATGCTGTACACCATTGATCGTAGCACGGATTGGCGGACCTCCAAACGAACCGCGGAACGGGAACGGGCCTGAAAGATCAAGGACTCACGCACAGTTCGAACTGGTACACCACCATCCCACTTACCCATATACAATTCCCTCGACGGAGCTCCGAACCGAATCACGTGCGCCTGACCATCGATCGTGATCGTTTTCGATTCGCCAAAAGCTAGCGTATGCGCAAATCCATCCACAACCACGTCTCTCGGCGCGCCGACGAAGTAAATCCTGTGCGGGAGTCCATTTCGTTCGATCACAGCCACATCATCGATATATCGGACCTCGTAGGCTCGACCGTCCACGAAAATACGGTTATTGGCCGGTATCGGATCGAAAGATGGATTATCACGGCCAGTTGGCTGTGCCACCACCACAGGAGCAGTTATTGATGGACGGATCTGAGCCGATGGGAACGATTCTGGAACAATCAACGGCTGCCGACCATTACCAGCCAACGTACCGGATCCCTTGGCTGCATTGCCGCCTTTTCCACCTCCGAGTTGCGCCTCGTCCAATGCCATATTAAAATCGCGCATGATATCGTTGTACTGCTGTCGAGTGATCTGACCATCGTTTAGCTGCTGCTCGGTTCGTTGGAAAATGGTATCCCGATGAGCCATCAGTGTTCCAAATGATCGGTCAGGCAGTTCAGGAGCATCGATACTAATTCGAATGTTGTCCGTTGGCGCTGTCGTAGTGGTCGTGGTTATCGCGTTCAAAATCGAAGCTATTGTCGTAACTGATGGAACTAACGACGAGGCCGCCGCCAATATCTGCTGAACGGCGGGCGAAATGGGCCGGGTCGGAGTCTTTTCGCGAACGACGGGTGGTATGACAGATGCCGGCTGAACGACAACCGATTCGCTACTTTCATCTTCCACGATTTCTTCTTTGACCCTGACAACTGGCGCGGATGGGCGCAATAAGGGCCGGAGATCTTGATCTTCCGTTGTTCCAAATGGATTTGGACTAAATGGAAGAAAATATAAGATAAATTGCGAACCTAAATTGACGGCGGGAAATCAAAGGCCCGCCTAAAAAATCTCAAAAACCTGAATTGATATTAAGACCTAACCAACATGCACCCAGCAAATCGTACCTTTCTTGTTTAATCTCCACATCAGTTCGTTTTCTTTTGTTCTTCGTAGCTGGCGTTTCCGGCTCTGAGTCGACCATTGGTGATTGCGGCTTACGTTTCTTGGGTGGTAACGAAGGAGCGTTACTGCGATTGCGCAAATCAACGTCTTGAAACTGTTGCTGAGGCGCGTCCTTTGTTTCCGCGGAATCGCTCCTGCTAGATACTTTCTCCGATCGATGCGATCCACTCGAAGCCGTCGATCGATCAGAATTGGCACCACCTCGTGCTAACCTAGGATCTCGCTGCTCTGCAGATGGAATGGTCACAACCGATTGCAACTGATGATGCGACGAGTTCGAGTTCGACGATGCGCGATTTGACTGAAAGCACCCGTTTATCAACGAAGTTGATTGGTTTTGATTGACAAAGGCCAGATCTTTAGCTCCACCCAAAAATCGATGGATGACTTACCTGTTGCTGAGCAAACCTTCTCTGGACCGCTTCTAATTCACGTTTCTTTTGTTCCAACTGCGACAATAGTTCCCGGTTGGTGTTACTACTCGATGACCCGTTTGATGGCCGACTGTTGTCTCCGCTTTTCGGCTTTGCACCCTAAAGCAGGAATCGGGACATTACCAAAGGACAGTGGATAGAAGGGGAAGGGGGAATTTAGGTGGATAACCGACCCAGTGATCCACAAAAACAGAAACGCACCTTATTAAGAAATTGCGGATTCACATAAATAGACTTCGGTGCCGACCCACCAGCCGCTGATGACGTCGAGGCTGCGTTCGACGATCCGGCAGCCGTCGATCGATCCGGCTGCTGAATGGGCCAGGCCTTGTCGAGGGAATGCACTTTGATATCGATCGAGTACAGTTTCGATGGCGGGAAATAGCCTGACCACGTATCACGTAATTTGTACAACGATGCCCTAGTTTTCTCGTCTCCCTGAAAGGGGGTAATTGTTTTCTGTTTCCAACAAGTCCTTTCAAACGTTCTCACCTTTTCGAAAACGCTGACAAAAGTTTTCACCAAATTCTTCTTGAAAAGATCTTTGTAATTAGAATTCGGAAGATTCTTGACGATCGAATCGATTAAATACAGCGTCGGGAGCATTTGACTCGATGATACCTAAAGAAAATTCGGTTAAGGAAAGAGTTAGTCAGGCCCGCCCGCTCGCCAGGCCCGTTGCTTTTTTATTATTGTCATGAGATCGTATTCAAAGGTTTTCGCAAAAGGCCGTTATAGTTCGAGGCCAGCAGGTGTTTAGCGATGGTTTGCTCTGCTCGTAACGCGCGCCATTCTCCCCGCAAGGTGCACACAATTACGATGCCCCGAGATGGGAGGATATGAGAAGAATGGGAAATTCGCGGCTTTAACACGGAAAAGAACCAATCAGAGCAAAAAGCAAACGCCTCTTTAGAAACGCCAGCTAAACTATTAGGCTCCTCCACATTCCAAGGGTTAGCATGACCATAATATAAAAAGTAACAATCCATGGACAAGCTGAACTTTGTGAAAAAAAAACTAATTATTGTAATCGTCAAAACCTTATGAAGATGCGATTCGATAACTTCGACAATTTTCGGCGCGAAATTGACGTATTCTTCGGCCAACATGGTCAACATATTGATGTGCGGTTTGCTATTGAACGTCAGCTCGGACAATGACGACTCGTAATCAGCTGCCACGTCGCCTTCGCCATCCATTTCTCTTTAGCTTTCTTGTCTCGCTCTTTGAACAGCAGTGGACAGATTTTGGAGTGTAAACGTTCTCCCTAAAAAAAAAACATTTCGTCATAGTCGTCGTATATAAAAATTTTGGCCTAGGCGTGCCTAAATTGCCCACGTCGGTTCATAAACATAGCTAGGACACATAAATTCTTAACATAGAGGTAACACTGGACTAGGCTGAATCCCAATTTTCAAAAACCTACCAAAATCAAGCCCGAGTAAATATTCAACAAAAGACGTTATACCTACAGTAATAAAAACGAGTGATATCGACCGATTCAGATCGGCTCGATCGATAACCATCCACCACCAACCAACCAATGGAGCACGTGCAAACGCACGAGCAAACCTGAGAGCGCACAGCACTGCTCAATACCGAGTCCAATCTGTCATACGATGCTAGCTTACCTGTGCGCACACCACTGACATCAGAAAGCGGCATATTTAAAACTAAAAGAGCAGCTACTGCATTACAACATTTGACCTCGAGGGAACAATTGTAAGTTACGTATACATGGCGAAATGTTTCTCATTTTTCTTGTTTCACACGCGTAAGGAGTAACTATCGCTTATTAAATGTGACCATTCCCAGTTCTCAACCATCTGCGAATTCCCTGACTATGGTGACAACTTGCAACTTCGCTTTTTGGGCTGTGATCCTCTTTTCCATCCACGCTGTCAAATATGCCTATTCCATAGCCGAAAGATACTGAAACACGCACTGCTAATCAAGTCGTCAGAGCCAGCCCTGCACATTCGTACCTGAAGGCGGCTCGTACGAAATAGTGTTTCGTGTTTATTCCCCTTTTACAGCTGTAATTCGACTGTGTATTCTGGCCCAAACGAAGACTGTGCGTGCTGCCAGCAGCATTCCTAAGGCTGTCTGAGCTCGCCTTCCGCCTGGTCTTCAACGCGTACATTAGCTGGGCCACTATTAGCTGTGCGGACCAGTTTTGTATGCCATGGCCGTCCATACTTACCCGGGCTGCCTTGTAATCTGTCGCCAACTATGCGCGTAACCGTTTGACCACAGGACACCTTTCTCCTGTACATAAATAGTGGCGGGGTGCTCCAGTTTTCAAAGTCCGCAAGAAGTTTCGCTATTGTGCGCAGGCACAGACCGTTGGTGGCGAGTGTGGGCAGAATTGCAGCACATCGGGTCATCGAATTTCCAAGGCCAGCACCCATCTTTATTGACCTTGATCGTATTCCCCGATTGGCGCCTTGCTCTTATATTAGCTCGAGCTGGTACTCCGAAAAACGTGTCAGGTGTGTACACAAGGGGGACTCCCTTTCCAGCACACACTCGCCCATCGTCGACATCTTCGAGCGAAAGAACGAGCGAGTGGGTTCAAGAAAGCCTAGCTCACCTAGAGCATAAGCCGTTCTAGGGACGACCATGTATGGCAATCGTGATCACCAAATGGGGTCCTTGGAGATGGATAGGAAAGATGCTGGTAAGAACAAAGGGGTGGACTGGTTGCATGGCGCGGAATAAGACTGTGTTGCTTGTTTAGGAAGAGACTGCTTGTCGGTGAGCCAGTCGGATAAGATGAGTATTTTTACTGTACTGTTGCCCAACGGCAAAGAAGTAACCATGGCTATTGATAAAAGGTAAGACCAGCAGGAGATGAAACTGCATTGCTACAGTAGGATGTGCATGTCCCACTTTCTCCAGGATGCAGTGGGTAAGCAGGGCTAAACACGAGTAGGCTGCCCCTCCTGTCATTGAGCAGCAGTCACAGCAATGAGTCCCCGCCCACCCAACAATACACCTTCATGGGCAATAAACTTTCGTCCATGTCAGCACTGGGTCAGGCAATATTTCTTGATTGTTTTGCGTCAGCGTTTCCTCGTTTACGACTTATCTGTCCCGCCAAGCTTATCACACTCTGGTCTCGACCAACATTGAAATGGAAAACATGGTTTATTATAGGACGCCGATGATGGACGTTCTAGTTCAAGTTACGACCAAAAATGGTATCAGCCCGGGTGGTAAAGTCCTAAAAGTGCCTACCGATCGACCACCCGGATATATGCAGTATAAACCGAACACGCCCATCGGAGTACTGGCGTGTACGACGTTGAAGGTAGTGCCGAAACATTTACTGGTTAGCGACAGGCCGTTCAGTCAGATGGCTAAAATGTCGAGCTTGCCTTTTGAGGTAAGTAATGGTGGGGTATGTCGATACTCTTGCTGGTGGATGGTCTTGGGTCTTGGGCGGTCACCAGCTGATGATTGGTGCACAGACCCGAGTACAACTGGGTGTATCCTCAGGATTAGTATGTTCAAGGTCAGCTAAGACATCCCAAGTCCTATCCTAAATCACATCGCCATGACCTTATGGGTCATAAATTTGGGACATGAACTACTAATGGGAATGTGGGCTGTAAGCGCTGTTCGTATTTCCTAATGCCTTCATGGCCATCCGGTATTGGGCCCATCCTGCTCACCCGCAAACATCCTCTTTTTCAGCCCTCACTTCGAGTTCAAGTAGAATTACCCCGAAAGCAAAAAACCGTTTTTCGTGCCCCTCCCCACACTCCCCTTTCTGATATTCTTCGTCGCGCCTGCGAAGAAGGCAATCTGGGACCCACTCATAATTACGAATTGCACGGAGCCAAAACTGCTCACGGATACCCTTTAAAATTAGATTTGCAGTTGGTTGACGTTGGCACCGCGGAGTTCAT
Source organism: Mesodorylaimus sp. YZB2_4 (assembly GCA_030248295.1). NCBI lineage: Eukaryota > Metazoa > Nematoda > Enoplea > Dorylaimida > Dorylaimidae > Mesodorylaimus > Mesodorylaimus sp. YZB2_4. Next base: position 1,672,265 of record JASANH010000626.1, read on the forward strand.
GGTGCTAGAAGGTGCGGTACTGCACTGGCACCGTCCGCAGAGATCCCCAGAGATTATTGGTTTTAGGTCCAAAACATCAAAGGCCACCAGAAAATATGCTTGCTGGGAATTTCAAAGAGAACAGTGTTCATCAAGAAAAAGATGAACGGAAGAAGGATGGCTGCTTTAGGTCCTTGTTCCAAAGAAGGAGAAAGAAGGCGACAGAACTGGTAGACTTGTACACTTCCCTCTTCCATGAGACGCAGCGGCATTCGAGCTCATTTTAGCCCGCATCGGCGAATCATTTCACGTCTACACTTTCCTTACCGCAGTCCATCATCACCAATGGCAATGCTTGGTCATCGTCCACTCTGACATCGTTTCGCACGCACATAGTTCCCGAATATGACATCCCCAGCGAACCCTCGCCGCCTCCTCCCCTTCCTCCGTCTTCCATTGACTCAAGAAACAAGAAGCGTCCGGCTCCTCCTCCACCAGCTCACCTGGCACCGCTGAATGTAACCGGTATCAACGAGTCATTCAGTGGCTGCCCGAGTGCCTTACAGTCCTCTCCCAATCTGTCAGTCGAGTATGACGAAGTCAGGAACACTCCAGTAGAGTGCCGACATGGATCAGACAAGTCCTCACTGACCTTCAACTTTTTGAGTGTCACGCCCAGCGATTCGGTAAGAACGGCAATCAGCAGCCAAGCAGTGTCCAGTCGTCCCGAAAGCATGCGTTCAGGGGTGATGAGGAAGAGGCAAGCCCCGCCGCCACCAGCAATCAAGGACTGTCGTGGTAAGCCAGCATGGCTCACACGAAGAAGAGGGACCCCACCTGCCTTTTTAGGAGTTGAGGTTGAAACAATGGCTTCCTTGGTCAAGTTGCATTCATCACCCGCGTTGATGCAGCAGGGTAGTCCTTTATCGACATTGAATATCCCTGATTGGTCTTTGCTCACCAGCTCTCCCCTTTCTAGCTGGCCTCTCACGGTCGAGTCTCTCTGTAGCAGTTGACCCGGGCCATAAATCGTCCTTCGATCGACCATCATTCCATTTGGACAGACAGCGCGGCAAGGTAGAGGAGGTATCCACGTGTACAGGTATGATACCGATACAGAACTTTATGTGCTGCAGTACTGGCAGTGTGCTCAATTAGACCCGCGCACAGTACTTTTCATCATGAATAAGAGTCTGCCTTTTTCCCGATACCTCTTTCAGAGTCAAACTTCTCAATCGATGATTTCCACGAGAATGGAAAACCCCCGCCACCCACATCCGCCAAACCAGAGGTAAGGATTCTTGGACTGCGCCTTAAATGGAGACCATTTACATATCACACTTCACATTCGATCCCTAGCGTTCTACGAGTCAAGTCAGTTTCACTGACCAAACTGAGAAACTGCAGACTGACACTTGGAGGAAGACTAAGACATTGTCAATGGCACGTCTGGAAGAGTGCCAAGAGAACCAAGCCAATGGTCTAATGCAGGGCACAGTCACTAAAAAATCACGGGAACGCTACGATTCGATTCCAGCGCAGGGGGCAATGATGAAACCGGAGGGGCACTCGCAACGATGTGACAAGAGCAGTTTGCAATTGGTCCATGCAACCTGTCAAACTGACTTGCTGATTGGGGTATCAGTAACGGGTATGCAGTCTTTCCCGCAAGAGTCAGACGTGTCACCTCGCTCGATCATTGTGTGTACAGAAGGGCCGGGCCAAGTCTATCAGCCGCAGACCAACATCAAGTGCTTCGAAGATGAATACTACTCCAAGAACGGCACTGATTTTGCGCGGACTATTAGGTTTAGTAAAGCTGAAAAAGTGGAATCGAAGGAGCCAAATGGTCGGAAAATGGGACAAGTGGCGAAAGAAGGAGTAAGCGTTAGACGTAGACGGATTTCGGGTGTACTTCCAACATAGTGGCCTGATTGAAGTGTAAGTGCGAGACCTTTTACCCCAGGGGCAATGATTTCAAGGTGTCTGGCCTCGGGGATACAGCGAGGACCAGCGGTATGCTAGGCTGCTTGAGAAAACTGGTAGATTACATAGCTATGTGAAGGCAGCAGTTACAGTAATCAGACATGTCGGCTATCCATACAAATCAGAACCACACACTGAGCGACAAATCTTATCAGCAGTTTTACTGATCGCACGTCAGCCCCCGATTCGCTAGTTCTGACTTTTGTAGTAGACTTGTTTGGCCTGTGGAGAAGGTAGTGCATTTGGTTGCCTTGACTGGCCGCCGCATACAGCGTATCAGCTGCCTTCGTTGGCCGCTCGATACGCTCCTCCAGGCGAGGGTGAAACCCGTCGGGTTGATGTCTCGGGCACCTACGACTTCGTGACCTGCCTGAAGGGTTTTTGAGTCTATCCGCTCCCCGAGGTATCCTCTCCAATGGAGGGCTATTCCGCCTATTACACTTTCCTCAACACTCGTACGGTTACGCGGGGGGTGACACATTGCAATACAGTAGGCGTGGTCCTCCGCTATCCTATCATGATAGGTGCTGATAAGGTATCCACGCCTATTACAACATCTGTCGAGCCTGAGGGTGGGTGTTTGAGCCTGACGACGTGAACAGAAGGTGTCAAACACAGGAGATGATCAATAATCTCCGATAAACTTTGATGAGTGACACCACCCAAGATTATTGATCATGTGCACAGTAATACTTTTATTGCACCAGAGTCCTGCGGCGAGTTGAACGACGTCGGTATGCTCACTGTTATGGCCGAATTGGTGCATAAACAGTTTGAGTCCTTTACCTTCCTGCACGTGTGTACAGCCCACTCTGCGCTGTGACAGGGAAACATAAGAAGGCTCGAAAAGGTGATGCCTGTCGCCTCTCTCTAACTTTCGAACCACGACGTTCAAAGCAGCAGTCGACGAATCCCCTCCCAGATTGTCCTCTAAATTTTTGCACACTTGCTATTTTCAGATCCCTACGGACAGATCAGCGTCAAAACAGAAACCATCAACAGCATCGTCCCATAGATCCATGAGCAACCTCCGATTCCAACTGCCTTTAGAAGAAATAACAGCGCTAAAACCAGTTCCAGATCAGAAGAAAATATCCAGTGCCAAATCTGTCATTGCAACGACCGCACCTAAATCTGCAACCCAAAGGAAAGCTGCTTCCGAGTCCACCACCTCAACACCCCGCGCTGAACATCATCCTGACTCCGCCCAGAATCCTGATAAGTCCCAGAGACGATTTCCCATCACTATTAAAAAACGAGGAGTGGAAAGTTCTGGTGACAAAAGCCAGAATACGAATCATGATTCCAAGGCCACTGAGCAAAATCGGGCAGCGGGAAAAATCGGGAGTGTTCAGAAATCAGCAAAGTTAAAAATACAAGGTGCTCCGAAGTCATCCCCGTGCCCGCCTTCTCCTCCACCACCGCCACCGCCTCCGCCAATCAGCATGTCCGCACCACCGCCAGGAAGTGATAAGGATTATGCAAAAGTAAGCCGGATGGAAGGACGGGCCGATTTGATGGCGTCAATTCGAAATTTTGGCGGCGCCGGAAGACTAAAGAAGGTGCACTGAATGCTTAGAGTCATGCGAGTCCAAATTGGCTGCTGTGGTATTACTGTGTTATGCAAGATAAGTTGTGCCCGTAGATAGTGATCTTTAGTGAATACTGTACTGCGTAATATACAAATGATCGTACTCGTAAGTCTGAGTATTTAATTTTTTGGGACTCCGGTTTTTTTCAGCGGAGCCCTATTTGCCTATAGCCCACCGGAAATCAAACAGCAAGTCCCTGTGAAGACCGGCCACACGACGCGGCAGCTTCTCTCTGTATATCTGCTATTATTCATGAGCGACATGCCAAAAACTGCTATCGGAAATTGTTACAACAGAACCCTGTCAGTGACTGTTCCTCGCAGATGTCGTAATGAGTTTCGACCGATTGGTAAATTTCCTCGATATGATATGTGCTGTTCATTCGCAAAATGATTCAGTGTTACCAACAGCAGGCAGGCAAAGACTTAGGGCATGTCTGAAAGGCATGTCGTGGTGGCCCCTATACTGTGGCACTGGCGTGTATGAAACCCCATGTGAGGCGCATAACACGAGACATACAAAGTAGGCAGTATCCAGTAAAGTCCCCTAGCGTACACGGTACATGTTGACCATCACAATATCACAATGCCTTTATCAAGAAATGTACAGTGAAAAGGCACTGTATAAGCCCTACAGCTTCATTATCCCGACCCTGTTGTGTGTCGGCTTCTGCTGGCGTGCTCCTCAGAGTAAGAATGGGCAAAAAGCAGTCCAAAGAATCCACCGATTCCGACCAATCAACTGGATTTTTGGATGAGAAAGGTCGATGGTGCGAGTACGACGAATATGGACGAGGCTTCTTCGATCCAGAAGGCCACTATTTCCGTTTCGATGATTTAGAGCCCGACCGATATTATTGGGACGACGACGATGTGTGTTACGAGTTCGATACAGAAAAGGGCCAAAGCGCGGGAATGTTGGAAGCGACAAAAGATGTTACTGACGATCCAAACTTTTGGACTGACTGGGACCTAAGCGTGGAAGAGAGCATTTACGCAATCATCGACGATGCGACACCAGAACGAGCTCCAGGCGTACCACCTCCACCACGTTTCAGACCTCCACTGCCGCCCTCAACAGACGACGAAGAGTCATCCATAGAATACGAGGAAATACCTCCACTGCCACTGCCGAAAGATTACCCAGGAGCCAAGATATCGAGGTCTGCAGCCGCGGACAGATGGCCCGGATCAGTGCAACGGCCTCCACCGTTGCCTCCCCGACCTGCCTCGAAAATGGAGTCGGCATCTCTTCCTGATCAAACGAAACTGGGCTTCGAAGAGTGGTTTCGCCGACGGCAAACGAATGAACTACAACGAGGAATGGGAGCTGTAGAGTCGACCACCAAAACACCCGAAAGGACAAAACGATATGCTAAATATTCGGGACCGCCTCCATCTGAGCGTCGGCTGCCACCTGAGGTGGTTGCAAAGCTCGCAGCTCAGTTACGGCAAGAGTTGAAGGATATTAGCCTCAAGTCGACCAAAGTTGGAAGTGCGGTTGCGACTCCAAAAAAGATGCAGCAAAAAAGGATACCTGTACTTTCTGCTCGCCCGCCCCCTCAACGTCCTCTCATTCGACCACGACCGATCACGGAAGCGATCAAGGGACGACAGGCTTGGTGGAGAAAGATGCTGAAGAAATCAAAGCGGGAGCAGGACGAAGAAGATAAAAGAAACAAGTAATGTGCTTATCCGCTCTACACTGCAATATCTGTTGGCCTGTGTGTGACCAGAGTCCGTTACCAGCTGTCCACCATCTGCAGTCCAGGGAACACGATCTCCTTAAAGGTCACATCTTGCCATGGCTCGTACTTGGGAACTATCTCTTGGCTTGTGGATGCACTCCGTCTGTTAGAGGCCTCAGTGGTTCGGCATTCTTCCACCCGTATTGCTTGGGAGCAAGCGGCTGGACTCGTCCCGGGTTCGATCCCCGTTGACGGAGGTCGATTTTCAAACCATAAACCATCGCTGACCTTGCACGCCAGACCATGGGTGACTCCCCAGTACCGCCTCGGTGCTCAAAGTTGAGTGTCTCGGCTGTCGAACACTGACAGGGTTCACAGCCCTCCCGCAATCGTCCGAGGAAGTCAGTGTCCAGTCCAGGATGCCCTCGCGTGGAGGTGCTCCAAGTGGAGACATAGAGAGGGAAGCTGCCATGGGGCCGGTCCTCACACGGACTTGCTTACAGTCTCAATTACTCACGATCAGCCTGCCCGCTGTAGACTATACAAGATCAGACTATGCAAGGTTTGATTGCTGCGCGGGGGAGGGGCGGAGTCAAAAAATTTAAAATAGTCAATCAAAAACCTCTATGACACATGTACTGTATATATATTGATTATTCATGCAAGCGATGTGATGCAATTCCAGCAGTTTTTATCGATCCAAATTGCCATGCCGAAACTATACTTTACCATCCATTTGTTGCGTTCCTTCTCGTCGAAATTTTTTTTCGCGTGTGTGGAATCATTTTGTTTATTTTATTTTATTTTATTCCCATCGACACAACAGCAAGTTGTTTCGTTTTATTTTAGTTTTTTTGCAAACGTTATTTGATATTTGGCGTATAATCGCTGTAACAGAACCGATCTAAGAAAAAATGAGTGACCGTGAGGTGAGTATTGCTTTATTGTCTGTAAGAAACCCATAGGCCTTGACTGGGCGTCTTTCGGAAGGTATCTAATATAAATGCTTCTTGCTTCAGCGAAGCCGTAGCGTTGACGATGAGAACGGAGTGGACGAGGCGGACGCGAGTCCAAAGAATGGCGGTTCGCACGGGCACTCACGCCGTGAACGATCACGAAGCGGAGATCGCAAGAAAACACGATCGCGGTCGAGGTAAGCTGCCCACTTGTAGCTGTTCCTGGTAGTTGATATCGGCAGTTTGTAAAAGCGTGGCTAAGAGAAGGGGTTTGATCTTGGGTAAAGCGGATCTATTGCATGCCACAGAATCGTATCGAGTTATAAACTTTATATTTTAGGTCTAGATCGCACCGAAAAAGCCGCAAGCACCGCCATTCTCGTTCCCGTAGCCGATCGAGATCCCGAAGCACTCGACATTCACGTCGCAGGCGTTCTCGATCCCGCAGGTATGCATTCCGGGATATTTTGTTCGCCCGGGCCAATTTCGCTCCTTTTTCGTTGTTTCAGCCGTTCCCATTCAGAGTCGCCCGGCAGGCGTCGATCTTACCGTCGTAGCACGTCCCGTTCACCAATGTCTGACCGAAAACGTCACGTGGGACCACGCGTAAGTTGACGCAATCGATTGGGTCTTTTTGCTCGCTTATTTATCGCTTGAATTTTAGGACCAGCCTCCCCCCAGTCGTTGCTTGGGCGTTTTTGGTATGAGCATGTACACCGACGAGAAAGTACTATCGCACTATTTTTCGCAATACGGGAAGTTGGAAAATGTGCAAATCGTTTATGACAAGAAGGTGCGTTGATTCAGAATAAAATTCATGATGTCTATTTTATATGCCGATTTCTCGTTATAGACTGGACGCTCCCGTGGCTTTGGCTTCGTATATTTCGAATGCTTGGAGGATGCGATTCAAGCCAAAGAAGGCGCAACTGGAGGAGAAATCGATGGACAACGGATCCGCATTGACTTTTCTATTACGAAACGTCCGCATACGCCGACGCCCGGAATTTACATGGGTCGTCCAAGGTAGGCTAGGACTGAAAATGAAAGTTTCTTCAATGTTTTGACACATTTGTGCTTTCAGTCGTCGACGCGAGGATGGATACGGCGGTCGTTCGCCATCACCCTATCAATCGCGTCGTCGATCCCGCTCGTATTCTTACAGCCCACGTCGTAAGTACCCACTCCTCATTTTTTTGTCGTCCCATTGAGAATAGCGTGAAGTCTCGAAAGTTTTGATTGATGGGCTCGGATTCTCTTAAAACTCCTCCGTTTTTCCAAGGTAGTAATTGGGAAGAGTGAAGAATGAATGAATCATGTCGTCCTGAAGAGTGAAGACAGAATCTCATGTCAATGCAATGAAACATCCATAGCTGAAACGAGAAAACATCAGCGAGCGGGCGAGCATGTTTTGAAAAATGTGAAGACACACAATGCGCGCGCAGAAACAGAAGAGGATTTAGGCGTTCGACTGATAAAACGAAGAGAGAACGTTGAAGCTGTCATAAAGAAGGCCGTTATGGTTTTCTTGAAGCATACGGCTGCTTGCATTGTCCTGGTGCTTACTTCTCGTTTATAGCTCTTTTGACTGCCCCTACAGTATATTTCATCCGTATCCTTTCATTCTAGGTTGATGCAGCGTCTTAACTGGACGGGGCTTTGCGAGGTCGAACGAAGTTGAGTGATTTGACAACGTGAACTTTGTGTCGTATCCTACACTATCTATGCTTCAAAGTATCTGTGTGCATCCGAACATAAACCACCAGGTGCGTTTTTATGTAATGTAGAGATGCACTGGTTTTCTTTCATTCTGGTTTAATTCTAGACTGCGTGCAGCGGGTCGAAAGATCAGCATTGTTTATGATAGCAATCGATTATACTGATCGCGTAACGTAGTCCAAGAATACTTTCCAAAATCGATTTCTTTTAGTTCCGCTCGTTTTTGTCGAACAGCGCTGGGTCTTTTACAAAAATTTTTGAGCATCTTGAGTAACTGAGTCTCGGTGTTGTAAAGGCAGCTTGGAGGGAAGATTTCGGGGTAGACCAGGCGGTTGGGACATATTGGATAGCAACCGCAATAAGTCGCTTCGAGCCTGAAAGACGCGAATGAGGACCGTGCAAAACTCGAATGAAAGTTTTACATAGCTACGCCGAAGAATTCGTGAGTGGCTGTGGACAGGACGACGTGCGATTGGTGGAGCAAGCGGTAATAATCGTCCTTGGATGGCAGGAAACCAATGTGGTCCAGTTCGTCGGACAGGTCTTTTTGAAGACGTAGGAGGGCATCTGAAAGCAGCCCATGACCATTTGAGTGGGTCACGTGACATGGAGACAGGCTAAGAGGGAGGCGTCTTCTAGCTCCCATTGCCATAAATGGACTTTAGAAAGGGTTTGCCAGACCTGGTTTCTCTTCGTATTGTTCCCCCAGCAGGGATATCCGAAATTTACATCCATCAGCCTTCAACGTTTTGAGAACGCTGCATAAATCGGATGGATTCTTGTCGTGTTCCCTGAAAGGAAAACTGCGTCCTTTTCACCGCGTATGCCATGACAGCCATACCATCGATGTGGCCACACAATACGCAGCACGTCATCCGGGCCTTCCTGATGGCTGATCGGCGTCAATAAGGGATATCGGAGAGGGAAATACACAACTGAACTTTTCGCGCGGATCTTTGCAGCCATGGCATCTTTGGGTCGTTGGTCGCTTGGTGACACAGTGAAATAGGTTTTGAGTGAGGACAGGAATGAGTCCCGATTGTACTGCGAATTGAAGACCACGTGGTCGGCCACCAGACTGAAACATGGGAAACGGCTTAGTCCTGGACGTATGTCAAGTCCTGATATTTCTCGCAAGATGGCAGCGGAAGTGGGTTAACAGAACCAAGGAGGCCACGGGACCTACTGTACAGCATGCGTGGTGAGGCCCACAAAAACGGTATATATACTGTATAAGCGAAATTTCCCGCTATTTTCAAATTAGAATTTTTGGTAAAAGCGTGTCTCGCTTAATTTTAAAATAGGATTCCCGCCTTATTTTAAAAGTTAATTTGTTTTCCTTTTCCCTTCATCGATCGTGGTGGGGCAGGTGTGGGAAAGAGTGCCCGTTTCCGATGTTGAGTGCAGTGTCGTCGATGTCAGGGGCAACCGCTCGATCTTACACTTTTGCTTGGCACAAAAACAAGAAGCAACGGGTGGGGTCAGAGCACAGAGGCAGGTCAAGCATATTCAGCAAAGCTAGTTATCTTATATCTCGCGAGAACGGGGAAAACTTGCGTAGGATGCTCCTACTCTTCCATGAGACTTCTAGCGTTGGTTCAGGATTCAGTCAATCCTGGTCTAATACAGTAGAGACTGAGCCCGGTCTCTGGCAGGTATGATTGTGCTCTGTAATGCAAAACAGCCCATAACAAATAATTGAATGCTTTAAAATGCGTCTGAGTGCAGAGTAATGGAGGGAGCGACTGGTGGAGCATTTGCGCCACGTCAGAAACCCAAAGCACCCAACCAAGTCGTCCGATTTAGTCCATGGCTGAAACATCACCCCGACGGGTGACGCTCTCAGCAGGCTCTTCAGTTTCTTCAGTTTCTGTGCCCCCAAATATTGATTGCCGCAGAACATCTTTACACTGCCTTCAAACTAATATGCCACTCGCTGAATTTTCGACCTCTTCATGCATGTGAACGGATCTTCCACTCAGTATATCATCCAATCACACTCGACACCATACCCGCCCATGTACTAGCTGGCATTAGTCAAATCGTGGTTTCGGCTGTTTTGGAATCCCGATCCCGAACGAACGCTAGATCGTTCACAGCTTTTCAGAAGCCCTGCCCCTTCCTGTGCCCACATGTAACCTACACTGCATCCCACACAGCTCAAACCGTCAGACCCGAGCCTCATGGCAGGGGACGCGGGTAGGCAAGTCATGTGCCAAGTCGAACGGGGGGGGGGGGCAGCATAGGCTACGTGCCATGTTGACCAATGCCGATCTTGCATTCAGGCACCTTTGCACCCATTTCTTTGGTAAGCGGCTATCAATGGGGGCCTTGGAGATCCATCAAAACCGGCTCGATTTAACTGAGTTGGCAAAATTGCAGTGTTGCAAAGTGTCGTCACTGGCAACACAGCCGATGCGAAAGCTTGGAAAGGCGAACAGATAACTACACTAGAGCGCAAAATTAAGTTCCCATATGCGGGACTATCGACGCTCTTTACCTACCCCCCCCCCCCATTAAATGCCCTTCTGTGATAAAGGCGGGTATAAAGTTCATCTGTCAGCCTCGCCTACCCAGCATCCGTGTAGGGTGGCCTGTACTAATCACAGCCCAGCCCACACTCTTCCACCCACCATGTGCGTGTGTGATACCCCTGTGCATTTCCAAATATGACGATGTGCGGCTGGACACAGAGTACCCGAACGAGTAATATGGTCCCACCTTATCTCGGAGCTGACCCCCGCCAGTCCGCCCCCCCCCCTTACCATGTCAATACTTGGTTATAGCCATACTGGAAATCCCGTTCCTGCTGCTTCTGCACAGGATAAACCAACTGATTCTCATGAAAATAGACAATTTTCTCCAACCGGGCCAGGTCCGGTCTCAAGGCCACCAGTTCCGCCAAATTGAGCACCGACGAACAAAATAGTTTCCTGAAAGACATCAGAAACAGATTCTCCTACTCCTCTATTGGGCCCTTACTTGAAAGTCTCCTTGACGGGAACCACTTCCGAAAAGTGCAAAGCCGATGTCCTCGCTCTCCAATGCCACTTCTTGGCTGGTAATGTGACAAAGACTGCTTCTTGAAACTCCTGTTTCAGCAGGTCGAGCAGTTGAGCGTGCGAGCCACCGCAGAATGGTTCAATCACCAGCAACGACATGAGGGAACCTGAAACGACCTCCACAACTTCCCTCCTTCCAATCCCACCAAGGTAAGTCCTAGAGTGAACCATGCAAGCAAGCAGTCCTTCCAACAACTTATACTCTTCATGAACATCAAGGCACTCATTCTGTCCGAGTAAGTCGAAGCCACACACGACTCCATATTTGGAAATGCACAACGCGGTGGTCCTAACAGTCATAGTTCTGATACGCACAAAAAATGATCACGCGTACTTGGAGTAATCACCCCGAAAGGTACAGGATTATCAATCATTTGGAATAATGCGTGCAATGGCAATGAAACCCACCATCAGTAACACAAAAAAAACAACACATCAGTGCGAGAAACGAATCAGTAAAACCCTCAGAAAAATCAACTGAAAGATACAAAAAAATACACCCCACCCCGAAAGAGACGATCAGAGCTGACTGACTACGTCAACTCGCACACAGTGCCACTCTACAGGAGGTTATAGCACCTGCTATTTCCGAAGGCAAACAGTATGAAAAAAGTAAAAAACTAAAATGCCTAAACGATAGCTGCAGTAATATATCAAAGAACATTTCAAAGGCCTCAATGCACTCAACTATGGACATTAGTTTCGACCACGTGTTTCATGATATGATTGACATTATCACGTAGGCGCAAACCGTTCATGTGCAAACTCCCAGCCAAATCCACATCTTTCGTAGCGCCCTCCTTTTGGCCAGGCTCCGCCTCGTTCGCCCGACGCCTGGCTCCTTCCGTTAACCATATATCGGCCCGAATCAATCGATAAAGCAAAATAGCATTAATAACATTAATTACCAACATACAGGCTGCGTAGAAAGAAAGATACCACAGCGGCACCCGATGGCCATCGTAGAATATGCCGTAAGTCAAGTAGGCCAATGGGAATATTCGAAATGCAACGAAAGTAAATAAATTTGCGTACATATTGGCTCGAACAAAACGATCGGTGCGAGAAGCCTTGTCGGCCAACTGGAATAATTGCCGACGATGAAGAAACACTGTGTTCACTTCGACTAGCATTCCCACAGTTTGATAGCCAACGCACTCGGCATAGCCAACCACGTACGATGCAATGACCAATACCTAAATAAATCAATGGGCACGACATGCAATAGTCATAAGGCAGAAGACATTCCGCTCCCCCACACAGTCTATGACGTGCATTTCCGGCTTCATTTTCCCACCTACCGCAAAATGATGGACGAGAATTTCCCATTTCTCGATCAAGCGCCTAGCGATAAAAATGTCCAACGTGTCGTATATGAAGTAGCCTGAAGAACATTTTGGTTAGCAAGCAGCAATTGACGTCAGCGGATAAAAACCCCGTCAACATGTTCAATTGCGATCGGACCATAAAAAAATTAGTTTCCTTACGCCATAAAAGCGCGTAATTACATTTTTAACCACAGCAGGATATTGATCCACAGTATACTGACTGTATGTATGTGATTTAAAAGATCTATGTGCCTAAGCTTGGTAAGCTACAAAGTTGGCAAGGGTCCGTGTGTTTTATCTCCTTAACCCCCCCCCCCCCCCGAAAGCATGTTTTGCCCCATACCTCTAGGATGACCAGTTCAGAGAAAACGAGTGAACTATCGCTTAAGGATGTCGCTATCGCATACTTCTAAGGGCGAGAAATACAGTTTCGCGCCATAAAACTACTTTAAAAATGGTGGGGAATTTGCATTTTAGATTTAAAAATGGTAAAATTTTATTTAGAAAACTTAAGTCAGAGACCAAAGGAGTTCAAGCAAATTTTTGGGCCAGAATTCATTATCAGGTAGGCGTAGGGCATGGGCGGAAAGAAAGCAATGGCAGGTGACAGATGCACCTGCCATAAAAAAAGCGGTAAGCACGAAAATATCGCGAAGCACGTTTCATCAGGCCTGATCGCGAGCTCCCCAGAATGACAGCTACGATAGCAGGAAGCCACTTACCTGTAGCGAAGCAGCACATTGCGTACATGGGCCAATTGACATACAGGACCATATCGCCCAGCATCAGTTTCCCGTACAGTATCACACTGAAGTAAGAAAAACATACTCATAATAAAGTTATGGCGTCAGGGCAAAATTAAAATTGCTTCCACGCAAGAACTGTCCTCCCATTCCATTATTTGCTTTTCAGCAGTTAAAGTACAAGGCCGCTTCGGCAAACAGAAAGTTTTACGGAAGAAACGACACCTCGCAATGATTGTAACACCTGTTGGTGACTGCGTTCCCTGCCAACTCCGATTGTGACTCACTTTGACAAACGAGAAATCTTCCGTCAGCATACAGACATGCAATACGCACTGGAGGCAAGATCGAGCACAGGCAAGTACCTACGTTCGCATGCTGGTGTCCTGTCGTACACTATACAGTACTGCGGGCAGGATTGTTCCAAATACCCACAGTACTGTGATAACAATAGGCAATTAGGTATTTCTTGGCGCCTTACCAACTAAGTGACCAAACACCCGTGATTGCCGAGTGGATAAAGGAAATGACCAAATTTCGCCACCGAAACACACGATAGTCGTCACCGTAACCACGATATACCCCGGCTGGCACGTCTAATATTCGTGAGCAGATGGTGCTTACACATTTGAAAAAGCCGATGGTCATCAAAACCAACGGCCAGCCAGCCCAACCATTTGGTGACCACATTTCATAAAAGGCAACGCAATGATATCGAATTCAGCAACCAAGAAGAGGCGGAGCCTAGCTTTCCTGCAGGGAGAGAGGATGCAAACTCACCAGCGATCACCCTGGAAAAGTGAAACACTTGTTATGAACAGGCCGAATCGGCGATTTCGTAAGGCGCGGAACATACTTCTCGTGTAGCCTGTACCTGTAGCGACTCCAGTCGCGAGCACCGCGCACATTGGCTACTTTTTCTTACTGTAGCTGCTTACCCCAGGTACAGGCTACCCTCATGTACACACAAATGAACCCCTTTTTCGTCCTCATGTAGCCTTATTTGCAGCAACATTCTCACTTCTCCTTTTTTCTGCTCTTTTTACACAATAGGGCTCCCCCACAAAAAAAATTTTTTATAATTAAATTTTTTTTTTTTTTTTTTTTTTTATTTGTAAAAAAAATTTTTTTTTTTTTTTTTTTTATTTTTTTTTTTTTTTTTTTATACTACCGAAAAGTATATATTATACTACACACCGGGGGGACCTCTGGGCCTTTTTTTTTTTCATTATCCCCAGAATTTATTACAATATTTTTTTCTTTCTTACTCCCCCCCCCGCAACACCAAAAACATACTAACCACCATCACTATTTCTACGATCGAACCGCCGCCAATCGCTACTACTCCCCGCTCACTAAAAAAAAAAAATCCTAAAAAACCAAAAATTCAACCAAAATAATTATCTTTATCCTTATATAAAAATAAAAATATACTTTTAATAATTATTTATTTTTAAAAAACCCCCTTTTTTTTCCTTCAAAAAAATTAAAAAAATTTAAAAAAAAAATAAAAAAAAAAAAAATTTAAAAATCCAGCGTCACCCTGGAAAAGTAAACAACAGGCCGAATCGGCGAAAAAACACCACGAAAAAAAAAAAAAAAACAAAAAAATAAATTTTCGCTTAAAAAAAATAAAAAAAATTTTTATAAAAAAAACAAAAAATAAAAATAAAAAAAAATAAAAAAAAATAAAAAAAAAAAAAAAAAAAAAAAAAAAAAAAAAAAAAAAAAACAAAAAAAAAAAAAAAAAAAAAAAACAAACCAAAAAAAAAAATAAACAAGCAAGTTCGTCCCGCGCACGCACACAATGGGCAAGCACTCTACCGCTTATGACAAAATGCCAGTTATACAGATGGGTGTCGCATGGAAAGTCATGGCTCCATTGCATCGCTGTTTGGAGGAACGTTCTAATTGAGCTCAGTGTTTGACATTACGACAGCGCCCAATGCACAAAAGTGTGGCATAACAGCATGCCAGGGACACTCGCCCTTCAACGCCCTCAAACAGGGTCCTACTCTGTCTCGAAAAAGCAAGACGCTCGATTAAAAATAGTATACTTTACACTTCGCATATAATCTGTGGTTAACGATACGGGCTAGGGTTTAACAGGAGGACACTGAATTCGATCATAATAGATAGAATTTGAGACACTGATCAGTTTAGTGGGGTCATCGAATTGGTCACTGGCATTCAACTCGCACAGATGCTTCTTCTTCAAATACACATTCACTGATCTGCACTCCTCGATTTGAAAGCATTGACGCAAACAATCGTGCGTGCCATTTGTTGGTTTCACAGTCTTGATAACCCTGCCAACATAGGCGTAATCGCGTACCCCACTCGATCGAAGTCCAGTCGTGCACACTGAAATGAGAGCAAGGTCAGCTAATGAAGCTTGAAGCGAGAGCTTGTCCAGGGACTTGCAACTCATACTGTCTCACCTATATCGTCATAGGAGATGTCATAGAAGGCCTCGTCATTGGCATTTCCTCCTCTCGGTTCCCCAAACCATTCGAGTGGTGGCAGGACGGGGTTTTTCACCATCCCTGGAGGCTCGATCGGAATCGAGCACACTGTTCGATACAGACCGAGTAGCAGAGCACTAATGATCAAGATCACTAATTCTGGCAATTTCATCTTTTGAACAGAGCCCACAAACTTTAGGTCCAACTGACCACGACGACACAACGTTTGATTTAACCGACTGCCGAGGCCGCGTGCCCACTCTCAAAACACGACACTTTAAAACAGGACACGAATTTTTTCTCAAAATCCCAGAGCGAATATAAACTTTGGCTGTAGGCCCGGCTGTGACGACACAACAAAGACTGGCCGTACATTTGTCACGTGCGAGTGGGCATTCGAAAATACCAGTTTCTCCTAGTCAGGCTTTGCCTGGGCGAGGTGCGTGCGTGAATTGTTGGTTGTTGTTGAAATTGTCAAGGTGACTTTGTTATGGTCCAGTTTTACTTTGCACAAGAACCACTTGTGGTCGGAGAGTGGAATGGCGGATCCATTATGTCGGGACAAGGAATAAGTTACTACGCCCTCTTGTTCCTCGCCCACTCACTCTCGCTGGACAACAGTCCAATTCAATTTATGTACTTTTCAAATGGGCCAGTTTCTAGCGATAGCTGAAATGCGGGGCTGGTTTTGCATTATTGCATGGGGGCATGTGTGACTGTCAACGTCCATGGACACTGTATTGTCTTCCAATGAGCTTGGACGATAGGCCCGTCTGGGCAGACACTTTTGCACTGACATCTTTCCCATTTACAAACCCTTTTTTCCTGCCTCGCATGTCAGAAACACACGATTCTAAAATCGGCAAAAATGTTTAAATCTGTCACATAAAATTCCATTTTTAACTTTTGATGGCCGGCGAAAAATGCGCTGTCTCAATTTCTAGGACGACTGTTTAGCAATTAGAAGCCTCTCGTTGTACTCAGGGTGACTCCAGATGTCTGGCGTCGGTTATTTCAGTAGTGAATATTGTTGCAACAAGATACTGTCGAGTGGTCTTAAAGCAACGCCCCAATTTCAAGCTAGCATTATTGTGACTGCCCATCCAAATTTACGTACCGTATTTATTATACGCTTCAGTGGATTTCAAAGGGCAACGGCAACTGGACCGTGGGCGGGGACAGTAAATTATAACTCGAGTCATGCTATCACCTACTGCATACTATGGAGGACAAGTCGCAAAAAAATTATGCTGAAACATGTCGGGGCTTTTCTACAGTATTTTGCGTATATCCTTTCTGGATGCGGGGATAATTCTTGGCACGTGGATGCATCCTGGTATGAGCAGCAGATTGTGCTCTTTTTTTATTAATTTTTGTACGCCGAAGCCCGTTTTTGCCTCTATCTGGCCTGCAGTCAAGCCTTATAAGGAGGGCTGTGTGGGGACCAGCACAGACAGCAGCGTCCCTCTGCGTGTCTCCACTAGGAGCACCTCCACGCGATGGCATCCTAGTTTGGACTGGACACCGACTGCCTCGGACGATGGCCGGTGGGCTGTGAACCCTGTCTTTGACAGCTGAGACTGTCTACTCGTTTGGCTTACGCGTCTCCACTCGGAGCGGTTCACCCGCGGCCTGGCGGGGGCTTATGGTTCGCAAACCGACCTCCATCACCAGGGATCGAACCCAGGACGTGTCTAGTCACTCACTCCCAAGCAATATGGAGAGACGAATTCCGAACCGCTGAAGCAGCGCGGCCGCCAGATTATGGTCCTGGTTGTATTGCGATATACGAGTAGTTGAGGCCACTGCCCTGCCTTATGAAAGGTACCTGCTGCACCTACTGTACGTGCTGCTGAGCTGCACTGAGTTATTCCTGGTACATGTACCCTCAAAAAGCGTACTCGAAGGGAACATAAAAACTCAGATGGGGATTTATTTGAGGGCGGGCGAACACCGCTAACATGCACTACACGCGTGAAGTACAGTGCAGTGTCCTATTGGGTTACACTGTACAGACTCCAAGCGCTGCGCGTGTAGGCCCGCTTCCCCACTTGAGGCATTACTTATTAACACTTCGGACTATACCGAATTTTGAGGTATCAACAATTTTTTCCCTTGGTGATGACAAAAAATTTTATCGGTATGCATCCATAAGGTAAAGTTTAAATATTTCTGAAAACTAAGCGTTATATCAAAAGAACAGTCAATCATTTTCTTCCTAAACTCTTATAAACACCGTGTAGCTTTTCTCACAATCTAATTTATCACAGTTGACGATGGCCTGTCCTTTGAAGACCATACGTGGCTTATGCTACAGGGCGTACCATGAGGTGCTTGCTAGGCTGCTATTCAAGGACACGGAGTAGCCGTTTTCATCTTCTTAGAAACGTGCACGTTCCAGGCAAGGTGCAGCAGGTTTTGATGACATCGACAATCACCATGACACGTGAACAACAAGATTGCCCCACAACAACCAGTCAAAAACAGGAAGTAGTTGATTCTTTACGTACATAGGTACCTCGCTTGCGCACTAGTCTTGTTGAATCTTAATTACACTTGGCCAGTCTTCTGTAGAAATTACGATAACATTAGTTGTTTACGATACTATGTCGGAAACGTAGACTGATGCATTGCATGACGACAGCAGATGCCTGTCTTCGAAAATAACTAGCCACCTAATTTATATTTTCTTCTAAAGGGACAAAATTCGTGTATTCTTCGTCTGCCCTGCCACGAAAAAACTGGAGCAGAAATAAGCTATACTCATTGAGTTGAAGGCGGGAGGGACGACTGATTGGCCATTCCGTTAATCAATGCCTTTTGGAGATTTTCGAGTAAAAATACCTAAGCCATTAAAGCTACCCGCGTCCTTTGCTGACCGCGTGGACCTATTCACGATGTGTCGTAAACAGCACCACGTGGGTACAGACTGCACATTGGAGTGCTAGAGCAACCTGTAATGTACTGCACTGCATGTGCGTCTGGGCTGGGTCGCCTTTAACTGAGATATCGAGGAAAAACCCAGAAGCACAACAGAATATTACGGCATGGTGGGACTTAGACCAGGCTCTGCGTGCAGCCGATGGTTAGATAACCCTCTCTTGAACGTTGATGCCCACCTAACGATAAGGTCATGACCAAATATGAAAATTCCACATGCCACGCTTTGTTTTATTCAAGCCCCTGGCACAAAGTACGGATAAAAAATATGAGGGTCAATTATGCAAGATCAGTTTCATCGAATATGCAGACACATCTGGTATCAGGGTCGCTTCGTGTCCGCCTTGGTGTAGACCAGTATCTCCAGTAAGACTTTGACATTCTCTTCCTTCCACCTCTGAGCTTCCCGAGCCTCGGCTAATCGTTGGGGTTCGTACATGGTCAATTCTCCTTTTCTGTACGGATCCGTACAACATCTTTGACAAGACGTACTGTCCTCGAAGAAACACCCTCGATCACACCCGCACGAATCGTGCACGCTCTTGGTTGCTACAGGCCACTTGCCTGATAGGACTTGACTGAGCGAATAACTCCTCTCCGTCGTTGATTCTGGGGCTTTTCCCGATCTTTTAACTAAGGAGGCGCAACAACGGGCGCAATCGATAGCCGATGTGAACGAGCATCCACCACCACAACCACATCCATGGACCAAGGGGCTTCTTAGAAGAAGACAAAGAATAGCGGACAATAATATCACACGTTGCGATTCTATCATTCTTCTAAAAAGCATAATGTCACTTTGCCAAACACTATACCACTTTTAGCCACGACAGCACTCGCTAAATCACAAGACGGCCGAGTGGAAAGACTCGTCGCGAGCTAAGCTAACACCAGCTTGCCAAAACTTACTCGCTATCTCCACCCAAACTACGTAGAAACTTCATTACGCCACATCCGCCAGTGCCCCCCCCCCTTCCCCCCTGCGCACTGTAAGGAGGTACCTGCTAAGAGAGCACCAGGGTGTGTATTTACTTATGGAAAGTGAGATAAAGCTCGTTACGACGAGTCCAGCTTCGGAGCGTATGAAAAGAAGTGGAATAATTTTCATTTTTTGACGAGTGATAAGCCAGTATGGAATGGCAACGGGACAACGCAACGCAAACACGGCGAGCATGTTTGGCCGTTTTGTCAGTTACGGTCGTGAACCTGCCGCATCGTGTGCACTGCGAGTGGGGACTGATGTTATCCTCTTATGAAGAAGATTAAAATCGTTGGTGGGTTGCGTGATCCAAAGGACAGGCCGACCGAGTCATACGAGAGCTATGCCATAATCCCAACTGACAACGCACACCCGACTCAACAAGCAAAAGTAATAATGCCAGTCTCCGCGTGACTTGTAAGGCCGCAAACCTGAACACCTCCGTCACAGCAAGAAATGCACGTAAACATAGGAGAGGCTTCATCAACATAATTGACAGTCAAGGCGGGTGGCCAGACGGAATATTGTTATGGTAGCCTGCCAAGAAAGGACAACATTCTTCCCCGTTGTGCACAAGCACTTACGTAGAGCCCGAACCACGTGGCGCTGACTCAGAACGAGCCATGTGGGGATCTGGTCAGTGTCGGCCTGCACCCACTCTACTGATTGACAAGGGTCCTAATTATCTTGTTTCTTAGATCTAGGCTGAGTCAACGTGCGTGCCACAGGTTTTGTGAATGGACGCTAGGCAGTGGGTGCGGACGTGCCAAGCCTAACCTTGTCCTTCCCAGAAGGCGTCACGCGGCATTAAAAAACTAACTATTTTATTAGACGTGAATGCGAAGATTAGGTGGCAAGGATAAGAAGACTGGCGTGTTCAATGGTATGCATCCCGGGAAAGGTCAATAAGATGTGGGCTGGAGTCCTGGCAGATATCGAGGGCTAGTGACGTCCCGTTTGCGTCATTTCCGTCTAGGATATCTCGCCATGGTGTCAAATCTCAAGGACAATGTGGGCCGGATGGATATTGACCATATGCCAGGGATGAATTTGAGTCGAAGCCGCACCCTTTAGTGGGGGTGGGCTAAAAATCCATTGACGAAATGAGCCACTCCTTGATGGAGTTGGCCTTTTGTTTGTTCAGAAATTGCCACTTGGTTTTGGGCGTGGACGGTGACGAGAATGCTAGGGATGGGTATTTGCGTAGAACATCAACTTTGTGGGGCACTGGCCAGAGAAGCTACCGTAAATCTTCGCTTCTTATCTGGGATTTTATGATTTTAAAGGGGTCTTTTTCCGAGGCACATGTTCTCATACAAAAGTACCAGTGTTTTGGCACGTTACTAGGCCCTTCAGCACTGCAGTGATAACAGTAAAAATGATGAGGGAAGGGAAAGATTGAAAAGAAAATCAGTGCGTGCTGTACTTCTGCCTGGTTCCTCATTATCACGTAACGGGTTTACCTTCAAGACATGAAAGTATGTGCTAAGGGGATGCGAATGAGGACACTCGCCTCGCGAGTGTACTTCTCGTTGTCGACAATGTGCGAAATCGAATGATACGCAATGATAAAGCCCTGGGAAACACAAGACTATAATCCAAATATACATGCTTAAAAATACAATTTGATCACAACGTAGTCTCGATTTCTTGGCGCTCCATCAGTCATCTTAATAACACTTTGGCTTGAAGTGTAAAAATCAGTTTTCAAAATCGTTTGTTGCACTCTAATCCATGCTGAAATCAAAATAGACAGGATTCATGTGACTACCGAGAATTGATTTACTGATTTTTGACATTAGACAGTCACAGCTGCGAAGATGCTCAAGTTCCTAAAAATTTTCTCGAATAGAACTTTTCTAAAATTGAGTTGGGTCGGGCCAGATAGAATAGTAGAACGCACGCAGTTTTATGCACCAGACTTATTGCGACCAGCTGATTGTGAGCGATCCATCCAAGCAAAGTATGAAGCTTCCACGCTGATGTGAGCTGGCTGTGAGCCTCACAGACTCCACAAATCAATTTAAAAGTTACGCCTACAGTGCCCGTTGAGCTATGCATAGTACGCTATATACTTATCGTTTGTTCTATCATACCGAAAGGCTTTGTTCGACACGCACTCTTATCTGCGTGACCCCGACCCTGGACCGACCCTCGCCCTAGTGCGATTATAACGAATCGTCTTTCGTGCCCACACTGGCCATCCAGTGACCGTTGGACGACGTAGTATAAGACCGGCTTGGCTTAACTAGACTAAATTTTGAATTTTCTCTTCTCTTTTCGACATCACTGGAATCTAATATGGCCATTCTGATTTACCAAAGACCAGTCCAAAGTTTGACCTTCTGGCGTCAAACATTTCGGCGCTTGGCCATGGCGGAACTAATCTTAAGTTCGGCTGCTTTCTGCGGTTTCCTGATCAATTTCGGCATTATGACTTATCAAAAAATTCAACCTTTGATGATCATTTTTGGAATCTACGCCGTATTCACCATTCCTGCCATCATCAACGGTCTTCTGGGAACCAAAACTTTCCGAAGCAATGGCCAATGTCATAAACGGTGGGCGGCCGACCATTTTGTCTTGTGCACTGTGACAGCAGTCATCGGGCTCGTGGAGGCCATTTTTCTATCATTCAAACTATGGGCCATGATGAAGAGCAACTACGTCGAGGCCGGATGGAAAGTGACCAGGGCCCTTACTTGGGTGCAAGTATTCGCCATCAGTGCCTATGGTAAGGCCTGCATAGTCTCTGGAGTTGTGATCTCAAACTCTGCCTCTTATCTGACTACTCAAGGACACTTTTCTTGCAGTTGTATGCAGCATCTTATCGAGATCGTTAAAGCGCTTTTCTCAACTGGAAATGGAACATAGTGTCGCCATGGTCTCGCAACCCCGTGTGCAAGAGCAGGTACTCTTTGGGTTTGGGAGCTTGCGACAGAGATTATGCGCAAGCAATTTGTTTAGGGAATCCGTTTTGGCTCGAATGCTGCAGGTGGACATGCGACCGCGCCATACGCCATGTGCCTGTGAGGGAAGACGTTGATTGGATGTTTTGGATGTTTATTATTGTGCTTTGCATGGAGCGTTTAAATGGTTTGTTATGCTCATTCCGAAGTTTAAAACACATTCGTGCAAACCATTCGAGCCCTTCTTCATAACCTACTTGAAAGGAATAAGCCCAGTCTCAGCCGTTTCTTTTCCCTTATCTGGAGGAGATAATCCAAATTTTGCGTGTGGCACTAAGATTCATCTGGCAATCGATCCTTTGAAGCTAAAGCGTCACTCGTCAGGGTCATGCTTCAGCTACGGCCTACTGTAGGTTGACTGTCCCGGGTTCTTGGTGTGGTGCTAGGCTCTATCGGTCCCTCCCTCCAGTGATAAGGAACCGGACGCAGGGTTCCAAACGGCTTATAAATGTCAGGTTCAAGACTATCAAGGATGGCTAATGACCGCTTTTATGATTTTTCAAGGTTCACACGAAAATTAAGATTCTTACAAGTAAGCTAGCTGTGAGATTCCAAGTGCTAACATGAAATCCCGCATACACTTGTCATCTGTAGTTGTCGTATCTTCTGATCAGATGATTTTTTGTCAAGAAACTAGCAGTAAGTTTCAGAATTCATCTTCACACGGTTTATCGAGGGATGCCCAGAAAGCATCTCTTCCGAGTTCAACCATTTCTTTTAAAACGTAGGAGTCCTCAGCAGTTCAGGAAGCGCAGCATGAAAACCTATGCATCTCGTCAAGGAGAATGTAGCCGATGACCGATTTTGGCCTCATTGGAGTGCTAAATTGTTCCGGCAGTTTTCAAGCTGATAGTGGGAAGCACTTTGGGGCATGAGAGCTTGTTTTGGTCTGACACCACTGGGGCCTTCCCACTGAAAATTCAAGGTTAATCCCAAGTTTCAATTGGTATGTCAGGGACGGTGGGAGTCCTGCAGACGCACTGTAGCACGATGACTCACATCAGCGTGTGATGGTTCACGTCGCCAGGTGTCGCTGCAGTTTCTCCCACGAGTAGCTCCCATAATCGCATGGGCCCCAGTCGCAATTGAATTCTTGTTTTCAGTCTCCCAGATTCAGCACCTAGTTCTTTAGTCCATCAGCTATCATGCCTAGCGGATTTGTTTCGGCTCCATCCATCCGAGAGATCCGTCAAATCCCTTCCCGACGCCCGCCTTTCAAATGGCGCAAAGAATTGCTACAGCTGGCCATGGTCGAAACTGTCCTTGTCCTGGTCAGTCTCGCTTCCATGATTGTGTGCTTTGTCATTGAAGCCTCGTCCGAACATCCGAACAATTTGGAGCTAAAAATAGTGGCGATTTTTATTTCGATGCTCTTCTTATCTTTGATTGGTGATCTCTTGGGAGTCGCAGCATTTCGCACAGGGAGCAGTTATCGTAAACAGTTGGCAGTGGCTCATTTTTTAATGCGCATATTCGGGGTCGTCCTCGATTTTATATTGTTCTCGTTGACTGTCGGCTACGTGTCCTATTTGTTCAGTGAATTCCCATACGATGCCGTCGAGATCACCCAGGATCGGTGGATATCGTTGATCGTGTTTACGGTGCTTCGTGCTCTTGTCTTGTTACCTCATCGTAAGTACCTCAGTCGGTATGGGGCCTGGGGTGACTGGGACTCCGGGACCTCGAAGGGTGTTACTCTTTCGATGTTCGACCTGTTTTGCCAATCAGTCCTTTTTGTTCTAGTGATCCTCTGCATCGTGTCCATGGCCTTCACTTGCCACAACTGGTGCAGTAAGCCAGAGCGCGAAATCACAGCAATTTTTCCGCCAGAGCAGGATGCCAATGGAGAGGAGGTGGGTTTGGAGCCCCGATAATCTACTCGTTGACGACCTATTTTTCAGGATATTCAACTGGCTGTGTTTCCATCTACGCAGTGCGGTGCGATCATCTGAATCATTACTGCATGTATTTCAGCAGAACCCAGGAAAACACTGAGTCGTGGTTTTGAGTTTTTCAATAAAATGTGGTGCTTTTTTATGCGTGCCTTATAATCACGTTCAAAATGTCCGATTTCCAATATTTTGCATTGTCTACAGTTAGTAACCAAGTAGTAGCTGTACGATTCGTTGTCGTCTTTGCATGGCTAATCGACGTGTACCCTTTCCCTCCCATTTCCAAGCCAAAACATCTTTTGCCATGGCAGGGCGTCGGGCTGGCATATTCCTGGCGCCAGACGACTTGGACTCGTTAGTCATGACAAAAAACACTCGTTCAGCTGCCAGCTATCCATCCATCTCGCTATGATACGACCCTGGCGAGCTGCCAAGGGGTACAGTCCAAATCGAAAGCACTTTACAATATACATATGTTTGCAAATTTGTGAGAGACGGAAATTTCAAAACTAAAACATTCCGTCTAAAACGTGTAGTCGTGAATCCGACCTGATTGTGAGAGCGGCAGGTAAAATATACTTCGTTTGCAGATCAACCAGTTTTGAATTCCCGCCAAGCTGCAATAAGAATGCCTAGACTATCGATTTTTGTGCTTCCTAATATGCAAATGTATGTCCGGTCGAAATCTGTCTATTTAGATGGTTATCGAAATCGTACAGAAATTCCATCCATGGTTTGTTTTGAATCATTTTAGTAAATATAGGACATAATGGAAGGAACTTCTAGTTTCGATACGCCTCTGAAAAATTCTTCATCGACTTCGTTTGCGTGCTCCAGTTCCGTTCCTCAGCCGACGATGGATTCGGTTCCTGCTCCCGCAACCTCGTCGTCCTTGTTATCTGATTTGCAGCAGTTCAGTTATCAACCTCCGACCAAACGAAGTTTGAAAGACGACCTGAATGGGGCAGTCGATAATGCGACTATCACCCCCCAAACTGGCGTTTCTCAGACTTCCATGTTCTTGGGTAAAGATTCTTATATTTGATACTATGCAGTCTGTCCCTATGTACCTGCATTTCCAGTGCCTTTTTGGTTCTTGTGGACAGTCTTACAAGCACTGTATATTTGAGTAAGAGAAAAGTTCAACATTTTTGTTTTTTTATTTAGACGATGTCCGGAAGCGTTGGCAACAGCACATGGCGGAAAGCGGACCTCCTGCGAAAGTGTAAGGCAACAGATTTTGTTTCTCGGGACACCTAAACTTTCCATGCCATTAAAATTTCAAGAGCACAACATCTTAATGAATTTCAAGATGTTTTGCTCTTGATTTTCTGATTTTCTACAAGTTAAGACTTCAGTTTGATATGTTTAGTTGGGTCGTCAACATGCCTCTGACTTTAGTGCTCGTACCGAACCGGGCGCTGATGATAATCGAAAATCGGGAGAAACTTCTGATTCTGTTGATGATGCGCCGAGGGAGCGAACAAATTCTTCGGCAATCGCCGTGCCGCCGATCTCATGTGAAAGACCCGCGAGAAACCGAGGCAAGGTTAGTAAGGATGATTCCGACTACAGCAATTCCGACGATGATAAACCGGACCCTCCAACGCCAAAGAGCGAAGGCAGCAACTATGAACCGAGCAGCGCTCCGACAACCGATTCCGAGGATGAAGAGGTCGACGCGGATGAAGGACTTAGCGAAGAAGCCGATTCAGGAGACGAATATAAGCCAAGGAAGGCCCCAAAGATTAACATTAAGAAAAAAGGTAACTTGCAGCTTTGTTTGGCTTATCGTTAGATGAGTGGTGGCTTAGGTGCTCTTGCTGACCACCCGTTTTCTTGATTACCTTCGACACCTTGCACCCCGCACACTGACAAACTAGCACCTTGTTTCAGTGCCCGTTATCACTGCGCTGTCATTCCTGGCCAACAATAGTCGTCGTAGCTCCTCGAGCAGTGAAGACGAAGCGGATGAACCAGAGCCAGACAAAGACGACGAAAATGGTTCGCAAAGTGGCAAAAATCTGTTTCGCTCCAAAAGTAGCTTCGAAATGTTGCGTCGCTTACGTGAGCTCAAGTCGAAAAAACGAGATCAAGACCAAGGTCAAGGGAGCAAGGTGGCATCTGGTGGAGGCGGGGACGACACAGTAGTTTATCGTGTCTTCCTGGACAACGAAGAATCTCGATCGCCCTCGTCATCTAACAATCGACGAAGTTCATTGGACGAGAATAATGTCGATCGAAGTGTCACCGAGAAATACGCATTATCGCGAAAACGTCAAGTGCTGCTATCTGACGACGAGGATACGAATAGCAACAGCAATAGCAATTCGGTCACCGCCAGAAACGACTCCAGACGGTCGCCAGTGTTTAGTAAGCGATCGTCTACAGTTTCAAAGAAAAGGGTCGTTTGTTCGTCGGACGACAGTAATGACAGCGTTGATTATGGAGACGATGATGACGACGATGATGGAGGCAGTAGCCGGAATGCGGAAGAGGAGAAACCGCCCTTCCAAGTGACCGTATCGAAGAAGCCAAATAAGAACGAATTTCAAGTAAGTGGATTCTTGATTCATTGGGACCGTGATCCTTTTGGTACACAGATACTAGGGCTCATACAAGGTTGGAAAACCTGGAAATCGGGGAATCTGAGAAGTTTCTGGAAAACTTGGGGAGATAAGAATTTTTGAGCCAAAATCAGAGAAAACTAAGAGGTCAGATTTTGAGGTTTCACATTTCGAATCAGCCACCTTTTCTGTGTGCCTTTCGACCATGCTGGAAATTGGTTGAAATTGATTCACTTGTCTTGGGACAGGGTGAAAATAATCTGGGAAAACTCGGAAGTTTTGTCTGGGAAACCTGGAAAAATCAGGGGAAATCATTTCCCGCTCCTTGTGTGAACCCTGAGGAGCATCTTTGGTGATTAGGTATTCCATTTGTCTCTTATGTGTCTGTTTGCATCGCCACTTTCCCGCTGTAGTCTATCCTGTCTACATTTCGGTTCTTGGTCTTGTAGGTTAGGCTAGGTGCCCAATTAATAGCGAGTGTAAAACAGGGAGCACTGCCAGTTGTCTTTGAATAGTTCGCCGAGTTTTGTCCGAATCAAAGGGCTGGCCTCATTTTCAGGAAATGTGTGTGAAATTTTTTAATGAAGCTACGATAGAGCAGTTGTCAAACATTCCTCGATGTTCAGAACGCGTTGCCGAAGCGCTGATTGGCCTTCGTCCGTTCGAGTCCTTTGATGATCTGGTAAGAATAATATTCATTTCAGTAATCTCTCGCTCTGCCCATAATCTATTTTTGAATTTTCAGTGTGACAAAGTGGATGACATAAAAGTGAAAGGTTCTTCCGCACAAATTGTCGCAAATCATTTGCAAATCCTGGAATGGCAAAACGATTTGGACCGCCTTCTGCAGGCTTGCCAGCGCATAGCCGATCATTTGCAGTCATCGGTGGATGAATTATTGGCTGGCCAGACTGCTACAGTATCTCAGCCAGTGACGCTTAGCGATCAGTAAGTGATTATTGATCTTGTTTTGATGTTCAGTTCTAGGAAGTGCGAAACGTCAAGGGGGAGCCGAAATGACGGTTTGTTTCTCTTAGGTATTCTTTGAAACCGTACCAAGTACTAGGATTGAATTGGTTGATTCTAATGTATCGGAATGGTTTGAACGCTGTCTTGGCCGATGAAATGGTTAGAGATTGGGATTTAATTTGATTTTATTCGTTTTCTTCCATTTGACGTGGTTCTGTTCTAGGGGCTTGGGAAAACGATTCAAGTCATTGCATTCCTGGCTTATTTAAAGGAGCAGAATGTGCGTGGGCCGCACATTGTCGTCGTTCCGTCATCAACGATGGGTAAGGATGTGAGTGTTGCTTGTGTAACGCGTGCTCGTGAGCCCCTCGAGCCGGCAGTGCGCAATCGATAGGCTCAAGTGGCACGTCAACCAGTCCGGTTGATGTTTCACCAATCTTGTCTTTAGACTACAATAGGTATGAGACTGCGTCTCTTATCGTTAGTTTTATGCGGACTGTGTGTAAACTCCTCGCGGCGTCACCTGCGCGCCCTCATGTCATGTCATACTTTATCCATAGCTAAGCACCAGAAGGCGCACTCGAGGGCTAAGGAGCACATAATTGACACTCATTTTGTGCCGAGGCGGGAGTCGAACCCTCCCTGAGGATTCGTCTAGCGTGAACCAGGCGCCCAGAATCTGAAGGTGGTAACCTGGTAGGACTTGGGTGGTGGACTCGTGTTACACTTGCCCTCATAATCAATCGTGTCAGAAAAGTGCGGCTGTTGGTTTTTTATTGCTGGAACTGTCTGACAGTGTTACCTGCGACCACCTCAAATGAAGAGTTGTTAGTTGGCTCTTCCTACAGACATGTGAACGATGGTACTGTAGGAAGCTTTTGATTTCAGACAATTGGTTGAACGAGTTTCGTCGTTGGTGTCCGTCACTCAATGTCTTGACCTACTACGGCAGTATGGACGATCGGAAATTCGTACGGAAAGAAATTCAAAGCGGTCGTCAGCCCGATTTTGAAATTATGCTCTCCACGTAAGACAGGACTTTCGCATTGATAAGGCTGCGTGTCAAGCGGGGTCTGTTCGTTTAGATATCGCGTCATTACGAGCCACGCCGATGATCGATCATTCTTCAAGCGCCTAAATGTTGGCTACGCCGTCTTTGACGAAGCGCACATGCTGAAGAGCTGTAACACGGCACGATATAAGAGTCTGATGAAAGTCAAGGTAAATTCTTCATTATGGTGAAAAGCAATGGCAAATGTAAAACTCTTTTTTCTTGTAGGCTAAGCATCGACTGCTTTTGACTGGCACTCCATTGCAAAACAATCTCGTCGAATTGGTCTCATTGTTGTACTTTGTTATGCCGACATTATTTCGTGACCATACGGATAATCTGAAGGATATTTTGAGTCTTTTCCAAACTGTAAGGCTTTTTTTGATTTGGTGCGGTGGCGGAGTTGTAGTATTTGCTCTGTTTGAGAAAAATGGATCACTTGGGGAATACGAGCAGGAGAAGATCGAACAGGCGAAAAGGATTATGAAGCCGTTTGTTCTTCGTCGTTTGAAAGCTGATGTAAGTCGTTGATTGACTAGGAGAATCTTATTGGGCAACATGACCCTGTTGCAGGTGCTGAGCCAACTTCCGGAGAAACATGAGCGAGTGGAAGCTTGCGAATTGACTGGTCGCCAGGCGGAATTGTATGGTGCGTTGGTCGCCGAGTACGCGGCGACAGTAATGAAAGTGGACGGTGAGAATTCTGGAGGGCATACGGACGCAAAAGGCATGTTTATGCAATTGCGCAAAGTGGCCAACCACCCGTTGCTTGTGCGGAGCTTGTACACAGACGATACGTTGCAACGAATGGCGAAGGCTTTGAAAAAAGTAGGCTTCGATTTGTCTGAATATGTGGGAGCTGGGAGTGACCACAGCTTAGGGCATGGTGGGGAGGGGGTTGGGAAATCCCCTGGGACTGGCGTAAAGTTGTTTGGGGGTCCTATTGCCCCGCCCCTACCCCTGGGGTTTTATGGTCGATCAGGTTTTACCTTTACCCCTAAAATGACGAGTTCAGAGAAAACGAGAAAATATATTAGTTAAGAAGCGGCTTCTCTAAACCCCCATATTAAAAAAATGGCGGGAAAGTTCGCCTAAGTTACTCCGATCGGCATCCGGACTTTGCATATCCATCGGCGTCCCATATCTGGTTTTGGATGTCCTAAGGTTCCAGGATAAGGCTGGGAATAACTGATTTGATACCTTTTATAGGAGAAATCGCACAAAGCTATCGATGCGCAAGTGATCGTAGAGGATCTATCCGTGTTGAACGACTTCCAGTTACATCAAATGTGCAAACAACATCGGGTAAGTATTTTAGTCAAGTAAATTTATGGTTTTTCGTATTGTTTCTTTTCCATTTTAGACGCTGAGCAGCTATAAATTAAAATCATCCGACATTGAGCATTCAGGGAAATTCGTAGTGCTGGATCGTATTTTGCCAGAAATTAAAGCTCAGGTAAGCAGCTGGAGATAAATTAGTAGGTCTTTCAGTTTCATTTCATCATTGTGTGGGATTTTAGGGAAACAAAGTGCTGCTATTCAGTCAGTTCACAATGGTTCTGGACGTTATGGAGGAATTTCTGAGGATGCGGAAATTCAAGTACCTGCGTTTGGATGGATCGACGCCTGTTGTGGAAAGGTATGTCGTGTGTGCCATCAAGATTTGGTAGGAGCAGCAGTTGAGGGTATTCGCTCAGTTCCGTGTGGGATACACACTATCATCATCTGGGCTATTACTAGGTTTCACTGCACATAGAATGCTGCACACTGAAACCTTGGAGACGTATGCAGAATGTGACATAAGAATGCCCAACCATGGGAAAACCCACGATCAGACTGCGAAATTAAGGATCCTTGGAAATTTTCTAATAAGCCCGCATGCTGCACACAATCTAGGAAACGGGTATTCGATTTCACCCAGTTTTTTTAATTTCGCATTTTTTCAGGCAGTTGATGATTGACAAATTCAACAACACGCCAACTTTATTTGCTTTTTTGTTGTCTACCCGTGCTGGTGGCCTGGGCATTAATTTAACCTCTGCGAATACCATTATCTTGCACGATATCGACTACAATCCGTACAACGACAAACAAGCTGAAGACCGATGTCATCGCGTGGGCCAAACAAAGTGAGCATTGCCTTGCCATATGTATAAATGACTCATCTGGTGCATTTCAGGGAAGTGACTGTCATGAGACTCATCGCGAAGAACACTGTCGACGAGACCATGTTGGCGTGCGCTCAGAGGAAGTTGCAGTTGGAACAGCAGATCACGGGAGCTGATCAAGAAGGTGGGTCTCGTTTAGGCTTTGTTTAAATATGATTCTAGGGATGGCGTTTTTAGATGACGAAAATTCACGCGATGTGGAGAGCTTACTGAAGCAAGCGTTAAAATTGTGAGTCTCCAAATTCCTGTCAACCGCATGTCGTAGCTTTTGTTTGTACGTCTTGGTGATTGTCTCCCTGTCCAATATCACGTTTTCTTTTTGGACGTCAACTAACGTTATCCAATTCAAATTAGTTAATTTTATATAAAAGACGTGTTCTCGTCCTTTTACATTTTTGATATCTCACGGTCAATTCATCAGAAAATCTTCCCGAAATTAACAAATAGCCGTAAAAGAATTTGAACTTTACACGGACGTATGC
Organism: Mesodorylaimus sp. YZB2_4; assembly: GCA_030248295.1. Lineage (NCBI taxonomy): Eukaryota > Metazoa > Nematoda > Enoplea > Dorylaimida > Dorylaimidae > Mesodorylaimus > Mesodorylaimus sp. YZB2_4. The sequence continues at coordinate 1,703,799 of JASANH010000626.1, forward strand.
GAGGAAGATGCAGCTGCATCGGGTGCGATTGGGGCCGCTTTATTTTCAACCAGCATGTTCTGGCCGCTGGTATCGGACGGTTCGGTCGATGTCATGTACGCTCCATAGACGCCAGCTTCGGCGCTCATGTCGTCGAAGGATGGATGCTTGCTTGTTGGCAATGGTGGCGCGTTTCTCAGTTCGGCAGCCGTAAGCGCAGGAGGTTGCAACACGAGACCGACTCGAGCTTGAGCCGCCCCTTTCTTCGCTGTTTCGTGACGCTTCACCTGGCCTGGCGTGCCCCCAGCGCTCGAACGTCGTTTAGGATTGCGCGAAACGGGTGATTTCTGCGGGGTCGATGGTCCTTGAGTGGGCGATGCATCCGTTGAACCACCGTTGATCGACGAGATAGGTGGCGGAAATACACGCAATGGGGGCACAGAAGACGAAAAGACTGATCGTTGATGAGACGAGCCGATGTTCGATGCCTGAGCGAAAGCGCCCTGAAACAAAGACACGATAAAAGAATAACAGCAGTGCTCACATCGAATTGCCGCAAATATTAGATGCGGGTGGGAGCAACCCGATCGAAGATATTTGTTACCCGTTTGTCAGAGATTTATAGTTCGACTGAGGATAAGTCCACACTGCTCTGCAACTCACCCAAGGCACATTGAAATCGTGTCTGATAGCATCCGTCGTACGTTGATGAAACCAACACATTTTAACGTCGCTAACGGGAATACAGGCGTTACGGCAATCTTCGACCTCGCATTTGAAAAACAGCACTTGTTTGCCGTCGCATAGAATATCTAGGTTAGACATGTCACATGCAGCAGTACGTGCGTACACCATGGGAATTCGGAACACAAGGAACTTACGTTTTGCGCACATGGACGAGTTGGGCAGGGCTATTTCTCCGCAATCCATACCATTCACCAAAGCGTTGCATAACTGGATAGATTCGCTGTTATCGCTGAATCAAAAATAAAGTGTACAGTATATGGGCGGCTTGAAGCGGATGACGAAGGTACCTTTCATTGGGAGCTCCTGCAGCCAAACGACGACGTTTTTGAGACTGTTGATGCAGCAATTCCTCTTCTCCGAAACGACGATGATAGCGCCTGGACCACGCTAATTGCTCTAGTTTCACTTTTTGACGCGGCAAAGGCGCAGATGCCCCAAGTGGACCTTAAGCACGCGAGAGAAATGAAGTCAAGCAGACAAAAAGATAAACAAGGCTCTTACCGACTGTGTCCTTTTCCACTTTAATGCGCTTTCGAAATTCTACTCGTTTCCGCCCATAACGCCGGCCAAGTACGTTGAGATAGTCAGCATAAAGAGATTGCAGTTTTATCAGTTTGTCCCGAGTAATTAGCGTGACTTCCTCTGCTGTATACGTCCCAGCGTGCCTGAAAATACACATATTCCCCAGTCTTGTATAACAAAACTGCTCGAAAGCATGGCAACCATGTCCATACTTCAACGGATCCTCCGAATCGTCGATTTCAACATCGCTGTCGTCGACTGCTCCTCGGCAGTCACCCACCGTTTCATCACGCGCTTCGTCATCGGACGTATCACTGTACGGTTCTCCAGATAGCATAATCGACGACAAAATGATATTTTGAGCCTTCAAAACTTTACAATCAAAACACAACGGGAATGAGAGAAAAACAGAACGTAGATCCGTGGAAAACGAAACGAAAATGGGCAAGCTGACACTATGTGTGGTGGGTAAAATATAGTTCAGGTCAATCTTTTAGAAAAGTTTGTCAAGGGTTTGGTTTTGCGCATTTTTCCTTCATAATTAATCCTAATACTTTTACTTTTTCTGTATATACGAGCATTAATTGATCATACAACTTTTTCTAAAAATGGCGAATCTGAAACGATTTCAGAGACTATTGCGCCACCTACCGGAGACACAAAACGCTAAGGATCTGATTTTCATCGTATTGCACTTACGACGGTGTGAGTGAATCAGTGGAGCAGGAAGAATTATCGTCTTTTAGCTATAATTTCGGTGATTTCGTAATATACGAGAATTTCATCAATATTTCGGCTCGTAGTGCCTAAGCACCAAAGATGGCTGCGAGTAGGCGTTTACAAAAGGTAATGCAATGCTTTTCCCTGTTTCGTATTGTGCGTGTATGTAAGCCTACCAGAATGACTTCAACAGGTTGTAATCTCAGGCACACACGTAATTAGATCCATGTTCGAATCTATGCCCAACAATAGTCTTGATCTCTAAGCATATTTTTGATTGTCAAATAACGTTGTATGCTTCAGTATCGCTTGATAGTTTTCATCTGCCCATTGTGTGTGAGTCACGATCTGAAATTCTTGAACGAGAACTTCGCTGCTTGACCTAAAAAGCCGTGTGACATTCGTGTTTCATGGCTGTTTAATGGGCTGCTTACGTAATTCTTCAGGAACTAGCCGATATTCAGAAGGCCAACATCAAAGCATTCCGGAATATTAACGTCAATGAAAGCAATATGCTTTTATGGCAAGGATTGCTAGTCCCGGTAAGTCACGTATAAGGGATATGCCTTGTCTGTAGGGCGATCTGATAGGTTTTTTCAGGAAAAGGAACCTTATAATAAGGGCGCCTTCAAAATCCAAATCGATTTTCCGGCAGAGTATCCGTTCAAACCACCGAAGGTTACTTTTCTAACGAAAATTTATCATCCGAATATCGATGAGAAAGGACAAGTCTGTCTGGGAATTATTGCCCCCGAAAATTGGAAACCGGCCACGAAAACTGATCAAGGTACTTTCGTCTGTTTTGCTGGTACTTGGGGCTTTGTGAGACAGTCTGGATGACGATGAGACTAACCAGTCTGATAGTCATTGCCATTTTATGGATAATCATCATTTCGTGTCTTTTCAGTGATCGAAGCGCTGGTGTCGTTAGTGCACGATCCAGAACCAGAGCACCCATTACGGGCAGAATTAGCCGAGGAATACGTCAAGGATAGGAAGAAATTCGTGAAGAACGCAGAAGATTTCACGAAGAAACACGCCGAGAAGCGTCCGGATTAAGTTAATATCCCGTTTGCTCCTTTTTCTAATCGTTCCGAGTGTGCGTGCACAAAGTGTAGTCAAACATCTAATTTCCTACATTCTGGGGTGAATTCGTTTTGGGTACTTGTTTAAAATATCTCGATGTGTAATGTGATTTGTGAAATTGAATTGCACGGAATCAGCGAATATTACCCAAACCCAAATAAAGCACCGGATATGATTCGTTGCCAAATTTGTTCTACTTTAGTCTTGCCGTGATGCTGTTCAGTATTTTAGTTTTTGAACTTGGCGCTTCTGATATAAGTAGTCCGAGTGAAAATATTTTTGTCTGCTAAAGCGCGGAATTCAGATATCGCGCAAATTCAACTTCGAAAAAGGCAGTTTTGTTTTTTCCATGCGGTTGGTTGATTGAATCATAAATGGTTTTTAAATTATTTTAGTGCCTTGACTAGACCTACGTAAAAGTATTTTTATTTCTGCTAACAAGATTCAGTGGATCGATGAAGAAATGGGAAGCATGAACGTCGGCGACTCTGTGCAGCCAAAGACGAATGGATCGATTATATTTGATCGCGCCCATTATGATCAGCTGATGACCGAAGTTGAGAAGTTGGAAGTGATGATCGTGCCATCGGAATTCCTCAGAATAGTCAACGAACTATCGGCTAAGCAGTGCGTGGGAATCGAGGTTGCCAGTCAGATCAGGCAGTTGGCTCAAAATGAAGGTGTGTACACACGAGTGGTGCGGGCCTATCATGTGAACCGTGAACTGTCTCTGTAGATCCAAGTGGACAAGATTAGGACTAAGCGGCCTTTCGCTGTTGTCCGGCTTTTTTAGTCCCTTTCATTTTTAGATGACCCTCAGAGTATATCGGAGGCATGGAAGACGTTTTTGGAACACGTACCCAAACATCACCGAGATTGGTACTGGGAATTCATGGCCTTGTTGAGTGATACGGCTGAAAACAGGGACGTTCGAGATTTGGTTAATCCGAACTTCGAAGAGGAGCTTAGTGAGTGATCTTGCCTTAGCTCTGACTCCTTGTACAGATGACCATGCCTTCTTCAGAAATCCGTACTGCGGCCATCCAAGTCGACACTGCTCTACAGCCTGCCCCTGAGGATGCTACTGCTACGACTAGCCATCCAGATGGCGATCAGGTTCAGATTGGTAAGCCACGGCCTGTCGCATGGTCCTCTGGTTTCTAGCCGGCGTGGCTCCAATACCGTTCCCTTTGCAGGTACTCGCCTCGTTAAAGATAATGCCAAGCTAGTGATCCTGGAAATCGGGCAGCTGTTCGAGGACTGGCTGGATGGCCATCTGCAGGACACATCCAACGCCCAGCCGGTCTATGATAGCGACGAGTCGGACTCGGGTAGGGAATTTTCGAGCTCGGGCGACAGTGCTTACATTCGCTTATTTCAGAAGATGACACGCAGCCAGAAATTCTCCACTTGCGTAATTATCAAGGCGAGCTGGCCGGGCCTGCAATTGCTGGTCGGAACACTATCATCGTCGCTCCGACGGGGTCCGGGAAGACGTTCGTTGCCGTGGAGATCGTGAAACGTCACCTGGAAGCTGTTGGAATCGCCCACACGCCTCGGAAGGTGGTCTTCCTTGTGCCTACCGTCAACCTCATCGACCAACAGACAGCCGTGTTCAAGCGATACTTGCGCCGATCGTACAAGGTCAGGGGCATTCGCGGTGGACAGGTCGGTGCTAAGCAGCTGCCGAAGGCGTTCGTAGTTCGCTCCCACGACATTCTGGTCATGACCCCCCAAATTTTGTTAAATCTGATGAACGACCCGACGCCCGACGTCGATCCGATTCCCTTAGAGCTGTTTACTCTTTTGATTTTCGACGAGTGCCATCACTGTGCCAAGGGTCATCCCTATAACGAAATCATGGCCAGGTACCTCGACCGCAAAGTCGAATTGATAAATAATAGATCGAAAATCGGCCTCCCACAGGTGGTGGGAATGACGGCTTCGTTGGGTGTCGGAGGCGCCGATTCTTCGGGCGAGGCTCGCGGACATGTGCTCAAAGTGTGCGCCCATATGGACGCCCAGAGCCTGTCGACTGTCGTGCAATACAGGGACGAGTTGGCTGAGCACGTGTCTGTGCCAGTTGATGGTAATGTGACTCGATTTTCGCATTTTCGACAAAATAAGCGCTGGTGATTTTAGATTTGGAGCGGGTTCCCTCGAATTATTCGAGACATCCGTTTTCAATCCATCTCACTAACCTGATTATAAAAATTGAGAACATGATCGTCCGGCCCAGTCTTGGTAAGTGGCATAGCTTTAATCTGATCACGAGTAGTGGGAGCATGCCGATGTGTCCGTGCTTCCTATTCGCCTGCATGGGCTGAAGCTTTTTACAACTTTTTGCAGATAAACTGGACAAAACGGAAACTGGTTCTGCTAGACCGAGATACCCCAATTTTGACCCACCGAAAAAGAAGTACATGCCCGACTATCGGAGCTGGCTTTTCAGCTGGCTTCACGCACTTCCAGTGTGCCAGGACGTTCCCCTCAAACAGACACTGATGACTGCGTTTGAACACTTGGTCGTAAGAACACTGCTTTTGATCTCTGACATTCTGCCCAGCTCCGTTTGTTGCAGGTGTATCACAATGCGCTCTTTCTGAATGGCCATGCTCCCACCGAGCAAGCCTTGGAGTACATAACCCAGAGGTCCGTGGAATTTGAAAGAAATCAGAGATCCAATATCGATGCTCAACTGATCAGACTGTACAAGGAGGGTGAGTCCGTGCCTCCTGCTCTGATCATGGCCTAACTGCATGGCATGTTCTTGCAGATCTTCTGTCACACATCAAGTTCGGTGCTGTGCAGGAGGGCACGAATCCGATGGTGGACAGGCTCAAAAAGATTCTTGTGGACGAATTCAGTGCCCGCCCCGACGGACGAGCCTTGGTGTTTGTCGGCACCCGCGAGCTGACCATCGCCCTGGCGACGTACATGAACTCCGATCCTGAATTGCAGCCACTGCGCGCAGCTCGGTTGACTGGAGTTCAGGCCAGCAGGGAGAAAGGAGGTGTGTCTGCTTCCCTCCTCCCCCCCACTGGGAGCTAAGGTGACTGTTTGCTACTTCAGGTCAGTCCGCGAAAGAGCAGGTGGAACTGCTGGAAAGGTTTCGATCTGGCCACCATCGCGTTCTGGTCGTGACTTCGGTGGCCGAGGAGGGCCTGGACGTGGAGCAGTGCAATTTGATCGTCAAGTATAATCACGTGTCCAACGAAGTCTCCATGGTGCAGAGGCGAGGTGAGTCCTACGGCCATCTTGGTTGACCCGAGCTGCGCAGGTGGTCCATTTCAGGTCGAGGTCGTGCCGCGGGGAGCCGCTCAATTTTGGTGGTGCAGGACAATTGGTTGGAAGTGCAAGAATTGGCGAATATGATCAAGGAGAGGATGATGATGCTGGCCGTCGATTACATTCGGAACATGGGCTCCGAGTGGTTCGCCGAAGAAGTGGCCAAGCGACAACGGCAAGCCTGCGGAGACCGCCAAATGGAAAATACGATGGTCGACACCAAACGAAAATCGCTTCAAGGCAAAATGTAAGCAGTCCTTTGTTGTCGCACACGCGCCGCTCCAGCCTCGTTATACTTTTGATGGCAGTGGCTTGTGCTTCTTAGCCGGCTGTTTTTGCTCTCATCTGCCTGCTTATCAGGTACAACTTGCTTTGCAAGAAATGCGACGCTTTTATCGTGTGTTCGAGTCATGTTCGCCGAGTCGCCGAGTCGTCGCACGTGGCCGTCGACCCGTCCATTTGGGAGCGGGTTGAAGTCGACGCTGCCGAGTCGCCAAAAATTTTTGAGCATATGGTTCAGGCGGGCAAAATCTATTGCACCCATTGTCGAACAGAATGCGGCGGCGTGATCAAGTACGTCTGCGTCTACTTGCCAGCCTTAAAAGCCGGCGCGTTTGTTCAAGAAAATTTGGATGAGACGAAGCAACGACATCGCCAGGGAACGTGGAAGCGGATGACCGATGAATTGTTCTTCATCGAAGCCATTAGCCGACAGGACTTGCGTGCGATGTTCAACGCGCTGAAATCGGAAACGGTGGTGCAGAAGTTGGAGGAGAGGATCATGCTCGCTGAACGTAAGCAGCAAACGGAAAGGCAGCAGAAGGCGATGGAGCAGGAGGAGACGGCCAATGGCGCCAGGGCTGATGAGTAAGGCGACGTGGCGAAACACCGGTTTTTGTGTGATTGCGACAAAAGGTTTATTTTGTATGTAATATTTGTGGACTACTGGTGTGAACCGGGACCAATTTAGAGGGGTAATGCCACTACGAGTGGAATAAGGTTCGTTTGGAAGCATAGGATTGCAGAAGATTCTGTTTGTGGTTGATTTGCGGTCTAAGAATAAAGTTTCTGTGCGATGAGTGTGAGCGAGGAAAGCCCTACGTTGCGACTGAGGCGCCAGATTGTTGAGTGTGTAGTCAACTGCAGTGACGACAGGACATGTGAAGCGCTCTGCGGGGGCTAGCGCCGTATTGCGGTGCAGTGATGGCTCAATTAGGCGGCGAGCGGCATGCGGAGTAGTTGTTCTGTTGCTTCCTGTCCGCGGGTGGCCAGGTATGGCCATACACCTGCTGCTGTGTTTGTCGTTTCAAGAGGCTTATATGAAAGAAATTGATCGCGCGTAGCTTTGCGGGCGAGTGGCCTCGCTGAGGGGGAGAGGAAGAGCGAAGTAGGAAGGCACCTGCTCTCCTCGCACTGGTCGCCGTAGGAAGGCTTTGCATTCGGTTGACATGGCGTGGCAGTCATCGAATAGCGACAGCGCGGGCCATTTCACAGACTCGACCAGCCACAACCTCGCCATTAGCAAGCTTTATGTCAACGCCGCACGTACGGCCGAGTCAGGACCTGGTGATAGCACTAGCAACCGAGAAACAGTGAGCGAAGAGAAGTCGAACGAACAACCCGCCCTCCTCATGCAAACTGAGGCCGAATACAAGGTGCCCTACAGCAGGTCGTTCACCGAAAAAACCGCCAGCGGCCACTCGAGACCAGGGTCGACCATAGATACGAGGTAAGCCGAGTCACGCAGTTCATTTTTTTAGTTTTCGAGCGGCAGGCAGGTGATGATCCGAGCCTCTTATAGCCAACTGTGGTCTGCAATCCGATCTCTTATCACCCTTGTCGCTCGTGCGCTTTCTAGACATGTCCACCTCTATTTACGTCGTCAAGGCAGCCGCACGTCGATGTACTCGACGACCAGCGCGGGACTGGTGGCGGGGGACGCCATCAGCTTGGCTTCATCGTCTTCGCGACCAGTTTCGGCCGAAGGCAATACACCAGCTCACAAGTCACAATTGCCACCGTCGCAAGCCAATACTCGACTAGTTGTCCCCAATCCATCAACGGCTAATCGCCTCTTCCCCACCCCCACGCCCCCTCACAGAGGGTCTCATCCCAATGCGGCCATGACACGAAGCGCCAGCATTCCCAGCCTGCGTCGGAGGCCGAGCTACTTGGACCACCTGGTGTGGCAAGTACTCGACTACTTGTTCATGGGAGGCATCGAATCGGCCTACAATGCCAATCTGCTGTGTCGACTCAACATCGAGTACCTGATCGACATCAGCAACGTGGAACCACTCAAGGTGCCCCGCAACAAGCGCAGCGACTGTCCCTGCCTGTGCTCTTTGGAAACGGCCCATTCGCGCGCCCGCATGACCATCATGATCGACGAGCGCAGTCAGCTCGATCTGGTCCCTTATTTCGACGATGTCAATCGATTCATCGATTCAGCTCGCGCTTGCGGCAAAAATGTACTCGTTCACAGTTACAATGGCCGAAATCGATGTGCCGCACTCGTCGTCCAATACTTGATGAAAACCAAGAGCTTAGGATTAGAACGAGCCGTCCAAGTGCTCCGCGGCATCAAGGCCGATGTTACGATCACTGACAATTTTCTACGATCTCTACGAAAATGGGAGTACATGCTACAATCGAGACAACGAGGTGCCGTCGGTGGTGCGTCCACAGCTCCCACTCTGTCCGCCACTCCCATCGCTAGCATGGACAAGTTTTCAGCCGGTACCACCTTGGCCAGCGGCACTCGAGGAAACCAAGGCGTAAAACGAGCTGCTTGGATGTGATTTGGTGAAGCCCCGTACTCACGATCAGTCTTGCCCACTGTGATGATTCCTCATCGCCAGATGTTCTCTGACCACCTTGTTTCCAAATATCGTGCACTCAGTCGGTGTAAAGTCTTTAAAATTTTAAGATATCTGCTCTCTATTCTGTTCGTTCTCCTCATCAAAACATGCACTGTCGACTAGCCACTCCATCGAGCCCCGCCGAGCTAGCCACCCCTGACTGACCTTTTCGCACACTAGTCTCGACGTGAACATGTTTTTTTCAAACTGGACAATTTAGAAGATGTCTTTTCACAGCGCTTCTTTGTACCATGCCTTCCTGCTTGAATGCGCATCCCACGGGCGGCTACCGTAAGCCACCCGATCAGTATTTGCTGCAGGAACTTGAAAAACTGTCCGACTAAAACTGACGTTATTCAAGTGATAATGACGGCTCTGTTTAATCATACGCCATTTATCCCTCCTCGATCTGACGTCAAAGGACGATTTTTCCAGTCAAGATCGTAACTAACAAGGATCGTGCTTTAGTCAGTTTGTCTCCAACATCGATTAAGAGGCGTACGTTCAGGACCTCCCCGCATGCACCAACTTCTATGGCGATACGTTGGCGACTAGTGCCGACCCTAAGAGCAGTGGCGCGCATTGAGTGGATGATCTTCGCAATTTCCTGTTACAGCTTTCCAGTGTTGTCCCTGTTGTTGACGATCAAAAGTTTAGCGGTTTTAAGTTTTTCATACTAAAAGCTTTATACAGCTTCCCCTAACATCGAATGGCTCGAACCAAGAGCAGACATTTTTTCAACACAACGCACATTGACTCACTACGCCTAACAATGGTACGTTACAGGGAAAAGTGCTTACTTTCGTGACTGTGTACAAAAGTCGGCATACCCGCGCCACTATTCTCTTAGCTCATCAAAATCATAAGTAAGGTTAGAAAGCGCGTTTACCAAAAATGTCTAAATTACATTGTATACAATTCGCTAAACCACTGCTTCTCGGTTGGTTCCGTTACGTTTAGTTATAGTTTCCATAAACGTTCTCATCACTGTACGCGATGTACAAGAAAAGATCTTCTTCATGGTGATCCTAAAACAATGAAAACATGAGACGTGAAGACGACGCAAAATTGCGCAATGCGAAAATGGGGATTGCTCATCGGATACAAAACTTCTTTCTCCCTGATGTGCTCCTACAATGCAGTGCGATGACTTCGCATCCTCGAACGCAACATTAGACCCAAGATACAACGCTGCCTTGCAATTTTCCAAACCAAACTTACTTGATACAATTGCCCCATTGTGGCGGCCGTTGGAGGAATCACGTTGTTGACGAAGAAGAACAAGGCGTCTTCCGGGCGCAGATGAATACGTTTTCGGATCAGGAAATAGAATTGGCCCACAGTCAAATCCGTTGGCACCAAATATTTCTTCTTATCACAATCGGCCAGTCGGCATTTGGGAGCCTTTTCCACAATCACCTGCAATGCGCGCAGTTATGCAATCACAGTAAACAGAGTGAACAAATTGGGTGTAGGGGCCAAAAATCACCCCGCTTTTAGACTATCTCATGCAAGAGGCTATGGCAGAAAGCCAGCAGAAATCATGGGCCCAAGTAGGCCAAATAATACGGAAGGGTACATAGGTCTAGGACGGCCTTTTTGGGAACCAAACTAATTTTTGCAATTTGACCTTATGAGAGCAAAGTCTCTTCACTTCTCATGGATCATGAATTAGCTATAATTCCTTAACACAACCAGCCCACGAATTGCGCAATAAACACAAACATAGGCCGGCCTACATACATACCGGAATCCGGTCAGGGTACTTTTTGCGAATTTTCTCTCCTTCGGCACGGCGCTTTTCGAACGGGTTTTCTTCCTTGTATTGCCACTTCATTTCGGACACGATCCACAATTTAGCACGAAGCGCAACGACGTTTCTTTCCAAATATGGACAATGAAATGCTTTCAATCTTTTTGTAAACACGAGCAGATGAGTCAACTTCGTCTGGTCTCCACAACGTGACTAGGCGAGAACGCAACCCAGGCACGAGGATGAAAGGTAGCCAAGTGGTAATATTGAGTTACAGACAGAGGACGTGCTGACGGCCGACTGACGAGTTCATGGGAGTACGAGCATGCTGTATACCGACGCCATCTCCTTCGCAAATATGGTCACCAGTTGACAGTGTATATTGGTGGCCTGCAGAGGGTTCTCTATGCGACAGAGGTCTGCCTCCGCTCCGCTGTGTTTAAACCCCGAGGGGGCTCAAGTCGACAGAGTGTACCAGGCCACGTCCAATATCCGCGTGGCCACTATGTTACCCGGGGAAGCTGAGGGATGTAGAATGTGTGCATCATCCACCAAGCAGGGTCACAAAGATACCCATAAGCTTGAGATAAGCCTCGTACTGCTCCTAGCTTTGTCGTTTGGAAATGACCATTCTGGAGATGTTCAGGAATGACAGGGTCTGTTTTTAAGTTATGCGCAGCAAGAAGAAAATTACATCATGTAACTAGCTGTTGGCATTAGCCACACCGTAAAGTCAAATGAGCCACCATCGACAGCGCTTTTTTATTTGGCTTCATCTCCGTGTGCGGACAGGCCAGCTGCAGTTTGGCCGCTGCTGCTGCTGCTCTATCTGCCCCAGGTACCAGGTGAATCAGCCTTTGCCTGACGTAGGCTTTATGGAGGTCCAAAATAGGAGACCCCAGCTACCAAGCAATCGGCTGACACCAAACTGCCTGCACCACCGCAGCCATTATTGTGGTTTGCGACGGGGACAGAGGCAGTTTTCTATTTGGAATGTGAGCTATGGTATCAGTTACTGTACATAACGTTACCCAAATAACTTCAAAAATCTGAGGAAATAATTTCGAATAAGTCCGAGGTGGAGAAATTATTCGAGGGGAAACTACATACACATGCATGAGGGGAAATAAAAATTTGCAGCACATTTTGACATCCACCCTCTTCCATATGAATGATGATTTGATTCTCAAAATCGGCGTGGACACCCTCGCAAATACTGTGAATGGAATTCACTCTTAGCCCCCGCCCCCCCCCCCCCCCCCAACTGTGGTCCTTGCTAGTTCCCTCCATTCTCTTCCCTCTTCTTCATAGCATACACTCTGCCAGTACTTACAGTAGGAGCCCCACACACGGCCCTAAAGAAACGAAGTATTTGAGGGAAACTATAACCAAATGAGCCCTCGGAGTCGACTGTGAGTGCATTGTCTCTGCCCATATATGTACTTGGTACACTGCTTCTGTAATAACGAAGCCGCCTTGAGCCCCACTCGACACAAGTTGTTTCGGAAATAGGCAAACATAGACTGATTGGAACAGCTTCACTGCTACTACGGTGCCCTACGGGCTACGACTCATTTTTGGATCAACTGCAGGTCAGAAATTAAATTTAGCAAAAGATATCCTTTATGTACCACTATTACGACAACAGTATGATGACTGCTACAATAGAAGAACTCCTAAAAAATCTTTCCGCATCAGATCGATCACTTAAACGCCATCGTATTCAAGAGTGACCCCGTAGCGTGAATCACATTTTCGTTGAGCAGATGCTCCACATTTTCTTCCAAGTGACGTTTCGGATTTTGCTTTCCCATATTCTTCAACACTAGTTCCTTCTTCGACATTTTTTCTTCATCTTCCAAAGCCTGAAATTCGAAGCTTACTAACCAAAAGGGAACAAAATTGAAAAAAGAACCTTATTATAACTCTTGGCCAAAGAGCTTATGGAATTCAACAATTCCAAATTACCAGCGCCACGGTTTGCGAAAGAATCTGGACGAAGAGTGTTGATCCAATGTTTACTACGCATTCGCAAGAGCATCTAAAAATGCAAAAATACAAAAACTCTGAATTGCAAAGAACTAGAACTTTTTTTTTGTTCAATTAAAAAATTTGTCTCACCGCCTGCTCCATCTCGCTTTTTCGGAAATTGATGGAGATCGAATAATAATCACGATTCAAACGATGTTGGACAGCTTTAATATTGGGCTTTTCCAAATGACCCAAATTCGAAGTGATTTGACGCGGTTCTTTATCGAGCAAAAAACTCATTTGATCGATCAAACGGAACGCATCGATGATTACTTTGCCTTTCACGCTCTGTATCGGATCGATGACGACGGCCACCACACGTTCGCCCAAAGCCTCGAAACTTTTTTGAGTAGCGATATCGACTCCTGACAACCAGCAACCGAATCCGGGATGACTATGGTACCAGCCAACGACCATCTCGGGACGACCCGTGATTCGCAACAGTTCAAGCATACGAGCTTGAAAAACCGGGTCAACCGCTTCGACGCTGACGCCCTAGAAAGGAGATGGGGTGCCTGGACTGGTGAGAATTACATCATAACCCTGACGAACCCACTTACACTCCCAGACTGAGGCATAGCAAATACGTCGACCACGGACACGGTGTAATCGTCGATGACTTGGCCCAGCATCAATCCCATCACCTCCATCGGAACACCAGCTCGAGCGTGCTTCAACATTTTCAGCAGAGCCAATGAACTGATATTGATCTGCTCGGCCGTGTCGAAATTGCCCTGACGTCCGCCGAGCTAAAATTTCAAGAAATCTTTCAATATGCAATAACGCAGACCACAGAGCCCAAACTTCAAGACTTACAAGGTGGGCTAAATTTCCCAGTTCAAAGCCCGCGGTGCGGTCCATTTTTAAAACGTGGTCAATACGTCACGAAAATTTTCAAAGTGCCTAGTGAGGACTACTTTACGAGAAAGTGAGGTTGCAAAGATTATTCGCTTGCCTACATTACACTGTACACTGCCAGCATCACGTCAGAGTTGGCACATAAGAAAAGGATATTTGCAAAAGTACGTCACCCACGCTAACCTATCTCGAAAGCTCTGCTGGACTAGGTTTCTTACGGTAAGTAGCAGGGGTCTACAGGAATAAAGATCGGCAACTCAGGGGGAAGAAAAATGGGTTGAGGAGGAAGTTCCAAGCGTGCGTCCACCCGTTGCCGTATGTTTCTAAGTTTTGGTTGAAAATGGACGCCAATGTGCATACTGTAATGCATGTCAAGAATGCCGATACAGTTTTGTAAACGGTGGAACTTTACTTTGCTCTTTCGGCGCCCCGCATTTAACAGCGGCTGTTCGAGTCACGGCCGGGTGAAATGTTTTGTGCTTAAAAATGTGTTCCTTCAACCTCGAGTGCGCCCTGAGTAAGGCGTGCTGTAAAACATGGGCATGAAGACGCTTATCGACCTCACTGTACAAATTAGGTGACACCGTACCTACTGCGAAGTGCCATTACATGCAGAAAAATGTGCATATTGGTTTTTGAAATATTTCTTTATATCAAATGTGCCATTGTTCTGTTCGACACCGCCAATCACCTAGCATAGATCTTATAGATTATGTGCATTGACCGACCGAATGGGTGGAGGCTCTCTTTCGAGAATACCTAGGCCCCTTGTGACCCAGAATTTGAATACCTGATGCTAGTTTCCAGGAAACAGTACGACACTGTTCTTACAGTCAAATCTTACACTCGAGCAAGTTACTCGTACATGCTGTATCATATGTACTCTAAATCACTTTAATTTCGCGGTTTTCGCGGATGGCCATGAAGGCGAAAATTTCCTTCCGCGAAATTTTTATGCAGAAAACCTGAATCTGAAAATTCAGGGGGATTTTTATGAATCCACGATGGATTCTGATGGATTGTGAAATCTGGGACGCCTTCAGAACCCATTGAGCATGCAATGGTTTGATCCCTGACAACCTGAGATCCACTTCTGGCAGTTGCTCACAGTTTTTTTATTTCTTTGAAATTTCTTTCAAGCACCATTGAGTAAAATCACTTTTAAATGCTTAGGCGAATCCATTCACAGATCCTTCCACATCAAATTTTTTCGACCCATTTTTGACCTTGCAGAGAGATTCAATTTTTGCCCCTTTTCCCGCAGGCTGGAGGCTTCTCAGCTGACCTCATCTTGCCATCAACAAGGGTCAATCCAGGCTGGCAAGAGCGCGAGTTAAACTCTACTCCGCGATGTCAGTGGCCACCCCATGGGGTAACTACCCAGCCCGTGCCCCGTGAGGGGTCTGGATTCGAAAGCCCCTCGCCCCATAAGACCTCTCCTCGGTAATGGACACCGAATGAATTGAGAGAGTCAGCCACCAACAGGCGTGCAAGGCACAGAGGGAACTTGACCAAGTTCTCAGATAGCTAGAGTTGAATCCAGGCTGATGGTCTCCAGCTGTGCCAAGCAAACTGTGACACACGCCTTTCACCTCCACACCACCCAGGCGGCTCCTTATGTACATGTATCTAATGGTTGAGGCTCCTACGTGCCGGAAAGCAGGTATAACGGAGCTGATTGAGTTCTTTAAAAAGATCGAACATTCCTACACAGTCTGAAGTATCAGCGGGAGATTCATCATATGCATAACCAGTACTGATGACTGACGGTCAGTCGTCAGAGGGAACAAGGTGAAAAAACCAATTTTTTTGCGTCTGATATCAAAATACTGCCCACATTTGTCACCTGAAACATTGTTTTGCTCAACTCCCTCATTTTTGACAGGGGCAAAGTGTGCGTGCTTACTTGGATAGATCCCCTTCTCTCTGCTTCAGTATCTACTACTCGTATGAAGAACATTCGTCAGCTTACAATAATTATTCCGAAGGCTTTAGCGAGAGGCGAGTTGAGAGATCTTAATTGGTTAGGAACAGAATATTTCGAAGAGAAATATAAAAGGATAAGAACACTGTCATTTTCGAAGAGGCAGTGTACTGAAACACGCGAAAACCATTAGTCTGACCAATATGTGATCGATATGTGAAAGTGGTAAAAACAGCCATTACTTTATTTTATTGAAGAATTTCCCATCAAACTCCAAATGGTCACTGGTGACATGATGCCTACCCACAAATGCCTTAGTTACAGTATGTTCTTTTCTAACACTTCCTAACAGCAAGACACGAGAAAGCATCTGCTGGACAAGGTACTCGGAAAGAGTCCTTCCATTTTTCCTTCTGTGATCTGACCGTGAGACTCCGAGGGGGCCTTCTCTGAACTAATGACGTACACAGGAAAGAGTGTGAATTGTATTTGCAACAGCTACAGTACATTCTATGTGCATGCCCGAACCAATATTTGGAAATACTCGCACACGTTCGGATGAAAGGAAAAGACTCAGTTACCTGCTCACTGAGGCACCACACGCAGATCACCTAAATACTGTATATAGCTGCCTACAAGTACAGGACGATACTGGTCAACTGAGGTACGCCATCAACAGCTTATTCCAAATTTCTATTCAAAAACGGATTGAAGCTGGCCGCCGCTGCAGCTGCACAGAAAGGGTCGAACTGTCCCATACCCGCCGCAGGAGCCGCCCCATTCAACGTTTGATCGGCTTGTTGTTGTACGTATTGAGAATACTGGCCTCCGGCCGCAGCGTAAGGATTGTAAGTCGGGGCAGGCGAATGGTGATAAAGCGAAGTGGGTATTTGTTGCTGAGACGTAGCCGAACCAGCCGCGGCCAGCCATCCGAACTGTGTAGGCAAGGCCGAAGTGGGCGATCCAAAATAATAGGACTGACGATCCAAAGATCCCGACGTGCTTGTTTGAGTCGTTGCAGGAAAATCGGGAAAAATTTTCATCAAGTTTAAGTTATCATTAATTTTCGTGTGTCCTCCCGCAACTGCTTTGGCAGCGGCCGAGGTCAAAATCGATGACGTATTGGCCGGCTCGCGACGTTGTCTTAGATTGAGCAGAAACGAGGGGTCACCCGAGCCAATACCACTCGACGACGACGGCTCCTCGGACGCCAGCAGTTTACTGGAAAAGGCTATCGGGTGATCATTCGAGAGCAAGGCGCCAGGCTGGTGGGATTTGCTGACTTTCTTTTGCTTCATACGACGATTTTGAAACTAAAACAAGATTTTTCGATAAACTTTAAAGCCATACAAATTCGATTCTTACCCAAATTTTCACTTGACGTTCTGTCAGATCCAAGGTTTGAGCTAATTCTTGTCTCCGAGCTTTGTTCAGGTAACGATTGAAATGGAACTCTTTCTCCAATTCTACCAACTGCGGGGTACTGTAGGCCGTCCGAGGCCGCCGAGACGGATCGCCTGAAAAAAGCTCGGTTACAGTACACAAAGGAAAACAACGTGCGGAAGGTGGGTGCACGTTGGACTTCGGTCTCGGGATCCGGGCGGCAGGCAAAGGCTAACTGAGCCCAGTTGGGGTATAAATCAAATAGCATTTCACATATTTTATCCTTCGCCTCTCCGAGTAAACAAGTTTTTGAAATCGGACGTAATCTGTTCCATGGATGGACTATTTCACCAAAGCTCGGCTGCAACCTTTGGTCAAGTGGTCTCAAAGTTACAAACATCATGTGCTGACCTAAACATATTTGGGGACCACGAGCAAGCATCGAGCGATATGAGACACCAACAGTCTAGCAAACTATTGTAAACGAGGGAAAAGATCTGTCCAGAGACCCGGTATACTGTAGAGGCCGGCAGGCTAGCACATTTGGGACTTGACTTACTCGGGTCATCATCGATGTCCTCGCCGAACGTTTGAACATCGCTGACACTATCAGTGCTACAGAAAGGAGTTTTCTGTCCATTTTTTTCGTTATGTGAAAAATCGATTTGAGGTTTGGGACATTGGATCTCGATGGCATGGCTCCGAGCCTTGTCCTTGTTCTTTCGCCTTTCCTTCATCCATGGAAAAATTTCTTGGGCCATAGGTTTCGGCTCCCCGCGTTCGGAGTTTGGTGCTTTTCGTCGACGAGTACGCGCGGCCGGCTTTTCCTGTGCTTGTTTTTGATAAGCGCATTGACTGGCCGAATCGGCGTCATTGCAGAAGTCGCCGGGTTCAGTGCCGGAGAAGGTCAAATAGGGGGACCTCTGGTCGACATCGGTACCGGAGTAAACGTTATCTGCGCACCCGTTTCCTTCTACGTAATCTCCGATGTTGAAATCGGTTGAAGCGCTGGCGACGCCGGTGGTCGTCATCAATCTAATAATGCGTTTATAGTGGCTTCCTTTCGTGCAAAACGTATGCGTTTGGAATCGGCGCGTCGTTTCAGCTGAGGTGGCGTTGATCGACGAGAGGAATAAAAATTGCGCCTTCCTTTCTCTTTAAAATACGAAGCCACTAAGACAAAGACGATATACTCGTCGCCGAGATTCAACTAAACAACTTCTAATGCCTCTTTACGATCGCCGCGAGTGGGTTCGAACGAACGGATTCGTACGCCTATATTTCTTGTTTATAGCGCTCGGTGAATAATTTTGTCAGCGCGAATGTTGCGTTCGCTGCGCTATCCCAAATCGGCGGAGTCATCGTGCTGGTTCGACCAATGGCGACCTAACAGAAATCACGTGACGACTCCCCCAACCAATCCACGCCACGGACCGCCGCGATGCTCTGGCAGAGGCAGCTGTTCCAAAGGCTAGACGTGGATTAATGCGACCGCTGGGATGAGTGACCAAACAGCGATGGATCGGAAAGATTGGATAAAGAACGGCAGGACCAATAGGCGAAGGGCCGTCGGATCGATGCTGGAAAGTGACGGGTGTTTACGCATTCAGCTACTGATACCCTAATCGCCCAAGAACACGCACGACCGCTGTGTTGTATGGAAGGTAACTACAGGTAGAGTGCTAGAATCGGTTTGATTTATGGCAGGCATCCAGATGGACCGGCGCGCGCCAGGTCCCTATTATTCAGATTTGAATAGTAGATGTAAGAAAAGGACGCGTTTTTTTCCTTGCCAGCCTTCGAGTGCCTGTTTGAGAAAAGATGGACAATATAAGGTGTCCTAATGCGCTGATCTCGATCGGATGCATTTTCATATTGCTGAAACAGAAAGGCTAAAAATAGGCTTGGCTCACTGTCAGTCAGTGTTTTTCCGACCATATGTCGGACCACAGTGCTCGTCGCTATCTTGGTCGTTCGCACATGCTGGCACTCGAAGCGATCGCATTGCAGTTTTGGGTGTCTATAAATCAATGGAGTAATTTATGAGCGATTACTGGTGCTCCTTGGGCAACTGCCTGACTCGGCCACCGACGCCGATCCAGTCAGTTGTTGATCGTAATTTTCGACGTCAGCCATTTTAACGTGGCGTAGTTTTTATTACGGGTGTCCTCGACTGGGTGGGCCCGGCCGGGACGCACGACGGTCGATACATCATCGAGCCACGCAATTTGTGCGCGTCCCTGTATACTGTACTATCGAACTGTACCCCTCCCCGCCGCCCCCGAGATTGACTACTCTCGCTTGTCACTCGAACTTTGCGCTCGTAAAGTTTGAAGCTGGTGTAAATATAGTAGATGCGGGCAAAGATAGTCGTAGCTGGAGTCGGCTGCGCGGGTGCATCGTGCGCTGCTTCCTGCATACACTACATATGCACATGGGCGGCGTAGGGAAGAGTGGAGAAGCGGGACTCGCTTTCCTCTTTCATTATCTCCTTTCGCAACCGCCTCCTGTCCTTATCTCCGTCAGCCCCCGTTTCGGGCCTGGCGCCAGCCCGGGGCTAAGAAAAGATATGTTTCGACTGAGCTTTGTTTAGCGACTCGAGCATAGCTCGGCTGTTTGGAGTTTGATGGAACCTGAAAAGGGGACGCTGAGCAACCGACCGAAAGTCCATTCGCCGAGGCTGAAGGAAGAAAGATTTGAAGTTTCGCGCCGCTGTCCTAATACATCATTCGGACTCGAACCCATATCCTTCATCTTCTCCGAGGAACCGGCTTTCTCGGCCTTCTGGCGCTCTTCTGACAGCGGCGTTTTTGTTTGGGCGACCATAAATCGTCGCCGCGCGCAGGCCGCCTCGCCTATTCGCTCATTCGTCGACGAAGAAACGGGCGACATAAGGACGAATAGAAACGGATGGACGGAGTGAACGGGCTTCCAAGCCATACAGCTGTGGCCAGCATTGGCAAGGAGTGCGTTCGGAACCACGCTCGGCCAAATGGTCGACCACGACGATGTGTAAAAGGCATTATTTATTTCCTAGAATTGCAACTGTCGAGAAGTGGAACGCGATGGGCTGGTGTGTGGCGTTGGACGATGCGCCTGTGCTGGCGTCAAACGCGCACGGCTACCATAAATCTCTTTTGGCATCATCAGGGCCGTTCGTCCCGCTCTTTCACCGAGGTACGTTCGTAGCTCAGAAGAGAGAACTTTTAGTTTCTTTCTAGCATTTCCAGCTTGAGGCTGAACTTTTCTGCTCGCTTCGACTTACTTGCCCACATTCGCTTTAACTCGGTCAGACATGGTCCATGTCCGATTTGGAGTCCCGAGTCCTCGTGGGGTGTGCCTACTGGCAGACGTTCGCAGCATGTTCGTGTTGGCGAGATATGTGCAGCACCACTCTACACACTCCCGATATACCCTGTGGATCCGGGCTTATGTAGATTCAGATTCAGAAGCTCGTTTCTACAGGTATGTTGGGAGAATAACTACTCGACGATCCCTGCTGTTTTGCATGCTTGCCCGTTTTTGTGTAAATTTGTATGGCATGGCTGTATGCACTTGTATTGCAGCACGAAGCGTATCTTGTTTCACTTGACTTTCAAAGCAGTAGGTTACGCCTAACGGGGCGTGAAGTTATTTATGTCGATTACGGAAAACTAGTTTCCTCAGGTTGCCCAAGAATAAGAATATTTTTCACGTGTTTGGCTTGGCAAATTTTGAGTTTTGTGATAAACTGGCCCAATTCTGATTAATGCTTACCAGATGCGCTTCAAAATACATTGTCATACATTTGTGACGCACTACTGAACTAGTCGCTGAAAAACTGACCGTTCATTTCGGCTTGAGTTGCGTTCAGGTGGGCGAGGCAATAAAAAGTTTCTCCTCGTTGGAGGTCTGAGTAATATACACGCAAACCTAGTATTAGTTTTCGGCGGACTGAATACTGGCATGAATGTGTGGCAAGAACCAGGTGCACAAAAGAGAGTATACGAATGGGTTGCCTTGGCTGAGCTCCATAATTTTTATTGCTTTTCGCGATTTCTACCCGGCCACGAGTCATTTATAATATTGAACGTTTGCAACAACTGGTTCCAGCCGCGCTGGGGGTCATAAATCTGTTGCCCCATGCACCTATACTTCGTTCGATGGGAGGTGGGCAAAAGCGGAATGCGCATAAAAAGGTAGTTTTCAAATATATCTCGTCCAAAACTGGAATATGGAGTCGGAGAATACGGAGCACTAAAAATGTGCTCGTTGGTCGAGTGTGATCACGGATAAACGCCTAGGGCGCGCCGAGTTAGTTTTTCACTAGTTTTCGATCGTAATTCAAATTCCTCCTATTCAGTGCGCTCGTAAAGTCATGTTTTACGATTTGTTTCTTTGAACGATGCGCTAATTGGACGAACAGTTTGCGCAATGATCGTTTAACGGCAGAAATAAAATTCGAGAGACAGCGGGTCCCCTGACAATGATACCAATGCTGATTGGTACTGTCTTAGCTAGCGGATTCGATCACCATCAAAGACCATACATGGTCAGCTTTCACATGCATAATTCATGTACATATCGTTGCAACAGCCAGCACATTGTATTTTTGTGGTTTAGAAATGCAAATGCTGCCTTTGCAGTTTGCTTGGTGGTGTCATCTGAATTTAAATTAGCTTCGTCATCACCGCCCTCTGCGATTCGCCACTACAGTAAGCCACCATACTTCGGTGTGGCGAGATTTTCTTCGACTTACCTGTTCACGATCAGTGCGCGTCAAGATTCACCAAGTGAGCATCGAACTACACGTGAACGCCGAAGAAACTAGGCTCTCTCGCAAATATGCACCTAGGGTCGTTCTTCAAAAAACCCAACCAGCATCTCGCTCAGTAATTTATGGGTGCTGAATGGAATTCTGGTCCATTTTTTACTGTCACTTTTCTCTTTACATAAATCAGAATCAGGCTCACAGATGCTAATCGCCATTGGTCGCCTGGTTCAGACCATGGGCGTGAAATGTTACTATACGGACCGAACAATTTTTTAATGTCCAACCAGACCTGTCGAAAAGATCGTAGAATGTGATATATAATGGTCGTGTCCGTAATCTGTTTTCATAAATACGGTTCCATAGGGTAGCACGTCCCCAAGTTTCCGAAGCCTATACCTACTGATTGATTACAGTAAGACAAACGAGGGACATGACCCCGTCGGCGCTCGGTTGGACACTTTGTCGTGTGTTTCTTGCGAAACCTCCTGTGAAAATCAGTGTCGCATTCAGATCCGAAACCAGCATCAGTTTCTGCTGTTATCAGCACGCAATGCATTTTTCTATTCGGGCCAGAAATTTTTGTTCTTTATTGCAGCTGAGCATTTGAGTTGTCAAAGTCGTGGAAACAGTGGTGCTAACACAAACAGAATTAATGGGTGCCTGAGAGCACAATACGAATCAACCTTTTCTCTTTTTTTCGATAACTTAGGAATCTAGAAAAAAAAGCACTTGCTTGCCACATCTTGACGTAGAAAATCCAGTTTCCCCTGTCTTTGATGCTGGTGACCTTCTCTCTTACAGTACTCCGAGCTTGTTTTGGACTCGAAGTGACGACCCCCAACTCCTACGAACCACAATGAATTTGATAGCACGCTCTATTCCGATGTACATGCCAAGTTTTAAAAAGTGTCACGCGAGGCTCTTGAGAATTGGTTAGGCTTTTTGTATGTTTTTTTTCACCCATAGGTTCATGCCTGGAGGGGCTTATATGTCCGTGTATGATAACCGAATGGGGAAAGACGAAAGATTGTCTATTGTGGACAACATTTTTTGGTTTTGGTAGTTTTGGACGGCAGAGCCGGTTCGACGAACTAAAAGGGGGCCGGCGGAATTTCGAATAGTAAATCGAGCTGCCAAACGAGTCGGCGGCGGATGAAAAATGAGCGCCAGCCAACTCCGACAACGCCAGCAACTGCGGCGGAATCCCTTTCGGATGTCGCTCTGGAAGGCCGACGTCGAAGAGAGCAAAGACGCCGATTCGAATGATTTACGATTGGTCGGTAGGAGTAAGGCGAACGCGACATACATTTTCTATTGACCGCCCCTACCGCTTCGTATTAAAATTCTAATCCCCAAACGCCGTTCGGTGTAATTAAATAAGCGGCTGGCGGCGAGATCAAACACAACTGGACGCACATATGGCCATTTCGGCCATCGAATGCCCAGCCCTCGCCCACTCGTCCCCTTGCTACCAGCTGTTCGACAGCCACAAAAAACCGCTCCATCCTCGCCAAACAAATGTTGGGATGAGAAAAACTCTTTTTCCTGCAAGTCGAGAAAAGTGAAAATGTTTTGACTTGGAGGAGGCTGGGGGCCGAGGGCAAACAGGCTGTAAGCATTGATAGCCACGATCCGTTCTGATAACTTTAGTATTCGTTTCTTTCAAGTCATTTCGCACGATGAAACTGTGTGAACGTGTCACAATGGCGTCCAAACACGTAGTCATAACAAACCAATGGCCAGGACCGTCCCTGGGAATTACCGATCAATCGGGTCGAATCTAAAAAGGCCTTCCAGAGCAACGCATCAAACAAAATTGGCCAGTAAAATCCATTCGAAGTGCCAGAAAGCTTTAGTGGGTCCGAAAAGTCATTTCTTCTAATTAATGCGGTGATAAAAACTGATAAGCAGATCGGATAGGAGTGAGATTGTCCTTGGGCACAAAAAGAGTGTTTTTGTCAAATTTTGGAGGCTTTTTAGGCCGTGACAGGTGATGGAGGACCAAATTAGGATTACACGAGTACGCGACAAGGATCACCTTGGTAGCAGCATTGTGTGTACGAAATAGCAGAGGAAGTCGATTTGAGAAAGGAAGCGCTGAACGTAACCCACCGACCAGAGCCAGCTCAATGGTTGACTGGCGTCTGTGGACGAAGGACGCCTCGGAATATGTTTGTACTTCGACAGGCATAAACCAGTGAGAGATAAAATTTATTATGTCATTAAGGAAGGCATTAGTTTCGAAACACGTTGATGGCGCGGGTAAGATGGTTTAAGTGCACGCGCGCGAGCAGAAGCCGAAACGAAAGAAATTTATGGCCTTTGTCCTTGTTTTGCATTCGCATCCTTTCAACAATGATCCCAAAGACGAATGCTGCCATTACACACCCACCAGACGACAGTTACTCCGTACGAGAAAATGACTGTCGACGAAATCAGTGCCTTTTTATTTTCTCTGCACATGCCCGCCAGACCTTTACCATTACAGTAATCCAGCCAAATACGGAGAACGGTCAGTGACGAGAGCCTTCATAAATTTTTGAATCAGACAAACCAGGATCCCCTGAAATAAACATGTTGCGTCAGCGTGTGGTGTCTTGACCCATCGTCAGTGTTCGTTTCGGAAAACCTCGTCTAAAGTTATTTGCGTCATGAAAACTCTAGCGCAAATACAATTCCACTCAGCGGCCAATCGATCAATGCATAAATAGCTCATACAGCAAACAAACAGACGTGAGCAGATTGATCATTTCCAGTGGAAAAAGCTGCATCAAATCGATTTTCTAGCTGCCCCCTCGCGACTAGCCAATGGTAGGCGGGGTAACGGTCAGGTGACACCGGCCACAGATCCAATAGCCAGCAATCGAGGCAGCTCGTTTTTTCCACATCACTTGAACCGGGATTATGGCCCCAATAAATTTTACCCAACGGCTCGGGGGCGCGTGATCGGCCAAGAAGAACGCGAGGCCAAGTTGGCAAATATTTCATTTTTACGGGCAATTACGAAAAGTGCCGTCGCCCAATCGCGTTATCATATTTCAATTTTATGGCCAAACGATGAATTCTTACATGCAAGAAGAAACGGACAACGACTTACTTCAACAAACCGCACGTCAACAAGATCCGACAAAGTGCTACGATCAAGACAACCACTTCTATTCTGGACAGCATGTGTCATCGATTGCTGACAGCTTGGAACAAGGAGTCGGTGCCTACTTCCACAGTCCGACCACGTTACCTGGACCCATCTTCGCCGGGGGTCCAGCAGACGAAGCTGTGAACTACGGCAGAGGCTACTTCCCTCATCAACACCACTTTGGATCGGGGTCATTGGAGTCTGTTGACAACTCCAATCTGCACGGCGATGCAAGCCGAAAGCGTGAGTTTTCCCTTCCGGGTCACACTCCAAGGTCCAGTTATGGCGCATCGGCGGACAGCTCGTGCAATTATCGATCTGCGATGCGATCGGTTATTGTTTCGGGTGATGACAAAAAATCAACAGGCGAAGACACAGTTTCAACGACGACACTAACCAACCAGCATGATGCTTACTCCCAGCATGCTAAGGATGCTGATGGGCGGACCAGTGGCCGATCACCATCGCCTGAACAAAAGCCTCGATCTGCGACCGATAGTCCAAATACGACCGATGTGGGCCTGGCCAAGGGAAATGAGGACAACGAGGACAACGAGGGTTTCGTGGCCGAGTCGTCGTGCGAGGACGAGGGGGACGAATCGGGCCAGCATTTGGGTTTCGGATCGGCGGCAGTCACTTATCCATGGATGAAACGTGTCCATTCTTCGTCAGGTAATTAGTGTCCTATTTTGCCACAAAGGATTGCAGGTATGCCCGGGGACAGTATGGCTATGGGCCACGTTGGGCTCTAGACTGCGCATTATGGCAAAGTTAGTGCGGAAAGGATGTCGAGAGGTTACTGTATTCGTGACGGTACACCATGCTCACCCGTCAGATTAATATGGAATCCGACCAAAGGGCACCGACTTTTATCGTTTCGCTGGGGTGGGGGTAACCCAAATTCAGGACCAGAATAGGGGCCTATCATTTTTATCATCTGCGACTCCAGCTGACAATAAGCAGGCAGTTGCTGCAGATCTGCTGATAACTAATCTGATTGTGAGAGTGGCGAAGAGGTTGCGGCTGTGTCACGTGAGACATGCTCTTCGCTGCTCTGACGTAAGATCTGCCAAATGCGGCTGCTTTCAAGATATTGGGTCACCCTTCTGGTCATCTGTCCATCTGGGTTACTGTATCGGTAGCCGAGAAAATTTTTGGCAAAGATAAAAATTACAGTTAGTAGTAGAGTGACCAGTTGTGGTTGATTTTCGATTTCCAAACAAAATCTTTCGCTGGGATAAGATAAAGGTAATCTCGGATCTCCCTCGCGTCAAAGAGCATTTTTGTAGCACGCCAGGGGCAGCACTGACACGTGAGTCTGTTATGTCATTCCAAAACGTGCTTCTTTTTCGGAAAGCAGTCACCATTCTAAAATCCACCCTCTGTTTTGGAACACTCGACCTTTTCGTCAGAACTAGAAACATGATAAAATATTTGGGGCGCGACGCCGGAAAGATGGATCGGAAACAAGGAGTGGCAAGTGTTGAGGGGTCCACTGCCTTTCGTACTGTACTTTATAAAAACACTGTACCGGCGTGGACTGCACCGCGTAGTTCGATCATCAGCGTCCCAATGTGCGAAGGTATGATTACAGTAAAAGAAAACCTTTCCAGTTCGCCATTGCGTTCCTAAAACATGCGTTCGTAGTTTTCTTCTCTTTCTCGCCGTGCCATTTGGTGCTGAGGAACGGGTTGGCTTTTTCTGACACTAACCGCCTTTTCAAACGGCGATTATGTTTTTCAAACTTGTAAAAACTATCTTAGAAATGCAATGAATCATAGCCTAGGCCATAGGTCCAGCAAAGACAGAACCTCGGATAATCAGTCATTGCGAGGAGAATTTTCCAACTATCATTTATCTGCCGTCATACTGGGGTCAGCTAGGGCCTGATCGGAGTGAAAGATGCCCTTATTTATCCTATCTATATTATGTAGATTCGTTTCGCTGCTAGACTTTAGGCCCAAGTCAACCAGGCCTACTTTCAGCCATGTGGCTGACGTTTTCAAAGTCGTATGAGCACCCTTTCGTGATAAATGGATTTCATATGCGACCACAGAAACGATAAAAAATGCATCTGTAAAAAAGAAGCCTGTGTCCAAGATGAATGCTTCGTTGTATCCATACTCTAAAAGAAAATAATACATCGCATTTTCGAAAAAATACTCTTCTAAAAGATAGTGGTCATAAGTTTTGGAAAAGTGACAGTCTCATGGCGTCGCAGATATGGCGCTGAGTTTGAAAAATGTCTTCCTGAATGGCATTTTTTGAAATTATGGCCCTTGAAGGCCGTTGACTGACAATTTATAGCATGTCAATGTGATTTTCGAGCCAGGTTTCGAAACTACAGTAATACTTTTTTCGGAGTGCCACCGATCTCTTCACAAAGCTGGGCCAAATGTACTTCCGTCTTCTTAGTGACGTCCTTCTTTCAGCTTCCAGTGGATGCAATGGAGCTCTGGGGGCGGACGGGAAACGCCAACGCACGGCTTACACACGACAGCAGGTGCTGGAATTAGAAAAAGAATTCTACACTAATCGCTATTTGACCAGAAAACGTCGACAGGATCTCTCGAATGGATTAGGACTGACTGAACGCCAGGTGAAAATTTGGGTGAGGTTTTTGGAAGACTGCCTGTCGTGATCTCTTTTTACTGCCTGTGGTTTTTCAGTTCCAAAATCGGCGAATGAAATGGAAGAAAGAACAGAAGTATTCGCATACAGTGTCCAACAATTGTCACATGATGGCAGCAGCTAACGATTATCACCAAAGCGCGGCAGCTATGGCTATGCAGCTTCAACACCAACAGCATCATCAGGCCGTCCGCAGTTACTTACTTAATAGCTGCGACCAACGAGCAGCTGCCTCGTGCGGCTATTATCCCCCAATCTGATCGAGAATGTCAGCTATTAGCCAGCTACAATGACTGCGAAGCTGTCCTAAAGATCGACTATAGTTGTGTCAGAGTTGTCTATTTCGAAACGGAAAAGCCATGCTTTTTGTACTTCTCTCCCTGGTCACCCGGTTTCGGTATGTTCGCTTTAACTGATTTTGTGAAAATCAGTGATCATAGACTTTGGGAGTTCAAACTCGCATTTTTCGTGTATTTTTACTTTTTCATTGCACTTTACCAAAGCTCTTGTACAGTATGCCACGTTTGTACTGTCATGACCTCTCCCATAGTATTTTTGCTTTCGTCCTAATTTGTCTCTGAAAAGGTCTAGTTATTTTTTTAAGCGGTCGCGCAAGTTGATTGCTGAATCGGTATGCGGTTACAGTAGTGCCGTGTTTTTCATTCGCCATGACAGCACGCGTCTAGCTTTAGAAAACTCACAGACTGATCTTTAAAATGAGTTTTTTTGCAGGAATGTTGTACAGGTCTCTTTATTTACTTGCTACCTGTTGATAATGTGTTGTTTAGAATTTGCGACCACTTCTGAATGAGACCCGTGAAGCTGTTTGCGTTTGCGCCGTCTAATGTCACTTTTTTTTCTATCGAAGCTGATGTGAAAAGTCACTTGATCGCACTAAATGGATTTAGATTTGTGAAGGAGTGCCACAGCCTGTAGCTCTGTGTCAACAGACGGTCAGATACAAAATTATTGACAAGTTCTTGGTGAAATTGGGAAAGCAAAGACCAATCTTTTAGAAAAGCTTATTAGAACGATCTGGGTTAAAATTCACTGTGGCGAGTTTGATCAAAGCCAAAATAATAGCAGCCAAAACGGACCAGATGTACCAAACGGACTGTAGATTACAGTACATCCATCGGTTCAGCAAAGCAGATTCCTTTTCCTCTTCCAGAAATGTTCGTAGCCCTGAATAAGATAAAGATGTCGTAAGAGACAACGGATCGACGCCTGAGTCCTTCCTTTCTCCTGCCTTCCCTTATTACAAGGTGGATCAGAATTTGTGCTTTACAGATACTTGCAGTGCGAGGTGTGCCAGCCATTTGGCCATGATCATGCATCTCAATTAAGACTATGCTTAAGTCCTGATGCAGTCTCAAATGACTGAAGAAGGTAAAATGGATTAGCTCATCGAGGTTCAAACACTGGGTCAGGCGGCAAGGTGGTCTAGTCAGTGCTAGGATGTGTGCTAGCCCATCATCTGATTGGACCTAATCGGACTGGACTTGCTCCGAAAATGCGTGCCGTTCTGTCCGACAGTGTACTGGAGTTACAAGATATTACGCTTCTGAATGCATACTAAATTTTTACAGAGCCAAAAAGGCTTAAATTTTTAAGTCGCAGAAGTCTGTGCAGCTAAACACTGTTGACAATGAGTCAATTGAGCCCACCACTTATCAGTAGCTCACTCTGGCACCAGCATTTCATCTAAGAGCCGCGGCGGCTCAGTTGGTAGGTGTTGGTTCCTCATTGCTTGGACTAGCAACCCTGACTGGGAGGCTGCAGTTCTGTTCCGGCTGGAGACGGCAGTTTAGAAAGCCCGTTCTCAGAGTGGAAACCGGTCTTCGACGGCGATTTAGCAAATGTCCGTTGATGGCGTTGCACACCTGGCTCTGGGCGACTCAGCTGGTTCCGTCGAGTGGCGGACGCCGAACGAGTAGAAAATCAGGACATTGGTTCCCGAACACCAGTCGGGAAGGTCCCTTCTTCCTCGCCCAGGATTATCATCCCGGGATGCTGGTGCTGGCACAGGATGCCCTCGTGTGCAACGTGCGCCTAGTAGAGACACACATATGGAAACTGCCGTGAGAGCTGCTCACCTCACGGCCTCGCTTATCATATCATGACTATAGGCGCTGGGAACTAAGGCGGCACGGGGCCCGACCCATTAATTTTTTACAAACATCATCTCATTTCACCCCCAAATTCCCACATTTCATCTAGCCCACTCTGGCGTTCACCGCGCGTGATGCACTCATAATTGGTCCATGAATGGAAAAGCGATAGCCAGGTAGCCCAAAATGCATTCCCCTACAGAAATGAAGACATCGTCATACTCCTGAGAAAAGGTGTGCTACACCCCGACAGTTGAATCCATGCTTTCGCTAAAAAGTTTCAGGGCTTCCATGGCTTTCCTGGATACAGTCCATTTAAAAGGGAAAATTTTTCTCTTTTCCTCTTTCTGAAAGGATCTTCAGCACTGCTTCAGGCTGGGCTCTTGTCATCTCAAAAGTCTCACTAGTTCATCAGCCCACGCTGAGAGGATGTTTGAAATAACATGCCCTCGTGCTACAGTGAAAATAGTCATTTGGGTCGCCAGCATGTAGCATGTCCCAGACCACCCTAGCCTTGACCTAGAATATGTTTCATCAACATCTTACCTCACAAACAATGAATCGACTTTCAAGAGTCGACTAAGGAGTACGAAACGAGCCAATAGCAATGTTCTTAGATAGATTGATCCCACGCACTTGTGTATGGTCACACACTTGTGTATGGTCACACACTTGTGTATGGTCACACACTTGTGTATGGTCACACACTTGTGTGTGGTCACACACTTGTGTATAGTCACACATTTATGCAGTACCCGTGGGGTGCTCGACAGCTGCGCAGGGGGCTAAACATTTAGTGTATTCAATTTTGGGATGCTCTTCTTCCCGCCAATCGCTGTCCCCATTTTATGAAGCAAATTATGCAACGAGTTCGAGTATAACTACTATACAGGCATTCGTACCTTTGATACTGTAAGAATAGCCCTATTATGTATGCAGAGATAAACGGATATTTGTCTCGTGTTATCAAAGATAGGGTAGGGAAGTTTCAATCACTAGGAAATGCCGTGAGCACCAGGCGCCACGCCAACGAGAGCAATAGGGGGA
Organism: Mesodorylaimus sp. YZB2_4; assembly: GCA_030248295.1. NCBI lineage: Eukaryota > Metazoa > Nematoda > Enoplea > Dorylaimida > Dorylaimidae > Mesodorylaimus > Mesodorylaimus sp. YZB2_4. The sequence goes on from JASANH010000626.1 coordinate 1,734,629, forward strand.
CAGCTGTATAGGGTATGACGAGATTACTGACGAGTGAAGGAACACTTCGCCAAAACAAAGCGGCTATCATGCTAGTGCCGCTCATTGTATTGATCCAGACCCGGTTTCTTGAAAAATATTTATATAGACACGATTACGCCACGAAGAACATGTATGGGCGTATGATGAGGCGGAGGAATGTATGAGATGGTCGTAATGAGATGGTCGTGAATGTATGAGATGGTCGTAACGCCCACGTGCACGTCTGTTTGCTGCGGGCTGGTGTATTGTACGGCCTATCGAGGCAGGAGCCTCATTCCTTTTGGAATTTGGAAGGAAAACACAAGCTCGGGTTTGATACAACATGCAGCAACGCACCCGCCGAAGGCCCATTGCAGTCATAAATAGGTGCCAGGTCCTGTAATGAGCAAGAGGAAAAGTTGCGAGAACAGCAGATTGTGTCAAGCATGGAACAATAGGTAAATTTGCTTCTGTGGTGACATATACGCATACTCACAAGTCGATTGTTGCATACCAGCCGCGCGATTTTCGCAGTTCGGCTGTTTGTGGCAAGGGGTATATCATTGAGTGCATGACTTTGTTGAATAATACATGTACCATGCCGATAGGCATAGCTACCATGAGTACAGGTATGTCTGTCACAAGCCTTATACTGACCCCATTGCTCTGCAGTCTCAAAAGCACACAGAATAGTTGGCACTCTGGCAATGAAGTCGTCCACACACACTCCCACGACAAGCAGTACGTATGTGAGTGGGTGCATGGCGTGCGCTGATGCAATAGGCCATTATAGCTCATCACTCGCGCCACCCACTAACTGACCTTTAGGCTAATTAGCTGTTGAACACATGGAGTGAAAGGGAGCAGAGCACTCCCACCTACAAAGAGGACGTCAGTGCCTTCGATTTTACTGGCAGACTGAAACTACTATTTACCGCCCGCCTCCGTTCCCTGTGCTCCAGCCGCCTCTCCTCTCCCTTCTTGCCGTCGAGAAATGGAGCCAGAAAAGAAGGGGTCCTATCGGCGGGAAAGCATGGGAACGGAGTGGCTGCTTGGCTCACCACTGTCCTTTAGCCAAATTAAAAAACGTTATGATGAATGAAAGCATTTGGCGCGAGAAGATAATGAATGACTGGACGTCTAGACAAACCTTTCTTTTTCTTAGGCCTGAATTTTGGAAGCTTGTTCAGAGTAAGTGGTGAGAAGAGGCTAGAAAAGGCATCCCGGTATCGAAGTTTGGGACTTGGGACTGCGGCTGACTACTCGGATAGAAGTTGTTGGCAGCTTCGATATTGTCTGGCAACATTCGGGATTTGGAAAAGTCGAAAATGGGTGAACATGAACGGAATGAGAAATGTAAGTGGTCATTGTATGACGGATGATGCAATATTGCGCGCCAAGTAGCGTATGTCCATTTGACTTTCTAGTGCCCAACTTTTTCTGTTCGACTCGTTTCATGATGGCTCTGGTCGGGTTTTTCGGATGTGGTGTCGTATACGCCTTGCGAGTCAACCTAAGCGTTGCCATAGTGTGTATGGTCAACCAAACTGCCATTGAGGAACTTGCCCGTCAACGAAACTCTTCAGCCGATTCAGCTGGCCATGTAACGCAGGTCAAGTGCACATCAGCAGATAACAGTACGGAGGATGTGGAGCAGGGGGTAAGCTATATTTTATCTTAACTCGGTATCATAGTGGAGCTTCCCGTGCACGTGTCTGATAGCATTGGGCGGGCAGACTAGTCGGGACTAAACTCCTGAAGCGTTGGAAACTGGCGGCATGACGAGCATGATCTGCCAGTGCACCTGGGCCAAAGCAAATACCGTCTGGGCCAACTTTAGCTGCTCCTAGATATGAAATACCCTAACCAAGGCGGATCAGGTTAACGATCGACGGGAATGTTTCATGTTGCAAAGTTTTTTAGAAAGTGGAGATTAGGACTAGACAGAGCAAACACAATTTGGTTTGGTTGCGTGCTCCGACGATCATGTGTCTAAAAGTGTACGCTGCAAAAACATGGAGTGTTGTGTGCTTGAACGAATATTCCTGGCGATTCTCTTTGGACTACAAGACTCTGTGCCATCTACATGATCGTCGGAGCTTTGCTGACGCTGCTGAAGAGTTCTTTTTTTCAGAATGGTGAATTCTTATGGGACAAAGACGCACAAGGAAACATATTAAGCGCTTTCTTTTGGGGTTATTTGTTCACACAAATTTTGGGCGGATGGTTGGCGCAGCGTTTTGGTGGAAAGAAAATTCTGGCTAGCAATGTGCTCATAACCACGGTGGTGACATTTCTCACGCCTATCGGAGCAAAACTCGATCTGTACATTCTGGTCGCATTGCGAGTCCTGATGGGCTTCGCACAAGTAAGTTACCTGATACCGTCTACATTTGAAAAACTTGCGCATCCGCTCGGGGGTTGATTGATTGATGGCAGTCGGGGAGTCCAATCCATCTCTGACATGCTGAAAACGTGGTTTCTCTCGCTCTTTTATTTTCAGGAATACATGTTCAGATTTGTGTTTTAGGGGTCGACTTTCCCTGGTTTCCACACCTTGTGGTCGCATTGGTCGCCACCTTTGGAACGAAGTAAACTTACTGGACTGACCTATGCTGGTGAGACGGTTGATATGGCTCGTTTGTATTGTGCTGCACTAATTGTCCATTTTAGGCTTACAAGTTGGCAATGTGGTGACCATGTCGGTGTCAGGCCTGCTGTGCAAGTATGGCTTTGCCGGTGGATGGCCGTCGGTATTTTACTTGTTAGGTAAGAGAATGCTGCCCTCGGTTGGGGCCTAATCTATGCTAGACGTTGGGCGCTTTAGGCTTTTTCGGCATCGTGTGGCTAGTGCTGTGGTTCTACTACGCTAGCGACTCTCCAACCACCCATCGAAGAATCTCGCCAGCGGAAAAACAGTTCATCGTGTCATCGTTGGCCCACGAAATGCATGGCCATGATGAAGAAGACGTAAGTGTTCATGAGTTTCTTGTAAAGCAGTTGATCAAGGTCGTTGGTTTTACTTTTAGAAAGGATCAGTACCGTGGTTTCAAATCGCAAAATCGTTACCAGTGTGGGCATGTTTCGTTGGTCATTTCGCTGGTGATTGGGGAGCTTATTTGATGCTCACGTGTCTGCCATCGTTCCTGAGCGATGTGCTTCAGTTCAAAATGACATCGGTAAGCGTTGAAGACTTTATAATACTGTAGGAATCTCAAGCATTTATGTTTTAGTTGGGTTTGGCTGCGATCCCCTACATCGCCTATTTCGTTTGCATTAACTTCGCCGCTTTCTTTGCGGACATCTTACTTTCGAAAAAGATCCTGAGCACGGTCAACACCAGAAGGCTAATGATGGTCATTGGTAAGCCGCGTTCTTGCTACATTTTCAGCCACGACTTGCATTTGCATACGCACTATCGCTTTCAGCCTTGGTATCGCAGGCAGTATTCTTGGTGGCTGCTGGATTTTGTCAGTGCGGTCAAGAAATGATAGTCATTGCTTTACTGAGTATGGGAATGGGATTGAGTGGATTCCAATACGCCGGCTTCATCGTCAGTTACATGGAAGTGGCGCCTCGTTACGCGGGTCCAATCGTTGGTGTGGGAAATACGCTGTCCTGCTTCGCTGGCATCATTGCCCCGCAGTTGATGAGTCTCATGACTCCTAATGTAAGTTTGTTCCTGCGATCAATTAATCTTCGCGTCTAATTGCTCGCTTTGCGCGTTTAGAAAACCAGAGAAGAATGGCTGTCGTTGTTCTACGTGACGGCGGCGATTCTAACTTTCGGAGCTGCCTTCTTCTGCATCTTCATCAAAGGTAAGCTAATATCCGACGTAGTTACAACTCGGGCGAGCACACAGCGGGCATTATGGGGTCTTGCATGGCAAGATGATCAGCTCACCGATTTGGTTTAGGTGAAGTTCAACCTTGGGCCAAAGCATCCAAGGAACCAAAAGGTACCGAAATGGTTCGTTTGGAAGTCGATGAGGACACTAAGAAGGAACTGCAGAATGAGGAGGAAGATCACGACAAAAGCAAGGTTCCCTTGGTTTAATTGGTTAGTTTACGAAGGTAACCAAAAACTTTATTGGTGGACGGTGGTTTACTGTTAACAGTTAGGAAAAATTGGGTTAGGTTTTCAAGTATTCATTTCGTAACAATGCCATCATCGTTGTTGTGGGTATGGCTACAAAATTCGAGTTTGACACGTTTCATACTTTTGACGGGTTCATACCCAGTACTGTAGTGTAATCTTTTTTAAGCCTATTTCTTGGCCTTTGAGTGAGCTTTGTTTAGTTTTTGTCAGCTGTGGAAACGGTCGAATGTTCAATGTGTGTAAACTACGAGGCATTCAAGCACGGTAGCATTATTTTGCACGGCATAATAAGTACGTTTTGTTTTGGTGGTTGTATCTGTGCCATGGCTTTCTTCGTGTCATGACGCTATTTGTGCGAGTGCTCATTATGACATTGCTTCAAATGGTCTTTTTCAAGAATTACCACATGACGATACTACGTGACATTTTCCTTTCTTCCAATTGTTAGTGCTTGTTGTGCGTGGTACTTTGTGTAGGGTGTTGAGTTTGCTTCTTGTCCCAATTCTATGATTGTTATCTGTGGGCACGATGATTGGATTTGAAAATGGCAGTTGTGGTGGTATGATGAAGGGGTGGGAGGCTGTGAAGTGGGTGGTGAAGGGGGGTCAAATGGGGATATAAGGGCTGGTTATGTAAGTAGGAGGGGCACTTCATTATATTGATGACAATGAATACACGACCTTATTGATTCTGCTGACGACAAAGAGCCCCAAATGGTTTCCTTGAACAAGGAATCGATAGTGTTGTGGGTGAGAGAGCGTCAGCTGGACATGCGAGGACGGACGATGAGAGGCTGATCGGGAATTTATTGAATACAGTACAGTGTGAGCAGGCAGCTGACACTTATCCAAAAAATTCGAATTCTGCTGGTCACTCCGATGGCGTGTGATGCTTGACCTGAACTTCGTGCGGCCATCAAAATTTCTGCATCGTTTTCCCTTAGTCACCACCCTCATTTTGACACCTGTCTTGACATCAGGAAAACTTAACAGTCCGATAGTTTTCCTTTGAGCTGGACGAATCCAAGCTCATTGGTTAGCAGGTTTACAGACGTGGTCGTGTACGGCTAGCAAGTAAGCGAGTACCCCACGAGCTGTATGACGCTCGTGTCCCTCACCATTTGGACAGTACAGCAAACTGAAATAGCCCTTCGTGGGTATTTTCTACCCCGACCATTTCTCCAGTCGAGTAGGGGTCCGACATATGAACTGTGTGCAATACACAAGCAGCTGATGAGACTGTCATAGTCGGGACTACTCGGGCACACGTCACCGCCGTCATCTTACCTGTCATCACATCACATTTAGTGCATTTAGAAGGAGCCTCCAGTGACCCTCATAATGCATGTATATCGGAAATGACGGTTTATTTCTCAAGCCCTCCTCGATTGCCTTTTATGAGGTTCGAGCAGGTTTGAGGGGCTGCTTTTTTTGTGGACAATCGAGGCGTGTCGTCCCACTATTCTCTTTTCCGCCCACCATTGTAGACTCATTTGGGGAGGGAGGCTGGCGAGCGGCATCGGGGCGTGCATAATGCGCAGTCTCCGTATGGTACCTGGACCCCGGGGAAGGACACAAGCAAGGTTGAAAATTAGATAAAATTAATCTCCGCTGTTCGGGCTTCCGGTGACGATCGACAGCCAATGGGGCGAAGGGTTGGATGAGGTGATTGTCGAAAAGGAGAGTCCCAACGAGCATTCGTTATGTTGACAGGCGGGGAAGGATGGCCGAGGTTTTAGGCACGAACCATCGCGCTCGGATTTGTAATTAATTATTCACGGACTGGTGCACGGAGCCGAGTTACGTGTGTTGGAGGATTGGATGCCCGGCAGAGGGCAACAGTGTCACAATATGCAAAGAAAATAGTGCTCTAATTGTGACGTAGGTATCGTGTGTTTGGCCGATTGGCAATGACCACGTCTTGATGACAAACCGTGCAGGTGCTTTTGCGAAAATAGAGAAACGAACCTTCTCGTTGACACGAAACATGCCAAGCCCGTCGATGTGTGGGCTGATTGGATGGAATAGAGTCAATACTTTCCCCGTAATTGGCTGCGGGCTAACTAAGTCTTGGGTACAGAAATAGTAAACCTACCTGACGCTATCTCCCTTTGCACGGACTCCTTCCCAGTATAAATTCTTAATGTCGCCTGCCGTGGGAATCGTTGAATATTTTATAGAAATAAACTGGAAAACCCCTCTCCAGCGTTGCATTGCAAATCTTATACCTGGCCTACGTCATCCTCTTTTGGTATTGTGTCTGAATGTCCTCAGCCATGTGAGGGACGTTACCTCAGAATGCCCAAACTCAAGCTCGGGCATTCGTCACGAAATTCTATCCTAGCCCTGTTGACAAACTCGGTTGAAGACGAGTCCGGCTGCTAACGAGCTCCGTTACCTGCCCCTCGGACAGGGTCTCAATGTAAACATCGTTAGCATGGATCGAGCTGGACGAATTGTTGTGCAAGCCATCGAGAGCAGTGAGCAAAAGGGAGAAGATTTACATTTCACGCCTTGCCCATAGACACTACAAAACTTACAAGTTTGCGGTCTTGGAATGTACAAATGACCAACACGGGATAAAAGTGAAGTCGAATAAAGATTTCGCATCGCACGCGGGTGCAATCAGACAAGAACATGGCGACGGCAAGTATACGCGCGTTATCACTCGTTAATCAGTCAATAAAGTGTACCTGTCACGTGATCAGGAGACCGGTCGAGTGACGAGGAGTGAAGGGCATGACTATTCCGAGGCAGATTGGATTCGCTGACGAAATTGGGGAAATGGAATTATCGAGGGGCCATTGACTATTGTTCAGTAACGCGGGGTTTGGTTCCGACATCTGCAAATAGGCCGTCACTATTTCAGCTTACTTTAGAATGAGCATCGCGCTTAGATAGGGAGGGCCCACAGTAGGAAGGGATTCCGATGTGGGATCTGCCGCCGTTCTGAGCACTCACTCGAAGCTCTTCCTACAGTCCTTACCGTTTCTGCTTCTGACGTTGATTACAGAACCAGACGCGGACCACATTCTTTTTCAAATCCAGTTTCTCAGCGATGGCGGCAATTTTCTCGCCGGAGGGTCGTGGCTGCACGGCAAAATAAGCCTCCAGACTTCGTTTTTCTGGCGCCGCAATGGACGTCCGTTTTCGTTTCTTGTCCGAATTTGGTAAAATGCCTGCTAAGTGGCCCCCCGCGTCTTTGTCGCTGGCACTGGCCCCGCCGCCCGCCTTGCCCTTGGCCACGTTCTCGGCCTGTTCGAGCCACGCTGATAAGATCGGTTTCAAGGCGATCATGTTGTTGTGCGATAAAGTCAGTGATTCGAAACGGCAAATGGTCGACTGACTCAACGATCCAACGCCTGGTAGTTTCAAGTTAGCTAACGCCTTGCCAACGTCAGCTTGCGTGACACCGAGCTTTATGCGACGTTGCTTGAAGTGTTCGGCGAATGCTTCCAGTTCACCTGAAAGTCAGAAAACCAGTGCGTCAACCAGTCCAATTTCCGAGGAAATCTGCGACTTACGAGGGTCAGTGTCGGGTTCGCTGACTGCTCCAACCGATGCCGACGCTACAGCAGCCGCCGCCGCCGCTGCTGTTTGCCTGGCCGAAATGGCGGCGGCTGCAGTGGCGGCCAAGGAAGCCGAATGGTGGTGATGGGCAGTGGCTGCCAGAGCAGTCGAAGTGGCCATCGGATGCGTGTACTGATGCGCGAACTGTGGGATGCCAGCGGCCATGGCCATGTGGTGGTGATGCTCGGCTAAACTGGGCATCATGGCCGACGCTGACGGAACTCCAGCCCCCTCCAAATGAGTGAAATCCATGGTGCCAGCTGTGGATTGCGAGTGATGCGTGGCCGCTGGGTGCGATAGGTGGTGGTGATAAGTTGGTATCATCTCCGATTTCAACATGGCGGCTGCGGCGGCGTTGGAAGCGGCTGTGGGGACCCCGGGATGCCCTCCATTCTTCATATCCATTAATGCGGCTTCGGCGCGTGCGGTGAACAAACCCGCATCATCGATGCCGCCGAAGAAACCGGGCTGAAACAAAGGGAATCGGGTTACGGAGGTGCTTAGGCGAGCAACCACTTCTGGGTTTGATCAAGTATGGAGTACGAATCCGAGCGAGTCAGACGGGCGGGCTCCCAGCGGGCCCCGTAACCGTAAGGGAACGGTAACGAACGGAACCTCTGTTTCCTAGTAAACTTGACTTACAGCCATGCCGGGGTTCGTCATGCAATGGCGTCGCATTTGATCGGCGGCTGTTCGAGCATATTGCGTAGGTGAGTATCGTCCAGTCGGCATGGGCGCCGGCGGAGGCGGGAAAGGCGCGTAGAGACGTTGAGTTTGCATAGTTTGATGATCAGTGGCCAAACTCGGTCCGCCGACAACCACGCAATTACCAAATAAGGTAGCAGTATTCGTTTTGGAGGGGAATAGGATTAGAGGAGGAAGAAATGTCTTCGAGCGGCCACCGCGAGGTCACCGAAATCGAAATGGCTGCCCCCGGTGGTGGTCGAATGTTACAAAGGTTTGTTCGATGGGCCCGATTGCACAAGGACAACGGAGGACGCTCGTCCGGCCGATGGGATGACGAACGCGCTGGTGGACGGACGAAATGGTCGAAAGCTCGTTGTTGCCGTTACGCCCCAATATGTCGTTTTTATAACGGATGAGTGTGCCGACTAATTACGAGGCGTTCATTATGCACCTGTTTTAAACCGTCCTACTGTACCAGCGAGTGGCTGAAAGAGAAAGTGGTGAGGGTCTGCCAGACTCGAGCCTCGCCGGCGGGAAAGAGTATTGGCCGAGGTCGTAGCTAGAGACGGCCAAGAATGCTAACTGACGTGAGAGCAGGCTGCCGTCAACTGGAAACGTTTTATATACCGTGTCTACTGGCCACACAGAAGCCGCGGCCTATTTTTCTCGCGTCTCTCAGAGAACGGAATCGATCAAGAAGAGCGCCGATGGACGATGCATGCAACCAGACCCGACCAACCGCCAATGGCCAAACCCAGCCGAGTCAATGCTTTCAAACACCGCCCACGTACCAGCCGATTCTTGAAAAGCGCCCAGAGTCAGCCCACAGCCATTTGACAGCCTACTGTAACGCGCAGGGTCCATTTTCGGCCCCCTTTACCTCGGCTAAAAGTAGAAATTTATGATCACAGGCGATGATCACGTTGTGTCTGCCACGGCCTCCCAGGGCACAGTACGTGCATGATACACTGGGCAGAGCGAGATTGGGTCTGGCGGCTCAGCTAAATCATGCATGCGTTCCCAGATGCAGTTTTAATCGAAGTCGTTTTAGGCGTATGAACTATTCAAGTGCTCGTGCGCTGGTCTTGTGTGTGAATGCTAAAATAATAAAGTCTCGTTGAGGCGAGTGCGATGAATAAGCAATGATTAGCTTATCAGCGGATTGTTGCCACTGTTGCTCTCTATGCATGCGTCTATGGATATTGCATGAAGCACCCGTCGAGTCTCGGTTGCGCTTTGGACATAAAATTTTCAAGGCCTTTACGAATATATTTATGCGCGTGGGGAATAGTTTAGTTTGTGAGAATGGACTCGTACGAAAATGCGCTCATGAAAAATCGGGACTCGCATAAATACGAACTAGAAACAAGACGAAGGCGTTTGAGCAGGGAATAAGGAGGCACGGGCTGATTAGAAGCTAAGATATGGTCAGTAGGGATCGGGATCGTTGTTTTCACTGGCCTGACTCGCTCCGTCGATTCGCATAAATATTTCATCAGTTTGGGCCACCGGATGATTTATACATTAATTGTGATCCGTGAGGCCGCTCGACGCTCGACTAGAACTTGTCGCTTACCGAAACGCTCTTAATTCATTACCGTAATGGAGGCGCCGAATGGAAGCTCGGAGAGCAGCTGAATGCATCGTCTTTCTCGGCCGCCAAAGCTTGCGATTATGAGCGAATGAGGCACGGGAGCAAATCTTGTTCGCTGAGGTCAAGGTCGATCGACGAAACGTGGTGACATATTGGGCCAATGTGCGCATACATTTTTGATCGTGGCGCCTCCTTTGGCGGCATTCTCTTTCGCAAAGTAGTCTTTCGTGGCCTTGCCCTACCGTACACCTCGGCCCGCGTGGGTACAGTATGCATATTTTTGAAAATATTGGCAATCGGAGATACGAAAAAAAGGGAGTGGAAGTCGGTTGAGGCAGCGATAAGAGAGCAATTATGGGGAAACTGTAGCCCCGTCCGTCCTCGGAGCGGATGCCATCGTCGTCATCGACGGAAGGACGGCGTTCCAACGTACACAACGACCAACATTAATTTTCCGCCGCTTCATACAAAATTCATGGCCGACACGCGACGACGACCCTATCGACCCAACGGGATGGTTCGGTGAAGGAAAAAGGGCGCCCAGTCGGTATAGTTCTCCAACTGGGCTTAGAAACAAGCCAATGCCGTCAAGAGAGCAATCGAAGATTGATTACTCTCCTCCTCTACACCAACCCTGCTGAAGTAGGCCCATTGAAAAATTGAATTTTCGCCCCGTGCCCACCACGAACAGCGACCGGGCCGACATACTGTAACTAAGCGTTCGTGAATTATAAACGAAGCAAACGGTGCTGTTTTATTGATGAGGAATAAAAATTTCATGTTCTGTTTGTATTGATATAATAGGGCGAACGGGGCGACGACAATAATCCGATTGTGAACGGATAATTACGAGCGCCGTCGGCCGTTACCCCTCTCCTTCGGCCCAATGCGGACTCGACTGAAAACAGGAAAAGGAGGCAAAATGCGATAAGTGACACGGACCTACTCTTTCCATCAGCTCGATAGCGTGATCGAGAGAAATCGATGGACCGCCCAAGCCATGCATAGCCAGCACGGGACCGAGCCAGTGCTAAATTGCTGCTACTCCTTTTGTCAGCCATCACCTAGAACCCAACAAACGGAATGGATAGAACAGAAACGACTCGAAAAGAGTCCAGTTGAAATGGTGCCACTCATTGACACTAATCATTCTCCACTGATATACTGTCTTATTGGAAGTAATTCCCGGAGAGACAACATGTCGATTAATCGTTGGCTGAAAATATATCTGAGGTTATCGAAGGATACGCGAACAGCGCGTACAAGCCGAGAACATCTAGATAAATGAACACGTATGTCGGCAGTGCCTGCCTTTCCTGGTAGTCTCACTCTGCACTGGTGATGGCGGCGTACTGTACAGACCTCTTCGGTGCGCCCCTTTGGCAAAATGTATACAAGCTGCGTTCTGGCATTCGGGTCTAACGGAGCTGATATGTGCATACCTCCGCGTTGAAGGAATGCTCTGGACGCAGTTTAGATTTACTGTAGATCCGAGAGGAACGTACCGTACAGTATGTAATAATACAGTGCTTCGAATCAGCTGACATCACACGTCTATCCAGGACTTGCCTGGTTACGTATGGTACGTTGAGTATGGACTGTTTTGGCATTGGCCAACCATCAGACAAACCCCACAAGCACATGCGGGGGCTGACCGCACAGCGGGTTCCTTCTCCACTGGGCTTCCATCTCTCCACTCGATGGTTCCGGCTGACGTGAAGCACCTTCAGTCTGACATGCATGGTCACCAAGGATTTTATGGTTTGGAAACCCTCCTCCGTCACCGGGAATCGAACTCGGGACGAATCCAACTTGCAACTAATCAATAAGGTTAGACGAACGACGAGCCACTGCACCTCCGCCCCCGACGTCGGGCACTCATGAAGCTCTGCCTCCCTATGGTGTGTTTTTCATCCAAAGTACTCTACAGTAGTCCGTGTTTCAACTTCTGAAGTGGCATTCGTGTTCAGTGACACGGCAGTTCTTGTTCTGTTCTTTTTTTGACAAGTGTCACATTTCTTACTTTCTCTTTCTCACGATCAGTGCAAGACATTTAAGATACATCGGCCAAAAACCAGAAAGGGCTAAAACGACTGACGAGTCACCAGCTGTCAGTGTAAAGCCGTGTTTGGCCTGTGGGGAAGGTTGCGTATTAGGCTGCCCTAAATGACCCTTTACAACGAATAGTGACACGGCACGGGGGCTTGCCTTCAGGACAATCTCTCCAGCCAGACCCATCAACTCGGGACATGAAAATGCGTTGTCCAACAGCTTGCAAAGCAGGAGGCATTTCGAAGCATGACGCAAACGTGATCAGTCATGTCATCATTCACCTTGAGCCGTAACCATCTTGCCCTCACTGTCGCATTGTCACGTTACGATAAGCCCAGCCACCAAGGCCTTGTGATAGATAGGGTGTCAGTTACCTCGAGTTGTGTGTATAAGAGATGAAATCTGCCAGTTTATCGAGCCGCCTAGCGCGTGTATTTACTCTCGCAAGCTGTCTCCCTCCCAGATTGTTCTAGTGCAGTTCAGTGCGCACTTGGCCCACGGAGAACGAGTTTGCAAACTTCGTCGTCGGGGCATCGTTCGCTAACTTTATTCCACTCACATGTCTGTGTATTTGTTGCAAAGGATAAGGAGTCCTTGACTCGGAGATTTTCGATTTTTCTTTTCAGATTTAAATTTGCCTTCAAGATGAGCCTGATCGAAGGACTGAATTCCAGGCATTTAGCTACAGGTTTGTAAAAAGGAAGGTGCTTGGAATATAATGGGTAAGTATAGTCCATTTGTTATAGGAGCTCCAGAGCCACCCAGACCAGCTAATGGAAAGATACGCGTCTATAACATGCGTTTCTGCCCGTACGCTCAACGGGCCTTGCTTGGATTGGTTTTGAAAAAAGTTCCGTAAGTGGCTCCGTCGAATGGCTTCCGGAAGAATCTCCAAGGCTGTCCCTATACTTACTGCTTGTCGTGGCTTCTAACGTGAGCTCGACTGGCCTACGTACGTGCTCTCAGAAGCCCGCAGGCTGTCAGCATACATACAGCATACTTGGCATACTGTAAATCCGCAGTTGTTACCCTGGGGGCTATGTCTAAGGGGCTTTCGCCGGCTAATGGGATCTCGAACAGGGCCAGAGTCCATGTTCCTGCACAAATATATGCAAGTGTGCCTCTGCACTGATGGTCTATGTAATCATAGGCACTTTCATCAGTGACAAGAAAGAGAAAAAGTATGAAAAAGTGGGTGCTCCAAGTGTTAGGACTTTTATGATCCGTAAAAGACAGAAATTTCGCAAAACAGTTTTACTGTACTTCTGCGGATACCGTAAGTTAGGATTTACGTCATGTACTATACATGGGAACCTAAGGTTCCCTGCGCCCGGCGGATACAAACTGATGGGTATGCGTATGAGCATGAGCTCACTGAAGGTACAGTGAGGGTGGACGACCAGATATGGAGATGGCCAGTGGGTACTGGAAGGGTTCGATTTCGATACTTGCAGGACGGGACCATGTGGGCTGGAAATGGACATCTGTGCCTAACGGGCCTTGGCTTGTCGGAGAGAATGATCGATACTCTCGATCCCTCTCCCCCTGGATAGGAGACGTCAACCCCTCGGGTTGATGTTTCAGCCAGGGAAAAGTATCGATCATTCTCTTCGACCCGCCGAGGCCGCTAGGCACGAGGGCTACGCCTGGCCCACCCTATCACAGACTTTACCAACTTTTAGATTCGAAGTGGTCAACATCAACTTGGCCCAGAAGCCGGAATGGTATGCGCAGAAGAAGAACCCATTGGCCAAAGTTCCCACCATCGAGCACGATGGAAAATTGGTTTACGAGTCGCTGGTATGCGTCGACTATTTGAATGACGTGTACAAAACTGGTCGTCATTTTATGCCCGACGATGCATACGAGCGTGCTAAACAGCGAATGCTGACTGAAAGGTTGACTGTGGTAAGCTAGCACCAGGCCGCTGAGGCCAGTGTAACCAGAGTGCAGTAGGGGTGTAGAACTGGCTCCATGCATCATCGTGTTTTCCATGGCTCTTATGGCCCATTTTTCTTTAGCTCCCATCGGCACTCTATCCATTCTATCGAAACCTGCAAGACCCAGCCGCCACGAAGAAAGTAGAGGATGCCCTGCAATTCTACGAGTCCCAACTCCAGCAAGACTACTTCGCAGGTACCACATCCCTTTGCTTATCACTCAAAAATAGAAATAGATAATTTCAATCAAGAGACATAAAAAACTTGAGCATGAAGTGGGATTCGAACCCACTGAACTGATCTGGTCCAGAGTGCCATCGATGTCATCTCTGTGACATATTACCTTTTCAGGCAATGAACCAGGCTACGCAGATTTTATGTCCTGGCCGTGGGTGGAACGTTTGGGCGCTGTGGAGGTGCTGTCCGAAGGACGCGTAGCGGTCACCAAGGACAAGTACCCCAAACTGGCCGCCTACATCGAGCGCATGAAGAACATTCCCGAAATCAAGGCCATTCTCCTCGATGGTCCCACTCACGCCAAGTTCCTTCAGGGTCACTTCTCTGGAAGCGTCGACTACGACATCATGGCCAACTGATCACAAGCAGCCTACCTGAATAGCAATCCCGATGACTCCCTAAACCATGACCTTCCTAGCTGTGTTGTTTCTCCTTGGAACTTCTTCCTAATAAACTAGCCCTCGCAAACCACCAATCATTTTATAGTTAACTCAATAACGCGTCCCAACAAAACAATAACGGTTCACCAACAAAAATCTCGACGCGCATAAAAACAATTCGTCTCCGTGTGTTCAATCGCAGAGAAAAAAACGTGTTCAAAAGATTAGATGAATATTTGATTACGTGGCATGCATTTTCAATTCAAAATAATGCGATACAATAAGCATCGAAAATAATCCAGTCTTACAATAAGAGTAGAATGCTACGTTATCCATAATTTCATAAATCAACCAAAAATCGTTCAGTTATGACATTTTCCTCAACCCATTTTTGTTTTATAATCGGTTTCTGCCAGAAAAGAAAGAGCTGAGTATGTTTTGCTACTACCTTGGCCTTGTTCATTCGTGACTTTCGCTGTAATGGTTCACACCGCGATTACTATTGGCCCGTTGACTGCGATCGCCCGACATCGATCGAGGCTGCCCTTGCTGCTGCTGCTGGCTATTATATTGCATAACCAGCTGACGAACGCGAGCTTGCACGGCCTAAAAACGAACAGCGATACCGGGTCAACGCAGGAAACCACCACCACTGGACACTTTGTACTCGTAGTGAATACATAGTTTATGGGTCACTGCCCCCTCCTAACGTTCTGTGACAACATGAGCATACGAAACCCTCACAAAAGTAAGCAATGTGCATTTCGTTCTCCCAAATATGAATTCAGAGTTCACTTACCTGCGATGCGTTGAAATTTCCTATAATACGAACCAGAGTGTCTTCATTCTCCTCTTGTGTGGCTGCATCTTCTGGTATTTTGACTTGGGCCCCAGTCACACGTTGCAGCTCTCGAACCTGAATTAGAGGATAATGCAATTACTGAAAAATCAGTCAAGTCCAAATCATTTACATTTTGGCCGCCCTTTCCGATAATACGCCCGACCAATTTAGAAGGCACTTGAATTTCTGTGCACAAACGCACCTCATCGAAGAACTGGTGCGTATGTTCGCATACACGTTGAAAGATCCAAATTTGGGCCTGAAAGCGCACGTGTTTCCACTTTTTGTCCGAGTAAACCACGTTTCTCACCAGCATACTTTATACTGCTGCTGATCCGTACCAGTAACCGAGACACGACGTTCAGTCTCCGATTGCTGACGATGATCGCCCGCTTGATTCTGTTGTTGTTGCTGCTGTTGTTGTTGAGCAGCCGCTTCTTCCTCCTCCTTCTCGGGTTGTTGCGCTTGGTCTCCGCTGGCTCCAGCCTCGCTTTTTGTCGATTCGATTCGGATGTGCGCGCCGGTCAAACGCATGATATTTCGAATATGTACTCCTTTCGTACCGATCAGGGCACCGACGATATTGTTCGGCACCCAAACGTGCACGACTTCGGTCAAGCAAGTAGCTGCACCGGCGACTGCTGCCACTGGAGGAAACGGTGCCCCGGCTTGAGATTGAGCGGCGGCGTGCATGGGAGCAACCGGATGACGTCCCGCTACTGCACCGACTGGTTGAACTGAAGGTACGAAAGGTGGTGGTCCAGGCAACGCCGGATAGCAATACGGATCGATCGGACCACCCATCGGAGGCACAGAGACCAGAGGGTGGACACCACCGTACATAGCGCTTGGCTGAAAACGAACAAGAATCAACACCCAAGTCAACCAAGGGGTGCCTAAAAAGTCTTACTGCATTGGCTGCATCGTTTTCCCAACAATGACGTAATTTGGCCGATATTTTTGATTCGGCTTGAGCCACATTCTCCAAGTTGCCTCGCACCGTGATCGTACGCTCCATATTGAATGCCGACAGTTCGCTTATGCTATGGTAATAGAAAGGCGGGCCGCTAAGCACTGCTGACTGTGAGTCTGGTATGATCACTCTTATCGGATTAGCCACTATCACGCTGCCTTTTCCAACCGAATACTCGACAACCGGCGTACGAGGCACACTTCCAAACGACGACGGACTTCCATTGCGACTATCACTAATCACACTCGTGCAGTTGGTGCTACAGTGAATAAACAAAAGCAGCCAGGCAACTACACGGCATGTTAGCATGCTAGTTAGGCACACAGGGTAAGGATGCGTGACGCTAACAACCACCACCATCAGCCTACGCGTCCTACGTGCATGACACAAACATGCTGTGAATCACTATCCAATCCTGGGAGCCTGGCCAGACCAATCCAAACCAACACCACACGCACTAAACTGTGCAGACCTCCACTCAACCCACAACGGAGACCACTTACTTGGATACGAATATCGTGCATCCCGTCTCTTCCATGATTTTCTTGATCGTCGATCCACCTTTCCCTATCAGACGTCCAACTAAGTTATTGTGCGCCCGCAATTTTAACTCTGGTTCAATCCTTGGAATAAGAGGATGCTCGTCAGTGGCCATACAGACCATAAATTCGACAGCAAACAACTTACGTTTTGCCCTGATTGGCCGGATCTTTGGCCGCTTCTCGCTGTACCACTTCCAAAATCTTCAAGCACGCCTTCGAACAGCTTTCTGGCGTTCCATAGATATTGATCACTTTCTCCACATTTCCCGACTGGTCTCGAAGTCCTCTGTTAACGTCCACTCTAAAAAAAGGGGTTTTCTAACTTTCCAAACATCAATCGACATAAAATTGGCATTCCAGGAAATAAAGATACCAGAGTTTGCCTCGGAGACGGAGATTACATTCAGGTTTTTTTACCTGGCACTTATAACCTCACGAAAACCAGTCCTTGTGTCTAGTCATGTGATCAGGTTACCACCCATGTGGTCACACTCCTTTCTACGATCAGAGCTCCTATATAATTCAAGTTTTCTCACGCTTCTCACTCTTCGCTGCGAACAAAATTCACCGCGAAACCTAATTTTACCGTGTGTGTAGGGCAAAAAGTGAAGTGAAGTGCAATGGAAACTTCAAGCAAAACCTTACACGCAACGAGCCTTGGAATCTCGTGTGATTTCCCGAATGTTAGCTCCCCCTTGACCAATAATGGCGCCGACATAACGTGCTCCGACAACCATACGCAAGGGCAGTCCAGCCGCGGCCACATTGTTCAACGGCCGATGCAGAAAGTCGCCTCCAATTCCTGCGATTGCGTTTGGATAACCAACACGATGACCAACGCCACCAACACCACCACCGGTACTTCGCCTCGGGTTTCGACCACGATCAATATAAAGCGAGGCCTAGAATAGAAATCTGCTATCATAGGCTCCTCTCCAGTAAACATTAATAATTGCAGATAACAAATCCAATTAGATCCATGCTATGAACTCCTCTTTTTTTCTTCCCTACACCCGTTGTGGAAAAACCAAAAGTCCAGGCTTCTCGAATTGCTGTTATGTCTAGGCCCACAATCCACAATCCTAGATTGTCTCATCTGCTAAAATGGTCAAAACAGATTTAGGGCCTACCTTGACCGAAACTCCTTTGATCTCCTTTTTGTCCAATTTTTCGACCGCTTCGGCCGCTTGATCCGCAGATTTGTACGTTATTATTGCTGACGGAGATTCTGGCGTTCCACCTAAGAATTTATTTCTACTTAACCAGTCTAAAATCGGTGTCTTCTTCCCTTAACTACAGGAGAACTTCAGAATACAAAGAAGGATTTAAAGAAAAAAACGGGAAAATATAAACCAAAAATAACACTATCTCAGAAGTTTCTAATATAACGACGAAAATTCTCCTTCCTTATTTTAGGAAATTAGACAACAAAAATTGACTCACCTTGATTGCAACTAACTACTTCGCCAAATTCTGCCGCCAGTTTCTCTATTTCTTCCCAGTCGACATCGGATGGTAACTGCCGAATAAAAACCTTGGTGGAACGGCTATAAAAAGAAATTCGAGCCATAAATGCACGAAATAATAAGCAATCGAATAAAAAAAAACCGCACAAAACATTTTTCCTTAAAACTCACTTTCCTCCATTGTTGTTACCATTTTCATTATTTTCCATTTTTTATGAGATTTTTTTTCTCAAAGTGAAAAATCTGCAGCAGTATTTTGTGAAATAAAAATAATCGAAAGTAAAGCGAAAGTGGCAACACAAATATTTAACGGTTAGTCAAAGCGTTGAATTTTTTGTTGATCCCGAAAAAAAATAGCAGTAATGGAAATGATATTTAAAATAATTTCGTAATTACGACACTAACATTTGATGGAATTGTATCTAGCCAACAGAAAATATAGGTTGATTTTTAGGGGATGAGTTGGCCAAAAGGAAAGATGGGGAGGAGCGTATGCTCCGTGGTTGTTTGTTGTTGAGCGTGCGCGAGACCGAGTCCTGTCCGTGCGTCGGTCGACCTACGTGTGCACACTACTCGCCATGGCGTACCCTACGTACTACGGCTCCTATCGCCTTCGCTCTTTTCTCTCTTTTGCGAAGAGGCAAAGGCGCAAAACGCGAAATCACCGACTACCACCAACGCGCCCGTGTTACCAAGGAATGCACTGGAGGCAGGCCAAAATCGATCGCTCGCCCTCGCCAACTTCGTCCAATCATATTCATCGCGCGCGAATGTGTCACGTGACCATAGATTCAAACTAGACCAGATGAAAAAGGTTCCGTTCGAATTCCTGAACGGCATGAAAAAGAGAACACTTTTGTAGGGGAAAGGTCTCATGCCGAGTTACTTGACAAGGAAAAACGGAACCAGCTTTGAATAATAGATCTCCCAAGTAAAAAAAGATTACAACGTATGAACGCTAGTCAGCTGCAGTTTCTGTTCGATTATCTTCGTAGCTTATCTCTTTCAACTTCTGATTTCGTGTTCTAATTTGTTTGACAATAACTTCTATTTTTTCTGTTTGCAACTGTTCGTGCTATCTTTGATGCATTCTGTGACAAGCAAATAATATCCTACTTCGATATGAATCAGTATGAGATAGTATTCTCAAAGCAAATTCGAGATATCCCTCATAAAACATCCCCGACGAATATTCCCGTACGCATAGTATCCCGAGATCCGTTACAAAACATCCTGGACATCCCAGGATATCCCCGGTCTCCGAGATCCCCTGATTGTAAGGGATATCCCTCACAAAACATCTCAGGATATTATGTGTACGGGACATATTCGTCGGTGATGTTTTGTGAGGGATATTTTGTAGTAGACTGTGACCAGGCACCGTAGGCAACTAGTGGAGAGGAGAAACAAGGTGATCATAGAAGCTCATGAACAAACTATGCATAGCGGCACCGCCTATACACTGGATGAAGTTCGAATGCGATTCTGGGTCCCAGCAGGACTAGCAGAAGTAAATCAGGTGACCCTAAAGTGTGGTATCTGTCAGCGATGGGATGGAGGACCCTACAAGACACCAATAATGCTAGACTTGCCTAAGCCGCGAGTTCAAGAATTAAAGGCGTTCTCCCACGTGGGCATCGACTACTTCGGCCCGATCTACACAAGAGACAAGGGGTACCAGCCTAAGAAGAAGTGGATCCGCAATTTGACGTGCATAATCACACGAGCGATCCATCTAGAATTAGCCGACGGTATGACAAGCGAACAACTACTTCTGGGTCAACAACGATTCATCGCCCGCCGAGGAGAGCCACAACTCATAATCTCCGACCATTAGCATCCGAAACTGGGATGGGAGGGGGGGGTGTAGCCCCCGTGACCCCCCTTTAGGCTAGACAGATTGTCAATTTTGTAATGTTAAAATTTTGAAAAACGGGTCTGATTACCCTCTAGACAAGCCAAAAATTAGTGGCCCCCTATGGGAAAGCTAAGGAAATCCCGACCCCCCTCCCCCCCCCCCATCCTCGATGAGCCAAAAGTCGGTGAGCCCCACCGCAATCCTGACCAAGCCGCGACTTTTGGCGCGGCAGGGTCTGGACCAAGGGTGCAAGTATGCAGGGTAAAGCTATAAAGTACAAGTCACATTTTCGAAGTAAAGAAAAATCAGCGAACAGAGGCTGCTCTGTATCTTTATAGGAGTCAGCTCGCTGATAATCAAATATTTTTAAAATTGCCGCGCCAACTGATGCTCAGGTGCAAGAACCTTATGACAGTCGGGAGGTAAACTTGGCTAGCGCAGTGAGAGGTTTACGCGAAACGCCTCTCATTGAGTTTTGCTTGCGCGGAATAACCGATATTCAAGGAGCTGTAACAACATTATCAGAGAGGACTGAACTCCAGTGTCGGCCAGACTGTCAGACTTGAAACTTGTGCCCCTGCTAGAAAACCGGGACGCTGCAACCAACGTGAGACCTTCTCTGTCGATTGAATATTGCTGCCTCCAAACCGTGTGCGCAAGCAACGGAATGCAGCACGATCACAGGGCTCAGGCTGAGCAGGGTTAACTCCGGTTTAAAAACCTTCAAAAACAGTTTGAAAACTGTGCGAAAAACCTGCGAAAATCACGGAAAATGAGAATCTTTGAGCCAAAATCAGCAAAAACTAAAAAAATTGCATTCCAGGGTTCAAGTCGTGAAAATTCAGAGAATAATTTTGATTTTTGTCCAGAAAATGTAAAAATCAGGGGAAAAATAATCTTCCAGGGAAAACTTAAAGGTTGCATTTCGAGGTTTCAAACTGGGAAATAGGGAAAATTTCAATTTTCGCCTGGGGTTTGGAAAAATCATCTTGCGCGCCGTGTGTGAACCTTATTACTGAAACAAGTTTATAACGCATTGGTAAAAAATTTGTGTTTTTTTTTCTTGGACCCCCTCCTTTTAAGGCCCCCAAAAAATTTAGACCCCCCTCTGGCCGAGCGCTAGGTTTCGGATGCTGCCGACCATGGAAAAACTTTAAATCAAAGGAAATTAAAGAATATGGCACTCGATCCAAAATCAAAAGCAGCTTTGTCACAGAATAATCGCCACGAAAAGGTAGATTTTATGAGCGCCTCATTCGGCGTCCATGAGCGCCTATTAATAAAATTAAAAGCATCAGAAATTATTAAAAATTAGGGAACAGTCGGAATAAGGAAAAAACCTGGGGGCGATTCGAGGAGAAAGATTTTGGCTGCTTCCATGCACTCTGCATTGCTGACGAAAAGACAGTGAAATGGAGCCATCTAATATGGTAACCCAAACATTTATTAAAATCTATTACCCAAGACAAACAAACAAACTAACTATTCCTCAACCAAAAACAAGAAATGGCACTCACTTTTTTCGCATCCGTAACGGCTCCATTCGAATCAACGATCCAAAAAAGTTAGCCCCTAAAACATGAAATGTGCAAGTTCTCTCCAACGAAATCACTTTTTTCCTACCATTCAAAGTTTCCATCGCCTTATCAGCTGAATTTTGATCGGGAAAATCCACTATAGCATTCCCTCGCGAATTAAATTCGATCGAAATGATATCGATCTTATTCTTACGAAATAAATCCCGCATAGCTGGCTCGCTACTTAAACTCGATAAACCACTCGCAAATAACTTTTGCATTTTTTATTACCAAACCAAATCAAAATTGGTGATCAAACTGGAATCAGAATTTTGCGATAGCACTTTCCGAACTGGTTATAGGATCCGCAATCGTTTGATGCTCAGGCGGCAATAGGCGCCAAATTCAAACTTCCCACTCCAACTTTTGCTTCCTATTTTTCCTCGATGGGATGCGACAACATAGAAAAATACTTTATTATCTTTATTTCGTTTCCTAATCTGAGCATAAACATAAGAACACGAGGCACCATTATTTACGAGTAAAACAACGTCTTTAACAGCTGATCTAGCTGCAAGGCCATAAATCGCCAAATAATTAACCTTTGACTGATTGTGAGTAACAAGCACATTAGATCAGTCATACCCAGCACTCCCTTCGACTTAATCCACTTCTTCAATGGTCGGTCCACCAGCGCCGCCACCAGCATGACCGTGTCCTCCATGACCAGCTTGACCACCCGGATATCCGCCAGGCGCACCACCAGCACCCTAGAAACATAATTCATCGTGTTAGCACTTGCTCCAAACTCGCACCAATAAGCTGGACTTACTTGATAGAGTTTGGTGATTATAGGATTGCACATTGATTCCAACTCTTTCTGCCTGTGCTCGAATTCCTCCTTGTCAGCCAGTTGATTGCTGTCCAACCAATGCAGCACATCCGTGCACTTGTCCAAGATCAATTTTCGATCAGAGTCCGAAATCTTCTCCTGAAAACAGGACTGTCAGTCACCTCCAGGCTAGTCCTTGCTCACTGCCACTCTTACCTTGATCTTTTCATCCTCGACAGTCGATTTCATATTGAACGCATAGCTTTCCAGAGCATTCTTTGTCGTAATGCGTTCACGCTGCTTGTCATCTTCAGCTTTGTATTCATCCGCTTCTTTGACCATACGTTCGATGTCATCCTTGCTCAAACGTCCTGAAAAACAGAAATGTCTGGCTAATCTGAGGTCGAAAAAGAGAGGGCATTCGAGTACCTACCTTTATCATTGGTGATAGTGATCTTGTTCTGCCTTCCAGTGCTCTTATCGACTGCAGATACGTTAAGAATGCCGTTGGCATCGATATCGAACGTAACCTCAATTTGAGGCACACCACGAGGCGCTGGCGGGATTCCAGTCAATTCGAATTTTCCTAACAGGTTCTGAAATCAGAAAAGCAGAATAAAACCGAAATGGTCCCCTCATGCTAAGCAAACTTACATTGTCTTTCGTCATAGCACGCTCGCCTTCGTAGACTTGAATCAAGACGCCGGGTTGATTATCGGAATACGTAGTGAAAGTCTGCGACGTCTTGGTTGGGATGGTGGTGTTACGTTTGATTAGAGCAGTCATGACACCTCCAGCAGTTTCGATACCCAGCGACAATGGCGCCACATCGAGTAACAACAGATCTTGGACGGCCTCGTGTTTCTCGCCGGATAAAATGGCGGCTTGGACGGCTGAAAAAGGAATCAGTTTCAAGTTTGCCAAAAACAGGAAAGGGGAAAAGTGTGGTATACCCCTCCCCCAACAAGACATACCTGCACCATAGGCAACGGCTTCGTCAGGGTTGATGCTTTTGTTGAGGTCTTTGCCATTGAAGAAATCTTGCAAGAGCTTTTGCACTTTAGGAATGCGTGTCGATCCGCCGACCAAAACCACCTCTTGAATTTGACTTTTGTCCAACTTCGCATCACGCAAAGATTTTTCTACTGGCTCCAAAGTTGAACGGAACAAATCGGCATTTAGTTCTTCGAATCGAGCACGGGTGATCGTCGTGTAGAAATCGATACCTTCAAACAAGCTGTCGATCTCGATACTGAAAAGCAAATAAATACTAATTAGTCCTGATGTTCGAAGATCAATTACCGTAAAAACACCATACCTGGCTTGCGTGCTGCTCGAAAGCGTACGCTTGGCTCGTTCGCAAGCAGTGCGCAAACGACGAATGGCGCGCGGATTTGTTGTCAAATCTTTCTTATTCTTTCGTTTGAATTCGGCCACGAAATGATTGACCATACGATTATCGAAGTCCTCACCACCCAAGTGTGTGTCACCAGCGGTCGATTTGACTTCAAAAATTCCATCTTCAATAGTCAGGATGGAAACATCGAACGTACCACCGCCGAGATCGAAGATTAGCACGTTGCGTTCGCCCGTTCCCTACACAAAGATTCGTTGCATGGGGCGGACACGACAGTGAGTCACGAGGTCTTACCTTCTTATCCAACCCGTAGGCAATCGCTGCCGCCGTGGGCTCGTTGATGATACGGAGCACATTCAAACCAGCGATGGTGCCGGCGTCTTTGGTCGCTTGACGTTGGCTATCGTTGAAGTAAGCGGGAACAGTGACTACTGCATCCTTGACCGCTTTTCCCAAAAAGGCCTCAGCAGTTTCTCGCATTTTCACCAACACCATGGCGCTGACTTCCTCCGGAAAGAATGTTTTAGTTTCTCCTTTGTATTCGACTTGAATTTTCGGTTTGCTGCCTTCGTTGATCACTTTAAACGGCCAATGCTTCATGTCCGATTGAACCGATGTGTCATCGAAACGTCGACCGATTAGACGTTTCGCATCTGAAAGGAGAGGCGCAATAAGCCACCACGCAGGTTAGAAACAGAATTGATCCAGGAGGCACAGAAGCCCCACTCACCGAAGACAGTGTTAGCCGGATTCAACGCGACTTGGTTCTTGGCCGCATCGCCGATCAGTCGTTCGGTGTCAGTGAAGGCGACGTAGCTCGGCGTGGTTCGATTTCCTTGATCATTGGCAATAATCTCAACCTTTCCGTGCATAAACACGCCAACGCAGCTGTAAGTCGTTCCCAAATCGATTCCGATAGCAGGAGCCTTCGACATTCTCTCTGGACGTTGTCTCAACGAATGATAAGAAATCAATAACCGAGATCAGCTTTTGAATGTAACTGATTTTGAAGATTAGCGAAGAGGATAGGTCTGACGGGAGTAGGCTACACTCTTTGCACAGACTAAAAAGATCCTTTATACCTAAGCCTGCGGTTAGTTCTCGAACGTTCTGCTCGTATCTAGCGTCAAACTGGAAACAGCCGCGCGTGCTCTAAATAAAATGACGCATGTTTACGCAGAATATTCTCGACTGGTGGAGTTAACCGTCTGCTACTGCTGCTCGTTTTGAACGGAGAAAGGGATAAAATTAAGTTTCGGCATTAAATATAGAAAATGAATATTTATGTAATAATGCAAAATTGATAAGTTTTTACAAGTTGTTTCGTGTCAAGCCCTCAAAACTGTAGTTTTCAGCAGTACAACAACTGTAACTGAAGTAAAAGTTTTTACCTGAAACTTAATTTTAACTTGCGCACACATCGATTTTTCATTTCAATTTGATTTTATCCCCGGGAGACCAGAAAGGCTAAAATTTGTGTGGCAATAAGTGTCATTAATCATGTTTACAGTTTCGAATAATCGTTGGAAGCGATGTTTACGCAAACATGGTAATAAGGAAGACGTTAGCGCATACGTAATTTCAGTCAAAGTGGTGAGTAGTCCTATTTTCTATTTTCCTAGGTTCTGAAAGCGGTGCCAAACTGCCAAGGTGACCTCTAATTTATATGTATCTAGTATAACCATGAGGAATGAATACTGTATATAGATAGCCTAACCTTCCGGAAATAGCGTCTCGTAAGGAGGGCGTTCTTCAAAAACGTCCGACCTCTATCGCACTTCATTGAAGTCTTGAGGCTGGAAGCTTGTTGCGGGGAGGTTCCGGTACACATGCTCCATCTTAACTATCTTTCGCAGATTCATTTCTGAAGCGGATCAAGTATTTTGTGCAATATTTGTAGTCGACTGTACCGCTATTTTTCTTTTGTTATTGAGCCTTGTTTAGATCGCGTCAGTGTGGGACGTTTCGGAGTAACGCAAGTGGTCAATGGGAAACACAAGGTCAGTATACGCAACGTTTTTATTTTTGCGTTATCCCACGCAAATTATGAAGTCTAGTTTATCCTTTCGTCTGGGGTTACGCACTAACAGTCTGCGCCTGAATGCACATAATGCGCATTTTCGATGAAATATAGGAATTTGGACTCATTTTTTGTTTATTTTCCTCTCCTGGGACTGAGCCCTCGGCTAGTTCTTGGTCCATAATTCACGTTAAATGTATTTCTGAACTGAAAAATTACCTGCTGCCACATTTATCCGAGCGTTTCTCTCGCTGCCGAGTGACCTGTGGACTATTTTGAGACGGAATATCTATCGCCTGCACTATTCGATGGCACTGCCTTCTTTTTTGGTTACTGGGTTGGTCAAATTTGCGAAGATAGATGACGACGTTTTTGGGCTGTAATTTGGATTTTTTAGAACAGCAATTTATGGCTGCTATCGTTTTTCCTATTTTCGAAAGTTTCTCGGCCTTACTAGACGCTAAGGCCATTTTGAACTGCGGCTTTAGGTCCCTATCGACCGTTATGAAGATCCGCGGACGTTTGATTTATGAGATGATGGAAGGCGGTATCGTCTGATGGTCTCGTTGGGGAATAGTTTTTGCGGCAGGTAGATCTACTTTGGAACAAAGATGTCGACGTTTTGTCGCCAGCCATAACTTCTTTTGCTTACGGAGCCCATTCGTCTTGTCGGCCAAAACTCTTTTGAAGTTTTCCGACAACCAGCGTCTTTTAAAAATTCTCTTGTCTTTAGTGTTTTAGAATCTCTGTTTCATAGATAAACACGAGTTGTACTCGATCGTTTGCTTACCATATCTCTACTATAAATCAAGGGACGCCTGAAAGTTCTTTTAGGGGTGTAACTGGTCTGGTCTGTCTATTATCGGGTGACTGATGGTCGGTGATCAAAACTTATGATGCGGGAGTGTGAAATTTGAAACTGATGGTTTTTACGCCTGTGCGTTCGAGAGACTTTATTTGGTCAGGCCTTGTTTTAGGTGAGTGGGTGCACCTAGGTTGGTGGAATGTTTCTACAAAAAACCTGAACCGGTACTGAATATTTGAAGGCGTAATATAGGAGCCAAGCTGTCTACGCCGCGTCTGCTATTTATCTCGCCAGTCGCTATGTTTGTTGGCAAACGTCAACATTTTTCAAGCGTAATAAAAAGCTCTGTTTCAGGCGTAATCTTATCGTACGCTTGATTCTGGCCGAGTCGCGTCTCGAATGCAAATGCCATTATATGTCGTATGGGGAATGGTCTGGTTGGAAAATCAGCTTATGCGGGTTAGCTGACGTGTCTTGGCGGTGGCCATATTTAGTCAGTGCCCGGCTTATCTCGTCGGCTATGCTTTCTCAGAGACTATCAAGGCCGAAGAATTTGTCTTGCTTGGCTTGTCGAAGCGGGGATCGAAGGACGAAATGTCACAGTGCGATGTGGGTTCGTGAGTCATGATCATTCGAAAGGGCGGAAAGCTGATTTATGCTTTTCTTACAAAGCCAGTTTAAGAATAAGGGGTGTTTAAGATTTGTCTCTGCTGTTTCTGGATGAGGTCGACAGTAGGACTGGGTAGTGGCAATGGGTAATGAGATCAGTACGGTGCTTGGACCAGGAGGGCATGCCTGGAGTCGACTTTGGCTGGACCCGTTAGAATGCGCGATAAGGCTGTAGAACTTTGTGAAAGTACATGTTGGGTCGTCCCTGTTGAGGGGAGGATCGGGAGCTTGTGATGAGGGAGGTTGAAGGTACTGTAGACGCCGGACAGAAGTTGCTGCTATAAGCTATTTTGCTAATGTCTGGGCGTACATGTTGGTATCGGGTTGCCTATTAGGGGAATGTGTTGAGACGGGTCTACGCAATGCACTCATTTCCTGTATTCTCGTTGCCGTTTTGCGCGTGGTCGAGTCCGTGGTTCAGGCCGTGTGTCTATCAATTTTATATCGAGTTACATATTGCACATTGGGTTTGATTGGGAAGGGTGGTGTTGTTTGGCTGCTTGGTTTCGTCCTTCCTCGCTTCTTGTTCGTTTACCAGATGGTCCTTGGTCGGGGCTACCATTCGCCGAGTGGTGCACGGGGCGTATAGAGCGAGGTTGTCTCTTATGTTTCGCTTTCAACTCGACTGGACGGCTTGGAATTGTTGGAACGTGGTATTTGCGGACAGTATGGACCAGTCTGGCTGGCAGTGAAGGGTAACACGAGAATATGCTGTCTAGATAATTGCTCGGCCAAGTTCATTTGTCGTTGAGCATGAGTGAGTGATTGAACGTTGATGCTCGGATGGACAGCAATGCGTTCGTGATGGCTATCGAAGCAAGTTGTGCGAGGTTTTTTGAAAATGACATGTAATGACGTGTGGTAAGACGAAGTTGTGAGACAGTTGTTCCAGAGAACATAGGGGAGAGGATTAGTTTTATGGTCTGGACTTTGACCCCCCAGGGCTCGCCTCACTACGCCCTTGAACTTTGACCGGACGTGGGTGAGAAACGGGGGCATCGATTTGACGGTGTTGTGTCGGTTTGTTGGTCGGAGTAGGCAAAAAGGGACGAGTTGTTGGGGAGTGGATACGTAGGTGAGGTGTGGGTAAGTGTAGGGCGCGGTCTGGTTGCCGTCAGTCAGTCACTTATCCGCGACCCCACCCTGTTTCTCTTTGAGCTGGGGGGCTTTGAGTGCAGGGGGTTGTTTCGAGGCTTTGGATTGTTTAGTCAGTGGGAGTTTTGTTGATTTTGTGCTTAACTAAACGTTACGGCTTCTAGAGGAAGGTGTGAGTATGACATGGGAAGGAGGAGAGTGCGCATTCGTGTCCGTCTCTGCTAGGATGCTTGATATTTGCTTATCCTCAGGCCGCCCGTTTGTGTGTGCGATGCTAAAAAGTGCGGGGTTGGCTCCTAGGCTAGCAATGAGGCATTAGAGCAGTTAGGTGCGAATAACGATGTGGCTTTAGTTTTATTTCTCTCTTTTATTTTTCAACTTATCTTTTTTACTCGCCATGTGAGAGCGAACGCCGACTCGGTCGACTTCTCGGCACGGCGGTTAGGAAAGTGAAATTTTATGTTGGTTATCCGATCTTTGGGCCAAAGCTGTGGTTTCAGTAAATCAGAGACGGGGCTGACGGTTTCGGGTCACAGACGAGGATGAGCAATAGAAACAAGGCTTGGGGGGAAGACTAGACTCGTAAATGCGCGCTCTGCGTGGGTAGTTAGGTTTAGTTTTTATGGGCGGCCGGTGTGCAAGCGAGGATGGGTGTACAGAAGATGAACATGTGTTGGGTATTGGCGAGTCTGCTCGACCAAGAAGACCTTGGTCGGACAAACAAACACGCTGTTTCCTGCTTTACACAGGGGGGGGGGCGGTAATGGAGGTAGTAGAGTATATTGGTAAAGTGGGACTGTGAACACGGCTGGTTGCATTCTTCTTTTGAGTCGGTTTTCCTCTTGCCAATCCCGCAGTGGCATCTTTCTTTTTCGGGAGCGCGTCGAATTGGGTCTGTCTTTGTGGATAGGCGTGGAACCGGTTCTTGTTGACAATCACTCGATCCGAATTGACATTTTGTGTCAAAGGGGGCCTGATGTCGTTGCCCCTCGCTGGCCGACGACCAGCCATATCGTTCGTCTTTTGTGCCCGATGTTCTCGTGGTAGCGGTTGAGGTCGGGGCGGGGCGGGGCAGTATTTTCTTGTGAGGGGGAGGCATTCTGCACCAGTGACCAGTGGGTCCTAATTTGAGTGACGTTCTTATTGCTAGTCAACGCGAGGCAAACCTGATCGTGTCTGCGTGTAAGTAGGTACTTGACATAAATGGCGGGGCCCGAGGCTTGTTTTTGCGACTGGGACGATTTTGATGATTATGTGAAAATGCGAACAAGTGCCTGGCCTTATTGTTAGAGATTGGGTGTGCCCAGAGTAGATTTTATGAGCTCACTCGTCGTATTAGAGTCGGTAGAAAACCCGCTTTTGGAAAAAAGATTGCTGGGGGAATGGATGAAATGGAGACGAATGGAATGGCGTAACAATGGCGGGTGGTTTTTCGAATTGAACCGGCAAAATCATATTTCACGTGGGAGAGGAGTGACTCGACGTCAGAAGAAGACATGTCCTCTGCCGGCCTTATCGTTAGCCGTGCTCCGAGCAGGCGGCTGTACAGTTTGGAGGATGCGGGCCGTGGGGAGAGGACTGTTGACAAATAGCACCGGCTTTATATTTTATGCCCATTGCCTTTGATGGATGAGTAATCGGGTCGGGTGGTGCGTGTAGGTGTGCGACAGGCTCGTTTTATGATGGCCTTTGCGCTTTTACAACTTAATTCCGAGTAGGACGTTGTTGGGCTTGTGATGGCAATTTGTCACAACGGGTTCGCAACTAGGCCAGTCAGCCGAGCGTGCGGGGGGGGGGGGGGGAGCGGGCGAATGATTGCTTTTACTGTCCATCATAACGCGAGTGCGGGCTTGGGTTGCTGTGGTTAATAATGTAGGCAATGCTCGATTTGTGTTTTCATGTTAGCTGCACGTTGTCAAGGCTGCGATTGGGTGATTGGCTAGGTGCCACCTTCCTGCGGGGAGCGTTTTCCTGTTATTGGTCGGATGCGGGCCTGATTCAGTCGGCCAGAATGGGCTGCTCGTTTTGGAGAACACGTGTTTGTGATGAGTGGATAAGAAATAGTAATTCTCACCGACGTTCACTCGCATCTGTTGGGCGGGGTCGGCGGGAGGGTACGGTAGGGAGGGGAGACGGGCCATCACGTTTCAAATGGATTGGTATCTAATGCGCTTGAATTTTTAATCTTCAATTTCGACGTTGACGGTGGGTTGGTCTTGAGGGAAGGCGGCGCGCAGTGTAGCTATTAGGCTTTAGTATGGGCTGATTTGGCGATAGAATGCTCTCTCCTGACGCCGCGTTCCATCGTCCAGTCGGCCGAGCCTTCTCTCGCATGAGGAAACAGCAGTACCGCCAAGGCTTATTAAGTAAAATTGGCCGGCGCTTCAATGCGACGTTCTCTTTCGTTGGCTGGCTCTCTCTGGCGAAGCGGCTTGAAATAAATATTTTATCAGCTCCATCCATTTTCTTTCGTTCGGTCTCCTCAGCGCTCGCTCGAACGGTGACGGTTTTCTCGTTTTCCATCCAGGGAGGGCTTCGGGCTTAGGGCCCTAACGGTTCGTGTTCTGTAGAGTTTGTGCGCGGACGATAGCCAGGCCGAGACGGACGGGCGCGTATTGGCCAAAGACGTCGTTTGCCTTTTGCTTGGCGACGCCAGTCGGCGTCCAGGGAACCCTGCCGGTGTGTTTCCGCGGACGAGGGCTTCGGTTGGCCGAGTGGGTTTAGTTTTGCGAATCGATAGCAATTTGATATAGCTAAGACGTATATTCAATATCTGAGAGGGCCTTGTGTGGAAGAAGTACTAGTAACTGGCGCCGCGCGCTGTTCGCCCAGCTTCTTGAGCACGGCCTTGGTGAAGAGTTGGTGCGAGTGTTTGCGTGCCCGCCCTCCCTGCTCGGCCAGGTGTTCTCCAACATACGCCCCGGGCCCAAATAAGCCAGTATGATTTTGTGTCTCCCATTGTTACGGCCAATGTATGTTGCAGCTGATCGCCAACACTTTTGTGTTCCTTCTAAATGCCTCTCTCCTCTTTCAGGATTTCGATTATCGAGAGCAGAATCCGAGTTTCCTCTCTACGCCGTCCCGCCATGTTTTTCCTCTAGTGAGCAGCCGATTGCGTTGCGCCTGGAACTTTTGTCTCAACCTCAGAAATTGAGCAGGTGAGCAAAGTTTCAGGTGTGGTTGCGGTTCGGCTAACTCGTCGATGGTTCGCTCGTCTGCACTCATGGATTCGTTATGTTCATGTTTTCTTTGTGTTGCCCTCCAGTTCCGTTTATGTTCCATAAAAATATCCATCACACAAATACATTCCGAGTTCACGTACTCAATTTTAGCAGGCCATGAATCATCTGAATCGTAATCTTTCTATTACAGCAATGCGCTCAGCCAAGGTCTTGGCTTTCTCGTCGCCGAGGCTGGATTCTCGGCCGAGGAAGAAATGTTGTAAAAAGACCAACATACCATCGAAAAATACTTTCAACTCGTCTTTGGATGCGGCTCGTTTGAAAATATTTTGCGTTTCGGTCGGTGAGCAAGTTAGTAATAAGTCTCTGAAGAATATTTTCAGTAGTTTAATCGACCTCGTTTCCAATTCGCCGAATTCGAAAACCTAAAATAAACGAGAACCCATAAAGACTAAGTGCGAGTAGAAAAGAGCAGATGCAAACTTACTTTGAGGACCGATAATGAAATTGCTTTGCAAGCAACTAACTGCGACAAAAGCAAGGCCAGATTTCTAGTTTGCCAAGATTCCAACTCGTTAAGCAATTTGATTTTGTCCCAAATAGCGAATTGTGTTGTTAACTGAAACGGTCTCGATCAGCACACCGAGTAGGGTTATGGTAAGTGCCTTCACATTCCACATAGCCGCCTGACTCACACGCCATACTGTATGCAAACGATGGTTCTTTTCACGTGTCATTTCGGTGTAGGCGGACTGGCGTGACACACAGTGCACTTACCTGGAAACGTTTGTGGTATCGGCATAAATGTCGTACTAGCCAACCATAATAGGGATTAAAACGACGTTCGTTCAAACAGCACGTCAAGCATACGTGGACGATCTCTCGTTCTTGCTGACCACGCAAGTCGAGCTTAGTAAGCTTTTCGAATGCGTCCAAATAATCCTGCAACAAGAGCACACGAGATCGTGCAATGGGACAAGCAAGGCCTATCCATTATCCAAAATACATAACCTCTCCCCAGAGGGACCACGGCCGTATTGTGGCTGTCGATGCTATGACCAGGACATCCGTGCAACAAGGCGACTAGAAACGAATATCAGCCATCCCCCAGCAGGCACCTGACAGTCGACCCCTCGCGTTCACTGAAGGCAGACGACGGTGAAGGGACATTATGCACGAAATGATTACCAGGCCCTCCCCGTTAACCCCGAAGTCACCGCCAGGGCCAGCCTGATCTCATTTAACAAACGATCGTCTTTTAGTTGTCTAACGAGCGAACTTGGGGGCAGAATAATAATCGTAGACAATACTGGGGCTTAACACGCTACTCACATTTGTGACGTACGCAGTGTATTATGATTAACAAGGAAACCCCTCGGAAGCGAGGGCCGATCACAGAATGCATTCCGGAAAGTTTTAGCTGCTTCTAGCCTCTTTTTAGAAAATGACTGGCGATCAAAAGGATTACATGCAAGCACAGCGTAGCCAGTTCATCCTGTTCATACTGACACATGGTCACTACATCAGCAGGGGGATCATATGTCTGCCCGTTTTTATCACATACAAATTCCTGACCACATGGCAGAAGTCAGCTAAAACTTTATGTTCTATGGTCGATCCCCAAAACAAGTGCGACTTCCGCGAGGCAAAGTTGTGATACCCGTAAAGTTAGAGAATTTTCAGGCCTTTCTCATTTTGCTCACATGTGCGTATGTTTGGCCGACGGATAAGGAAGTGAATTTTATTGCCTTCGTTGGCCGCTCGCTCGATACGCCCCTCCGGGCGAGCACAAACCCGTTGGATTGATGTTCCTGGATTCTATAGGACTAAGAGGTCTGCCTGGAGTGCCTTCGGGACTATTCTCTAGCAGTGCCCCCCCCTCTACTCCCATGCAGCTTATCACATGTGCTGTGCTGAACAAGGCTCCATTATAATAAATTTGATTTGGGCCCAACCATGCGCAGCTAAGTAAGGCTCCTTTTGCGCTTGACCAAGTTCTTGTCAGGGCACTCTAACAGGGTCAAGGTGGACAAGGCTGTCCAAGCAACCCATCCAATTGGTCCCTGGTTTCAAGTGTACACGACTCAAACTCAGTTTTTCAACTGACGGAGAAGAAGTCAGACACCCAGGATTCGAAATTGGAACCTGTGTGACATCTTACCACATGGGTCAATCGCCGTCTGGAATGTAGGTGCTAACTTGAGAACTCATTCTGGAATTTATTAGAGTCTGGACAGCAGTGCGTGACGAATGTCGAATTCGGGTATTCGACCATCACGATGTGACCAGACTGTGTTCTGTGGTTAGCACCATATTTCAACGTTTGTCCCTGCATCAACTTCTATTCACCACTTCTTAGCGAGGGTCCCCTCAGAGCATCACCTGTGGTCACTATTTCTGCCTCACAACCCAGGAAAAGAAAAGTGCGTGACTGGTCGTACTTGCAAATAAGCATGGCCTCGTGCCTCCCTCACTCACCTCGGCAGACATAATAACGCAGAATATAGTCCTTCTCAAATCCGTATTCATACGATGCTTTCTCGCCAACTCGAGCAGTCCTTCGTCAAAGTCCGCCCCAATGGCAGACAGGGTCTTGGTTCGTGGCTTATTCTCCAACTTCTTCATTTCGATCAAATTCGACGACACTGCCGATCCCACAATCCACCACCTGCCTTTCTCGTCCGCATTGTACAAGTCATGCAGTGTCATGGCCAATGGCGGCTCCACGGCTAGAACAAATCATACACCGTATAGTCCCACCCAAACCTATCCACCTGCCTTGCTTACATTTCACTGACGCTCTCACAAGTTTTCGAAAATGATCGGTCAATGATGGGTCGTAATTGGCCACTTTGGTATCGTTGTTGTTCTTGATCGCACTCAAAGTGTCCAACATGAACTTGGTGCGTGATCTGAAAGAAAAAGCATTTTGCTGAGTGAATGTCACTTCATCCAGACTGGGCACACCTCGCATAACATCCCGCTGGGGTCAATGAGCCAAACCTCGGAGCACGAGCAGCCCATGTTTCCACTGTACACTGCACTCAAGATCCGGCCGCCTGTAGCACCCTTATTACCCCAGGCGATTTAGCCAGCGCGAGATGATTAGGCCCCAGTGGCCCACGACCAAGGTGTGCAGCCAGTTTGCCCAACGAGCAACAATGCAAAAGTGTTTCCTTGTTTAAAACCGACACCGGGTGCTGCACAAAACAGCGTTTGCACCATTTTTCGGAGCCGAGCACTCAAAAATTTGGGGCTATCAAGCAGCAAGCTAGAATCTCACACATGTGAATCAGGTGTGCTTATTAGTTTTATGGCGAGTGGGAGAGAACTATTGATCCCCCAGCTCCGAAACGTCAACCCCTCGAGCTGATGTACAATAGTCATGGACTCGCCTTGCTCTAATCGGAGTTTTTGTTCTACCCTGCCAGGCCTGGTCACATCAACAAATCCTAACACTGAGGAAAAGTGGTCCTAGTGAAGGAAGGTCATGGGCAATACACCTCGGTCTATACGAGTAGTTGTGAACCGTCCCCTGCCTATGTTTTGCCCTAACCACCGTTTGCGAATAAGGTTTCCGTCAGCCTCGTTAAAATACCCAGTATCCAAAAGTTTGATTCTGTTACTCTTTGAAGACTGATTCTGGATGGCCCAGGCTCATCAACAACAGCAAAGTTGCCCCTTTTCTTGCACGCCTGCCCCCCCCCCAGAACCAAACTTCAGAATACAGGCTACGTGAATGAGATTAGCAGGGATCTTATTCCACATGGTCAGCAGTCCCTAAAATGATGGATCCAGAGAAAACGAGTGAATTATCGTTTCCTCTCCCACCCCCCCCCCCCCAGCCTATACGTTTTCTGATCATCAACCATAAGAGCCACCTGACCATCAGCATACCATTGACGTTCACATTGGGCGAACAGGTTGAGACCACGACCCTCTCGAACTAGCCCCTCGACTCCAACTAACTCCTTACTCGTTTTTCAAATGAGCGTTTTCTGGTGCGTTGATCTTCCGATGCACTTCCGCCATCAATGTCTTCAATTCCGTTGGGTTGTCCTTCCTCAACATAAAACCCGAGCCTGAAATGCAGCGCTGTCATCCTTCAATCAGCCAACTCGTGGCCGGAGGACGCTTACTTTGCAAAATGAGGAGAATCAGTTCGATATCCCGTTCCGTAAAGCTGTCCAAAACGTCCCTGATCAGTTCCGTGATCAACACACTCGAGATAATCTGCAAAATAGGGGTAGAAGTACTAGCTGATAGCCCAGCAATCATATCTCAGAATGTAAGGTACACGGAGCAAGAAACATGCAAATAGAAATCGGGATGGGAAAGGGATTTCTACAGAGCACCAGAACGGTATTTACAGTACTAGACTACAAAAAACTTTTTGAATAAAAAAGTGGACATTCCGATTTCAATTTGCAGCTGACAAAAACATTCCTTGCGAGCGACAAAATTAAGATTACACTTTTGTTCGAAAAAGCATTTGCCTAGGGATCCCATGATTGACTAAATATCTCTCCTGATCCCGGCTACTTCACTCACGTAGTGAATTCAGGCCCGGATTGACATGTCAAGTCCACACATTCCACAAAAATAAGTGTCAAATTTTTCCTTGGTCCCACCAACTAATTCCTCATACTAGCCTCGCTCACCTTCAGATGATAACAGAACGCAATCAGTTGACACGCGTTGTTCAGTCGTTTATCCACGATCCGATGGTCCGTTTCTGCTTTCGACATTTCATGCAGCTGTTTGAACTCGTTGGCCAGCCGTTCGACAAAGTAGGAAGCTAAAAAAAACTTTATGAATAACATACTCAAACAATTTCAAATGGGTCTGAGGCCGAGAAATATCTGAGAAGGGAGGAACTCAAATGTCAAACACACTTTGAATTTAACTTCTGGCAAAGAAATGATATTTTTATCCTCAAAATAAGTGCGGACACCCCTGTCCATCGTGCAAACAGCAGGACATAGGCGCCTGAAACTATTTTAGGGGGAACTATCGCAGGGCGAACTCGAAGTATTCCCGGCAGGTGTACTAAAACAACTCACGTAATTCAACGGCCACTGAAGAGTGTACGAGCGCCAAGAGGAAACAGTACTCCATGACCAATCGCTGCGGAACCATCTCCTGTGCTAAACATACGCCAAAGATGGATTTGGTCAAAACGACTTTCACATCTGAAAAGCACCAAGAACACTCATTTTTCTGCGATCACTGACGACGAGCTGCATCAAATCACCTACCATTCTTGCTGTACGTCAATAACAACTGCCCGATTTGGGCCGCCGTTTGTCGAGCGTTCGATTCGCTAAGCCTGAAATTCTCAGCATTCAAGTGCATGCAAGAGTATTGGAGGCACTCGGGATCGAACCCATCTCGCTACTCATCAAGTCGAAGCGAAGTCTATCGTCAAAAACCCCACTCACCTGTTCAAACTTCCTTTCAACGTTCGCACCAATTTTGGATCAATATCAGTCAAATCGTTTTTGCCATCAGATGCAGCCATACACGTGGGCCTGGACGAAGAATCCATTCCCATCTTGACAACGTTTCCTTTCTTGTCCCTCAGTCGACCATAGATGTCTTCGCGAAGTTCATTCTCGCCATCCGAGCCAGATGCTTCGTCCCCTTCTCCATCAATCGAACTGGTCTTTTCGTCCAATTGCACGGCCTCATCGTCGTTTATGTCACCCTCGCCCCGAGGTAGTCCCGAAAAGCGAACTCTCTTCTTGCTCCCCGAATCTCGCTCATTCGACCTGACCATTTCGCGTTTCATCCGCGATTGATTTTTGCTCGAAGACGAAGCTGCGAGGGCATTGGAAGTCGTTTGTTCGTTTCCGTCACTTTGAATATCATCTGGACATGAAAAAAAGAAATTATTAATCTAAAATATACAAGCCACTAATAGGCATGCCTTCAAAATCTGACCCGTCCTCGTTTCCATCCGAATCGCTAAAACGGTGTGGCAGGCCATCGCCGTCCTTGTCCAGACTGGCACCGCGACAAATTTCGAGTAAATCTGGAAAAGAAGCAATGATTCAGCGAGAAGCCAAAGATTACTAAATAGGTATTATGATGAAAGACTGTCAGTTCTTTGAACTAAACTTCGGGCCATGGGGTTATGGACACGGCCCGGACGCTCGGATAGGGATTATGTACATGAAAAATTTCCCGCCATTTTTTAAATTGAATTTTCGCTGAAAAACTTATTATTTCTCGCTGTAGGCACTTCACCTTCCCAATCAAAAGCTGATAGCGTACTTGCTTGTGATAATTTATCATCTTATGGATGGGGCCCTTCACAATTCGAGTCCGGGGCTGCCTCCAAACCCTCTCCTGTGCCCGTAAATGGTGAATGATCGAATTCTGAATACTGGGCCATTGCACACAGCCCCCTCGTCCCCAAGGAAAGGACTGGCCCCCTCAGCACAAGCCAACCACGTATCCCGTCCTTACAATCAAGGCCAGCATCAGCGAATGAACGCGGCATCGTCTCCTTTTTCCGTCGTTTATTCAGTCCAAGTTTCTTGGCGAAAGTTCGAATCTCGCGCTCCTCTATGTCGATCATAACCTGTTGCTGTTCACGGCGATACTTATCCGATTTCTCTTTCTTCGTCTTCTTCAACTTGCATCTTTGCGGTTGTGGGTTTCTCTTCAGTTCAGGACGAGTCTGATCCGTCGTCTGGATTCTGGTGCCGACTTCCACTGGCTGAAAAAGAACGGAAAGATTAAATTCTATGCCCAGGTTCCATCATTTGGTTAAGGGACCTAATTTGCAAGCGTGCAAGTTTCCCGCCGTTTTTAAATTTGAATTTTGATGGATCATTATTTTTTCCCAACATTTGAAAGCATATATATGCCTCCCAGTATCAGAAACTGGCGGGGTGTAGCCCCAGTGACCCCCCCCTCTAGGCTAGACAAATTGTCAATCTTGTAATGTTAAAATTTTGAAAAACTAGTCTGACCCCCTCTCTAGACAAGCCAAAAATTAGTGACCCCACTATGGGAAAGCTAAGGAAATCCCTCCCCCCCTCCCCCCCCCCATCCTCGATAAGCCAAAAGTCGGTGAGCCCCACCGCATTCCTGACCCAGCCGCGACTTATGGCGCGGCAGGGTCTGGACCAAGGGTGCAAGTATGCAGGGTAAAGCTATAAAGTACAAGTCACATTTTCGAAGTAGAGAAAAATCAGCGAACAGAGGCTGCTCTGTATCTTTATAGGAGTCAGCTCGCTGATAATCAAATATTTTTAAATTTGCCGCGCCCATTTATGCTCAGGTGCAAGAACCTTATGACAGTCGGGAGGTAAACTTAGCTAGCGCAGTGAGAGGTTTGCGCGAAACGCCTCTTCTTGAGTTTTGCTTGCGCTGAATAACCGATATTCAAGGAGCTGTAACAACATTATCACAGAGGACTGAACTCCAGTGTCGGCCAGACTGTCGGACTTAAAACTTGTGCCCTGGCTAGAAAACCGGGACGCTGCAACCAACGTGAGACCTTCTCTGTCGATTGAATATTGCTGCCCCCCAAACTGTGTGCGCAAGCAACGGAATGCAGCACGATCACAGGGCTCAGGCTGAGCAGGGCTGGCTCCGGTTTAAAAATCTTAAAAACACTTTGAAAACTGTTAGAAAAACCTGCGAAAATCAGGGAACATGAGAATCTTTGAGCCAAAATCAGCAAAAACTAAAAAAATTGCATTCCAGGGTTCAAGTCGTGAAAATTCAGGGAATAATTTTGATTTTTGTCTAGAAAACATGGAAAAATCAGGGGAAAAAATAATCTTCCTGGGAAAACTTAAAGGTTGCATTTCGAGGTTTCAAACTGGGAAATTAAAAAAATTTCAATTTTTGCCTGCGGTTTGGAAAAATCATCTTACGCGCCGTGTGTGAATCTTATTAATGAAACAAGTTTATAACGCATTGGTAAAAAATTTGTGTCTTTGCTTCCGGGAACCCCCCCCCCCCCCCCCATCATAAGGCCCCAAAAATTTAAGACCCCCCTCTGGCCGAGCGCTAGGTTTCGGATGCTGATGCCTCCTAAGCTCACTGAAAACGCTGGACTGCTACCAGCTAGCCATGACGGAGAATCTATAAATCGTACGGTTTGGGGTGCGACATGTGCAAGGAAGGTAACTTGCCCCGCCTGCTTTCATGCCCACACGAGTGTGAGACAACTATCTCGACTAGTTTAGGACTGGGCGAGACTTTTTTAAAATTAAGTTCTTACCGATTTTTTAGTGCAATAAGCAATGTGCCGCGCTCTTTTGAACGATTTCTCCATTCGACGCCTTTCCCTTCGGTTTCGTGCATTTGCCAAGGCCGGATTAGGTGCACGCTTCTTCGCCATGCTCCTATGCTACAACCAAATATGACCATCACACAAAAACAAAATCGAAAAGAAACATCAAAATAAATTCGAAATCGGAATGTGCAAAATAAAGGACTGATCTCAAAAGGCTTTTACTCATCTCTACATACACGGGCAGCGCTTAGCTTCCAAGCACGAAACCTTTCCGAAAATCGTACCTCAGTCACACAGGGATACAACTAAAGTAAACTCCGCCCGATTCAATCCCATGAATAAACATTGAAGAATGCCTTACGTGAAATAGTTATTCTGCTTCACAAATCGAAATTTCCGCGCCTCTAATTCTAGAACCTAACCATGCAACCGTCAAAAACCACCCTTCTTGAAATAATTATTGCTGCCAGGGGCGAATCTTGTAAATTTCGTAGTATTCCTTGGGCCAATAACCGTCTTCTTGGGGGATGTACAGTTCGGGCTTGTCGTATCCCATTTCTTCCGGGGTACTGATACCCAGTTCGGTCAAAGTTGGTTGAATCTAAAGAAGAAAACTGCAAGATTGTACGACCACATGAGAGCATACTGCTTACTTCTTGGATGACCCACGGCCAAATTTCCTTTACTCGATCTCCGCATTTAAACTTCATGATCTCAAGAAAACGCACGGCCGCAGCGTAGTCGTTGACTTTGCGAGCAGCACGTAGCGCTTCGATCATGATGACCGGTTCGGGCATGGCATCAGCTTGGTACACTTCCGTCATGCCTAAAACCCAGCTTTATAGGACAGAAGATAGCCTCGGTACTGTATCTCCGTTATGTTGGAATGCTTTGCACTGAAATAATATTCGCAGATTTAGGGAACATAAATGTTCCTCTTATGTGCACAGGCAATGCATTTTTCGAAGAACGCAAGTCGACAGGACTTTTCCGGTTTAAATCTCGGACATTGAAGAAGTAGAATACGCGTAAAATTTCAGCACTGCACATCTAGGTCTAATTGTATTTACTGTATGCACTTGCACGCTGATCAGGCCCTGACCCTTCTCTGCACGCTCACAATTAATGCAGTTCAAATCAGGTCAAAAGTTTGCAACATTTTACCTTTGCGAAGCCACCATTCGTCCATATCGGGCCTTTGGAAGAACTTGATCCAACGCTGATCGAACTGTTCTGGCGTTTCCACTGGTTTGCCGTGTGAAAACGATCGAGCAGCCACCATCGTCGCTGGCAAATTCTTGCCCGCCAATATTTGGCCAGCGCGGCAAATTGAAGCCACGACTCGATACATAATTCTTGTTCGCTCCAAATTATTTTATCGTCTACGTTTTCCTGAAATTCTTCTATTTCTGATCCGCCGAAATTCGCCGCCCGAAATTCATCGCGCACCGTTGGACCATTCCAAATGTCATAAGCAGTTAAAAGTAGCGTAGGTCATTTGGCTCGCGTGCTCTTTGTCTTTTTTGAATTCACCGTTTCCGGAAGGCGGGAAAATCAGTCGATCGATTTTTGTCCGTACGCGGTAAGGTGGGCTATATATTTTTAATTTATCGTTTTTCGTAGACTTTATTACTCTTTTTGGGCGAATTTCGTGCAACTCTAATAGTTTTGAGTTTTTTTAATCATCTTCGCGAGGGTTTGTCCGATGTTTTATTCATCGGGTTTCACCCTCAAAAAGCCCCTCGGATTCGGACCGGATTAGCTAAGCTTCATGTTCCCCGAAAGGCCTGGCCTAAAGTTTGATTGCTCTTTTAGGAGTTTTTAATTCGTCAGCTTCGGTGTTCCTTCAACGACTTTTTCATTGTACAATAAATAGGCCTATCGGTTCTACTTAAAAAATGGACATCACGGAAAAGATGCGGGATTTATTATTAAAAACGCCAGAGAGGCCTTCAAGAAACGGATCCGTGTTATCAACTCCCGGCTTGCCCCAAATGGGGGAGGCGAACAGGACTGCAGCTTATAACGAATCGACGAATC
This sequence comes from Mesodorylaimus sp. YZB2_4, assembly GCA_030248295.1. Taxonomy (NCBI): domain Eukaryota; kingdom Metazoa; phylum Nematoda; class Enoplea; order Dorylaimida; family Dorylaimidae; genus Mesodorylaimus; species Mesodorylaimus sp. YZB2_4. The sequence goes on from JASANH010000626.1 coordinate 1,776,640, forward strand.
CAGCGGGCAACATGGCCGTTTATCCGAACTCACCACAAGCTTGCGGTTTTCCGGTCGTCGTTCCTCATCGAATCTTTGTCGGAGGCTTTTTGCCCGAAGTGAGTACTTTATTTCTCTGGCGCATCTTTGCTGTCGCTGTTTCAATTTTTACCGACATTTGTTTTTTAGACGACGGAACATGAGCTCCGAAGCTATTTCGACCGGTTTGGTAATGTTCGTGATGTCAAAATCATTCGAGAGGAGGCGAACGAAAATTCTGCGCCGTAAGTTTTAATTCAACAATACAAATGTGTGCATAATGAGGCCTTGTTGAATAGATTCTCTTGTATGTATTGTTTAGGCGATACACTTACGGATTTGTCACTTTTGCCACCGAAGAAGAAGCGCAAAAAGTCGTTGAGGTAATTTCGGAAAGTCACAGTCAATGCTACCTGCAGTGATTGTTATTCTTTCTAGCGCAACAAAGTTGAACGCGGACGTGGATTCAAGTTTCAGGGGCGTTATCTGAACGTCAACGAAGCGGTAAAGAAACCTCCGAACAAGCTTTCGCGTGCCGGTAAGCTGAACATAAGAACTGCGAACGGTGTACTGTACTTGTCTGGGAGGGGGTTGACCTCAAAGGGATCACAGTACAGTCCCTTTAAAGTTTCCACGTTTTTCTAAGGAAAATCGGGTGAAAATCACAAATCTTTAGCAAAATTTCGCAAACATTTGGAAATTCCGGAATTCAAATTAAATTTTGCCGCCAAAAGGTTTTTCAATGTTTCTATCTATACTGTGCGTATAAAATAACCTAAAACTCATTATAAAACGTTTGGTTTCCGTTGAGGCATTTTTAGCCGCCGTCTTATCGTTAGATTTTCAAAGTAGTGTATGTCTCAGTTCCTACGATCCAAATTCATGGTAGGGGTATTCTGTACCCTCACACACCCTGTTGCCGATGTTGCACAAAAACGTACATTGGTTTATATTGTGTACAGTATAACCTGGTGATACGAATTTTCCTTCGCAGAGGCAGCAATGAACGGTTGGGCACAACCATACGTTTTCCGCGATCAGAACGGTCAGCTGGTTGCGTTATATCCAAGCTACATGGTCGTATCGAATCCGAATGTGGTTCAACCGCAAGTATGAAACTGCTAGTCGTATGCTGATCACCTGTCTCTTGCTGTCATAGTTTCCTTGTTTCTAGTGCGTTAATATGCCGGCGCCTGTGGTTCCCGTAATCGTTCCGCCTGCGCAGCCGATGTATCAAGTGCTACCACCATCGCAGCAGCCGCCGCCATCGGTCGTTACGTCTACGCCAGTGGCTCAATACAGTTCTTCGGCTCAAACCACCTATCCGCCTGATGGATACTATAAGCAGTAAAGCAATGTTCGTAGCTGCGGTTTTTCTTAGGATTCAATTTTCACATTCGCACTTCTGTATAATTTGCACTTGTTCATTGTTCGCATTTTAGTACCATTTCTAGTTCCTTTTGAATTGCCGTAGGAATTACGCGTGCATCGAATTCTTGTTGTTCGATTTTGTTTCTCTGGTTCTGATTTGTGTTGGTTATTGGTTGCTTGAGTAAATTGTTCACGTCAGTGGCAGTGCAAAGGATGACGTAGTCTGGGGATTTGCCAGTTGTCTTTCTGCGATGTTCAGTCAACTGATAAGCTAAGAGGATTTTGACCTTTTTAGGATCAGTCAGAATGAAATTTACGAAATTGTTGTCGTCTCAAGTTGCCCCAGAATGGAAAGACGTCTGCCTGGAATATGAAAGGCTCAAAGTAATAATCTACACTTCCAAAGAGAAACAAGCCGAATTCTTCAAAATGTGCAGCAAAGAATTGAGCAAAGTGAATTCATTTTTTGTTACGAAGCTAGCCGAAAGTCGAAAAATATTTTCGTGTTTGGAGAATATTCGTAAGGTGAAAGTGAATAATCAGCACCAATTCGTGCCAAATAGTTTGTGGTTTTGGGGTGCCGTATCGAATCTTTTGCCACCCATAAGTCCATCTGCTGCCAAAGATCACGTGGCGACAACGACTGTCAATCAACTGAAATCAGCGTATCGAGAATTTCAATACGAGTTGTTCCTTTTGAAGCAGTATCAACAAGTAAACGTGGAAGGATTTCGAAAGATCTTGAAAAAACGCGATAAAATTTGCGATTGTCAAGAAGGAAACGATTGGAAGGAAGCGAATGTGGACAAGACTCCTCTGGTCAGCACGAAACCGATCGATATTATTATGATGAAGGTGGAGAACGCGATGATTGATCTGTTCGGCGATGATCGTATCAGCGCCCTACGCAAGATCCGAGTTCCCGATTTGAATGAAAGGGAAGAAGAAATATTCTCGGCCTGGTGGTGGGCTGGTTTCGGATTTGGTACTTTCGTTGTATTCACGTTGGCTGTCGTCGCCTCGCTAATCGTACATTCGTCCGCCATTTGGCAGCCGCCCTGGGTCGTCGTTCGAATTTATCGAAGCTTCTTCATTCTGTTGGTCAGCATATTTCTGTACGGCGTGACGGTTGGTGTTTGGAATCGAGCACGAGTCAACCACGTTCTGGTGAGTGGTGATGTACCATGGCGATATTTGCATTTACAGCTGCTTTCTGTCCAACTTCAGATCCTAGAATTGGAACCTCGGCTGAGTCTTCCGCGCGAAGTCATTTGGTCAATTAGTGCAGGATTCCTCGGTATATGGGCCATCCATGTCCTCGGTTACGTCCATTTGCCATTACGGGATCTACCAAAAATTGGACGCCTACATGCCCCTCTACTACTCGTTCTTATTTGTCTCCTGTGGTTTTTCAATCCGTTCGATTTCGGCTATCGAAGTACCCGCGGTTGGCTGGGATGGCAAGCCTTGCGATATTTGACCACTGCCTTCCATCGAATCGAATTCGCTGACTTTTTTTTCGCTGAGCAAATAACGAGTTTGGTGCCAGTCATCTTGGACGCGTTCTATACCATCTGCTTGTATACGAAGGAAGTGCAGCAAATACAAACTGGGGCGATCAGCGTAAGGAAGGAGGACGATCACAAGACTTGGGGCGTCGACCCAAACACTGGTGCCGGCTTATGCAGTTCCAATGGGTTCTGGCCACGACCGCTGATTGCCTCGATTCCATTCGTTCTGATGGTACTTCTATGCGTACGAACGTATTTCTCAGGTCGGCGCCGAAAAGATCTACTGAATGCTGCTAAATATTTCAGCACGCTGCCAGTGTTAATTTTTGGCTCGTTAGTGGCGTGGGATATGCAAGGCGGGAGCGAAGCGTGGGATCGGCCATTCATGTATCTCTGGATCGTATCATCTTTGATCAATCTCATTTCGATGTTCATTTGGGACGTGCGTATGGACTGGGGTCTGTTCGCCTCGGGCAAGTGTACGCTCGGAGGGCACTCGGCTTACGGTAATGCTTGGTGCTATTACTTCGCTGTCGTCGCTGATTTCCTGATGCGTTTGAGCTGGTTATTTTGTATTTCACCATCAGCCGCCTTTTTTATTCCTGCTGCCTCGGAAGTGATTATCACTGGCACTGCTATGATCGAATGCATTCGTCGATGTATGTGGAATATCTTCGTTATGGAAAAAGAGCACGTGGAGAATGTCCGTCAGCGTCGAGCCGTCCGCACGCACCTTATTTATGCTGTGATCAACAAAGTCAAGGGTCGTGATGATCCAGGAAAGATTGGGTGATACAGTAAGACTTTTGTGGTTATATTACTAGTTTCAAGTGAAAGTAGACTAGGGTATGGGCTTAGCATTACTCGTGTTCTGCCGTTGCAGAATGAACCTTTTAGTCGCACTGATCTTCCATACTTCTGATTTGTGTCCGCTCTTGCCGCTTCTTGAGTTTGCAGTAATATGAACTATGATTAGAGCGGACTTCGCTTATTATCTTAGGAGTCACTAGTGAATCAGCTAAAACCAAGAAATCAACGTTCAATTTTCACCACGAAAAAAGGTAAATCCAGTCAACAGCTCTCCTGATAACAAGGGGCAGTGAACACGTAAAATTGAAAGTTTTGGTAAAAAGACCAGCAGAAAAGAACAATGACAAGATAGAATTAATAAAAAAACTTGGCAAAGGAAGTGAGCAAATTCACAATAATACTGCTTCGAGCAGATACGGCACAACATATACAAACCATAGAATCAGCTGGAAGATGTAATGAAACCCGCTTTCCTAGCTTTCTCCTCGTCGAAATTCTTGAAAGTCCATTGTTGAAAGACATTGGCCGGATCGCACGGTTTCATCTGCAGTCGGGCCCCGTCTCCAGTCATCTGCAGGCACTTGCCCGACACCACGTGCGAGACTTGATGTTTCTGCAAGAGTGACTAGCTCTGTAGTACTGGCGAGAGTGGCTGGTGGAGCTATTACATCATGCCAAAGTAAAACCCCTGATGGCTCAGTACAGAGGACCGATTGACAGGCGAGCCTCTACATGAGGATGGGGGAGGGCACTGGTGCTTACCTGGTGATCGTATCTCCATTCCTGGTTTCCCTTGTTCCCGTGGCACGAGTAGATGAGCACTTCTTGGCCCGCGTAGTCCAGGCACGACTCGTCACGACGGATTTCGCCAGCGCCACTGAACATCCAGTACTGAAAGGGGGGACTTTGGAGGGCTGATTTTGTATTTTGTGGACTCTGAACACTTGAGCGGAGCCTCCTGCTGGTAGATGGCCAGCAGCTATCAGCACCATACTAGGGGGAGTCGACCCCCACGTGATCACCGGCCAAGATCGTCCTTTTGGGGTGTCATCTCGCCAATTGGAGAGCCTCGAGCGCACTGGCTGAAGATGTCGGTCACGGCTGGCGATGAAGGTGTATAATTTCACAAAACTACATCCGCCACTGGGGATCGAACCCAGACGCTCAAGGAGGACGCCGAACCCCTGAGCCATTGGTTAACTCCCTTCGCCCCGAGCACCGTTCTGGTTAGCCTACTTTAGCATTTATTCAAGCACCCCTCAGTCAAGTTACCTGGTTCCCTCCGATACCGTGACACCAATAGAGACCGATTCGAGGTCCTTGGTACTTGCCGCCTTTCAACCGTCCCCAATCGAGGCACATCTTCGAACCACCTCCTTTGTTACGCAGCTGTCGGCAGAAAGACCAGTTGCAAGCGACTTCTAGTGAGTTATCTCCGAGCACGCCCGTTCATATCGGACAGTGGTTAGTGCAGCACATGCCAACCATGACAGCCAATGCATGCATGCAATACGTGCACGAATGTGTACCTGATTTCCACCCGACTCTTGGCATCGATACACTCTGACTAGATTGTCCGGCCCACCGTCACCGACCGACGAGTCCACGCACCCAAGTCCGCCATTGGCCTTGTTCCGTATCTGTTTGTAAAACGAAGACAAACCAAGGCATTCAGGCAGTGACTGATCGGACGAGACAGTGCAGGATTGTGTACGTGCTCCCTCTAATCCCCTATTTCGGTGTGACTTTGAATGACGAGACACCGGCCGACCCACACCTGTTCCCTTTCCCATCCCCACGTGCTGTCCCGGCATAAGCAGTGACGACAGTCTCACTCACTCCACACTACACTACGAGCCCTTACCTCGCCCGACGCCACTGACTCGCCCTAAAATGGCAAGGCACTTGCACTGGCACGTGCAGGGTGCATAGTGGACTTACTGGCACGAACATCTCCGGATACACGTTGTCCAAATACCACGTGAATGACGAACAGTTCAGACTCTTCCTCAAGGCCACGCGATCAGACACATCCCCGTAATCGCCCTGCAAAACGAGGCATGCACTGTGTACTGCAGGTCGGGGAGGGAGACATACTTTTCTAAAAATGCCAAGCGAGCCTGCCGATGGCATCTGATCTGGATAGGGAGTATGTTAAGTACTTGGTGTGTCTTCCGTCTAGGATGCGTGCCACGTATCAGAGCAGGCGCAAGGGATCCCTGCTTCCAGTTGCCACATCGCCAAATGCACTCAAGGGTGGGGAGGGTGGAAACACATTACACAAATGTTTTACCCAGCCGCGGGTCGAACACTCGCCTGTGAGTGCCTACCTAGGTGGATGCCTAACCCGCAAGGCGAGGCCTGGAGCAGGACGAAACGTACCAACTGCCAGTTGATCCTGTCGTAGTAGTACTTCTTGTGCTCGTCCAACCACACTTCGGCCAATCGGATCGTGTTTCGTTTGAGGACGTTGACGCCAGAACGCCACTTGTACGGAGATCGCTTGCGGAATATGTGGCCAACGTGGCTGCATGGCACGATTTCCAGTCGTCCTCCGCACATCCAAATCTGAAATCAGCATTACATATATTCGAAATGAGGTTAAAGCCGGCCAGTCCACAGGTACCTTGAAAGACAATTCCAAGTTCTCACCGCCCCAAATATCGAAGCCAGGGTCGTAAGTGCCTGAAATAAGGGTGCTTAATCAGCATGAAAAGACAGGCACCGTATTTTACCCAAGTGCTCGAAGTAGGCTCTGTCAATTGCGAACAGACCACCGGCCATGGTTGGCGACCTGGAAAACAGGAAATAGCACAGGCAGGCCTTACCAAGGCCACGGAAAAGGGCATCGGATGACTGCCTCCCTCACTGATATTGTCAAGTCCACCATTTGTGCTTAGATGGCGTGAAGGTCAGATGCCTAACTCGGCTCATGGCCGAGCTGGCGGCGTCTGGCCTTCACGTTGGCTGGGCATCATGGGGGTTCGACTCGCGACAAACATTTCGTGCCTAATGTGTCTCCTCATCCTCGAGTGCGTTGGTAGAACGTGAACATGACACTAACTGCAGGTGCAATCAATTACACATTTCGCTTGCAGTATTGTAGCGCAGAGAAAACATTGTGTCCTGTGCAACAATTTCCTCGAATCCCGTCTCAGGCCATCACGAGGGGGTTCGGGTTCTAAGTCTGAACCACCCTCAGAGTCTTGAGTCGTCCTTGTGAGCCTTTCATGTGACCACACTACCAAACGCGGGCAAGCCTGGCATGGGATGAGAGAATGTGGCCGACAGAAGTCGGCGGGACGAAAACTAGGGCACGGAGAGTCTGGGGCTACACGGCGTGAGGCTGAAACACCCGGTAAGGAAAATAATTTTTTCCCACTGGCCATAACCCGCCAGGCGTGATTGCAGGCCTCGCTGGCCTTGCTAGAGTTTCTGCCCCGCATAATTCTGTCAGCACATTCTCTCTTGCGCCTGCGGCATGAGGGTCAAAGGGATCCAGGCCTGTGTTTGGCAGTGATTGTGATGCAACATGAACGGCTCATAGGGTACTTCTCAAGACACTGGGGCCGGGGCCAGCCACTCTCTTGTTAGGCTTGAGGGGCAATGCGCACTGGTGGGAGAACTAGCACACAAAATGTTTCACTCGACCGTGAGTCGAACACTCGCTGGTTAGTACGCGATGTAATCATACAACTTACGGAACGGGATCGATGGCTCTAGCCCTGGCTTTCCTGACTCGCTCAGGTATGGCGTGCCAGGTGAATTGCAGTCCCCAGTCGAATCCACCGACTTGAGTGTGCGATGCCCTGCCATAGTGGAACTCCAAAGTGGAATCGTCGATCACGTCGATGACTGGGCACACAACGTTCCTGGGGTCTGCTTTGATTCGTGCCAACAGCGGCTCGATCCAACCTGAACACGGGCCTATGGTGTCTGATCGATAGCAGGGGCCTGGTCTTACCTCTGGTGCATTCCACATGAGAGTCCAGAAATGTGACCACCTTGCCAGTGACGATTTCGAAACCTCTCAGTCGAGCCCTTATAAGGCCCTCTCGAGCTTTCAATCGAAGAATTTTCACTTTCTCGTATTTGGAAAAGTACTCGTCGAGTGGTTCTCGCAAATGAGCTAAAATGGAAGGGGCAAGAATGCCTTGCTAATTCAGGACAGAGGGTTGGTATTGGGTGGGCGGCCAGCCATCAGTGCCATGAATGGACAAGGCCTAGTTGCCAAAGGCGAGAGAACAATGGCGTATAGAATGGCGAAAAATGGCCACTGGCGTTCAAATAGGAAAACTGGAATTCCCGCCATTTTTCTAATTTGAATTTATGATAGAAAAATTGTGTTTCGGGCACTTTTCGTAATAAGAATTCGATATGAATTGACGGACAGAGGAATGGCCTTTACAAATCCATGAAGCCACCCCGAGGTAAGCAGACACCGAGACAGCTTTTCAGCCAGCACATCCAGGTGGGGCCCCCACATCAGTGCGCTGCACCATGCCCACGACCCCCTTGTCCGACCTACCTTTGTCGGAGAAGTCATCGACAAGAATGATCTGCTTCAGCAAGTGTGCAGGTGTCGTATTGAGGACACTGTGCACTGTCCTTAAAAGCACACTCCAGGCCTCGTTGTGGAAACAGATGACGACAGACGTGTCGGGCAGATCAGGCCCGAATATCTCGTTGAAGCATCTGCAAACGAGCACTCGGGTATTGTAAGGCACTGATCAAGACCCTGAGCGACTCACTCCTTATCAGCTGCCACAGGCGCAGTGCGGTGAACTGATATCATATCAGAGGCGAACTGGTTGAAGGCATTGTTGGCCCACCCCTCGTCCAGCTCCTTCTGCTGCTGCGCTGATAATTCCTGAAGTCGAGAACTTGCATATCCATCAAGCTTGTGCGATTTGTGCGCTTTATGTTCAGTTTATGAGCCTGTGGTCTCGCCATGGTTCCCTCAGGTAATATTCTCGAGATTTTCGAAGTCATTAGGCAAATTAGATTTCTTACAAGTTTTATGAGGCAATTTTGTACTTCTCCAAGAAAGGGACATGGGGGCTTTCTGTCCTTTTAAGCACTCATCATGATTAGGTCGTCCATTCATGCTGACAATGAGTACAATGCGCGGGTATAATTTTCAAATGCTAATTTTCCCGCCATTTTTAAATTTAACTTTCCGATGAAAAACCTGTATTTCTAATGCACCTTTCAAAGATATACCCGTATTTTTTCAAAATCAATCATGCGAGGTGGAGGGATGAACACAGGGGAGGGGCCTTATTCACGGGTGTAGGGGTAGAAGGGACGTGGTTCTTATGTCAGTCATAGAAACAGTGAAAAACAGCCATGTGAGCCAGGCTGCTGATGGCCTTCTTCTGATCTGGCACGAGGAACAATGTAGACATCTTTCGGATGACCCTAAACTGTAAGTTTCCAGACCCCCCCCCCCCCCCGTGTCCACGGTAGTGGTTGGTACCCAGTCACGCCTGCCACGGATGTCAACAAAACCTTGCAAAATGGCATAATTGGTGTTGTCGCACGGAATCTATTCACGCCATGAATCGTGTTACCCCCGCACAAAATATGGCTGTGTTCCTGGTTGGAGGGCACACCCCGAATACAAAATCCCATTCGCCATCCATCACTGCTTTGAAAAATTAGCGTACGCAAATTCGTTTATTTATGCCCCAAAAACTTGCCAACCTGCCACTTGGCACTGAAACCCGAACGAGCGGCCACTCGGATCGGATGTGCAGGAAGACAGGAGTGGGAGAGGGAAGAAAGGATGCCTGAAACAGGGTCAAGTACCCCATTGCCGAAGAATTGTTCCAAAAAAGATAGACTATGTGGAACAGACTATACGAGTTTGCGTGCCCTGATTTCAGTTCTTATGCGGAAAGACAAGGTGAAAAAGCATCCTTCGGGGCCAGCATCCAAATAAGGACACCAACAAGGCATGCTCCCACCCTTCTGTCCAAGGACCTTCAGACAAGGCCACCCAAACCGAGTGCACCCTTGACTCACGTTTTTATTGATCACTACAGGCTTCCCATTTTCGCCGGGTTGATTGGGCTCGTGTTTATAAATACTACTATTCCAATCGATAACGAAGTGGCTCGATGTCAGTTGCACTCCTGATTTGTTCACTTTCTCAATCAATTCAGTGACAGTTGCTGGCTCACTCTGAACCGTGGGTTCATCCAATAACATGGGAGGGCCGAAGCCCTGTATCACCCTCACTTCATCCCTTCTGATCGAGTCCGCCTGATCGATATCGACTCGATTCACTGAATCATCATCGGCCCGGGCATCAGATTTTAAAGACACTTCATTGCCGCTCAATCCCCCATCGTAGGTGAAGACGAGAACGGAAAGAAACCACACTGAAGGGATCAGTACTAGGATACGTAACATTAATGATTTTCGACGTGGCATATTTGACTAAAATCGATCGATTAAATCAATAAGCATAAAAAACGTTAAATACGAGTTTTCAACTTTTCAATTATATAAAATGTATCTTGGCTCGAAAAGCGTACAACTTTTCTGGCGAGATGGAAACTGGCGCCGAGGAAGAGTGATGAATACAATCCAACCACACCTCGAGCGAACGGATGCGGGCCCCCGCGACGACCAACCTAGTCTCGAAAACTGGACTGAATGAAAAAATGGGGTCATCAGATGCGAAAACCCCCTTTCGACAGCCATCACGCGGAACAGTGCTTCTCAAACAGCCGTATGGCAGACTCCGAACAGGGAAAGTGACCAGCTAGACAGCCAACTAATTATTTTAATCGAGTTTAATCCGGTTTAATTTTTAAACTTCCCGCCTCATGCATTGAGCAACTTGATGATCAGGCTGCTTAACTAAAAACGCGGGAAATAAGCAGACAACTTTGGCTTTGTCTTCGAATTTGCGGATTTAACTCCTGTCCTGGAACAAGACAACCGGCGTGCGTTCCTTTTAAATCGGACTTGTAAAATGGACGAGAACAATATCTTTGAGCAAATAGCCAACGATTTCTGTAAAATCAATAAAACAAAGAACGACACTTGGTCGAATGTTTATGGAAATCGGTATAGCAATGTATCGATCGTCGATGTCGATGAAAATACGGTAAGTTTGAATGATTTGTGCATAGTTCTATGCCTACTATCGTTTAATTTGGCTCGTTTGATGCTCAGAGCGAATTCAATTGCACAATCAACGGGATATTGGGCGCTTATTTCTTTGAACTGGATGTCGAACATGACTTCGGGGTAATATTGACCGGTTTGCAAGCGCTACGATCAATGCTTTCTGCTCGAGCGTATCCGAGCGAGGATATAACCGTCTGCATTATCAATCTGCTCAAAACTGGGGTAAGAAGCGGAGCGGTTGTCGTGTACTGTTTATTTCCGTTGACACGCGTACCTTGATCCCTTTTCGCACGTGCGAGACGGGATCAATGCACAGTACGCGTGTCTTGCACACGGAACAAGTACTTGCACATGATCGGAGACTGGCCACTCTTTTTGCGGCATCAGTCAGTTCTTTAGCGTGTACACCTGTTGTTAAAACACCATTTTAACTCATCACGACCGTGTATTATGAGCCCCTTTGTTCATCTCGTAGACCTACTGTACGCATGCTGATAGGTTAGGAAACCCTGTCGATTTATTGTTACTTTTCAGATGAGCAAAACGATCGAGCTTGATCTCATGACCGAGGCGTCCCGAATGATAACTCAGCTGCTTTACATGTTGCCGCCAACGAATGAAGCAATGAGGCAATACTGGAAAGCTGTATTTCTCAAGATCATCGAGGCCGATTATAAAGCAGAAAATAATTCAGCGCTAAAGATTCGATTGAATTTCGTAGCAACTATTGCGTAAGTAATGGTTTTTGTGTTTCCTCCATTTGGCTCATTATGGTGCTGTTTAGGAGAATCGCCGGGAAGAAAGAAAACGACAATCAAAGATTTGCTGCCAACGCTTTCCTTCGAATTTTCTGTGAATTTTTGGAAATGGATTTCGCTTGTTTCTTGAAGGAGTAAGTCCTTTTTTTAACCTCATATATCACAAAAAATGTGGTTTCTTCGTTTAGCCACGGCCGCGACACTGGTAACGCGCTACTCAACGTCAAGCAGGCACCCTTGATTGCTTGCATATTCTGGCCCCATCGTATGATTCAGATAGGTTCACTTCAAGCCGATGTTTTGAAACCGATCGTTGACATTATGAGATCGAAGGAATGGAAAGTAAGTTTGGTTTGGTCGAGATTTTTAACATGCTCGAATGAAATCTTGCTGCCCCGTTTTCGAAGATTACAGCTCTCCTTTTTTCAGGGTAACATGGAAATGCACGAATCGTGTTGTCGGTTGCTAGCTATGATATTTGAAATGATTCGATTGTCAGTCGGTGGCGAACGCGTAGATGCAGTCGTCCTTCAAAAAACGCCCATAACTTTGCGTCGAGCTTTGGCGGATTTGACTTGTTTGTCTCGGAAAGGTAAGAAGTGCATTTGCCATTAATTTTTGAAAATGGTTGCTATTGTAATTTTGATTACAGACGTGCTCGAGACATTGTACAATGCTGTTCCATTCGGATGGCTAAAACGAGCTGCATACGAACGACTGGAAGGAATCAGTTATTGATATCGAGTCATGGGGTCATTTGTTTTTCTTAGCGCTTTTTTGAGTAAAGAATTCATTGCATCGAAGGGAAAGAATTGACATTTTTGTTTTTATTGGATTTCTTCCGATACTTTCGACAACTTTTTTTGTGATCTATTTGTGTGTCTGATCTTAAATTTAGAATCGGCCATGGCTGACTTGCCAGCTACGTTGGAGCCAGTTGTCGACTTCGTCTCGTCACAAAGCAGTTTGAGTCCAGAATACGGGCCGATTTGGGGCAAATTATTGCCGTTGGCAAAGGGATTCACTCTTGTGGGTGAGTCGGCCATATTTTTAAACTTGCCTGACATGTGAAAAATGACTTTGTGTTCAGTTGCATAAAGTCATTTTCTAGAATTGCGAAAAAATTGTTACTCGGTCGGCCGAGCAAGCATCAACGAAGTCGACGTATCGTTGGATAATGACGTTATGAAAAGCAACAAGAATTTCAACGCATTCAGCAAAATTCATTTTAGACTGCTTCGAGTAAGTAATGGCTACTTCTATAACCTTTTTAAGGTGCAAAAGGCGCTTTGTGCATTAAAGGGCCAGGAAAGGGAACAGAGAACCAACGTGCCTAGTGGGGGTTGAACCCTCCCCCGAAAGTGTGCACCTGGCGGGGACTAGAGGTTGTCCGTAATGCTTAGTGCCCCATATGGCCCCAGCTTAGGTTTTGGGTTGGATGCGGAAGAGCTCTTCCCAGCCTGTGAAATGAATGTCTGCTAGGATAGAATAGGATGAACTTACATCTGGTCACCCCCCCCCCCCCCCCACAGCACAGCGACTACATCCTACGATCTTGAGGAAAGCTCCCCTGGTACCACAGATAACATGTGGTCTGGTCCTGACCACCAGAGTCTGAAATCCTGCACCCTTACGGATACCTCGGGACCACACTAGTCAGTTTCGACCTGTGGTGGGAGGAGCTATGTGAGCATGATCGGAGAAGATATGTCCTTTGTGTGTGCTCGAGACTATCATGATTTATTTCGTGCTTTCAGGAAGAATCGACCACTACTTCACACACTTTTATCGAAGATTTAAGCAGTAATGGCACGTTCATCAATGGAGAAAAGCTGGGTAAGGTTGTGCTTTTGATAACCCTGTTTTTTTTTAAATTTGTACAAGATTTAGGTAGAAATAACAAACGTGTTTTGGTATCGAATGATGAAATAGCATTGGCAACTGATCGCGGACGTGGTAAGTCCAAAAGTGGAGTGATTCTTGGACTGTTTTCTTCTCATCGACCCTTTTTTACTTAGCTTTTGTCTACGTGGAAAACGAAGGCAATGAATACGAAAATTTGCCATTGGATTTGCAACAGAAATACATAGTTTCGAAGATGCTGGGAAAGTAAGAGCTGCTCAGTTTTATGTTTATTAGATTTTCTCCGTTCTGATTATTTTTAGAGGGGCCATGGGAGAAGTGAGGTTAGCTTTCACAAAGGCAACTTGTGATCGTGTGGCGATGAAGATTATTGCTAAAAGCAAATTCTTAACGCCTGGTGGCACGTCGGTTGTAAGTGGTCGGCAATTAATTACTTGTCTGTCGTAACACAATATTTTTTAGATTTTGACGAAACAAATTGAACGAGAAATCGAAATATTGCGGAGTATAAAACATGTAAGTCTGGTATGAGCAGGATTAGACTGTATATATGTCAGCCATTCTGGCATTAGTAGTTAGACAACTTTAGAAAAAAATACAATCAGACTCGGCGTGGCCGTTGTAGTTTTCACCTCTAACTCCCCTAGATTCCTATATCTTTAAAAACCGGTTTCTTGGTGCTATCAACAGACTTAGCTGATTAGTCTTCATCCAGGGACCATAACTATTTTGCCAGAACTTGTTTAGCGCCTACGGTAAATAAAGCCGCTAGTATTTATCAGGGGATCAGCTTAGATAGCGGGGGGGAAGGGGGAAGGCGGAGTAAACCCCCCCTGTTGGGCCGGCCAGGACCCTGAACCCTTCCTCTCAAAACTTCCCACCTCAGGTCCAGCAGGAAGCAAGAAAAAGCGATCAAATTGTATCTGGACTGGACCAAGACCTGGCCTCCAAGCACACGCAAATTGTCCAGCCAGCCTACAGTACTGTATGTTAACAGTCATGCAACTTACTCACTCGACTCGACCCGAACCTAACCTGGCCTGATCTATCTCACACGCGATCAGATCAGGCTTAGGATCTGATCTGATCTCTACCCTTCTCCCCCTCTCAACCCCCCCCCTAACCCAGCCGACCTTGCCCATACTTGCGGGGGGAGGGGGCGGGGTGTAATTTCATATCGGATGTATCGGACAACAGGATGCAGTCCTTTGACATCCAGATCTCTCTAGCCCTGTCCTGGGAATTCTGTATGAAATATGTTCTCTTGTTCTAGCCGTGCATTGTTGAAGTGTACGATGTGTACGACACCAGTGATAAAACTTTTATCGTTATGGAGTTGTAAGTGTTGATTTTATTTTATCTTTGCGGTTTTAATGATATCTCTTTTTAGAATCGAAGGTGGCGAATTGTTTCAAAGAATCGTCAGCAGCAATAAAAATCGTTTGTCAGAACCAGTGGCAAAATTACTGTTTTATCAGATGGTGTTGGCTGTGAAGGTATCTGATACTTTGATTGGGCATGAGTGCTGAGGGTTGCACTGGTCTTGTTTTAGTATCTGCACGAAACGGGTATCACACATCGGGATTTGAAACCTGAGAACATTCTTCTGGCTAGCGATATGGATGAAACGTTGTTGAAAGTGACCGATTTTGGATTGAGTAAATTCGTGGACAGTAGCAGTCTGCTGAAGACATTTTGTGGTAAGATAATCTTGTTATCGATGCACTCTTTTGTGTGAGTTCAATAATATGATTTCAAGGCACCCCGAACTACCTCGCACCAGAAATTTTGCAATCAGCGGGCGTTGGCACTTATACTCAAGCTGTCGATATGTGGTCGCTGGGAGTAATCTTGTTCATTTCGTAAGTGCTTATGCTCACTTTTGTGGAACCTGCTCTAATGTCCTTATTTCAGCTTGTCCGGTTACATGCCTTTTAATCCCGATTATAAGGACATGTCTTTGAGGGACCAAATTCTGAAAGGCCGATACAAATTCTATCCATCGCAGTGGACTAATGTGTCTGAGGAAGGTACGGGCACTGTGGTTTTTTCTAGGACCTGTTTTGCTGATAATCTGTTTTTAGCCATTGATTTGGTCAAGAAGTTGTTGACTGTGGACCCCAATTTACGTCCGAGTGCGGAAGAGGCATTAGAACATCCGTGGTTGCGAGTAAGTCTTACATTTCTCAGATATACAGTGTATCTAAGCTATGGGTTTAGGACGAAGAAATGGAGCGGAAGGCTCAAGAAGTGATGTATCCTCGTCCAGGAAGTGCACGTTCGGTTTCGCGACAGTTGGTAAGCTGTTAGCATTACCGTCTGTTCTTTACAGTGATTGTACAGTCGCTGATGTTTTAGACTAAAAAGCGTTCGGCTGATGAGGAAACGGAAAACGGCATTGATATGGATACGAGTGCAGGCTCTAAAAAGGCCCGTGCAAATGGCGACTGACGAGCGAGATTTGGATGACGGGAAGGTGTGTTAGGCTGGGTTTACTCTTATTCTAGTGTTTCTGAGAAACCAGTAGGAAAATGAGGGGACAATAGAAAATGCCATGATCTGACAAGTGTACGGCCCAGTGAGTAAGCTTTCGACCCTGGATTTCTATTTGGATGAAGATTCTAGTTAAAGCAGTGTCTTTTCCGGGTAGTCTTGACAAATCCAAGTATCTTTTTCTGTAAGTTTTTGTTGCTCAGGTTTTGCGTATGCCATGTTTGTACGTTATTATTGACGGAAATGACTAGTTTTGGATTCAAAAGTGGGCCGTCTGCTAGGAGCGGGAAATATTGGCACGGTTTTTTGTTTGAATTTATGTTTGCACAGTGGCGGCGCATGCGGTGGATTGATAAGGAGGTGGGGGAAGTGAATGCGAGAGTGCGTTATTTGGTGTTTTTCTCGTCGTGCGAGTAAAAGACGTTGGGTCTTGAAGAAAAACATGCTAAGCCCCTTGGTATGGGATGGCGTGTTGTATAGCTGTGCCCTCGGCAGCGTCTCTTCGTTCGCCATCTTTTCACTCGGGCGCGTAGGAGGCGAAGGCCAAACCGCCCGTCGCCGCCATAGACCCATTATTGCGCCCGGCACACCCTCGGTCGCACATTGATTGCCGACGCGCAGTGGATGAAGGGCCCGTTTTCGAGACCGGTATCGAATGTGCGTCTGTTCTGCGCCGAGGCTGTCGGGCCTGGGGGCTCGTCGTATATTTTATGTGCGGCCGGGCCAATAACAGAGAACGATCGAGGCCCCTCTCCCCGCGCGCACGTCTCGCCCCGTCCATACACACAATGGCCGGGCATAGACGAGAGGATGTGTACGCGGGTTGAAAACGCGATTGCCCAGCCAACGCCGCATACGAACGCACATAGAAGACATAGGGCGAATGAGCGAGGCCAAGCCGGGCGTGCGTTAACGCGAGTCTGCTGGATGCATATGCCAAGGCGAAAGACGGGCCTCCGCTGTAGCGTTCAGTGCATATACTGAACAGTGTACGTACGTAGTCGTGCTGGTCTATCCGATAGCGTTGCCTATATTTCCCACGTCGCCCTCCGACAACGCCAACCTATTCGCAACGTACCCTATACCTGCAACGTTAGCCAAAGAACACGGTAAGCCATGCCTATCCTTCCGTGCTGCCCTTAGCTGAGGAGTGGGTTGGGGACAAAGGGGGCCCATTGCATTCTTTGAGAACTTAATTTCACGAAAATGAATGGAATTAGACCCCAGCAAGGCTACTGTATCAACGACCCTTTCTTCATCTCATCACTGAATTAAGTTTTTTCGAACCTTTCCCTTTAAAAACAATGTCGACTGATGAAAAATGTGTTTTGAGGGTTTTGGCTGTTTTTGAAAATCCTTTTTGACTTGGAAAAACCGAGCAGCGAAGCCGAAACGGCCCCCACTGAAACACCGTCGTCGAGTTGCTGCTGGAGTCAGCCCCGGCTGGCGCACCACTCGCGACAGCGGGCGCGTCAATAATGTTCTTCACCGTCCCGCGCTCCAACACTCGCAGCGTGGCGCTGTCGTCGATAAATTTAAATGGACACTTTTCCCGCCCATTGCTCTAAATAAACTTTTTGGTGCCGGCAGTTTGAATTTTGGGAATTATATATCCCTGAAATTGAATGGTTTTTGTTGTAGAATTAAATACGAACAAAAATGGTTCGTGAAGCCGGTCGACCGCGTGGAAAGACGTCACCGTATGGTTTCTTTGTCAAGATGTGTTATGAAGAACACAAGAAGAAGTATCCGAACGAAAACGTACAAGTCACCGAGATCTCTAAGAAATGTTCGGAAAAATGGAAGGTATGTTACGAAAGTTGCATTTAAGCAGACGGTGTTTGCAAGTTTTACGTTTGTTTCAGACGATGACTCCAGCCGAAAAGCAACGATTCGTCGAATTGGCGCAAAAGGACGCCGAACGCTATCAAGCCGAAGTGGCCGCTTTTGGTGGTGAGGACGCGATGAGGAAACGTAAACGTGGAAAGAAGGATGTCAATGCCCCTCGTCGTCCATTGTAAGTTTTACTGGCTCTTCTTTGGTTTGTCATATATGCATTTTTTGTACTTTAGGTCCGCTTTTTTCTTTTTCTCCCAAACGAAGCGACCCGAAGTGCAGCAAGGTCATCCAGAATGGCGAGTTGGTCAGGTTGCCCAAGAATTGGGTCGTATGTGGAAAGATTTGAGCGAAACTGAAAAGAAACGCTACGAAGAAATGGCTACGCGCGACAAAGCTCGCTATGAAGTGGTAAGTCGGTTGGTTCTGGGGAGAAATACTTGCATTTGTGTCAACTTGGGTTTCTATTGAATCTGTGAAGGAATATCGCTATTGTTTAGGAAATGCGCGATTACAAAGCTGGTGGTGCGGGTGCGGGTGGTGGTGGCGCCGCTGGTGGGAAGAAGGCGGCTGGTCGTGGCGGTGGTGCGGCTTCTACTTCGGCCCCATCGAATCCACCGGCCGACGATGACCCGGACGATGATGATGACGATGAAGGAGACGATGACGAATAAACCGTCTGTCCATGTAGAAAACGAAAACAACGGCGTTGCGTAAGGAGCACCGTTTCTCATGTCAGGTCTTATTTTGTTCTGTTCTTTTAAAAATATTTTGTGTACGCATCCAAATCCATCCCACAAACAAAACGTGTGTGAGTGAAAATATTGTATTCGTTCTTATTTTGCGAAATTGCACCCAATATGATATCATGTACGTATAGTGTGTTCGCGGCCGCTGCATGCGTTAGATGATTTCAATAATTTTAAAAAATCAATTAAACAGCGAATTCTATTTGACATTCCTGCTCGGAGTACTTCTCATTTCAAAATCATGTAGGACGGCCTCTCGTTTTTGTTCTTTGCTAGCTGTGTATGCGAGCCGCCATTTGTTTTGGTCGATGTATTTATGGTGTTGTCACTTCCCGCCCAAGTATGACATGCAATGACGATTACATGTATCCGACATGTCTTGTTAGTGTACGAACAGAAAATCGCTGCGGCGGAATCTGGTTGTGATTGATGGCATGCGAATGACTGCGCAAAGTTGACCTTGGATTGCCAGGTGAGTGCACCAGGGACACATGTTAGACACTGCATGTGGAACATGAGTGACGTGAACACTGATCTGCAATCTGGAATGATAGACTAGGTTTCTTCACGAGGGCAGATCTGATCGTTAGCTCACTGCGCCTAATTTCAAAAAATTTCAGAATCAAAAAAGCGAGGGATGCTACAGGAAAGTCTAGTCGTTTGCTATAACGCAAAAATGTAAGATAAACGGAATTTTCTAAAAGTACACACTTGTCAAGAAACAAGTAAAAAGTTTTCTGTTTTCTAATAGCTATATATTAGCTTACATGGGTGGAGCAATTTCAATTTTAAATTTTGGCGGGAATATTTTAGAGCAGGCATTCGAAAGTTCATCATCTTGGGTCATTTTGGCAATGCAGCATGCAAAAGAAGACATGCTGTGCACAGACTCATTAAAGCCAATAAAACGGGAATTTCAACTCAAAAACTTCACAGTAAATCGCTCGAAGCACATGGGTGCGGCATGGAAAGCAGAGGCATGGCAACTGCTGAATTGACGGAAAGCCTGCCTGCTCATAACCTCTTTCAAGACGATGAGCGTAAGCCCGTCTTGCATATAGTCGGCCAGCAGTCAAATCTTGTAAGCAAGCTGTGCGGGAACCAGCACACAGCAGTCTACTAGGCACCTCCATACGAGGGCATCCTGGACAGGACACCGGCTTCCTCGGACGATGGCGGGCGGCTACGAACCCTGTCGGTGTTCCACCGCCGAGACTGTCTGCTCGTGTGGCTTGTCTGTCCACTCGGAGCACCTCTAGGGTACTGGGTGCGTCACCCACGGCCTGGCGTGCAAAGTCAGCGAGGGGTTACACAAACCGACCTCCGTCAGCGGGGATCGAACCCGGGACGAGTCCAACCGCTTGCTACCAAGCAGTACGGGGCCACGTTCCCTTTGTCGAACATTTGTATTTGCACTCACAGTCATGGCCCATGTAGCAGGGGGCACGATGCATGTCGTGAGAGTATGGCATGTACAGTAACCACTGACAGGCTTCGGGAGAAGACGGCAACGAATGAGTGAGCTAATCCGCCAAAATCAATCACCCTAAAGCCGCTTATCGTTCGAAAATTCTTCGTTCAGGTTCCCTTAATGCAAGCAGCGGGCAGCTGCATTTTTGTCAGCACTTAATTTAAAGGTTTCAGTTAGCGAAGTAAAAATCGTTATTCGGGCTTCAAATATTGACGCATGTAAAACAGTCACAAATGAGTAAGTGACAACTTGTTGCGGCGTTGCAGGACTGTACCGAGTGAAGTTAGGCTAGGAAGTGGAGTGCAATAGCCAACTCACTCGGCTGTATTGACGGAGCAAAGTGAACAATAAGGCCCCTCGACTCATAGGAGCAATGACAGCCGAGACCTTGCTCAGGTCGGAGTTGGGAGGAGCCTGCAAATCCCCAGTTGTTCCACCGTTTGTCTTTTCGCAGTTTTTCGCGTCATTTTGAATTATCATGGCTATCAAAATGCCTATTTAGGGTCACATATCCATGGGCCAAGGGTACCCTTGCGAAGCGGCCGCAGGGGTGCAGTGGTTTGGCATTTGTCTCCCCTTATTGCTTAGAACCAAGTGGCTGTACTTGTCACGAGTTCAATCCCCAGTGGTGGAGGTCGATTTGCGAACCATAAACCCTCGCTGACCTTGCGCGCTAGGCCGTGGGTGACTCACCCGGTGCCCTAGAGGCGCTCCAAGTGGAGAGACGGTAGCCAAACGGTGTTTACAGCTTGCGCCATTCTGAGGAATTTGGTGTCCAGTCCGATGCCCTCGTGTGGAGGCGCTCCAAGAGGAACGATGCTGTGTCATTCATTCATTCATGCTTCTTTCTTACCCACGCATTCTGGGGATAAGAAACACAATTGACAATGTTACAGAGTATGCTGGTCCCCGCACAGCCTGGCTTATATGGTTTGACTGAGGGCCGGGCTAGAGGCAAAACGGGCTCCGGCCTTCAAAAATAAGTACGCTGGGAAAGATACTGAGTCTCACTTGTATCCTCGGGTCAGACAAGCTTGAAATTCCAGGCGCCACAAAGCGCTTAACTCATGAAAACTGTGTACCTTGACACACTTTGCGAAGCATGAGACCACAGGCCCCCTGCCTACGCGCTTGTGGTGGATTAGGCGTCTGTCTCTCGCGCCAGGTACGCGGCTACCAGCAACTGTTCGACTCGCGGCTGGGTGAATCGTTTCTTGTCGATGTATCCCTGCCCTCTCGAGTGCGCATACCCGCGTTTAGTGAAACATGAACTCGAACCTGGAACAGCGTGGTATTTAAGGAAAATGATTTCCTCATGTGCATCTACGAAGTTCCACGATCTTCCAGCAGTCGCTCAGGAATTTTTTGTGTTGCCATCTCTCACCCCACCGCAGCTCCAGCGATCTTCGCAGAGTGTAATCATGCAGTCACGTTTGCTCTTTCAATTCACTCGTTGTAGGGTGAGCAGCGACGAGGAGGCGGAGGTGAATGTTGACCTGGGGTCACTCTCAAAGTCATCTAGGACATAACTCGAATTCAGAATAGCTTTATCGCAACGATGTGGGGTAGGACTAATGATGTAGGCGGCCCTGTTTGATTGTGACCGCTGATGCAAATCCACCGTGATATCAAGCAGGAAATCAATGTTTGTAAAGAAAAGCATTAAATTTTTCACCCTCGGCGTGGCGGGCGGACCGAACCTACCCCACGTGGGCGACATGCGAAGCACTCTGAAGCGGAAACGCCTAAAATTTACCCATTGTTTAAAATTTGCTGATGAGCCCTCCACCTCAAATCTTGGCTGCGCCCCTGCACCAGGCCACGGGCGCAACTGCCAACACCGTGCCGTAATCATGTCAACTTTCGTGGGAGTCAGCCGCAGTTCTGCTTTGCTACTTGCATCCTATCAGTATATCTCATTTTCTTCCTTTGGTCCATGGTGTGACAACTAACAGGTTTTCGACGTGTTCTTAGCGCTAGACTCCCATCCAAGGCAGTTGCTGCACTGCTAACGACTGCATCACGTGGTGGCATTGTGAGAACAGGTGCAATGTTCAGCTATCACACTCGCGGGCATCGATTTTGTGATGTACCTACTGAAAGCATAGCGCGGAGAAATCGTGCCATTATTATCAACTGATCTCAATTTTTCTAGAAACTGAAAACTCTGCTACATGTTACTCGCCTTCCGGCTTTCATAGGCTCGGTGGAACTTTCTTACAAACAACTGCCACTAAGCCTACGAAGGAAAAAAAGGGCCTCTTTCTGACGAATCTTATCACAACCACTTCGAGCCGAAGAAAATGGCTGAATAACAAAGCGGGAGATAATAACCAGCCAACTGGATATTGTCAAGTTCTTTAACTCTTGCTCGACCAATCTCTGCCACTTGATCAATTCACATTGAGGAGTCTCAGAGAGAAAAGGTTCATTTTAGTGACTTGTGCTTGATATTTTGCCATTGTACCCTACTCGGCACTGATAGTCTTATTTTCGCCATTGACACGTGCTGGCGATGAGACGAGCTCGGAACGGATATGTTGCGTGGCTGGGAACATTGATCTGGTTGGCCAAGACGGCCAGGACGCACCATAAACTCCCTGTTCAATCGAGTTTTGTGCACTCCCTGACGTGTGCTAAACAAAAATCTAAAATCTGGGATGCCAAAGCTGGGGGAATAGGATCAATGAGCAACGTACGTCAATCACTGGCCTGGTACACTGCCTCTCTTCTCCCTAAACAATTCGACCGGAAATCATCCGTGACTCGAGCTCGGCCAAAAAACGTCCGAATTCGTATAAAGGCCAAGAAAACGAAACGAACATTTGCGAGCGTAAAAACGCATCGCCTTTCTAAATGATACCCCAAATTATCCTTCAAATTCTCAAACACGTGACTAGAGACTAGGAGTTAGACTCGGAGGGCCAGTGCTTCCACTCAAAAACGAGCACTGCACTCGGCCGAGCTAACCCCATTCCAACAAGTCGGCTCGAAAAACATCTCATCGTCATCCGCCCTCCCATTCCTTATTCGTCTTGACTAGACCTGAACTGAAAGATTTTACTTTTTTGAATATGAACTTGTTGACCCCTGGTCATTTCTAATCGCATCACTCGTCCCATTCGCACCCCACTATCGGCCATGTTGGGTGCGCAAGCTTTCCGAATAAAATGCGTGGGAAAGGAGAAAAGGAAACGGCAAAAACGAGAACGAAAAGAGAAGTCATCCTCGTCCACTGACTGTGCCAATAACGAGGACACACAGTCCGGCCCGCCACAGTCAGATTCGCCCAAGCAGGACGAGCCGAATGCGGCCAACCACGATGGACAAGAGCGAGCCAACGGACACGCCGAACTGAAGAAACACCAGTCCAGTGATCGGATTGTGGATATGACAAAATAATGTCCCACTGTGGCAGTGCCACAAATTTAAGTACGTCCTATGCTAGATAGAATTTAGGAACCATGTACTTCATAAGTTGGCGAAAATTTATGCTACTCTCTGTTCATTCTATTTGGTTCTGACTCAGCTAGCGTTCTATTGGCCACCGCACTCCTAAGCCACGCCTACACGAACCGCTCCTCCTTCCGATTGGTTGTCTCAAAGCCGCGCCCCTTCCAATCTAAAACACAACCAGACGTCCATTTTTCTTACCAAGCCAACAAAAAGTTACAATAACATTATGCTTTGGTGAATAGCAAAAACTGGTAACAAAAACTGCTTACAACGGTCGCTATGAAACTGTAAAAATCGTCGTTAAAATAAAGCCCTAGCACGCAAGGAAGAAAATACGAGCAAATTCCCAATACGATGCCAATATCAGCACAAAAAATCTCACAAAACAGTAAGTCCATTCCTAAAAAGTTTAAAAAACGGAACCTTCATAAAGGTTTCCGATAGGTATGCCTAACACGGGCAGTCCAAGTTAGCTCTCACATAGGCCAATCCAAATAGCGCAGTATCCAATCGAGCACAAAAATTCAAAGTTTATAGCCTAGCAAGAAATGTCCTCGAGTCAGGATCAAGATTCGCTCAAAAAAAACACTACCCACTAAACGACACTCCTCGCGCACCAAATCAATGAAAAAGTAAAAACAGTGTGAGCGATAAAAACCCTAAATTTACAATAGTTACGCAGAAATACTTCCCAACTAGTATTATGGCACAGACAAGAATCGACTCCCTCTCTCCATTTTCCTCTCTACTTGCCGCCATAGACAGGATTCTGGTAAGTCGTCGTGGCCGCGTGGAAGATCGGATTCTCGCCCTGCAATGCACATACATATCGATTAGCACGTCACACATTTCACCCACCAACCACACATACCGTGTCCCATTTCGATTGCAATCGTTCTTTTTCGAAATTGGCAAATTCTCGACGGTCGTGTATAATGGTCAATAATTTCCACAGCAACAGCAGTACCAGACCAATAATAACAATACCAGCAATCACGCCTAATATAATGGCCAGAACTGGCAGCAATGGCGGGCAGTCTGAAATACAAACCATTCGCATTATTCTCGCCCATTTTCCCAAAAAAAACACCTACCTTTGTCCTCTCGTATCAATAAAGTGACGTTCCCACCTTCTACCACGGCGAACTTGAAATAGTAGGTGCACTCATCCTCCGCATCCACGAACTGGCAGGTGTCGGGCAACGTTCTGTTATCGTACACTATAACCGAGCACTGATCAGAGGTGACAATAGATGCAAGCAATCCCGGCACTCACCATCAGGCAGTTCCTTCACAATGATGAAGTTATGCTGGCACCTTATCTCGAATTCCGACTGATTCATTGGCCGACGATTGAAGGCCTTGTACAAAACGCAATCGCGGAATCGGACGCAAGGAGTTGGGCATGTCTGAAAAGAATGGATGAAAAAATCCTATAAAACCTAAGGCCTCGCTCACACTTACCGGGCACTGTTCGCAATGAACGCCACTATAAATATCATCGAAACAATTGCATACACCGCAAACGCAATGCCCCTTTCCGTTACAAATTTGCTAAAAAGAATAAAACGCAGTTGAAACTTCATCCGCAAACAAGAATTCGTTTGTCGTAACTTACTCCGTTCGACGAAATACACGTCGCAGTGCTGGTCGGGCAACTGCAATCGCGTCCAGTCCAACCTTCTTCGCACTTGCATTGCTGATCGCAACCACAGGTGCCGTGACCTTGAACGATTCACACATTTACTTTCAAATAATTCAAACAAATAACAAAGATTACCTCCACAAACTTTGCCATTCGCTCGAGGACACGAGTAATTATCGCACTCGCAAAACTTTCCATAAATGTATTGTCGTTCATCCTGCAGTTTTAAGCCCTAGTCAGAAAATCGATCAAATTGCAACCTCATTCACATACCGACAATTTATTGCAAACGCACTGGCCACAAACGCAAATACCTCGACCTGAGCAAAGCGCTGCATTAGAGTCGTTGCCCCTGAAACAGAAATTATCAACAATTCCGACTCATAAAGTTAACAATCCCGCCTGCATTGTGTCCAGTTTTGGGACAACGGACAATGCAGGCGAGGGGAAACAGCACACAATACCATCCCAACAAAGTTTTCAGCAGGCCCATAATTCCCATCCAATTCCATCAACCAGTTCCCATCACGAGCATTTTTCATCAAAAATTCAATCCCTACTTACGGACGGCACATTAAATCCAGTTCGGCAGTAGTTTTGCCCCTCCCGGAAATGGACGATGTATCGCACTCGCAACGGCGACCAGCATACGGAGGCGGACATTTGCACAATCCGCAAGCCAGATCCCCTCGATAATTGCACTCCTTTGATTTAACCACGTAACCCTTAAAAATTTTAACGAACTCCTAGACGTAAGAAGTAAAGCCCTCGCCATTAAAATACTCATACCGGGCCTCCTGGCTTTGAACAATCGCAATCGCACAATTTGGTCAACGTGATGGTGACATTTTCATTTAATCCAGCGGGATTGATGTAGAATTTGAATTCCCTATTCGGATGATCACAATTGACGACGGTCACATTCACATTGAACGTTACAGTATCGCCCAACTGGACACCGCCGCACGCGTTGCTCATGTTCTTCACGCCGCTAGAATCAAACAACCCGCTGAACTACGCCACAAAAACTACTGACCGCACTCGGCTCACTTTTTGCAAATAGCCGAAAAATCCAGGTTAATTCCATCCTCTTCCTTCAAAGTGCTAACTAGAGCAATTTGCTGCGAGATTTTCTAAATTAGAAAACCATTTCAGTTAATCGGAATCCATCCACGTAGCAAAGGCTATTTTTGACTTGCATTATATTCAGCCACGATCAATTCGACAACATTGGATGAATCGTTAGCCAAAATGCCGACTGTGGCGCTGATGTCCGTCAGAGCGTGTCGCAAACGATCGTACAATTCCTTTTGTTCGGCAGTCACAGCAAAGATCACGTTGGCCTCGGATTCTCGCAATATCTTGTGCACACGCCCGATACTGGGATAATCCTGTTCCGTCGACTTGTCGTAATATCCGCGCGGATCCAAATGGCATTCACCATCGTTCGGTATGACTAAGCCACCAAGCTAAAAGATAAGATATGAATCGACTGATAAGCTTCGCTGGTCTTTATCAACACATACCCTTCCATCGCCAGCGTAATGAAATCCAGCGTCGCTCGAGTAGACAATGATCTTTCGAGAACGCTCACGCCATCCAATGCGGTGCTGAAACGACGAGCAATAGCCAAAAATCGACCAGACTACCACATCATGAACTTACAGGACACGCCAGGGACTGCACGAGTGCATCAAAACCGCCTTCTGGTGCGTCCAAATTACCAGACACATTGGCTTCGCTGACCAAACGCTGCAAACAGAATACAGCACATCAGTCTCTAGCCACCTCACTCAATCAGGGCACTGTATGGTACCTTGAATCGTTGCGTATCAGTGGTCAAATCCATATGATGACGAAAACCGTACGGTTCGACGCACCCACCGCAAGGAGCGTTGGCACTGAAAAGCAAATGCGGCGTGAAAATCAAAAAGTAAGTACCATATAAAATCTATTTACATCTCGGGACGAGGATCAACGAACGGCATGACTTTTTTGTCGACGAACGAGCCGAAACCGAGTTGAAAGTTTTTCGTGATCTGGGTCATTCGATATGCTAAAATAAGAGTAAGAATAAGATGACTTTACTTGTAAAAATAATTATTTCTCCCCTTACCTAACATATCTCCGAGTTGTGTCAATTTGTTCTTGTCATCACTCATCGAATAAGACAAGTCCATCAAGTAATATAAATCCACGGGATAATCCACGGCTTGACGATATTCGATCTTAATCTGACCAGTTTCATCTACAAACGAGTCCCATCATTGAATCGGTCCCGTCCCGATACCATTCACTTGGTCACTGGACTTACTTGGTCGCAACCACATTCTATATTCCTGAGGCTTGATTTGAACAGCCAACTTTTCGTTCACGCCAGCATTACTCAGTGGTAGATCCTACAAAAATTTGAACCTTTCGATCAATAAAATCAATCGATTCGATTAACTGAATCATACCCGGACAATTTCGACTCTCGATTGTGGAGAAACGACCATCTGCGGCGGGCAAGATTGCTCGTGAACATCTCGCACGCTACAACGGAAGTTCTTCGAATCGTCCTCGTAACCCTGAAATCAAACGATTAATAAACTGGTAAAGAAGGAACTAAAACCGAAATCTTACCGGCTTGGCGCACCACGCGCATTTTGGATGTCTGCGAATACAGCTACTACATTTTTCATTATCAGGCGAAAACTGAGGGGCAGCATTGCATATTTCGATTACGTCACTTTGGCCTAAAATAATTAGAAATATTACAATCTGATCAAGCGAGGCCAACGAATTTTGCTCACCCGAAACCGCTTTGAAACTGA
This sequence comes from Mesodorylaimus sp. YZB2_4, assembly GCA_030248295.1. Taxonomy (NCBI): domain Eukaryota; kingdom Metazoa; phylum Nematoda; class Enoplea; order Dorylaimida; family Dorylaimidae; genus Mesodorylaimus; species Mesodorylaimus sp. YZB2_4. The sequence continues at coordinate 1,804,580 of JASANH010000626.1, forward strand.
GCACTGCAGCAAAGAGCAGCATTGCAAATACACGAATCGATGTCATTGTGCCGCCCTTCACCCGATAATTTTACAAAATATTCGTTGTTGAATGCTACGACGACGAGCAACCCGCCGTTGCGAACCGAAACGCTACAAAAGATACGCTGGTTCAGTTTGCATGAATGAAATCAGCATGGAACAAATAACTCATCAGTCATGCACGATGTCTCCCTCGCCAAAACACTTGCCCACACGCTGGTTCAGGGCAGGCGGAATAGAAAACGAGTCTTCTATCGATGAGTCTACGCGCCCACTCCGCTGAGCAGTGCAAAATAGCACAGGCACTACCAAAGAGAAGTCGTGTGAATCACGGCCAACAGGGTAGCTGCTAAGGCGATGAAGAAGAGTGAAACCGAGTGTAAGCTCGAAAATAGCAGCCGCTTGCTCCGCGAACAGCTGCCGCGAAATATTTCGAAACGAATGTGAGTCGGGAAAACTTGCGCGAGTCAGACCGCCCCAATCGTGAACATAGACCTAACACGTAAAAACATTCATATTGCGCTTTCGAATATGGCCCGCCAAGCTAACATAATAAACTTGCGGAATAGGCAACGCAAACGTCCAGACGCTACGCTTTGAATGGCGTGTCGTCAGATGATGAGAAATGAGTGGAAATGAAAAAGCTGCGGCGGGAAATGACAAAAATAAATCGAGAACGGAAACGTCTGCAAAATGCACACAAGTAATAAGCCGACAGGTAGGCCTAAAATGCGGGACGATCGATAACGCGAACGAAGGAATAAGACTAGGTCCAACCTCAAGCTAGGTTGGCAGTCGGCCTCACGTCTGGAAATAAGTAGGCAGCTGGAAGCGATGCGATGCTATCGATCAGACATAGAAGCGATCATGACAACGGAAATCATTTGAATAAATGAAACTATATCGAGATAATAAAAAACACAGAAAGCTGAGTCATCCGACAACCCCAGTCCCGCTGCCGTTCAAGAGGACCTCAAGGTCAGCTAAACAGGGAACTGCGAACTAAAAATTTGCCAAGACGCATAAAGTACCACACACAAGGAGACTGGAAAAACAATGATATCTCAACAAAAAACCAATGCTTTTATTCATTCATCATAAATCTAAAACAGCAATCGATCACGAACGAAAGATGATCGAGACGACAGATTCATATCGGTGGCATGTCGCACAGCGCGACAGGCTTAAAACAGTTTAGGACAAAGAGCGATATTCTGTCTGCTAGACGGCGGGAGCTAACAAAAATCAAGTTATAAAAAAGGAAGGAAGGAAGAGGGAGGAAGACGACTTCTTTCTTACATACTGTGGACAAAAGCATTTTAGTAGTTGCTATAATGAAATTAAATTTTCGAGTAAGTGTAGTCTTTTTTTGGTTTAAAATCGCGTTCTATAGATGTTTGTTTCTTTTTAGTTTTCGAATTTGATTGGTACTGTTTACAGAAAAGGAAATATCGTTTTTTCTCCTGACGGAAATTCTATATTCAGTCCAGTTGGAAATAAAGTTACGATTTATGATTTGAAAAAGTAAGTTTTATTTGGTGTTTGCGAGTTTTTTAGTTTTTTCGATGGGTTCTCCTGTAGCCGTTTCAGCATGCTATGTAATCTAGGGTAAAGTGCTCAAAGTCGGAACACCAGAAATCCAGGTCATCGTATGCTCTAGGGATAAGCTAGAAAGCGGCGTATTTTCAATATTTAGGCCTATCTGACATTGAACCCCAGGGTGGCGAAAATGGCTATAAATTTTGGCTGAACCGCAGCTCACGTTGCGCACATTTACGTATCTATCTGTCGTCTGCAGTACTGTACCTAAGAAGGCAGTTTTCGCCGCTGGCTTTTTGCCGCTGTTCTTTCAATATAAAGTCTTGATTGCAGTCACAAATCGGAGACGTTACCAGTTGAATCACTATGGAATATTCGTGCGATCGCGTTGTCACCAAATGGAACGGCTGCATTGCTTTTTAATGAGGGTGAGCAGAATCTTGTTTTTAACTTGTCTATTCTTGTGGAAGAGCGGTGTTTGATAGCCAAGTAGCAGAGCAAGCTGCATCACCCTCTAGGAAACTCCTGCATGGGATAAGTTGTGTCAGTCGCAAAAGTGACACGTCAGCATGGTGAGGAAACTCCATAAGCTTCTTCAGCTGTTGTTACTCACCATGAATGACTAGACTTCGGTAGACATCTAAGGACTAAGATTGGACACCAAATGCTCGAGCGACTACTGTAGGTCAGAAGTTGGGCCTATCTTCTGCCTTTGTGCATGTCTTGTGGGAAGGCTTTTCGAAATTATGACCTACCACCAGGCGAGCGTGAACTTTCCTGACGCCATATGTTGCTCGCACTGTAAGGTTCGGTGAGACGATGTTGATTCTTCGCCATCAGAGAGGCGTGCAATTGCAAGTGTTTATCGCATGGGAAAAGGGTTTTATGGTTAGCGTTGAAATGCTGCAGATAACACGTCATGTGCAGAGTCATAGCGAAGTACCCAGCCCTAGGAAAGGCAGCACTCCTAGTTCTTAGGACCTATTGAAGTCGTATCAAAAGCATCATGCAACCATTACGTGATGATCTCCTACTGTTTGCAGGTGGCGAATGTCTTTACGAGAATTTGGTCAGTCGCACAACGATTCATAGGCATTATTTCAAAAAGAATGTACGCCATGCGAAGTTCAGCCCAGATGGAAAGTAAAAATCCTCCGATTATATGCTGTAGGGGTGGTTTGCATTCATTTGCGTTTCAGATACTTCGTGGCATGTCGAGACACTGACGCTCAACTGTTCCGTGCGCCTAACACTCGAACGATGCAGTACAACCCGTTCTACATGGAGAACGTGTATCACTTGGCTCACGATACTAACACGTGCCTAGACTGGAGTTCCGATTCTAAGTAAGAGCATGTGGATACGATTTCTGATGGCGTGTTTGAAACCGACAGTGCTATTCTAGATTTTTCGCTGTTGGCTCGTTGGACACGCAAGTTCGAGTTTGCCCTGCTGCGCACTACAAGAACTTCCCAAAGATCTGCAAGCTGTCTGGACACTCAGCTCCGATTGTGGCGTGTTTCTTCGTGCTTGACAAGCATGGCGTAAGTGAGGATTTGGACTCTGATCGTGTGGAAGAACGTAGCGCCTGACTGATCGCCTTTCAGCTCTACACTCTTGATCGCTCTGGTGTAGTCGTCGTTTGGGAATGCAACTTCGATGCGGAAACGCTCGAGCCATTGGATCTCGATGACTTGGAAGATATGCAGGTGCAAAAAATTCAGAGTGTCGTGAAGGATTATGATGAAGAGGCCTCGAAGAAAGGGCTTTATATAAAATCAAAGAGGTAAGACCGCAGCGAGAGCACAGGACCCCGGCTACTGGTTGGCGTTCTACAGTACATGGAGAACGTGTATCACTTGGCTCAAGGATGGCTTTTGAGCAAATATTCTTTCAGGTTTTCTTTCCGCGAAGCCATAACGGATAACCATGTTCAACTGAAATGCGCCGCCTTTCATCGCAAGAATGGATTATTAGCAACGGGATTCTCGAACGGTGCCTTCCTCTTACACGACATGCCCGATTTCAATTTGATCCATAGTCTGAGGCATGGTAATTTTCTTTTTATTTTGATCTCCGCGGCTGATCTCCTTTTTATTTTAGCATATCTCAGCATCCGGTCACTAGCATTGCCCTGAACGAGAGCGGTGATTGGATCGGGGTGGCTTCGAGCGGGTTCGGTCAGCTACTAGTCTGGGAATGGCAAAGCGAGACGTATGCTATGAAGCAGCAGGGACACTATTACGATATGAACTGCGTTGCGTACTCACCGGATGGTCAATATATCGCGACTGGGGGACAGGACGGAAAGGTAGGCCAATCCAACTTCTTGTCTTGTCTGGTATACTGTACGTGTTTAGCCTTTGATTTCAGGTCAAAGTTTGGACGTTGAATAACGGATTCTGTTTCGTCACATTCGACGAACATAAGAGCAGTGTTACTGGGTTGGCCTGGACTCAAGGTGGAAAGGCATTGATTTCGTCTTCTTTAGACGGAAGCGTCAGAGCATTTGATTTGAAGCGGTAAGACTCCTTGGATCTCGGTTTGTTCTAATCAGCAATTAGACTTCTCTTAGGTATCGCAATTTTCGTACCTTTGTGGCCCCGCAGCCCGTTCAGTTCAGTTGCGTTTGTGTGGATGCGAGCGGCGATGTCGTCTGTGCTGGCGGCCAGGATGTCTTCGACATCTATGTGTGGTCTATGCAGAATGGGAAGATTCTAGATGTAAGCTCGATGACGTAATCATCGACATGAAATGTCTCAGTGAGTTTGCCAAGTTGATAACTGCTCTTGGTATTTCAGGTTCTTAGCGGCCACGAAGCTCCGATCAGCAGTCTCAGCTTCAATCCCGCTCACGCAGTGCTGGCAAGTTGCTCCTGGGATAAGACGATTCGATTGTGGGACGTGTTTGAGGGAAAAGGCAGTCGGGAGGCGATTTCGTTGAATGCTGATGGTATATCAGGAATTTCTGCTTTCTGTGCTTCCTTGACAGCGTAAAAGCGTTTTCAGGTCTGGCGGTACAGTTTAGTCCCGATGGAAGGACGGTGGCTTGCCTCACGTTGGATAGCCAGATTGTGATTTTCGATTGGCGCGATGCGGCTCAGGTTGGATCAATCGAGTGTCGGCTGGACTTGGATGTTGGAAAAGGAGAAAAGGATGAAATTACTGCTGACAAATTGTCAAAGTCGAAGTAAGAGCGAGCGTAAGGTAAACTTGTTTTTTCTTCATGGTCTGTCGCTCTTAGGTATTTCCAATCGATCTGTTTCTCGGCTGATGCCGAGTACGTCATCGCTGGCGGCCAGTCTCGATTCATATGCATCTATAACGTCAGGCAGCAGCTGCTGGTGAAGAAGTTCCCAGTCACAGCTAACCTGTCATTTGATAACGTCGCTGTAAGTGGATTGGAGACTTCAGCTTTGGCCAAAGTGACACCTTTCTTTTATAGGATTTTGTGGATCGCAAAAAAATAACGTATTTGGGCAATTTAGCGACGGCCAAGCTTAGCGATAATGATTCGGACAGAGATGAGGATTTTGGAAATGCGAGGGCGAAAGTGAAATTGCCTGGCGTTCGGGCGCCCGATTTGGGTGAAAGGGAGTACAAACCGGAATTCCGAGTCAGTGGAGTGCAGTTTTCTCCAACTGGTAATACGTTTCTTGTTGCGATTACATGGTTAGGGCTTAGACATATTTTTGTAGGACGTTCATGGGCGGCATGTACGACTGAAGGCCTGCTGATATATTCGCTTGATCAATCGCTCTTGTTCAATCCATATGAATTGGAGGAGAATGTTACACCAGCCAGAGTACGCCAAGCTATTTTGAGCCAAGAATATGCAGAAGCTGTGGTAATGGCTATCAAATTGAACCAAGAGGGTTTGGTCAATGAAACCGTGGAACGGACTCCGACCTCGTTTGGTAATCTGGGTTATGATCCTGTCTTGTTCTTTCATTGTGCTGATGGATTACGGTTTCAGTGGAATTTGTTTGTCGAGCACTGCCTATCGCGTACGTGGAGAAATTGCTCGAGTTTATAATCGCCGGACTGGAATCTTCAAAGCACGTAGAATTTTATCTTTGGTGGACGCATTCCCTTTTGTTGAATCACGGCAGTGAACTCAAGGCCAGATCAGGCGATAATATGGCCATGTTGACGGCGTTGCAGCAAGTGCTGACCAGGAAGCAACGGGATATTGCGAAAGTGTAAGTTCGTGCGCTTGGGTAGTTGAGCAGTGAGTTTCATGAGGTTCATTTAGATGCGATTACAACAAGTACGGATTGAATTATATTTTATCAATACAAAAGCAGAAAGCGGTTGTTAAGAAGACGGAGTGCGATGAAGAATCAAAGGACTCGGATGCAGAGGATGACGGGGACTCGATCATGGACACCATATAGAGCAATGATTATACAAGGTTTTGTTGATGCTTTGAATGATTTGATAAGGAAATATAAAGATTTAGAAAATAGTGAAGCTCTTGGCCGATCTGGTGCGATCCAGGTTAATGTTCTTTAAGAAGTTTGTGGGGTGTCAGTATGTCGCAGCTTGAAGTTTAGGAATCGGAGTGATCTATGGCCTCGGTAGGAGGGCTTTGGACATTCCTGGTGTGCTCATTTTGGGGTCTATCAGAAACGGCGGCGGCCGATGGTCAGTTGGTGTTTGTGCAAGCGGTACGTATGGCCTAATGGCGGCATGCTACCCGGGTGGAGGGGCTTGTAATGGATGTGTACCAAAATGCTCTGGTGTCCGAGTGGAGAGTGAATGGCTGTGTGAAACCATGCCTGGAAGTTGTAGTGAGATGTCTTACAAATTCCTCGTCCCCCTGTACGTTCAGTGTTGCAGCTGTTCCGTCATGGCATTCGTTCTCCAATCCGTGTCATGCCTAACGATGCTTTGAATCCTGAAAGCAGCTGGCGGCAAGGTCTGGGCGAATTGCAGCGGGTGAGTGAAAGCACCCTTTCAACACCAGTTTGACAAAGGTCATGTGGCATCGTTTGTTTTCCAGGAAGGTATGCGGCAGATGTACGAGCTGGGCGGCACGTTACGAGATCGCTATGTCAATCAGCTGAGGTTCATATCTGGAATGTACAGTGTTGATGAGGTGAGGGTTCGGGAGGGGGGGGGGTGTGGCTGGTATGCCCTGTGCGTATGACCCGAAACCAGTGTGCGCTCAACAACCCAGGCTGGTCATTTAGATTTTCATTCGAAGCAGTGATGTAAATCGAACCCTGACCAGTGCACTGTTTGCAACGGCTGGATTTTACGAGGACAAGTCACGACTGCTGACCGATTGGAAACCCATTCCCGTTCATAGCTGGGCCAAAATCATGGACCCAGTAAGCAGTTTGGATTTCGTAATGAGCGTAGTGCTCGAGGATGGTGGCATTTTAGGTTTTATCGGAGGACTTGGATACGTGTCCACGCTTGAACGATATGAATCAAGCATTGGCAAAGTCTGCGTTCGTTCGGGAGCTGTATGAAAAGAACGCGGTAAGCAGAGGGCCTTCCATGGCTTGGTCGAAAATGTGTTCAGCTAAGCTGCTTTGCAGGAATTTTTCCATTTTCTGTCGAAAGAGAGCGGTTTTAACGATCTGACTCCTTTCAACGTGTCGTGGGTGTTCGATAATCTGCGGTCGCAGGTATGCCAGGGTGCCCGTAAACCATAGTACAGCTACTGCAATTGGTGGCATTGGTTGTTGCAGCACCAAACGGACGTTCGTCTCGTGCCTTAGTAGCCTGCTGCATCAAAACGAGGGTTTCCTGCAAATTATAACTGAGTTTTCCGTTTCAGTCAGCGACGCACGGGCATTCATTGCCAGGCTGGGCGAACAAGTCGATATTGGACAAATCAGAATTCCTGACGTGTAAATTCAGGCTTCATCAATTTGGGGAGGTTGAACGGATTCGATTGGCTGGAGGTTAGTTATATGATCCCTCGACTTGTGTCAGTGCTCAATATTGCTTTTCAGGAATGTTATTCAAAGACATTATCGATCGATTTCGCAATCAATCGATAAATAACAATCGATTCAAATTTCATGCGTATTCAGGAGTAAGTAGGGGCTTTCGGATGGAGGAGGAAGTAACCTGTGGTGGCATATGTCTCCCAATCCTGCGTGATCCTTCCTTCCTGTGGCCGCGAGACTTTGCTCGGCAGCTGTTGATTTATGTTCTGAAAATAGAGGTCGAGGTGAAAACTGATTTGCGTTTTGTGACAAAGTGTTTTTGCTTTATTGACGAATGAGGTCGAGGCTGGCGCTGCTACCCTCGTTACTTTTAGCGCCCTATCCAATCAATCTAAGTGACTGGACGGACTGAGCTGTTGTTAAGAGAGAGGTTTAGTGGAGTGTAGACAAGGACTGCGGCTGCTTCTGGTCTACGGGGCTATTGGGTCTAGGCGTTTAGAATGGAAAGACCTCCGCCATTGGTTCTAATCGTAAGCATTGCCCTACAAGGGTCCGTTATCTTGAGTGCTAGTTGTGAGTTCTCCTTTGTCCATGGGAAAGAGCAGCGGGAGCTGTCCATTCTTTACTTTATTGACTGGTGCATTAAGTGGCGTGAGCGTACATCTTTTGCATGTTTTAGCACGACAGCAACATCATGCTACTTTTATCCGCGTTCGGCGTAACCTCTGAGAGAAACTTCAGGTTACCCGATTTTGGAAGCTGCGTGCTGATGGAGCTTTGGCGCAATAGCCAAAGTGGATTGTATGTGAAGGTATGGTTCAGTCTTTTCTCTCATACTTTGATGTCATGTTTTTTTCGCCCTGTAGGTCTTGTATCGCTCAAATTCTACGAACCCATTCACCGAATTACATATCCCCACCTGCGGCCAATCGTGTCACCTCGAGGCGTTTGATTCAATGCTGCGTCGATTCGTTCCTGATGACTGGCAGTTGGAATGTGGTGCCAAAAGCCGATTCAACAAGGAAGACATTTTGAAATGTGAGTGTTGAAGTAGAATTCTTGATTAATATTGTTCGTTTGTGCAGTCTGTAGATGAGGCTAGCCATGTAACGCACCCCTTCACCTACCCTCTTGTCAGTCGGGTGGCCTGCTGAGTTTATAGACTGCCAGCATGCTAAGGGCGGTGAAGGAATTGCCGCGAGAGCTCACGCGTTGGGGCAGTAGTCGTCGTGGCTATGTATGTATAAAAGAGTGGGGAGGGAACCGACCTTACTGTTAGCTGGCAGGCTAGCAGAGTGTTTTAGCGTGGCATAAAACTACAGCAGGCATGGCGGAGGTAAAAGCGTACTATCATAAACAATGCCTGGCACTAAAGGTGAGCTTAGTCTAAAGCGTAATCGTGCTAACTGAGTCATCTATCATGAATGCAAGTTCACTACAGTATGTACTTCAATCCAGTCTGGCTAGCAGTGATGAAATTATGATCCAACGGCTCATTGAGTCGTTGCCGGTTCACAGGACAGGTTGTGCGCCAATACAGCCCATATGATTTTGAGCCTACTTAGCTGTGTAACTCCTGAGTAGGATGTCCTCATCAGTGCACTTACAGGACCTATGTAGTCAGATAGGCATTGGAGAAGTTATACTCATTTTGGAGAGTATCACGTACCGTACTGTATTTGGTTTCAGTAACTTTCTTTTTTCAGTCCTGATAGCCAGTTTTTCATTGGCTGTCTTCATCCTGATCGCCGGCATTTCCATATTAGCAACACTTTTGTATCAGCGTCGTAGTGAGAAGTACTCGAGGTATCGACCAGTGGATACGGCTGTACTTAATCGATTGCTGGACGACAATATATCAGAGTCCGAATTCTCTAGTCTGGAAGTGATCGATGTAAATAAGTGAAGTGCTGAATAAAGAGTGCTAACGAGGTCGGCTTCTTGTACATATGTGACCGTCACTTTGAAGTGGATTTGTACCTCAGCTCGAACGGATGTTGTACATCATGCATACACTGGCATGTGCTTTCTTGTAGCTACCATGTCCTGGGTTTTACTGGTTGCAGCTGTTTTGGCAGTCCCTCAGTCAACGGGTGCTGAAAGGAAGCTGCTTCTGGTGCACGCGGTAGGGATGTTCTGAACTTGCCGGAATCAATGGCTTAATTAGTTACTTTTAGATTTGGCGTCATGGTGACCGAACTCCAGTCGCAACCATTCCAGCCGATAGGAACAATGGACCAGAGACGTGGTATCAAGGTCTGGGAGAGCTAGTGCCGGTGAGTTACATGAAGTATTCTGTGCTCAGCACCGACCAACGTCGGTTAGGTTGGGTATTAACACTGAAAAAGACTGTCATCATTAAGACTAGTCTCCTGTTATTTCAGAATGGCTTCACCCAAATGTGGCAACTAGGGGAACTGCTAAGACGGAGATACCAAGACCAGTTTGGCTTGATTAATCGCAGCTATGTTCAACATGAAGTAATGTGTCTGAGTTGCATTGCCCAATCAAATTCTTTCATCACTCTACCTTTAGATCTATGTTCGAAGTTCGGACTACAATCGAACGTTGATGTCGGCCTATGCGACACTGGCTGGCTTTTATGCCAATGCTGGTCAGCTGGTCGATTCGTCCAAATGGCCTGGCTACTGGCAGCCTGTTCCCGTCCACACTGTGCCTCAGAAAGATGATTTTGTAAGTGAACATGTGCTCGTTGCTGTGTTATGGGAGTGCGTCTTTTTAGGTTCTTCGAATGAGCACACCTTGTCCAAAGGCTCGCGAAATTCAAAAAGCAGAAGTTTGGAAGTCGTCTGTAAGTCACGTTATGAAGAATATTTGGATTAGCTGAAGAACTGCATTTCAGGAATATATGTCGAATGAAACGCTGTACCAAGTAAGTCAATGTGGACAGGTTTGACCAATCAACAGCTGGACTGGTCGTTTAGGATGTGTTTGACCATTTGAACCAACATGCTCAAGTGAAGTTCAGTGTGAATCTGGACTCGGTCTGGCAGATATCTGATCCATTAGAAACCGAGGTGAGTGCTGGTTGCGTGCGATTTATGGGAAGGACGAGTGGGAGTTTTTATGGTTTGGACCCCTTGTCGGCCCACTTCCAGCTTGCTTCCGCCTTGCCTACAGCCGGCTAGCAGTCATGATATGATAGGCAAAGCTAAGACGGCGGCCGGCTCTCACCGCAGGTTCCCTCTGAGGTCTGCACTAGAAGCACCTCCGTCGAAGGCATCCTCGCCAGCACCAGCGTTCCAGGGTGAATGAGCGAGAAGGAATGGACCTTCCCGACTGGTGTTCGAGAACCAGTTTCCTGATTCTCTACTCCGTGGGCGTCCAGCCACTCGACGGCGCCCGGTGAGTCGCCGGCGCTTTTACTGTTTGCTCCCCAGGCAAAGGCTTGTATAAGGCTGGCTGAAGCCTGATAATAGCCTAAGCTTAAGTTTTATACCAGACTAAGCCTAAGCCTAAGCCTAGGCCTAGTATCAGTCTAAGCCCAAGTCATATGCCAGCCTAAGCCTAATACCAGCCTAAGCTAACCCATATTGGGGAGCAAACAGCAAAAGTGCCGAGTCGCCCAGAGCCAGATGTCACTCACTAAATCGCCTTCCCTCTCCAAGAACGGGTTTACTAAACTGTCGTCCTCAGCCGTGAGCCGTGGCCTAAGCCAGGAGCTAAACTGTCCTTCCTAGACGGATTAGAGCTGCGGCCTCCTGCTCAAGGAGGTACAAGCGTACTTGGCCCAAGCGATGCGGGACCAACTGAGCCACCGCGGCCCCGGGAAGAGTGGAAATTGGTGTGGCTACTCAGCTGACAGTTGTGAGTGTCTTACAGGAACGGCACAATCGTCAGTGGCCCAGTTTCATAAATCGAAGCATTTTCAGTCAAGTTAAGAAAACACACGAAATAGCGACTCAGTTTTTATTTAATAACAAGAAGATTCAACGATTTCGAGGAGGCACGGGCTTGATTGTTCCGAGATCAAGGAATAAAAATCGCATAAAATATTTTTTAGGGCCATTGATTAGCGAGATTGTCAATCGGATGATTTTGAAACGCGCGAGTATTACGTCCTTGGCTGGTGATTCCAAACAGAACTGGGTTCGCAAGTTGAAGTTCTTCGCTTATTCTGCTGTAAGAGTCTTCTGATCAGCGATTTGTGGTATTGGGAAGGGGGTCTAAAACTCGTCAATTAAATGCAGATCGTGCTGCAAGAAGTTACTCTTATGTTTTTCAGCACGACATGACCATTTACGCCACACTCGATAATCTAGGTGCTGCTAAAATTACAGGAGGACACATCCCTGGTTTTGCCAGCTGCATCCTCTTCGAGTTGTGGCAAGACGGAGGGCAGTTTGAAGTCGTGGTAGGGGTTCCGTTGCCATTGACCCTTATGCGGTTTATTTTCTGGAAACTGTTTCTTTCAGACGCTCTATCGAAGTGGCCACAAGAGCAACTCGCTCGCTCAAATATCGATCGAAGGGTGCTCAGACGACGATGGCAGGTGTTTTCTGGATGAATTCTATGAACGGGCCAAAGATCGGTCTCCCAAGGACTGGCATGCAGAATGCAAATCTGGGGCAACCAACGGCGCTTTTTCGACTGGATTTGGTATGGTTTAGATCGCCATTGGCCACTCGTACCACAATGTCTTTTCTAGATGCTCTCCAACTGCCATTGGTCACAGGAGCACTGCTCTTCCAATACAGAAGTGGTAGAAACGATGTTTTGCGATCTCCATAGCAATTTATTGGATTGAGTATTTTATTTTCTCAGGATTGAAGTCCTAGGTTAACTGAACTTACGATTAGTTGTGGTGCCATCAGCTTTAATTATGCCAAACAATGTTTTGATTTGTTCGTCTGCCAAAGCAGTGCCATAATACTGTAAATCGATGCCGATGGCTCTTTGTGAAAAGAGGCAAGCTGAAAAGATCAGTGGAATGACTGATTTTATGGTACTTTTAGCCATACCCTAGGTAGGAATTTTCAGGTCTCTACACATAATGAAGCAGCGATAGTCCACGGGCGACCTGATTATGCAAGGCCTACAGTGAACTCCTATTTCACAACCCATTTGGACATTTGTCCCTGATTGTTACTGCAGACAAACGATAATGCAGCAGAAGCTCCCTAAAGCCCCCGTAAGCAGCACAGAAGTTCGCATGTGGTTGCGCAAGCTATGGTCCTCGATAATTGCCCGACGTGAATTGGGCACCTTACTCTGCATTCAGTTGTTCAATGTTAAAATGCACATTCTTACTCCATCAGACAGCTTGCATTTTTAAATTTATAACTAATTTATGTTATGTTTTACACAGTAGCCAGCACATTCCATCGGGTTGAGCTTATGTTGTTCATAGCGGCACAGCAATAAAACAAGAGGGTATTGCCTCAGGTACTCGTATCAATGATAGCTGTGTACCACATGCCATTGATAAGGGCCCTCCACTCACGATCAGATTGCCGCACGACGCGAGTGCTCACTGCCACATTTTTGTGCTTCCACATTCCGATGTTCTTCACTGGGCTTCGTCCTGACTGCTTCTGTCCGGTGGCTATTTCGCCCGTCTGAACCCGTCGGTCTAGCGCGGTTATACTGTATGTGTAGAGGAGTCCTCAAGTCGGCTTACTGGCGTCCGTTCTGTAGGGACCGCGCAGCGGTGATTCAAACCTAGCACGTGTGCAGGTATCTCCACCAGTATAACGGGAAGAGGTATTACGGTAGGCATCAAGAAGAGTTACCTCATTGGGGCAAGGTCATTGATCTTAGATTGCGTGCAAAGACCTAACAGAAATTGTAGTCAATGGTGCAGATGTATTATCTGTACAGGATATAACCCTGTGAGATGTCACGCCGACTGGCCCACGCAATAATTTTCGTTATTGTACGCTCAAAGAGATTATATTTATTTTTAAAACGCTGTGTTCTTGGTCTCACTGCTGCTGCAATGCACTCGCCCGAAAGTGCATGCCGGGACATTGTCACAAATTACATAAAATGTCACACAAAGCAGCTTTTATTGCTCACGCGATAAGATATCACGAGAAAACATGATTTCATTCAGAGATCTTGACGCTGTCAAAGAACTCAAAATCTATGAAGTAATTAAGGAACAAGCTGAAACAATTTTTGCATTCTATCGAATAATTTAGATCATCTGTCAGAATGTGAATGGAGATATAGGACAGCTAGAGTGCGTGACAAGGTGCTGGAGAGATTCATTCACGACAGCAACGACAAAGTCATTCATTCATCCTTCGCGAGTTTTGAATGGACAAGCGTGGCGTGCAAAGGGCGACTGAAGTCCAGCGATACTTCTAATAAAAAATAAGCTAGGAGGGGGACAAGCAGGAACCGCAACGAAGCAAAAACACAAGACCACCACCACAGCAGCACAGCCAGGGTCACTCCCAATCAGTCGACGTCTGGAGGACGACGAGCACCAGCAGCCGAGGTGGCTCCGAGTGCTGCTGCTGACGACACAGCCAGATTGTTGGTGATTAGAGGTCCAACTGTGATCGGGGCCTTCTTACAACACAGGGCTTTCAGAATATTCTTCAGTCCGTTTCTGTACGGGCGTAACATGGTCAGTGTGATGAGACCACGTACGCACGAGTTGATCAGGTACAAGCAGGTGAACGTGCGCCTCTGGGTCAGGTCGGTGCGATCGAACGAGATGAACTTGGCGACGTGATACGTGGTGTGGAAAAGGATAGGAAAGGTCATGTCAGCAATCAGAAAGTACAACAGCTCTCTGTTCTGGCTCACGACATTTTGCTTCAAGGTATCCACGGCCGTGTGCGTGGCCAGCTTCTTGTAGATCTTGTAGTTGCAGAACATCATGGTGCCGTCGCAGAATGTCACCTGAAAGCGGCTGGAGTCAGGGAAAGAGGACGTCGCCCTGTGACAGGGACTCACCAGGGGGACAATGATGATGATCCAGTAGAACACGGTCCACCAGATGGAGCTGTGCTTGACCACGATGCAGCAGTGGATGTTGTCATCGTCAAACTCTAAAAATGGCGCGATCTCAGTGAGCAGCCCGAGGATTGAGGGGATTAAAACTTCAGCCAAAAATGAGTTTGACAAAGGATTGATCAAATGACAATGGGTTTTACCAGACACGCATCTTTATTAGTGCTACTCATCTGACAATTTTAGCTCTTTTATTACAGGTCCAAGATGTTAAAATAGTGGATGAGGTCACGGCACCCCGCCAGATCTCCTATTAGCCATTATTAATGACAGGGATGCCTGCCAGGCACCTCTCGTATTCAAAAATGCAGGAGAAACTGTCCCGAACAGCCTATTCGGTCACAAAATTTCGTCCCAATCAAGTGTACAGTAAGATTGAGAGCATGGTATGACCACGCAAGCGGCACTGACGAGCTATCACTGCCAAATGAGCGCAGGCAAAGTAATCTCGTCCCTGGTCTACCTGGTCTGTGTACAGTACGTGGCTGGCTGGATCGTGTTTAAGAGATGGACTGTAAGTGCTGAGGAGGGCCCCTACTCACGTGTTTTGCCACTCAAAGTGAATATGAGAGGGACGATGGTACAGAATGCCCAGCTGCCCACGACCATCAAGACGATGTTGCGAGCCTTGTATATGCGCTCGTAATGCTGGTTGAAGTACAGGGAGATGTAGCGATTCACTGACAGAAATGGCGGGAATATGAACTCGAAAAACGCCGTTGTGAAAGTTAGGAAAGCTAGCCACCGACAACCAGCTTGGTCGAGCTGCTCGCGGTAGAGGATGAACTGGGTCTGGCCGAAAACGAACGATATGCTGAACAGGAGATCGGCAGTCGACAGGTTGGCCACCATGACGTGCACTTTGTTGCGTCTCATTTTAGTGCACACGGTAAGCAGGATGGGCAAGATGTTGAGGATGATTCCACACGACCCGAAAAATACAAACAAAGCGGTGGTGTCGACCCGAAGTTTCCATTCTTCGGCACTTACGAAGGGGGTCCTTAGGGCCAGGGTGTCGTTGATGATCACACTGTTGGAGAACATCATGGCTGTCTGAGGGATCCAGGAGCGGGCGTCCGCTTTTATAATCCTTTGGAGTCTACGTGAGACGGCTCGATCTTTCCGTCTGAGCCAGTGACATCAGACGCATTGTCAGACAAGCTTGCCTTGACCCAGCCGCACCTGCTTACCGTACTACTACGATTTGTTGCGTGACATGCGGAACTTCATTTACGACCTGTCTTGGACGAGCATAATCGAAATATTTCTCGGAAACAAGCCGTCAATGGGGCGCGCTGGACGCAGCATGTGTATACCTACTGCCGATGCAGGACTTATACGTGCCACAGGGACAAATGGAAAGCCAAACGCGAGCAACTGATGCTAAGCCATTTTCCGTGACCTCGCAGCAAGAGATTCAGGAAGACTGATTGATGCAGCAATGGACACCCAGAAACAATGACTGGCAGTTGGCTGCCATGCTGTGCTTGTTTAAGCCGATCAGGGATATACGAGGTGCTTCTGCCGAGAGGCTGTCCTACAGAAAAAATTATTTGGGTTTCTCCCGTTTGCAGTTACCGGCCAGCGGAAGGACGATGGTTTTTTATGAGAAGTCTGTGTGTACAGTAGGACAAGCATGGAACCACCAAGTGTCTGCGCTGCTACAATGGAATGCTCTGTTGTCATCTGTGCTATCGAAAATTAGAGTTTGCAGTGGTTTCAACATCTCTCTGAAAGCTGGAGCTGAATTCATGCACCAGCCAACAGGAGACGATCAATGGAACACCGCAGCCGTTGCAAAAGGGGCTCGTGGGTGGGCGTGAAATCAGACTGACTATTCGAAACTCATTGAAAGTCTGCTGTAATGCGTTCCAGGCATTAGCTAAAGATGATGCGGGGCTAATTCTTTAATCCTGCCAATTGTGCCCGCCTGCTTGAATGCATGCAGGGCCCTGTTTCACCAGCTTCCGTCCTCCGATCCGTTCTGGGAAGGATGGAGGAGGAGCGTTTTACCAGAAACGGACGGAGGGGAAATACGGATCCAGATTATTGCGATGATGCTCTTCTCACGCTCACAAGCAGGCCCTGACAATAGTGTAGCATCAAAAGATAAGGAAATTTGATCTTTACGACAGATTTTACATTATACCAGGGGCAGTCGATGTTGATATTCGCCATAACTCTTTTTTTTCCGCGCACGTTCTGTCGCTCTTGAAAAACAAAATTTTTTATTGCGTGTGGAGACCAACGTAAATAACAAACGGTATTTATGATGATACCTGTGCACATTGCGTGCAAAATGTTGAAAGAAAAGTTGCCTTACGACCGATGCTAATCACGAATTAATACTATCAGATAAAATGAGTAAACTATCGCTTGCTTCCGTGCTGCGGCTTCAAGTTTTGCGTCGTTAGAAGGAGAGTTCTGTAAACAACAGGGTCAGACTTACTCAATGCAGTATACTGTGGGCAGCACTCGCACTCAAGCTGCTTCTGCACAATTTTCTCGCACTCATGACCAGATCGGGTAGTGTCGCGAACGCGAGCGAAGATCAAGGACGTCAAAGCCTAGGAATGCTAGGGATGTAAAGTGAGAGTGTAAAGGTGGTCATAGAGGGTCTAGAGATGATGACACCATGCTAGTGTATCCATGGATGGCACTGTGTTTTCGGTTTATCAAGCGAGTCTTCGGAAAAGACTTTATTTGAATCAAAAACGTGTGATTCTGCCGTCGAGCAATATCAATTTCCACTGCGCAAACAATCGAGGTGGTATGTGTACTACTATCCAGTAGATATTTACAGATGGATTAAACCTTCGATGAGTTTTTCGAAAAGCATTACAAGAAATGGTATTTTGCCAAAAAAATCTTGTTGTTAACTTTGAATCTAACGCTTGAATTTTTTGTGCGCAAGTACCAAAATAATCCCGATTTCTCGACACAGAGTTCCGTGATGCAAAATATCTTTAGAAGGAATGATGCGAACGTCATCCAAACATTACTCTATGCAAATTCTTGAAATGTGAACAAATACATTTGCTTCTGCTTACATATGAGTATTCTATGCTTTACTTGCCTGGAGCAAAACTCAAAGATTTGTCTTTATAAACACACTGCAGGCTTCCTCGTGCAAGGACACCATAATTTTCGTAAGAGAACGGGAAACTACTTGTGCTGGAAAACGATAAGTTCAAAGTTTCAAAAAATCCAATGGCTTCTGTGTGTATTGCCGCATTGAAGCTTGTGATATGCGAATACACGTGCTCTGTTTATCGATAACCTTATTTGCAATATTTAAATTTTTTGGATTGCTGATCGTGAAGTCACAAACGCTGGTGCCTGGAATCCATCTGTATAGTTGACATCTTTGCTTGATTATAGTTCAAGGAATATAGATGGCGAGTGATCTCTGCCAATAACGTTAAGTGAGAAGTTAGAATGGGAGGATGCGAGTGCAACAGAATAAGCAGCGTACACAGCAACGTCCCTCTGTGAGTCTCCACTAGGAGCACCTCCACGCGAGGGCATCCTGGACTCGACACCGACTTCCTCAAACGATGGCGGGTGGGCTGTGAAACCTGCCAAAGTTCAACAGTCTCCTCGTTTGGCTTCCGTCTCTTTACTCGGAGCGCCTCTAAGGTACTGGGTGAGTCAGCCACCGCCTAGCGTGCAAGATCAGCTAGGGTTTATCGCAAACGACCTTCATCACCAGGGATTGAACCCGAGGCGAGTCCAGCCGCTCGCTCCCAAGCAGTACGGAGAGACGACTGCCGAACCACAGCACCACCGTGGCCGCCAGCGAGGTTTATGGCTCGCTAACCGACCTCCATCACCAGGGATCAAGCCTTGGATGACCACAAGCAAGATGGGTAGACGAGAGCTAGATCACTGCATCACCGCGGCCGCTGTCGATGAAAATTATTCTGAAAATGAAAATTCTAGTGAACCAGACATTGGATTACTGAAGTTCACAAAATTATTTCCGGTATTCCTTCTGGTCCGCACAAAATTGTGCCACTGGTTGCAGACAAAGGCTTTCTGGCTGATTTTGATTCTCTCTACATAGTCGCACCTTCATGCAAAAGCTGACCTTCGTAACCTGTTATAAAGACCATTGCTCGTAGTACCTAGCTCTATTTACAATTATCTATCGACATCGAGCTTTGTTGGCCATTTTCATCAACAACCTCAATAATTACAGTGCTTGCTACCGATTGGGCGTACCCACTGTACACTATTCAAGAAGAACCAATCAGAGAGGAGATACTGTGCAATATTTTCAAAGGTAATGCTCTGATATGCATGTTGTGTGCGGCTGGCCGTGCTCTCGCTCTTTCTTGTATACAAACATGGTTTTTACTCGCAAAAATGATTTTTTCACACTCCTTTTTTCATTCACTCTAATACTACTGCATGTAGAAAACCTCGAAATGGAGAAATTTCGCCCGATCAAGGCCGATATTGTATTGGCCATTGATACTGCCGTGGGCGATGTCGGCCGCACTCCTGATTTATTAGATCTCGAAGTACTCCAACATTTTTTACGAAAAATCACGGTGGCATTTCCTTTGGGGCCGGAGGAATCTCGTATGGCTGTCGTGGAATTCGCGGCGTCGGCTCGTGTGCGTCTGTCGTTGGCGGAAGGAATCGATCCAAAGATCGTCGACGAAGTCTACGAACAGCATGGCGATTGGTACGACGAAGAAGGTATCGAGCGCCAGGGCCCGGTTGACTACCACGCACTATTCCGACTAGTTAACAACGAGATCTTCACCGGAGTCGGTGGTGATCGTCCTGACGTGCCCAATTTATTGATGGTGCTTACTATCGTGCCATCGTTTGAGCACGAAGATGCGAACCGATGGTTGATCAGGGCTCGAATGGCCGCCCTGGGTTCTGTCTACAATTACTCCGATCCTGATGGCGTAGTGGCAACGACAGGCTATGCCACTCAACGAGGCACCCACAAACCTAAATTTACGCTAGTACGGGGTAAAGGCACGTTCGAACCAGACGCTTGGTATTATCAAGATTTCAATAATATTTTGCACTACGCCGTCATTCATCTTCGTCACGCCGTACGCAATACTTGGGTCAGCAACTTCTATCCTGAATCTGAAGTCCGACGAATCCGTACTTTTGATTATACAACATGTCGGATCGACCCCGTGCTCATTTTTAAAGCTCCCGATCCCGAAGAACATAAATTATTGGCCGCCGATATTGTCTTCGCCATCGAAATTGATCGATCAGGACCGGCTCTTCACCACGACATACTGCGCACTTTTCTTTTGAACATGACTCGATACCTGCCCCTATCGCAGAGCTCGATTCATTTCGCTCCCATTGAATTCGACCGCGAATCAACATTCCGCATCCTGGCTTACTCTCGCCCCGAGGTCCCCGGCTGCTGCACGGATCGACCGACTCTGCACAAAACATTGATCGAAAAATGGGTACCTCAAAGTAGCCCGCATCATCGAGCCCTCGTGAACGCAGCGTCAGTCGATCGGATATCGGTCGAACGCAATTTCTTCGGATCGTTCATGGATATGCGTGCGTTCAGCGAGAAAGTTCAAAACGTAAGTCTTCTTTGCGCTTGGTTGTGTGATTAGATCGCCCTGATTCCATGTAGGTTCTGAATGAGACAGCTCGTGTGCCTCAACTTATTTTCGTCACAATGGTCTATCCTCAAAGTACACCACCGACTTCATTGGAATACTGGCTTCGTCATTTCATTCGGCAGCATGGCTCCCATCTGGAAGGCGCCGTCGATGCTCTGATTGTTACCAGCGGCCCTACGTCCAACTTCTCGAGGACATACACAGCAGCCGTCAGTCCATTGCTGCCTGGTGGATCGGTCGAGTGGGAATCGAACAGTTTCGAGGACATTCGCGGCCGCTTATTCGAGTTGGTGATCAACGTTACAAAGGCAGCTGTAAGTTATGGTTCTGCTCATGGTCACCAAACCGCCATCCCATACTTTTCAGACGGCTCGATGCGGTCGATGCCACTACGATGCGAATAGGCAATGCGTGGTTGATGCCCGCTCGAGTTGGCGCAATGCGTCGGGTATAAACTTCATCGACGGTCGTTTCTGTCGGGTCTCCTACGGCACGAGCTTCTGCGCAAATTCACGGATCTGCGTGGCCGAGTGCGAGCGTCGTCCTTGGGGCGCCTGGGGTTTATGCTGGTCATCGAATTTTCGAAAATTATTGAGTGGACATGGAATTCGCAAACAAAATCGGGTCGCGATCAACAAACAAGATTTTCAGACCGCCTATTACAGATATTGCCCAACGCGAAAAAAACCGTGCGGGTTGAAAGAAGTTTACATCACTGTAGCTCTGATTCCAATGATGTTAGCTGTATGGTTTGGTTAGCTCCTTTTAGTCGTAAACGCTTTTTGTACGATACTTAACCAGAATTTGATAACATACTTAAAAAGGTATCTTTATTCTTGCTCCGTCGCACATGCCTTCATCACGGAATACAATACTGTTACCACAGAACACTCGGCAATAGCCAGAATCCGAAAAATATTCAAATACAAAAAGTGCATTTTCAAAAGCCAATTTGAAGTACAATCACATAAACGATATCGAAGGCGAGACTATGTGGTATCAGATCACTAGCAGACATACTGTACATGATGGCGTCGTAGAGTAATGACGACACATACAGGATGTGCAAAGGGCAAAGCCGATTATGGATCGCTCAAGCTAATTGTTGGTACAACGCCGATTCCAACGCCACCTACGAAAGAAGCATATCAGACCCCGAATCCCTCGCAGTATGAAAGTCATCTGGCCATATCCAAGACTCTGTACGATATTTCCTCAAAATCCTCCTAGGCCATTATTTAGAACTAATTGCACGAAGCGAGAAAGATCGACAAAAAAAGTGATGGCATTATCCGTTCCTATTTACAAGACCACTCTGGCATGCGCATGGACTTATCGCTACATCAGCCTGACTTCTCTGCTGGCTAACACGCGTTTTAAAACTTTCATAGCCCCTCTCATATCGGCCGCGCCAAGCCATCCTATTGCCACCCTTGTCAAAAAATACTCACTTCAGGTCGCTGACATTTGCATCCGAGGCTTACATCATAAACTCAGGTGGCGATCGAGTGAGGGGGAGGTAAATATCTGGGCACCAATCAATTTATCAAGTTTATCCTTTCCTACTCCAATTGCTTATTTTCTCAAATCTTTTTGGTCAGAAAAACAGAAGATTGACCATTTATGAATTCAAGGCCAAGATTTCCGAGTCTCCTTTCCACCTGAAGATTTCAAGGCCTTCAATATCACCTACACTGCGACTCATTGCTGCGAAAGTGCTGTTTGGTACGCCCGCTTAGGTCCGAAAATGCCGATCTCTGGTGGATCGGTAGACCTGGGGGTTTTAAGGCCTGCTTCTGTAACTTCTAACAAAATACTAGCAGCTGCCCTCATACCTTCATGAGCCATCATCGATGCTCCAAAACGCCAAACATCATCCGTGGTATCGAAAATCTCGATTGAAGATAAATTGCTAATTCCATCGTAGCCCCCTAAATCGGTCAGCGGCTCATGCACTGGATAATATCACCTACCACAGTTCTCTTACCAATGGCAAACAGCTTTCCGCAGTTGGACACCAAAGCTACCCGGCTGCGTTTCACGTTCATGCTGGCCACTTGCGTCCATTCGTCTCTTTGAGGATCGTAGCATTCAACAGAGCGCAGGAACTGGGACCCGTCGTAACCACCGCAAGCATAGCTAAAGCCGAGGCGCTCACTACAAGTACATCACAGCAGCTGACTGAAGTTTTTTGGGCTCACATCTTTCCATTCGCTGAAGTCGAACCAAGACGACATCTGCGATTTAGCATCGGCTTCGTCTGCGCCCAGCGACCTGTCTCCGGATCATAGCATTCCACGGAGTTAAAAATGCTCATTCCGTCGTGTCCGCCTTAAACGGGAAAGACTACTTGTTGGAAGCACAGTGCAGACGAAACGGGATCAATTATGAGAGTCGGATTGCAAGACAGACTGCATACCCAGTACATAGATCTTTCCATCCAGCACAGCAATACCAGCTGCTGATCGCTGTTTGTTCATCGGGCTAATCATCGACCATCTGAAATTCGAACCTCGAATGTACAGAAACAAAAAGAGGCGCAATATTTACTTACGTTCCAAGAGTTGGCTCGTAGACCTCTACTGTCGACAACGATGTCAGTCCATCATAGCCACCGCCTGAAATCGTCAAGCAACCAGCTTATCACAGCTAATATAATGGCACATCAGCACTTACAGACGTACAGACGATCGCCGATCACAGCCGCACCCAAGGCGCTACGTTTGTTATTCAAGGAGGCAATCTGCTTCCAGACACGAGTTTGCGGATCGAAGACCTCGACTGTACGCAAACGTTCGTGTCCGTTGAATCCACCAATGGCGTACCTAAGCCAAACAGAGAATCTGATGTGATGAGTTAAAACTTAAAGAATTACACTCACAATTTGCCTTGCATGACAGCCACACCAACGCGTGAGCGCAGAGTAGTCATGGGTTCGATTGTGGACCAACGATTGGTTACCGGATCGTAGCTGAAATGAGCACTGAGTCAAGTGACATCTCTGACATCAACACGATTCGCACTTACACTTCGACTGTACTCAATGAATCACCAGAGTTCGTCAATCCGCCAACGGCGTAGATGAGACCAGGAATATCGTTGCAGCAACGAGGTTTTGTACGGAAAGTTTGCAACAACGGTCTACGTTCTGGCATCAAATGATAATCCTTGGCCTCGTCGACCAAATCGCGACACCGAAGACAATTTTTGATTACATCCTCCGACGCAACTCGATCAGTAATGAACTGCGGTTTCAGCAGTGGCAGACGAATACAACGCAATAGGCGAGCCGCGTGTTGGCTCCGTTGGGTGATGTCTTTTCGGATCCATGACTGCAAAACAGAAGCCCATCAACCCATAGGATCAAAACGCAACATCGTGCACTCACCATAGCCGCTTCGTAAATAGGTTCTTCGCTATTCACGTACAATTCGTCTCGTTGTAAAATGTGTTCTACGTCCTCGATTGGCAACTGGTAAAACTCATCCGTACGGCACACAACCGTGAAGTGCTTCTGGATAAAACGATCCGCCGCTTGTACCAGTCCATCGCAACCCAACGCCGAAGCAAAACGGCGAACCAAGAGCACATTGCTGCCTTGCAGACGAGACTGCAAGTACTGGCAGCAGGCATCGCAAATGCTCTGCAGCTGAAGAAATGAAGCGCCGACCAACAACGATTGCACATTTTGACTCGTCACACGAACCCGACCAGTGTAAGCGAAATTGACCAATTGTTCCAATGTGTCGGGATCAATACCCTGAACGGACACTCAATTAGAAAAATATGTGGATGCAAATTTTGGTGTACCTGCATGGTTATTTCTCGTTGATTGCTTTCGTTAAAATCTTGCGTGAACATGGTACAAAAATATGGAATGGCCGCCGCCAAAACGATACGATGAGCCGTTAATCTAAAATTCTAGAACCTCATGTAATAGGCGTGGATATCTTATCTGCACCTATCTGTGCAGAGGTACAGGAAACTGATCTGCCTCTGCAAACCAAACTGATGTCTGCAAACGAAACCGGGTGACAGGTTTGGTTTGCAGACATCGGTTGAGGACTAGTCTGGTTCAGACGAACCTGGGCACTTTGGTCCCAGGTCCATCCGAGCCTCGTCCCCGAAGTCTAAACGCCCTTGTGGTACATTAACTCATAAACTGAACACGAGATGTCGTGGACGTATCGTGTTCAGCTCGCTCTTTGGCCTTCTCTGGTAAGTCCTAGTTAGCCCTCGAATGAGCCAAGCATTTCACTCGCTCATCGTCAGTGAAGATAGAATGGCGATGAGGTGACAATGGGGGGCAGATCAAGTCACAGGGTCTGTGTTTTCGCATGAAAGGTCGTCCATAAAAGGTTCGAATAGCAAATAGTGAAACCTAATGGACTCGAGTCAATAGGTCCCTCCTTCGAGAAGCATCCCGCAGCAGGAGAGTCAGGCCGATTTTTCCCCTGTTTCTGCCGAAGAAAAAAAAAGAGGTACCCCACGAACGTATTCGCCAGCCATCTGAGGACACAGCCGAAGTGGCTTCAGCAGCTAAAAGAACAAGGACAAAACAGCATGTCACCTTCTATCGCCCACGATCAGCGTCACGTCGCACAGTTTTCCTTGTCTTCTGATCTCCTCGAACCGGGGGTAGCACTGGTTGGCCATGGTCTCGTCCGTGTACCAGATATCTTCATCGTCTTCGTCATTGTTCATCATGGGGGTCGAAGTCGATGAGTGACCACTCGAAGACTGACCTCTTTTACTATTCCACAAACCGCCAAGACGACGACGCATCTGACCTCCTTCGCTGGCACTGAGATAATTGTCATCGTCGTCGTCATCGTCCATACATAGCATTTGAAACTGACCCACTTGCAGAACCCTATCACTCGACATTTTCGGCGTCGCTTTTTTGAAGCGTTGTTCAAAAACAGATTTCCAAAATAAAGTGCATCGACCAAGACGAGGACGAAGAACAAAGTTCGAAGAACGTCTGCAATCAGCTGCTGTGCTGGGCCAAGATGCGACCCCGAGCGAGAGAGAACGAGAACCGGAGCCTCGATCGCGCATGGTAAACTTAAGTTTCAGGTTCAAAGATTAGACTTCATAAGCACAATAAACCGTAACTTTAAATCACCATCAAAGTATCCGATAACGTACAACCGATATCCACAATCAAATCTACGATACATACCAATTAGCATACACACAATGCCCTAGACATACAAATAAACTGATTCAAACTGACCACAATTCGTCTCGAATGGAGCTCCTCACCGGCCTGAACTCCTGGGTTGAAGGACCAAATAGATATACAAATAGTTACAGACAAAGCAGCATATCTCCCACAGCTCACTCGATACTGGCTGACAATGCTTGGACAGCTTCCACATCCGCTCCAGCCGACGACGACTGGGCCACAGCATCGATAATATCGAGAAGCAGCTGCTTGCTCAATCGTCTCAACTTGGGTTGTCGGGCAACTTTCGAGAAATGCGCAACAATTATGCGCAACGCGTGTCTTTTCATTTCGTTCGCTTGGATCGTATCTGCCGCTTCCAAAATTTCCAGCACATTGTCAGTTCGAATATTGGTTTCCAAATTTTCCTTGCAGTACGCCTAACAAATACACGATTAATCATATTCATATTCACAATATTTCTTTTACCTCAATTCGGTTATTCGCAAATCCATAATATGCTGGTGCCCCAAAAAGGTACAACGAGTCCTCGGGGGGCATTTCCACGCAGCCATAATAGATGTAGCGCAGCAAAGAACGGAATGCTTGCGGCGACAATTGTAATTCCCCCAACGTGATTTGGACAGTATTCGATTCAGGCATCCAAGAACGGAACATGGCTTCGAAATAAGCTGATCGAGCGGCCAGTATCACCTTAAAGTAGATCGGACAACTGCTGGCACCGAATGTAATTAGGGCGATCGCTTACTTTGTGCGCTGTGATCGCCACATCCTGACAAACCAGGGTCACGTCGCAAAACTCCGACCCGATACCAGATTCCAAAAATGCTTTCATATCATCTTGCAAAGTTGGGCCATCAGTAACGACAGGGAGCGCGTCATTGTTGGGTTTGGCCGATGGTAACTGACGCCGACGAATGATCTCGACCATGAGCGACTGTTCTAAAGTTTCGAATTCCTGCAAAGATGCATCTATTAGTGTCAAACACCTTTAGCACCAGTACCTCGCCTTACCTTTGTCATGACGATCTGATTATAATTACATTCCTTGATAGTGAACTTCATGCAGTACTCCTTAATGTAATGCAACCCCAAGCGAGAGGCGGCTTGTAGGGCCACCAACGCATTTCGTAACCCGATCACCGATTCCAGGTACTGCACGCACAGAGACTCCAATCTGAAAGAGAGCCTGCGTCAAGGACATAAGAGCGCCAAAACAAGGACGTCCGAGCTCGCTACTGTACCTTTTCATGGAGAACTGCAATGACAGACGATAAACGTCCATCATCAGCAGAACAACCCCGTTCGACGAAGGCTCTTGACCACGCTGAGTCGGATCGATCTTATCCGTGTAAATATAGTCCAAAATCATCTCGAAAGCGAACGGTTCAGCATCGGGAATGTATACGTCTGAAAATAAGGGTACAGTGACAAAAATAAACACAGGCAGGCGCCAACACATACCAAGCATCGGTTGATCCTTCTCCTGCGAACTGGGCAAACGCAGGAACTGAGCTGAACTCTCGTTCGAAGAAGCTCCAGGTAAGCTTGTGCTCACAGTCAGCACTGCGTCCTTAGTCGGATGTTCTCTGGCTTGCTTGATTTTGTTTCTGAGATATTGCGAACGCGCCGCCACAATTGCGATGTTGGCGTACACAGCTACCTTGTCCTTGCCAACCAAGAATCTGAAACCAGAAACCATAAGCTAGAATATACCTTTCTAAACACGGGTCCATGCAAGCTACCTCAGATCGCAAAACTGACGGCTTTCCAACAATCGCCCGAAATCATCGTGTACTGTACATCGAGGATAGGACGCCAATTGGCAGCGGAACATTTCACTGCTACGGACGGTGTTGTCAATGGTACCCCCGAAAATGTACATGGCATCGCCCAAGACCACAGCCGAATGGAACAGACGGCCAGTGGGGGCCACAGAGTTAGGTGCTGGCTTGACTACCGACCACATTTGGGAATCCAAATCGTAACAGTGAAGATCAGCGGGATAAATGCTGTCCGCAGCTCCGCCGAAAACATACAGGCGTCTGAAAGAACCTCAAACGTATATGAGAACACAAGCAAACACAGTGGATACCTGTCATGGGCGACCATAGTATGCCCGTATCTGCATTGGGGTGCAGGTGGGGCGGCTCGTAAGATATGATCAGTTGAAATTCGCGACCATGTGCACGAAGGGAAATTAAACTCGAACAGGAGATTCGTGCTTTTTGCCCCCGACTGACCAGAAAATAGGTACATGCCTAAAATACAAGTACTGGGCGTCCTGGGAAACATGTTACAATACTAAAAATACGATACTTACATCCTTTGATGACAGCGGTAGCAGAATTGCAGCAAGGTGGTGGGCAATCACCGTGTTGAGTCACTTCCTGCCACTTATGAATTGGACCGATCAAGCTGATGCACCACATGTCATTCAATCGTTGATGGCCGTCAAACCCGCCGAATATCCACAACTTGCCTAAAATGCAATAGCACCATAGAAGTTCGGATGATTTTATCCAAATCTCTATTACCATCGTACACAGCCGCTCCATGAGCCGACCTGGCTGGTGGAAGTTTTCCTTCGCATCGAATTTCCGACCACTGACCAGTCGGGAACTTGTATTCATACAAATCATTCTTGTTAGTCAAATTCGAGTTGCTGTGGATGTCACCTGAGGACAAAAGATATTGCTCTAACTCTTGTCAAAAGCAAGAGCCACTACTGCACGATGGGCTTACCTGTGTACCCTCCAAATACGAACATGGACGACTCGTAAATAACGGCAGAATGATGGTAGCTGAAATAGCAGCCGTATCAGTAATCCACCAGACAAACTTGGTGCTTACTTACCGATGAGCTGGCAATACGCCCATGGTAAACGAACGAGACCAACTTCCGTCGGAACGGTCGAAGCGGATCAAATCATTTAGCATGTGCTTTCCTGAAAACACACCAGGTGATTGATGAAAATGAAGATAACTACGGCTCTTACCATTATCTCCTCCGAACACGTATATAGCATTTTTGTAGGCCACCATCGTGTGCTTGCTTCGACGAGCCCCTACGAATTCGTCGCATTCGGGCAACTTTTTCCATCTGAAATGGCAGGAAGACTTTGAAAAGGACTTGACTGGAATGCGACCTCTTATCGTCCTGGATTGACACACCATCTATCCTGATATCTGCACAGCCGGCCTCGAGAGGGCCAGTTTGTGGAAAGCATGAGTTTTGAGGCCTCACCAACCCTACGGACTTGGCTGTGGCAGCTGGAAGGTGTTGGAGGAAAATTCGCAGCAATAACTTCTAACAATAAGGTTTACCTGTGAACGCTTTCCCGATTCGGACTAAAATCTAATGTAAGAAACTCGCCGCCCTCCGGCCATTGCTGTTTGTGCAGTTGCGACGACTTTGGCGTTGTGCTGTTCATGCAATCCAAAGATATTGCCGAATCCACCGATGATAATTGCCCGCTGCCATTGCTCGAAGGTCGAGAATTCATAAGTCCACCCGATATTTCTGCCACACGTGGAGAGGTCGCCTCGACAGCACCAGCCTCCATCCGTCGACGGCCGTCGTCCGGTAGCATGACCAACAGATCGGTGCGGTGATCAGGCCGATTCTTACCGATGTATGTCATGTCAAATTAGCCCATGTCAACCCGGTCGATCGATCGAAAATCGGCCTTTTTCCGCTACGCAGCAGACAGTTTTTGCCTTCTTATGACAATATGCGCACTTTTCAAAGCTAAATGTCAAATCAAGGATTTCATGGGCATGCGACTCAGCGCTTACAACGGGCTCCTTGTAGGGAAAATAAAAGAATATATCGACATGACTCGAGTTGCGGATGTGCGTTATCGGTATACCCGGGCAAATTTAGGCTTGGCTTATCTTTTTGTGGGAAATTTTGATAGGCCCGTGCGAGCGGCACACGTTTACGAAAAGTCAAGTCATGCTATATGCGGGTACGTTGAGGTTTCGATGGTTCGAGGTGTCTTGAGTCTAAAAAGCTTGATCGCAGCACAAAAAAAACAGGCCGGGGTAAATGTTTCGTAAATTGGGCCCCGCGCCACCCCAGTTCCCCACGGGACTTTTTTAACCCGTTTTGCCTACAGCCGGCCAGCAGTCATGATATGATAAGCGGACCCGAGCGGTGACCAGCCCTCCGCAGCTTCCCTGTGCGTCTCCACTAGGAGCACCTGCACACGAGGGCATCCACTCCGACTTCCTCGGACGATGACGGGTGGGCTGTGAACCCTGTCGGTATTGGACAGCCGAGACTGTCTCCCCGTTAGGCTTCCGTCTCTCCACTCCGAGCACCTTGACGGTCACCCACGGCCTGGCGTGCAAGGTCAGCGAGGGTTTATGGTTCACACCGACCTCTGTCACCGGGAATCGAACCCGTGACGAGCCCAGCCCGTCGCTACCAAGCAATACTGTACGGGTAAACGAATGCCGAACCACCGCAGCCGCTACTCGGGTGGGTGGGAATAGAAGAAAAGTGGAGTCGACTGGATAGGGTGGAGGGGGGGTGGAGTGGGGTGGTTGACGCCCACTAGAAGCCCACTTATATAAATTTCACCGGTGCGGGCTGTATTTTGCAACAATCGGAAAGCATGGCTTTATAGACCGACTGCTTACTTGCCGAAGCTCCTAAAGTGAGCGATGGCAGGAAATAATAAACGTGAGCGAAGCAAAGATAAAATACTGTATTAAAATAAGACAGATTGAAGCTTTAAGAGAGGACCTAGGGAGGATCAGGCGGTGAGATTCTACCAGATTACCAGATCAAACTTATACTGCGTGTGTCGGATCATGTGCCAGAGCAGCGGGCTCTGCGCAGGATTCTGGTGCATTCTGACTAGCACATGCACTGCAGGCTGAGAATCCAGAATGTGTGACTGCAGTCAGTATGTCGATTTTATTCTACCGTAATTATCCGCTCAATGGTTTTGTGCTGCTTGTGCCTCTGAAATAATGATTATATTTGGGCTCAGGGGTGCGCCTAGCAAAGTGAACTTCCCTTTCTGGGGAAGTCCGTAGAGCGAACTGGATGAGACAGGGGTAAAAAGGGAGGGAGCATAATCAGTCTTCATCCTGTTTCAAATAGCATCCGATGAGCCTCAGGTACCTCCATCTGTCATTAAGTGGTCATGCTGGTCATCCGCTACCTACCACTAGTAGACCCTGGTCATCCACTACCTATCCCCTATGCCCATACATGGGCACCGCGCATAGACCTGAAGAAAAAGAATTGTGTCCATCGTGAAGTTTTCCTTGTTTCATATTTGAATAACGAGCTCGAAAGAGGAATCATTTATTCTGGCCAGCTCTATAAATACTGTAGCTCTCAGGCTCACCTTTTCGTCACCGTCTCACTCTTCCAAGACTACAGTACAGTACAGCATGTTCCACCAGAATCCCTGGAGTGCGTTCTGCAAAGTCCCAAAAGGTGCCCCTACGAATGCCCAGATAGGGGCTTGGGCAAGTGCAAAACTAGCTTTAGCAAATCCCCATAAGTTCACAGACCATGGATTTAAACTAAAAACCTGGGGCGCCAGATCATCCTAATTGCAACCATTATAGTATGTGAACTCCTTATATACGCTATTGTTTTTCATTTCGGGTACCGTATCCTCGATTCGCCCCGCGGTCATTGGTTCACTGTAGTCTCCTCGGGTTCACCATATGATTGAGGGCACTTCACACTGTCGCATGAACGAAGATTCGTGAATTGCTCTCGTCTGATGCTTCAGGAACAAGACAGTCCCAAAAAGATAAAAAAACAGAGCTTGATCGTTTTTAGCTTGATCATTATGTAGTACAATAATTACAGTCGATATGACACATTGGAAGAACGCGATTCGGAACGAAGAAACCAAGTGATTACAGCACAAATGGGACACGATGGCATCGCAAAGCACCCGTGCTCAATCTACCCAGCAATCAAAGCGAGACGCTACCATGAAAATAAAACTAGGGAAAACGCAAAGATTAAATCGTTCAAACTACCATGAGCACGCATGTCATAAAAAATTGAGGAATGAGCGTCCCATAGCTCATTTCATATCCGCGTTGCTAGCAGCGGACTCGGCGAACTGTGAGAGGGCCAGGGCGGCCGTTACTGGACACGAGGCTGGAACTTCAGCGTCTGAAATGATAAATTTGAGGTTTCGTGCTGCTTGCTTATCAGAAGGACAACGCACCCAAAGTCAATGAACGAATGTCGGAAAGCATCATGAGCAGTTTTGCCATCAAGCATGGGTCCGGGTTCTCTCGCATCTTCACTTGCACTTGAAGCGCTTCCAATAATGGTTCTTGAAGTTTCTCGATTTGAGAAACGTTTAGGAGGCCACGACGAGCTGAAAACAAAGCATAAGCTGTCATAAGAACTCCTTGGGTACCCTGAGTGCGTTTTGTTTTTCCGTCGCGTCGTGTGATCACTCAGACGCAAACACTTACTTGAGCACATAAGGCACAACGAAGCCAACATTGCGATTTCCTCATTTCTCACTTCCAGTTTTAGCATGGCGTCCCGAACACGACTGACCCGCTGCGCGAATGGTGCCAACTTCGAGACGGTTTCATTGTCTCCTTGAAACACGCAGTCTGATTCCAACTCCAAACCCGAATTCGATTGCTGACGGCAGCAGAGTATGAATGCGCATCGGAGCAGCTGTAAGGCAAGCTGTGCAATACATATATAAAAGGGAAAGGCACTTTGGACTCACCATGATTTCCAATGACCCACTTTGCCATACGATCGACTGATCGTGAGCGTTGAGCTCGCCAAAACCGGGAACGCTTTGAGCAAATTTGAAAATCTTTGAGAAGTCGCCATTGTTGAACTCGTTGTGCAAGTATTCCGTTATGTTCAGCTTATGGACCAACTGAAAGAAGGCGAGGTTATTAAAATAAGGGGCGAGGTTCTGCGGTGTGTAATGTGTGCATAGAACTTAAGCCTCCGCTGGCCAGCAAACTCAAATTAGCCTGCGAGGCAGCATATTTTGTGTTGAGGGGTAATCGAATGAAATCCATCGATTTATGGCACCACAAGGAGAGGTGGGATTCAAAACAGAAAAAAGGCGTCATCATCAAAGTGAGAAAAAAAATTGATGAGGAAACCTTCAGCGCAAAAATCCAGTCAGGGCTCTTTATACAACCACCTTCAGTTTTCCACGCCATTTTTGTTGAAACGAGAAGTCAGATCCCCTCCATTTCAAAGCACCAAGTGGAAAAAGACCGAATAAGTCAAGGTCGGTCTGTGACGATCTGGTATCCGTATACGCTATTTACAGTGTCTTCCGATAAGCTTGTCATCCCTGCCCGCCTACTGCGAACACCAGACCAGCCCCTTTCATCTCCGCACTAGATGTTACTTACAGGCGTAGCCGCCATAGTGTCGTTGTGGACAGACACAATCGACTTGATGATCATCTGGAGTTTCGCCGTTTGTTGAAATTGTCGTTCCTCTTCCTCACTTCTCAATTTTCGTTTGCGATTGCGGTCCTGGCGCACAGCTAAAACAGAATCCAAACACTCACAATAAGACGTGGCCATGCTTAATTGCAGCTGATTTGGTACTTACACTCACGACTCATTCCCATGTCCAAGCACTTCCTAAATCGGCAAGCTGGACAACGATTTCGGGTAACACGAGTGATCGGGCAAGAATTGTCCTTGTGGCATACATTTTCGATGTTTTTCTGAACTGTTCGGCGGAAGAATCCCTGGAAAATAATTAGGGAGCTACTGTAATAGGATGGCCGTCCATGGAGAATCCCACTGCCCAATCACGTCGTGAATGGACGGCCACTCCCCGCAAGGCACCTCCCACTCCATCTCTGACGAGATAGCCGAGCCAATCACATGCGCAGCGGCAAAACACAAAGGGAAAGTGAGGCGAGGCACATGCATAGGGCTACGGACACACAGCACAGTACGCTTACCTTGCATCCCTCACACGAAACGACCCCGTAGTGATATCCGCTGGCCTTGTCTCCGCAAACCAGACTGCAAAGACAGTGATTACGACAGGAAACGGCATGTGTTTCAGTAAATCTTACCACGTGCTATTCGCAGCCATAAGAGCATGTTTTGCCGAAGAATTTGGGGACCCGCTAGAATGACTGGCCGTGGTAGAGGAAGCAGGCGAGGCATGAGACCCATCGTAGGTGCTCATACGAGACGAGTCCATTTGGGGACTACTGCGGCATGCAATCTTGCTCGTCGTTGCAGGCTCGGAGGAATGACTCGCCAAGGCACTAGCATTGTCCAGCAAAACTCGAAGTGGCTGATATCCAGAAGATGTAGCAGAGCCATCGTGGGCGTAATTCGAGACGTCATCGATGACCAGTCGGCTGGCGTGCAGGTCGGGAGAATCGGTCACAATACGAGGTTCGTCCGCTCGCTCGGGAGGACGTGTCTCGGACGGTGGTGGTTCAGTCGCAGGTTCTTGATTCGACGTCGAAGCACCCCAGCTGCCAGACAACGTAGCGAACGAAAGAGGGGTGAATGCCGAGGTGGCACTTAGGGATATGACCGCCTGGGGGGCGAAGGCGCGGTGGACGTGTTGCATAAGGGAATGTTGATCATAGGGCATGGCCAGAGTTGGGAACGGGTTCATAAACATAGGCACGCCCTCGGATGGCATCACGGTCGGATACAGCGGATTCAATGGCCCAAATTCGTGGTGACCACTAATGCCTGGTGGAAAGCTGCAAGGGGGCGTTGGTGGATTGGTGGGACGCACACCTTGTTCAAAGATATTGAACGGTCGAGGTACGGGCATAAATTTCGGTACGTCCTTTCGAAGAAGCTCGCTAACAGAAAATGAAGATCGGCGAGATCCATGCTGAGAAACTGAACTTCGATCTGAGCAATAGCTGTTCGATGCAGTTTCGCTGGCGCAATCGAGTTCGAGATCATGGCGATCTGGGGTAGGCGGCGTCAAGCCAGCTGAGCTGGAACAACCGCTGCTGCTGCCAGCACCGTTGTTCCTAGAACACGGAACGCCATCGTCTCCTCGAAGCAATGATGCGAGAATCATATGGCCGCTGATTGGCTGAAATACGGAGTTGGAAGCTGGTGGGGGGACTACGTTTCGAGAAAGATCCATCGCCCCTGGCTCCGGGTGACTGCGTTCAGCCTTTTGAAGAAGCCAGTTTTGTAGAGTATTGCTGACCAAGGGAGAAGCCATGGCAACTAGCGATAAGGCAATTCGTGGGAAGACAGTTCACGCAAGGGCTCTTTGCGGTCGCCGTCGGTCACCTCGGCCGGCCACCGGACTACTAAACTCGTCAACAAGTCCCTCGAGACGAGGTCTCGTCTCCGGCGCCGATCAGGCCAACGGTCAGCAAACGGTAACCATCGTCTGGGTTCGCTGCCCAATGCAATATTCGCTTAGCCCACGATCCACGCCCTATGACCCCTGGCGCTCGCACCGTCCGGCCTCGACGAGGCCAGACGAACGGGGTCGAAGAGTGAAAAACAACCCAAAAATAGAACCCAACTGAAAAACAACCTAACCCTGATCTCCGAGGGCCGCCGCGATATTTTTGCGTCACGAATGACCGCGCCGTCCGTTGGCCAGCCCGACTTCGAAAACGGTGTCAGTGCGACGCCGCCACGACAATGTAATGAATGGCAGTAGGGGCAGAGGCAGCAGCTGCGAGAGAGCGGACGGATGAGAAAAACAACTGACCACGGGTCCCCTCGACCTCGTTTTCGATGTCGGATCGGAAATGAGCGAGACTCGATTTGGATCAAAGCGGTTAATGGCCATAAGTGCAAAGAGGTTAGGCACGAGTTAGGGGGGAAACATAATCAAGTCCCCTATATTTCGAAGAAGATCCAACCCTTACCTGAGTCCGCAAACGGATATCTCCTTATCAAAGGCAAATATAGATGACTCGAACATTCAAGCCCGATGAGAGCAACGTCGGGCGCAGTGGGTTGTTTACTTTCCCTGTCATTCGTTTCAAGGGTAGGGCAAGAAACCTGCTGGAAAATAGACACAGAATGGCAAGAAGAAATTTGTCCACTCTCTGGTCTGCCTCAGACGAATAAACTGATCAGCAAAAGTCATTCGACCAGTTTCTTTCTTAGGCGCCAACAGTTTCAACCCTAGGTGTGGTAGGTTCGGCAAGAACCTATTCGCCAAAGTTTTGTCTTCTCTACGACCTGCAGTAAACTTGCATGTTTTATCGTTAGATGTCCTGTACTGCAATAGAAAGTTGAAGTTCCCAGAATAACCTGGCTTTTGAAGGCTTCAGTGGATAAGGAAGGGTGGTGAGAGACTCCAAGATCAGATTAGTGTGCTTTATGACTCTCCCTCCAACGCATTGTTGGAATATAAAAGTCGTGCATGACTTGCTTCGTTCACGAGAAAAGGCACGCATGAAGAAAAAACATAGAAAGGTAATACGTGACGGAGTGCACCTCTGCATGAATGATAGAAATGGATTGGGTGGGCGTGTCAGCAAGAGGGGCACGCGCACCTGATCTTTCGGGCTATTAGAAACCCTAATCAAGGAAGGGGCCATTGCAGGCCGATTTGTTCCACAGCAAATGGACAGCTTACTCACGATCAGCGAGACCTAAAAAGGAGCTCCCATTGTAAACAGCAGAATGTTTCACACGATGAAACACCAACAAACACGCCTTTCCCCTGTGTTTCTTATTGCATCAAAGTGGGCCCACTTTTTCTATTGGTACTCCTAGCTACTTGTTGACTGCGGGATGCGACAACAGACACACCACGGTTCTTAGTGTGGCTATGGGTTTGCTATCCTAGTCAGTGGGCAGCATACTGCTAATCGAGGTAGCAGTTGAGTACAGATGACGGGTGAGAGAGGACGGATTTTGAATAAATAAGATGATGAATTCAACAGCACTTCGCACAACTTGCGCATGAGAAATGCACATCAGGAAACCATGATAGCGCTAATTCTAGGCACACAGGCATCAGATGGTTTAAATTCGGGGTCGTGGCCTAGCGGCTTAATGCGTCTGCCTCTTACGCTGTGTGCGCACTTACAGGGGAGGGCACGACTCCCGCCTCGGTACAACATGATTGTCAACTATGTGTTCCTTAGCCCTCGAGTGCGCTGTATAGTGCTTGGCTATGGATAAAGCATGATATTACGTGACATGACATGAATTCGCTTGTATCAACGGCTTGGTTCTGCAAGGGCTGTAGTTAGATTTATCAATGATTTCAATTATTGAAAGCAACTAAAACAGAATCGACAGGCAAGCGAGAAAAACAGGCCTCTAAAATATGCTGCACCTCAATGTACAAAAACCAAAGAAATTTGAATTCGATCACAATTGGCGAAACCCACATCAGCTAGGCTCATGTCTGTTGGCCTCCCAAGTCACTGAAAATAAATTGGCCGAGTCTCACTGAACCAGCTCATGGATATTGGGCAGGTACAGACTCCTCCGAGAGAGCCTCACGATCTAGCACGCTAGTGTGCTGGTAATGTGCGCCCTCACTGTCAGTCAGTTGCTGTTTCGTCCTCAAACTGGCGATGACTCATGCTCAGAGAAGACATGAGGAAAGTGAACCTCAATCCACGAGACGCAACACACTGGAAAAATGGAGCAGAAATGCAGAAAAATAAACCCTGGCTAAGGCGGAACTAAAACGATTAGGAAAGTGATGACCTGGCTGTTGTTTCGTCCATTTGTGACTGTGACCTGAGCAATGTGGTCAGAGCAAAAATGCAAGATCTAATCGTAAGTTCATTCTAGACTTACAGCATGATCAGAGCAGACTCACTGTCAGAGTTACTCATAGTTTTAAAAATAGACTTGTGCTGTATTGATTACCCACACTGATAAGTACAATATCTGAGTCCGCTCAAATTTCTTTTGTATGGGATGGTCTTGTCAACATGCGCGACGACATGCATTTCATCCTGGGTGGGCGTATGTAGATGACATGGAACCCATGCGAAAAACTCTCTTCACATCAAGCAAGTGGCGGGCTGTCCGTCTGGGGTAGCATAGAAATCAACCCTTTGCTCAGTGCATCCACATGACCCCGTCATGGAACTGAATTTCAAGGGGAACATGATAAGTGGGAACGGTGCATGCTTTGTGTTTCTTGGCGTGGCATCAAGAGAGCTGCAAGTCGGCAAGCGTACCGCAAATTTCCTAGTAAGTGCATCACCTTTTGCTCAGGCTGGTGTGAAAATGCAACCGACAAGCATCGAGTAGCTTGCTTGTTGTCAAGTTTGTTTTCGATGCCGCTGACCAGTGGTCAGTTGCGCCCGGTGTTTCTGGCTGTGCACCAAACTCGAATTCCGCCACCAGTTAGCCGACAACTGACGAAAAGTACCTATTTTTCTATCTTTTGTTAGTATGTGCCCTCGTCCGTCACACGACGACGACAGAGAGAAAGGCCGAATTTTCGAGTACCACAAACCGGCTTACGGAGCGAGTACTATAAGATTTGCCACTTGGAAAATATAGGCCACCTTCACCGCTCTCAAGGCGACACTTTGAAGTTGAACTTGGTCGCGGATTCTGCTTGGCCCTTTTGCAAAGTCCTAGCGATTACGAGCGATAAAGCCGTCACCAACCGCCAGGGAAACCTGCACCACAAGCTGCCTTACGATTAGTTCTTCCAGTTGATTCATTATTTTGTATATTCGCTCCAAAATATCAGGAAAGCCATGGTAAGTTCTGACCAAAGTTGCAATTAGGAAGACCACCCAGGGGGTCCTGAGCACCTTGTAGACCATGCTTTGAGGAGAATGCCCACTCATTGTCAGCTGCACTCACCCTCCCAAATCATTGTATACATGGTCTAACTATGCTTTTTCTCTTTTAGTCTAAAGAAGGTACGTGTGGATTTGTATCAGTCACCTGGACGGCTTGTGTGCACACAGGATTTAGCTGAGAAGACGGTTTGGTCCCGTGCATGTTATTGTCTTATGATGTAGTATAGTGCTGCGACCTGCAGTCAACACGGAGATAGCAATCAGATGGATGGGGGGAGATTCTTTCAGGGATTTCGGTTTTCTTGGTGGCGCTTCTGTTTGCTGTGCTTTGGCTGTGATATCAGGCCTCGGAAAGTTTGGAGCGTCCAGGTGCTGAAAATTCCTGATTCCTAGTGACTTCCGCTCCTTGATGAAACTCTCAGGGACGCGCGTAATAAGTACTAGCAAAGCACCTGCAGCTAGAAAAAAGCACTTCAGAACATTACAAAGAAATTTTCTGAGAAAGGTGAGAAGACCCGTCTGGTTCACTGACCGAGTATGATACTGCCGTGGGTCGGCCGTTTCATGTGCCTGCTTGCTGGTTAGCAATGAGGCAACTAGTCACATTTGACAGGGGGGGGGGGGGGGGCTCTCATTGTTTCGAGGCTGGCTACTTTGCTTTTCTTCAAAGCTCTCTTTTACGACTAGGAAGAGGGGTGAGGCTGGGACGAGAAATGGTTCAGTGAGTTTTCGATTCGCTGTTGTTTTGGGGTCCTTTCTGCCATTGCGGCAGTTCGCTTTTGCGAACAGTTAGGTACACGATGAAGAAGGGCGATCGTCTTCGAAGCGCCTCGCCTCGTTCTGCATAGTTACGTTGGCTTACGACATAGAATCTGGCCAAGAAAAACCGTGTTCGTACGTAAAAATAGGCACAGTAGGTGGGTTCTGGCCCGGGGTACGTGCGAAAGCCAGTGCCGACGTCGTAGCGCATTTCGCCGAAGAATCTTTCCTCCGAAACGCTCGAGGACGAGGGGGAGGTTTCGAGAACAGGCGGCGCCCGCCGAGGGACTCGTTCTAGTAAGCGGAAAGAGTAAGCAGCAGCTGGCCCTGGAGACTGAGAGAGCATCCCACGGCTCGCCACACTTTCCTAGATATTCGCATCTGTGGCGAAAATCGCGATTACGTCGAGTTTGCACACCCGAGCCGTTGGGGGGGACTAGGCGCCTGTTCGTGGCTCGCAGCTAGCTCTCCTCCTTCAACCAGCGTTCGCCAGTGAGGGAAGCTCGCTACTCTTTTAGCACTCGACGCCGTCTACCTCGGCTGCTGCTGCGGCGCCACTCGTCCTATTATCGTTACCGACTAAAGATCGTCTTTTCCTCTCACGTCCACTGCACTAGTGGCACTAGTTACCAACCACCCACCACCCGCTGCTGTCTGCCTCCGTGCTCTCCTACTCGACTACATACAGTTATCTGCATTATTTTTTACTTTCTGCTCAATTCTTAAAAATGGGCGGTACGTTTTGCATTACTGTACTTCCCCCGTCATGCTCCTTCTGCATTTTCTGCTGCCCGATATTTGGGAATTGCACCAGGAATGCCCTTACATGGTCATTTTTGCATTTTCAGAAAACAAGGAAATTTTCAACTTGTTTGACGATGTTGGTGACGGTAAAATCGACGGCACTCAGATCGGAACCGTGGCACGCGCCTTAGGCCTCAAGCCCACTCAAGCCCAGGTGCACAAAGCTGCCGGAGCCGAATACAAAAGGGCAGGTAAGATTATAAGCCTAATCTTCTTTCCCGCCAAAACATAATTCAAATCATACTGTTCCAATCTAGGAGAAAAACGATTTTCGTTCGAAGAATTCCTTCCTATTTACGAACAGCTCCAAAAGGAAAAGGAAGTGGGTTCGTTCGCCGACTTCATGGAAGGCTTGCGAGTGTTCGACAAAGAGGAATGCGGAAAGATTCTGGTGGCCGAGTTGAGGCATGCTCTCCTGGCGCTAGGTAAGACCACCCGTGCTCCCAGGCCCCCACGACCCTCCACTCACATGTTTCTTGCAGGCGAGCGATTGACGGTCGACGAAGCGGACGAAATTGTTCAAGGTGTTGAGGACGCGGACGGCAATGTCAACTATGAATGTAAGTGGGCTTATCAGTGCGGACTGATATGAAGTGATGGGGCTCGCATTTCAGCCTTTATCAAACGCGTTATGGCCGGTCCGTTCCCCGAAGAATCGGAATAGGTCAGTTCGTGACAAACACGACGACAATATGTCATCATCTAAAATCGTTGATTCTATACCGCCAGTTTTTCTTCTCTGCAACTCCTTTTGGTTTCAATTTTGTAATCGGGATTTGTTCGCTAATTCGGCCAATGGCGGATTCGAGAGCGGCAGCAGCAGTTATTAATTTTAGTCGGCTTGAGATTTTTATTTTCTTCAAAAATCAGTTTTTGGTGACAGGTCGGCCGTCCCCCATTTTTCGTGTTTTGACCCACTCTTATTGAACAAGTATCTATTTAACGAGAGTGTGCAAAAGCTGTTTTTCTTTTTTTCGTACCCTTAGGGACCGGTTTGCTGTCTTCGTTTTCTGCCTTTGGTTAAGATAAAATCAGAAATGCCACACTTTTTGCTTTCTGCTTCTCGGTCGTCGAAAGCTTGTGTTCTTGGCGTGACAGTGTGCCTCCTATGTTTTGTATACAATATGTCCACGTTCGAAATTTTTTGAACGTGCGCGTACACGATTACCGTAAGATTGGATTGTAGGCAGTCGGGTGAGTAGTGTTCGATGGAGACAAATAATTTACTGCCAATAAATGCAATGTAGTCGAGGACGAATAGGCCCTGATTGTTTCCAATGGCATGCAAGTTTTTATTTTGTTAAGTGCACTATGCCACACTTTGAGGCCACGTGGGCTTTTTTTTATTGGCTCAGTTTTAATTGAGACCATTTTGAGGCCTTAGACCGCAGTCGACGAGTGTAGTGATACGTATGATTTTATGTAAGGAAGTGGAAATGAAGAAATGTAGTGATCACGGCGCAGCACACAAGCAGATAGGGGACTGGACTGGGACAGACAAAGACCACCATTGGAACTGTTCGTGTTAACTCAAAGTCAATAGCCGCATTTAAAGTCGAGTGTTGGAACTGCGCTCAAGTGCACGGGAGTTGGACTCTCTTGATGACACACGTCAGGTGAGTGCCAAGGGCACACAGCAGAGAGGGCACGAGATGCCCCTGTCTGCTCTAAAAATCTGCTCATGCTGCATGTACGACGCTGTGCGGCTTCGACGGGATGTGTGGGCACATATGGTCGTACACGCTGACGATGAGATGAGATCCCACAAACAGTGAGAACGATCTCGCAGCAGGCATAAGTCTCCTCAGCTTCATACGATCATGGTCGCACCGCAAGGCACATAATGCTGGAGGACAGGAACACAAAACGGTCTTTTTTAAGGACAGAACCATAAGATAGCAAGTTTTGACATTGTGGCTTCCGAGATTCAAGCTGGTCGAGGTTGACGTGTGTACTGTAAATCAGTTCCGTGGCACAGTTGTGGATCAAATTGTGTTTTTTTTGTGTCCAGGAGACCATCAAAAGCTCATCGCTTACAGTGCTCGTGCTCTGACAAAGACTTTCTTCAAGAAGTCCTCCAGTGATCAACCAGGACGTAGTGATAATGGGGCTATTTCAAATGCAGAACGTGATCCAAAAGTGCCTATGTAAATTCAGGAATGCACGGGTTCGGTCTGTTGGATCGTT
The DNA here is from genome assembly GCA_030248295.1 of Mesodorylaimus sp. YZB2_4. NCBI lineage: Eukaryota > Metazoa > Nematoda > Enoplea > Dorylaimida > Dorylaimidae > Mesodorylaimus > Mesodorylaimus sp. YZB2_4. The sequence goes on from JASANH010000626.1 coordinate 1,846,334, forward strand.
TTATGTTCTACCGCATCCAATTTGAGGATACCCAATTTCCCCGAGACGATACAGCCTGAAACGAGTTGAACATTCGTATATAAATGAGCCCCCAGCGTGCAAGGCAGATATATGACCCCATTATAGGCCAGTCATGATCGGTCACCCCTGAAGCTTTGGTACCGCAAGGTATTTTTTGCTTACTGCAAGTCGGGGGCAGACTGACAAGCGGGAGCTACACTAATGCATTCGGCAGTGTGCATCAAAACTTCTTGCTTTTGTCCCCTCAAGTCGGTTAATTGTTTTTCAAGCTTTGCTCCTGGCTCTGTGCTGAGAATGCGTTAGGGAGCGTTGACCCTGCACTTCAACTTCAGTTCCTAAGTGTACTAACTATCCAGTCATCCAGTGTCGTGCGATGACTCGACCTTCGCCTACCAGGCTAGCCCATGAATGACCCATCCCCCCCCCCCCCAACTGTGCAAGACCCCATCCAGCAGAAAAATTTCAGTTTTATGCTGATTTCCTAGTAATATGGGGACAGTAGTTATGAGAAGCAATGTTTTTTTAAGCCCCTGATCAGTGCAATCGATAATAATAATTACCAGTACACTGGTCTTTGCGTCCGTTGGACAAGCCGTTAAACCGGTACCTTGCGCGCTCAAGGAGGGGTCCTTCCGCCTATTCTTGAATGTTAAAGATACTCCTGGATATCATTTATTCATTGTCAGAGAAAGAAACTCATTTTAAGAAGAAACATGTGAAGCAGCAGCACTACTTACAATTGCGAGTTCGCAAAAGCAATTCGAATATGTGGTCATTTTTTTCAATATGCTGACTGAGCTGATATCCGATAGTCCTATATCCGATCAGCAATGAAGCTAAACATGGGATCAGGAACAAAATACCTCGAATTCTTCATATGGTGTTGGTGGTATTGCAGGCTAGAAGAAACTTTCCCCATTGAAGTCGCTAATAGGTGGATTGTAGTATGATTATTTCAATCAGACCTAAAAGTTACTCATAAATAACTTATTACTGAGAACAATATGGAATAACTCACATTATCAGCTGCTCCCGAAGCAACTTGGCCACGATAGGCACCTAGATCATAAGAGGCACCTCACCAGCAGGTAACATTTTGACCACGGGCAGCACCTCGACAACAGGCCACCCGACCACAAACAGTTCTGAGAACCGTCGAGATGTTCTGAGTAGAAAGACGTACAGCAAAAGAGAGACAGTCTTGGCTGTCGAAGACTGGCAAGACACATCCCACACGCCACTGTCCGAGGAAGCAGATGTATCAAGGATACTCTTACGTCAATGCTCCATGTAAAAGACCCACATAGCCTTGCTTAGAACAATTGACGGTTCGCCTCGGAGGCTGGAAAACGGACGCGCTTAACTGACCTGGGTCAGCTATACTGATCGATATAAAGATGCATGTACAGTACTCCTAGTGCTCCTAGTACTGCACTCGTACGTAGTCCCTCCGGCAATAAGCCCAAATAGGATCGATCATTCGGGCCTATTTGGGCCTTGTGAGGAAATGGCGCTAGACAGCTACTGTATGTGCAAGATATTCACCTGAATCAGCTCATCGTACAGAGAACCGAAGGCGGCCTTAGGAATCCTTAACTAAACTACATCATTTTTTACGAGGATGTGGTAGGTACTTTCAGTGTTTGTTGCACTGGCTGTTCTTTCCCTAGTGGCGTAGGCAGTTTTAGCTGGTCTCAATTCTATCTGTTTACAACGTGAAAACTCCCTGGCTACACAGATGATAGAGCGTAGCGTTGAAACCTTTGTCAGCTCAGTGACCTGCGCCAGCGCAGGGCGGACTAGAAGGCAAATTTCTTCTATTTGTTCTGAATTTCCAACCCAAATATGGGTGCGAAAAAGTGTTGATATTTCTAAAAAAACTGTTATCAGACAACGAAAAGGTTAGCGCAGCCACCAAGTGCAAGGCGAGACTAGTGAGCTTTTTTGGCATGAAATGCAGAGCCCGCCGGAATCCTTATCTTACTTGGAAATTAAACAGCAACACGATGGCCATGCCGACCCAACTATGCAACTGAAATGCACTCAATTATCAGCCATTTTCACACAAGACCAATCTGCAAACTTACCGAGTACATATTTGGCATGCCACGAAGATTGTGCGAGTCAATTACGGCTTTCAATGCCACCACAAAGAAGACGAACACCAAAGAGTGCATGACCAAATGGGCCGTCTTCGTCACCAAATAATACTGGCGGGCATGAACACAAGCTTTCTTTTTTTAGGATCGAACAATAAGATAGCCAGGGGCTTCTTATTGTTCGATTGCGACTTCTAAGACTACCTGTAGCGAGAGAGGCGTTGTGGAAGCGTGAAGTTGAAGAGAGAATGAGAGGACCGACCGCTCAGGTCGGCCGACAAGAAGCGACTGATTGTGAGTATAACACAGACTTCGTTACACTGCCTTTACGGACAAAGATAAGAAGATAAGGCCGCCTGGTCACCGACGGGGACGAAGAGTGAGCCACAGGGAAGCGACCGAGGCAATGAAAGGGGAAAAGAGTATGTACATAGCATCGTAGAGTCACAGATCGACGATGCTTCTCCTGGGCTACACTATATCTGCAGCACAGTAATTCGGATAGATAGATACGATGATAATCATGCTTTCATGAAATAATTCCGATTGTAATGTGGACAGATCAAGTTAATAACAAAAGGCGCCTGGGTGGTGTGAGGCCGCCGCCCCATAAGACCTCTCCTCGTTTATCAACTGTGGACGGATGAAGCATGAGTCACCCACCGCAAGGCGTGCCAGGCGCAGAGAAAAGCGTGCCAGGCGCAGAGAAAACTTCACCACGGTCTCAGACACCTAGAGTTGAACTCAAGGCCGACGGTCTCCAGCTCTGCCAAGAAAACAGTGACACACGCCTTCCACCGCTACGCAAACAAGGCGGCTCTTTACGCATCTAATGGTCGAAGGTCCTACGTGCAGGAAAGCAGGTACAAACACAACTGAGCTGACAATGTGCTCCTTAAAAAGATCCAAAACAGTCCAGAGTATCAGCGGGAGATTCATCATTGCATAGTACTGGTGAATGATGGTCAACCAGAAACCGCGGAATTTGTGTACCGCAAAATTAAATTGATTTGCAGTACTGGATGCCCTTTCCCCTGGTGTCGAAGGCAGGTTTAGCTGGTCTCAATTCTATAAATTTCATCCACGACGGTAAGGTGCAGGAACACAGTGACAAGTGCCACAACACATGGTCGCTTATTGCGCAAACTATCCACAGCTCACAATCGGACAGAGCTGCAGCAAACGGTATCCGCATCGTGGCTACAAGTACTCATGCAGGGCATCAGTGACGAATGCGCTGATGTCACGGAGGTTGGCATACTAATCAGGAGAAGCTCAGGACTTTTGGACTCTCAAGGCCTCCAGAAAACTAGGCTGGCAGTCATACTCGGGCGCCAATGGACTGGCGACCAATGAACCAATTCAGCAGATGGGACTCGGGGAATAGCTCTGCATTGCCCACCAGCAGTGAATCTTTTTACGTGAGCATCAAAACCGACCATGAGAGCTGTGGAAAAGCTAAACCCCGATCTCCCATAAGTTTACTGCTGCAAAATTGTTTGAATTTGGTGCCTGACATCGGCAGTTGGGATGACTGTCTGCTGCTAGCGGCAATTTAGTTGCCATCGAGGGGCGGCTGGCGAATCGCGCAAATTTCCCTTTTAGGGATGCCTGGCGGATTTAGTGAGTTCAATCTATTCATTCATAGGCTCTCTCGACCGGATATATAATGAATACACACAGAGCCATTGGCGGGATTGGACGAGGGTGAGTACCCTGTTTCTTATTTTCAAATAGGCTAGTCCATTCAGTGAGCCTGTTTGTAGTACGGATCAAAATGGGCCTCAAAATGCACTTGGTACTCCTCATGCAGTATGTTTAGGTACAATAACTTGTAAATGTGTACGTACATCAGCATCTAGGTCTGCCATGCAAAGACCAGATATGAACTAGACCAACGTGTGTAGTGCGCGTGTGTGTCTGTTTCAAGAAAGCCATGTTTTCAAATCACGCGGAAAGGCCTTCTCTGTCACGATAGCCTCCGAGTATGGTTTAAACAATAGACTGATCAGAATCCTATTTCAGTGCCCCATTGCAACGTCCATCTCAGATCAGTCCAGGCGGAAACAATGCATCGATGGAAAGTGGCAGTTTTGGTGGCAATACCAGCAGCAGTGCATTTGTCAGCAGATTGGGGATTGGAAGAGGCAGTAGACTCGCAAACGATACTAATGGGCCGAGCAATAATGGATCTGGTTTTGGAAGTGGTTATGGTTCGAGCGCTACTGGTAGTGCTACAAATTTTGGTGGTGAGTTAAAGGAGACAAAGAAAAGTAGGAATTCTGACCCATCTTCTTTTTCGTTTTAGGTGGAACCCAATCCAATAAAGATTTCTTCTGTTCTAGTTGTAATAAGTCAGGACATGTTGCTCGTGAATGCCCGAAAATTGCTCAAGAAACGGGTGGAACTGCGTGTTTTAAGTGCATGAGTTTCGATCACTTGACTAAAGATTGTCCTGCGACTGGAAGAAGTGGGAATCCAAGCAGCGGCTTCAGCATTGCTGACTATACACGAAGCAATGATGGAGGTGGTGGAGGATTCGGAGGTGGTGGTAAAGGACGAGAGACCCGAAACTTTGGTGGTGGGAGTAGAGATTTTGGAGGCAGTGCATTCGAACAAGGTGATGGATTCAGCAACGAAAATAGTAGGGCCAATGGCGGAAGCGGTTTTGGCGGCGGAGGATTTCACGTTGAAGGAAATTTCGGCAATGCTGGTGGCGCTCGTGGTGCTGACAGTGTAAGCTGTTCTTTCGTTCTGATGTGTATTTCTGGACATTCTCCGGGCTCTTTTTCCAGGGTTATGGTCGTGGACGAGGTGGCAATCAAGGCACGTCCAGAGCAGTGCGTAAACTTTTACTTCTGAAACTTCTTGATGAAAATTTCGGTTTTGGTTTTTAGTGTCATAAGTGTGGGAAGGAGGGCCACAGTGCTAAATTTTGCCGCAATGAAAGTGGTGGTGACAGTTGGGAACAACAGGTAAGCGAGGACATTTGTATTGAATGCCGCAACATGATGTGAGTTTATTATATTTTCTGGTTTCCAGGGTTCTCGTGAGGCAACGGGCGGATTCGGAGGATCTGGTAATGACTTCGGATCTGATGCTGGATTTGGATCTGGCGGCGTATGTTTCCGTGCTTCCTCTCATTCTGTGATCAATTGAAAAAAGCTTGAGATTGTAGGGTTTCGATGTGGAAGGTGATTTTGGCGACGGAAATAATCAGAATAATCGTCGCGGAGGCGGAGGAGGCGGTAATCGAAACTGCTTTAACTGCGGTGGAAGTGGTCACCAGTCGAGGGAGTGCCCGGAACCCCGTGAGTGAATTCTTGCTTTTCTCCTGTCGTGGATGCTGTGACCAGTTCACAATACAGGCAGAGACCGAGGTGATGGCGACGGTGGTCGACAACCAATGAAGTGTTTCCGATGCAACCAAGAAGGGCATAGATCAAACCAATGCACCAATCCTCGTAAGTGTACTTGCCTGTATTCCTGTCGTGAATGACCCCTTCTTTCGTTCTTAGCTGCGCGAGGCGTGGTGGGACGAAAAGGGCCGGCGACACACGTTCCAGAAGAGGTGTCGGTCGATGATCTATGGGACGAGCATATCAGTGTGGGCATCAATTTCGACCGCTATTATGACATCCCAGTGGAGGTCACGGGAACTTTAGTGAACAAAGAACCTCTTACGTAAGGACGTCTTTAAGATGTGCAGCGATGGATGAGTCTGATTTTGGTTTATTTTGCAGAAGGTTTGAAAATGCTGGTTTCCCGCATCAGCTGATGGAGAACGTGAGGAAGGTGGGATTCACGAAGGTTACGCCCATTCAGAAGTACGCCATTCCGTACATTATGGGTCGCCGGGACTTGATGGCCTGCGCGCAAACTGGATCGGGAAAGACGGTATGCTTAGTGTGCTAGTCATTCATGGAGGGTGATGTGTTGGATCTGATTTAGGCGGCTTTTCTACTGCCAATTTTGACAATGGTGCTTAAGTCGGAGGAGCTGTTGGTGACCGAGCCGGGCGAGAGGCAATTGCCTGCTGTCATAATTATGGTGCCCACACGTGAACTGGCCATTCAAATAAAAGACGAAGGGCGTAAATTCGCGGCAGGTAAGCCTTGACTTCCTGATAGTGCATGCATGCCGATGTGACATAGGCATTTCAGACACTATGGTGAAGGTGGCGGAGGTGTACGGGGGAACGAGCGTACAATCACAGGAGGAGAAATTATCTCGTGGATGTAACGTTTTGGTCGCCACGCCGGGGCGTTTGCTCGATTTCGTGAACAAGGGGCGTATCGCATTGAATCGATGCCGATTTCTGGTTTTGGACGAAGCCGATCGTATGCTGGATATGGGTTTCGAAGCTGAGGTTAGTGTTGGGTGAGAGTCGAATTGGAAAGACTCTATTCTCGCATTTCCCAGGGACACATAACTTGTATGGATATACATAGAGCGCACTGTCTGAAATCGTTGGGAAAAAGGATCTGTAATGCCCGCTGGCGCGGAGGACGGTCAATTTCAACTTTGTTGTAAGCAGCCGGTTTGCTGACCTTTGGGCATTACAGTCCGCCCGCGATTACAAATGGTGCACTTGTTCATCAGTATGTGGGCACCTAAAGTAGAGTACTTCTTGCCTGATTACAGTCTCGAATGCGAGAAATGGTTTTAACTGGACTGGCCCGTTGTGTTCAGTGTGATAACGTTGTGACTGCAGGTGCGTAAATTGGTTTCCCAGTCGGACATGCCACCGAAAACCGATCGCCAGACTCTGATGTTCTCGGCAACGTTTCCCCAAGGAGTGCAGAATTTGGCGACAGAATTCTTGAACGATCATGTGTTCATTACGGTAGGAAAAGTGGGGGCCGCTAATAAAGACATTACGCAAGAACTGATCGAAGTGGATAAATACAATAAGAAGGATAAATTGATCGAATTCATCACTACTGATTTACAAAATTTCAAGAATGCAGGTATGTCCGATTGATTATTATGATTAGATTAAAACAGCCTAGGCGAGTTTTTATGTTTTAGACGGATCGTACAGAAAGAAGACTATGGTTTTCGTTGAAAGAAAACGTATCGCTGATTTTGTAGCTTCGTACTTATCGCAAGAAGGCATTCCAACCACGAGCATTCATGGGTGAGTCAAATTTTGGGTTCTGTGGGTTGGCAGTTTGGCTGTACTTTAAAGCAGCAGGTGTCTCACCCTGGACAGGGACCCCACTAGAAATGGTTAAAAAATTGCAGGAAAATGCGACACTCGCGAAAAGTCAATTTTATAAAAGTCCAGGGGTCGGTTCTCACAGTTTCTGCCTCTGAAGATAAGACAGCATGCCTTAAGGACAAGGGTGAATTTTTAATTACAGTGATCGGGAACAACGAGAAAGAGAAACTGCTTTAAACGATTTCAAAAGCGGCAAAACGCCAGTTTTGGTGGCCACTCAGGTCGCCGCTCGAGGTTTGGATATCAAGGATATTGATCACGTGATCAATTACGATTTGCCTCATGATGTCGATGACTATGTGCATCGAATCGGGCGTACGGGCCGAGTGGGAAATGTGGGCCGCGCTACGACCTTCTACGACCACGAAACGGACGAGCCATTGGCCAAAGAACTTTTAAAGGTATGAAAGACGCGAAAATTTTAATGAGCGTGTTTGTAAAAAAGGGGTTTTCTAGATTTTGACGGAAGCAAATCAAACTGTGCCTAACTGGTTTTTGGACAAGGTGAACGGCACTTTGGCAAGTGCAACGGTAAGCGTTTCTCGAGGGTTGAGTCAGTTGGGGAGCCCGATTCCTCCCGTGTATTTAGAAATATAGGTGTTGTAAGAGTGTCCAAATTCTTCTTGCAAGTTGGAAAACCAAGTAGTGCACAAAAGCATGGATGACTAGGTGCCATGGATGGGGCTTGGATAGAGCCGTCTGCCTTTCCGTGTTAGAGTGCTCCGATAGGGGGTTGGACGAGTGAAACAGTGGCTGCGGGGTCTATTTCGTGGGCTTACTCTGCTGGAAATATGTTTTAGAGTGAATTCAACAATTTTACTGAATCGGCTTCAATTCAAGGAGGCTGGTAACGAAATATGAAGGGTCTGTAGATACAGAGATGCAGTAGTGTCCGCATTTCTTGTTATTTCTTATGTCTTTTCAGTTTGAGATTGCTCGCGTTGTTTGACATCCTATGGTCCTGTCTTGTCGGTTTTTATACTGAATCTGTCTGTTGTATGCCCAAGGTACTGCCTATAAAAAAATTTTGGTCGAGAATGCTTTTGCTATGTGCCTATTAGACTGAAGAATTTATATTTTGGAAATGTTGATAGTAAACGATTTGGCTGCCTGTTTTGTGGGAGTAGACCGTGGCCATAATTTGAACTTCCCGGGAATTCTGACACAGCTTATTACTTTGGGAATGGTCCCTGCACCCTGGTGTGCGTCTCTTTCTTTTTGGTCGCTCGTCTGGTCTGACCCACGTGACGTCATTGCATTCTGTCTGGACCCATTGCTTCGGTTCTTTGGTATCTTGTGATATTTTTGGCCCATTTGCGTCCACTATCTGATCGTGATCCGAAAATGGCCGGTCGTAACGAACGTACTTTTTTGGCAATCAAGCCCGATGGCGTGCAACGCGGATTGATCCATGAAGTGATCAAGCGTTTCGAGAAACGTGGATACAAATTGGTAGCGTTGAAATATTTAGTGGTAAGTAAGCAGGGAGTTTGCTAGAAAGTGGAGTTCTGAGAAAAATCCTTTTCGGCTTCGCATTTTTGCATAACTTAAGAAAGCGAAAACACCTCGCGTTTAATCGGAGAATTTTACCTGGGTAACGGTAAAATTGTATTGGGTCCCGACCAGGGTATTCAGTAAAATTTTTAGGATTTCTGATCCGACCGCCCCACAGCTTGGATCGGCTGCCCCAAACCGATCCAGCCTAGATAGGTGGATCGATTGATTCTCGGGTTCCGACGGCTCACTTGATTATATAAATTGGGCCTTAAAAATTATGCAAATCTAGACAAGAGGAAAAAGTGTCGGAAAATCCAATTAACGAAAAGATACGATTCAAATTTGAAAGGAGGGAAGGTGTCAAAACGGATGAAATTTGCATAATTGACGCAAATCCGGCGGATTGTATTGGTTGAATAATGACATGTTTAAAAACGAAAACATGCCAATTTCGATCGCATCACGTCAAATATCTTAGGTATATTCAGTTTTTCCATAAAATGACAGCTTTGGGAGCCACAATTGATCAGAAATCCGGGTGAGCGCAGCTGGCGGTTGCAGTCTTCTCCAGACAATCGGACGTGAGGAAAGGCAAATTCGAAATTTGTTTTCGTTTTCGAAAGTGTTCACACGCGTGCGAGCACTCTGAAACGACGAATGCAGGAGTGATTCGGTTTTCCTTTTATAGCCAACGGAAGAACTGTTGACGAAGCATTACGAAGAGCATGTCGGCAAGAAATTTTTCCCCGGCTTGTTATCGTACATGAGTTCTGGTCCAGTCGTGGCCATGGTGCGTAAACAAGTCGAGTCGTGTTTTTGACTTGTGCACATTCTACTTTGAAAAACATTTGCAGGTTTGGGAAGGAACGGAAGTTGTCAAGGCTTCTCGTACGATTCTTGGAGCCACGCGTCCTCTTGAAAGCCAACCGGGAACACTGCGTGGTGATTTCTGCATTGACGTAGGCCGGTAAGTGTGAACTGTGGGCGATGTTTGTGACGAAAAATTGATTAGTTGGCTCGAGTCTTATCGCCAGAAGGGACTTGGGGAGTCTGTGCACTCTAAGGAATTAATTATGTTTCTAGCCTGCCGGCCTCGCTTTATCAGGCGTCGTTGCATATCGACTGCCCCCCTCATTCCTGCCATTGTCATGCGTGCACCCCAGTTTTTCTGTTGCCCGAACAATCACCAGTTTTTAGTTTGAAAATAAAATTTATTTTTAGTAATTTGGTTCACGGCAGCGATAGTTTGGCTTCGGCTGAGCGCGAAATCAATTTGTGGTTCAGACCAGAGGAAATTGTGGGTTGGAAAAGCAACAACGAATCCTGGGTCTACGAGTAATCGAAGACGATTGGACTGGAGCGATGATAGAATAAGCAATTGGTGCCCTCATAACATCACTATTTGTTTGTCGTTTGCTTAAGGGCCGTGAGTGAAATAATTGAACTTTCCATAAGCATCTTATGTCTAAAACTAACATACAAGAATAGCAATCACATTAAACACGCTTAGAAATCTAGTATGAATAGATAAATGATATGCGCACTCAAAAGACAAAGCGAACGCGATCATGGTTACAGCCCGGAATTGTCGCTTTTGATATCATTCGCCCGTATAGAACAATCAGCAGCACACACACAAGCACGCATCACATTCAACTGACGATAGGATAGTTGCACACGCACCGCACTCACCAGGACTCGAAAACGGAATGGGTTGATAGATGCCTAGAGATCGCAACTTTGCGTCCAAGAATCAAAGGACGCGATTAATCTGTGACCAGCTGCTGATGCGATTCTTCTTCGGCCAATGGACGTCGTCTAAATTTGGGATTCACAACCAAATAGACGACCGTGAATGCGTATAAGGCTACGCAAAGGCCGCAAAAATTGGCCAGAACGCTTTCAGCGCAAAAGTCAGCCTCGCAACTGAAAAAAGTTGAGAATCGTCGAGAAATAAGAGGAGAGCAAATCGTTACTTACTCGATGTGGCCATGCGAGTTCTCCGTGATTCCCATTAGAGCAGCGGCAGTGGCCAAAATGAAGATGCCAATCCCGAAATATCTATGGATGGGCATGTACCATTGGCGAACGGGCATGGCGAAACCAGGGAAAAAGAAGGTGATAAATCCGAAGAGAAACTGAAAAGAAATAGGAAAAATGCAAATGAGTTTGGTAGTGTTTTCTCAGGGCAATCCCAGAATTTGTCTCTTGAGTGACACCCTTCTCCCTCCCTCACGTAGAGACTGGAATACAAGGCGATGACAATCGGAGGCGTTTAAACTCTGCCAGGTTTGGAATGCGCGCAAAGCCAACAAGGGTTGGACTGGGGAGTCAAACCCGGCAAAAGTAAGTATAGTACGAGCCCCCGTTTGCACGGACGGAGCCGGTGCTGGGACCATGACCCGTGAGGGTGATGTCTCAGCTACGGACAAGGCCGGAAGACTGCCCCGGATTCCTTCGGCATGGCACTCCATGGAATACAGGCCCGCCCCAATCCTGAATCCAAATGATCTTACTTGGAAATTGAACAGCAACACGGTGGCCATGCCGACCCAACTATGCAACTGAAATGCACACAATTATCAATCATTGTCACATGAGACCAATCTGCAAACTTACCGAGTACATATTTGGCATGCCACGAAGATTGTGCGAGTCAAATACGGCTTTCAATGCCACCACAAAGAAGACGAACACCAAAGAGTGCATGACCAAATGGGCCGTCTTCGTCACTGCCTTTCTTTCGTGACGAAAAACTCGATAGACTAGAATCGCTGAAAAAAGAGGAGTGTCAACAAGGCCCGCGTACAAGGACATGTCTTACCCTCCCCGTACAAGAATATCATCCCGATAGTCATAAACAGCGGGTGATAATGGAATTGTTGCGCCTAGAATAAGGCATATATTATGTGCTCTACACAAGATACTAGTCGGGCCTTACTGGTTTCTCCTGCCAGGCAAATCCGCCATTGTACGTCCCCATCCATACGGCCACTAAAATAACGGCTAAAGCGCCGAAAAATTGCGACAAACCAAACGTGAATGAAAAATAACGCAAATTTTGTTCTTCTTCTAAAGTGTCGTACTTGTCCATCACGATCGACATGGTCTGCCCGAGCTCGTTTTCAACCTGCAAACTCGAGTAAACACGGTATTGTTAGAAAATAACGAAAAAGGACTCGACTACGTAGCTAAACGCGAAGGGTAGCTGCGGGTAAAAACAATGAACAAGGAGTGGGAAGCTAGGCGAGCAGGCCGGGACTCTCGGGTTTTCCGTTCCGTCCAAGCAAGCCTCGTTCGGTTAGCTCGCTCCTCTCATTCCGACACCTACTAGCATCCTTTTTCATCATGCAGCCATACTAGGCGTTCGACTTTGAAGAAAGGAAGGAGGAAAAAGAGGACATTTGAGGCAGGAATTCGCATGCAAGGCTGCCGGCCGTGATGAAATGAATCGGAGCGTTATGGCAAATGCATCTCGTACCACTCGCCATTATTACGTTTCTCACGGGTACGTGTGCCCTCCAAGCGAACCCTCACCAACACTCCGCGCCCACCAACTAACAGCATGCAAATGAAGCTGACACTCGCACACAATCAATACCCGCCGCCCGGGCCCGAAATGGCTAATGGTCGCCTCCGAACACGATTCGTAATCGAGCAGAAGGCGAAAACAGATGACATTCACAAAACCATTGCTAGGAAACCGCATGAATGGGGTCCGAAACTATGAAGCTGGCCGACAAAGCACAAAATGTCAATTGCAGCTGGAAATTGAATGCAAGGTCCTGAAAAAAGAAATTCGAAGAAACTACCGTAAAAGGAATGAAACCACGGCAAACTGATGGTTAGAGCTAGGCATCGGGCGAAATCGATAGAGGACAGCCGAGCAAGACAACCCAGTCACGATCAATCATAGCAGATCCAGGAGAGGAGCAAGAAGAAACGAGGGTAGCTGACCCGAAGGTCCCAGCCGGGGTAAGAGCATTAACCACAAGAAGTACGGGGTGCACCACCCAGCTCGATCAGAAAAGGACAACACGATTGCAGCTAGTTTTACTGACCCCGCAAATGGACAGCCTGAACTGAAAAATTAAAGCACCTAGAAGTGTATTCAAGCATCAATCGTCGTCTGGCACTTCTATATCTTTCTCCAAATTCAAATATTCTCCCACTTCATTAAGTTGACGCTTAAAAAGTTCTTGTCTTCGCTTATCGCGTAATTCGGCCAAATAAATTTCATTCGGTGTCGTAAAATTGATTGGTTCCTTGACAAATGGAAATTTGAATCCTTCACCGAATTTAGCCCTCCGCGTAATCAAACGTTTCTCGGCTTCGAGATATTGATCGAATTCATCCTTGCTCAACACGAACCAGTAATAAGTGGATCGGATAACAGGCGCCAGCCAAACAGACAATCCCAAAGCGATACCTCCAACGAGGAGGAACCGTGGGTGTCGATAGAGAAAACGACGGGCAAATCGAGGTAGCCCCCATGACCGCTCTTTCCTCGCCGGTTTCTTATAATAATATGAAGACTCGCGTGGATCCATTGTCAAAAGTATTTTGGATAAATAAAAATGCAGGCTTCTTTCCGGCTGAATCAAATCAATAACATTTCCACACTGAAATGGAATCGAAAATCGAAAAATCAGATCGGCTACAGTAATCTGCACCAGCGAGATAAGCTGGTAAAATAAAGTTTCGGCTGGAAAGTTCATGGCCGTTATTGTTACCACCACTCGCCCTTTTATCTTCTGGGCTTCATCAAGACATATGTACATTGTAAGGACGGGTCATTAGGCTATATCGATATTCCCAAAACTTTTTAAATTATTCACAGTCATAACTTAATTTTACCTCCTAACAAACCGATCGTAACCAAAAAAGGGAAACGTTTTGCTTGCTCTGCTTTTCGGTGACTCGGTGAGTGATTCAGTCATTGTTATTCTTTGGCGCACGTGAGTGAGTGAGTGATGGATTTCTACGTTTGGCCTGCTAACTTAATCGAAGAAGCGGGTTCATTGACTCCGTCGTCGTCGATCTCGTCCAATTCGAGGGGCCTTGTGATTAGCGCAAAACAAAGTGATAACGGCGACGAACAGGGTGAACACAGGAAAAAGCCAACAAAATCTTGCCTGTATTTGGATGATGGATGCGTTTATGAAGCCATATTTTCGAAAATTGATGTGAACGGAGCGAACGAACATCCACTGGCCGAAAACGGGGATAGCGAGAAAAAGGAAACTTCGCCTGGGCTTGAATCATGTTCGGTTACTTCGCTTGTTTATACACCTTTGGCCAAGTTTCGTGTCTTGTCGCTTCATTGTGGGTACGGCGTTTATGGCGCTATTACGTCATCGCATCACGCCTACGTTTGGGGAAATTCGGAGAAGGGCCAATGCGGCAAAGTTATTTCTGTGGTGGATAGGCCTCAGAGGGTACGTTTCTTTTTGATTGCTTTTGCATGAACGCTTCATTGAAGCCTTTGGCATTTTCCCAACGCCATGTTTATAGGCGTAGTCATAGACGTGTGGTGTCTAGTGTACTCAGATTTTAAATTTTCGTATTGCTTTTTAGATATCATTAAAAACAACGGAAATAGTTTGCGAGCATGGGGCAAGAGAACTGGGTCGAGAACTGCCTGTCGTCTCCGTAGCGTTCGGCAAGACGTTATGTCTAGCGATTTGCTCGAACGGTTCGTTGTGGAGTTGGGGAGCTGTGTCGGGTAATGAATCACCCCAGGAGGAACCGAGTCGTGTTGTAACTCTTTATGGAAGGCGGGTACTTTCTATTGCGTGCGGGGAGGCGCATAGTTTGGCATTAGTCGCAAGCGAAAACGAAGCTGCTCGCCGACTGAATGCCTCTGCGTCGTCGTCACCAGAATTCGGTTTATTGAACTACGTCGATGCGTGCCCAAAGTGTCGGGAATTACGAGCCAGGAAAGAACGTGAGGGCGAAGATGACGATGATGGCGATGGCAATAGCCATTGGGATTCCAGAGCGAATGCATCCCTGGATGTGAACTTCGACGATTCAACCATATTTTGTCCATTGGGACTAAGATTGGAGTTATCTCTGGGTTCATCACCACCGCCCGATCAAGTGGACGATTCCGGTGTTAGTTTCCCGTTCGACGATTCTACTTCGCTCGTTTCGCTAAAGAAAAAGCGGAATTTGCTCAAGCATCAACCTCCTTGTTCGTTTTCGGTTGCCGGCGATGTTGGATCCGGCTCAAGTTCTATAAGTCGCCAAAGATGGCTGGAACGAGGAAACATCGACCTCATAGAGATGAGGAAAACTAAAAGCGTCGGAACTCGATTTTCGTTCACCTCATTCGAATTCAACGCCGCTGAAATCAGCAGTTCGAGCGGAAGCAGCGGAGGAGGGACAGTGGGCGATTATTCGAAGAGTGAAATGTGCGAAACTGGAGACAACGTTTCTTTGTTTTCTTTGTCTTCGAATGGCATGTTTCGAACAAAATTCGGCAGACGAAAGAGTATTGAACAATCGACTAGAACCCACGTGCCACCTGTTCAAACTGAGGTGTGGGCGTGGGGCGATAATTCGTGCGGCCAGCTTGGACTTGGCGACTTTCTGTATCGGTATGTGAGGCAGCCTGGGGGGGGCATAATTACGTCAACTTATACATCATTTATTTGTGTTTCAGGAGCGAGCCATGCCGTTTGGACAAATTAAAAGGTGCGTGCATTATGCGAGTGGATGCTGGCGCATTTCATTCGTTGGCTCTGAGCTCAATTGGCGAAGTAAGGTTGTGGTGTCGTGATTTTAGCAGTCTACCATTTTTGCTTGTAGGTTTGGACGTGGGGCTCTAACAACTATGGTCAGATCAAACAGGTCAACGTGAACATGCAGCCGAGTCCTGCCGTCATGAAAGTAGGCTGTTTATGATTTCTGATCAACTCGTAGGTGTAGTATGTGGGGCCCCAGCCAGACATTGACTCTAAAAATACCACACTGGTCAGGTGCAGATCGACTCTTGTAAGGGTCTCCAAGGTTAGTAGCCTGGATAGTGCAGGCAGATCACATGCCAGACTACCCAGTCCAGTTTAGAATGCAGACATTCTGTGAATAGTGCCTCATCAGCAGAGCGTCCTTCCGAACCGGCACTATCAGAGTTCTATGCTAGTGGCATTTTTCGATAGGTAACGCCATTTTAAATTTTGATTTATTTGTTTTCTATTTTAGGTCGGCTCGCAATCCAGTGTGCTGGACTGCGCGGCTGGATCAGATTTCACGCTGTTGCTTGTGAATGGTTTAGATTATAGAACGGATATCTATTACTGTGGCCGTGATTATGGGTAAGGCGCGCTTTTTAGAAAAGTTTATATTTCTATTTTGATTTCTTCCAGATCACCATCGGATGGCGATAATCGTAATGCTATCGGACCCGGAGTCGCCATTCGTCTCTCAGCTCTAAATAAGGTAAATTCTTTTTAGAAATGATTTTCTGGTCAAAGGTTTTTTCTTTAGGGCCACTGGCCGATCAGTTTGTGCTGCTCTGACCAGCTAGTCGTTGCAGCCACTCGAGATTTTCGTAGATCGCCAGTTTTGCAACGTTTGTTGGAATTAGTCTGTTCCGAAATCAAGTTCGCATATAGATTGAAGAAAATACATCCATTTTCGGTGGATTTATGCCAGCATCGTAAGGAAATTTTTATTTTGTCGGTTCTATTTGATAGAATTTTCTGTTTAGATTTATTTGGGCGTAGCGATGATGGCGTACTCCTGCGAGCTTATGCTGACGAGCTGGAACGGTTCTTTTGCGTAGTTGTACAAGGAGCGGCTTTGATGAAATCGGAGTTATGTATGTTGAACGATTCGCTAATTCCTTCGAAAATTTTTGGCATTTTGTTAAACGCTTCGTACGGGATAATGTTGAAGCGATTGCATTCGGTATACTCGCAATTGATGGCATTCAATGTGTTCAATAATATTGAGCTGACGTAAGTAATTTGCAATCGGTTTGATCTAAACTGGCTTATCGAATGGTACCTACTTGCAGGGATGGATTGGAAAAGTCTTTGATGGATCTGTCAGTTTTGAATGAGATCGAAAGTTCGAAACCATATCGACTGCTGCGCAAACTATACAACGTTCCATTCTCTCGGCTGGACGAGTATTGCAAACTTGCTCAAATCATAATGCAAGATCAGAACGAGGTAAGCTTGCACATTGGTGAGTAAAAATTGAGCGCAGTCTAGCGTAGACTCGTGGACTAACGAGCCAGATTGGGAAGCTTACGTGGGAAGGGGTCTGAGCATTGGCTTACACGAGCAAGGTCATGAGCGAGCGACCATCAAAAAATTTGGTTAGGCTAAACTAATGAGATTGGATGTGGAGGCGAAAATTTTGGAAGCACTGTTTTATCTGACACAAGATTCAGTAATTTGTTATTTTTTCACTGTCGGCTAGCATTGAGGCTGGAGTGCTCACAAGAATGTCTCAGGAATTTTTACGTTTACGGCCTAGGAGTCCAGTCTTTTCACCTAAATTTGTCACGTACGACTTGTTGTATTTAGCTAACGGCAGACGAACGCGATCGTTTGGTTCAGTTTGTCAAAAGTATAAAGATCCTGGAACAAATGCTTCTGAATCATTTCCACCTAGCCGAGAATACTGGTCATTTCTGGTCGAGATGTACGGGAAAGAATACTTTGGTAAGTTATATGTCTGATGTAATTTGTCATTTTTTCTGATTCAGACTGAATTTAGGCTCAACTAAAATTAGCGAACCGCTATTTGATTAAAGAATTTACGAAAGCGAATGGTGTGCTTAGCGTTGTGGAAAACGGGGCATCAGTCAGTTGGCAACAGGTGCTGGTGTTTTCGGATTCAGTGGCAGTCATTTTGGTATGTTTAGGGGAATAGCTGGATCTGAACAAGCTAATGTATCTGTTTTTAGAGGAGCAGTAACAAGGTTTTGGATTTGCCGTTGGTTTGGATCGCTCCTGTTGACAGTGATAGCAAGTAAGTGTCGATTGAGCGGAAGAAAGAGGGGGAGGAGACATTAGACGGATTTAGGTATACGGTTCAATTGGTGGCTCCGGAGTCGGTGTGGACTGTGGATTTGGTTGATGGCATCGCGAAGGTGTGAAGGAAGAAATGCCAGTTGAATATGTGCGTGTATTTTATCAGTCATTTCAGAACGATTTTGTGCAATGTTGCAACCAAGCAATAATGAGACATCAAAACGGACCTTATACGGAATGGGTGCCCGGAAGTTCATCTCCGCTTCGACGAATCGCTCAATACAAGTTCAGCTCGAAGCATAATGTGTATGGTGATGCGTGTTATAATGGGTGTTGGGCATTTGGAAAACCGCAGGGACGGTAAGAAATTGAATTTTGTTGTGCTGTGAAAGAATGTAAGCTCGCTTATTTTTAGGGGCGAAATGACATGGAACAATGGACGAACTTTCCGCGGCAAGTTTAAAAATGGATTGATGCATGGGTAAAGAGCGGATGTGGCCGGTTTTCAATGATGATATGATATCGTGGGGGGGTTTCAGGTTGGGCGAACTTCGAGTCACTGAAATGAACGGTGGACAGACAGTAACCAAAGGGCATTGGAAGGATGGGAATTTGACTGGCTTAGCTGTCGTCGAGTAAGTCGGTATTTGTGAAACTAGTTGGGAAGGACCTTGCCTTCTCTTCCAGTATGATCATGGGACACTGGTGCTGGCACAGGGAGGCCTAGGCAGGGGTGCTCCTATTTGTCTTCGGAGACGTCAAATGGGACCTCCCGTGGTACTTGGTCGTCTCACGGCCTTGCTTATATCGTGATTGCTGGCCGCTACAGGCAAAATAAGTTGAAAATCGCGCGGGGAACTGGCACGGATCTAACCAAATAGTCATACTTTTTGTGGTCTTGGCGTCGTGGGACGGCGGATTCCGTTTCAGACACGCAAACGGATGCAAATACGAAGGATATTTGAAAAATGGTCTTCGATACGGACACGGCGTCTTAAAGCAACGGAATTCCCTTTATGTAGGCGCTTGGAACAATGATGCTCGGCACGGATATGGTGTTCTGGACCGAGGCAGTAAGTTTTAATGTGAGATTCGCAGAGCAGGGTCGTTCGAGGTGGGATGATGTTTTCTAGAAGAGAAATATCTGGGCATGTGGGAAACGGACGTCGAGAGCGGGCTAGGAACGTTGGTGACGTTGGAAGGAGACTATTGCGAAGGTACCTTCGATCGGGGTGTGTTCTTGGTAAGTCAGGTGGCGGGTGGAGGATGGTCTCCAGTGTAGCTGTTTGCATTTTTGTAGAAAGGAAAAATGGCTACGCTGGACGGCACGAAGTATGAAGGCGAGTTCAATGGTATCGGAGTGATGAGCGGAAAGGTAAGTTAAGCTGATTGTGATTTAGTGCCAGCATGAAAGCTGTAAAGGCGCACTTTGCAGGGCTCCATTCACTTCCTGAATGGTGACGTGTTGAACGGGCTATTGCACGGAAATGTGATCGATCAGGTGAAGATAACGAACGGTATTTATAAGAAGTGCATTGATTCCGTGACGACGCCGATCAACAACACTTGGCTTGATTGGTAAGCGGGATAATGCGGCTTGAGTCATATGTATATCGCTGGTAGCGGCAGAATCCTGGCTGGTGATCCAAGTCGCATGGTTATTTTTCATCCAGTGAACGACGAATCCTTTCTTTGCAGCTCTGAATCAGAGGATGATCAACCAGCGTTGCCAGCGGATCATAAATGGACTGACATTTTCGGGCATGTGTACGAGAATTTAGGCATCGAGCTACACGGGCAACCCTTAAGTTGCGAGAGGGTGTGGGAAAATGTTGTAGCGACGTTAGAACGCTTAAAAGCATTCTTCAATGAACGAGAATATAGGTAAGATGGATTTGTCTCGTGCTGGTTGTGTATTTTATCTTTGGTATTGTAGCAACGGAAGTATAATTGAGAAAGTGCCCAACTGGAATCGTCCTCTGGATGGCACTTACTTGGCCATGGTGTCCGA
This sequence comes from Mesodorylaimus sp. YZB2_4, assembly GCA_030248295.1. Taxonomy (NCBI): domain Eukaryota; kingdom Metazoa; phylum Nematoda; class Enoplea; order Dorylaimida; family Dorylaimidae; genus Mesodorylaimus; species Mesodorylaimus sp. YZB2_4. The sequence continues at coordinate 1,866,176 of JASANH010000626.1, forward strand.
GTATTGTTCCAAGGTGCGTTGTTTATCATTCACGCGGCATGTGAGGGATGAGATGGCTTGTTCTGTTTAGGCATTTGCAGTGCCCTATCACCCTTTTGGACGTCTGCTTAGTGGCTTGACGGACGTGTTCAATGCGTGTTACAGCGGTGTGGGTGCTCATCCCAAGTTGTTGCCACACGCTGTTGCCGAAGTATTTTCGGTGATTCGGAGGCTGTATCAATTAGTGAGGTAGGTAGACTAGTTTTAAAATATAGACGATGTTGGTGATAAATGTGTGGTTTTTGTTGCAGGTACTTATTCCCGAGCTTGCCGCCTGAGTGCCAGTTGGACAGTTTGATCGCTGAGAAATCGGATGAAGATAGCCAGATGAGGTCAGTGCGTGATTCTTAGTATACTAGGAAACTGGCAGAAATAAGAATGTCGCAAGACTAAAAAATAGGATCGGCATAATTATAAAGTGCCAATTCAGCCGATCCTTTTCTAGCTCGTACGAAACATACGGGTCGTTATTGTATGACGCTTTTTTGCAATTGACTTATCCAAATTTATTCACGCTTTACGTTTTGCGAAACGAGGCTTTAGATCGTGTATACTGGGAGAGAATTGCGAATCTGAATTTGAAAAATGACGTTGCTTTGCTGGATTATCTGGGAGTGTGCAAGTAAGAAATGAGTCGCACAGTCGCAGTGTGTTCTGGATGTGCAGTACTGGCATTCCATTTAGAACGTTGTGGCCGATCGAATTGAAGAATACGGACGTCCTGGATGCACCGCTGGTGAGACGAAAAGATGTATCTTGCTAACATACTGTACCGTAGACTGACGTTGTTTCAGGTCTGCGCTACTGCTCGAAAGAAGTACTATGCAGACGCCATCTATTGCTTGCAACGACTCAGCTCGGAATTCTACCCATCGGCAAAGTTACGTGTCATTGTTGAAACGTTTGGCAACATAAATAAGGTGAGTGGGCATGCTGCTGTGCTTTGTGCACTCAGTAAAGGATAGTTTTGTTTGTAGTGCGTGTCGCGCTTGGCAACGGAACCCGAGAATCAGCACACGTGGACAGCGGACAGTCTTGTACCAGTCACAATTTATGTTATTATACGAGCGCAGATCCAAAGATTGGGTAGCTAGGGTCAGAGATGTGGGTCGAAAAGAATGTTTCAGTTTTGTCATTTTAGGAGCGGAGATACAATTGACGGAAAATTACTGTCCGCAGCTTGGTTCGCTGGGCGAAGTGCAGTACATGTTCACTATGTTACAAGTAAGCAGTTGATTTGGAGGGGGGAGGGTAGGACACCCGCCTTTTGGCGACCAAGGATAAATGCCGTATTCGATCCCTCCTATTTTCTGATGAGGGAAGGTTGCCACTTTTAATATGACATTAGAAATGGGCATTTGAGCAAACATACGATTTTAAGCTTCGTTAGACATTGTGGGATGAAACTTATGTGCAAATGGCCGTGGTTTTGAGTAAGGCAGCACCTGATTTGAACCTTAGGAGCAGTATTGTAGAGCACGTGAGAAGAGGGTCAGGTCAATAAATGTTCACATTCTTCTGGCAGCATAGGCAATCAGTGAGACGCCTAGATTGGCTACAGGCAGGCTCCAAGCTTCCAGGCCCCTTCAGTTCGTCTGACCTTGCCTTGCTGGCAAGCGCTTGCAAATTCCAGAATTATGTGCTAAGCCTGAGTTTCTTTTTAGTGTTCCTACAAACATATCATTCAGAGCAAAAATCTTGGTTGAACATCGACGATTCCAGAATCTGCATATATGTTTTCTGTTGTTTTATCTTATTTCCAGCGCAGACTTTTTGTATTAGCGTTGTTGTCAGTCTTGTTCTCATTCTCGTGCAAATATTTTGGTATTATCTGAGGTATGCCCATATACAGAATGAATGAACAGCAGTTTTAGGTGGAGCAGTACATAAAATCAAACGCCGCATCGACACTGTACACTGCAAGAATTGTATCATAGATCTTGGTGTCGTTGGCTGAAAGTGTATTCACCTGCACAAACGATGCGATCCGCCGTAAATGGCATCGGCACGGGCGGCGATCATATGAGCACTGACACAGCACAATGCATTGATCAAGATCACGATACTGAAGAGCACGCCTAACAAGATCGTGGCCAGTCTCCATCCTTGGCACGAACATGATGAGGCGGGTGCAGGAACGACTGTTTCGTTAGCTGACGATTCGGCACGCTTCGAACGATTTTTTGGTTTGTCGGATTGTTGGTCCAGATTCTCTAACGATGCTGGATCTGATCCATCGACTAACGCCGATGCCCGGCACTCGTCCTGCTCCATCCATTCAATGCCATTCGAGCACGAACAACGAGAGGCGGCGGCTTGAAGAATGCATTGCTTCGACAAACAACACACAGTTTCTAATTGTGCCGAAGAATATGGTATCGCCGACAATGAGACGAAGATGGACATTGCCAGGGTCAAAGCGAATGGGACCATTATGACCAATGAAAATGGAACGATTACGGAATGAAGTATCACCGAGCGGCGAGCACCCTCAATGGGCACGGTGGCGATACTGACAGCAGGCGCGTGTACTGTACAAATGACCAGTGACTCGAAGTGTAAAGTCTGACTTTGCATCGTTGTACACTTTAATAGTCCCCGAGGTGATCGACTGTCAGCGCCTTGATTCGATGTTCTCAATCAACTCGTGATTGGCTTGCGATTAGCAAAACAGGACTGAACATGTGGTGGGCATAAACCTAGGCACTCGAAAACAATTTGATCTGCGACCTCATCTTTAGACACTCGATCGTCATCATCAGGTGATCGATGGGAATAAAAGATCTGTGCTGTATGGCTGGCAGAAAAACCCGTGCACTCTCTTATGTTTTCAATGAGTCGACATGTTACGTTCTTTCTCTCGACTTAACATGTATTGTCATGCGTTCATGCCCCCCGGAATAGGCCTGATATAGTTAGATCAGATCAGACAAGAGTGTTGGTAAGATGGTTTTGGGTTGACATGATGGGACCAACTGATTTCTAGAGTTTATCGCGAGCTGCACTAACTTTAGGTCAGCTGGCAGAGCAAGACAGTGAAGCGGAAGTTAAGTCAATGCTTTGCTTCGTCCTAGTTGGAAGGTTAGCCTAGAAGAGAAGGTTATAGAGTTGCGCAGGGATAGAGAAGTAGCTACATGAATGATACCAATATATGCTGCGCCTAACGCCTAATTACAGTGTAGGAGGCATGGAGTAGTCTCGCCTACCTATCTGTGCCCTGGTTCAGGGAGCAGGTCCGCCTCTCCAAAGTCGGGGTCTTTGATTTGCACGCATCGGTTGAGAACTGGTCTTGAATTCTCGGTCTGAACTGCTCTGTGAGCACTTCAGTCCCAGGTCCGTCAGAACCCCTTCGAAGGCCGACGCGTGCGGCTGCTCCCTGAGTCTACACGACCTTCTTGGTGTGGGACAGTAAAGCTCATTACGAAGTGTCCGTGGACTGCGTTGGGTAGTTCGTGGCTTGAGCCATCCTCTGGTCATCCTAGGGCTAGCCAAGGATTTCAATAGGTGATTTATCGCGGATCTCCGCAACAGGGTGGTTAAATTGCTTTGTAGTAAGCCAGAATTTCTTGTGTACATCTATGGTAGCGGCTCCTAGACGCTAGCATGTGGAAGCAATAATGTAGATGCATAATGCTAGTCGTAACCTTGGAGTATGAGAACGGAAATCGGCTAGACATGGACGCGACCAGTCCTGCAAAGTCCTTTATTTCCGAAGGTTCGCGCCAGTTTTGCGTACCTATCGAGCTGTAAAATGCCCATCGACGTGCCGTATACAGGACAGCAAGCAGCGCATCAATAACGATCAATTCCAAACTTCTTGCACTCAGTGGCTAAGAATGGCTTGTAATGGCTGGTCTACTTGTCCCCCACAAAAATCCCTGCAAGGGCACTGTTTTTAGCAGTAGCCTTGGTCTCCACCGTTCGTGGTCTAAGCGAACTCGTTGGCATCAACTTGTGAGCGTGCTTACTTGTAAGTATTGTGCCGTTTCTTTGAAATAAAACACAAACTAATCCATGGTGTATTTGCTGTCGTAGGCGCGAGGCCATTGGCAGTAAATGCAAGTACATCCAATAGCTATTACATCTTTTGGCAGAGAACGAAAGCGAACAACCTAGAAACTAGAGAGATCCTTCCCACAAATCCCTTCCATTGGTTTGGCCCGTGACGCTTTGTGGACCGCTCGAGCGTTACGTTGTCCTTGTAGCATCAATAGGTCGTCCAATTTGTCTCTTTCGCCCAGTTTCTTAGTACGATCTAGCTACTTGAAGTGTTGTGTGTTCAACTGGCCCACACAGAAGCAACTGATACGCACATAAATAAAAGATACAACACTGCCTCAAATAAAAGTTCTCATACCATTTATGTAATCTAAATTAGTTGTGGTCGTAAGCAAGTGTCTTCCATGTTCTTGATTAGAACCCTGCTGAATAGTTGGAGGGTGCCTGGTGGAAAAGAAATGTACTGTACTTTGTACAACATACCATAAGACAGCGGTGAGATAGCGCACACAAGGTAAAGCTGTATAGCGATAAAATAATTTAAAACAGCCTACTACTACAAAAGAGCTCAATAGCAAAGGTGCGCGGAAAAAATAGTATAAGCAAGCTCAAGGAAATTGGGCTGCTGCCATATTTGTCATTTACAGCGCATTTCCAGCCGCGACAGTCCAGAGAAGCACTGCCACCCTAAGCCGCACTGCCCACCTTGGTCTATTTAACCGTCGATTAGGCTATCAGGCGCACTTTTCGTTGAGACAATTTCCAGAAAGGCACTGCCAGCCTGCATCACACTTCCCACCCTGGCCCATTTTCCCTGCGACAGGACTATCAGGGGCACACTTTCTGCTATGACAGTATTCAGAGAAACATTGCCTGCCTGAATCGCACTTCCCACCCTGGCCCATTTCCCCCCGCCACCGGGCTATCAGTGGCGCACTTTTCGCTGTGGCAGTACCCAGAGAAGCATTGCCAACCAAAATCGCACTTCCCACCTTGGCCCATTTTTCCTTCGATGGGACTATGAGGGGCACACTTTCTGCTGTGACAGTATCCAGAGAAGCATTGCCTGCCCGAATCGCACTTGCCATCCTGTCCCATTTTCCCCGCAAAGATGACAAGTCTTTGTAAAAGACAAAGCTAGGAAGAAAAACAGCTGTTGCGTGGGGAAGTTAAAGGGGAAGGAAAGTAAATGGGAAAGTAAAAATTACAAGGCTTAGAAATGCCGTCTAAACAGCTATCAAAAAGTAAAATACATATATTCTGGCAACTGCTTTTTCTGTTAGTCAGGTGTCAGGTGTCAGGTTGTTTCGCCACTCCGGCTCTTATATGACAGAGACTGTCTGATCATGAGTTTTATATGGAGTATACTTGCTGAAAGCCAAGGGTAAAAGCTACTGTATGTATTGTACTTTTGCACTCTCTGTCGAAGCAGTCTTAAATGGCCAAGGCAGACGAGGTGTGTGATTCGCTCGCTCGCTCCTCTGAAGCTTCAAAAAGCACGTTTCAACCTGCAGGACTCTTATGCTCACATGCAAGAATCATGTGCGGGTCATATCCGTAATTTGGTTAGTGCAAACATAAGAGACAGTGTCTGATGTTATTAGCGACAAAACGTCCAAAAGTGTAACCAGCGCGCCCAGGCGGCGGGAGATAGTCGAGACCGAAGTCTCTAAAACAAATACCTCGACTGACAGCAGGTTAGTCTCGCGACTATACATGCCCTAGAAACATCAACCAGAGAGGTTGATGTCTCCCAGCCAGGGACAGTATCGATCTCCCGACCGCCCTGGAATGCTGTTTATAAAAGGCTTGACAGAATGACATTTGCATGGTTACGGGTCTACTGTAGGTATATGATCGCTGTATCACAAGAGTAATCAGAGTTCCGGCGGGAATGCTCGGGTAGTAACGGGTTCATAATTGCAGACCTACTGTACATTGTATAAACTCAATAAAGGACATCTCTCTTACAGGACACCTGCACGTAATGCCGGTCGTAAACAATAACTGTTTCACTCACACCACATTGCATGGTCTGAAAATACAACTGCTTCCCACTAAAACGCATTTGGCTGAGCTCTACTCTATGTACAATATGACCTATATCCATAAGAGTACTGTAAGTGAACAGCGCATCTGCCACATGCCCAATATATTTCCCACTGACATGCTGTCGGTAGACATATTCGGGGGAACATTAGCACTCAAGGTGGCCCAATTTAAAAGGAACATATTTGAGCGTATATTCAGGGAAATACGGTCTGATTAGGGACGACAAAGTGATGTCTCTGAAAACAAATCAAGTGACAGGCAAACGACAGATAAACACTGCATCAACGAAAACGTTTGTGCTGCCCGCCTCGCCAGAAACCTTTTAGGCGTTCAGCACTTTCCATATCATCCTTAAAAGCAGGTTACATGAGTAATGATGGTTGGGCATGATTGATCGTCCTCTCATTATTGACGTAGTTCCTTCAAATAAAGACTCAAACAGCTGCCCGACTTGAGGGCAAGAGAGAAACAAATTTTAGCTGAACGAAAACTTTGTATCAGCTCTCGAAAACAAGGCCCACTGCTTCAAATCTTTTTGCTCGAAACCGAAAGGATGAAACAAATGAGATTTTTCTGTACATTGTCTAGTTTCTTCTTGTTCTATTGTGTACCTCTGACTGAAACTGGTAAGTTTAGAAATATGTGCTTTCATATAAATAAAATTTCTGCTTCATTTCAGCTGAGAAGCTGCCCCCTCCGAGTCCAATAGCCCCGGCAAACAACACAGCCATTCGAGTGGCCGACTTGAAGAAATGTGAGCGCATCCAGTTTCGATGGTCGCCAGTGACCAATGCCAGGGGATACGAAATAGAGACTGAGTACAGAGAAAGCAACGGTTCGTGGACCTCGACGTACGAACCACGATTCGTCAATACTCCACAAGATGCTATCAAATTTTGCGATCGACAAACTTATCGTTGGCGTGTTTACGCCTATGATGCCCGAGATAAACCAGGCCTGAAGAGCCAATGGTTCGTCTTGAAAACTACGACTTAGCTGTGTGAGCTCCTGATGGCTAGAAACTTAAATAAGTATTGCGCTTTGATAATGTGCTTTTGACTGCATGGTTCCTAGACAAGCTGTTAGCACGACTGTGTTCTCCAAAATGGGTTTGCTGATTTCCTTTCCCATCACAGCAAGCATGTAAGCACAGTCTGCACTCATGTCCTATCAACAACCATCCATATCACACTGATAACACGCCACTGTCACATTAAGCGCAAACAGCCGAACTACAATTGTTCGAATAGCACTGGTCATCTCGAAGACACTTGCCGCCTCTACCCACCTTGCCCAACAGCGGACTGTCTGTCGCACAGCTACCCTGATCACAGAGTCCCGAAAAGCATTGATCGTCCGACGAGCATGGTCCACCTTGCATGGTCTTACCAGGATAACCACTGGTCGTGGTGTTTGTAGGTGAGCTCAAGCACACCCGGCCATTACAATTATTCGAATAGCAATGGTGGTTTGCACGACATTGGCCTCCGTCTCCCACCTTGCCTGGTTCAGGACTCTCGATTTCGCATTTATGACTGAAGCACACAGCTGAAACGCATTCTCTGCCGTGATTACAATAACCGCCTTGGCGGACAGTGCCGTATATAGTGCCATTAACATTGCCACCTTGAACTACTGGCGCGGCATTTCCACCGCCAACACACGCCCGATTCACGCATCGATTAGAATAGCAATGGAAGTTCTCCCGGCATGCACCATTTTCTCCAACCTTTCCTCGAACTGGGCTATCGGCTGCGCATACCCGATTCGCGCAAACACCCGAATAGCATTGACGTCCGTTCGAGCATCTTCCACCACCCCGTATATCGGATTGGCAGAAGGTTATGCCTGAAAGGAAAGTTTAAAGGCAAGCTAAGGAGAGGATGGCTGTGGTTGATTTATGCCCAAGGGATTCCATCAACCCTGAATTGCGGCTGGTTAGGAAGTACAAATCAGACACATACATACCACATAGCACTGCTAAAAAAATGCACCGCGACACGACAGATGCCATCTCGCCGCAACCAGTCGTCAAACCAGCCAAGTTGAATGTGCTCGAATGAGTGAGCAAGCATAAAGTTAGTCGTTGTGTTTATAGTTCTCGTCTCCGTGGGCGGCACTCACGTGAGGGACGACAGGTGACGTTTCAGTTATTCGAAACGTGTTTCGAAAAGCATCGGCGAATAATGTGCGGCTTATCCACTCATGATGGAATGCACTGTATTCATGATTAGGACTTCAAGTGCGCACCACGTCTTACTGTTCGTCAGCTGGCTTGGCGTACTTCTTGGCCATGAAATCTTGCATGACTCTAGCGAATGCTTCAACCATCGCAATGACTCATGCAGTAGGAAGCTATTGTAAAAAGGAACGAACGCATAACGCCAGAGAGAAAACACAAACAGATTGTACACATGACTAGTTCCAATGTACATATAGTGCGAGCGTGCCAACAAAAGAGCAAAATTCTGGATTTCTGGTTTCACATCCGGCTTAGGTGCATCGGCCAGAGATACAGGTATTGCTGTAACATTGTTCGCTCCGTCGGCACTTGCCACCCGTACCAACCTCGCCGATGGCAGGGCTATCTGCTGAGCAATGATCCCAGTCGCAGAAGCCAGAATAGCATTGGTCGTCGCGACGGCACTTTCCGCCTTGTCCTACCTTGCCCTGGGCTGGACTGTCTTGTGCGCATTTGTCAAAGTCGCAGAAGCCGGAATAGCAATGATCATCCCGCCTGCATTTCCCTTCTTGGCCTACCTTGCCCTGGGCTGGGCTATCTTTGGCGCATTGATCAAAATCGCACAGTCCCGAGAAGCATTGATCATCGCGCCTGCACTTCTCCTTCGCCCACTTTTCCTAAAGATGGACTGTCCTTTGCGCACTTATAAAAGTAGCAGAATCCCGAATAGCACTGGTCGTCTCGGTTGCATTGACCATCTTGCATGGTCTTCTTAGGGTAATGACTGGGGATGCGACTGGTCGTAGTCGTGGGTCCCCAGGGGGTGCTTGTAAGTTATCCAAAGCGGGCGCAGTAGTTCTCGAAGCATCGGTGTGAGTAACAATGGAAATGCTCACGGCATGGTCCTCCGGCACCAACCTTTCCAGGAACAGGGCTGTCAGCAGCGCAGAGGTGATGGAAGCAAACGTTGGAATAGCACTGGCTGCCGTGACTACACCGAGCACCACCGCGTATTTTTTCCGTGGATCTAGCGATGTCTGAAAATAGCGAGTAAAAATTTTTATATCACAACGGCTGCGTCAATTTTCGGACTTACCAAAAAAAATTAGGCCAATGATACAAAAATCGATAAGTCGCGCCATTGTTTGCACAATTTTCGGATCGTCTGGTCGTCAAAATCAGACTCACAGGTAATGCATATTCAGTTTTACATAGAAAGAATTTCTGCTTCTCTAAAACTAATGATCGTCAAGGCAAATGATGCCTGCTCTTTGAGCGTGTGTGCACTCGTTTTCTCGGCGGCAAATGCCGCTTGACTTTAATAAAGTGCCAGCAATTGTCGTGCCTGCTGCCTAATGTTTTTTCCTGAACGGATGTCGCACGGAGGGTAAAAACTTTTAAAGCGCAATCTATTAGTCCAAGAATCTGAGGCGGGAAAGCGGCACTTTGCAGCAGGAAGTTCAGCCTTCTGTTTGTGGCGGCCCCTGGAGAAGCCGTATGTCAGAGAGCCACGACAATCTCCTGAGTTAGGGTCTCTCCTGAGCATACTTATTGGCGACTGAACGGAATACGGATGATCTCTTATGGTCACATCACGGGTCACGAAGTCATCCAACCAAGATCTGCTAACCTCGTTTCACCTCTGCTTTATTAAAGATGATGGCACGAATATCGGACAAACAGCGAACAACGTTGTTACCAGGAAACCCACAGCACACGACGCGGCAGCATCAGAGTTACATACATACTTGCCCGACCATCAGGCGCACTAAGTAAACATGCAGTTATTGCTAAAACATTGACTGTCACTTCTGCACTTACCCCCCCCCCCCCCCCAGTGCCCATGCTGCCCATAGAAGGACTGTCCGTGGCACATTCATTATAATAACAATATCCAGAAAAACAGTGATCATACCGCCCGCATTTTCCTCCCTGTCCTACCTTACCCATAGCTGGAATATCATTAGCGCAGGTCGAATAGTCACAATATCCAGAATAATACTGGTCATCACGTCTACAGTTTCCCTCCTGCCCGACCTTACCCATAGCTGGACTATCATTAGCGCAAGTCGAATAGTCACAAAAGCCAGAAAAACATTGATTATCACGTCTACAGTTTCTGCCCTGTCCTACCTTTCCCATGGGTGGGCTATCATTAGCGCAAGTCGAATATAGTCGCAATGTCCAGAATAACACTGGTCATCACGCCTACAGTTTCCTTCCTGCCCGACCTTCCCCGCAGCTGGACTATCATTAGCACAAGTTAAATAGTCACAGTAGCCAGAAAAACATTGCTCATCCCTACTGCATTTTCCATAATCACAATACCCGGAATAGCACTGAACGTCGCTCGAGCATGGTCCATCCTGCATGGTCTTGCCGGGATATTGGCGAGGTATACCCGATTCACCAGAGCAATAGTTGTTGACGCACTGATTCGAGTTACAATGGGAGTCCTGGCGGCACGCACCCCCGCCACCTACCTTTCCAGGTACTGGACTATCGGCCGCACAAACTTGATTGAAACAAAAGTTGCAATAGCACTGATTATCGTTGGTGCATCGACCACCACCGCGAATTTTGGTGTCAGCTGTGGCGATTACTGAAAGGCATGGTCGTTAGATAAAGTCTTGTCCTCGTGGTAAGCTCACCCATGCAATGTGTGCCCAATCAGCTCTCTATCTAGCGTCCAGTCGAGCCAGGTAGCCAGGCTTACACTGATTGGCACCAACGCTATTTTCTGTACCAGGCTGGGATAATAGTGCATATCAGTGTCACTACCTCAGTGCCGCACGTGGCAGGACTGTTGATTATGGTGGGGCAGCACTTCACATTTTTGTCCCATTTTTTTCCCATGCTAGGTTCTACCCCTCCCAACTGACAGCCAAGCCACTTACCAAAAATCAAGCCCAGTGCTATCAGAATGCAGAATCTTCTCATGTTTCACGTAGCTGTCTTGTCGAAATTAATTCCGAAACTGCTCGCCATTATTTTATTGTTTCCGAGTTTCCGAGTTTCCGAGTCTCCCATCGGAAATGGCAGGAAAGCTTGCTTTTAGTGAATCAAAACAACAGATGTTGTTGCTGTTTGTATCCAATAGCGAAGAGGTGGCTGTTTGGCTTCACTTCGCCTTTGTAGTGGAACTGATTTGAGAAACAAGGCTAACCCGCTTGAGTGGATGGCAGACTTGTAAGAACCAACCGTAGTCCGCTAGTGCACTGCTGTCATGGACAATAAATATTCGTAGGCCTAGTACTCGCTTGTCAGGGTAAGTACCCCATACCGCAGACTCTCGAAACAATTGAAATTCAGCGGCATGCTTCTCCAGCACCTATAATGCTTACTTGCCGAGTCCGCTCCTGTTCCTTCAGAAAATATCTTCAGACCAGCCAGGTACATTAAAATGCTTTACACCCGTAAATTCGCATGGTGAGTTACGCAGACCATAGTGTAAAGCTGTCATGCTCCATAGGCCATAACCAACCCGCTATACGAGTATGCTTTGAAATAGGTACTTGTTCATCTGGCCTGCACACTGTGGACATACTTTTAGCTGCTACAGTGTGGTGCCATGGTTGCTCTGGCCATTACTGCACATGTGTTACGCGTCTTGGTCATATTAGTGGAGGTGACCAATTGGGGCTTGCACCATGCCAAAAGCTCTGGGCAGCCAATCAAGTCTTCCAACGTGGTTCTTGCTGAAATATCACCTGAATGCAGCTGCTGGCTTCATGTCAGACGAACCTCTATGCACATGCGCCACCTGCTATAGTATACCTATGTGCTTTAATCATCACGTCTACATTTTCCTTCCTGTACGACCTTGCCCATAGGTGGACTATCATTAGCACAAGTTGCATATTCACAGTGACCAGGAAAACATTGCTCACCACGCCTGCACTTCCCACCTCCGCCAACTTTTTAATACCCGACTGCCCTTGGCGCATTTTCCAAAATCACAATGCCCAGAACAACACTGGCGATTTCTGAAAGGTATGATCATCAAATTAATCCTCGTCTTTCTCTTGAACTTACCTGCAGTAGCGCCCAGTCATCTTTCTATCGTGGACAGTCGCCTTGGAGGGGGTCGGCCTTACCTTAAGATCTAGTATTACTCCATGATGCCGGGGCAGGACAGAAGAGTAAAGAGCTTATTGTGTTGCAACCAAGCAAACTAGTGTCAAATGTAGCAAGACTGTAAGTACTTTCCATTTCTGCGTACTACTGAGGCTATATTCTGCCTAACCGACAACCAAGCCATTACCTGAAAAGATCACGCAAGCCCTGAATCTTTCCATTTTGAGCTCTCTTGTCAGAAAGCTTTCCCAAAAGGGTTTGCTCATTTTACGGTTTTCGTTCCTACCGCAATAAGTGCTTAAGGTGCGGGTGAAACAACAGTCGTTGCTAACCAGAAATAAATGACGCGGCTGTTTGGTTTCTTTTCTCCCTCTGATATGAGAAACAAAGGGCTACATTTGCGCCAGCGGCGGACCATTTTGATCAATGTTCGTCACATAATACAACGGTGCACTGCTGTCTTAGGCAAGCGTGTATATCTGTTAGGCTTGAGTTAGTTCTAAAACATGTACCAGCTTGGTGCTGCACACCACAGACTCACAGACATAAGAATAGAAATTTAAAGCAGTTTCCGCAACCGGCTTTTCCGCATGAACGTCTATAGTACATACAGTAGTCGTATCTGGCACTTTGGAACGCAATAATTTGAGATCCTCCTCCACTAAAATTTTCCCCTATATAGAACGAATAACCATGTACTGTAGACGCTGTATGAGCTGTGCCCCCTCCCCAGGCTGACCTTGAGGGGGAGGGAGGTTAAGACAAGTCGTAGTTCAAGGATCTGACAAGCGAGACAGAAAACCACCTTTTGCCGCGGGAAGTTCTGGCAACTCGATGCGTGGAAACGGGACGCCCCGTAGTGTTTATGTCAGACAGCTTTAACTATCCCTTCAGTTAGGGTCTGAATATCATTGGAGTTTTTCTCACGATCAGTCATGTAAGCGCAGCAACATGGGGGAACTCGACATGACAGATGCTATTATAGTCACATTACGGGTCACAAATGTATGCAGAATCCGTTTCTTGTTTACCTCTTCTTCACTAAAAACGCTGGTATGCGCATCGGACAAGCAACCAACAGCACTGCAACTAGGAAACCCACAGCACACGACACGGCATCATCAGAGTCATATAGGTACTTGTCCGACCATCAGGCGCACTGACCAAACTTGCAGTTATTACTAAAACATTGACTGTCCCGTCTGCACTTACCCCCAGTGCCCACTTTGCCCATAGAAGGACTGTCCGTGGCGCAAGTTAAAAAGTCGCAATGTCCAGAAAAGCACTGGTCATCACGCCTGCATTTTCCTCCCTGTCCTACCTTACCCACAGCTGGGCCATCCGTGGCGCAAGTTAAAAAGTCACAGTGGCCAGAAAAACACTGTTCATCACGTCTGCATTTCCCGCCTCCGCCGACTTTTCCTAATGCTCGACTGTCCTTTGCGCATTTTCCGAAGTCGCAATACCCGGAATAGCACTGATCGTCGCGCGAGCACGAACCATCCTGCATTGTCTTTCCGGGATATTGGCGAGGTATATCCGATTCGCCAGAGCAATAGTTGTTGATGCATTCATTCGAGTTACAATGGGAGTTCTGGCGGCACGCACCCCCGCCACCGACCTTTCCAGGTACTGGACTATCGGCCGCACAAACTTGATTGAAACAAACGTTTGAATAGCACTGATTATCGTTCGTGCATCGACCACCACCGCGAATTATGGTGTCGGCTGTGGCGACTCCTAAAAGGGAGGATCGTTAGATGAAGCCTGGTCCTCGTCGTAAGCTCACCTATGTACTACATAGGCTGTTAGCTTGCCCATCAGGCTCTAGGCTAATGGTTTCTATCAGTGTCACTACAGTACTTCATTGTTGCATGTGGCAGGATTGTAAATATTGGTGGGGGCCAGCACTTCCCATTTTTGTATAAGCCAGGTTCTACCCCTCCCAACTGACAGCCAAGCCACTTACCAAAGATCAAGCCCAGTGCTATCAGAACGCAGAATCTTCCCATGTTTCACTTCAAGCTTTCTTGTCGAAATGATTTCCGAAACTGCTCGCCATTATTTTATAGTTTCCGAGTCTCCCATCGGAAATGCCAGGAAAGCTTGCTTTTAGTGAATCAAAACAGCAGATGTTGTTGCAGTTTGTATCCAATAACAAAGGATGTGGCTGTTTGGCGTTTCCTCGGCCTTGAAATAGAACTGATTTGAGAAACAATGCGAACTAAGTTTGAGTGAATGGCGGACCTGTTGGACAAACCGTAGTCCATCAGTGCACTGCTGTCGTGGACAATAAATATGTTTCGCAGGCCTCGCACTCGCTTGTCAGAGGAAGTACCCCATATCGCAGACCCGAACAACAATCGAAATTTAGCGACATGCTTCTCCAGCACCTATGATTCCTAGCATTGACCTATCGGCAAGTCGGATCCTGTTCCTTCAGAAAACATCTTAAGACAGGCCAGATACACAGATGTTTTACACGCGTCAATTCGCTTGGCGTCCCGCTGACAAACTGTCAATATGTCATGCTCTATAGGCCATAATCAACTCGCTATTCTGTAGACTGTAAACACATCTAGCTGCACTGTTTCACCCTCGGCCATTACTGCACACGTGTTGCGCGGGTCCATGGGTCCATATGAGTAGAGGTGACTGGTCAGGGTTTGCACCATGCCAAAAACTTGGGGCAACCAATCAAGTATGCTGACCTGGTCTGTGCTGAAACATCACCTGGATCCCAGCTGCTGGCTTCATGTCAGACGAACCTCTGTGCACATGCGCCACCTGCTACAGTACCTGCATATATCCTAGCACCACTTTCCCCTCCCCCAAATGCCCTGTTTTAATCGTTAAAGATACACACCATATCTATACTATATTCCATATCTGATCTAAAACGTCGTCCCCTTTACGAGATCGATCTCTCACAAATTTTTGCCCCACCTTCCACCACATATTACTAAACGCATAATACCACAGAATGACCCTGCCTTTGACAGATGACTGACATACATATAGCTGACTGCACAGACTGACGGACGACGACAGAAATATTCCTGAAACCCTGGAGCCCATGTAACAGTACAATACTGTGGAACCCGTTTTGCAAAGTCTTTTTGACTGTTGTTGAAGAATTAATAACTTGGCCAGTGGTTTAGAAATGGAAGGTCTGCCTCTCACTAAGTGGGCGTTGACAGAGTGCTCGATTCTCTACTAGGTGAATCATTCCCTGTATAATGTGCCTATACAACCTCGAATGTGCATACCCTCTCTCAGCGACGACACTCCTGGCCTTACGTTTCTAATGCGTGATGAAATCCACTGCCCAGCGCCCATTGGAATATGACCTTACGGAAGTCGTTCGGTGCTTAATCAATCACAAATATGCAGTGAGAGGAGGTTCGACTCTGAAAATGACGGCGCGAGATCACGACATGAAGCTTTTCTTTGTTCACGTCATGTCATGTCATTTACTCTCACCAAGAATTGTGAAACGCACTCAGGGGTGGAGAACAAGAATACCACATATGCATCCATAAAATACCTAATAAACGATATCAAGATCAGAGGCTGTCAGTTGCGACAAAAAACCGCACGCAAGGATTTCTAAAAAGCACACAGTCCGTTAGTCACAGCGTCAGTTGGTAAAGAATTCCATACAAAGCAGGTTCAACAAGCACATGGACAAACCATATCTGAGCATATATCGAGTTCCGAAAATGCGAAGGCCGCGAAAATATTTAAGTCCTGATCACTCGTCGCAAAAATGGCGAGCAGCTGCCAAAAAAAACCGACAAATATCAAGGCATTTATCAACGTCAAGCTACTATAACTGCTACTTGCTGCTCCTTCGCCCGTACCCTACTGTTTGCTCCGAGCAGTACAAATCAATGTGCTTTTGTAGATATTCATCATTGTAGGTGGTATCTATTACGCAGAGTAATGAGTACGGTATATCTGCAGCGCAGTAATAACTGATTGTATATGGACAGATCAAGTAACAACAAAAGCCGCCTTAGTGGTGTAGCGGTGAAATGCGTCCTGTCGCAGTTTGCTTGGCACAGCTGGAAACTGGTCGGTCCTGAATTCAACTCTGGCCGTCTGAGAATTTGGTGAAGTTCTCTCTGCACCTTTCACGCCTGGCGGTGGGTGACTCATGCTTCATCCCTCCGGAGTCGATAAACGAGGGAGGCTCTCGAATTCGGGTTCACTCACCTAGCACGGAATGGGCGTGATTACCCCGTGGGGTAACCACCGACATCGCGGGGTAGCGGCTAACACGCACCCTTGCCCAGCATGCATCTCAGATGGGCCCTGGTCGATGGCAAGATAGGGTCACCTAACAAGCCCCCTAACCCGCGGGTGAAGGGCCAAAAATCGACCCTCCCTTGGACCAACCAGGTTAGGTACAAAAAATTTAAAATAAAACCGTATAACAATATTTTGAGTAGCCCTGTAAAAAAATTGGGTTCGCTGAGACATATTAGTAAATTCTGTCGAGTACGGGCCTGCATTAAAACTGCGCAGGTCTTATACTGGCTGACGCCCATAAAGCTAGGTACATTGACCTGAGTCATCCCTTATACATGTTCGCTCATCCATGTTGTCGCTCACTCACCGGAACGCCCGTAAAGGGCGTTCCGGTTCCGATCAGAATCACTTATCTGCAGGTTTCGCCTATTTGTGTAATCACAGAGTCTCAAAGCCAATTATCGCCGGAGCTTTTCCGCATCTGTGCGAGTATGTGAATAGGAAAATCACACGTTCTAATAATTGCATGTAATCTGTACACTGCGTAATAAATCTTTCAGTCGTGACCTTATTTTTCGCCCACGTTGAGAAATATCAAATTGGTTCCAAGAATTTGCCTTCGAAACAACACTCACATTTTTTGTGCCGTGAATCGGTTTGCGCATAGATATTGGGGATCAAGCAGGGGGAGATTACGGTTTGTGATGCCAATATTTAGATGAGCGCCGATGTGAGAGGCTGACTGAACAACGTGGGTTTCATTTGCACTGATCCAATGGAACTGCAGCCAAGGCATTATTCCTGTCATTTTTCTAGATTCTCGAAATCGTTGGTTAGCATTCCGTAGCACACTGCACAGGGGGAAAGCCCGAGTTTGTGGTCAATGCCTACAGTTGCGGAAGTAGTTATAGGATCAAACTAGATTTCACGGAGTAAGTCTCCCCTTTCTTGCCTTCCACCAAACGATGCCAATAAAGGAGCCTTGTTTTTATGAATGTGCCTATGTAAAGTGTCACACGAAGGTACCTCCCACTTCGCCATTATTTTCCTATGCATGTACAGTTATTTGATTTCTATCTGCGAAGTAGGTACCTGGCTGCTGAAATCCTTAGCGAAGCTTGCCAAAGTTTTTGATTAGCTCATAATAATAAACTGCGGGTATCACGTTCTACAGGATCTGTAAATTTTGTACGTTCGTTGATCCTCCAGAATTTTCTCCAAGATAGCTTATCATTAGATCTGGTAGTAAAGTCGGTACCAATATGCCTACTCATGCATAGAGCAAGACCAGATCTATAATATGGACCGTACCTAGAGATGGAGAATCCCGTTAATCAGGGATTTATTCCCTTTCTTGTCGGCATCTTTTCTACGGAGTGAAAGAGTGAAAGAACGACATCTCACTAACGGTAAGTCTTCGGAATATATGACACTATGCTTACAACTCGTTTCTAGTAGCTCAATACACCATAGATTAGCAGGAGGCGGGGTCGACGAGGTCGGCGACAGGTGCGCACCAAGTATATAGTGCTCGTTTGAGGTAGCCACATACTGTATAGTCGGTGCGAAGCTTGGCCTGCGAACTCTTTGAACTGTAGAATGAATCTCTCGGCCTTGGGCAATGAAACGATGGAGGCGGAAGCATTTTGCAGAATCAACTGGGAAGACATATTTCGATTTGTGCTTTATGTGTTCGTGGGCACACTGTCCGTGTTTGTCAACCTGGCCATACTTATTGCCATTATTCGTAATAAGAAACTGCATAAAAAGAATTTTATCTTATTGTCAGGTAAGAAAACACTCAATTTCGATTGCATATAACCCATCACCCTTTCTATTTCAAGGTTTGGCAATAGGACACGCATTCGATGGCGGCAGCTATTTGGCAGCTGGTGCTGGCCGACTGCATTTAGTCACTACTTGCACGGATAAGCTGAACGTGACCCAATTTCACTGTATGCAGGTCCCATCCAATAGTATGGTCATAATCGGTGAAGCTATGTCAGCATGGATGATGTTGTTCCTCAGTATCGACGCATGCTTGCAGCTGGTACAACGACAACGATCAACGAGATCACGAAGCTGCGTTATGCCATAGCCACAGTAGTATTCGCTTCGATCGCTGCTATTGGCGATTGCTTAGGCGCTTGGCTCGTATCTTTTTACAGCACAGATGGACCAGTATCGTCCATTTGTATGTTTGCTTACGCTGTACCGAATTGGTATTATTTTGCCCACAAAATGCACATGATCGTGTGCGGATTCGTCAGTGTAGCTATCTATTGTTGGGTCATGTGCTCGATGGCTTATCGTCGACGAACTACGGTCACTTCAGATTCGGTCAAAGCATTGCAAATGAAACGAGAATGGAAAGTCACCAAAGCACTCTACTTTATCATTTTCTTAACATTCGGGTTTCAAATCGTTCCCGTTACCTTATACATATCGAACCTGAAAAATTCAGCTTTTCTCATCTATTCGGGCTCTTACGTTTGGACGGCCTATTGCGCTAATGACGCCTGGGATATGCTTTTCTATGCGTGGAAGATGCCCGAGTTAAGAAGCTCTTTGAAAGGAGTTTCCTTTTGGCGAAAAGCCAAAACTAATGTCAATAGAAACGCCGTATCAAATGCCCAAAGCTGGAGAACAAGAGTCGCCCAATGCCTTTGTAAAAGCTGCTAATGTAACTAATTGGCTTGTCGATAAATGTGTACTCTGGCATTCTGTAATCAGTTACTCAAGATGTGCCCGTCGAGCGTGAACCTGATCTTTCCAGCCATTTGGCAAGAAGGAACCATTTTTTGACATTTTAAAGTAACCTAACGTTATTGTCAAACTCCTGTTCGCAGTCTGAGTGAAGTGCAAAGTCCGAAAGTCTTTGACTAGCCAACGCTTTCTGGTTGAAACAGTGATCATATATCTTATTCAGCCAGTCGAGCGAGACTAGCTTCTGCTCGTGTGTGTCAAATGGAACTAACAATTAGAGGTGTTTGCTTTCAGGCACTGTGGGTGCAATTCGAGCTAATGATGGGTGTGAAAATTTGCACATGCTCTGAAAATCTATGGCCAACTAGCTCAGTATACAGTACGTTGGAAATAACTGAAGGTTAATTTTCTTCGCTGGCACAGCTCCGCGCCCACTCGTCCCCCAGGGTTAGAATGTAGGTATGGCTGCACTCGATCGAGCGGTTGGGGGTACTCGCTCGCATAGTAGAAATTGTCGGATAATAAGATCAAGAGAAGCAGCAAAGTTGCTGACACCTTTAAGCTCAGGGCACGGTAATTTTTTGGAAAACTGCCGTTATGATGCGCACATTGAACTTTCAGCCTTCACAGCTTTCCATAGACGATGTGCATGCGCAAATTTTTTTCACTACGTTATCACTGAAAGTGTCTAACATTGGGTCGAAAATTGAATGTGTTTCCACTTGATTTTTAGATCGAGGAAGCATATATATCCAATTATTGAGCAAAAAAAAGCAGGCGGGGAATTCATAGGAGCAGTCTTTACTGCACCCCGCAATAATCTTCGGCAAAAATGTATTCTTCAAGGCATCAGCACTACAGGTAATGCAATTTCGTCAAGTCAATCAAGTATAGCGACTGGGAAAGTTGCGCTAAAAACCAAGTAAATTCTTCCTTTGGTACTTTGCGGCTTCTGCTTTTGTGCTTCACTCTTGCTCTGAGGCAATCTACAAAAGCAATGCCAACGTGCACTGCGCCTCCTCAGACAAAGTCATCCGTTGATTATTTCGACGAGAGGAGCCAAATAACAGGATCATGGCATCATAGGCTGCTGCAAGACTAAGAGCCTGGCTTGGAAGATAATGCGGTTGTTAATCGTATTGCTAGTAAGCTTCTTAGCCATCAACCAAATTATCAACATGGCTATGGAGTACGTGTCAAGTGGGCAATGGGTGACCAGTATGAGCTACGAACTGCCCAAGAATTGCCATTTCGTCCGTATGCTCTAGAAAATATGCCAAATGTCCGTATGTTCTAGAAATCTCCCTCCAATATGGAAACCATTTTTGATCCGTCGCAGCCATTCAACGGGAATGGCTGCGACTCTGAGTGGTGAATGGAACGACGAAACAAGTCTCTGATTAGATCTCTGATTACGAGTTCTAGGGCTCTCTCATTTTGTTATTATCTGCTGAATATGTACTGTAGGAGCATCTTCGGCTTGAGGCTCAACGTATGCGCAGTGCAAATGTACAATGGTGCCATCCATGAAAATCGACCGCAAAAAATCTCGATTTTTTTACCCCTCTCCCCTCCTGACCGCATGCTGACCACTTCTGAATCTTGAAATACATCTTATGCTTTCTTGAGCTTGGCAAGCCTTCTCCTTTGAAACAAATTTTTTTTGATTCCTGGAACGGATTTTTATTTTGTGAAAGCCTCCACGAACTTTCCATTCAACTTTTCCCTCTGTTCTTTTATAAAATTTTTGTGGGTTGGGCCCCGCGCCGCTCCAGTTGCTTCACGGGACTTCCAACCCTTTTTGCCATAGCCGACCAGCAGTCATGATATGATAAGCATAGCGTTCGTTCAGGATCCCTATCCCGGTCGGGATTGAAGTTATGGAGATATTGCAGAAAGGAAAGGGAGAAGGGAATGTTTAATGGAGAATAGAGAAATATGTACTATGTACAGTACTGATCACGGCGGCAATCGTCAGTTTTCCAGCCACAGTCCCCCAACCTTTTGGGCGTCCCTCTTTTTATCCCTCATGCAGCGGACCTTCCATAACCATCTATTTGTCTGCCTGGATTATTTTTAAGGCCATTCTTCCTGCGACCCAGGGCATTTTTGGCGGCTGCACCAGGCTGATCGTGAGTTTCCACACCGCACCTTCATGAAAGTTTAAACGGATCATAAACATGTCGAGGTATGCGAATATATCTATGGTCCCGTTTAGACCATCCTCTGGTACACGTGCAAGTCATAGGGTCATCAATCACGAAATTACACAAAACCTAAGATACATGACCTTCAGCCACTGTAGTGCACCCATTGTTAGTGCGCTAGGACTTTTCACCTGGTTACATTGGTACTGGTCAGAGGGCGCCCTAGCCGTTTGGTCCCCAAGCAAAGGCTGGCTTAAGCCTAATATTAGCCTACGCCTAAGTCTTATTCCAGCTTAAGCCTAAGCCTAGTATCAGCCTAAGCTGACCAATGTTGGGGACCAAACAGCAAAAATGCCCTTAGTTAGCCGTGTAAGTGCTGTTTTTGTCGTTCTGTCTAATCTGAGGGTCTAGCTATCTACTGGTTCACTGCTGAAGAAATAACGCGCCGTTAATCACAGCCCGTCGAGCCACACGCCACGGCTAACCGAATACATTAACCCGCTAACTCTAAAAAAAATCAACTTAAAAGTTGTTCTTGCTTTCTTTCACACATTTTCTTATCTTTTTGAGGGGCTCCGCGTCCATACCCCCTGCCAGAGCCCCTGGATCCCCTTCGCCTAAGAGTAATTATGGATGCAACATCACACCCTGGCAAACATCTAACATATCCAACTTGAAATCTATAAGTGCAAAATGCCGAACATACTTACGCCGAAAAAAGAAAACCTTGGAAAATAATCCCCCCTAAGAAAAAAGGCGAAAGAGCAACAGCATGCTGGGGTCGAACGTAGGTTACCCGCTCCGTAATTGTACTCCCTAACCCCCCCCCCCCCCCCCCCCGCCACCACCGCGACAGGTTTCATTGCTGTTCCACCGACTCTCATAAAGCATCGAGTAATGATTTATCCCAATATAATAGGTACCGTACGTATCATACGCACTTGGCGGGCTGACGGGCTGCTATTGACACCTCGTGAAAAAACAGATTTGGCTGGAAGTTAAACACAATCCCACCAATTAATTAAATATACCTTTTTTTAGCAGACATGCCAATTTTTGCTTGGCGTGAACAGCGCAGCCTCACTGGCAACTCAAATCCCTTTTAAGCTCGGGTCCCACACAGTTTGTCCCTAGTTTTTTGGTCGGTAGTGTACATACAGTATATCACCAGAAATTAAAATATAACCCACTCAAGCATGCGTCGCCGAGGGAGCCAAGCCAACTGCCTTGCACTTGGTTAGAGTAGGGTGGCCGGGCTAATTCGTTGTCTGGTGACAGACTTTTTTAGAAATATTAATTTACTATACGTTCGCTCCTAACAGCAAGGATAAAAAACAGTTCTGTCGCACAGTATTTTATCCTGAGCTCACGGGTTAGAAACTGACTGGCCTATCATAACGGAGAATTGGCGCTTGTGCTCTAAATAGAAGGATGACCATAGCAGGGATAACTCGAGGCCGAGTGGGTTAAGCGTCTGCCTTCCACGCTGTGATATGTCCACCACCCCCGAGTGCACTGTGAAACGTTTGATAAAGTATCGAAAAGGAAAGAGGAACAGGAGCAGAGATGTAAGCAATAACAGCACACCAAGTGCGCTCAACAACATGATAATTATTTCCTCCATTCAAGTCCCATCAGGGAGCCATGGTCAAACCCACCTCGATACTATTGCTAAGGTGGGGCATACGTAACCTTGACCACTGCACCCGCTCTTACGACCCCAGCAATGTTATTTACAACAGATCTACAAAGTCTCTGCGTTTTCGCACTAACATATTAATTGCGATTGCGAAGAGTAACTCAAGATCAGTCTCGCGCCCCCGTTATACTTGTGCCAGAATCCGAAGATAAAGCACGCTTAGGCCATCAATTAAAATTGAATCCATGGACCAGTCGTTCATATTGCCTAGTTAAAAGATTTCTATCAATAAATTTATTTTGTAAATGTGGAATATATATGCGTGAGCCAAACAGTAACCTTGGAACCATTTTGTTTAGCCTTCGCCACTACGAGTACTATGCAGTCGATAACGCAGCCAAAGAGCGCATTTTCGCCCTCGCCAGAGAAGCCTCCAGAAAAAGACCACTTCAGCTATTTCGGAGAATGGTGCCAAATGACAGGATGGCACGGCATCCTAGATTGTTACAAAGCTGATAGACTGCTTTGGAAAATTATTTGGCTCCTGATCGTGTTGGCCGGATGCTTCTTTGCTGTGAACCAAACGCTCGACCTGGTCACGGACTACACATCCGACGAGCAATGGGTGAGCAGCACGAGCTACAAACTGCCCAAAAAAGGATTCCTGGACTGGCCGAACATGACCATATGTACCAGAAATCTGCCACCGATATGGAAGTACAGTCTAATAGCAGCAAGTGACCGCGCTATGAGCGAGCAGGGAAACGAGGTGAGTGTAAAATGTACCATCCATTTCGTTCAGCCACTAACAATACATAGGACAGAGGTAATCAGTTTTACCATTCACATGTTTCTGTCCTGAATTAGGTCGCTGCACCAACGCCATGTCATGTCATACTTTATCCATAGCCAAGCACTGTACAGCGCTCACGAGGGCTAAGGAGCACATATTTGACAATCATATTTTAACCAGGCGGGAGTCGAACCCTCCCTTGTAAATGCGCGCTCAGCGTGAGAGGCAACCGCTAGGCCACAGACCCGGGTGCCACGTTCCCGGGCGACAGACCTGGGAACGTGGCTTGATCACAATGGAGAATCTACGGTATGGAAAAGACGACTGCTTACATTGACGACTCAGAAAAATTGTCGCATTATATGTCTTCAGCAAATAAATCTTAGGGGTATGGGGCCCCTACATACGAAGGGGAAAGCAGTACATGTGCAAAGAGCTTGATGGGTTTTTAGACTTCTTCGTCAGGAGCGAACGGAATGACGTGTGAGGACACAATTATACAATGTGGACGGTCAGATCTCGGTGATCGCTTGAGCCCGCACGACTGTTGCAATTCAGTGCCTGCAAATCAGGATTGTTTGAGACTTAATCCGAATAGTACATTTGGAGGGCAGTCAAACGAAGTGACGCGTAAGCTCAGTGTTGTTGCTGTTACGACCAGTTATGAAAAAAGGTTGTTCTTACAGAAAATCGCATATATTACTTGCTAGATGCTAACAACAAAACTGCAGCGTTGGCTGACCCAGCTGATGCCAGTTCTGGTTTTGAGATAAAGGTTTACTTAGGAAGATCAGATATTGTTGACGAGTTTAGTTCATCGTTTCTCGTCCAACCTGGCACCAGCAATATTATCAACATGATCATGGAAGAACAACGAACACTACTCAGAAAACGTCTCATATCTTTGTCTACCGTCGAGCTCCCATGCGATAAGCAATATTCATATTTCAAGATAGGCAAGTTAAGAACAGGTGCAAAAATCAAATGGAAATTTAAAAAAAGTTGTTTAGATGAATATTCTAAACCAGTCTGCCAAACTGACTGCAACATTATGTTCCTCATGAAATATTGCGGATGCTGTTTTTTTTGCGAGCAATTAGTCAATGATCTCAAAGACACGGTCATTCATTGCCAAGATAATACCGCAATCAGCACGTGTTTTGAAGCATTATCGAACACTTCGCAAGTTTCTTGGCATTTTTGAGTAAGAAAACTTTATCTATCACTAATCTATCTTTCAGTGCTGCGATCGCGGGGCTGCCTGGTACAGAATACGTAACTGCAGAACAGAAAAAGGATTTCGGATGTGCCGACAGATGCCCTGATCCATGCGTCATTCGTCGCGTGGAAACCAAGATTTCAAGCGCCTTATTTTTACCACCAAACAAAATAGGACAGCTTAGCGATGCTATCAATGATCTGATGGCACAATACGGATCGCGGAAGAATTACACTGAAAATGAACTCAGCAAGTTGACATTGGTCGAGCTGTCGTACGAGAGGCGCGAAGAAAGAATTATTGAAAAGTCACCCCGCTCATCAATCGAAGAATTGATAAGCAATATCGGCGGGTGCCTAGGCGTGTGGAGTGGTATCAGTTTCCTCAGCATTTTTCAAATTTTTTACTATTGCATTCGCGGAGTTGTTCATAAATTTCGAAAAAACGGGATTACGCCTGTTACAAAGCTGTGAGATGATCATTTTTCTATCGAAAACGTTCGTGCGGGTTGATACAGAAAATAATATTGTATGCACCTCGATAATAATCCTATTTTGCTGTTCCTTGGCAGCTGGTATGGCGCCAGTTTTCGTAAGATATAAATAATATCACATGCGAAGGACGTCATGGCTGATCAATGAATTAAATATGCTCTTATTGTGTCAGATTTTCAGTCCTTTTTTTGCATAGTTTGTGTTTCTGTTCTATGTGAAATAGAAAATACGCAAGCAGGCCCATTTTGCTACATACACAACCTGTTTTTTGAGAATATATACGCCTTTGCGTGCCGCACAGTGCCGCGGCACCGAACGCAGATATATGCATGGTATATACATGCTGTAAGTGCTTATTTTCTGCTAATGATCCTAAAACGCAACCCCTTTTCTGAATTTGCGCGTTGGATTAAGGTATTTTTAGAGTCTACGTGGATTGAGTTGCGGAGGTCGACATTCTCTGAATCGAATCAGAAAACACTTTTCTTCTCGAGTGCAGCGCAAGGGTGAGCCGTCGAGCTTTGCCAGCTCACCCTCCCCTAACAGCGCTGTGGACTACCTCGCAATATTAAGCCTGACTCATTTTTGCTCTTCCAAAACAGCAAATGAAAACCTTTAAATAATACATCAATCAAGTATATTTTGCAGTGAAATACGGCTCTCAATGCGAGGTAGCCGATGGCTGCGGGTCCGAGCTTATCGTGGACAAGAAGCCTTACCAGCCGCCAGCTCTTTCCTGAAGAGAGTCAAGCGACCCATACTTCCTCCTGGATCCCAATGGGACCATGAAGTGACTGACAGCCTTTTAATAATCGCGAGGTGATTGCTCTAAACATTAATCCTAAAATAGGAAGACTGACAACTGACTGACTTGTGAGGGCCGATACTATTAACACATTGTTGGCGCAATATGCGATCGTAAAAGAAGTACAGTAAACTGAAGAGGAACAGAGCCAGTTTACAATGGCTGTACTTCGAGGTACGGAGAGAGCGAGTATTGGAAATTACCTCGGTCCTCTATCGAGGAAGTGATAAGCAATGTGGGTGGGTGCTCAGGAACGTGGCGTGGTATCAGTTTCCTTGGGATTTTTCTGATATTTTATTATCGTTTTCGAGGAATAATCAATAAGTTTCAGAAATTTCAATATGCACGTGTTGCGAAAATCTATTATTCAAAAATGTTACAATAATTACGAAGAGTGCAAAAGGGAAGTTTTGTCAGTGAAAGCTGCGCCTTGCGCTCTTTGAATCCTGACATGACCATTGCCAGCGCGTCTAGTCGCTGGAACTTATCAGAAACACTGGTTATGGCAGGGGTCTAATCGTGACAGGAAGACTTTGCTAGGCGTCAGGACGACCAAGCGGCGATGAAAGAGAGCAGCCCCTAATCGTTTTGCTCTTGCTCATTCTGACCTCATCATGCTTTATTGTGCAGACATTACCTACATCTTACATCAAAATGAAACAGGTCAGGCAGCCAGCTGTTCAGAGTCTTATTTCAAGCTTACAGGTTAGGAAGTGACTGGCCTTCATCAAAACGCAGAACCCCTGCTTGTAAATACAGGAAAACTAAACCAAGGATACGAGCAAGAACGGCTCAGTACTGCAAGTAAGTACAGAAACATAATACAGATTTCCTACGCACATGTTTCATCATGGCACTCGTCACACCCACCTAGATACTGATGCTAAGACTGGGCGTACGTATCCTTGACCATTGCCCTCGCTCCCATGACCAGCCGCTATTATTTATCATAGCTCTTGCAGTATCTACGGTTTCTGAATACTAGATTTTTTGTTGCTGGAAGAAATACGAGCCCGTGACCTCAGTTGCACGTGTGCCAGGATACGAAGATAAAGTACTTGCTCAGACCATATATCAACATCGACTCATCGCTCATGTTGCCTGGGTAAAAGATTTCTATGAATTAATTCACGCTGTAGATGAGAAAGATATGACCAACAATAAAATGAGGAGATACTACTTTTATCAGAAACATTCCATGCTCTGCTCCAACAATGCAGTCGGTGACAAAGCCGAAGACCGCATTTGCGCCCCTACGTGAGAAGCCTTTTGAAAAGGAGCAATTCAGCTATTTCGGAGAATGGTGCCAAATGACAGGATGGCACGGCATCCTAGATTGTTACAAAGCCGATAGATGGCTCTGGAAAATAATTTGGCTGCTTATCGTGTTGGCAGGATGCTTCTTTGCTGTAAACCAAACACTCGACCTGGTCATGGACTACGCATCAGATGAGCAGTGGGTGACCAGCACTAGCTACAGACTCCCCAAGAAAGGATATTTGGATTGGCCGAATATGACCATATGCACCAGGAATCTGCCACCGATATGGAAGTACAGTCTGATTGCAGCGAGTGACCGCACTGAAAGAGTAGAGGGAAACGAGGTGAGTGAAAAATGTCACCTAATGTATATATCGTTCAGCCATTCACATTGCATAGGGCCTAGGTGTTCTTTTTTCTGCTCCCCTGCGTAGTACTCTCTGCAGTTTCAATTTCTAGTTGGTCTTTGTGCTGACGTACCTACAGAGCTTGCTCAATATAGGTAAAGTCTATGGAGCAGGGGGCTGCTCTTTGCTAAGAGGAAATAAAGCCTTTCCACATCTATAGTCAGGAAATCGCGCGAGCTGCGAGCCCCCAAACAGCTTGTAGCCGAATAAGGAGAAAATTTATGCTGAGAGCCCATGATGGGTTTCCAGGCTTCTTTGCACGAAGCTCACGGAATCACGTGTGAGGAGACCATTGTACAATGTGGACGGTCAGATCTCGCTGACCATTTAAGCCCGCACGATTGTTGCAATTCAGTGCCTGCAAATCAGGATTGTTTAAGAATGAATCCTGGCAGTGCATTTGGAGGGCAGTCAAAAGAAGTTACGCGTAAGTTCACTAATTTCAGTTGTTTATGTCTTGCAAAGGTATTGTTTTTCTTGCAGAAAACAGAATATATTACTTGCTAGATGCCAACAACAAAACTGCATCGTTGGCCGACCCATCTGATGCCAGTGCGGGTTTTGAGATAAAGGTTTACTTGGGGGAGTCAGATTTTGTTGACGACTTTACTTCATCATTTCTCGTCCAACCTGGCACCAGCAATATCATCAACATGATCATGGAAGAACAACAAACTATACTCAGAAAACGTCTCATACCGTTTTCCACCGTCGATCTGCCATGCGATAAGCAATATTCATATTTAAAAATGGGCAAGTTAAAAGCAGGTGCCAAAATCAAATAAAAATTAATCAGCGGTTTTTAGATGAATATTATAAACCAGTTTGCAAATTTGATTGTCACGTTATGTTCGTCATGAAATATTGCGGATGCTGTTTTTTTGCGAGGACTTTGTAGACAGACTCGAAGACACTGTCATTCATTGTCAAAATGACTCCGCCATCAGCATGTGTGTGGAATCATTTATGAACGCTTCGCAAGTCTTTTTTCTGTATTTCAATAGCAAATCTCAATAATTATCAAAGCTTCTTTCAGAGCTGCGGCCTTGGGGCTGTCTGGCACAGAGCACGTAACAGCAGAACAAATTCACGATTACAAGTGTATCGACAGATGCCCTGATCCATGCGTCATTCGTCGCGTGGAAACCAAGCTCTCAAGCTCCTTATTTTTACCACCAAACAAAATAGGACAGCTTAGCGATGCTATCAACGATCTGATGGCACAATACGGATCGCGGAAGAATTACACTGAAAAGGAACTCAGCAAGTTGACATTGGTCGAGCTGTCGTACGAGAGGCGCGAAGAAAGAATTATCGAAAAGTCACCCCGCTCATCAATCGAAGAATTGATAAGCAATATCGGCGGGTGCCTAGGCGTGTGGAGTGGTATCAGTTTCCTCAGCATTTTTCAAATATTTTACTATTGCATTCGTGGAGTCGATCGCAAGTTGAAAAAAGTGGGAGTGCGTGCATTACAAAACCGTAAGACCGTCAATTCGTGCTCTCAAAACTGATGTCCATAGATGCGTCATGACTGCGACGACAACATCAAACACACTTTAGTCATATTATCTCATCGTGGCTTCATGGTACATATTACGTGAGACTTCGCGTTATTATTTTGCATAGAGCCATGCCATACGTGGAAGACTTCTTGCTTGTCAGATGAATGAAACATGCTAGTTTTGGTGTCAAATTTTAGTCCCGATTGGGTCAATAATTACAGTAAAAAACACACGCATTTGACTGATCTGGTCGCAGTCAAAGTGTTTCCCCCTCACACTACTCGGATGTGCGCACTTACAGCAAAGGCCTCGACCCCCACCAGGCTTAAAATTATTGTCGATTTATGCGTTTCTCAGCGACAACAAAAGTTGGAACAAAAGCTTGCACTGGAAAGATTTCGCACGACTTACGATGAGTTATGCATTGCTATGGCTACTTTTTTTATAAAATTGATAATAATTCGATAAGAAACTATTGAAATTTAAATTTACGGCCAACATGGAAATTGAACAGAGTCATATGAATTAAAAACTGCATCGAAGTTTTCTATTCCGTACCTTGCAAGGAATCCTTGCGGCTACATACGCGTCAAAACGATCCTTCTGCAGGTAATCTGCTAAATTACCAACATGTGACTGCACATATTTATGACCATACATATGTACCTGGTTTATTCCCACCCTCTTTTCAGCCCACGGGGTGCAACAAAGTACGAGCTGGCCTGTGGCGCTACAGGCGAAAACGACTTACAAGTCAGTATGCAGGATCCTATCGTTCCTTTGACGCAGGATATCTGCCACACATATTATAAGGTCAGTCTGATGCAAACTTGCAACTTGATCCTCCACCGACCTCGCCGGAAGCTTAAATTTCTAATCTTAACCCTCCTTCTGTTTTTTTTGAAAGATTTATCTGAAGATGCTGCTATTTTTTATAGATGATGAGCCATGCTCGATTCTTGAACACACGAGTCATGTCACATTGCGCGCGCTCACAAGTATGCACTCTCGCATTCACAACCCTAACACTCTACGGGCACACCCGACTAGGTAGCATTATTCTATCACCCAAATAGACGCAGTACGCTAGCACCTCATCCCAATTTTATCACTCTCGCTTGTAGGTGCGACAACTTTTGAACAAGGCCACGTAAGATGATCGTCAGGCTTTCTTGTGGAATTTTAATCGTTATATGTAGTAAAATCAGACGATTTGTTTTATCTCTTGTTCTGTGGTGTGACATCCATATTCATAACTTTTTCGAGATAGACACAAGTACTATTACTTTTACATGTAGTATCTTTTTAGAGATGTACGGTTTGTATGAGAATTTTACCTATCTCCGCATCTTTCCAAAATATCATACATATCCACATAATAACATAATAAATATTTTCAGCATAAGGGCACTCTTTAAACCCACCTTGTTACAAACTCTAAGGTCGGTCCTACGTACCCACGACCACTGCGCTCGCTCAGATGACCGAAGCCACTGTTATTTGTTATTGCTCCTCCTATTTATAATATCCACGGTTTCCGAGTTACACATTTTTTAGTATTTGGGAAAAACTCGAACCATGCACCTGTGCCAGATTACGAAGATGAAATACTCGCACAAACCATTAATAAAATTCATCGACTCATCGCTCATGCTGCCTGGTAAAAGAGTTCTATCAATTAAAAATTCATCATGTGGATGAGGAAGATACGATAAATAATGTCCTGAGGAGATACTACTTTTATCAGAGCCATTACATGAGCCTCTGCTCCTAAAATGCAGTCGGTGACAAAACCAAAGACCGCATTCGCGCCCTCTCCTGAGGAGCCGCTCGAAAAAGAGCGATTCAGCTATTTCGGAGAATGGTGCCAAATGACAGGATGGCACGGCATCCTAGATTGTTACAAAGCCGATTGATGGCTCTGGAAAATCATTTGGCTGCTGATCGTTTTGGCCGGATGCTTCTTTGCTGTGAACCAAACACTCGACCTGGTCATGGACTACGCATCAGATGAGCAGTGGGTGACCAGCACGAGTTACAAGCTGCCCGACAAAGGATATTTGGACTGGCCGAACATGACCATATGCAGCAGGAACCAGCCGCCAATATGGAAACGGTATCTGATCACAGAGGGCGGTGAAGGAGCACCCGAATCGACGGACGGGGACTTGAATGAGGTATGAAACATGTAATAAGACATCGAATATCGTTGCGGACTGTATGGCCGGTGTTCCGATATATTGTGCTGTGCGTACTGTGCGCGAGCATTGTACTCTCTGCACAGGCCGTCCGTCTTCGGGCGGCTGAGGCTAGAACAGAGGGGAAGACCCAGTTGAGTCGCGCCATTCGGATTGCCCCGTTTCCTGATTGCGCCGGTGACTAATTGAGCTGTTTTCTCAGGAAATATTTCTCAGGTATTCGTATATCATTGCACACAGACGCTAACTTAGTATTCTTAGACAAATCAAAAGTCAAAAGGTATGGTACGGTTATGGTCTTACCAGTCAAAAGATAGCTCACACTTCCACGCGTATCTTTGTTACACCAGGGTCGACTGACCGCCCCTTTTTGGACCACACCAGTACCTGAAGATAGGACCTAAATAAGCTTTACTTTCATCAGAGGCCATATTATAGATATCGGGTAGAGGTAGGAAGCTCTTTCGTATCGAGTTTGGTGCTTACCCTCTAGCAGAGCATTGTAGCCAAATGATATGCAGACACCTCTACCAACTGGCTTTCTCCTCCTGTAGTTTCTATGGAGTGGGCTACCTCCCTAACCGGCGATTTGGGTGAGGTTACCTTCAGGTACGCCTATCTTTACCAAGAGGTACCCATATACGCTTTCGGTGGTACAGCCTCAGGATTATCGAGGTAAGATGCTCTGCGAGTAAACACAAACAACCACCACGAAGTGTAAATGACCCGGCTCATTTAAAGAGCGGCACAACAGAAAGAAGCGCAATGCGGGGCTGGCGTAAAAAGGACATAGCGCAAACCGATACTACGGATAGGTCGGATCGTTTTTTTTGGGGATCGGGATCAGGGTAATCCGATTGGGATCGGGACTGAGATCGGGATTTTCTGCATTTTTCTGTTTTTTTGCCTGTGGGCCTATTTTCCTCACTGAAGCACACTTATCATCTAGGTTATTTTTAAGCTTTTTCTTAGGCCGATTTTCAATCACTTATATAAGCTGACATTGATAAGTGCATTTGCAGTTTTGATATACGTCCAGCAAGGTCAGCCTAGGCTCAAGCAAAATTCACTATCGTTATCATCGATTTTAGCTGATGTTGCTGTTGCCTCTTTATCGCTAATGCTGCTACTGCTTCCTCGCAAATATGATGGATCAAAGTGTACCTAGCGTGCTTATGCAAAATCCCGATGCCTCAATGTCGGGATCAGGATCAGGATCCCGAGCTATCCCTAACCAAAGCCGCTCAAATCTGTCAGCGCAGCTACAAACGGCGCGATCAGGAACGGCTACACTGGCCACACCCAGAACAGATGGCTGATCAAAGTGACCAACAAAGCAAATCCTGTAGTTATCTGACCAGAAGATCGTACGAGTAGAGCACTTCACAGAACACGACGTAATAACATCTGAGGGAAAGGTAATCCGGCGCAATTTGTTTTTTTAGGCTTCGTCGCCAGGCAGTCAAGAAGTGACATGTGTCAGCAAAATTTTAAAATGTGGACGCTCAGATATGAATGGTTATTTTGGTCCGAACGACTGCTGCAATTCCAAGTCAAAGCCGTCTGCCGAAAGTCGTCACTGCTTCAGAATCAATCCCAACAGTACATTTTCAGAGCGGCCAAAAGACATGAAGCGTACGCTCTGATCAATATCCCACTGCTTAAGAAAGCTACAAAGTTTTTCTTCTTTAGAAATTCACATATACTATTTACTAGATGCTAACGACGAAAGTAATATGATAGCCGACCCATCCGATGCCAATGCTGGTTTCGAAATCAAGGTTTACTTGGGAAAATCAGATTTTGTCGACGAGTTTAGTTCATCATTTCTCGTCAAACCTGGAACCTACAATGTCATTAGCATGATCATGGAGGAACAACGAACCACACTCAGAAACCGTCTCATACCTTTTTCCACCGTCGATCTGCCATGCGATAAGCAATATTCATACTATAAGATAGGCAAGTTCCGGATTGGTGGGCAAAAATAGCATCAAAATAATATTATTACTTTTTTAGCTGAATATTCCAAACCAGTCTGCCAAACTGACTGCAACATTATGTTCGTTATGAAATACTGCGGATGTTGTTATTTTTGCAGGGACTATTCAGAGGAGCTTAAAGACAATGTCGTTCATTGCAAGAATGAGTCCGTCTCCCAAACATGTTATGAATTAATCTCTAACGTCTCGCAAGTTTTGGCTGCATTTTAATCATAAACTGGTACGCTAAGTAGCATTTCTTTCAGAAATACGGCTGCTGGCTTGTCGGATGGCGAATATGTGACAGCAGAGCAACTTGAGGATTACAAATGTACCGACAGATGCCCCGATCCATGTGTCATCCGTCGAGTGGAAACCAAGCTCTCCAGCTCCCTGTTTTTGCCCCCGGGCAAAACAGCAAGGCTTAGTGATGCTATCAACAAGCTGCTGGCACGATATGGATCGCAGAAGACATACACTGAAGACGAAATCAACAAGTTGACCTTGGTTGAGCTGTACTACGAGACGCGACAAGAACGAGTTATTGAAAAGTCACCTCGTTCATCGGTCGAGGAAGTGATAAGCAACATCGGCGGGTGCCTAGGCGTGTGGAGTGGTATCAGTTTCCTCAGCATTTTTCAAATATTTTATTATTGTATTCGGGGGCTTGGTTGCAAGTTTCGAAAACGCCGTAGCGCGCAAGTTGCGAAACCGTGACGCAAAACCTGTCCTGCCGTCGTGTCACAGAGATTGTGCGTTGTGATTGTAACATTTGTGAACACGACAGCACTCTACTGTAATCTTTATCTCCTCAAACTTTAGTTAGGTTTATGGTAGGGCACAAATGTGAGATAATTGTACTTTATTTAACAATTTCATATGCCTCAGACCTAAAGGTTGATATAATCCGAAGTAACTAAAATGTAATCTTGCTGTGTATGCCTGAAATTCAGTTTTTCTATTCAATTAAGTGGAAAATAAAGATAGCAGAAGCTGGCTTAAAGGCTATTCTGCTTCAAACTCCTACAGTACATATTCACGTATTCCTTCCCACCTAACAGCAGCGTTGCCAGATGCTAAAATCGAAAACCTGCCAATGAAACCTAAAAATGTCCAAAATTCTGCCAAATCCTGCCATCAGAGCCTCATGAACGAAATCTGCCTAATCATATCGCAGTTTGACGCGCCGTGACATCACACTTACATTCTCTACATCGCGAAAGATCAGATCATCAGATCGGTGTGGTCAGATAAATCATTCATCAAGAGAGAAGTTCTGCCCTACGCAGGTACGACGCAGCGGACAGTTTCATCGCGAGGCAAAAAACAGGCGAAAACCAATATAATCTGCGCTGCAACAAGTTTCAGAATCCTAAAATATGCCAAAGCTTCCACAAATTTCTCTAAACTGCCACAAATTCTGCCAAAGTTCTATTCTGCCATGGCCTGCTGCCACAGCCTTAAAGTTCTTTCAAAGTGGCAGAATTCTGCCACGTCTGGCAACACTGGTAGGTAGGTACCTATACCTGCTTATTGCCTTTACTCACTGTACACTCTCATGCAGTCAATTAATGCGCTTCTAAACCATTTCTTCAATAGAGCTACGATCTCGCGTCTCCAGCAGATTCGGTCTAGTAAGCAGCATAACGGAGCAGATTCCATGTCCAGGCGAAAAGAGAACTTTTGTATTTCCTCTTACGTTAGGCTTATCAAAGAGGCTTTTAGCCTTATCAAATTGAATAAAACTACATATTTGTGTATTTGTGCCTCGAAACTCGCAAAAATTGTCGCAAAACTACTTGTCCCATTTACATATTGGCAATTATAGAGAAATGTTTGTCTGCATGTTTGGAAGATACACACTGCGCCCATAAGTGATTTTTTCTGGACCCTGGTCGATCCAGGGGAGGGGACTTTTGGCCCTTTTCCCGCGGGCTAAAGGGCTCGTTAGTTGACCCAATCTTGCCATTGACTAGGGTCAATCCGGGACGCATGCCGGGCAAGGGTGCGTGTTAGTCGCTACCCCGCGATGTCGGTGGCTTCCTCACGGGGTAACCATACCCAGCCCCGTGAGGGTACCCTCGCGCCCCATGAGACCTCTCCTCGTTTATCGACCCGATGAAGAGTGAGTCACCAAGCAGCGTGCAAGCGCGATAGAACTTTACCAAGTTCTCAGGGCCAGAGTTAAACCCCAGGTCGACCAGATTCCAGGTCCGCGAACAAACTGTAACAGACCCCTTTCACCGCTGCACCACCCAGGCGGTATATCCCAAATGACGATAGGCTGAATTTGTGGACCCCTAAACGGCAAGTATGGCCATGCAAAACCTACCAGCAGCATTCGACATTATGAGCTGGCTGTGTGTGGCTGAGTGTTTGAGAGATGACACCAGTCACTAGGCGTTGGGGATCCGCCTGGTCGATGATGGACCAGGTAGATGACTGCTTTTTTGGAAGTTTTTTTTCAGTCTAGTCGGCCAGTGTTAGCTTGCATCTCAACATGAAGATTCAAGTATAAAAATTTTTTCAAATCGCCTAACGGTACCTTACAGCAAACGTTTGAAACCCCCTGCAAGTCTTCATTTTTAGGATCAAGGAAATGAGGATCGTTGGGTCATCACATCAGGATAATGTTTCCGTCACAAACCAGGCTGCAAAGCTGCTTAGTTTCTCCGGATGAGCCTGTAATTTGGGTTTTTGCCATAGCTGCACACGATTGATCATCTTTCTACTCAGTCAGGCTACTTATCTGGTGTGTCTTCTGATCACTGATCATACCTTTCTGGCCACTGCGATGGCCATCGGCGGCGGCGAATAGTAAACGCAGTCCCGACTTGAACTCTGATGCGTCGGGGTGACCCAGTGACCCGGCATCGTATGTAAGTCCTATTTTTCTATCCCAGATTCAAAAGCGGACTTACCAGGAGAATATACAAGTGAGAGGTTAATAGGATTTCTAACTGGTCCGGCTTATGTCCTGTACAAAGGTACCCATTACAGCCATAGCAGGCCTACATTTTATGTAGATCCTACTAATAGGCAATATGAAAAAATGATAAGGAAAGACAAAATTATGAAAACAAAATCCAAAAATGAAAGCTCAAACTGCATCCCTCGCAAAATAGTTTTACCTAGAGGACATGTGGGAATATAGAGTTTTAAAGGAATCTGGCTCGAGGGATATATTACAGTAAATGTGGTTTTGCGGTATACAGGTTTAGTTCTAAGCCTCAAGCCTCAAAATACCAAACCTCAAAATCAGTCAAAGATCGGTGCATGACGTACCAAATGTCAGCGCTTGAGATCTGTCATCAAAAGGCAGGTAAGCTGCAATCGATTAAATGGGCGTAAACTGTACTTTCAGCCAGAAATAATTGACACCGCCCCTTTCGCACTTCGGCGTCAGCTGTGGACATCATGTACGTAGTCCCTTGTGGTACTGTAGATAGCGATAGCCACAGCACGTCACCACGTACGATATGACAGACCATAAATCAAAACTTGACAATCGCTTTGGCAGCGTTGTTCCGATTTTTGACGGACGCATTACGACGGGTCTACTGATAAGAATGAGGCGCACTCACGCCCAGTTCGCACAGATAAGGACACCGAATCGGACTTCGTCAACACTAGCCCAGATGACCTCAATATTTGTGTGTAAAAAATTAGGCCACCAAACAGGAAGCATTTCCGGTCAAAGACGGATGGCACGAAAATATGGAACTCTCTGTAAAGCTAGCTTATTTTTCTGCGGCAACTAACATTTTACGTGGTTCGTCAGGGAATAAAGTTTATTATCACGTGTTGAATGGACGGTTTACTGCAGAGCAAACAAAATGCTTTGAAGAACCAGCTGGTTTTTCTAAGAGATGCACCACATAAAACAGGGCCTACCTGGGACAGCTTTATTTTAGGCCTTTTTATAAAGGCGTCAAAACGTTTTGTTGTCCTCACAAAGTGCAAAGTCGAAAGGTGGGTTTTTTGTGCATAGTACGTAGTGATATGAGAAATATCAAATTCGAAGTCGGGCGTAGCGCCTGGCGTGTGCTTGTCACAGCACTTGCAGCATGGCTCAAAACTTTTTGCATAGGTGTTTTCATCGTTTGCATAGCATACTGATTAAAGACATGGCACGTTTTTGAAATTACGATAAGTACTAATCCATTTATCAGGACTATGCTGCACAATGTCCATGTTTCTTTTTGTTTTGCAAAACATGACCCGGGCTGCTTGGGATGTTCTTTATCTAAAAAGTTGATTTCAAAATATTGGCACTCTTTCTTCGAGTGTGTCGGGAGTGAGTGACAGGTCCACAAAATATATTTACTCCAAATGCACAGCGCTATATGCTCAAAACGACACTCGATAGCACAGAATACTTAACCATTCGCGAAAATGCAGTAGAGTTATGCAAATGAGTAGCCAGAGCACTCATGAATTAAAAAATGAGTTCTTCAACATTTCTTGCTTAGAAAGGCCACCTTGTTGTCTTAGAAGCACCTGCATACTTCTTTCTCGGCCAAGCTGCAATACTTGCAGTAATTGACCGAGCTGTGCCAGACTCGTTGGCAATAAGCTGAGCATGTTTCTCCGTTGACAGGACACGACGGTTCGGGTGGTGGCTCCTAAAAAATAGCTAGGGTTCACTTTCTAGATGTTGTAAGGCGAGCGAGAAGGAATCACATAGGATGCGTATCCCCAGTGAATCCTATGTGCACCAACATGCTGTTGTTGTGGTCATCAACAATCGAGATGAAGCAGTCTTCTCCCAATCAGATGCAGTCACTCATCAACTCGACGCTAAGAAACAATCAACAAAGAAACTTGGAACAACTCTTACCGTCAATGAGTACAAATAGGTCCATGCTTGAGATTCCTTGGATAACAACTTGACAAGCATTTGGGACGGCTCCTGGTGAAAACCAGGAGGTCGAGCCTCGACCATCATAATCACTGTGACCAACAAGAAGCATGCGATCATCTTGCGACCAGGTACGAAGACGCAGCAAGGCATGATGAGCGATCAACACCACGTAAAGAATTCACTAGCACAATCGACCTCTTGTCCAGGCTGGTTTAAAAACACGTGTGATTCGATTGAGAAGACGGCGTACACGTGTCTTGAGTTTGGTCAAGGCATTATATATACGTGAAAGCATAGGCCATACAGCAAGCATGATAAAGAAGGCACGTGATGTTTATCGCTTTATTTGTTTTTGAGGCGTCACGGAGAGTTAAGCCGTTCATTTTGACTCTCACATTAGCAACTCAAACGGGAACTCAAAGGCACACGTCAAAGATGACTTTGCCCGACTGTGCACTATGTGTACTGGATCAGGGGAAATATCTTTCGGTGAGAGGTCCTTGCGTGGGACCTGCGCAAACTGACAGCCTCTACGTCTCTGACAATGTCCTACCTAATCGGGGATAACACCGTTCGGTATGATGCGAGTTTGTCCGTGTCATCGTACTCGATGTGAGAGTGCTGCACTGATCGTCAACTCCGTCACCGTGACGCAAAATGACGATTGCTGATGATAAGTGTAGAATGCAAGACCTATTGCATCCAGGAACTTCTATGCTTCTATCTAAAACCCCCCTCCCAACTCCCGTCGGTTGTGCCTACAGTACGACGGCAGGAAAGATGGCTGGTTGAATTTTCGTATCGAGCATGGTGCACTTGTCTTTTGTTCAGCTTTCGCTTGAGCAAGGATCAAAGTCTGTTCCGTACGCCTAATGTTTGAATAGATTTGAGCTGATCTTCAGAAACAGCAGCAAGGGCGTCAGTTTTCCTGGAAACTAGCAGTCGATTTAGGCTGACGATGAGTGGGTAGGCAGTGCAATAAGCATCCACGTAACTAGCCCGCTTTTTCACCCAGCGCTAATCTGCCCATTAAATTGCACAGATTGACTTCGCCGAAGACTTTGATCTCCGTTTATCATAATCATGACTTGGTTTTTAGCCGCGCTTGGCTCAAAACGAAGAATTATAGAAAAACTCGAGTTTCTGTTTCCCTTGTCCCAAAAACTTGCCAATAAACTTCTCCCCCACCCGATTACTGTGCACTCTGTGATAACACCATAAGCAATAAAAGCTTGAGCGCGCTGGCTGAGGGTAAAGGGTAGTTCTATGAATTTCTCCCTCGCGCCTCCGCCCGTGTCTGTGAGTAATCTCTGCAGTGCATTAGGAATACTCTTCAGATCTTGTTCGGAGTCGCTTTCCTCTTGCTCGAAACTCATGCCCTGCTTGCTCGCACAAAAGTCTGATAATAGAGCCGAAGGAGTTCATACTGTATTTCATAAGATATGAGCCTGGGGCTTTGGTTATTTTAAGTCTCGTGCAGGAAGCGTCTAGTCACCAAAGAAATGAGCTACTATGTGTTTGGACAAAGCAAGCATGTACAGTACGGTACGCACAGCCTTGCACTATGCCTGCCTTCCATCAGCTAATAACGATCGCACCGTAAGCAAGACCAACTCTCCGCACTGTCGGCTGGGAAAGGTCACGTTTACACGACAAGAAGCATAGACCATACGTAATGCCGATTTTCTATTCGCACTCCAATGCGCATATGTCAGGTATAGAGTGGGCATATATTCTTATCCGATAATAATTATTTCGCCGTCTTCTCGACTCTCCTTATTTTTATGCTTGGCGCGGCATGGTCGCCATCTTCAACTAGCAGAGCGATGGGAGATGAAAAACTGAGAAAGAGCCCGTGTGCGGGTTTCCTTTTCGATTACGCTCCAACTCATTGATTAGTGGGCTCGGGCGTCACTCGTCTCGTCAGCTCGTGTCCATCCACATCCAACGTTGATGCTTTGACGAATAACGAATATGGGTGGTCTCTATCTCTCCTAAGACCCTATGCCATCCCACTACGTGCATATAGTTTGTCAGCAGTCGCATTTCCGTTTCCGCCCGCGGGGAAGCGGCGCAACTGAAAAGAGTCCTTTTTCCATTTTTTCTTTCCTATTTCCAACTTCTTCGATCGTTGGGCTCTCGTTGCCACGGAGCCCGTCACTGCCTTCGTCCAACCCCCGGCCTACTATCGCATCCATCCGTCTAATGTTAAAGCCCGTTCTCCCTGCACTTATCGATTGCCTGCATAAAGCAACGATTTCTACCAACTTGCTACTTTCCTTGCTTCTTGCTGTCTACTTTGGCTTTTAGCGATAACTGGCTATCTGGTTGCGACCAGATTGAAGCCCGGAATAGCCATTTTCGACAAATAGTTGCAAAATAAGATCATTAAAAAATCACTAAACCGTGGCTGTAAATTTTATTACGGCGTGAAGGGACTGTCGCCGAATGTTTCTTGTGGTGGCCTCCGTAAATGTACCATAGTGACCATCGAAAACTATTATTTTTAGATCTCAGCAGTTACTCCTTTCTGAGCACGCTCTAGCGTCTCAACTTCAACCGGCTTCAGCAACCCGGTGGTTTGCGACCAAATTCAAAAGAAGCATCATTGTGTTTTGAAGGTAAGTAGGCTTATTTGAGAAATGGCGCTTTCCGTTCGAGGATGAGTGCACCCCGGGAAAAGTGCAAGTGAGGCAATCTCGGAGAAAGCGAGTTTGCGTTCACTACTCAGAGACTCTTTCCTTGAGGAGACATCGCTGGAAGCCTTTTAGTTACCCTTATAGAAGGCTCTATGTAGTTTGCACCGTTCTTGATCGAAGGGTGCACTTTTGCGCACTTAGGTCACATAACGACCCTGGGCCCATGCTAGGTGATGATCATTGATTCTACGCCAGCTACTTTATGCCAGCTCAAACTTGTCTCTGCGCAAACAAGGTTGGAATGGCTGGAACAAATGTCGCTTAGAGAAACCATAAAGGCACAGTTTGGTGACCACAAGGTCGTCGACAGGGTCAGAATTAGCTAGTTGCCATTGTGAGCTGCCTTATCACTCATTCCGATCAGCTTTACCCTAATAAAAAGTGCTGTTCACGGGTCTTGTGGGCCTAAGCAATTGACGTCACATCGCAAAAAAGGCCTAATAAAAAAGCGATAATGTGCTAATTATTTTAGACAAGACGAGGAAGCAATGCGCGCCGACGGCTCGATTCGATTACGAGTCTCCTCGCCGCAGTATGCGACCACGGCCAACAATTGCAACAGCGATTCACGCTCCACGCCCACTTCGGCCGATGGCACCGCCCTAAATGCTACTACTCGAAGCTCGGACAGAGGCTCGAGGGCCTGCTGCTTCTGTTGGTGCTGTTGCTGTTCCTGCTCGTGGTAAGAAGTTTGCCATGCATGTCCGGGGCGCAAAAACAGTCGACTCCTTTTGATTAGCGTGCTTAACGCGAACACACACAATGTTCTAAAATCGTACTGGCAAGGGGACACGGGAAAGAGTTGTTCAGCCAGCAATGCTTTTCCTCACGCATTGATGCTTAGCTCGTGCGCCTCACGTAGACACAATTTGAAGTCAGTCATTTGGAAGACATTTTCGAAAGGTTATGCCCGCGGCTTGAGGCACTTGTCTCGCTAGGGTGTTCGACCCTGGCCTCTCAAAAACTCTTTGTTGTGCCCCTTGTCCCCGAATGGGCGAGAATGGTAAACCAGTGTATAGAAATAGAGATAAAACACTGCTTACAATTGGTGAGGGTGTATCTTGATGGCAAGATGAAAGGTACGAGTACATCTCCCATCTTGTTTGCGGATAAGAGTTGCTCTGGGATGTCACATTGGGTAACTTCGCGAAACTGGGCTGAAAATCATGACATACTGAACTGTAGCTGATCGTATTATAAAAGCGCTGTTACCTGAATAGGGCAGTCAAAAACTGATGACGGACATTATCTCTGTGTTAGCCGATCGAAGCGCACGTGTTGAGTCAATTGCTGATCATTGTTGATTGATGATCAGAATTCACGGGTCAATGGGGTGGGGCGCCAGCGTGTGTTTCTTTGTATCCAACCAAGCGCTCTTCATCCTTGATTGCTAAGCTGTAGACTCTTCAGGAAATGCAGTTGGTGGAAACGGAATGGGAGTGAATGACTGAGATAAAAAGTTTGGATTCTCGATCAGTCTGGCTGGTCGCTGACTAAGCCGTCACCTACTGACCGATACTTATGGGCTAAGTATATTTTGTGATGGCAATCACAGGCTGCAGCGTGTGCAGCTGAAGACTCCTCTATTCGTACAGATTCACTATTCTGGACAAATACTGGATCCTGCCACTTGCGTTGTGCTCGACGGTGGCGGTTTTGATTAACAATGGTCCAGTCTGTGCATAGCCTGTATGCTGCTTGGTTATGTGGTCCATGCGCGCTGTGGTTGGGCCGAGAGTTGATGGTGATTACATAAGCATACCCTGTAACCTTGTTTATGCTAAAGGTAAATGGTTTGGAAAAGGTGTCATAAAGGGGTGTCTGTTTGGGACCGAACAAATTTACTGTTCGCGGCTCCGGCTCATGTGCGCGATTGCGTGCCAGTGACGCAATCAAAGTGTTGAATCTGTGTTCATAGGCTGGTAACGTGCGACTGGTTCTTGCCTTGGCGATTGATTAGGTCGCCGAAGGGGCAAAAACAAGGTCTCTTTTAGCGTTTAATGCCGTATAAGTTGATGGTGTGACGTCTAGATGG
Organism: Mesodorylaimus sp. YZB2_4; assembly: GCA_030248295.1. Classification (NCBI taxonomy): domain Eukaryota; kingdom Metazoa; phylum Nematoda; class Enoplea; order Dorylaimida; family Dorylaimidae; genus Mesodorylaimus; species Mesodorylaimus sp. YZB2_4. The sequence continues at coordinate 1,909,532 of JASANH010000626.1, forward strand.
CAGCAGAAATATGACGGTCTCCATGGTTGCGCCGTGCTCGACTGTGTTCACGGTCCCCGGTGCCAGAAATGGTTAGCTTTTGTCTTTGCAAGCAGAAGCGTCTTTCCTTGGCTGTGTTCGCACATTTCGCCGTATGGTGTGTGGTAAATGGGCGAACGTGATTTGGACGCAGTTTCGGTGACTTCCATCAGGTATGAGGCCGGTCAGTGTGGTGGTTTGCGTACTGCTGTCGGCCGTGGTGCACGGAGCGAGATGGAAGCGGAGGGGGAGGGCATTTGCATGAGGAGCAAATGCGCCAAGGAGTCAGTGATTACGGACGGGCGGGCGTGTGTGAGCCTTAATTCGCAATGGCTGGCTCGGATCACGGCCGTGTCACGCGAGATACATGACGAGACATTGGCTTGGGCTGGCCTGTGTGAATACCAGAGGTAGGGGCGCAGCTAATTAGTCGCTAGGCACCGTTCGTGCAGGCATAGCTTAAACGGAACAGCGTTGTATAAGCTCTAATGGAGCTGGCCGATGCTCGTATGCCCCGACAGCCGGCGCCTAGTTACGACACTAGGCCTCGGAGGAAGCCGAGGTCTCGCTCCCTCTTTCGCCGCTGGTCGCCTTCTGTCTTTTGTCGCCGTGGCTCAGCAAGCGGACGGAGTCGAGGCTCGGCTAGGCTGCCTTTCTTGGACGGACGGGAGAGAGCACTCGGCTTCGGATCGATGAGTTGCCGCAAGTCGGAGATGGACGAGTAAAAGAAACGAAACGAGTTGTCTCCTTGCTCGCCTTCATCCACGGTCGTGCGCTAGTGAGGAGAGAAAGTAAAAATTTTTCGCCCATATCTAAAGAGAAGAAAGGCGAGACAAAATAGGTTTTCACGTCTGCCGTAGAGATACCACCTGTTACAGGACGATCGGCGGGTAGCCTAATTGCATTTCCGTCGGTCTTCGTATTCGTTTTTAAAGAGCGAAAAAGGCGCTGATTTGCGTCATCGACGATCGTCATTGGAAGCGAGACGCAGGTGGAATACGAATACGACTCAAGCCCGCGGTCATTGTCAGCCCACGGAAAACACTTACCTTGGCCTCGCTCTAGTCACAAATCGCCCCGCTAGCTTCATCGGTCGATCGGCTTGGCACGCCGTACTTTTCCCGACCTATATTACAGCTCGTCGAGGATATTTCTCACTCCAATTTTGACCCTGTGACTGGAATCTGGTCCATTCTGATGGCCGAACGCAACTTGCGGCCACCTTCTATCACCTGATCGTGTTACTTGTGTTGGACCTGATCGCCGAGAGGGCAACATCGTGATCGGTGTTTCGTCGTTTTTATTGCCCGTAGGAACTAAATGTTGTTCGAGAGACTGTTCGCCTGCGCGTGTCACATGGGAAATATCAAGAGGTAATGCACATTTTGGACTTGAGTCTTTTATGAACTTTATGGACTTGGCGCGTTCTGAATCGATTTTGTTGCACTTTTCATCGCATACCTTGATCATGGCTGGCCTCGGCGGTACGGTAGCCCCGCGACAGGCTGTAGTACGAGTATGTAATCGGAGAAGGGGCATTGGACGTGTAAAAGCGTCTAAACCTGGCAAGCCGCTTCTCCTTTCGGTTACCCGGGCAACGGCCCAACAAGGTGCGGTGCTTCCTCGCCATCTTCGGCTGCTAGCTCGCCAGGGCAGCCAAGCATAGACGAAGGGTGAAAAGCAGCGATTGTCTTTTCCAAGCGTGAACGCTGCGAGGCGAAGCGAGTATAGACTCGGCTTGCCTCCTGTCCATGATGATAGCCTCTTAGCACAGACGGCGCGCACTAATTGCATTCTTGTAGTACACATTTTAATAATTGTCTATGCACGGCCCTTGGCTGCTCCTCAGTCACAAAGTGCACTCGGTCCAGGTGCGCTGGGGCAACTTCGGCGAATCGAACTTCTTAGAGCTATGATGAGGCCTTCGTCCAGACTAAACTGGATAAGACATAATGAACACGTCTGACTTATTAATTATGCCAGAATTTCATTTTGACTAATATGTCGAAGGTTAGACGTGTGCGTGCGCTCCACGAACACGCCCACGTGCCCTGCGACACTCCTGACCTTGATCACGTTTCAGCCTAACCGTGCAAAATAATGAAGCCAATAATCGGGGTCAAAACGCCGGTATTGAGTTGATTGATGACAAGTAAGGATACATTTTTGGGCCAGGTGTGATGCACCAACATCGTGTTGACCACGATTTCAGTTCATCATCAAAGCCTACGTACGAGGACGTTAAAGCGTGGGGGACATCGTTCGATCGCTTGATGAAACACAGAGGTAGACCCACATCGATTGCTCGATTCCCTCCTTCCCTTTATATTTTTCTCATTTTTTCCTTCAGTGGGCCAAAAACTATTCGCAGATTTTCTAAAGAGCGAATTCAGTGATGAGAACATTCTTTTCTGGCAAGCATGCGAAGAATTGAAAAAAGAAAGGAATCCTGAGAAAATCGAAGAGAAAGCGAGAATCATATACGAAGACTTTATATCAATATTGTCTCCGAAAGAAGTAAGCAACATTAGCTAACCGTATTTCGAGCAGGGTGTTAACTTATTCCTTTGCGGATCTAGGTCAGCTTAGATTCTCGAGTGCGAGAAATAATAAACAATAATATGGTGCATCCGACGGCCCACACATTCGACGAAGCTCAAACGCAAATCTATACGCTCATGCATAGGGACTCGTATCCGCGTTTTGTCGGCTCGGGACATTATCGAAAGTTGTTGGCCTCGTACGGCGAATGCGAGGAATTATAGATTTCTTATTTGGTCGACTAAATGACTGGTCAGTGAAGCAGTGATTGTAATGGTATCGTACAAAGGCGGTGTTCTGTTCGAGTGTGAGCTTGTAGGACTGTTCGGAGCTATTTAGTTGAATTTGGTTTTTGATAAGTGTCCGTCCGGTCCTTGGCTACTTGGATGTTTCTTGTAAGTCCATTTGTTTTCGACTTTTTAATTTCTTGTCCCCGACCTACTCGCCGCGTCAAGCACCTATGATATTTTCTGCTAGTCGACGAAGGACTATTTAGTTTTCGAACGGCATCCAACTTATTCCAAGTCTTTTTCCACCCCAAGGCCAACTACAACTGGTTCGCTTCGTGGTTGGAAGAGAGTGCGCGTCGAGGAGAAAGGAAACCCTGGAAATGGAACGACATCATTTTATACTTCATCCCACTGACGACGTGCTCGTCGCGTGTACAAAGCTGGAAATTATCGATCTTATGACCCTACATGGGCTTATTGTGATAAAGATGGCGGAACGAGGGAACTAGTCGTCGAAACGTGCTCCGATGGCTAGATTTCCAACGCTGCTCGTGGAAACCGACCCTTTTCTAGCTTTCTTCTATGTCTGCCAACTCGTCGTCGTCGCGTGACAACGGGCGCGCACCCCACAGCCAGGGGCTTTCCTATCAGCCAAGGACGCCGAACGCTGCAATGGCCCAGCATATGAGCAGATTTTCGATCGTACCAATTTAAAAAATCGTCATTTACTAAATTAAAAATTTATTTTTTTAAGGATTTTCTTGAAGAAACGCGAAAACAGCTTGAAAGTTAGTAGTAGTATATTTTTGCCTATTTGAGATGTAGAAAGCAAACTATTTTGCTGTGTTGGGCCAAATGCTGTTTTGTAAGTTTTGCGTCGCACATTCATTTTTCGAACACGTGCATAGGGATGCTTGAGCGATATCGTGTCCACTGTGTTCATAATGTATTGTAAATGTAAATGAGATTTGGAGATGTAGGCCGTCTAGTGTTGGTGTGCTATTGGTAAAGTAGTTTCGACAAATTTCTTACGTTCCGGTGTAAAATAGTATTTTGTTCGTACGTACCTGCTGCATTGAGTGTGTTGGGTACCACGAAACCGGTATAATGTCCGCAGAGGATTGCACCCATTTTCGATTAGAAATCTTATCAAACTCATTTTTCTGCCAATGTCTTGTGACTGAGTTGTACGTTTCTTGTGTTGATGCCTTTTAAATAAGACTGTTAAAGTTGAAAAATGCTGGTTTGGGAATAGAAAGTAGCGGGAACTGTACTGGGTGACTCGTAATAAATTAGCATAAATCCTACAAGTACCTACAGCGATTTTAAATTTATATTCCCGCCTTACTTGCTTGGAAGTGATGTTCAGGTACTTTTGGGATGTGCGTGTGGTGGGGGGGGGGAGAAGAACTCTCCTTCTCGATTTTTCCGTGTGTTGTGTAATCAACAGTAATCGTAAGCTCTCTCTTCCTTGCGCGTGTGGTGCTTCTGGGTTTTGATAGTTTCTGGTATTACACTCACGTCGTCACCGGTTTTTGGCTTATAGGTGTATTTAGAGCAAAAGAACTGTGGCTGTTCGCGTGATGGTGCTTTTCGTGTGACGTGGAAAAATTTTAACAAAGACTGTCCACTCTATTAGGCTAACCTAAGAATAACACCAACTTGAGAAATATGTTGACGGCTAGTTTTAGGCGAGGCCAAAGCATTAAATCGGAAGCTATTGGGAAGATTCGGCGGGTTAAACCGGTTTAGAGGCTATTTTCATTTAGGGTAGTGAAAGTTGGCTTAAACTGGCTTGTTCGCCGGAAGCTTTTGTGTATGCTTCATTTTTGGACTAGCTTCAGTTATGTTGGCAAACATCAATGTTGGGGTGATGCGGTCATGTTGGCCTATTTTATTTCTCTTTGGCCGCGTGCTTCGTTTTTCGACAGGTAGCAAACGAGCTGGAGCGTGTCCTGGCGAAGACATAGGTAGCTGGGCCAGTGCTTCTAGTTTGGCCGTTGTTTTCTGTCTATAGGCCAAATGTATACGCTTTAACGTTTATCCTGACAGCCAGTTACTGCAAAGTTGAGAGCTGAAACGAAAAGCGAGAATGTAAATGAAAGTATGTTCGGTGCGTGCCGCATTCATTTCCTGGATTATTTGTAAGTAGTGTGCAAAGGCGAAACGAGGTTTTTAGCTCGCTCAATTTTTAAGTACTGTTCTTTGCTGCGTGGACCTACTTAGCTCTCCTTCTGGCCGGTTTGCTTTCGCCAATAATTGTAGTTTTTTCGTTACAAAGTTGATAAAAGTTCTGGTTCAGAACTGAAGGCGCAAGTTCTTCCGCGAACTTTGACGGGCTGTGAAGAAGCTGAAAACTAGTCCTCATCGCGGGATGTTTCTGTATAGAGTCAGAAAACGGTTTGGGTTCTTTAGCTTTTGTTGCTGGCTTTCTGCCGTGAGGAGGGGCACTTATAGAAATAAAGAAATGGATCGGAATGCGTGAGTTCTCTAGGTACGCAGTACATTTTTGAGAATGCAACGATGGGAATGCCCTGCCGGACGTGATAGTCAGATGTACAGTAAAACGTAATGTGCTGCGGAGACATAGCGGCAGTAATTCAAAGATCTTTTATCATTTAGACCTTACCTTCTGCGGGGAGGCGTCAGAAATTCCTGTTTGACTAATCGTAAGTAACTGTTATTGCGCCACGCTCCCTTTCTTTGATCGCCTTCACCGTCTCATTATTCGCGACGGGCAACATTTTCCTCATTTACCAAGTGCAACCGACCACTGGTCGTCGCCCGGCGTGGAGACATTTATCTGAATCGACTAGAGGCCCGAATTCAGCGGTGCTTAGCGCCGTCTGCCAGTTTCGACGCGTTGTTTTCTTACAAATTGCCGCCACTGGTGCCCCGTCGTCTTCAGTCAGAAGGCAGCAAGTTCAGGCGAATTTGAGATTATTTCCGTCCGGCAGTGTAAAACCAGCAAAAAAAGAACGCCCTCGCCTTGTGTTCATAGGCGAATAGGCAGTTTCGGCTTCACGTTTTCACTCGTTCGGGTGTGTCCGTCGTTGAACGGCTGCGCAGTCTCTGGCCGGCCTTTTGACTTTGACGCTTCGATCGAACGCAGTCCTCATCACCATTGATGCAAATTGGATGGATCCTGTGATCGGATGGTGAGTCGATAGCTAGCATGAGCGTGCCGAAATTGATGTTGCCTTTGGTTTTTAACATGACGTTACAAGCGCTTTTTTTAGGTTTCAACCGGAGCAGCACGGACCAGCATTGGAGATCTATCAACGTTGTTGGGAAAATAGTCAACGACAAGTCGATCTTTTGAATTTCGTCAACGAAAACATGCACTTGCACAATTTTCAACCAGTTGTGACGCCGATTATGGCGACGCGTCAATCGAATCAAGTGCCTCCGCAAGCTCCAACATCGCCCATCATTGCGCCTGATCAACGTCCATCAGACATTTCGATCCCGAGCATTCAAGATAAGGCTGTGGTCGACGACGATTGTCACAGTAACGGCGGCGATTCGACAGTGTCCTCGTCTTCGGATGATCGATTTTCCGTGCTATCCGATCGTGAACACGTGGATTCGTCGAAAAAATCCGATGCCGCTGCTCCCGCCCCCGACTACATTCCTTTACGTACAGCGAACGTCATCGTTCCAATCGAGCCTCACGGCGGTCAATCGAAACAAAAAGGCACGCTCAACATCGCCACCGATACCGAAAACAATGGCAGCAATAAACGGAAACGTGATAATTGCGCCAGTACGTACAACTTTAACCAAAGCCGGTACGAACTGACTCGTGAATTCGGAGGCACACCATGGAAATCGATAGAGAAAACTTATTCGCACGGTCCTGTCGGGTAAATAGTTTTGTGGGTGGATGCATTTGGTGTCATTAGAAGTCAGGTTTTTTAGTTTGCATGAAGAAATTGATGATTTCTACGAATGGATGCGACCGACGAGAGAAGAACAAATCGTGCGAGAGGACGTGTTCAAACGCATCAAAAGTGTGATCCTCGATCTTTGGCCAAACGCTTTGGTAAGTCAGTCGGGAATTATTTTTTTCAATATGACGAGGAATTCGGTTTTACAACTAGCCTCATTTGCCTTGGCGAATGATAAATGTGGTTTAGTCTAGCCAAGAATCTTCGATCAAATAATGCGTCCTTTTTAGGTCGACTATTTCGGGAGCTTTCGAACGGGCTTGTATTTGCCAACGAGGTGAGGATTGGTACTTTTGTGTGTATACTAATGTTAGGGGCTGTAAGCGAGGTGGCCAGGAGGGGTCTGGCTTATCTAATCTTTACCTCATTCATCCGTGACCAAGTGCGCTAATTTGGGTCTCCTAATTGACTATGATCTGACGTAGTTTTTTCCAGTTCCTCGATATGTCTGTGAAATCTAGGTGCCTCGGCGACGTGCGTTTTCGGTGTCGAAGCACATGTGTCTGTCAATTCAGTTTTCGCACTGGCATGTACTCTGTTTCATGCGCATTATGGAAAAGCTAGTTCGGAGAGAATAGTTCAGGCAAGGGCGATGCCCGTAAAGAGAATAAGTGCGAAACGACGATGTTTTTCTGGTTTTAACGTTGTTTGAAACCGATGCGTATCGTGGTTACGCTTTTATTCGCATTTCTTACTTATTCGCGCGCAACTTACGATTCGAGAAACACGTTTATCATTGGGCCCAGTGCAGGGACTTATTAATGGACTATGACGCGAGATCTTTTTTTGTGGGCCAGACTGAACTGATGTGAGGACTGTATGAGTACGGCAATCATGAGAGACATTGGACTAGTTGCGACGCGTTCTAAACCCGTCCGAGTATGCAATGGCGCCGAACTAGGTGCAGTAGAAACAGATCAGGAATCCATTTAAAAAGATACTCGTCCTTTGTCTATTCAGGTCGATAAATTGACCAAGCAGGACTGGGCCTAGAAAAAACATTGTATTAGACACTGTATTAGGACTTTTCAGGCACATACGTAGCAGTGAGTTGACGACAAGGGTGCGCATTAGACTGGCAATTGTGTGAGCATAAGTTACTACGAAGGCGTATTCTCAAATTCCTATAAGTCCGACGGACGGAACAAATAAAACTGGTTTTTAGCGACATCGATGTGGTTGTGATCGGGAACTGGGAAGCGCTGCCGCTGTGGACTTTGGAGAAGGCGATACGCGAGAATGACATCGCTGAACCGACTTCGATCAAGGTGCTGGATAAGGCGTCAGTAAGTGTTGTATGGTGGAGAGTTGGACGTGGTGTGGCTGAATTTGGCTTGTAATTGAAGGTTCCGATTATCAAGTTGACGGATAAAAGGAGCGACGTGCGAGTGGACATCAGTTTCAATGTCAACAATGGAGTGAAAAGCGCGAAACTGATCATGGTAAGGGATGAGAGCATAGTCTGTTTGGACAGCTGGTGCAGACGGTGTCCATTGTTTAGCACTTCATGGAAGAATTCCCAGCGCTAGTGAAATTGGTTTACGTCTTGAAACAATTTCTGCTGCAGCGAAACATGAATGAAGTGTTCACTGGTGGCATTAGCTCGTACAGCTTGATTCTGATGACCGTCAGCTTTCTGCAGGTATTTTGACACGTCTCGGGTTCTAAGTAGACTGATCAGAGAGCGGTGTTGTTTTAGCTGCATCCAGTGTACGACACGCGGCGCAACGATCTGAATCTAGGCGTTCTGCTGATCGAGTTCTTTGAACTTTACGGTCGGCATTTCAACTACTTGCGAACGGGCATCCGCGTCAAAGAGAACGGCTCGTATGTGCCAAAGGAGGAAATTCAGAAAGACATGAGCGAGGGCCATCAGCCGTCAATGTTGTGCATCGAAGATCCGTTGCAGCCAGGCAACGACATCGGGCGCAGTTCTTACGGGGCAATGCGAGTGCGTCACGCGTTCGAGTACGCCTATTGCACACTGTTCCGTGCTCTGCACAGTCCGAATCGAAGTCTGGTCAGAGAAGACGGCAGGTGAGTTCTGGGGTTTGCGAACTGACTCTGGGTGGTCTATGAGGCAGTGTTTCTTGTTCCTGTTGTACCACATCGACGAACACACTCGAGGGTGAAGGAAAACATTGCACGAGAAATGATATACCTGGCTCGGAGTCGAACACTCGCCCGCAAGTGCGCACTGAGCGTGGAAGGCAGACACCTAACTCACTCGGCCATCAGCCAGGTGCATTGTGTCGTGGCGGCTGTATCGCTTTTTCTTTTTAGCCTGTTGGCTCGCATTGTTCGCGTCACGGACGACGTCGTCAGATATCGGACATGGCTGCGGGAGAAGTTTCCGGCTCTTGAAACTTCTGCCGTCCTGTGCCTGCCAGTGTCGTACGCTGCTGTTGTGAGCAAGGCGAAGTCACCCAAGTACGCCTAGTCTACTCTTTCTGTTATTGATTGTTGAAAATTTCTGCTTTTAGGATCTCCAAAGAGCTCATCCGCGCATCGTGCGACCACGTTTCTCAGATGTCGACGCCGAGCACATCGGAATTGTCGAGCGACACGGTAAGAGGATGGTTTGTGCGTTAGAAACGGCCGGTAATGGGGCGTTTTTATAGGATTCCGATTCCTCAAGTCCGAGTCAATCTTCTACGGGTTCAAAACGAAGCTACAGCAGTGTGGCAAGCAGCAACGTGACAAAATTGTCGTCGTTGGCCTCTAAGCCACCGTTACCTCGATGGTCCGCTTCGGCAACTGCGTGTCGCCAAGGCCATAGCGATAACGACGCATCCCGAAGGCCGCCGTCCGGAAATTCGCGACCGAGCCTCTCGCGGCAAAGCAGCGTGTCTGAATGCGGCAGCAGCGCTGCTTCCATGTCTTCTTCGACCTTCGTGGCCGCCCAGTCTCCCACAAGCAACGCAAATCGTTCATATTACTCAAGAAAGGGCCAACACTCGCCGCAGCAGAAATCGACTGGGGCAAAGTCGGGAGGCGCCTCAACGAACGCGCTTGGTGCTAACGCGGCCCCCGAGGCGAACGCTGGTCATAACGCATCCAAGAAGTACACTCGAAGCGGGTACACTGGAAGACACGCGGGCCAGGGCGGTGGCTCCAGTCGATCCAGCGGGAATGCAAACAAGACCGGAGCCACTGGTGCCTCGAGCAATTGGCCCACGGCTAGTCAGGGCCGGAATGAGAAGCCCAGTGCTTCTGGCCAGCATACGGAAACGCAGCAACGAATTCCGTCGCCGTCGTCGTCCGGCGGGTCCTCAACTGGCGGTGGTGGAAAGAGGAAAGCTCGCTTCAATCGCCGACAGAAGAATGCTTAGGACTTGCGGCACTGATCGTGAGTGAGTGACGTGTGAGAGTTGTGTTGCCCTTGCCCACTCTTCGCAGTGACTGTTTCTTCCTGTGAAATGTATGGTGTGCCTTTCATGGTAAAAGTGCGGTAGGAAAAAAAGAGTTCAGTTCAGAATTTATGTTTGGACATACAGTGTGTGACTGTACAGGTATGATTCATGGAATCATTTTCGGCCATGGTTTGGATATTTTGTTGCAAAATGATATTGGGATATTTTAGTGAGGTTTTCATTTGTTCAGGTCTCTGTCGATCACAAATTAGGAATAGGTTTTTGGAATCATTTTACTGGTCAGTTATATGTCCGTAATTGGTTCTCTTTGATGCAAGCTTTCAGACAGGACAAAAATTTGAGGTTGTGCAAGTCGAGTTCGATGATTTGTTCTCGTGGGAATAAAGAGCAAATATCAAGTGCGGAATGAAGGAGTGGGCATCGGGCACTGAGGGGAGCGGACAGTAGATTTGTACTGCACGGCCACTTTGGTAAGCCAGCAGGTTGGACGGCGTGTCAAAATACCAGAGTTCACTCTGTCAGTATGACGCCCCATCAGACGTAACAGGACCACGTTACTCATTTGAGGCACCTTTTTTTAAAAATTTTTTGGGCAAAGCCGGTTTCGCCTCTAGCCAGCCAGCAGTCAAACCTTCTAAGCAGGCTGTGCGGGGACCAGCACACAGCAGCGTCCCTCTGCGTGTCTCCACTAGGAGCCTCCACGCGAGGGCATCCTGGACTGCACACCGACTTCCTCGGACGATGGCGGGTGGGCTTTGAACCCTGTCGGTGTTCGACAGACGAGACTGTCTACTCGTTTGGCTTTTGTCTCTCTACTCGGAGCACCTGTACGGTACTGGGGGATTCACCCGGCCTGGTGTGCAGTCTGCGAGAGTTTATGGTTCGCAAACCGGCCTCTCATCGAATCGAACCCGGGTCCGCTCCCGAGCAGTAAGGAGAGACGAATTCCGAACCACTGCACCGCCGCGGCCGCACCTTTTCTAGCACCTGATGCAGATACGTTGTATTGTGCAACCAAGCCTCAGGAGAGAGCGCGGCCAACGGGACTTCTGGAGCCAGGCGGGTCTTGCGACTGTACCTTGCGCTGAAACATCAACATTGAGGGAGCAGGAACCGTGCCATTGTGCATTGCGTGGCTGACGATGAGGGGACACTAGCAGAACAGAACTTGTCGGACCAGTGGCGTCATCTGAGGTGTACTGTGTAGTAGTGCCTGCCATGGGGCTTGGTCAGGCCCTGATGTATGTCCCGAGAGAGCGAGCTCCATTGGTGCTGCTCCAAAACGCCCTCAAGTCGTATTGCATTGTAAAGAAAGCATGGACGCCTCGAAAGCTTTGCTTCGAGCCATCATCAGTCCCTGAGAAGATGACTCCTTGATCTATACTTATGTATCCTCCTGCAGCGAGAGCGGCGTTGTGGAAGCGTAGAGTTGAAGAGAGAATGAGAGGACCGACCGCTCAGGTCGGCCGACGATGAGAGACTGCGTATAACACAGACTTCGTTACACTGCCTTTGATGGACACAGATAAGCAGGGACGACTCTGGTCGGCGACAGGAACGAAGACTGAACCACAGGGAAGCGACCTAGACAGAAAAGGGGAAGGTAATCGTATGGTAAAGTCACAGATCGACGATGCTTCTCTTGGGCTGTAAAGTGAGCGTTGAACTCCCCGTTCGGTGTATGAAATACTGTAGGTGATCTGAGCCTCGAATCGGCATTCAAAAGATTCCTCCCTCTCTCTTTACAGCCTTTCATTGGAGAAGATGCCGCGGGGAGAGGATAGCAAAACCTTCCAGGCTGGCCATAGACATAACCCCAACGGGTTTTTTTGGCCTGGAGGCGTGTATCGAGCGACCAACAAAGGCAACTAGTTCTGTATGCGGCGGCCAGTTGGAAACCAAATACACTGCCTTCTACACAGGCCAACACTCCTCTTTCATTTTCCCTTTGAGCACCCGCTGGGCACTATATCGGACGATAGTATGTATGCCGTCATGATGTTCCCGATGGACAGGAGGGACGGAAACAAAGAAATTTTGCTCTTTCAGTGAATTCCGTATGCTAAATCGGATCTTTGATTTGCATTGATTTTTGACAATCGCCTTGGCGACTTGGATGGACGTGCTCGAATTTACAGGTTCCCCAAGCCAGAACAGTTCCCTGGCTTTGACCCATTTGAAACACTGAATTTCCAGGCATTTTATTTAAATCTTATCTGTAAATCGGCCAATAGTCACACCGTAGTTTTTTCATGGTATACGCAGCTGATACAAGAGTACAGTACAGTGAAACCCAGCAATTTTTATGTTTACGGATGTGTGGTCTTCTGACAAAGATTATTTTTCAGTGTGCATTCTTCTGTAGATTTAAACCCACCCTAGCTAAATCCTACCCGGGTGCTGCAGCAGACAGTTTGACTTGATGACATGACTTCCGGCACTTTTATCTCCTTGCGGGCACATTCGAAGATATGAAGAGAAGCTAAAGTTTTTATTGAGAGAATATTCGAAGGGGCCGTAGAACTCAAAAATTCCAATTGCATTTTATGGTGGATTACAAAATAAATTTCTGGCGAAAGATACGCTTTAGTTATCAAACATTGTTTAGTGCCTGTCAGGGACCATGATCATAGTTGAGCGCCCTCTGTGTCACATGCGGTAAGTTACTGATACCGTAGTGGTGACTGCATTTTACCTGGTCCACTATCACCATGTAATTGTGAAGATACCATGCGAGAAGGCGGGCCAAAAACTCAAATGGGCTTTCGACTCGGGTGTTCGAAAAGGGAATCGATAGCGTGAATTTAAAATGCAAGCTTGATTAGGATGGGCTATTCGATAAAATGGCGATTACGCAGTGTGGAAGTTAAAATGGTGATGGAAGGAGCAGCATGGTAGCATGATCGATCAAGTAATAAAGGCATCGGAGAAAAGCAAATTCGAACACACAAGTCACCCGGGCTCATCAATTATCCCTAAGGCTTTTGGGTATAAGCTGCTGATGGCAGCACTGATAAATATGTACTGTGCTACAAGCTCGTACAGTTAGGATCTGCTCAGCAAATTTTCATCATTTGCAACTGGGGCACAGCAGGGCACTGACAAGGACCGTTTTGTCATTGTTGATACCCTGATTCTAAAATACGCATGACAACTAAAAAGACCATGAAAAAGAGACCCTAAAAAACAGAAGACCTTTTTCGAGATGAATACCAGGTGGCACATTTTTATCGGCTAGAATGCACTTTAGCTCACCAGTGCAAGTTCCTCGGAATGCACCCTCAAGAAGACTGCATTGTTATGAACACCCAGAAGTATCAATTTTGCCGCCTGATATTTATCTCGTCCAAGTTCGTTTGTTCTCTTTCCTTTTCTACTTTGTCCTTGTTCCTAGTATTTCTCTTTTTTCAAGCATGTTTATATGGCCCAACTATGACTGACCGTTCGTGTCAGACACTCTGTAACATGTCCGTGCACTCTCCGATTGTTCGCCTACCCCTTTACTGGCTTCGTGTTTAGCTCTTTCACCTTTGTGTTCTGTGGTCACCTGAGCTCCTCTCGCTCAGTGGCTATGCATAGCGTCAGCGTAATTGGGCCGATCTCAATATTCACCCAATTTAATTTGGGGATCCCCAAACTAGTTTAGTTGCAGAATCTCGTCCAAGACGGCAATAAATCCACTCAACCCCGCTGGCGAACTTCGCATTATATTTTCAAGCTATTGATTTTAAAACATTAGCCGGTAGGTGACCCTGGGATCAAGCTAGAGTGGCAAGTTTGACTAGGAGCAGGCATTTTTGCGGAGCAGTCGCATTTTACGGGACTGCGTTGTGGTCTCAGTGATATGACTTATCTGTAAATTATAGGAACGAGCTTGGAAAAATACTGGAAATCCTTACTTGTATCCCTACATAGCCTCATCGCCGCGGTAGAGCCTCTCTCGCACAGTATATCCTGAAGTGGGAGGGGGTGGTGAAGCTGTTTTGGGGGATATGGGTACCCATAGCATAAGATACACTGCGGCATCTATTGTATGTATTGATTTTCTTTTCATAATTATTGTTCTTCCTTATCTCTGCTGTTATCACTAATAAAAGTGCCTGTCGGCGCCTACGGCTCCAGTATGGTGGTCTAATAATAGGCTTTTTCATGCTAAACCTGTTTGCCATCCACTAATTATAACTTCCTTCACCTTTAACCTCAGACCCTGTTGAAATCCAGTAGCCCTAGGGGAACCTAGTGGTCCTGAGAGCTTTAGATTTTTTCGACAGGATCGTCGCGTAGATTTCAAGGATGCCGCGTCACAGCCTCCTTGGCCGCGTCACAGCCTGTACTCACATAAACAAAGAGCTAAAGCTGGAAATATAGCTGGATGCGATGCGTCAAATAAGCTTGCAATGCGACGTATTAGGCGTAGGCGACCTTGCGGTGCGCCCTTTTTACATCGCATCGAACTATACTTTGGGCTTTACTTGCTGCAGATGATTTTTTATGAACTGTGTAGCATGTATGCAGATATGCTACCACGAGCAAGAAGCTTCCAGATCGCGGCTTGATGGAATGAACGCTGGCATCCGTGTCAGTCCCTTAAATTTGAGGTGATGCAGTACCGACCATCCTTAGCCCTAGAGTTGAATCACCAGCTGCAATCCACTCTGTTCCTGGGCCACACACGCTGATTGAGGTGCGTCGCATCTGCGGAGGCCTGACTCACAATTGGGTTTGGTAGTTACAGAGGTGCGGTGAAGGCTGCAGTCGGGCGTATGAAGGGGACACCCAGAAAGGAGTGATGAGCTGTGGTGGGTTCTTCTATAGGTCGTTCCACACTGGGCACGCAGAACTCGTACAGTGTGTGGTCGGAAGACTTTCCTGCTCCAGTCGGAGTTTTTCTTTAGCCAACTTCGATTGCCCGCATCCCCTCTAAGCCTGCCAGGCTTGGTTAAAACAGTATGACGAATTCAGAATGACGAGTTCCATTTTCAAAAATTCTGGTCCAGTCATTTCGGCTGTATGTATCTGAGGTCCACATACAGATGGCCCAACTGCGCTTGGCTACCAGTAAAAATTGAGTCGACTGAATGAGGTTTGAATTGACGAAAAAGTAAGTGGACCCGCCAGTATAAAGTTAGAAAGAAATGTAAAATTTGATAAGTTGCTCAACTGTACTCTTGCTCTGTTGGGTTTTAAGTGCGCCTCACAAATATGCTGGAGTGGGAAGTTATCTTGCGCACGTGTTCTATTCCCCAGCCTCTCTCTTCATACGTCTACATTTGCTGTTGATTCCAGGCGAACCAGCAGGAAATCACACTTGACGCTCTTCGGCCTACCGCCTTTCGTAAAACCGTTGACGCAAGTGTGTGAATGCTAATATAATCGCTCGTCGGAATATAAAGATGCTCGAATCCATTTGTGACCAGAGTATTCCCGCGGAACATAAGTTCCGTCAATCGATTCGTCATGCCCAGCCTAAGCCGAAATGTGTTCCTGATGGCCAGTCTGTAGAGACACTATGACGACGAAGAGCCGGTCTCTTAAACGCCATCTTCCTACGTTCAGGGCACAATATATTGTATTTTGGAAAACACGAGGTGTTGCTCCTTTGGAAACGGGTGTTTGAGACAATTTCTTTCAAACTTGTCTCTCCTGACATCCATTGATAGCAGACGTGGAAGAAGGCCTTGTTTCGTTAGTTGGTCCCCTTTCGTTTCCTCGCCTATTGCCAAGTTGAGAAATTAGCTCAGCAGGGATCAAACACGGCTCACGCTTGGCTAACTGTGAGCTTATATCTGGCTAGGTTGCATGGTACACGCCTTGCTCATAACATGTTTGAGTGAGGGAGCCAGTGACACGTATAAATCAAATATTTGAAGCCCGTCAGCTGGCTGCTCTTCCTCCTTGCAGGCGGCTCATTGATGTTGGCGAACACTATTGGAAAATCGGAGGGGTAACCCAACTTTTTCACCCGTAGCCCTGTGTTCAATAGCGGAAGAGAGAAACGAGGAGAGATGCGCAGTTAAGCGAAAAAACAAAAGCCGTGCCGCGTGCTGTGTGGTCTCGAGTTGCGGGAGATGGCCAACAAACTGTGCTAGTTCAAATTATTTTCCAAGAGTGGACTCGTATCGAATGGCGGCTCGGCTGACGCGATTAGCCAATACTTGCCAAGGATCCGGCCGAGACAGTTAGGCTGCGCGAACGAGCTGTGATGAGTTCCAATTTCGACTTCTCACCAATAGCGTGAGCAGGCGCTCTTTGGAATGCCAACCTTTCGAACTCCTTGTGCTAGGCCAGTCTTCCGAGGGCTCATGCATAATTGCTTTGTTGCTTATGGGCTGACTAGTTGCTGGTCACAGTGCCAAGCAAGAACAATAGTACGAACACAGCCAATTGTGTCCACGGATACGATGGACTCAATTCTGATCGAACTCGACCAACCATTTTCCCGAGGCCTAGCTGAGTGAAGGTGTGAAAAGATTTCACTTTTCCGTTTCCTGTAGCTCCGAAGAGAAAATACTCGAGCTAGCTGTAGATGAACGCCAGAGGCGCGAAAACATCTTTGCGGCGCGCTTCTGAGTGCTTCATTGTAATTGCGAAAGACGGTTTCGATTCTAGAACACGTTCTTCAAGGGTGCTGTAAATTGAACCAAGTCGTGTTCTTGTCGAAGAGTGGACGATGGATCGAATGCAATAGGAGGCCAAGTTGGCGAACTGCTTCCAGCAAATCTCATGTTTCCAAGATTCCGTGTCAAAAGGCCAACTAATTTGTCATCTCGCCTTTCGGGATTATGAAGCATGTATCAATAAAATGGATAATCCTAAATTGGTCACCCCGTGTTCGTCTTTCATTTATGGAAGCGCTTGAAAAGTGAACTTTGCAAGCGTCAGATTACACGAATTGGTCCTTTTACTAGCTCCATCCGTGGGCGTGCGGGCTGATAAAAAGGCCGGAACTACATTTGCGTTCGCCTAGTTCGCGCTAGCGGACGAGTCGAATAAGTACGACTAAGGCCCAGAACATACACGAATGGGTCTGCTGGAGGGGAACATGACATTGGAGAACTCTTCGACTCACAACTGCTCCTACACTTCGTCGCCCATCATCGATACGATCGACTCGGTCGTCTGCTCCTCCATCGCCATATTTGGAATTGTGGGCAATTTGTTCTCGATAGCAGTTCTCCATCGAACCACTAAGCTACGTCGATTGACCAGTAGTGTGTATCTGATCTCCCTGGCCGTATCGGACACTGTATTCTTGACCACGTTACTCTTGTCCACAGTTGCGTTGTCACTGTTGAAACGGAGCGCTGTTTGCAAATCCATATTTTATTTTATGAACGTGAGTGGCGTGTTTTCGTCCTGGCTGGTCGTATTATTTACTGTTGAGCGTTTCGTAGTTATTTATTTTCCGATGAATAAGATTGTGAAATTTAGTCGGCGACGAGCACGTTATTTGGTCTCTTTTCTTATCCCTACTCCATTTCTCATGTACATTTACACGGCTGTTGTATTGATCGATGTGGACCCGGTCACTCAGATGTGCTATTGGCGTACCGAGTACGTGTTCACTGTGGCCGTCATCCACAGCGTTGAAATTTGCCTGACCTATTTCATACCTGCTATGGTCGTGGTGGCTCTGAATTCTCGAATCGGCTTGAAATTGATCAAAAGCGATGTACAGCGACAGTGCATGAGAACGGGCTCCATGCTGTCAAACGGCCATCAGATTGGTGGAGCTTTCGATACTGGAACGAGGACGGTGGACGACGAGGAGGAGCGCCTGGGGGTCATTAAGCAATTATCTTTGAGGTTTTCCCGATCCAGATCAATAAAGTCCTCAACCACGACAAGCAGTATTATCAAACCGAGACGAGAACGAGAATCGAGAACATCGACTTTGGAACTATCGGCCACCCGAACACTGATCGTCATATCGACCGCATTCGCAGTTCTCAATTTGCCGCACAACATGGTCTTGCTGGTGAAGTTGATATTCCAGCTGACACCACAGATCGATTACGGATGCCTGCAGTACGGCTATCTTATGAACGTGATCACATCCGTGTGCAATGCCCTCTACTACGCTAACTTTGCCGTCAATATCATCGTGTACCATTTGACCAGCTGCAATTACAGACAAGGCGCGCGATTGCTGTTGGCCAAGTCATTGCGTTTCGCTGCGTCCATCAGGCGACGATTATTGATCGCATTGGGAATAAGAAATGGACGAAGCGGACTCGGCCAAAATGCGAGGACGAGCCATTTTGATCGCACTGAACGTCGTCAATGTTTGCGCAGACGAGTAGAATCCAATGAGAGACCGATTAATGGCAACAATCCTTTTACATTTCTTCAAAAATTTCGTCGAGAAAAGGAACATGATCCGGTTGTTGATGCCGGATGCCATCACGGCGGCTGGTACGACAATGACCCCATGGCATTGAGTACGATACCAGAAGTGGATGGAGCTTTGACGGATCCGAAATCGAATCCGCTCGTAACGGATGAACTATACTAAGAATAAAAAACTTGTTTTTACGAAACGAAAATTTTGCGGTCTTTTTCTTTTTCTTGCTCATATTTTGATCACTGTGACGTGCACTTTTTGACAAGATACTGTAAACACTGATTTATGCCATACTGTACGCAAAGGAGTGTGTGTTCTCAGCAGTTTCAGTTTCGAAACTTTTTTGCATGAAATTGTAAAATATTTTGAGCTCTCTTGGAATGAGGACATAAGTTTTTGGCCAAGATTTAGTTTCGTCCCTGCACTTTTTGAGTCGACAGAAGCTCAGCTTTATCTCTTATCCGATTTCTAGTCTGTGATTCGAGAAACATCTAAAAATTGTTTTAAAGTCAAACTCTATTCGGCAGGTGCATTTTTAAAGGATATTTGAGATATGTGAGAGAAGTCCCATTACGCGCATTCGACGCAATACTAGTCTCACATTGACTCAGAAAATGAAGAAGCAGTGACTTTTTCTAAGCGTATATAATGGCGTATGATAATTATACGCCATTATAGGCCTTAGTGAGCATCCCATTGCTTTAACTATCCTAAATTAGAAATCTGACCGAATCAGTGAATCTCATATTTATTAGAAAGTCATTACGAAATGAACTTTGTCTAGACTTTACTTTTTACTTCGATGATAATGCTAAAGATTTGCTCGACATAGGTAATTGCTCTTTTTGCTGATGGTGCAAAAACCATAGTAGCCTAGCGGGTGAGAACAGCAACCAACAAGCACCCGGATGCAATGACAACCTTATCAGACAATGTCCCGCCAGATGCGACACTTTTTTGTGTCTGATAGATTGCATTTTGGAATAAAAACGAGACAAGGAAGCTTCTATTTGTTATTTACGATAGGGCATAGGTTGGGCGGCATACCAATCAGCAAATTACATCACAGCGTCTTGCTGTGTGCATACGTGGTAGCCAAAAGATTGGTTGGGCGCTTCTACATCGACCTGCCAACAGTGGTTTGTAAACTCGACCTGCAAATTGTATGCAATGAGCCTAAGGGAGGGCACAAAAGGAAGGGTGCCCTAAGAGTGATAGTAAGCAGTCTGCGCACAGAGTTGGGACTTTTAATATGTCTCCTACTGTTGGGTACCAAACTGAGGACTTGTTCATTGAATGCTTGCGGTAACAAAACCTCTCCATTACCCCTTCAGTCGCCTAGAAAATACTACCTTTTGCTGCCTTTCTGCCTAAGCCAAACAAGCAGAGCCATGCGTTAGTCTAAACAGGCGTGTCTTTCGATACAAGGTTTTCGACTCCTGCTTGGACCAGTCGACAAGCATTTGCTTTCCATTTCATGCAAAGCATGCATTTGGGCATGGATAGAATCCGTCAGACGTCTTATCAAGCTTTCTCATCGGTAGCTTCCCATTTTTCGCACTTTCTACAACATGCATTGTACAGGATTAGTCCTTGAACAGGGCCTTTGACGTAGACTGATCTGGCGGGGCGGGCAGAAACCAGACATGAGAGGCAGCACGATACCAATGTGTTTGTTTGTAACATGAAATGGAATTCTGGGCTGGGTGGTACCTTGAAATTCATGAGGCTTGATATGAGCACGAATCGTGGCTCATTACTGTAGATTCGACTGGTTTTACTCAGCCAATGGTATGAAAATGAAGGAAGAACCATTTTTAGGTGGCACAACTGGAGCAACGTAGCTTGCTAGCACAGTCATTTATTAGTTCAGGTGTTCTTACCCTCGCCGCCCTGAGCTAGCGAAGGCTAGTCGTGCCATTTCTGCATCGGCTATAGTTTTTTGCTTGACTTTGCGACTGGTTGCCTCTTTGAAAATGATGACTTTCCATGCTGGTTATAATGACATTGCGGTATTTAGTTTTTGGAAAATTGATTCTCTTTTGTCATTGATCATTTCTATTATTGCCGTTTTCATTTTGGCCTTTGCAAATGAATTTTTTAAACCATTGAAGGCTCATATTGCCATAAAATTTTTGGATCGATTGAGTTCACAAACGAGACAGGTCAATGAAGGAGATCCAAACCAATCTTATGGGAGCATAGATACTACGCTGATAACTGAACCTGCCTCTTCAGAGACTAGTGGAAATTACTATCGGCTTACCAAGATAAGAGATGCCGTGAAAACGAGGGTGCAACGTGGTCATGTAACTTTGACTCTTGTACATACTTTACAAACACTGCTCTGGTACGTGCTCATGTCTGTGTTTATGGTTGGAAACGTGTGGTTGTGTTTGGCAATCCTTATGGGTCATGCGTGCGGGTATTTCATATTTGGGAATGGAAACGAAATGTAGAAAATTTGATGCAGCTTGTTGCATTGGATGAGAATGGGGCAGAAAGGGGTGCTCCGACGTGTCTGATGGGAGTGTTTTATCTCTGTAGACATGGCCAAAGAGGAGCAGAAAGAAAACTAATCTCGAAACAATGATAAGCATCGGTGGCATTTAGCCTGTAAGAGTAGCAATTTGAAGACTGAATGGCTTATAAAGCGCATGACACTGATGCTCCCTTTAACGGAATGCAGGTCTCCAAAACGACCCTTGCTCCTATGTTTCAAACCGTGGGTGACACTATATTGTATCCTAGACCAGGCTCGACTAAGCGTAGTTATGAGAAACTGAAAACTCTCATGTAAAGCTCTTTGTGTCTGGCATCCAGAAACAGACAAGCCTTATTTCTTGTGACCACAAGCTCCTTAACTATCGATAATAGGAATCGAAGTTCAGGTTTTCTTGGCAGTACGACCATGGCGGGCAGGTATTGACAACATTACCTGGCATACCTGTACGCGAGAATATCGATTGAGACAACGTGGCAAGCTGTAGGCCAGAGCTCGGTGTTACCAGCTACCTCGTCGAACCTGTTTCCTACGCTCGGGCTGCTAGTTGGTCAAATTTACCGCTGGAGAACGTGCCTACGAGTAACAAACAGCCTGCTGAAAGCGATGACGGATTCTCGCGATTATGAATCTCGTTTTTCCACATTTGGTCGAAATAATGGTCATTTATGCTGTATTTCAGTTCGTACATGGGCACTATGTGTTGGTGTGTTTGAGATAGTGGCCATGACCAGCTTTTTCGTTCTGGCATTGTATGTCTGGTGCAATGTAATTGGAGATTATGCGGCTACTGTCAAAACTATTTGTGGGTCAGCTGTCATATTTGCAGTTGTGTTCACGATCAGTGATTGCTCAATGGTGTTTGGAGTCAGGAAAGGATTGCCCGTTTTAGTTTTGATTCACCTGGTCATGCAAGTAGGTATGGAGAGGGATTTGGCGCATCATACAAAACACAGTCTTATTTTCAGGGTATCGCTATAGCGTTATCGCTAATTGGTGCCATTCTACTTTTCATTCGTGCCTCAGTGATAGAAGCAGATCACCGTCTTCTGAGCAAAAATCACTTACTTTCGGGACGATTCCAGCAAGGAAGGAATCTGATGGTCTATGTCGGAGTTGCTCTTGCGATCGATGCAGTTTTCGTAGAGACTTCCTTTGCGTGCGTGATTACATGCTGCTATCGATATTTGAAAGGGGACTCTTATCGGAAGTCCTTTTTAAATATGCACTCATCGCCAATAAAGCAGTGAAAAAGGGTTTCGTAAAAAAGTGTTTTGATGAAAAATTAGTTTGAAATACGTTTCAAAATCTTGTCGGTTGAGAGTTGTATGGCTTGTATTGATTTGATCTTGATCTTCTTGATCTGGTTCTTTGATCTTGAAAGGGTACTGCAGTTTGAAATCACTTTCAGGGTCTCCATTGGTAGCCACGTGGTCACACTCCCTCTGCACAGGCCGTGGGGCGGGCATTGTCATAATACCTAGTGTATCACTTTTCCATCGTCAGCAGGTATGCGTCGCAGCGCCTTATCTGACTTCATACTTATCTGCTGGGCCCACAAGCAGTTTACTTACACAATGCATGGAACATAGTTTTGTGGTCAGTATGGAGAGTCGCTTGCGCCCTCAGCAGCCAAGGAACAATAGTGCCACCTTGCCAGTTTCGCGCCACTTATTGGCCAGGCTTACAGGCGCCATGACCTTCCGCCGCAGGACAGTTCAACGTGGACATTTTAACGCGAGACGATTTAACGCAAAGACCTTTCAACGCGAGCTCGGCTTGGAGCGTTTGCGGGTCGGGATATGATGCATTCTCTCGGTGACGAACACGAGCCAGTTGCCGTTGGATGGTCGAATATTTTGGCCTCTTTTGATAGGGCTGATGTTGCATTAGCGATTATTCTTCGGCTGGAGTCTTGAGTCGTAGACGCGCGGCGGCTTTGGCTGCAGTCACTGCATTGGCGACCTGTGAATGGTAAACAAAAATTCTCACTGCTCACTGCTCATGACCAGACTTTACAGTGCGTTTCACTCTTTGCATTTCTGACCTCAATACGATCTTGGAATGACAGGAATGTTCAGTCACTACTTCCACATATCCCACCATTGCCATCAGTCTTTACGCGTCCTTTGCACATTTGCCGTCCATCAAACTTTTGGTTGCAACGCCAGCTTTTTTTTTCATCAGAATTTTCACGATCCTGATAAAACGTAGAATTTAATTTTAAAATCATTGAAATAGCACGTTGTTGTGCTCACCATGCAGCACAGTCGACCATATAAGCAAGCGTATCTTTCCCACGCTTCGATTTGACGAAACTATCCTGTATGGGGACGCAGCAGGGTATTTCTGTTGGCTCGACAATCCGACAATATCGGCCGATTTGATATCACCATCAATTCAAGCCTCCAGCAGACAATAAACCCCGCTGCTTGATAAAGCGACTTTTTACTCGCTTCACCGAAAACACAGTGCCATCCATGGATACACTAGCATGGTGTCATCATCGCTATAACCTTCTATGACCACCTTTACACTCTCACTTTACATCCCTAGCATTCCTAGGCTTTGACGTCCTTGATCTTCGCTCGCGTTCGCGACACTACCCGATCTGGTCATGTGTGCGAGAAAATCGTGCAGAAGCAGCTTGAGGGCGAGTGCTGCCCTTAGTATATGTACAACACTGCATTGAGCAAGTCTGACCATGTTGTTTACAGAACTCTCCTTCTAACGACGCAAAACTTGAAGCCGCAGCACGGAAGCAAGCGATAGTTTACTCATTTTATTTGATAGTATTAATTCGTGATTAGCATCGGTCGTACGGCAACTTTTCTTTCAACATATTGCACGCAATGTGCACAGCTATCATCATAAATACCGTTCGTTATTTGCGCTGATCTCCACACGCAATAAAAAATTATGTTTTTCAAGAGCGACGGAACGTACGCGGAAAAAAGAGTTATGGCGAATATCAACATCGACTGCCCCTGGTATAATGTAAAATCTGTTGTAAAGATCGAATTTTTCCATCTTTTGATGCTACACTATTGTCAGGGCCTGCTTGTGAGCGTGAGAAGAGCATCCTCGCAATAATCTGGATCCGTATTTCCCCTCCGTCCGTTTCTGGTGCAACGCTCCTCCCTCCTCCCTTTCGAGAACGGATCGGAGGACGGAAGCTGGTGAAACAGGGCCCTGTATGCATTCAAGCAGGCGGGCACAATTGGCAGGATTAAAGAATCAGCTTCGCATCATCTTTAGCTAATGCGTGGAACGCTTTACAGCAGACTTTCAATGGGTTTCGAATAGTCAGTCTGATTTCACGCCCACCCACGAGCCCCTTGGGTAACGGCTGCGGTGTTCCATCGATCGTCTCCTGTTGGCTGGTGCATGAATTCAGCTCCAGCTTTCAGAGAGATGTTGAAACCACTGCAAACTCTAATTTTCGATAGCACAGATGACAGCAGAGCATTCCATTGTAGCAGCGCAGACACTTGGTGGTTCCATGCTTGTCCTACTGTACACACAGACTTCTCATGAAAAACCATCATCCTCCCGCTGGCCGGCCACTGCAAACGGGAGAAACCCATATAATTTTTTCTGTAGGACAGCCTCCCGGCAGAAGCACCTTGTATATCCCTGATCGGCTTAAACAAGCACAGCATGGCAGCCAACTGCCAGTCATTGTTTCTGGGTGTCCATTGCTGCATCAATCAGTCTTCCTGAATCTCTTGCTGCGAGGTCACGGAAAATGGCTAAGCATCAGTTGCTCGCGTTTGGTTTTCCATTTGTCCCTGTGGCACGTATAAGTCCTGCATTGGCATTAGGTATAAACATGCTGCGTCCAGCGCGCCCCATTGACGGCTTGTTTGCAAGAAATGTTTCGATTATGCTCGTCCAAGACAGGTCATAAATGAAGTTCCGCATGTCACGCAACAAATCGTAGTAGTACGGTAAGCAGGTGCGAGTGGGGTCAGGGCAAGCTTTTCTGACAAATGCGTCTGATGTCACTGGCTCAGACGGAAAGATCGAACCGTCTCACGTAGACTCCAAAGGATTATAAAAGCGGACGCCCGCTCCTGGATCCCTCAGACAGCCATGATGTTCTCCAACAGTGTGATCATCAACGACACCCTGGCCCTAAGGACCCCCTTCGTAAGTGCCGAAGAATGGAAACTTCGGGTCGACACCACCGCTTTGTTTGTATTTTTCGGGTCGTGTGGAATCATCCTCAACATCTTGCCCATCCTGCTTACCGTGTGCACTAAAATGAGACGCAACAAAGTGCACGTCATGGTGGCCAACCTGTCGACTGCCGATCTCCTGTTCAGCATATCGTTCGTTTTCGGCCAGACCCAGTTCATCCTCTACCGCGAGCAGCTCGACCAAGCTGGTTGTCGGTGGCTAGCTTTCCTAACTTTCACAACGGCGTTTTTCGAGTTCATATTCCCGCCATTTCTGTCAGTGAATCGCTACATCTCCCTGTACTTCAACCAGCATTACGAGCGCATATACAAGGCTCGCAACATCGTCTTGATGGTCGTGGGCAGCTGGGCATTCTGTACCATCGTCCCTCTCATATTCACTTTGAGTGGCAAAACACGTGAGTAGGGGCCCTCCTCAGCAAATACAGTCCATCTCTTAAACACGATCCAGCCAGCCACGTACTGTACACAGACCAGGTAGACCAGGGGCGAGAACACTTTGCCTGCGCTCATTTGGCAGTGATGGCTCGTCAGTGCCGATTGCGTTGTAATCCCATTCCCTCAATCTTACTGTAGACCTGATTGGGACGAAATTTTGTGACCGAATAGGCTGTTCGGGACAGTTTCTCCTGCATTTTTGAATACGAGAGGTGCCTGGCATTAATCCCTGTCACTAATGGTGGCTAATATGAGATCTGGCGGGGTGCCGTGACCTCATCCACTATTTTAACATCTTGGACCTGTAATAAAAGAGCTAAAATTGTCAGATGAGTAGCACTAATAAAGATGCGTGTCTGGTAAAACCCATTGTCATTTGATCAATCCTTTGTCAAACTCATTTTTGGCTGAAGTTTTAATCCCCTCAATCCTCGGGCTGCTCACTCAGATCGCGCCATTTTTAGAGTTTGACGATGACAATATCCACTGCTGCATCGTGGTCAAGCACAGCTCCATCTGGTGGACCGTGTTCTACTGGATCATCATCATTGTCCCCCTGGTGAGTCCCTGTCACAGGGCGACGTCCTCTTTCCCTGACTCCAGCCGCTTTCAGGTGACATTCTGCGACGGCACCATGATGTTCTGCAACTACAAGATCTACAAGAAGCTGGCCACGCACACGGCCGTGGATACCTTGAAGCAAAATGTCGTGAGCCAGAACAGAGAGCTGTTGTACTTTCTGATTGCTGACATGACCTTTCCTATCCTTTTCCACACCACGTATCACGTCGCCAAGTTCATCTCGTTCGATCGCACCGACCTGACCCAGAGGCGCACGTTCACCTGCTTGTACCTGATCAACTCGTGCGTACGTGGTCTCATCACACTGACCATGTTACGCCCGTACAGAAACGGACTGAAGAATATTCTGAAAGCCCTGTGTTGTAAGAAGGCCCCGATCACAGTTGGACCTCTAATCACCAACAATCTGGCTGTGTCGTCAGCAGCAGCACTCGGAGCCACCTCGGCTGCTGGTGCTCGTCGTCCTCCAGACGTCGACTGATTGGGAGTGACCCTGGCTGTGCTGCTGTGGTGGTGGTCTTGTGTTTTTGCTTCGTTGCGGTTCCTGCTTGTCCCCCTCCTAGCTTATTTTTTATTAGAAGTATCGCTGGACTTCAGTCGCCCTTTGCACGCCACGCTTGTCCATTCAAAACTCGCGAAGGATGAATGAATGACTTTGTCGTTGCTGTCGTGAATGAATCTCTCCAGCACCTTGTCACGCACTCTAGCTGTCCTATATCTCCATTCACATTCTGACAGATGATCTAAATTATTCGATAGAATGCAAAAATTGTTTCAGCTTGTTCCTTAATTACTTCATAGATTTTGAGTTCTTTGACAGCGTCAAGATCTCTGAATGAAATCATGTTTTCTCGTGATATCTTATCGCGTGAGCAATAAAAGCTGCTTTGTGTGACATTTTATGTAATTTGTGACAATGTCCCGGCATGCACTTTCGGGCGAGTGCATTGCAGCAGCAGTGAGACCACTCGCCCACTGGCGAGCCCGCATATTGTCACAGGGGCCATCCATAAAGGTCGACCGCACAAAATCTCGATTTTTTTGACCCCCCTCCCCCCTGACCGCATGCCGACCACTTATCGGGAACCCCCCTCAAAAATGGTCGATCACTTCAGCCCTTCCTTCCAAACGCAGTTTTGTGAAATGTATTTTCGTATGCTTTCTTGAGCTCGACAAGATGCCATCTCCTTCGAAGACAAATCTTTTTTGATTTATGGAGAGGATTTCTATTTTGTAAAAGCCCCCACAAACTTTTCCCACAATTTTTCTCCATATTTTTTAAAAGTTTTGCGGGTCGGGTCGCGCCGGCCCAGTTCTCTGCGACACTTCCAATCATATTAGCTGGCCAGCAGTCATGAGATGATAAGCGAGGCTGTGAGGGATAGGTTGGGATCCCGACCTGATCCTGATATTGAGGCATCGGGATTCTGCTAATAATTACGATATGCTTAAGCATGGCAGGTACACTATGATCCATCATATCTGCCATGAGGCAGTAGCGATGAAGAGACAACAGCAACATCGGCTCAAATCGACAGTGATAGCAACACTGATTTTACTTAGCCTAGGCTGACCTCGCTGGACGCGTATCAAAATTGCGAATGTACCGTATTTCCTCGAAATCCTCACCCCTCTGATTATTCCCCCCTGTCTAGACCCCGATTGAACTTTATTCTCCCCCTCTGAAAATCCTCCCCTGGGGACGAATTCGAATTACCGCACAGAATCATCAGGTGTGGAAAATGTGAAGGATATGAGTGTTAGCGTGATAGAAAATGTTTTCTTTGCAGGGTCAAATGATGAAGACGAGGGTTGAAGACGAAGATATCGTGCATATTGATTGAATTCGGCTATGAGTAGCATGAATACGGGAAGAGAAGTATTGAAATAAACAAAGTTGGCGGTACTTGTTGGGAAGCTTTAGGCTGTCTATCTTTCTATAATGGCATCTGGAAAATGTTTGTGCTTTTTTCCCCCCCCCCCCCCCCTCTGGAAATCCTCCCCCTTTGGTTATTCTCTTCGTCTGGGACCCATTTGAAAAAATTTCTCCCGCGGGGATAATTTCGAGGAAAGACGGCTCATCAATTTCAGCTTATTTATAATGACTGAAACTCGACCTGATAAAAAACTTGAAAAACCTGGATGACTAAAGTGTGCTTTAGTCTAGAAAATAGACTCATCTCCTTCGTGCGTGCAAACTGTTCGACCTTAAAAAAAAACCCCAATCCCGATCGGGCTTGCCCTGATCTCGATCCTGGAAAAAGGTGATACCGACCTATCCCTAGAGGTGACCAGCTCTCATGGCAGGCTCCATGTGTCTTCACTGGGAGCACCTCAACACAAGGGCATACTGGGTGAGAAGGGGCTTGGGCTTATCGTTAGCTTAGGGACCGTCTCGACCGGTGTTCGAGGACAGTTTCCCAATTCTCTGCCCCTTGGGTGGGCGTCAGCCGTTTGACAGTAACGTGGTGTCGCCCGGAGCCAGGTGTCCAAAGCCAACGACAAGCTACTAAACTGCCGTCCTCCGTCGGAATAGAACCTCGGCCTCCCAGTCAGGGTTGCGGGCCAGAAAGGCGGATCAACGCCTAAATCAGCTTAGCCATCGCCTCGAACTTTTCCCTTCCGGATCAGATGCCATTCCAGTTGGGAATAAGAGTACTGATGAAGCCGAAATTGCATTATCGAGAATGAACGACCAAGGAGAAGAGAAGACAAAAAGTTTTGAAGGTTTGAACGCGCACTACTGATGAAGATAAAAGGTGTTTTTTTGTCATCAAAAGTCTGAAAATTTGCTGCGGTCGACCATTGGCCGCTACCCCTCCCCCTCCCCCGACCGCGGCTGACCACTTTTTGCCAACCCCTCCCCCCCCCCCCCCCAGGCTGCGGTCGACCTTTATGGATGGCCCCACACCGGATAACACTCAGGTAAAGCCCAAAGTATTGTTCGATGCGATGTTTCAAATAAGCAAGTAGTCGGACCTATAAATCAGAGGGAGACTGCATCCCCTATACCGCAACGTTATAATTTCCAGCGAGCTTATTTACACTCTGTCATAAGCAGTTTTCGGTGTCCGCGCTAATTCCGCGCGGTCTTTCCTTGGTTATTTACGCGGGTGAAACAAATACATGCTTATATGTAAGAAGAAAACAAGAAAAATAGAACATAACGCCAAATTCCATAAAGAAAAAAATAAGTTTTGCTGTTTTGATTGCACCTTGCGCCAGAATACAATTTTTTGGGTTTGCAAAGCTTTGAGAGCCCTAGCCCGTTTTGCCTCCAGCCGGGCAGCAGTCAAACCTTTTACTGTAAGCCAGGGTGTGCGGGCCAGGGTCGACCGTACAACCGTACAAGCCGTACCGTATCGTCGTACCATGGGTGATACGGGTACGGCGCTAAAAGTCCCTTTGTGCATCTCCCTTCACGGAGCACCTCCACGCGAGGACATCGTGGACTGGACACCGACTTCCTCGAACGATGACAGGTGGGCTGTGACGCTGTCAGTGTTGGGCAGCCGAACTGTCTCCTTGTTTGACCTCCATGTCTTCACTCTGAGCACCTCGACAGTACTGGGTAGTCACCCAAGGCCTGGCCTGTAAGGTCAGCGAGGGTTTATGTTTGCTAGCTTGCTTCCAAGAAGCACGGGTGGACTAATGTCGAACCGCTGCGTGTTCATTTTTTACGAGTAACACATACCATACGCTTATGCGCACTCGAGGGTGAAGGAACACAGTACATGCAAAATGATTTACCTGGCCGCGAGTCGAACATTTGCCGTTCACTGCGCACCTGGCGTGGATTGCGCCAAGCCAAAAGCCCCTAGGCGGCCAAAAGTACCTGCACGTATCACATAGTATGCATAATTTTCCTAACCTGATGAAAGTCCACACTGTCCAATGAATGCTGTACATATAAAGTAAGACCACACCTAGCCCCGCTAAATATACTGCGTACAGTGCGTATGCATTAGAATCAGCAGTGCGTCGTTGCATCCTTCATCGTGGACTCGTAGCATCGCTCCTTCGGAATGGATGCCCCAATTTGATCATCATCCCTCTTGTGTCTGAATTTTAATCGGTATAAGCACAACCACAACGGAGTAGGCTGAATTGGTAAACAGGGTAGGGCGTTCACAGTGAACATCGTTGCACGGGTCGTGGCTTAGCAGTAGGCGTCTGCCTATCACTCTGGGTGCGCACTTGCAGGGCAGGGTTCGACTCCCGCCTGGGTGTAAAAGATTGTCAAATATGTGTTGTTTAGCCCTCGAGACAACACCATGGCTGATAAGAAAGACCTGGCAAGACAAGTGTCTCGGTAAGTGAGAGAAAGGTGCCGCTGTTGGAAAGATAGATCTTGCTTTCTTTTGTGCTGAATCACATCCTCGTCGATTATATTAGAAAAGAAGATGTAGCATACGGCCGGCCAAAGCCTCTGGCCGGCCTGCTAAGATACTAAAAGCCAGAACATAACTTGGACAGTCATGATCAGAAAATCATTTCGATGCCAAACTTACTTTTCAAACAAGAAGAATAGTGCCTGCCATGCAGCTGTAATACTGTGCGTTCGCCCAAATTGCTGTTATGATGCAGTTTATGGTACTGGGAACCAGTGTTATCATCAGGCGCACAAATGCTCCGCACGTGTGCAGCAAGGGCCAAAATACAAAATGACCAAGAAAGCCTAAATCAAGGTGTGCGGCCAGGGAAAAAAAGAAGTCCTTAGCTAGCCATACAGTAGCACAAGATGTTCTCATACGGGTGCTCAAAGTAAACCTATATATTAGGCAGTTCCATGGTGGCATGCACATTATGTGGGGTCCATTAGTAGGCTTTTTTCGCGGGATGACAAAAAAGGAGGCGCGCTAAATGAACATTATGATTTTAGATGTGTAGAGGCTCGACTGCCAATCGATCCTCTGCACGGAAGCTAGGAGCATCACCCATCAGGGTGGAGTTTCAGCCATGGACTATACTGTAGGTCGGAAGGATTAGCTGCCCTGGGTTTTTAGCTTGTTGCAAGCAAAAGCTCCAGTGGTCACTTCCTCCAGTAAATAGACCCAGAAGCAATACAAAGATACTCAAATTTCACAAACCGGTTTAACCCTTGGGGTACGCGCATAAGTGAGGGGACGGGATTTCAGGAGTCCAGCCTCGGGACAAGTGAGGATTTATAGCATTCTTACGTGTGATGAGACATAAAATCGAGGATATTGAAATGACCGCAGGAATCGGTTTCGGGTAGTTTGGTGGATGTAACCCTTACAATAGGGTTGATTTATACTTGTAAGCAGCGGGCCCAGGCGGCGGGATATAGAGGCAAAGTAGGACAAAAACCTTCGACTTGAGCGGAGCAGGGCGAGTCTTACAATTATGCCTGCTACAGAAGCATCAACCAGAGTGGTTGCAGCTTCCATCAGGAGAGAGTATCGATATCCTGACCTGAGCAATGCAGGTCACGTACTGTGCATCCAAAATGCCTGACCACTACAGCAGGTATTTCTATAAAATTAATCAGGCACAGCACCCAGCTGCCTTAATCACAAAAATTTAGTCGTCAGATAACCTCCGCCTGGAAGTACTTATTTCTAAACCTTGCCCAAAGTGCGGTTCGATGCGACGCGTCAAATAAGCGTAGGATGCGACACTTTTGGTTAACTGGCAATGTGAAAGGGTGCCTAAAAAGACGCATCGCAAGCTTATTTGACGCATCGAATCGGCTAAGCTTCTAGCTTTATTAGAGTTGTCTATCTACCTGTGCTTCCCCAATGGGTGGCTGGAGCAAAGAAAACATGTAATCAAGAAAGAGAGATTCTTCTAGCCCTCAAAAGAAAAAGGGAAAGCTAATTTTTGTCTGACTTGACCCTGCCTTCATTCGGGCTGGCCAATTACTGAAGAAGCCTCTTTTAAAAGACATAAACACTGATACAGTTCATGACGACATGAAAATCAAGGGTGGTTCCAAACACGTGGCAAGCGTTGCAACTCTAGGCATGTGGTGCCCTATTCTTGGCTATGTTATTCACTTCTCAATGCAATCGCGTTACTGAATGTTCTCAACTCGGTTTTTTCAACATTCACTTGATTGATTTCTTCGCTTGCGGACCCGTTTTGTCCGATGGACGTGACGAATGGTCGCTTGCGATAGGAGTGGCAGTTATAAATATTACGGCGTGGTGGGTGCAACGGGTGGGGCATATTTGGCTCATCAGTCCACCAATTTATGGTCTTTTTGTTTGAAAACTATTTTATCTCCTCGGCTGGTGCAAACCTAGAAGACAACATTCAGGCACACGTTTGGCATCGATGCTCGATTTGAATCGTACAAACCAGTTACTGGTGTCTTGAGCCCAGTCTCGGCTCTATTTATTGTTCCAACTTGCGTATTGAGAGCAGGCAATGCTGAAGTGAAGGTTTGCCAGTAAGAGCACTACGATTATGGCTCGTGCAAGCGAGGACCTTGTTTTTGACGATGATTCTAGTCGATACAGATTATGTTGCGCCCATATAAGGCACTGGGCCACTGGGGTGGCCATCTTCGAGGGACTGCTGCTGGTCATCTATGTGTCGATGGTCGTGTATGCTTATCACCATTTTATTGATAAGGCCGATGTTATACAAGCCACCACAGCGTTCGTCATCACATTCGCCGTTGTCTTTACTCTGGTCATTTTGGCCATGAGATTTGGTGTGAAGAAGAATCGACCCACTCTCATCCTTCTGCATATCGGCATGCAAGTAAGCTGATTGTTACCTTGCTTACTGACCATGTGTCACCTCTGAAGACCCCCTTCAGGTCGTGGCCATTATTGCTTGTGTGACCGGCTCAGCCCTGTTGTTTGTTTTTGCCCGTGCCTTACGCGAGGAAAAAGCTCAAAAGGCGAGTACGGACCCGGACGCTGTGGTCGAGTTGGAACATGGAAGGAACTTCTTCACGGGCGTAGCTATCAGTCTGGCTGTCGTGGCTGCTCTCGAAGTCGCCTCTCTTTACGTCATGATACGCTGTTACTGCTACGTACGGGATAAGGTTATCAGTAAGAACCTGTCGGGTGATATGTCCATTCACGGGGCCAATGGTACCAAACGAGCCTCACTACATGCGGCACCAGCCGCGCCTCCTGGATCAGGAACGAATGGTGATGTCGGACATGGCACTGTGACAAGAATTGTCATCGATGAACAGCCACGCAATCATAACATTTGATAATGATCATACGGGAGAGAGTTTTTTATTGATGCTTCATGACTTCTAGTTGTGTATTTACGCGAGTGACTGTCATGACAAATAGCTACTTATCTGTGACAAGTACCTGATGACGAGCCCTAATTATGAATTTGAATACCCGCGCATTTGTCTAGCTGCTTATGTCGAGTAAAATTTGTCTGCTACGCAGTGGGAAGCTCACCGTTGCGGAGTCTTCGAGTCTCGAGTCAATGCGATAACGGCGCTGCTGGTGAAGTATTTGATTACCGTTGCGACTCGTCGCAGTTTATGTTTCACTGGGCTATAAAGTTTGCGTAGCGGAAATGGCGTTCAGCATCAAGTCGTGAAAAATCAGCAGAATGACTCTATGGCAGGCGGTGAACTTTTATTTGGTCGTCAACGCTGCCTGCATTGACTGATAAGCAGTTTCGTAGTTTCAGTATTCTTACGCATCGAAAACTTATCACCAACTATATGTTTGAAAAGCAAAAAGGAAGACGAGCGGATCTGGGCTTCTAATGGACAGATGGTGAGTGGTAGGCTTAGCACAGTATCGGCTTTTGCCTGCTCTCTGAGGGAGTACGGGCAATGAGCACATCAAATTCGTTTCGTTACATCTGTATCTTAAAAAACCCTGGCTTAGTTATCGATTCGTATGTTTGTTTTTTCATCCACCTCATTCTCTTATTCAGAAACGTTTTGAGAATGAACTAAATCGTTGCGGGATGGTCGGGCGGTTGTTTTTGATCAGTCTCTGTTCTTTGCATGGTTCGCGCTAGCCACAGCAACAAGTTGTCAAGTAATGAGTTGGCAATCTTGTTTGGGCTTGTTACCATTTTAGCGAGCAATAGAAGCTTTTCTATTCGACGTTGAGGAGTACGCTGTGACGAGAGTAGACTGAAATAAGGGTCGAAGGAAGCGGCAGCCTATTCTGGTGCCATCCAGCGAATGGCGCTTGTTTTGCCTCGGGAAGAGCTAGTGAGTTTCTTGAGCTATTGGACGATGTTCGTTGAAGCGTACCGTCTTGTTGAACGTCGGCTTCGCTCCCGCTTATCGGGCGGGTCATCGTTGTTGCCTACCTACTCTAAGGGCACCGAGGGGAGAGGGCGCTTTTGCTTCTTGTACCCCTAACCCCTTGTGTCCCTTTGTTGAGGGCCTAAATAATCCCATATACTGTACTTACGCTGTTTTCCTCACTCTCTCGAGCGGAAGACTTCGGCTTCATCCGAGTAGGGGTGGAATTATCCTCAATTACCTACAGTATATGTCTGGCGTACAGGTGCTTTCACCAGTCGAGTCAACAAGCCCGCCCGGCTGCATGCAGGGGACGTAGCCGTATTTGTATCGCACACCCGATCTAGTTTTAGCGATTCAAATGAGCTGGTTCAGTTGCAGACTAGTGCTCTTTCGAATTGAAATTATTTGCTCGTGTTTGTCTGTTTTGTGTCGTGCCAAAATAAGCAGCTCATGTGATCATTGTTGGTTTAGTTTGTCGAAAAACCACTTTGGGAGTCGTATATTAATTGATCCCTACCAAATATCCTTTCTGTCCTGCTGCATGCTCCGCTATGTTTATGGTGTTTTCGACGAGTTTCGAGTGCCAGCCGACGTGTTTTTCTTTCTTTATACATACAGTGACCGACAAGAGTGACAATAGCTTACGTTTCGTTGATCCATCACTGTCAGAAGGGTTCGTCATAGCAGCCAGCTCGGGTATGCCGTAAATACTTTGAACTGGAATAACCAGTGAATGCTCTTGTACGGTTCCATGTCGCGCACGTGAAATTTTTCTTCGTCAATTTTCCATAGTGCATATGGTTCGTAGTCGTTTACGGGCCAGCTGCCGTGAGAATTTACGCTTGGAATATTCGTTATTGTTGTGGGTGTAATAGAGAAATCGACTCGAGAAATGCCTTGCTCTTTTGCGTGCGCCGAAGCCATAGCGGAATGTTTAGCGAGTAGGCATAGTTTAGAAACACGTGGAAGGATGACGCGGTCAATTGGTTCAGTGGCGGCGTAGAAATCCATCAGCGTCGGTGGGCGACTTTTAGGCCGACGGCGGGCAGAGTGTTGGGCTTGGTGGTTGTGTTTGCTTACTGGAAAGAAGAGCGAAAGGGCGTGTGCGTGTGAACGAGATATAGTTGAGCACGGGCAGGCTTTCCGCATTGATTATATTGATTCGGTTGACCACGACGAACCCCCTTTGGCGCGCACGGGCGCTAGCTGGCCGCGGATTTCACCAAGTGCTGCTATTCTATGCGCCGTCTCGTATAGGAGCTTAGGAATTATATATGTCTCTAATAGGAGAGAGCCGTGTTTATGCTGACACCAAAAAAGGGAAACGCGGAGAGGAAGAGCGCGATTCATAGAAACCGCGTCTCGCCGCCTGTAACGCATAGGCGAAACAGTAGTAGGCTTGTGGGCGCTGGTGGAAAGCGATAGGTTGCTTTTGTGCGGTTTGTTTATCTTTTAACCATAAGCAGGCTTTATATGGGTTTGTATACTTTCTCGTAGGCATTGCCGGGATGGAGCAAGAAGCCAAGTATTTATTTATTATTCATTATTCAAGCGTCGGCTAGAAGCTGATTATTGAACTGTCTTTGTAAGTATCGGAACGAGTGTGTTGAAAAGAGATCATTATAAGAAAGCTGAAGCAGGCTACGTCGCTTTTGTTGCCATTGGAAGGATTTTCTTTCGAGAAGTCGGCCTTGGTTGTGTTGGTCATGCCTAGCGTGGGTAACTATCGGCATTGAAGCCCCTGCTTCTCCTGCATTTGTCCATGGATGCGCATGGGCCAAGAAAAAGCGCTTTTAGTAGGAGGCAATTTAAAAACGCGGAGTTCGCGGTGAGAATACCGAAAACGCGGAAAGAGTGAAAGTCGAGACTTCAATCGAACCGAAAGTGAACGGATTTGTTATTCTCCTGGTGTTTGCTACGTTTATTTTTGAGCCGTGGAGGCGAATTTGGAAAGGAAGCGAGCACTAGTTAGGCGACTCACGCATTTCGGGACCAGTCGCCATTTGAGATTGCGTCGTGGAATTATCCGATGGTATAAATTTGGATTGCCTCCCTCCGTCGACTATTCTCCTCGCTCGTGTGCATGCGCCCGCTGGCGTCGGTGGCGCTTGGTGCAATTATGCAAAGGTGCCCGAGGCGGCGATTGTGATTAGAAATTGTTTGGAGCTCTTGGAGGCACGAAGACAAGGTGGACGTAGTCGTACTCTGGGGCTTACGTACGTAAAGCTCCAAGGTCCAACAAAGTGGTTCCTTCGCGTCGTGAAGAAAGAAAGGCGCCATCGTTGATGGCGCGTTCGACGTGACTTATCGTCGTCATCGCATCTGTTGGTTTTGTGTTGGGCGGCGGTGGTGGTGGTGGCGGGGCGGAAACGGCAGTGGAGGCGACGGTGGCAGGTGCGCTTGGACTACTGGCGCTAAGACGACGCCGCGACGTGAATGTTTCCATTTGTTGGTGCTCCAATGTTCTATTCCGCTCGACGCCGGAAGCGCAAGTGGACTGTGGTTTTTAGCGTTGAGGTAAACTACGTTCGGTACCACTTTTTGATGTGAGGCTCACTTCAATAGGGCTTATTCAGTGGCTACTTGTCGAATTTGCATTGATCCTGTGCACTCGTAGGTAACAAGGGGTTCCGGGCTTGGCTACTTGATCCCTCGGGGGTGCGTGTTTGACAGTAGGTCTTGACTGCGATTTGGTAGAAAGCGCCGCATGTTTCGGGCGGCAGCGCTTGCTTAGCGTTGTGTTCTTTCGCTCTTATTGCATTGTTTCACTTTTTTGCAGGGCGCTGTAGCCGTTAGCGACGTCATCGATGCAGAATCACCGAGTACGAGCAGGAGGGTGGAAGAAGGCGATGAGCTGGAGGAAAGTTCGGCCGGTGCAAGTACGTAGCAGTTCAGTTGGGGGCTGGAGATTCGATTGGGTTTAGGAGGGGGACTATCAGTGGCGTATCTGTGCCATTTGCCGAAGCCTGGCAGCTGCAGAAGAGCGTGAGCAAAACATGCCATCTTAGATTTTTCTCAAATGGGGATGCTTGGATGAGGGAAGAGAGTGTAGTGGTTTTTATTTCATTTTAACGCGCCCCTGATTTAATTTATGTTAGAAGAAGCGTTGCGCACAAGTTTCTTTCAAGCTTACATAGAGTTTGTGTTTCAGGTGGAGGCTTGGAACAGCGGGGTCCGACTGACCTCGGCGGGCGATGTGACGTAGAAGATGTTTCGGAGGCTGTCATCCTGTTGCCTTCGTCCTCGTCCATGGCGTTTAGATCTACGTCAGTGGCGTTGGCGAACTCATCTTCGGCGACGTTGACGATCCTACGTGAGTAATAAGGAAAAGGTTCTCGCGCTCTCGTCGGGGACCTTTTTTTTGATAGTTTAGAGCTGGGCGAAATTGTTGCTCGCTCAATCTCCAGCACACATGGCTTGTTAAGTGAACGCTCACTGGTGGCACTTTTTTGCGAGTTAGGAACCGAATTTTGTGACGCGACTAGTTTGGAGGCGCAGACGGAACGAGGCTAGCCGATTAGCGCCGTGTCTCCATGACGTCATTGTGACGCTAATGATTAATGAATTGGGAGGAGAGGGACGGCGTCATCGCTAGGCCACCGAGAAGATTGGAGTCTCCCGTTTTGGAAGTCGGCGACGAGTAGCGAAAGCGTACTTTAAGAATTAAACTCATTGCTCGAACTCAGCCTAGATGCGCTGGATCGAGGGCGTACACTTTTGAGAACATTTTAAGTTCGTCGCTGATTATCGGCGAATAGCGCGCGTTTTTCCTCGCATGACGTTGTCCGGAGCAGGAAGTCGAGGAAAGAAACGCTGACTGATGGTAATGTCTAAGCCGAGTACGTCAACGCCGATAGGATGTGGCATTTGGAAATGTGACTTTGCGGAGCTTAGCTTCTTGGATAAATGAGCCTTTTACGAGTCATTAGAACGGGACTGATTCAAAAGCGGATTAGAATAAACTTGTCATTACTCGAAACAAGAGTCGTACTCGTCGCTACGGGACTGTACATGTCAAAGGCCAGTCTAGGTGTTGGTTTGAAAAACAGGGTTTCCTCTTGCCCGGACGGCCTCGTCTGGACGTGTCCATATTTAGCCGGGGATGTGTGCTTGCGTTGATAATGCTTGCTGGTTTGAGCCTGTCAGGTGTCAACACGATGCCAGTGACGTTTGAGGCCTGTTCATCAATTCAGCTACCCCGATTGGGTAACCAGTGGAAGTGGCTTGCTGTTGGTGGATCCTAATTAGTATTGATTTTTGTTATTCTGTCCCTTTTGTATGGGAGAAATTCTGCACCCGAATTCAAGGTCACGATGGGGGTGTGGTAGTGACTGAGTGATTTTTTATGTGTCCGATAAGCAAACAGTGCGTGCGCTTTGTGTTAGGGTCAGTCTGGACTATCTCTGGCCTTGTATCGCGTGGATCGGCCTCTATTCTCTGGGTGCATATGGATGTTGGAGAAAGTATTTGAGGGAATACTTATTGAAAGAAACGTGCTTTTTTGACTTCTTTCAGAACCCAAGAAGCATTCACGACGTTCTTCCAGTCTACCAATGCGTGGAACCACTCGCTCTTTGTTCAATGACGGCGACATTCGCGCTCGGGTGCCTTCGCCATCATCGATGGACAGCTACGCCGATGTGGTTGCCGGTTCAACGTTAGAGGTATGTGCTCATGCAGTGCTCATTTGTTTAGGGTGAGTGAGTATTGGTTTTGTTTTAGTGCCTTCTTAAGCATTGTGCGAAATGGAACTTCGATCCGTTCTTGCTCAACCGACTGTCAGGAGGTGACATTCATAATTTGATGGTTGATGATTTCGATGTAATCGATTGGTTTGCAGGACATGCCGTGGTCGCTCTTGGGTGCAAAATATTTCAAACTTACCAGTTTCATCGAGTCTTTCAATTGGATTGGACCGCCTTGTTATTATGCCTTCGTAAGTATTTTGTGTGTGTGTAGTAGTAGTTGTCATTTCGGGATAAGTTATTTGAGGATTAGGGATTCGTTTATTATAGGGCTTATAGAAGATGGATATCGGGACAATCCGTATCACAATTCCCAACACGCAGCCGATGTGGCGCAAGCCATGCACTGTTTCCTGCAAGAACCACCGGTATGATATAGTTGTGTTCTTGTATAAATCAAGAACCTTTTTAGTATTCCATTTTTTAAACTTTAGCTGGCGGCTGCATTAGATCCGTTAGAGAAAATGGCTTGCGTGCTGGCCGCGTTCGGTCACGATCTTTATCATCCAGGCGTTAATCAGAAATTTTTAGAAGGCAATCGCCATTTCTTATGCTCGCTATACAACGTAAGCCTTTTGCATGTGATTTACGAGTGCATGAGCTTAGGAGATGATGGCTAGTGTGAACGGAGGAGAATGTGGACCAAAAAGGGTATGCCGCCAGGCTAACGATAAGAGGCTTTCCGGATGTGGCTGCGCACTGAACAACAAAAGGGGGTTCTGTCTGCTGCGAGTAAAAATGGTTGGTTATTAGAGGGATCAGATAAGAGGATCTACGTAATGCGGAGAATCTATTTTGGGTCTGTGTTTAATAACTTTCTGATGATCCTACTTTTTTTAGAATGTATCCGTCTTAGAGAACTTCCACTGGCGGTGCTTGGTGAGCGTTGTGAAGGAATCTGGTGTATTCGATCATCTGCCTCGAGACACCTGGTAGGCTGAATCTCTCGGCCTATGGCGCGATGAGGGCTTGATGTGTATTTTAGGCTGAAGATGTTGAACATATTCGAGGTTCTCGTGTTGGCCACTGACATGCAACGGCAGCAGGAGTATCTGAATCACTTCAAGGTAAGGTGGGGATCACAAGGTTGGCAGTTGGAAGATAACGTGTGTGCGATGGGATTCGCCAGACTGCAGTGGGGGCTGAGCAGGAGTGTTTGTAAAGGTATAGTGATATTTTGTTGCCCCGGTCTTGCCTGTGTGAACGGAGCAGCATGAACACTTTTCTGGACCACGGATGCCAGTTGGCATGCAAAGGGAGAATGGCGAAACTGACACTTGGCTGCTGTGATAACTTGCAAGGCAAGGACGGGTGATGAAGACGTGCGTTTCTAGGCCTTCTTGTGCAGTCACACTTGTTCTGACGTGACCGAAGAGAGTCGGAACAAAGTAAAATTAATGCAAGTATGATAAATGTATTGAGATAATGTTGGTGTAGCATCGGTTGTGTTACTATGCACACGTGTTGGATTTCCTTGGCACTGCATGCCTTGTTTGGTCATTTTAGAGTGGTGATTGGTGCAATTTTCTATCTGGCTGTATACATTTCAGTTCTTTCACCTCCTGTCATTACAGGCATGGATTGGTTTGTTGTAGCGTGTCTGGGGTAGTGCTCCCTGGGGGCTAGGTGTGGTCACTGCGGGGCACAGCATAGGTTGGGCTGGGTCAAGATGACTTGTGTCCATGGTGTGTCAAGGTTATGCTGGATTCGGACCCTGGTTTCTTATTTATCGTTGTAGCCATACTTGGAACGCGGCGGGCCACCACATTTGGCGGAAGCTGACGAGCGACTGTTCGTCATGCAAGTATGTGGGTAACGATGTTTGAGTCA
Source organism: Mesodorylaimus sp. YZB2_4 (assembly GCA_030248295.1). Taxonomy (NCBI): domain Eukaryota; kingdom Metazoa; phylum Nematoda; class Enoplea; order Dorylaimida; family Dorylaimidae; genus Mesodorylaimus; species Mesodorylaimus sp. YZB2_4. The sequence goes on from JASANH010000626.1 coordinate 1,950,504, forward strand.
CTGAAATAACGGTTTGTGTAATGGATGGGTTTATCTTTGTGTTATGCGGTGATGGTGTCATCACATAGTCTAGGCCCTCTCTCTGCAAAGTCCCTCGTCAGCTGTCGCCTTTCGGTACTGTCTTAGTTTAGTTGATGCATGTGATTAGTTGCTTGGAAAAGTAGGTCTTTTTCTGTACGCACATTTTTCCCTTCTGCTTTTGCTTCCGCTGGTTTGTATTCGTGCTTTTTGCATGCAAGTTTTTGAAGCCTCTTGAATTGATGCCGTTTTTTGTTTCAGATCCTTATCAAGTGCGCGGATATTGCAAACCCGTGCCGCCCTTGGATCATTAGCAAAGAGTGGAGCGTACGAGCGTCGACGGAGTTCTTCAATCAAGGTTTGATGTTGCTTTGGTCGAAGCTATGGTGAAATCTGAGTGTTTCATTTACAGGTGATCTGGAACGCCGGTTGGGTATGCCAGTGACGAACTTCTGCGACCGTTTTGCTACGTCCGTGCCCAAGATACAATCTGGTATGGTCAGTTTGACTAGCTAGGTGGTATGCACGACAGCAAGTGCTTGTTGTAGGATTCATGGAATACGTTGCTCAGCCGTTATTCGCCGACTGGGATCAATATATGGGGAGCTCGCTGTCGGCGTCCATGCTCAGGAATTTACGCTCCAACTGCCAGAACTGGAACAAAATGCTGCGTGAACAAGTTCAACAACAACAGCAGCAACAGGAACAGCCACAACAGCAACGGCAGTCTTCGCCGTCTTCGTCGCCCGCGTCTTCCGGTGGCCTCCGTCGATTGTCTCCGCAACGTCATCCAGCATCAGAGACATCGAGTCTCGAAGAAATGGCCGAGTTGGAGATGCAGAGGCCGGATGTTCTGCAGAAAAGGAGAGCTAGCAGCTCAGGTGGGTTGAGGTGTCCGTGAGGGCTGGAAGTTTATTGACAGTCTCGTTCGTTACAGCCTTACCTCGGTCTCGAAGCCCTCGTTCTTCCATGCCCGAGTTACCAAGGCGCGTCAGTCTGCCCGTGTCGACCAGCGGCGGTGCCACGTTGTGGACAGTTTCGGCCAATCGTCGTCTCTACGAGGCTCTTTCCACGTCCGACATTGCCAATGCGCCAGTCAAGCTACGTTTATCGCAGTCGGAAATGGCAGAAGAACCCGACGATGAAATTGCTCGTCGAGAAGGCATTGAGGAAGCGGAAGAGGAAGAAGCGAGAGAAGAAAATTCCAGCGGACGCCCTCCTGATGACGCTTGTAGCGGCAGTGGGTGTGGAACACCGCCACCGTCGGTTGTTGTTGTTGTGTCTACGTCGGGCCAGCATGAGTGGTCGACGGAAGGGGCAATGTATTCCCCGGCGGATAAAATTTTCTCGCAGGCAACGACGACAGCTTCGCCCCAGCAACAACAACGAAGGTATTCGGAACCTCTGATCTGGACTTTGGCCAGTTTCTGTCCCGTTCCGGCCAAGAATGCGAAGCCAGCTGTAGTCGGAGCGGCGACTGTCAAGGCGAAACAGCAGACGGACGAGAATGGTCGTCTGTCTAGCATTATGTTATTGCAACGATGTATGCCGAGGCGAGGTTCATTGCCCATGACTCAGAAGGAACTGGAAGACGTGCAAGCCGTGAGCGCGTCGGTACCGCTGGGCACTCGTAGCAATAGTTCTGGACCGCAAGAGGTGCCTGCGTTGGGACGAGCTGTGGACGTGTCCTGAAACCGATCTCGGCAGACTGTTCGGTATTGAGTGGGACGATCTTCTTGGTCGAGTCGTCCTCGAGTATAGTTTTTAACAATAAGTTTGCAGGATTCTGAGGCCAAAGCAAAGGTTTATCTTGTCAGAGGAAGCGTCTCTTGTAAATAGGCTTGTTGGTGTTGACTGGTCCTCGGGAAGTCATACTCGATGCTCGGTTGGTGTACTTGCGTTACACGCACCGCTTACGAGTTAGCTTAAGTGATGGTGAGCGAGGGGTAGGTCAGTCGAACAGGATTTTAAGACGGTAAATTTGGCTAATAAGCAAGTGCAATGCTTTGTGAATAAGGGAGAGTATGTAAGGCTCGCTTTGGTGGCTTTGTGTTCTGTGTTTGCTGGCCACTGTGTCGCCAACTCAAAAAGGTATTCCATTACATTCTTGCACTAGTTATGATTTTGTATTTGTTGTTCAATGAGTAGGACATTATTGGTGGCTTACTCGGATGTTGTATGTGCTTAGGAAATGAGAGTTTGGTTGAGTAGCAGGTAGAGGAGTTTGTGCGCTTTGTGAGTGCTGGGCGTGTTGAGATTGAAGTACATGTCGTCAGTAACTGAAGTAGTGTCACAGATATTGCGCAGATAGAAATGGGTTGATGAAATGGATTCAGGACTGGAATGCAGAGAGACTTCGAGTCTCGTTTATACTGTACGCCTGGGGCACTAACATTGTAAGCTGCTTGAGGGGTTTCATTGAGGGTTCACTGCTTGATGACAAGATGTTATGTAAAACACCAGCAGATAAAACCACTTTACAAACAAGCAAGCAGGTGCGCTGCGACAGTGTGACAAGCTGTAGCATTCTCCTAGAAGTGGCCTTTGCGGGCCGTGCGTGAGAGTATGACCCTTGTATCATACAAGGCTTGCCACATCTGCGCTGCGTGCTCGCACCAAACGGGTGCCTATTGCCATGAACATGGCCGCCTGATGACTTATAAGCTACTGGACCCGTGAGTAAGTCTCGCAGCCTGCCTGCCAACATCGTGAGTGATGGCTTTATTCAGAGTGATCGGAGTGCGGGTAAATGGGGAGCAATTCTTTTTGAAATATTTCTGCATAAAACCAAAAAAAACTGGAATTTAGCAGTGGATAATTTACAGCGATAGTGCGGAAAGGGGTCTGCACATGCAACATAACCTGTGTTAATTAGAAATGCACACGTTCGTCGTCTTCCCTGACCACTTCACTGCCATTCGAAGCATTCGGCTATGTTCCTCTCGATCGCATTCATGATGCTTAATGAGCCCAACGTGATGCTCGGTTCGAGTTTTGCAAGGCGAAGGTACAAATCGAAGGCTTCGACACCGCAGCGATCGACGATTGGGCGCTCCTTACACGCGCGGTGACAAGTGTACGTCCTGAACAGATGTGATCATGCAGCTTGCGCTTTTGCTGTACTGCGTTTGAGCGGTCTAACTGGTTGGAATTACTATGGGTGAGTTGCAACCAGTGGGTCAGAGCAGATAGTCAAAACCATGAGCTCTGAGAGGGATCGAACCCAAGGCGAGTTTTTGATTCGTCCCGGTCAGGAGCTTGTGCGTATTCCAGCAGGTAGGTTTTAAATAGAAACACAAGGCATCGGCCAGTACTCACTGACATGCATCTCTGGCCACTATCGAATTGGCTTGTACATCCGTGTTGAACTCGACCATCACATCGTCGCCTTCGCGATTCATCTGGTAACCTGTGATCTTGCTGATGGGTGGCCAAGGTTGGCAGAAGGAGGTGCACGGTTTGGATACAAGAACACCCTTGATGCACTCAACGGCCGAGTAATAATCTGTAAACAGGAGTGTCTAATAGATATCCATTATCCGTCACATTTCACTCACCTGCAAATGTCTCGAAACTGTGCCCGGGCTCGCACATTCTGGCATCGTCCCTGTACTGTTGAATAGCCAGGTCACGAAGATTGGAAGCAGGGCAGTGTTGGAAGCATCGAAGGGTTTGGTGAGCGCTGCTTCAATTGGAAAAAAGTGCTGGAATTGTTTGAGAAGCCGTCTGTCTTACGAGTACCTGCGATTGGACTTTTTGTAATGATGCAGTGCCGTCCCACATTGCCCCTGTGGCTATAATGCAGTATAATCCCTCTGCCCCACGTCTGATCAAAGCGATACAGGCATACTGTAGTTGCTAGGCTAGCTATTAGTGCTTACACGCAAAGCTTGTGGAACACACGCCCCAATGCTAGCAAGGTGTCTGAGTCCGCTTGAACCAGTGGTTGGTCAGTTGGTAATGAATTGGATGCAGTTTGTGAGAATTGGTGAGCGTTCGAGAGCATGATTGCCCCTCTGCGCTTCTCATCCACTCGCCAGCAATCGGGAATGCATCGCGAGGAATCATTGATGAAGACGAGCGTGATTGCGTGCGGGCGGAAGGGACGCGAAATTTCTTGAAATGACGATGTTGCAGTGCTGAAAGAGCAGACATAATTGAGGATAGAACAAGCCAACCAACTACAGTAACCGTATGTACTCCAAATCCATTCTTAAGGCAAGTCAACTCAAGAAAAACAGAGTCTTCTCTGTCATAAGTGCCGGCGGCTTAGGCAAGCTTATCTTTAATTTGTTGGGGCGTGGTAGAGAAAACTTTTAGAGGAGAAGAATGGCAAAGAAACTACCCAACACAAAAACCCAAACAACCAAAATCTCCCCCAAAAAAACAAAAACACCCCCCCCCCCACACCAAACCCCCCCCCCCCACACCCAAAAAACAAACCAACCCCTTGCAATTTGACCCAGGACCATCAGAACCTCCTTCAGGGCCGACATGTGCGACCGCTCAGCGATTTGTGAGCTTAAAAAGCCCTTGTGTATGATTGGAGTAATAAATAATACACGAGGTGTCGTAGCTATGTGGGCTCGTTCCTGTGGCTACGCCCGTCCATGGCTTGTCAGCATTCCCTAGGACGGGCCAAGGATTTCAGGTTTTAGTGTCAAGTACAGTACTTTGGGGCAACGTCTTCCAACCTGAAAGACTGATCCATCTAGGCAATGGAGGTAAGCACTCACTGTCAAGCTGAACGGAGTGGAAGCTGTGTTGGTAGTGCTTACATCTGTGAGTCAAATCTGGCCATGTGGAGCGTAAAGGATCGAAGCAAGTATTTCATAGCAAGCGGTCTTACCCATTTGCAATGAAATTCATACTCAGCATCGAAGTGTCGTTGGTGTAGGCAATATCGATTATCTCCCGTGCCGCATCTTCCATTGCGTTGCCAAGGTTCAAAACACCATTTGGGCTTGAGGTGGTCCTTGCTTAAACGGCCAAACATACTTTATGGTACGTGCTAAACCCATCCTATTCTAGAAGCATGTACTCATGTGCCTTTCTGTTTGTCGAAAAAGGCATGGCACAGTATGTACTTGCTTTCCAAATAATTAAAATTCCAACTGTCTCAACCTGCATAGTGTAACCATAGCCGGTAGGCGCAGGAGAGAATGTGGCCCGCGGAACAAGTCTTGCGACTGCATATACTGTATCTACAGCTGAAACGTCGACCCGAGGGGTTGACGTCTCCCAGACAGGGGGGATCCCTCCCCCACTCGCCATGGCTCACCGGCTCCAGGGTTTCAATAAGTAAGTCAGAGATCCTGGATCCGTTTTAGGTCCCTCAACAAACCTCCTTTCAAAGACGCCCCCTGGGGCTCCAATCGATTTTATGTACTTCTACGCACATTCCCTAATAATCGAGTAATAAAACTACCATCTTTTCTAAAGTCGACATTCCGCTCATTCACTGTTAAACAGCACGCATTATCCTAGCTACTAAAGTAGTTCACCGATTTTTGCGTTCTGCAAGGTTTTGAGGCGTTATAATTTGATGCCACCGACTGGCGTTCTCACGCACTGATAGCTAATCAAAGCGATAGAGGTCACTGTACTTACCCCCTACGTGTATCAGAATAATGATAGCCAACATATTTCTTATCTCCATTTCAGCTGCACAACTGTCCCACAGCCTTCCTCTTTCTTAGCAATACCAAAAATCAGATCTTTCATTATCTTTATTCATGCCCCCTCTTCTCGGCCCTGATGAATGCAAGCCAGCGCATGACTTTGACACATCAAAAGCTGCTCAGCTCATTGTGTCCAACTGGTCGTCGATGTTTCTCAATTGTATTGCCCAAACAGTATCATGAGCACGAACTGACTGAATAATGTCTTTTTGTTTGTGACAGAATGGACAGCATCGCTTCCTCAAAGTGATGAGAAGGATAATGATACGCGATGCTCTAGTTCACATTTCGAATGCCTGCGATTCCAGTTTGTCGAAGGATACGCCAACGAGATGTCGAGCACTTACCCTAATAGCAATGTAATGAAAACCGCAACGACATCCCTACTATCGAACCATCGCCCTCGCGGGGACTCCCAAAACTCGAAATAGTGCATCAATATGAGCAAATGTAAAAAATGGACATCTGGACTTGTTTTTGATTTACAGGTAGTCCATACTGAACTTTTCCGGAAAGAGTCAGATGGGCGTACAGGTTTTGCGATGTCAAGTTTTTAAAAGACTTTACTGGCGACATTTTGAATTGAGCTAGCCACTCATTCACCAGAGCAAGCGTACCTGGGCTGGCTTGCACATGCTCTGTCTCATCTAATGTACAGCACATGGTATTCACGTGGGCCCACCTTGGTATTTCATGGGGTGAGGAATCTGGGAAAGAACTGTAAGGGTATCTGACTAAAACTTTCTTGCTAAAACTGTCTTGCCATGTAATGCAGTAGTGTCCTGATGATGAATCACTCACCATTAGTACTGAGAATATATGGAAGGCACAGGAGGGGCGAGTCAAAAAGTTTTTTAAAATTTTTGTGAGCCGAAGCCTGTTAGCCTATAGCCGGCCAGCAGTCAAACCTTCTAAGCAGGGCTGTGCGGAGACCGGTACTCATAGCAGCTTCCCTCAGCAGCTTCCCTCTGCGTGTCTCCACTAGGAGCACCTCCACGCGTAGGCATCCCGGACCACACACCGGCTTCCTCGGACGATGCTGGGTGGGCTTTGAACCCGGGTGTAGGCCAATTGCGCCGTTCCCAATTGTGCTTTTCTTAACTGCGCTGTTTCAATTGCGCCGATCCCTATTGCGCCATTTCCCGACTGCGCCATCACCCAGTTCCGCCGTTCTCGCTTGCGCTGTGCCTCAGATGCGCCGTTCGCAGCGCTTTTTCCATTAGCGCAATTTCGGCGAGGCTGTTTCAAACTGGATTGACACGTGATAACCCTGATATCAGCAAGGCCAGGGCATACCGGACTGGACACAGACTTCCTCGGACGATGGTGGGTGGGCTGTGAACCCTGTCGGTGTCCGACAGCTGAGATTGTCCCCTCGTTTGGCTTCCATCTCTCCACTCGGAGCACCTCGAAGGTACCAGGTAAGTCACCCACGGCCTGGCGTGCAAAGTCAGCGAGTTTATCTTCAGGTTAGCTAGGTCGCAAACTGAGCTCCTTCAGTGGGAATTGAACCCAGGACGATTCCACCCTCCCAAGCAACATGGAGGGGGCGAATGGCGAACCACCTCGGCTGCCTTCATTGTTGCACGTCAGATCGGACTTGTATCGATCATCACGGACAAGGTTTCTCTCAGGACCAGCTCAGGCTTTCCAATTTAAAATTCTAACCCTTGGGCCTTAGTTCATTCAGGATTTTGTTGCGGACATAAATAAAAATTTGACGTTGCAAAACAAGTTTGATAACCGTGAAATCGATAAATATCAATACATTCATGGGGTTTCCTACAACCTGGCAAGTCCCATGTCTTTCTAGTTGCAGTTGCATCAGGGGTTTTCGGTTGACACCTGTTTGCAAGTTTGTTCAAAGATAAGTTTTTAATTTTGTAATAACAAAGAGCAACTGCCTAAGGTAAAACTAGGCCCATATGGGAACGGCGCATGTGGAAATTGAGCGCATGTGGACATTGGGATTGGGCGCAATTGAGCAATGTCGCAGTTGGGAACAGAGCAAATGGGACACAGCGCCATTGGGAATGGCGCAACTGGAAGTGGCGCAACTGGCTACAGTGCATCCTTTGAACCCTGCCAGTGTTCGACAGCCGAGGCTATCTATTCGTTTGGCTTCCGTCTCTCCACTCGGAGCACCTCTAGGGTACCGGGTGAGTTACCCACGGCCTGGCGTGCAAGGACAGCGAGGGTTTATGGGTCGCAAACCGACCTCCGTCACCAGGGATCGAACCAGGGGTGAGTGCAGCCACTCGCTCTCAAGCAATACGGGAGAAGAATGCCGAACCCTGCATTACCGCGCCCGCGAGTAAAGAAGTACTGTATAGCCGGAAGTGCGCTTCGACGTGATGCCCGATAAGCCTTATCGTTAGACAGTTTTACATTGTCAGTTCCTTCAGAATCGTCGCATCGCATCGATCTATACTTTGTGAATCAATATGGTAGTGTGGACTGTGCCGTCCGCCACATGAGGATAAGCTAACATTTTAAATAAGCATGCTTCACTGCGCATCGTTAATTTTTGTCTTTACTACTGCCTGCAGAAAGTAGCAGCTACTGTAGAAACGTGCTGTCCCTAGTTATCACTTGACTGTGGTCTACACTTCCATCAAGTATGAACGATCTGATCGGCAAATGTCTATGTTCTTTCGCTTCTTTTGATTTGCTTGATCACACTCAACTCTTCATAAAAGATCGATAGCCGTGCACAAAAATTCCAGCCCTTACCTTCTTGTTCTGATAATGGTCCTTTGATCCGCTCCTCTCTTTGCTTTTGTGGTTTTCGCTCGACCCATTTTTCCGCTGTGAATGGGGCTGGGGGTGGTGCTGTATACTGGAATGAGCAAGGTAAAGTTGCAATCGGATTGGATTACGTGGCAGCGCACTAGAAAATGCAAAAACGTTCATGAAGTGAACATTGTGAAGCTGACTGAGAATATTAGTCACAAGTCTTGGCGCTGGGTGGTTCGGTCGGGAATCGTCGGATGCGGGGGTGGGGTCGATGGTAGTTAGTGGCGGCAGGGGCTTAGGATACGGAAGCATTTGAGTGTTCGGAGTGGTAGAAGTAGTGGTTTTGAAATCATCGTCACCAGTCTGGTTTCTACCAGGAGTTGTTGAAATGGAGATGCTAAGTAGGTTTGGATCAATATCTTGTCCTCGAACCAAGACAATAAGGAGCGCAGTACTGAGAACAGCTTTCATTCTTCTGGATTAATCAGCACGGCAGTTTTGAGCGGAAGACTGGGGTTGTTTGACAATAACTTCGGTCTTCATTTATAAAAGCGTCTTGCCTGTACCTTGGACCAAAGGCCCAGCAGGTGTGCTAGTCGATCCTTGACAATTTACATTTCTTGTTTTTGTAGGTTGTAAACAAGGAGTTACGTTCAAATACAGCCCGCACTAAAACTGTCCTGCTATGGGGTTAAAAAGTGAAGAGTGAGCTAGTTTGTACTTATTTTTTTCTCTTCTTTTATGCTTAAAACCCGCTACTGCACCTGCTGGTAGAATTTTTTAATACGAGCATCTTTTGATTCCTACATCTCGTCTGATGATGGCAGTCAATTGCAATCGGTGCATGCAGAACTTTTCATTCATACAGACTGCACTAGAGCAGCTGCGGCAAAATGAAGGTCTATGGGAACGTTCCCCTACTGCCTGTATGTAGTCCTATCAGATCCTGGAGGGAAATTTAGGGTCAGGTTTTTGACTAGTCCTCTCTCAGATCGACTCAGAAAGCCTGTCTTAAAAAAACAATAAAGACCAATAAAACTACTGCTTTCGTAGTTTTGGGGTTGTCCAATCATAAGGAGCTAACCAGTATCCGAGCGGTCAAGTGTCACGGATACGAAATGCGGCTTTTTAGCGCTATACAAAAGCTCTAGTGCCGCTGGCCAGCCTCCAGAAGCACAATGGTCATAATCTGCTCAAATATGAACTCATACTCGTGCTCCTTTACTCACACACAAGCAAATATGTACATGCACTCATGATGTAGTGTGGTTTGTTTTCACTCTAAACTGATGACTGTGCTGAACATGCTCCTTTGGAAGCAACAACATACAGCTGAAATATATTTCTCATATGATCTGATGTCTGCTGTCCACCAGGCCTTCTCATAAATATTCTATCCTACCTGAAATAAAAACTCAGTCTGGCATACTCGTACAGTAGACTTACGTTGCACGTACCGCACAGTGGCTACCATCGAGAAGTATGTTATCCTCGTACGCCCCGCATAATCGCCAAGGCAGGGAATACAATCATTTCGAAGACTGAGATGGCGCAGCAGCCCAGCCATAACCCCACATTGGCGAATATATCCGACAGAAGCTGCAGAAGCTAAAACAGAACGCTCGTCACTGCTTGAGCAATACTGCAGTGACAGGTTTGCCATCATACCGAAAACTCCGCGTATTCCTCCAAAATAATTTCGAGCATGGAATTAAAATAAACGTCCACCCGGCTGTAGCTGGTTCTACAAAGATAGTAGTTTGCTACAGCTCATAAGGTGCTCAAAATCATGATGCAACTTGCCTGAATTTTTCTCTGCAAATTTCTAATTCGTTTCCAGTCATCCGACCACATTTTGGAGGCTGCAAAAAAGAATTGAAAACAGTGTGTACTCTCTGTTGCTCTAAACTCATTTATGCTCACTGAAAAGTGGCCAGCGGGCCACTTTGCTTTTGTTTCTCCAAAACGAAAATCAGTCGCGCTAAAGAACTTAAGTGCATAGTTAAGTTTCTGTGCATAATCACAAACTTCACCTGCATGCAGCTTTACAATTTGATGCTTTCACTGATACTTGATCGAAAACATTCGCAGCTGCTTTGTCCACACATGGTTCTATGACGAATGAAGTCATAGATCGAAGATGTAGAAAAGATAAAGGGTCTACTTTGAGTAATATTGCAGTAACTGGATTTGGCAGGCAATTGGTATCGAGGATCTCCGCATTTGCACTGGTTCAGGATCAGTTTTTGATAATAAGTCGCTAGGCAGGTCTAAAATCGGTTGCTTTGTGGGAAATTTAGTCAGGTATCCAGAATCACAAATAAGCCAACCTCAGCTGTGTAGGACTTGTTCACATAAAAATTCTCGCCGCTGTCTACTTGTTTTGGTGCGCACGGAGAATAGGGGTCGCCCATTTTCGAGGCTTCCAGCTTAAAACTAATTGACGTGTGTGTGAGCTGTCGAGAAGCTTGTTCAGCTTACCTTCGAAACACCATAAATGGTGTGCACGCCTGGAGAGCCTGTGATGCCGATGGACTGCATCATGGGTTCTTCATCTGGTTGATGAAAGGCCAACACGAACCCGCCAGGCAGAGTGAACGGCAAGTAATCATCGGAAGGTGTGTTAAAAATGACCCTCAGTCCCAATCGTTGTCCAGATCGGGTGGCGAAATGGGAGCTTGGGTTCCAATTGAATGTGAAACAGTTACCATAATTTGGATCAGAAGACATCTTCACCTGCCTAGAAATATCATTTTTAGCGGTGTGACGAGGCTGAAGAGCCAACAGAAATGAATACTTGGAAAGAGAGCATTTCTTCCCAGCATATCGACACCAAAATATGAATTCGTCTGCTGTATAGCCTAGCGAAGAGGCCAGTGATCCATCAGGGTCGTACTGTTTCATGAAATAAGCAAGGGCATCTTGCATTTGACTTGACCATACTAGGAGATCTTGGCCATGTGGAGGCTGAAATGGGAAGCTTACCTGTTGCAGAATGGTTACTTCACTATGAGCATATCTGCAAGGTCTGCAGGGTTGGAAATGATTTATCCTAACTCACCACAGGAATAGAATCGTTGTCAATGTCCACATGAGTCGCTTGGGTTGTAATTTCGTTTAGGACATCGCTAATGTGATCGTCAAACCTGTTCTTGGTCGTAGTCTGCTTATTTTTGATTCCTCCAGACTCAAGGGTATCAGCAGTGGATGTCATGTTTCGACCAGTTCTATCTATTGCACTGGCTTGAGATTTCTCGGAGGCGCTGTTAAGTCTGGTTGATAGTTGCTTGTCAGCGCTTAGGAATTCTAGGTCTGGGCTTTTTGTGGTAAGGTTTGTTGCGTGGTGGGGATCTATGTCTGATTCGTCTGTGATGGTCTCTATAGCATGTGCATTTGGATCAACTGGTTGGCTTGGTGCTGGTGATGCGCCAACGGCAGAGCCTAAGGTTAGCGGTACTTGGTCGTCCGAAATGGCATTGCTTCCGGACTCCGGTGCATCAGATTTTGCGCCATCAGGTCTCTGCGCGGATGCAGCATACGCCATCATACTTGGTCTAGTGATTATAGTCTCCGGCATCTCTGTTTTCAAAAGTTGTCCAATGCCAGTATCCGGATTGGAAGAACTTATTGTCAGTGGCCGCTTTGTCATTTGATTTTGAAGGTCTCGTTTGGCAGTTGTGAAGTAGTCCAGAGCCTCTCCTTGAGCTGGAAGATTTTCGTGTGAGGAATTGCTGCTAACAGAGAACATGTCTGCTGTCAAAACGCTCGTGGCTTGGTCAGGGACTCCTGGTTGCCTCCTTGATGTCACAACGTAAGGTGTTTCTTGTGCAGGGAGCTGATCGGTCGAATATGTAGTTGACATCAGGTCTGCCTCGCTTGAGACCCGTTTGGCTTTCTGACTAATTCCTGTTGAATGCTTAACAGTGGGGTCCGAAATGGCATTGCCTCCAAATCCTGGTGCATCAGATTTTGCATCATCAGGCCTTTGCGCGGATGCAGCATGCGCCATTACGCTAGGTCTAGTGACTATAGCCTCCGGTGTCTCCATTCCCAAAAGCTGTCCTAGGGGCGCATCAGCCACAGTTGCAAGGTCGGGGGGAAAGTTGTCCTCTGGCGCTGCCGTTGTATACACACTAGCATTGTGCGCCAGTGCAGTGCCTCCATTTGGATCGATCTGTGGGCGCGTGGGCTTTGTTCGCTTTCGTATCGATTTTAAAGATGTCTTGGTTGCGGATGCTGGTGAGGCTGAGCCGAGGAAGTTATCCAGGGGCAGCCACAATGCGACTGATGCCGGTGTTGAACGAGGATTCCGAAAAGCTTCAGTTGGAGGTTTTGTAACGGCCACCCTTTTATTTGTTTCAGTTCTTTTCTCTATCGCAGCCAGAATGCTTGTAGCAGACGGTTCATCAGTTTGCTCAAGTCGCCTGGATGGTGAGCTAGTCCTCACGGGAGCTGCTAGCTGCACTGGCTCGGCGCCTTGCGACGAACCTTGAGGGGCTGCACTGGAAAGCAATTTGTGCGGCATCCTTGATGTGGGTGATTTTTTAATCTGTGACTTTGTTGCTGTGGTTTCAGTGAAGCCCGCTGCAGCTGGTTTGCTCATTGTCATATCAGTGGTAGATGGTAAGTCATTTGTTGCCACCATTCCAGCTTGGATTTGCAAATAAACTGCACCTGTGGTTGCTCTATGTCTCTTTGCCATTTGAGGGGTGTCTGTAGTAAGAATTGCCTTTGTTTCAGTGGCGAAATGTTCTATGCTAAATGACGCTGAACTTGCGGGGACTTGTTGGGAGCCTAGCTCCTCTGCGACATTAGAAAACAGGGTTTGCATGCCTGGCAACGTTTCTTGTGCAACGGAAGCTATGCCATCAGTGACTTTCAAATTTGGAATTGAGGTCGGCTTATGCTTCCTATCCATTTGGCTTGTCCCAGAAACTTTAGAGTCAGGCTGCGATGATTCTGACGATGGGTCTGTGGATAGTTCTGCTGGGGTCGATCTGGGATTTGTCACTTCCCGCATGGTCAGCGGGGAAGGAGATGATTGGCCAATGGTTGAGACGGTTCCAGCGAAGACTTGCAATTTTATTTTCCCTGGTGTTGATTTGAGCTTTGCACCAACTCTCAGGCTTGTTGTTGCTAATGTGCTGGGAGAACCTTCGTTATGAGCTAATGACGAGCTTATGAAAGCCTGCTCTAGGAAAGTCTGACCAGCTTCTTTTCTAATGAATGCAGAAGTAAAATCATTCCCATGGTACCCGTAAGTCGGCACTTCCGTCGAATTAGTCGAAGGGCTGGTCGCCAGGCTTGCTTGCTTCGAACTATCGGGAATTGTGGCTGAAGTTTGGGCCACTCCTGATTCTACCTGCAGCTTTCCTATTGGCCCATGTGTTCGCTTTCTCCACGTGCCAAGTTCACGAGGGGTCATATCAATGCCGCTCTTGGTCAGTGCAGGATTGGGGGTCGGTAGTCCCCAAGAACTAGACATTACAGAGGTTGTTGCATGTGGGGCCAAGGTATGCTCGTTTTTGTTAGTCCAAGGGCTCCCTGTCGACCTGGTGGTCTCTAACGTCTGTACATTTTGGGCACTTATTGCACTTGCGCTTGTTGATGTCGCGGCTCTGATGGATGTGTTGCCTGCTAGGATCCCCGTTGTGCCTGCCTTATGGATGGTCATATCTGGACTGATAGCACTTGCAGCGGATATGGTTTCCCCGGTACTGGGTTGTTGTGGGTGGACTGTTGATGGGTTTTGTGGCTGTGACAGTGATTCCGTGGTGTTAGTTACTGTTAATGGCGGAAGGGCAGTGCTCGTCGTACTGGCTGCAGCGGCAACAGTAGAAGATGATGATGCCGCCACAGATGCTGTTAGCGTAGACACTGGCATGGGCGTAGTTGTTTGTGCCTCTGACATGCCTGAAGAGGACAGCGTTGCGGATGAGGAAGCGGGAAGTACAGGAGCTGAAATGTTTGAGGCGGGTTCATAGCCCGTTTTAGTCGTTTCTTGCTGAGTCGTGCTTGAAGGTGCTGATGAACCTGAAACAGGAATTGTGGCTGAGGTGGCGGTATTGGTATTCGGGGTGCTTATGACCAAATCAGGAGAAGAGGCTATGTTGGCGGTAGTGCCCAGCAATAATTTATTTGTGGGCGCGATGACAGGGGTGACCACTGAGGATAAAACTGAAGCAATGGTACTTGGTGCGGATTCTGTAGCCACTGCAACACTGCTTGACATTGTGATAGACGGTAGAGCGGTGCTGATTGGGCTAAAAGTAGCACTAGGGGTATCGCTAGTGGTCTTTTTCGACACGTCAGTTGCGGCGTCAGTAGACGCAATTGCAGCCAGAGATAAGACAGGGATTGAACGAGAAGGTGACGCAAGGACTGTAGATGCTATGCTGTTTGCAGCGGCACTGGATATCGAACTTGCGAGTAACGGCTCTGTGTTAGCTGTTCTATGCACGGTTCCAGTTGGTGCAGAGGCGGCAATAGCCGTCGCGATAGGTGTGGAGATGGATGGGCTGGACATTAAGCCAATAGGTGTGGTGGTCGTTAAAGCTGCTGTCAATGGTGCCCCATATGGTGACAGTTGTGACGCAGCTAAAAATGATGTTGCTATGAGCGGGCTTGATGTTGGATTGATCGAGGTCTGTTTCAGGATAGAAATTGAAACGGGCATTGTGCTGGTGTTTGCTTCCAAGGGCGTTAAAACTCTAGCATTTAATGATGATGAGGAGGGGTTGGATGCAGATGCTGCTACAGAACTTTCTGACCTGACGATCAGAGTATGTTCTGACGTCGAAAATTGAGTAACCATTGATGTCAAGCTCGTTGGAATAGCTGACTGTGAGATGAGGGTGCTAATGGCGGCGGATGAAATTGGCGACGATGACGTGCTTAGAAGAGACGTAGCACCCGCACTGGAACCAGTGGGCCTAGTAGAAAGAGCAGTCGAAGCGGCGATTGTGCCAGAGGCGCTGGAGACCACAGAAACGGTTGGCTTTTGGGTAGTTGCTATAGATATGAGTGTGGGGGTGGCGATCGCCGGAGACACTGATGGGCTTAGGGCTGAAGATGCGATCGCGTCTGTGCTAGTAGCACTTGTGGATGAATAGGTCAGAACAGCTGTGCTGCCCGAAGTTGCGCTGTTGCTAGAGCTCGAAGCAACGGACGACGTAGAGCCTGCAGAAGTGACTAGTGCTGGGGCCAGGACAATGGTGCTTGTTGAAAGAGTAGTGGCAGGGATGGTGGTCTCTGTGCTCACTGTTGTGGTTGCTGAATTGGGAGTGCTGGTTGAAGCGGTATTGGTAAAAAGGAAAGTAGTTGTTGAGATCATTGCTTTGGATGCCGTGGTAGTGATGCTGATTGAAGCACTACTGACAGGGACGACAGTTGTTGCGAACGTTGTTGTGGCCGGTGCAGTAGTTGAAATTGGATCACTGGTTGAAACTTTACGAGTATATGCGGCTGTAATGGCAGCTGTTGCGGATGCTGAGCTGGAAGTGCTGGCTAAAGCGGTACCAGTGGGAAGGGTAGCAGTTGTTGAAACCACTGATGAAGTAGTGATTCCGGTTGAAGCACTACTGATAGGGGAAGCAGCTGTTGCGAGCGTTGCTGTGGCCGCTGTAGTAGTTGAAATGGGACTGGTCGTTGAAATTTTACTTGAACCAGTTGTTGCTGTTACGCTTGTTGTGGCTGCTGAGCTGGCAATGCTGGTTGAAGCGGTACCGGTAGAAAGGGGAGCAGTTGTCGAGACTATTGCTTTGGATGCCGTGGTAGTGATGCTGATTGAAGCACTACCGACAGGGACGACAGTTGTCGCGAACGTTGTTGTGGCTGGTGCAGCAGTTGAAATTGGACCACTGGTTGAAACTGCGTCTGCAGCTGTAATTACAGCTGTCGTGGATGCTGAACTAGGAATGCTGGTCGAAAGGGTACTGATGGGAAGGGTAGTTATTGCTTGTGCTGATGAAGTGGTGGTTCCAGTTGAAGTACCAGTATCAGAGATTGTAGTTGTTAAGAGTGTTATGGGGACCACTGTAGTCGTAGCAATGGGACTGGTGATTGGTATTGGGCTGGCGGCAGCTGTGGCAGCTGAAGTGGTAGAGCTGGTCGTCGTTGTATAAATGGCTGAAAAGGAAAATATGTTTAACGCGAGTGCGCATAAACATATGTAAACACATCAGGCCTACCTATAATGATGTCCTGATGTAGCAAAGTGCTCGCGTTTGCGCATTCGGACACAATTTCCCAGGTCCTATTGACGTATGTTTGATTGATAAGCTGATCAGTGTATGTCCACGTCCATGGAGCTGGCGTGCCACAACTTTGAACAACGGTGGGAACCCCCGTCAGGTTCGGATTTGTAAGGTCAGCAGAGGTGTTCAGGTATGCAGTCGGTGGCGCTACGTAAGTGTCCGGAGGCACTGTTATGGTGATGAGTTGAGTGGCATTATCTCCAATATTCCCGCACACATCCCTGAGGTACCAGAGACGGCTGACTGTCTTTGAGCAGTTGGTTCCACCATTGCTAACATCGACGTAAGACAGGTTGTAAGGGGTGCATCTCGGATCCACGCTCGCCTCCGGGAGATCTGGCTCAGAGTTGTTGACGGGTGCTGGAGCTGACGACAAGTTGCAAGACGTTATCTGAGAATCGAGGGCGATGATTTTTGGGATCATTGCAGCAAGGTCCTCGTCAATGCGCCCATCATTGTCGTCGTCGATAAAATTGCGAAGTTCTTCATCCACCCATCCATCGCAGTCGTTGTCCAAGCCGTCGGGGGGGTCTGAATCAGCCGTCGCAGTGCAGAAAAACGAGCCCTTGCCCAAGCGGACGCCAGCCACGTATGCGTACGATACATCGTCTCCATAGCCGTAAGCCGATACGCTGAACAATGTGCTAACATCAACGTGCGATATTCTGATGGATTTCGCGGCAGTAGAGCAGGTCAATTTGTAGCGGTAGGCGGTGAGTGTTGTACTTGGGATCAAGTAACCTTGGGTTGCGCCGAGGAAGGTCTGATTGTTCAGGAGTAGACCCGCAGATTGATTTCCCTCGATGACGATAGTCAGGTAGTGGCTACTGAACAGTGGATTGCACGATATGATAAAAAATGTGTTGGTGAAGCTATCGGTCGGAGGAATCATTAGTAACGAGGGGTCGCTATCAATCGCTTTGTTTACTGCAACCAAAAAGTTCAACATTTATAGCAGGTCGTCTCTCAAGGAGCTAGAGCTAGAGTATTTCAAAAACGGTGCTACGATCGAGATCTCTTAAAATTTGTCTATGAGCTTCTGCCCGGGAACCAACTCTAACCTGCAATCGGTTTGCTCCAAAGGCAACTCGAGGAAACCGAATCCAAATCACATATTTTGCGGCATGCTGCTGTCTGCTGTCCCTCGCAGGATCGATCAGGATAGAATGTACTATTCTTGGCTGGACTTGCCAGAACGGACTTACATCGCTACATGGGGAAAGCCAGAACAATGATTTCGGTTACCTGGCCGCGCAGTTTAGGAATAGTGCCCTCGTATAACAAAACCCAAACTCTAGCTCACCTGGGTCTTGATAATAAGTTCCTGTCATGAACTGGGCCACTTGCAAAGGTTTGTTTGATTGGAGATATGAAAATTCATTTTGCATAGTAAAAACTGATCTCCATTCCCTGGCATTCAATGTGAATGTTTCGTTTGACACGGTCCCAGTTCGAGTCACGACTGTGCCATCCGCATAAGCGACTACTTTGAACATGTCGTAACAATTGGCGCAGAATGTCTTATTGTCGCAGCAGGTCGGCGGGGCCAGACACATGTGATCGAATGGAACCAGGGGGAAGCGCGTGCCCCACTTATCTGTCGATGTTAGCTAGCGATTAGACAAGAAAGATAAGGTGTGCTTTCACGCAGGCTTCCTTGTCCTTACTCACTTGCTCAACCATGTGATCACTAAAAAAGCAACCGCTGGGATATGATTTGCTAGTAATGCTTGGGATCACAGCTACTGGCTTGTTCGACGTGATCCGCGTTCCAGTAAAGTCAGAACTATTCGTCAACTTGATGACGTCCATCTCATTTGCGAAGAATGACTGAGTGACCCCACCAGTCAGGGAGACAGTTATGGACGTGCCATCGGCAGTGGCAACAATATGGATTTGGCTTTTATTTTTTGGATCTTCGATGCCCATAACAATGTAATCCGTGCCCAGCACATCCAATGGTAACACGAGAAACCCATCCGCGGAGCCAGTTTTGGTATTCATACTGTAGACCATGAAGTCATAGGAAGCCGTCAGCTTGATTCCCACGGACTCCTTAGGAAATTTGACCTCATAGACCATCGTGTTATCGACTACCAAGTTCTGTGTGACGCTGTTGTCTCTCGTGGTTATAGCCACAGTGAACGGTGTTGCGTATGTCGTAGCTATCAGCAGCTGCAAAGTATCTAAAGCGCTGTTAGGAGGGAAGGTGGTGTAGAAGGTCGTGCCGATGTGGTCTGGGACGGCCGCTAAAATTTTTAAAATACAATGTTTGAGAATAACATAAGACCTTGTCCCTACCCCCGATAACGTTTCTGCGCCTTCTGCTGTGCAGTGAGACACCAGATTGACCGTCCTGGTTATCGACTGTGGAGCCATGCGTGAAGCCAAACTTGTTTTTGAGTTCCGGAATCGCTCGCTTTTGCCGATCGCCAGTGTTTTTATCGATGAGGTTTTTGCTATATTGTTTGAGCTAAAGCAAAAAACGCACTCAGGCGACCATGATGGCTGTTGTTGCAAGATCCAGAAAAGAAAAGGACCAGAAAAGGGAACTCAAGGCTCAATTTTTTGAAAAGCCCTTTGACTGTTTCCCTGTCGCACGAAAGGACCCTATGTCAAAAAGGGGGAACTCTTTGTCCTTGTCCAGTGATTACTGGCTGATGCGCTACAGTTCTGTAGAGAGCAATGTGCCGCATCAGATCTTCCACTTTCAACCTTGAATAACGCGCTCTCTGATTTTCATAAATTTTTGGGGGTAAGCCGACAACTCACCGAAAATTTTTAACATGCAGTTAGTAAAAAAGGTGGTGGTCTGACAGAGGATATTTTTTCTACAAAAGTTTCGCCGACATTGATCCTGTTATTGACAATTTACAGGCCCTGTAAATCTGCTGGACGGTGTGCATACAGTATATGCTTGGTCTTAAAAAACCCTCAACGGACTTATACTCGTGTACATAAATCCTGCGCTTTTCGCCCAAATTATTTGTAGGCTGATTTTTCAGCAATTTAATGAGCGATAATCTCTCCTTAAGGGCCCAATCCCGACAGTACATGGTCTCTCTGTGTTTCCCAATGGACACACCTCCACACGAGGACGTCCCTTGTCCCATTCTTGTGGAAAGGTGTCTTGTCATGCTCTACATGTGACCAAACTGAATTCCCTCGGGAACCTCGCCCTTGAAGATGCCTTAATCTAGGACCTAGGGGTTCCCACTCGAATATTCTGTACCGTTAGCTTACTCAGAGCTAGTCTTTCAAGAGAATCAAACCCAACCGTTTCAATGCTGTATTCGAAGGGGAACCTCCCAAACGGTGGAGTACAGACTTACAGCGTGATAAATTTCAGGCGCTTTTTCTTTCAGAGCGGAGACCTTGTATGGATTCAAATTGCATGCCGAGACAGACGGAAATTCGATCGGTGCAGGCTTGAGCTAAAGAAGTGTAGTCGTTGTGAATGTCTTGTGGGGTGGGCGCAGGTCCAAAAAACCCAGCTGCGGTCAGTGTCCCCTGGCATGAGTATTCGATAACACTGGTTGTTCGTGTTTGCCCGGCCCCTGAGATTGTAACCAGGATCATGGGAATTTGGAGATCGGTGTTCTTTCTCTGCAGGAGGGACTGGGGGGGAGATCAGACGTTGATTTGCTTCAGCCATCTTTTCAGTTCGCCTGGAAAGTACTCCTATGCACCCATTTGGAGGTTCTCGTCCCAGAGACTCTGGTCTCTCTGTAGAGCCTCGACTGGCTATCGATACTCTGCACAGAGTCGGCAGCTGGGAGCGCCACCCGTCAGGGTGACGTTTCAGCCATGTACTAGGTCGGAAGACTTGGTAGGCTGCCCTGGGTTCTTGACGTAGTGAAAAAGCTCAACTGATCACTCCCTCCAGTAATACGGACCTAGTCGTATTACATGTTTCCCGCCTCCTCGTTGCGTTGTTAGAACAGTCGAGCTGAAAAACAGTAAATTCACCAGATTCTTGTCCTTGTCTAACTAGAATAGATTACCGTGCATGCCTACGCCAATATATGGCAAGGGTCAGAGTCCCTTTGGGTATCATGACTTGCTGTGCCTCTATGAAACGGCACAACGCTATGAGTTGCATATGAAAGGGCTATGTGATTTTTCCTTTTCAGATTTTTAGTGCACAACTAATCATAAGTCCCAAAAACTCGTTACTTTTACGGCTGTTCCAACAGGATACGTAAGGAAAAATATGACCGACTGAACCACGAAACCAGCCAAGGCAGCCACGCAACCCAATAGGATTAGCGTCCATGAGATTCTCGAAGAAACTTTTTTCGATGAGATCGCGGAAAAAAGTGTTCGACAAGATGAACAAGATAAGTCTTCCTTTAGACCCTCCATTTCTCTGCATCATATTCAGCTGACTGTGCTAGGCTTTCCCTTCTCTTTTATCGCACAGCGGGGACAGTTACTTTGTGCAGTAACTATGACAGCATGGGGTCAGGTTATAAGTAAGAAAAGATCACCAAGAGGCTTCTGTTATTGTATACAAGGGTGAAATACTATGAATGTGCACGAAATACATTATGCAAGCCGCCATGGGTGTTAATTATGGATACTGTAGGCAGGCGCAGACGCATGCCACTGGCTTGACAAAAGAGAGGGACGCAATTTTCGTATGGCTGAAGGAACATGACGAAGAACCTAGGGTAGATTGAGGAGAGCCAGTTCCGAATCAACAGTTTTCAGGTTATTCTGATGGAGGGGTCCTAGACGAATTGCAGCCAGAAAAATTCCAGCTACTCACATCCTCTAGCATTGCGTGTGTGGCTGGAATCTCTGGAAACCAAGACCATACGAGAAGCGGGCATAAAGCAATAGAGCCCAACTGCAGTAGACAGCTGTATGAATTCTTCGATTCCATTCCATCAAATTGTGCCTGGGCTCAAGAGATTGGGTATTGTATGCCCCTTGAACGATGGCAATGTAAGGTGCAATCCATTGTTGCACATTTCAAAGATGCCAAGTCGAAGCCACCCTCTTCGTCGAAACCGTGAATAGATACAAATTGCAGTAGGCAGGGGCCTCAAGCGCCTTGACAACGCAGTGCTATTTGCGACGGAATCGCACAACCGAATGACAGGACAAATAATTATGTTTGTGGAGCTATTGCATAAAAAGTGAGGGACAGTCGACAATCAAGCAGAGAAGTCGCCCACGTTTTCGAGGTTGCTCCGCATGTTGCTAAGACCATCGCACTCATCTTGCTGTCTATTGTGACAGTGCTTCTGACCGCTCGATTGAAATGCTGTACATACTGTAGTCGGGAACCACTGAAAACAGGTTAGCACCACAAGAAAGACAATGTGTTGGCTATCTATTGCGGAGCAGAATCTTCTGGTTAAAAGTCGGATTAGTTGTTAAAGTTGGAACATTTTGCACTTGCAATATAAGTTGCATTTGCAATATCTGCGCAGAAACGATCTGGGAAGTGGGCATAACGTCAGCTCGCTGACCTTGCAAGCCAGGTCGTGGACCTGCATGCCGGCACCCGGTACCGTCGAAGTGCTTCGGGTGGAGAGGTGGAACCCAAAAGTGTGGTGTGCTGTAGACAGTCTCGGGTGTCAAACACCACTGCCTTCACAGCCCACCCAGCATCGTCCAAGGAAGTCGGTGTCTGGTCCAGGTTTGCAAAGTGAGAATCAAGGTTTGTGACGACCACTACTGCATACGAGTTAAGGGTGAGCTTCGACTGCGCCCATGCCTTCGAGGGCATTTCTAACTTTGCCGTAAGGAAACTGTCGTTTGCTGCTTTGCTGTACAGCACATTGGGCTGTTTCTCTGTAGAGCGAGCGTGAGGCGAGCCACGATTTCAGTGTAAACTTGTTCACAATGCTTGACTGTGACATCTTTTGGCACACGACTGAAAGAATAAACAGACATACAGTATTAGTCGCACGTCTCTGGCGTTTCCTCGAAATCCTTGTAGAAAGAGAATATATTGCGTCACCATATATATACCATATTGTATCACCATTTCCAGGGGGTGAGGGGTGACGACGGGAACTGATCTTCACGGGACCTGAAAGACCCCTTTGAACACACCTCGCGCATGGATGCGGCCTTCTTTTCCTTTGGTCGAGCCTAACTACGCTGCTGTCAGCCAAGGGTTTTACAGTTTTACTGCTTGTCAGTTTTCTCCTAGACACAGATCATGAATACATGCTTGCAATGTGTGTAACAATTAGATTCAGACTCAGATTCATATTGGGTGCCTCAAATGAATCAACACTGGACTGATAATCCCAGTGGTGCAGGTTCAAGTCCCGCTCGAGGCGACTGTTTTCATTCTTGACAACAGCCAAGCTGCAACTTTCCAGTTAAACGAATGCTTACCGTTAGCTGCCACCAGGTTTCCAGCTTCCAACACGATAGTCCTTTGCTCTATTACACGAATCTGAAACTTTAATTTACGCAGTTTTGCACGTTGCGCTCAACTTTGCCCAGAAACTTTTCGACTGATTGCTTGCATCTCTTGTGCCTGCAGAGAGGGCAAAGTTTGGGGAAATCGACGAAAGAAGGAATCGGTCGGTGGCCCAATTTTTCTGGTCAAGGACGAGTAGTCATATACTTTATATCGATACGAAACACGAAAATGATTCTTCAGCATATTCTGCGCCAAAACGGTCTGTTGCACACGGCACGATCGAAGATACACATTTCTGGTAAGTTAGTCTGAGGTGTCTTATTTGCATGCATTTGTGAAGAGTTTTTGTAGGTCTATGTAAACACCTACTAAAACGTCAATGTTTGCTTGACCTTTTTCAGTCTAGATTTTCATTCCCTAAATACTTGCATACCACATTCATTTATTGTATTCCTTTAATTTCCCCTTGGTGACTACAATTCTTGGAAAGCAGGTTCACTTTCTCTGAAATTGTGGGTTAATTTTATGTAAACTATTGTTTTCTTCCTTCAGCCGCCGCGATGCAGTTGGATAAATATTTAAAATCGTTAAACGTGAACGGAAAAGAATACAAATTTTATGACTTGAGCGCCTTGAAGGATCCCCGCTATGGTAAGAGCTTTTTAGGTTTTTTGACCACTGTTGTTAATATTTTGTTATTTTTAGAAAAATTGCCTTTCTCAATCCGCGTTTTGCTCGAATCAGCTGTCCGAAACTGCGATGAGTTTCGTGTCAAACAAAGTGACGTCGAGAAAATCCTGGATTGGAAAAATCTTCAACACAAAGATACGGAAATTCCATACTTGCCGGCTCGCGTCATCTTGCAGGACTTTACGTAAGTTATAATTTTTTAGTGGTATTGATAAATTTATTAAATATTTTGACTTTTAGGGGTGTGCCAGCAGTTGTGGATTTAGCCGCTATGCGTGATGCTGTGAAGAAATTGGGTGGCGACCCGAAAAAGATCAATCCATTGTGCCCTGTGGATTTGGTCGTAGATCACTCTGTACAAGTCGACTTCTTCGGAGAGTAAGTTATATTTGGAGAATATGGTTTATTTGCCACTGACTGAGGTCGTTTCCCAGCAAATCGGCCGTAGAAAAGAATCAACAAGTGGAATTCGAACGAAATAAGGAGCGGTTCCAGTTTTTGAAGGTAATCCGGTTTTGAGAATTATAAATAATTGGCTTATCACTCTTGGAATTTCAGTGGGGTGCTACTGCGTTCGAGAACATGACAATTGTGCCTCCGGGTTCAGGTATCGTGCATCAAGTCAATCTGGAGTACTTGGCCCGTACTGTGTTCCACGATAAGAAAACAAATGTCTTGTATCCGGACAGTTTAGTCGGTACGGACTCGCACACGACCATGATTTGCGGCATGGGTGTGCTTGGATGGGGTAAGAGATCAACAAGGTTGTTTCATTTTGTGCCCATCATCTTCATGCCATTTTTATTTCAGGTGTTGGCGGCATCGAAGCGGAAGCAGTCATGCTCGGTCAGCCGATGAGTATGGTGTTGCCAGAGGTTATTGGATATCGGTTGACTGGCCAACTGCCTGAACACGCCACTGCAACGGATTTGGTCTTGACGATTACCAAGGCAAGTCTTTGCTCACTTTTTTTGACGCAAAAGACAAAAAAATTTTTTTTCAGAAACTTCGTGAAGTGGGTGTGGTCGGAAAGTTTGTCGAATTTTTCGGTCCAGGATGCGCTAGTTTGTCCATTGCCGATCGAGCTACCATCAGCAACATGTCTCCGGAACAAGGCACAACGGCGGCTTTCTTCCCAGTTGATCCTAAGACGTTGGGCTACTTGGAACAGACTGGTAAGTGCCATAGCTGTTATTCACTGACTTGGATATCAGATTTCTTGTGCCTATCCAGGTCGCTCGAAAGAAAGCATTGCTGTGGCCGAGGCTTACTTGAAAGCAGCGAAATTGTTCCGCAACTACAACGATCCTTCTCAGGATCCAGTTTTTACCAAGGTGAGTGACTGTTTTTATGTGTTTTTCAGTTTGATATGCATCTGACTGGTGCTTTAGGTCATCGAGTTGGACCTTGGAACGATTGTACCCTGCTTGAGCGGCCCCAAACGTCCGCACGATCAGGTGCCACTGACGAACGTGAAAGCCGAATTCACAAAAGGATTGACGGATAAAGTTTCGTTCAAAGTAAGTCCTTCGTGCTCGTGAATGAGGGCCCCAGTCGCACGCAACCAGCGTCGCGCGGCATGGAGCAGGCAGAAACTGTTTTTGCACACTAGACAAATATTGACTGTGCTGGGCGGCACTTAGGAGCGCTTATGGTTCTTATAGATAGGTAGTAGGAAGCACGTCATACACTTAATGCATAGACGCATGAGCAAACGGTCGGTGTTTAAATGAGCAGTTTTTTGCACCTATTTGTCGACTCCTCGCTTGGAGCTCTAAAAGACTAATAGCCTTTTTTCGAGAAAACGTGTTATTTTTCCAAAAGGGCTGCACCAAACAACGAAAATGAGGCAAAGACAGAAAAACGCATTGTGAGCTGATTGCTCGTAACCCGCGGGCCCCTATCCCCTGTATAGCTTACCGTTAGTTCATGGCAGAGAGATGACCGTACGTTTCGTCTAAGGTGTTCTGTCATTGCTCTGCCCTCATCAGAGGTTAATTATTGACTGCTGAAAGCTAGATGCTCTTACGAGTTATATACTGCACATATTACACATGTGTGCGCTGCTGCACATTAATTTAAACATAGCTCGCTGCTGTTCACTGTCAGGCAATTACAAACTGCAGGCCATTCCATTTTGCAACAGTTACTAAAACGAGGGATTAGGTGCAGAAACGAAATTTTGTTGTTATTGCCGTAGGTTGCCTTAACTGGCTTGCTATTGTCTAAAGAAACTTATGATAGAAGGTAGGATTAAAATTAGGAATCATGAACTGGCTTGCTGTAACCGGAGGCACTCTTTGCTGGGCTGCTAATAAGTGGTGTCGACTACTGTCTCATTCCAGGGTTTCGGAATCCCAGCGGAGAAGAAAGATGCTGTATCGAAGTTCAAATACGATGGCAAGGAATACACTCTAAAACACGGCGATGTGGTCATCACTGCTATTACCAGCTGCACGAATACTAGCAATCCGTCGGTCATGCTTGGATCTGGTAAGAATGGGGATTTATTGTTGTCTTTCGGACTGGTACGTGGATCCTTTTTAGGTCTCTTGGCCAAGAAAGCTGTGGAGAAAGGCCTGACTGTCAAGCCGTACATCAAAACTAGCTTGAGTCCTGGAAGTCACGTTGTGACGAAATATTTGGAGAAGTCTGGTCTGTTGCCTTATTTGGAAAAGATTGGGTGAGCTTTTTGTGCAGAATATTAAAAAATGAGGATTTGTAAATTGAGTATTTTAGCTTCCATTTGGCCGGATATGGTTGCATGACGTGTATTGGCAACAGTGGTCCGCTCTCTGAACCTGTGTCGCAAGCGATCGAAGGGGTAAGCCATAGTTATGAATAGTAGCTGTTTAAGAGTTTGTGGGAGAGAAAATGAGGCTCCAAATGTCGGAATATTATTGCGCATAGAAGTTTTATTAAGGCGTATGACTATGTCAAGAAAGTCTCTCTAGTCGCATGACAACAGCCAAAGTTGCAATCGTGAGAAGGAAGTGACAACAGACGAATATCGCGTAGGCGATTCGAAGATGTTGAGCAATTCTAAAAGCTCGCGATCGTCGTTGATCGGTGCGCTTATAAATCGGGAATTCCATGCCGTCTACTTCTGCGGATTTGGGTACTTTGATGTGTTCTTCGAGGTCGTAGTCATCGGGCGCTTGTCTGGGGATGGTACCTGGTGTTAGACGGCGTCTGGAGTCGGACTTGGTTGATTTCCTGTCGGGATTATTTATGGCGGGAGTGTCGGGAAGGGTTAAGACAGGAATCGAAATTGGCGTGTCTTGGGGTTCAGCGAATCGTCGTCGTTCTGGTTGTTCACTGACGGCTATCGGCACTCCCTGATGTCGCCTTAAAGCGTCGTTGTACTGAAGAGAATCAGCGATGCCTGAAATGTCCAGATGCTATTATTATGTTTTTACTTATTAGCCTATGGGTGTGGGTGTGACTCAAGAATGGTCCCTAAGCCCGCGGATTCGCGAAGAGGGCGTTGCTTCCGAATTATATATTTAATGATGACAAGGCGGGGCGATCTTACTTTTGAAAAATGGCGTCTGAGTTGGCGCTGTTAATAGTGTAGTCAAGAATACGAAACAGAGTATTTTGACGATCTCGAGTAATGCAGAACGTTTTCCGCACGAAATGGCGATACTTAAGCACCCAATAAAGAGGACGCCGATGGAATAGAATGTTCTCAAACAGAGATCGAGTTTGTTGCTTGCATCATCGGCGTAAGGCCAAAGTACGATGGCTTGCGACGAGTCCAAGGAGAACATAGCGAATCCGAAAAAGACATTGAGAGCGGCGATAATCTTAAGTTGAATGAGTAATCGTTCGGTCAATTTGTATCGGTCGTTGACACGTTTCAATAAATTGACATTGGAAAATGAGGATGGCAGGACTGAGTCGAGCCGAGGAGAAGGCGCTGCGCGAATATCCTGGTTAGGCTGATCGGAATCTCCGCGATAGTTCGGTCGTCGATTATGATCGCGACGATGCGACGATGAAAATAGGTCGCCGTTAGCTCGGCCTGGACTGCCCTCTGTGTCGGTTAGGGTAATGGTTGTTACGTGGGGGTGTTCTTTGGTAATGGGCCGAGATTTTCGACTGGGTAGTGTGTGTTGTTGAGCGTAATCGGCATGATTGGCTGCGTTCGAATCCGGGTCGGTGACCCACCGATGACTGGCTGCACTCAGGCGTTTGCGTTGTGCGGTTGAGACGAGGGTAGAATCGGGGATACCGTGGGGATGGTCAGGATTTAGAATGTTCTCACGGTGATTTGGCCGATCTCGTCGCTCGTGTTCTGAAAAGGACTAGTTTGCATATTTTTAAAGGGTGGCAGCTAGAAGCTGCACGTACCGTCTGTTGCTCTTTGATAGTAGTCGCTAGAGTTGGCCCAGAAATTATGATTTCGAAGTCGGACGGATGCATCATCCGGGTCTGTATCAGTCTGAGAATAATCTGGTTCGGGCACGTTCACTTGAGCGTTGTCGTGTCGCCGATACGCCGACTGATTGGTCGATGCGTCGGCGTTGAATTGCTGTCGACGATGATGTCGATGGGCGACGGAGGAGTGGTTTTGGTTGTGGCGTTTGTAGGGGTGATTGAGAAGTGTCCCGTTGGGTTCGAGGCCGGATGTGGGAAGAAGACCTCGATGAGGCTGTCGACGAGTACCTTGGGCGGTGAGGCTTTTCTCCAAATCGTTGATGGGAATGGACGATGGTAAAATTCCGTTGGTATGGTTCTTCCGTTGCTGAAGCATAATCGTAGCGGCATATGAGAGGGTTTAGGAGCGAGTACTGGCGGAGGGCTACACAAAGCACGAGATTGTACTTTGAAATTCGAACGGGGCGAGACAATTGGTTGAGGAAGTGTGTGTCGGGGATGGAGTGCGTTGGGGTGGTCCTGAGGGAGTCGGTTGTGGCTCGGAGGGCGGTCGTCGCGCTCCGTCACACTCTTCCGCCCCTCGCCTCGTTTCACTCCTTGTCGTCGACGTTCTCAATCGAGCCTTTTCTTCTATTTTGGGGGCGCGACGGATGGGCAGCAGTGGACGCGCGACTCGTTTTGGTCAGGGAATTCGTCGAGGCGCCTGCTGAATTGCGGCTTCGCCCGCCGGGGATGGTGGATTGTGGATTGTGCGTTGTGCGATCTAGAAACCTTGACGGCGAATTGAAAGGATACGCTTCAATCTAGGCACGGCATTGGGAATAGATGCCAACTGGCCCCCGTTTCTCGATACGGCGTGGCCCTGGGATTGGGAACTGGGGATAAATATTTTTACAATATAATCGGTGTTGGTCGAGGGGGGCGCGAAAACATTTGTCGGCTACCCTTCACAGGCAACTTCCGTTCTTATTGTTGAATTTGGCAGGCCTGGCCCGCGTCGTCCCAGTTGACCGCTTTCTAGTGGCCGTGGTTTTTTCCTGGTTCCAGTTCGACAGTTCTGTGCCGTAGCTGATTGAGGGGACGGATGGCGAGGATCGTTTAGCGATTTGTTGCAATGAGAGTGATTTATTCCGCAGACAAAGTTTTTGTGGGGTTGGAGGGTGTGATTGAGTGAAGTGCTCGGGAGGGAGGACGGTAAGGGACTGGCCGATGCGAATAGGGAAGGCTGGTTTTAGGTGTTGGATCGGCACTCAATTTATGGCCCTGTCTGTCGAGAGGGTGTTTTTGCATGTTTATGAGGCAATGTTTTGGCCAGCCTAGTACATCAAATAGCAATACATGGTTCTTATGTGTCATTTTCAGAACGACCTTGTGGCGAGCGCCGTCTTGTCGGGCAATCGTAATTTCGAAGGTCGAATTCATCCATTGACCAGGGCCAATTATTTGGCCTCGCCGCCGTTGGTTGTGGCGTACGCGTTGGCCGGACGAGTAGATATCGATTTCGATAAGGAGCCAATCGGTAAGTGGGCTTTGGTGCACTTAGGGAACCCATTTGTGTCTAATGCGTCCGAGGGAAAGCGAAACATTTTGAATACTTGACAGGATACAACGACAAGAAACAACCGGTTTTCTTGCGCGATATTTGGCCATCGCGTAAAGAGGTGGACGAAGTCGAACAAAAGAACGTCGTGCGCGAGTTCTTCATCGACGTCTATA
Source organism: Mesodorylaimus sp. YZB2_4 (assembly GCA_030248295.1). Taxonomy (NCBI): domain Eukaryota; kingdom Metazoa; phylum Nematoda; class Enoplea; order Dorylaimida; family Dorylaimidae; genus Mesodorylaimus; species Mesodorylaimus sp. YZB2_4. The sequence goes on from JASANH010000626.1 coordinate 1,980,374, forward strand.
ACAATATTTCGAAAGGAAGCGCGCAATGGCAGGCTTTGGACGCCAAGCCGAGCATTTTGTACGATTGGGATACCAAGTCGACTTACGTCAAGAACCCGCCCTATTTCGAAGGCATGGTGAGCAGTTTAGAGGTTATTGGTCTGGAAAGTGCAAGAGGTTTTTTAGACTTTGCAACCTTCCCCCATTCAAAGCATCGAAAAGGCGTATTGTTTGTTGAATTTGGGCGACTCGGTGACGACGGATCATATCAGCCCTGCTGGATCGATCGCTAAGAGCAGTCCGGCTGCTCGTTATTTGGCCAACAAATCGTAAGTGTCTGATCGATTATTTACGTGAATGCTCATTTAGTTTGCCCTCCTGAGACCCCCTGTCCCCTTCCACGGTGCGCGTAATGAGAGTGTGTAAGTAGGGTATGCGAATTACTTTATTTCAGGATCACGCCGAAGGACTTTAACACGTACGGATCGCGTCGTGGTAATGACGACATCATGGTGCGCGGCACGTTCGCCAATATCCGCTTGATAAACAAGTTAATGGGAGGCAAGGCTGGCCCGCGTACCATTCACGTGCCTAGCGGAGACGAGATGGATGTCTACGATGCGGCTGAACGATACCGTAAGGAGAAACACCCCTTGATCGTGCTGGCTGGCAAGGAATACGGAAGTGGATCGTCCCGCGATTGGGCTGCCAAGGGACCGTTTTTGCAGGTGAGGGACGAATTGAGTTGGGTGGGACGCGTGGAATCATGTGATGATTGTAGGGCGTGAAAGCCGTGCTGGCCGAATCTTTCGAACGTATCCATCGATCAAACTTGGTTGGCATGGGCATCATACCGTTGCAATTTTTGCCCGGCGACAACGCCGAAGTACTTCAGTTGACTGGACGCGAACGCTACACGGTGCACTTGCCATCGAACTTGAAACCAGGACAAATTGTTCAAATTCAAGTGAGTGGTGGGAGTTCCTATTGGGACGAGGGATGGCCGGTGTGCGTAGCTTGACGGGCATTTGGTTAGGTAGCAAATTGGTGGGGCTGTCACCCTTCAGTTGTGGGCATGGGGTTTGTACGGCTTCAGAAGCTTAAGACAAGGGGATAAAAATGGATACAGTTTCTGATCCATTTTGAGACCGGCACCAGCTAAGTTTAGGAGTTTTTGGTAAAAAGTGCCGAACATTAACTAAATTTAAAAGTATAAAAGTTCCCATCCACGCAAAGACTAGCTAGAATAAAATTAACAAGCAAACTGCGCTTATTTGCGTGGCGGGGTCACATTTGAACACCCAACAGGGACATCATCATCATTTGCAACGTCCATATCTTGCCTGGTCTTTCAGGTCGATGGCAGAAAGTACGACGTGAAATGTCGTTTCGACACGGAAGTGGAATTGGAATATTATCGCCACGGCGGCATTTTGCATTACATGATTAGGAAGATGTTGGGTCAAGCGAAATGAAGCGACCACGTGTCCTTGGCCAACAGATAACCTATTTGCGTTCGTAGGTACTAAGTAGCGGTTCATGCAAATCCTGCGCGCGTGGGCGAGGTTTTCCTTTAGTTAGCAAATTGTGATTAAAAGTGATGTTATTCGTTTCATCGTAATGGTGGTAGGTTTTTGCGGAGTGTATATTTAGCTATTGTAGAGTGTTGCTGGTTTTTGGAAGAAGTGACGTTGTTCTCGAATGTGGCTGTTTAGACGCCATACGTTCTTGCTCTGCTTATGAAAGGATAAGTGTGGCCAGAGAATCGGGAAGAAAGGGAAGGGAGGGATAAAACGAAACGAAGAAAGTGGGCCACTAATGGCCGCGATGTTGTGGCCCGTGCGTGGCTCAATGCCAGTATGAGCAGGGGCGCTTGAATGGCAAAACATTATTAGCGAAGTCACGGGCTTACCTTTGGTGACGACTCTACAAGCCTGCCACCAGATCTGTACATTACTAAGCATCCTTATCTGTGCCGTAAGTCGAAGGTGAAATCGCATTATGGACGTTGCAGTATTGTTCAGTTGGAGCTATGCACTGTACATTGCACAGAAAATGTGTGAGGAAGGTAAGTATTTCTGAACCTAATTTGTGCTGCGCGCGTGCGGCGACGACCCTTCAGAGGAGGCGCAATGGATAAAAGGACAGTGGGTGATTTACGAATCGTTGTGGCTAATTATGTGCAGTAGGTGGCTGTTGTCATTCGAGCATACTGTACGCCAGTACCACATCACCAACTGAAGGCACGATAGAAGATCTCGAATGAGGCTGTTTCAGCTGACGCTGAGAACGTTCGTGCAAGCTCAGGAGATACTGATCGCGCCATTTCTTCCAGAACTCCTCCAAATGCCGTTGGCCTTTTTTCCAAGAGCTTAGCGGTCGCAGATACACCCTGCGCGAAATTAGGATCCTCCCTCTCTTGTGGATCCCAAGAAGGTGTACCCGTAGCTATGTTCCAGGACAAGAAATGCGCTGGACTTAAGGCATGGCCCGACTGAATGTCCGCCCCCACATAAGTGAGCGGACGCGAATTGACCACCGCTTCGATCTCAATGACTACAGTTTGCAACTGAGTCAAGCTCAAACACAATTTGCCGAAAGTTTTCCTCATACACTGCTCTACCAAACTGTTGTATACTGTCAGTCGTATTACGGTTCACGAGAGCTAAGCGAAGACTCGACCACTTCCTAGGCTGGCTTTTACACGTACAATCACACACTTTCAGCATTACAAGTACGAGTACAAGTTACAAGCAGCTTTCTGTTACAGGTGCCACACTCTTCATTTGCGATCACACCACTGTTGTTGCTTCCACCACTTCAGTCCGACGACGATGTCGATTTCACGTTGCCACGATTTGCACAGCGCGACGGGTCGCACTTGCACTTTTCAGTGCACATTTTCCCGGTGTTGCGACAGACGCATCTGTCTGTTGCACATAGGTCGCCTTGAAATTTTTTGCGGCCACATTGACAACGCTTGCGATGGAACATGTTGGCAATGAACTTTTTGAATTGAGCGCTAATCACTTTCTTGCTCTCAATCGTTGGACGCAGCACCGTTTTGATATTCGGGCGGACGTCACCACCAATCACAGCCGACATTTTCTTTTGACCAAGAGGAAAACACAGAAGCGATACCGCTTGTGGCAAGCTGCTAATTGAACACTGAACCCACATTATCATCCCTATGGGTGCAGTGTGAGTGTAAACCTACTGTACAATACACTTCAAATATGGCAATGCATTGTAGGCTTACACAATTATGGTTTTATATCTAGAGCCATGCCATGGTGTAAAGCGCCGCATTACTGCCGACGCTGGCAGTTTGGGCTGATACAGTAGAAGAAAAAGCCAAGGGATTTGAGTTGCTTAAGGGGGTGGTTGGTGATGCATTTTTTCTCCTAGAATAAGTACTGTGAGGGGCTAGCATAATGATCAGGGGTGAAAACTGATACTGGAGGACCCCTTCTTACAGAGCAGGCTTCGATGATTGTTGAGTGTTGTACAGTAGTGTTGAGTAGGGGCAACAAAAGCGTGCACTGGCAGCAATGCGTCAAATTCAGACATGGAAAACATGTCATTTCTTGCATGTCGTGTCAGAAATTTCTCATTGATTACTACTGATGGAGGCGGACAGAGGCGGAGCTCAAATCAAAGGCGGCATCTAGCCTCCTCAGACATTAAAGCCTGGCCAGTGCTCTCTTCATCGGGTACTTCGATCAGCAATTTGACTGTACAAAGTTCCACTTTACATTTTCTATTCTCTGCACCTGTATGGGCATGGCGGCGGGGTAGGGACAAACCTCCGTTATCGCAAACAGATGATGTTATGATGAAAAACCCCCTGGCAAGACCTACAGGCTCTCGAGAGTAATTCGGCTTGAAATTTGGATTCGCGATGGGCAATTAACGAGGTAGGTTGCTTTAACACGAAGCCTGGCCACCACACAAAAAATCAGCCAACCGTGTCTCATGTTCAATTTTTACCTCGTCACCAAACGCTAATGTGCACTCGAGGGTGAAGGGACAAATTACACACGAAAGTCGAACACTCGCCCCTGCTGGCGTAAAAGGCAGACGCCGAACCCACCAAGCCACGAGCACGGCCCCGTTTGTGACCTGCTTCGGCCACTTCCTGCCCCATCTACGACTCATCGTCATTGCGGAGTCGCTTGTGGAAGTCCCTCTCCCTTGGTATCTGACTGCCTGCTGATCCACACGGCCGTCCATGCAATCGATCTGGCAGGAGAAAAATGGACTCACTATAAAAAAGTTTCAAAATCTAAGCTGAGCAAGGCAGGCCAACAAGATCAATGTATGGTCAGCCGCAACGCAGGCCCCTCTCACACCAACGCCAAGGGGAAGGTGCAGGCCATTCACGCTATCCAACTCATTGTTCTGTATCGACCAAGAAACGATGTGCCTAACAAGCACATCTGACGCGCCACTTTCCTTCCATAAATCAGAGGTTAAGACTGAGCAGACCTTGCAATAGCGGAAACAACGCAAGGAGGACGAAGAAATAGTTGAAGATCACGTGGTGAAGGCGTTGGTTTCAACCCCCGACTGCGAGACCGCAGCTTTAGTTATATCGGTAGTTTAGTAAGTTCGTCGCTGGCCTTGCACGCTTAGCTCTCGGCGACTCAACCCTTACCATCAGTGGCCCCTCACCGTCTAGCTTTTCCTGACTGTGGCTGGCGCCAGTCTTGCAGGGAAGCTGAGGGCAGGGGAACCATAGGCTGTGATGGGTTGTGCCGCTCGATGCGCCGCTTGGCGTACATCCAACTGGTTCCTGATCTTCCTCTGTTGGGAGGACGGAACCGATGAGCCATAGACGGAATCTTATTGTTAGACAGTGATGGATAACCTAGATTTTTACTGGTCCAATGAAAATCTCAACACTACTCACACGGCCGAAACACGGCCCTTATGTACGAGTCCTAATACACTGGTCTATAACATTTGCATGTCACCTAATTTCAAGAAAAACCTGCCTGAAAGGAACGAGGTCGTCTGCGAAAGCTCAAGTCCAACAGGCAAACAAAGCATTATGCAAATAGTCAACTGATAACAAGTATCTACGCTGATTGATACCTCTGTCATTGGCTGCTGCTGGGAAAACCAGTAACGGCGCGTAATGAAATGAAGTCAGAGCCCAAAAATAACTATACCGCAGTTGTTTGGCCTGTGGAGAAGGTAATAGTGTATTTGGTACCCATTTTTTATTAAAAAGTTTTTGGGCGGAAGCCCGTTTTGCCTCTAGCCGGCCAGCAGTCAAACCTTATAAGCAGGGCTGGGCGGGGACCAGCACACACAGCAGCGTCCCTCTTTGGGTGTCCACTAGGAGCACCTCAACACGAGGGCATCGGGCTAGATACCAAACTCCACGGACTGGCGGGTGGACGTGAACTCTGTCGGTGTCTGACAGCCGGGACTGTCAATATAAGTACTCGTTTGGCTTCTGTCTCCACTCAGAGCAACTCGACAGTACTGGATGAGTCACCCACAGCCTGGCGTGCAAGGTCAGCGAGGGCTTATGGTTCGCAAGCTGACCTCCATCACTGGGGATCGAACCTAAGACGAGTCCAGCCACTTGCTCTCAAGCAATACTGTACATATGTAGAGACGAATGCCGAACCACCGCTGCACCACTACGGCCGCCACTCGGGCGGACGGGAGTAGAAGAAAAGTGAGCTCGACTGAAGGGGTGGGAAGAAGGGAGAGATGGACGTCAAATTTTGTAAATTTCACCAATGCGTACTGTATTTTGCAGCAGTCGAACAGGAGGGCTCACAGACGTGATGACTGGCTGGAAGAATGACGAAAGCCTGAACTGCTGCATCACCGTGGCCGCTGTACTGTATTTGGTTGCCGCTGCATCATTCAGCCTATCTCAGTTGTCTTCGTTCGCCTCTCGATACCCACCAATGAAATCCTTGGCTCGCCTTAGGGCAAACTAGAGCTGACCAGAGGATGGCTCAAGCCACAGGAACAATGCCTCGCAGTCCACGACGCCTTGCGATATCGTTTATTGCCACCACACCGCAAGGGCCGTGTAGACTCTCAATTCGGGAAGCAGCCGCACGTGCCGTCCATGGAAAGGGTTCTGACGGACCAGAGCCAGGAGTGCTCATGGAGCAAGTCCAGACCAGGAACTCTAGACTAGTTCTCTCCCGATGCCTGCAACCAGACCAGTCACTCGACCTCGACCTCGACCTCGCTCTCGGTCTCGTGCTGGCCCTGACTTGGGAGAGGCGGACCAGTTCCCTGAACCAGTGCTGGAATAGGCCAGAGAGCATACAGTAGTACATTCATAGTCCATGCCTATCACACCAAGCGACGGGTTGATGTCTCTGCCTCCAACGACTAGGAAGCCTGCCTGGAGAGTTTCTGAGGCCATCCTCTCCCCCTCGGTACCTTATCTTGTAGGGCTATTCAGCCTACTACAAGAGTCGTATCGTATAGCCCTTTCATCGTGTTGTAAAAACCATCTAGTGACGCAGTCTTCTTTTCCGATGACTGTACGAATGGGCATTTCGACGACAATCAAAGACCTTTACGTGCTTCTCGAAAAATCGAAAGCAACCTTGATATGTCAAACGGTATATCAATATATCCAAAAACCTGCATCTTTTTTAGCTACCGTGTCTACTCGAAAGTCTTCCCTGGGGCGATAAAATTTTTAATTTGGGTCAAAGCGGACAAAGTCGAGGGAGTCTTAAATCTTCGAAGCTGCCAGTTTTGTAATTCTAAAAGTGAAATCCCACTAAATATCTTCCTTCACTCCCAAATACTCCCGAGATTTCTACCCACAACCCAGAATCAAGTAACCTAACGATCGATTTCAGCCTTGCGATGCGACCAACCGCCTAAGCTGAACTGCAAGTTTTCTCGGACCCTGAGGACATACAGTATTCGAGGGTAGACTTTCGAGTGAACATCGGTAACTTACAATATTTTCTTATCCAGGAAAAGACCACAGGCGGTCTCTTATTATGCAAGTAATGATAGAAAACGCACAGTTTTTATATAATCGCGTAGCTGATGTATTTGGGGGCTTGATCCTGTAGGTCTTGTCCATGAACCGCTCATGGCGCGGTCTTGATGAATCAGTTGAGGATACCAAATGCAACAGTTTTTGCCGCATTTCCTCACTGATCGAGACACGTCTGAAAAACACAAAATTCCCAATGCACAGTACTTCGGCTTGTTATCCGAGATTCTTCTCGGTAATCAGATGGTTTGAGCTGATTGACTGATCAACCGAATGAAGGACGGGTTTTATCGGAACTTACTTTTCCTCTTTCTTTATTTTTGCCTGCACGAAATTCGAATAAAACGGCGTCAAGAGCAGAAACAAGCAAACCGTAGGCAGCATATTCTTCATTGCGGTAGTCGTTTCATCAGAGGACCGAATCTCTCATTTGCTCTCTTTGTTGCTCGCTCCTTATTTATATCTCCTCGAGAGTGCACTTGTCATTTAGTTCTAGTAGGTCAGCATTTACGTCTCCGACTCGTCGGCGATTATCACTCGGCCAATTTATGAATTCCCATTCGTCATTTTCAATTCATTGAATGTCAATGCATCAATTATCAAACCGTGGCTAATAGATTCAAAGGCGGCGCGATATTTTTAAAGGTACAATGACGGATGTATACGCAAGTTGTGAAGACAATGTTAGAAGTTTGCTCTTTTGTCCAATGCCCCATCATTTGAGCTAGGATTCGAAAATTCCAGGAAAATTCCTTGACATCTACGTCATCGTGATGAAATTGACGTAGTATTGATCATAGGCCATCCATATGTGCCTACAGTATGTATCGGGAATGCAGTGGACCGACACAGGACACTTTCAAGTTGTGACGTTCTTATCGAATAACTTCGGATCCCTCAATTGGGCTCCCTTTTGGGAATATTAATAAACACTGCATACTGTGTCCTTTGAAAGCAAATCGGAGAAGGCACAGTAGCTACTCCCTTGTCCTGGCTGTGAGAAGGGCCTATGTTACATATCGAAGATGCATACTGTATTTGGGGGGAGCTCAATCGAAACAGTAAGGCCTTCAAGAAGCGTCCTCCAAATTTGAATATTTGAAATAGGGGGGGGGGGGGGGTCGAGCGGGAGCTGAGTTTTCGTTTCATTCGGGACACTTTTTTGTGTTCTTGTGATTCGTCCTACCTGTTCGATGAGCATCACGAAGTTAGATCCCCGGTAGCTCAATAGTATGGCGCCTGCTTGCAGATCTATGAGTTAATTTCGACAGACTTGTCCTATTGCGAGAAGACAAAAATAAAGTCGCGCAGTTTTTTCATAGATCCTCATTATTTCTCGATTTAGCAACCCAAGGGTTGTAATATATTTAAAGTGCATTTCGACAGCTTTTAATTGCTGCGAAACAGGTGCGTATTGTGCTGACTAAATCAGCTGCGAAAAGAATCGATCGACGAAAATCGGAAATGATTTTTCGCTTGGCGTCGGATTTCTATAATAGATCAGGAGAGGAGACCCCTATTTTTCACGACTTGACTTTTTCCGCTCACACTAAAGTAAAAATTTCCGTGCATTTTTTAGAAACACCTCCGTTCGCTTCGTAATGCTAAATATTAAAAAATTATTTGTTTGAAAGAGGCAGGGAAAAAGCCCCTTCGCCACATTTTTCAAGGATTTCCATATTCAAAAGTTTGACGATTTCTGACTAGGATCTCAAGAATTTTCTTAGCTAGACTAATTCTCACGATCAGATCGTCCAAGGGAACCTAAGTCGTTAGTCAGAGCTGCACAGAAGTTAGTCTTCTAAGAAACGTGAGAGGTTTCTGTGTAAGACTGAGGATCTTACGGCCTGGCAACCAGACTCTGATCATCTAACCTTTTCCGTTTCATTTACTTCAAACTCTCTCACAACCCTGCATCAGACAACTTTATTATTCGCTGTGGCATAGTTTTATATATACATTATGACAGCTAAGAAGCATGTATTCATATCACCAGCCAACCATGTTTTCCTCCTAACGCAGCATCAAGCAATACATCAAAACGATCGCATTTACCTTATCTGCACCTTCCCCATTTTTCTTGAAATTCACGAATGACTTTCAGCAATGCTGTTTGTTCGTCCATACTTTCACTGATTCCTCGATCTCGAGCTTGTCGCATGCTTGACCTATTTCGGAACGATTTCGCTCATGATGGTCGAAAAATTCAATACCATTGAAAACTGGTGATTCTTGACCATGCCTTTCTTCGACTACAGGGCGATTGGCGGCTCATGCTGCAGTGGCTCATGCGCAGTGGGTTAGGCCTTTACCTCGCGAAGTGTTTGCACTTACGGACCAGCGAGTGTTCGACTCGCGGTCAGATTATCGCCCCTTTACCCTGGAGTCAACCACCACCCCTTTACCTTGTGGTCAAACATGGACATAAAGTAAGTGAAAAAGGGCTTGGACATATTGCATGTAGTGCCTTACATACTTCGTGCTGTCTTCGCGAATAAATTTAAATAAATAGCCGATGAATTCGGGGGTCAAACAATGGGATTATTGTTTAGACTGCATTAGCACCTCTTACCGTTGCGATGCTTGCTTATTTTTCTTTCCTTCTCATCGGTAGACCAATGCGCGTCTGCTTTCCTGCCGCTCAGTATGTGGAACGAGTTGGTTCGATCATCAGCGATAGATCCTGAGAACAACGCCCGATTGCATATTACGCGAGGCACTCGTCGATGAAGAGCTCATCGCGGAGAGTAGGCCTTTTGGGCATAGGTCGGGTAGGGCCGTGTGAGGCTGTCTGTTGGGGACGCCCTTGTGCGAGTGACGCATGGGAATTCTCCATCCATGGAAACATTCGACTGCTGGGGCAACACGGAGCCGCCTCCTCGATTAGGCATCCAAAAACATCCTTTGTTGACCCGCTGGCTACGTGCTCTTGGTTGTTATGTAAAATTTGTGTTCGGGACGTCATCATATTTTATTGCGCTTTTAAAATGTCCAAACGCGAAAATATCAAAAAGTTTATTATTGAAAACTTTATGTACTAAACGGCCAGTAATACACACTGCACGTTTTCAAATAATTAGTTGTTTCCTTGGCCTGAGAATTTTTACTAAATGTGCAAAAACCTAAGTGCCTGTTTTGAGGAATGTTGATGAACAAAATGCCATGGCGGTAAATTGAAAAAGGTGCTACTGCTCCACCTTTCTAACAAAACTTTCTAAGGCGCAGCAAACATCGACTGGCTGACATTTGTTACTGTACCCCCTAACAAAGATACAGTAGACGTGTGGCCAAGCCCGGCTCCGGCCAGCTTACAAGAGAACATCGCCAACCAGCAAGTCGAACTTGACATAACGGATGATTGAAATTTGCTCCCAGGTGCTATAGTCGAACACGAAACACGAGACGCGCAGGGTTTTTCCAACACTCGTGCTTCGGGTTTCGGGTTTTTCCATAAAAGCTCGAAAAACTGGGAAGGATTCAGAAACCACGCAGGACTTTTGGCTCTGACCACTGGTGACCAGTTGGCCAGACGGGTCTAATATTCTGCTGAGAGCTTACTATCGCACCTAGGCACAAATTACAGTCATCGGTCATGTCGAGTTCGACTTGGCGGCTGTTCCCGGTGTTTGGTATAGGAGGAGGCGGCTGTTCTCGGCACAGGCAACAACAGAGAGTGAGCAGGAAAAAGGCACTAACATGAACCAAAGACGAAACAGGCCCGAAACTGGTTAGACGCACAAATGAGACCTTTGCTAATGAGCAACCGGTTAGGCCATAACCCATATTATCACTACACTTATTAGATCTGACGATGAAAGGCCCTTCCAGATTTATATACATTACGTGTGCATGATGTGGTCGTGATTTCTTACCTTACGATTAGGGCCACTTGCAGCAGCACACATATGATTTATACAGAATTTTTCAAAAAGATCAGTAGTTTAAAAACTAAAAACCGATTCGTTGGCACTCTGCATAGGTATATCAACAACCAGGGAGAACGCCACAAATAATCCTGTGCAAGAAAACCGAGTAAAACTGAGATCAATAAGGCGGTGTCTTTATTTTTCTGTTCCGACGGTTTGGACGTTATCAGCTGGAACGAGGTCCGCTTTTGTATAGGACCCCAAAAGTCTAAGCGTCTAGGCCATCGCACAAAGCAATGTTGTTCGGCGCGTTTCCTGCACGGACCCAGATATGTATACCATTAGATTGAGCGGCAGCTGTTTTTTAAAAGTTTTTCTGGGTTGGGTTTCGAAAAACCAAGTTTCCTAACGAGATTTCTGACACGGGTTTGCCAGTAGCCTGCAATGATATAAGTCACGAAGTAAGCGAGGCTGTGATGACCAACTCTCACGTCAGGCTCCTTCGGAAGTCTCCAAGGAGCAGCCCCATCCAGGCATCCTGTGTCATTACCAGCGGCCCAGAATGTTACTGGGCGAGAAGCGAGCGGCCTTCCCGACTGGTGTTCGAGGACAAGTTTCCTGCTGGTTCTGCACCCGTTTAGCATCCGCTACTCGACGATACTGGATGATTCGCCCATGCCATGGACGGTTTTACAAAATTACCCTTCCGCCGACCTGCGTTAGGGTTGCTGACTACATACTTCTTGCAAACTCGCAAGAGTCGTTTGGACGAAACCTCCGACTGAAACAGGGCAAACCTTGCGGCTAAAATATCAATCAGAATGGTTGACGTTTGCGAGCAAGGGGAGACCAATAAAGTGATGCTCTCCCACTCGCCATGGCCCGCACACTTGAAGAGGGTCATCTCCAAGCAGATTCATTATGACCTGAGCCACCTTGGCTCTTTTTGTCTCAGCTGTCGAACACCGGCACCGGAACCGGAATTTTTACCTCGTCACCAAACGCTAATGTGCACTCGAAGGTGAAGGGACAAATTACACACGAAAGTCGAACACTCGCCCCTGCTGGCGTGAAAACATCCAGCACTGTTCCAACACATCCAACACTGTTCGAACACATCGAACACTGTTTGAACATATCTAACACTGTTTGAACACTGTGAAACACAGTGGTGGAACACATCCTAGGATTGATCGTACATTGATGATGATTTTACGCCAGCAGGGGCGAGTGTTCGACTTTCGTGTGTAATTTGTCCCTTCACCCTCGAGTGCACATTAGCGTTTGGTGACGAGGTAAAAATTGAACATGAAGACACGGTTGGCTGATTTTTTGTGTGGTGGCCAGGCTTCCTAGTAAAGCAACCTACCTCGTTAATTGCCCATCGCGAATCCAAATTTCAAGCCGAATTACTCTCGAGAGCCTGTAGGTCTTGCCAGGGGGTTTTTCATCATAACATCATCTGTTTGCGATAACGGAGGTTTGTCCCTACCCCGCCGCCATGCCCATACAGGTGCAGAGAATAGAAAATGTAAAGTGAAACTTTGTACAGTCAAATTGCTGATCGAAGTACCCGATGAAGAGAGCACTGGCCAGGCTTTAATGTCTGAGGAGGCTAGATGCCGCCTTTGATTTGAGCTCCGCCTTTGTCGAAGCAACCTCCATCAGTAGTAATCAATGAGAAATTTCTGACACGACATGCAAGAAATGACATGTTTTCCATGTCTGAATTTGACGCATTGCTGCCAGTGCACGCTTTTGTTGCCCCTACTCAACACTACTGTACAACACTCAACAATCATCGAAGCCTGCTCTGTAAGAAGGGGTCCCCCAGTATCAGTTTTCACCCCTGATCATTATGCTAGCCCCTCACAGTACTTATTCTAGGAGAAAAAATGCATCACCAACCACCCCCTTAAGCAACTCAAATCCCTTGGCTTTTTCTTCTACTGTATCAGCCCAAACTGCCAGCGTCGGCAGTAATGTGGCGCTTTACACCATGGCATGGCTCTAGATATAAAACCATAATTGTGTAAGCCTACAATGCATTGCCATATTTGAAGTGTATTGTACAGTAGGTTTACACTCACACTGCACCCATAGGGATGATAATGTGGGTTCAGTGTTCAATTAGCAGCTTGCCACAAGCGGTATCGCTTCTGTGTTTTCGTCTTGGTCAAAAGAAAATGTCGGCTGTGATTGGTGGTGACGTCCGCCCGAATATCAAAACGGTGCTGCGTCCAACGATTGAGAGCAAGAAAGTGATTAGCGCTCAATTCAAAAAGTTCATTGCCAACATGTTCCATCGCAAGCGTTGTCAATGTGGCCGCAAAAAATTTCAAGGCGACCTATGTGCAACAGACAGATGCGTCTGTCGCAACACCGGGAAAATGTGCACTGAAAAGTGCAAGTGCGACCCGTCGCGCTGTGCAAATCGTGGCAACGTGAAATCGACATCGTCGTCGACGTCGTCGTCGGACTGAAGTGGTGGAAGCAACAACAGTGGTGTGATCGCAAATGAAGAGTGTGGCACCTGTAACAGAAAGCTGCTTGTAACTTGTACTCGTACTTGTAATGCTGAAAGTGTGTGATTGTACGTGTAAAAGCCAGCCTAGGAAGTGGTCGAGTCTTCGCGGAGCTCTCGTGAACCGTAATACGACTGACAGTATACAACAGTTTGGTAGAGCAGTGTATGAGGAAAACTTTCGGCAAATTGTGTTTGAGCTTGACTCAGTTGCAAACTGTAGTCATTGAGATCGAAGCGGTGGTCAATTCGCGTCCGCTCACTTATGTCGGGGCGGACATTCAGTCGGGCCATGCCTTAAGTCCAGCGCATTTCTTGTCCTGGAACATAGCTACGGGTACACCTTCTTGGGATCCACAAGAGAGGGAGGATCCTAATTTCGCGCAGGGTGTATCTGCGACCGCTAAGCTCTTGGAGCATTGGAAAAAAGGCCAACGGCATTTGGAGGAGTTCTGGAAGAAATGGCGCGATCAGTATCTCCTGAGCTTGCACGAACGTTCTCAGCGTCAGCTGAAACAGCCTCATTCGAGATCTTCTATCGTGCCTTCAGTTGGTGATGTGGTACTGGTGTATGACGACGGTCCTCGTGGATCGTGGAGGTTGGCGCGAGTTACTGAGTTGGTTGCGGACTCTGACGGAGAAATTTGATGTCCAAGTGTGACCAGCACGCCTGGCGGTCGGGAGTAATCATACGCTCCCCTGGCTGGGACGTCAACCTCTTCGGTTGATGTTTCTAGAGCAGGTATAGTCGCGAGACTTGCCTGCCTCCAGTCGGAGTTTTTTGCTTACAGACTTCGGTCTCGACTATCTCCCGCCGCCTGGGTGCGTTGGTTACACTGGCGTCACGAACCAAAGGGCCTTCTTCGGACGTAAGCCCCTTATGGACTAGTGTGCTAGCCCGGATGGTTGTAGGGAATGCCGGACTGCCGCGCCTGCGCTTGCTGTGGCCCGGGGTTCCCTGCAGGTGTACTCCCCACCAGACTTCGGTCTGGGTTGCCTCCACTGAGGCACCAGGGCCCAGCGGGCGAAACCTACTCCGCTATTACCTACGTGGGAAGAGAAGGTTCGGCGAGCGTTTGGTGCGCCTTAGCGCGACGGTGGGTGGAACACCTAGCGCTGATAAGGCACCTCCACTGGGGTGTTGGTTCTCCCAGTTGGAGAATGGCGGGGGGAGGAATGTGACCAGCACGCCTGGCGGTCGGGAGTAATCGATACGCTCCCCTGGCTGGGACGTCAACCTCTTCGGTTGATGTTTCTAGAGCAGGTATAGTCGCGAGACTTGCCTACCTCCAGTCGGAGTTTTTTGCTTAGAAACTTCGGTCTCGACTATCTCCCGCCGCCTGGGTGCGCTGGTTACACAAGGTCCTTTCCCGATCTCTGCAAATGGCAATCGTTTCGTCGTCGTGATCATGTGCATCTTCACCAAATTGGCTGAAGCGGTGGGTCGGTCTGTCGCCCAGGCGCAGTGGAACTTGGTTAGGGGGCGACAAGGGGCAGAGATTTGGTGTCACAGGCGAGGAGTCGATGGCACAGCAAATGGCAGGAGAAATGTGTGTCCAACAAATTTACTGCCGTAAGAACAATGTGACCAGAGCGGATGTGTTTAATCACTGTGTTCGACTGTGGTCGAACAGTGTTAAATTTGTACGATTAATCCTAGGATGTGTTCCACCACTGTGTTTCACAGTGTTCAAACAGTGTTAGATATGTCCAAACAGTGTTGGAAAGTGTTCCAGCACTGTGTTTGACAGTGTTCAAACAGTGTTAGATATGTTCAAACAGTGTTGGAAAGTGTTCCACCACTGTGTTTGACAGTGTTCAAACAGTGTTCGATGTGTTCGAACAGTGTTGGGATGTGTTCCACCATTTTGTTTGACAGCGTTTAAACAGTGTTGGATGTGTTCGAACAGTGTTGGATGTGTTGGAACAGGAACTATTCGTATTGGCACAAGAGGATCACACAACCCGGAAGTAGATCATAGAACATGGCACATTCCTCAGTACAAGTAATACATCAAATGAGATCTACACGAACCTAACATCAGCTCACGCATCTCTCAGCTCTGTCAGCTATGATGGCATATTCCCTCACGATCCCTCATATTTTCACAGCCAGTGCACACAGGAGGTAATGACGGCAAGTACTCGACACTGGCGCCTCGAGAATTGCGTGAGTGAGTTGCCAACGCTTCCAAAACTAAAATAGAAAGAAGTGGTAATCCCGCTGATAACTAGAGACAGCGACCAGTAGAGCAAAAAATCCAGAGCAGCAGCCCAATCTTCTGAACTTGCCCAAGGCTGAGGTTTCATCCCGATGTGAAGCTCCGTTGATACTTACAGTCACTCTTGTGCAGAAGGTCTTTTAAGAGAGGCTCTACGCGAGCATACTGTAATTCACCAGATTTTTTAAGTAGCTCAGTGATTGTGCGAGTATCATTGCTGTCTGCGGACAGGGCCAAGAATGGTACTCTTACCTAATTCTGTGCAGTCGGGATAATTTCCAAACATATTCCCGCTACTTCCACTCAGTCCATTCGAACTAGACTTGGTATGTCGGAAACCGATCAGCGAGCCCGCTTTGTTCCGATGTGGAGCGGCAACTGGTCCGCGGTTAATGTTTAATTCACCTTTGATAAATCTATAATCGATCACAGTTGGTTTCGAGATCAATACGAAATAGGTGGCTTATCTCTTACTTCTCTAATTTGTCAACACACGCTTCTTGATATTCGTGCACCCAATGCACTCCATTGAATCTGGTCAAGGCCCTCATATCCGCTGGTAATTTGAGGTCATCTGGCCATTCGAACTGAGGATCGAGCACAGGTATGACATTCTTATTGTGTTCCATAGCGCACAGTATTTCCTTGTGCACCCAGTCGCTGCAATCTTCGTCGCCAATACATCGATCCAAGGCTTGCGGAGTGAGAACCAGGATAAAGTGCTTGGCTGCTTGGATGTTCTTGAGTAAGGAGGAGTCAAACTGACCAGCGTATAGCCGATCAACGTCGATGAATACCTGCGATGAGGAAAGGTCAGTAGAGGGAGAGGCAGAAAGGGAGTGCACTTACCTTGTATCCTCTTAACTGCAACAATACTTTGAGAAGGCTGGCTAGTTGATTGCCTGTACTACGACGATAACTGATGAAAATATCGATTTGCTTGCTGAGCAGTGTTACTTCCATGTCCTCGCCGTGCTTGCACTCTGAAATAAAATAGCAGGTGCTGCAGGCTTCCCAAATGTCTTATTTTCCGTGTCCGTGAGGTCCCTGGCGCCAAACACAAGGGGTTAGAGTTCTGATTTCGGACCCCATGAACTGCAATCGTGTTGCTCGTTTTTATCACCCTCAAATCACTGTCATCAATGGTGGCTGCTTACCTTCCATCCATTGGCACAGTTTCATCCTGTGCACTGGATTTTCTATCTCGAGTCGCAACATTTCTTCAGTCAACTGGGGCAAGGTGGCGCAATCGACCCCTACATCCAGTAATTTATAAGTATAGACGGAGAAATGGGGATCGATTGAGAGCAGGAATCGATCGAGTCTTGTCACATCGACGCAACTGTAGTCGGCTGCCATCTAAAAATTGTCAGAGGTCATAAGCAAGCAAGATCAACTCTGCTGTGGTTCGCTTACCTTTAAACTATCCAGCTCTCGCATAAACCGTTTTCGAAGTAAGCCCGATGTCATGCCGATATCGCGCTCGAGTTCTTGCGATGTCAGAAGAAGCAAGAGGTCACCGTCCACTTTCTGCGATGCGAATGCAGAAGCGTATTCCTCGAACCCGATCTATAAATAAGATTGAAAACTCTACCAGAATTTGGGTTTTGAGGGAGAATCTTATCTTACTTTGTTGATCCAATATTGCACGTCATCCACTGACCACAGAGGCACCTGCTGACTCAACTTGTGCGGCACTTCTTCGCCGATGATTTCCAAAGCCTGTATTGCAAACTTGGGTGCCACATCCTCGGGCAAAGCGGCCACTTGCTTCAACGATTCTACAGCCCCGATTTCGCGCAGCACGTCCAGTCTGTCCTGTTTCTCTTTTATACTAGCGTCCATGGCGAAATGGAAGGCGGCCAGTGATCGCGGCTCTCTCCTTTTCCCATTCAACATGTGCACTAGTTTTTCCAAAAATTCTTTTGGTCGCCCGCAATGCTTGTACGTTCCACTGGCGAATTCGGATGGTTTATGATTGAGCAGAAACGGTTCGACCAGGGTCAGGGTTCCCGATTTGATAACAGCTGCTTCGATTTCTTTGTTGGTCACTAGGGCGCAAATGGCCAAACAGGCGTAATATCGGGTGACATCGTCCTGGCTGCTGGCCAATAGGAACAACCAATCGTGGACTTTCTTATTGATCATTCGTTGCTGCAGTTCATTATCGCTGTACATTGCCAGATTGGCCAAGGCGATCGATGCGTGCCTGAATGTCTCCATGTCCGAAGTTGATTTGCATGCATTCAACAGGTAATCCAGTGCTGATAATTCGATCAGTCGAAAGCTAGTTATTGGATCGTGTTTGAATAATGTCTCAAGCAAACGGACGACCACACGCACTGATTCCACTTCAGTCAAAGTGATAGCGATCGGAATAAGGCGTTCGAGAAATCCGTGATTGACGATGTAATCGCGATTCGAGGCTGACATGCATTTCTCCAATGCCTTGCACGTCTGCAAGCGCACGCTCGTTGTCGACGAACCGGCGACAAAGTCGCTGTGAATGAATAGCTTGAGTAGAATGTCAAGGTAACCGGCCTCTCTAAAAATGGACACAAAAATGGTATGTTACCGGTGATAAACAGCGTAAAAATGGAAAGCGTAAACAGCAAGGTAATAAAAGTATAAATTGCTTAGTGCAAATTACTTTAAAGAATGCACAGCATGATGGATTTGCGCGTCACTCGCTTTGTGACAATGCCAGGCCAGCAATAGGTGTTTGGATGTTTTAGGCTTCAAGACAAAGTACTGACCGGAACGCCCAAGTCGATACAGCCACGAAGATGCCACAACGAAAAAAATGCTGTCTAGACAAACGATACTGACGAGCTAGCTTAGCAGACAGTAAGCTTGCTTAGGGAAGGGCACTGATGAATTTCCTGCTGCTTTGTTAGATGATAAGCATTTCCCAAAGGCTGTGTGCATTCACTTTAAAAATTCGGACTTCCTTTCTTCGAGATATGAAGGCTAGTAAGGATGATTAGGCTTGGAGAAAAGGTCTGTTTAGTGCTGCACCCTTATCGAAATCATCACCTGTGATTAGTGCATGTTGGCGTAGTCGGCGCAAAAGCAAACGAGACTTTAAAAAGCTCTCCCAATACATTATCCGCAGAATACATGCAAGTGATCCGCACTCCATGCCGTGGAAATCAGGACCACAGTTCTAGTTTAAAAGTTGGACCCCAAAATGGTGACTCACTTACCTGACATAGTTGCACAGTCCACTGGCCAAATCGATGCCAATCTTGGGTTCGTGCCAAGACTTAATCATGACCTCGACCACCATCGACAGTCCTTCGGTGACCGTTCGCTCGCTATCGATACTTATCAAAGCGAAGGCCTTGTCCAGCAGCACTTGCAATTTGCTCAGTCTGGATTTTAGCGCGTGTTTGGACATGACTTGCTCAGTCTTGACATGGCGCAGATGATGATCGCCTCGAAATGCCACCAAATCCAAGGACGCGATGTTATGCAATGAGAACTCTTCTCCCGCCCACGACGATCGGACACTGCTTTGGCGTCCGAATAGCGATCCCAAAGTTGGTCCGCAAACTGCTGCTGTCGAGCAGCCTCTGTGAATAGTGGGCGGAGGGCTGGCATTATTTTTTTGGAAATTAAAATATCGGCCATTCCAACCGGATGACGAGGATCGTCCGCGTGAGGCTAATTTGGCGGTGGACAGGTGAGCGGGTATGGAGGACAAGTAGGGATTCGTCAGTGGTCGCCTAGCCCCCGATGGAGTAGTGAGACAGACATCTGGCAATGACTCGCACGATCCGCCCATCGATTCTGGTTCGCTCAGTCCGCCCGCGTTGTATCTATTGTTATGGTCAGTTCGGTGTCCATGCTGGCCAGGGTACAAGTTCTGAAGTGATAGCAAATTACTGGCGCTGACTGAGACTCGCATGGAATTAGCCCCGAACGCGTGCTCGTTCGTTTCGAAATGTGGCACAATGTTTGCCGATCCTCGTCTGTGAGTCATGGAACCAGCCATTTCAACGCTCAAACTAGGTCGCATAAACCCGTTTCGCTGATGTGAGCGTTCATAGAGAGAAGTATAGGCATTCCGGCAAGGACAGGTCTCCAAAGCTTCGTTCTCATTGTCAAATGAAGGAAGCGATGGTTCGTCGTCAAAAGACTCAACGTTGAATTCAGGTTTAATTGGTTTTTCCGTCGAGTTGCCCAAGGCCAACAGGGGCCTTTCGTTTTCACCGTCCTCAAAACTGTCCGCTTCATTGCCCACGTGATCTACGACGACAGCGATATTATTTCCAGATACGGCCAGTTGTCGCTTGACAACGGGACGACGTTCATCCATTTTTCTTGTTACTGTTGCTCGACTAGGTGAGGAGGTTTCTTCGAGGAAGTAACACACCTTGCCTAGCGAGGGATACATATGATCGCCACTTCCGCCAAAAATGGTGATATATGCCTAAGACATCGAATCAAATCAAATTAGCCTCTACGCTGAGTAGGTCAACGCGAATGACCTCTCATATAGCTAGCTTTCCCTCCCTCGCCTCTTTGCAACAAAGAATAACTCCATTTTCGTGGAAAGCTAGCATAATACGTAGCTAGCGTAAGGACTGTACCTCAGCAATGTGGACTGTGCTGACGACATCTCGAGACGCAGTTCGCATTTAGCGTGATAAGGAGATGAAGCACGCAATGGTATGGACGGCTTATTGTTAGTAAGTGACCCGAGTGGCTTGTCCTAGTCTCCCTCCCCCTGCTGTACAGTCGCACATTCTGGCACAGGCGCCGTCTTGACGTTCGTTTATAAATGTGTGGGCCGTATGTAAGCAAAGATTGATAGCAGGCACAGTTCGACGGGCGACACGATGAAAACGAGATGAAAAGGAAAGATTATGAGCTGTTTGGCTTGATTTGTGTTCTTTACTTGCACGGTTCTTATCTGGCCAAAATCGGGTAGGCATGCATCACCTTTCTTTACATATCAATCATCGAGTATTAGGCGCGCCTTTCCTACCCTCCGACACAAACCGCTTCGGGCCAAACCATTGCCACACAGAGTATAAACTACCAAAACGGACGAGTTGACAATGACTCAAAGGAGCGCTCTGCCGCGCATTCCTCAAAACCAGGGCTACCTTTTTTTTCGGGACTAGATTTAAAAGTCGATGACAAAAAGTCCGAGGGTGTCAAAAACGGAAAAACTGTTCTTAAAAAGAACGTAATTACAGCTTTGATGTAGAAATCTCAGTTCCGCATCTTCGGAACAATGGACATAATGGTCTGGAAGAAATTAGGCCAATTGTGGACGACAGCACTTTCGATCATAGAAATAACGCGTGGAGCACCCACGCGCACGAAGTCTAGCTAGGCTACTGGAGAGCCCGCTGGTTTCTATGAAAAGCATTGGCTGGCTGGAAGACAGTCAAACAGGAAAAGGAAGCCTAATAAAATTGGTTCGCACTTTTGAATATGAGGAGTCGGAAATGTCATTTTTATCGGCTTGGGTCACCTATCTATATCTGGTAGCCGATCTATCATCCCTGGCTCACAAGATTGAGGCACCCTAGTGGCACTTCATTAGAATTTTGTGCATAGTACAGAAATGGCAATTTCCAACATTTTAAACCAGCACCAATAGCATGCGATTGGCGCGAAGTTTGAAACCCAAAGTCACCTGCTGGTGATGCTGTTTACCTAGGCAGCTCCTACCAAGCTTTAGTTCGGTGCAAAGCTTTAAAAATGTAAAAATGTTTACCCAAACCATTCTCAGCCCCCATCACAAAGAGACGCACCAGTGGTGGACAGGCACTACAGGCCGTTACACGATACATTCCTAAGTACGGGAGCGTGTATGCGTAGGCATTGAAAAAGTAAGTAGGTATGATATGCGGGAGAAAGCAGCCCCACGTACGTGCTATCACCGACGTAGGTACATGTTGCGTCAGGAGGATATAAACGTATACGTAGCCACTACGCACCTTTCATGGAAAAGTTGAAGATTTACACTCTGACAAGCATCCTGTTGATACACAGTATGCCAAAAAACCCAAGCTTTCTGCCAAACATGCAACAAGCACAAACAAAAATCAGCTCTACAAGTCTGATATAACCGGTTTACCAAATATGAGCTTTAGCTGACGACAGTGGAATGTAGTGTGCTAGCTAAGAAGGTAGTCAATTGTTGGATAAATAATTTTGTGCTGTCTACAATGCTAAGAACGCGGCAGCATAGCATAATTTAATAGACGGGGCAGCTTATCACAAGCCTCGCGTCAAATTACGATGTTCTAAGGAAAGGCGACCAAGGGCTCACACTTGCCAGAACTGCCATAGCGGGGCATGGAAAAAAGGCGAAGAGAAATCGATTTTTTTTCTTGACAAAAGCAATTAATAAAAGCCAGAGCTGACTCGCCTCGTCCCATATGTGTGATAGAAGACTCCCAGAGTTGTCAAGCAATGAGGTGATGTCTGTTTATATTTTAAATAAAAGTTTATGGAATTGTAAAAGGATGAGAATGATGGACGAAGGACGGAAACTAGACTACTCGATCTCGAACCACTGGTCCAATTGAGGAGCAACCAGTCTCCCTCGCGGGTCTCCGAATAACCAGAAAGTGTGGCTCTAATTGATTCGATTCCGAGTGGGCATTACTTTAGCTAATAACTCGTCAAGGCGTGGAGGATATCACCCACGGATCTGAAATATAGAACGAAGAGGTCTGGCGATAGGTGAGGAGAGTACTGAGAATATACATATGTATGTATTGATGTTATGAAGACGTGCCAAAGGTCAATGTGTGTGACCTTTCTCAGTCGATCATGGCTTATCAGACTCTTATTATCAAAATGAATCTTTCCGGTCAAAGTCTGACAAATAAAAGGTCTGATAAAGGACTGACTGCTGTTAAATTTCTAGTAGCTAATCCCGTCTCGTTAGCTTTATGACTTTTTTCGTGG
The DNA here is from genome assembly GCA_030248295.1 of Mesodorylaimus sp. YZB2_4. NCBI lineage: Eukaryota > Metazoa > Nematoda > Enoplea > Dorylaimida > Dorylaimidae > Mesodorylaimus > Mesodorylaimus sp. YZB2_4. Next base: position 2,002,898 of record JASANH010000626.1, read on the forward strand.
AAGAGTGTCAACAAATGACTGCGTTCTGACGTTTACCAAAAAACACAGCTACTGCTTTGTACTTTTAATCTGTATCACATTGTACTGTACATTACTAGATACAACTGAAAAAAATCAGTTTACGAGAATTATATAATCTAGCCAAGAAAATTTGGCCCAACGTTCATGAAATGCAAAATTTTAAGAATGCAAGAAGTTTTACAGAAATTTTTACAATAAAGCATATATGGACCAGTGTATAAGCAATCCTACCTAACCCATATCCCTCCTATTATCGTAAAAATTACATTGAGACGATGGGAAACAGTTTTTTGTCGAGACATTGCTGTAGTCTTTCATAAACCTGAAAACAACAATTTTAAAATCAAATTTTTACAAAAAAAGTTGTCTTCTTACTTTTCAATTTTTGTAACACACGCGTCCTGATATTCGTGCACCCAATGAACTTCGTTAAAATGTTTTATAGCCCGTACATTGGAAGGCAGTCGAGTGTCATCGGGCCATTCAAACTGTGGGTCCAAAATTGGTATGATATTCTTATTGAATCGTAAAGCACAGGCGATCTCCTTGTGCACCCAATCGTTGCACTCGTCGTCGTCCATGCACCGGTCTAACGATTGAGGGCTCAGAACAAAAACGAAGTGGTCTGCGGCTTGAATGTTAGTGAACAAAGAAGAATCGAATTGACCCGCATACAAACGGTCCACGTCGATAAAGACCTGGAAAGGGAAGCTCGGATGTGAAACTGGTGAGGAATCCAAGCTGATATACCTACTTACCTTATAACCCCGTAATTGCAAGAGCACTTTCAACAGACTGGCCAGCTGACTACCCGTACTGCGGCGATAACTGATAAACACATCGATCTGTTTCTTTAAGACAGACACTTCCATGTCCTCGATGTGACGGCAGCCTAGACAAGGAGTCATATGAGGGGGGTAACATAAAGATGGAGTCACACGTACGTACCGTCGATAGCCTCCATTATTTTCAGCCTATGAACTGGATTACTGATCCGACATTCGTTCCGCAGGATGTCATCATTCAAGGCTGGCATATCTCGACAGTCGGTGACGCCCAATTCCAATAGGGGATATGTGTAAATAGAAAAACGTGGACTTATTGAAGTGAGGAATCGATCTAGTTTCGTGCCATCCACACAACTATAGTCGGCGGCCACCTGAAATAGGAATGAGGATTGGGCGTGGTTTTTGGCGCGTGATAAGATCCGGCATAACTTACCTTCAAACTTTCCAATTCTCGCATAAAACGCTTTCGAAACAAGCTCGATTTCATTCCAATGTCGTTCTCCAATTCTTCATCCGTTATCAACAGAAGCAAATCACCGTCAACTTGGTTTTCCCTGAAGGCATCGGCATAGTTGTCAAACCCGATCTGAAAAGGAAAGCACAAATTGTCGAGTGCACGCGCTTGCTTTCAGATCTTTAAGGGAGAGCCCTTTAGCGAGAGTACTATTTCCATTTATGGTCTGGTTGTGAGCGAGTTGCATCCTGTACCATCATACACACAGCCTGGGCATGTTGACCCTGGCTGTGTACAAATTGTACATTCTAATGCTTTTAGCCAACAATAACAGACACAGACCAGTTCGTGCGTGGTTTATGCCGGGTTTATGTTAAATGTTTACTAAATTTGGCGCATATCCAGCTCGACGGGTTTAGTTGCGTCATAGCTGATTGCGCTAACGAGTGCTCTAATTACTCGCACAGGGGTATTCTCCTCTCTCTTACGACAAACCTGTTGGCAAGCGGACTTTGCCAAACCATGTTTTTTCAAGCGCTAGATCTTGCTCCTGAGCACGTTTCAAAATGTTTGAACTAGTGGGTCTTGCTTTTGTGCACGTTTCGAAATGTTCAAAGCAGTGCCCAAATAAGCCGGATCTCATTGTCAGTTTGAAGCAAGGTGAAAACTTACCTGAATAACCCAATATTGGACGTCGTCCACGGTCCATAGGGGGACTTGAGGTTTCAATTTGTGGGGAGCCTTTTCTCCAACAATTTCCAATGCCCGTCTCGCAAATTCGGATGCATCTTCATCAGGCATGCCGGCAGCTTGGCGCAACGCCTCGACGGCACCCACTTCTCTCAAGACCTCTAATCGCTCTTGATCCTTCTTAATCGAAGCATCCATTGCCAAATGGAAGGCGGCCATCATACGAGCCTCGCACCTCTTCGAGTACAGCATGGTGACCAGTCGGTGCAGCCATTCCTTCGGTCGTCCGTGATGCCTGTAATCGGCAGCGAAGGCGAACTCGATGGGGTTGCGTCCTCGAAGGAATGGTTCGACCAAGCTTAGTGTCCCTGATCGAGCCACAGTGACTTCGATCTCTTTATTACTGACCAATACGCACACTGCCAAACAGGCGTAGTATCTGGTAGCGTCGTCTCTGCTGGAGGCGAGGAAGTACAGCCAGTCGGGCACGTTCTTGGCCATAAGTAGCTGCTGGTACTCCTTGTGGTCGCTGTTCATACATAAATTGGCCAAGGCGATGGCCGCGTGCCGATGCGCTTCCACATCACGCGATGTCTTGCACGCGTTCAAACAATAGTCCAGTGCTGACAAGTCCAGCAATCGAAGGGTTGTGGTCCGATCGCACTTGAACAACTGCTCAAATAGGGCAACGCCAGCCGTAACCGGGTCGCACGGCACATCAGCAGACAAGTTGGACGTTTCGATCAATCTCGTCATGACTGTTTCGACCAAGAATTCCAATTTTGGAATGATGCTTATTCGATTGATGGAAGTCAGGGTCGGCTGTAAGGCTCGGACAGCAGCTGTGATGATGGCTAGCGAAGAGGATGTACACAAAATGTACTGGTCGACGAGAATGTTCAGGAAGCCGTTGTCGTGAATGTACTCGCACAGTCCCGTGGCCAGATCGATACCGATTTGAGGAGTCTGCCACGCGTTGCGCATCAGAATTGAAATAGAGGACAAGTCTTCGAGTAATGCCTGGAAAGGAAACTCGCCATTACGGTTCAATACACTGACTGATATAAACGTCGCCATGCATACCTTCTCATCAATACTGGCTCCGAGTGTGGGAGCGGCCAAAAGTCGAAAGTAGGCATCTAACAATCGTTGACACTTGGTCAACTGTGTTTTCAGACTGTGTTTAGCTAGTAGTTGCTCTGTGTGGACGTGCTTGGCCACTGACGCGACAGAGACGCTCTCGGCCAAACTTGTCACGGCTGGTGGTGTGGGATGCTGTTCTAGAAGTTCCAATGACGCGGTTTTGGAAGAACTATTTGAAATGTTGAACAGGCGTCGATTAGTGATCACCTGGTGCTGACTAAGGTCGTCAGCCGAGGAGTTAGGACTGAACAGATTGGTTTGAGTGGCCGATTTGCGAAAAGTAGCCCAGCGAGAAGAGGCCACGGTGGCGGAGACCCGTGTCCGGTGGCTCCAACTGTCGCTACGACCACGCGCCGCCGCTTGATTGATCCAATGCGAGTCTGAACCGTAGCTGCTGGCCAATTCGGTGGTGTCCCTGGAATTTATGCCTCTGCGAATAGTATGCCCTCCCAGGTCCTCTTCTTCGGTCGACGTTTGTGTACTCAGTCGAAACAAAGGTCGTTGATTGAGTTGAACAGACGACGACGATGCTGATTTTTGTGTCGGATCTTCAGGATTCGATGACGTTGAACAGTTACTGCAATTCGAGGCCATCGAGCCACTGCTACTGAATTTCGAATCACAAGTTATGTCGAGGTGATTTTTTGGCGATGATTCCGTGGATTCGTGTGCCAACAAACTGTTCATCATTTCTTTGCAATGCATAATGATACAAAAATATGAACCATAACGTGGCGTGTTCACGTACTGCTTTCACCTAAAACATGACAGCACCCATCAACAAGTCTGCTAGCGAGTTCTGCTAATGTCCAGAAATGTTTCACGAAACGCAACATTTCAATCCGGAGCAGCCAAATGTACACTCTATTGTCGTAGGTATGGAGGTGCCTATACCACACCATTCATGCCCACGCTCACGGATGGGCTGAACTGATCCCACAATGAAACGCCTCCGCCCATTTAAAATATTGGGCAGATGGAAAATTCTTGCGTTACCGGAACGAGAAACCAGATTTCGAATGTCCAGTAACACGGCAGATTCGCCTAAAGACGAGGATAAACCACCATATCCACCTCGTTGACGCAGACTGAGCGAATAGAACTGATGAATCAATCAGGGCACATCGCACCATGCGACTCACACTCCCTGCGTCGTGTCAGTCTCTGACTCGTCTTACCCATCGCCCCGTCATCTGTACCGCCCAGATGACTGTGCTCCAGCAGCTAATTGCTGTTTTGGCCATGACAGAGAAGGGCGGTAACAATCAGACAAACCTAAGTGCGAAAAGGCGGGCCCAGGCAAAATGAAAGCAGACACGCTTATGAATCAAAGCTGATCACCCTCAGACAAAGAGGTACACTAATCAGATCAAACAAAAGGTCGCAAGTCTAACTGGGACCATTAGAGAGACAATCAGACAGTGTAAGTCAGGGACATGTCAGACACTCCCTTCTATTCGTTTAGACGCTGCCTCGGTATTTACCCGCACAGTCTGTCATACAACAGAAAAATAAACAGCAGATCGTGCGTCAGTGGAGTTTAAGTTCAAGCAGAGAACACCCCGTGCCTTCCGTACTTGCATGGGCAGTCGAACCTATCTGGAGAGGGTTCACATAAGCAACGCACGCGAGGACAGCTTCCTTATCATTCTGTTGGCATGCCAAGAACGTAGGCATAGCAAAGCGAGGCTTTAGCGCGTGAACGGAAGAGGTTTCATTTCCAATACCTTTGAAGTTTCGCCCACTGTGGGGGGGGCACGGGGGAGGGTAAGCAAGCAATAAAATGAACGCAGAATGTTCGAAAAACCCGATCTGCACGCCCACGTGTCGACCGCCTGCTGCACCTTCTTGCCAACTTGCGTTTCAGCGAACCAGTTTTTAAACCGATGAGACAACTAGAGGCAGCTGTTTAAAAGCCTAAAACTTTTCGTACTTTGCACGGTGTTCATAAAAAAACAAGGAAAAACAAACAAGCGGCCCCAAGGTAGGAACATACGGAACATACAATACGTAGATCAGTGCCAATATAACACGGGAATAAACGTGGTTCATTGTCTTGTATTGATTCCAAAATGGAAGTCTTCCAGCGCCAAGTGCAAACTGGCACAAGCCTGCCATAAGATTCGATAAAGGTACGCGAAGAACGTGAAAGAAAACTGTCAACAGAGCACACTCCACCCCACAACGCCACACTCTCGCAGAGCCATCCAACAGCAAGACTGCTTCGATTCTCGCCGATGAGTGAGAATAAGACTCTCTTCACGGCTGCAAACGACAGAAAAATATGCTTCTGCAGAGCGTTGATGTGGGGCCTTACGAGTAGTTTACTCGTTGTAACAGTCAGGCCTGGACATGTTTAGAGAAACCAAGCGTTGCTGTCCTTGACAATTGGAAAGACATCAAGGTACTACAACAACCATGCTAGCATACACATGTCCTTATGAATGTTTTGCAAAGCAAGCAGGGAAGATGTCGAGAAAATCGATAGAAACAGAATATTATATGCTCCCCGACAATGCCGTAGTTTGCTAGTTGTTGTAAGTGGGAGGATAAAGAGGCCATAAAAGGTTTGTGGCCGTCAAGATTCGCCCAGTACCTAAACAGATAGAAGCCGCCTTGGCGGTAGTAGAGGCCAGAATGAGCCACCCACAGGCATTATACACACCCACAGGGAAAGCGCAAGAAGCCCAATTTGTCGGTCACGCATATGATTTCAAACGTGAGATAATTTTGTATTCACTGAATTTCCACAGCACATTCCATCAGTTTCCATCGCCAGGCACAACATCAGCACATGTTTCAGGCATGTACAATCATCGACAAAGGCCTTGGGAAAGTCACCACACGCCACCACACAAATCCTAGTGATAAGAATTAGTTAGGCACTGTACCGAAAGCTGTGTATGGGGCACATGAAACATGTCACATTGCACTGTCACTATGGAGTCACAGAGGGATCAGGTCACAATTGCTGGATTACACACCTATTCGACAAAGGATGAGCGAAAGGCATCAATCACAATGACAATCAGCAGTCGGTCCATAAAGGGCACATAAAATGAGAATTTTTTTTAACCAAATACTACGTCTAAATTAAATTTACAATGACCAGCTAAACTCGACATTCTATTGCGTCTTTTCGCAGACATCTACACCACAGTCCACACTCACTTGTGGTTCATCCAGCGGACTGTCTTTTAGCCACTTGGTTATGTTTTTGATGCTGGTTTCTACTTCGTTTGAGGATGACGCATTGATTTGATAGCTGAAATCGCCCATATGCTAACGCGACATTCATGCAAGGTCGAATCCCAAATCCCATACCCAAATCCAGTTTTACTTTCGGCGTGCAAGGGCGAAGAGGGCGGAGTGGATAATGGACTTCCTGTAGTCATGCCCGGATAAAGTTCAGGACTAAAATACGAGACAATATTTTCTGCTCGACGATATAAAAAATAGGTCATACCTGAACTCCTGATCGAGTGAACAGCTACTACAGCTCTGGGTCCCTGTCTGAGGCGAAACATTCGAGGCATAGGTACTGGGTGAAGTTTCCTGGGATGCAGGTGATAGGAAATAGTCGAGGGAGGGCACATTCGGCGAGGGCGCGTCATCAGATGATTGATTCAGTGATTGTTCTCTTGCATGAAGAAAGTGCAATTGATTCGATTGGTTTACTGGACTGAAGGTGGCCTGTACTGAGCACGGACTGCGCTCGATAGGATTGGGCGACTGTTGACCATGATGGCGAGGTTGAGTCGGGCTTGCCACATGAGTTTGTTGGTAGCCTGACCCGATCATGGCCTGGGCTATCAAGACTGAATCATTAGAGGCCCTAAAACATTGCAAACATGGCTTAGATGAAGTTATCAAGCACAGTAGTGAGCGTACGAGTAGTGGACGCCATAACAGTGATCGTCTCTGGATTGGAAGGAGAATGCTAAAGCGTCTTGGCCGCAATCAACGTAATCGTCGCACGACCATTCATTAGGTGCCTCATGGCATGCACCCCCAGCGTTTTGGCTTGGATCTACGGCATAGCTGAAATAGGCTTGTAGCCTTCGCCGAAGAAGAGCAGCTGAGTTTGAACTACCTGGCAGTGTTTAGATTTCCGTGGGAGCAACTAGAAAATGCGCCAGTTGGAGATGCTGCGTGGCCACATTGATCACCAGTCGGATAGCAAACCTCATTTGCTCGCTGAGCCTCCTGGACGATGTTCTGCTGATTGCAGACTGAAGAAGTTGGAGCATTGCAGGGCACCCTAAAAAGTTATCAGCGTGCGCCTCAAATATCCTCAGGTGTGTTTCTTATGGGGAACAACAACGCGAGGCAGAAGCCTATCGGGTCGATCCTCGCCTCATCCATACTGTATGTATAAGTACAGTACAGCAGGGTCTGACGACCAACCATTGCCCGCGGATCTTCTTCAATGTACGGGCATCTAGAGTTATGGCCAGTAATTGCCCTACTGGGCGCATCGGATAGATTGTACGAATTTGACTGGCGGATAAGCGTTTTCCAACAGTTGCCTGTTGGCGTTCATTCGGGATCATTTTCCTCGGGATCAGGATCAGGACTCGCTCAATCCCGACCAGGATCAGAATTTTTAAAGATCGTGCTTTTTCCGCTTATTTAGAAAACAAATCCCTTCCCTCCTATCTCCAGTTCAATCATCCGCCAAATTTTGTCCAGCTTCCCTTTTTTCACGCATCTCCACGACATTCAATCCCGACCGCTTTTTATCAGGATCGGGATCAGGTTTGGGAGGGGCAGTCCCGACCTTGATCTGGATCCCGAACGTACGCTACTGCCTGCAGAGGCTCGACTGGCAATCGATACTCTACACGGAGTCGGCAGCTGGGGCGTCACCCTGACGGGTGATGTTTCAGCCATGGACTAGGTCGAAAGACTTGGTTGGGTGCCCTTGCTTTTTAGCGTGGTGCAAAAAGCTCCACTGGTCACTCCCTACAGTAATATGGACACAGTCGTGTTACATGCCGGACTTAAGAGCTCTGTAACCTGAATCTCGTGATGAGGGTCCCTCACTCGTTTCTAAGAGGGGTACCGCAATTTCCATATTTGCTCCAAGCTCTCGAACCTCGAACCTTCTATCCTTACCGCGAATTTATTTCACTTTCAACCGTGTAAATCCGATCCAGCAGTATTTCGAACGAGTTGTCTTTATTAAATGAGGAAAGCAAAGAGCCCAATTTCGATTGGGAGAATAATCGCAAATTTTTGTCCAATTTTCCAGCATTTCCTTGTTTTACTCTTGAAATAGCGAATTTACTGTAAGGATGTAAGGTTTGGACATAAAGTCTTACCGTATTGGAAAAACCGCCCGCCTCGGGTCAGTGTATGCAAAACAGGCTTCATCACTTTGTTCCGACTCATTATTTTGTTTTTTCCTGTTATTGTAATAATTTGTTTCGTCTTTGTTTTTCAGTTGCCGGTAATCAACCGAGCCTTTGCCGTACACATGAAAGTTAGTTAACTTTCGCTTGACTGGCGCCCCTTCTCTTTCATCGCCGTGACATCGTTCCAGTTGCCCGAATTCAATGCAGTGAACCAAAGTGTAGTTTCTGACTTTGATCTTTTCCCATAGGTCTGAATGCCCAAAAAAGGGTGTGCCGTTTTTGGGATCTGTAATAGGCCAGTTTACTTTCCACCCTTTGCAGCGGGAGGAGGTTTTGGGAGACTAACCGGGTAATACGATGCTGATCGATGGAATTCCATGCGAGCCTTCACTTTCTTGGAACCGAATCAGCATGGCGTATCCTCTTTTCTGAAATGACTCCTTGGTCATGTTGCAGCACTGAATGCATTAGCCAGATTTGACATTTTGCCCTCAAACCGACACAAAGGAAAACAAAGCCGCGTACTTGCAAGAGCACTGCTTCAGTCTCGACTCTACTTAAAAAGCAGTAATTCAACCTGAAAAAGAGGAGACTAGATTCATGCATTCCAGAACAAAAACTCTCCTTACAGTCCCTCCTCCCATAGAAAATAGTTATCTTTGATACAGTCCATGGCCTTAAAATAGTAAGACCACAGGTGGTCACAGTAGACGGCCTATAATTAAGAAAGCGCTGAACTCTTCAAAGTGTTGGAGAGAAACCTAACTCACGTAATCAATGCTGTTCGACGCTATGTCCAACTTTTTGTGCACGTTCTTTATAAATCTTTTCAGGCACACCTTATGCACAATGGTCAGTCCGAACGATGTGTGCACATATGTCCGAAAGAAACTATCAAGAATTTCGATTAGATAATCAATCGATGGCATGACAGATTCCAGTTTTCTGGCCGTACCATCGTCGTCCTAACAGAAAGAAGAACAGTCAACCGAATGAAGTGAACTAAGCAGTGGTCATTTACATTTACACAAAAACGTAACCGCCACACTGCGTCACGCCATTTGCGTTCCTTTTGATTGGAATAGTTTTTCAGGATTTCAAACGGCAGACCTAAAATCTGAAGAAGCTTGGGCCTGTACTTTGCAAGTACTAGTCGCGTTGATTTTCTTACCAGCTGCTTCTTTTCAAGTTGACCCATTTCATTGTAGTCGACTGTGTGGAAGTACAAGTGATAGGCGTCATGCCATTTGTCAGCTTGTCGACCTTTTCCTTTCGTAGCTTTTGTTGCCTTCGTTGGCTGCCGTTCGCATTCGACCTCATCTCCCGTCTTTTCGGATTTTTGAACACTCTGAAAGTGTTTTGATAGTCCGCCGCTTACATATTTGCGATGGCTGTGACAGCAACTAATCGGTAGTTTTTTTCAGCAATCACACAGGCTTATTGGCCAACGGGCACGGAAAGATAGACACGATCAGCGAGGAGGGGATGAGGGTGAAGCAGAATCTCGCACCATGGCCTTTAGGAGATGCAGAGTAAGCTGCCGAATACTTTAATGTGTCTGATCTAGCCTGACTAACGGCCTGCAGATAGTTGTCTGTGTTAGTCCTGCATTGGTTCGGGTTCTGCTGGTTGGCTAACTGCTTCCGTCGAACCACTGACTTACTATGTCATAAAATGCCGCCAAATATAAAGCTGTTGGATCTGGACTAGTTTCGTCATATGGAATCCATCGCCACCGAACCGACTCTGCCCATCGGGGCTTACCTCTAGGTTGTGTTTTCATTGCTGTGTATTTGACCTTGTCCTCGAATTTTGGAGGCTTTTTTTTCAAACAACGACCCGCTTCCTCACTAAAGGTCAGAGTTAGACTAACCCCTTCGGCCTGATTGACCATTAGTATGATAAAACATTACGTGATCAGTCCTGCGTACAGATCCATGGTCTCCATCTCATGTCGTCTTTTCTCGCTAGCGGAGCCAATCAGGGCGCAGATGACAGCGTGAGGACAAGATTTCCGCTCGGTGTTCAGCAAGGCGGGAACATGCTTGATTACCACGTAGCTGCTGGAACAAACGCTTCGAGTGTCTGAACAACAGAGACCAGCAGACAAAAAAGCCAGCCCTACCTTTCATACGCTGATTGCAACAATTCCTCAAACTTATTTAATATTGTCGGATCATTGGCCGCGGCATTTTGATATTCCAGCGCTAGGTACTCCAAATGGCAGAACCTTAAAAATTGTTTTGCGAAGTATTCAATTCCTTATAGCCCTTGTCGCATCTTCAGTCTTTCCCTTACTTTTCATGTAAAGCGTCAAACAGTGGTCTGACTTTGGGATCAATAAGCAATGGCAATTGCGATGAAGATGCTTGTTCTTCACCTGAATCCCTTTTTTTCTTTGTGGCACCATGTGATTTCACAGCGATAGATTTTCTTTTTGTAGTAGTGCTCCGTCCGACAAGTTCCGTGTCAGAATCTGCATCTTTTCTCTCGTCATATTCAGCCGGCTGCTTGAGAAGTAGAAGACGTTGTTGCTCATTGAAAAACTTTTTCAGTCGTGTGGCTTTAGTGAATGCGGATTTTAATATTTCGAGGGCTACATCTGGATGAGTTAGCTAAAAGATGAAAGCCTGATGAAGAGAGTCAGACTTTGCAGTAGCCTGCAGTACATACTTTCGACCACAATCCAGCGACTTCGTTGTCGAAGGCCTGGAAATAAAGACACTTTGCACCCTGTTTAAGAGCGGTCCTGGAGCGCCAAAACTTTTTGTAAAGGCTTGTCCTTGTGATATTATTTGTAGCATATGCGATGCCGCACGCACCTGAGCCACGTTGGTCCAAGTCGATTCCATCACTTCCAGTCTATTGGCAGTGGTTCCTTGCGAGAGCGACGCGAGCTGTGGAGCTCACTGTCAGCTTGTAAAACAAACCACTCTGGCTTTTGCACCACCATCTGCTCGTTAAATAGCTGGCCGACGAATGTGTTGCTGTATCTCTCAAACAACACATGCGCAACTTTATCTTGCTAGTTTCAAACAGAAAGCGAAAAAAACTTGCGTTCGTCTAACAGGGAAGGCTATTCGACGAATGGGTTAGTGCGGAGGCGAACTTGTTGTTGGTGAACAGGAATGTAAGTCATTCTTGCGCGAGGCAGAAAGATAGCACACAGTGAAATGGCGCTTTGCCACAATTGTGCATTCTACAGCTGAGCTGATCCTGAGAGCCAGTATACGGGTACTATCCTTAGTAGAGCAGGAAATGACTCATGCTCTACATAACGGAGCCATAAATTTTGCATCGTTCTCAAAATACTGAATCAGAAAGGGTGGTCATGCAACCACAGTGCTATATGTATATGCAACACTCTAAGCTCCCTATGTACACGTGGAAGCAGTGATCAGTGGAGCTGTTGCACCACAGGAAAACACCGGGGCCAAACCAGAACTTTTCTTTACTGACCTTACGATCAGTCAGCTCCTAAGATTGCCGTGCTAGCTCAAAGTACTCATCAGGACACAAATGAGTTTTAGGCAGAGGAGTGTGCTGCGTTATTTTTCTTATTCTTATTACTGCTGGGTTTTAGCTGTGCCCAGTCAGGTGCTCACCTTCATTACGTCTAACTGACGCTCCAGTGCCAATGATGAGCATCATGTCATGTCATGTCATGTCATGTCATACTTTATCCATAGCCAAGCACCATAAGGCGCACTCGAGGGCTAAGGAACGCATAATTGACAATCACTTTGTACCGAGGCGGGAGTCGAACCCTCCCCTGTAAGTGCGCACCCAGCGTGAGAGGCAGACGCCTTAACCCGCTAGGCCACGACCAGCGCACCTTTACGCGAGCATGGTACCTTTACTCGACAAAACCGAGACGGAACGAGTGGGTCGTGTCCCTTCCTCTTTCGTATTCATCTGCATCAGTGATTGCAGCGGCCGCGGTGGTGCAGCGGTTCGGCATTCGTCTCTCCGTATTGCTTGGGAGCGAGTTGCTGGACTCGTCCCGGATTCAATCCCCGGTGATTAAGGTCGGTTTGCGAACCATAAGCCCTCGCTGACCTTGCACGCCAGGCCGTGGGTGACTCACCCGGTACCGCCGAGGTGCTCCGAGTGGAGAGACGGAAGCCAAACGAGTAGACAGTCTCGGCTGTCGAACACCGGCAGGGTTAAAAGCCCGCCCGCCATCGTCCGAAAAAGCCGGTGTGCAGTCCAGGATGCCCTCGCGTGGAGGTGCTCCTAGTGGAGACACGCAGAGGGAAGCTGCTGTGTGTGCCGGTCCCCGCACAGCCTTGCTTATAAGGTTTGACTGCTGGCCGGCTACAGGCAAAACGGGCTTCGGCCCACAAAAATTAAAAAAAAATCTGTGATTGGACAGTTAGAATGAAACAGCGCGCAGGTTTAATGCGACCCTGCCACAAAAACTTATGCTTACGAGCCAGGTATATCAGTGGTGTCTCCTTACCAGTGGGTACATCGAGTTGCTGCGGACTTATACCCTATATTAAATCTATTACCAGATACCGCAATTTTACTTTCAGGTGCCATACCACATGGCGTAGGGGAAACCCATAACTGTGCCAAATATCTTTAAGAACTTCATTCTTCTAAAATTATTTACAGCAGTCTAGCGCAAGCATTAAAAAATGACATCATTACAGAATACAAAAATTTGCTTTATTACACGCACTGCCGCTTACTGTATCTGAAATACTCTTGTCATTTGACAATCTCTGACAAACTAATTTTCTACCGTTTTAGAAAGCTGATCAACAAACAACCGCTTTTAACGCACAATTTCCGCGTCAACTCCCATTATTAGCACCCATTCCTAGAAAATTCATTCTTTTTTGCAATTCTTCGATCGGCGTAGCTTGGATCCAATTAATTAAATCTTGTTTGGTTGGTACTCTGAAAAACCTTAGCATAGGAGTCACAAATATTTCGAATGCTCTAAATCCAGCTTACCTGGATCTCGAGTTGCTCAGCTCTGGCTGCGCGGGTAAATTTGCGGATGGTGGGAAGGGAAATACGGTGTGCCCATTATTTTGTGCGGCATAGTCTGGTCTAAAGCGCAAGATATTATAGGCGCGGCGAAGAATAGGAAAGAAGAGCAAGAAAAAAGAACCGTACCTCGTCTCGTAAGAGAGGGAACTGGTGCTCATGCTTGACTCATGAGATATAGCCGATCCATAAGAGCCACGGGAACTTTCTGCTGTTGGGATCGATGCAGGAGAAGTGGCAGAAAGGGTCTGCGGTGAGTATACATAGGAGGCGGATGGTTGCTGGATACTGGCCCCTTGATATGCAGCCCTGTGTTGATCGAGTGGACTAAACATGGCCTGAGCCACCATGACCGAATTGTCAGTCCTGTAAATAAGAAACGTTACGAAGTGCAAGTGGAAAGCTTAACCAGCGCACCCAGATGGGTAGATATGAGAGGCCAAAGTCTCTGGGTAAAGAAATTACGAGCAGAAGCTTCCCAATCGAACTGGAAAGACGACTGAGGCACCAGACTGATTGGTCTGATGATTATTGACCTCCTGGCCGGCCATGAATATTGGTTACTGTACTGTACATACATTGGCGCGCACGTCAGAGACGCTTACTGGGAGTAGAATGTCCCAAAATTTTGACCAGTTTCAGTCCCAGGGAAATTCGTCGAGCATGCTCCTTGGCCGCTGTAGTCGTAATTGTCTGACCATTGATTTGTCTCACTGTATGCCGCATCGTATGCCACCCCAGTGGCCTGCAGTTGCTGCTGACAAGCAGGAAATCTAAAGTGCACTCACTCTGTAACTCTACTTGCTCCCAACTTCCACCCTGTTTTCTGAAGTCGACTCACCCAAAATTGGTAATCTGTTGTTGGCAGCTTGAGAACGGCTCGTGGGCACCTTGCTCTTGACCGTATCCGTAATTGGAGGAATCATAAGACGGCTCTGTGGACTCGGACGAAGGCCAGTCAGTCTGACCGTAAGAGCATGTTGGGAACACCATTTCGCTGAAAGATTCAGTTTATATTTGAACGTATGGATAGCCGCAGGTCGGGCACACGAGATTGCACCGCATGATCTTACCCATTTTGTGCATTCATGGTTGCATGTGTTTGACAGCCGCCTGATGGAATGTCTTGGCCATCGAGCACCGCTGGATAAGCTTCAGGCTGCCACTGGGCTTGTACATTGTTTGTGTGCAATGGGGCATTGGCCTCTGGCAGCCTGCAAACGAAGATCATGGGCCATTGCCCTAAAGCCCAGCCAGGGCGGCTTCAACGTTGTCTCAACATTCTTGACCTGGTGGCTAGTACTAAAAATTCTTACCCGGATGCCATTGAATTCTCATTTTCATAGATTTGATCGGGGAATAATTCAAAATTATTTCCGCCATAGCGATTTAAATAGGCGCCCAATTTGGATTCCGTAAATGACTGAAGCTGTCTAGCCAGATTTCCCACAGTGCCTTCTTTGAGCCTGCAAACAAGCTACAGTAGAACTAAAATCTTTTAGCTATTTGGATGCGTTGGTCAGTCAATCGAGGTAGTAAGTTGGCATTGATTTTGATCCTGTGAATAATCAGTACTTATGACCTCGGACCACACTCGTGGATTTCAGAATCAACAAGCTTTGTTGCAAGTCGAAAGGTTATTACGCGATAAGTTAGTGTAAGGACCGTGCCGTTATCGTGATATATTGTATCTGTGATAGCATGGCGGACCTGAAACCCAACCCTGGGTTGTGTCCGAGGAGGAGTACCAGTTACACCTCGAACCAACTGAAAGCTCCGACTCAATCGACTATTGCTTACGTTATTGGAAATACGACCCTTTTCTCGTCTGTGTACTCGAAACACGGCCCGTCGTCATATTCATTTTGTCTCTGTCTTTCGTATGTGCTTTGATCCTCAGGCTCCAGTTTCTTATAATCCCATTTTCCTTTGCCATATACTTCAAAATCGGGCAGCTTATCTCGAAGTTTTTCTTTCTTACCGCCAATTTCAATTTCCAACGCAGCAAATTTTATGATATGAATCAAAGTGTAATTCCTAATTTCTATTTTATCTCGAAGTTTTGAGTGGGCGAAAAACGGTGCGCCACCAATGGAACCTGAAAACTTCGAGTTCCACGTTTTTTTTTGCGCTCACTTTGGAGGATGGCGAATCTATAGACAGTACTGACCTGACTCGAAGACGATACTTATCGACGGAATTCCATGCGCCTCTTTCTTTTGCTGAAATCGAATCAGCAGAGTCCGCTTTCCTTTTTTAAATAGCAAGGCTTCAGTGTCTGCCCGATCCATAAAGCAGTAGTTGAAACTGAAAAGAGGACAGTCAACCAGAAGGAGAAACTGGTTCAGATGCGCAAAAGACGTCCACATCGGCAATTCTCAAATAAACTCGAATTGATTTGCCGAAGGGAGGCCTAACTCAAGCTTCATTGCTGGCTCTAGTAAAAACTGTCGACGTCGAAACTTTAAAAGGTTCTTAAAGAACTGAATGCCAAGTTTTTTGTTGGCTATTTCAATTTGGTAATCAGCCGCATCATAGTCAAGTTTTGAGGACCTTTGAATCGATGAATGAGGAAATACAACTTACAGTCCTTCTTCCCACAGATACCAATATCCTTTAATATAATCGACAGTTTTGAAGAAATAGGACCAAAAACAGTCCCTGAATGTTGCCTAAAGAGAAACGCATTTTTTTAAAAAATTTGCCGAGGTAACAAAAGAGAAGAACTTTACGTAATCTATTTTTGACGAATCTGATTTCATAGCCTTTTTCAGATATTTTTTCAAACATAGCTTGTGTAACGTGGCCAAGCCACGGGAGTTGTTCACAAATCCGCGAAAGAAATAATCTAATATTTCCAGAAGCTCATCCAGCGTCGCAGTTTTGTCGTCGAGTTTTTTAGCTGTGAAATTTCCGTCCTAAAAAGGCTGCTCTAAATGTGATGGAGAGCGATGGGGTAACCCCACAAACAGTGTATACTCACATTTACGCAAAATCCCAACCGCCACACAGCATCTCTCCATTTCCGCTCTTTCTGCCCACAATAATTCTTGAGGACTTCAAACGGCGCCCCAAGGGCCTAAAATAGAAAATTTTCGAAAAATTTTTTAAGCGGTCTTACACTTAACGTACTAATGCTTTTTTAACTACTGTCCGATTAGGATTCATTGTCATCGCATAGAAATACAGGTGGTATCCACCTGCCCACTTGGAGTCGCCAGGATCAGCCTCTTCAGTGTTCGATGGCTTCTTTTTTGTCGCACTTTCTTGCACTTGAACGCCGTTCGACGATTCTGACGACGAGTCCTTGTCTTTACGATGAATGCTCTGAAGGAATATGCTCTCGACTTGTTACAGTGAGTGTTAAAATACGCATGTCTGTCTCATCTGTTGTGTCTGTACTTGCATCTCTCATTGTGCATGAAAGACTGACTACAGTGGAAGGTCCCAGCTGGACTGGTACACTCAGAGGCGCGAGTTCGATCCCCACTAAAGGGCCTAGTATTGTGTATGCATCGAAGCCTGTTAGGCTTACTATTTCGTAGAACGTAGCCAAGTAAAGACCAGTGGGATCAGACGAGGTCCCATCGTACTCAACCCATTTCAATTGAATTGCTGGTACTAATTGGGGACGTGTTTTTCCAACCTTCTTCGTAGCTGAATACTGCACCTTGTATTTGAAATTGGGAACTGAAGTCCTCAAGTCGCGGCCCTGAGATTCTCTACAAAGACCAATTCTGTGAGCCTAGTCTGAGCAAGGAAGAACTAAGCTGAAGCTTACGTGATCAGTCCTGCAAACACGTGCATATTTTCTTGCAATTTTCCACTCGCATGCCCAGCAAGGGCGCAAATAGAGGCTGATGGAAGAGCTTTTCTGTCGACGTTGAACAAGACAGCGACGTGTCTCACCACCACAAATGAGCTGGAAATTCGAAAATTGTTACTAACGAGTTAGATAAATGGCAAAGAAATCATACCTGCACACTAACAGCCACGTGAACTTATCGAAATGCGCAATGGATGCTGGGTCATGTGACACTGCTTGCTGACACTGCATCGTTAGACATTCCAATGTTTGGTAACTAAAAAGCTATTAGTAATTGAACTGGAAGTCTGATGAGGTACTGACAGGTGAACAAGTCTGAATGAGTCGCAAGGCCGAATTTTCTTATTCACAGATTTGAGAGGAGCACCAATCTTGTTCCCCGATCAATACCACAAAAATCGTCCTATGAGCGGCACCATACCACAGGCCAAGAAATGTTACTGTAAAATAAACGTAATGAAAAGTGTTCCTCAAATCAGCAGCAAGTCACCTTTTTATGACTCAATATGCTGTTACGCTTTCCGAACCGGCAAATGGGCAAGGCTGACGGACGAGTCTGTCAAAGCTCTCGCGAACTGGGGTACCAACAACTTAAAACACCTCGTCTTACCTATTGTGCAAAACGTCGAACAGTGGTCGGATTTCTCGATCGATTAGCGGAGGTTCTTGAAGTGGACATGTCTGCTCCTGACTCACGTCTCTTTTCCTTTTCGTTGGGCCATCATGCGCATGATCAGTTGCAGAAGACTTCCGTTTTGTAGCTGTGCTCCGCTGGCCATCCAAGATTTCAGTCTGGTCACCAGAATCAGGTTCCACTTTCCGTTCATCAAACTCTGCTGGTTGTTTGAGTAATAGCAAGCGCTGCTGTTGATTGAAGTGTCCTTTTAGCATTTTAGCTTTCGCAAAAGCAGCATTGAGCATGTTTAGACATCTCGCAGGGTCTGGCGGCATGGTGGCTAGCTGAAAGCATCCATGTTAACCCTCCGACGGGATGCAACAATGATTTTTGACATCTACGACTGCTGCAGCTAAAGTAAGTGCCATCCCACGATCTCTGGGCACAAACAGCCAGGGTGGAATGAAGTTGCATAGGGAGACTGATGGAGGGGGCAAGACCGTTCTATGCACATCAGTTATTGAGGATTCTAAATGTTGGATTTTTTAAAGTCGAGGATCGACAGTGTTGAGAAAAGATTTTCCCAATCAAAAGAATTGTGATTTTTCCACTACTGCATATTCAAGAGAAGAAGGGTTACATTTGCACGGCTAGCTTATTATTTTCACGATGAAGCCCAAGACGCTGTAAAGATAAAAGGCCGAAACCCCTCTGCATATCTTACCGTTGTCCGTAGTTCGCTAACCACATTTTCGAATGCCTAAAAGCAAAATGCCGCGTACTAGTAAGGATTGGACGATTATCCCTAATGCGTGTTTTTCACATTTGTTTGTAATATCGTTCCTCAAAACTTTCCTTTGGCCATAGTGACAGAATCAATGATATCACTAACCTTAGCCGTATCATTCCAACTCGCCATTTCAGCTGATGAGGAATGAGTTAAGCTGTAATTTACCAAAAAACGTATACAACTCACAGCCGCCTCAAAGCTGACTGCTCAACTCTCCTCTACCCCATCCATTTTCATCCCAGCTGTGTCCCATATCGTCGACGAGTAAACAAGTACGTATAGCCTGGATAAGACAGCACAAAACATCGCGTGACGCACTCTTTAATCGACAAACATGAATCAGAGCCAGGCAGTGACAGATGTGCATCATACATACGTTTCTGCCGTTATCATTCTTGCCACAGTCTTTGGTAAGTGACCACTATTTGTTATTACGGCTTTTGTAAGCAATGGAATTTTTTTTTAAATTTACGACAGGCAAGCAGTGGGTGGATCATGCATAGCTTCATTTTTGCGCTGAATGATTGGCCTGATTCCACGCGTCATCATATTACGTAAGCTCCAATCATAGCTTGTGACGTTCCAGGAAATGTGGCCATTAAAAAGTTGTTAAACAAAGTGCGAAGGTGGGAGAAACCTTTCTGAGGCTATAACTCAGGCCCGGACAAAGATTCATCAAAATCCGACTGTGCTTTTAGGAACAGAAATTATGTCAGAAGAAAAAACACACTGTTTTCGTCATGGAATCCTCGTCTTGCCGAAGGGAATTTAAAACGTGCCAAAGAGTGCATCCAATAGCGTACACATAAACTAGTTAAAAGTCACGTCTATAGTGATGCTCTGGTGCGTGTTAGTAGCTGGACAGATACAAATCTCGAAAAAATTTCTTCCTACGTCGATCTAAATTGTCCCCACAATCCTAATTTGTCACCTGACGCGGATTCGTACTCGTAAATACTGTACGTATGAATATCTGCACCCTCTTCAAATTTGGTTTAACTACACCTTGATGACTGGCACGGTGTCTGATATAATTCTTAACTTCGACTCTAATCGTCTCGCACCTAAGTGGCCAAACTTCTAAAAATGTTTTAAATCCCACAAAACGCGTCATCACTGACTATGTCTGAAAAATTTCTCACTCACGATCACTTGCTGTTGACCCTGCTGGTACACAAAGAATATGAATTGCCGCATCTTGCGACTCAGGTTTCATCAAATAAATGCAAAATCAGCGAGAGCAACTGGAATTTAATTTGAGACGACAATTTTAAAGATAAACAGACATTTTCGGAAAAATTGCTCGTTTCCGATGCTGTTCGTGAGCAGTGTTGTTGTTTTCATTCATTGCTTTTGATTAGAAACCCTATTAGGGCCTACAAGCACATTCACTTGCATCTGTCGGTTGAACCCCTTTGAAATAGTTTATATCCTGGGGCAACAAAAGGATTTACAGCACCTACAGTACAAGTATGTATGATCATATACTCGTACCACGTGCGCGGGTAGACCGTCGCCTATACATCGTCTAAATGACGCCGCATCTCGACCTCATTTGTCAGGACGATATTTATCATCCCAGCGATATTTGTTTTCCCTGGGTTTTTGAGTGCCCTATCCTTACTTTGTAATTACCGCAGTGTAAATTCGCATTACAGGTGTTGAAGGCGCAGTACGGGATGTACAGATAGGCAAAGCTTTACTTACGAATCCGCTTAACTTTTGAGAACAAAGATATGTCCAGAGACATTTTCACCCGCCTGAACTGGCCCTATGCATTATTTTCGCACCTCAGACTTACCACCTCAGATAACTCCTAATTTATATGGCCTTTGTGGCCGACTCACCAAGTGATTTTCGACTTCCACGCGGATTACTAGGGGCTCGGACCCCAGCAGTTCCAACTCTTTATAGCAAATAATCTGCGAATAAATATCTGCCAAAAGCGGACGAGAGGTGGCTGATTCTCTCTGTACAAGCCTCGGTAAGACGGGTTCCTGACGGCGCAATCCTCCGGGGGGGCTCTTCGGAGGGTTCTCTGCGACGCTCATACCTGCAGTGACACTCTGTGCAGCGGACTGAAGCCACAAGCAGTCCGCTGCAACGAACGAGTCACTTGGCCATACGAGATTACGCATCCTGGCATGCCACTAGCAGTGCGTCTGGCCGTTCCTAGAACCTTTCAAGAACACTGGATATGGCAGGGCCCAGGTAAGCTGACGATGACAGGGAGACCTATCGCTAAGAGTGAGGGCGAGTCAGCGGGTCGATGATGGGTGAAAGGAGTTCTGATCGTTTTGCAAGTCTATAGGCTTTTTAGAAAACCGTACATTCCACTTCCAAGGATGGTGACGTATAATTAAAGCTCGAATGCTTTCGTTCTGACGCTTCTAAATCATGTGAGACGATTGAAAATCGCCTGCAATTATCTCGATTGTCAGTTGATGAAATTTCCACATTTTCAAGGAAACCAAAGCAGATATATACGTACATGGGGCGGGGCGTGTTTAGTTATAATGGTGTAGGCGAACTGCACTGGGTTGAAGGACCAATCGATGCAGTGCAATTTGAGAATTTCAGGCAATTCCTTGATTCCATCTATTCGCAAACTTTATCCAGAGGGTCAGTTTACATTTCAGCAATATAATGCGCCGGTTCAGGTGCGTGACAACGCCGAGAAATTGCAAGTAATGATCGATTGGAGCCTCAATCACCAGATATGAACCCGACTGAGCATATTTGGGATTTTATTGGCAGAACCATCCAGCACAACACGTTTTCAAGTGCCGAGTTGTAGTTTGAGCTTATCAAGGAGGTGCGGGATAACCTGCCAATCGAGTTTTTGCAGCGTCTGGCTTTGAGCATGCCAAATAAAGTTCAGGAATTGAAGCATAGCGGGTGTGGCATGACGTCGTATTAACTTGGGTGTATATTAGGAAAAAGAGAAATAAATTCTGAGTCGAATGATTCATCATTAGCTTTCTATTCATAGGGTACGAGCTAGGCATCCCAGGCATAGCGGGAACCCCAAAATCACACAGGTGGGAAACGTAGTATATAAAAGCGTAAACAGTTTATCTAACCGAAATATGAATCACAGCACGAAAATCGAGCACGCACGCACGCCTGTAAAGTGTCCAAAATACAGTATTCTGAAAATTTAAAAACATCTAATATATCGATAACTATGCATCGGATTTTGTTGAGCATGGGCTCAAATAAAAGAGCGAGAAAAGTTGCACTTGGGTCTTACAGGAATCTTCGACTGGACTTTCAAGTTGGACAAGGAACAACGAAAATGCTTATTTTCTGATTGAGTGCACTCCTTCGTAATTAGGCCTTTCTAACAAAAATTAATCTGCCCTACATGGAGGTTGAAGGGAAATGAATGTT
The DNA here is from genome assembly GCA_030248295.1 of Mesodorylaimus sp. YZB2_4. Taxonomy (NCBI): domain Eukaryota; kingdom Metazoa; phylum Nematoda; class Enoplea; order Dorylaimida; family Dorylaimidae; genus Mesodorylaimus; species Mesodorylaimus sp. YZB2_4. The sequence continues at coordinate 2,024,977 of JASANH010000626.1, forward strand.
CGGTACAAATTTTACTTCTATTTGTTTTGTTTTTTGAGGAACTGAATGAATGAGTACATTTTATTTCAGAACCGCCAAAAATTTGAATCCTTTTGGTAATAAGTTTTTTTAAGTTCCCCAACAAAAACGCGTGTTGGCTGAAAGAGAAGGTGTTGTCAAAAAATACATCATAACGTTAATTGGTTCAGCGAAGAAAATTAGCGATACATCTGAATTTTATTCCCTCGCATCTAGAAATGTGTGAGTACAGAAACAGAATCAGCTTGGCCATTTCCCGCCTGCTCAAAGATACTGTACTGTAACAGTTTACACTGCGGGCTTGTCCATGTCCACACAGTTCTGCCAGATAAACTGCTCATAAACTGCATCATAAAGTTCGCGTCGGATTGTCTTGGTCAGATTTCTATTACCTTCCCTCAAGAGAGAATAACTTCTCTCGACCTGCTCTTAGCGGACATAAGCTGCTGCTGGCCAGCCGCGAGCAATGTTTGATTGGGCCCTTCATTACGAACAGATCGTCACATCACAGCCTGGTGATTCCGATTCAGCTCATCAGAAACCATCAGAAAAAGTCAACAGTAGGCTGGTAAATAAAATTATATTTTACATTCCTTATTTTTAGTGATAACGTTTCTAACGCATGGCATGGGCTCATTGGCCTGTAGCACTGTAGCATTCGTATGGTCATCATATCATGCTTTAATATACAGTTCGATTGATATATTTTCAGCATTAACTTAATCAAAATTTTTCACCGTTGTTATCCGACATCAAGATCGTCACATAGCTGTCCAGTTTATGTTTATCAATATCCCCCTTATCACCTTTTGCCACATAGATGAACACAAAAATAAGAATTCTTTCGATTTATGTCTGTAATGCGAGACACACACAATCATCCTCAGGCTTGTGGAGAGCGCATTTATCAAAAGGGGTAGACTGTCATTGAAAGGGTCATATGCCGGTCATCTCTTCCCATATCACTGGCTACTTTAAAGCACACAAGGGTCCCTTACGACGCGATCGAGACAGTTGAAAACTATCAGTTTTGAACACGGTTGGTAAAAATACTTTTGAATGCGTATGCGTATTGCGTAATACGCAAATTGCGTACTCCAGAATGCATACAAGTTTGTGTATTGCGTATTTTCTTACAGTCGGTTTCTAGCCGCAAACTGTAACTAACTATCCATCCTTGACTAAAATTATCAGCGACCATGGCAGCTGCAAGGTCACATTGACGGGGCAGTACATTTCGCTGCCGCTTACGGCTAGCTTTAAATGTCTAACTGGAAAAATTCCTGTCAGCTTCGATCATGGGTTCTTTCCAAGTACTCTCAGCTCCCCCAATCGGTGCCTTAATTGCCTCGAAAAGTTCCAGCGTGGTACTTTTTGAAACACTCGTTCAGCACTGGCGGAAGATGCCATAGCCACGAGGGCACAATATGATATTTAGCTATATATTTTCCAAAAACCTAGCACAGACTTTGGCTTTGAGGCCGCAGACCTGAATGACTGACTAAGTTTCTTTGTCATAATATTCTAGTCTTGGTTTTAGAGGCTTGCAGCGTAGCGACCACACGCTTAGAAAACATTCCAAAGACTTACAAAATGTCTGCTAAGACTTTCCAAAATTTCTTGCACAAAATTCGGATAAGAGCACTTACATCGGTTAAGAATTTTTAAGAATGCCAGGGTTTTTAATATGTCTTGTAGGAATGCTTGCCGGAATTCCTTTTGACCCTGTTGGATTACAAAAAGCAAGTCTTTTTCCAGCGTTCCGTATTATATACCGCTCTGTAGAAACGCAATTCACTGGCTTCCCGATTGCGTGAAGAAACATAGACTCTTCCTATGGGCATTTTCCTCATACAGTACGCAGGCTCGGCTTGGGAGGATCTTCACTGAGCAGCCTCAGAGCTCCTAACAAGTGAGTAACTTCGCGGAATCCAATACAAATTCTTACACCCACTCCTCTTGGTCTCCTAAATCCTTTCCGAGGAGACTGAATAAATTAGCGTAGTGACAGAGTCGCTACAAAGTATCATGCGTACTCCTTCCCGTAAAGCCTGAATAGGGACCACTGCATGCAAAAAACTTCTCTTTATGTTGGGGGCTTTATGAGGCTTTTATGAGAGCTTCATGGCGACATGGGAAACAATCATAAAAGGTCAAAACAAGAAGTATAAAAGAGATCGATGTGGTTATGTTGGGTTATATATGATAGCCCTTCATTCTACGCGCAAGGCCAGTTCATAATTGAAATGAGGCTTGACTCAAACAAGCAGATGCCTCACAGACAATAATTCTGAGACAAGAAATACGGATTAAGAAGAGGATGTTAGCACATCGGCCCTATCTAGCGTCCCTATCGTTAGGAAAAAAGCGCAATAACATTATTTAGCTCAAGCTGCTTATATTGGCGTACGCATTGTATGTATTGCGTACAAGCCAGTTTGCGCATGCGTACATCGGTTAGAATCCGCATGCGTTTACGCATCCAAAGTTCAATGCGTAATACGCAAACTTTGCGTATGCGTATTTTGTACGCAACCAGCTACTTTTGAACCGCAAACAAGTCAAGGTACCTGCCTACTGTAGGGAGTAGCATTTTTCTGCCATGGCTGTGCAGGTCGAGCTGCTGATGCATGCATGCACGCTTAGCCCATTAAAAAAGATAGCGGGTGAATGTTTTTGGTTTGTTTCAGGCCTTTGTGAGAGTAATTTGACTACTTGAGGCAAGATTTTATTATGTTATGCCATTAAAAGCTGAAGGTCGCTTTGTACATGCTAACAATAATAGTCACGACAAATTTTAAGATCTCGCAAGTTTTGCAAGCTTTGCTTTCTTCATTTTCTTGGCAAGCTTAGATTTTCTTTTTTCGCAAGGGCAATAGCCTGCGTCTTTTCCTGGACCTCCAGCAGGTCCTCTAGGCCCACTGACACCAGGAGAGCCGTCTCCACCAGGCGCTCCAGCGGGACCGACAGAGCCTACATTTCCAGGAGAGCCAGGCGCTCCATCTCGACCTCGGAAGCCATCGATACCGGGGAAACCGCTAAAGCAGAAAGAATATTAAACAAAGAAAGGGATAAAAGTCAGATGGAATTTACGGTTGTCCTGCGGGGCCAGCGGGTCCAGGGGGGCCTTTGATGATCTTTTCCCCATCAGCGCCAGGTGATCCTTTCTCGCCAGGCCGTCCTTTTGGGCCAACTGGGCCAGTAGGACCAGCGGGGCCTGGATAAGGATATCCTACACCAGGGCGCCCATCTGAGCCTGGTAAACCATCGAATCCTTTGGCTCCCTGTGCTCCTTCTGGTCCATCTTTTCCAGCTTCGCCTTTTGGTCCAGATGGACATTTGAGGCAACCAGCGGGGGTCGCTAAGCTGTTGTGCCCGGCTGCTTCTCCAGCCGGTCCTTGCTTCCCTTGAGGGCCTGGAGTGCCGTCATCACCGTCGATGCCCGCAGCCCCTGGTTCTCCAGGTGGGCCCGCTGGGCAGCCAGTATTGCCTGCCCCTACACAACGACTGGTATGATTGGTTAGATACAGAAAAATGCTTTTCCAAACCTTACCTTCTTCTCGTTCAAAACGTGATCGACACTCAGACACGGGTTCAGCGCGGCATCTGCCATTGCCCTCGTAGGTCGCACGTTTAGCAGCGGCTTTTCCATTTCGCATAGCCGCCAAACGGTTCCAGGCCACATCAGTCACGTCATTGAATTCGTCCATGCCACTCATTAACTCCGAACGAATCAATGACGCCTTCTGGTACAGCATCGGCAACGAGACCATGCAGACGAGACTGGCAGTTATGCTCAGGGTGATTGAAGCAGAAGCTAGAATGTCCGTTGTGGTCATTTCTGGTCAAATTAAATCGACTCTTCCTCTCCAAAGTAGAAAAGATGAGTTGATGGTCAGCGTTGAATATCCCTCCTCTTTTATATATCTCTGCAGACGTGCATGGCCGCCCACCCATGACGAGGTTTGAATAAACATCAAATACAAATAGTTTAAAGAAAGAAGAAATTTAGGTGTCGGTCAAGAACTATACAAAAATAGAATTAAATACTCGGTCTCTTCATCTTGCAGAAGTGTTGTGATATTACTCAATTTTCTACTCGGATGGTCATCTGGGCCACGGTGCGACAAGATGTGGAAATGTATTGCGAAAAACAGATTAGGATTCCTTGCGGATTCACGCGGAGGTGTCTTCGCCGAATTGCGTAAACAGTGAAATTTTTGAAAAGAAAACTAGTTCTGCTAGGGCGTTTTACTTGAGTATTTGCGAGAGGGTCAGTAATTTTAATGACAGAAGAGTCACTCAAGATTGACCGAGGGCACGAATGTTGGATCGAAGGAAACAGAGCAGGATAGTAAAATTTCAGGTTTAAGATTTCTAGAGGACACTTACGATCAGGTACATTTTGTCGCTATACATTTTGTATTTTATCATCACGGAGATAGTCGAAAGGAGTGTCTTGCATGGGAGGTATGCCAACGATGCAGCTCACATAGATAATAATCCCAAAAATACATAATGATACAAAGCTAGCTCGAAAAAAGAGTGCAGGCTGTGGACTGTTGTACTCGTGTGTAAGTTTAACGGGCTTATAGTATCAGTGCGCGCATGCGTGCATGCGCTGATGCCATGCGTGCACTGCGAATCAGTGCATCCCTGTGGCTGCGAGCGCACAAGCACTGTCGGACAGACCACGAATCACAGCGCAGTATAGTCCAGTTATCGATTTTACAGCGGTTATCTCATTGCATTTATCTGCAGTCGACAAACCATCACCGTGTTGGCCTATCAGCCAATGTCGATTCTTCAAAGGCCCTCGTACTGATGCTGTGCGTAGTTATCGCGGGCTTCGTTTCTCTGCGGTGCAGGCTTCATGACCATTTATGGAGCGGGAAATTCGAAATTTTTCCTGCATTTTTTATTCATGCATTCATTACTTTGGGTGACGATAATATTGAAACATTTTGCCTCCAACTTTGTCAAAAAAGCCCGTCTACAATTCATGCGAACTCGTACTTTTGATAGTGGCGCATTTTCTGCAGGATGGATTCAAAGTTGTTGATACCTGCGATAAGTGTACTCACTGATTCATTTCCATCAATATTAGGCCGGTCTTAATAAAATTTGATCTGCACATCCAATGTAGCTCAAACTTACTGTAGAACACAGAAAATTTTGCCAGAAATGCTTAATTACTGAGAAGTAAAGCAGATTAGAAGATAAGGATGTGAACTGTTATTTATGCTAGTATTCTGTTTTCTCAAGTGAAAGTGGCTATGCAATTTTTCGCGTTCTTTTATTCAAGCCTATCGAAATTTAAATCCGATGCTTTGTTATAGGTAATAGATAATGTGTGATTGAGAACACTCCGAGCTTTCGGCCGGGTTTTGTCAGTCCCACTGATTGCTCGTTCACCATTGATGGGCTGTTGCTGCACGATAGCGAATCTTGTTGTGAGGAACGATTGGTGCTTGAAAAGCATGCCTCTGAATTAAATTGTTGGTCGAGCCTGCAGTATGTGGCACTTACCCGAAAAAATTACTAGGCCTAAGAGAAATTTTGTCCAAGACATCAGTGCTCTAAATAATAAGCTTACGATTTGTTTAGACAGGCCCTCCATTCGCGCAAGCTTTGTTTCTCAAATCAGTCCTGTTACTAGGGAGAAGAGATGCCAAACAGGCACGTCCTTTGTTATTAGATGAAGCATGGCAACAACTGTTGTTCATTCACTGAAAGCAAGTCTCCCTGGCATTTCCGGTGGGAGACTCGGAAACTACAAAGGCGAGCCGAGCCGTTTCTGGAACCATTTCGACAAGAAAGCTACGTGAAACATGGACAGATTCTGCATTCTGATAGCAGTGGGCTTGATCTTTGGTAAGTGGCTTATGTAGTTCTCAGTTGGTTTAGACTAACCTAGCATATTCTATACGAAAATGCGAAATGCCATCCCCGTCTAACCTGAAAGGGCCGCCCATGATTTACTGTACTTAAGGTTGTGACACCGACATTGAATTGGGCGTAGATATCTTATCCACACGTGCTATCAGGACACTGGTTCAGAGAACCGGTCTACCTACCTATCCTAGGTAGGTCAGGACCAGGCACGAGGCTGAGGGCTCGAGATCGAGTGGCTAGTTTGGTTTGCAGGCATCAGACTCCTCCGACCCTCAAAACCTTCTTCACGGCTTACTCGCGCGGGTTCTCCTTGAGTTTTGAATCTAAACGGTCCTCCTATGTGGTGTGAATAAGCTATACGCTAAATGTCGTGGATTGCCTAGGATCGCTCCAGTAGGCTTAGGCCTACCTCTGGCTAGTCAGTACACCATAGGACAGGCCAATGATTTCAAAATGAACTTTTATCCCAGCCAGGCAAACAGAAAATAGCGTCAGTGTGTAAGCCTTGCTACGACCTAGCTTGACGGGTGGTGGATAGAGTTCTGGCTAGGCTCTATACAACACATACCGCAGGTGAGCTAACAACGGGGACGGAGCTTCATCTGCCGCTCATACCTTTCAGGAATTGCAGCAGCCAACACAAAAATTCGCGGTGGTAGTCGATGCATGAACGGTAATCAATGCTATTCAAACGTTTGTTTCAATCAAGTTTGTGCGGCCGATAGTCCAGTACCTGGAAAGGTCGGTGATGGAGGAGCGTGCCGCCAGAACTCCCATTGTTACTCGAATCAGTGCGTCAACAACTATTGCTCTGGTGAATCGGGTATACCTCGCCAATATCCCGGAAAGACTATGCAGGGCGGCTCATGCTCGCGTGACGAGCAATGTTATTCTGGGTACTGTGATTTTCTAAAGTGCGCCAAGGACAGCCGAGCATTAGGAAAAGTTGGCGGAGGTGGGAAATGCAGGAATAATGAGCAATGTTTTTCTGGCCACTGTGACTTTTTAACTTGCGCCACTGATGGCCCGGCTGTGGGTAAGGTAGGACAGGGAGGAAAATGCAGGGAAGATGAACAGTGTTTTTCTGGACATTGCTACTTTTTAACTTGCGCCACGGACAGTCCTTCTATGGGCAAAGTGGGCACTGGGGGTAAGTGCAGAAGTGACAATCAATGTTTCAGTAATAACTGCAGGTTTACTCAGTGTGCCTGATGGTCGGACAAGCATATGACTCTGATAATGCCGAGTGGCGTGCTGTGGGTTCCCTAGTTACAGTTGCTCGTCCGATGCACATACCGGCGTTTGTAGTAAACAAATAAAACGGCTCGGTTGTGCGAGAATTGATTTCTGTCGAGTACTGCAGGCCAGTGAGTAGGTTGTCAAAAAGATGACGGCAGTGAGGCGAGGAGATAATAGGCATTTTGAAGCTCGGTTAACTCATGGTGAAAGCATCAAAGGGGGCCCGGCGTGGGTAACCAAAGCGGCCAGATTTCGAAACCAGAATCTGTATCGAATATGATGTGAGCTCAATCGAAATCACCTACAGTGGCTGTGTTGTGACGATCTGCTCGGAATGAAGGGCCCAATCAGCCCTCGGCTGGCTGAAGCGACGTGCTCACTAAGGGCATGTCTGTTGAGAATACGAACTCCCGCCGTCTGCCGAGAAGTTATTCTGTTTTTAAGAAGAAACTAAAATCCGACAAAGACAATCCGACGCGTAGTTTATGCAGCATCTGGCAGCAGTGTGTAGGCATGGGCAAGCCTGCAGTGTGAACTGGTAGTGGTTCATCCAATACGATCGAGTTGCTCCAAGTGGAGAGATGGGAGCTAAACCAGTAATTAGGCAGTCTACTACAGTAAAGGTTGTCGAAGATTGATATGGTGGAGCCCGCCCTCCGCTGTGCGAGTAAGCCAGCATCCAGTCCAGGATGCCCTCATGTGGAGGTTCTTCGGGTGGGGTCACAGAGAGGATACTGCAGCTGCCCCGCGTGGCTGATCCTGCACCGCCTCTCAGGAGGTTTGAATGCAAATCGTCCATAGACAAAACGAGCTTTATTCAAGTAGACAGAGTAGTTAAAAGGTACTGTCTTCCCTATGCGGAGGTTTTGGCTCATGTAATAGGCGGGATAGCCCTACATTGGAAGAAGATACCGCGGGGAGCGGATGGACAGGCAGGTCACCTACTCGTAGGTGAATGAGACATCAACCCGACTGGCCTCGCCTGGAGGGGCGTATCGACTGGCCAACGAAGGCAAGCAAATACGCTACTCCGTGTATAAGGCGGCCAGTCAATGCAGCCAGATACACTACCTTCTCCACAGGCCAAACACGCCTACTACACTCAGAAGCAGGCTAGGTCATGTGCACAAGCGAGACAGATCTCCAATCTAATAGGACGGACAGAGATCTCTCGCGATCAGTAGGTATCGGCTCGCCTGCAACCCGTTGTGCACACTGTGGCAGCTTGGTCATACTTTTTTCTCGGTCACGGGTTGATCCTCTTACAGGGCCTAAATTAAGAGACCAATTTGTTTTTCTACTTCTCCGCTTCTTCTTTATAAATACAGCCCATCTTCATTTTTATAAATACAGGGTAAGGCGTCTGCCTCTCACGCTGAGTGCGCACTTACAGAAGAGGGCTCGACTCCCGCCTCGGTACAAAATGATTGTCATTATTGTGTTCCTTAGCCCTCGAGTGCGCTGTATAGTGCTAGGCTATGGATAAAGTATGACGTAACCTGCCATCATTATGCATGTACAGTACAGTAGCTCCTCTGATTGAAAGTACTCAAAAATGCACTTTTCATATTTTTCTGTCACTAAAACAGAATCTGTGTTGTCGCATCCCTTTCTTCTTCACGATTCACAAGGCATCAAATGCATATACAAATTGACTTCGACGTGTTAGATTTCTAAACTTATCAAACAATGGTGGATTGCAGCAGATATTCCCCCGTTGGCCGTGGAGAATCCATTAAAACTCCATTTTGTGACTTAACATTAGCGGCTCGTCTCTTCTTTCCTTTGCACGAAAACCATTCCGTCATGAAAAACATTCCCACTTGGATCAAGGACATTATTGACACTCCCATCCAAAGGCTTAACATTCCTGAAATCCGAGGACTATTATTGGAAAAGGCCTAGCTTTTTGTAATAAATTTTGCTTACCCCCGACATTACCAACCATAGTCTCGAATGAATAAGTAGAGATCTCTTGAAAAGTCAGTACACCCCCATACACGGCTGCACTGTTCAAAAAATACAATCGAGTCAGATTCTCTGGCGTACTTATACCATCGCGAAAATTAGTTCGAGCTTTTCTCTTTCCGCTGCCGCTTTCATTTGATTGATTAAAATGATCAGGCATTTGAGACGGGGAGGGCGAAGGCGATTGTGCTGGAGGTATACTCAAATCGATAACTGGAATGATAGGGTGCGATTGCACATCGATTGTGTAAGTCATACGTTCGCACAAGGACGGACAACGTTCGTAACAATGAGCAGGCGCCTCCTCGCCACCCTTTTCGCTCTGATGCATTTCACTCAGTCGTTGCCACAAGTCCTCGGCATAGAATTGGAATGTCTGATTTGGAGTCAGCATGCTGTTATCGCAGTCCGAGGCGTGCCTGTCTGAACAGGCCGTCATCAGGAACATAACCCCGTATTTCTCCACAAAGCATTGCACCACGCAACGAGCGAAACTGTAATTACTACTGGCACTTGGTCTGATGCACGGGTTCTCCAATTTGCCCACACTAATAAATCGATGAGTGATGAACTGAATGGTGTTGGTCTGGTGGGGATAGATCTCGGCGAATCGTCTAGTTGATTCGCCCAATCGTAAATCCGATCCCAGGAATAGACGCCAGTAAGTCCGACGAGCCAGGAGACCACGGGTCCTATCCGGCACCACAACCTCCAATGTGTCCAAGCTGCTGACTACGGGCGCATTGCCCGGCGACGGGTGCATGAGTATCTCGTAGCAAATAGCCTCGCTCATAAGCACTTTGTGAAATGTGTGATTACGACAAAATGGGCACTTGTAGAAAAATGCATCACTATCTAAGGAAACAAACTTGAAAAAATCGACTAAATTTTCAAATCCGCGTCTAATATAATAGGAATAAAAGTCTAATTGAGCACGGGCGTAATCGTCGATGCGATAAGGAGGTGGGTGTACGTAATAGTTGATGAGGAAACCCAAAGCGTATTCGAGTCCCTCTATTGATAATCCATCATCGATGGCCTTTTCTGAGTCTAGCCACGTATCTGGGCACAGCAGCATGGTCGGGTACTCGTACTTGTCATCTTCAATCAATTTCACCTATTATTGAAAGCATTTTCGACTACGCGCCAGATGCATTATTTTTTAAATTTAAACCTAGTGCTTCTTCAAGAAAGGGTAACTTGAACGCTTTACGCCACCTCCTCTTGATTTATTTTACCCCCTTTCTATGAAGTCATCAAGGCTAACAAGGGAACATCGCCAACCGTTAAGTCGAACTTTGTAAAACCAAACATTGTAATATCGTCCTGGGCCCAAAAGAAAGCTTTATGCAAAATATTAGAGGTGTCTAGCCAACTGGTCAGCAGTGGTCAGCGCTTAGAGTACCGTGAAATTTTGGAAGGTACTCGAAACTCCGAACCCAAAAACCGAGTTTGGAAAGAACTCGGCATGTTTTCCGCCACGCCCGGCTTTCTTACCGCACAAAACTTCAGGACTTTGGACGCTGACCACTGTTGACCAGTTGGCCAGACGCCCCTAATGGCTTTCTTTTGTTCCTAATGTTCCTAATGCTTCCTAATGTTTTCCGCCACGCTCGGCTCCCTTATGGCTTTCTTTTGGGCCCAGGAACATTTACAATTTTTGGTTTTCCAAAGTTCGACTTAACGGTTGGCGATGTTCCCTTGTAAGATCAGACAAAGTCTAGTGCCTCTTGGGTTCTTTCTTACATGTTACCTTCTTGCTCTTTCATGTGCATTTTCTGCCAGAATGCACAGGACTCACCTTTGTGGCGGTTGGTTCATCTAAATACTCCGTACAAGTCTTGAATACAAAATAACCCATTGACATAAGGCAAATGATGAAAAAAATGAGCCAAATAATTTGGACTCCAATATTCCTTGAGCCAATGGCCTCCCTCAGCCCAATAATTGTGATATTTTCACTAAACCGTTCTTTGAACTTTGCATGTGCTAAAATCTTGCCAAGTATTTGCACTTGGTACTCAATCTTGATAAAAAAGTTTGTAGTACCTTTGAAAGGCGTATCTGCGATGGAAGGCCTCCTCTTCCTTTCTAAGACTCGCAAACGTTTTTCAACCTGATCGAGTCGCTTGAGAATGGTCTCTATGACTGCATCGCGTTCGTCATTGACGCTGGCCAATTCCATCGCCCTGGAACAAAACAGCACAAATAAACCAAACTTGACGCAAAATTCTGATGGGCTTGCTTCATCAAATCATGCATGCTTTGTCCTACTTTTCTCCCCATATACAATATGCAAAAAGTTCATGGGGGCAGTCGGGTAGGCTCTAGCAACATTCAATACTAATTTCCATCCTTGTACATACAGTACTGTATTTGGTGGCAGTCAGCACGTGGGCCTCGTTATATCAAACTTTGAATATGTCTTTGGGAACATGAGAGGTGGTTTACCAGAGCTCAGCATAAAGGAAGGTGGCTGGGAATCATAGTTTCAAGCAACCCAACAAAGACGTACCGGTACTTGTAGTTATAATTTGGAACTAAATCGAGCTCAGTCATTTGTTCTTGCAAATTGAACTCGACTTAAAATACAAGAAACTAGAAAAAGTCCAACTAGCCGTTTTTAAGGAGCGTACGGCAGCCGAAAACAATCCACTCGAGCAATTGTTAGCCAGGGAGGGCATTGACGTAAGTAAGCCTGTCTCATCAGCAATAATGGAATTTGGCTTTTTCTCGTCATTTTATCTTCCCAACAAGGAATACATCGTCTAGCATAAACCTTGCAGTCATTGCCTACGCAGCACATTCATCGCGAAAATGCTTGTGAAATCAACTTCGAAAATCAATCCGCAACTGTGGGTGGAATGAGTGAAAAACTAAAAGATTAAACGCGCCAAGCAGCAAACCGTTTTTTAGGGGGTACATGATGGCAGCAAAAATCAGTGACGCGAGCATGTTTAGTCGTGGGCTGAGAGGAAAGTAAGTGTGGCATGGTTGGTTGGGTCGAGAAAATTTGCTTTGTTGTCAGACAGCATAAAAAGCTTAGGAAGCAGAAATAATAGCCAAAACTTATTAGAAGTCACCAGCTCTAAGAAGAAGCATAACCTTGTTCAAAAAGAAAAGTGTGAATTGACATCGAGCCGTGAAAGAGCCGCAGGCGAGCATTTGCTGTAGCCAGAAACACAAAAACATCATTGGGTTATTTCCGGAATTAAAAGCCGTGGATGAGGAATAAGCAAAGGTAACAAGATTAAGGGAGACATGGCAAATCGAAATGCTCGCTACTCACGGCCGTTTGCGGATAAAAGCCATGATAAAACCTCGTGGTACGAAAAAATGATGACATACTTCAGATTCACTTGCAGCATGACTGACTGAGGGACTTGGCTACTTCGCTTACGGCAAATTGGTCGAGGCAAACCAAAGCTAAGAAAAGCATGCTTTACTTACGAAGAGTAAACATCGTCATTCGACTGGGGATCGATAGAAACCTCGATCACGAAAGAGTCCATGTCCTAAGGTACATCAAAGGACCTGCCCAGCGGACATCTAAGTCAACAGCAGAAACATCAAACTGGGGTGCAAGCAACTGTAGCTAGTATTATAATCGAATTACGACCGGCCATTAGGGTAGCCGAGGGATTGTACATACCGTATTTTCGAGACATTCCTCTCATTAACGATCATGACGCAGGTTTTTGGGCCATGTCTCGCTTGGCTACTTTGAACCCGCGAGCGAGACGCTAATATTTGGGCAGCCATGGGTTTGGTAGAACCTAGTGCGGAAATGAGTTTTGTTCGTCCATTCAAGAAGATGATAAAAAATGGTGCTTCCTCTTCTGAACGCTTGCGAGAAAGGGGAGCCGAGCAAAAAAGCGTCAGCAAAAGTAGAGTATAAAAGGACCCAAAAATCGAAAAATGTTGGTCGTAAAGCGAACCTTCTTTCTTCCCGCCGTTTAATAACTACAAGCATGCAACGGTGAAAGAAAATCGAAGAATGAAGTAATTAGCAAGTGGAATGCGATCAGAATTCCGAAGAGCTCTTGCATCTTGTCTCACAGTGCGTTGTGCAATTGAGCACAAAGCCGAAGTAGTATGTCGTTTAAAAATTTTTGCACGCGAAGTTTTACGATGAGCCAATTCAGTAAAGGCTAAATGAGCATGTATAAAAGAAAGATAGGCTGGATGTCACACAAAACAAATAAAAGTGTAATCATTTTAAATGAAGCTTCCTGTGCTATTGCGAGGGCGTCAGAACCCGAGGCTCCTTCACCTAACAGGAAGGCGGCCGGCACATGGCTGTGTTTCCTGGCTCTGGACAGCATATACAGTACAACCTAGAGACTTTACATGTCTGAATATTTTAGAATAAAAAAAGAGAAAACCTAGGCTATAAGCAGGTGCATCAAACGGTGACAGACATTGTCAAAAAAGCTGGTCAGTCGAGTCAGCAATGCCTGGTCGTCAACTAGTCCGAAACTTGTAAAAAAAAAGAGGAAGACGCTTTGTGAAGTCGTTTGATGGTAAGCAAATTTATCAAACTAAATATTGCCAATTTTCTGGAATAAAGTTTCATGCGCCACTGGTCACACGTAATGCAGAGGTCACTTACTCGAGCCCCCAGCCATCGTTTTTGAACATTTTCGTTTTATTGGTCCCGAACTCAAATCGGTAATAAACAATTTAATAGGCTGTGCTTCTTCGACTGTAGAAGCCATTACAACGAGCTGCCTTAAACCCCATCCGCTGCCTAACTGTTCGACTAACGATAAGTCTGGCTACTGCGAGGGAAACTGGCCATTAAGTAAAATCGAGCCTGTAAGACGAAATCCTCGCAACGAACAACGACAGTCCGGAAACGACTCTTTTGCCTAAGACGGGTGATGTTATCAAAGGAAAGATGGCTATGGCTCAGGAACATCCCGCCGCATCGAATTGCCATAGCCCCTCGTTGCTGTGATATGTTGCAGTTGGTGGTTGTAGTCTCTTTCAAACACACACAAAACTTAGTTTGCGCTATAAAAGGCCTAATGACCTAGCGTGGGCCAACGGTGCTTGGGTGGGCGTCAAGAGTGACGTGTAACTCCACATGGATACTCGACAGCTATGAGGTCGAACAGAGCTCCGCATAGTCGACCAAGGCAAGGTTTGGCAATTCACCAAAATTTAAAATAAAAGAAAAAGGTCTGTGGCAATAACCAGCCTAGACCAGGTTTGGATGCACACGTGAAGGTGCCACTAACATTCCGAGCTTCCATGAAGGTCCTAAGCAGTTCCGGGTTCGTTGGAGTGAAAGCACACCTTCGCATAGCCCGATGTTACGTCCTGCTGCTTACCCAGAGTGTTAAATTTTTATTTCGATATTTTATATTATCTGAGTACCTGCTGACATCGGTCGTGGGAGTGTGCTTCAACAAGAAAGTAATAAAAGCAGCTTACGTCGAGAAGTCGTCGTCTACCAGTTGTAAAAGACTGTCTTTATTTGTAGCCATCCGACTTGTTTTGACGCCTTTTAATAATAACAAGTAGTAAAATCTGGCTTGACTCCTCGAAGTATGTAATCTACCCCAAGGAGTGCGGGTCCATTTACCTGGACTTATAAGAGCCAGATCTACACCAGCGACAGCCCGGGCTACTTGGCAACCAGGTTGGAGTGAATTATCCCCAAGTAATTACCAACAGGACAAAATATCAGCAAAAGTGTCTAGCCCATTCCACTGCACAGAAAGACGGCTGCCTTTCCATACCTTGTCAAGGGTTCCAGAGCATCCGATTGTTCCATTTCTACTTCGAAACGGTGTCCCTAAAAGGACATGCTACTGCTGTTGCTGCTATTATGAGAGGCATCCATGATGAAAAGATTGAATCTTTCTGCCAGTTTGCTTGAAATCAATAAATAGCCGTTCTCCTCACCAATTGGCTGTTTCAAAAGCGCCTTTCATCCTCCTGTGCTGGGAGGCATAATGCATGGCACGGAAGGTGCAGTCTTGTTAAAGGCTTCAAAACATTTTGATAGAATCTTGCTTGAAATATGGGCAAAAAATTATTTTGCACCCTAGGCTGCAAACTGCTTGACAACAGCGGCGGTTTTTTTGCTGTAGGTTTTCAATGAATTCGAATGCCGACGGAAGTCACGACAAGCCTAGCCATAAAATTTTAGGACACTCGACAGGACATTGAATCAGAGTGCCAAAGATGAATCCTATTCCGGTTCTAGTTAGTAGATATTTCTAAATTTGGTGTAATGGCGCAAGCTAGTATTGCTCAACCAGCATGAAGACTGCAGTATTGTGGTCGGGTACACACCATATCAACGTGGGCGCACTTGACCAGTCTCCAGGGACGCGGGCTCGATTCCCTCTCACGGCAAGTCTTTTGTCTTGATTTTTGTTCTAAGCCGTTTTATGTTTAAGCCCTTGGCTATATCAAGCGTTGATATCATGTATTCTAAGAAAGCAAATGAATTCTAAGAAGTCATCGGCATAAGAATTTATTTTGGAGGAGTAAAACCTGCCTCATAAGCTCATTCACAATCAGACATTATGCATATGAGCTCTCGCCCAACTGTGTCTCAAAGGCACTACTTATTCTGTCCCGTGACGTTTTATTCTCCCCCCCCCCCCCACTTGATCGTTTCCCCCACTGACGATGAGACGATTCCACCACTGTGTCGTTTCCCCCACCTCGTCTGGTGGGGGGAATCGACTCACTGAGACATGCGACTTTTCCCCCACTGTGACGATTCCCCCACCGTGTCGTTTCCCCCACCATAATTTTCTCCTGATATTCGTATGCAGGTAGGTACGACTTGGGTCGCAAAAGGCAGCACGTGTGTGATAGGATGATAAGCTTGGCTTTTAGGGTGAGGGGGAGTGTAAAGTACAAGTTTGGTGCTGCAGCTCAACGTGCAAGGTATTCGGGCTACAAACTTTTTGAACTCCCAACTTATTGCAGCATTATTATTGCAGACTCCCAACTTACGTTGCCAATACGAATGTATGTAAGACCACACCAGGCTTTCTGTGCCAATGAAGGCATGTTTCAAATCCAGATGTACGGATAGAACTACCTCACTGTGAATCGGGGAAAAACAGAAGACATAAATTTAGGCAGCGGAACTAGGGTGAATTCACCTGTATGACAGCTGCAGATTTTGGCAAAGTAGTTTTCTCATTAACGATACATTAGGCTCGTCTTTTTTGTCCTTGAATCAGGCGAGCGTTGGTCCAAGGATCAAACTCGAAGCAAGCATTTTATGCCCTATCACAACATGGCTTTGGAGCACGGCAGTCGAACGATGATTCAACAAAATCGTGGAGTATTTGAGGCATATTTCAGTTCTTTTAGGACAAGCTAGGAAAATTTGTGGATGAGTACTTACTCCCACATCGCATGTCTCAGTGAGTCGTTTCCCCCCACCAGGCACGGTGGGGGAGTCGTCTCAGGGGGGGGGGGGGGGGAATGACCAATTGGAGGAAACGTCTCACAATCATTTATTCTGGTGGGTACTCAAAGCGACCTTGCACAGGAAAGCGGGACTCCCGAAAGAGAGAGCAAGACCCATATTGAGGCAGAGAGCTCCTGCTGTGTTCTTTATCTTGGTGCACAAAATAAATTTCTAAGCACACCAGGCGTAGACTCCTTGCTAAGCGTTGTTCAGTTTTATCCAATCACTGGCAGCGACTCCGTCACGAATATTGGCAACAGCATTACGCCGAGTCATATTAAATGCTGACCCATCCCGTCTGTCATCTTGGTTTCTATGTTGAGCTATTCCGACACCAAACGTGGCGTGATAAAAATTTGGGTGAGGTCCATCCCTGCTTGAGGTAGAGGCGGCAGCTGTGATCGATGTTGCACTGAACGAATTGATGAGCGTGGCATTGGCATCCCGTCCACCGGCCATGGCACTTTCCGACGGACTTGACGGATTGTTCATCGAAACTGTGGTCTGCTGTGAAAAGTACGAGTACGTCGAAGGTGTTGAAGCTGGCCATGTGAATGGCGATGCTGGCGATGAAGAAGCGTTTCCTGAGAACAGCTGCATAGTCGATATTGGGCTACCTAAAAAGGCAGAGGATGTGGCATGGTCTACCCTCTGACATTTTGAGGTGCTGTTTAGAATACAAATAAGGCTGCCAGAGCACGCGTGAATTGTCCCGAATGGGCAGCCCTGTTAGCTACACCTCAATGAAAAGAGCTCAACAAAAAAAGAAAAAATTCGCCATCTGAATTCAAAAGACGGGTTTGCGTTGTGGGTAACCGAGTACTGCATCGCCAGTTGTGACATTTATGCTTGGCGATTCGTGTTTATTTTTCTATCTGGGCTGCACGATCGGCCTCTCACACTCGGCTCTGTCGTCGTTGTTGAGTTGTTTCTCAGGCGGCGCCGTGTTTTGCGTCACTGTTCATGGTGGCAGCCTTTTCTCACGCTGTGCACTCAATGGCTGATCGCGGATTGAACTTCGCGACTCGTATGGTCCGAGTGGAGGGGCACGAAACCGCCTGGGTGCTTGATCGTGATTCGCGTTCGCTGGCCCCTCCTCCTTACTCGTATCTCGCTAGACTGGACTTTACTAGACTGAAGTGATGTATGCATGCATGGACTTCATAGGGGGGCACTGCACTGTCGGAGAAGATCATCAGCTGAAACAAAAACATGGTCAGAAATAAGCACAATTTTTAAAAGATGCTGAGCGGGGAACGGCACACACAGCAGCTTTCCTCTGCAAGTCTCCACTAGGAGCACCTCCACGCGAGGGCATCCTGGACGCAAACCAACCTCCGTCACTGGGAATCGAACCCGGGACGAGTCCAGCCACTCGCTCACAAGCAATAGGGAGACACGAATACCGATCGCCTGCACCACCGCGGCCCTCAAATTCAAAAAAAGATAAGAGTCGTGAGCTCATACTTACGATTAGATGCTGTGATTTTCCTTGTGAGGTTGACCCACAATGAGATGCAAGCAGTCGCTGTGCGAAGATTAAAAGAGACAGATTCTGAGAGTTGACTAAACGCATATGATAGCTTGACTGTAAAAATTCGTGTCGTGTTTTTGTGCGCATAGTAAACGCCAGGATTTTTTAAAGTTTTTCGTTTGTGAGTTATTCGCACAAAAGTGAAAAAGTGCGGGTTTGAATCTTGTCTCCAAAAGCCATATGCAAAGATGGTCTTTCTAGCATGTGCCCAGAGCTTTTATTTGTTTTGACCCGTCTTGGTCGCTCCAGGGAAGGATCGATTTTGGTCCTTTTACCAGCTGGTACAGTTGGTTGCGTACAAAATACGCATACGCAAAGTTTGCGTATTACGCATTGAAATTTTGATGCGTACTCGCATACGCATTCTAACCGATGTACGCATGTACGTACACGCAAACTGGCTTATACTGTATGCAATACATACAATGCGTACGACGATAAAAGCAGCTTGAGCTAAATTACAAATTGTCGCGCATTTTTGTCTAACGATGGCGACGATAAATAGGGCTAACATCCACTTCTTAATCCCTATTTTCTTGTCTCAGAATTATTGTCTGTAAGGCATCTGCGTGTTTGAGATAAGGCTTATTACAATTACGGACTGGCCTTGCACGTAGAAAGAAGATCTACCATAAATAACCCTACATAACTACATCTATCTCCTTTATACTTCTGTTTTTGACCTTTCATGATTGTTACCTGTGTCGCCATAGTGCTCTCATAAAAGCCTCATAAAGCCCCCAGCATAACGAAAAGGTTTTCGTGCAATTTTGCATGCAGTGGTCCCTATATATCCAGGCTTCACGGTAAGGAGTAAGTATGATAGTTTGTAGCGATTCTGTAACTACGCAAATTTATTTAGCCTCCTCGGTAAGGATTTGTCATGCACAATATGTAGGAGCACCACGCTCTGCTACCAAAATAATTCTGTCGTCGATTGTTTGCGCAAGGAAGTTGATATTACTCGACGGCAGAATCACACGTTGATGATTTAGATAGGTTATATTTCGATAGAGCACTTGATAACCAGCCCGACATTCGATTCACATAAAACGACCCTCCGTGCTATGATCTCTTGAATCTTCTATCACCACCTTTACATTATCACTGTACATCCCCAACATTCCTGGGCTGTGACGCTTTTGATCTTAGCTCGCGTTCGCGACACAAGAGGAGTGGGTGGAAGAATTTGTATTCGACTCAGCGGAGTGATTCACTTGTTAGGAGCTCTGAGGCTGCTCAGTGAAGATCCTCCCAAGCCGAGCCTGCGTACTGTATGAGGAAAATGCCCATAGGAAGAGTCTATGTTTCTTCACACAATCGGGCAGCCAGTGAGTTGAATTTCTACAGAGCGGTATATAATACGGAATGCTGGAAAAAGACTTGCTTTTTGTAATCCAATAGAGCCAATAGGAATTTTAGCAAGCATTCTTATAAGACATTTGAAAAATCCTGGCATTCTTAAAAATTCTTAACCGATGTAAGTGCTCTTATCCGAATTTTGTGCAAGAAATTTTGGAAAGTCTTAGCAGACATTTTGTAAGTCTTCGGAATGTTTTCTAAGCGTGTGGTCGCTACGCTGCAAGCCTCTAAAACCAAGACTAGAATATTATGTCAAAGAAACTTAGTCAGTCATTCAGGTCTGCGGCCTCAAAGCCAAAGTCTGTGCTAGGTTTTTGGAAAATATATAGCTAAATATCATATTGTGCCCTCGTGGCTATGGCATCTTCCGCCAGTGCTGAACGAGTGTTTCAAAAAGTACCGCGCTGGAACTTTTCATGGCAATTAAAGGACATAAGTCGGGCTGTTTGAACAAGTTATGTGGCCGCCAAGGTTGATAAGTTAGTGAACCTTCCCATTGTTTTCACGGCTAAACCCTTCTGTTCTCTGCCTCTGCGTGTAAATAATCAATAAGGCGCAGCGGGCGTGATTTGATGCCTGCCTTATGAATGCCTGCCCGAATCTTGTACTTCGTCTAACATTAGCGGTAGGCCAACAGTTCAAGCTGAATGGTAAAGAAAACGTTGAGCTTGCAACAGGCATGCAATTTTTAAGTTCTTAACTACAGCACGGTACAGTATAAAAACTTTGCATCTTCACTTCCGCATCACTTGCACTTCTGCAATGCCGAAATCATTTTGAGATCTTTTTTAGCGCCGCCCACATATATGGTCTCTGTACTTTTAAGGGGATTGCGTTAATAGTTTTCATATGTCGTCAAGCGATTGATGCCAGTGTCCTCCGGAGTGCAAGTGGGTGCTTTCCTGACTCCTTTGAGTCCTGTTATGAGACATCTGAAATTATTTTTGCAGAACAAACAGCTATGATCTCGCGCTGAGTTTAATGAAGTGGGCCAGTACTGCGGTAAGCTGTTTGTCGCTGCAACATGTGTCCAGATACTGTACTAACCGCCTGTCCCATGTAGGTCAACCAACAGCTTTTGTCAGCTCAAGGTGCTGGCACGTCGGAAGTTCTTCCTACAGTGTTTTTTACTGATCAATAATCTCTATCTTTTGCTCAGGAAACAATTGGCTAGGGTCGATATTTATTATGGAGACATAAGTATGGTAGAGTAGCTCGAAGTGGAGGCGTACGATGTATGTTCTACGTGAGTTTTTAGCTAACCAATTTCAGATATCCTCATTTTTTAGATCTTCGAATTTCTGTGGGATGTTTCTTCAGTGGCTGGACTCTTCCTTGGGGTTTCTGTCTTGACCTTGGGTGAAATAGCTGAACTGTTTAGATGCATCTGGAAGAAGTGTCATATTTAATGGACTTGAGCTGCAGTCCTGCAATCAGTGGTCATGTTTTGCATGGTGACCTGTTGCTGCTGTATCTGCAGTTTTGGCATTTGTATTTTAAACTATGTAGGAGATGCTTATCGCGTCGTAGCCGGGGAGATAACCGGGGTCGCAGCCTAGCGCGGGTTAAGGCGTCTGCCTCTCACGCTGGGTGCGCACTTACCGGGGAGGGTTCGACTCCCGCCTCGGTACAAAATGAGTGCGTAAAATATGTGTTCCTTAGCCCTCGAGTGCGCTGTATAGTGCTTGGCTACGGATAAAATATGACATGACATGACATGACATGGCGTGCATTTTTAATGTATGATTTTATGTGCATCTATTCCGTACCATTCCTTTGAATAAAGTAGAATCATAGCATGATGTTTCATTTGGTTTTTGTGAATTTTCCCAGCCAAAGCACAGTGCATTCTGTTGGGATAATGTTCGGTATGTTATTCTCGAGAAAAATGATATATATATTCCAACTGGCATCCAAAGCGCAGGCACACCCAGAGCTCACAAGGAAAACTATAACAGGCTTACAAACCTAGGTTTTTAAACTCCTGTGCATTATACTAACCTGACCCGCTCTGATGATAAGGCGAAATGTCGGGTGTGGCACAAACATTAATAACGGTCCTTCTGTTGGAATCACTGAACCATCTGCCCGTTGTTGGAGAAGGTAGTTTTACTTGTATTGCTTGGCTGACATACTGTAATGGAGTTTTTCGAAAGCAGATACAGTTTTCATAGTTTGCTATAAATTAAACGACAAAGGCAATTCGACGAACATCTTGTACATTTCCGATACTCCCGCTCCCGTTCAAATTACAGGTGCGTCATGTACTGTAAGCAGAGATCCAGTGTTACCAGAATTCAGACCTCGTTTAGGAACGTGGGGAATAGCCACGATTAAACAAACGACTGTGAATGTGTTCGTTGTTTTGAGAAATGAACTAAAGCAAGCCCTGTCAAGAGGCGGTGGATGCTTAAAGGGAGTACCTCTGGCCGCTACAGAAGAAAAAGAAAACTATGTTGATGCTGAGCTCTTTAATTTTCGCATCAAAGAAACAGGCGAAGTAACATTTTCGAAGCGCTTCAATGACATTGGACGATTTCCTATTGAGTATTACGGAGGAGATTATGTGGGTAAGGAACGTGAGAGCTATTGATGTACAGAGTAGCTTGACAGTTCGTGGCTTACCAGGTGACGTTGCCTATGTCAAGTGCTTCGGAGACCAAGGTGCTGCCGCAGGCACCTGGCTAATGTACCCGAATAAGGAATATTACCAAGTTCCTGGTAAGCATAACTTGCCTAGTGGTCTGTGCATAAAATACCTGCTTCCAATTTCTCACGCACTTCTCGAACTGAGTTGTGTTAAAAGAGTTATTCTGTTCTTACGACTCTTTAACTGGGAATAGGTAAGAGAATTATATGAAACAGACCCAAATCAGGCCAGGCAGACAATCCAAGACGGCCTACTAACGTTTGTCGTGCTCTTCGTTTCAAGGAAAATGGCGAACATCGACAATAAATAGGAGGAATATGAAAGTGTTCGTGGTAACAAAAGAGGCATACAATGACGTCATCTGCAGCTGCACTACTTTGAAGAATGGATATAAGAGAGCATTACCAAGTCAAAACATGAAAGAGACGTCCTCGTTTGTATACAAGGGCTCAGAAAGCATGCTAGTGGACCCACTTCCAATTATGCCAAGCGTCTCCACTTCTAAAGCCACGAAGAAGCCCACCAATAAGAACCAAGCAAGCCGCAAGCCGTCAACGAAGAAAGGAAGCAGTGCTAAGAAAACACTTGTTAAGAGCCAGCAGAAGAAAGCGCGGCATTAGCGCTGTGCTGTGCAGCCAAAAAGTCATTTTGATGTTTTGCACTCGAGCGTCAATATATTTTAGTATAAAAAGTGTCTTAAATTTCAGCGCGGATCGAACTTTTGATTCTTTCGAGGTTTCAAAGCCAAGTACGCAATTTAGTTTCACAGAAATTAAAAAACTCATGTTTTTTAAGCGCTACAGGTAAACTGCAGACATAACTGATACAGACACCGAACACTAAAGAAGTAATACTGAAAGGAGAGCCACAATACCGAACAGAGTAAACTTGCTTTCGCTTTTAGTCCTTATCATTATGTGCCCATTTAAAAACCAATTTCGCATCTTTCGCAGTCTTGCCTCAACTATTTCGCATATCTGTGGTTGTGAAATGTCTATCACTGATCGAGTTTGATCAGGTGTCTCAGTGACACTTAGAAATCTGCAAGGGATGTTGACGATAGAAAGAACATGTTTACATTTTCAGAAGACCTACAGTAGTGTTTGCTGAACGAATTTAGCTTCTTCGTTGCCCTTTGAGGGCTGAAAGTAAGATCATAATGAGTCCCGAGTTTGATCCCCTGAAAATCCATATTTTCTACATAAAAATTTCGCGGAAGGAAATTTCCGCCATCCACGATCCGCAAAACCGCGAAACTAAAGTGAGTTACATCAGGTAACGTCACTTGGTGAACTGTAAGCTGAATCGCACTGCAAGAGTGTAAAGTAGGTCCCTGGATGCGAGGGCCAGCCCTGTGGTTCACATTCGTCTCTCTGGCAGTCGGTTGGGCGGTCGGTTGCGAGTGCAGTTCCGTCGACGTCTCTCCACATCTCTGTCGTCGTAGTCGTTGGTTGAAGTTCGCTTGACGGTCGAAATGGGTGGTGGTGCTGTGCTCGTCGCCGCCGTCGTCTTGACTCCGTTGATCTACCTCGGCGTGCACAAGTTCAGAGTCGAGAACGGACAACCAGGCTTGCCAATGGCCCAGGAAATCTTGGAGAAGATCGACACGGCGGCCGGTACCAAGTTGGCTCCGAAGGGTGGCGGTGGTGGCGGTGGCGGCGGCGCTGATGCTCCCCCTCAATGAACGTCAAAGCGGTCGATCGATCGAAGGAAGGAAGAGGAAGATGTGGCGAGACGGTTTGACTGCGGCGGTTTGACTCTTGTGGACAGACTGCGGCGTGCGTGTTGTGTCGTGTCGTGCGACATGACCATGATCGTGCCAGGTGCTCGTAAAATGGAACCGCCTTGGTCTTGTTTACTTGTAGCATGAACAAAATGCCTCTGGCCGTCTCACACAGCTCATCAGTACCAAACGCAGAGGTCTTTCAGTCGACTAGGTAGACTAAAGTATCCTCGCATAGTCAGTAAAGTCCTATACATAGTCATACATATCCATCACCCAAAAATAAAATTTATTGAAGATTGCAGCTTTTGATAGGTTGAAATCAAACCCAAGATTTTAAAGCAATGCCTGAATCTATGATCTGCTGCGTTCAGATCTTAGTTGTAGAGAGCCCTTCAGGTTCCTTTCAAGAATCGCACGTATTGAATTGCTGTATTGGAATCCAGCAGGCAATTTTTGATGACAAATGAGATGGGTGTTCAATCGGTTTGATTTTGACGATTTTCTATTGGACTGTGGGTCTTTAGAAAATCCGCTTTACTCACTATTATCGTTAGCCTGAAATGGGGCTATAAAGAACAACTATGTGCTTATTGACGACTAAATTGCAAGAGAAGAGTTCATCAACCTTTTATTTGGAAAAGTGTGATGGAGCTACTGGATCTAACTGTGATTGCTCTGGTCAAATTACTTTCACAATTATGGTAAAAACTCGTTGGTATTTATACTCGTAAAGGCATCAGCCAACTGGCCCAGTGTGTTTGCTTTTCGGGTGCTGTAATAATGGCACATCCAACCTTGTCTGAAAGCTTTACTGAGCCTATGGACGACAAAGACAGCGAAAATGAAGAAGATGAGGGGGAGTATGACATGGTCACCACGGTAGGTCCGTTGAACCTCGCCTTGACAGCAAAAAAGAAGATAACGCGTTTGTTTTGGTGGCTGATGACAATATTGGCTCTGCTGGCAACTGTTGTTCTAGTCGGCTTCATGGTCAACAACTATTTTGAGCGCCATACCAAGGCCGTGGTTAGGGTATGTAGAAATGGGTACTGCCTTGTAATGCGATTACAATACGAGGTGTTCTTGCAGATGATGCCAGGCCGTTTGCCGTTTCCGGCTGTCACATTCTGCAATATGAACCCTTACAAGAAATCTGCTCTATCTGAGATACCCCAAGTCACAGCCCTCATCAAAGCTTATAACCAAGTAGCCCAAGCCGATAAAAGACCCAGTTCAAGAGATAGCAATAAAGACTTGGAGAAACAGCAAGCAAACGGCAACGAAAAAGAGAAGTCAGCACAGACCAAAGAACACCGACCAAAATTAAGAAAGCGAGAGGTCAGCAACGTTACTTCATGCATCTGCGATTTGGGTAGCCCTGTCAAAGCGCAAAATTCCAACATCTCTGAGTCGACATTTGTATATTATCCCGCGTTCGGGTCCAGTTGGCAATGCGGTATGGATTGCTGCAGAGGCAATGCTCCCACTGGAAAAGTTGGCCGAGGGGCACATATCACTGATGAAGCGTTGTTTTCTTTTTTGCGATCGGAGGGTGTTATACCATCCATTCAACTCCCCAAAGACCTACCAGACATGATGTTACGCTACGCAGGCTGGATTGGACTTCTCGGTGACAGTGTCAACATCCCAGCAAAATATTTTTGGCACGATGACAATTTCGCTCCAAGCAAGGAAGTGATTGTGGACAGACTATGCAATGGTTGTACGATTGAGAGCAAATCCCATTGGATGGAAGGAGGTGGCGTGGCAATATATTTTCACAGCGACGGCAAACCCTTCACATATTTTAGGAATGCCCGAGAAAATGATTATTATTCACTCATCTGCGAATGTAAGTATGAGACACGCATTCGCAACCCATGTTTGTACAGTACCCCCACCAAAACTCTTTTCAGACTATCCAGATCCAGAAGCGAAAACCGTGCAGACTCTGAATGAGACCACATTCAATTACAGCTTCACAGTATCTAATGAAAGTCTGGTCACTACCTGCCCAATTACACAGAGTACAACACCACTTGAGACCAGTTTTCCGTCGAACTTTATTACAACGCAAAACACTAATTCGTTTTTGTCTTCTTCATCCACGTCTTCAGCTGACCAACTGACGGCAACACATCCGGCCACGACCTTGGCAATGCCATCTTTCGGTACAGTCACCACTATAATGTCGCAAGAGTTCTCCAGCTCCTCGGCATCGGATATCATGTCATTCCAATCGGCCATTTTCTCCACAAAAAGTAAGCTTGCTTCGAATGGAGCTTCAGAAAAATACATACTCAGAGACGATTTAACCAGTTCAAACACAGTTTTGGTAACAAAGTCAGGAAGGTCAGCTGGGTTGGCTATAACGAACGCAAATGTGACGTACAGCATACAAGCGCCATCTACATCCGCCACATCTGCAACATCTGATGGCATGAAAAACCATGCAGCAACATCCTCTAGACCCAAGTCAGTTTTATTCACTTCTATGAGTGTATCCAAAAACCCTAGAAAAAGGTTGACGCTAGAATTTCGACCACTGATGATGACACACTCCACTGAAGCTCCTTTGGCTCCATCAGTCGAAAACCCCCCTGCCACCAAACTTATCAATCGTTGGAAATCCAGATCCACTACGAGACCAATAACTCATACAACGCCTCCTAAAATTGAAGCTGTGTCCGATTCAGTTCATCCACAAGTTTCCGCCAGCAGCATTTCTCATAGATCAGAGTCGAAATCATCTTTAGTTGAACGAATAGCAAGTACTGTTGGGTCGACGTTTAAAGATGCATACTCGCACCCAGTATCAAAGTCAGGAACGTCAGCTGAGTCGCATATCGCCAAAGAAGATGCGATGTCCAGCTCAGTAATAGCATCTGCATCCTCTTCATCTAAAATGGTCAATGACAATAAAAACCACGCAGCATCATTCTCGAATCCAAATCCAATCCCTATCTCCTCTATGGGTATATCCATAAACTTGGGAACAATTACAGAATCTCTACGACTGACGATGATACAGTCCACTAAAGTTCCTCTGGCTCCCCAATTCGAAGGCCGTTCTTCCCAAAAACTTATCCATCGTTGGAAATCTAGATCCACTAGGAGACCAAATACTCATGCAGCGACTCTTAAAATTGAAGCCTCGTCTAATTCAGTTCATCCGCAAGGTTCCCCCAGCAGCACATCTCCCAGACTGGAGTTCCAGGCATCTCATGTTAAACGATCAGCAAGTACTGTTGGGTCGATGTCTCGAGATGCACAATCACACCCGGTTACAAAGTCAGGAACGTCAGTTGAATCGCATGTGACCAAAGCAGATGAGGGGTCCGGCGCAGTAACATCATCTCAGGCCTCTGCATCTAAAATAACCAAGGACAACAAAAACCACGCAGAAGCATCCGCAAGTCCCAAGTCAATCCCTATTTCTTCTACGGATAAATCCACAAACCCAGGAATGATGACTGAAGTTCAACCAGCGACGATGACACACTCCAATGAAGCTCCTTTGACTCCATCTGTCAAAAACCGCCCTGCCACAAAACTAATCAATCGTTGGAAATCCAGATCCACTACGAGACCAATTACTCATTCAACGACTCTTAAAGTTGAAGTCATGCCCAATTCATTTCGCCTAAAAGATTCCACCAGCAGCATTAATCGCACACCAGAGTCGCAATCCCCCTCTTTTGTTCAACGAACAGCAAGTGCTATTGGGCCGACATCTCCAGATGCACAATCACATCCAGTATCAAAGTCAGGAAAATCAGCTGGGCTGCCTGCCACCAAATCAGATGTGAAGTACAACAGTACAACATCTCCACCCTTATCTGAAATAGCCAAAAGCATAAAAAACCATACACCAGTGTCCTCAAGTGTAAAGTCGATCACTAAGTTTCCTAATGGTAAATCCACGAACCCAGGATCGATGAGAGGACCAGAAGTTTCACCAGAGATAATGATACAGTCCACTAAAGTTTCCCCTTCCCCAAAACTCATCAATAGTTGGAAATCCAAAATCACTTTGAGCCCAAATACAACGACTCTTGAAATTGAAGCCATGTCCAATTCATTTCATGCGCAGGTTTCCGCCAGTACTATCACTACTAGACTAAAGTTTTATCCCCCTGTTATTGAACGAGCAGAAGGTACTGCAGGCCCGACACCTCCAGATGCACAACCGGACCTGGTATCAAAGTCAGGAGCGTCTGTTGGGTTGCCTACCGCCAAAGCAGATGTGAAGTACAACATAACGACAGCTCCACCCTCATCTGAAACAGAGAGAGGCATAAACGACCACGAACCAGCGTTCTCAAGTCCCAAGTCAATTCCTGTCTCTTCTGCGGGTAAATCCACAAGCCCAGGTACTATGAAAGGACCAGAAGTTTCACCAGCGACGATGGCACACTCCACGAAAGTTCCTTTAGTGGCATCAACTAAAGGCCGTTCCTCTCCAAACCTTACCTCCAAATCCAAATCTACAACGAGACTAACAGCAACTCTCCAAACTGGGGCTGTGTCCCTCGCAGTTCATCCACAAGTTTCCACTAGTAGCATCATTCGCACAGCAGAGCTGCACCCTTCTTTTGTAACATCAAGTACGTATACTGCTGGGCCGACATTTCCAGATGCGCAATCAGGGCTAGTTTCCGTAGGCAAGTCAGTTTCGGCAGACGTCTTCTTCGGCAACAGCCCAACCCAATCCACAGTCACGGTATCTGCGCATGGTGCGACGAGAACAGACAAACCAAAGCTGGAAGACGTGTCCGAGCGAATTCATAAACTTACAAGACCAGTCACTTTCTCCCCAGTGAGTTTGAAGCCGACCCCTCCTCTTGCTTCGCTGACATTGCCGACAGAGAAAGTGAAGGCCACCGTGAAGTCAGAACAGTCCATGGTTTCATCAAGGAAGCATTCTGCAGAGGCGACTTCGCGATTTGGAATTTCGCCATCAAAGGAACCACTTGGCAAGTCCAACACGACACCTGATACAGCAAAACAATCAGGACATGTAACTTCACGAATTTTTTACGATAAGCCTGAAACACCATCCACAGTGTTTGCGGCCGATAAATTTGCCCATCAAATAGTAACTACTTGCTTAGGTAAGTTTAGTCACTAAAAGTTGTGTTGTGGAAACTAAATCAGAAATCGCAGTTTCAGCTGCAACAACCATTGCCAGTGAAGACAAGTAAGCACATGTTATTCCCATTCTTAGTGTTACCTTGTCTTTGGCTCATACATAATGTTACAGTTGCTGCTCGACATTTGGTAGTCCGACTGATGCCATAGTCAGTCAAATGCTATCAGAGGTGAGCTTCCGTCCACATCCATTCTTCCACCAATTAACTGTTCCACAGTTTAGGCTGGATCTGATAATGGCGCCTTGTCTGCCACTACTGAAGACATTCTAGCCTATGTGGTCTCCAGTATCCCACCAGATGCTCTTGTAAAGGCTGGCTATAACATTAGTGAGCTGCTCACACAATGCGTGTATGACGGTGTGCGGTGCGATATCAAGTAGGCTGCTGCTCATGTTATCCTCTTGCTTTCTTTATTTTATTTTCCTGCTCCACTTTCTTCAGTGATTTCATCCTTAAAGTTGACCCAAACTATGGCAACTGTTACACGTTTAATGAAGCGGGAGATCACATGACTGCCCTGCAAGCGGGAGTGGACAAAGGTATGTACTTGAGGAAGCGCCCAAGAAAAAAATGGTCTTAGCTGGTCCCTTATGACTTTCAGGACTATCGGTCATACTTTCTGTTGGGGAAAACGAGTACATGGAGTACGTTCAAAGCACCGGAATTCGAGTAGTAGTACACGCGCAAAACGAAACTGTATTCCCTGATGCGGGTGGGTTACACACTCCCAGTGGGTTTCAGACTTCTATTTCCATGAGGAGAGTAAGTTGTATGAGCATGCTGCCAATTCCAATTCTACGGAACTAGCTTCTTCTGTCTTGCAGAAACAGGTGACAACAGATCCATCGAAATGCGCTAATTCAGCGAATGACGTGCCCGTTTACAATTTCTTAGAGTCGTCGTATTCGGTTGAGGCCAGTATTTGGTTTTCTTTGTGTCCTAATAGCCTCCTGGGTTAAAGCAGTCTGTCCCTAGTTATTATCATGCACATATGTGCATGATCATATGCACATATGTGTATGTGTGTCTGTCCCAAGTTATTATCATGCACATATGTGCATGATAATAACTTGGGACAGAGCATAGACTTTTTTCACTCTGTCAATTTTAGGGCTGTATGAGAAGCTGTTATCAAGAATCTGTGATAAAGCGGTGTGAATGCGGAGATCCGCGCGTGCCATTGCCCCTGGATAGGAATGTCAGTCACTGCACAGCTGACAAGCGTAAGCCACGTTTGTGTCATGGCTAACCTCGTCCTTGTTGTAATGCCGCTTTCAGGATCATGTGTCAGTACCTACTACACAGTCGACAATGCAGATGGCCACAGTTGCACTTGCCCGCCGAGCTGCAAGTAAGTCATTTTGTAAAGAGGGTGCATAAGACTGCACAGCGCATTTTAGGACCCACATTTTTGAAACCACCACAAGCACAAGCAGCTGGCCTCTAGTCTTTGTAAGTCTTCTTCGTGACCTCTCCAGCTCGCATAAGTCTTTAATACTGCTGTTGTTTGTACAGGATGATGGGAACGGCGCAACTTTCAAACCAGGGTAACTTTAATTGCTGCATATCAAGGGGGCGGTCAGGTAAAGGAGTCTTCTATATCAGATCTGGGCAAGTCAAAGTCGACGTCTACTATGAGTCACTGATAGTTATAGAGTACGTGGAAGTGGTAGCGTACAGTGTAAGAGCCTCACAATCAGTTTCTTCCATTGTTTACTCTGTTACCCACGTGCGACAATACTTTTAGGTTTCCGATCTGCTCGCTGATCTCGCCAACATCTCTGGCTTGTTCCTGGGCGTCTCTGTGTTGAGCGCATTTGAATTAGTAAACCTAACCATTTACTTTTTGAAAAAGTGTCACTTGTTTCATGGGTCGTGTATGAAAAGGATCCAGAGGCGTCTGTAAGGTAATCATAGGGGTGAATGGCGGTAAGCGCCAGATGTGGCTTGCTGTTGTGATAAGAACGTCAACAATAACTTTAGGGAGCCGCAGCAATAGGTATTTTATGCGTTACTGCTCGGTAGCTGGATTTACGATACCATACTGTATGTTTCTTATTAGCTGATGTCTATCTGATGATTGAATTATAATTGCACTTGCAGTAGTTGGCTAAATATCTTGAAGCCGCAATGTTTAATAGGGTCTCCTAGTTAATCCATCTTACTATAGAGGTGGTCGTGTGAGAAAATGACTTTCGAGTTGAGTATACACACCGTAATGGCCAATAAAGGTCCCGTTAGAAGCGTTCCCTGAAAAACAAAAAACAGTGCTTGGGCTACGTATATCTGCCCCATAAACTCGAAATTTCAGGGCAGAATCACTAGAAAGTCAAACGTTTTGCACTGACAAATATCTGTGCACCCGATGCACAGATATTTGTTTTGCCCTCCTCAGTCAAACTCGACTGGTTTTCCTATTGTTCTGAGAGATTGGCTAGGCAAATTACTGTACTGAGGATCGCCTATACATCGCCTATACGCAAGACCCTGCTACAGTACCTTGGCTCAGCAGATTAGAGATTTCTCCTCCGACCGACGAGTGCAGACGACTCGCACTCTGCGTGAGCCTCTCCATGCCGGCGTTGTGGCGCCATGAGTTACCTACGTCAATGGGCTGCATGATTGTGATCGTACCTTTACCACTAAAAAGTCATGGCGTACAGTACGTCGAAAATGTATATTTGTAATGGCAATGAAGGGAAAACAGTGTTAGCTAAAAGATACAGTACCTGATGCAAAATACTGATCATTTTTTAGTAAAAACTAAAAATATCAAAAACCTTGTCTCATATTCTACGGATTCATACACGCAGTCAGTCTCTTGCTCTTGTCAAATGATCGTTTCACGTTTGCTGGCCCCTGAATTTCTGCCCGAGGTTGTTCTTCGAAAAACCTTGTAATGTTCCCCAGAGTAGGCGCCTCCGCTTGTTCTCGACGTCTCCATAGCCACAAGCAACAATCAATTAACATCAGACAAGTTTCGGAAATTCTTCTATAGTGTTCAGAAATGTTACTGGCAAGAAATGATGATATTGATTTGACGACATTACCCACCTCCGCCCACGCCATACTCGTACATTGCATAACTTATATTTTTTCAATAATCTTGCGTAGGTCCATCTTTCGGGAAAGTGCTCTGGTAGTTCGAACAGTATGTAAAATACCTTGACTCGAACCCCTTCATCGACAATGGTCTGTACAACTAAGCAGCTAACAAAAGCCATGCAGTCTTATGTAGCTTAATTACTGATTTCTATCATGGCTGATGGATCCTCCGTGCGAAAAGCAAAGCTGCTTGCGATACGATTAGCGGGCTTAATCCAAGCTATTCGAAATACTTCGATTTTCCGTTTCTTATTCTTGGTGCCATGAATATACTTTTTGCTATATTAGGTCTGTGATTCTGTGCCGGTGCTTTTCGTGCCGGCTTCAGTCTCGTACGTATGCACCTATCCTTCTGATTGCCTATATGACATGTCGGACTCTGTAACAAATGACAAAGCGTCCTCATGTAAATCCTATTTCCGATGTCGGCTCATTTCACATTGACTTTGCATTCTTGTTCACAGGGCAACCGTGCTAACTAGATTTGACCTTCGACCTAACGAACCTTTGGCAAAAGCTACTTTGGAATGGATGGACGCCCTTTCTTCGCAACTGTGGATGAAAGGCGAACAACTTTTCTATGGATGTTCCTACTCGCATTTGGATTGTAGACGCCAATTTTAGTCCAATTTTTTCCCAGCTCTAAACGAGGCGGGTAGGTCATAAAGCAGTTCAAGAAAGCCTAACTTGACATATGCTTGAGAGTAGAAAAAGAAAATTTAATTCCCCCGCTGATTCGCGCATCTTTTTTAAACGATTGACAGACAATGTGCAGTTTCTGAGAAAAAAATTGACCTAGATAGCTTAGTGTTCGCCGGATCCATAAACCTACGAAATGTACTGTAGGTTTCCTAAACGGAAACGACATAAAATGAATACAGAAGTTTTATACCATAAAGGGATGCCATCACAAAGTGCGTCAAGAAAACATGCCATCACAAAGTGCAAAGATTCGTAACACGATCAAGAGGAATGTTAACCTGGACTAGATTACCAACCAACTCGTTTTTTGATCATTTGTGAAATGAGCAGTGAAATAGGACCATTTTCAAATTCCGTGCGCGAGTGTCAACTATAGAGCACCTGTCAAATAGTTTGCGTAAAATATCGTGTTGACTGCCCCTTGGCACGCAATTGACGTCGTTCATTCAGAGTAGGTGATGCCAATTTCGCCCATGTGCCATCAACCGTTTGTAAAGATGCGCCGAAGAACAAGACTTTGAAAGTAGTTCGGAATTGGCTGCTCATTGTACAATAGAGGACGAAATTTATACTCGAATAGCCCACTGTGAGCATTTCGAAGAAGTCGCCTAAGCTCGTATAAATATCGATGAAATCATCTTTTAGTATTGCGCTTAACATATTCAATACTCCTTGCGGTAATTCCACTGCCACGAACAAGAGCACGATACTTATCAGCATAATGGTCACTTGCCATCGATGTCTTTCCGTCTGCGACCAAGTCGATTTCGATGGCTTGCGTGACAATCCAAGACGTTGTTTTCGTCGACGCCGGACTCGACTTAATTCTTGAATTAGTAACAAGCTAAGAATGACGAGTAAGCTACAAGGTAGCAGTTTACAAACGGTACCGAAAAACCAGAAGTTATAGTCTCTCAATACTCTTCGATCTGCGTGGTATCGGAGTTCATAAAGAATAGGGTCAGGGCCATCTCCGAGTTCAGTCTTCCATTCAGGACAATCTTCTCTGGTTAGATTTTTAGTCACAACGACTGAATTCGGATAGAATGTGGTGCAAACCAGGGGCACAGTGATGAATGCAGCCAACACCACTCGTTTAGCAGCAGCCACCGACACTAACTTCTTGCATTTTACCGGATATGCTACAGCTACGTAACGAAAGACGGCTAATGACGTGGTGTGGACGAGAGCAATTGTGTGAGAGACTAAGTTTAGATTAACGTTCAATAGCAAATACGACAGCCAAATGTAAGTTTTAGTCGCTCGATTGCAAGGCTCGTCCGCAATAACATAGCTAGTATAAATGAGATAGTTGCATAGTAGGACGAGTTGGGCCGATGATAAACCAGTTAAGAGGACATTGGTCGGACCCAACATCTGACGTCTAGTCAGTACAATGATATTGATGATGTTACTAGCTATACCAAAAATACAAATTGATACGACCAAAGGGCCGTGAATGACGGCGTAGCGATCGACGAATGTTTGGCTGGCCTCAATTTCGCTCATATTCTCCATTGAGGACTAGATTGTTCTTAGGAAGTAGCCAATCTCCAACTTACAAGAGTAGTTGAACCCCGAGACTAACATAAGTATTCCAAGACGTATCAGGCGAGCACGGTTCAGTAGTCAGAAGAAATGGTGCAATATAAAGGATATTCAGGTTTTGTTCGAAGACGAGACGGGTGAAAGCGAGTAATCGAATTGTCGATAGGCTTGGGCCAACGTAGCAACTAAATCCGTGGCGATAATTATCATCATTCCCGCCAGGCTCGTTTACTTTGCCGGCCTCTCCTTCTCATCCGCTAGAATAAGAACGAATGAGCGTAAGCAATCTAATCTCGTCCATGCCAAGAAGTCGTTCGCTCCTTCTAAGACAAGATGATGAGAAGCGGGACACGGTCTCCTCCGATCTTAATATTGCGTCGCTCAAAAAAAGAGAAATTCCAATAAAAATTGCCTCAATCTATTCACACCCTCGTAAATTCCATTCGCCTCTCATCGCACCCCCTTACACACATTCGCATTCCCCGTCGCCAGGAGCCGTCTTGGAAAACTTCATTTTGTCAACGCCTTAGAAACTGTCTGGGTGTCGAAAAAACTAAATAAATCGTTCCGGTCCGCTTATAAAACCGAGCTGCTTGTTTTTCATACAATCTTTGCGACCCGTAAATTGGCGATTCGAATTCATGAGGCGCACACTCGAGCGAGGAATCGCGTTACGATATCCTCGTGCCCGTGCGCAGAATATAAGTCATTTTTCTAATCCCATTCTTCTTCCATTTCACGGAAAGCGCGCCTATCGATTAATAGAAACGGCCTGTTAACGCTTAGGAAAGCTTAGGACTCGCAAGTGTCACAAATCAAACAAGAACCATGTGATTAGAAAACTCGCCGCTCACCAAGTTCTGTTTCCTTACGAACTTACCCCCCCCCCCCCGTATATATGACTAAAGTCAACTCGCCAATGCCTCGAAATTGCATCGTATTCATTTACATAGTTTGAAACAGACCAATCTGCGTCTCCAGTTGCTCGGCATTTACCCCCTGACAGTCTTCCCGCCGCTTACCACATCCTCATACTCAAGCCTAACGCAAGTTTTTGTGATGTCCACTTCTAGTTCTTAGAGGAGAATTTCGTAAATTGTGCTCTAATCGTTAGTTCTTGTCAAAAACTTGATTGCTTTTTCACTTTTGTACTGGCTGCATCCATTTTAATGTGCTAACATAATCGAATGTTAAGGGCCTCGGCGCGGGAATCGAGTTACAGTGCACCCTCTTTTCCACGTTCTCCCCGATTCGAGTGCCAGCTTCTGAATAATACTTGTCACAGTTCCTAGCATGCGGATGTAAATAGTGCCAGAAAAGCGGTTCTCTCAGAGCACACTTCGAATCAATTTTACGACAATCATTTGGGAGTTCGATTCCCGCTAACGGTAATTTATTTAGTTAGCTTTTCAATTTTCTTGGTCAACATTTTCCCTTGTCTCGTGGTCGATTTAACAATAACCGCGGTTTTTAGTTTCGTAAGAATACGCAAATCTTCGCTTGCGTCACACTTTGAAATTCTATAGCCCGGGATTTATGGTGCATGGTCTCAACTTTCTGGTGTGCCCAACTATGTCATCAGACCAATTCTGCCCGAGTCAGGAAAATTGCTCCAAGATCACTTGAATTCTGCTAGGCCAGCCTACAAAATCCTTGGGTCGTTCCAGGGTAAAAAAGGATGGTCTAAGAAACCAAGGAGCCCACGTAGCCCGCGACACCTCGTGCTAAGTTTATTACAAACTGCACCAGAACGGTCATGTAGACTCCCAACTCGGGGAGCCACCGCACGTATAAGCCGTAAACGGGGCGAACGGATCTGGACCCGATGTGCTCAGAAAGCAGTTGAGACCAGGAACCCAAGACCGCTCCTCTAATGATGCTTGCGAACCAAGCCGATCTCGATCTCGTGTCTGCCTGACTTAGGAGAGGCAGATCTGTCTTCTGAACGAGTGCACTAATAGGAACAAATAAGGTATCCCACCACTACACCTGCAAGCAAGTTAGGACGAAGACCGCGTATCATATCTCCTCAAACTTGATCCCAGGAACTCTCTAAATGCGAGGCACCTCAGTCTACCTGATCATGCCAGAGGCTTATGCGTCAGTGTAACCGCCTGTACTCGAACCTGCGCCACGAACCTACCCACGTTCAGTACTGATGAGCTACAGTATGTGTGCCTTCTGTGTGAGATGGCTAGAGGCATTTTGTTCATGCTACAAGTAAACGACACCAAGGCGGTTCCATTTTACCAGCACCTGCCACGATCATGGTCATGTCGCACAGCACAACACAACACGCAGCAGTGTGATCACAAGAGATCATCAAACCGTCTCGCCACATCTTTCCCTTCCTCCCTTCGATCGATCGACTGCTTCGACTTTCATTGAGGGGGAGCATCAGCGCCGCCGCCACCGCCACCACCGCCACCCTTCGGAGCCAACTTGGTACCGGCCGCCGTGTCGATCTTCTCCAAGATTTCCTGGGCCATTGGCAAGCCTGGTTGTCCGTTCTCGACTCTGAACTTGTGCACGCCGAGGTAGATCAACGGAGTCAAGACGACGGCGGCGACGAGCACAGCACCACCACCCATTTCGACCGTCAAGCGAACTTCAACCAACGACTACGACGACAGAGATGTGGAGAGACGACGACGGAACTGCACTCGCAACCGACCGCACAACCAACTGCCAGAGAGACGAATGTGGACTACAGGGCTGGCCTTCGCATCATTATCTAAAAGGGACCTTCAATACTTTACACTCTGCCAGCTCACAATCAAATGATCAGCATACCGTAAAGCTCCTCTATAAATGGCTGGTTGCAATTGACTTCCGAATATCCGGAGCGGAATATCCAAAAACTTACCCGGATCCTTACTTGTTACATGAAACGCCGTACCGTCACTTGTTCAGGGTTCAATCCTCACTCAGGGATCATAGAATTTTAACTGGTCGAGCACATACTGAACTTTAGCTACGTTCCTGCAAAAGTACCTATTAGGCCTCCACACTTCTATGTACCTGTTAAAAGAGCATTTTTGAAAGCGATAGCAAAAGTTGTGAAGATAAACAAAACGTGAGTGACAAAATTGGATCTATGATTTAGGCGTTTACTAGTCACATAACGGCTATACGCCGTGGATATGAGTGAGAGGCATATAGTAGTTTAAAGAACTCCGACCAGAGGGTATAAGGGAGGGTTTTTGGCAAGGTTTTTGTTTTGTTTATTGGAGCATGACATGCGATACATGAGTCCGTTTACTGGAGGTCGAGGGCCCTGGGCGACCTTTGTACCGCGCCGAAAACCCATGACAGCCAACCAAGTCTTCCAATCTGAAACATCTCCCCGACGGGAGACGCTCTCAGCTCCAGGCTCCGTGTAAGGAGGATCGATTGCCGGACGAGCTTCTACAAAGCAAATTCGACACGATGTGAGGACTGTTACAGTATGCGAGTGTCATTAGTTCAGCAATCCGCATTGTCAAAGTAGCATAAAGTTTATTGGATAGATTTCTAGTCTGGGTGTTCAAGTGGCTAACTACCGTACACACACAATTATTGGCTGCTCCTTCAGTTGCCCCAGGTGCATCGGAAATTATTGACTGACTGGCAATTATGAACTCTTTCTATTCCAAATTATTTTCTCCACGTATTCAGTGCCCTCGTCTTGCAAATAACATCCCAGTCAGGCCAAAACCGAGCCTTTATGCGATCGCAATAGTGAACCAAATTTGGGAAATCAGAGTGCAATGCCTTCTGATGCGGAGTCGCGATCGGTATGTAAAGGATTTGCGCCAAAGTTGAGAACAAGAAGGCGTCAACCTGAAAAGTGAGGATTTTCAAATTCATAAGTGTGCAACATAGAAGTGCGGCCCGCGGCCAGCAAGACTAACTGTATCTGCATAGACACAGTCTACCCGCAGTAGACTTGGCCTCATTCGCCTATGGCCGAAAATGATGCTAACTCACTGTGCTGGGCGCATCTCCGTGGAAATACTGTTTCGTGCCTAAATACGTAGAAATGCTTTTCAGATCGTCAAGTCCGATCGATATGACATCCTTCCGCGTGTGGCGTCCGATGCCGTGATAGTAGAGCTTCTTACGCAGCTGCAGCAGAAACAAGGATTCAGGGAGAGGGCAAAGCGGACGGGCGGCTGTGATTACCTCCCTCTTTAGCAGCCAAATGGGCATGAGCAGTTTCCACAAGGCTGGTACTGGAAAACTGAGTTCCTCGCTTAGGAGTTCATCCAAGTGTTCGGTGTAACGCAAAAAGCCGTACGACCTGCAATGATGTATCTTGTATGGGCTGTTTATAAATTAGAGGTCAGCCGCTGGCTGGCATGTGAGACAGGTCGAGTGACTCGGTGAGAGGGGCTGAGGGGAGGGGTAGCTAGAGGGACAAAAGATTGGTACACCCACATGAAAGTGCTATTCTCGACCATATGCTCATAAGCCCTTGAAACCGCCTTTTGCTCCTCAGACAATGCGCCATCCACGGCTTCTTTTCTCAGCAGGTTGGTCAGATCGCGAATGATAAACGAGCTGTCGCAATACTCGATGCCATTCAATTCGACGAACGGCATTTGACCTTCTCTCGATCGAACCCACAGTGGCACTTTTACATTCTGCAATGAATGTAAGAGTGATCGGAAGGACCTCATTCGACAACACTAGAAGCTAGAGTTCTTCACTCACCTCGTAATCGATATCGGCCATACGGAGCCATGTCTCCAACTTTAATGCGTATGGCGAAATGCTTGGAATAACTGCCGCCCGCGGGAACTGATAGACATAAACCACATTCGGCTGATAGTCGCTTTTGTATGGTGTCTTCCGCTTTGACTTGAAGACCACACCGAATACGAAATGTGAGGTGGCGCCCACTGCCACGACTCCAATCACTGCTTTGCCCCATGTCGGCAGCGAGTTGAAGTTATCCCGAATTGAATCCAAAAGCTCAGACATTGTGTTACTCTGAAACGTAGAGCTGGCTCACCTCGAACTGATAAAACCTGATTGTGAGGAAGGACTCGCGACGAACAGTTGTCAGATAGTTTAAGGCGAGCCGAGGGTTGCCATGGTGATATTGCACATAGTATACCCGTAGATCAGAAAGACAAAATGCACGTAGTAAAGAGCGCCAAGAAAGCACAGCCTTGCCCGATTATAGAAAAGGGTTCTTTCCCTGGAATGCCATCCTTGCCAGCAAGAGCAGGATAAAAATGGGGCTTCATGATCAAAAGATGCTATGCAGGCACATGCAGAAGCATCAATTGTGCATCAGCATCAGCATCATAAGCGTGCACCCCACCCACATCGTTGCAGCTGTCTGCGCTTTCGCCAGCAGTTGCAGCTAGCACAACACTAACGATGAACGGAACCCTCAACACATGTCGGCCTGCCGCACTTTACCACGACATGAGAAGCACTTCACACGCACCTGGATCGCGTATATCATTCGCCCAGATCGCGCCCAGAAACCAGTGTTGTTCGTAAACTAGTTTCTCGCTAATTCAGTCCAACGGCGTAACAAAGTTCTCGAGGCAAACTTGTCATACGGCTAACCAATGTTTGTCCCCTACTCTAACATAAGATAAAGAGAGCTGCCAAACACTTCGTCAGACAGACAGAAGCCGCCAGTCGACAGAAGCCTCATAATGAAAATAACAAGTCTTCAATTATTCCTACCGTATGCGACTGTGCTGTACATGATGTCCATGCGCACTCTCAACCTGCGCTATGCAGAGCAATTGGCAGTTTAAAGCTGCTCCGTTGTTTTGAAATTGAACCATATAAGACGCTTTTTATATATCCATAAATCACACATACCCGAATTATATAATTGTGTTCCAACATTTGCCTGTTCACCCTCTATCAAAATTTTATGAGCTCATTGTGGGTGTGCAGGGCAATACTCTACGTGCAGTGGTTAGTATAAGCAATCAGATCATCAGGATACGCATACAAATTTATCCATGGTCTCCAACTGTAGAAAAGGAAACAGATACCAAACACAAAAGTAAATTGGGAGTGATTGCCCAGCCTAGGCGGGAATATTATCTGTCATCTCCTCCAATGCTTCTCAAGTAACATCTGTATCTCTTCTTCTCACCTCCTCCGCGTATTCAATGCCTTCGTTTTGCAAATCTCATCCCAGTCCGGCCAGTACTTGGCTTTGATGCGATCGCAGTACTTGATGATGTTCTTGCATTCAGTCTTCAATAGTTTCTGATGCGGCGACTCGAGTGGAACGTAGATAATATTGGCCAAGGAGCCGAATAGGAAAGCGTCAACCTAATCAAATAAGAAAACAGCAGGTGCACAGATCAGGCCACACATTTCATAGAACCTGCTAACTTGCAGAGCAATGTGATAGGCCACGAGTAGGGCATTAGAGCCAATGTCAAAGCCCCTATCCTCGTATTACCAGCAAATTCGACTTATGCGTTCATCGGTAGTCAATTATTATGTATCGATCACCCCATAGTCTGCACCTATGCATTGCAATAGTTTAATCCGTACATACTCGAGTTGGGTTATCCCCGTGGAAATACTGTTTTGTGCCCAAATAAGTCGATACGCTTCTCAAGTCATCCAAACCGATTCCAATGATTTCTTCTCGTGGATGACGCCCGATTCCGTGGGCGC
Organism: Mesodorylaimus sp. YZB2_4; assembly: GCA_030248295.1. Classification (NCBI taxonomy): domain Eukaryota; kingdom Metazoa; phylum Nematoda; class Enoplea; order Dorylaimida; family Dorylaimidae; genus Mesodorylaimus; species Mesodorylaimus sp. YZB2_4. Next base: position 2,065,972 of record JASANH010000626.1, read on the forward strand.
GGAGGCGTTGCATAACCTGCAATTATGTCACAGAGCTGGCCAAAGCACGACCATAGAGAATTTGCGATACCAACCCGTTCTTTCATGATTCGCGACGAGAAGATTAATCGCATAAAAAACGGTATTTTCATTCCGAGATATTTTTCCTGCATTAGTTCAGGCATCTGCTCAGTGTAGCGAATAAAGGCATAGCTTCTGAAAAGGTGGCTGGTTTTATTTCCAAAAAACCGTATCTACAGTGCTGTCCTGCAAAAACTTACATCAGTGCGCTGTTTTCCACCATTTGCTCGTAAGCTCGGCTGATTGCTTTTTGTTCAGCGGATAGCCATGCTTCAATCGAGTCCTTTTTAAAGATTTTGGTCAAATCGCGAATAATAAACGAGCTGTCGTCGTATTCAATGCCGTTTAGTTCCACGAAGGGCAGAGTGCCTTCCTTCGATCGAAACCACATTGGAATATCGACGTTCTAAAAGTGCAGCCTAGAGTTGGCAACTATCTGCACAGCGGTCTAGTAAGCTAGCCATTTACTGTGCATCCCATGGGTGCTTTTGCTGGATGGGTTCAACTCCCGCCTTGGTAAATATCATGGATTTCTGTGTTCTCATGCTCCTGATCGAGAGTGGGATCCCCTTTTAGCGAGTATGGCGGCACAGTATGACGTAGCCTACTTTTCGTAAAGTGTTCTCGATCAAGCATCTATCCTGACAAGCAATTTAGATAAGGGGGCGACCGCGGTGGTGCAGTGGCTCAGCATTCGTCTACCTATATTGCTTGCTAACAGTCGGCTGGTCTCGAAACGCGATTCTATCCCCGCTTTTTTAAAAAATTTTTGTGGCTTGGGCCCCGCGCCGCCCTAGTTCCCCCACCATTCAATCACCCTCCAACCCGTTTTGCCTATAGCCGGCCAGCATTCATGATATAATAAGCGAGACTGTGAGGTTACCAGCTCTAACGGCAGCGTCCCTCTGCGCATCTCTACTAGGAGCACCTCCACACGAGGGCATCCTGGACTGGACACCAACTTTCTCGGACGATAACGGGCGGGCTTTAAACCCTGTCAGTGTTCGGCAGCCGTGACTGTCTCCTCGTTTCGCTTCCGTCTCTCCACTTATAGCACCTCGGTGGTACCGTGTGATCCACTCAAAGCCTGGCGTGCAAGGTCAGCGAGGGTTTATGGTTTGCAAACCGACCTCCATCACCAGAGATCGAGCACGGGGCCACCCCAGGCACTTGCTCCCAAGCAATACGGAGAGACAAATGCCGAATGCACCACTGCGGCCGCTTTTCTATCCCTGGTGATAAAAAACGGTTTGTAGGTCATAAACCCACTGACCTTGCATTTTAGGCCATGGGTGACTCATTCAGTGCTCTGTTGAGACAAAGACCAAAGGAATAGATGATCTCGGATGCCGAACACAGCGAAATTCATAGCCAACCCAGCAGTCTTTGCGAAAGCCTGTGCCCAATCACGGGTGACTTAATGTGGAGGCGCTCCAAGTGTAGACAGACACAGACAGAGAAGCTGCCCTACATCCGTCCCTACACGGCCTGACTTACAGGGCTCTAGGATGGCGTAGTTTTATAATGATCACTCAAGATTAGACCCAGGTCGGACTGCTGGCCGGCTATAGGCAATGGCCCATGCTCAAATACTGTAGACGGAATCCAAAAATTAATTAAAACCTGAAAACTCAGACTTGCCAAAGGCACTAGGTACGCGAGCGAAAGCGCTCTGCGTGCTCATACACATACAATACACATCATCTACAGTATGTGGCTATCTACACTGGCTAGTGCAGGCGGCAACACAAGCTCACCTCATAATCAACGTTGGCCATGCGCAGCCATGTTTCCAATTTCAGTGCAAAAGGCGACAAATTTGGAATAACAGCCGCCCGGGGAAACTGATAAAGGTAAACCACGCCAGGTTTATAATCAGTCTTGTACGGACGACGCTGCTTGAAAATCGTATATTTGGCGATTTGAACCAAGAGGTGCGCGGAACCGCCAACAGCCACCACTCCGATTGCAATTTTGCCCCATGTCGGCAAAGAATCGAAGTGATCCCGAGCTACATTCACAAATTCCGACATGCCTTATCGCTGTAGAATTTATAAATATAAAATAAATGGTTTCTAAAAAAAAGGTCGTCATTTTTTTTACGCAAAGGCATCGCACCTAAGACAACACAGCATTCAGCTTATTGTCACTATAACTGTATCACTGTAAACTGATAGTTTCACTATCAGTTTATTGAAAAGTTCTAACCAGCACATCCTGGCGGTGGGTAACGCGAGAGACTGAAGTCTTTGGCAAAAACCTCCAAACAGAAGTACCTGTTTGCCAAGCAAAATGGAAAGACAGCTGAAACATCAACAAATCAACTGTCGATGTTTTTTCAGCAAAAGAAAGCTGGTTACAGAGTTGTCCGCTGCACCAAATATTGCAGCAACCTGATGATCAGCTAATTCCTGATCGAAGGACAAAAACTTACTGTGTGTGACCTACAGCCCAAACAGGCATGTCGACACCAAATATGGTCTTCCAGTAGCGCGAGAACGCTCATCCATAACAACTATGACACTCAATGTAAATTTCTTTACTAATGAGCTATGTAGAAAAGAAGCACCCAATTACCATCAACCGATGCATACTCGGTCAAGCAAAAGATAAGATCAGAAATTAGCAGAAGTGAAACGGTAAGAAAGGAATGACGACGAAGAAAGGAATGACAAAGATAAACCCTCAAAATGACGAGAAGTGAAAGCACATTGAAAATATAGGTAATGTTGATAGCACTATCACTGATACAACTCTGGCTTGGAAGGCGCCAGGTGCAAGGTTTCATTTGTTGCAGGTGTTTAGAGCCCTGGTTTTGCAAATCTCGTCCCAATCGGCCCAATACTTGGCTTTGATACGATCGCAGTAACGAATGATATTGCGACATTCGGTGTTCAATAATTTCTGATGAGGTGATTCGAGCGGGACGTAGATGATTTGAGCCAGGTAACCGAACAAAAATGCGTCAACCTGGGATTCAGAATCACTGCATTGATGCTACTGCTACGAAACACATGCAGAGAGCTCTTATCCTTTAGTCTGGTGCCTGCTGTAGTGATCTGGGATGGCGTGGTTTTGTAATAGTCACTCAAGATTAGACCCTATTGTCATAGCTACTCGGCCAAGCTGATTATAAAATGGATGGATGGCCCATGAGGTCTAAGTTGGAGGGCGTTCCTGACTGTGTAGCCCCCGCCTGGTAGGCCATGGCGAGTGGGAGAGAGTAATCGATACTCTCCCCTGGCTGATCTGAGAGACGTCAACCTCTCGGGTTGATGTTTCAGCCGTAGGTATAGTCGCAAGACTTGCCTTCTCCAGTCGAAGGTTTTGTGCCGCTGACTTCGGTCGGCCACCTCCCTCCTAGTCCTGCCAGGCTTGGTTACAACTGTGAGACACAAACTGGAGTGGTCCCTTTAAAATTTGACAAAAATATGTCTGGCTTTGATTGTAAAGTTGAACGGAGTACAGTACAATGTAGCACCTACCCGAGTGGGCGTGTCTCCGTGGAAATACTGTTTTGTGCTCAAGTAGGTCGATATGCTTCGCAAGTCGTCCAAGCCAATGCCAATTATTTCCTCTGGCGGATGACGCCCAATCCCGTGAGCGCGAAGGCGCTTGAGTCCCTGAGAGATTAAAAAACAAAATAAGGAAACGCTAAAAAAAAAGAACCCATCGCTTACCTCTCGCTTTATCCACCACAGTGGGAATAGCAGTCGGAATATCGATGGAAGGCGTGTGCCCAAATATTTTTCTTGCATCATCGTACTATATTGTTCGACAATGCGAAAATAACCGAAAGACCTAAGAAACATGTTCATGTTCATGTTTTACCACATCACCAACGCTTATGCGCACTCGAGGGTGAAGGGACACACTTTACACGAAATGATTTACAAGCCCGCGAGTCGAACACTCGCCCGTAACTGCGCACCTGGCGTGAGAGGAAGACGCCTAACCCACCAGGCCACGAGGCCGGTAAATACCATAACAGATGGGTATTACTGAAGAAAATTCTGAGAAACGCAAAACTTACGGGAGCGTGCTATTGTCCATCATCTGCTCATATGCCCTGCTGATGGCTTTCTGTTCGGCCGACAGCGAGGCATCGATCGATTCCTTTTTCAAAATTTTTGTTAAATCGCGAATGATAAAGGTACTGTCGTCATATTCGATGCCGTTCAGTTCGACGAAGGGTAGTGTGCCTTCCTTTGAGCGGATCCAAAGTGGTATGTCGACATTCTGAGAAAACATTGCCATGTCAACAGGACAGTTCACTACTCCATTCGAGAAGAGATGCGCATTGGAGAGCTCTCACTTGTATCCTCCCAACCAATGTGTTCTCACTTATATCCCCAGGTTCCCGCACATATTTCCTTCGAAATCCAGTGCTGATAAGCCTGGTAAAATTTTGATGCTAAGCTGGAGGTAGATCCCGGAAAATGCTGTAGGGGAGAGTAAAGAACAAAATCATCCATTCACTTCGACTACGAATGGAATGTTTCGCCGCGGGACACTTTTTGGCGCTAATTAGCACACTAATTAGTGGGGTTATAATGTTGCCAATGCCACAGCGAGATAGCGCAACATTTAATCTCTCGAAATCCTTCAGGAATCCTCTCAAATATGTTCCTGGAAGGCTCCAGACCCTCTTGATTAGGACCCACTTTTCGCCTATATTTCGCCATTACGCCTTTTTCTCCGTTCAGGGCGTACCTCGACAGGTGTCGCTGCTGCACGGTACTTGGTTTAGGGCACCACGTACATGGATTGGGGCAAGCCCCTGGTGAGTATAGGACGAACGTGGATTGGATAGGACGTACATGGATTGGGGCACCGCGTACATGGGTTGGGGCAAGCCCGTGGTGAGGATAGGACTTACATGGACTGGGGCACCACTTTGGCACCAGCAAGGAAAAATGGTGCAGTTTTTTATATTTCAAATGTTAGAAAAAAAACGTCCGAGATCGGGAAAAAAACGGTGTCTGATGACCAAAAAAGGAAAAAGTGCAAAGTGCAAAAAACCCGAGATCGGAATCGAATCAAATCAACTGAAATCGTCAAAATCACTCCCAACTATCGTGATCTTCGAACTGCTCTTCCTCCTCTCCCACCTCTTCTTCCTCCGCGTGTTCCCAAACGTCGGTGTCGTCGACCTCCTTATCTTCCTCGTCCAGCCTTTCCGCAACGGCTTCCTGTTGATCCTCGCATTTGGCAAAGACGCGATGTTCCGGTCGTCCTTTACCTGAAGCAGCAAACGGTGTACTCCTCGGGTGTTATGACAAGCACATTTGTTACTAAGCATCTTGTAAAATGCACTCGAGAAAATTTGGTCACTCGGAAGGCTGTTTTTTCGAATTCTGTCAGCTTTGTAAGATCTCTGCTGCATCTTGACCTCATAACCCGCTTCTTGGCCCGTCTGCATCCAACGTAAGCTGTCCGTAGTGCACTAGACTCGCCCCCCCTTGGGGCACCACGTCCTATTTGTATGGTCCCCAATCAATGTCCTAACCCCTATATCCATACTACTTACCCACAACATCATAGCCCGTTCGGAATAAATCCAAAATTAGTCGGCCGCAGTTGCTGCTGCGCAACGTCATCAAAACCGTCATGCGCCCGCGATGAGACGTCGGGTACAATCCCGTGATCAGTCTCCGCTGTTCGAACGGTTTTGTCCAATCGGCCACGAAATCGTAATCGTGTCCCGAGCCGGAACCGGGGCCATATTCTTCGTTTAGCAACAGCAGCAGTTCTCCGCTGGACCAACCCACTGGAATCGGAGCTAAACGCAGCTTTTTGTACTTTTGACCGATGTTCTAAAAACCGAAGGGGAAGGCGATTGAGGAAAGGGCAGCTGAGTAAAGCGAATACCGTACATGGGCCATGCGATCCTCGATATTGCGCCGCGTAATCGAACCCGCTGGCAATCTGCAAAAGTACAGAGGAAAAGTTAGGAGATATCGCTAGTTATCACCCGGAGAAAATGGATGGGAGATCAAAAAGAAACGAACTTACTGGTTCACTTTCAGAATCGACACGACGTCGAGCACTTGGTTCAGGCACGATTCGAAAATCACGGTTTTATACTCCGTGTGCCCGCGCAAAACCGAAGTCATGGAGACTTTGCAGGGAACTTGCAAACCGCCTGGCACAAAACGATTCCGAGCGAGCAGGTACCCAGACGAACCCAGGTGTGCGACCTGAAAACAGTATGAATGCACTAGGTGAAGATTGCGATAGCGCCAAGTTACCTGCAGGAAGTTGCCCTTCGCCAGAACCTTGATAAGGTTGGGTTGCAATCGATTGCGATTAGCAGCCTCGGCGAGATCGCCATGATAGGTCACCGTCCAACGCCCCAGCTCGAACTGCGTTTTGTACAAAAGTTTATCGTAAACTTTGACGGCTCGATCCATCACGAATAACGTTGTTTGCCTTTCTTTGCAAACCGTTTTGGCTTGTTCCATGTCGTCACGCTGGTCTACAAAGCAATAGAATTAGTCAATGGTTGAAGGGGTCTACCAAAAAACGATCTTACAGTGATAATCGAACTTTTCGAAAATGTCCAGCAGCACCATGTGGTCAGATGTGAAGTCTGCGTAGCGCTCGCGATGCTGCTCAGCCCTTGCGAATCGTTCTTCCTGATCGAATGGCAGACGAATTACTGGGAGCACTGCAAAAGTAACCAGTGTCAGCGAAAATAAACTAGTGCAAGGAGAAAGGGTGCAAATATATCTAAAAACTCGGGTGACCTTACCTGAGCACATAGCGGCCACTTTCAAGAAGTCCTCGACAATCCACAGTTCGTGCGCCGCAAACAAGGACCGAGCCATCGGCACCGAGAGCGATGAACGAGCCATTTTCAGGCCCATCTCCGTCAACTTTCCGTCCATGTTCACGGCATCCAAGCAGAACAAAACCGACGCCGCGTAAACAACTTGATCCCGACCTGCAAAAAAGGGGAAAAGTGGGCGCGTGAATAAAAGTATTTGCATGCAGCTTACTCGGAGGGTCAACGAACGGAAACTCCTGCTCTGTCGCAGGCGTTTGGGACGCAAGTGGAGCAGCGACGACGGTTGGCGGGCCGCTGAAAACGATCACTCCGGGCTCCTCGCTCTCTTCTGTCTTTCCGAATTCAGAAGCCGATGCTTCCGCGGCCGACGACGTTATTGGTTCGGAAACCATATTGTCTGAGCCGAGATCGGCGATTGGCAGGTCCATCGGCGGCGGCTCCGCCGCGGCCATGTTCAGTTGGGCGGTCACCGCCCCATCAACCATTCCGTCCAAATCCATTCGAAGAAGGAGAACCTTCAGTAATACTGGCTCCAATCGGTCGCGAAGATTCCCGCGTCTTCGTCGTGGAATGTTGCGCCAGTCCGCGATTCTCAAACTCCTTCGCTCACAACCGAATGCATCGGTCGATAATTAGCTGCTGATGAACCTTACTTACGTAGATGAGTTTTTGATCATAGGAAACCAATATTGATATGATACATACGGCTGAAAAAGACTGAGATAAAGAATTATTTATTGCTATTGATTTATGGACAAGAGGACGACGTTTCAGCCGACACCTCTTGATTTTCCATGTCTTGGCCCAATTTGATTGACGGCCGCCAACTTTCTTTTCTTTCACAACATTCGATTTTTTCGATTTTTCTGTCACTTCCAATCAAGTCGTTTTTCCTTCGATATGAAGATCTGAACAACTTCTTCCTCAAAGCTTGATATTTCATAAGGCCTCGTTTTGAAGCGTTTTTGACTGGGAGATGCCTAGGCCGAAAAACGGTATAAAAAACAAAACAAAAACTAGGAAAACAAAATATCCGGCTCACGACTAGTTTTTGCTTTTGGAGAAACATAATTAGGATAGACACCAGAGCGGAAAAACTTTTACTCAGGCAAATTCGGATTATGTTCCAGTCAGTTCGGCTTCAGCGAGAATCCATTTAACCACTCGGTTTTTTGTCATTTCTTATCTGAAGAGAAAAAAAACAAAAAAAACAAGATGAAAATACAAGGGGCCCCAATCAGAGAACTATAGAGAATTGCCACTATGATTTTTTTTCCGAAATTTTCAGAACAAATAACGAATTTCTTTGTACGTTTCGGCGAAACTTGCTAGATTTTTCTTCCACACAGTACACCTAGCTCTTCTTTCGTGTTGCATTTTAGAAAATATTTATGGTTTATATCCCATATCAAATTTCGTACTCGTATTCATAGTTGTCAGGTAAAATCGATCCATTGGAAAATATTCGCATTTAGAAAAACAATTCTAACAGAAACGGGAGCAGATTTTTGGGGAAGCACATTTGTTTTTGAGCTCTAGCAGACAAAGCAGGTGCCGTTGAGAGTCTCTTCGGGTTGTTAGTCTGTCTTCGTCTTTGTTCTCCGTCATGTTTTCGTTTCTTGTTTTCGTTTAGTCGGCGTGTTTCCTTTTTTTTTAATTGAAGTTAATTTTTTCTCTCATTTAAATGATATACAACAAAAATATCAAGTTGGAATAAACATCGCATTACCGATTCAGCAAACGCGGTGTTGGCCAGCTGCTGTTGGTCAAACACGATACCGGATCTCAGCCCCTGACATGATACGTGACGTTTTCGATTTTTTGTTGACCTACCGTACCCGCAGGAAGATATTATTTGTATTTTTTTGGGAGATTCTTGTAAGCAGATGTATCATAGCCGACTTTAATGCACTTAGGTATGTCAAGGATGTACTGGCTGTGTGACGGCGGTAGGAACTTAATTTTAGAGTCGCCGATTATTTGATATGGGTCTGATCATTGAGAAGTGCAGAGAAAAGCAGAGGACATTGTGGATTGTGAAAGCACTGAATTTTTGTTGAAAGTCATCAATGTCAGATGAACGGTCTAAATTCATTGAGAGTTGTTCTTTCATTTACTTTTGATCGGAGATGGGCTTTCAGGATTTCTAACCATTGTCTCGGGCCATTGAATGGTAATGACCTGGTTTGGTAGTTTTTTACGACCATTCAGAGAGGACTGTAGTCGGACGAGCCTTTGATGTTGCTTGTAGGAGTTTTGTTTTTTTATATGTTATATGTAAGTTAGTTGGGTACGCTTCTGTGAAAATAAACTAGTGCAAGGAGAAAGGGTGCAAATATATCTAAAAACTCGGGTGACCTTACCTGAGCACATAGCGGCCACTTTCAAGAAGTCCTCGACAATCCACAGTTCGTGCGCCGCAAACAAGGACCGAGCCATCGGCACCGAGAGCGATGAACGAGCCATTTTCAGGCCCATCTCCGTCAACTTTCCGTCCATGTTCACGGCATCCAAGCAGAACAAAACCGACGCCGCGTAAACAACTTGATCCCGACCTGCAAAAAAGGGGAAAAGTGGGCGCGTGAATAAAAGTATTTGCATGCAGCTTACTCGGAGGGTCAACGAACGGAAACTCCTGCTCTGTCGCAGGCGTTTGGGACGCAAGTGGAGCAGCGACGACGGTTGGCGGGCCGCTGAAAACGATCACTCCGGGCTCCTCGCTCTCTTCTGTCTTTCCGAATTCAGAAGCCGATGCTTCCGCGGCCGACGACGTTATTGGTTCGGAAACCATATTGTCTGAGCCGAGATCGGCGATTGGCAGGTCCATCGGCGGCGGCTCCGCCGCGGCCATGTTCAGTTGGGCGGTCACCGCCCCATCAACCATTCCGTCCAAATCCATTCGAAGAAGGAGAACCTTCAGTAATACTGGCTCCAATCGATCGCAAAGGATTCCCGGCGTGCTGTCGTCGTGGAATGTTGCGCCAGGTCCGCGATTCTCGAACTCGACTTCGCTGCACAACCGAATGCATCGGCCTGCGTTCGTCCTGCCGGCCCTTCCAGCGCGTTGCGCGGCCGCTGATCTGCTAATGAGCTGACGATCCAAACGATCGATCTCGCGGAAACTTTCGAATCTCTAAAATCACAGTTTTTTGTTGCTTAGCAAGTGTGGGCAAGGGGGGCAAAAGGGGGCTCCCCTCCTGACCTGTGGGGCCGGTCAGGACACTAAACCCTTCCTTTCAAACGTCCCCAACCCGAGCAAGCCGATATTTGGGGTGCAGCCAGAGCATCTCATACCTTCACTTTCACATGGCAGCTATCGATGACCAGTGATATGCCGCTAATGGTGAGCGAACTCTCGGCGATGTTCGTAGCGACAATGATGCGTCTTTGCTCCCCTCGACCATAGACGGCGTGATCGATTTCCTTGTTGGTCAGGGATGAGATCAGCGGATAAATCGGCACTTTGGCAGTTGCAGGCATCCGCTTCAAATGATTGATTGTTGTTTCGATGTCCTAAATGAAACCGCAAAGGAATGTGAAAAGTTGTCAGGGACAAAGTTAGGACTCTGGGAACCTCTTCTCGGAATACTAGGCGGCCCAACACTACAAGCACATAGTTTGATCAGTTGTGTCAGCGTACCTGCAATCCAGTCATAAATATGAGGATGTTTCCTCTTTCTCCGGCCTCGACTGCTTTGTTGGCCACGGTAGCGGCGTGCCGACAGAAGGCGTCCAGCTTCTTCGAGACTTTCAACTGTTGACGATCCTGATAGTCTTCGTCAACGATATTGCTGGCTGCTGCAAACGCAGCCGACGAGCCGGGACACGATTTTGGAGCAGTGGCTTGTGCGGCCGTAGCTTGTGCAGCGCCGAGATCGGCCGACGGACCAGGTGCAGATGTCAGGCCTTCTTCTTCCGCGGGGTCACGACTAGCAGATTTTGCCTTCTTCCAAATGAATGGTTCGTAAAAAATTCTTATCGGAAACGGCGATGGTGCATTGAGTCGCATATGCACAGGTGGCGGCCGAGACGGAATGGTTAGAAATTCCTGAAAGCGTCGCATCGTCGCGATCAAGAAGTAAATTGGAAAGAAGCAACTCTCACCATGAATTTAGACGCGTTCATCGTCGCCGACATTATGATGACTTTCAACGAAAAATTATCTTGCAGTGCTATTTTGCACAATCCGAGCAGCATGTCCGTCTGCTGTGTTCGCTCGTGCACTTCGTCAATGATCACGACCCCGCATAGATCGAAATAATTTCTGGGCGGCTTGGACTCGTAGAAAGTTTTCAAATCGGTTCCGTCGAGCACGCCAGTGCACACAGCCAGTAGCAATCCGTCGGTGACATACCTAAGGTGCATTAGGACAGTTAGCGGGGCTCAGATGATAGCAGTCATGGCTATGACAAGAATCTCCCAAAAAAAGTACAAATAATCAGTCTTACCAGATGCGGGTAACGGTAGGGTCGCCATCGACTTCAAAACGCACTCGGCTACCAGCGAGAACGCCTTCTGATCCGTACATTTCGCGGAATCTCGCGCACAATGCTTTCGCGGCGACGACCCTCGGTTGCGTGCAGACAACTTGTTTCGGTGATCCAGTCGCTATCAAATGTTTCAAGGCCACGGCTGGCACGCACAAGGATTTGCCGGTTCCAGTAGCCGCGGTCAGGACGATGACCTGGGTATTTGAGCGCAGCAAAGGCAGCAGCCTACCGGGCAGGCCAGACATCGCTGGCGTCATTTTCGGCTCGAATCGCACGTAAGCCATTGCGATCCGATATTCGATATTCCAACTTCGATATTCCGATTTCGATATTCGAATTGCGATATTCCGATTTCGATATTCCTGAAACATGAGAGAAAAAATTAACGCTGACTCCAAAACGGTTCGTTTTAAAAAAAAAGAGAAACGAAAGCACGCCGCAGAACAGAAACGAAAACAAAGAAACGAAAACATGACGGAGAACAAAGACGCAAGCAATTCTGACCAAAAGACGCAACCGGAAGACGGACCATTCCAATCAAGCGCGGCACCTTGCTATGTGTCTGCTAGAAGCGGCATTCAAAAACAAATGTGCTTCGCGCCAAAAATCTGCTCCCGTTTCTGGATCGGTAGAATTGTTTTTCTAAAATGCGAATTATTTTTCCAAAATGGATGCGATTTTACCTGACAACTATGAATACGAGTACGAAATTATCGATAATGAGATATCCGAGAACCCAGAGGCATTCAGGGCGATTATTTTTCTAAAATGCAACACGAAAGAAGAGCTAGATCGGTGGATACTTGATGTGGAAGAAAAATCTAATTCCAAGTTTATCGCCAGAAGCACGTACCCGAAGACTGCGAAGTATCAGTATCGCAAAGATTATGTGTGCTTGAAAAATCATTTCTGGAAAAAAAACATCGATAATCGGTGCAAGGCGAAGTTGCGTCTAACGGTAAGTTTTCTCTGACCCCAATTGGGGCCTCTTGTAATTTTCAATTGTAGCTGGTTTCATTCATATTGTTTTTTTGTCTCTTCCGCAGATAAGAAAGGTGACAGAAAAACGCGCAGAGATCGTCGAGTCAAAAATGGATTTCTCGCTGAAGCCGAACTGACATGGACACATAATCACGAATTAGTTCCACCAGGTGAGTAAAAGTTTCATTCCGCTCTGGTATGATCGTAGTCACTAAGTATAGTTCGGTTTTCTGGTCCAAAAGCAAAACCGACTATCGATTTCGCGCTAGGAGATGCGGGAATGGACCCGATTTGTAAGTGCATTTTTGTTGTCTCATCCGCTCGTAAGTTTTTTTCATGGTTTTGTCATGTTGTAGCTGTCACTATAGCCGATGTCATCGCCTCTGCGGGCCCCGTAGGCGATCTCGCCAGTCAAAAAACGCTGTCACAAAACGAGCGGCCCTTATCGGAAATATGCAAGCGTCTTGAGGAAGAGAACGAGCGGTTGTTCCAAGAATCTGCCTGCATATCGAAGGAAAACACCGACTTGATCATGGAAGTGACAGAAAAATCGACAAAAATCGAATGTTTGATGAAAGAAAACGAACAGTTGGCGGCCGTCAACCAAAAGTTGGGCCAAGACATGGAAAATCAAGAGGTGTCGGCTGAAACGTCGGTTTTGATTGAACACTTGACGCTAGAGAATCGTGCGCTGAAAAGAAAACTGGGAAACCGAATTTCGCTTGCGAAACCGCAAGTGAAGCGGAGACTTGTTTATTCTGAAAAAGTTAGTGAAAGTGCACTGTAAGCGAGATTTCAAAAGGAATGAGATAAGATGACGTTTATGTTCATAGCGATCTCGCTTAGTGTTCTCTGCGTGTATGATGCTATTCACGTTGCTGCTAAAAATGGTGCGGTCGTAACCGCTTATCCCATATATTTTTAACCGTCCGTGTAAGATAATAAATTAGTGTATGTGTCTTGCGAATTAGCTGTTCTAACCATGCTTACAGCGCATAGTGTCCCGCAACGCACTTCGCCCACTACAGTCGGCTGTACAAGGCTGCAAGCAACCCTTGCATCTCATTCTGCTTCAGTGTGCTCTGCAGGAATGGCTGCTCAGGTGACCAGTCAAGCAGTAGATTATTTGATTTTATGGGGAGTGGGCTAAGCAGGCATAAAATCCTCTGGCGGCATTGGGCCATGAAATGAGTGATTATAACCCAGTTTTCCTATGCAGTTTTCCTATGTGTCCATCCCCCTCGCCCAGCTACCTCTTTCCCACCATTGCAAAAAAGGCGCTTGCCATAGACTGATTGAAATGCTAATGCCTAGTTTGGTCATAATGCTCCACCAGTCGTTATAAAGCCTCCTGCGCATTGGCACTCGTCGCTATGCACCAACACCATGATGCAGTTTCTTATTTTCCAAATGTGCGAAAAAGCACTGGATCCAAACGAAATACGTAGCTTTTACTCGACGTAGCCCGTGGTGAGGATAGGACGTACATGGATTGGGGCACCGCGTACATGGGTTGGGGCAAGCCCGTGGCGAGGATAGGACGTACATGGATTGGGGCACCACTTACACTGGTTGGGGCAAGCCCGTGGTGAGGATAGGACTTACATGGACTGGGGCACCACTTACACTGGTCAGGGCCTCCCCGTGGTAAGCATAGGACTTACATGGACTGGGGCACCACTTACACTGGTTGGGGCAAGCCCGTGGTGAGGATAGGACTTACATGGACTGGGGCACCACTTACACTGGTTGGGGCATCCCGTGGTGAGGATAGGACTTACATGGACTGGGGCACCACTTACACTGGTCAGGGCCTCCACATGGTAAGCATAGCACTTACATGGACTGGGCCCCCACTTACAATGGTCAGGGCCTGTAATGTAGCCTCGCAACATTACACGTCTTCGTCTAGCTGGGTCAAATGGGTCTGTTGTGACATTTGTGGAAACCCTGGCGGGAGCAAACGGCCAGAGGGCGCAGCACGTAAGCTGGAATTCTGGGACTTGAGGGAGGGGAGCTATGCTTCCTCTTCGCAATCCACCTGTGACTGGAATCAACTGAACAAATGAAGCACTAGGATGGATGGCACAGGTTGAAAACGCAGAATAAAAATCCAGTCACACAAAGCTGATTCCATAAAAAACAAAGAACAGAGTAAGGGCGCCAACTGGCCAAACACGGAAGGCGCCACAAAAAATATGATACACTGCCTAACATGAGTCTTGGCTGAAAACTGGGACCGAAGCGTGATGGGCAGATTGCGGGCAGCAGGTAGCTTCGCCAGCCGAACGATTCTGGGTGAGCGGCCTAAAACGAAATGTCAACTATGTACATTCAGAAACATACGAAAACAAGCACGCATCTACTGCGTGTGTCCCATTCTCAAATTCCTTGCATGCAGAAGAGGGGTACTGTTACCAACTATGGGCAAGGTCGGCTGGGTTAGGGGAGGGGGTTTTGAGAGGAAGGGTTCAGTGTCCTGACCGGCCAAACAGGGGGTACCCCTCCTACCTCCCCCCTTGCCCATACTTGGCTGTAACTCACTTTCATTCAGGAGCTTTGTCTCGTGACCTCGAAGCCTCCTAGCTGCGCCGAAAAAAGCTTTACAAAACCCACGAGTTCAAAGGGGAGTTACTGTACAGGGCATCAGGTACAGAGAGCGAGCAGTTTACAGTACTTTGCTCGATCTGTCTGCTTCACGAGGGCATTTACGGCCGTCGCGAGCCACGAGAATTTTAGAATTTCTGATAGTCGATTACAGTTCGATTTGCTGAAATCGAACCGTTTGACCTGGAGACTTCAAATTTGGTACGATTATAGAGGATACTATACTGAACAGTATTCCAGCCGTCCGCTCTCATTGCTTCATTTATTTACCTCTAATTTGCCATTCAAAGTTTTCTTGCCGTGGATACTTCCCAAACGAATGCCTTGTTTCGCTGCGGGATGGGCCTGCTGCCCGTTTTTTGGGTTTTCGCTATTTATATGTTTCGCGGCGGGATCGTTCTGGCGCCGGGTGCCCGATTTGATTCGCGCTTCGTTGTCGAAGTGAAGGTGCTGCAACATAGCTAAATGCGGGGTCTTTTCGATCCAATAATCCCTCCACCTATACCATGGACTCGTTGCCCTTTGACAACCGATATTTTCAGGTCGCATGTCAGCATTGGAACCGCTTGCATTTTTCCACCAATTTGACCAACAGCTGAATGCCTCACCGAGAGACCGCTCTGTCGCAAGACGTTCTTACTGGTAGTTATCTGCAAGCACTGCGTACCTCATAAGCAATATTGGCCATACGCAGCCATGTTTCCAACTTCATTGCAAACGGAGAATAGCTTGGAATGATAGCGGTTCGTGGAAACTGATAGACGTAAACCACGCCGGGTTTATAATCCGTCTTGTATGGACGACGTTGCTTCATAATAGTGTTCTTGGCCAGTTGAAGTAGAAGGTAGGTCGAGCCGCCCAATGCCGCCACTCCAACGGCCACCTTGCCCCACGTGGGCATAGCATCGAAATGGTCTCGAACTGTGTCCACAAATTCTGGCATACTGCAAACTAAAATGAGAAGCTGCTGTTAAAATTTATGAAACACGAAAAACAATGGGTGCAAAATCAGCTGACCAAAAGCTGAAAAGTTTTCCAATCCGAACCGTGCAAAATAATCTAAAGCGAAACTGGGACGTCCCGGGCGTTCAGAGAAAGATGCACTAGTGCTACAAATAGAAGTGCACCTACGTCGCCAGCCAAACGGATTTGGAGAAACCAGTCTTGTTTACTGACCCATAAATGGAGAAATTTCGAGCCAGTTTTGGTTATGACACCCCCTCCCCGTCTACTGTAAGATAGAACCATCAAATGTGACAGCTTCAGTTCGGTTGCTCTTCTGACCCCTGTTTCTGCAATCCTGTAGACCATCCCTGTGGCGTCCATAATCACTGAGTACATGCACATGCAGACATTCATCCATATTCATTTTGAAAAAGAACTTACCTCAACGATGCTCACGCTGGCAAGTTCCGACTTTTCCGCCTAAGAATTGCAACCAACTGGAAACTGTGTAAATAGGAGGCCTGCCAGTTGGTGCAAATCTTGTTTTGAGTGCAAGCTGTTTCCAGGATTCTTGAATCGATTTTCGATTTGCCTAGCCCGGGAGAGAGCACAAATGGTGCAGAGAACATTTGTAATAAACATTCTAGAACCCGCCTTTTGCAAAGTCTGTACATAGAGATTGCAAAATAAGGCGGAAAAAGGAAAAGGGACTGTTCCTGAAAAATTCTTGACTACTGCGCGACATGCCATGGACATCTGCACAGCCCGCAGTAAACATGCAATTTTTTTATCTCGAAGAATCAGTGGCTTTGCATGTTTGATCTTCAATAAAGGGATGAAGTATTGTTTGCACAAAAAGGAGTGCATAGGCAGCTATGAGGCTAATTAATTATTTCACTTTACCATGCTTCACTGAAACCTGATCTTAAATTGCTTGGGTTCACAAAGTACGTCTTGCCGCTATTTTAGCAAATGAACAGCCGCCTGTCCTAGCTTTACGGACTTTATGGACAAGGGCTTTTTAGTGTGAGTGACTCAATGTGTAGCGCATCATGACTGCGAAGCATGTGTTCAGGTCTAGTGCCTAATCATAACCCATCTCAGCAATGCGCATATACAGTGGGTACTTGTCCTCGATGATGGCAAATATGAACAAGCCTTGGCATAAGCCTTATATGGATCA
This sequence comes from Mesodorylaimus sp. YZB2_4, assembly GCA_030248295.1. Lineage (NCBI taxonomy): Eukaryota > Metazoa > Nematoda > Enoplea > Dorylaimida > Dorylaimidae > Mesodorylaimus > Mesodorylaimus sp. YZB2_4. Next base: position 2,083,028 of record JASANH010000626.1, read on the forward strand.
TAATTGACCTTTGCTGCCTTACACGGCAGGCCGTGGGTGGCTCACCCGGTACCCTAGAGGTGTTCCAAGAGGAGAAACGGGCCAAACGAGTAGGGTCTCGGCTGTCGAACACCGACTGGGTTCACAGCCCGCCCGCCATCGCTCGAAGAAGTCGGATGTCCTCGTGTGGAGGTGCTCCTAGAGGTGACGCACAGAGGGATGCTGTTAGGCAAAACGAGCGAAGGCCTAAAAAATTTTTAGAAAGTCAGCCAAAAACTGATGGCTCGCCAGGCCACCTCTCGAAACTACACTAGTAAATGCCCCCCCCCCCCCCCGGTCACTGGGCCATTTTATATTCACGTACTTTTTACATACTTTTAAGGTGACAGCCCCTGCCTGAGACGCGTGCACTAAAATGGACGTCGTGCAGGAGATTTGCAAACACGTTGCGGTTGAGGCAGCGAGGCTAGGGAAGAACACGGGCAGTGAGGTTACCGCGGAGGCGTTCGTTATCGTTTTTACTCCGTTTGCGGTAGGCACCGACCAGGATGAAGGTGCTAAATCGGTTTCGATGGGTGCAGGTGCAGCGGCCAAGAGTCGCGCCACGCCAGCGAGGTTTCTAATGATATGATGAAGATGATGTTTGCTTTTATGCAAGAACAACAAAAGAGGCAGGAGGATGAGCGTCAGCGCTACCATCTAGGGCAAGAAGAACAGCAGAGGCTGATGCGTGAGCAAATGGACACGTTTAGAATTTTCGTCCTGGAGATGCGGCGTGATCTGCCGCCGAGTGGTCATAGTACCCAGTCGAATGCCGTGGCCAGTTCTGTCGTAGGAGCTGCGTCATCGCTTAGCTTGCCGGGTTTGAAAATTTCTGTTTTCTCTGGTGATGTGATGAGGAACGGCCCATTCGAATGGGTGGACACATTTCGTTCCTTGGTTGCTCTTTCTCGTTGGTCTGACGCGCAGGCGGTTGAAGCTGTGAAAGTTTATTTGAGCGGTGAAGCTTTAGCTAAGTGGACGGAATTGTCGGCAGCTGATAAGACTACGTTTGCTCGGGCAACAGCCACGTGGCTCGAAAAGCTGGTAGGCGAGAAGCAGTCGGCCTTTAGGCTACAGTTAGCTGCTCTGCGGCAAGGCAACAAGTCGGTAGCAGCGTACACAAACGAGTTCAATCGGTTAACCAGCTTAGCTTCGTTCACAGCTAATGACCAGGCGGTCAAGGCCTCTGATTGGCAAATCTGCGAGAGATATATTGCAGGGTTGAGAGGTGCTCTGCAGAAAGAGGTGCGTCAGAGTAATCCAGCTCGTTTATCAGTAGCTAGGGCAGCTGCAGAGAAAGCCGAGTCGTTGTGTACTCTATGTGGCGAAACCGTAATGAGACAGAACGAGAGTAGCGTGTTGCAGGTTTCGGACAAGAGGACATGTTATGGGTGTGGGAAGGAAGGCCACATCCGGCGTGATTGTCCTGAGAATAAGGGTTCGACGCGTGGTTATCAGCGTCCCATGTATCGGAATGATCGTGGTCGTACTCGTGAGAGCCAGCAACGGTATTCGTATAGTCGAGGGCGAAGCCCACGACGCGATCAGAGGGATTATAGGTATCGATCCCAGTCGCGTGAACAGGACCACAGTGCTACGAAGCGACGAGGAAGGTCTCAGTGAATTGGTAGTCGGAATTCTGGGTATGGTAGCCAGCGTCCGCGCGCGCTCTCAGTTTCGGAGGACAGCCAGGAGGATGAAGTGGAGTCGCCTGTTCAGTCTGATGAGAGTCAGCCAGTGAGGCAGGGTAGCACAAATGGAAGGTGCAGTGCAATTGTGAGCGCGCCTAAGGAGGCAGCGGGTCTGAATGAGTTGCCATGTTGGGAAATGGTGAACGTCATGGAGCGGAAGGTCGGTCAGCTGAGCTATGTTCTGTGCCAGGTGAATGGACGTGATGTTTCGATGATGTTATATAGCGGCGCTACAATGTCGTTGATTAGCTATGCAGTCGCCGAAAAGCTTGTGCCGCGTAAGAATTAACGTCCTACATCCGCCAGCCCAAAAGGACTGGGTGGCGATGGCGTTTTGCAGGTAGAGGCCAAGGTTGAGGTCGAGTTATCCGTTGGCAGTATAGTGAAAAGGCATGTGATGCTGATTTCCAAGTGCATGGGCGGTATTCCCGCGATTTTGGGCACAGATTTCACAGGTCTATGTTATGGATAGCGATATAAGTACTGTGCTGATTTATCGTACAAGCAGGAACAGCAGGGACTAGTTGGGGTAGTAAAAGACTCGAAATGTTTCGTTTATGTCGTAGCGGATGTTCTGATCCCAGCTAGGACAGAAGTCGTTTTTGAGGCGCAGCTGGGGGCGTTGCCAGATAAAGTATCTAGGGCCCAGGGCGTGGTTGAGCCGAATATGAAGGTCGAAGGGGAGAAATCTTTATTTATGGCGCATGCTGTCGTGAGCCTGAAGGGGGATGGATTGGTACCGGTGTTGGTGGCGAATACAGCCGAGGAGGACAGGGTGCTGCCAAGGAACATGAAAATTGGTCAATGTACATTGACGGACGTTTGTCACTATGTTACAGAGATGGTCAAAGCGGCAAACGCGCCAGATGCGACAGTGGCCGGCGAGGCGATTTCAAAGATTGATTGGTCAGGATCAGACCTCGATGGAGACTAACGCAGACGGGTGATCGAAGTCTTGCATCAATACGAGCGGGTGTTCGCCAAGGACGAAGGAGATATAGGTGAGACGAGCTTGTTACAGCACCGGATTGAGCTGACGGGTTCTCTCCCACCCAGGATGAAGGCTCGTAGGATCCCTGAGGCATTGAAGCCAGAGGTTACCGTTAGTCGACAGTTGAGCGTGATGTTAGAGCAGGGTTGGATCAGGGCCTCGTGCAGTAATGTGTCTGCACCGCTTGTCATACTGCCAAAGAAAGATGGAGGCACGCGGATTTGCGTAGATTTTCGGGCTCTGAATTCGGTCACGAAGAAGGATTTGTATCCAATGCCACGAGTTGATGAGGCTTTAGACGCGTTAGGAGGGGCTCAGTGGTTTACTAGTTTAGACCTGCAGAGCGGATATTGGCAGGTGCCTTTGAGTCCCGAGTCATGCGAGTTGACAACATTTTCGGCTCCCAGTGGGCAATATGAGTTCACAGTGATGCCATTTGGGTTAGTGAATGCTGGTGTCACATGTGAACGGCTCTTGGAAATGGTTCTTTCTGGGTTGCAATGGGATCATTGTTTAGTCTACATCGACGATATCTTGATCTACAGTAAGACATTTGATGAGCATTTAGGCCATATTGGCAATGTTTTCCAGCGATTGGAGAAAGCTGGGTTCAAAATCAAGCCATCGAAATGTCACTTTGCGCGAACTGAGGTTCCTTTCTTGGGTCATGTTGTGTCTAAGGCAGGCATACATACGGACGCGAAGAAGGTCGAAGCCGTCAGGAATTTTCCACGTCCCAAAGATGTGAAGGAGGTTTATCGGTTTTTGGGAATGTGTAATTTCTATAGGGATTTTATCCCACAGTTCGCCATTCGAGCAGCTCCTTTGTACAAAGTCTTGTTTTTTATATTGAACTTTTTACTTTTTTAGAGACATTTAAATATGTATGTGTTAGTGTGGCCTTCAGCAAAAAGTCCTATTCAGTCGAGAGCACGCATAGAAAAAAAAAGAAGCATAGAAGGAGGCAGTAAAAAAAGGATACGACCAGGCCTGAGCACTCGTTCAACGTGGTTCACCTCCACTCCCCGAGCACACCAGTTATCATCGTAAAGCGGATACATCATGGGTTACAGCCGAAGCGTTGACTGCAATAGACAGTGCACTTCACTGCTTCCCATGATCACATGCACCTGGGATGTTAGCTCAGATCGGTTCATGTCGGATCCCCTTGTATCACAAGCACCCAAGTGCAAGTCGCATGAATCGTCAGTGGGTATAAAAAAAGGGGTTACAGTAACTTCACTGTCTACAGAGCAAACTAATCTCGTCTATCAATAAAAAAGTTCACGAAGGGTTTCCATTGGTTTTTGAAAAGCTCCTGCTTGTCACGATTATATGACACAAAAAAGGCTGCATTATAGTAACTTCTGATTGTACCCAAGAAGGCACTGAAGCATGGGTTTTCCTGCTGACGTTTGCGCTGATAAATAAAAAATTTGGCCCACAGAAGAAGCACATTAACTGCAACCGGAACATCTAGCGATCCAAGAAGTACCATTTCAGACGACACATTACAAGAAAACGAACACGACGCTAATTTATTCTGAAAGAGCTCCCAAAAGTCTGTTAGGCATCTACATTCAAAAAAGAAGTAGTGCACGATTGTATCTGCAGATACCTCGCACCACTGACAGGTCTCGGAGTTCAGAATTTTCCTGATAAACAAAAATCGACCCGTTGGTATGACTCGGTGCTAAAGTTTCCATTGGAAGCTTTTGAGTTGCGGGGTGATATGCATGTGCTGCAACAGTTGAAAGAATGGCGTGATCTCTGGAGTAGAAAAATCTCTATCCCAGGCTTCCTGGGCGGTTGGTGGAACGTACTGATTTGAAACCATCTCAGAATAAAATATTTTAGATCGAGCACCACGAAGCTGAATATAAGAACTGGACTCGGAACTAAAAAAACTTGCTTGTGGAAACGGAGGATCGTCTTGAGCGAGCACGCTCAGCCCAGCTGGATTATCTCTAGCCGTCTTCTTTCACTGCGGAGGTGGGGGCTGAAGTACCTGTCTATATCTCAGCCATTCATTCTCAGAGAGTTGAAATTTCTCCCTGAATTGACCCCAGGATAACGGCTCTCCGTCCCGAGAGAAAAGTTGACCTACATAAATGATGCCTGCTTGAAACCATTGCTTGAAGGAGAAAGGGCGCCTGCTTATAAGAATGTTTCTATTATTGCATAAAGCAGACCTAGCAATACCCTCTGAGGTAAGAACATGTCCTGGCCTCCTCGGCAGAGAAAACCAATCCGCCAAAGCTTCTTGGTAATAGGCTGAAAAATCCTGTGGTAAAAATCTCACATCAAAATCACTGGACAACAAATGTGCGCCTCCAAATGGAGCCAGCACAGAAGTCAAAAAAGATCTCCACCCAGGCTGTTCGGGATTGGCTAAATAGCGAGCTAACCAAGCTATTCTTAAACTGCGCACGTACAGATCGATATCAATTACGCTGAGGCCCCCTTGGGTGATAGGTGCAGCGATCACACTACGCTTCACTTTTGGACGTGAATTCCAAATAAAAAGCTCAGTTGAATTTTTGTATGTCCGAGTCAGGTTGCGAGGAGGGAAAAAAATTTGAAGAGGATAAGTGATTTGAGATAAACATAAGGTTTTGACAATCAAATTACGCCCGATCAAACTCAGTCCCCTAAGATTCCAACGATTAAGCAGCGCATCATAATTTTCAGCTCGTTTTTTGAAATTCAATACATATTCTTGATCGGGATCACTGCAATTCAAGTGAGCTCCTAGATACTTGAAAGGACCTTTTCCAATTCGGCAACCCAAATCGGCCAAGTCATTGCAATTTGCTCCTCCCAATGGGATAATCATGGTTTTCCTCAAATTTAGCTTCAAGCCAGATGGATTTTCAAAAGCCCTGAAAAGTCCTATCGCACGACGAACTGACTGAGTCTGATTGTGGGTAGTAGCTGTATCATCTGCAAATTGAAGAATGGGCATTTTACTAGCGCCTAAAGCCAGTGCCGACGCCGTCATCTCAATCTTATAATAGGATGCAAACGATTGCATCACCAAAATAAAAAGATAAGCAGAAATTGGATCCCCCTGACGGCAGCCTCGTTTTATCGGAAAAAAAGGGAGTGAGTGAATCATTCACTATCACTGAAGAATACACTTCATTGTTACATAATTTTACCATTTCAATAAAGGAATTGGGAAAATTCATTTCATGTAAAAGCAGTTCTAGAAAATCCCATTCCACAGAGTCAAAAGCTTTTTCGAAATCGTACAAAACAATGTATCCTTCCTCACTTCCAGACTTATACAAGGAAATCAGATCCGCTAGTGATCTAATATGCTCACAAATGAAGCGACCTTTTAAATAAGACAACTGTTCAGGGGCAACCAAAGAATCTAAGACTTTCGCCAATCGTCTGGCAAGTGCTTTAGAAAAAATTTTGTAGTCACAGGCGAGTAGAGCAATTGGACGCCTAGAAGACTGATATTTTGGTCTATCAACCTCAGGGACTGGTTTAGGTATCAACCTTATGCAAGACCTCCTTTGATCTAGAGACAAAGTTCCAGACTCAACTGAGTGCCTTACACAATCATGAAAAAAAGGAAACAGCTCTGTCCAAAATGTTTTTAAAAAATCGGTTGGGAACCCATTTAGCCCTGGAGCTTTGTTCAGAGCAAAGGAAAAGACCGCTGCTCTTAACTCATTTTCAGAAATCGGACCTTCCATCATTTTCTTTTGTTCATCCGACAACCTAGGAAGTAAGGGGTTCTTTAGAAACCTGTCCAAATCAGCGCTACATACAGGAAGCTTGTGCCTTTTTGACTGAAAGAGGTCAGAAAAAAAGATCCTATTTGGTCTTTGATGACAGACTGGTCATCCACCATCTGTCCGTTTACTTCAATACAATCGAGTATTGTATCTTTGTTGCGCTTTTTCTCCATTTGAAAGAAATATCGAGTGCTTTTTTCCCCCAGCTCCGCCCACCTAACCCGAGCTCTGATCATGGCTGCTTTAGCTCTCGCTTCTTCCAGCCTCACAATCTCAGCTCTACAAAAGGCTAATCGTTCCAGTCCCCTGGAAACGTCATAGTATGGGAATGGCTCTGGGATTTCAAAGAGAATTCTTGAAAGTAGGGTAATTTCTGACAAGAGTTCCTTAGATGCTTCTTCCTGCTGTTTCTTAAGATTACAGGCAAAGCCAATGCTCTCGCCTCGAAGACTCGAAAGCAAAAAATCCCACTTAACACTGGGAGAAGAAAAGCTCTCAGAGGACTCTGAGAATTCCTTCACTACTTTCCTGATACGCTCAACATATGCTTCATTGCTCAGCAAAGAAGAATTAAATTTCCAATATGGAGACCTAAAGCTCATACTGCCTCCATGGACAGCGTACTCAAAAAGGAACATGGGATGGTCTGAAAAAGGGACCTGCTTTACCTTGAGCTCAGAGAAAAATTGCCTCAGATCCCTCGGGGTGAAAAAATAATCGATTCTAGAGAAAACTATGTGATTGAAACCTGGTGTAACCACGCCCATCGCCTTTTAGAGACCTCCAGAGATCTTCCAATTCAAATTTTTCTGCAACACGAAGCAGTTCTACCGCAACCTCAGTTCGAGAAAAGGGTCGTGTACCACTATAAGTACTTTTATCTAGCCAAGAAAAATGAGTATTCAAATCTCCGCCCAGAATCAGTGGGTTGGAATCTCCAGATAATTTGGTTATGAGCTCTGCACCCACATTTTTAATTAGAGTTACACGCCACGAATTATCATAAGGGGGAGCATAAATATTCACTAACCAAAAAGTTCTGTTCAAAAAAGCCACCTTGGGCACCAACAAGGTACCCTCAAAAAGAGATGATTCAGCAATGATCGAGATGGGGAGATTTCTACGGAAAAAAAATCGCTACTCCCCATTTATATTCAGTACCGTGTGACATATAAACTTCCCCACCCCACTCAGACCTCCAAATTCGATAATCACTCTCTGTCGAGTGAGTTCCCTGTAAAAAAGCTACGTCAACCCTATTATCCCTCAAAAAATTATAAACCGTTCTTCGCTTTAACCTCTCCCTCATGCCTCGCACATTCAACGTTGCTATTCTAAGGGACATGAAAAGACAGCGCAAAAAAATTTAAGCCGTCAACACAAGGGCCACATTTTGGTAAGTTAGTATTAGGAAAAAAGGAAAAAAACCAACCATATTTTAAAGCCGTCCAGTGCACGCCCTCTCAAGTACCTACTACAGTTTCCACTCACTTCCTGCCAGCCTTGACCCTGCTAATCGCTTCCTTGGCCACTTGATTGAAATATCGATAGCGATCGATTCCAAGTGAAGTGCCACCGTATTTTCGAACGACTGCCAAAATTGCACCAATTTTTTCCTTCGCCATAATTTCCAAAATTCGAGATCCCGCCTTCGGCTCCTTGTCGTCGTCAAAGAAAGAATTGACTGATCCACCGGATGAAGAAAGGGCGGCAATAATGACATTATCTTTGACACGATCGACCGAGAACGGCAATTTCCATGTGCCAATAGAGGCATCCACGATCTCTGCTGGTTTAACTGTACCGTCCCATGGCATCAATACAGCACACATCTTGTGCTTTCCGACCTCCAAAGTTGGTGTAATGATTGGTGAAGGGCCCTCGAACTCTCGAATATCAGATGGCTTTAATTTATCCAAGGCTGATTGGGCCAATGCAGCATAGCTAGAATTAATCGCACGTTTAGGACCAGACGCAGGCCAAATCTGCATACGGCCAATGGACACCGATGGTTTCGCCCAGTTGATCCGTACAGATTTCTGTTCATTTTCGCTGTACGCTTTTTTTATCGCCTCCGTCATTTCCACTCGCAAATCTGCGGGTAGGACTCGTCTAATTTGAACATGAAATTTCTTGTAAATGACGAAGGAATTTGCACAGATGACGTCAACTTGCTGCGACGATAAGACAGTGATTGTGACAAAAATCCGAGGCAGCTGATTCGCGTTGTTAGAGGGCTTCGATTGAACAAAGAAAAAATCAAGCAACATCCAACTTTGCAGACCCAGGTTCTCAAAAATATCGATTATCAAAAAATACAAAGTCTTGTGCAAGGATCATCTTTTCGTTTGGGATAGTAATTGCGACGATTCGTTCTTGTAATTGAGGGAGGCGTTGATTGCGAGGCCTATTTTGCGTTTTCCAGATTTTAAGAGGCAGTTTGTTCTTCAGACAGACGCTTCGAACGTAGGTATTAATGCTGTTCTCTACCAGCTGCACGGTTCAGAACAGGGAGTTGTTGCATACGTTTCGAGGTCGCTGACCAAGGCGGAGAAGAATTATGCAGCGTTAGAAAAGGAATCTTTGGCAGTGGTAGAATATGTCAAGCATTTCAGACCATACCTGTATGGAGTTCGGTTCTTGTTGAGGACAGATCACCAGCCTTTGAAATGGCTGTTAGCTCATAAGGCGCCGATGGGACTTATCGCGAGATGGGTGTATCAGTTGTCGGAGTATTCGTTCGACATTGAGCATGTGTCAGGCAAGTCTAATGTTGCCGCCGACGCATTGTCACGTAGTCCAGTTTGTCCAGTTTGTCCAGTCTGTACGGTAGATATAACTACTCAGGATTGGACAGTGGAGTTTTCCGATAGTTCGTTGAAGACAGCACAACGTGCTGATCCATTTTGTCGGGCATTGGTCGAGTGGTTTCAAAAAGGTGTTTTGCCATCTGACAAACGCGATGCTAGGCGGTTAAAAAAGTTGGCGCCCAGCTTTGTTTTTTCTGAGCAGGGTATACTGTTGCATTTACCATTAGGACAGCAAGGGCGTGGGCAGGAGTGGATCCAGATGGTCATCCCTCCCATGTTGCAGCCAGTTCTTTTTGATGCGTTGCACAGCGATGCATCGGCTGGTCATCTAGGCTTCAGTAAGACGTTCTGTAAGTTAAGGAATCGGTTTTACTGGTTGGGAATGTACAAGGATGTGTTTCGTTGGTGTCGTAGCTGTTTAGCTTGTGCTAGGAATAAATCGTATGGGCATATAGGACAAGCTTTGTTGAAACCGTTGAGTGTAGAGAATCCATTCGAGTTGGTTGCTATCGATACCATGGGCCCGCTTCCAGTGGCGAAGGACGGTAGCAAGTACATTTTGATTCTTGGCGATTATCTGACGAAGTATATTGAGGCGTTTGCAGTTCCTGATATCTCGGCTAGCACAGTGGCTAAATTGTTCGTGGAGCACATTGTGTGTAGATGGGGCGCTCCACGTCGTTTGTTATCGGATAGAGTTTCCAATTTTACTTCTGACTTGGTGAAGGGCGTTTGCGATGCACTGTCGATTAGGCGGTCTTTGGCAGAAGCGTATCGACCACAGACCGATGGGCAAGTCGAGAGAGTCAATCGGGTCTTCCGTGATATGTTAAGGATGTACGTGGACCAGGAAAAGAAGGACCATTGGAACGAGTTTGTTCCTTTCGCACGTTTTGCGTATAACACGGCAGTCCACGAGGCGACGGGTGAGACACCATTTTTCCTCATGCATGGGTTTGACGCTCGGTTGGTCATTGACAGCGGTGTATCGAGCGCTGCTAACAAGTTTTGGTGTGCAGCTGATTACCGCGAACATGTCGTGCTGGAGCTTGAGAGGGCTAGTAGGCTGGCATTTCAGAACATCGAGAAGGTTCAACAGCAGCGGAAAGAGCAAATTGATGCCACCAGAAAAGTGAGTCAGTTTCGGGTCGGCAAAAATGGTGTTGTATCGGCGGATGTTTTCGCCAGTAGGTTCTTCAGCTGAGTTGTTAGGATCGTGGATAGGTCCATATCGGGCGATGAAGATTGTGTCCGATCACAATCTAATCATTCGTCCCCGGGACGGTATGGCGTGCGAGGATAAGAGGGTGCATGTCGAGCAGGTGAAACGCTATGTCCCGGAGGAGGAGGAGGCGAAATCGAAGCCGAGAATACTCAAGGTGGGTGATGTAGCTTGGGCTAAGATGAAATTTCACCCATATTGGCCCGCACGTATCGTCGACGAGCACGAGTTTCCTCAAACGACCCACATTGGTCCTGGTAAGGTTCGTGTACATTTCTTTGGGAAAAACGACTATGCATTGGTGAACCGCGAGGTTGTATTCGATTACGTACAGTGCAAGGCCACGCTAGCGTCGAAGGCAGCGGGTTTGGGTCGAGCCATGAAGTACGCGGATAGCAACCTGGACAAGGAGAAAGACACGCGAAGTCGTGTGGCCTATGTGCGGGAAAGGAGAAAGTGGGCTCGATATGACGTGGTTCGAGTTTTTGCGTTTAGGGCGTTTAGATGTACTAATTCCCACGTGTAGTGTTGGGCCAGGTCCAAGGTGTCCTAATTGTGAGGTTTTTGTCGTTGTTTTCAGGCTGACAGGTTCGATCGTCGTCCAGGCCCAAGGCGAGGTTATTTTGGTCGACCATCAGCCGAGATCAGCAACAACAAATATATCGAGCTGTGACGAGTCTGTTGTGTAATGATGGGTGTTTAGGGATCCCTCCCTTCTCGGCTGAGGGGGAGGTAGATGTAACAGTGTGGTTTGAGTGCCGCGTTCAGGACTAACTGGTTGGGTGGTGTCTGCTCGCTAGCGCCAGTAGGCCAGAGCAGTCACCTGGATGTGTGTTGAGTGTTGGCAGTTGAATAGACTCAGACTAACTTGACTCGTGTGGTTGTGGGCGTCCCTCCAGTCACACCAGCCAAGTAACAAGCCACCCGCGCGTTAGGTTCTCATTTGCTAAAATAGCGGCCAGACGTACTTTGTGAACCGAAGCAATTTAAGATCAGGTTTCAGTGAACCATGGTAAACTGAAATTATTAATAATTGATCGCGATGGACTCCCAATTACACAAAAGGATGATTGATTATAACTTTGTTATACAGTAATAGAAAGAACGAGTTTATGCTCTCTGTCACTCGTCCTCGTCCTCACCTCACGCTCACCCTTCGCAAGGAAAAGCATGACTGCGGATAAAGCATCGTCCAGCAGAATCACGGCCTTTTCAGAATGGTGTCAGATGACAGGATGGCACGGTGTGCTAGATTTCTATGTGGCCAAACACGTGGTCGTCAAAGTTGGATGGTTCCTTATTGTGGCAGTTGGTTATTTCTTTGCACTGAATCAGAGTATATCACTGATGCTGGAATTTGCGTCGAGTGATAAGTGGATGACCACGGTCAGCTATGAGACACCCGACGACAGAACGTGGCCGGATGTCGTAGTGTGCGGACAACACTGGCCTGGACGAAGAAATCTCGACTTGTCCGTACCTCGTAACGATGCTGACGCCATGCGAGTTATCCTGGGCAGAGATCCTGACGAGCAAGAAAGCAGTTCCGAATGGTTACGAAAGTTGGACCGTGGAGATACTAGTGCGCAAGACATGTTTTCAAAATTGGCCAAAGCTGTGGCTGGTGAAAACCTTACTTGGGTGACCTGACTTCTGACCAATGCCCCTATCGCGGTAGCTGTAGATAGCTTCGATTTTAGCCTCAGTTTGGATCACAACTATGCCAAAACCTTGTTGTGCACTGCGGGTCAGTAGACGGATTCAGCTTGAAAGTTCCAGCTGGTTGCTGCGACGGAATGATCGCACACAGCGATTCTGCTTGCTTTTCACTTTTTCCAAGAATTACGTTCAATAATACAGATAGTGCGAGAGGAGCAGGTTAAGTCAATACATTGAGATTTGTTTCTTTTCACAGAAAAACGAACACTTTGAATAACTTACCTTATTTAGGTCGCAATTTTGGCATCTACTACCTCATTCACCCAAAATTAGACGACTTTTATGGCAACATTTTTTTCCCAGGCTCTGGTTTAGATGTTCGACTCTACGTTGACCAATCGGATCTCTCAGACGATTCCATTAGTCCTAATCTACAGCTAGGGCCCGGTTCACGCAGCTCGATTGCGATGACATTCCAACGGCATCGAGTGGTTCGACGAGGGCGGGCAATACAGTTTTTTCAACCAATGTCCGAATGTGAAGAAAAACAACTCAAATATGTTCGTCTGCGTGAGTCGTTACTTTTTATTTTACATTAATGCTGTTTTTCAAATTTTTTGCCCATTTATAGCTCCTGGCCAGTATTTTAGAAAACACTGCGAATGGGATTGCGCGATCCAGTGGACGCTGGAAGCTTGTAACTGCTACAGCGTGAACGAACCAAGTCTGGAACTGAAAAATGTGGAAGGGCTCAGATACTGCAATATGAAAGAAGTGCAAGCCTGCTATCAACTGTTCCACAAATACATGTACGCGGCCACCTTTTTGCCGTTACAGCCAAACCTAATACCACTGTTTCCTGGGGCTGGGTTTGAGAGCGCAAAGTTGAGAAATAGGTGCTATTTTATGGAAGAAAAATTGTATTTGAGGAAATCGTTCACAAAAACCGGATCTCATTAGGACAAGCATCTACTCCCCGGGAATGCGACTAGCTGCTTTTAGTAGCATTAGGCAGTGCGAGCAGTAATAGTATTTCCGGCCTATCAGCGCATTTGTTTAAGGGACTGGTCTGCCTCTCCTAAGTTTGGGCCAGCAGCAATTCAGGGTCCAGGGCGAGATCCAGGCCGAGTGTCCAGTTTGGTTTGCAGGCATCAGTAGACGACTGGTCTTGAGTTCCGGGTCTGAACTGCTCGGTGAGCACTTCGGTCCAGGTCCGTCAAAAGTTTCTTGATGGCCGACGCGTACGGCTGCTCCCCGAATTAGGAGTCTACACGGCCCTTGTGTGGTGTGGCTTTTATTTTAGTTTTTGATTTTTGTGGGTTTGTCCCCGCGCTTCCCTAGTTCCGCGCGGGACTTCCACTCGGTTTTGCCTATAGCCGGAGCAATAGACAAACGCCTGAACCAACACTAAGCCACCGCGGCTCCCTTGTGGTGCGGCGGCTAATAAACTCGGCACGAGGTGACCGTGGACTGCGTGGGATCGTTCCTGGCTTAAGCCATCCTCTGGGCAGACCCAGATAGCCCTAGGGCGAGCCGAGGATTTAAGGCTGAATCGCAACAAGATCGTCTCTACCCCCAGTCTTATCTTCCAGGCATACACGTCATATACACCCTGAAAAAGTAGCAAAATTTCGCACTTGCTTGGATACTTGCCCTGAGCGGTGTGTCTACGACAGGATCGATGCCAAGATATCCACGTCTTTATTTGTGGCCCCAGCCAAAATCAAATCATTTACAAACTATTTGAACAAGGCCATGGCTACGCATAAGCACGACTGGAACAACCTGACCGAAGACGATCTGCGACAGTTGATCATGCTGGAGATGTACTACGAGTCCAAGCATAACAGGGTGGTCGAACAGGTGACTCGCTCGTCCGTCGATGAACTCTTGGCCAACATCGGTGGCGTCATGGGTGTGTGGAGTGGCCTCAGCCTGATCAGTATCGTGCAGATAGTTTTTTATGCTTTCAAGGGCCTGAGCCAGTGGGTCGGAAATAGGCAACGGGTAATAAGTAGGGGTGTATAATATACCATGTTTAATCCCAACTCTCTCCCCGTCGAAAATGCGTCCTCTTTTAGATCCCTTCGTCTGCTTCTTTGTGTCCCCTCGCCAGAACCTTGGGAGGATACTCTTTGTTCTTGCATTAACAAATAAGGAAGTTGGAGTTATACGTAGTACAGTGCGATTTAAACAGTAAAATGGTTCAATTTATCTGATTTTCTGCTGCACCTGCTTTTCGGATATCGCTTCAAATGCACTTTATGAGTGTTTGTTTCTTATAAAATTTTTTCGAAGCCTCCCTCACTTGGGACTCGTATAAGACCCCAAGACTGTGCGTGCTCAAATTCCGCCACTGTTCTTGCTGACAGTGAGACATATCTGTATCGTGCCTCATCGCGTACATCATGCAGGCCTACTACAGCACACGAATTAAGTTACCTAGCCACAAGTCGAACACTACTGTCAATGTGAGAGACAGACGCCTAACCCATCAGGCGACAGGTCGGAGGGATGCTTAATCAAGGGTAAAATGCCGGCACTATCGTTGATGAGGCCGCACAAACTTCCAGAGGTGCTTCTGTTCGCGAACAAAGGCTGATGATTTTTGATGCTCGAGGAGTCGACACGTTGTCTGCTGGGTGCACTACGTCAAGTACATTCTGTACTCCACCCACCACACACTCCACCAATTTGCATCAAAACTTTACATAACCATGTGCACCCCCTCAGATAACTGTTCATGGTACCATTAGGTATCGCCTCATATCCAAAAATTTTGCCATAAGCTTGCCTAACGACGAGCTAGACAAAAAAGTGCGAGCCACCACTTCCGCAAAGCAAGCATATTCCAAATAGGCATATGAATATACTCGTAGTAAACTGCCCGAACGATGCCTGACCTTTCACTGCGGCTTGATCGTCTCAGTGGGTACCTTTTGCGACTTGCGGCGGCCACCCCTGGTCCGTCTTTGGCGCAATTTCTCTTCCAGCGTTTGATCCATTCTCGCGCGAGCCGCCTCCTGCTGTTTCTCCAGCTCCATGCGTTCTTGATCGTACTGCTTACGGATGTTGGCTACGTTGCCTGGAAGGCATCCTCTATTCCACCCTCCATCCTCCACCACCACACACCACAAGCACATTACTTACCGAACAGCATCTCATTCGAGGGCAACGGTGCCAGTTGTCCAGCAGCCAATGCATTTCCAGTCGGCTGCGTCATGGTCAGTAAGTTCTGCAGATTCCCTCCGGACTGTCTCTCAGCTGCCCTTTCAGCTTCCAGCGCCTGCAGTTCTTTTTCGTCATCGAATTCATCTGGTGGTACTGAAAGAAAACATGGATTATTACAGCCGTTGACTGATGGCTAAAAGCCTTACTTTTGTCGTCGTATCCAATGACAATATCGCGGTTCAATTTGGTCTTGGCTGATTCTTTCATCAGTTTCAGTCTTTCCGCTCGCAAGTCTTTTTGGATGACCGCTACATCGTCGATAGACTTTTGATAGTCTTTGATTATGGTCTCATTGATCACCTGGAATACAGAGAGGTCAATGCAGATTCTTTATTTGTATTGAGGCATTACAGTTTCTGACAAGGCAGATGGTCCAGGGCAATTAATCTACGGTACCCGTATGCTATTGTGCAGTATAACAAGCGTGGATGGACTTGTGTGCACGTATCAGCACTGGGTTAAGGGAATCGGCCTGTCTCACAAGTCAGGGCAAGATCTAGTGAATGGCTTAATATGCAATATTTGATTGACTCTGGTCCTGTGTTCCTAGTCTGAACTGCTCTGCCAGAACTTCGGCCCCACATCCGCCAGAGCCTCGCTTACGGCGGACACGTGCGGCCGCTCCACGAGAGAGTCCGTACTGTAAATCAGCATTCCTGGGCGGTCGGGAGATCGATACTCCCCTGGCTGGCAGACGTCAACCACTCTGGTTGATGTTTCAGCGAAAGGTACAGTATAGTCGAGAGACTTGCCTTCCACCAGTCTGAGTTTCTGTCCCCGCCGACTTCGGTCTCTCATATTCCCAGCTATGGAAGAGTATCGATCTCCCGACCGCCCACGAATTCTGGTAACGATTCGGCCCAGGGCTGCGTGGTTGTTTAAATAAACTCAGCACGATGCTTCGTGGGATTGACCGTGGATTGAATCATCCTCTGTCAAGCCCTAGATTGCCCTAGGGCGAGCCAAGGATTTCTTTGATATTCAAAGGCGGACTCACCTGATCGAACCATTGAATAAGCGAAGCCACTTGACGATGTATCGATTGGTAGATTTGCAGGGAGCTGGAATAACGATCAACAGCCTGGATATCCGTGAATGTGTTATTGACAGCCCTCTCCATCTGGCCCATCTCCTCTTCAGTGCAGTATGGAAACTGGACCTGAAACAGAAGAACCAAGGAAATTTCCCTGTTATAGGATATAGAGAAGCCAAAGTTGAAGGTGTCAGGATGATGGCTTAGCCACGGCAAGATCCAGGGACACGGTTGACTGCTCTAGGTTTTGACTGGTCCAAAAGCTCCACTGGCCATTCCCTCAAGTAAAGGGACACACAGTAGGTGTAGTTCGCTGTTCGCTGTACCAGGCATACAAATCATGTAAGATCACCGTACATACGTGGTCCCGTCAGCAACTAATGGTTCACAGCTGGTTCTGAGAACCAACATCCATCGATCACAACTTTTACAGAGCACCAGTGACCTACTTTCCCCAAATAAACTCGGCACGACTGAATATTTTGACTGGCTGCCACAAAGTTATTGCGCGCTTCTGCCGCGGCAAAGTAGCGGGCTCTGGTGTTGCTGAAAAGGGCCCAGGTCAGTTCACACTCCGTCCAGTCCTCATCGACCCGCACCTCATTTCTATCGTTTCCAGTTCTTCCCAACGCTTTACTCCGAATGCCATTTGGGTGCACGCATGAACCAAGAGCACACGTCCATTGGTCCATTTGAATTTGGCCAAAGAAACACGCTGCTGCCATTCCAAGGCCACGTCCAATTCGTGTTCCAATTTGTTCTCGATGTCGCTGCCGTATTGGCCGCCGTAGACACCAGCTAAAATAGAACGAGTGCTGTGAAGATTGAATATTTTATAAGGAGTTGGCAGGAGTCAAGTCAGCGAGCGCCAGCGCCAACCCTTACCCACCACCGCTACCACCAAGGTATGAGGCAGCCAAGGTGTAGACAATGCCTGCGTTGGATCGAGAAAGAAAGCATACGCCTTCGCCTGTTCGATGATCGACTTACCCAGCAGATGATCCTCCCTGTCATACAGCTCGTTCAACTTGTCTGCTCGACGTTTGTAAATCTCGGCAATTTTTGCAGCTCGTTCGTACTGGGATTTGCTCTCTTTGAGCTCCTTAAAAACCGACTTATAAGAACCTCAAACGAGCCTAAAAATATGGCATACCTTTTCGGCCGTGTCCTGCTTGTTGATGGCTTCCTGATACTCGCTCTGTTCTTTGGCCAATTTCTGGTCATAAGTGCCTTGTTGCTTCAAGAACGTCCTAACCGACGGTTGCTCCAGGTTCTCCACGTCTGTTTTCTTTTTGTCCCTATAGTGACAAGTCTCGTGGCAAGGTTGATCATGTGTGGCCACGGACAACAAGTTTTTTCGATGATGGCCGAGGCATAAGAATCATAGGCCATCAAGAGATTAGGTTCGACTTGTCTATCAGTGAAAAAACCATCATGCTAGAAACTCGGGAAGCCGAGCAGGCGAGACAAAGTTAGCTTCTGGTAAGCTTAGCTCTTAAGCCCGAAGTATAGTTCGATGCGATGCGTCAAATAAGCGTGCGATGCGACACTTTTGGGAGAGCTCACAATGCAAAAAGGTGCCTGAAACGTCGCATCGCGCGCTTATTTGACGCATCGCATCGAACTATACTTTGGGCTTTAGGCAACTCGATCAGTGCAACCTGTTTCACCTGTTTCACTTGAGGCCTGTTTCACCATGCACACAATGGCAAAGAAAAAAGGACATACGTAGGCAGGAGCACACTCGTATTCTGGGGCAGCTAGTACACATGTGCACACGCGATGACTTACGTTTGCTTTTTCAACTCCTTGCAAGTAGCTTCCAATTGATCGACGGTTTTCTTCAAATTATCGGCTTCTCGAATCTTTTCTTCGTGCTGCTTAACAACGCCTTGCATCTCTAGTCTAAAAAGGTAGCTCACCTCAGTCTTGACTCACTTGTCTATTTTTGTATCAGCTAAAAGTTGTGCCACGCATCAGGTGTTTTGCTCCTTGACTACTGTTGTAAGGGAGTGTGCTAAAGTTAGTTACCAGGGTAGTGTCTGATGGATTAGGCGTAGGTGTAGGTGTGCATTTACGAGAGAGTTCGATTCACACCCGCCGCACAGGATATAAACTTATGTTTCCTATGTTCGCATGGTCCCAAGTGCCCAACCCGCTTTTGGCATGGTGACAAGGTACAGTATGATAACGGCAAACTGGTACCACTATGCCAACCGGCGGGTGCCTTTTGGGCCATAGGCAACCTCGTCCCTCCTGCGATTGGGTCTCACCTGTGTATATCTTTCTCCAACTGAATATATTGATCGACGACACCATCTGTCAATTCAATGTGCTCGATCTAAAAACTCTGTGCTCACGGACATCCTGTGATAAGAATGTAATAGTCACCTTCTCGTCAGTTCTCCTGGTGGCAGATCCATTCGTGACCGCCGCCTAGAAAACAAGTTTCCTTAGAAGGACATGGGTAAGACGAGGGGAAATGCTTACATCATTGAAGGGCATTTTGCTCGGCTCAGTTGCTTCGGTACTTGTTCCACAACCCATGGCTCACTAAAATGAGACGTGCCAGGTCGAATACGAATGGGCAACCCCATTTTCAACCAATGATTACCTGCTGTACAAAGTCAATCACGGTAAGACTGATCAAAATTAATCGATTGGCTTCACAAATGCCACTTCCTCAGGTCCGCCTTCACCTTCAGAGCCGAGCTGTGCGCTATTCTGACTATAAGGTCCAAAGAAATGACAACTGTTGAAAGCCGAAAAATGAACATAGCCGGTTCAAAAATCGATTCTTCCAATTGGCACCCCCGAATAATGGAGCGTCTCTTCTCCATGCCTGCACCACTCAGTTGCTTAGAGCCAATCTCCTAGCGTCATGGCGACTAACACTGTGACGCCAAAGGGGACAATATTTCAAAACGGTGTTTAGATAGCAACCACTCCAACTCACCAAAATGGATGGCACCTGGTCTCACGCACTGGACTCTTACGCCCAACTGCTAATAAGGACAAGGACGAAATGCGAAGGCGTTAATTCCACTCAGGATATTTGATAAAAGGCACCGCACGTGTCCCTCCTGCCATCAGAGCGGCAGGATGTAAAGTTCCTGCAGTCCCAGAGGGAGCTGCGGTGGCTGTTGGTAGGCGTTGGTCCTGCATTGTTGGGCAAGCAAACCTTATCATGTCATGACTGCTGGCGGCCCATAGGCGAAACGGGTTCGAAGTCCAGTGGGGGAACTGGAGCGACACGGGGCCCAATTCACAAAAAAGGATACTGTAGTCCCAGAGAAGTTGGAAACCAACGTGCGGCCAGGTCGTGCTGACCCAGATCCAGTGGCAGGCATTTTCAGCACGCTTGGTCGCATCGCATTACGCACCTACTGCACACGCACCTGTTGTCTAGCCGGGTCATCGGCTTCTGGGTCTAAGCACCTGAGTGACACTGGTGATTCCGCCAATAACTTACGTACTCTTCATAAAACTGAGAGCAGCAGACTGTTGAAACATCAACCTAACTTGTTGACGATAGGCACACTGCCGACTCCCCTCAACTCATATCCCAGGCACTCCATTCACCCCCCCCCCCGCCCAAGGACATCTTCGTCCCGTCACGTTTTTTATCGGCTTCTCTTAATCAATCAACACAACAACAGAATCCATGACCACCTCGGCATCATTCTTTATCAATCCATCATCAACGTCAACATGGGTCGCCAAGCCACCACCCACATAATCTCTCCGCGTACTCGCATACCACGTTGAAAAATATCGAAACCGAAAACAGGAAAAGCAAAAACGGACGTGCGTAATTGCTATCAATGGTATGTTATCACTGCAATCGCACACTGTCATGGTCAGTCGTCACTGGCTGAAAATTAGAAGATGAAAACCGAGAAAACGTGCACATAAAAACCAGTCACAAAATGAAAATAACCCCTTCAACGTTCCGCCGAGTAACTGTCCCGCCATCGTTATGCTTGTACCACAAACACGTTAAGCAGATAGGCGACGAGAGCCGATACGGCACCGGCCACTGGCAAAGTCACGATCCAAGCAATGGCTATGTTCCGGAACGTCTTCCATGATACGCCACCCTTGTGAGACTTCATCCAACCGACCGACACCACTGCACCGACCGCGCAGTGAGTGGTACTGACTGGGATGCCCACCTTGCTGGCGATCAATACCGTGAACGCCGTGCCCAGTTCCATGGCGAAACCACTGCAAAGGAAATCCCGCTTAAATGGTCCCAACCTTCCTTACTGACCACAGTGAGGCTTACCTCGGTGGCGTCACAGTCACGAGACTCGTTCCGATCGTCTGTATAACTTTATGACCTAGTACCCATAATCCAATGATCATGCCCGCTGCTCCGAACAATATGATATATTCTAAAGTTGGGTCGGTGCTGACATCTTTTAAAGCATTGCCGTCCTTGTAAGTCAACCACAATCCAACCAACGGACCCACGGCATTCCTGAAAATTTCCCCGTCCTATTCCTTATAAATATGGTCATGGCCAAAACTTACGCCGTGTCGTTGCTTCCGTGACTAAAGCTCAAAAAGCAAGCTGACAAGACTTGAAGGTAATTGAATACTTGATTTGCGTAGGGATTTTCCTCAACCGGGTGTTTGAGCGCTTTCAGCTGAAACCGAGAATGGAAACTGTATGTTTCAGACAATAAGGAAGCCACAACAAAGAAAGAACGTAAAAGTGGCGGGTACAGAAACGAGCAGCACTATCCAGTCTAGTGGGAATAAAACACAAAGCAGCGTGGCCACTTTAGAAAAAATAAGCAAAACGTTCTTCTCAGATGTGCTATTTGTAAGAAATGACAATACGGCACTAACAAGGCGAGACCATGGACAGCGAAATACTGACCATATCTTGAACACCGGCGAGAAGCTGGCGTCGATCAGAACGAGCGCCTGAACCGCGATGCGCCACGACCAGCTGCGTGGAAAAAAGGAGAAAGGCCTTTTGGATTTTGGAAAAACCACAAGCAGCAGATATTAGAGGCCCACTCGTGTCCCATCCCAGCGGAGCGCAGTCCTTGAGATGAACCAGAAGCAGCAAGCCTAACGGCTCGACGCAACTGTCACGCAAGACGCTTCCGTCCTAACCGATACATCTTCCATAATGACCTCACAAACGACAACGAGCTCATCCAGTCTAGCCTCGTTGCAAATCCTCCTTTGATAACGAGGATGAGTGACTAAGACAGCAAACTGCTAGTTCTATTATCCTGCATACTACCAAGTCCCACTGGAAATCCTAAACGATCCCTATTTGCGCTTACTTTTGCTTGTAAGCTATTAGCATCGACCATGACTGGTTTGTCTTGCTTCTTGGGTGTAGCAGCTTTCGTTCCATTCTTCGAGCTGCCAAGCAGCGCGCTCGATGCTCCTGAAAGGGCGCAAATTATGATGACTAACCTTGATGTGGATGCCAGGCCTAACGCTCCGCCCTCATACATTCGAAAGGCCTAAACGTGATAGCGGGCGCTCAAGTTTAGGACCTATTCTCACTGCGAGTATCACTCGACTCACCCGTGGCAACAGTGTTTGTCGACGGGAAGGCGGTCGGTTCTGACGACAAGTGCGATGGCGTGAAACCCACTCCAGAATCGGTACCCTTCTTCGCCTAAAGTAAATATCAATCACACATAAAAACCAGCTTTTGACTTCTCTAATGCAAACATATCTATTCCACTTACCAATGGAAAACTCTCATCGCTACCTTTCGAAACGCCATCCTCTTCGATAACGACGTCTGAAAAACGAGTCTAGCTCAAATATGCAAACACTAACTACCCCATCCTTACCCTACCTAATTTTTTTATTTCTTCCATTTCCTTGGCCGGTCCCAATTCTTCCGTCCCCTTCACTTTACTCATCGTTCCTGAAAAGATCATTTTTACAGGGATCAATTACACAAACCACACGAACCCTTACTGAGCACTGATCGACGAACCAATTCACGACCCAAGAATCGCATGAATAAGGCCACTGATGATCCAATTGCGAAACTAATAAGCAAGCACACCCACCACGCCAATCGATCGAATTTCAAATCTAAAATAAGAATATAGGTCAAGAAAAAAGAAACCAGAACTTTGTTGTTACTCACGTTTTGATCCACCGTACAATACCGAGAATATATTTACGGTCAGAGCAAACAGATAAAATAGGGGCAGCATCTTCACGCTGGCATCGAATGGATCGGGCTAAAAATAAAGTACTCTAGGTTCAGAACAACCTTAAAAAGGCAAGCTGAAAAAAAACTTTAACTTACTCTTTTCAAACACGTGTACTTGATAAACAGATAAAACATGACCGAGACGGCGCCCGCCATTGCAGGTGACACAACCCAGGAAGCGGCTAAAAAATTGACCTGATCTAAAAGAGTCAAGCTAAGAAAGTTTGCACTTACCAATACGGAGGATGGTCATCCAATTGATGCCACCAGATCCTTTTAGAACCAGCGAGAATCCCACCGTCGCACCGACAGCGCTGTGAGTGGTCGACACTGGGAAGTGGAATACTGTAGCCACGATCAACCAGAACGCAGTTCCTGAACAGAACATGACAAAAAGGTGTCACACATTTCAGATTGCCAATCAATTATACTGCTATGACAATCCGCCTTGCGTCACCAATTCCCATACGCAGAGCGTGCCTCGTACGCCCTTCCTCAACCCATTATCCCATCAAACCTGGATGAAAACCCAATAACGGACACGTTTCCCAGCAGTCTTCGATACAATCAACCAGAGCAGCCTATAAGATAAAGGTACGTACCAGCTAATGCCCCCACCTCGCCCACGATGAATTCGGCGCCAGTATACGAGGAACAGTTCAACGTCGCGTTGCACTCGGAGTGATCGACCAGGTGATAGGATGAAGTAGATTCGTTGTGCTGACTATGGACATCGTATATGGTCACGTTCACTATACTTTTACGCATAGTATCCGTCACTTTATAGCCTGAAAAGTCAACATTCCACTCTGTGATCCCCGATGGCACAGAGAGGGAATATCGGTTTATCGATTGACTCACAATCAGCAAAATGTGCACATTTCTAGATCTGCCTGTGGCCAAAGGATGTGTATTCACCGACAGCTTAGCAGCACAAGACCATTGACTGCCTCTGGCTACAAACATCGACAGCGAAACGCGAAAAAACCCCTCCACTAGGAACGCGAAGCATCGAAGCCAGTGCAGCGCGTGCCAAGCAGATGATCTGTTTCGTTTAATCCTTTCTCAGGGGAGCAGATGCATAATCCTCCTGCTTTTCACCTGTTGCCATATTATGCTCTCAACACAACAAGGCCGTACCTAATAAGACTGCTCCCAACGTTTCGAAAATTGTAGCCATGATATAAGCTTGCCAAAGTTTCATTACGCCCGAACCTGCAGGAAAATTGTGGGTCAATTGGGTCTAAAAAGGTCATGATCATTTTCTTACCCACGACAGTACCGTAGCTGTTGGCGCAGTCATTGGCTCCCATGCCAAACGCCACCAGCAGAGCCAAAATGAAACCGAGGATGACGGCCCATAGAAATACATTTCCCCAATCCGGTGTGTATTCGATCATTTTGCTCTCGATCGGACGGAAATCACTAATTGCGATTCCCGAACAAAATACGGAGTAAATATCGAATAAGGTTAAATACGGTTCTCAAAACCGAGAGCGCTAATGCGCGAAATTATATCGTCAAGATACCGTGTTTTTGTGTTTCGGCCTGTCAAGACGATTGTGTAACCCTAAAAAGGAAAAGACATGATCTAGTGGGCATAGGAAAACAGGATATAACCGGGCCAGACTAGCTAGCTACGTGTGGAATGATCCAAGGGCTATGCTCATGCTTGTGACCGAAAATGGAAACAGGCTTCAAGCTAGGCGACAAAGAAAGACCGAGGCAGAGGGACGTACACACAAGAAACCAGCCGCAACGCGCTTTAGCAAAGGAGTGGCGAGTGAGCCACGTTCTATGACTACTACTACATATCGACCCGTCGTGCACCCAACGACGAGTATACGAGTATAAAATAAAAAGCACGGTCATACGCCTCGCCTACCGCCTCGAACGCAATAGGCAAGGAAAAATGGGTAAAATACGCCAAAATGAAATCTGGACCGAGACTAAGGACAAGCGTGATCTCGACGGAGGTAATAAATTTTGAATAGTTGGCAACGACAAAACCATTGACGACCTTCTTAGCCAGTTTTTAAAATAAGGAGCCAGAGTGACGCGCCTTGTGTCTCATCCCGAAAACTAAAGGCAGTCTGGCGTTGAGGAAGGCGAGCGAAACCAATTTTCCATAAAGACATTCGACAATCCTATTTCATCCGAAGTCTCATCGTCTTAAAACGAATAGCTTTTCCACCTTCCATCGTGAACAAGGCAGCAAATGGCGCCCAACACTCACTTTCTATAACAAATCGTCCCACGTGACACTCGAGCTCCGATTGGTTAGGTGGGCGCAAATGCGTCTGAGCAAGTCCCCCCCCCCCAGGTTCCTAGCTACCACTCGGCGGATACACCCAGAAAGAGCCCGCTGCTCGACTAGAGTTTACACAGCTTGCCATACCATTCTGCCAGCCAACAGCAAAGTCTAGAATAGCCCAGTCCATGCCAAGATTATGTCAGTGCATGGAAAAGACCGACGATATGGCCCCGCCCACTTGCATGTACTGGCGGAGACTGCAGGGTACACAACACGACTCGCCAAGTCTATTTATGGAAATCATATGGCGGGAACGCACATTAAGCTGCTTATTTCAGGCGGGAATTCAAAATTACGTTAATGTTTTCTCGCGAACAGTTTCATACTGGCGAAATGAAAAACGATTTCCCGACAACCTTTTTAAAATAATGGATGGGAAAAGTTCGGAAATTATTTTCTAAGTGTATGAGTCAAAATCATATAGCATTATCAGAGATAAAAGGAGGTGCGCACATGCTGAAAGCGAAAAAGTGGGCATGGGTTTCTTGGATAAGCTTGTCTCCATGGTGACATCCAGACACAAACCCTGTTCCGTCCCGATGACGCACCATCCAGCCGATACGTATTCAGTCTCTCATTCAGGGTGCTATGGATAAATTCTAGCCAGGCCAGATAAGTGTCGAAAAGTAGCTATAAGATTCCATATTAGGTCTGGCCAATTGTTCTGATAGCACGAGTTTTCGTTCATGGGAAATTGTTTCTCAGGACTAAAAAAAGACCAGTCCAGGTAAGGAAAGGCCGAGGCAAGGTTCGACCATTATGTCATTTCGAGGCCACCTCCTGGTAGCAGCATATTCTTTCAGGAAAGTAACGCTAGTCGTTCTTGGATTAGACAATGCAGGCAAGTCGTCCGTGGTCAAAGTGCTTCAAGGAGGTAAAGTGAGAATGCTTCTTTTCCCTCTCATCCTCTCATCGTAACCCCGTAGGTTCGGTGAGCGAAGTAGCATCGACGGTGGGTTTCTCGACGAATGAGCTCAAGTGGAGGAAGACTCCCATCACCGTATTGGATGTTGGCGGTGGAGCACGGATTCGTGATATTTGGAAAAATTACTTTGCCGAAGTGTGTTGTCTGGGCGAACTTGTTTTGGCTCCTGCCTATGGTATCTTTTTTCCTAGTCGCATGGTCTCGTGTTCGTGGTCGATGCCAGCGATCGAGAGCGGATAGGCGAAGCGGGCCAAGTTTTCTCGAAACTACTCAGCGATCAACGAATTCAGGGAAAACCAGTGTTGTTGTAAGCCAAACAGTCTTCCATACTCAATTGTTTTTACGTTTTTGCATTTTGAAACTTTAGGCTTTTGAATAAGCAAGATTTGCTTGGTGCTATTAACGACACGCAGGCAGCCCAACAAATGCAGCTGGAACCCCTGGTCAACAACAACAAGTGTCCGTGTCGAGTGGTGAGTTGACAGGCCTGCACGCGATCCACACTTGCTTGCGGCAGAATAGGCCTACTTTTGTCCCGCTGTGACCAGCCATGCCAAAACGCTGGGCTGTCCTGTGGTTGTGGGTGTCTGATGTTGACGGGGTCAAGATGGTACACATCCGCCCTCTTGGCTTGGCATTAGCATCACCCCACCCCCAGATAGACAGGTTCTTTAAACGAGAGATACTTGTGTCGTTGCCGATGAAGGCATCGTTGCCACTATATAATGGATAACTAATGGGGATCTGGAGGTCCCGAGATCCTCTCCCTGTTTTACCACATCACCAAACGTTTAATAGCGCACTCGATTAAACACATTATAAGAGATCCAGAGATGTACATACCTACTACGATTTCGCCATGACTATGATGTTACTATATAGCTTCAGCGCATTTTGAACAAGGCATGAAAGACCTTCAGACCTCCGTGGTGGGACCAACCAGCTAGCTGATCCTGTCCTGATCTGGGGCGGAGTAATAGCAGCTTTGGAGCCAACATGTGTCTGGCTAGTGACTCACTCGATGACCCTGTCTCTTCCAGGAGATGATATCAACGACGCACAAGACTGGCAAGCGGATGGACAAATCACTGAGCGAGGGATTCAACTGGATAATCCGATACATAAACGACCATTACAAGGACCTGTCGGAGAAGGTCAGTCGGGACATGGAAGTACAACGTGCTCAATTGGCCAAGGAGAAGGAGGAACGGATGGAGCGGATTCGAAAGGCCAAAGAGGAACGGTCAGTGGGCTGGCTCTTGAATACCTGCTTCAGCGGAACCGTTATTCCATCCCTGACTTCTTCATGCACATGCATTATAGAGCCTTGGCTGGCCCAGAGCTATCGAGGTCTTTAGCGATCCCATTTATTCAGTCCACGACGCTTATATGCACCGCAGGCCGCGCGCACGTGTCGGTCGTAAGCTAGGTTCTGGCGGACGTACAGTATGAGTTCAGCACATAGCAGTTCAGAATAGTCCCAGCCGATGCCTGCAACCAAACCACTGATTGGTGCGTATAAGTATATCCCTGCCTGTCACGATTAGATCGAGGACACAAAACATTTGATGGGTCATTGTCACAGCACCTGCTGAAAATGAGACTGAAATAGAATTTTCCACAAATAGGCTTCCGAATCACGAAGACTTTGGAAAAATGCAGCATCGTTTTCAGGGAGGCGCTCGGTGAGGACGATGAAAACGAAGAATTAAAGGAGACGGCACAAACGGAGGAGCCCGAGTCAAAAGTAAGCTTTGACTGTGTATGTGACCCTTTCACATGCTGTAAAAGGCCTCTTTGAGTGTGTAACCAAGACTGGCAGGCGTAGGAGGAAATGTTGCCTACCTAAGTCGGCCGGGTTACAACTGTTGTGTTATCATAGGTATAGCGTTTGTTTTTTATCTGCCTGGTCAATCCACTATGCAACCCTGCAGCCCCTCACTGATATTTTCCTGTTCCTGTTTTACCACATCACCACACGATTATGTGCTCGAGGGTCGAGGGAAACATCACAAGAAATGATATCCCTGGCCGCCAGCTAAACGCTCGCCCTTGCTCACCTGGCGTGAAAGGCAGATGCCACCCACCAGGCCACGCGCCCGACCCGGGGTTTAGGGATATGCCCAGGTGCTGTGAGAACTCATAAGGGGTCTATGTGTGCGGTTTCTAAGTCATAACATGCATTTTGACACCAATTTTTTGATTTCACAATTTTGCCTTTCCTTATCACGTGTGCCTGATTTGGGGTCTACCAGTGCGAAGACCTAACATCCACTTTTTGCGCGCATTCCCAGATACAACACCAGACCTGCTCAAAATCCTATGTACAAGCTCCCCCCCCCCCCCCGCCAGTTATGTTTCTCGTTTTAGGTTGGACTCCTGTCCAGTCGGGGTGGGCAGAAAGCCCGCAGCTGCTTTTTATTCTTGGTAAATGTATAGTTTTTTTTGGGGGGCCTTGCGGAATTTTTTTGACTTTGGCTGCTCGATAAATTTTACAGAACACCTTAAAATTGACTGGTGCCAATTTCTAAACGAACATTAGGTATGATTTCCTCAGTTGTAGTCTCGTGTTATAGGTGTGACCCGTGAAGAAGCTGGTGTATCTGGTTGCGTAACCCTGCCGAATGGGAGAGAATAATCGACCCCCCCCACCCTGTATGGGAGACGTCAATCCCCCTCGGGTTGATTTTTCAGCCGCAGGTGAAGTCGCAAAACTTGCATTGCTCCAGTCGGGGTTTTGTCTCCCTCCTGCGCCTGCCAGGCTTGGTAACAGTTTCCCTACAATTAGCTAGCGGGCATATATATACTACTGCGCAGCATAACTTGCACAACAAGGCGAGACAATCCCGTCGGCTTTATGTATCTGGCTCCTACACGACAAGGAGCCTGCCTAGACCATCCGCTTCGGCAGTGTCTTCTCCAATGTGGGGTTATCCAGGCCATTACACTCATGCTTGACCAATTTGGAGTAGTTTTTCTGCAAGCCCTGGGCTTACAATTGAATAACGTGGTACGTATTGCTCAACCAAGCATCTCCATTCTAGCCTGATCCTCAACACCAAAATGGTCACGTGGCCACCCAAGCTCGCAGTCGTAGCGTTAGTGAGGCTCTTAGCGACTCTGCCAGTCGAGCTTCCCAGACTCCGAGTGTGTCCAATGGTCAGTTACCTCCTTTGAATCACGATTTCGGGAATCGCCAAAAACGTAGAGTTCGTCCATCGTCCGGTGGACAGGAATCGGCTACGTTGACCTCGTCGTTCCAAGCGAGTGTCATTCCCCATTTACCGCCCATCGTCAGTCCGCCCCAACTGCGACGTCCCTCGCCACGACTGCCAACTTCCGATCAGATTCCTCCGCCGAGCACACCCCCGCCAGCACTGGCACTGAATGCGGGTGGTGCGATGGAGAAGGCGCCATCGCCCCGACTGCCCTCACTGGCCTCACCCTCGTTCCCGCACCCACCGTCCTTCGCCGATATTGGCATCGTAACTGATCCAAATGAACAAAGGAGGACCAGCCAAGGTACCCCTCCAGTCCGAGCCACCTTGCACTGATTGTGAGTGGTTTCTTACAGAGAGTGTCCAAATCAGCGACCAAGCGGCTCGTCGAAAAAGGCGGAAAAGACGTCTGCAGAGGTTCAATAACCAAACAGCGCCCACGACCGATGTCGCCTTACAATCGCTGGGCCAATCCGACCTCCTATCACCCAGCCCCCTTACTCCCATCTCAAGCACAGAATCCAATCGATTTCCGCCAATCGCCAGCCCCGATCACACTGTGTCAAATGCATCGTCCCTATCGATTGGAGGTGACTCGACATGGCCGTGTGACAAGATGTAGAATGAAATGTTCTCTGTTTTAGCCATGCCCCAAAAGAATGGTAACCTAACGCCTATCGTACTCAATTGAAGTGCACGATTCAGTCTCCAATATTATGATGCATACGACCGTGTGCCATGTAATTATTCCAATCATGCTTCGACGCAATAAAGTTCAGTTTCCTTACTTTTTTCAACAACCAGTGTTAAACTGGTTCAACAAAAACAGCACAGTCTCAAAAAATGCCAAACTAAACGACTTGCGCATACCTTAATCGAACAGACGGACCCCATATCTTCGTCTGATTCTTCTTTAGGTTCTTCTTTCTTCTTTTCTGGTTCTTTCTTTTCTTCCTTCGCTTTGGCTTTGCCCGCCGCTGGAGCTGCTGCACCACCAGTGTTGGGATGCGTTCCACCACTGTGTTTGACAGTGTTCGAACAGTCTTGGGATAAGTTCGGAAAGTTTTTAGGTGTGTTTTTCATCCAACATTGTCTTGAACAGTTTTCAAACAGCGTTGCAATGTGTTCGAACACTATCGAACACAGTCATGCCACACTGTTCGGACACTGTAGAACACAGTGGTGGAACACATCCTAACACTGTTTGAACACATCGAACACATCCAACACTGCTCGAACACATTCAACACTGCTCGAACACATTTAACACTGTTCGAACACATCCAACACTGCTCGAACACATCCAACACTGCTCGAACACATTTAACACTGCTCAAACACAGTCAAACACTGCTCAAACACATCCAACACTGCTCGAACACATCCAACACTGCTCAAACACATTTAACACTGTTCGAACACATCCAACACTGCTCAAACACATCCAACACTGCTCGAACACATCCAACACTGCTCAAACACATTTAACACTGTTCGAACACATCCAACACTGCTCGAACACATCCAACACTGCTCAAACACATCCAACACTGCTCGAACACATTTAACACTGTTCGAACACATCCAACACTGCTCGAACACATTTAACACTGCTCAAACACAGTCAAACACTGCTCAAACACATCCAACACTGCTCGAACACATCCAACACTGCTCGAACACATCCAACACTGCTCGAACACATTTAACACTGTTCGAACACATCCAACACTGCTCAAACACATCCAACACTGTTCGAACACATCCAACACTGTTCGGACACTGTCAAACACAGTGGTGGAACACATCCAACACTGTTCGGACACATTTAACACTGTTCGAACACATCCAACACTGCTCGAACACATCCAACACTGTTCGAACACATCCAACACTGTTCGGACACTGTCAAACACAGTGGTGGAACACATCCAACACTGTTCGGACACATTTAACACTGTTCGAACACATCCAACACTGTTCGGACACTGGTGTGGGACACAAGGCGGGTGTGGGAACGAGGGTGAGGCCAGGGAGGGCAATCGGGGCGATGGCGCCTTCTCCATCGCACCACGCGCATTCAGTGCCAGTGCTGGCGGGGGTGTGCTCGGCGGAGGAATTTGATCGGAAGTTGGCAGTCGTGGCGAGGGACGTCGCAGTTGGGGCGGACTGACGATTGGTGGTAAATGGGGAATGACACTCGCTTGGAACGACGAGGTCAACGTCGCCGATTCCTGTCCACCGCACGATGGACGAACTCGACGTTTTTGGCGATTCCCAAAATCGTGGTCGAAAGGAGGCAACTGACCATTGGACACACTCGGGGTCTGGGAAGCTCGACTGGCAGAGTAGCTAAGAGCGTATGATAACGCAACAGTTGTAACTTGCCGACTTCGGTAGGCCACACTTCTTCCTACGCTTGCCAGGCTTGGTTACACAGTCAAAGAGGCCTTTGAGTCAAGAGTCAAAGTGTGGCAGTGGCTGCTGCCAAAAGCCAGACACAGCGAGTGACGAGTCAGGGGATGCTAATCGATTTCGGACAGGGGCTGAAAATACGCTTCGATTGATTTTAATCTTATTCGTGGCCATCGTTACTCCAACACTTCTGGTCGTCATCGTGTGTTGTTCCATTCGATGCCGGAGGCAAGGTGAGACTCACTGACTCACTGTAGGCAATTATGCTAACCAAATGTGATGCAGCACAGGGGCCATAATCATCACAATTATTATGCAAATTTTCCAACCATTCCTCGAATTTTACGTTTTTTTAAAGAAATTAAAGTTCTTGAATGGTTTTTTTAAATCTAATGTCATACCATCATCTGATAGCGATAACTGAGGTTTGTCCCTACCCCGCCGCCATTCCGATACTTGTGTAGAGAATAGAAAATGTAAACGTGAAACTTTGTACGGTCAAATTGCTCATCGAAGTACCCGATAAAGAGAGCACTGGCCAGGCTTTGATGTCTGAGGAGGCTAGATGCCGCCTTTGATTTGAGCTCCGCCTCTGTCGATGCAACCTCCATCAGTAGTAATCGATGAGAAATTTCTGACACGACATGCAAGAAATGACATGTTTTCCATGTCTGAATTTGACGCATTGCTGCCAGTGCACGCTTTTGTTGCCCCTACTCAACACTACTGTACAACACTCAACAATCATCGAAGCCTGCTCTGTAAGAAGGGGTCCTCCAGTATCAGTTTTCACCCCTGATCATTATGCTAGCCCCTCACAGTACTTATTCTAGGTGAAAAAAATGCATCACCAATCACCCCCTTAAGCAACTCAAATCCCTTGGCTTTTTCTTCTACTGTATCAGCCCAAACTGCCAGCGTCGACAGTAATGTGGCGCTTTACACCATGGCATGGCTATGGATATAAAACCATAATTGTGTAAGCCTACAATGCATTGCCATATTTAAAGTGTATTGTACAGTAGGTTTACACTCACACTGCACCCATAGGGATGATAATGTGGGCAGTGTTCAATCAGCAGCTGGCCACGAGCGGTCTCGTTTTTGTCTGTCTTACGCCGTCTACATCGTCTACATCAAAACAAAATGTCGGCCGTGATCGGGGGGTGACGTCCGCCCGAACATCAAGACTGTGCTTCGCCCATCGATTACGAGCAAAAAAGTGATCAGCGCTCAGTTCAAGAGTTTTATCGCCAACATCTTCCAGCGTAAACGCTGTCAATGTGGCCGGAAAAAGTTTCAAGGCGACCTCTGTGCAACGGACAGGTGCGTGTGCCGCAAGATCGGCAAGATGTGCAATGAAAAATGCAAGTGTGACCCATCGCGCTGCAAAAATCGAGGCATGGAGGAATCGTCGTCGCCATCGACATCATCGTCGGACTGAAACAAGCGAAGAAGGCAAGAGCGATGGGATCGCGAGTGAAAAGTGTGAAACATGCTGAATCTTCGTGTACTTGTACGTGTGTTGCTGAAAGTGTGTACTTGTACGTGTAAAAGCCAGCCTAGGAAGTGGTCGAGTCTTCGCTTAGCTCTCGTGAACCGTAATACGACTGACAGTATACAACAGCTTTAGTTCCTGATTGCATCTACCGATTTTGATTCTGGGTTTATCAACAATGCTCAACGGCGCCTGGCGCTCATGTTTTGCTCACAGATCCGATTATAGAGGACGATACTGATGCCGCTCTAGAATTGGAGGTTCAACCTAATGCTAACCTATCTGATGATTCCGATTCCGAATGCGATTTAGAACTGGTTGATGAATTGGGTCCAGACACTGAAGTGGAGTCTGGCCACTTGGAATTGATATCGATCAACTGGCGTCTGATGCGATTGCTGATGCGCCGTCTCGACAAATTTTGCTCAAGTTGTAACGAGACGATCCAAATCTGGCGACAATCATCGCGTACTTAGATGGCGATATCAACCAGCCTCCGCGAGTCGCTAGTCTCGCATCTTCTGGACGACGAAGGTATCCTGATGCATCGTTTGAATCACGCTGGTAAGTTGGTGGAACGTAAGTACATTCACGATCGCGTGGTAATACACCCTGATATGCGTCATTTCATCTTTGATGCTGCCCATCGTGATGCGAATCACCCTGGGTTTGAAAGACTCTTTTCAGCACTTCGTTGCAAGCTCTTTTTGTCGACTATGCGCCGTGATCTACGACAATGGTGCGCCCGTTTCAAGGCTCCTCATCGGTACAAGCGTGCACCTATGGAGATCATCAAACGTACGGCTCCGTTTGACACCATCGCTATTTGATGTCCAAGGTCCTTTCCCGATCTCTGCAAATGGCAATCGTTTCGTCGTCGTGATCATGTGCATCTTCACCAAATTGGCTGAAGCGGTGGGTCGGTCTGTCGCCCAGGCGCAGTGGAACTTGGTTAGGGGGCGACAAGGGGCAGAGATTTGGTGTCACGGGCGAGGAGTCGATGGCACAGCAAATGGCAGGAGAAATGTGTGTCCAACAAATTTACTGCCGCAAGATCCAGGCGCCCACCCCCCCCCCCCCCCCCCCACAAACCACAAAACCAAACACCCCCCAACTGGATGTGTTCGAACAGTGTTGGATGTGTTCGAACAGTGTTGGATGTGTTCGAACAGTGTTGGATGTGTTCGAACAGTGTTGGATGTGTTCGAACAGTGTTGGATGTGTTCGAACAGTGTTGGATGTGTTCGAACAATGTTGGATGTGTTCGAACAGTGTTGGATGTGTTCGAACAGTGTTGGATGTGTTCGAGTAGTCCTGGGATGTGTTCCACCGACAGTTTTTGAACAGTGTTAGGGATGTTCGAACAGTGTTTGACAGTGTTCCACCACTGTGTTTCACAGTGTTTGAACAGTGTGTCCCAACATGGTGTTAAACAGTTCTGGACACAGAAATCTTCAATATCTGTTCCAGATAATTTTTGAATGTTGGACTTATTTATCCTTTAAAATTCCATAGTAGAGGCCAATCTCTTCCCGGTTCAGTTATAGCATTATAGTGAACTTTAGATGTTTTCCTTCGTGGTCTAAATGTCTCAAAATCTTTCCAGAACCTTATTACGAACGTGACCAGCGGAGTCGGGGTGGCGGCCCCAGGCGGTGCAGCAGCTCCAGCGGCTGGCAAAGCCGATTCGAAGCAAGAAAAGAAAGAACCAGAAAAGAAGAAAGAAGAACCTAAAGAAGAATCAGACGAAGATATGGGCTTCGGTCTGTTCGATTAAGGTATGCGCAAGTCGTTTAGTTTGGCATTTTTTGAGACTGTGCCGTTTTTGTTGAACCAGTTTAATACTGGTTGTTGAAAAAAGTAAGGAAACTGAAATTTATTGCATCCAAGCATGACTAGAATAATTACATGGCACACATTGATATGCATCATGATATTGGAAACCGAATCGTGCACTTCAATCGAGTACGATAGGCGTTAGGTTACCATTCTTTTGGGGCATAGCTAGAAAAGGAAATTGTATTCCGCATCGTGTACACGGCTGTGTCGACTCACCTCCAATCGATAAGGACGATGCATTCGACATGGTGTGATCGGGACTGTGGATTGGAGGAAATCGATTCGATTCTGTGCTTGATATGGGAGTGATGGGACTGGGTGACAGGAGATCGGATTGGGCCAGCGATTGTGAGGCGACATCGGTGGCGGGTGCTGTTTGGTTATTGAACCTTTGTAGACGTCTTTTGCGCCTTTCTCGACGAGCCGCTTGGTCGCTGAGTTGGACACTCTCTGTAGGAAACCACTCACGATCAGTGCCAGGTGGGTCGGATTGGACGAGTACCTTGGCTAGCCCTCCTTAGTTCATTTGGATCAGTTGTGATGCCAATATCAGTGAAGGATGGCGGGTGCGGGAACGAGGGTGAGGCCAGGGAGGGCAATCGGGGCGATGGCGCCTTCTCCATCGCACCACCCGCATTCAGTGCCAGTGCTGGCGGGGGTATGCTCGGCGGAGGAATCTGATCGGAAGTTGGCAGTCGTGGCGAGGGACGTCGCAGTTGGGGCGGACTGACGATTGGTGGTAAATGGGGAATGACACTCGCTTGGAACGACGAGGTCAACGTCGCCGATTCCTGTCCACCGCACGATGGACGAACTCGACGTTTTTGGCGATTCCCGAAATCATGGTTTAGAGGAGGTAACTGACCATTGGACACACATTCCGAGTCTGGGAAGCTGGACTGGCAGATTCGCTAAGAGCTTCACTAACGCTACGATTGCAAGCTTGGGTGACCACGTGACCATTTTGGTGTTGGGGGTCAGGCTAGAACGGAGATGCTTAGTTGACCAATACGCACCACATCATTCACATGCATGCCCAGGCCAGCATCGACCGTGTCGAGAAACGTTTTCTCGTTGAGCCTTTTTTCTGTCGAATGGCACTGGTGAGACAGGTTTCTTTGATAGGTCAAAGTTCAGATTTGTTTGAGCAAAGGTGTCCTTCGTTTCTTTGTCTGAAACCTGTTCTCTTTGTGGTATTTTGTGCACTGAGACTAGGAAAGGGAGGAGGCAGTCATAACATCATTGGGAGTTTGAGCTGAGCAGTCCGCTCTGGTCACATCGTTCTTGCGGCAGTAAATTTGTTGGACACACATTTCTCCTGCCATTTGCTGTGCCATCGACTCCTCGCCCGTGACACCAAATCTTTGCCCCTTGTCGCCCCCTTACCAAGTTCCACTGCGCCTGGGCGACAAATTGGTAGCAGAACGTTCGGCGTTTCGTTTCGTTTGGTCCAATTGGTGGTTCAACGAGTCTACGTGGTCGCAGCTCTGGGTCGGCGGCTCGGTTTGGAGACTGGTCGTTCACACACACACACTCGACACCGGAAAAGCGGGGTGATCGTTTTAGTGGTTTACACGCTCAGCTAGTTGCGGCTGGGGAGGAGCCGACTGAAGCGGCTCAGAAGATCGTTGATGATCTGCTTCTGTCTGACGGGGATATCTTGAATCAGCTGGATGAAATGAAGGTTGAGGTGAATGCTGCTATGCAGGATCTTCGCGATCAGCAGCAGAGGGAGCGCGATGATAGGCATCGGCTGGAGGAGGTTCGCGTACTGGCGGAACAGGCTGCGCGTCGGGAGGTTCCTGTTGGAGCTGGAGCTCAGGGTGGTGGTGGTCGGGCGACTGTGAAGTTGCCTCGGCTCGAACTCGCTAAATTTGATGGAAATCTCATGCGATGGCGGGAATTCTGGGATTCCTTTGAGGCTTCTGTGCATAATAATCCGAGTCTTCAATCGATCGACAAGTTCAATTATTTGCGTGCTCAGCTGACAGGAGACGCGAAGCGGGCTATTGCAGGGTTAGGTCTGTCGACTGAGAATTATGCGGTGGCTGTGCGGATGCTCACGGAGAGGTTCGGTCGCACTCAGCAGGTTGTGGATGCGCATTTTTGGACTTTGACTGATTTGTCTCCTGCTTCTAATCAGGTGCATAAGTTGCGGGTTCTGATCGATCTCATCAAGCAGCATTTGAATTCGTTAGAGGCTCTTGGGGAGGATATTTCAGGGAGTTATCTGGTGTCCATCATCAGATCGAAACTGCCTTCAGAATTTTTGTTGCGTCTGGAAGAGAGTCGCATCGAGGCGGCCTGGACTGTTGAGTCTCTTCGCGCCAGTATTTCTCGTCATTTGATTGCTCGGGAATCCGTCGAGGGTTCTCAGGTTGGGAAGCAGAAGTCAGACTCGTTGGGTAGTTCCAGGGAACGTAGTTCATTTCCGGAACAGTCAAGAAGACAGGAGTCTTCCGCTTCGTCGACATCTGCGACGGCTGGTGCTTTGCTTTCAGCGAAACGGGGTTCACCGACTCGGAACGCGAGTTGCTCGTTTTGCAAGGATAGTCATTGGTCGGAGGACTGCACACGCTTTGCCACTGTGGACGCTCGTAAGGAGAAAGCCAAGGGCAAATGCTTTTCTTGTCTACAGTCGGGTCACTCTGTGTCTAAGTGTCGCTCGATGCGCCCGTGTCGTCATTGCAAAAAGACGGGACACCATCGTAGTCTCTGCTATCAGAACTTTGGTAGACCACCAGAAGTCGTGAGTGTTGCTACTGAGCAGGCATCGGGTTTTGTTTCTGGGACTTCAGAAGGCTCGTTGTTGTCCTCGGGGGACACTGTTTTGTTGCAGACGGCTCGTGCTTTAGTGCAATCGCCAGCGGGGTCGAGATCGGCCACTGTGCGTCTTTTGCTTGATGGGGGTAGCCATCGCTCCTACATCACATCGGGTTTGGCGAATCGTTTGGGATTGAAGCCGAAGGGGTCACAGAAGATTTCTGTTCACACCTTTGGCGCGGTTGCGGCTAGAGAGATCGATACGGCTTTGGTCGATATTCGTCTTCATCTACTCGATGGTTCTCATACCACTTTGTCTGTCAATGTGGTGCCGCATATCACGGGTAGTTTGCATCGTTCGGCAATCGATGTCACGAAATTGCAAGGTCCTTTGTTTAAGTCTCTGCCTTTGCCAGAACTTTGCCTTCCTCTGCGGAGGACATGAATTTGGAGTTGTTGATTGGTGGTGACTATTACTGGGACTTCATTTCACCTCAAAAGGTGGAGGTGTCGCCTGGCATGTATTTGGTGGCTTCTAGTTTGGGTTGGATCCTGACGGGTCGCCAGGCGAGAGAAGGGGGTCATCCGCAATCAATCACTACTCTGTTCGTGTCGCAGCTAGTTTTGAGTGAGAGCGCGTTTCCTCCGTTTTCTGTTGCTGACCCTGAGGTTAGCGAGCGTTGGGATGTTTCTAAGTTATGGGACTTGGAGACTTTGGGTATAAAGGATCGCGTGAAGGACGCAGGGGATGAGGAGGCTTTAGCTCAGTTCAATAGTACGGTTGAATTCCGTGATGGTCGGTATTTCGTATCGTGGCCATGGAAGGACAGGTCGGTTGACCTTCCTTTGAATGATGCACTTTCGTTGGGAAGGCTGACTAGCTTGGTCCGTCGACACAGGGATGATCCTTCGTTTTTTGGGCGCTATCAGTCGGTGATAGAAACTCAGTTGGGAAGTGGCATTATCGAGAAGGTGTGTGACTCGAGTGTGGTGGGTCCTGTGCAGCATTATCTGCCCCACCATGCGGTCATCACGCCACACAAGGCTACGACGAAGTTGAGAGTGGTCTATGATGGTTCTGCGAAGACTCGGAAGGATCTTCCGAGCCTGAATGATTGTTTGTTGCGCGGCCCGGTCTTTCTGGAAGACGTCGGTAGTTTGTAGCTTCGTTTCCGGCTGCATGCGATTGGGTTAGTCTCTGACATCGAGAAAGCGTTTTTACAGGTGGGCTTGCAACCCCCTGATAGGGATGTCACTCGTTTTCTTTGGTTGAAAAATCCAAAGATATTGTCTGTGGAGGACAATTTGGCTACTTATCGATTTACCCGCGTTCCGTTTGGCATTGTGTCTAGTCCGTTTTTGCTCGCGGCTACCACAAAGTATCACCTGGCTAAAGAAGGCAGTGATATGGCAGATTTGATTTCGAGGAATATCTACGTCGATAACATTATTACTGGCGTTTCATCGGAAGAGTTGGCTATCGCTTTTTATTGGCAGGCGAAGTCCATTTTTGAATCTGCTTCGATGAATATCCGGGAATGGGCCTCTAATTGAACTACCTTCTTGGAATCGGTGCCACTCGAGGATCGAGTTACGGCTCAAGCTGTTTCAGTGCTAGGTTATTCTTGGGTGTTAAGGGATGACACGTTGGGTGTTGTCATCCCCTCGGGTTTCATATCTAGCGCGCCTTTGACGAAGCGTAGTGTCTTGAGGTCTATCGCATCGTATTTTGATCCGTTGGGTCTGTTTAGCCCAGTTTTCTTGGCTGCAAAGCTGTTCTTGCAGCAACTATGGGTCTTGAAAGTGGGCTGGGATGAGGGCCTATCTCATGACCAGTTCTCCATCTGGGAGAAGATTCTGGCGGATATTCGTTCTTGTTCGAATTTAGTGTTCCCTCGATATTTGGGGTTCTCGGATGGGCAGGTCTCTCTGCACTGTTTTTGTGATTCATCGCAGAAGGCATATGGAACGTGCGTATATCTTCTTTTTCACTGCGATGGACTGATGGTTAGTCGTCTCGTGTTTGCCAAGAGTAGGATGGCTCCGTTACGAGTTCTTACTTTACCGCGATTGGAGTTGATGGCCATGCACATTGTTAGCAAGGCAATCTCGATTGTTGAGGCTAGCTTGGGGCTTGAGATCACTCAGAAAGTCTTGTGGACGGACTCGCAGTGTGTTCTGCACTGGCTGCATTCTGTCAAGCCTCTGTCGGTGTTTGTTCGTAATCGCGTTTCTGAGATCAAAAAAGTTAGTGGGGTGGAGTATCGGTATGTTCCGACGGCTGAAAACCCAGCGGATTTGGCTTCTCGTGGGCTTTCGGCAGGGGTTTTGGTGAGCTCTCCGCTGTGGTGGCATGGCCCTTCGTGGTTGTGCTCGGGTGCTGCCTCGTGGCCTTCTACTGACTTCCTTAGTCAGGTGGACAGCGGGCCTTCTCTAGCGGCTGCTGCCCCTGAAGTTGCCGTCGAGTCACCTATGGGTATCGATCACCTATGGGTATCACCTATATTCATTTGGAGGTTGTCGTCAATATGTCGACAGAAGAATTTCTTTTGTCGCTGCAGAGGTTCATCGCTCGCCGAGGCAAGCCTACTGCCATTTGGTCTGATAACGCCGCTCAATTTCGGCTAGTTCAGGCTGCGGTGACGGATTTGTGGGGTGATGTCCTGCGGGATCGTTCTGTCCAATCATATATTGGGGATCAGGGCATCAAGTGGCACTTTGTCACTGAGCGGGCACCGTGGCGCGGGAACATTTCCCCACGGAGAATTTTTATTCAGCCGATTTCCTTGAATTTGAACCATATGAGGAGCATGCGTACATGTCAGACTGCGATGATGACTCATTGCAGGACCAAGCTGTTAGCTCGCCATCGTCAGCCAACGTTCCGGTTATGCCCTCATTGGCCGATGTCCCAGTCACGGCATCATTCGTCAGCGATCAGTCCCAGCGCCTCTCAACGAGTCTGGTACGCCCCCCTCGCACGACGTGCTGGTCGTACCACCACCAGTCAATGGCCCGGACACGTCCTCGTCGGCCAACTGTTCGGGTGCATCACCATTAACCACGCCCTTAGTGGTCAGCGACCCAGCCGCACTGCCGCCAGCAACCAGCGTATCCATTTCGCTCACAGCAGCAGTGGACGGTGCAAATACACCATCGTCGTCCACTTTAGTGAGTTTCCTATCCATGCTTGTCACTTGTTTCCTGGCACTAAAATCTCTTTTCTCAACCTCAGAACGGACAGTCGCTGTTACCACCAAGAGTCAACACCAGGGCCGAAGCGCCGCCCCGTCCGTTCTTGGACGAACATTCACCAAGCATTGCTGGAAGCAAGGAATAAGAAGGAAGAAATCGGGACATGACGATTTGATCCGAAGACCTAGGATCGTGAACGCAGTCCACGTAATCATAAAATTTTTGGTCATCCCGTACGTAACGCTCATGCGTTTTTGTGGATTTCGTGAGAGAAAGTAAAAGCAAAGAAGGTGTCGTCTCAGGAAACAGCGTAGGGACATCCAAGCAGCGCAAATCATGCACTCATTCATCCCAGCCGCCATACCAATAGTGACATTCGTAGGTGCAGACGTCGCGTTTCTTGCCTGATCCTAGACTAGGCAAGAAACGCGACGAGATGTGACCGTTAACCTGCACTGCCGTTTTCACCATACCAAGACTGTGGATAATTTTAATCCAGTTTTGAAACCATCCCCGAGTCTAAAATGCGCAAGGACTTTGTGCGACTACTCCCATTCCACAATGTCAAAAGCAGCCATGTGGTCAACGGACAGGAGCATAGCTGCTTTGCCAGATTCATTGATATACTCGTCCGCGTTGAGCAGGGTGAGCACCCCATTCCTGATATCCTTGCCAGGCACCGCACAGGCTGTACTATCTTGCCCATAACCTTCCTCAGTCTCATTACTAGAAACATTCGCCAAGATCTTATAATCAACATTTAGGACAGTTAGAGGCTCGGTCTTTGTGCTTTGTCCCCTTCTCCCTTATACTGTACAGCTGTGAGATTACCCCGAAGTAGCAAGAGGATGAAAGAAAGCCCAGCATCGATGAAGCTTCGTACTTTTTTTTTTGACCTATCCTGGTCGTTCCAGGGGAGGGTCGATTTTTGGCCCTTTTCCCGCGGGCTAGGGGGCTTGTTAGTTGACCCCATCTTGCCATCGACTGGGATCAATCCGGGATGCATGCCGGGCAAGAGCGCGTGTTAGTCGCAACTCCGCGATGTCGGTGGTTACCCCGTGGGGCAACCATACCCAGCCCGTGCCCCGTGAGGGGACCCGGATGCGAGAGCCTCCCGCCCCACAAGGCCTCTCCTCTTTTATCGACCCCGGAGGGATGAAGGGTGAGTCGCCCACCGCCAGGCGTGCAAGGCGCAGAGAGAACCTCACCTAGTTCCCAGACGGCCAGAGTTGAACTCAGTACAGACCGGTTTCCAGCTCTGCCAAGCAAACTGTGACAGACGCTTTTCACCGCTACACCATCGAGGCGGCTGATGAAGCTTCGTACATGCTGCTCAAAATTTTGCTCATTTCAGTGATGATAAAGATGTAAAATTCGATCAGTAGTCCATCTAATCCAGGAGACTTCTAACGCTGAAAAGAGCGTATCGCATCTCGTACTTCATCATCTCCAATACTGTCTCCCAACATCTCCCTAACCACTGCATCTGCCATCGCGTGCGGTGGTTGACTCAAAACACTCAGATACCGCCCCAGCATTTATTTCCCCCCCGCAGTTGTAAACAAACTAGCATACTGCCTCCTGACTTCTCTAATGACTTCCAGCTGATCCCCATAGAAGGTGCCATCAGCCCCTCGAATCGAATATACTGCCCTGGCTCCGCCGAGGCCTTTTGCATCAATTAGCTGTCGTCAATGTGAACTGGTAAGGGTTCAAGTCTCTATAATGGGGTTACTTGGCCTTTTCCTAGCCCTTAGCCTACGTATCCTTAACGTCCCGGAATTCCAATTTCAGTAACTTACTAGATGGATGCAAACCCAGCCTTTTCTTTGTTTTTTCTAACTCTCTCTCCGACCAGAGTCGCCTATACTCCCTGTCAGACTTCTGTTTTCGAGCCTTACATAATGCCCCTATCTCCTGTTTACACTGCTCCCACAAAGTCAAAACCTCTTCATTCTGGGCAGCGCTTATTTGAACCTTCAGAATCTGTAACTTTTCCCTGGCATCCCTTTGCAACAATTCATATCGTGCAAAACAGTCAATATCGCGCTTCATTGCACTGCCCAAAGTCTTAGTTCTTCTCTGAATTATTTCACTTTAGAGCGTTCAACCGCTAAACTGTTTTTGTATCCTGTTTGATTTGTTGTCAACACAATACGCGAGAAATATTTCGAGAGACTCTATGTAGCTGTGATTACAATACAAAATACCAATATTACTCAAAAGACAAACATTTTGAATACGTATTGCAGTTATAAACGAGGTGCAACTGTTACAGATACTGCAAATACACACGTGACAGGTGCCGCGGACTGTTTGGCAAATCGTTTCAGACAGGGCACAGATTCAAAAATCATAGCACGAAAACTCTTAGTGATTGCAAAAATCCCATAGAAATCGCATATATCAAAGATTTCAATCAATCCGTCGCTAATTGGCGTCTGAAATGCTCCTTTGCACTCATAAAACTCGGGTTGTATGTATAAAACTAAATAATACTCAATAAACGTAGCCATTTTGAGCACACAATATATCGATTCGAACACAGCCAGTAAAGCTAACATTTTCTGTTGCTCCTTGCATTTGGCTTCACCAGAACTTTTCTTGTTAGTGGAGGCCATTTGCCTTATTTTTCTAGCGAACGATCTGTATAAGATAATCATGGCCCCGGTGCAGCAAGTCACGGTGCAGTAATCCTATCGCCCCAGCCAGCCACATTCTCTCCTGCGTCTGCAGTTGCCTTAGCTGGCCGCCGCATAGCACTGTACCGCGTATCAGATGTACGACCAGGCGAGGGGATACCCGTCGGCTTGATGTATCTGGCTCCTACGACTGGGAGACCTGCCTGGAGGGTATTTGAGACCATCTGCTGACCGCGGTATCTTCTCCAATGTAGGGCTGACCAGGTAGGACTCGTGGCTGACCAATTTGAAACCGTTTTTCTGCTTTCAAGCCCTAAGCTGACGATGAGCCTGCAAGTGAATAATGTGATACGTATTGCTCAACGTATCTCCATTCTAGTCTGACCCCCAACACCAAAATGGTCACGTGGTCACCCAAGCTTGCAATCGTAGCGTTAGTGAAGCTCTTAGCGAATCTGCCAGTTCAGCTTCCCAGACTCCGAGTGTGTCCAATGGTCAGTTACCTCCTTTGAATCACGATTTCGGGAATCGCCAAAAACGTCGAGTTCGTCCATCGTCCGGTGGACAGGAATCGGCCACGTTGACCTCGTTGTTCCAAGCGAGTGTCAT
This sequence comes from Mesodorylaimus sp. YZB2_4, assembly GCA_030248295.1. Classification (NCBI taxonomy): domain Eukaryota; kingdom Metazoa; phylum Nematoda; class Enoplea; order Dorylaimida; family Dorylaimidae; genus Mesodorylaimus; species Mesodorylaimus sp. YZB2_4. Next base: position 2,127,061 of record JASANH010000626.1, read on the forward strand.
TCCCCATTTACCACCCATCGTCAGTCCGCCCCAGCTGCGACGTCCCTCGCCACGACTGCCAACTTCCGATCAGATTCCTCCGCCGAGCACACCCCCGCCAGCACTGGCACTGAATGCGGGTGGTGTGATGGAGAAGGCGCCATCGCCCCGATTGCCCTCACTGGCCTCACCCTCGTTCCCACACCCACCGTCCTTCGCCGATATTGGCATCGTAACTGATCCAAATGAACAAAGGAGGACCAGCCAAGGTACCCCTCCAGTCAGAGCCACCTTGTACTGATTGTGAGTGGTTTCTTACAGAGAGTGTCCAAATCAGCGACCAAGCGGCTCGTCGAAAAAGGCGCAAAAGACGTCTGCAAAGGTTCAATAACCAAACAGCGCCCGCCACCGATGTCGCCTTACAATCGCTGGGCCAATCCGATCTCCTGTCACCCAGTCCCATCACTCCCAGGGTTCCCACGGACTTTCAAAAATTGAAAATAAGGGTTCCTGATAAGCCAAAAATTCAAAAATTTTGGCGGGAAAAAGAAAAAATTGACTGTCAAGTCAATATATTCACACGCAGATTCAGACAATTTTTAACAATCCTTGCATCAGATTTTATTTGGCTTCTTCCTGCAAGTTGTAACAATCTACAGCGCCTTATGCCTAAAAATTATGAGTGCTAATAAATCATCAACTCCAATAACCCTATCTCCTAGAAGCCATCCAATATTCTCTCCCCCCCCCAACAAAATCACTCATTTCTTGCACCCCTCCCCTTGCCCATAACGAAGATAAATATTTGACGCGGACGACTTACGACTTTAACGTACCTTCTAAGTTCGAAATTCGGACTAGAAAGGACGACGCAGGTCGCGATAGCGCACACACACATGCCAAAATGTCATAAGTGGCTACCATTGCATCATAAATACGGGAAATCAAAAATTGCAAAAGCAAGGCAAAAATTATGGCAACGCAAATTAAGGGTTTTTTGTTTTTCGGGCAGAGAATCCAGAATTTAAGGGGTTTTTCAGGGTTTTCAGAGTGAGAACTGAAATTAAGGGTTTTTAAGGGTTTTCAGGGCACTAAGGGCTCGTGGGAACCCTGCACTCCCATATCAAGCACAGAATCGAATCGATTTCCTCCAATCCCCAGTCCCGATCACACTATGTCGAATGCATCGTCCTTATCGATTGGAGGTGAGTCGACACAGCCGTGTACACGATGCGGAATACAATTTTCTTTTCTAGCTATGCCCCAAAAGAATGGTAACCTAACGCCTATCGTACTCGATTGAAGTGCACGATTCGGTTTCCAATATCATGATGCATATGAATGTGTGCCATGTAATTATTCTAGTCATGTTTGGATGCAATAAAGTTCAGTTTCCTTACTTTTTTTCAACAACCAGTGTTAAACTGGTTCAACAAAAACGGCACAGTCTCATAAAATGCCAAACTAAACGACTTGCGCATACCTTAATCGAACAGACCGAAGCCCATATCTTCGTCTGACTCTTCTTTAGGTTCTTCTTTCTTCTTTTCTGGTTCTTTCTTTTCTTGCTTCGCTTCGGCCTTGCCAGCCGCTGGAGCTGCTGCACCACCCGGGGCTGCTACCCCTACGCCGCTAGTCACGTTCGTGATAAGGTTCTGAAAAGATTTGGACACATTTAGGTCACGAAGGAAAACATCCGAATTTCACTGTAATGCTATATATCTAAACCAGGAAAAGACACACTAAAAAAAATTCACATAGGGGCTTCAAAGAGGATCGGTCAGTCAAACTTTCAAAAACTAGGTATCAGGAACAAATATTGAAGATTCCTTAGCCGAGATTAGCCAATATGGACAGAAACTGTGCCCCGCTTACTTTCACGTTGACGCCTTCCAAAGCTTTAGAGAACAAACCAGGCCAAAATGGATCGATTTCAACTCCGGCTGCTTTCAAAACCGCTTGAATCTTATCGCCAGTAACGGCCACTCCGTCGTCTTGCAACAAAAGAGCAGCGTAAACGCAAGCCAATTCTTCTTTCGTCGACATGTTTGAGCGGTGAACTCGGTCTTCAAACAAAATTCGTCAAATTTGAGTGTACGTCGCCGTAAAATAGGCCTTAGCTCAGGTCGAGAACGATACACTTTGAAAACCAATATCAGGAAGTCTGAAAAATAATGGTGATTTTAACTAGTTGTTTTTAGAAAACATATCTAAAGAATCACGATAGGACAAGTACCCCTGTACGGTACAGTAGGTATTTAATTGTATTTACAAGCTAGCCAGAAGAAGACAAAGTTATGCGCTTATGGCTTTCATTCCGACAAATATTCGGGATATACTTAGGTCGATTAGAAACTAATTAGCTGAAAAATTGATCGGTTGAAAAAGAAGAAACGAAAATTATTTTATTTCTCTTTTCCTTTCTTTTCTTTTCTTTTTCTTTTCTTTTCTTTTCTTCTCTTTGCGCACACAACAACAAACACACCACTCCCTCAGTCTCGGTTTCGGTATAAATAAATTTCAGTTACAGATAACCATTTTATGTCGTAATTTTTTCGAGATAAGAGTTGAGAATTAAGAACATTAACCAAATTCTAAACAACATGAGGTTAAGTCTGAAGTATGTTTATTATTTTTAAGTTTGGGGAGACATCAGCTCGCAGCTAGAACTGAAAGGTACTTTCACTGCGCGCGAAGAAAGTACGAGTCACGTGGGAGGGCGGAGCTATAGATCTAGCGCGCGACTGGATTATTACGCGAGTCATTTCATTTCGAACCTCTTGTGTGCGGAGGGCGAAATATTCGTTTTTCACTTTTCTCAGTTTTTCGATTTTTGTCGCAGTTCTTGACTGTAAACAACGACTCTTTCGACCAATTTGCATTCTATACTTTAAAAGAAATCATGAGCGGAAAGAAAGATGATGGTAGTAAGTAGACAACTGATTTCTCCCGTGCTAGGCCTATGTTAGTACAGTGGCTGTCTTGAGTGAGGCTACCGGATTCTGGAGTGAACTGGAGGGGAACACGTGACCGATAGGTGGGGATCACGTCTTTTTCGGGATCGGGATTTTTGCATTTTTCTGTTTCTTGCGTTTGAGCCTAATTTCCTCACTAAAGCACAGTTTTCAATCATACAGCTTTTTTGAAACTCTAAAGAAACTCCCAACATATAGGTGGCCGGCCAGTAGATAAGCCGTGCCAGCTTTCCTCATCGGGATCCCGATCCCGACCTATCGCTAGAACTCGTAATGCATCCCGATAAGAATCGTACTGTTTTCGGCTAAATTATTTTTCGAAAACCACTTCTTGTTTTCAGCCACTGGTCGTCGTAGTTTCGGCCGTGGCCGACGTCGTCCGAGCGAAGGCGCGTCTGCGGCCCCTCCAGGTCGTATAACAGAAGAAGACAATGCAACTTCGCTTGGAGTAGAAGAACCAGCTGAAGGACGTGGTTTAACTCGAGCTCGTATGGTGCCGAAGGAGCAATTATCGCCGGGTAGATCAAGCCCCGCACTTAGCGGGAACGGTGATGGTTCGCCAGTCCGTAAATTGGCCGAAGATTTAGAGAAATTGCAAATCGTAATTATCTGTTGCATACATTTCTGAAGTAGGCGCTGGTTGAATGACGTCTGAATTATTCTTTAGGATCAGTTTGCGAGTCGACCCGGTTTTGGAACCGCTGGCCGGTCGATCTTGTTAGAGACAAACCATTTTTTCTTGATGTATCCCGAGAAATTGGTAGTCTATCAGTACTTAATTGAAATGAGACACGCGGGATTCGTCATGAATCGGTTAGTCATTTGTAGTCACTACGTTGGTGTTGCGCATTAAATTATTGGGTTCTATTAAGGGATGAGTATCGTATGGCATTTTGGGCAATCGTTCAAGCTAATCCGAACGTTTTTATGAAAGAGAACTGCATTGGCTACGACGGAGCGAGCACTATGTTCTCGATTAATCGACTGGTTTTTCCGAACGGTTCACAATCGGTAAGACTAATGCATAGATTTATGATCCTGTAATCGATACTAAAATTTGCGCCTATAGACTGACGTCTGTGCTCGGGTGCGCCTGCTGCGCGAAAATTTTCCGGTTAGTTCATAAGAGTTTCCATTTTCCAATATCCCAACTTGTGATTCTTTTTTCAGAGCGATGTGAACGCGCGTGTCACCTTTGTTTCTGAAGTGCAAATCGATATGCGTGCCGTTCAAGTCGCTAACTTGCGAGGCGATCAGTACGTGACGCCGTTGCAGTTCTTGGACGTTATCTGTCGCCAGGCTCGTTCTATCTATGGCACTGCCTTGGCGTAAGTTACTGGTCTTACATCTTTTACTGTTGTCAGGATATAGGACGCGTTATTGTAGAAATAACGATTCGTGGTATCCATTCGCATCAACTACGTACATGACGCCTGGTTTTCGAGGACCAGAAATGCCGTTGGATCTGGGTAGTGGCTGCCATCTGTGGTACGGCCTGTTCACTGGAGCGCACGTTGGTCAGGGATATCGACCGTTGCTAAACATTGACGGTACGGATGCTAACTTGGGAGCCTGTAAATATTTATAATGGGATGATTTTTAGTCGCAAACGGTGCTTTTTATCACAACGGTCAGTTTCGTGTTCTTCAGTTCTTAGTCGAGTTGCTGAACGATGTTGTTAAGTAAGTTTTACAGCATTTAGTAGGGATAGGTCGGGATCCCGATCCCGACATGGAGGCATAATCACGCTGGGTACACTCTGATCCATCATATTTCCGATGACGCAGTAGCAGCAGTAGCGATGAAGAGGCAAAGGCAACATCAGCTCAAATCGATAATAACGATAGCGACGCTGATTTTGGTAGCCTAGGTTGGCCTTGCTGGACTTATATCGATGAACTGCAAATGTACTCATCAATTTCAGCTTATATACAGTATAACGATTGAAAATCGCTTCAAGGAAAAGCTCAAAAACACCTGAATGACTAAAAAGTGTGCTTTGGTGAGGAAAATAGGCTCATACATAGGCGAAAAACAGAAAAATGCAGGAAATCCCGATCGGTCCGATCCGAATCGAGATTGCCCTGATCCCGACCTATCTCTAGCATAGAGTTTGTCCCCGATATCCATAATTTTTTTGTTTTAGGCCCGTGTTCCCATATGCGTTGGGGCAGTTGACTCCGAGCACCCGCCTTAATGATACAGAACTAAAAATTTTCGAGAAAGCTATGAAAGGTATGCTTACATTTTAACTTTCGAATGTACTTGAAACAATAGCACGTTCGGAAATTCTGGGTTTCAGGCTTGCGGGTACGCATTGATCATCGTCAAAATGTTGTACGGGAGTATCGGGTGAACGGCGTTCGCAGCAGTGCCGCGTCGACTTCGTTTTTCAACGAACAGGACAACGTCGAAGAAACCGTGGCCGCCTATTTCTCACGTCGGTATCAAAGTCTTCAATTTCCGCTCATGCCCGTTTTACACGTTGGCTCTAAGAAGCGTGCGACATATATTCCGGTCGAAGTAAGCGAGTCTTGCGAGTTTGCTATCTCCGCACTTTAAAAGGAAATTGTTTATAGCACTGCTATTTGGCATATCCGCAACGCCGATCGAAGCAATTGTCCGACAATCAATTGTCGAAAATGATACGAGTACGTTTCGCTAAAAAAACAAAGATTTAGGAAATTTTAGTCTACTGTATCTAAGCAAGCATCACAAATTATACGTCAGGCACTCATAAGACAGAAGCTGAAAGAATGCAGAAATGAGGTTGTTCTCACCAGTTAGGTTTCCTGTACCATTGTTGCCCCTTGGAGGTGTGGCTAGGGCAGTTGGCTTGGTGGGGAGGAGCCAGGGCAGTATAAGAACAGGCTGCTGGATAAGATTAGCGCACTCCCTCCCCAGAATCCAACCTGTGCGGTCCGCCCCATTTGGCAGACCTGTGGTGTTGGGCAAGTGCCTGCCAGGGGCTTCGATTAGCATACTTTCAAGGGGCCTCTGCGGTCGTCGTTCCCTTTAAGTCATGCTGGAAGAGTCTAAGAGTTGACTCCGAGGCAGGTACTTGTGTGTCTGCTGGTGAGATCCGGAACTGTTATGGCATCGTCGTGCATTGCCTGTGCTCGTAAAGTATTGGTCTTTACTGCGCCACAGACAGTGGTACTGGTCGCCAGCGTGGGCATCATAGGACCGGTGCATTCGACCCGCAGCCAGGCTAGTGTATCATTTCACGGAGCAGTTGCAGGCACCCAGAGGCGCGGCATACACGCCTGACTGAGGGGTTCTTGGAATCTGTTGTAAGAATCGGGCTCTTAGTGATCGATAGTCTGCAGGAAAACCCCTTCCACCAGGTTTGTACCGTAGAAGCCTGAACCCGCCGTCACGTGAGCGTAGAATATAGTGCGTGAAAACACCATCCATAGATCAGACGGATTGTTTCAAGTTAGTATTAGGGGCTATTTTTCTTGACTCGTATCTTTTTAAGGCTTCCGCGATTCCGGCACCTCAACGACGAGAGAAAATCTATGCATTAATACAAGACGCCGATTTCCAGCGGTAAGTGTGTGAAATCATAAAATGTCGTGGATATTTCGAAATTAGTAATTTTGCAGCGATCCTTGGCTGAACGCATTTGGTGTCAAAGTTGAGCGAGAAATGACAAAAGTGGTTGGGCGCGTGTAAGTAACTATGCCTTGGTTTCATTCAGTCGAGCATATCGAACCAGTCTAGTTTAGCTTGCCGCCGATGAGCGTCGAATATAATTCGACGAATTGTCGCTGTCGCGACGGGTCAGTTGTGCAACCTCGTAATGGAGAGTGGCCGATGGAGGGGCAAAACGTGCTTCAAGCCGCAGGCTCATTGACCACTTTCGGCGTTTTGATTCCGAGGAGGGCTAACGCAAATACTGTCAGGTCAGAGATACATGGTGGTAGTTATTATGGTTTTCTTGTGATCAGGCTTATTTTTCAGAACAATTTTCCAGCTGTTCAGCCGTGAAGGCGCTACTATGGGAGTTCAAATAGCACCGACCCCGTTTAAAGTCTATCCCTATGAGGACTTGCCGGGGGATATCGAAAAAAAGCTTACTGAGCTGGCCAAGTTGTTGGAACCAAATGAAAACGTAAGTGTTCACTGGTTTTGACGCCGCGTAGCCAAAGCCCGGTTTCGAAATCAGCTAATACATGGCCTAAATCTAAGGATATCATAAGACCTCTCTTACATTATGGTCCTAAATCTGGGACATGTCCAAGATGATAGGGAAAGTGGCCTGGAATGCTATCATTTTGTAGGGCATGCGATTCATATTCGCTTTAATCGAGACGAAATCGACCCTAGTTTACTGTACGTTGGCTTGCTTAATTCCAGATAAGGTTTTTTTGTGATGAATAATCTTGAATTTCAGCGGAGATCAAACGTGTGGGTGATATTGTTCATGGTGTCATGACCCAATGCATCTTATTGAAGACGGCTGAAATGATTGCGAGAAACGACAAGAAAGCGGCCCAAACGACTCGTAATTTGATTTTGAAAATCAACGCTAAGATGGGAGGCATTGGCCACGCGTTGTTTCCGAACAGCTTGTAAGATTACTGGATCCTTGCGTGCAGTAGATATCGATAATTTTTCCTCTGGTTTTAATTTTAGGTGGAAGACTTTGACGGACCAAAGTACTCCGACGCTGTTCATTGGTGCTGACGTATCGCATCCGGCGCCGTTCGATGAAATCGCTCCGTCTATTGCGGCTGTAAGTTTGACAAAGCTGGCTTTTTGGTATGGATGATGGAATTTTATATTTCAGTTGGTATCTAACGTGGATTTGGCTGCGACTCGATACACGGCATCAATCCGAGTGCAGAGACGTCGACGTGACGCAATTTTGAGCTTGTTCGAACCTATGCGTGAACGATTGCTGGCCTTTTACACTGCAACGAAAGCCAAACCGACGCGGTTGATATTTTATCGCGATGGTGTGGGAGAAAGTCAATTTCGCGAGGTAAAAGGAGTTTCACGGAAGTTGTATGGTCATTTATGCTCTGCTCATTTCAGGTTTTTATCAATGAATTGAAGAATATTCGAGACGCTTGTTCATCGTTGGACGTTGCGTATTGTCCCAAAATAACGTTTATCATCACGATGAAACGCCATCATACTCGGTTTTTCTGCTTGAATCGACAAGATACGACGGGTCGTAGCGGTAACGTTCCGCCGGGTACGATGGTCGATAAGGACATCACGAGCCCGCACGTCTTCGACTTTTATTTGGTCAGTCATATCGGAATTCAGGTTTGTAAAATTTGTTCTTATCGGGCGAAGAAAACTGGCAGAAATAGGTGAGATTGAGGATTTTTAGGGAACGAGTCGTCCCATTCGTTACACCGTTTTGTTGGACGAAAACAAATTCTCTGCGGACGATATTCAAGCTGTCACGTGCGCCCTGTCCAATGTCTATTGCCGTTGTACGCGTACGGTCAGTATTCCAACGCCCGTTTATTACGCTCGTTGGGCTTGTCTGCGCGCTAAATATCATCTGGCGAATCGAGTGTAAGATGCCATGAGATTCAGCACTATCGTCAGTCGAATTCTAAGGATTTTCTGTTTCAGGGCCGAATTTGGCAGCGATATTATTCGAGGCGGAAGCGTTGGGGAATCGATTCCGGAGCAAGATTTGGCGTCTGGTGTTACGGTCCATTCCGATTTGATCAATGAAATGTACTTTGTGTAAGAATCGATCGAGTTTTCTATGGGAAGAAATTTATAACATGGTAATTGAAATTTTGTTGGTTTCGGTATTCTGTTTTGTTGGCGATGCGCGTATTTTTAGTCTCTCATTTTTCTCGCTTTCATTTATTCTAGCAATTAGTATCTACAGTATGCAAAGTAGTATCAGTTTTTGAGCGAGTGATATGTGACAGTATGTACTATGCTATTCATACGTGATAGATTGTTTTGCGTGGTGCAAATATGTAAAGATAGGCTCAAAGAGAACGATTTATTCATAAATTGATGATGAAAATGAAAAATAAGGTCACAATTCCACATGAAAAATCTGAGAACTATTAAATACAACATTTACAAACTAGCAAAGATTGCAAAAGAAAAGGTGCTATCGATATGGGCTTGTCAGTTAGCATAAGCTTGAAGTGACACGAGTAGAGAACGACAAGCTGTGCAGTTATGCCGCGTTAGACATGACAGGAGGCTATGGCATCGAGGTCGACTACCAGTAAGAGTAGGCGGGCTGGTGGTGCTGGTAATAGGGAGAATAGTAGTTGGGCGGTGCCATGAAAGTCCTCGCTACTGCGCCGGGGGCAACGTACGGTGCTTGGTAATAACGATAATAATCTGCTCGCTAAAAGCGGAAAGTGAGCTGTGATAGAAGTGATAGTAGGAGTTATGGCACGAGAAAAGCGGGCGCCAGGCTGAGGGACGAAAGGAGAGGAAGCGAGACGCAGACAGGGACGGGTTAAAGTTAGAAACCAAGATGCTCAGCGCGTGCTACCAGAAATCATACATGCTCCACTCCATGGGTTTTTGGAAATTGCATAAGTGAACGCCTAACGAGCCCTGCCAGCCTCCAACTGGTAACCACCACGCCCCGTCTCCTTCATGTCCTGCGTGCTATTTACCGTGGCGTAGGGAGTGTCGTAGGCGGCACTCGAGCCGGATGAACCCTGCTTCGTATTGGCTCCTTGGCGAATGTGCTGCGGCAAGGGCGATGATTTGAAAGTGCCATCGATCGAACTGATCGAACTCGATCGTCGATTGCGAAGGAGTCTCTGAAAATGGCCAGTCGGGGTATTGTGAATCGTGTTTTTTCAAGGCAGGGCTCACCACAATGATCAAGGCCGCTGCAATAACTATGGCTGCTAAGAGTACACCACCAACTGACAGCCCTATCACCCACGCCGGTGTGCCAGCGGCGTTCGAGCCAGCGCGAGCCAGTTCTACGCTTGGTCGACCTGCAAACATGGACTGACTGTGAGTGTAAGCGAGCGTGTGCAAGAGTGAGCCCTACCGTCAAATGTGATGCTAACTGGATCCACGATGCGGCCTCCGATCTTGTTTTGTTGTTCTTTCAGGAGTTTCAGGAAATTCTCGAGCAGCTGACCACTCTCGACTCGTTCTTTCAGTTCGGTTGAACCTTCGACAACTACGCTTCCTTGGCTGAAAAAGCACTGGCTGTGAGACAAGAACTTGAATAAGATTGGTTAAGGAGGTTATCGGAGGAACAACCATGTTTTTTTACCATCCTATTCGTTGCAGGGGTGGGTCGATTTTTGGCCTTTTTCCCGCGGGCTAGGGGCTTGTTAGTTGACCCTTTATTGTAATCGACTGGGGTCAATCCGGGCTGCATCAAAGTCGCTACCCCGCGATGTCGGTGGGTAACCCATGGGGCGACCAAACCCAGCGTGCCCCGTGAGGGCCCGGATTCGAGAGCCTCTCGCCCCATTTATCGACCCTGGAGGGATGAAGGGTGAGTCACCCAACGCCAGGCGTCAATGCGCAGAGAAAACTTCACCAAGTTGTCAGACGGCCAGAGTTGACCCCAGGCCGGCCACTTTCTAGTTCTGCCAAGCAAACTGTGACACACGCCTTTAACCGTGGGACGGCATGGGAAATGACCTTCCCGAAAATTGCTGGGTGACCAAACCGCCTGGCAAACTCCTTGAGGGGCGCCCTTCGTGTCTAAGGACCATAGCAGACTGATGCACTACCTGAATTGCTTGATCGAAACGCCAATAAATCTTTGAGGTTCCAACTTGGAGAACATTGTCTTTAACTGGAAAGAGAGAGTTTTTTCACCAACCTGCTGGCAAAATATGGTCTTATTGCAGGCTGGAGTAGTGTGCTGCTCGAAGTTGCACTTTCCATACGTTCTCTGTGCCCTAAAGCTGCCATTTTCGCAGGCCTTTGTGTCTTGGGCCACGTGGACCTCATACGAGTGGTTTATCACCACAGGTAGCCTTTCACTCTCGAGTGCGTATCCGCGTTTGGTGATGTGGTAACTTATGAGCATGATCCGACTGCCCAGAGGTAGGCAAGCTTTATTTGCGGTGCTTGCTCTCGAGTATGCGTGTGGCTAGTGGATGCAATAATACTCTGCCTGTTCACTTACCTCAGATATCAGACTTCCGTACAGGGTCTTAAATTGGAACGATTCCTTGTTGTTTAACTCCGAGTCCCATTCCGTTTGCGGGTCGACAATCTTGAAAGTCCAAGGCATGACAACATTGCCACCAGGCTTGCTAGTTGAGCCCTCGCCACCAGGACTCGGCTCAGGACTTGCACTCTCGCTAGCCCAGAACGACTCGGTAGTGCTATTCGGACTAGCCGTGCTGCTCAGATCGGTCGATGGAGCACCAGCGCTGGAACTTGATCCTTCTGAGGAAGATGCGCTTTCGGAAACTGAGCTTTGTTCTTGGGATGCTGCCTGGGTGGTCGACGATTCTTCGCTGGCACCCTCTTGCTCGGCTGATTCAGTAGAATTGACGTTGTCTATTGTGACTTCGGCACTGGCCACAGTGACTGATGACACGTTAGCACTGGGCGATGGCTCGACTGCTGGCGTTGGCTCAGCTGCTGGTTTCGGCTCCGCTATAGGATTAGGCGGGGCGGCTCCTTGAACTGGTTCGCTGACATTGGCCGATGGCTGACCTGCTGCCACAGGGGACACGGGCTCGGGTTCAGGTGCTGGTACTGGGGCACTCGCATTAACAGCTGCACCGGTATCAACTACGGCTGGAAGAACCTTCTGCTGTGATCCTTGAGGAATGCTAGCGTTGACCACCTCTTCGCTTTCTTCGCCCGATTCCACTTCTACAGATTCGGTCTTATTGGCCAACAGTGATGGCGGAGTCGAGTGCCAGGCAGGTGGGACGGGAAAGACTCCTTTGTCTTCAGGGATGCTGGAATTCTTTGATTGCAACTGCTTTGATTGATTTTGGCCAGCGTTTTGAAGAAGGTGCAAGGTTTGCAGATTGACCACTTGGGGGGACCCAGCTGCGTTTTCCTCGCCCTCTTCTCCTGCAGCTGGGAATATAGGTGGCTTGGCCAGGTCTACAACCACGCCTTGGTTGGGTTGTCCCTTCACCGTCCCATTTTCACTCGCAGGTCCAGCTGCTGCTGCGGCTTCATTTGGCAGTGGAACTGGATTGAAAGGCTGTGCTACACCGATAGGCGCCAGTCCAGCAGCAGGTTTCGCGAGTGGAACTGCTACGATCTGCTCATTCAGCAAGCGCACTATTTCGCTGATGTTCTTAGTTGAAGCTGCTTTGGCTTTGAAAATTTCTTGGAATTCTAATGCTGCTTTATGAACCAGACCGATTTGATCTTTTTCGTTCGGGTTGCCGTTGACTAAGTTTTCCAGTAAAAGTGCGAACAGGTCGCTAAGATGAACATTGGAGTACTCGGATTCATCCAGAACACCCATCTTGGTCAAGTTCTGCAGGGCGGCAGCGTACTCGCTGTTGACTGCGGCCACGATTCCCGAGTCATCCCCACTAGCGTAGTCGTAAGTTTCCTCACTCGCTGCCTCTTCGCTTTCTGAAGCGGCTGGAGTCGTAGCTTGAATGTGTGGACGGGTGGCAGAGGAAGCCTTGCCCGGGGACCGGGCAGCGGAAGCGGCAGCCAGGTTAGCTCTGGCCAAGACTGGGGGCACTGCACCGCCCTCCAAAGGTTGGAAACTGGGACCACCCGGGACGTTGACCGCGGACAATTGAGGGTTGCGAGACGTAGCCTTCTGCTTGCTGGGTGCTGCGGTGGCAACGGGGATGGCTGCGGTCAAATTTTTGCCCTGCGATGGTACTGGCGCAACCTCCTCTCCCGATTCGGCCTCTCCCTCAGCGCTGGCTTCAGCTTCCTCAGAAATGGGTACTTGAGGCGAGCTAGCTTTTGGTTTCGGTGTGCTGCCTTTGACGACAGCCTTTTTGGTTTGGGCCTCGGCTGAGGCTGCATCTTCTCCAGATTCAGCAGCAGCGCTCTCCTCGTTAGCTTCTCCTACTTCATCAGGTGAGGCAGGTTTCGGCACCGGCGTTGCTTTTGGCTTTAAAGACTCAAGGATATGTGCGCCTTTCAATGATCCTTCAATGGTAGCATTTTTGGGTTTGCTGACCCCACCTGCAGTCTTGCCACTGGCTGGTTGTTCCTGGCTCACTTCTGATTCTCCAGATTCCGCCTCACTGGCTTCCTCGACCGCGGCACCACTCTGAATCACTGGAGGCAGCGTAACCTTGGCCAAGACCTTAGACCCGGCCTTGGGGGCTTGAGTTACGTTGAAAGCGACTTCGATCTTCTCTTCGGCCTCGGATCCATCTTGATTGCTCGGAGCCACTGAGCTCTTCTGAGGTACCTTTGATCCAGCTTTGGGCACCTGCGATAACTGGGCATTGACAGGAGCTCCTTCATTGCTCTCCACCACCTCGGATTCGGCTTGACCACTCGCCGGGGCACTCAACTTTGGCGGAACCTTCGATCCACCGTTTAGTGCCTTTGGTTGAGAGCCACCGATTCGCGCTTTACTGATTTCTTCTCCTTCGGCGCCTTCCTCAGGGATTGGCGACACTGTTCCTTTGCCTAGCGGCTTTGCACTAGCTTGAGGCAGCTTAGGCGCCACGGATCCACTTGGCGCCTCATCTATGATCGCTTCCTCTTCATCTCCTTCCTGAATTGGAGCAGCGGTGGCTTTTGCGGCAGATTTTTCTGGGTTCTTTGCAGACTTTGGCAGTGGGGCAGTGCTCGGTTTCGGACTCGCATTGTTTTGGATATTAGCTGCTGGCAAGGCACTCTTGGCTTGTCCACCAGCATTCAACGAGTCCTCAGGGGGAACTTCTTCCTCTGCTTCTTCACTAGCGGCTTCTACTTGACTAGCAGCGGCAGGCAGAGACTTCGGTTCGACTTTCGTTGGATTGGAGGGCTGTGCACCCTTCGAAGCACCATTTTGGGTCTTTTGAGCATTGCTAACGCCTGAAATGCATACAATAGACTGTAAGTGCTAAGTCACATAACAGCCCCCTTGAAGGCCATCCCACATATGCAACAATGGTCCAGTGGTTACGGATATTATTCTAAGAAATACCGGTCCAGGTTCTTCAGCGTCCCCTTTTAGTGCTCTTTCATCCGAGTTGGTTTTGGTTATTGGCTGTAAATTTTATTGAGGAGTCATAAGATACGTCTCGCTCTACAGCATCCTCGATTTAGTTGACTGACCCTCGCCCACTCTGACAACATGCACCCGTTGTGAAGAGACGGATGCGCCTCGTTCTCGTTCCACTCGGCTTTTCACATCTTTTTTCGATGCATCCCCCTCAAAGACATTGGATTCTACGAATTTCTAGAAACCATATCAGCACGAGGAATGTGGCAGTTTCGTAAGAATTGATGGACGAAAAACGAAAGGAATCCGCGTCTGACACGTGCAAATAACGGGCGAGAATTCAGTTCGACTTTGTCCATAACAGACCCACTAACCTAAGAAGGCAGCAGAGCGTTTATAAAAACGATTCTTCGTATTCCTGTCATCATCGAGCCATAGATGGGAATAACGTAAGTGGACTCATTCTCGGCCCGATCCGTTTCGAACGCTCTAATAACAGTGTCACCAGAAACGCTCGTCGCATTTGCTTTCGATGAACTGCAGATTATGAGAGCGCGAATTCTATCAATATACTATTATCTGAGAAGACAAGAACGGGCCTACGTCTGCACTTTCTCGATTACGTTCCCCTGATACGAAAATCTCCGCCCCTAAAAATTTCTTCCCCCACTCGTTCCAACTGAAAGCTTGATTTGTAAAGAACTTTTTTCTTTATATTTTTGCACATTCCAATGCCACCTTGGAAGTGTTCCAACTAGTCCACTGGCGTACCTAAACGACCTCCGATCGAAATTTAACCGCTCCATTACTCGCAACGATGTTCTAACACATAAACCAATACTGCACCAAAAAAGTACGGCCCCTCGGCTGACCCGGGCCAAATCATCTTAGCCCTATTTCATTGGCACTGTTGAAAAGTTCCCAAAAATGAGGAAGACACAACCACAATAGGACACCCTGTCTTATGGTCGTTCTCACGCTCCGCGTCCTCTCGATGCTGAACACCACTTTAGTCGTCCTCAAAAATGCCACGCTGGATAAAGATGATGAAAAAGTTAGGAAGTGGATGACCTCGATTTGAATCATGCACACGCTCTTTGTCCAAATATAGTCAAGGTTGACGAAAATAGGAAGGGTGGGCAAAAATATGCACCTCCTATTTCTTTGAAATGTCACAGCCGCCTTAGCAAAATGCTTGGGTTTCCACTCGAGTCTTTCAGATTAAAATGAAATTGATCGAAAAGGGGATGATCGAATTAGGATGATTACTGGCGTCTATATGGGGGCTCGGAAAGTGGCGCCCCTTGACTGCAGATGCAGATGCAGATGAGACGACTTGGGACGCATTTTAGAGATATTAGCAGGATGAACATGCTGGGAACGTGCATAATATAGCAGACTCGTACCGAATAGGGTACCTGATTTAAATGAGACAAACCAACACATTGGATCCGGACAGTCCCTACTCGAACATGACCCATATGTTCACGTTTCACAACAGCGAGCCGAAACCTCACATGGCCTTAACTGTGAGTCATCCCACTCGACCCACGATCCACCATGCCAACCGCAGTAGAGTCCCGAGTCCCACCCCCATCCTGATCCTGATCTCAGCCTTACCTGCAATGGCGAGGAAGACACAAGCTGCCGTTAGCAGAATAAACCTCCAGGCCGTATGTTCACCCATTCAATTAGACTATGGCCAATACACGTAATGGTCAGGATGCTGGCGGGAATAAGAAAACTGTGCCGAGTCAAGTCCTTATAGAGTAGTGCCTTATTCACGGCGTGGCCCTCGCAGCGTCGTTTTAACCGTCGACTGAATCAAAGAACCAACTCCGCCTCGTCCACTCGTCCCGGAATCATGCGCAATCGAGTGTGACAACAGTTTCGCCGCCGCCGGTTCCGTTTCAAATGATGCGAGCGAAAATGGATTGCCTACCACCCCCTTCCAAATGTTGACCACTGGTCAAACCCAATTGGACACCGTGTACCTCTCAAAATACACTATTTGATTCAATGCAGAACCAGTCCTCAACAAATGAGGTTAGGCCGTCTACTCTGCAAAGCACTTTTCCTTACATCACAAAATCATCTGAAACAGACATTTTCCTCATACGCACTGGCCGCCATGAGTGCGTCATGTGATCTAACTTAGTCCGTCATCGATGAAAGTAGGACACCAATGGCACACGCCGACTCTCATTTCCGCCCATCCCATGAACCGTGAAACTGAGACATCGTGAGTTTCCAGAAATGCGTGGAGTATGCGCCCAACAAAACACCCAATTTATGAATGTGTCTTACTAACACAAATAAACTCGATTGACTAATCAAACCCGCCACTAAAATGGACAATGAAGTATCACAGCCACACAAACCGTAACTAACTTATCAAAACTAAGAATCACATTTCAAACACGTCGAAATGACCCCCAAATTACAACACAGTCAATTCGTGTATGCGCCCCAGGGCATCTCCACACCATACTTTCCCTTGGCCACCATCACAGCAGGTCAATGGAGACGGGGCCTGCCATAGACCAACCTAAGACAACGAGTAGGTCAGAATAGAAACACGACAGTACTACAACTCTCAGCTTACCAGCGTTGGTGTCCACATTCGATTCCACAAACGAACGAAACAGTCTTTAGAGACTGTTGCGAACAAGGTGCCAGAATATAGGTCCGTCGACACTGCCGAGATGCCTGTGACAGTGGTTGTATGGGCCTGAAAGAAAACAGAGTGCACGTCAGTATCATCCTGGGAGGCTGGTTCTGGCACAGGATGCCCTCGGCGAAGGTGCTCCTAGTGGAGACATCAAAAAACCCTGCAGAGAGCTGGCCACCTCACGGCCTCGCTTATCATATCGTGACTGCTGACCGGCTGTAGGGGCGGCGCGGGGCCAACCCACAAAAAAGTTTTAAAAAAGCTTTATGACGCAAGCCACTGATCGATCGGATATCCAATATCTAGTTTCAAAATATCGACTTGATTTACCAGATAAGAAATTTTTTATTTTATAGGAAGCTCTTTAAAATTTTTCAAGGCGAAACTGACCAATTTTACGTTTTTGCTGTTCACTGTGAGATATCGGGAAAAAGCTAACGATGCGAAGACTGACCCCAAATAATACTTGAGCTGTTATCCAGTTTCCGACCGGACACTGGATAACAGGATATCCAGTCAGTCCCTGGTACAGACCAAGGATCATCAAAGATACTCTCTGTGCTCCCGTTCCAAACAACAGTCCGAAGTATCTCGCCGACTCGCATTGGTTGAAACCCAAGCATTTGCTCCATCCTCTACACTACGACCCACACCACACCCTGGCCCCAGCATGATACCTTCATCCGGAACGATTCGTCTCCAGTTTCGGAATCCACTGCAATCACCTCGCCATCGTCAGTGCCGCGCAACAAATACGAATCGATCTCGCTTAGACACGCAGTCGTTGGAAAATGGACCACTTGGTACGTGTTCAATGACTCCATCTTCTCAGATGCGGAGCCATCCGATAGCGCAGTGTACAGCACAGACCCCACATTACGCACAAGGCGAACGGTGTCACAACTAAAATGAGGAAGCCATACATAGATTTCACAAGGCACCAACTTCTGTTAGATTTACCTTGTCGTCATTGTTCTCAGCAATGTTAGATTTCCATGGGCGCTCCAGGCTAATTCAGCGATTTCTCCAGACCACAAGGCCACAAACAAAATATCTGCATGCGTGCTCGAGCGACTGATCGATGCCGCTGGATGGCCAAGAGATAGTTCAGCAGTGCGCCTAAAAGCAGACCAGCATTCTTTGCGCAGAATTCTCAAGCTTCATTTACTATTGATTCTGAGACTCTCTCTGCTCTACCAAACATCGCAACCTGACTCTGGACAAAGCACTCATTACTCCCACAGCTTACATCATCGGTCCATCGTCACGATCTTGCAAACACCAAAATTTCACGAGCCCATCTTCTCCTGCTGTTATCAAACATTTTTCAGTCACCCACACTATGCAGGTAATCGATTTTTCATGCGCTTTCCAAATAAATGGCGATGAAAAAACGCATTCTACACCTTCGGCATAGATCAATGCGCAAGTGCCATCTCTGAAAAGTGAATTCGCATTAGCGCATTCCTATACAAAAGCGGGCATACTTACATTCCTCCACTGCAAATCGAATCACCAGTTGGTCTCATGGCCACGCAAGTAACCATCCCAAGATGAACAGGTGTTGATTCTCGATTCTCAAGGGGCTCCGAAATTCTCACCGACCACATGTTGCAGCATCCATCAGCCCCACCGCTTACCAGTCTAAGATCCTTGCCGTCAATCGCCGCGTCCAACCCAAGAACACTTTCGGTATGCGAGATTAGGGACACCCGTTCATCACCCTGCGCAGAAGAAGGTTAAGTTCGATAAGTCATCAAAGCTCGTCCAACTCAACACTTACCAAAAACGGTTTCCAAATGCGGCATTGTCCGCTGCTGTAACAAACAGCGATAACCGAATCCTTCAATAAGGACAATGAAAATGCTCCATCGCCGCCAGAGTCCTGGTTTTCTTCCTTCGACACATCTTCATCCATCATTTCGGCCCATGAACGGTTTTCTGAAACCCACAACCATTTATGATGGGTTAATTATTCGCCTTGCTCTTACCATCATAACTTCCGAATTCGGAAAAATCCAACAAGAAATCCAGAGAAGTCGGTACCTCACGCCCCTCCGCAGTCGGCTTCAATTGAGTCACTAAGACACCCTTGTGCGACCACACGCCAATAGTGCCGTCTAATGATGCCGTGACCACGCATCCTCTCTGCAATATCAGACTGTGAGCACACAAGCCAGATCCACATATTCGGACCATCTCACCTTCATCCTTACGCATATGACAGGTGCCGCATGACCCGTTAAAGTGATCAGAGGCGAATCGCTTCCGCTCACGTTCCACAGCTTAGTCGTACAATCACTAGATGCTGTCGCCTGAAACCACGAAGCAGACACTACTGTAATGTATGCCTCGCTTCACCGGAATCCTTGCCCCACTTACGATGATATCTTTGGTATTGGACCAAACGCAAGACGTTATCCATTCGCTGTGACACCGAGGAAACGACTTCATCGCCAGCTTGGTCTTCCCCGACAAAACATCGCTAACTTTCCATATCGATAGGCTCTAAACTGCCAGATTCAACATCAAGTGCGCGACAAGTCCCCACTGTCATCTTCACACATACCTTATCAGTTGACACAGTTGCAACACACGCTCCATCCGGGCTCATAGCGCAGTCGGACACTGAACCTTCCGCGGCGAAAACGACGGCCGATGGTCCAGCGCTAAAACAGTGAGCTTTCATTCAGTGCACTGAAAGAGTGATCCTTACATTCTAGGTGAGTTCAACAAATATACTCACTTTTTCTGCTTCCCTCTAAAAAGCAGTGAATAGAAGCAAATAGCTCCATTCGTATGTCCCACCACCAGAATCGTGCTCCCACAATCGGCGCACCCGATGTTGCCATGGTTGCTTTCAAATGCTTGAATCACCTCGCCCGCATCGAAACCAAGTATCTGAAAAACAGACACGGATCACACTCCATCACCAAACCATGCAAACAGTCGTACCTGGACGGATGATCGGCACGCAATCATTAAACTCTTTGACTGCGCAACAAATCGAATTCGCTGAACGCTACTGCTCGCCCTCCAAGTCCACAGCACGGCATCTAAAAAAGCACGCTTGTTTTATACAAGAGTCAAATAAGACCAACAGGGCAGCACCGACCGACCCAGGTTCGAAGCACCAAACCGACTCGATTCGACTCGACCCGACCCGATACGACCGACCCGATCCAAACCGGCCCGATCCACCAAAACCTAATGTTGTATTGCGCCCACTCATTTGTTTTCTGACAGGATATGCTTTCTTTCTTTGATAAAAGACCCGCAGTCAGGGAGGAAGGGGCTGACAGATTTCTGACAAAAATAGACAGGGGAGGAGAGCTTTGGGAATGAGTGAACGTGATCGTCCATGATCATGCTGTCTGAGCTGATAGCGTAGAATTTCATAAATTTTTACTGTTCGACTTCATCTGCAATATCCCGTTTCGCTTCTTGACTTGAACTTGTAGAGTGAAAGGTGGTCAGTATGAGGACAGCTTTTTGAATGTTTTTGGGCTAGGCCCCACCTACCCCAATTTCCCATGGGTTTTGCCTGGTGCCAGCCAGCAGTCATAATGACGAGTGCGGCTGTGTGTGAGGCGACTCTAAGGGCAGGTTCCCTCTGACGGCTCCACTAGGAGCTGCCCCGCTGGAGCATCACCACCGAGGGCATCCTACGCCAGAATCAGCGTCCCCGGATGATAAAGGGCAAGAACGGAGGGCCCAGACTGGCAATTAGGCGGCAATTTTCTCAGTCTACAGTCAGGCGGCATGGGCGTTTACCACTTCCACCTCCAATTGAATTCCTGGTGAGTTCCCCAGAGCCAGTTCCCTTTCTGAGAATGGGTTTTCTTAACTGACGTCCTCAGCCAGAATAGAACTGAGGCGTCCCAGCCAGGGCTGCTCCCAAGCAGCCTCTTACAAGCCAATGACCCCCCCCCCGCGCTCCTATGTGGACAGAAGGTGGGAGAGGTCGAAAATTCAAAAATAGCGTCGATGTCATAGATGGGTGGCCACTCCAGTGCGTTGAACTGTCGATCCTAGCTGCCTGCATGAAGACATGACTAACCGCCAGAGAAGATATTTTGGCGGGAATTCTAAATTCCGATCCAGCCGACCCACAGCTTGGGTCAGTTCCCCACAAACCGATCTGGCCCGTACCGGCGGGCTGATCGGCCGGGTCGGTCGATGCTGGCCAGCAAGCCACTCACTCTTTTTCTTCAAATCGTACACCACCACCTCGTTGTTCGAATATCCTACTGCCAAATAATGACCATCTGGACTCAGCGCGCACGCCAACGCTGAACCACAACTGTTGTCTTTCTCCTTCGACACCAATCCATCCATTCGTCCCAACATCGGTGACCATACTTTGATCGCACAGTCCTGCGCCGCTGATAGCAGGCAGTCCTTTGTCAATAAGATTCGATTAACAGGCGCCAGGTGACCAACAAAACTGCCGACCTGCGTTTGAGATAATTTCAGCTAACAGTTAAACCCAAGCTTACGAAAACCTTACCGTTGTGCCGAACTCCGCCGACCACAGTCTCACTTCGCCATCGAAACTAGCCGAGGCAATGAACTTGGCATTCTTGTAATAGGCCACTGCTCGTACAGCCGACTTGTGACCACGCAAAACCTGAAAATCGAGATCACGCACCAGGATCAAGACAATACCGTGCTGACTCGAAAGTCTCCCCTCGAATAAGTCCTCGTCTGACCCCCAAGTCCCCTAAAATCTGTCGCTAGGGGTTTATTTGAAACTCGTGACTTGCTTGAGGCCCAGACCTGTAGTGGCTTTGATCCGCACAGCTGATACCGACCACTTGATTTAGTCGAATCCTGTCAGAGAGGAGCTTTCTAGCGGTGAACGGACAATTCAGGATTCCTTTTTTGGGGTATAACTGCTCAAAAACTGGTAAGAAATGAAGTTGGATCCATTAAAGCTTTTCTCCCTCTCGTGTTCCCCAGTAAGTTAGCTGTCGTGCTCCCTAAAGCTTTGCTGCTTTAGGTCGCAGCAAAGCATGAACCTCGAAGTCCACTTAGAATTTCATCTCCCCCGGAAGACTTTCAAGCAAACAAGGTGAACTAGCCGCATACAGCTTTCCTCGAGCCGGGATCCAGGGTATGGATTGCCAATGCGCCATTCCAATGACCCGTCACTACGGCCGCATCGTCCGGATGACAATCAATGCAGTTGATCGGACTGAAACAAGATCGTTAAACTGACTGCGCAGAGAAGTCATCATGGCCACGTACCTCGCAGGCTTCGGGGAGATGACTTCATAAGCCTTGCCAGATGACCAGTTCCACAGCCGTATGGTCGAATCCCAACCCACGGTGATCAAATCGAACGACCGGCTCTTTGTGTAAGGTATGCACATGCTCACGTGACCGTCGTGACCTTCCAAAGTAGCCAGCCTAAATGAACATATTTTCTGTGACTGATCGAGATGATCATGGGAAATATTCTCCCTTACTTCACTTTCCTACCAGTATCCCAAACGATCACCAACCCATCATCGCCACAACTGCAAAAGGCCTCCTCATTCAAGAAGCAAAGGTCATTGATGATATCCTGGTGACCCACAAATCCATGGACCTCCTGAAAACAAACTATTGACACTTAATTTTTAACTAAAACACTCACCGTCAGTGAGAATCGAGCCCGCGCCGCGCCCCCGGGATTACGGTTGAGTGTACTAGCCAACAATTCATCATATTATCAGGTCTCAAACTAATATACCCCACGCAGGTTCGATTCCGACTCAGGGTTAACTTTTCCTTATGTGCATTTCTGTGCACACCCTTGCAACGAAAGGCCGGACGATCTGTTCCGCCCGCATTTTTTAACGTGTACTATGTAGGAGCATGAAATCTATGCGTATGGTATAAGTGTTCATCCCATAGGTGCGGGTTCGATTCCTCCTCAAGGCTAATGTTTTTATGTCCAATTCTGAGCCTCTTAATAGTCTGACTTAAAGCGTCTTGAAGACATGCACACCCTCAAATCCCAGATTCTCAAGTCCAAAATCATCGATCATACCTGGCCACTTCCGCAATCGAATATTTTCACCACACACTCGATAGCCACACCCACTAATCGGCACATGGGCGATATGGCCACAGCACGCACTGCCTAAAACACACACGGACATCGTCACGGTCGAGTAAGTCACCACGCAGTCCCTTACCGCTCCAGTCTCAAACTTGATCGCACGATCACACAATGACCGATTACCAGGCTTGTTATCCCAGCGAACGACCCAATGGTTCCGACCTTCTGCAGTCAACGCCATTGAAACCATGGGAGAGATGACGCTAATTTGAGGCTCATTTAGCATTTCCTGATCAACGAGACGAGGATACCTGAAAGCCAATCAGACAGTTAAAAACTTTAGACCTGAGCGGGAATCGAACCCGTGCATAAAAGCCACTAACATACAGTATAATGCTTGACCTAAAAGCTTACTTCAGCAGGAAGTCGCAATTGCTCGATAAAAACTTTGACATATCATACAATAAAGTGCGATCAAAGTCAGTCACAGCCTTCGAGCCTTCGACACCTGAAACGACCAAGCATGCAGACTGCTACGATTGGACCAAAGTATCTTACCTTTAGCCACAGCATTATGATAAGTCATCAGCGTCGATGCAACCCCCAATTCAAAGCATTTCCGAACCAATTCAACGGACGTCAGTAGATCGCACAAACGTTCCCATTGGCCAAGCGCCTCCTAAAATCATCGAGTACTTAAATCCCACATTACGACCCCAGAACAAACGAACGTTACCAGCGTTTTCAATAAGCCCGCGCCGTTGTGTCGAGTCAGTCCGGCAAACCGTTGATCGCCAGTTGGATCGCACGACTTCAAGAAATGCACTGAAACAGGATCATCAACAGCAACGTAGCTCCACCAAATCACATTCAAAAATCCTATCAGGGGTCTAATCAAGATTTATTTTCTCGATCTAGGTTTTTAAAAGGGCAAACAGATATGCAGCATTATGTAGATAACAGTGCAATACGCTGCACATACAGCTTTTTACGGCTGATTTACACCAATTCCAGAAGAGGAAAGCTCGTTTCAAAGGAGTTTTTAGTCTGAAATCCTTATCAGAGGTTGCCTTGACCAGACCCCCTCTTGGAAAAGAACGGCCCACGTTCACACGGCCGTAGATACATATACTGTGTATACGACACTCCAGTACAAGCTACTGGCTACATAGCACAGCCCCTTCAGAAGTATCCTTGACTAGCGCCATGGTCACTCTCTCACGCTCCGGACCCGCCAGGTCATATAAATAGTGGTCACCAATTGGCAAAACTCATCACCTTAGCTGTGGTGATCGTTGTCTGCTAGGAACACTTGCACTGTTTGCGTCAGTAGTCTCTTTGACTAGTAACATGATACCATCACCAACAGGCCATGGCAATGTGGTATGTATGTACTGTAAGTAAGCTATCAGCGCGAAGCTAACAAGCCATGCAGGCTCAGCTATATAAAGGGTATGCGCCTTGGCTGCTGGGACAGGAAGTGTCTTCTTCAGAATGTCATAACGCAGTGATTCTGTATGCAATTGCCTCGTAATCTTGTTCTTCCACCGTAAAAATACAGAGCCCCGATAATCATGCCGAAGACGCTTCCATTCCCAGGCAACAAAGGCGCATACCACGTGCAAGATTGAACCTGCATGATGGTGCACTAAACTTCGCGCCGATTCAGCTTACAGCATATTGCCACGCCCAGTGGGCGAGCGCATCATGTTACAAGTTCAGGATACCTCTTACAGAGACTGTCACTGTGAGTTGCAAGATCACGTACCTGCCAACAATTCCAAACACCTTCGCCGATCAAAGCCGCTCCTGGCATGACGACTTTTGACCAAACTACAAATACTGGCACTGACATACGCCCACGTTGATCGACTGCAAGAAAAAAGGACTTGAATGGAACGCACTAACTAATAAACATGCAACTTACTCTCCTACGACCTGTTCCTTCAGAATCATGCGCAAAGCATTCAATGCAAACAGGAATGCCGAATAAGGTAAGCGCCGACACGTCGTTTTCCTGGTCCCCGCATCCTCAGACTCTACGGCCAATGCGCAAAGATGATAGAGGTCGTCAGTGGACAGTTCTGAAACACGCAGTCAGAGACTACAGCAATTAAGAATCAACCTCGCCCTCACCTCCTTCGCTGTGCGCAATGAAACACAACAGTGCTGTTACCAACGTCGATCCGTGATCGCCCTCCGCCTGACTGATAACCATTTTGGCCAGTGCATCCATCGTAGATGGCAGACGCAAAATTAATGGGCCGACCTGTAAAAGCCATTAGTTCACCTTTCTCAGACCCCCATCTCGCCACGAACTTACCATTTCTGACACAGCATACACCCTCAAATACTCGCACACAGCTCGAAGATAAGCCGGCTTATCAGAATCACGTTTCGACAATAGCACGCGCGTCTAAAAGAGCAAGATCTGCAAAATATTCGCGATACCATCGATCCACCAAAACCTACCGGACGATTGAAAGCAGACTCGCTAAATCGTTTTCCATAACCAGCAAGAACATTGCTGACCAAGGCAGCACTGTCAGCTCGTTCCAGCCTTCCGATTGCAATTCGTACAACTTTCACGCTCTGTTTCTCCAACGACGACAGCATGATCGCACTGTTTCGCCCGTTGATCAGGAAGAGGGCTTTCTAAAAGTGCACTAATTGTTCTATAGCAGTGTGTCAAGATGATCTAGCCACCACATTGCTTACGCCCTTGCTGGCCTCGATCAACCATTCCATTTGATGATCCAACAGTCCATCGAGGACAAACAGCAGCCGGAATCCACTCGCAACCATCTGAGTGACACGATCCTCCCACATCTCGGTAGTAATGCTACAGTAAAATAACAGGAGCGATCATCTGAAATACACTGAACATGCTAAAAACTCGTACTTGGAATTTGCAGGCAGCTGATGCAGTTTTCCCCCGCTGATAACGTTCAAATAGTCGTAGAGATAGCGAATAACATTACACGACTTCGAATGGCCACGCAAGGCATCCGAGAAGTATACAATAGGGGTCCCATAGCTCTGTTGATTGTTCCTAGCCGTCAAAGCCATTTGAACCTAAAAGTATGAAAATTTTACAAAAAGCAAGTAAAAGATAACACAAATTTTAGCCTTTTCCAGTCGCCTTACCATAACTAAAGTGAGTCCACAGGATGCTGGACCTTCCACAGAAATAATTCCGCTCTTTATTTTCTCCGCCGCACCCGCCATTGCCTCCAGAGTGTCATGTCGACCAACAAAATTCTTGCCCATTCCTTTGACGAAATTCCATTGAGTCGATATGCTCGACAAAGTATCAATATCTCGCGCTAATTCTTTCTGAAACCAACCTCGGTTCACTGACA
Source organism: Mesodorylaimus sp. YZB2_4 (assembly GCA_030248295.1). Taxonomy (NCBI): domain Eukaryota; kingdom Metazoa; phylum Nematoda; class Enoplea; order Dorylaimida; family Dorylaimidae; genus Mesodorylaimus; species Mesodorylaimus sp. YZB2_4. Next base: position 2,153,186 of record JASANH010000626.1, read on the forward strand.
ATCCTTAAGTTCCACCCATAAGCGCTCACTTTCTTGCCGCCGCACAACTTGCATATAGCTTTCCATAGGTCATCTACGACTTGTTGAGCCAGCGTTTCCAAACCGGACACACTTGGAAACCCTTCGTGTTCGCCAGACCACTTGCATGGATAGCTGAAACAAAAAATCATTAAGTTTACATCTCTGCTTCGATTTCGGCTCTTTGCCTATGTGGAGTCACTCACTTCTCCAGCACATTATGTCCACAAGCTCTGATCCGTGCCTTCAGTTCCGTCACGCGTTTCCGCGCTTCCACAGATTCGGCGTGCATATCGGTTTGATATCTTTCAGGAACTCTGAAACGTATTTAGAGTGCTTTAATCAGCGATCACTAGACTCTGATTTCCGCTTACCCCGACAATGCACCGCGGAAATAGAAAAAACACTTTCCCCGAGCTTTCTTTGGATCTCGCAAAGCGAACTGTTCGATTTCCAATTCCGTAACTGAACCACCAGCGGGGTGCTGAGCTAGCCAAGCGAATTCTTCACATGCATCTCCCATATCGTAGCTCAAAGGCCGCCATCCGTGACGTTCCCCCAACAGCCCGACAAATAGCTGCGACTTGGCCACTTCTCGCAAGCACAGTTCCAGAGATCTGAAGACGCCGGATAGCTACGGCTCAGACAACACAACGACAAGCACAAACTGTACCTTATGGAATGAGCATCCGCTTCTGATATGCCCCAACGCAGATCGATTGGTAATATCGTCAATCCGAAACGTGCCGCTCTACGTTGCAACTCGGGAAAGACATACCTCAAGAGGACGGTCCTTTCGCCATGCATATCACGGAAGGTCGAGGAAATGAAGACCTTGACGACGTTTGATACTTCGGCCTCTCTGAAAGTAGTATGAGTCAATACCCCAGCCGAAAGCGAAGCGATTCTCATCATGTATGTATACACAAGTTCACGGATTATTGAATCTTCCCGCCAAATTAATTTCAATTCTCTGTGCAAAAGGTACATATATCTGGTTATTTTAAGAACTAATTCCCCGTTTTTACTGTATGCTTTGACTGACTCCCGCTGGCGATTATTAGCTCACTTTCTCAGAATCAGCGAGGGTAAAACATGCGGAGGGTAACTTTTTACCCGACTTCGTCCAGGTGGGTTGCCTGCTACCCTGCGCCCATATTTGTTTTTCCAAACGCTCCAGCTTACTCTGAACTTAAAAATCCAAAATCGCAAATTCGTAACGGCTTTCGTTGACCAACCTCACGGGCTTGTTTCTTCAATTTGTACACCTCGTCAATGTGATCGATTCGTACTAGTTGGGCGTCGCTACCACGAATGGCTATGTATCTACAATGGACACGGATATTAAAGAGGACAACTTTGCCAAACTGATGCTGTTACCTCAAAATCTGGTCATTATATCCACACAGATAGACATTCCTTGGATGGTCATCGGCAGAAACATTGCTCCTGAAGAACCAGAACCCATTTTACGACAATTCACCCAAGCCGAAAACGTTCACTTACTCTGCTCGAACTGGCGACAGGTTGATATTGACGTAAAGAACATGAGGAGAGACCAGGTTTCTATACCGTTTCAGTCCACTAATGAACGCCAAATCGTCCACTGATCCACGCGGTAAATTGGTGATAAGCAGCAGATTATCAATCTGCAAAGGACTTAGTAGTGCAGTCTCTCCCTGTGTGAGTCAGTGATACTGGCTCTCACTTGTCAGTATCACTGACATTTAGATGCACCATAACACACTGCTCAGTCGCTTCCGCGGTGCAGCGGTGAACGGCATGTCACTGGCTGGGAGAGCCGACCCAGGTTCAGTTCCAGTGCTGTAAACTTCTGTCTGCGCCTGTCAGTGGGCGACTCACCCACAATGCCGCCAGGCCTGTGGGGCAAGACACTCGAATCCAGGCTGGATATGATTACCCACCGCGGAGTTGCGACTTAAATGAGCTCTTTCCCAGCACGGGTCCTATCCTAGTCCCTGGCAAGATTGCCCCCTAGCTCGTGGGAAATAGTCATTATCTATCCTCCCCTTGGAAAGAGCGGGAAGAAAACCGCACACCGAGCATACCTTGGTTCTATTCAGCGTGTACTGACGCAAAGCCTCTGATAACACTCGCGTCACAGTGCTCTCTCTACCCGCTGCTTCCCTGCGCAATGTTTCAGCCTAAAATGAGCACTAGATAAACGCAGTACAGTCAAACAGGACAGGCCAAGAATCGTACTTGTTCCAGAACCACTTCGACATTGTTCAGTATCGTGCCTTTGGAAAGAGTGATTTCGCGAAGGTCGTGATCGGTGAATATCACAAATACGCAATCCTCGCAGACGTATTTGCACAGCAAAGACACCAAAGCGCCGATTTCCAGACTCTGAAAATTCCGATTTGATTACAAATAAGAACCGAAATCTAATCCTTACTGTTTTCGGTTTCCCAAGTCCTTTCGTTCCAGTACACGCCGCGTCCATCAGCTCGTCCGCTTTACAAAACACGATGGTCCTGCCTCGTATCGGCGACACGTTATGGGTCGTCGCAATTTTCACAGCCGTATCCAATGCTTTGCGATACCGATTCAGCAAAGTCAAGTCGTAGTGCAGATCTTGTCTCATTTTCCGTTGTTCCCTCTTCCGTATCCAGTGCTTCATTTTTATCTTCTTTCGACTGCCAGTTCCCACTTTTAGGCTGACCTCCCGAGAAGCGGCCATTTCGTTCACTGCAAGACCAACAACGCTAAAAATAGCCATTTGCCTCACTTAAAGACTTACCTTTCTTTCCATATTCAGCTTCCAGCTCATCCAAGGCTTGATAAGCGGAGAAAAATCGAAACGGAAATTGTTTGCTTTGAGTGACCGCGTTCTGAAAAGCAAATAGGATAGCCTCTTAGAGGACAACCATCATAGTAACCATACCTCGTCCTGCAGTCGTTTCAACACCATCGAATGATACTCAGGAGCGATACCCACTCGAATCATATTCTTCAGGTTCCTCAACATGGCCATAAACGGCAGTTTCCTCCTTTCTGAACCCAAAACCACATCAGATGAACAAAATTGTTTGTTCGAAAACTTACCCAACAGTTGTTGCCACACTTCAGGTTTATTGCCCTCGCGCGCCAGGCGTGTTTCCCAAGTCTCTGGCATCGGCAGTTTCATTCGCTTTCCAGCTTTTGATTCATCGAAAACTCCGAGCAGACCGGAACGTTGGAACTCGATTGAATCAGAGGGATATCTGGAAAGTTACCATGGGGAAAACTCAACTAAGCAGAGTAGTCAGCACACCTTTTTCCCACGATGGCCATGACATTAAAGGCAGGTTTTCGAATGTGCAATGCCCTGATTAACTTTTTCAGATTCAGTCTGTTCTTTGACGTTTTTGGGGTTTCGCCAGCGGGTGTCGTCTCTTTCGGCTCCTCCTTTACAAAACGTCTCTGAAAAATGACTTTTCAGTTAGTAATTGCAGGTTATTGCTACCAATAACTTACTTTTCGAGCCTTGTCCTTCACCACTTTCTCCTTTCCACTTTTCTTGTTAGTTTTCTTCTGCTTGTTATGCTTTGCTGAAAAAGGAATCATGAGAAGAGTGATTTTGAGATTCTCCTGTATGAATGCCCTATCGTTTACTGTCCGCTGTAGAGTCTGAGCTGATTGCGAAAGTGGTCCTAGGAAAAAGAAGATGATTTGAAAGAATTGTGCACGTACCAAGTTGATAAGTATCGAAATCGGAAAATTTTTCTGTCATTGCTCGCCGGAGTGCATATGGTAAGCGAATTCGCTCAAGTTCCCTGGGGGTATTGGCCTAAAACAGAGTTCAGAGCAAGTTTATTTCGTGCCATCACACATTGGCTGTGCCGCTGAGTCAGCCATCTTTACTGGGCAAGATTAGCTATCCCGGTTTTGCAGTTTTAAAAATAGCCTACCACCAACGACTGGTACAGTTCAGCCACCTCGATCCAATCAGTTGGCAAAAGGACGGCAGCACTGAAATACCGCTTCAAAAACGGCCGACAATCGCCAATAGAGGCTGCAATGGCCAACAAGAAGTTGGATGGCGTACGCAGATTCAGTTCACGTCGCGTGTAGACAGCGACCTGAAATCACTGATTTGAATCGTTAAACAAGCGACCAGAATTTACTTACCTTCAAGATAAACTCTGGTTCCAACTCAGCAACAGCTGATGCCTTCTCAAAGATGACTCGACGAGTTTGGTCTTCCTTGTCACTAAAGTTTGGTGAAGCGATCAACGCCCCGGAAAGGGCATTCACAAAATCTGCCTAAACGAATAAATCCAACAAGTTCATCAAGTGTCGTTCATGACTACCATTAGATGGTACAGTAATAAATGTACTGCAGGCTATCGAGGTTCTTACCTTCAAGGTACGTTTCTCGGACAAGCCACCATTTTCCGAAAGCAAGGAATCATTGATTTCGTAATCGATCGATTCACTCAACTCTGGCTCACCAAAATCATTGCAAAACGTTATCTCTGACTCGAAATCCGTTTTGACTCCAACGTTGGCATCGGTTAAAAACTGCGTATTTTCTTCGGATTTCATCATATCCACATCCAAAAACTGAACTTTGCCCGCATCCAGCAGATTCCTAGCCTGGTGCATCGATGGCCGACCATGTTCGAGTAATGTATTCTCGCATCTTAAAGTCGTCGTTTTTAGCGGATGGATTATTGAATCATCGATCTTCAATGATTTGAACGGTCGAATTTTGATCGGCTTTACTTCGATTTGAGGTGTTAAATCGACTGGTAACGAGGTATCGAGTTTCGTACCGCCCAATAAGGAGGAACTTAGGTCGATCGCTTTGTTTGCGGTCGTGATCGATGACAAAAAGCTAGTCGACGGGTCGATGCGAGCTTCCAGCAGTTTGCTCCCAAAATCGATTCTCGGTGATAAGATACTTGTCGACTCCAAAAGGACAGATTTCAAACTCAACGTCGTCAAAAGAGGTGAAGAGATTTCAGGCAAAAGTCGATTTTGGGTCCTAAAACCCTCATTTTCCAATATATTATTTTTCATCACAGTTAATCCAAGACTTTCTAGCTTCATTTTCAACGGATCAAACTAGTGAAAGTTGAAATGTAATGAAACTTTGCAGAAACGTTGTGCAAATCAATGCAATACTTTCCCTCAATTTAGCAGACTTCTTTCTCTATAGGCGCCGAATTCAAACTTTTGAGTAAGCCATCTAGAGGTAGATCGATTTCGTCTAACGGGTGCAGAGAGCGCTTCTCCCAGTGCTTTGGGATGTAGGGACCTAACGGCAGATAAGATTTCCAGTAAGACTGAGATACCTGTCATGTGAAAGCGTTTCCAAGGTAACTTTTCTTCATTACGCTCCCGTTTTCTTTCTCGAGTTAGGACACGTACGAAGCGTGAATGCAACAGTGGGCTGTGCCAGGTTTAGTCCTCGAAGAATGTGGCAAAACTAAGTTCTAATCAGCTGCTTGGGCTGGCTTCGTCGGTTGCCTAGCATAGGCCTTGTTAAAGCGACAGAGCCTATTCGCACGAATGTGACACGTCTTTCATGAGAGTGCATGGGTCGATACCTACATCGGGTGGACCAGCTATGGTTTAGCTAAACGCTTATGTAAGAAGCAGGATGTGGCCTGGTGATTCATGATGGTATGATTGCAAAGGCCGCACTTCACCGCAATGAACGTTAGCTGCTTTTCACTTTTCTCGATACTTAAAACCGAGTTGGTTGGCAGTGCGCGAATTCCAGACGTCTGTTTTCATCTCAACCAACATCCGGCCAGAATCTGGTGGCAGCGCCAGTCTGTTCTCGTTGTTGCCAACCGCCCACCCACCAGCCCCATATTGCTTGTTGTGCCAGTCTGTAGACAGCCGCAGTCCTGCTACTCGAAGGTGCTCGTTGGCTGTCAGCGAAAGCGAGTTCGTGCTCACAGCGTTCGTTTCGCCTCACGCCCCAGAGTACTCTCATTGTCGATATATCCCCTTTTCAGTGCGGGTGAGGGCTGGCCTGTCGGTGTGTCCACGTATCATACCTAACAGTCAAGACAGTGTAGCCTACGATTAGCTAACACGGTGACCATTCTAGGCCAAAATGGATTCGTCCACGTGCACTCAATTTCGCCATGTGTCCTCATCTGATCGATCAGAATCGAGTCAAACTGCATCCGATCATCAAAGCAGGGGCTGCACACCTGAATCAACAGCGCCAAAGTCAGATGACATGACTACGCGCGATGGATTGATTCGCCAAGAAATGTCCAAGTATGGAAACGGCGATCTGGTTCCAACGGGTAGTCCTAACTTCATGGCATCCGTTCTACCACGGCACTGGCGCTCTAACAAATCCCTACCCGTGCCCTTCACGGTCGTGTGCCTGGGAAATGATGTGCCCGAAGGAACCATGGTCACTGTCAAAGCTGGAAATGAAGAAAATTTTTGTGCTGAGTTACGAAATAATATTACGCATGTTAAAAATCAAATGGCCAGATTTAGTGATTTACGATTCGTTGGCAAGAGTGGTCGAGGTAAGCTGCAGATGCCCGTGGGAGGCCAGGTTGTACAGGTGCAATCATGGCCTATTTATACCACTGGTACCGAGCACGGTTGCCTGCTCCTGTTCTGCTGGCCGTGCGTCATCCGCCCCATTTCTTCCAAGCCCCCTACATCTGCACTAAACAGTCTTGTAGGCGGTCCTCTATACTCTTCTCATCAGGGGATATTCCTCTCATGAGAAAAGAGGGGGCTCAACAGGTGCTGCCTATTTTTCTCATTCCAAACTGACATTGACGTGACAAAAAGGTCTCCTCTTTGAGTATGATCCACATTTTCGCTCGGCGTCTTACGATTGTTAGATGCCACAAATTTTTTGTAGCTTCGACAGGAGCGAGTGAAGGAAACTTTTGCAGGAATAACGGCGTTTATAAAAAACCCGCTGCATATTTTTTCGATGAAACGCTAAATCACAGGAATGTCAAACGAGATAGAGTAGCAAAAAGGCCTTTCGTTTTAGCATATTTCTAAAATATCGCGAGTAATGCAAACATGGCATCATGCCAAGAACCATCTGGCTAGAGCGCGTGCACAGTCAGTGCAGAGCTGCAACCGAAATGCAGCGTTGCTGTACAGTAATTTAGGACAAAGCCCGTTATCTCCATCCGTACTCATTAGTCCTAGTCATTTGAATAACAAATTAGCCATCTTGCAGTGCTCTGGTGTCAGGTTACGAGTTGCTGTTTTCTGCTGGTCAAATGGTGTCTGTTGCCATGGAGAGGTGTGATTAGGGGAAGCTTAAATCGATAAGTGCCTTCGTTACACCGAGAGATATGATTATACGAAGCTAGGGTATAAAATAATGAGGGATAGATCTCTAAATTTAAATTGCTGAGGCATCAAAACTACACATTTTTCATTAGTGCTTTGCACTGCAGACGCACGCGCACTCTTTAATTTTGTCAGAGTGGGTTCACACAGTAGATTCTTCTGAGAGCGCTTTTCTTAAAGCTTCATTATTGATCAATAAGTAAAGGCTAGAATTTGAGCTTGTATATAATTTTTCCATGAACTAGGCGTCCTTATTATTTTGTCCTCTGCCTAAAATCACACACATGACTGCTCTTCCCAGGGTCTATTTAACCAATTTTATTCTTTCAGGGAAGACATTCAGGCTGACAATCACAGTTTACACAAAGCCGGTTCAAGTCTTTACTTACGAAAAGGCAGGTTTGATAGAGCGAGTGCTTGCGCTTGTCCTTGATTGCCCCTTTCATTTTACAGGCAATCAAGGTGACTGTCGACGGACCCAGGGAACCGCGCAGACCAAGAAGTGAGTTGCGAGGCAAGGTCTCGCGCTTATGAACTTCATCGAGCTTATTTTCAGGCACCGATTCTTCAGTTAAGCGCCGATCGCAGTACTTTGGTGCGGAAGTATAGCGATGGTTGGCCGATGAGCTCTCTCAATCATAACGCTTTTCCTAACAGCGCGTGTAAAAGTCTGCTTGACTGTGCTGTAGACAGAAACGTTCCCAAATTAGTCGACCTCGCATTGCTTTTGCTTGCTTTGCTCGTTCTTTATCATGTTCGGGTCTGAAAGTGAAGGATGTTTCTATTTCAGGAAGCGAAGGCGCATTTCCAGCCAAAATAGCTCGCTATTCTCCACCTTCGGACGAATTTCTCAAATCGTCTCCATTCACTTTCCGCGACATCAATCGATTCACCAGTGTCCCATCCTTGCACTTGCTTACATCGCAATCAACGAACATGCTCGCCTCGGCGTTGCAGCATCGTGTACACGCATCGAACCCGTTATTGACACCGAGTCCTTATCGCCAGCAGCTGCCGATATCCACTGTCTTCAGTAACGCGGTTTCAGCTGCATCGAGTTTTCATATGACCCATTCGCCTCTGGCTGCGGACACGGCATTTCCCATATCCTCACTGGTTCCCTTCTTGCCACCGTCGGTCCTCTTACGTCCTCTGGTCACATCCTCCTCATCGCCACCTGCACGATTCAATTTCGCATCTTCAGTTTTTCGCCCTGTATTACCAAGAAATAGCCTTACGTTGCCATTGGTCAAGGATCGTTCAGAAAGTGAGTCATCGTCGGCCGGTTTCACGCAAAAGCGCAATTCAGATGAAGCGGCGTCAGGCCCGTCTACTTCTGCTTATTCCATGTCACTGAACGGTTATGAAACGAAAAAAGAATCATCTACCGACTCTGGCGCGTCTGATCACGCTATGGATGAGGGATCAAAGTTGCCAGAGCATCATCGAGTCAATCGTCAAACTCAAACTGACCCCGACGAGCAATACCCAGCTCAAAGTTCATTATGGCATCAATAGATTGGAGCGATTTGGTCGATGACTTCTCTGAAGATTACAGTATGTACTGCTATTTCTAATAGCTTCTGCCTACTTTACTTCTCTATTTTTACCCAAGAAACAAATAATCCTTGCCTCGCTTACAAGGCTTGCTGTATATTATGTGGTTTCTGTGTTTTTCCTGCCTGAATCGTTTTTGGGCAGCCAGGAATCATATACGGATATGTGCAACGTGCACAGATATACTGTTTTTCTCTGAGTAATGAAGTCACGGTTACACCATTAATTAAATTCCGAGCAGTGTTTGTATTGGAATCAAAGTCTGTTACGAGAAAACCGCGTGATGCAATGATCAGTCAAGACTGACACATGAGGGGCCAAGCCTCGATTCTGCAGCGGTAACCAAAACACAGAACAGGTTGAGTATGTAGTCGAGGGGACCACAGACAGAATTCATTTCCCATTGCAGTATTTTTAAGAGTTTTTTCGCATCAACCTAATTTCTGGGTCTTCTGGGGTGCCAGCTGTTCACTGATTTGCGATTTACAAATTGGCTTTCGTCACTGGGTTGAAGCTGGAAAAGAGCTGCTCGCTCACACGAAATCCATCGTTCAAAGATCGATCCGCAGCAGACTACTGGCATCCGCACATTTCGAGGTGAACGAGATGTTGTTGTTGGTATATGCAAGGTAAGATATCAATGATTAACGCCTGATTGATCTATAAACAAAAATCTGGGACATTTATGTATTTAGTTCCCTGCATTCGGCGATAATATCTTGTTCATCGTAATGCTGACTGCTTAGATTTCAGCTGCTGTTTCTCAGGTGTGCCAAAGCGCGATCCTCAAACGATGGAGAGGAAGAGTAGGTGCCGAACCACCCACTCCCCCGCAGCCGCTGACGACAAATTTTTTTTTCTGACGCACGCTACTTTTTATTACTCTCCAGGCTAATTTTTCGTTGAGTCACCCTTTTGGCACGGGCAGCAATGCAACAATGAACAGTGGCCCTGATAACATAAATGAAAATCTGCACTATACTCAAAAGACTGAGACCACTCCAGACACCCAAGCATCCTCCGATGTTACTGATCAGTTCATCGATGGATAAACGTTGCACTCGCTCGACGATCCTGATTAGCTTCGACTCGTAGTACAGCTCCAGCATGACCATTTGGCGCAGATCATCCGCCGTGTACGTGCGGCTAAGACTGTCGTTGCCCGAGTTGATGATTTTCAAAGAAGTGTCGATTGCTGACGGCGAGACAAAGAGGGAACTGGACATCTTAGCTTCTATTCGACTGTAGTTGCATGGTTCTGGACAATCCTCGTCACATGATGCCAGTGTGAGAAGTTGATCATCGCTCGGACTCTCGCCGCTGTTAAGTCGTTCCCTGAAATTATGTAGGCGCTTACACAGAGCTCGGTCCTTGTTTTCAATGCCCATATGCTAATAAACGGTGTGCCGAAAGCCAAGTCCATGTACACAATATTTTCTTACTTTGCGAGGTCATACTTCTCCGAACATTCGATGGCTGCCGATGTATTACACAGGGGCACAATCGTGTTGTTATTGTTGACCCTTCGTTCATTCAAAGACTGCCAGTTTTCATCGACGACGCACTTGCAAGCTGCCAAGTCGAATCCGACGCGGCAGTCGATGGCGCAGGCCTCGCGCGAGTATTTGCCTAATTAGGAAGAATCAGACCAGAGCGCAAGATGTGTAAGGAACTGTGTCGACCTTACTCTCGTTCAGAAACTGGAGGTCCTTTCCGCACGGCAGTTCTGGCGTGAAAAATTGAATGGCGCGGGATCGAATGACTGTTCGATGCCTCTCCAGGTTGAGTGTGAGAAGGACTCTCGTGCCAGGCATCACATAGAATTGGGAACTGTAATCGTCATCGCCGTCTGAGTCCCCGAGATAGAGGAATACTCGGAAACCAATTTTTGAAATTCCTTTTAGTAAATAGTAGATCTTCTCTGCCTTTTCTAGTGGAAAAATCAAAGACTTTTTATAAAGATAAATACTAATACTAATGAAAGATAAGTACAAAGCGACAGACTTTGTTTCTTCACATTCTGTCGACGGAACATTGAGGCTGGGACCAACTGAATGCACTTGTTATCGACTGCATCGTAGCAGCATTCCTCATCGGCATATGGCACATCATCATCGTATTCATGGGACTTTCCGCATCGTACGACTTTCGCGCATGCACTGCTTTGGGTTCCGCTGTCAGAGTTTTCGTCCTGTTCGACAAAAAGGCCAGTGTTAACGCAGTTTTTTCTGAAAGATTTCCATCTTGCAAATTAATGACGTATGCTGATAATCTACCTATTTTAGCATCAGCTAAATCGATCCCAGATCTTTTCAGCTTGCAAGCTACTCTGGATTTTTGTTCGATTCAATATCTCGTCTTGGTCTTGAGATCAGTCCCACTAAAACTCAAGCCATGCTTTTTCGCTATCAGCATGGTGCCATTAACACCCTTCGAGCTTTGATGATTAGTGGGCAAACTGTTGAATTCACTGAACGGATAAAATACCTGGGTGTTACTTTTTCGCAGAATATGCAATTCAGTGATCATGTGTCCAATATTGTCAAGAAGACTCGGTGTATACTTGGAGCGTTGCCGAGTCTGAATTGCGTTTCAGTCAACGCCTTATCTGAAGACACTGTCTTTTTACCAGAGGGCTTTCAAGACAGTTGTTTGTTCACTGACGTTTATTTCGTGATTTTATCGTATTTCGCCTTTATGGTCAGTACACTCCTGAGTGCGCATATTGTAAGGGGGAATGAAGATCGAGTTATGCAAATAAAAATGACCTCGTTGGATGTTAGGCCTGTTCGGTGATATCTGGTGATTGCTGTGTGTGGAACTGGTCTCCCTTTGTCTTATGTGTGTTGTTTGTTTGTTCTGTGCCGGTTCACCTTTGCTCTTTGGGTAGATGCTCGCTCTCTAATCAGTGTTCATGCCTGCGTGTACTCGGTGCGGTTGAGTAGTAAAATCCTCTTCTAAAAGACACGAGGTCTTATAATATGCTGCTTAGTGAACAGTAAAATATGACTATGATTATGACTAAAGGCGATGCTGTAATACATGCATTTGCTGCTTTTGCCGGATTTCCGTTTCCTGTCTTTTATTTGTTCACCCAGTGCGAAATCATTTGCCCACTTTGCCTGAATACTTGTGGAATTGATGAACTCGTATTTGGTGAAGTAGAGGATTCTTTGTGAAACCGCCCAAGAGCCGTCGTTACGCTCTTACCTCCGTTGCATCATTACTTCCCAGCGAGTCGAACCATTCCTCCTGCTCGCATATTGTCATATTCGGCCATTCCATCTTCCCGTCAGTGGGCATTTCGTAGGTGACACTGGTCACCCATTGGTCAGACGAATTGAAATCCAAAATCATGGACACGCTTTGATTGATTGCCAGGAAGCAGCCTCCCAGAACGAGCAGCAACCAAATCACCTTCCAAAATAAATTATTTGTGGAATAAAAATCCAAGACACCATGCCAACCTGTGTTGTGGCACCATGCCCGGAAATAGTTCTTCTTAATGTCTTGGTCCGACATTCTATTGCTGACTGTGGCGTTGTCAGAGTGCTTGTCACTCCACGATTAGTGATGGTTGACTTTTCAAGCAAAATTGATCTCCTTCTACCGTACCCACCAACGCTGACAGGCCACAATTATTCAGAATGGTATAGTCAATAATAACCCAAAGTACCTAATAAATTGCAAGGCACGTGATAATGCAGACTTTGACCGTTTTCTATCCGCTGAGCAAGCCTTTTCTTCTTTTTGTATCCCATCCTACGAAATCGTAAGTTGAAGCAACTGCAAACAGGTTTTACATATTTTATCGATGTAGCATAGGGTGACTAGTTTTCTGAATGCTCGAACGAAATACTGCAGTACCCTCAATGTAGACTTGTCGTCCATTACAAAGATCACCATCGCCTGCAGCCAATTTAGGATGGCCCCGCTCGAAATTCTTTAGAAAACGATTTGTGACACTTCAGTGCCAATGTTGGATTTTACTGACAAGACGCCTCTATTAGTTCCGTTTCAGCTGAGGGCCCCTCCGTCGGTAAGTTTGTACTGTAGGCAACGACTCTGTTGCTGCAATCGCCGCACTGACAGTGAGGGAAGTCTTTTGTCAAACAAAGTTTTGGCGGGAAGTGCATTTCAAATAAAGTGCAAACGATGGATTCGTGATAACGTACTGTATCATAGCATGAATGAGCACTTACAAGTTAGCCGGAGGAGTAAGCGTTCACTGAGACTACAGTAACACAAAAATTCAGCCTGATCATATTTAGGTCATATTTATGTGGGTTTATGTCGATTGCAGAGCAGCAGAAATGATGTAGGTTATTTGCAAGTTTCGGGTGAAGATAGCGCGTGCAGTAAGTCAGAAAGCCCAGAAGATGTGAGGATTGTTGGGGGGGGGGGGGGGGGGTTTGTACACGCGGCACAAGGCGGAACGTGAAGGGCGTGTATACATAGGGCATAGACTATATAAGGACCTTCCACCCCGAGAATCAAAAATATTGGGAGACAAAAAAAATCTGAATAAGCTTTTCAAAAAATCTAAAATATCTTAAAAAACATCTAAACATCTAATCTACGACATCTAAAAATTCTAAAAAATCTTTAATAAATCTAAAGTTTCATCAAAATGCAAACGTACTCTATGACACCAAGTTGCTCCCAAAAGCGTCAAATGGGGCAAAAATCTTGAAATTAGGTTATTTTGATCCCACAGACAGCTCATGGAAGCATTTCATGAAATAAAAACAATCCCTCAATTAATCAGCTTCCTAGATGCATAAGATGGCGTAGGGTGGTGGAGTAATTTCCTCGGCTCTCAGGAGAGAAATCGAAGGTAGAAAAATGTCTGCCAGGTGAATCACACGAAGCAAACCTCATATGCATAAGCCTAACTTCTCACTGCCATTCAATGATTTTGCTTTAAAGGGTCTGTAGATGTCTTCGACTTTGGGATTGGAAAACTTCGTCTGAACTGCGTTCAGTCAACATGTAAAACTTAGCGGCTAAATTTTTATTGGAGAGCTTGATCAAGTAAAAAACTCGTCACAAAATATTTATTGAGTCGAGTATCCAGGCAAATCATGTCAAAACAGTCGCCGTTTCTTTTGTATCATGTGCTAAATACACTGCACTTATCGCCAAATATTGTGAATAACTGACTGGGAACTTCTTCTCACGCACTCCGGGGCCATCCATAAAGGGCGTCCACCATAGGGGGGTGGGCGGGGGTCAGCGGAAAGTGGACGGAAGTGGATGCGGAGGGGGAGGCTGAAGCCAAGTGGACGTCCACTTTACAAAGTTGGTGGGAGATATCTCGGAACATTTGCAAAATTATCGTTAGTTAAAAGGTTCTATAGATAAAAAATTACTGATATTTTAAAATCATCAAGCTTCGATCCAAAGACTCTTCGTCGGGTGACTAAGATCGATTATATTCCAGTTTTTAATACGATACTAAGATCGATTACCGCCGTCGAGCCTGCCGAACTAAACCAGGGCCAAACCGAACCAGACCGAACCGAACCAGGACCAACCCGCGTGCCTTGAATCATTTCACACTGACTGACAGTGCGGGAAATAAAAAAAGTTGTTAGTTAAAAGCTTCTACTGAAAGGACAATTATAAGCTAGGAGTTATCATGGGTGTCCCTTGATCTTCACTGCAATTGAAGCGGCTGTTGAGCTTTGCAACAACTTGACTGGTCATCCTGACTAGCAGCAGGAAAGCTGCGTTTCATTTCGATCCTGGTTTAATTATGCACTGGTCCTGGTTCAGCTGAAAGCTGGTTTGGTTGAACCTGGCAGAGACCCCCACTAGCCGTTGTCCATTGGCGCCAGGGTTACATTTATTTGTGCCGTCATTTGGACGCCAGAGACGATGCTGAGCAGTGCCAGCATCAACTGATCCGACCCTCGGCGTGGATCCCAATCTCGATGCGGCTGATGCTTCAAGAAATCAGATATAAAAGGGAAGGGGGGAAAGGGAAAAGGAAGGGGGGGGGGGGGGATTACATATGCGAACCTGCTTTCTCGCTGTCACTGTCTATGCCTACTTCGAAAACTCAGCAGAAGTAACATGCACCTACAGTGGGATTCAATACCAATTTGCGAGAAAAATTATGATTTATCAATTGTATGTAGTATGTTAGACATTATTTGCAAGCAGAGGGGGCGAAAAATTATAAGTTGCCAATGCGGCAGATGCAGCAGTCGGATCAGACTGAAGACGAATGCCCATCGGCGGATTGGTCAATGCTTTTTTAGAATAAATATTGGCTATGGAAGGGGGGAGGGGGTCCGCTAAATTGGACGTCCATTTTTAGGAGGGTCAAGGCGAAATGGATGGAAGGTGGATAGGGGGAGGGGGGAGTCACAAAAAACGCTTCTTTTGGTGGACGTCCTTTATGGATGGCCACTCCCCACCGTGCGTCCAGTTCAGTATTGATTGCCATCGATTAGCTTAGGCACCTGACGCTCGTTAGACCAATTCCAAGGACGGGTGATGTTCTCGTTAGTGCTGGCAGGAGCTTACCGCACCACGCCAAAATGCACAACAGCAGAATCTGACTTCTAGCAGCAAAAACTGCCGAAGCATCGACTCGACTCGACAGGTCGAGTTCCACTTGTGCCTATCGATGAGGGCTTCAGCAGCGCGGCATGCCCGCCACTTAAATTCAGTTCTACTGAATCAAACAAGAAGTCACTCGGAGTTGGCGAAAAATGACTGATCGATAATTTAGCGCTATTTCGTGTCTTTCCTGCACAGCACATTATAACTATGTGATTTGTCTCGTAAATAAGTGAGCGGTAAAGTGACTTCACAGCATCTTCCACACCTCATACTTCTAGTCAAAGCAATACCAAATGTCTCCGCTAATCACTCCACTCTTTCCTGTAAGTTCCTGATTCCATGTTGCATGCAAATGGCCCTCTCAACACACCACGAGGCACATGCTAGCAATTTTTTTGATGTGCCAACTGTATGCACCCTGTATGCACCCTGCACCCCAACTGTATGTATGAGTGTGTAGTCATGTCTGCACAGGTCTTGCACAGTGTTCACAGCAGTGTGCAAGCTGATTTGACGAAGACATATTTTCAAGCAGTGCTTGGCAGAACCCATTATTATAAAATTGATTTAGATCCACATAAATACGGTCCGGATCTCTAGCTGTGCCTCTTATCCTGTCTATTACAGCGTATCTCCAGTATTAGGCTGTCGAGGGAGACATTGGCGTCTCTGCGTAAAAATTGAATTTCGCGGGTTAATGATGATTGTTTGTACCTGCTGACTAACGTGTCTGCGATTAGCGCCCATGACGGGACGGGAATAGAAAGGACAGATTTCATACAGTAGGAGGATTTCATACAGGGAGTGTGTTTGTCTGCATCGAAATTCAAGTCGACCGATGCGGGTTCGAAATGGCTGATATGGCATCAGAATTGTTTCATGTCCCTTTTCTTCCGTAAGTTGATATTTCTCCTTTCATCGGTTTTGCTTTGTTCACATTGTTTCTTCAGATCGGAATGGCGCACCGTGAGCGAAGCCTTCAAACATCGAAACAAGGCAAACTGCTTCGAAGCCTTGCAAGTATTATCGGCCTGGCGAATGAGGTACAGCAGGAAGTGTCGGCATTAGGACTAGGTTCGTGGGTCACTAGGCTTTCTTTGCAAGTTCTAGAATTGAACAATCTGCGGTTTTGGCTATGCTATCCTCTCGCAAAGGCACCCAACGAAATTCATCGGGTCTATGCTGTATTTGACTGTTTCCATGCAATGTATAAGTGCCCCTGGTCTCGTGAGAACCGATAGATCTATGTTTTGGTACAGGTCTAAGCACTGGCCTACCAGGAGTATAGCCGGCGAGTCGCGGCGAGCTCGTTTGCCTTTGGGGGAACCGAAAGATGGGATCGAATAGATAGGATGGTGCAGGGAAGCAACATTGCAGTTGGCCAGATAGGATGAAACATGTCAGTTTCGTTTCAGGACAGCAAGCACCCTTCCGTTGGCCGTACAAGCTTCTGAAATTCTTATCCAAGCCGTTATGAATGATCCAGTGCTGCTTGGCGACGATCATCAACTGAATCTTTTGGAAGTAGAGAATACACGTTTGATATACGGAATGGCTGTCACTAGGTAAGCTATGTGATACACGCTCGATTTAAATGTCGACTACGCAAGGTGTGTTGAGCATAGAAAAAATCCAAATTCTTTCAGAGGAATATAAGTTTGGAATTAAGCAAGCACGCTCAGATTTTCTTTGGACTTGCATATGTAGAGGCTCGTCAGCAGTCATGGCAACCAACTCTCTCCGCGGAGCCAGGACGCCTGGACCTTCACCTGTCAGGGTGCTTCAGCCGTGAACCTGCAGACTGAAACACTTTGGTTTTCATCGTAATGTACAAGGGCTATGTAATGTAACTGGCCACTCCCTTACTGGCAGACGTAATGCACCAACACTCGCACACTCACACACACACACACACACACACAGAGAATAATTCTTACCCGTTTTAGCTGGTACAGCCCCCCCCCCCACTGTTTATGACCCTTGCTCCGACTAGGGATAGGTCGGGATCCCGACATTAAGGCATCGGGACTCTGCATATAATTATGATCAACAGGCACGTGTCTGCTTAGACTAGCCAACCAGACGCACAATGCTAAATGTCGATTTTTGCGATGAAGGCAAAAAACAGAAAAATGCGAAAAATCCTGATCCTGAAAAAGGTGATCCCTCCTATCCCTAGCTCCGTCCGACTGATTTGCGATGCATTGCTCCTGTCTAAAAGAAGGGCTTAATTTTATAGATTCATAAACTACGTGAGTGAACGCGATCGGCAGGATGGTATGGGCATAGTGATCGCTAACATATGCAAACGGGTAAGCAATCCATGATTTTTTCATCTTTGAAACTGACCAACATGTGATTTTAGCGCGGCATCCCAAGCTGGGTGGTCCATGTTCGGCACGCTGCAACGCACGGGAATTTACCCGCCTTAAATCAATTGCGAGAAGCTATCGATTTTTGCTGGGAATGGATCAGAGTGAGTAAAGGTATTGCTTTGATTGGGTAAGTGATTCTGTTGACCAAAGGGGCTTTTGACTTAACTACTTCGCCCACGCTAGAAGGGGAATAAGGGCGGAATCCAGGTCGGACGCTAAATAACAACTGCCGCAAATCCGCATCCTGTCACTTACAGGTTCAGTATTGGAATCACGACCTCCTGCTCGAAACAGGAGATGAAAAGCGAAAAATCAAAGCGCCGAAACAAAAGTTTACTGGTCGAATGATGCCGCCAATGGCAGGTACAACAATGAGCAGGTTCTGTTTTAGAACTGAAGTTTTTGACAGTCTTGTTTTCAGCCACTACCAGTGCTGCATCGGCTTGCTGGCGTCTGGCTGACGAGGACGTGAACTGGGCCGATCTGCCTATCGGTCTCGGACCTGGCCAGCAACTCCGAGATCTTGATTTCCGAGTGGAGTCGTTCGACCCAACTGCTGTGCAGGCAGAGAACCACGAAGACGCAACAAGTGCCAGTAATTCGGAAAATCAAGCCATCGGTGTTGCTCAATCTGATCGAGATGCGTCTACGGCTCAAGAAAGTGCAGAAACGACCAAGGCAGTGTCAGGGGCGGAGTGGAATGATGATAAACGTCTGGAATTGATCCAAGCATTGATTTCGTTTGTTGGGGACTAAGAACAAAGTTTGACCTTTTTTATATCGTGAATTCACGGTTTCATTTTTCATATGTAGAATAACCATGCAAGTGGTCCAAGTATGGACAACCAGGAACCCACTATCGAGGAACCCCCTTCAGTACCCCCTTCAGTTCTAAAACAGAACCTGCTCATTGTTGTACCTGCCATTGGCGGCCCGCCTTGTACATGGTTGGCTGGACATTTGGTATCCACCTTATTCAATCAAGATTAAATTTGCGCCTGTTCGTTTTGAAAATAAAAGAGACAAATGAATTTAGTTAAATCGAACCCACTAACCCACAAAATGACACGAATTTTTATGCATCAGCCGCCGGCCACATTCCATTGCCATCAATGCGCCAGAATCTACTCTCGCACATTTTACTCCACTTTATCTGCGAAAATGTTTCCACAGAAAAAATATACTTTCTTGTAGAACTATGTTCAAGAAGGAATGGCGTGTTTGAACTTGGTACGAACGCGATTCCAGGTCACGTCTTGTATCCCTATCGAACAATGGGACCTCGTTGACCCAGAAAGAGTTTCTGTACTCGCCTTGACCAAAGCAGTTCATTACGTACTTGACGTCTTGGCGAAACTATTTTCTAGTCCTCACGAGTTCTTCATTGTAGCCAACTCTTTTTATACGAACCCAGTCACGAATGACCTTATTTGGACACAAGTGCAACGAGAGTTCTTCAAAATCGAAAACTCGAGATTCTGACTCTTTTGTCGCACTTTGCATTTCTAGATCAAGCATAGCACTGCAACAATCTACGGACAAAAGGACATAGGATTTGTCATTTTATTCGATTCCGGAAAGACCACTCGCAGGTTTGTATTTTACACGAGATGAAAGACGTGGCAGAGAGAACCAACCGATGTGAATATGCTAATGATAAGTACTAGAACGAGGCGGTGTTCACTCAACATAAAAACATCCTATGGCTTGGACGCACAATAATCCGAGTTCAGTTATTTTCGTCTTGATCTTTTCAAAAAAGAGAAAAAAACGCACGTACTAACGAAAATAACATCAAATCGAACCGATACGTCGAGGAAACACTAAAAGCATGTGGAAGACGAAACAGAGTGACGATTGAGACAAAGTTGGGTAAAAGAGCGATGTTGAGTGATGTTTGGTCATCGATGAGCGGAAAATGTTTGCACCATATTGATAATCAGCCATTTCGATAATCCTTCTACTAACATTGTCCGAAACTGAGTGTAGCAAGTTCTCAGGGCCAGCTTGTTTATCTCCTTGTTCCATCCTCGAAGAATACACCACCATCGAGTGCGCAGTATTTTGGGCAAATACCTGCAAGTGTTTGCATAAGTACAGATACATATAGTCATAAATGCACATACCCTTCTCGCCAGGGGGACCCGGTGGTCCAGGGGGACCTGGTGGTCCTGGTTGACCATCTTGACCTGGCGGACCTGGAGGACCTTTGGGACCTTTGGGGCCTGGTTGGCCGGGCTGACCATCCTGTCCTGCATCGCCTGGCGGACCAGGAGGGCCTGGAGGGCCAGCATCGCCAGGGTCTCCGGGCTCGCCGGGCTGAAATCGAGGAGAGTGTAGATAGCCTCTGGAATGTTCTGGAAGGGTTGTGGCTCTTACAATGATTGGCTGACTGGTTGCTGGGGTGCCGGGGTCTCCGGGTGGTCCATCGGTACCAGCGGGTCCAGGTGGACCTGGCGGGCCGGGTGGTCCCTAAAATCAGGAATCCATTAATTTCCTCAGCACAGAAGGAAGGGATTTTCATTGACATACAGGAGGTCCTGGTGGGGCATCAGTGCCTGGACGACCGGGTTGTCCTTGATCGCCAGGATCGCCAGGTGGACCTGGTGGGCCGGGTGGACCTACAATGATTAAGCACGTGAGTATTTGAATGGAGGTAAAACCATGCAATAAATACCTGGTGGGCCTGGTGGGCATGGTTTGCACGGAGGAGGTGTGACGACTTCGCAGGGCTGTTGTGGTGGTTGGCCGGGGGTTCCGGGTAACCCAGGAGCGCCAGGCTTGCCGGGTTTGCCTGGTTTGCCTGGTGTGCCAGGTGGCCCTGGTGGACCAGGTAAGCAGCACCCGTCACACTGGTTGCTTCCCGCTTTGTCGGTGCTTGGACCATAGGGTGCTGGCGTGGCACCATATCCGCCACCAGCGCCTCCCGCTTGCCTCCTGGTCCTGTTGGATGCCGCCTCATGAGGCACTGACTTCAACTGACTAACCTCGCTCCATATATCTTTGGCTGATCCCTACACGAGAAGCATTTTCAGGACCAGTTCGACTGTTGGTAATCATGGTCGAATTACCTTGCAGAACTTCATCTCGTGGTACATCTGGTGTCGCACGTGCTGCACGTAGTTGTAGACCATCGGCAGTGTAACGCAGACTGACAAGACGGCCACAACACTAAACAGCGGAAACGATTATCAGAAATGACTGATAACTAATCACTGAAACACTAAACGCTGATTTACCTAAAAGTGACCGCGGAGTAGGCCACGAATTTGTAAGCCTTGATACGACTGTCTACCTCCATCTTCGAGGCTGGGCGCGCAATGGAGCGGCCTTGTACAGAATAGATTCAAAGAAAAGAACTGAAGAGCACTTTCACACGACCGAGTCGTCAGCACTACCGCACCATCTTCTGCTCGCTCTTTCCTTATATAGGCGAGTTCCAATTTCCGACCCAGATATAATTTAATAGGTCGGTTTAACAGCGCGTCTCCCGAACGTTGTCTCGTTCGTCGATCCATTTTATTGGCGCAACATGCCAACTTAGATCGGAACGAGGCGATCGAGCGCGCCTTCCTTGTCGTCCTTCGGGTCTCGAGGGCCCGACGTCGTCCAAGCATGTGACGTATACATCGCGTATGCCATTCTGGTAACTGTGTCGGACGCAGTCAGTGGGTCAGGCACGTTTCCTTGCCTCGGGTGAGCTCGCGAGTCCGCGTACATTCTCGCCTGTCCGATCATCTATTTTCCTTGCGCAATGCTCTTTTTCTACTGCTGATCGTTTGTCTCGCGCTCATCCATCCGAGATCGACGAATGTCAAAAGTACTGGTACATCATGTACTACATTAGTACTAACTTTTCTTGCGTCAATTCTATACCGCCCGCCTTCTGTTTTCGTTGACCGACGGCGAGTCCTGTCAACACCCCATCGGCCTCTCCACAAACCAATCCATGCCTCGTTAACTCATCACAGCACTCCAATCTTATCAGTGCGGACACTAGGCCTCTTCTGTCCTCCCCGATCAGATCTCGCATTCACCATTTTCTTGCACATGAGGAGGCAGACCTTGAAAACTTGTTTTCTCATTATTTGTTAGATTGTTGTGAGAGGAGTTTTGGTTGCGTAAGAATCATCGAAGCGCGCAGAGACTGATCGCAAGAGTAAAGGCCAGGATTTTTTTGCGGGCGCAAAAAACAGAAGAGTGTGTGATTTATCTCTTCTCACTTGCATGTGTCAAAACATTTTCCGCTCCCGCATAAAAATATGAGCGCGAATCCGTATAAAAATTCCTTTTACTAAAGACGTTTTCTTCGAGGTCACAGTCAGATGTTTTTGTTTGACTTTCAATGCGCATGAAAACGGATCCCTCATTCGAGAAAATCAAGGTGAAGTTATGGTTGGATACCCACGAGAGATCAAAAATTAGTTCAACCGTCAGTCATTCACATCAGTTGCGGACTATTTTTTCCATTACTTTTTCAATTTTCCAATCAACACCCTTCTAAGATAAACTCACACTCGATGACCACACAAAGATTTTTAAAACAGATAATTTTCCCGGACTAACAAATTCATTTCGACCGTTTTGTTAGGGCAGAAGGCTGTTTTCGAAAATGAAAAGAGGTCAGTGTTCAGAGAGACGGATATTTTTTATGTCAAATACAGTGTCCCCTATTTCCTAGTGACGCCCACCCCCGCTGGGTTAACTGTCTTCCCTGTGGTCTTCGAATCAGTGACAGAAAAGGGCTATGAGAGTCGTAAACTGCATATTTTGCACCACGTTCAAAGTTCAAGTTCATTGGTTGCTTTTGACGTTTTGGATGATTGATTTAATTGTCCGATGTTCAAAATGGACTAGGGCGTCAACAGATTGCCCTTGTTCGCCAAATGCAACCGTGACGAAAACTAGACTACTTTTGAAGTGCATCGACGAAAAGAGCCACTTTGCCTTTCCTGCATCCTTCTTGCACAAAGATTCGCCATGGACATGAAGAAAGTGGACAAACGATAGAGTGCGTTCCGAGGGCACAGATAGGACACGAGAAAGAGGCCGCAGAATCAAGTGGCTCCACTCATTTTAGGGGTGCGTAGGCGTCTGATCGTGAGTGAGACAGGCGCCATTCAGATACCAGCTGAATGTATTGCATCAAGATGCTCCGCAGGGCAAAGTGACAGGATGAGTCTGCGATTAGCCTCCCCGCTCTGCTATCAACAACAATCCACCCCCCCCCCCCATGCCACCTTTGCGTGTCAGAAATTCCAACTTTCGAGTAGGCATGCAACTCATTGTCAGACTGCACACCGACTCCTCGTGCATCGTCGTGTGCTCTGACGAAACGGCATTCAGATGCTACATACCAGTACGATGCTGCTTTGCTCAGCGTCAGACGTTTAAACTAATCCAATGACAATAGCTCTTTAGAGTATGCCGCCGGATTCTGCGTACTTCAAATGACACATTATCTCAGAGCTTTCCACTAAACTGTGTGTCATTGTGGAAGCACATGCGCGGGCAGATGCGCAAACGCCGCTGAACTGCAACAAACGAGGGCCTTGATATGACTTATTGCATAGTTTCTTCTGCACCTCATCTCACAAACGTTCATTGAATGAGTGAGTGAAAAAGTTCGAGCAACGCATTGCTCCTACATGTCCTATTTGACGTAAGCAGTTGAACGGAAGCCTATAAAAGTACCGAGCATGAAACATGCGTCCAACGAAACCGACAACGATCAGTTTTTTGAATTCTTAAAATGATTGCTATCTCAACCGTTGCCTTCTTCGCTTTATTTTTTGGCGCCAATGCCGCCCAAGTACGCACTGTGAACAAATGCCCATACACCGTTTGGGTTGGGGCATTTGGTACCCAATTCACACCCGAAAATGGAGGCTGGCGCTTGAACTCTGGCGAAAGCAAGACTGTCACTATTCCCGTCAATGGTGAATGGAACGGACGATTCTGGGGGCGTACTGATTGCGATAACAATGGAAGATGCTCGACTGGTAAGACGGGATAAAACTGAACCACTCTGTGATGCAGCTTTTTTTTTAATTTTATAGGTCAGTGTGTTGGTCTGCAGTGCAAGGGGACGACTGGTCAGACACCAGCTTCCTTGGCCGAGATCACCTTCAATGGTCACGCTGGTCTGGACTACTACGATGTCAGTTTGGTCGATGGATACAATCTGCCAATTAAAATGGGACCAATACCTGGCACCTATACCAAAGGCGGTGGGGGCAAGTACGACTGCACAGTGGCGGGCTGCTCCTCCGACTTGAACGCCTTTTGCCCCGCTCCCTTGGCTGTACGAGCTAATGGCCGAGTTGTTGGTTGCAAAAGTGCTTGCGAAGTGTTCCAAACCGATGCTTATTGCTGTCGCGGAGCCCACAACACCCCTCAGACCTGCCCGCCTTCCAACTACTCGCTCACCTTCAAGCGAGCTTGCCCCGATGCGTACAGCTATGCCTATGATGACCAGACATCCACCTTCACATGTCGTGGAGCCAACGGGGCCAAAGGAGCGTCCTATGAAGTCCAGTTTTGTTGATGGGCGCGAAGAAAATATATAGCCCGCATAAAAATGAAATGGCAACGTTGAAGTAAAGAGTATTATAGAGCTGCTTTTTTTCGAAGCCACTGCTACCATTCATTGCAGCCAAATCGTGGCAATATACCAAGCATAACGCAGTTAGTACTTACAGTACAACAGCGTTGCCAAAACCAAGTTCGAGATTGTCTCGTCCAGGTCACATGTTCCAGCTGGGCTTGCTTCGCAGACTTGCGTTTCGTGTCAAGCCTTGCACGTCAATGCCTGCTAGTGGTAAGATGAAGAGAGCACAGTATTGCTGACCCGCGATTACTTATCCTTCGTGGTTACCGCAGTCGTCAAGTAACTCCAAAGTATTTCTTCGAGATCACACATAGGAAATTTCTCTGCCGGTAACAGTCAGTCCATACATGCCGACGGTCTGAACTTTAGCCTATAATTGCGCAATCCCCCTGACAAAATTGGTGCGCAATCCCTAAATTTTGCTGTTTTTTGTGCGCAATCCCTAAATTTTGCTGTTTTCGATGCGCAATTATTGAATTTTGTCACTTTTGGCTCGAAATCACTAAATTTCGCTGTCTTCAATACGCAATCCCTAAATTTCGCTGTTTTTGATGCGCTATCACTGAATTTGCCATTTCTGGCTCAAAATCACTAAATTTCGCTGTTTTTGATGCGCTATCACTGAATTTTGCCGTTTCTGGCTCAAAATCACTAAATTTCGCTGTTTTTTATTGAGCAATCACTAAATTTTGCTTTTTTAGATGCGCAAGGGGCCATCCATCAAGGACGTCCACCAAAAAATGCGATTTTTCGACTCCCCCTCCCCCTATCCACCTTTCATCCGTTTCGCCTGGACCCCCCTAAAAATGGCGTCCACTTGAGCAGACCCCCCCCCCCCCCCCCCCCACAGGAAAATATTCTCTTCGAAACAGCATCGCTCCCAGCATCGATCGACTGATCCGCCGAAATGATGGGTCATTCAGTCTTCCGTTTGATTCGACTGCTGCATCAGCCGAATTGGGAACTAAAATTTTACGCTCTCTCTCTGAAAATGTGTCATGCCACATCCAATTTGAAACTTCTCCAATTTTCCTCCAAAATCAGAATTGAATCCCGCTTTAGGTGCAAGGTAGTGCTCCTGAGTTTTTGGAGTGGTTTGATGGACAGTGACAGCAAGGAAAGGAAATATAGGGCAGGCTGCTGGGAACCTTATCCATAAAAATATCTCATTTCTTGAACGGATCACCCAGATCGAGATCGGGACTCACGTCGAGGGTCGGATCAGTCAGTGCTATAATTGGGCAACATCCCTGACATCCCGATGGCCTCCTAGCGCCTGGAATCCATCGCCCTGGATGGGGAGGTCGGCCCGTGGTTGATGTTTCAGCCACAGATGTAGTCGCTCTCTCTCACATTCAGAGTACTTGCCTAGCAAACCCCTCTCCCACTCCTGCAGGACTTGGTCACCAAGACACCAGATTGAGCGACAAAGCCACTGGCAGCACCACCAAAATCGTTTTATCCGCCTCAGAAAAAGAGAAGCCAAAAGGGATGAAAAATGTTTGGGAAAACTGGAATATAATCGACCTGAGTCCTTGGATAGTCGTGTCATTTCATGATTTGAATATTAGTAATTTCACTCGTATCTCTAGCGTTAATACTATGATAATTGCGATAATTGTCCGAGATAACCCGCCGATTTTGTGAAGTGGACGTCCACTTGGCGGCAGCCTACCCCTCCTCCATCCACTTCCGTCCACTTTCCGCTCACCTCCCCCCTAGGGGAGACGTCCTTTATGGATGGCTCCCAATCTCTGAACTTTGCCATTTTTGGCTCAAAATGACTAATTTCGCTGTTTTTGATGCGCAATCACTGAATTTTGCCATTTTTGGCTCATAATCACAAAATTTCGCTGTCTTCGATGCGCAGACACTTAAGTTCGTAATTTCTTGGTGAACCTGTGCGGCTCATTTTTACTACAGTCATTAAGGAAGCACGTGATTACCACGCGTTACCAGTGCACAGTACCAATTGCGGAGCGGAGGCGAAAACACGAGTGTCTATATCTATTCCAACTCTAAACATGTGATGAGCTCATACAACAGCCAATGATTCCAATCCTAGCTATAGCTAAGAATATACCTGATGTGCCAAAGGGAGTGGGTTCTCCTCTTCTAATTATAACAGCGTGGCTTACTAAGCCAAAACCAGGCAAAATTAAAATATACACTTCGGGGTGACCAAAAAATCAAAAGAGATGCTGAAATGATACTGGGTCTCCTCCTCCTAAAGAATCAAAAAATGAAGTATGTAAATTTCGATCAAATAACAATATAGTACACCTTCAACGAATGATACGCACCAGAGCAGGCAAAAGCTGGAATAGACTGCGCAAAAGTTGCTTATGCGCGCAGAATGAAGGTGATTTTTTTTTAAAAATTTGCTGGGGCGCGACTGCGCAATCCCCCGCCTTTTTTCAAAATTTTCAAAAATTTTGAAGGTCAGCCTATGATGATTATAGGCTATTATAGGGTGTCGGCATGTATGCGTGCATTTTTACGAATTATCAACTGGCTCAATTAGCGCTCACCCAGCGAAGCACTACAGCCAAGAAAATAAATATTGAACAAATACGTGAGCCAAGAAAAAATGCCTTGTAATCTTCAAGCAGAAGAGAGACAAGCAGAAGTGCAATCAAGGCAGGGTTGCCAGACGCTCAAAGTGAATCCCGTCGCACGTGACCCTAAAAACCTTCACAAAACCTTCATCACTTATCCAAAAGCCGTCAATAATTCCCTCACAAAAAACGCTTGCGGTATCAACAAGCTGGAATCACAACGAGACCAGACAAAGGGAGCACCAAGCTTTCCTTGAACAGTGCCTTGCTACAGTAGCTGCAACATTTCTTCGATAAAATCTAATGGCTCATAAGCATCTTCAAAAACAAGATTAGTACCTCCAGCTTCTTCTACCTCCTCATTAGTAGCGTCTATCTCAGAATTAAACATTTTCCCCTTTGGCGCAATGAGGGGGCTGAGCACAAGGAACTTCTAACCCTAACCTTGAGAACACGACAGAGTCTACATACTGCGTCACACACGAGTCCATGGCGCGTTTTTTAAAATTAAGACCAACAGAAGTAAGTAGTACCCCTACGTGTATGTTGAAGCAGAAGTCAAGACTATTTTTAACCCCCATCCACATGGAGACACACATAAAAACTTGTTGCTTCGGCGATATGGCCCGTATTTCCCTGACCCTTGGTCCTGGAATGATCCAAAAAATATCACAATGATCCCAAGATGATGAGCTATCGAATTTTCTTTTTAAAGTTCTCCTAGGTCCAATCATTCGTGAGATCCCGCCAAAAGTGAAAACTCAGATTTCTTCGCAAAAAACTTGGGCTTATACTTGAAAAAGGAAAAACAAACCTGAAATGATAATTTCACCAGAGATGCTCCTTGGTGTGCAGATGCTACAATATGCATATGCTGTATGCATTATCAATGCATCTGGAGGAGACAATTGCAAGGGTCCGAATTTTTTAACATCTTTTTTTGGCCATGCTCGTCTTATAAGCTGGATCCTCTTATAGGATCCCTTTTTTTCCCTCTGCCATTTTTGTCATACAGAAAAAGTGGCTTGTTGTAGCCACGCAATTGATTCGTAAAGGTCATTCAGGCACAAAAGCGTGCAGTTTAAAAAAATTAAGTCACCTGATTCTTACCAGTAATCTCACCATTAGAGTTCGGATATATTGACTCGTCTCCTTTATAGTACAGCTGTGTATACAAAAAATGCTTGAATTCAGAGAAAAAGCCGTGCACTTAAAAAAATTGGGACCGATAACGGGCAGCGGGTCGATTTAGTGCTGTTTTCCCTAGTGTAAAACGTGTTTAGGAAAATCGCCTCATACCTCCACAAAATGGCAAAAACCTTCACCAAAACCTTCACAGGCCAGTCCCCTCCACAAAAACTTCACTAGGCCGAAATCCCGTCAAAAATGACGGGAAACCTTCACATCTAGCAACCCTGTCAAGCAGCATTTTGATTTTTGACACAATTTGCCGATTTTTGACAAAATGTTGATAAAGATTTGCCGACTTTTGCCGATTTTTGACAAAATTTTGCCAAATTTTGCTGATTTCCGCCGATTTTTGACAAAATTTTTGCCGGTTTTGTTACAAATTTTTGCCGATTTTGGAAGGAATTTTGCTAGTTTTTGCCCATTTTGGACAAATTTTGCAGATTTTTGACTACATGTTGACAAGACTGCCGATTCATGACAAAGTGTTGACAAAATTTAGCCGATTGACAAATTTTTGCCAATTTCCGACAAAGTTTTTCGCATTGCGGAATGTGATCTGCGGCTGACGCATAAAAATTCGTGTCATTTTGTGGGTTCATTTAAGTTAACTCAAGTGTCACCTTTTATTTTCAAAACTAACAGTATTTACAGTATTTACAGCAGTATTTGCAGTATTTATGTATAGCGCGTTTACAGTGTTTCTAATTGAATACGGCGGATATCAAATGTCCAGCCAACCATGTACAACAAGGTGGAAGCTCGGTTGTAGACAGTTCCTGGTTGTCCATATTTGGACCACTTATGGGTATTCTACGAAGGAAAAACGAAAAGATGAATTTACGACAAGAAAAGGTCAAAACTAGTTCTTAGTCTCCAACAAATGAAATCAATGCTTGAACCAATTTCAAAAGTTTATTACCATTCCACTCGGCCCCCGAAACTGCATTGCCCACCCTTTCCTTGGGTCAATACGGCTGGTATTATCGACTCCAAATTTTCCTTAATTTCTTCTACGCAATCGTCGATTAGCTTGCCTCTTTTCGCCTTCTTCTGACCCAGTCGCAGTGCTGCTTTGCGAATCGAATTCATTTTTGGCCCGGTCAACATTATGGCGATGGCTGCCTCGGGGGCTCATGTTTATGTTTTACCCCATCACCAAACGCTTATGCGCACTCGAGGGTGAAGGGACACATTTTACACGAAGTGATTTACCGGCCCGCGAGTCGAACACTCGCCCGTAACTGCGCACCTGGCGTGAGAGGAAGACGCCTAACCCACCAGACCACGAGGCCGGTGGGGCCGGGGGTCTTTGGCTCCTTTCCGAAGGTCAACCGCCGCTCGTCCTCGTCCAGCTCGCGAAATGCCGACAGAAATAATTCACCAAGTTCGTACGTTTCTTTATCGTTTGTATGCTATAAGGAGTAAATAAAACTATTCACATCTTCGGCCGAAAGACGTATGAACCGTGCTACTGTACTTTATGTAGAGAAAATGGTACATAGAGTAGATAGCAGACACTCCTCTGATGAAGCATGAAGTGTAGGCACAATTTATACTTGTGGCTGTCGGCACCCCCGCTGGCGAAAAAAAAGGCACCAAGGTCATGTACCTATAGTGCCAGTGCCGATGGCGGATTCAAGTGACACAAGTGTAAATAGCACTCTACGAGTATACTAACTGACATCACTACCCTCGCCAGGTCATCGTGGATCACAGACCCTTGCCCCACACCTCAACTACACGTCACAACAGAAACAGAGTGCCACGAAATTTTATGTAAGGGTGAAACACAATGGATCGATTTTTTTTAAGTTCAAAGCATGAAAAAAATCAAGTGCTCACCTGTTTGATCCGGATCTTTCTGATCAGACTCGTGATCATCGTCGAACTCGAACGACTTTCCTGTGTTCGCAGGCGAATTACTGTCAGACATTTTTCTGCTACTGTTATCGGGCAGCAGGAACGGGGATTTTTCTAAAAATACAAGAAACGGATAAGATTTACCCAAATATTTAACGATCTTAAGGCACTCACCTTGCGCCATCTTTGACAAAGTCGACCTCGTGATAATTGGAAAAAATTTTAATCGAAGCCGAAAATCGGCGAACTTCGAACGAAACGAAATGATGAGACGAAATGGCGAATCGAAACGGCCAACTAGAAATGAGAAGAAGATTCAGAATGACTCGGCAGGCGAGCGGAATCTGGAGAGGCAGGAGGGGTAGCGGTCCTGTTTACCGAGAAAACTAGTAAGAACAAAGAATCGAAGGCCGAGAGAATAATGCGCAGTCATATGATTCCAGAATGCACTGACCTGAGAAAATAAATAAGTCAGCTCGAAGTCCCGTGCCCAGCTCAACAGTCTCTCTACATGCAAGAACTAGTTTTTCGGCCTGAACGCCCCTAGGCACTCTTGCGCTTGCATGTGACCACTCGAACCAGTTCTGATAACCCAGAATCAATCCCCTTCTCGAAGCCTCTGCACCAACCCATCGTATATCAGTTTGGATGTCCCAAAAACATAAAAACTAGTCACGGGGAAAAATTTTCCTTTCTCCGTTGTCATTCTTCGAGTGGGATAGTGAAGAAGGGTTGATTATTCAGCAGTAAAAATCCACTGCCCCATTTTCAGGCCTTTTGTCGCTGGACATCTGCACCAGCGCCCCATCTTCCATTGCTGCTTTGCAAGCGATGTGATGCAAACTTGACACCATGAGCTATTATTCTCCTCACTGGCAAACTCTAATGAGTACAGAAAACTAAGGTCCGGGGTCGTGGCCTAGAAGCGGGTTAATGAGGCGTCTGCCTCTCACGCTGGGCGCGCACTTACGGGGGAGGGTTCGACTCCCGCCTCGGTACAAAATGACTGTCAAATATGTGTTCCTTAGCCCTCGAAGGCGCTGTATAGTGCTTGGCTAAGGATAAAGTATGACGTGACATGACATGACTTAAAAAGGACAATAGCTGCAACGACGAAGTACACTGCTAAGATGCCCCTACAGAATGACAAAGAAATCCCAGCGAGTCCGATTCGGACTAAAGCATGCAGACTACCAACACACCCTATTGCAAATACTGTGCATCGTTCTTGCACTTATGCGCAGTATACAGTTAGGTAGCTACGTACTTCTGACCTATCGTGATCGCCGACAGAAAGATCGAAAATGGTATCGGCATGTCCAGCAACAACGCTATGGTCGGTACCAGATCGATTCGGCTCACACTTTCCCTGATATTCTGATAAATCGATAATCTGCTCTCCCTTATCACTGGATTGCGAATATGCAGCTACTTCCGATGCAATTCCGAGGGACTATAAACGAAGAAGCCCGAAGTGACTTTATCTCCGCTGTTCCCTCCGTGATCACAGGACTGTGTCATGCCGTGATCGCCCAACACAAATAGCATTGTCTCCGAGCCCATACTATCGATCACTCGCCTAAAAAGTCATCATTGCTAGAATAAGCAATCGATTCGACTAACCACAGTACGTCGTTCATTTGACCCAATTTCGCCGCCATTTCGGGATGATGAGGTCCGTACTTGTGCCCGCAATGATCGACTCCCAGAAAGTGGGATATCAACACGTCCCAACTTCCGTTCTTGCCTTTCGATTCGTCAAATAGATGTTCTAAAATTCCATCGTCTACTGCCTGCAAATCTTCAAATAAGAATAAGTCAAATAAGAAAGCAATAAATCCACGCAAAGTTCCTTATCGAAGAGGAAAGTTGGTAAGAATGGTGATGGCCTGCAGGAAACGCGAAAAGAATGTTCTTTCAAACATAAGCCGTAAATAGAGCTGCCACCAAGGGCCATAGATATGACACCGACAACAAAAATCCCATATTTCAGACACTGTCAGTGGCTCAAAACGATATTGCGTACCACTTGTCTTATGAATGATAACTTTCGAATTCTGTTTTGTGGGATCATACTGCTTAAGTTACAGTGCACCGCCGAATGTGTCCGTCCATCTATGATCTGTATGTACATATATTTGAGATTTTATATCCCTTCCTTTCAAAACCGTCAAAAGGTGAGATTGTCAATAAGTCAATGAGGGGGCATGGGAGCATCCCGGACGATACCGGACACTGGCGGATCAACGCTTATCCGTGCTTCGTGCAACATCTAAGGTTGCCCTATGCTTGACTGAAATATGGTATATTTATGTTGTCCCGGGTGTCCTATCTATGTGCTAGCACTACGTAATACTGCAGAATGCCAAGAACAACTTTACGACACAGGGAACTTATAACCCTTGTTTGATGGCGCTGCACGCCTGGCGTACTGACTCACCGCGCGCTGTTGAGATGCTTGGGGGTGGAGAGGAGTCGGAACAGGCTCTGGTATTTGTGTGCGATCTTGAGCGAGCTTTGTGGGACAGAGGAAGTTTTAGAGCAGACAAACAGAACCAAACATTACAGCACGCTAGAAAAGTATGAAAGTGTTCCGGCCTCAATGTTACTGATCTGCTGTGTTGTCATCACCGGAATATCAATAGAAATATTGCGAAGTGAAGCATGGGACACTACACTCTTCGATGCGCACGAATCAGGGGTCAGAGCTGATACGCCAAGGCTCGAGGAAGCCTGTGCGTACACGACACCCAGTGCTTCTCAGTGTAGAGTCATAATCGCATTGCGCCCCACTCATTGGCTCATTGATGCAATCTCGCCTTCTGACTGATTTCCAGTCTTTCCTAATAACCTAATAATATATTGAGATAGGACGAAACGAAGAAGAGAAAAGATACAGTATGACTTCCTTCAGTGATATTGAATGAACAACCCAGACCTGTTCTCGTTGTTTACCATCTCCGAAAAAGGGGGAGGAGGTAAGATCCGACCTAGCACGGCCTCGCTTATATGTAAGGTTTGAATGCTGGTCGGCTTATGCAAAACTGGTCTCTCTCAGGTGGAGTAAAAAATGACCATAATGTCACCATATACCATACATAACACCAGTGATCTTGCACAAAAACATTTTACCATGATTTGCCGCTAGAAACAATTCAGTGTACTTCAGACAAGCTGTTTGGATCGCTCTGTCAATTTTATTTTGGTCTTCTGGATCATATTTGAGGATGCAGCATTTGTGGACTCGCAGAATAACCCAGTTTCACATCGATAACGTTGGTTGAATTCGTCACTCCTAAGCATCGACACACTTTGCGACGCGTATTTCCTTATTTCGAAACAAAAAATAAGCTCGTATTGACAAATAAATCCGCCACAATCAAAATGGACCCATCGAGCGAGAGCCTCGATTGACGATGAATAATGACCGAGGCCAAAAAATATAAACCTTTGGTGGATAGAGCCAATAAAATGTGTACGAATACTTGATTTCTTAAAATAAGCATCAAGGCCAATGTTTGTCCATAGCAATTCGTTCAGCATTAAATTGCGCTTTAGCACGGATTCTACCGAATAGAAAACGCACGTATAAAACTAAGATCAGGTAAATGATGATAATAAGAACGACCATGAGAAAGTTGACGGTTCGACGTTGGCAGCATCGCCGATGCTACTCTGCAGGCTGATGCACAGCACCGCTTTGTCCAAGTCGACTACCAAAAACGATGGCGCATTCACCAACAGAAAGTACAGTCCGAATATTCCCAAGCTAGTATACCCAGCCGAGGTGGGCGTGAAATCACGATACTTATGCGCCATTGCGATCGCCAGCACACGGTCGACTACCAAAACGAAGCGGCGATATCTAACGTGAAGCCGCGAATCATCTAGAAGGGCCACAAATCGCACAAGTAACGCTTTTGAGGAGCACCTGCGACCTCAGTTGTGCGCAAGCCTCTGTGCAACCTTACTACGAAGATTTGAATGCACTGGAACATGCGACTGGCTGACGATGAGAGGTATTGCAAAGAGTGCAGCACACACCACAAAGAGACATGCAGAATAAAGTGGCCTGGATCAAAATTTTGGTGTCAGTTACGCTGGCTGCAATTGCAGTCGATTGCATGCTGCTGTTATTCATCGTTGAATGCAATGTAAGGAAATAAGAACTACAGTATTCTGAACCAACTTTAAGGACGAAGGCCAACACTGATGGTGAGACGCTCGCCTAGGAAGAGATTCTTGTCAAAGAAGTAAGTTTCATTTAATCAAAGTAATAAAATAAAAAACGAGGAAAATTAACGAAACTGGGAATAATCAAATACTATTCCTTCCCAGGCTCTAATTTTCTTTCATTGCGAGGTGAGGCCTGTTTTGCAAAGGCGAACCCTTCCGTAATAATGCTCTTTGTACTGTAAGGGCTTAATTACAGTACAGTCCAGTTCACGCGCGCCTGTCGCACGACGGGTGCAACCCATTTGAATTATTAGGTCCTGACTTTTGTGAAAAATTTCTCTACAATTCTTGAGCTCATCTGATATCGACCCTCTTCACAGAGCCAAATGCTAGGGGCGTGAGCCGTCAGGGTGATGGCTCAGCCAGATATAAGCCTCTTGGTCAGTTGCTGCGGGTTTTTGTCCAACCAGCCATTTTCTTCAACATTTCGACTATTGGCAGGCGAATGTGAAGGTGCATTTGACAGATTTTCAGCATAGCGTAGTCGGAAAGGCTGAAATCAAAAAATTCAAGCGCAGCGCAAAACACAAATAGAATCATGACAGTATTGTTGCAAGATGACTTGACTTAAGGTCGAATAGCGTCTTATCGCTTTGTTCGAAGCGAGTACGACACTGCCGAGGCTCAACAGTGCTCTACACAGCGGCAAAAATCAACTATATTTGACCACTTCTTAGGGATCCATGTTCCGGGGCAAATTCGGGGATGATGCCCCAGACCTCAAGGCCTGCTGTTACCTGCTGCAGCCAGATTTTCTTGGGAGATGGTGGCCTAATTTTCCAGTGGGTCACCATAAAGCTTTAAAGGGGAGACTGCTCTGGTATGCTTGCACACGTGACCAAGCCATCGAAGGCGGTGGCGTCAACTGATGGCTGGCTGGTTGCAGCAGCGTTGGCGGATGGTGATGTTGGAGCCGGTCGTGCAGCGAGGTATCCGGGCAATTGTTCGCCAGGACAGGGCATTTTTTGTCAATGGGGGGAAGTTATTTCGTGACCTTTGTCGTATATACAGTACATTGCCGTTTGCAAGACGCTGCTATCGTTCCTTTCATAGGTACTTCTCCCGACATGTACTTAGAGCTTGGGATTATGGGTTAGTCAAAGCACATGTTACTGCATCCTCTAGTCTCTTTCACTGCGACAGAAGGGTACTTTTCCAGGCATTTTACTTCTTCTTGAGCTACTCCAAAGGTCACTCCTAAGGCCAAGATGCAAAGTATTCGCGAAATTTTACTGACGTCTTTGGTTTTTTAAAAATCGGGTCAGGAAAATCAGAGAAAATTAGAAAAGAAGTGGCTGAGTTCGGCGTTTGTTGCGCATCGGAAAAGGAAGAGGATGATTAGGTCAGCAGTTCTGGTGGCCCTGGTCAGCCATTGATTGCAGCAAAACCAATGGCCGGATGGCTGGCTAGAATTATCGCTATTTTAAGTTTAAGCTACAGAGCCAATCGGCCAATCAGCAATGGGATTAGGAAATCATGAGCTTGCCCCTAAAAATCAGGCAAAGTCACCCCGAATGATGGTGCTAGTTTTTCTAAATGTATTGCCGACATGATTTGTGTTTTCAGTGGAAGGATCAGCATTTTCTGTCGGCAATTTTAAATCCTAAGGTGTTGCCTTATCTTCGCATGAAATAGAATCCTGACAAAGTTACTCAGTGTATTCCAAGATGGCGCTACGGTAAATAATCCAATATTCGTGGGAATTAATTTTTGAAATAGGTCCAGTGTGGGATTTTATTTAGGACACTATATGAAAGAAATTTGAATTCGCAGAACATTTTGAGGAGCCCACTTGACTGATGATTTTATTGACAATCTGCGCTGACACCCTTATGGCATGAGTACACGGAATGCATTCAATAAGCTTAGTCTCTTCCCTTCTGTATTATTTTAAATATGTGACAGGTTGTCCGTGGGATGCACTGTCGCGGGCTGTCCAATCGGGCCCTGCAGATTCAAGGGCGAAACAAGTAAGTGAGTAGGCACAACAATCCGGGCAATTAGGATGCTGGTTTGGCTTCTTTGACCTTGTTTCTGTCTTTGTTGTCACACAAATAGCCAATAATGAACATAAGGACCTGAACGAAGGTCATGAGAGTGCCTCCAACGAATAAGCCCAAAGTTCCTCCAACGTCGTTGACCAGTGATGTGAAAGTGTAGGCCTGAACTTCTTCCGTTCTCAGTATTCCGCCCTGATAAACGGACCCGTGACGAATGTTGATTATTGTAACTGGCATATTCGATTGATCTTTTCTATTTGGTGAATAAGGATCCATCCACTCATCATCGCCCGCCACAGTTACTTCGTACAATGTCCTCTCACACTTCTTCACACACTTTTTACTGCATATTTCTGCCGCATCCTGTGCCAAGCTCAGGACATCGTCGTCAAACCTTGTTGGATATGGGATGTCCATGAAGTTGCAATAGTCTGTTAGGCTTGCTCGTTCTGTCCCTGTAGAGTACCAAAACATTTGACAGTGTGACCGCCACTTTTCTTTCATAACTTTCTGGTAGCAATCGACAATGCATGTTGGAGTCTTGTACGATGCATTCTGTTGGTCGCTAAGGCAAGGATCGTCTGGTTTATTGAGTGCTATAAACTGAAATTGCTTAATTGTTAGAAATGTGTTCATTCCGCGGCGAATGATCCATGGCCACGTGTATAATGATCGCGCATCAGCTGTCGTGTACATCACCCAATTTTGAGACGCTCTGATCAAACCGCCTGTCTTGTCTGAGAACTTGATCGAAATGGTGTCTACTCCAAACACGACACCCATACTTGCATTCACGGGTTCCAGTGTAATTTCATGGCAAATCGCTCCTAATGGCAGAAAAACCTTTTTTGGCAACGATTTTAATTGTTTCGGAGTGAAAAATGAGGAAATGGTCGAATTAGAAAAATCTTCGGGGGACGAGTGATATGTGATATCGACTGATATGTCCTTGTAGTAATCTACCAAGCATTCATAATTCCGTGATTGGTAAAATTCCAAGAATTCTGTTCGAGAACTGTTGAGATATTTATCCGCCAAGCTTATTTCTTGCTGGTAGTTCCAGTAACCCAGCGAGTACTTAAAAGCGTTTAGCGACAGATTCATATTTACCGCCTTTTGTGTGTCGAACCATGCCCCGTTGCAGAGAACAATGGGAGGGAACGAATAGACTGTATCAGTTTTCAGAGTTACCTGGATACAGATTATGTGATCAGTGTGCTTAGGAGGCATGTGTGGATTCTCTGGGCGGGCGGGGATAATAAGTAAGATCTCATAAATGCAGTATCCCTAATTTTTATGCTTTTGATGCGGTGTGACATGAGTTGCTTTTTTGATAAGCCTACAGTAGACTAGGAAAGGAAAGTACAATACTCACTTTAGTCAAACTCGGTTCGTCCAAGAACATGACAGCTGTGGCATAAAGGAAGTAGATAGTGCCCCCGACACCGAGCAGGAACAGAAATCGCCAAACGTATTTCAAAAATCTATTCTTGGTCGTCAAAGCTTCTTTCAATCCAGCCAACCCGTTTATACTCTCAGCTACTTGTTCAGCTGCTGATGCTGCAATCCACGAGCTGTTTATTTGAAAACATATTTTAAAAAGGTTTTACTTTTCACTGATGATACGATGATAGACTCCAGATTCTGAGTTCGAGATTCCAGTGCCTTGAGAGTAGATTGAAGACTAGCAATTTCATTCGACCCATCAAAGGAAGCTTTGTTTGAGGAATTTGTTTCAAGTGCTGCGATTCGGTGATCCAAAAGAGACAGTTTGTTCGAAATTTGAGGCAGTAGCTGTTCGGTAACACTGGATTGTTCCATGGCACCTGTTTCGTTGGTGCAAGCAGAAAGCTTGAAAGCTAAAGACTGACGCCCTTATGCGCTTCGGTGCTGCGAATACTGTGTACAAATCGTCCCGATCGATGGTCTGTTCAAATTATTCGGATTATTATGGTAAAAGCGCATAGAAAGTAATTAGTTACTCAGCATAATTGTCATTACGACTAGCTTCAATTGTGCAAAGTAAAAACTGACGCAAGCATTCAAAAAAGAGAAAGCCCTCTGGAAACGACCCAGGATGTTGATGGCATTGTGTAAATAGGAGGTGTACATACACCTCGAATAAGATCTAGAACAAATATTCACAACGTATTCATCGCTGACTATAGAAATCCATTCTATCAGCCCAAAAGACTATGCGGATTCAATTATTTTACAAAGCTATCCGTTGCACTGCGTGAGCCATAGCCAATGGACATGCGTGGGACAGATGTGCAAACACTGATAAACTGAGAAGCATACATTCAGACGAGTCCTGACGAGACGAGTCTTGTTTGACAAACAGATGAGGGGAACCTATAAAAGAAGAGATCATTAATCACGAGTCATCCAAACCCGACAACGATCAGTTTTTTGAATTCTTAAAATGATTGCTTTCTCACCCGTTGCCTTCTTCGCTTTATTTTTTGGCGCCAATGCCGCCCAAGTACGCACTGTCAACAAATGCCCATACACCGTTTGGGTTGGGGCATTTGGTACCCAATATACTCCCGAAAATGGAGGCTGGCGTTTGAACTCTGGCGAAAGCAAGACTGTCACTACTCCCGTCAATGGTGAATGGAATGGACGATTCTGGGGGCGCACCGATTGTGATACAATGGAAGATGCTCGACTGGTAACAGGGGATAAGACTGAACCACTCTGTGATGCAGCTTTTTTCGATTTTCTAGATCGTTGCGCTGGCCTGGGGTGCAAGGGAACGACTGGTCAGACACCAGCTTCCTTGGCCGAGATCACCTTCAATGGCCACGCTGGTCTGGACTACTA
This sequence comes from Mesodorylaimus sp. YZB2_4, assembly GCA_030248295.1. NCBI lineage: Eukaryota > Metazoa > Nematoda > Enoplea > Dorylaimida > Dorylaimidae > Mesodorylaimus > Mesodorylaimus sp. YZB2_4. The sequence goes on from JASANH010000626.1 coordinate 2,192,295, forward strand.
CGATGTCAGTTTGGTCGATGGATACAGTCTGCCGGTTAAAATGATACCAATACCTGACACCTAAACCAAAGGCGGTGGGGGCAAATACGACTGCACAGTGGCGGGCTGCTCCTCGGACTTGACCGCCTTTTGCCCCGCTCCCTTGGCTGTACGAGCTAAGGGCCGAGTAGCTGGTTGCAAAAGTGCTTGCGAAGTGTTCCAAACCGATGCTTATTGCTGCCGCGGAGCCCACAACACCCCTCAGACCTGCCCGCCTTCCAACTACTCGCTCACCGTCAAGCGAGCTTGCCCCGATGCGCACAGCTATGCCTATGATGACCAGACATCCACCTTCACATGTCGTGGAGCCAGCGGGGCTAAAGGAGCGTCCTATGAAGTCCAGTTTTGTTGATATACGAGAAGAGTAATCGTTATCTAGCCTTGATAAAAATCAGATGGCGGCGTTGATATATAAAAGATGCATTTATCTATCAGCTCTAGCATACTGTATCTCTAACACTGCAGTAAATTTAAAGCACCCTGCATTTTACCTCACGATTCCACAGTAACAGCAAAAATTCCCATAAGATCAGTGGTGCAACCCAGCAGGCCGCATATATAATGAATGTAATAGCTAAGATCGAGATTTAAGATCCATATTCCTAGCTTATATGTCGAAGTGCTAAATTCCAATAAGAAACTTGTGCCGCAAGTGTGGTGGCTAGAAAATCACAAACGCTCAGCAGAGATCATACCGTCGCGTCTGTCCAACAAATCCAATAGATCTTCGTACACTCCCACGCTTCTCTGAAGTAAGATCTGTCTCTTTCTTTGTCCTTGCGCACCATCGCCAGCAAACAGTTTCTCCCACCAGTCCAACATGAACACGAATGATATGGCAGCCATCGCAAATTGGTCCTCATAGATTCGTAGTAATTGGTCAAACGATGCCCGAACAACATTCAAACCAGTTTTTTGCACCAGTTGATCATAATAACGCCGCAAAATATGGACGGTATGCTCGCGTCGAATCGTCTGATCAACGCTGAACGACATTAGGGTGGCAAAATCTGTCATGTTACATCCTTGACCAGCCAATGGCCAATCGATAATAGCCACCAAATTCGGTCCTGTTATCGCTGTCCCATCGTCCTTAATCTTCTTTTCAAACATAAGATTGCTGGCATAGAAATCACCATGAACGAGCACATCAGAGAGAAGCTTCCTGCGTTTTTCAAGCATTGCAGACGCGTGTCCAAGAGTGAAAATGCGTTCGGCCATGCGCAGGTCTATTTTATCGAACATGTTTGGGTGATTGGAAGTGACTCGCTAAAGATAGAGCGCAACTAACTGAAAGTGTATTTTAAAGTGCAAGGCTCCTATTGTGAGGCAGTCTCATAGAAAATAAGCAGGCATGCCTACTTATTTTCTAGCATTGATGGCATAGATGAACCAGGGCCATGTTTTTGAAAGCTTATAGCAGGTACCTGGAAACACGCTTTCATGGTCTTGAATTCCTTATCATAATAAGCCTGCTTTCGCTGGTCGTTATCAGCAGCAGAAAAGTGTCGTTTCCAGTCACCGTCAGTCGTCATACACCATGCGTGCCAGTCGGCCATAACATCGGCCACTTCGAGTAGCATATCCAGTGGCAGGGTACAAGTCGGGTCACCAATCGTGCTGGCCCTCTCGCCCAAATCCTCCATCAAAATGGCCCCAACTTTGCCATGCTCATTCGGTCTGGCCGCGTAAACTATTGGTAGTGGGATGGGCGAGTGGTTACAGAGTACTTTGTAGGCGGTGCATTCGACTCCAAAACTGGCTAAATGATCTGCGATTGCGTCCTGAACATCGGACTCGTTGTCAGACATCAGCTTCCTGTACGTGTCTTCCAATGTCGCAACACTGGGCAATTTCAAAACGACAGACCTGGGAAATGAATTTGGCTTAGTTTCATTGTCACAATCTAAGAGTAGGCGATAAAGTGAAGCTGTGAAGCCTTGGCCATCGCCAATTTTGGAGGTCTTGCACGACCTCAGGTTTACTGGCTGTCCATAATACTCGCTTAACCATTGGCCAATCTCGTACCGATCGAAGTCACTATCAGCAATCAGTCCGTTGGTTTCCATTTAATGCCACGATAATACATTCGTTATCTCTCACTGCTTGTACGGCATTACACTTTTCTTCCGTCCGCTTCATAAATAGGCTGGTACACACGTCTGGCCTTGCTTTTTTATGAGCAGCGAGCGGAATATTCCACGGCGTGACTTGCTGGGTTTTGGCAAATGAAATTCAAAAACACGAGATGGGTACGAACAAACAGAAGTTGGAAAGCGTTCAACATACGAGAAGCGCAGGATAGATAACGGTAACAGAAGGTTAATTCTGTTGGGACGCTGGGCGTAATAGTTAGACACCATAAAGCGCGTACTGGCACCATAAAAACCGCATTGCGCGTACTAGAATTCCTCTACGCGGAGGAGGAGCAGAATGGAAGTAAGACAAAATCTTTGAATCAGCAAGGTACCTTGCTGATTCAAACCCAGGTACATTGCTGAGTACCTTGCTGGGTACATGCCAGGTGGCATGCAGCAGGTACCTTGCTGAGTACCTTGCTGGGTACATGCCAGGTGGCATGCAGCAGGTACCTTGCTGAGTACCTTGTTGGGTACATGCCAGGTGGCATGCAGCAGGTACCTTGCTGAGGTACCTGCTACATGCCATCGAATCGTCCAGGGCAGTTCCAAAATGTTACATGCAAGTAAGATACTGTATGTCTAATTTTGATCCCATTCACCATGGCGCACTTTGTCGTTTTGCCTGTCGTGCTGTATGCAATTCTGCTCAACTCCACCTAGTGGTATCGTTATGGAGGTTCTGCTTACAGCTGACACACCAAAAGGTACAAAGCCGGTAGGAATTAAATTTGGTTGACAAAACTTGAAAGCTGTTTGGATTGTAATTAATTCCACTTTTAAGCCCACACACGTGATAATCAGGCATCAACAACTTATTGCAAACGCGCGTGTTCCAAAGTACTTCTGCCGGTGCTGATCACCTGTTTAAAAGGCCTCATTTTCACTTATAAGTCCCTTAGTTCATAGTCAGATAATCACAACAAATTAGTCAGTCTGTTGTGCATTTTAAATGAAAAATCAGCAAGCGCCGATATATAAATCAAACTAAAATCTTTTTTGTCTGCACTCGTGCTAGGTTAGTTATGCTTTGATTAAAGAAGGAAATGTATGTATTCGAAATCGTCTTAATTCATGCAACTTAGGGTAGGTTTTGTGGAGAAAAACTGGTGGAAGAAACGACGTAACGACTTTTCGCGCAAAATACTGGGTTCTGGCATTATTGCTGAATGTACCAGCTGTTCTGGGGGGGGGGGGGGGGTGGTACTTGCAAGTTCTTATCGTGAGCGGAAAGCTGGTAAACACCCAACTACTGCTGATCGTATGGAGAGAGTGCTCCCCTGGTCTAGAAAGCTTGGAATGTGCCAAGTTTATGCCAGCCGAAGAAGCGAAACCTTTCGGAATAACAGGTCTTTGATCATATGCTAGATGAGCGGCGGCCCCCTGACAGCGAGCCGCCGTTCTTTGCGAAAGGCCGGTCTGACCTTTCCTCATAGTTGACTTTCAAAGTTTTACTCCCTGTTATTCCCCGCGCAAAATTTCTGTTTTATGGTCTGTAGCTGACCATACAATCCACACCGTGTTTTCATCTCAAAACAGGCGCAATGCACTTTTATAAGTGACTAAAACAAAGTACAATGAGTGTAAAGAGTGTGTACTACAGTACCATAAAAGTTCCTCTCACGAAATTACCCTTAGAGACAAAAAAATCTACTTCACCTCGTGAGGAGCAGGCCATCATCAAGACCAAATAAGAGCAAAAAATAGAGCTTTCAGCACACGGACCCAGCATACAAACACATATTGATAGTCTGTCGACACATAGCCTGACTACTCTACCCGAAAAGGCGTACACAAACCATTCTAATCTCCTCCACTGCTACTCCCCGATTCTGGCGGTGGCGGTGGTGGGAACAAAGACGGTGTTTTCTTACCAGCCGATTTGGGCGGCGGTGGCACATCATTCTTGAATGTGCAGAAATCCACACTGTCGCGATTTGCTTCCGGAGTTTCGCGATATCTTTGAAACGATTCTTTCATTATCGGTTCGGCCGGATCGTCGCCCGCGCCGCCTTTCACGCCAGCGCCACCAAGAACAACGGCCTCGGTAGCCACATACTTGGCATTGTTGCCGTTGTTGCTATCCTCGCAAGGGGGCGCGCCACCGCTGCCACAACTGGCGTAACTCGTGTTCGACGACGATTGACTCGCATCCATTCGAGTCCCCGACTCGGCGGCATTCGTACTCGGATAGGCGTTCAAGACAGACTGGCGTTCTTCTTCTAACGGGAACAATTTGCGTTTTCGTTGATTCCAATTCGGATCGAGTCCGGCACCGGCTGCAGGATGAGGCGGCTCACCGATCGGAGCCAGAAAGGGAGCTCCTGGACCGCCAGCCATGCTAGGTACAGTGATAACAATGTTAGATGGTGATGTCGAGCCAGAGCCAGCTGTCGTGGCTGTACTGCTCAGATACCCCGAGTCATCCGAGCGAACTCGCTGCTTGCGTAGACGACGTTGCGCCAATCGAGCATTGGACACTTCTGACAAATGGAACCCTTCTCGGTTGGCGTTCATGAACGCATTCCATGTGGCGTTGAGCGCTTGGCCTGAAAACAAGGAGAGGGCGTTAGGGAGGTGATAGAAGATGGTTTTAATCTCTAGAGAGAGAAGGGCTGCAAAAAGAATTGGCCAGACCAGATAAGGAGCAGAACTCTGTCTGAGCCTCAGGAACATTATCATAACCTACGGTATATCTATATAGGCTCGTGTAACCTTCTCCATCAGTCAGTCCAGGTGGTATTGCAATGAAGTGAAGCCGGGAAAAGCAGCCGCCTACCGTCGCCCTTTGGCGGCGGGAAATAGAGGGTCAAGGTGATATCATTTCTGCTCCTTATCGCGGAAATGCTACTACGCCTACATTGCAGATGATATTAAATTCTTGAAAACACTCGAAAAGTTCAGAGAATTTTGATGCTGATTTTAAGGTTACCTACAGTATGTTAGGAGGGTCATAAACGGGCATAAGACATGAGAGCAATGATAATCTGCTGCCTGGCAGATAAGGGCAGACCTTTCGCGGCGAGAATAATCAGGAAGAGCAAAATTCACAAGCTCCTGCAGTATCTTCCAACCACCACCATGCTCAGAAAGACGACCTCCACCAAGATGAACCTCCAGGGCATCACTTACCTACCCTTCTCTCACCACTGATCACATAGTCTGAGTATAAAAAGCTTTCAGCCCGGACAGTTAGGGTGTTAGCCGCTATGATGACAAGTGACAAAGATGCAGTAACTTGCACAAACTAGCATTCTACTCGACGGATAGCAGAATATAGTAACGACAGTGCTCACCGGCTCCCATGTCCAATATGTTGGGCGTGACCAAGGGGGTGTCCGGAGTCCGTCCCTTCTGCAGCCAAGGATGCTCAACCACTTCGTCAATGGTCAGCCTCTCGTCCGGGTCCACGGTCAGTAGATCTGAAACAGAGCAGTAGTACGCTGGTCATGTATGTAGTTAGCCCCATGCAACATACCCGCAATTAAGTCCTTGGCCTCCTCTGACACGTGTCTCCACTCGTCCGAATCGAAAGAAAATTCGGCATTTTGAATTCTTTTCATGATATCCGAGGCCGATTCGTACTTGGTTCGGACGGTGAATGGCACCTGGCCGCACAGCATCGTGTACACGATCACACCTAAACTCCATAGGTCGCATTGCTGATTGTATTGGGGCAGCACGTCGCCGTCGTTCAGCGGACACAACAGTACTTCTGGTGCCGCATAGTGAAGAGTGTAGCAAGGTGTCGTCAGAGGTTTACCGGCCGAAGGTAGAAAACGAGCAAACCCGAAATCGATTAGGCGTAAGTCGGCTCTCGGATCGTCCGAGTCGAAAATTATGTTCTGAAAAGTTAATAAGTCGAATTATTGGGTATTACACTCTACACATGTAGCCTGCCGGGGCGGACTCTAACAATATCGATCTCTTGAGGACTCTCACGACAACTTTCTCAGGTCTGTAATTCATAAGACTCCTGCGTGCTAATGAAAAGCTCGAAGTTAATGCGTCCTCAGGCATACAGTACATAAGCCATTCCCTTATGTGCACACACATTTTGACTCCCGCCAGTCCTGCCTCTTGTCAACAAGATGGGCGGGTGCTTACGACTAATCTCGATTTCCAATTTAATTCACCGGTGCCCTTTCTTAATCATTTCCCAAGGGTGCACATTTGCCAATTTATGAGGGGATGCGCCCTACCATACAGTATAGTGAACTATCTCGTGATCTATCCGAGTTTGTTCAGCGCCAACTGCCGTTAAACAGATCAACTGTAAGACGCATATGGTCTTTGCTCCTTAGCACGGGACGGGATAGCACGGGTGTCACCTGCCTCACTAGAATGTTCGGTTCACACAGCCTTGACGCAGGTTTTCCATGCGCTTAGCGCGTGACTGATTCTTCGGACTGTAATTAATGCTTATTATGCGTGAAATGTCGAATCGAGCCAGTCCTTACCTCGGGTTTCACGTCGCGATGTACAATGCCCTTCATATGCAGGAATTTCAAAGCCGACACGATCTTTCGAGTAATTCTAGCAGCTTCAGCTTCAGTGAATTGCCTCGATTTACGAATACGCGTTAATAATTCGGGTCCTTTCAATAACTCCATGACCAAGTACACGTGATATTGATCTTGAAGAACATCGCACAACTTGACAATATTTCTATGATCTTGACAAACCGATAAAATTTGAGCTTCGCGACTGGCGCTGGTGAAAAATCGTTGGCTGACAATTTTTACAGCAAATTCTTGCGATGAGTCTTTGAGTTTACATTTTCTGAAAATTTTTTCCTTCGCATCCAAATGCATCATAATGTCTCAAATAAGCGCGCTTACCGAACAACACTGAAAGCGCCTCGGCCCAAGAAACCTTGTTCACTAGTATCGAGCGTGTATCTTTGAAAAAATGGTGATTTCTAAAAAATGGATAGGCTTTTGCTGCGGAAACTTAACGGAAGTGAGCAGAGACTTACGTTATCTTCACCAAAACGTTGAATGTTCCATTCGACACTGTCCACTATGTCGCCTCCCACAACATTGTCACCCGAGAAGAGCACTGATGGCGAAACGAAAGAATAACCCTAAGAATTAAGAAACAGGATAATTAAACATCTTGACAAACAAAGATAAAAAAAAACACACTGACCCTAAACAGCTGCTTGGCAGCGATGGGATTCGGCGTTTGAGCAGGCGAATTGATTGGATCTTGCTGTGTAAATTCTTTGGCGAAGTTATGCACATCCAAAGCGTTGCTAAGCTTGGGCACGAAAGGTGGTTTCAGCTGTTTTTTCTCCACTTTGGCCCAATCAATGCCCTGAACCATAAGAAGAGCTTGTATTATATTGCACTGCAGCACCGCAAGGCACGACATACCTCGAAGAACAAATGGCGTTTAATCTCGTCCACTCCATTAGCGCCTAATCTTTCTGTCGCGGTTTTACTGAGCAGGGCTGATATGAAATCGCGAGCTACTAAATTGAAATTTTTAGGAAATGGAACCCGTTTGCTTAAGATTCGTCTGAAATTATAAGCAATTTTAACACGAACTTATTTAGCGTATCCTAAGAAGACTCACTCAGCGATTTCCTTGCTGTTATTTTTGGCCCCTTCCACTGTGAATGGTGAACAGCCCGTCATCAATTCGAATGTGAGCACACCCAGACTCCACCAGTCTACGATTTCCGAATAGCCATGTTCTGGTCGCTTCACAACTTCAGGCGCCATGTATTCTATTGTGCCACAATAGGACATGGTCCGCTGAACCTGAAAAAGACAGCCGATCGATCATCAGAGATACAGATCCATGGCGACCCTGGACCAGATACAATGCCCAATTTCCACACACTGTTGCGTTAGACCAGACCAAGTTGATGACCTGATTCAAAAAACCCATCCCATACTGTACCTCATCCTCCGGTTTAAATTCTTTGCTCAGTCCGAAATCGGTCAAGACAACATGGCCTTCCGCATCCAACATGACATTTTCTAGCTTCAAATCTCGATAAATAATACCAAGCTAAAGAAAAGGCAGTTAATTTTTGAAACCTGGTTTCATCAGTCACAAAAATCAGGCTTACTCGATGCAAATGATCCAAAGCAACTATCAATTCCGAGATATAAAACCGTGCTTCTCTCATTTCAAAATTACCTTTCGAGCATAAATGCGTGAATAGCTCGCCTCCGCTGACGTAATCTAAAATGCAATTGGCATCACGTCAGACTGCTTGCGCAATTAGACTTTCCTCGAACGACTATTTTGCATTTGGATGTGCCTAATAGGCTCATTTTCACCCACCACACGTTTCACCTAACCACATGGGATTGATGAGTCAGACTGCCAAGCCCGGACTCATAGCATTCGTCACTTGTCGCGCTGTGTCCACGCCCTCAGTGGATATCTGGTGGGGTCTAAAGCGAAGCCTATTTTCAAAAAAGGTTAACTAATGCACATTTTTAATAAAATTCATGATACAGGCCTATGAAGGAAGACTTGTCCTTTTCCCGAGTCTAATTTGACTTTTCTACAGTACACAGTTCCACAGATCTACTCCGAGGCCCAAAATTTAAACTTTTTGGGCCTCTCCCAGTCTTACAATTTCCAATTTTCATGTTCTATATGTTCTATGTGGATGGCCTTTACCGTTTTAAAGTGAAGTAATGCCCTGGGAAACCGGATTTCACTTCTTGAAAGACAAGTTTTTCTGAGGCACCACATGCGGGACGGGTTTCATGGAATCAAAAACATGCGATTCATATTTAGGCCTATCTAGTCCATGCCAATACGCCAGTGCATAGCATCGTTGCTAATTTTTAAACATTTGGGCATTATTTGAAAAAAGTCTTGTTGGAATCAGGAAAATAAAAAGTTACGTAAACCAAAGTTTTGTCCCAAACAAAAATGAATGAGCTTTATCCGTTGTTTACGAATAAGCTGTATGTTTGGGAGGAGTTTTCCGACAAACGTGAGTCGAGACAAGGATGTATACCGTACTAAAAAGGAGTGTCTTCGATGTACATATACAATATATAACGGAGATATTTCTGACTGTTGCTTTCACAATTTCGGCTCTCTGGCAATAAAATGGCAGAAAATAGATCAAAGTGCGTGTGAAGATAAAAGTGGATGTGCACACAGGTGTAACGTGTGAAATGGGCATATCGGGTGGCTATCTAATAGAACGGTATTCCCAGTTCAATAATGGCACTACGTTCTGCTCCTAGGCCTCATGCTCTAGCAGGCGTAACCCCGCGGTGACAACTTTTTCTTGCGACGCAGAGATAAAAAAGTAAAAAAATCGATAGTGAAGTCAAACAAGTTTAAAATCTTTACGCTTACCCATGACCAAGTGGAGTTTAGAATCTGTTTGAAATGCGTAATGCAGCGTTACCAAATAAGGCGAGTCCCGGATATGCTCTAAGACGGATCTTTCGGCCATTGTATGCTCCAACGTTTTCGGCTTTTGCACCAAACGGTCCTTCTTCAATACCTTCATAGCATATACCTTTCCGTGATCGGGACCTCCCACTTTGCGGACCAGAAAAACTTTTCCGTAAGCTAAAAGGCACTGCGGCTGATCAACAGCCGTCTAAAACATGAGTGTTTTAGGCTCTTTGCTCACCTCCTTGGCCCAGGACTCGCATTAGCTCAAAGTTTTCCATCGATATTTTCGATGATGGCTGATCTTTATTTTGTGGAGTGACTGGAGGAAATAGTATATCCATGACGACTTTGTCTTTAGGCCGCGAGGTAAATGTCCTGAAATTTGCTAAAAGCTAAGGCTTGGCATTCTGGCACTTTTGGATAAAACAATATTGAAGGGGAAAGCAGAAGAAAGAGGTGCACGATTCTTCCTCTGCGTGATACACCCGATGACTGCCCGTCTGGCGCAGGAAGCGCAATTTTCGTCGGGCGCTAGTACGATAGTCCTTTCTCTACGTTCTACATTCTCTCCGCCACCAACCAGCCGAGAGCCTGGTGCACACGGCTGTCGACAAAGAACGCAGTGCAGTCCAAGACTGGCTGTCGATAACGCGCGTGCACGTGCGCAGAGTGTTCGCTACTCTCCCGGCCAGCCGCCTGACACAGCCTCGCGACAGAGCGTTGGGCGTCCACACGTAGGGCAGTCGCAAGTTCAACGTTACCTCCTCAACCGCCTTGGCTGTTAGCTTGCGCTCCCCCTTGATGAAGCGGATGTCTCGTTGGCCTGGACGAGTGCTCATCGGCAGACACACATAAGCGAACGAGCATAATTAAGCGAGCCGCGAGAAAAAGGATGACCACACGCCATCCCCCTTTTGCTCCTCTCAAAAAGCCTATCTCTCGTTTTACTCATTATCAGGTACGCTTTGCACTTGACAACCCAAGGTGTGTGCCGTGCACACCCAACTAGCTGTTCCCATACTGGCAGCTGAGTACATGGCCAAAAATACATCACAACACACGCACAATATCGTTACCTATGTCATCCAAACAGGCGCAGCAGAGCATCTAATCGCAACCTGCAATCTCAAAAAAGCACTAAAATCTGTTGGATACAAGTGTCGAAAATCGATAATCCCTCGATTCATGCATGCATGCACGTGCATCATCTTACACGTCGAATACTAGGTCATCTCCAACTCCGGAATCACTCCTGCGGCCTCGTTTCACGGCACTAGCCTCATTCAGTGCCATTACTATGCGGAGCACATCTTCAGCTTGCAAGAAGCCAGCAAAATCACCATCATAGTCTGTGATTAATCCAATCGGCTCGAGCTCATTTGAAGGCGTAATCGTTGCCATCGTTTTCAGTACTGTCGACAATGGAGTGCGAATGTCAAAGGTCGGTAACGATTTCTGAAATATAAAGAAAACATAAGTCGCTACACTCAGGGGGGGGGGGCGAACCAACCCACCTTGGGCATTTTCACCAGCAACTCCCTGAGGCACCTCGACAGCACTGTTTTAGTCCACCGTCCACGCTGTCTCATCACGAAATCAACCACATCCGTGACCGACAGTGCAGTTTCGAACTTGGGAATTGACCCAAGAGTTTCAGTTTTCATGACAGGCAAAAATCCATAATCACTGTTTAGAAGGCGCGTTAGAGTTTCGCTGATTGTTAGAGTGGGCTCGAGAATGACGGGCTTGCCAGAACAAGACGACGTATAATCGTCAAATTGCAAATCACAAATAAATATGTGATCAAAAATTGATGTGAGTTGGTATTTGCATAACTAGAACAGAAAATTGCTGAGTTTCAGGACACTAGCAAAGGCCAGCCCTTGAATACTTGTATGCTCAAGAAGTGCAACATATCCGCAGCGGATATCATGCCCATCACGTCTCTCGTACATTCGTCGAAAACAGGGACAAGCCGTGCTCTCTTTATGATTTCACTGCATTGATCATTTATCGTGAGTGATGTTTCTTTCCAGCTCGCGCAGGGGCAGCATAGCAATGCAGCCGCTTCAGTCAACCTGGAATATGATGTGACGTGTTAGGCGCAGTGACCAAGCCCATGAACTGAATCAGCTTACTTTGCCTCGCATGACACTTCAGGAGACTCGTCCATCAAGAACTTGGAAATAGGAAGAGCCACACGGCTGGACACAGTCTCCAGGTTTGTCCCTTTTTGAGACTGCCAAAAGCATTCAACCAGCTGTTTAATGTCACAGACACTGTGAATGGCATTCTTTTTCGAGTTCCATATGGCAGTCCGGGTAAATCGCTGCTGAAGCCGAAGAATGTGGAAGGCCTGGTCCAGCTGCGAGATAGGGTGGACAAGTTATTCGCCGATAGTCTATCAATCCCCGCCCTCAGGAGTATATTAGTAGTCGAGCCATGTTATGTTTTCTCCACGAGCTAAACGCATCTGCACTCGTGGGTGAAACAGAAAAACCATCACACTTCTATTTTCAGGCGGGAGTCGAACCTCCCCGTAAATGTGCACCCAGTGGGACAGGTAGAGCATATTCGCTCACTCGAGGTTATAGGGAGGGCGTGGCCTTCCATTCTTTACGCGTAAATATCATCTGACCTGTCTAAGGCATGAAGTCTCTTCATTTGAAGACGGGCTTGTGCACTTACTGGCATCATGCTGTCGATTGCGATGATTTCGTTGCAATAAGGAATGGCATCGTAGCACTTCAGTCGTAATATATATTCTTTGCATACTACCACAGAATTGTCTGAAAAAATTCTCAAAGCTTTGCCGCAACTCAAAGCGGCTATCAGATAGTGATTACCTGTATCAATAGCCACTGAGTAGGTTTTAGCTCCTGATTCTTTGCTGACGACTTTGTAGTGCTTAAAAGGACAATATATTTCATAACTACGGTATTGGATTACGTAACTTGTTGCAGCTGCTCCAAATTTCGGCAAATTTTGTTTTCAAAGGGCGGGCAGACAAGCTGTTTTGGTGAGCTATGGAAAAACCCACTGATTACAGTAGCTTATCTGAGACATTGTCTCCTGCCAATATTGTTATCTGGCTGAACCGTAGTTAGAACTTTTTATCAGCCCGGTTCAAAAGTGAAAGCGAAATGATGTAGGACCCCGTTGCATTACCCGCGGATGCCTCCAGGCGCATGGGTAGGTTAGAGAGCATGAGTGGGTCTGACTCAGTCAGCACCTACAGTACGTATACCTTGACCTTGACCCGCCCCAGGCACCAGCTTAGCACATGCTGGCCGGGACGAACAGTACGAGTATAGTGTACCAGTCAAATACCCACTTACACAAATGGCTTCTTTTCGTCGTGGACTCAGGTTAGGATCCGCGAGTTGTCGCAGCAATACTTCGATAGCTTCAGTTGGATTAAGACGAGCCAAACTTGCGTCACAGCTCTCTTCTGCGCATAGCTCGACCCCAGAATCGCTTGTACTGCGTTGATGATGACCCAGTTTGGAAAGTTTCTTGCGAATGCTAGGCCATCTTTTCCGAAAACTTCTTCTTACATTTGACCACGGCGACGAGGATCGAGCTGGAGTCGAGGTCTCCGCATTGATTTCAGGAAATCGATAGGCCTGGCGGGTTATTTTTCTGCCCGATGTAGCCCAGTGCGAGTTTGTATTCCCATTTTGTTGGCAGCAGATAGACAAACTAGAATCATCAGTCGCAGTTGCAATACGTCTCCGAGGTGTTACAGTAGTTTCGATAGATGACTGAGGGTTGAAGGAAGCCATGCCCGTTCCCTGTCGCCACTCCAGATCACACTGCCTGATAAAGATCCTAGATCGCGCTCGAAGATTCAGCTATCCCAGAAAAGGAAAGACAACTTTTATCTTGTTCTTATCGAGGTCCAACTCGTATGGTGACGCAAAGTAGGCAATGTTCGCAAAACACGAGCATTTCACAGCTGCGCCTCCGCTTGTCTGTTCCTGCACAGCGTAGATGACGCGATTAGCTAGCAATAGCCGTCACTCGGTTACTTCGTAAACACGTTCTATAAAACACATTGGCATCACAAGTCACGTATATTAGGCTAGTGTGTCGAATTCAGCGTTTTTATATGTGGGAGCCTTATCAATTCCGACTGCGCCAATAAGAGCAAGGAGAACCTTGTTAAGCAATTTGTAGCTTTTTGTACATTATTTTGGGGAAATCAGTTGCGACGAAGAAAGGCTGTATCACTGGGCTAGAGGTGATAAGCTGCTGGACGGTTGCGGAAGGAAACAGTCATAATCCTCGAGATAACGTTCGATTTGCACCTCGTCCTTGAAGAGGAATCTCCGAGTATCGAGTCGGCTATGAAAGCTATGCGTTGTGAGCTGGTTTGCGGTCTTACCTCAGCCGCCTTCGGAATTGACGACAGTTATGCCACACCTGGATGCCTGGAAATATTTGACGATGAGGCACATCCGTGCCTAGCCAGTCCACGAGAAAGGCGAAGCGATCATTGATCGGCAATGACTCAGCGAAGCATTCTGCTTGACAGGGACAGACGTACGTGGCCACAATAGAAGGAGACGCGTCACAGAATGGTCAGGATGAGGCGAGCAATGTGCAACTAAAAAAGAAAGCCCGTCTCGGAGAGCAAGTAGTCAGCAAGAAAAACAGAGTATACAGTGGCTGATGCCCAGATCTGATGGCGCCAAGTCAACAATTCTCGAAATGGCAGAAGAAGACAAAGGTTTGGGAGCTTGCTCAACTTAGCATTGACTTTGAATGTCAGTTTGGTGTTAGCTTCATCTAGGATTGCAAAGCAATGCCCTTAGAAAAGGGAGATCTTTTGGCTCGAAGCCATCCCTTTGATCCTTTATAAACGAGTTTTGCGTCATATTTATCGTTTTAGTTGTCTTTTGACCAGTAAGGAGAAGACAGCTGATGAGACAAGCGTGACCTCAATAAAAATTAATTTTACTTTCATTATGCACCCGTAGACAACTGTCAAGCATAGAGATATCACAACTTACTGCCCCTTACTGGCTCAAACCACACATCTCTAACATGTCCCTGTGTCATATGTACAGGCTACGTAACAGATACCTACGTACAGTAGCTCTGGCAAGGAACGTCGATCGCTGTTTCGGGCAACTGACTCTCCTCTTTGCCTCTCTTCGACCTTGATCTGCTCTTGTTTATAGCTTTTCCCATAAAGTGCTGCACGAAGTTATGCTTTTACCTGTCACCTAACTACTGTATGCACAGTAGGTCAGACTGCTGCTTCTGTCGAGTTAGCGGACTGGAAAAATGAGTTTCTGTTTTAAGGGTCGTTTACTTCATCAAACACCATGGCAGAAGAGAGACGTAGCGTAACATCATACACGATTAAGCGCCACCACCATAAGCCTACATTAACAGCTGACGACTCACGACTCAGGCCGTATTCGCACAGGTGGGTCTGAAATCTTGATTTTGGAATCGCGTTTCCAGATCACTCTTAAAATTCTGTATCCATATCCTATGCTTCTTAAAAAGCTGGAACTTAAAAAAGCTGGATC
The DNA here is from genome assembly GCA_030248295.1 of Mesodorylaimus sp. YZB2_4. NCBI lineage: Eukaryota > Metazoa > Nematoda > Enoplea > Dorylaimida > Dorylaimidae > Mesodorylaimus > Mesodorylaimus sp. YZB2_4. The sequence continues at coordinate 2,207,401 of JASANH010000626.1, forward strand.
TCAGATTTCTTTGTGGCGAGAAAGTTAAGGTTTACAAAAGTAAGATCGGGATACGATCGACTGGAATTTCTTATTCGCACTAGGATTTGAAGATGCGGCCTCAAATCTGATCTCCAAGTCCGAGCTTCGAGACTAAGATCTTCGGAAATTACGGGTAGATCCATGTTGTCGTGAATGCGGGGTTTTTACGATAGTGGGTCTGAAGACCTGCTTTTCAGCCAAGTGCGAATGCGGACTGATTGTCATTGCAGCTTTGATCCACTTCTTTGCAAAGGAGACGATGTTGAAGAGTAGCCCAGATGCTCAATATCCGATGGCATATAGGAACTGACAGATTCCGTTCGGATCGACATTTGTCGTTGAGCTAGCTGATGTTGCCTCGCCACCTCCCTCAGCTTGAACTCGTGCAAATATTCAGACACAGGCGACAATGGCAGCGCTGTTTCATCGCTTTTTGCCCCAACACCGTGACCCCTCTTCAAAACGCTCTCTGGTGTTCCACCTCTGCTCACCGTTCCTTTTGGAGCCAATGTTCCAAACTTGACCGAATTTGTTGTGCCATAGGAACTGACGCGGCTTCTTGGCACGGCGTCGTCAGTGCTGACGATGGTCGCTCGCGATTGACGTCTCGAAGTATCTAATGGCTGTTCGACTGCAGTGGCCGCTGATTGACTCGAGGATTGATCAGTCTTTGCGCTGCTGTATAGCTGTTCTGGAATGCTGCTGTATTCGTTATCTGAAGAGTCCGATTCTGGCGATTCTGCATCAAGGGCGGTGGGAACTGATTCAGTAAATGGCGACGGTCCTCGGCTTGGAGGTTCGCTTTTGATCGATGACAAACTTTGGCTTCTCGATCCATTTTTTCCTGCTGCACCGCTTCGCATAGACATTCTTGACGCGCGCCGACTAGATGCGGGGAGAGGGTATTTGATCGATGACTGCCTGCGTTGTCCTAAGGAAGAAGCGCTGCGTTGGCTCACTGATAAGAGGCGTTTCGGTCTGGGGGGTTCCGTAGTGTTAGATGTCCTCCCTTTGGCAATGGGTTGGTTGGATGATTCTCCAATTGCTTGAACCAACAGTCGGATGTCATTCAGGGTCAGCCCAGGGTTCGAGGTGCGTCTCGCGGACGATGATCGCATTGTTTTTTCTGACGCGGGTATTGCCTCGGTTTGAGTTTCTGAAGTGATTGCTTCTGTTTTTCCGCTTTCTGGCATCTCGCATACAGTGGCTTGGTCTTTCATGTAAACCTTCTTCGTGATTTGGACTGATTTTGGTACCGAAACGGTGATGGGACCTTGATACAAAGGCAAATAAGCCAGACGTTGCATATACGATTTGGTCATGCCGTATCCGTTCGCCTTGGCCAAATATAACTTGCTATAGATGTTGAAACTCTTGTTGCCAGGCCCAGTCCACGCTGGATTATAAGCTCGCATAGCTCTTTGTTGGTGAAGCGAGAATTGCTCATGCGCAATTTGACGTTCGATAATGTACCGATTTTTAGGGGCCGACTGCGAAGATAAGTGATTCGGTATTTTCACAGTGTTAATTTGCTTGTCGATGTTCCTATTCCGATCCCCGTTTTCGGGCCCTGATCTCGTCAGTCGCTCCAACTCCGCTATCAGTCGGCGAATTGCACTTTCGCGATCAGTATGATTCGATGGCTCCAACCAAGCCTGTCGAGGAATCAAAGAAGGTGCAACTGTTGGTGTATTGGCAAGTTCGGATGCTGGGATACTTTTCGATTTGCCCACGTTCTTTGATTGGTCAGAAAGATGATTGCTTGATGACAACGATGAAGAGAAGGAAGAATTCTGAAAAAGACCAATTTAGGCAGCATCTTTTAGTTACACACAGTACTGTACATACCTTACGCGAGGACCTCTTTCCACTTGACACCCTCGAACTGTTTCTGCTTTCACTACTGATGCTAACTGATGAACTTTGCCTTCCCAGAAGTTCTTTTGTGACTTCCTCAGTCTGGATTTCAGCATTCGTAAGCATCGACTGCTTAGGCTCAGTCTGAGTGTCAGTTGAAACGTTCGTCTTGTCGACTGCTTGGGCGATATCAATGCGATGATCAGTCGTGAACGTTGGAAGCCAGGTGGCGCCAGTATTGCTTTGCTCCAGGGGTTCGTGCTTAGAGAAGAAATCATCCATCGATGCCCCCAGCTGCCATAATCTGTATCCAATTTGTAACTCCGCCCTCGTACGGCCAAACTCATCTTTTAAATCGACGACACCAGCTGAAGTGAATTTGAGAAGAGAACCATGCTCATCATGGCCATTGCCATTTTCATCGAAATAGCGTGCTGCTGTTGCAAGGCTCAGTTGGGCGTTGAGCAATAGAACGGGTTGTCCACGAGACTCGTTGTTGCCGACCAAGGCCAAAATAAGGCTCCCAATTTTCAGATGTTCCATCAGATTTCTTCTCTCGGATCTGAGCAAAGCAGACTTTCCAGATTGTAGGCGTAGAACTTTCTTCTCGTTATAAGATTCGGTGAGTAATGTTCCCGGGAGATCATCATTTAAATGTAGAGGGGAGAATGTGAGAAATTGAGCAAGTAGGGAAGTGGATGAGAATGATCGAGTTTCAGCGGGGACTGCTGTATTTCGTAAAATGGTCAAATTTTCCACCGCTACGTCAATGCAAAACAAACGTTCGTCCATTATTGCTGCTCAAATAAGGAAGGCTCTGTTTTGAAGGCAGTGGCGATCCTGTTGCCATGGTTTCGGCCATGAATACGCAAACACCCGGGATTGAGAGTATAATCCGTGTGATGATGAATAACAGCTTCCGGGCTACATAGGTGAGAATAGAGGTCTCAGCGTCCATGCTACAAACTCTCCACTATACTGTAAGCTATTGGCCGAGAACAGAGAGCAACAAACTCGGAAAGCTACAGTAATATCGGAGCTACTATCTTATATGCACTGCAGAAAAGCCAGTTTGCGAGATATTACTGCACAGGGTTCACAGAATAATAACTGCGATTTGTCTGATTGTCTTTGACGGAGGGCGAAAAAGATTTTTCGTAGTACCATGCCTGCCATCGGGGGGTGATCGAACTGGTAATGCATAATGTGGAATGATTGCTTATGCGCTAGGTACAGGATTAAATCATTTTAAAAGCACAGTTCTCGTATTTAGGGTAGCCTTGAACCAAGGAAAGGTGAAAAAGTGACTCACCACAATCAGTCTATGGAAAAATGGTGTCTTAGCAAGCACAGAATGTTGCTCATCTTCCGCTATTTCACTCTAATTAGATCAACGAGGTGAAATCTAATTCTACTTATTATATGAGGTAATGAATGCTGCTTCACAGAAACACTGGATTTGTGGTACAATTTCTTACAAAAAATACTTACAGGATCTTAGCACCGACATGTGTCGAGTTTGAATAAAAAGCTAGTACTACAGTATATAAAAACTTGAAATACTGTTGCGAAAACCTGGGATTGCTAGTTCAGGAAGTCCAATAAACACATTTTACCATCATGATGGCAGGGAATACTATGCTCCTACTGCATATCGCATGTCGACACATTCGAGAAAAACAAAAACTTAGTGAGTAAGGTGGCAAGCAAATCAACAACTGGCTGTGAGATGGCACACTTTAGAGATACCACGGCTGGCCTGATTTACTGCTCTTTGCAATAATACAACAGTTCTGGCCGATTTAATTCATGCTCGCCTTCTCTTCACTGAAGTTTCACTGAACTCGAAGATGGTGCACAGTTTCCCGTGCAAAGCAACAACCACCAAAACTCCAAGGTCACACATACTGTTTTGCAGGCAGTTATCCGCGGTGATATTGGAGGATTCGCTAGAGCTCGAAAACAAATAAAATGAGGCTTTCGACTAAACTGCGAATGCATTGTTATTGTCGATGCATATGTAAATTTGTGTACCTGCCGCCTTCGTATTTCATTAGACTAAACCGAATAATGTAATTGGAAACTCTGCTTTGTGTCCATTGGGGCAACTGAGTTATCCAAGCCAGGCCAAGCCATGCCAGTCCATCACCACATTACATAACATGTAAGTTTACCATTCAAAATGGAAAATATAGGAGCATGTCTCACATTACATCGATCGATTTCGTGGCAGGTTCACAAAAGAGCTAGGGCACGAAGACGACCAAGCACCCTCTCCTCCAACAGCGAGCGACAAAGGGGTTGTGCGATCATGGTAGAACAGGAAACCACAGGAAAAAATTATTTCGGAATATGGTGCGAAAGGACCGCCTGGCATGGCGTTTCAGACTTTTATTCCACAAATAATTTATTTTGGAAGCTGATTTGGTTGCTGCTCGTTCTGGGAGGCTGTTTCCTGGCAATCAATCAAAGCGTGTCCATGATTTTGGATTTCAATTCGTCTGATAAATGGGTGACCAGTGTCACCTACGAAATGCCCAAGGATGGGAAGATGGAATGGCCGAATATGACAGTATGCGAGCAGGAAGAATGGTTCAGTGTGTCGAAGGACAATGATGAGGTGGAAGAGGTAAAGCTCTGGAGTTGCGTTCAGCATTTGATATTTTCTGGCAGTCTGATATTTAAGTTCACGCAAACGACAAGACAGCCATAGCAGGCGGAAAAAGAATGAGCAGAGGTGTTCCTAGGAGAATCAAAAAACTATATATCGGCTCAAGAGGACTGAAGATCACTAAAAAAAAGTACCGACATCGATTCAAAATCACTTGTCAGCGAGTCTAAGCAAATAGTGAACAGTTTAACAAATGTCGTGTCGTGTCATTTCATGTCATACTTTATCCATAGGCAAGCACTATACAGCGCACTCGAGGGTTAAGGAACACATATTTGACAAGCATTTTTTACCCAGGCGGGAGTCGAACCCTCCTCTGTAACATATCCTGTGGGGCGGTGGGATGGGAGCAGCGCCACAGAACCAATGAATCAATCAAATTAAAACAACGCAATGTACACATGATAGCCAATTAGAAGGCAATGCAGACCAATTGACGCATAGGTCAAGGGACCCGCAGTAGAGCGAGGCAGGAGGTAGAAAGCACTGCAAAACCAGGTGTTTTTTTTACTAGTCCTGCCCAGCCACTCCAAGGATATATAAACTTTAGCTTTCCCCGCGAGCTAGAGAACATTTTAGTGGACGATCCTGCCAGACCAGGTGGTCGGCCGGTAATTCGTTAGGGTAATGTTTCAGCGAATTCGAAAGACCCCACCCCCGGTTTACCGTGACTGTTTCTTTTTTCGTTACCGTTACAAGAGTGCAGTACAGTAGATAACTGGTATTTGAACCCAGGCCGACGGGTTTCCAGCTGCCAAGCAAAATTTGACAAACGCATCTGACAGCTACACCAAAACTAGTTTCGCCAATAAAAAAAGGGGTTGGTCATCTTGACGACAAAGACAAAGATCGCACTCGAACAGTCACTCTTTCGCTACTTTTATCTTTTGTAAAACAGGACGGAAACTTGGATATAGAAGCCAAAAACAGTGCATGCTCGAAAGTCGTGTCATGCGGCGGAAACTCCCATGACTACGAGGATGATGTGCCGCATACCGAGGAGAAATTCTGTTATGACATGGTCGATAACAAATGCGTTCAGTTGGTCCCGGCCTCAATGTTCCGTCGACAGAATGTGAAGAAATCAAGTCTGTCGCTTTATATCTCCTATTTTAACAGATTAAGATATTATTGGCTTTTATTGCAGGGAATGCGCAAAAGATTCACTTTTTGTTGAATGGAAATTCAAAAATTGGTTTCCGAGTATTCCTCTATCTCGGGGACTCAGACGGCGATGACGATTACAGTTCCCAGTTCTATGTCATGCCTGGCACGAGAGTCCTTCTCACACTGAACCTGGAGAGGCATCGAACAGTCATTCGATCCCGCGCCATCCAATTTTACACGCCAAAATTGCCGTGCGGAAAGGACCTCCAGTTTCTGAACGAGAGTAAGGTCGACACAGTTCCTTACACATCTTGCGCTCTGGTCTGATTCTTGCTAATTAGGCAAATACTCGCGCGAGGCCTGCGCCATCGACTGCCGCGTCGGATTCGACTTGGCAGCTTGCAAGTGCGTCGTCGATGAAAACTGGCAGTCCTTGAATGAACGAAGGGTCAACAATAACAACACGATTGTGCCCCTGTGTAATTCATCTGCAGCCATCGAATGTTCGGAGAAGTATGACCTCGCAAAGTAAGGCTGTATCGAGGTAGATAAGGAGAAGGAAGCATCACAGCTCATTAGAAATGACCGTAGGCATTGATAACACTGAATTATGAGAGCTGGTTGATTGCGATTTCAGAGAACGACTAAACAGCGGCGAGAGTCCGAGCGATGATCAACTTCTCACACTGGCATCATGTGACGAGGATTGTCCAGAACCATGCAACTACAGTCGAATAGAAGCTAAGATGTCCAGTTCCCTCTTTGTCTCGCCGTCAGCAATCGACACTTCTTTGAAAATCATCAACTCGGGCAACGACAGTCTAAGCCGCACGTACACGGCGGATGATCTGCGCCAAATGGTCATGCTGGAGCTGTACTACGAGTCGAAGCTAATCAGGATCGTCGAGCGAGTGCAACGTTTATCCATCGATGAACTGATCAGTAACATCGGAGGCTGCTTGGGTGTCTGGAGTGGTCTCAGTCTTTTGAGTATAGTGCAGATTTTCATTTATATCGTCAGGGCCACTGTTCATTGTTTCATTGCTGCCCGAGCCAAAAGGGTGACTCAACGGTCCAGTGTGCCGCAAAGGCCAAAAATCAACCTGGAAAGTAATAAAAAGTAGTGCAAGGAACAATATGTTGCCCGCATTGTCCTCTTATATTGGCCAGTAGTGTTGTCCTTTTGCCTGGCATAGCTTTCTTTCGCCCCTGCTTATTTCATCTCGATGAGTTTCCAGCAAGACCTTTAGCCAGGACGCAAGGTCATATTGTAATAGCCTAGGCGGGCTATGCGGAAGACTAACCAAACGATACACACGGAGTATATAGCTTTATTCAGACTCAACCGCACGGGACACGTACATACATCAGACTGACTGGCGAAACCTCGCTCACTCAGCCCCAAAGGCACAGGAAACAGACACGGCACGGCGGGCTAGGCTCGCAAGCAAAGGAGCGGGCGGGAAGTGAGTCAGGCAGCACAGCACAGACAGCTAGGCCGTCTTGGGACGCCAGTTCAAAAACACATAGAAGGGCAGACCTGGATCGAATAAACAGGAAGACTAGCCATCCATGATGACATGACTGCAGGTCATATCTCGAATAGCCACACCCTTACAACATGATTGGAATTTCGGTATAGGAAAGCCCACGGAGCGGGATAGAATGCTTCTCTCCGTCCTCACTCTTGTTACTGACCTCGTGACCTGGCACGTTTGCGTCATTTTACGACACAATTGCTGTGTCAAAGATTGTGAGACGTTTTCCCCACTTGGTCGATTCCCCCACTGCACTAAGACGATTCCCCCACCATGTCGTTTCCCCCACCATCACTTTTGTGATGGTGGGGGAAGCTGCGGCTATCCAAATTTTGAGCCTTCGTATGGGAATAAGTACTCATCCACAAATCTTCATCGCTTGTCCTAGAAGACATGAAATATGCCTCAAATACTCCACGATTTTGTTGAATCATAGTTCGACTGCCGTGCTCAAAAAGCCATGTTGTGATAGGGCCTAAAATGCTTGCTTCATGTTTGCTCCACGCTCGCTCCACGCTCGCTTCATGACCACGCTCGCCTGGTTCGAGGACAAAAAAGACGAGCCTAATGCATCGAGAATGAGAAAACTACTTTGCCAAAATCTGCAGCTGTCATACTGGTGAATTCACCCAAGTTCCCCTGCCTAAATTTATGTCTTCTGTTTTTTCCCGATTCACAGTGAGGTAGTTCTATCCGTACATATGGATTTGAAACATGCCTTCATTGGCACAGAAAATCTGGTGTGGTCTTAGAAACATTCGTATTGGCAACGTAAGTTGGGAGTCTGCAATAAGTTGGGAGTTCAAAAAGTTTACCTTGCACGTTGAGCTGCAGCACCAAACTTGTACTTTGCACTGCCCCTCACCCTACAAGCCAAGCCTATGATCCTGCCATACACATCCAATCACAAACGTGCTGCCTTTTGCGACCCAAGTCGTACCTACCTGCATATCAGGAGAAAATTATGGTGGGGCAAACGACACGGTGGGGGAATCGTCACAGTGAGGGAAACGTCGCAAGTCTCAGTGAGTCGATTCCCCCACCAGGCGAGGTGGGGGAAACGACAAAGTGGGGGGGGGGGGGGGAGTGGATCGTCACAGTGGGGAAACGACCAAGTGTGGGAATCGTCAGGGGACCGTGTCAAAGGTGTCTTTGATGATTAATTTAAATTGATGATAAACAACCCCTTGAATGTGCCCCTAGCACATTTCTTTTCGAGGTTCTTTCGGCGCTGAACATACGTCTTTGTGAAGGCTTGTCACAAAAAGCTTGTAATGTTCTGAAATCCTTGAAGCACTTGGCACCGCTTTTTAGAAAAGTTGTAACAGGTAGCGGAGGTGGCTGTTGTGTTTTGCGTTTTAGCTCTTGTTCAGATGACAGAATCTACAAGGTCGGGCAACAATTGGCGATAGTCGATCTTTGTTGATATGCTTGTACTAGTATCGCAGAATGCTGAAAAACTGAAGCTAAAATCGTCATCTGGGAACATTCGAGGCCTTCGTATGTTTTTGAATTCTCTGCCTCTGTTTTGAAGAAGCCAGTGTGACTGTCTTGTTTTGAGCCCCTTTTCTTGACCAATAGGCAAGTGAGAGACTGAGAGATCAAAGAGATATTATGAAGGGTGCTAAAAGTTTCATGCTTTTGTGATTTTTTGATTTGTGAGGAAGCATAAAACTATGACGATTGGAAAGGGCAGCGACTTTGGACGACGGCGGGTGTCGGCTATTCGAAAAGAGTCCACCGCGGTAACAGTTATTCAAGATAAGGACTACTTGAGCGAGTGGTGTCAGATGACGGCATGGCATGGTGTCTTAAATTTGTATTTAACGGGACATCGGTTCTGGAAAATATTGTGGCTAATACTCGTTTTGGGAGGAGGATTTTTAGCCATCAACCAGTCCGCCTCGATGATAATGGACTTTAATTCCTCTGAGCAGTGGGTGACCAGGGTCCTTTACGAAACTCCAAAAGATGGACGTTTAAAATGGCCCAACATTTCCATTTGTGGATTGGATTGGATCGACGAGCTTAAATCTGCTGAAGGAAGCAGCGAAGCCGGAGACTCGGGAATCGGAGATAATGAAACTGAGAGTGTCACAGAAGAGGAGATGGTAAGAGAGCAGGCGAAGTTGTGCTGTCAGCTCCTGTACCCAAGGATCGAACGAAGACTTCCCTACTGCTACGTAGAGGCAACTGTGTACTGTATTATGCTACAGGGACAAAAAATATATTTTAGGCTGAGCAGTATAGGGAGGACACGGATGCGACAAGCACTTGTTCAAAAGCGCTGATTGGATGCGGATATGTAAGGAAGGGATTGGCTGGAGCAACCGACAAGGAAGTGTGCTGCACTCAACGTGAGCAGAACGTGGACAGCTATCACGGGTGCTTTCGATTGTTTCCAGACATGGTATTTCGCAATAAATATAACAGAAAACGCTCAAGTAAGTCAAATTTTGCATGACATTTTCCCGTCTATGCACGGAAACTGACCCGCCTTTGTTAGCTCGTTATTTTATAGAGGCGGAGTCAAGGATTTATTATTTAATGCATACCAAATTAGATGAAGAAAGTGGTATTACAGGAGCCGGCTACAGTATCCGCTTGTTTGTTGGAGACTCGAGCAAAAAAGATGATTTCCGATCCGAATTTTACATATCGCCAGGCACCCGGAATCTTTTTTCATTATCGCTGGAGACATATCGAACTGTTCTACGCAATCGGGCGATCAGGTTTATCACTCCTGTGATGCCATGCGGGAAAAAATACTTTTATTTGAAGCAGAGTGAGTATTAGAGTTTACACACAATGCTATCAAAATTATGCGTTCTCCTGGTTTAGACAAATATACGAAGGAATTATGCGCGCTCGACTGCTCCCTTCAATATCAAGTGAATATTTGCAAATGTGTGGCCAATTATAACTGGAGCAGACTGATAAATCGACGACGCATAAAATTACCCAATTGTAACGAGACGGCAGAGGAGGAGTGCCTGAACTCGTATGAAGAGGCAAGGTAAAAAATGTGGAGGTCGGAGAAGACGATTGAACATGCTCTCATCAGTCTGGGGGCGTCTTGCACACTGAAACCATGCTGCCTTGTCTTCCCGACGAACATACAGTAGAGTCAATTGTAGGCGAAAAAAGTCGAAGTCAGTATCAGTTAGGATAAAAAATTGCTATTTCTGTATAAACGTGTGGGCAGAAAGCTGACTAATATGAGGCGGAATTTCAAATTATAACCCTTTCAACGGAAGCACTGGACCTAATCACTCGAAAAAGTTTTTAGCTGCTCTACTCAATCATAACACACTTGTCATATGGCCAGGAGATAGCTGATGGCTTTGGCAAGGTGGGGTGCCGAAGTGCAATCACGCACGTAGAGTGCACTGCTACAGATCATTCTGTGTTCATGTCCTCCATCAACAACGGGTGAAGAGACCCATTTTATAATAAATGATTTACTGTGCTGCGAATTGACGCTCGTTTAGTAATGCGCACCCAGAAAAACCCTTAACCATTAGGTTACAGGGCACAATGTCTTATAAAACCATCAAATTTTATCTAAATTTAATAAGAGCGCCAGAAATGGGTTCCAGTTCGAAACCTTTGAACTTTTCTTGAACAAAATTATACGAACCCCGCCACATGTCCCATTTGCTCAAAATGAAGGAAATGCAACAAAACACTTTTATTCTCTGGTGTCCCCAATTAGCTCTTCTGTTTCAGAAAAGTCTTGGAACTTGGAACATATCGCAGGAAAAATGAGAAGCTGACTTTAGCTGCATGCGAAGACGAGTGTCCAGAACCGTGCGAGTATTCTCGAATACGCGCCAAATTGTCCAGCTCTACTCTATTTTCCCCGTGGAAAATTGACAGTTCGTTAGACTTCTTTAACCGAGTTCACGTTGTACAAAATCTTCACCTCGCCAACAGAAGCGAAAATTACACTGCAGATGAGCTGAAACAATTGACCATGTTGGAACTGCATTACGAATCGAAATTGGTCAAAGTGGTCGAACGAGTTCAACGGATGACTGTCGATGAATTGATCAGTAACATCGGCGGGTGTTTCGGAGTATGGAGTGGGCTCAGTATTCTGAGTATCATACAGATTTTCATCTATCTTGTACGAGCAATTATTCATCGGATTCGCGTGCGCCGGATCAAGCGCGAAATGGAAGAATATGGCACACTTAACCATCATATCAGTGACAGTGGGTGACTTCCACGTGCCTCATCGTATAAAATGTACATACACAATCGAAATTTTACTTTTCAGACTAATAAAGTGAATTTATGCCTGCTGGCTTTCACTACTATACAGCAGTTACAGAAATAAAAGATTTAGAGTACATTTTCTTTTTGCAAGGAAATGGATCCTTGCAAATTTTTGTAGACAAAGGCTAGGCGATTGTCTCGATAGTACTGCACCAAATCGTCCAAGGTTTCAAATGCCTGGAAAATCATACGCGTGGGCCATGATATCATGGCTTGAAATAAGTCAAAAATTTCTCACTTTTTCTCCAGCCTTCCACGGAGCTAGTACAAGACCAGAACTTTGAGTTCTCTGAATCTGGATGTGTATAGGTTGATCCTTGTAGAGAACAGTCAAGGCGTACGGAAAGACCCCAGAATCTGGACTATCTCGGCTTCGCACCACGAATGATCCATCCTAGCACAAAAAAATAGGTACCGTAAAGAGATTTTTTATTTTTGTGGGTTGCAGCCCGAGCCGCTCCAGTTTCCCATAGGACTTCCAGCCCGTTTACTATACCATACCGTTTGCTGGTGCACCTCCGCCCAGGGCATCCTGTGCCAGTACCAGCAGCACAGGATGATTGGACAAGAAGGGAGGGACCCTCCCGACCCGACTAGTGTTAAAAGACTATAAAGGTTCCCGATTCTAATCGCTCAGAGTCTTGGAGGCTCACCCAGTACCGCCCAAGAGCCAGGTGAGCAAGACCTTACGATTAGTAAATCGCCGTCGAAGACTAGTAATCAGCTGAAACAGAAGTGAGGGCCTCCGGTTAGGGTCTGCCCCAAGCAACGCTGGACCACCGTACTCTTACCATCCGAGCGCAAAGTAAAGAGTGGATTTGTGGAAAAGGGCATTTTTTACTCACTTGCTTTCCTTTGAGTAACTTGACTGCTTCTTGTCGCGTTGGATGGCCGTACATGAGCCAAGGTCGACTCTGTGGAGGCGGAAACACAAATATTACAGCAAAGGAGGAAAGAGACTCAGGGAAACGACTTACTATTTCAACGTTCGATGCATACAAATCAGCATCGTCTTGAGTGATTTTCAAGTCAGAAAAACGTTTCCTATTTGTTTCTTTGATTGCTTCTGAATCATCTTTGAAAGCAGTATGACTTTCGTACGTCTCTTCCCAGTCCGAATCGAAATCAGTGTCTTCAAAATAGCATGCTGGAACACAAAATGATTGTGGGCGCAGGACATTGAAGGGTAGGCTTCCTGTGGGTAGGCTTATTGCCAGGACAGCGACTAAAAATAACTACCAGACAGTGCAGTAAACGCCTTGTTTTGACATTTAGCCGCGGGAACCAAAGTTAGAAACAGGGCTGAAAGGGCAAAGTTCGATGGGAAACCCCCAAAATAGTGATATAGCATACTTTTGACTATGGGCGGTGGTGACGACAATTTTGCTTCCGAAGCATGCGCCGATTCATCTTGCATGACTGGATCTGACGGGACGCTGCTGGTGTGTTTAGAATGTTGTGGGCACGCTGTGCCCAGAGTTTCATATCTGTCGGCTTCCTCGAATTGGTGAACAGGGTCGGTTTTCTTTTCGTGCAGCTTTCGAAATGGCATGATTGTAAATGGACTCTTGAGTGATAGAACTTTCTCCAAATCCCTCGACCTCGATTTTACAGTGCCAGCCGGGACATACGCAGACTGCCTATGATCATAGTGTTGCATCGAGGAGTTCTTGGTTGCAGAAGAACGTGGTAGACCACTCAATATCTTGCATGGTTTCGGAGCTATGGGTGGCTTCGGGTATTTTTGTTTTAGTGTACTCGGCAGTGAATTTGTGAAAGTGGGTTGTGGGCGACGAAAAATCACTGTCACTGGCTCGGCATGAAAGGTTTGTTGATCCGTTGCTTGAAGATCGATAGACTTCGGGGCAGGAGAATCGGTCAGTCGCTTTAGGTTTTCGATGCAACTCTGAAAAAACAGGTGTGCATACTGTAGCTGCTTTATACGGGAATATATGTACAGCAGTGTGTGCATTGTGGCCAGTCTCTTCCCAGCTTCCCAGATCTGTTAAGTGTGAGTTAGCAGTCTTCCCTAGAACGTACTCTTATTAGGGTCTTTTCTCCCAGAGACTTCAGTCTCCAGCCGTTGGGTGCGCGGTGTAGCGGTTATGATGAGTCATCAGCACTCTCCTATCAGTAACAGGTGATGGATACTTCGGTTTAAGCTTACCTGCTTGGCGCTTTCGCTGCTGGCTTTCAGCACGATCTCCTTCGTCTGATCCCGTAGTACGACCGTCTGAGGTGCAAAGCTAGACAACACATGATAACGGTATCCTCGGTTCTAGGATTCAAACTCTTACCCAGACTCGACAGAAAAGTCACGCATGATCAATAGTTCCCTCAAAAGTGCCTTTGATTGGGAGTCGTACAAATATATGACATCTCCTTTGACCAATAATTCCGCTTCTACATTTCGTCCATAATCGTCAAATGCCAAAGAATGCTCATGAAATAAGCATCCAGCTAAAACAGAATCGTACTTAGCCATAACGCGGCAACTTTATCGACTGTTTGCTGCTTCCCTAGCTGTGCCATCGCTGAGCACAAATGAAGCGACGACGCCCAAGTTTGTGAGCGGCGAATTCCATCGGTGTCCTTGCGATAAGCTTATCCACGCAAAAGATTCGCCTTGCTGACATTTATGCCAAGTCAGTCCAAAAAACATCACCAAATAAAGAGTGCCATTCTTAACGTCCATTGCAAGGAAATGCTCTCTCAAATACCTGAAATAGAGTCCATCAAATCAAATGGCCCGATCCTCCCATGTCGTTATCACGTACCTGCTCCATAGTTTAGACGAATGTGGAATGTACTGGCCTATGAAAGGGCCTATGCTGTAGAATAGCAGAGGGTAGTTGTGCCATTCACATATCGCCTTTGTGCGGTGGCTCAGCAAACAAAGACGCTGTGAGAAGCATGTGCCAGATTACACGATTTCAGTGTAAGCATAAACTGCTGACCGTAAATCCTGGTCGGTAAGCCCGCAGTACGAGTGTCATACTCTTGCTACATGTGGGATAAGGTGATACCGAAAGAGCCATTTTAACGGTGACTGACAAAAATCATGGCATTAGAGAACCATAGCCACCCGGGCAAAACTGTACTTCTCATTTGAATTTGTCAACCCTTAGCAGCCCTATCGCTGAACATGACACGAAAAAGTGAGCCAACTTTGTTATAACGTGAGACATAAGAAATAGGGAGATTTATGTTGTGGCAGAATAAAATTATGGCGAGTCAATAAAATCACAGCGCAGGTCAGTGAGAGCCTTGCTAAAAACTTCGCACAATACAGACTAGAGATACACATTAGACACTACAGAATGCAGTAATTAAACCTTGACCAAACGCTTTTGTCCTCCTGTAGTCCCATTATTTGACAAACGTAATGTTCTCGTGATCCCCTTCGAGAGCACAGTCCTGCGGGGCCCCGCAAGGCAAGGTTCCAGTTGCGAAAGTGCGGCAGGGCATAACACAGCTCCCCATTGACGCGGGTGATAGTGTAAAGTCAGGACAGGAGTCTAAAAAGACTGTTGCACCTGACTTCTTGTTTCGTTGCATAGGCACCAAACGAGCTAGCACGTTGACCGAGGCGCCGCAGTCTTTTTGCTTGGGGTGAAGAAAATGTGAGCTACGACAAGTGCAGAAAGAAAAGTCGCAACGTTAGAGGATATATGTGGACTCATCGACATTAAAGGTGTTGGTCGTGTCTGGTTGGCGGTGTGTGGGCCACCACGAATTTGGCCGCAAAATTCCATGTCGGTGAGGACAGACTAATATTTTATTGCGTATGATCTAAAGTAACGTTGCGAAAAACTAACCTCGCCGGGTGGAGCGTGGTTAAAAAGACAAATGACACAATATGAAAAATTCTATTGACTCGCCGAATGCCGAGACGGTATACTGACCTTGCCTGAAGTAAACACTATGTATATTTTCAACTTTAAAAAGCAATCTGGGTGTGTTGTGCAGGCCTTGATTTTCACAAGTTGCATCACGGTCAAAAGTACAGTAACGTTACCTGTCAATTTAGAATGAAGGTACCTTTCATCTGGGAGTTGATTAACTGAATTGTTTCTCCTAAGAGCATGTATTTGCTTGGGCGGTGAGTAAAATATGAGTATGAGTATGAGTATGAGGACTAGATGACTGCTGCCTAGAAACAGGTGCCGATCAACAGATTCTGTAGGATGTGCTCTTGTGCAGCGAAACTTGGAATCAGGTGCTACAGTTCCAGGATACCATGGAAGAAGCGTGAGTAAGCACATATCTAACAGACGACAGTGCAGCCAACCACAGAGTTAGAAAGACACCCCTACCCTATCGTAGGGGACTGTTTTACCAAATCAATCAAGGGTCATTATTACTGATCAACTAGGGAAAATAAGTTAAAGCGGCCATAACCTGGGTGCGCCATAACCTTGAAACTGTGACAGCTTCTTGATGAGCATCAAATGTCCTTCTTTTCTTGTGTTCAGCACCGGCTGTAAATACACTTATCATTCTCCCAGACTATACCTTGCACGATCTTGTCTGAAACAGAACCAACCACAGATCGGTAAGGTGTGGGCTGTTGTCTATCGCTTGAGGTCATTGTCAACCTTGCCAGTCAGGATATTGATTGCAAAATGGCCGAATAAGGGTGTTGGCAGGTGCTCTGTGCCTGTCATGACTGTAATATACTCGAACGTACTCTTCTCGATGTTTGCAACCGAAATGAGAAAGATGAGCGCAGTGGTGGTCATGTACACAGCGACACTATCATTTTTGAAACAGATACGTACTTGGCCGTCAGCCCATCCTCGTGCGTGGAAAAGGACTTCCGGCCATACATACAGTACACCTTTGGACCAAGCCACCAAACTTACGACTTGGCATGTTTATATTTTAGCTCACCACACGCCAAATACATCCTGGAGGGTGAAGGGACACATTATACAAAATGCGATGTATCACCCGCCGGAAACGGCGCTTCAAAGAGAACATTTGACCCGCAGCTGGGTAAATCATTTTTGCTTGAATGCGCATAAGCGTTTGGTGATGTGGTAAAACATGAGCATGAGCATACCGAGAGCCTGGCCTCGAGTTGAGCTGCGCCTGTCAGTATGTGAGGTCCACGCCTAATCACCTGGCCACGAACCAAATATGCGAAAAATCGAAACCTTTCGTCAAACCGCTCTCGAGCTATTAGCCGATGAAAACCGATCTTTAGTATTGTGCGTCTGGTTGACTAGCCTAAGCTGATTCTTGCATTCTTGTAAGAATCATGATGGCTCGCCTCTCTAACTTATGCAGGACATAGGTAGCAGTACCTCATGTTTCATGATGTTGTGCAATAAAGGCAAGGCGCAGTCCTTCGTGCAAAAAACCTCCAGAACGTACTTCGAGCTTTTTCATTGACCAGTCACTATTGCCGTGAAGGGTGTGCCAGTAATGGGCGTTTGTTCCAAATCTGCTCTCTCGATGATCCTGTCCTCAAATCTAGTCTTCCTTTTATTTTTTCAGAACTTTCGTACGCGCGTTTTGCGTGTAGGCGGTAAGACGCCTCGAGGGCTATGGGCGCCGACTTGGGGGAAGGTGCAGCCGAATTCATATTCCAGACTGACCCATTTTTAGATTGATTAATTATTAACTGTATCGAGTGGGCTCCAGGCACGTATGATGTAATGTATCACAGTGCGAGAAGGGAGTGTAGCCATTTTATCCATTCTCACATCCGCAAGGCTGACAGTACTAGATTTCTCGCATGCAATTACAGCGTCTGATGGAGACAAGAATGATGGATAGGGGGCCCCTGCTTTACTCAAAAAAGGAGACCGAGTGGAACGAGTGTGACATGTTTAACTCCATTTATGTCAGACCAGACAACAACAATTGTGGCGCCTGCCTATTTAAAACCTTGCCAGTTGGCACAGTCCGATAAAGGCAAGCCGAAAGTGGAGTCGACTGCCAGGAGACAAGGAGACCATGGCTGTCTTGGGTTCTTCGGCTTGTGCCATAATCCTCGCCATTTTGGGTAAATTGGCACGATTCTTATTTGTACATTTGATGAGCCTTCCATTTTTCAGTTGCAAAAGCGATTGGTGAAGGTGTTCAATTGACCATGCCCACCACCCTCATCACCACGGCCGAATACGACGCCTTGTTTGATGACCAGGTGAGTTAAGACCGCTGATGCCCGCTGTTCTGGATGTTGGTGCATAGGACTTGAGTTTGGGGTCGTGGATCACGCCAAGCCATTCCAGCACGCAGGCGAGTCGTCCCGGCCGTAATTGTCGTGTTCTTGTAGATTCGGGCTAACCCAGTCATGATGTACGCGGGTGCCTACTGCGGGAATAGCCGCGCCTCGAAGAACATGTTCAATACACAGTACCCGACATTGCGTTACTCGTACATCGACTACGACAGGGCGCCCGGCGGTGATTGGATAATGTACTCCTCAGTGAAGCGAAGCGGAAGTACGAAACTACCTCAAGTGTACCTCTGCGGCAAATATATTGGAGGTAAGCACTTATGAGTCAGATAGAGGAGGTACTGTAGTCACTTGTAAGTGCCAGATCAGGTCAGTGAATTGCAAAGTGTCATCTGTATCAAACTAGTCCTGCATACCTGTACCTGACCCCCTCCTGTATACGCATAATCATCAGATGTAGAGAGACGAGCCAGTTGAGACGGAAACTAGCCTCAATTGGCTATGTCAACCATGAACTGTAACGACTGGCCTACGTAAACCAGCGGATGATCCAACTAGACCGTATTCGCTATTTGACGCTAACCAAAACACTGAACTGCGTGGCACTATCTTGCCGCCTGAATGTGAACTTACTCAAATTGCTTCATGTCAGCCACTACAGCTGGAAGTATAGTCCGATGCGATGTGTCAAAAAAGCGCGCGATGCGACGTTTTAGGCACCTTTTTACATTGTCAGTTGACCCAAAAGTGTCGCATCGCACGCTTATTTGACGCATCGCATCAAAAAGTATACTTTGGGCTTGAGAGGTATACCGCAAATAAGCAAATTATATCCCGCAGGATTATTATTACAAAAGGATTCGAGTTGGGGAAATTATTCGAGGGACACTAAAATTTGCACCCCATTTTTCCATCTGAAACATAACAGGGTGTCCCTGGGGAGCGCTATACCACGTGCTGTGTCGCGTCAGTCCGGGTTCCAAGATATCTGCCCTTCTCTTTTCAGGCAAACCAGCTCTGTTCCAAATGCGTGATAATGGCACGTTGAATGCATGTTTGCGATCTTGCGCCGGCTACAATGCCTAAGCCTGAACAGAACAATGTACATATAATGTTGTGATACGGTCCCTCGTCTGTTTTTGGTCACTCGAAACAGTACAGTATACTCAGTAATCATTCCTGTTGAGTTTTTGCTCGTTATTGCCATTAACGGGTTCATGACAATGCACGATGCGAAGGAAGTAAATCACTGTTTTAGTTTGTTTCTTTTAAAAAAACCTTATAGCATAGATAAAAAAGGGTGGTAACACTCGGATTCCCATCGTGTATCTGTTCCTCATTCTGTAAAATATTCCTTATTTCCATTACGTGAGGTATAGGCTTCAAAATGCCATCCCTCCTGAAAATCTTGACGCAATCACACCTTTCGCTGGGCCGATCAAAATTTGAATTTCCCGCCATAAAGACTCTTCATCCACGCTGCTTGCCGTTGGACTGCTGTCGGTGGTTTCTTCTCTATTTTGTGGAAATTTTGCTTTTAGCTTTATTAGGACTGTAAACAAAATTTAGGCCTGCCACAGCACCTTTTACTCGTGAAATCGTTGCTCAACGACCCAAGATGCCTTCTCTAACGAAGCAGCCGCAGCGTGCGTCCACTTCGAGCAGTGGTGGTACTCGAGTAAAACGGCAGCTCCCCCCGCCCACGACCTTCACTGATATGGCTATCACTATCGTGCTACATATGTGTCGCAAATATCTCTTCTTCAACAGAAGTCACAAAATCGGTTTTTACGTTATTTTTGTGACAGCTTTATCGTTTTTTGGTGAATTGGCACCTTTGCCGAGAACTTTTTATTTGACCAATAAACGAAACATCCTCAATGACTATTTCGTTAAATGGGGTGAGTGTGGTTTTTGTGGGTTATGGATTCGATTGTTGGGTAGCCGCTAATCTGAAGGACACCGTGATACTGACTCTACTGTATGCAGGCTCGCGTGGGCTCGCTACTACAGTACAGTCGACCTCGGACAATTGCAACTTGGTCTAATTGCAACTCATTTTGGCGTCCCGAGCGGCTGCAATTATCCGAGGTCGACTGTACTGTACTCGACCATCACTGGCCTCGTGCCCTGCCGGTCTGGCCATGGCTACACTTAACGTGTGTTGCGGACTTGTGCATGCCAGACCCTGGTAAAGCCATGGGTCTCACATACCCAACCTCAGTTTGGTGGCAAGGACTACAGTCGACCCCGGATAATTGCAGCCGCTCGGGACGCAAAAATGAGTTGCAATTAGACGAAGTTGCAATTATCCGGACTTTGCAATTATCCGAGGTCGACTGTACTCTGATCAGTGATGGATGGCTTAAAGGGGAAGGGGCTGTTGCGTGATGACCATGTGACCGGGGACTTGTCGCATAGTCTTCTACTCCTAGTATGGACAGAGGAACAGATTTTTATTAGCTTTTCATTCAGGAAACTAATAGGCGTAGAAGATTTTTATGCATCAACATATCTAGCCAGGCTTCGGTCAGTACAATTCGTGCAGTGCCAGTTCCTTTTTCAGGCTTGCTATGGACACTAGCTCTGCTGTCGCCCTTTGTCTACTATACTTCCAAGGTGTACAGTGGAGGAAACCTACGCAATATCCGGCAGCAAATGGCTCGTCTGATCGTATCGGTCATAATCTGGTTCGTTTGCACATCGGTTTTTGTGCATGTGGAGAAGGTGAGTGGATTCTGTACCAAGTCGGCCTACCCGGATCGTTCAGCGTGTGCAGTTGGCGGTGGACGATGGATGTCGTTCGACATATCTGGTCATTGCTTCTTGTTGATCTACTGTTGCTTGATGATTGAAGAAGAAACACGAGTTTATCGAAACTGGGATAGGATAACTGATTTACTGAACCAGGCACGATCCGGATCCGACCCTGTAGAACTGATGTCGTTGAGTGATCGAGAAAAGACCACTATTCGCGATCACCACGTCACCTACACGCTTTGGATCCGATTGGGATTTCTGGCATTGACTATGTTGCACTTGCTGTGGGATTTCATGCTGGCCATCACTTCTTTGTATTATCACAATTGGCCGCAGAAGATCGCTGGGGTAGCCACAGCCACGTGCGCCTGGTATTTAACGTACGGTGTGTGGTATCGTACACCACGCTCCCCTGGTATGCCTGGACATGGAAAGATGAAGTATCAGAGAAAGGAAACATGATGGCTGTTTTGTTGTAGGTATAAAAGTTGTTGTTTAGATAAAGTGCCATTCACTAGAAACTCGATTGTGCCTGCTGTTGTTTCTCGATCGCTGTGTTAAGTTTCCGCTAGCGAGTAAAGTGGATTGCTGTGAGCATGTGTAAGCCCAGGGATGATACCAGGGCAGATGACATTGTCATCGACCGAGTGGCTCGTTGACTTCGCTTTAAATACGGTGATATATCTGGAGAAAACATCACAGCACGACTGCCTGGATGCCGCTTTTATGACCCGAAAGCGGCACCCTTCCTGATCGTCCGTCACATCTGAAGCTGGCAAATGCGCCTGCATGATCGATAACACTACAGCAAGTATGGGCAAGGTCGGCTTGGTTAGGGGGGGGGGGGGAGGAGAGATGGCTAAGATGAATGCTGGGCGCAGCGGCCAGGGCGCGAATCGCCAGCGCTACGCGCAGAATAGAAAGCAACGCATTATACTGACTTGGTCAGAGCGGGTCAGGTTTGGGTCGCGTCGAGTGAGTGAGTTGTATGACTGTTTAAATACAGTACTGTATGCTGACTGGACAATTGGCCTGTGCTTGGAGGCCAGGGCTTGGTCAGTCAGGTCAGGACTTGGTCCAGCCCAGATACAGTTTGATCGCTTTTGCTTCCTTCCTGCTGCACCTTGGGGGGGGGGGGGGGGGTTTCGAGAGGAAGGATTTCAATGTTCTGGCCGGCCCAACCTACCCCCCCCCCTTGCCCATACTTGCACTACAGTATGCAACATACGTGAGATAAAGCTCTGTCCACGAGCACATCTCGAGATCAGCTTCCCATTATTCCACACAGTACTGCGATTTTTTCAGGCCCACTGGGGTCAATCGCTGTCTTCTTACAGTATCTTGACTATCACAGCTACTCGCAATAGTAACTGCCGCACTGCTTTACACTTCGCATATGCTCGCGGGAGATGAATGCGTGCGCATGGGGTCATTTATTGGTTGAGCTGTAGTAAGCGGTGGACCTGCTCAGTCTCTCTCGACTGAACGATGCTAGCTGACCCGTCAGTACTGCATGCGAGTTCGGACAGTCCGAACTGGATTATTGGAGTCGTCGGCAGCGGTGTGTCGATCACGTTTCTTCTGTTCGCGCTGTTCACTTGGGGCTGTGCCTGCTGCGCGGGTGGAAGTGCGAAATACGAGCAGGTGAGTTGAGTACTGTATGTTGTTCGTTGAAAATGTCTGACGCTATTCGATTTCAGCCGGTAGAAAATCTTCGCATAAAACCAAAAGGCACTGTGGCAAGCACGGATCCGAGATATCAGACATTACGACTCGTGGATGATAACTTTGTGTCCAGGTAATTAGCATTGGTGTCCAAACTGACTGCTGGCAAGACTGACTTTTGTTTAGCTCCAAAATGCCCAAGCGACCTTTCTTTCCGAGAAATAAGCCAAGGTCGATAGCTCTTAAGACAAGCGATAGGAACTCACTTCCTTCAAACAAGGAACCCCCTGCTGCGGCAAATCAGCGCAGATCAAATCGGAGTCAGCAAAGTCTAGAACGTAGAAGTAAGAGATCATTTTTCGAAATGTTACGTTCGGCCATTGTTTTTGGACCCGAAAAGGTTTAACCTCGATTGCAGCAAGGAGTAGCCTATTGAGGATCGCGCTACCTACTCCAATCGGCCCATTGACTTTTAGGGTCCGCTGAGCGAAGGTCCACTCACAACATTGTGAAAGAATACGGCAGCTCCAAACGTCAGGATCTCGCGAACGAATTCGATAACTCTCTAAAGAAGCTCGAAGAGCAACGGCAACGAGAACGCGATCGGATGTGGCGTCAGAAGCATCGGCACGTCATGGAAATGAAGAAGGCGCCTCCTCCTCAAGAGTCCCCCTCCTTCACACCAAGTACAGCCCCGCCGACCAGCAGGACGCCCTATGGTCAGCTGACTCAAGTATCGAAGAAGGTCGTTCTGGGACAGTACACTGTCACTGACACTGCGTCCAGAGCCACACCAAGTACAACGACCACGGTTACGAACAGTGCATCGCAAGACTTGGATCTGGTGTGGCATCCAACGACCACGCAGGCTAAGGAGAAACACGGGTGGGCAACTGGCAAGCATGAAGGTCAGTTGCACACCGCCGTCCATCCGCCAACGAACACACGACCACAGAACGTGACAACTCGCGATCAGGTTGCTGGCGCTGGTTCTCCATTCCAAGGCGCAGTCTCACGTATTGTCTGATCTGGCATGTGACTCGTGGATTTTGTTTGGTGATCGTAGCGTGTAATAAAATCGGGTTTTTAACATCAGTCCCCCGTCAGCGCATTCCAATGATCGACATGTCAACGGCCTCAGTCTACTTTACACTGCGCGCAGTTTATCTGAATCTCACTTTTACCATAACGAGGGTTGCATTGGCAGGGAACCAAGAGTGACAGAGCAGCTGTTTATTACGTTGCGATGATGAGGTAGATTTAGAATTTAGAATCTTGCACCGTCATTTCGCAACTGGGATATAAAGTCGACTCTTCTCTTTCATCGCACTCTCGAGGCAAAGCGAAATCGTGTTCTTGAATAATCGTACGCAGTCATATACGGTGAGTGGCATTTGCCGAGTCATGGTCCCCAATAAGCATACCTTGTAGTGCAGTTTATAAACTAGAAAATCTTCACTTCCCTGTTCATTTTATAGCATTTTAAAGAAAGAATGGAAGAAATATCGATCAAGGTTTATCAAGTGAGCGGTGGTGACGTCCGGCGATTCCCATTCCAAATCCCCAAAGATCCCAAGGCGACCCATAAAGGCATTTACGTTGCTTTGTTGGAAAAAGTGAAGCAAATTTTGCCGACTGATGGAAATTGCAGTTTGCAGTTGGCTTGGAAAGGTATGGATTGCTAAAGCTTACAGTCAAGCTGAATCGACTTCGAGGCATTTACAAAGCGTAGGTATAAGGGGGCGGAAAAACATTTCTTTGGTAAAATGTCGGTGGGTCAAAAATGCAGAGTGCCAAGATTTGTAGAATAGTCATGAGTATCAGTGTTGGCTCATGTGGGTAGCTGTTTGGGTGGTCTGTAATTGAACCTTCCACGCAGGCGGTGTGGTCGTCAACCCCTTCTATCGGTTTCCGTTGA
Source organism: Mesodorylaimus sp. YZB2_4 (assembly GCA_030248295.1). NCBI lineage: Eukaryota > Metazoa > Nematoda > Enoplea > Dorylaimida > Dorylaimidae > Mesodorylaimus > Mesodorylaimus sp. YZB2_4. The sequence continues at coordinate 2,231,409 of JASANH010000626.1, forward strand.
GACTGGGATGAGATCATGTCACAAAATCCCATACGCACCGACCTTTCTAACTTTAGATGATGAAGAAGATTTGATCGTTATGAACACGGATGACGAAGTGAAGGAAGCCTTGCGTCATCGTAAAGGCGATATTTTCCGCATCTGTGTTCGTTTGGTCGAAGGGTCCGAAGTGTTGAAACTGGCAACGCCTGTACAAGAGAAGGAACCGATCAATGTATTCATCGGAGATGATGTGCCCACTGAAGCGCCACCCAAGGCGGAGGAAACTCAACAGCAACCCGATAATGTTCACCGCGGTATTATATGCGATGGGTGTGAAAATGGAATTCAAGGGGTGCGCTTCAAATGCTTGACTTGTCCGGATTTTGATTTGTGCGCTTCTTGCGAAGGAAAACGCACTCACGACGAACACCCAATGATCCGTATTAGCAAGCCAGGCGATAAGTCGTGGCTGGTAAGTCTCGGTTCAGCCATCCGGCTTGGACAGGCAAGCATGGAACCGTGCGTGGCCCCTGAAACAACAAAAAGCGGCAACGTGCCGCATAATAAACCTTTCCCAACGACCGTTGTTTTTCAGCCTTCTTTCATGGCTTCGCAAGGCATGAGCCGTCTCGGGTTTCGCGGCGGGCGATACGGCCATTGCCCGTTTTTCGCTAACGGGCAGCGTAACAACAGTGATCATCAGCAACAATCTGCTGGCACTGAACAGCCTCGGGAACAACCGCAGCAACGTCCAAATGAAATCCCCGGGACCCAATTCTTACGCGATGTGGGACAAGCCGTCGCTGCCGTTCTGAACGGGTTTGGTAAGTTGGGTGTCCAGCAGATGTTGTAGAGTGGAGTTCAAGAGCGTGGGCTAATCTGATCCTTGAAGGCCCCTCATATTTCACTGTTCTGGGCTAAACACTCAGTAGCAGTGCAGTAAAGCTGCCACGTACGTATAAGTAAAGTGTGGCTGATGTGACAAAACCATATGTCCTTTGTGTATTAAGGCTGGGTCTCTTTTCAGGCATTGACGTTGATATCGATGTGGAACAGCAGGACGGGCAGCGCACCAAGGTGACTCCGCCGAAACCCGAGGAACCACAGCAAAAGACTGAAGAGAAAAAGGAAGAAGGCCAGTCCACTCCTATCGTGGATCATCCAATGGAAACCGTTGCTTCGCCAGCTCCAGTCGCTGAAACTATGGAAACTGGGGAAAAGGTACACATTTTATCAGTCCAAGCTTGTCTACGTTCACGCCTGTTCTCCCGTTTTAGACCCCTGATGCACCGCAAGATTGGATGATCCTTGAAGCCGCCGACGCTACGGCCGCGCAGGAAACGCAAGTAGCTGCGGCTACTTCGCCATCGGCTCCTGCGACTGCTGGTTCGAGTGTGGACAGCGCTTTGGCTTACATGACGGCTATGGGCTTTACGAACGAAGGCGGTTGGTTGACTCAATTGCTGGAGGCCAAGAATGGCGACATATCGGCCGTCTTGGATATTCTGCACCCGTCCAACAAACCGTGATCGGCATGATCAGAAGAATGGTGGCGAAGTGAGAAGGCTCGATGAGTTGTAAAGATATTTTTATATAGTCTAAAGCAGATGGTTATGAAAGTATAGAGCAAATGGTAAGACTTGGTATATGAGCTCGGTAAATAGTTAAAACATGGATAGATGGTTTTACCCATTAGATGTTTTACGTATATACTATGGACTGACACATGTGGGTTTGCGTGCTCTTGTCTAGCAGTATCCTGTATTTCCGGTTTAGTGCGCCACAAAATATCTTTTCTTGAGTTTTGGTGAGATGAAATGTGTGAAGCGATTCCGGGTTTTGTGGTTATCACTTGTAATAAAGTGTGCTTACTGCATAATTCACATTGTGCACTGTCACTCATGTCAATCCGTACAAACTGCACATACCAGAAATGTTACAGTAAAGCACAGATCGATCACATAGCTAACAGGAAATTTCGACACACATGATATAACATGAGTCATAATGCCATAGTCGTGAACATAAAAAATGAGGAACCCACGACAGAAACAAATTTTGACCACAGAATTCTCAAAAGGCTGTTTTGTAACGTAGCATAAGCACCGCGTGCAACACGTAAGCATAATCTCCCCCCATCAGGTGATGACACACCTCAATTTAATCAGCGCATGACAAACTTATCAGCCCTTGACTCGAAGCTCTTCATTGTTTACAAGCGACTGGCGGTGCCGAAGCGGTAGCTGCAGCCGTAGCAATTGGAACAGCAGGACGATGCAGGTCGGCGTAAGTCGGATATAAGGGACGATAAGTGGTGTCGCCAAACGTCTGCTCGTTATCTTCATGTTCGATATTGCCTTGGTCCATGTGAAGACATTCTTCGTAGCTTGGCAATGCTTAAGAAGTTGGAAAAGCAGATAGCCACAGTTAGTCTTCGATGAAAAGAGACAAACAAGAGGCACTTACGAGGCAGATCCAAAATGTCAGCAGCCGGAGGAGCAGATGGTTGTGTGGTGAGACGCGGTGCAGGTGTTGGTTGTTGCTGCTGATCGTGTGGCAACCAACTGATCGGCTGTTGATGCAGTGGAATCGTACCAATGACTATGGGAATAGTCAATACAATCTTCGGCGAGTTCTCCACGTCAACAATGAACTAAAATAGAAAGCATTTATCAAAAAAACATGGAACTGACTAGTGAGCTCACACATGGAAAAGGAATTTCAGTTTTCATCTTCATTATACCTGAGTAGCCCTGCATTAAAAAAGATACCAGGGGGCGGATGGTCTAAACACCCATCAGGTAGAAGGCGCCTGAGACATCAGCCCGACGGGTTTCTGCCCTGCCCGAAGGTGCCTATCGAGCGGCCAACGAAGGCAACCAGGTACATAAACACACTTAGAACTGTGACTTCGAGAACGTTTCCCTCTCCATTCCCATCAGCACAGGAACTAATTTGGCTACTCTCAAGCAGTCCAGTCGACTTACCTTGAACATATAATCGACATTGATCAATCGACATCCTCCCAACTTGGACGGAGGCAAAGCGGGTATATTCAATGGTTCTTGGTGCCAAACTTGGACATCGCCGCATGTCACTTCGCCTTGACTGATGAGACCAATCTTCGTATTACCAGCGCAAAAGCAGCTGCCGCCGCTCGACGACAAGTAGATGACATTCTGAAACGAATAACGAAATAAAATAAATCAAATTTATATGCACTTACGAACTGGGAAGGAATTATCTGTTAGATACCGTCTTAATTACTAAAAGTGCACCAATTAGCTCGAAAAAGTTGGCATACCTGTTGCAAGAAGGCTTCCACGCCTTTCACTCGTTTCGAACTGTAATTGGACACTTCGGCGTTAATCAACATCTTCTCGCCAGGCACGTACGCGCATCGATCCAACTTGACAGTCACTGTCAGCCCGCCACGAACGCACGCCAGGATCCTGTCCGTCATGCTGAACCGCTTATCCGAATGGACATAGCCGGGAGTCTAAAATAAGGTAAAATTAACATAAAATAAAAATAGAAATTAATGGAATGACTCACAAATGCTTTTGGTTCTCCATTCAAATCCAAATTACTGACCAACGTAAATGCCTTTTTCGCGTTGACATTGAATACCCACGGGCGATGGATGATCGCTTTACATAAATATCGAACGTGACCCAAGGAACTTTCGAACGAGGACGGCGATTTTTGTGGTGGAGTGAACGAAAATGGGAATTCCACGTAGCCAGCGTTCAGCATAGTAGTATCACCCAAAAGCGATGTGTCAGCTAAAGTTTAGAAAAATTGTATTAATGAAACGTAAACCACGAAAATCAAAATTTTCTTACCGCTGCCGAATAATACTACAGTTTCGTCAAAATACTTTTGAGTTTCAGAAACTTTCTTTTTTGAATTTGTATCTTGAAAATTTACACTGGCTTCGCCCAACCATCGTAATTTTACAGCTGAAATAAAAGCAAATTTTTAGAATATATGAATCTAAGAAACCAGGAAAAAGTTTTCTGGATTTTTCGATAACAGCGATGTGCACAGGAACAACGATAAGTAATAGAATTTTAGAAATTTTGGCGAAATTTCCGTCGGAAGCAGAAAAATTTTTTAAAATTAAATTACAGAAATTTGAGACAACTTGAAATTTAAGACTCACAAAGTGAACAAAACAGAAACATCAACTTACATCTAACTTTCATAGCCTCGTTCAAATCGATGATTACTTTGCCACTGACCACTTGTCCAGCATAGAAAGCCCCGCTCGGGCTGTCGAACACGATATCGAATCGTTTCACAGGACTTCCACCGACCATTCTCTCGAAATTATGTTGTAAGACTGACTTGGAAATGATGACCGGAGCCACTATATTCTATCCCGCTACAGAAAAACAACTCGCCACCATGAACAGGCACAAAACAGCACAGCCTCGCCTCGATGAGTCACACGCGCGCACACCGTACAAGCACGTGGGTGGCCCCGCCCCGTCCCCCCCCCCGGCCGGTCATACAAAGGACTTTGACCTCGTCATTACCTGGCCCCAAGATAGGAAAAAACTCAAATCAATCGACCGGAACTTGCGCAAATGTAAAATTTGAACTTTGGTTGACCGTCAGAAGTTTTTATGGCTTTTATTTTTATGTTTTCGCGATAAATCGGTGCTACTCTGGATGGGAGCTTCCCTTTGATGTGCTAGTTTTCTGCTTGATATCAAAGGCGACTGTCCGAGGTTTTTGTTTTATGTTAGTGTTTTCAGCGAGCCGCTGACTACATAAAACGCGTGGGCATTCTGAATCGCCTAAACATGAATCAGGGCTCAAAGTCCAGGTTCCACGTCAAACTATATCAAAGCATGAAGCCAAGCGCCTGCGGCCTGATTCGACCGTATCAACTGGACCAGGACCAACCTGCATCTCATTTGCACTAACTGATAGCAAGTACTGTAGGAAAGTTCTATGCTGTTAAAAAGGCTTATGGTGAAAGATTTATAATATTAGTAGGATACAAACTCAGAGCGAATATATTAGCTAATTGAATACCAAAGTTGCCGCCGTTTGTGGCAACTGAAATATCAAATTAGCTTCTGTAACTTCGCTTCGAGTGCACCCTTTATGAGCGTCTTTAATTCACCTACATACTGCAATCGCGCAAGCTGGTGTGTCTGATCTGCCTGAAAATACTGGTTTATTTCAGTCCTGGTTTGTTTGCAAAAGGCGTTCCGTTGAAGCTGCATAATGCGAAAAGCACATTCAAAGTGTGATAAGCAATCAGTAACTCCAGCTCAGTTCACCTATTGGCTTTGTCACGCACTACAGAAATGCTGGGCTCGTCCGCGCAGGGTAAGTTGACAAAGAACACATTGAGTCATGGGTAAATACAGTAGCATGGGTCGACAGAATAGGCACCTGTTAGAAGTGGGGCGAAACTTCCCTCACGTACAGTGTATGCTAGCACCTACCTGATCAGCACTGTGCGTCTGCTTAGCTGATCGAATCAAGCACTGATAAAATACACATGTGACTGTGCCAAACTAGGTCATAGAATACTCTAGAATAGTGATGGGAATGGACGTCCACTGTATGAGAACGAATGGTAGTCAGCCAGCCAGCCAGTAGACACAACATGATGTTTGATATTAGCTCGAAGCGCCTAGCTAACCGTCGAACGCATAGCACCTGTTCTCACAATCTGGACGATCTACATCATATACCCTTCGTTATCTTTGTTCATGCTCATGATGATCTGATGAGTCAGAGTTGCGCGTTTGCGCGATGGCGTAAAGCTGGAAGTATAGTTCGATGCGATGCGTCAAATAAGCTTGCGATGCGACGTTTCAGGCACCTTTTTACATTGTCATTTGACCCAAAAGTGTCGCATCGCACGCTTATTTGACGCATCGCATCTAACTATACTTCGGGCTTAAGAGTGCGTCATTCACCGCTTTTATAAGAGCGAGCGCATAGATTCTAGTCTAGTGTATCCGTGAGCAGCGCTCGCGATGAGCGCTGTTTGGGCAACGATTGAGAAGGAAAGGTTGCTTTAGTTCTTTCTGCTGTGTTTGAAGCATGGACGGCAAAAAGCGTGAGGCAAATGGCTCACGCACGCCGTCGAGCAATTTGCTAGAAGATAAAAAGGAATTGACGGAAATGGAGATGGAAAAAGGTGAGGAGTAATTTTTAGACTTGCTCAGCGCAGATTTTAGCAGAAGTGCGCATGGGGTAGGCAGAGAAAGATTTATCCGTGTGACTTCTGAATATGCGACACAAGTTTCAAAAAGCTTTTTCGTTAACTGCCGCCAGAAGTGTCTAGCTGTTCATCTATCCCTTTGCTTGGTAGTAGAGTATGATGAGGCTATCGATGAAATTGCGCAATGTTGGGTAGCTGAAACTTTGCGCAATATTTTGCAAGGCATTTGCTGCCATTATCGATTGCACCTTTGTTTACCTCTGCCTGTCAACCCACCCTATAGGCTGGTAGGGGAGGGAGAAACGGGATTGGTGTCAGGACCAATATGTTCATTTTGCGATTTGGTGGCACTAAACTGGTGCCTACGTTTTATTGGAGTATACTCATGCAACCGCACACGCACTCATGGTACAGTTTAAAATGAGTATCGTTTCTAAAGCGATCACTTTTGAAAAAAATTTGAATTTCGGTTCATAGACAGAAACACTAAAGTTACAATCCCCGCTAGGCCGGGTCGTGGCCTAGCGCAGGAGCGTACGCAGGATTTGAAATATACACGGTGTCCCAAAAGTCTTCATACAACTTTATTTTTGAAATATTGCACGGTAAGAAACATTTGTATGAAGACTTTTGGGACACCGTGTATAGAGGTGCTCACCAAGAAAAAGTCGAAATTTATATAAATTTTAGGATTTTGCTATGGTGACAAGATGGCATAATGTGAAGAGGCAAACTCGCACACCTTCTGGGGAAGGGGGTTCATTTGGACCCTTGCACCCCTCCGTACTCACCTGCGCCTGTTCTGGGTGCGCACTTTTACAGCAGAGGTTTTGACCACCACCTGGGTAAAAAATGATAAAATGTGTGCCCCTTAGCTCTCGAGTCCGCTCTATGGTGCTTGGCTATGGATAAAATATGACATGACATGCCAAAGATTTAGAATTTTTTAATGAGGAAGTGAACTTTAATTTTGCTCTCTTTCTTGCGTCACTATTTACTCGTACTGTAGATTACTTTCGAATGAGCAACTGTGACCACACAGTGTAGCATGTGCCAGTGCAACAAGGCATGTGGTCTCTGACAAAGTGTTTGTGTTTGTTTAGGGACAGGTCAGGATCACTTTTTCGGAATCAGGGCAAATCCCTACTTAGGTGCTTTATGTATACGGCTGATGTTAGTACCTACCAAGTATGAGCAAGGTCAGCTGGGATGGGGGGGGGGGGGGAGTACCAGAAATGGTGAAGATGAATGCTGGCCGCGCAGCAGCCAAGGAGCGTAGCTTAGGGGGTGAGGCGTGGGTCCCCCGCCCCGCTGGAGGCAAAACTTTTAGAAATTACTGATTTATAAAGCGCCTTTATGAAAGTTATGCTTCAAATTTTCCTCCAGTATTTCCTTGACTTGAATGCCTTCTTAGAAGCTCATGCTAGGAACTTGGTGAATCAAGCTTGTGAGTATATATAAACTGACATACACACACACTGACATACACTGATATACTCTGATATACATACTGACATACACACTGATATGCACTGACATACACTGACATACTGTACACTGACATACGCTGATATACACTGATGTACATACTGACATACACACTGATACACACACTGATATACTCTGATGTACAGTGATATACATACTGATGTTATGGATTCGTGTGGCTTCCGAGTTCCGCAGCACCTTTCTTCCCCCAAGTTAACTCAACAGTGGCATTTTTGCAACTGGCCTCTCTGTTGAATATGACCAGCTAACCTACCCCAAACTTCTCTACCTGCCAAAATCTATAATAACCATAAGTAATCTACTTGGCACAGTATTCAATCGCCACTAGCATCACCGCTCCACTGAAAACTGGACCTATCGAAACATAATGACTATCAACTATCTTCTCGGTGCCAATGCCTGAATAACATGAAAACTTGTACCAGCTACAAAACAATGGCATAGATAGCGCCTCCAATGCATCTCACATTTATATACTTGTCACACTGATATGCATACTGACATACACACTGATACACACTGATATACACTAATATGCACTGACATACACCGACATACGCTGATATGCACTGATATAAATACTGACATACATACTGATTTGCACTGACATGCACTGATATGCACTGACATACGCTGATATGCACTGATATAAATACTGACATAAACACTGATATACACTGATATGCACTGATATGCACTGACATGCACTGACATACACTGACATACGTGGACATACGCTGATATGCACTGATATACATACTGACATACACACTGATATACACTGATATGCACTGATATACACTGATATGCACTGACATGCACTGACATACGCTGATATGCACTGATATACATACTGACATACACATTGATATGCACTGACATGCACTGACATACACTGACATACACTGACATACGCTGACATACGCTGACATGCACTGATATACATACTGACATAAACACTGATATACACTGATATGCACTGACATGCACTGACATACGCTGATATGCACTGATATACATGCTGACATACACACTGATATACACTGATATGCACTGACATGCACTGACATACGCTGATATGCACTGATATACATACTGACATACACATTGATATGCACTGACATGCACTGACATACACTGACATACGCTGACATACGCTGACATACGCTGACATGCACTGATATACATACTGACATAAACACTGATATACACTGATATGCACTGACATGCACTGACATACGCTGATATGCACTGATATACATACTGACATACACACTGATATACACTGATATGCACTGACATGCACTGACATACGCTGATATGCACTGATATAAATACTGACATGCACACTGATATACACTGATATGCACTGACATGCACTGACATACGCTGATATGCACTGATATAAATACTGACATGCACACTGATATACACTGATATGCACTGACATGCGCCGACATACGCTGATATGCACTGATATAAATACTGACATGCACACTGATATACACTGATATGCACTGACATACGCCGACATACGCTGATATGCACTGATATAAATACTGACATGCACACTGATATACACTGATATGCACTGACATACGCCGACATACGCTGATATGCACTGATATAAATACTGACATGCACACTGATATACACTGACATGCACTGACATACGCTGATATGCACTGATATAAATACTGACATGCACACTGATATACACTGATATGCACTGATATACATACTGACATACACACTGATATACACTGATATGCACTGACATGCACTGACATACACTGACATACGCACTGATATACACTGATATGCACTGATATGCACTAATATACATACTGACATGCACACCGATATACACTGATATAGGCCAGGCTAGGCTCGCTTTCATGCGTGTGAGACAGGTCAGGCCAGGACAGGTTTGGGTCGAGTCGAGTGAGTGAGTTGTATTACTGTTTACATACAGTACTGTAGACTGGCTGGACAATTGGCCCACAGCCTACAGTACTGTAGGCCAGGGCCAGGGCTTGGTCTAGCCAAGATACAATTTGATCGCTTTTGCTTGCTTCCTTTTCTTTCTGGACCTGAGAAAGGGGGGTTTAGGGGGAGGATTCAGTGTCCTGGCTGGCCCAACGGGGGGTTTACCCCACCTACCCTTCTCCCTTGCGCGTACTTGGTAACTATCTGACCATCATTGTGCGTCTGCTTAGCTGGTCTAAGCAGGCGTGGATAAAATCCTCATGTGATTGTGCCAAACTACATGAAATATTGTAAAATACAGTGATGGGAATGTTGGACGTCCGCTTGTAGAGCGCACTTTTCAGTCATCCAGATTTTTCAAGCTTTTTCTTTGGCTGAATTTCAATCGTTTTATATAAGCTAAAATTGATAAGTACATTTCCAGTTTCGATGCACGTCCAGCAAGGTCAGCTTAAGCAAAATCAGTGTTTCTATCGTTATAATTGATTTGAGCTGATGTTGCTGTTTTCTCTTCATCGCTACTGCTCTCAGCCTCTAAACTATAATCTCCTCGAACGATGAATGAGCCAATATCTTCTGCTTCCTCTGTCGAGATATGATACGATAGATCAGAGTGTACCTAGCGCGTGAAATCCTTGGCTCGCCCTAGGGCTATCTAGGGCTGACCAGAGGATGGCTCAAGCCACAGGAACGCAGTCCACGACGCCTTCCTATATCGTTTGTTAGCCACCCCACCACAAGGGCCGTGTAGACTCACAATTAGGAAAGCAGCCGCACGTGCCGGGCGTCGAAGGGGTTCTGACGGACCTGAGCCCGAATGGCTCACAGAGCAAGTTCAGACCAGGAACTCAAGATTAGTTCTCTACCGGTGCCTGCAATCAGACCAGTTTCTCGACCTCGACCTCGCTCTCGGTCTCGTGCTGGCCCTGACTTAGGAGAAGCGGACCGGTTCCTTGAACCAGTGCACGAATAGGCCAGAGGGCATAGTACATGCCAAGCCCATGCCTTTTAAAATGTAATATACATACCTTAAGCCCCCAAGTCCGAAGACCTGGCCTGTGAGCTACCCAGGCAAGGGAGTTGCCGACACGAGTCAACCTCGATGCTCGGTACACACCATCACGCTCCTCCCGTGACGTCAAATGTAATAGGCGGAATAGCCCTAGAGAAGATACCGCGGGGAGCGGATGGACTCAAAACCCTCAAGGCAGGTCACCTATTCCTAGGTGCCTGAGACATCAACCCACCGGGTTTTAGCCTCGCCTGGAGGAGAGTATCAGGCGCCAACGAAGGCAACTGATACGCTGTATGTGGCGGCCAGTCAAGGCAACCGCATACTGCTCCGTGCATAAGGCAGCCAGTAAAGGCAACCAGATGCACTACCTTCTCCACAAGCCAAATACACCTACCGTACTACACGCGCTTATACTGTATACATGCAGAATCATAATGCCTCAATGTCGGGATCCCGACCTACCCCTCGTGTTTGTCGCAAAAACCTGCTTAGAGAAAAATTGTTTAACTCAAGCGATGCGGGAAGCTTTTGAAAGATGTGGTGTCAGGAATTGTGAGCTTTGTCTCGTGTCCACATCAAGTCTCAGGTGTGGCTTCAGACCTTGTAAAAACTGTAAGAGACTCGACCACTGTTTCAGAAAACGGTGCAGACATGGATGACGCGGGCTCATTCGAATTAATTGATTCAATTGAGCAGAATGACGAAGAGATGGACCTGGTTATCAGTGGTGATGGATCAATGGCCAGCAGTCTGTTGGACAATGCTGTGCAGGCAATTCACCATGGTGGTTCGGCACCGTCCAATGTAGTGGAAGACGTCCAACGTGAATCGTCCACTGCCATTGCCCCAAAAGAGGCGCGAAGCGAAAAGCTGCAAAATCAAGTCCTCGCCGAAGGCAGTGCTGGCGGAGAAAGCGATGATTCGAAACCCGATCAAACTGATGTCAAAGAAGGACGAGAACTGCAGTTCAGTCGCAAAAATAAGGACGTCGAGGCACTGGCGGGTGCAAACGATGTCCAGCTGGATCACTTAGCTGATGGCGGAATCATCCTCAGCTGTGGACAAGGTGGCGAGGACGACGATGAGGAATGTAAGGCTTCTTTCAATACCAACGATTTAGATGGTAGCAATGTGGGTGGCACGACTGAATGTACGAAGTCGACCCCTGATTCTGGAGAAATATATGCGGACCCCGAAACGACTGTTAAGGGCAACGCCGACTGCGACCCTGATGCTGGTGGATTATTCAACGCCTGGGCAGCAGTGGCCAAAGATAAGGACCGAGTTGATACTGAGGAAAAAGAGCAGTTCGAATCGCAGGTAAAAACAAAATTTAAAAGAATTTGCTCTAATGGGAGTTTCTAGGAGGGGAAAGATTTATCACATACTATTGCGTCAATTGCTTGAGCATCAGTGCGGGTGGATTCAAATCCTGTGGCTCATTCTTTTCTCGGTTCAGGAGAGGAATAAGCAAAGTCTACTGACTTGTAGGACTTGTGTGCGCTTTCTTGCCCTGCAGCTAGCGCTGACGGGTCCTTTACAAGGATTATCAGTCCTCGTGGTGTTACGCCCTGCATAGTCTTGCTCTTCTGGGGTTGACGCACACCCTGTGCTTGCGAGGACAAATAGGAGCAGCTTGATTACATTTCCTCATCCATTATAACGAAAATTTTTCTAACTTCCAAATCTTGACGAAATCGAGGTAAAGCTCTGCCGCAAAATGGACTATTTCTTCCCATGGATCTGTCTGAATATTTTATTTCAGTTCCAGCACGGGACATTTACACCAGATCGGCAGGTGGCGGTAGGAGACGAGCTGATGTGCAGCCAAGGGTCACCAGTCGTCGTCCCAGGAACCGGCGGCTCCCAGGCGGTTCCTGAAACAGGCGAACAGGTCAGGTGATGAAATTTCTCTCTTCGTCTCTCATTTCTTCCGTTTTCAGGGCGGCAATGCATCCATAACAGCGTCACGGACTCAAGATGGGTAGGGCACGCATTTGATTCCTTGTGTCATCCCTGGAATGTCCCCTCCCCGTCTCATAGCTGGATATACAGCACTTGAGTTTATGTCCCTCTCGACTTGTCACGTGGGGTCATCATTACCAATCACGTGGTTCTTTCAGCCCAGACGCATGGCTCTAGGCAGCAGTTTCTGCGTACCACCGTCTTTATAGCGGGCGGCTGGGTCGTTTCGAGTTCAACCCCCAGCTATGGAGCTCTTGTATGTAAAATTAATCAACCACGACCTTGCAAGCTAGCATGCAGCCACCCAGCACAGCAGTATATAGTAATACGTCTGGTTCCACATCCAGCCCGAACTTCGACCCTACTGTGATAGTCAAAGATCAGTGAATTATCAACCTGCAGGTTGATAGATATGTCACCTCTCTCTACTGTCATCCTTCAGTGAGAAACACAGTGGGCTCCGTGTAGCCATCGTTACAGCAGGATTTGAGAAAATGGACGATCGCTAAAGCATTTAAATTTTTATGGCTGCCCTCGAACGCGAAGAGCCCCATTTAGAGGACAATCAAATTATTGTCTTTACTAAATATATTCGAAGATATACCTCAATTCTACGCGTTTAGGCACAGAAAAATTTTTTTTGTCGTCATGACATCGCCATCATTTAAAGTCGATAGACTGGTGGTACAATACGACTACGACTACGCGCACAATTCCCGGCGCCGTCAGACATTCCCATGCAAAATGACACTTATGAAAAAGTAAGCCACCATGACTAGTTTTTCCTGAGCGCTCCATTTTTTTGCTGGAATTCGGGGGATTTTTGTTGTTGATCAATCTCATCGATTTTACTGATCTAATATGAATATGCATATAACAGGACTTTGGGTGCCTGTGCATAAAGTGACCCGATTGACGCATGTTTGATCACAGATTCAAGTTGTCATAACGTTTTGCAGGTTTGATGGCGATTATGCTTTATTCGTCGGCAGCATTCTATTGCCAGTAGAAATCCAAAAAATCGAGTATTCGTACTACAAACTTCATTCGAACTGTAGCCAGGAAAAGGAGGCCATGTACGTACGAGGGCAAGATTCGAAGCGAGTTCTAACGATCCAGGATTCCTCGGGTAATTGCTTCTTACATCCATCGTGAGAGTAGACCATGGCGAAAATACTTTATTTTCAGCTGATGACTACTATCAGTTCGATGGTTGCTGCTATCCTCCCGGATTAGATATAAACAGAAGGCAAGTTGAATCAGATTACGAGTTTTCCTGGAAAACATTGCTGCCGCGTTTTGAATCTAAAAAAAAAAAAGATGGCTTCGTGTATCATTTTGATTTCGACAACCCTGAACCGCCGAAGCGCCCGAATGTGGAAGTGCGATTGGAGTTGTTTCGAGCAGTTTCCATCTTCCGCTCTCTGCATCGCACGTATAAAAATCTTTTTGGTGGTGAAAAGATTTTCGAAAGGGTAAGAGATCTTTTTTGAACCAAGGGACTGAAAATAGGATGGTACTGTAGAGGATAGAAAGAGGACCGAGCCAGTCGACTTGTCGACATGCACTGCTTCGAATGGTGACGTAAAGCATCGTGTATGTACAGTATGTCCCTTCACCCTCGAGAGTGATACTTGCGTGTGGTGATTAGTTTACCACGTCGATAATGGGTAAAATATGAACACGATGTTGGGAGGTATTTCCAAGCGGGAATGAGTATCATCGCTTGTTTGTGTTTGCAGATGGTCGAGTGTGCCTTGGAGGACTTGTGGACTAAAGCTCAGATCAATTACTGTTCCATATCACCAAGTACGAGGCTCTCACTGGCCATGTACTTTTTGTACTGCATATGGCAAGTCAATAGCCGTGGCACTGACTCCATTCAACACCTGCTTTACGTCGACACCAATGCTTTGATTGGATTATGTCAGATGCTGTATGTTTGTGGCAGCGGATTTCAAGAACGGCAGTCGGAATGGTTTAGTGAGAATGTCAAGTGAGTGTCCTGAATTTTGCGGCTTATCTGATAAAAGTTCCGAGCATTAAAAACGTGGCGAGTAGAACCATATTATTGATCAAACTTGTCTTCTTAGATCAAAACGCGATTTTGTCGATCCATACAATTTGCTTAAATGGCTGTCAAAAAAGTTATCCTTCCATCCGGCCATCATCGCTTTCATGCCGTTCTATCAATTGAACCAAGTCCGAGCTGATTATCGAAATTCGGGTTGGTGGTTTTCGGATCAGTTTCAAGATATCTTCTCTCCATCGCGCACATTTCCTGTTTGGTAAGTTTGGCAGTAGTCGCCAATACAGCCTGCTCGAAGAATAAGCTCTGTTAGCGGAGCTACAATTATAAGAATTTGCTGAAATGGGTTCTTGGGCATAATTCCAAATATGATAGACTCTCGACATACGGTACATGATACAAAAACAGGTAACTACAGAAACCAGCATGCGTACAGCCAAAAATTTGAATTTTTCTCTGTCAGTATGACAGTTTACATGCGTATATAAAGTCCCACGCTAGGCTGCACAGGCGCATTTTACACCGATGAAAAGTAGGGACTTCTCATCGATGCAAAACTGGCATAAACTTATCGAAAATTCAAATTTTGCGTTGTACGAGGCCTATGAACTGGTTTATACTTGGGACTAACACCTGCGACTGTGGGACCATTTTGCCAAGGGCCGCAGCCACAGCCCGCGCTTGTGGTCCAGTACAGTATATCCGTATAGTCCACCTTCGGGTCGCAAGGCCTGCGACACATAGTAGTACCATAGTAATAGTAGTACATAGTACCTGCTGTACTAGTAAAAGGGGGCCTGCAAGTATCTTATAAATTCAATAGTTGGTCAGTGACCATGTAAGCGGCAAGTATTCCGGACTGGCGGGAAATTTAAACTAGCGTCATATAGGGGTCATATATCACATGAAACGGGAAGTACCCTTGACTTCAACTGACTCATAAGTCAGCCTTTGACGATCGTCTTCAAAAATTTGTTTAGGGTGGACGTCGGATAATGGTTGAACTATGCGCTCATCCTGAATTTAAAAACGTCGAAAAAGACGTTTGCCAGAAGATTTTGAAAGAATTATGCGATGCTGTCATTGATAAATTCGACCAGTTGGAAGTAACTGAAAGCATGATTTTAGTCGTTGCAACATTTTTCAATTTTTTATTCTAGGAGAGGAATCAAGTTTTGGCCGCGATTAAAGACAACCTAAAAAAAGTTAATGTCAAATCGACGTTCAGTGAGTTTTTCTCATCAATTCTCGTAAAAGCATGGCCGGCAGATGAAAGTATGAAGACTGTTGTCAAACACTTGACCGAGTGGCCTTTGATCCGGTTGTACATGAGCCAAGGTAAGCACATTGCTGTGGCCAAGAAATAAAAAGCTTATCCCGATCGGGAATCGAGCCCGCTCCTGTCATGACCAGTGATCTCAGGCGTGGGGGTTCCATTCCCGCTCGGGGCTAACCTTTAATTTTTTATTTCTTCCACCTGAAAATACTGGTGCTCATTGTCCTAAGTCCTCACATTTTGCGTTAGAAGTTGAGTTTCCTTATTTCAGACGCGGTCGATTGGCATTACTTGACAGCTCAGGCACAGGAAAAACTGAAACATGGCAAGGAACGAGTCGAATGGATGGCAACTCTTTGCCGGCTTGGAAATCTGAAAGTGTCGGTTGTGCGGTATTTGCAATCAAATCAAGACAGTTTTGTGGATTTAACTCGTTATTGCAAGTGTGACAATATCGAGGCCATTTTGGTGAACTCGTATCAGGTCGTTGCGCAGCTGGCCCAGCATGTCGATCGCTTGAAATTGTTGAAACGATACTTGGAATCGTCGAGGAAGCTGATCGGTAGGTAGATTTCTTTTGTTCCGGGTATGGGCAAGGTCCAGAAACAGACTCGAAAAATTTAAGAAAATTGGTGCGAAATTTCCCGCCCTTCTGTAAATTTGATGTATTTCTCGCTACATTGTACAGAAGGCTCCTTATTTATCTTGTCGTTAGATTTCGCATCATACGGGGGCCTGTCCAAAATGGTCGATCAAGCCTAGGTAGATCATTTCTTGTGCCCATACGTACATACTCAACTCTCCCCCTCTGGAAAGGCTATGCTTGCTATCCTACGAAATGTTGATTTTCACTCTATTTTTAGATGATTACGATGATTTCATGAAGCCGATAAACTTCATTGATCAGGATCTGACGATTCTAGAAATAGCTGACCGAGATGCAATGACGGGCAAATTTCAGTTGAAGTGGTCACTATGCCAGGCCATGATGACGTTGATCGAGCGACTTCAGTCGGTGGGTGAAAATGTGATTTTCGCTCACTTTTGGAAAGCGGCCATGAATGGCATTCCATCGAACACACGAATTTCAGTCGTCGACGTGCTGAGTGTTCTGTCAGTCGCTGAAAAAAGAATCGATGAATTATTGGAGTCGTTACAGAATTTGTCAATCCCTTTGCGAGATCTCGACGTACTATTAGAGTGGGCTGAGCCGACTTCACACTTCGCTCACAGTTTGGAACTTCTCTGTCGTGGGCTTCAGCGCGGGCACAAATGGATTAGGGCGACCATGGATCGTATTAGCATCTATCAAAAACTAAAAAAATGTAGACTCGTTAGTGATGGCCTCGTTAAATTGGGGGGCAAACTTGGTTTGAATCGATGTATCGAAGATTTAGAGCGAATCGCGTTGGTAAGTTTTGGATGGGTCGGGTACTCGAAAACCTGAGTCCTGTGCGAGAATTGAACTGCTCCCTGGAGACTTCTGCGTAACATGCTCCTAAACCACTTACTGTGTGTGTACTATTAGGCCTTACGACAGGTCGACAAGTCCGCTCGCACTTGCAGGCACGCAAAGTGTAGGTTGCAGCTAGTTCTCTTGTTAATCAGACTCGTTAATTTGGCACTTATCGAATTTTACCGAGTCGAAAAGAGATAATATTGCAGGTCCAAGATGAAGGCAGCAACTGTCAGTTGGCCGATGTTCAAGACCATTTGTTGGACAGTTGCAAAGCCATCAGCAAGCTCGAAGATGTCCAAGTTCAAATATTGGAAGCGCTGGTCAATTCATGGGATTTCGTCCAATGGACTCGCACATTTGAAGGTATGTGGGCTAGCTGATCTTCGTGGCTTATCCTGTTTGGGTTTCAGTCAACTTTGACCTGGAGGTCGAATGCCACGCCCACATCTGCTTTACAGCAAGAACAGAACGACCCATGTTTACATTCTAGGTGAATCTGATTTCCAGAAGTTTGTGAGCATAGCGAGTACAAATGTGGTCGAGAATGATTATGAAGCAAGCCGAATTATTGATGCCGGGGATGTTGTGGCGGCCTGCGAGCCTATTATTTACAGTCGATTTCCAACCGACGGCTCCTTGCTCGATTTTGTGGCCCTTTTTGAACCAACCTGGAAAGCTTTGGCTGCTGATCCTAAGCTAATTGACAAAATAGTACGTTGAAAACAGGTTTCCCTCTGATAAGTCTAAGCTGCGGTATTTCATAGAAACAAGCCGGTTTGGACTGGCGTCAGTTGAAGGAAGATGAAGAACGCAGTACAAGCTTGGAAAAATCGACTTTAGCGCAGACGAGAAAAATCAATGAGCTCGGCGTCATCCTCGTTGCATATACAGATCCTAACAATGCACCGAAAGTATGTTTTTCATTGTTCCTTAGAAACTCTTGTCATGAAATCGTAATTATAGGACTCTGACGAATGGATAACGATCACGGTAGAGGAAGAAGGAAAACCGAAGAAAACTTACTCGCCAACTGAATTACGTGATTTGCACAGCCGAGCAGTTTTGATCGATGCACAGAAAGAAAAGGAAGTGAAAGCTAAAGAGCAGCTAGAGATTTTTAAAAATGTAAGCATTTGCAATTTTGGATTTGCTGGAAGAGGTGCGAGGCTTGCGGGGGGCTGCACATCAATGAACAGCAACATGGTGGTCCAGACCAGGATCTATGACATTGAACTTTTGTACTGGGCTTGTCTGAGGTCCTGCATAGGTGCTGGTAACCACTTGTGGTGGGTAAGGGGAGGAAAGTTGGGCATCTTAAACAGCAGATAAAGTACAGGTAAAGGTCTGGTCACGGGATGGAGGCTGAGCAGCAGGGTACGATTTGATCTCGCCGGACTAGGGCAGTCTGGTATGCTGTTATGTTCGAACTCCTTTGTTTCCAGCTTTACCAAGAAACACAGGACTTGGCGAAAGTTTGTCAACAGCATCAGGAAGCTGGTAACATTTTATTGGCCAATTGTCGATGCACATTTTCCATGGACCAAAGACAGGCCACTCGTGCGCACGCTAATTTGGGCGTCAAGGACCTGTTGAAGAGCACGTACTCGGACGACGATCAAAATAGGACGACACTCGAAGAGATCAAGGCCCTGCGTCGATGTATGGAAACAGCGCTGGTCGAATGGGCAAAGTACATTCAGAATGTGCGTACCGAATTCCCAATTCTCAATCTGTTCACGAATCGACAGATCGAGTTTCTGAGGCGTCGATTGGCACAGAGCGATCAAGCATTGGGCGATGTCGTGGTCATGTACTTGTTGTGCATCATGAGTGCGGTGAAGGCGGACGACGTGAGAGAGGCGAATGAGCACTTCAAGAAGTATCAAGAGGAAGAAGAAAAGAAAAGGAAAGCGCATGGTGATGGCAGAAATGAAAATGAGAGGAGTGAATTGTGGAAAGAATCGTGTCTGCGAGAACTGAAGATGGTCATGAACGCTGACACCGATTTGGCTCGTATCGCGCTTGAGGTGGCCAACTACGATGTGGACCAAGCTGTGCAGTGGATCCTGGCCAACGGAAAACGATTGCGCGCCGAAGCAGCGACGGCGGCGGCGCAATCAGCTGATTCAGCTTCAGGAACGGAAATGGGTGTTCAAGAAAACAAGCCGTTTTCTGAAGCTCTTACTCGATTGGTCGAACGTATTCAAAAGGATCGACAAGGACTCTTGGCTAAGAAAATAGAAGCTGCTAGGCGATTTCATATTAACAATCACGAAAAAGGAAGTTTTAATGAATTTATCAGTTTAAAAAATTTGGGTTTCATTTTGGATTTCTGGTCGAAGCGGGTGGTTGAAACTCGTGATACAGTCTCGCCGTGTCGGGAACTGGAAGCTGGCCTAAAAACGAACGAACCGAATTTACTTCTGATCGATGAAAACGATTTGTATCGTCAAGTTTTGGAAATGTATCGTAGTCAGACCAGTGGTCGATTGCCCTCGTTCGATCAGGTCCTCGTTTGTCGCTCGACCACGACACCTGAAGTTATTCGCCTCTTTATCGATCGCGTTCGACAGGAATCGAGCTTGCAGAAAGTGTTTTCGATCATCGACGTTCAAACCTTGGATTCGTCGGCTGCCAGTGAATTGGAGGCGGCTTTAAATAATTTAATGCACGGCAGTGATCGCCTCTTCTATCTTTTGATGTATGGCGCCAAAGAAAAGTTTGAAAATTGCCACGCCGCTGATATCTTGTTGCGATTTTTACGAAAATTGGTGACTTCGATCAACGACGATTGGGACGATTCGCGGCGATTCTTGATTTCGAAACTGCTAAAAAACGGAATCGAATGGAATGGACACTGGGAAGGTTTGAAATCAGAAGAAATGCCTGTTCGTTTCAAATCGAGTTTGATTACGGCGATTGGATATGGTCACGGAAAATCGATGTGCGCTCAGCAACAATTCAAGATTATGAAAGAAAAGCAAGAAAAAGCCGGCCAGTTGAGTTACGCTAAAATCCCCATCCACAGTAAGACAATCGATTTCGATTTGCTGTTCGACGCATTTGAAAAAGCGTCGATGCAATCGTCTGCCTCGAATGGTAAACAGCGATTCTTCCATTTGGACATTCTGCATCATCAAACTCGAGGCGTTGATATTTTGCTATTTCAACTGTTTGCACTCGGTGGATTCACAACTTCGACTGGACGAGTTTGGCGAGTCATGGAAAATGACACGTACGTCGTGGAGATCGCGTCGACGCCGAACAAGTTGCTGGCACCGAATCGTGCCGACGAAATACCCGATGGCCGATCGATGAGATTCTTACTGCCGATCGTTGTCTGCCATAGTCCCACAGCAGCTCTGATCAAATCCAAGGATCCGTCGACTTATAAGAATACGAAAGTGGTTAGCCAATTCTGTGATTTATTGTGGTTAAAGAGTGAACACGCGCAACGATGCTATTTTTACTTATCGAGCGCCAGCGATCCAATGGATCGAAAAGCAGATGTGGTATTCGACCCGAAGACACCAGCGTGCATGAATGTATCTGTCGTATTGGGGACACTGTTGAAGCATTGCTCAGTTTCCAAGCCATCTTGGGCCGAGTTACAAAATTATACGAAGTTCCTGAACAAACAATTAGTGGCTTGCGAGAAATCGGTCTTTTGTCAAAAGGACGCAGCTGGCGATATTTTGCCTGGATTCCGACAGTTCGTTGTGCATTTTATGAAGTATATGTCCCGAGATTTCGCCACGCGGTCATTGGACATCGCCGAAGATGTGGCTGACTTGGATCGTGAGCGATTTCATCAACTGGAGGCCTACGAAATCAAGCATCGATGAGAGAAGCACCCACATCCTTATCTATTATTCAATCATGATGGGACGAGCATGTCATTTTTTGGATGCTGTTTCGATAACCAAGGAAACTTAATAGATCCGAAAAATCCCAGTCATATTTACGCGTCCAAAGTAGCCGCCATAAACCTGCTGTTCGGTCTTCTTGCGCAAGGTGTAGATTTGAGAGAATCATTCGATCTGAAAGAATGTGTTAAATGCAAGCGGCTGCTAGCGAGCCAATCAAAACCAAAATACTGCGTGGATTGTCGACGGGAGAAGATGAATACGCTGTGTCGAGTTTTGGGCGTCCCAGAGAGTTGCAGTGATCCCGACCCGAATTACGAAATCACCGCTGATTGTGTACTGAAAATGTTGGCGATCGAGATGAGATTACGGTAAGCACATACAGTACTCTATGTGAGCGGGGTGTATTAGAGGTGTAACCCTCGTGTCTGGTAGGCCATGGCGAGTGGGAGAGAGTAATCGATACTCTCCCCTGGCTGGGAGACGTCAACCCCTCGGGTTGATGTTTCAGCCGTAGGTATAGTCGCAAGACTTGACTGCTCCAGTCGAAGTATTTGTCCCACCGACGAGAGGTCGGTTCGCGAACCCTCGACCGTCGCTGGCCTTGCACTCCAGGCCGTGGGTGACTCACCTAGTACCGTCGAGATGCTCCGAGTGGAGAGACGGAAGCCAGTAGACAGTCTCGGCTGTCTTAACACCGACAGGGTTCACAGATCGACGAGGAAGCCGATGCGCATTCCATCATGCCCTCGCGCGGAGGTGTTAAGACTGCGTTGAGTTGAGTCAAGACTGCGTGCTGGTCCCCGCACAGCCTTTTTTATAAGGTTTGACTGCTTGGCATACGGAAATAGGATTTCAGCCGTAAATCGTACCAATTTGCTTAATTATTATCCCCCCCCCCCCATAGTTTCCCGGGGGTAGTGTGGGATAGTAACAGATCGAGGTAGTTCTGTACATGCTATGATTTATAATTAGTCCATGAACATTCTGTTAAAAATTCTCAATGGCCAAAAGGGTGCAGATGGGAGGAAACTGCTAATTGGGCGAATCACGCATACCGTACTGCGAGGGTGTCGCACTGCTTTTAAGAATAAAACCACCAGTCATTTGGGAGAGCTCCAATGCCAAAATGTGTTGCACATTAGTTCCCTCCCTTCAAACAGGTCCCCCTCGAATGTTTTTTCCCGCCTCAGACCCATTTTAAATATTAATTATTCCTGGGGTATTATTTGGCGTTGTTTGAGCAGTAGACCTCCCACGTTCAAGCGAGGATTTATGCAGGATACATACAAGATAGTGGTCGGCCGAGGGTGACTTTTGTCGAGGTCGAGGTCGAGGCTCAACTTTTTCGATCGCGCAATGTTTTACGTGAAACGAGCAGGCACGTGCCTGCTCGTCTCCAAACTGAGAAACAGCATCTTGCTTGTGAACCTCGAACCTCAGCTGTTTTTCCTCGAGGTTTAGGTCGGGGTCGAGGCCTCGGCCGAACACTAATACAATACGGCGACATGAAGACAGTACCGGGTAGTGCTTCTACGTGTGCATCCAACATACTGGAGAAACGCAGGTTCGAAAAAATTTTAATATTTTTGTTCTACTGTAGATCCGGGATCCCTGTCATTCTTATGGGCGAAACTGGATGCGGCAAAACTAAGTTACTTCAATATCTGGCTGACCTGAAGCTTCGAGGTTTTCCTGAAATATGGCAGCAAAAGCGAGATATCGAAGTGCGCGAAGCTAAATTGGAGGAATACGCCAAGAAAGAGAAATCTCCTGTGGAACTGACTGAGGAGGAAGTGAAAGATCGGAAGGAAAAACAGGTGGAAATCAAAAAATTGAAAGCTGACGAAGCGCCAACAGTGGCTAGATTGAGAAACTTGATTATGCTAAGGGTAGGGAACAAAGAGTTCCTATTGTCGATTGTCTAATAGATTCCAAGCTGCCAATTTTCAGCTCCATGGAGGCGTAACGAAGCAGCGAATCGCTGATGTAGTTCGAGAAGCCTTGGCGTTGGCAAAACACAACTGGAACAAGCATAAAATGCAAACATATTTATTTTTCGACGAAGCCAATACGTGTCCTGATGTCAATTTTTTGAAAGAGATAATCTGCGATAATACGATGGATGGTATCCCACTGAACACTCGAGAGGACCATTTGTGCGTGATCGCTGCAGTGAATCCATATCGGAAGTAAGTAAGCCATAGTTTTGAGAGGGGACCGGAAACGACCAGCCGTGGACAGACCCCAGGCTGCTCTTGTGGGATGCAGTTGAGAGTTGGCTTGAACAGTATCCGAATCCTGATCTGAATGGTGTGAATGTAAGCCCATCTAATCTCCTTTGCAGACATAATCAAGAGGTCATTGAGCGGTTTGAATCTGCTGGTCTGGGATACCGTACAGAATCAGGACATTCGCAAGAGATGTTCGGTAAGACAATACTATTTGCAGAGTGATCGTTACTAAATGACTGCTTTGTGTGCAGGAGATACCCGTATGTGCAATTTGGTATACAGCGTGGAACCATTGCCGCCCAGTCTGCTAAAATTCGTAATCGATTTTGGTATTTTGGAATCAGATGTCTTGCGAGTATACATTCGACGAATGATGGATCGATTCGTAGGGCTCTTGGAGCATTTACAGCACTTATATTTAATCCATTTTTGTCCTCTTAAGCTACAAGAAAGACCGCGTGCGTGTGCGGAAGATGAGCAAACAGAAAACGATGTTTATGAGTTGTTGGCCGCAGTACATTGTTGGATGGTGCAACAGAAAGTATGTTTTACAGATCGGTCAGTTGGGTACTGTATGAAATATCTGTTGTGACTTCAGGACGAATCCGGTTTTGTCAGCTTACGAAACGTGGAGAGAACTTTAAAAGCGACTGACTGGTTTTTGCGGCATTCCGAATTCATTTTTGAAACAATGGTGGCCAGGAATGGAGCCAAGGTAAATGCCCGTTTTTTCGTGTGCTTGGTAGTTATTTAATTAGTTATCTTTAAGGAAATGCCCACGTTGAGCCGAGCAATGCTATTGGCTATTTTGGTTTGTTACCGAGCATCGTTACGCGGACGCAACGATGGAAAAGGCCCATCCAAGAGGAAGGAATTCGACAAGTTCGTCCTGGACCATTGCGGGGATATGTTCCATGGAAACAAGGACTATACTCTGATCCAGAAGGAAATGGATGCGTAAGTTGATGTCGACTCTTACTAAGCATACTTATCGCGATGCTCCTTTTCAGATGTCAATCAGTTTTCCTCGATTCGGTCAAGTTGCCAGAGAATGTAGCGAAGAATGCGGCATTAAAAGAGAATGTGTTTTTGATGACATTGTGCATCGAACTGCGGATTCCGCTTTTCATTATCGGTCGACCAGGCTCCTCGAAATCGTTGGCTAAGATTATTGTGGAAGACAATATGCGAGGTCACTCTTCGCCCAGTGAAGCGTATAAGCGACTGAAGCAGGTGAGGTGCAGTCTACTTGGTAGGCTTGAGTCGAAAAACCGGTTAACACCATTTCAGGCATTTATGACTTCGTTCCAATGCAGTCCACACGCGACGGCTGACGATATCGAGGGCGTATTTCGTCACGCAGCCAATCGCCAGAAAGATCGCGATCTCAGCAAGCATGTCTCGGTCGTGGTGGCCGACGAGTTATGCCTGGCTGAAGAGACATTAGCTCTGAAGTCCCTGCACGGTCTGCTGGACGAAGGGGCACCGATTATACTTGGAGGCGGGCAAAGCCAAGAAGACGTGAATCTGCTTCGACGAGCCAGCAGAGTCGGGTTTATCGGAATTTTAAATTGGCCTCTGGATCCGGCCAAAATGA
The DNA here is from genome assembly GCA_030248295.1 of Mesodorylaimus sp. YZB2_4. Taxonomy (NCBI): domain Eukaryota; kingdom Metazoa; phylum Nematoda; class Enoplea; order Dorylaimida; family Dorylaimidae; genus Mesodorylaimus; species Mesodorylaimus sp. YZB2_4. The sequence goes on from JASANH010000626.1 coordinate 2,256,523, forward strand.
ATCGCGGTCTTTTCGTCACTCGTCCTCTACCCGATCAAGCCGAATTGGTAGAAACGGCACGTCATATCTGCCAGATTGGAAAACCCGTCTATTACCACGTCGACTTCTTGATCAAGCCGCTGGTTGCTGCCTACGACGAGGTGTATATTAATCAGTGTTCCAATGATGAGACAGCGGTTTCGGATAGTCAAGGGCAAAACAAAAAGAGACGCCGACTGGAATTCTTTGGTTTGCGAGATTTCTATAGGCAAGTACTCGTAATAAGTTAAGCCTTGCTTTGTTCCCTGACTGATCGGTTGTAGTTTGATCAAAGCCGTACACGATATTGCGTATGAGAATGGCGAAGCACCCAAATATGACCAAATCTTGACCGCTGTTGTGCACAACTTCAGTGGTCGAGAAGAAAACCATGCAGTGCTCGTGTTCAACAATCGGCTGCGCAATGCGATGCCTCACCAGGTACCTGTCTGGGTGCGAACCAGAGCGCCCTGAAATGATGCACTTCCATTGCAGATTGATGTGGTGCGTTTCTTGAGTCAGCTGGAAACAACAGCGCTGATCAGAGAAAATCTGGTGGGCTACCCAGCGAGGGGTGAAAAGAGGTACGTGAGCTGATCGTTTGACATATGCCTTTGGAGTCACTTTTGGGAGTGGAATGCAGAAAGGCGTCCAGCACTAGTCTCAGCGGTCAATTTTGACTGAAGACCGCCCTTACAGGCCTTGCCTCAATCGATATCTACTCGTATTGACCGAAAATTACGCCGCTTTGCCTCTGATTCAAAATATCGACCAGATGAAAAAAGCGGAAGTGATCTTTGGAAGCGGGTTCCCGAAGGATGTCGAGTACAGGCATATCTGCCGGAACATTAATCGAATCAAGGTTTGCATGAACAAGGGCCGACCAGTCATCTTACTGAACTCGGATCTTCTCTACGAAAGTTTGTACGATTTGTTAAATCAGGCAAGTCCTTTTATGTTTGATTTTTTTGTTGATCTCTGATCAGTTTTATTTCAGTCATTTATCCAACGAGGCGGCAAGGATTTTGTGGACTTGGGATTGGGAATCGATCGGATCAAGTGCTATGTGCACGAGAACTTTAGGTATGCGAGTAGACAAACTCATCACCTACGTCCAGCTGGGTTATCGCCCTCGTGACAATTAGTCCAGGCGCTCAACACCCATACGACCGATCCTTGGGATTGCGCAGGTGCTTAGGCGGGGGGCTCAGGCTCTTCACATAAAACTACTTTGTCAGAGCATCAGTTGTCTATGACTGGCGAAACATTAACCCAACTGGTTGAGCCCACTAGTGCCTATCGATGAGCACATTGCTGGCTCACGAGCACGGGCACACGTTGACTGTGTGGTGATCGGCTGCGTACGAAGCACAAACGTTGCAGGCTTGTGGTCGTGGCTGAACGAAAGACAGTCTTGGAGAAATTTCCAGCGCCTTTGATCAATCGATTGGAGAAACATTTTATTTCACTGAGTTCAGAATTAACGGACATCCAGATGGGGCTGGTTAAGAGGTCGGAAGAATGGGTGACCAAATTTGTATCGTATTTTGGCAACGAGTAAGCCGTGATTTGATTGCCAGGGATGCTTAGTGATCAGCTCTGAACAGAAGGGGGTGGCCAGAGAGCAGAAAGATGAGCACGATTGCTGCTCGCGCACAGTGAGTAACCAGCCTGCCTTCCATTTCAGATGCGCTAAACCAGCGGATGCGTTCATTGGCTACCACTCGGATACTTTGGCGGCGCTTGTTGTGGATGCGGAAAGATCTAATCCACACGAGGTACGAATGCACTGTGCGATTTTGATATGCAATGACTGCACACATCTACGCTTTTCAGAAGATTGAAGAAACGATCAAGCGGAAGTTGTTGCAGTGCGCTACTCCAGAATCGGTTCTAAGACTTGCAAAAAGTCATCTGGCTGCAGAGGCGGAAACAATCAAGGACATTTTCTTTCATCAGCAGAATCATAGTAGTTTCGCAGATTTCCTGGCCCCCTTCCTAAATATGGAGCGAAGTGAAATGTTGGTGCAGGTAAGCTAAAACCCTGGTTACCACAATGCTGTATGTCGTCGTAGTCTGATGCATGTTTCCTTTTTCAATTTTCTTGCAGATTACCACACATTCTCGCCTGCTAACATTTATTGATATTCAAAAGATTTGTAAAACAGTGAATATCGAACCGACTCGACTGCATATGGTCAACTTGCATCGATTTGACAGCGAAGAGGAATTTTTGGCTGAACTACAGTAAGCAGAATTGTGTTTGAGTTGCATGGATGTACATACATGTTGAGATCCCTGGACTCCGGATTCCATGGGCTTTGTTATGTAATAGGTGTGTCGACCTGCACAGGAGAGGGTAGTGTGTTCGGGTTAGATACTCAAGGGAGGCGGAAACATTCCGGGTTCACATCTCTAGCTGCTACGACTGGCAGTGTTCTTGAGTGTCCAACATCCTTTCCAACATACGGCCGTCCATACGGTAGTTCTACGTGGGATATATAGAATGGCGGTCCCAATTTTATTTGTCCTAGACAACAATACGAAAACAGCAGTTCCAGTCAAGTCTTGCAATTCGTGATCGTGCAGTGCGCATATAACGAAGGAAAGGATGACAATCTTGTGGCTTCGTGTCGATTTCATTTGGAAAATTTACGAAAACGGGTCGCCTACTCTTTGTATCCAGTTCAGCCTATTCTGATACTTTGTCTGCCGAGGAAGAAAGGTGGTTGCTTCGTTGGTAAGATCGTTTCAGTTTTGCGAGTTGATTTTGTGATGAATACAGAGTTGGATTCTAGGCTTTCAAACTGGTAGTTGGGAGTGTACTCATATCGATGACTTTAATAAAGACCAGGACGACGTTGTCGTACGTGGCTTACTGGACATCGAGAATAAGTCCATGGCCGAGTTGTTCGAGGAATACGTGGAACGTATAGAAAACAACGAGCGGCCAGACTGCTTGAACTTCTCGCCTATCATTTTGGATTGTTTTCAATCGTCTGCAGCAACAATTCGAGATTATTCGAATCGGAAAGTGGACAGAGCTAGACTGCTGTCGGAATGCTGGGACAGAGATGGTAAGACTGCGGGAGGTTGCTGTCAAATGGTGTCTGATTAATGCTGCTTCTGTAGAGGGTGGATTCCGCCGGATCTTGTGTCGACGACTTTTGCCACTGTTAAAGCAGAAAGAACGAAATCGAGGATCTGGTCGAAATTGGATGCTGGAAGAAGCTGATCGCGACGATTTCATTTTTGAGAATCGTACATATTTGTAAGTTGTTTTCAGGAAATTTTGAAACGGGAGGAATATGATGCATTTTTTTAAGCCATGCAATGCGGAAATCGATCGAACTCATGCTGACACCAATATTGGCTGGCATGATCAGCCGCTTGGACGTGGGAGATAATTTGAATTTGCTAAACGCGGATTCTCCAGTTTGGATGACTAACTTGTGGACTCGCTTGTTCCATGACGAATCATTTCTTCCGTTTCATTACGCTAATGATTCGGAACTTTATTTTGAACAAGGCCACGATGGAGAGTTTGCGGCGAGAAAAGAGTTCGGCATCGACGACAAAGCTCCTTTCAAGACTCCATTTTTTTCGATCGTGGCTGAGAAACTGCAAGGAGCCATCATTTCGCTAGAAACAGCTCGTGGTGCGTATTAGAGTGGGATATTAGAGTGCTGTTCTATAGTCTGTTTTTTTAGAGGACGCTCGAGACGTGGAAAGAGCAGTGGTGGAAATGTTGGGTGGACATTCGGAAATGCCCAACTGGTTCAAACACGTTTTGGAGGCTTCGAAAGACCCTGAATTCATGCAGTACTATATGACCGATATGATAAGACAGTACTACGGTTCGGAAACGCCAGTGTTGAACCAGGTGGGGCCTTCTAAGTTGTGTGTACACTTATTAGCTTGAGTGTGCTCCTTTCAGTTATTGATCAAGTGGTTGGAACGGGAGTTGACCAAGGATGACCGTTACGAGTGCAAAGTCGTGGGCGTTCATTTGGCGCACCAGCAACTGGCTCGTCGAATGCGTTGGGCGATGGACATGTTCGCATCAGCACCGGAAATACTGTCAGCTTGGAATGAATGTCAGGAGCTGACGCAAGGTGATATGGCGGTATTGAATGACTTAAGTTTGGTAAAGGATCTGATCTTTTTTAAATCCTTTCTCTTGCATCAAGAAAAACATGCTTTTCTTCAGGAGGTCGATCTGTTTTCTGCGCGTAAAGTCTGCGATTATTTGGCATCGACGATAGAGGAACTTGATCGCGGTGACAAAAAAGTAAAGAGGGCCAAATGGTTGAAAATCGTGGCGCAAGTGTCGCCATTGATGAAACAAGTACTGTTCGAGTTTCCATTGATCAAAGAAGTCAAGTAAGACTTGTGCTCTCTGTTCAGGTTCAATATTAAGTCTAGACTTCTTGCTTAGAGATCTTTGGTTCTGCATTGAATTCTGTCGCTCATTTTTGACTCATGTCGATGCATCGAATTATTCGTGTGCTGTTTGGCCCATTTGGAGGGTATGCGTAAGAATTGCGAGCATTTAAGTTTATTTTGGAATAGGCCTCGTTTCATATTTCAGTTCGCTGAACAAAACAAAGACGTTCGTGAAATAAGCTTTTGGAAAAACCTACTGAGTGGTTCCCTGGCGGCGATCACACAAGCTGCATTCAAATATTATTTCAAGTACTCGAGCTTGCATTCGACCCCGCGTATTACCAATAAATTTTATTTATTTTGTAGCTCGGACTCTGCTTTGTGCCCAGTTTGCGATGACATGATCGCCGATAAGCCACGCCTCTTGGCGTTCATGCATGTTTTGCATGAGCGGTGTTATCAACGTCTAATCGAGGATTTAAATCGAAGACGTTGTCCAGTTGACAGATGTCCCGAACCAGATATTGATGTCAATGGTGATGCGACGACCAGTGCAGAACTAGAGTGAGCCAGTTTTGCTTTTCTGGATTGCTGAATACCTGTCATGGACGTGTGCCTTTTTAGGAGAAGAAAAATTGGCTACAGTGCAACTAGGCGATCGCTGATGGGGTTTGTGTTGGACGTTGTCTATGAAGCATTCCAAAACAGGGACTCACCGCCGACGGAGGAAGCGATCAAGCATCTGTTGACGTACACAGCTTTCGATAGAGAAGACGGCCAGAATGGACGGGTCTTGCCTATTTTCCCAGACAACGCTGGGGTCCAACGATCTCCAGAACTGCGATCATTCCTGTTGCAAATTATTTCTCGGCATGAGTAAGTATTGCCTCAGTATTCTGTTTTTTCAAAAGAGAAATTGATGAGTTTTTAGCCTAAATGCGATTCTCGCTCACGTCGAGTCTGTGCTAAAGCCATTTGCAGCGAATGAAGAGCGTGAAGCTGACGATGAGCAGGGCAAAATGGTTACAGAATTTTTGCGCATGAGCTTCGATTGCGTTGAGGTAAATTTCTGTAAACTGCTGATGTAGTTCTGTTCTCATGCCGTATTTTTAAAGGACACGTTTCACGCTAAAATGGCGGCTGAAGAAGTTGGTGGTTCGGATTTCAGTTACCTGATTTCAACGATGTCGAGCTTGTTGGAATCACCCGACAGCGAATTACCGACGTCAATTGCTTTAAGCCTGGGAGCTCAGGCTCGGTTTGTCATCTGCACGTTGGTTGATTTTGAGTGGAAGCGACGGAGGAATGTGATTAGAGATGACAGCAAATGTAAAATAAGTAGTTGTTTCAGATCGATACAAACTAGTTTGGAGTTTTGCAAGCCTTTGTAGGGCGAGACCTCTGGCAATATTTGAATCGCCTTACCACTGATTCGGGCGGCACTCAGTTTGGGGAATTGTTTGGGCACTTTTTGGCATTGCGCTATGGGCAGGACACGTTGGATCAGATTATGGGACAGGAACAGTTCGGTTCAACTGTCATGCAGCTGACTGCAGCAGAGGTAAGGTGGGCGACAAGACAGGCAGTGGTTGCTGTGCACTACTCATGCTGCACTAGTCTGAAACGCCTGACGCATAGAAACGTGGGAGCCTACGCCGTTACAGTCTTGTGGGTTAGTCGACTTCGTCACTTTGATCCTCATAGTAAGGAGTTTCTTGAGCCGAGATAAGTCAGTATTCAATCCTGACCAAAAGATCTTCCGGCGGCATTAACGGCACACAGCGTCTGGCTGAAAGCGATGGGGGAGACTTATTACTAAAAATTCACGCTGCTTTTCTCTTTGCAGAATCGTGGTCACATTGATCCATTTGCAATCTACGGCCCAACTTACAGTATTGTGAAGAATGCGCTGATTCAAGCACTGGCGGCCAACAATGTCGACAAGTTCAAACAGCTGATTTCTACGCAGGTACTCGTTTATTATAGTTAGATTTTTTCTTAGAAACATCAAGTTTTTTCAGCCTATGGTCAATCATCCGAAACTACCGTCGTCAGTACCGTTGTCGTTGAGCTGCGCGTTGCATGCGTGCAAATCAATCTGCTTGGAAAAGGCTGACACGACCGATCGTATCGCTGAGGCTGAAAATCTCGGCCACTATTTGGACATGAGAACCTTATTAGAACGGCTGAGTCGGATCCCCGTTGGTCATGGAGTCAGTGGATTCATCTGGCACACCATTTGCATCGTTCGCTTGCTGCCGGATGGCGGAGTCGGACAGTTTTTCAAGGATTTATTATTGACGCCGAAGGAATGCCAAGTACGAAGGATCAGAAATGTGTTGACCAAAAGGGTGCAAATGACATGACCGTTTTAGAGAGCATGGTTCCCAACTATGGACGAGGAAAGAGGGAATGATGAAACAAGTGCGAAAATCTACGGTACGGCTTCGGTTCGCCTGCTCGACGTGTTCAGTTTCAGATTAGTTTTATTTTAGAATGCGCAAACGGGCATCGATATCTTATTCAAACAGCAAAGGACGGGCGAAATTCCTATTCTCATTGCCGCCAATGCAATGTGAAAGTCGTGCCCGTGAAAGGAAATCCAGTGTTTGAGAGGTACTGTGTATCTAGAGATTTAATTTGGTTCAACTTCAGCGAGTAATTTTAAAATATTGTTAGGATCCGCGAAGTTCAAACTGGCCATTGTTTGGGGCCAACGAGCAAGTCGGCGAAGCCAGTTGACCAGATGAGCAATGCGAGTGTGGATGTCCTGCTGACTCGATGCGTGTTGCACGCGACCATGTTTGGGGCAGCGTTGTACAAAGGAATCGAGGTACAAGGGTTCGAAGTTTCTTGTTTTCATTCAAACACTTGTCCTTGCAGGATGTGATTCCTATGATAACTCCATCAATTCAAGATCAAGACCTGTATCAGTTTTTGGTAGACCATTTTGAGCGTGACATTTTATTGCTGTCAGGATACTTTGGCTGCACATTCGACGACACGCTCTTGCTGCTACATCAAATGCTGCGCCTATGGATTGAGGGCCAAGGTAGAATATGGATTGGTGTCTACTTTTATTGGGGTCGACTCAATTGACCTGATTGATGCCTAATTTAGCCTACAAAAATGCCTTCTCATTTGCAGCTGGTCCATCCAGAAAAACCGAATGGGATAGTCAAGAAGATCGCGTCGCCTGGGAGAAAAAATTTCGCGAAAAAGTCACAAAGCGTGTGGTTGTGGTAAGCTATGATTTGCTATGGTAATTATCTCTTATGCGATTCCTTAATTTTTAAGGAGAATCGTTCTTTGATAGCGGCGGCTCGTCAGAAGATTATTGAGAGTGGAGGTAGGCTTGAGCACTCCTCGGTTTCTGTCTTTTTCCAGTCGCATACCTATTCACCCAGGCGTAGTTTTTGAACGAGGGAAATATACCAATATAACTGCATACTTGTTTTGCATAAGGGAACTCATAGCTACTGTTTTATCTGTGACTTTCCTACACCTGCATTTTTCTAGATGTCACTGAATTTTGGCGCAAGCTGTATACTGCTGATCAGGCAAGCTATGATTTGGCCGAGAACCCGTTTTATTACCGCCCAAGCAGCAGTTTGGATGCGATAAGACAACAAGCTTTAAGCTGTTTGCAATCGAGCGATTCAGCCATGCGATCACGCTTCAATCTTTTGAAGAAGTTCTTGGAGCAGGTGAGGACAGCATATTAGATATCTTGGTATTAAGCGTCAGGGAGTTTCTTGTTGCAGATGCCATATTTGAGCGCACTTCGTCATTTATTGTCGATTCGAGACCTTCATCGAAAATTGGCAGCCCACTTTCACGGATGCATATCGGTGACTGCGGTTGAGAAAATGAAGATTGAACAGTTTTTGAAAAATTTGAATGGTAGGGATTTTCCAATCAAGGTTTCACTCCTGGAAAGTGTTCTTTTTCGGTTTAGATCCAGTCGAAGAGTCGACCTACAAGAAGTTGATCGACGCATTTTTCGATGCTTTCTTTGCGACTATGCCTTCAGCAAAGAAGAATGTTTTGTTGTCACACTACTCGGAGCGTGTGTACCAACTGCCCCTGATGATCCTACTACCATATCCCACTGGTCTGGGCCACAGGAGCTGCGAATTGGTGCGAAAACTAACTGCTTTGCAAAACGACCTTCTTAACGCGACTTTGGAAGACAATTTGGGGTGAGTAGGTTTTTTTTATCGCGTTTTTATTGCGTATTTAGCCTACATTGAATTTAGAACTATCGATTCAGTGGATTACAACGATTTGATTGCCGCTCAAGTCATCGATTTCGATCCTTGTCAGGATGGCCTGAAGCTGCTGATGTTACACCGACGATTCAGCGGAGAGAACAGTCAGATTGACATGTGTCAAAGGGTGCATTTTGACTTAGAGTGGCTGCAGCAAAGAGTCCGAAGATTTGTGTTAGGATCAGCCGTATTGATTAAACCCGTGGTAAGTGGATTCGCTTTTTGTCAAATTTCTTTGCGTGAGGTCAAAACGGCCTGCTAGTTGGCGTATGAGAAAAACCTCATGACGGCCACATTGGCAGAATGCCTACATAGTGCACCAGTACTCAATAGAGCGAGGCAAAAAGGCAAGTAAATCTGACCAATCAGAAATTAATGAGTGCCAACCTTCAAAAAGGGGTTTCTATTTCGCAATTTTTTTTAGTTTCCATTGTTGAAAGAAAAGGAAGCCTTGATTTTGGAATGCATCGGTCGATTGAGGTCTTACGGAGTGGTGAGTCCATTGCCGTGTCTGTATGACAAGTAGCATAGGCATTTGGGTTTGTTTCAGGAGGAGTTGAGTCTAACACAAAGAAAAGACATTTTGGATCGATTGCGAAAAAGTTTACCAGAAACTAAGCAATTGTGCGACGATCTGGAATTAATGATACGATTTTCATCGGCTTTGAAGGAATCGGCGTTGAAGGAAACTTCTTTAGAGGAGTTCTTCCTGCGGTTGAAACCAGCAACTGATTATCCGGTAAGGTTGTTGGCCGTTTCTGCTTGCTTTAGAGCCTAAACTTTCTTATGTTGCAGATGCTGAGATGCTACAAAATCGCGCATTTGCTTCCAATGTGGCAACTGGCAGCATTTTCGGTCAAGTGTCTGCTGATCGAGACCAAAATTGAGGTATGACGTGTAACTCACTTTAGCCAGGTATCTGCTGAGGGTTGCGCTTATGCCGACGCCTTCTACCTTTTTCAGGATCCATTCAACGAATTGAGTTCAGTGTTCAAAGAAAATTTGACCCATGCGGGGGAACGCGACTTGGAAGAGGCTCTAAAATGCACGGATACATTGCAGTTCTTGATGGATGCGACCGAGTTCATGCTGCTTGAATTGCAGCAAGTTTCTGGCAGTGCTTTCGAATGTCAAGCGCCTGGCAGAGCCGTCGAAGAACCGTAAGTATAGCATTTGCTGATTGACCGTTTTGAGGTCTAACACACGACCTTTTGTTAGGCTAAAAAAATACTTACCAAAGCGCCGTGAAAAGCAGCTGGTCAACGGCGAACAATCAGACGATGTCAAACTGTTGCCTGACTCGGTTATGGTCAAACACGTGGTACAAGTATGGAAATTCGCTACCAGCCGACAAGCTTGGCGCGTGAATTTAGAATAAGGAGACAAATAAACGATCAGTATTTGGTAGTGTTTGCGATTGGTGATTTCTTATCTATCATTCCATTGATAACCGTACCATATAAGCACCTATGATGATTTTTGCACTGATTACTTCAAATAGGCCTTGGAAGGCACTTCATGTTATTTGATTGTCTGATTATTTGGAATATTTTGTTCTTTAATTTTTTTGGGCCGTAGCTCGTTTTGCCTCAGCGGGCCAGCAGCCAAACCTTATTAGCACGGCTGTGCGGGGACCGGCACACACAGCAGCGTCCCTCTGTATGTCTCCACTAGAGGAGCACACGAGGGCATCCCCAGCATCGACCAATCCGGCCCCAGGTCTGGATCCCGATCCGCTTCAAAAAATAGAAGATAGATGGGGATGACGTGTTTGGCACTGCGTCCTCACCAACCTGCCATTGTTCCTCGCTGTCGCTCTCTGTTAGACCACTCCAAAGGAGAGCTACGCAGCACGTAAAGCGGGATTACTGTAAATACTGATTTGAGAGAGCAAAACTGGATTTTCTCGTTATAGTTTGTCACATTTTATCATTTCCCAGCAGATAAAGCACGAAAAGACATAAGTTGCTGTCCTCCGATCCAGCAGATGGATCAGATCGGAAATCGATCCTCCCGCCCCCTCCGTTCGGCCAGATCAGTGGATCGGTGGATGCTGGGGGCATCCTGGGCTTCCCCAGGCGATGGCGGGCGAGCTGCGAACCCTGTCGGCGTTGGACAACCGAGATCTGTCTATTCGTTTGCAAACGAGCAGACAGTCTTCCGGCAACCCTGGCGCCTGGTTGGCCATGGCGAGTGGGAGAGAGTAATCGATCTCCCCTCATCCTGGCTCAAGACACTCTGGTCAGCCCTAGTCTGTCCTAGGGCGAGCCAAGGATTATATTCCATCTCTCTACTTGGAGCACTTCTACGGTACCGGGTGAGTCACCCACGGCCTGGCGTGCAAGGTCAGCGAGGGGTTGAGGGTTCATGGTTCGCAAACCGACCTCCGTCACCAGGGGGGTTTGAACCCAGGAGCACCCCAGTCACTCGGTACCAAGCAACACGGGTAGACGGGTGCCGAGCTGGCTCCACCGCGGCCACGCTCTTCAGTTGTTGATGATAGCCTTAACCCTGAGGAGGAGGGAGCTTTTGTATCTTCTGATGACTCAACGGTGTGGTCAACGAGATATTCGTCAGGGGCAGCCAAAGTTCTAGACCTCCAGCACTGATGCCAAAAAGTCGAAATTCTTGATTGCAAAGGTGGGCCATTGGGACATAAAAATTTCGACTTCCTAAATATTTGAGATAGGGGGGCCAAAAGTGTGGCTACTGCTTCAATGCGTGGGTGCTAAATCTGAATATCATATTCTTTCTTTAATATTATGACATCGACTCTATGTAAAGCGTACTTCGTTTCTAAAAAGTGCGTCGAGCGAGGCAGCGAAAAGCTCGTCGTTGTCGACGTACATGTGACACGTCGGGTCACGACATCATTATCGATCTGGCCGTGTGGAGGGCAGGGTCCGCCAGCCGACTCTTGGTATGGCGTCTCTGGATGGGTTATCAAGGTTTGAAAGTGAGAATACGGTTAGTGGTGGCCCTCATCTAGGTATAATATATGCAGTACGGATATATGATACGGCTTGAAAGTGATACTTGCTACACTGTTTTGCGTAGCAGTTAGTCCCTCAAGGGTAAAGTCACCCCATTATCGATGATTAGATTGGGCGGTTGGCTGAATGACTTCGGTCTAGATTTGTGTACGTTCATACTACAAATGTTTAGGCTTCATCACACGCGATCATGGGAAGCAAATCTCCAGAACTCCTCCAGGGGCAAAATTTTTTATTTACGCTCGAGTTGGTATGGCACCCAGTTGTAGTCATGGCGACTCCAGCTGGGCCGTGACCAGTATCAGCATCTTAGCTCCCGCGGCTAAAACCTGCTAAAACATGTTCTATAATATGCCGGGGACTATTATAGTGGCAACGCTTTGACAGAACCTATTATTCACTCTCACTCAATAAAATTTGCGCCACATGAGCATTAAAATTCGTAAATTTTCAAAAGAACACACATTATTCTCACTAAAACATCAATAGAGTGTCCCAACCAAATCAAACCATCTGAAAGATCAAATTACAACGATGCTCTTCCTCGACCTTTCTATTAAATGTATGAAATCCTGGGATCAAGAGATCTAAGACAAGCAAAAACAGTTCGAATATCACCGCAATTCCGATGTTGTAGCTGGCATTCATTGCATCGGTTGCTTCTGCTATTACATCGATGATCTACAGAGATTAGTGTTGATTAGGCAGAGGCTGAACAGCCATGAACGCTGTGGCTTACACTGAAAGCATGCGCCTCGTAATAGTATAACTCAAGCAGCCGGGTATAAAATATTTCCACGACAGCTACGTTTTTTTCTGAGGTTCAAAAGAGAGATCATGGTGCACTGCACTATTTGATGTCCAGATCAAATTCAACCCCTCCTTTTTGTATGCACTAGCCACGAAACCAGCGCCTTGTTTTTTTGCGCACAAAATATCAATGAGAAATCTTAATCACCCGCAAAAAGAGAACATACGTGTTGAAGTTGTAGCAAAGCGATTCAAAATATCCACCAGTGTGACAGTACAACAGTTTTTTATTCCTTTAGCAGTTATTTAATATGGTCTTCACAAGAATGGTTATTGTTTGAATTCTCGCATATCTAAATATGGTTTCAGAAATGGCCTAGAAAAATAATTGAAACTTTCAATCGATTCTTACAAACATGGAGCTATCCAAGCTAACGTCAGATGTGGTTATCGAAGTGCTGTAAGACACATCCCTGCAAGCCAACAGTGGTGGGATATGTATATTAGACCACGAGTGATAATGTGCTAACGAGCAGGGCTGGGGACAGCAGCAGTCGGTATGCTTCATAATATTGATCTCGCCACAAGCCAGCGTGTATTCCAGGCACCCAACTGCAAAATAAAGGATCGAGACGTTGATATGTCACGGGATAATTAGCTTTTCCTACCATCACCTGTAGTATCTTCGGGTTGAACCTAACTGTACTGCAGCGCGCGACAAGCTCCCGGCGCGACAAGCATAAGATTAAACAGGTTGAAAATGCCCCCTACCACACGCCGGTACCAATTAGTCATATCGCCCTGAAACACGACATAAACAGGTTTCAGGCAACTCCCTACGCCTAATCAATAAGACTAACTGGTGTGTTAGTAAGGTAACAAACATCACTCTATCACATCATCCACTGAGCAAAATGTCGCATTCAATAATTTAGCAAATCTTGGATCAGCGCATCCACATTGCTCTTGGGCGAATTTTTGGTAACATGCTCTCAGGCAGCCCTGAAGAGCGAACAAAAAGGTTAAGCTACAGGTACAACAGGCACAGTAGGTGACGCACTCACCTCGACTCTGTAATCACCTGGAACTTAATTATTATTTGTTCGAGCTGGGTGGGACCTCTAATGCAGTTTTAAATTCCCGAAAATGCTCTCCAAATAAATGAAGTTTTGCGTCTCCGTCAACAAACATGCTGATAGATGTACTCTGGTCTCGACAACTGTTGTCACAACACCAGGAGTGACATAGAAACCTGTAGTTTCCGGAAATGTGTAGTAGGTGTGTTTGGCCTGTGGAGAAGGTAGTGCACCTGGTTGCCTTAACTGGCCGCCGCATACAGCGTATCAGTTGCCTTCGTTGGCCGCTCTGTACGCTCCTCCAGGCGAGGCTGAAACCCGTCGGGTTGATGTCTCAGGCACCTACGACTAGGTGACCTGCCTGAAAGGTCACTGTTAGAGTCCATCCGCTCCCCGCGGTATCTTCTCCAATGTAGGGCTTTTGCGCCCTTTTACAGATGGATCCTCCGCTTGTTGTTGAAGACTGACTCGAAAACCTGCTGAAGCTTATGCACAAATATATTCATCGTGAGCTGCTCCTAGAACGAGTTTACAACCTTAAAAGGAAAGAGCGCCTAGCTGTGCAGGGCAGCTTGATGCAAGGTGCTGGGTACCACGGTTTCTTTAAGTTCTCCGCATGAGGCGCGGGCTCCGCGACATTGTAGTTGAATGTGTAACATGAGCCGAAAGATGCAGACATTGTGTTTTGGAAGTCAATAGGATACAACGATTGTAAAGGCTGATCAGACTTCCATAAGCTACCTTGCTGCTCTCGGAGACAGGAATCCCCTTCGTAAAAGCATCTGATAAATAAGCTGTGCCATTGCATGCCCGCTAAGGCCATCATCATCTCTGGCGAGAGGTGGGCGATCAAATATGGAAGGGCAGGATTGCCAACACTTGTCTTGCGCAGAGAATCACCGAGTTATTCTGATATGCCTGCACAACAAAACTGCATCAAAATGCTGATGAAATGCCTGCAACAACAAAGCTGATAAAGATATTCTGTTATAGGAACAATATTCGGCGCAGTGAAGTACGTAGAGAGTTCAAAAAGCTCTTGGCCTTCCGCATGAGCTGCAGCAGTAAAATTTGTAACACTTTCAATCATAGCACTGGAGCACATCGAAAAAATCATTCATTCATTCACTTACGCGTTCTTAAAATATGGTCAGGTGAGTCAGCGAAATTAAAAGTTGACAAATCTTGCGCATATGGTCTACCTGCAAGTTTTTAACAAAAAAAGGCCCACAGAAATTTATGATCGAATGGTCTCAGTGTATGGCAATGATGCACTTAAATTACCGACAGTGAAAAATGGTCAGCTTTGTCCAAACATGGGGAGAATCAATTGAAGATTACCCAAGATCTAGACGACCAAATGAGGCGACACCAGACAACAAATGTGATGTTGTGGCAAAGATTGTGAAAGAAGACCTTCGATTAAAACGTTGTCTAGATAGCGGAGGAAGTGGGCATTTAAGTAAGGAGCGTTGAAAAAATTTTACAGGAGAAATTGAATTTGTCCAAGGCCTGCGCGAGATGTGTGCCAAACGACCTGACAAACGCGCAAAGAGCTGTCAGAGTTCAAACCTCAAAGGAGCTTTTGCAATGATTGCGGCCGACCCAGATGATTTTTATCAAAGAGCGGGTATGGGCGATGAAACCTAGGCTCACTACTTTGATCTGAATCAAAATACGAATCGATCCAGCGTCTGCCAAAGGGTGCACAGCCGCCAAAATATTTCGCGTTCAGCAGCCGTAGGGCAAGGTCATGGCAACAATTTCTTGGGAATCCATTGGAATGTGAATGACTGGTTGATGAGCAGCCAAGGCAACAATCACTGGACAATATTTTGCTGATGTTATCCGCCGATTGATCGAATCGCGATCAAATCGAAACGGTGCGCGATGATGAAAAAGCAGGTGCTGCTCCTGACTGACAATGAGCCAGTCCACAAAGCGCGCATTGATTAGGCTTCTATCGATGAATGCCGATGCGAACGAATTGCTTATCCGCCATACAGTCCAGACCTAGTACCCAGCGATTACTACCTATTCGGGAAACCCCAAAAAAAAGTTTATGGAGAAAGATTTTCGGGTGATGAGGAAGTGAAATCAGCGACAAAAGCGTTTTTGTGGGGCGCGAGAAATCCTTCTTTTTACGGGTTTTTCACCCAGGTTTAACCCAAGTGCATTGGTCTCAGGGGATACTATGTCGAAAAAAGAATCACTATGGCATTGTATAGTTTCAATTAAACTATTTGACCTTCCTTCGTAACTTCTTGCTTGTCCGACTGCATTGCCGCCTGAGTTGTAGTCGACGATAACCCTAACCATAAGGCAGAGGAAGCTTCTCATGACCAAACGGATAGCTATTTGGCTTACTTACCTTGTGGTGAGCGACTAGTGGCGGGAGGAATGTTAGAACTGCCAGTCATCGCTTGGGGGTCTGCAGTTGCGTCAGCTGAGAAAGCTGGGGTTGTAATGACCGGTACCTCAACTTTGGTCTCGATTAGCAGTATCCTTTATTTCTTCAACAAGCATTCCACAAAGTCCCCAGACGCTGCAACGTCACCAGTCGATTCGATCAGCAGCGAGGTAGCTGGAATGAGCGTCGCGTCAGGTATTTTGCCTCAAGACGTGGCCATCAATGCCTCAATCAAAGCAATGCTCGAACCATACCCCTGATTAGTGGAGAGACACTCGTTGACAATCGCGAACGTGGAAAAACGCGTGTCATCTACGGGGTCCTTCAAAAAGTAACAGGAATTTTATACCGGCAGGCTACGAATTTGATGATGATTAATGAGCAATGCCAGCATTGAGTGTCAAGTCTACATACTGTATAGTCTTGACTATCACTTAAGGAAGTGACATCTTTTTCGGACTCTCCAGCAAAAAGTTGTATTTGCTTTTTAAAATTTTATGTACGAACTTTGACGGCTTCCCTCAAGTCACTTTTCACCATGGCTGATTCGGCGATGCTTGAGTTGAGGGCAAATTCAAAATTTTAACTAAATTCGGATGGAAAGGAACCAAAAGAATTTCCAGTCTTCACACTGTAATCAGCAACTTCGTAGCGCATGACATTCCCATTACTTTTGAAAGACCCCGTAGATGACATTTGCGTAAGTCAAAAAACCCTGAAAGCTTGCCAGAAAATAAACATGATCGCCATCAAACTAGATCAAGGTAGAAAATGAAATATCGTACAGAATAGTCAACAGGTATTACGTGCCTATGCTGACAAGTATCTCTGTCCAGAAAACTAATACGCAAACTGAAACAGCGCGTGATTCGAAATCGACCTGTCAAGTGACTCTAAATCGCAATATCTCAACTGAATCAAACCATCCGAATGATCACCATTATTGCGATACTCTGCTGTATGGTACATCACCTATTCTTCTAGTCAACCTCTGAAATCCTGGAATCACGAGCTCCAAGATCAAGATAAACAGCTCGAATATAATCGCAATGCCGATGTTGTAACTGGCATTCATCACATCGGTTGCTTCTGCTATTGCATCAATAATCTACGCAGAAATTTAAAAAATAGGCGATATCTGGGTAGTGATTTTAAGCGAGCTTACAGTGAAAGCGGGAGCCTCGTAATAGTATAACTCAAGCACTTGGTTATAAAATATTTCCACGACGGCTACGTTCTTTCTAAAATTTATAAAACCGATCTTTGGGTACCGTCCTATGGTAGGTATTTAGTGTATTTTTGTGTGCACCCCAAACATGGTGCTTTGATTTGGGCGCTATGCAAAACGCCTCACTCCATCGTCCATTTGGACCAGATGGTTCAAATGCAAAATTGTGGCAATATGTGGCAGAAAGGGGTTTTTCCTTGCGCTTACTTACTTTATATGGTCTTCACAAGAATGGCTACTGTTTGAATTCTCACATGCCCCAATCTAAAGTTTAAAATCGCTAACCAGATTACTGACAAAAATTTCTGGCGGTCACCTACCAGCGTAAAGCTATCCAAGCTGATGTCAGATGTGGTTATTGAAGTGCTGAAGGACACATCCCTGCAACCGGAAGTGCATGCACTACATAGGAGACTCTCGACTCTCTCTTATGAATTGCTTACAAACAAGGCTGGGGGCAGTCGCAGCCGGTTTCCTTCAAAACGTCGATCTCCCCGCAAGCCAGGATGTGTTCAAGGCACACAACTGCAAAATATAGGATCAAGATGTTAATAAGCCACGAGAATCTAGGCCCACCCACCATCATCCACCGTGCAAAATGTCGCATTGGACGGCTTAGCAAATCTTGGATCAGCGCATCCACATTGCTCCAGTGCGAATTTTTGGTAGCATGCTCTCAAACATCCCTGAAGAGAGACCGATAGCTTGAACGATAGGCACACTACAGTAAGTACAATACCGCAGATAATGAAGGCTCTCACCTCGACTCTGTAATCCCCTTGGTAATACGATTTATTCAGGTTAGGGCCGCTGATGCAGTTCAGAATTCTCAAATATTCTTTCTGAAGAAATGTTGTTTTTCTGAGTGGTCCTCGATAAACATGCCGAAAGCATTACTCTGGTTACAATAACTGAAGTCGCAACTCCTGGAGTGACATAGAAACCTGAAGTTTCCGGAAATGGATCCTCCGCTTGTTGTTGAAGACTGACTCGAAAACCAGCTGAAGCTGATGCACAAACATATTCATCTTGAGCTGCTTCCAGAATCAGTTTCAAACCTTGTAAGGAAACAGCACCTAGCTATGCAGGGCAGCTTAATGCGAAGATTCTAGGTACCTACCGTAATTTCTCCCAGCCCTCCGCATGAGGCGCGGGGTTGAGATATTGTAGTTAAATGTGTAACAGGCGCCGAACGATGCGGTCATTAGGGTTCGGAAGTCACTAGGATGCAACAACTTTTGAGGCAGATAACACCTTCGTCAAATGGTTTCTTACTGCTCTCTGAGACAGGATTCCCCTTCATAAAAACATTTGATAAATAAGCTGCTCCATTGCGTACTCGCGATTGCCATCATCTCTGGCGAAAGGTGGGCGATCAAATATGGAAGGACAGAACTGACGAGACTCGTCCTGGCCAAGGAGTCGGTGGTTCCGAGCTACGCAAACAAACATGTCATTCTGTTATGCCTGCACAAGGAAACTAGGCCTTTTCAGCTATGTTAAACACGTAGAATTTGAAGTTCCCGATTGGGCAGCTTATGACAATGAGTTAAGGAAGATAGCTGATCTGCGTGAGATCTTATGCAGACTTTAGCGGACATGATTAAAATCATCATTTCTAACCAAATTTATTAATGATAGACCAGAAGGGAATTCAAAATTCTGTTTTCGCTGAAAAGGCCCATTGCTGTTGCAGCAACTAGTTTACTATAGCAGCAAGCATACTATACCACATTGAGCCGGTGAAACAAGGTATCTTCTGGCTTGTCCGTCTGTGTGGTAGTCGACGACAACCCTAACATAACGCGTGGGGAGCTTATGATGGCCAGGCGGAGTACTATCGCCTGCTTACCTGATGGTGAGTGACTTGCGCCGAGCGGAATCGAAGGCTCACGATCACTAATCGTCAGTGCTGAACTATTAGAGCCAGTCATGGTCTTGTCAGTCATGGTTTGGGGCCCCGAAGGTGTGGCAGGCGAGAAAGTTGGGTCTGTAATGACTGTTGAAGTCAGGAGGGTCTTTCCAGGTGAGTGTGCAGTGTCCTCGTTAAATGAAGTTACTCGAATGGAAGATGTCATTGCGACAGTTTCAGCAGTAGCCATATGTTCAGTAGGTTGGACGGTCGAAGGTATGATGAGAGTAGTTGGTGTATTTGGCGTATGCGGGGCTGCTGTGGATGCAGTCAGTGATCTAGGTGCATCTGTGGTGAGTACAGCAGTGATCGACGTAGTGCATGCGTCGGCGGTACTTGCAGTGCGAGCGTTAGTTGCGAGGAACATTGCTGAGGCGGCAGATGCTGATGTGGCAGAGTCAGATATCGTGGTTATAGCAGGTGGGCTAGTCATGGGCGTGGTAAGCTGCGCAATCGATGATATGAGCGGGGAGGTTGCTGGAGCACTGAACAGGGTACTAATGAAAGTGAGAAGTGGTGGTGTCATGGATGAAGGGTGGTTTGCTGTGGGGATGATAGATGAAGTGGCGGTAGTCGATGCGGTGGATGAAGAGCCTGCATGTTTGATCCATGATACAGTAGTTGCCTGACTGGATAGCGTAGAAGGAGTGATAGGCGGAATTGACTGCGAAGATGTGAGTGGGGCAGCCAATTTAGTAAAGCTCGGTGTGTACAAAAAGGATTGCGGGGATGTGGTGTGTGTAGTGGGATGGCTTGATGTGGATAAAGGGGTGATAACAGGTGAAATGGGAGAGGCAGAAGTGATTGATGGAGAATGGAAAGTTATCACTGGGCTTGGCGAAGTTGGGAACACCGATGTGGTAAAAATGGGAACAGCAGTAGAAGATACTGCAGCGGGGAATGTCGCGAAGGATGGAGGGGAATTCAGGGCAGAGAACGATATCACGGAGGATGGAGAAGAACCAGTCGAGGCAGAGAGGGATGTCGTGGAGGATGGAGTAGGAGAATTTGAGACAGAGAGGGATATTGTGGAGGATGGAGGCGGGACAGTCGAGGCAGAGGGGGATAGAGTGGGACTAGTGGAGGATAGAAGGGTACCAGTCGAGGCAGAGGGGGATAGAGTGGGACTAGTGGAGGATAGAAGGGTACCAGTCGAGGCAGAGGGGGATAGAGTGGGACTAGTGGAGGATAGAAGGGTACCAGTCGAGGCAGAGGGGGATAGAGTGGGACTAGTGGAGGATAGAAGGGTACCAGTGGAGGCAGAGGGGGATAGAGTGGGACTAGTGGAGGATGGAAGGGTACCAGTCGAGGCAGAGGGGGATAGAGTGGGACTAGTGGAGGATAGAAGGGTACCAGTCGAGGCAGAGGGGGATAGAGTTGGACTAGTGGAGGATAGAAGGGTACCAGTCGAGGCAGAAGGGGATAGAGTGGGACTAGTGGAGGATGGAAGGGTACCAGTCGAGGCAGAGGGGGATAGAGTGGGACTAGTGGAGGATGGAAGGGTACCAGTCGAGGCAGAGGGGGATAGAGTGGGACTAGTGGAGGATAGAAGGGTACCAGTCGAGGCAGAGGGGGATAGAGTGGGACTAGTGGAGGATAGAAGGGTACCAGTCGAGGCAGAGGGGGATAGAGTGGGACTAGTGGAGGATAGAAGGGTACCAGTGGAGGCAGAGGGGGATAGAGTTGGACTAGTGGAGGATAGAAGGGTACCAGTCGAGGCAGAAGGGGATAGAGTGGGACTAGTGGAGGATGGAAGGGTACCAGTCGAGGCAGAGGGGGATAGAGTGGGACTAGTGGAGGATGGAAGGGTACCAGTCGAGGCAGAGGGGGATAGAGTGGGACTAGTGGAGGATAGAAGGGTACCAGTCGAGGCAGAGGGGGATAGAGTGGGACTAGTGGAGGATAGAAGGGTACCAGTCGAGGCAGAGGGGGATAGAGTGGGACTAGTGGAGGATAGAAGGGTACCAGTGGAGGCAGAGGGGGATAGAGTTGGACTAGTGGAGGATAGAAGGGTACCAGTCGAGGCAGAGGGGGATAGAGTGGGACTAGTGGAGGATGGAAGGGTACCAGTCGAGGCAGAGGGGGATAAGGTTGAGGATGGAGCAGGAGCAGTTGAGACAAGGGGAGATGTTGTTGCTGTAGTGGGTGAAGTTAGCATGGTCGACGTTGTACGTAGGATACTCGTGTAAATAGTGCTTGGAGTTGAGGTCGATGCGAATGGTGCAGCACTTGTAGTTGTCGCAGATGATGTAGTTGTGGTTGTGATGGATTTAGTCGTTGAGGCGGAAGTGGTTGTTTGTAGCTGTGTCGCTAAAATAGGGCTGGAGGTATGTCAGTGTGATCGATTCTAATCATTCAGGCAATAACTTCAGGATTTAAAAGTTTCTGCGATGCATATAAAAAATCTCATTTCGATGTTTGTCAGAATGGGCTAATAGCCAAAATATTGTGCGACTAACTTTGTAAGCTGAACACCCACCCAAACTTTTTAGCACGATGTCTTGTGTAGTAGACAATATCGGATCATATCTTATACCGTACAAAGACTGGGTCATATCTGATCGTTCTGTGTGTTACGGCTGCAGCACATATCATGTCATGTCATACTTTATCCATAGTCAAGCACTGCACAGTGCACTCGAGGGCTAAGGAACATATATTTCACAATCATTTTTTACTCCGGCGAGAGTCGAACCCTCCTCTGTAAGTGCGCTCGGCGTGGCTAGCTGACGCCTAAACAGCTAAGCCTAGTGCAAATCACACACAGGAGGAGCTAATTTAAGAAATCGGTGAAAAGTTGGCATCCAGAGAAAACTTTCCTCGAGAGCGGTAAAACTCAGCATACTTACTCGCTGGCTAGCTATCATGAGAATTCCTCCTAACTACTGTTAGACATGATTTCCTAGATAAATGAGTGCTCTTTCAGATTACGCAGCCGTTTATCTCATTAAATTGTTTGGCAAGAAGAGGGATTTTTTGGATGTCGCATTTTCGGCTCACTTAAACGAGGCTTTTTTTGAGTTGGCATTCCAGGGTTGTTCTGAGGGAGACCTCTCTAAAACTCTTATTTTTTCTTTGAGCCGAAGAGCCAACTCTTTCGCACTTAAAGGTAATTAGTTTGACTCTCAGGCTAGAATCCAAAATGTCACAAGAAAAAAAAATTTAATAAAGAAACAGAAAAAGTTCTGGTTGATGTGTATTGTATAGAAAGTATTGTTGAGAGACAGTGTAACTCTCGTGACTGACAGACCATGGTAAGCGGGAGAGACTAATCGATATTCTCCCTTGGTTTATGCATGGTACGACGACATGCATTCCAGGCCCGCTGTTGCGTCGCCTATCAGTTCGACGCGCCAGTGGGACGCATGTTTTTCAGCCCTTCGCTTATTCGACAACGTTTGGGGTTTTTAAACAGGCGACACATAGCTTTGACGATCAGTGTATCTGGTCAATTCGGTCTATCGGCAGCATCGCCAACCACGTAATGCGCGAGTAGCTTAGGAAGCATCAACTGACGAAAGCAAAGGAACATTCATACTGCTGCAAACATGCAGCCACTATATGGGTGCTAACTCGAGGGTCATCAGGGCTGTTCTTTCCTGATTTGCTCCCCGATAGCTTTGTGATTCGTCCCTGTACATAACGTGTAACAAGTTTGCAGCTCTTCCCTCAGTGAGCTGATGCTCGCTCGGATATGTTGTTCGATTATAAAAAAGTATGAGCAAAGCTTCAAAACTAGTTGCTTCAAATTTTAAACGTCTTCCACGGCGCACCAGTAAGCAGCAGCACCATCAAAATACAGTACACTTATTTCATCTGATCGAGTCCGTGTATTTCAGTGTGCCCATTACTTGTATCAATGAAGTGACTGTAGACTCAGAAATGTTAGCGCTGTCATGAAAGCTGCTTTCGAATGTTTTCTTCTCTTATCTCATAACGAAACGGACTCGAAACTTAAAAAAATCATGGTGAAATCATGTGGAATACCCTTTTGTGCAGCGCCAAATGGACACGTCGCTCTACGACACATGGCCACTAGCAAGGCCTCCAAAGAAAAGTGGCACATGGCTGCATGGCTTTCCCCTGGCTGGGAGACGTCAAGGCCAGGGTCGACCGTACCGCCGTACTCGCCGTACTGTACCTAACGATAAGGTTCGTGTTCAGTACTGAAAGCAGGCTGGTACGGCCGTCCTGACTTTTTATGTTTTGTGTGATGATTTGGTGTTGGAACACATTTTTGCATCACAGGGGCCAGATGGACATATTTTAAAACCCCAAAAACAAAGACTTCACTCAGTATTGGAAAAGCTTTTCGAAATTTTTTAAATTAAAAAAAATGGGTTATGGAATCTTTTTGTTGGTACGAGTACGGTTACGGTTCCGTACGGCGTGCCAGGCCTCAGATACGGTACGGGTATGGTAGAAAAGTCGGTACGGTCGACTCTGGCGTTAAGCCCTCGGGGTGATGTTTCAGCCGTACCCGTAGGTATGGTCGCAACACTCGCCGGCTCTAGTCGGAGTTTTTGTCCCGCCGACTTCGGCCTGCAGCCTTCCTCCTACGCCTGCAAGGCTTGCTAACAACTGCCCACTTCCAGTCGAGGTTTTCGCCCCTGAGACCCAGGAGACTTTGTTTCTCCGATGGGTGCGCTGTTCACTCAGTTCTAACAGCCTTCGCTAAACTACTGTACAGCCTCTTACCGCTTGCAGTGACATTGGCGCAAACTACGTTCTGCGTAGTAGTAACTAATTCATGATCACAACTTCCTGTGCCGCCTGTTTTAAATTTGCACGCCGAGGCTGCTTGGACCTTGTTTGGATCAAGTACTTCGTTACATTTAGGGCCCAGTAAAGAGCAGCTGGCTGCGTCATTGGTGTCCATGTAACGCCAAGGATCTCCCGCCTTCGAATTAAGTATTCCAATCCAAAAATCGTTGCTTGTGCATGAGTGCCTGCAAGTAGAGCATAAAGTGCAGTTTCGAAGAAGCGATAAAGTGGTATTAGAAAGAACCATCTTACGCAAAAGTATCGATTGCTTTAAGTTCATCCGCATTGTGCATGACGGGCAACGTGGCATTTATCCCCTCGCAGTATCGTTTGGCATTCGCCCATGTATCTTTCGGGGAACCACGACAAAAGCCCAGCGTAAAAGTTGGACAAACCTTGGCCAAGAGGCGGTTCGTATAGGCAGCTGAAAAATTCAAGTTTGGTTCTCAGTCCTACTTTACCAGAAAGTCAAGGCTTACCTAAAAGTATGTACAAAATGCCACACAGCTGCATTGCTGCAATGTATGCACTAGTGACAGTATCTGTGCCAGGCCTGCCAAACGATGACCTGTAAACGTTACTCCTCTAATCTGTCCTTTATATGGATTCGTACCCTTTGATTGACAGACATTAGTTGCTAGAGCTACCATCGGACACCAACCTGTTCTATCCAATGAAAGGACATGTATTCTTCCAATAATCATAGCCAGGCTCACGTCAGAGGGACAGGGCTAACAAGCCACTTGACTAATTGGGATCCAATTTGCTAAGAACGACAGGCATTGTCACTGTGATAAGTGCTTTCAACCTGAAGGGCTCGTTTGTCATGAAATGTTCAAGCGCAGAACATCGCTCAACTATTTTCTCATGTTTTTGCTCTTTTCGACCGGTTTTCGTTCGTGTTACAGAGTTTGGCCGAAACGTTTGAGGCTCGAGAGTCAAAATTGTGAGACAAATCTACTGTGGGAAATTCAGGTCTGCATGTATAGACCATATCTGATATCCCTCGCCCAACCTAACACAAACTGAACCGTTTTCATGCGGAACACACCAATGCACATGCACCTACCGCTCTAACCAGAAACCTTAGGATGATACTCCAACACAACATAGGCCCATATCAAGCAGGCTATCACCGCAGTAATTAGGAACACAAAAATGGTGCCACATCCAAAAATCAATCCCAAAAATAGAATCAACACAAAAAATTTAAACAAAAACTGATATTTTGCTAAAGGTCTCAAATTTAGTCTTGCTTTTAATTCCGTCGGTCTTCTTTCCACGATTGGACTATTCCTTCGAGAAATCCTCGTCGGTGGTGTCAAGCATTTCCGAAAAATCCAAGGCGCAAAGCCGTGCGGTTGGCGATATATAATTTCAAATTTCCTTCCATATTTTGCATTGATTTTTGACGAAATGTTTTGCAAAATATGCGCTAAAAATCCAAATTCCATGGAGGGATCGACTGGCGCCAAATCGGACGGTCTTGGAACGCGGGCCAAGTCGAAACGTCGGTTGCCATTGAGCAACTGCCATCGCCCCAGAGGTGTCAATCGAAGACGACCATCCTCGCCAGTTTGACAATCTGGTTGCCTATCCGCGCGTTGACGCGTGTCGAACGGTTCCTCAACTTGTCCATTCACCTGTTCTCCCTCGCAAAGTCGAAATCCAAAGGCGTGCTGAAAATGCTGCACGGAGACGTACAAACAATCGCGAGCACGATCCAACTCGATCCACTGCGCATTTTCTGTATCTTCATTGAACAATTGATTGAAAAACCACGTCGCCCAAGTTTCTTTCTTTTGGGCAGCACGTTGTTCAGCGACAACATTCTGACAAAATTCGGCCGCATCTCGAGCACGTTCTGTCACCGAAATGACCAGTTTTCCAATATCTTCCCCAACGAGGCTATCCGAAGAATCGTTGAATCGTATTATCGAAATATTCTCAATATTAGCGCTCCAGCCCAAAGCTGATGTCAGATTGGGTTGACTGATAACGTGCGCCGTGCGATAAAGAGCAAATGCGTTCTTGTAGGCCGAGAGATCCATTCGTTGGAATCGTGTCATGGCTGCCCGAAAGAAAGTGGTATAAATTAGGAGATGTTCTTTGACGAATCGTTCCCAATGATCGTCGTAATTTCGTTCGACTTGAGCTTGAAAATTTCCATAAGCGTATCGCCAAGGCTGGATATAGGCGAACCAAAGTTCTAATAGAAGTCGGAATGATGAATCCAAAGGCCATTTATCGAATGCGTTTAGCAAATAAATCCAAATTCGGCCATCCAAAATTCTTGGCACGTGTCGTTCTTTGAAATCGCGAAATTGAGGATCTATGATGGAATTGGATGGACCATAGGCAAAACGATGCAAATGCTCGATTAGAGTCCGATTGACCATCGCAGCAACACCAGAAATCATTGAACTTCCTCGACCAGAACCAAATATTCCAACTTTTTCAGCACTGCTAATGTGAGTAGGAGAGGAGGAATGTGACCGGGGATCGGCAACATTGAACCAGCTATCGACTAAAATGGAAAGCAACGCTACGCTTTTCCATAAAACATCCGAAAATTTTGTCGTTTGCGATTTCGAAGAAGAAAATGAACTTGGCGAAGTAGTTTCTCGAAAAAGTTCTCGTCTCAAGAGACCGAGCGGAGTAGAGCGAGCTCGATGCGGTTCGTATTCATCCAACAAATATCGCCCATTCCTGTGATCTACGCCCGTCGCTGTGGTGGTGATCGATGGCGATACCAGCCAACTTGGAAAGATCCCATCGGCAGGAAGAAAACAAGTCAAATAGTCCATGAGCAAAGTGACATAAATGCAATCCAATCGATCGAAATCTGCGTGTGGATACGCACCGGCTGCAGATAATAAATGTTGAGCAAATCGATAGAAATAATATTCGAACGGATTCAATTCCAAGATATCCATTTGTATCGATTCATTGGTCGGACGATGCCCGTCGATCGCTGTTCGCGAAACATTCATCTGGTCGAATATTTGCACACGATAACGCACATTCGGTTCCGATCGCATCAATCGATCGATAGCACGAAAAAGAGGGCCGTTCACGTTTAATAAGTCGTAATAGGCTTGATAATCGCTGATTGAATTCGGTGTCACAGTCAGCAGCGATAAATGAGGAGAGAATTGTTGACCAGCGCATAAATCGGTGATCAAGTAAATATCGTCGATTGCACGTTGCAAATTTTCAATCAATTGACCGCCCGTACTCGAGTCTAACATGCAAGCTATGTCGTGACATATTTGCCACGATGTCGACACTGGTGTCGATGCAGGTGAAAATGGAGACCACGTCGAAAATGCAGACGATGCCATCATTAATGTTTCCTTGATCGACAAATTACTGGACAGACTGTTTACTTCAGGATCGCGTTGAAAAATTGGCACAGCTAACAGAAATACTTTGAAATAACATGTTTGCGTCAAGTAAGATATTATAGGCTGATAATAAAGAGATTGTCGTTGCACTTCAGTTTAAAAAAGAATACTGTGGGATTCAAAAAAATTATTTTGATCTTTCGCACCAACTTGAATAGCTGTCTGACCTGTGTTCTCCCGTACGCGATGTGTGTGGAGAGTCAGTTCTTCTGTAAGCCGCATCTCAGCTGACTTGGCATTTCGGTTTCGGTAGGACTCCAAGAACCAGCGATTTGTTCTAAAAGTCTAGCTCCGATAAAAATTTGTTCACTTCTGTTTTTTGTGAAGAAATAATAGGCAGCATGCTGGCAGAAAGTGGCGATGATGCAAATCACGAGTCGACTTTCGAAATCATAAATGCACATCAAGGTACGTGACACGGATGTTTTTTGGTATTTGCATGTTTATGAATGCGTTTGCTCTATTTGGCATGCTGTTTGGTTTCACACTTGTAGCATATATTATGGTGTACGGGGGCATTTGAGTGTTTGTGGCAGTTCCGCAATTGGATGACGATGTGGTTTTATGCTTTCAATTTCAGATATGAACGTTCCTGTTGGAGACGGAGGTCAACCTCCGACTACTGCTCCCGCGTCCAATATTCCTCCACCGATGGCGCTACCAGCATTCGCTTCTTTGAGTGGTTCGACATTGACGCCACCGCCTTCTTCGATTCCTCCAGCCCAGCCCCCACCACCGCCAAAATCCCCGGGGACGACAAGCGGTGGTAATCCATTCAGCATCCGGGCCGCACCTTCGCAACATCACCAACCGGTTACGGCTCCACCGATGCCACCAACGGCGCCCAATGTGATGATGCCCAGTGCAGTGCCGCCTGTCGAAAGTGCGCCAGCAGCTACATTCATAAGTGGACAACCGTAAGTTGCCTTTGCCATAACTTCTTTTTTACCCTTCTAAGGCTTGATGATCAGTGACCGCCACGTGATCGACAGCTGTTTCCTTTGGTTTTTTAGCCTTTTCAGACTTTGCAGTCCATTGAACAACCACTATGCTATTTCAGGCAGGCTGCTGGCGGAATTGAAATACCATTCGACATTTTATCGCACGGCTCTTCAATGCCTGTGTCCTCGCCCGAAGGAGCATCGGCTCAGCAACTAGCGGGTGCAGGCGGTGTGTGGGGCTGGGTCCGCGGGGCAGTGCATAGTTCTCCACTGCTGTCGAAAGTAGCCGAGACCGCCAAAGTAATGTTAACATTTTCGCTATTAGCTTCTCGTAAGTGAAATGACGAAATTGTTTGTTTTAGAGTTCGGTCGACAGTGTGATTGCGACCCTGGACCCGCAAATGAAAGAGTATATGGGTAAGCACCATTTTCGATTATCCATTGGTTGTTTGCCTAATAAGTTCATTTTCCAGGCAGCCGAGGTCTCTTGGACGTAGTCATATCGTTGGACAGAGACGAGGAAATTCGTGGAATGAGAGAAGGCATCTCGCGCGTGTTTCCAGCTTCCAACATTCGACCGTTCGTCGTGGCTGCTGCTTTGCACGCGGCTGGCCAATCGGTCGGTTTTGCCAACGCCTTACAAGTGAGAACTCAGACGAGAGGCTTTTTGGAATACTCATAGTTTTCTCGGACTTCAGGCTGCGCAACAAAAGATAGCGTACATTCGAAATAGTGGTTACATTGAGCCAACAAGCCTGGTCATTGGAGGCGATGGTGTCGTTGTGGAAACTTCGCCGAACACGTAGGTTCCCACTAGATATGACTGTGTCCAGTGCATGCTGTATTTCCCTTTGTAGATGGCACTACTTCGATTGTCTGGTTTTGGACGACGCAACTCGGCAAATCCAAGTTCATGCATTCACGCAACCGGTTCAAGTGCCCAACGATATAATCCAGCTCCTCAAGGTATGCAGGCTGTCATATGTACAGTATATTTGCAGACTGAGGGGGTCGCCTTACCCTCCCCCTTCCCCCGGCTTGATCGCGGTCAAGGGCTGCAGGGTCTCCCCTGGAGTCAGGAAAATCAAATCATGTGTACCCAAGGATGATAAATTTAGGAAAACTAATTATCGTCAGCCGGTGTAATTTTATAACTTGTAAAAACAAACCAGATTAAGAATTGGCGGGAAAATTTGCATCTGCAAATTACCCCTCCTTTTTCACGGCGATAGGAAACACACGTTTTTTTTCAGGATCAAACCCAAGCCGATTACCCGTTCAAGGACCTTGGATACGCAGTTTCTGTCAGTCACGCAATGACCCACTTGTGGAGTCTAGGACCATTGGAGTGGCAAGAACGTCTCGCTGGAATTGCGAGGATGGAATTGTTAAGAACTGCTGCTTTGGCTTTAGCATATTCTTATCGCAGTAAACTGTAATTTGGGATCGGGGCGAACGTTTCTTACGGTTTTCCTTAATTAGTTAGCGGTGAATGCTGTGTTTGGCTAGGATTGTAATATTGGGAAAGGGTGACCTGCTTGGGGCAATGGTCGAATAAAGGTCTTATGGATGTGCCCACATTTTGTATATTTTAATATTTTATAACCAATAAATATCTGGAAGGCCGCCCCTGCTATTCACAACCCTACTATGTACCTCTGAACCATTAAAAAACATTTATGCTTTTCTCGTTCCAAAATTTTTTTGTGCCAGGTATAAAACATGTTCGTCTTCGCTGTCGTCAGACTCCGCCGAAGCGTCCGCATCTTCTGTTCTGAGTGGAATAAAACCCTGAAAAAGAAAAATTCTGTATCAGTTTAAATACATATTTTTTAATTTTACCTTGTGATCTCGATATCCATCAGAAAACAATCCTCCTTTGCCCTTTTTCCCATAACCACTATCCAACAAATTTTGACCTCTGTATCCACCTGAAACAAATGTTCTTTCGTTATTTTGACAGTAGAGAGGAGAGGACAGCAGGCACGCACAGAAGACGGTCCATAACGTTTCGGCGCCGCCGATTAGGCGCGGACGTTTCGGCGCCTACGTTTTGGCGCCAGGTCATTTCGGCGCCGCCGTTTAGGCGCGGACGTTTCGGCGCGAGTGTTTAGGCGCAAGGCATTTGGAAACCAGCGATGACTTTCATAATCGGTTAAGACGCGTGCTAACCTCATTTGTTTATTAACGTCCACGCATAAAACGAAAAACCGATAACATAGGTACAGTTTCTTCCGCTCTCCTTTTGATTCCTTGCTTCACGAAAGAAACTTGAACGTCAGCGGCGTTTGCATCATGATTGTGTTCATGCATGCGCAAAATGACCTTATAAGGACTGCTGTGAAACTAACTTGAAGTCAAAAAGTTTTTTCAGTGTACTCACGCTATCGCTTTCGTCTGATCGTGAGTGCAATCTTGCTTTGCAACCATCACTTTTCTTCTCTCATCGCCAGAAATTTTTTGCACCGTCGCTGCTCTGCTTGTCAAAGATGTACATAAATCCGTTGTCAATAAGCTTAAGCCTTTCACGCTTCGATTGAGCGTACTGTGCCATCCTCCCAGTTAGCCCTTGCGTTCGCAGATCCACTGCAGGATGCCGTCGATGTTCTCCTAGCCGAGGTCCGTCTTGTAGCGTAGCGTGGTCAGGTAATCAAGATCTCGGAGTACTCCTTCGACGCCGATCGGATCAACTTGGACGGGTTCTTATGCAGCTTCTTCTTTTGGCGAATGAGAATGCGCAAAGCATCTGTTCTGCCCTTATATACTAAATATGTCTTTTGTCCTTGTGGTCCCCTTTGTTCTTTTTTCCGTGGTCAAAGGTCTGTTTCAAAAGTCTGCGCCGAGATGACCTTGCGTCTAAACGCTGGCGCCGAAACGTCCGCGCCTAAACGGCGGCGCCGAAATGACCTGGCGCCGAAACGTACGCGCCGAAACGTCCGCGCCTAATCGGCGGCGCCGAAACGTCCTGCTCCGCACAGAAGAGCACTGCAAAGTTTCAGCTGCTTCAAGCCAGTGGTTGCGGCCAGGAATGTCTGACTGCGGTGCAGTGGTTGCTTCTACTAGAGACGCAGAGGGGTGCTTTGTGTGCTGGTCCCCGCCCAGCCTCATCCTCATTGCTAGGGGGTTTGGCTGCAGGCCGGCTATACTGTAGTTAAGCCGGGCTAAGCCCACATTTTTTAAAAGGAAGGACGACTGGTTCGGTTCAGTTCAGTTCCGACCTGGTGGTTAGATGTCTGCCTTCCACGCTCGGTGCGCACTGACTGGCAAGTGCTCATCTCGAGGTCAGGTATGTGTCTTATCGAGTGCACTTACCTGCTTTGTCATGTGTTAAGCATGAGCATAACCAGGGTCGGACATTCAACACCGTTAACAGATAGTGACCAACCTTTGAGGACATATCGACCACTGCAGTCATGCCCATGGATATCTTATCTGCACCTTCAGTACAGCACACTGATTCAGGGAGCTGATCTGCCTTCCCTAAGTCAGGGCTTGGAGAGGCAGATCAGCTTGGAGAAGAGCCGGAAGAGGAAGAAAGACTTGGCCAAGGGCCCCAGGTCGAGTGACTGGTTTGGTTATCAGGCATTGGGTCATTGAGCGGTTGGTCTTGAGTTCCCGGTCTAAATTGTATTCCAGGCACTTTGGCCCTAGAACCCTCGGAACGTGCTTCACAGCCGACACGCGCGGCTGCTGCACGTGCTCGCGCAATTGTGATTTTAGTCGTTCTTTTTTGTGAGGTATTTTTTTAAAGAATTGTTTTGGGTTGAGCCTCATGCCGCCCCAGTTCCCTCGCGGGACTTCTAACCGGTCTCGCCTAGAGCCGGCCAGCAGTCATGTAATGATAAGCGAGGCCGTGAGGTAAACAGCTCTCACGGCAGCTTCCCTCTGCGTGTCTCCACTGGGAGCACTTCCACGCGAGGGCATCCTCTGCCAGCACCAGCGTCCCAGGATGATACTGGGCGAGAAGGGAGGACCTTCCCGTATTTTGTGCGGCTGGTAAAAAACTAGGCACGAGGAGCCGCGGACTGCGTGAGACTGATCCTGGCTTGACCCCTCCTCTGGCCAGTCCTAGTTGGCCCTATGGACAAGGATTTCATGAGTTAACCTATGCAGGATCGGCCACTTTGATCGCTAGGCATTCCTGACCACAAGGCCAGCTGCAGCAGCTAAAACTGGTCCCTAGTTCTCTATGTTTAGAATTTCTAGTTGTATCAGATTCAGTTCGCATAGTTTCCTAGTCAGTCAAGTGACCGTGAGTCTTACCTCGTCTTCGGCATCGAATGCAACAACACACGATGACGACCAGAAGTATTGGAGTGGCGATGGCCACGAATAAGATCACGATTAATCGCAGCGTATTTTCAGCTTCTGTCCGAAATCGATTAGCATCCCGGAACTCGTCACTCGCCGTGTCTGGCTTATGGCCCCCGTGGCCCATATGACTCATTTCGCCAGATTTCTCTCGATTTGCTGACAGAGCTCGTCGACCTAAATTGAAGAATTGTGAACACTAGAAACGAGAGATGGGAGTAGAAGATACCTGATGAGGTGATTTCGAATCGCCAAAGCCTGTTTGGACCGATTTGACCTGGGAAGATAGAAAATTTAAAAAAAAATAAGGCAATTACCAAGCTGCACTTACCGAGGCAAACGTGTGAACAGTCTTTGGAAGACAGAATAGCATGCGGTCTTTCGATGACCTGCAAAGGCACGCACGCTGGTAAGGCCCACCAACGTCCAAGGGGCCACAGTACTTACACCATCCTTGGGTTGCCACGAATACATTAGCCTCTGTGAGGAAGCGTCAAAGGCAAACACACGTTGATCCACGTCGCGCGAATAGGCGGGACCGTTGGCGACGAATAGCGTGTCAACTGAAAGGAAAACCTGTGCAGGCACATTCAAGGACAGACGGCCCTAAGATCTCTTGGCGGCCTACAACGCACACAGGGCTTCTCCAGTCCATCTTGATCAAGATTATTTGGCCAAACTTTCAAACCTCCGAAGCTTTTCCCCGCAAAAAAATATCGTCCATATTTACATCAATCTCACAAGACCTGAAACCATATTTTACGCACACCGCAAGGCTGTGATACTTCCTGATTTCAGTTATATGACTGCCCAAGTCTAGGTTCCATTTCATATGCCAAATCCAGCCAGACCAGACGAATCTGATCTGAATCAGGCCACAAGTTCCACATTTTTCTACCGGGTGTGTAAAATATAGTTTCCGATGGAAGCTTTGTATTCAAAGCTTTAGACCACGGGTCTTACTTACATGCAGGACAGTAGGATACGCCGTAAGCCGTATCCCCCAAGGCCGGATCGACAAACTGACCCAACGGAGTGCCATCATAGGTGAACATCTGCGCTCGACCATTCTCTCGATCCGCAACGAAGATACGTCGGCGAGAATCGTCCAAACTCAACCCGTGGGGAAGGAAGAATGTGCCCAGTTTGGGGTAACCATCTGAAAAGGAGTACACTGTACGCCATTGCTTCGATCAGTCTCAAAAGGACCCTGCTTACCGGGCATCCTCGGACCACTAGCTTCACCCCAAGATGTAACATATTTGCCATCGGAGGCGAATTTCATAATGCGATTATTGCAGTATCCATCCGCCACGAACACTGATCCCTCGCCAGCAGCCACTGCCACACCGGCCGGCTTACAGAAATGCTTCTCATCGCTGCCAGGAGTGAATTCCTGTCCCAGTTTCAAAAGTGGTTTCATCGCCTGCGATTTCATATCGAACTTGAAGACTTGATGGAGTGCTACATCCGTCAACCACACGAAATCGTGTTCGTCGATGAAGATGCCGTGTGGAAGATAGAAGCTGAGAATAAGTACATAATGAAGTATGGGGAATAGGGCACTGCTAGCCTACTTACAATCCTTTCCCCCAACGCGAAACCACCGCACCATCGTCGGACAACGTAATCACAGTCTCGCTCGCAATTGGTCCCTTGTCCTTTTCTTGAAAATTGTTATTTAGATCAAAAGTCCTGAAACAGCGGAGTGCTTCATAAATTCAAATATTGAGATTATGAGCCTCGGAATACGAGACAGTGAAAATCCAATGGTCTCAGACATGGTTTCTTGGACCAAGTCAACTTGAGCGGCCCCAGTTGCACAGAGCCGGCCAGAATGAAAACGCCAAGGCAATAGGATTACAGGGCACTTTTGCACTTTGTTCCCCAATAGGCTTAGGGATAGGCCGGATATAGGCTTAGTCTTAGCCTTAGGCTTAGGCAGGATAGGCTGGATTTGGGCTCAGTCTTATCGTTAGCCTTAGGCTTAGGCTAGGGTGGACTTGATTCAAGAGATCGGGGAACAAAGTGCAAAAGCGCCTGCTATGCCGAGTGGGAGGGAGAGCGTCGATCTCCCCTGGCTGGAAAACGTCAAACCGGCGGCTTGATGTTTCAGCTGCAAGTACAGTCGCAAGACTCGCATGATGTATCTGTCCCACCGACTTCGGTCGGCCACATTTCCTCCTGCGCTTGCCAGGCTTACAATTAGGTACACTTCTAATCATAGGGCGAGCAAGCCTATGCGGAGACCAGGCACGACAGCTCCCTCTGCGTCTGCACCAACACCTTATGAGGACATCCTGGACCAGGCACGAAACCAGTGTAGAAGGTGTGTTTGGCCTGTGGAGAAAGTAGTGTGTCTGGTTGCCTTAACTGGCCGCCTTATACACGGAGCAGTGTATTGGGTTGCCTTGGCTAACCAGTCGATACACTCCTCCAGGCGAGGCTAAAACCCGTCGGGTTGATGTCTCAGGCACCTACGACTAGGTAACCTGCCTTGAGGGATTTTGAGTCCGTCCGCTCCCCGCGGTATCTTCTTCAATGTAGAGCTAATCCGCCTATTACACCAGCATGGGCAAGGGTACAGGGCAGCGCCTGGCTTGGTCGGGTAAAAGGTTGTAAACAGTCCTCTACGCATTTTCTATCCCTCGCCCTAAGATGATGGATTCAAAACGAGCGAATTATCGCTAGCCAGTACCCTTACCCAATCTTGAGTAAAAATGAAAGGCCTGTTTTTAGTGTTGTAACAGCATTTTCCATCAAACCTTCAAATTGAATGATAACGGGAGAATTTGAGTGAATGCAATTCGAATTACCCTTTCAAGTCAGCCATGGCCAGCGAGGCTTCATTGTTTTCACAACTCAACCTCCTCCGCCAGGAATTGAACCTGAGAAGAGCCCTGCCGACCTCCTGCCTTGGCCCGAACAACTGCACCGCAACGAACTCATAGGTCATACTTACATATTTCCCCACACTCGGTCTGCTCTGTGGAAAACAACCAAACGACCATTCGAGTCCATTGTCAAGCCCGCTATTTGACCAAAAGGCACGTTCTCCGCTGGCCAATTGGCTTTTTCCACAACGCCTAAAACACGATGCGAGACTTAGTCACAGTCAGACTGTGTTTACTGCAGGATTTACCGAAACTGATGTCGCTTTGTTTTCCCGATTCTTCCATTTCAGGATTGGGAGGGAAGCGCGAAGACGCCTCTAAGGGGTAGCTGTTGAACAAATCCGGCTGGTCCATCGAGCTGCAGTATTGAAACTGGTTCATGACAGCCTTTTGCTTGGCATCCACGTAATAGTACATGTAGAAGTTGCACATTTCGTTGTGACCATGCGAGCTGAAACGAGAGGCGAGGTAAGGACAGAGACAGCGGGGGGAATTGAAGCGGCTCACCCCAAAGAGGTGGAATGCTCACGTCCAGTGGAATCGAAGTGACACTGGCCAGCCAACACATCTCCAGTAGTTATGGTTGGCGGGTTATCGATGGGATAAAATCTCTGAGAATGGATGAGGGGTAATTGGGTACCTATATAGCTGTGTGCGCAGGAAGGGCACCATCCTCACCAGTCATCTCGACAAGAGGAACCGGCAAGGGGTCAAGTGGGCACACATCTTGAAGGGCGTACCTGAGGCCATTGTGGATTTCCTTTGCCAATCTTGGTCCACGTTCCATTGTACTTGTAAGCAGACACGACACGACCCAGGTGATGCGTGTGAGGGCGGAAGGCGAAAGGATGCAGCTCGGCTGGTAGATTATAGTTGCACGTGGCGTTCATGTAAAAATCTACAAATTGAAGAAACAAACATGAAAACCATGGAGGAAATGAACAAAACCCTGACCTTTCGTGTTTGGTGGAATATCGCCTCCCATCGGGACAAACAAATAAATGCCGGCAAGATATGGAGGCTGCTGCGAAGAGACTCGAAGGCGAACACCAGAATTGTCGAAGACCTTTCCTGAAACAACCACAGTTCTGCCAAGGTCCTGTGGTGTAAAATGGGTAACACACTTAGAAAGGTGGGTTCGATCCCCACCAGGGACAATCCTTTTTTGGTCAGAAGGGCTCTACTGTATGTCAACAGTGTCAGAGACGCGGGAGGGAGTACCTCGCCGCGCAAGTGAGTGGTCCTATCACCTCGCAATCAGTGCTTCCATTTCGCACCCTTCACGTTGTAGACACACGAGTGTGTCACCTATGAGCTTTGAGTGCTTCCTCAAGCAGCGTCTCCACTTCTACTTCCTGCACTCTGCTTTAGGCATCCCATCCCCGGTTCCACCGACCACGAAACTCTGGCCTACCCCCGAACTTCTTGGCATAGTGCATTTGAAGCACGACATATCCAACGCCTTCGTCCTTTCCGATCGGCACTCCGACATTCTGCGGTAGGGCTAGAGGTGGCGCATTTCTGGCCCAGGCGTACAGGATCTTTTGACTGTCACTGCACATGGGTGCGTGTTCGCAGACCCTGAAATCACCACCACCTGTTTCTATAGATATTGAGAACGGGAGGAGGCAAGCTCACCAGGGTTTGCCGTTCGTATATGATGGTCGATTACATCCGTAGGCCAACATGTGATGTGTGCGATCAGCCGTTGCCGACGGCAAAAATTCCACTGAAAATATCAATTCCAATAAATCATAAAGCCACAAAAAATATAGCTTTTACCGATATAACCGGGTGTCGTGACTTTGACTGCGAAACAGACATATTGTTCATCCTGAAAATGGAAGCACGTGGTTCTATCAATGGTCATCATTTCATCGTCATTTACTTCATCAGGACTGTATCCAGGCATGGACACATCCAAGAACGTGTCACTGGCAGAAACTGTTAGAAACAGACAACTGCCAAATACCAAAATAGAATAAAAATAATATCTTTCACTGGATAAAATAATCATTTTTTCGATCTTCTTAACACGTCAAGGCACAAAAAAATTTTGACAAGAATATTTAGAAAAATCTATACTATGTGGTCTAGAGCAGAGCTCGTGCCGCCAGCTCGATTAACAGTACGTGCTAGGCAGCTACCAATCGTCGTTTCACAGAAGCGAATGCAACCGGTGAGAAAATGGACGACGTCACGAACATATTCTCTCCCAACCAGCCGGCTGGCAACTGCGTACACAAACATTTGCCGCCGTCAGCGGACATCAGCAGAGACACGTGTCTGTGTAGGAACGACCCGACTCATGTGAGGCTGCATTGATTCGCCACGGGGACCACACTAATTAGGGGCAGTGACGCGGAGCGGAATGGGAAATGGGATGGAGGAAGCAGCAAGAATACAAGAGCCGAGGCACTGGAATCAGCCCCCTCAAATACAGCGCCTATAGACCCCGCGGAAAGTGGTTCCGGGTACAGCATAGGACTGGGAAGACCACTTTTCAAGATGAGCTATCGATTCTGCAATTCTCACATCAGACATCGCGGCATGCTCAGGATGCAGAGAGTGCGGCGTACATATTTGTAAGGGGCGACGTCAAAATTCATGCTTAAAATTTCACGTAAATTCAACGGAAACTTCAAGTAGCCTGCCTCCTTATATTTTTTGCGGCCGAACGTTAGGTTTACGCTCTCATACTTCGACGAGTAAGTCCCATCAACGTTGAGGTTTACGCGCGCAGGTTACGTGACCTCGCGCCGGCGCGTGAGACTGCATTGGAGGGGAAGGGAGGGAGAACAATAGCCTAATGGACGTCGAAGTTAGTAACCTCGACCTAGCAGTTTACGCCAGCCCGGCGTGAAGTTTACGAAGACCTCGGAAAAAATTTACGTAAAACATGAGAAAATTTTCGTAAAATTTTAAGCATGAATTTTGACGTCGCCCCTACATTACTTCAGGCAACAGCAGTGCAAAAGACCTGGGGTTTCAACCATACCCTAGTTAGGTCATAATCAGCACCGGCGTGTGTCATCGATCGTTGGGAGTGGAAGCGTGCTGGTTCCATACCCACAGGCCCGCGCATCGAAACCACGCTCTGCTACAAAGTAATTCTGTCGTCGATTATTGGCGCAGCGGAAATTTATTTCGTTGACGGCATAGTTACACGTTGATACGATATTTCGGAAAACACGCTTGATAAAACCGCACGCTTGGATCACTGAAAACGACCGTCTCCCCTCTGATCTCCAGAATCATCCATCCTTTACACTCTCACTTTACACCACCATCCTGCCTAACCTATCATGACATCACTATTTAGCTGGCAGTTTAACCCTCGTGCCTGGTAGGCCATGGCGAGTGGGAGAGAGTAATCGATACTCTCCCCTGGCTGGGAGACGTCAACCCCTCGGGTTGATGTTTCAGCCGTAGGTATGGCTGTAGGAAGCTGACTGTAGCTTCCTCAGAGCTATTGCGAAATACGAAGCAACCCACGCTAGAGAGCAGTCTTTTACTAGCCACCTAGCGGGATCACGCACGAAACAACCACACACTAGCACACACAAAGCAATAACTGACCGAGTCACTCATGAGACGGCACGACGCCGAGCTGACAGGAAACAGGAAACAGGCTAGACAGGCAGACTAGGGTGCGGCCACGGGGCGGCAGGCAAGATACTGGGTCATGTCACTGGCATACATCCAATAAAGATGGGGGTGTCTTTCTGACATAGAAAAGAGTACGCAATGGCATAAGCTATGGCACTCATTGACATGGAATGATGCATTTCACAACAGTACACCCATCGCATGGCCGCAAGACTTGCCTGCTCCGCTTGGAGTTTTTGACCCGCTGACTTCGGTCGGCCACGTCCCTCCTACGCCTACCAGCACTGGTAACAGCAGGGCGTCTCTGCTCTCATCGTCAGGCAGTTCGTGACAGGCGAATGCAAACCAGGGACGGGAAAGCTACAAGTAGACTGGTGGTTTGATGCGATGCGTCCAAGAAGCTAGCGTGTGTTGTCAGTTGTAAAAAAGAGTCGCATCTCATCGAACCTATATTTTAGGATTGACGATCAGACGATAGAGAGTGAGTATGTAACACAAGCTACTGAGTCGCTGGTGTTTCTCTCGGCTCTTTACTGTAGAGACAACGGCACGTCAACCAATTAGGTTGATGTTTCATCACTCTTTGATTATAAGAAATCGAAGTTTACAACCCTGAGGCCGTATTCTCGAAAGCTGGCTGGAAAACAGTGAGCTGACTGGAAAAACTCATTAAGGTCATCCCTAAATTTCCGATGAGCTGAGCGTAATATTTCCGCGCGAGCTCACCCCAATTTCCAGTGAGGTGACTGGAGAAAGGCCGAACGGAATTGTGCTATTCTAGAAAAAAGTTGGTGGACGGGAAGTTGGGGCAGCGTGAAAACGCAGTTTCAATGGCGCACAGTGCCTCTTCTAATTTATCTGCCTAGACGACTCAACCTCAACCAATATTGCCTCAGATGCAGGTTCAGATCGCCCTAAAACTCAACTTCCAAAAAACTGCAAAGAAGGCTATTTGAAACAAAACTGCTTCCCATACCGGCCTCGTGGCCAGGTGGGTTAGGCGTCTTCCTCTCACGCCAGGTGCGCAGTTACGGGCGAGTGTTCGACTCGCGGGCCGGTAAATCATTTAGTGTCAAATGTGCCCCTTCACCCTCGAGTGCGCAAAAGCGTTTGGTGATGCGGTAAAACATGAACATGAACAGACGCCTTACAATATTCTAAGCAAGCCATGATGGCTCATTTGAATACCATGTCAGTATTCAAAGGCACCAAAAACTTTCAATGCTTCGGCGAGAGATCTCCACCCAGTTTTTCATCATGGAAAACACCCTTTGGAGCAACGGCATTGTCGAGAGAGCTAATAAGAAGACAAAGTGCCAATATCTGAAGATACTCAAATATGCCCTGAAAATCTCAGATTGCCCCGGAAATGTCACTCCCCCAAAACCTGCCCCGACAGCTTACAATTGCCCCAGATTTATAGGGCAATGCCCTGCACCACTGCAGCCAGTGTTGCCAGGTGCACCAAAACTGCAGCTAGCAGCACATATGCGCGGGAAAGGCTTGTGTATCCATTGCTAAAGGGCTGCGTGACACGCTGCTTGGTGCGCCATGGAGCCGCAACAACGCCGAAAAAGCTGGAACCGAACCGATATTTCGGTTCCACCTCTTTCGGCGCCGAGAACCGAACCGATCCGCCCGTGACCTAGGACGATTGATGACTGGTTGAATAGGTTTGCTGCCGTATTATAATCACGGGACAGCATAGGCGATATATAAAAAAATGGGTAACTAAACTAGCGTTCAGCAAGGTCCATCGGTGCTTTTGTGGATATACGGTACAGTACAACAACCATTAAACTATTGTAAGTCCCAACAAATTCCAGCAGAACAAAAGAATTATTTACTGGGCACCCTTGGAGAAGACACGAGGAAGATGAACTTGAATCCACAAGACGCAGAGGGTTCTACAAAATGAAGACAAACGAGCAGAAAAGCGGGCCCTGTGTCACGGCGGACTAAACGCTCAGAAAACGATGACTTGGCACTTGCTCGGTATCCCAGTTCGGGGCAGTGTCAGGTCGATCTTAATTCTACAATAGAAACCATACGTATCTACGTGTAAAACAAGCAGATAAAAGCATTAGATTGCTTGCCTAACTCTTCAGCAAAGTTTTATGCAGAAAGGGTTCGGATCTGCTTCGCTTGAGTGAGACCAATGAGATTGTATGCCCTGATAAACTGCGATCTCAAACGGACCATTAATCAGCAGCTGTAGCACGACATTAGCTTGCGACATGCATCATATCAGCTGGTGTCTATCATGATTTCCCCAGGCTCATCATCTCTTGGAAATTCTCGCATGTTCCAGTTTTTGGTCAAGTTACGCAGCATAGCATAGCATGTCATAGTCGATAGTCACCCTCCATGTTACCCACAAATCACCTTGACCCGCGATAGCTGCTTCGTTAGCAGAACCTTGTCATAAATTAACGATAGTCATGAAGTTTAGGGCTGTTGACAGTGATGGGTGTGTATGATTCGCTTTAAATTACTTCATGAGACCTCGCTGGAAAAGATTTCGAGGCGGTCTTGACCACCTCGATTTTTTCCCAGTCACCCCCGTTATCTCGACAAACCTTTCCCACGAACAGTTTTTGAGAATACGATTTCGTACCAACTTTGGTCAGTGACTGTACGATTGGCTGGAGGTAAGGGTACTGGTTGCATGGACAGTATCGAGCGGCTCAAAATCCAAGTTTCTGTTTATACGCATACTTCTTGATTGCTCTTTGAGCCTCTGTAAAATCAAATTCTTGTCGGAATTTCCAACGTAATGTATTTTCAAGACGCAGACACCTGTGGACGCCCGTCATGGCTCTAAATCTTACCCTGACACTGATCGCTTTTGAGCTAACATCAGGGGCGGGTTTAGCATACAATCTTGTGGTCAGTCATTTTTGAATCTGACCCATTTCTCACATTTTCGTCTCAAGACCTTGCTGGTGATCCAGAGGGATTCGTGTTGATTGTGTCGTGTTTCCACCAATTCGTCAAACGATGTGTTGCTGATGATCATGTGTATGCTCTCGATGATATTTGCAGCATGGGCAAAAAAAGAAGTCGTCGGGTTGTGTTTTCTACGAGGAAGCACTTAAGGAAAAACCAACGAGAATAACTATAGAAAGAATCACGCGCATTTTACTCTCGCGCCGCAGATACAGTGTAACAGATCGACAGAAACAGGTGGCGTGTCGATCTGTTTGGGTGTTTTGGGCCAAAGTCCACAGAAAGTGTCTTCAACAGGGCTACCAAACCAGCCACCAGCCTTCGAAAGGCACAATGACATTTGGATTATATATGTCATGACAAGCTACACCAAGGGTCTCCGCATCTCATCAGAAAGTGACACTGAAGGGCAGACAGCAACTGGCGTAGCTAGGAATTTTTTCTGGGGCCCAGGATAAATGAGGCACTGTTAAAGCGACCCTGTGGGAGCACTCGTTTCTCGAACGGGGTTCCCCCAGCCCCTA
This sequence comes from Mesodorylaimus sp. YZB2_4, assembly GCA_030248295.1. Taxonomy (NCBI): domain Eukaryota; kingdom Metazoa; phylum Nematoda; class Enoplea; order Dorylaimida; family Dorylaimidae; genus Mesodorylaimus; species Mesodorylaimus sp. YZB2_4. The sequence goes on from JASANH010000626.1 coordinate 2,298,966, forward strand.
CGTCTGGGCGACAGCAAGGTCAGTCGGAAGAATTCTGATTGTAAAGGGAACTCTTGTGTTTGTTTTAAAAAGCGAGGTTTGTGAGATAGAGGGGGAAGAGCATGTGCTTGTAACGTTCTTTTGAAGTGCTGCTTACTGCTAAAGGTAAAACCTGTCTGGTGAATTGACAGGAGGAGACAGAATGCTTATAATTAGAGGCTTGCTGGAATGAAGCACTGCTGACGATGAGACCTGCGAACAGAAATTGGAACCCAGCAAATACTAGTGCCTGGAACTCGCTCATTACTCGCAACTGCAATTTCAATTCAAGGCTTTCGATTTTATGCTGTTTCATGCTTGTTAGACTGTTTGAATGCTCAGGTCGCCGATGGATGCCACTTGTTGATTGCTTAGATATAAATGATTACGTCTGGCAAAAAATTTTTTGGCAACTTCAATTTTTGAAACTTTTTATTTCATAATTCGATATGGTATCAGTTACGATGACTTTGACAATCACAATTCACCGTGGTTAAAAAACAGGCTACAAAAACGACTGAAGAATGTATCCGAACAACGATTCAATGCAGCACATAAATATCAGAAACACTACAACCCGAAGATAAGCAAAATTTAGAAATGTAAAAATACAAATATACATTATAAATTTAAAAGCAATCATCATGTAAAGCCTAAAATCATCATTCTACATTAGCATTTACTAATCAATGTACATAACTTTTCCAGCAAAGATTATAGCATGAGTGGGCTGATGCACAATGGCATAAAAGAATGGATGATTAGCCACAAAGGGTATTGGTATCGGACGAGCTGACATGGGTCTTATGGCCAAACCAGTGGCTCCAGCAGCTTCAGTTCCGCTTTCGTTGACCTGAAACCAAAAGCAGTTGGTTAAGCGTTTACCAGTTTATCTTCCTGGCATAAGGTTGGATTGACGCGAGACGCGAGTCTTACGATTAGCACCGGGGTCGTGGCCTAGCGGGTTAAGGCGTCTGCCTCTCACGCTGGGTGCGCACTTACAGGGGAGGGGTCGACTCCCGCCTCGGTACAAAGTGATTGTCAATTATGTGTTCCTTAGCCCTCGAGTGCGCCTTATGGTGCTTGGCTATGGATAAAGTATGACATGACATGACATGGCACAGCCGCGACCACCCTCATGTTTGAATAAGACAGGCCTGGACCCCCCCCCCCCCCCGAAATGTACTGCGTGGTACTCACGTCAATGAATGTCTCGTGGGCAGCGGAATCGACAAACACCTTTGAATCTGTCATCCGACTAAAATTGGCTCTCTCGCTAAACATGTCGCCCAGTCCCAAGGAAACAAAAACAGGTTTCAAATCCACGCGCGTCCTGATCTTGAACTTTGGTATTTTCACTTCGACTTCCCGTTCCGTGGTTCTATTGATAAGAAACATGAGTTCAGTGCCCGTGAATGTCCTTTCGAATTCTTCTAATCCATCCCGTTTCTTGGGCAGAATGACGTACATGTAGAAATCGTACCCCTTATATGGTATGCCAACCACGGACACAGAATTGGTTTGGTAGAACAGATACTGGTCCTCATTGGTCAAGTACTGTACCATCTGCTCCTCATCCTCCCTTCCGAATCGATAAAATTCCGATGTGGAGACAAGGGGGGATGGGAATGTTTCGTACCAGGCTGCTTTAAAGTAAATAGCACTGGCCAAAACAATCAATGAATCTCGTTTAATTGCGTCCCCTTGAAACAGTTGGGGAATTTTGTTAGCAGTATTGTTGGCCACCCAGTCGTTAATCATATCTCGGCATCCAGCCGCATCGCTTTGAAAATTGCACTGGTCAATCTTTCCATCAAAGCATTCTCTGATCGCACGTAGATACTCTTGTTTCATGCTAATCGCAGGCTGATGGTAAATTCCGTTCACGATCTTTAACTGTGCACAATCGGGCTGCGACGATCGGAGCAATTGACGTTGTAGGGCCTCATAGATGCCCCTGACGTACGACTCATTGGCACCACGTTTAACCAGCAAATATCGCATTTGAGAACTGGTGTCCCCATCCGAGCCCACTTTCAACTGAGCTAGGGCTAGAGAAATGGAGACGGGCGAAAAGACAATGTTTTTATCAGATTCCGAACTCGAAATTGATCCGTATAAGAGGACTGTAAAATCAGCCAACGGATCGGCTCCTTTTCTCGCCCATTCGAGACCATCTTGACATTCTGCCTCGTTCTGCGCTTTCGCACAGACGGCCAGAATAATGAGGAAAACTGCAATCATGACAAAGGATATCAACTATAACAGTAGAGATACATGTACTTTCAATGGTTTGCAACTGTAGAGAAATCTAGCATAAGAGCCTTTTTATAGCAAAAGTGGAGGCCGTAAGAGTATGGGAGCCACATGCATCTTACGGAGATAAAAAGACAAAGTACAAAAGCAAATATCATACGACTTACCCGCAACAACAAATGATTTCATTTTCCAAACACAACCTATTTCCACTCGGCTGTTTCTCTCGACTGGCATCAGTCGGTGCATCAGCTAGGCCTTCCCTTTGCCGACGAACCAGTCATAAATCACGACTCATGCTCCAACAAGGCGCGGTAAGAAAGCCTCCCGCTTCCGTGTAAACTTTGGAAACTACCACTTGACTGACTGCGTCACCTGACCTAGCTCATAACAAGCCTAGCTAGGAGTTTTGGCAGCAGTAAGCTAGGATTACGTGCGCACAGAGAGAGAAGCATTTTTGCTATGCGAACAGCTTTGCGGAGCGGACTGAACTTTGGAAGAGGCAGAACAAAGTTTGCGCGTCAAGTTACCCAAAAGCTGTACACATGATGGCTGTGCCTAGTCTCAACAAACGTAGAGAATAGGCCCAGTCGTGGTTGAGAGGATGCATGATTAGCATAACATCAAAGTTTCTTGAATTCTAAAGCTGAAGATCGCAAGCAGTTTTCTTTCGAGAGCCGTGGTGGGTGACTTACAAGTGTCAGCAACCCTGAGTCTAAAATTAAGCAGTTATATTTTGAAGACAGTCGTTTTCGGTCTCAGAGTGGGAATCGTTCTCCGATGGATGTTTAAAAAGTCCGTGCTCCTGACGAAGTGACTTATCAGCGTAACCTGTACATATCTCACTGATGTAAGTGTGTGATTCTCCCCATTCAACATGGCTCAATAGCAAGGACTAATGACACTAATGAGGTACCGTCAACTGGCGGACGCCAAAGTACAGAATCAGGAAACCAGAGCCCTTGAACACTGGTCAGGCCCCCGGTCTGATCATTTTATGACGCTGGTGATGCTATAGTATGGCCTCCAAGAGGCTCCTGAGATACTGTGCGTGGTTTATTGCCTTCCAGCCCTGCTTATCATATCATCAGGCTCATCGTCGCCCACAAAAGAGTGGATCCTTTCGTGACGCCAGTGAAATCCTTGGCCTATCCTAGGTAGTACTAACAAAAACAAGCCAATGGACGGCCTTAGCAACAGGAGCGAACTCACGTAGCCCACGACGCCTCGCGTGTCGTTTGTCACTCCAACCGCACACGAGGGCCGTTTATCAATTCACTCATGAATCATCAATTTATCAACTCACAATGCAAAGACCGGCCGCACGTGTCGGTCCTGACGGAGGTTCGATGGTCCTGAGCCCGCATTGCCCAGAGTGCAATTCAGACCAGGAACTCAATGCCAGACCCTGCCCAATTCCTGCAAACCAAACCAGTCACTCGGCCTCGATGTCGCTCTCGGTCTCGTGTCTGGCCCTGACCTTGGAGAGGCAGACCAGTTCTCTAAACCAGTGCACTGATAGGTGCAGATAAGTATTATATCCACGCCTATCACATGCTGCGCAAAATACAGAGAGGCTAACCGTAACTTGTGTTGGGCAAAGACAAGTGGGGTAGTAGTAGTCCTACACTACACATTATTGTAATTGTGCTCTTCTTGTAGCATTTTGGACATCTTCCATTTCAAGCCCGAGATCTCTGTGCATCCCGTGATAGCCTAATGATAAGCATCGCTCAACGATTTCTGTGATATTTCCAACAATGTCAACCGAGATTGATGTTGTAAGGGGAAGCCCGATAGTGTGCCCCAAACGTGCTTAAGGGTGAGTCGCGTTCTGAAAAATTGCTGGCTACTGGCATGCATGCAATTCGCAAGACTGTCATTCTCCCAGGCCTGCATTAAAGGAATGAGTAAGCAAATGCTCTTTGCGCTTTTGCACAAGGCCAAGAATCCTAGAGCAGCCAAGCCCACTCTTCTGGTTTCGAGGAACACCATCCATACTGTAGATGCGGCACTAGTTTGCTTGCAAGATAAGAGTCAAAAAACCAGAAAATCCAGTTGCTCTAATAGAGGATTCAGGTATAACTTCTCGAAAATACTTATGTCCCATGCGATTTCGAGGTAGGCAGGGCGGTCTTGTGTCTCTTGCAGAACTTTTCTACTCCTTGAAGAAGATATCATAGGCTAAGCAAACAGACTCTAATATCATCTTAGAACACTGCCAGCAGAATGTTTGTCACGGACTATCGACCATACTTTTCCGGAAGAGGAAGGACGCTGTAGTCAACTCCGCCGTAGTCGGACCAACTCTTTTGCCACTTAACTCCCGTTGATGACAGGATTCCCATTGAAGACCATAAGATAAAGATAAAGCTTTTGCAGGAAAACTTTGCATTCAATGACATGTCGCTCTGGAAATGCGCAGATTTCAGGAAAAATCGCGTAAATAAGATACCAGACGCTTTGAAGACGGGGTAAGAAAAATGATGTTTAAATTCAGGAGGTTCTGTATCTCTTATCTTAAGTAAGAATCGGCCCTAAGCATGTCCTTTTACTGCATAACAAACACGCAAAGTAAACATTTTCCACGTGCTTTGGCAACTCGCATGCGAGAAAACGCGCACCATCCTACAGTACTTATTGTGCTCCTTGCACCTGATAGGGAAAGCCTATTACTGAGCTTCTTTGCCGCAAGGATCGGCACAAAGGCTAACACTGTCCCCATAAGCTGATCGTCTTAGTCCAATCCTACAACTGCCAAAAACTGGACAGCACTGTTCGGGTGGGCACACGTTCTCAATGCTGTCGTCGTCAGCAGGGTTCGCCGCTCGAATGCTTGTGGCGATTAATGCTGGTTGCTCTTCGTCAGCCGTCGAGACCTTTTGGACTTCCAAACTTGGCTCTGGAATATGAGACATGTGAGAATACAGAACCACTAGAAGGAGGATAGTCTCACTTTTGCGTCCAACAGTGACACGGCTGGAAGATATCTTTAATTTTGAGGGACAGGCCGAGGTCTCTTGGGCGCACTGTTTTAGGTTTGGCTTGCTGCATTGTCGGTACCTAACTCGAGTGCTGACGTTGTCCTCGCCGTGGTCCTCGCATGGCCCCCATTCGGTCCATTGCCCAGAGTTTTGTAGGAGCTCCAGCTCTGAAATTGACTCCAGTTGTGCATGGTGCCTGATGCATTGCACTCGCTGCTCAGAGTGGGCCATACTAGTCTGTACTGCCAGCAATCACAAGCAATCAAACAGCACGTACTCGACTTGGCCTTGCCACGAACTGAGGAAAGTCGCACAGTGGCCGAGGCTGCGGATGGAGCTGCTCCCTTGCAATTTGGTTCGAAGTAGTCCACAGTGTCCTCTGTGACCTGTCGTTTGAACAAATCGGGATGATCGGCTTTTGTCACTCGATTAAGAATGCAGTTTCGGCTCTGTTCCTAAAATGACCAGTGATTTTAATGGCTTCGCAAGTTTGAGCTAGGTTGGCAAAGTTAAAACACCTACACCATAGTAGAACATGCCCGACGCGCACGGAGTGGGATCAGTTTGGGCTTGAATACATTTTTGTACGCAATCGCTAAAACTGCTGGCATCGACAACAGTCTCTGCGTATCCGACAATGATCGATTGTACGTCTCGCTCGAAAGGGCCTTTGCAGCTTTGGGCGACCGTAGCTAAAGAAACCCATATTTCGTCATGGTGATAGGAAGATCAACAGCGCTTACAGTCAACGCATATCTTATCAAAATGCATTATATTCGAGCTCTGCTGCAGTCCAGCTCCGTTAGCCGAAATGGTCGGCGAGGAATCGTAGAACGAGCACTGATTTGATGCTTGATTGAAGTCAAAGGACTTGCAAGATATCGATTTTCCATCAGGGCTCTGCAAAAGGCCAGCATTGCGAAATACAGAATCGAGTTTAAACATGTATGTATGTACCTTCCCTGCATTGCACGCATCCTGACACGATTGGATGCTACTTCCAGTACTCTGAGCCTGACTTCCTCCCGAGTACTGATAACCTGGTACAGCTACGAAGCGAGCTGTTTGGCCAGCCGGACACGTTTCTGATATTCCTGAAATGAGAGTGACAGTCAGTCAGGCTGTGATTAGAGCAGTGGAGACTTGGGGCTAACCTGGGTCTGCTGCCGTTGAATTTCCAGGCAGACCTCTGGTGCAGTTATCACTGTTCGTATACTCGTAGTAGTCCCTTCTCGCAAACCGGACGATTTTAGCAGGGGGTTGGTCACCGGTGTGCGCAAAGGCGTCGCATATCTGATTGGCGGAATCGTAGACGAAAGCGCGACATCGGAATGTGCCAGTGGATTGGCGACGACATAGTTTTTTGCAGTCATCCAAGGAAGCGTCAGCACGACGTTCGTAGGGCTGAGCGTTGACGACGATCGAATTGCAGACCCGACGGAAGCAGGGGTCGTCTAAAAGAGATCACGCTAGAGTATGGTGAGAACTGTTACTCGAGTCTTACTTGCACTGGAAGAAGAATCATCCAACAGTCGACGGCCGTAATTGACTCCACCACCTGTGCCCCCATAGCCACTGGATCCAGATCCAGGTCCAAATCCTGTGCCCCCAGTTCCAGTCCCTGAGCAGCCTCCACTGCTTCCATCACCGCATCCACCGCCGCCTCCTCCGCATCCACTTCCTTGATTTCCGCTTATTCCACCACCACATCCTCCAACATTTCCGCTTCCGCTTCCGCCTCCGCCACCACCGCATCCACCATCTTGTCCTCCAGTTCCACCGCATCCAAAACCGCCTCCGCCGCTTCCGCATCCTCCAAAGCTACCGCCGCTTTGGTATCCACCACTTCCTGCTGAACTGCCGAAACCAAAGCCATCACCACATGGGCCTGAACCGCCTTGGCCACAAGGAAAAACCCCAGGAGCTCCGATTCCATTCGGGCCAGCTCCACCAGGGTAGCCACCAGGTTGACCGCCAAGGCTGCCGTAGCCGCTTGGTTCAAAGCCAGTACCCTGCCCTAATAGTTGTCCGCCAGGCCCATAAGCACCACTGGGGCTTGGGAATCCGATTTGATCAAAAGGGCTGCCATAGCCAGGTGATGGCCCTCCAATGCCAGCTCCGTAAGAAGGTTGAGCGCCCGTCTGACCAGAAAAAAAGCCTCCAGCTGGCTGACCAAGGGGCTGCCCGATTGGTTGTCCAATAATATATCCACCGCCAGGCTGACCACCCAGTGTCCCAGGGCCGTATCCGCCTCCAGGCTGACCACCCAGTGTCCCAGGGCCGTATTCACCTCCAGGCTGACCACCAGGTGTTCCAGGGCCGTATCCACCTCCAGGCTGTCCTGGTTGTCCAGGGCCGTATCCACCTCCAAGCTGACCACCCGGTGTCCCAGGGCCGTATCCACCTCCAGGCTGACCACCCGGTGTCCCAGGGCCGTATCCGCCTCCAGGCTGTCCTCCTGGTTGTCCAGGGCCGTATCCACCTCCAGGCTGGCCACCCGGTGTCCCAGGGCCGTATCCGCCTCCAGGCTGTCCTCCTGGTTGTCCAGGGCCGTATCCACCTCCAGGCTGACCACCCGGTGTCCCAGGGCCGTATCCGCCTCCAGGCTGTCCTCCTGGTTGTCCAGGGCCGTATCCACCTCCAGGCTGGCCACCCGGTGTCCCAGGGCCGTATCCACCTCCAGGCTGACCACCCGGTGTCCCAGGGCCGTATCCGCCTCCAGGCTGTCCTCCTGGTTGTCCAGGGCCGTATCCACCTCCAGGCTGGCCACCTGGTGTCCCAGGGCCGTATCCGCCTCCAGGCTGTCCTCCTGGTTGTCCAGGGCCGTATCCACCTCCAGGCTGGCCACCCGGTGTCCCAGGGCCGTATCCGCCTCCAGGCTGTCCTCCTGGTTGTCCAGGGCCGTATCCACCTCCAGGCTGACCACCCGGTGTCCCAGGGCCGTATCCGCCTCCAGGCTGACCACCCGGTGTCCCAGGGCCGTATCCGCCTCCAGGCTGACCACCCGGTGTCCCAGGGCCGTATCCGCCTCCAGGCTGTCCTCCTGGTTGTCCAGGGCCGTATCCACCTCCAGGCTGACCACCCGGTGTCCCAGGGCCGTATCCGCCTCCAGGCTGACCACCCGGTGTCCCAGGGCCGTATCCGCCTCCGGGCTGACCACCCGGTGTCCCAGGGCCGTATCCGCCTCCGGGCTGACCACCCGGCTGCCCAGGGCCGTATTCGCCTCCAGGCTGTCCAGTATTGCTGCCTGGTCCATATCCCCCTGGCCTGATCTGGCCTGCTCCAGGTTGCTGGATCGCAGGTCCAATTGGTCCCACGCCATAAACTTGCCCCTGTTGTTGTCCTCCTGGGATCTGTGCACTTCCAGTATAGGCACTCTGACCGCCTGCAGGCTGCCCCGTTCCACCAGCATATGTTGGGGGCACTTGACTGGGACTCGCGTATCCAGCTTGCTGTCCCGTACCAATTTGTCCTGTTCCTGGGACAGGCGCAGTCCCGTATCCTGGTTGTGGTACTGGTACTAGATTTTGCCCATAGCCACCTATTGGCACTTGAGACTGAACAGCAAGTAGGCCTGAACCGGGGACATTTGAAATATATCCGCTAGGCACGCTTTGTTGACCTGGTGCTGGAAATGGGGCTGGAACTGGAGCTGGGGCTGGTAGAGGTGCTGGAATGGGAGCAGGAGCTGGTATTGGCGTTGGCACTGGCAGTGGTGCTGGCACAGGAGCTGGTATTGGTGCTGAAACTGGGGCTGGGGCTGGGAGTGGTGCTGGCACAGGAGCTGGTGTCGGTGCTGGAATTGGGGCTGGAGCTGGTATAGGTGCTGGTGCTGGAGCAGGAATTGGGACTGGAGCTGGAGTCGGGATCGGCACAACTCCTGTAGGCGGCACTAGGGGAGGGATGTATGGAAGTGGTGGTGTAGCTGGTGGCGGAGCTTGGGGTGGCGGTGGGGAAGTTACATATGGTCTGACTGAAGGAGATGCAAATGATGTACCTTGGTACTGAGAATAGCAGCAGCGGAAACTCGCAAGGATACACAAAAATATATTAATACTTTTGTAAGCCATGGAGGAAGCAGCGAGCGACCACCAAATTCCGAAGATGTTCACTGCTACTTTACTCCAAATCTTGCATTACATTCGTTCTTGGGTGGTAATTGACAACATCGAGTGAAAATGGAGGAAGTATTGACTGTAAGGCGCACGGACGCGTCAACTGAGTGAACTGACATATTAATAAAAAGTGTGCAATTTACAATCAATTTACTCATTCAATGTCCGTCTGCAACCGCTTCCTATTGCGCGCAATGGGTTCAGATGCGACCGACTTTCCTCGACTACAATATCAATGACCTTGACTCGCAGCCGAGGACGCGCACATTTTTTCGCGGAGTAATTTTCACTTTGATCATAATCTAGCTGAAAAGTGAAATGTTTCACGCCGCGGTACAACGTGTGTTCGCTGTCCAGATTACAGAGCAAGAGGAGTGATGTTTTTCGAGAGGGAGTTCCTCGAGGAGGGGAAACTTTGGATGTAGGGCAGTAGTTATGGTGCTGTCGGTGTCTTGTGATCAAGTTCAGAAATAGTTTTGCCAATACAGTAATACTGAGAAGAAAAGCTTTTTTAAAACGGGATAGGCCTAGCTCGTATAAAACTATCAGGCGGGCCAGGTCCAAGGATAACTATCTCTCAATCCGCTTCATTCACCTAATGATTCCTAACAGCCCCCCCCCCCCCGGCTCCGACGACGACGTACAGTATTTGGCTGCAGAATTTCATCATGGATCAGAGTGAGGCCAAAGTTGAACTAACCAGCTTTTGAAACCTGGGTTGATACTGAAAATGAGTCTCGATTCACAGCTTCGACTGGATGCAATGCACGAAACCAGGTTGGTTTTGGCGTTTCTAGAAGTTGTAGTAGCGCTCGAACTCGTGAAGCATAAATGCAATCAAAGGCATAGATTATAAACTATATTTTTGTGTAATTAAAGAATAATGAATGTATATTATGGGTATGACAAATAATAGGTCAGAGCAACGGTTTATTGTAGACAACGCACACGGACGCCACGACTATGGACTGGCTGAATACATGGAGGCAAAAAGGATACAGGGATAACAAAGTAAGTGAAAGAAACTCACCAGCCGTGCAGTGTATCAATAGGGGTGAAGAATATACCCGTGTTCGATAATGATGCTGCGTGTAGGAGACTCTTTACCTACTGACCAAAGCTTCCCTAACCTTGACATTTTTTCCCAAACTAAATTTTTACGATATCACAAAACCGAGGCTCGTTGCTCGACCCGAAGGCGGTGGATAGAGCGGCTTGACTGGGGTCGCTTTCTTGGCCTTGCGGAAAGCTATGCAATTACTGATTGCACGGAAAAGGTAGAAAAAGATTTGAATGACGCTGAGAAAACTGATACCGCTCCAGACTCCCAGGCAGCCGCCTAAATTACTGATAAATTCGTCCAGAGACATTCGAGGCTTCTTTTCGATGATTCGTTGTTGCTTCATGTCATAGTACATTTCCACCATTGTGATCCCCTCTACGTGTAACTGCTGATTGTTGAGACGCTTCTTGACCTCTTGAATAGATGAGGGTCCAACAAAGAGCGAAGAGGAAATTTTTGCTTCGATTCGACCATATTCACAAGGTTCGGGGCATTTGTCCGCACATTTCGCCGTTTCTATAGCCTCGTCCACGTTTTCAATATTGTATATTTCGTGCAGCGAATCCCGCCAATACTGCGCCTCATACTCACATCCTGGATCTCTTTTGCTGGCCACTAGTTCCCTGAAAATAAACGTAACCTCAGCATTTGCATTCTAAGCACCTTGTCGAAAAGGGATAGAACCTTCCTTACAAAGCTGCTATGTAAGCATTGGAGCATTCCTGCGGTTGTTTCAAAGTGTCGTTGCTCGTGTCGTTTTCATTGCATATTTTTATCCCTTTCGTCATCTTGATCGAAACATCCTTGGTGTAACAACCGCAGTATTTCATCTGCCACTTGATCCTGCAGTCGGTCGTGCACAACTCTCTCGTGTAAGTCTCTAAAAAGTTGTCTTGGCATCGATTGTTTAGTTTATTGCAGTGAAATATTGATCTTACTCTCAGCCACATACGTATAATTTTGATCGCAGGGCAAGCTGACTGCTGAAAACTGAATCAAACGCGCTTTTTGTTTTGTGCGGTAGGTCTCGGAAACCATTGCAATGACATTTCGGGTGCCTGGCTGCATGTAAAATGTGGAGCTGAAATCATCCACACTGTCCGAGTTGCCTAAATATATCCTGACTTCATAACCAGCGTCAGCGAATGCATGCCCTGGTATCGTTTTCAGTAGATAATAAATGTGTGCTCCTGCAATCCAATATGAGAAAGGTGATCTTTGTTAAAAATGCATGAACTAATCGTAAGTGTAAAATGTACCGAAGACTGCGGACTGGGACATTTCGCCGCAAGGCTGGGCATTGTGTGGTCAAACTCTGGTGGGGAGAGCATTCGAAGCAAATTCCCTCTGATGTCCACAGAAAGAGTACCCGCTAACTGTCACACAAGCACAGCAGGATACAGGGAAGAAGGAGAAATCGTTATGACTACGTAGTGCTTGAATCTGCTGGTAGTTTCCTGGCTCTACTCGTTTGGCGCTCAGCCTCGATAGTACCAAATAAGTTGCCCAGAGAAATTTAAAAACTATGACTACGAAGCGGAGCCAGTTTTCCCGATTCTGGCAGTCAACCCTGTGTCGACTAGCCGGCTGGCATCCCTTCTCTGTCTGTGGCTCTGCTTTCTACTATACCTTAACAGGAAGGCATCATGGATCAGAGACAGACTTCCTCAGACCTTGCCGATGCCAGTCTTCGACAGCTTAGAGTGCAGGATCTGCATGGGCTTGTAGTTTTATCAAAGCCATTCCCTGACGAGGAATGGGCCCAGCTACGGCGAGACGGTGAATGAACGCTGAGCCACTGCACCAGTGGCCGCGCACACATCATCGATGATTTGTCATACCTAATCGTAAGAATGCTTACTTGCGCTACAAGCTCGAATAGAACCGCGGCGGTCTGCCAGCACTACTAACGATAAGCTGGACAGGCGTAGGTGGGAGTGTAGGCGGGACAGAAACTCCGACTGGAGCAGGCAAGTTTTGCGACTATACCTGCGGCTGAAACATAAACCCGAGGGATTGACGTTTCTCAGCCAGGAAACTCTCTCCTACTCGCCATAGCCTACCAGGCACGAGGGTTGCACGACTATTGATGCAAACCAGTCAGGATCGTCAATACGGGGCAATCAACTGGCTTCGAGCAGAGCTGCGGTAACTCAGGACAGTTGGGAAGGCGTTGGTCCCGCACTGCTTGGGCCAGCAACCCTCGCTGGGAGGCCGTTCTATTCTATCTGGGAAGGGTAGTTTTGTAAGTCCGTTCTCAGAGTGGGAACTCTTCGAAGGTGATTAATCAAGCCCGTTGCTGGCCTTGCACACCTGGGTCCTGGCGACTTACTATTGTCAAATGGCAGAAACTGCTTCTTGAACACCAGTTGGGGAGGTCCCTTCTCGTCCCGTATCATCCTGGGCTGCTGGTGCTGGCACAGATGTCCTCGGTGGGGTCCTCCTAGAGGAGACGTCAGAGGGAGAGCGGCCTGTCCACGGCCCCGCTTATCATGACCATGACTGATGGCGGCAAAAGGTAAAACTGGCTGTGGGGAAACTGGGGCGGCACGGGACCGAACACAATAAGAACTATATGTAAAAAGTTAAACCGGCAACCGGATTCGGGGCTTGTGTGAAATAAGACTCACTACTTACCTTCATTGCTTTTTTGATCAGGGAACGTCGCATTCGGTCTCACAGTAAAGCATTTTCGGTTTTCATCGCCCTTGTTCTCTCGCGAATCGTTACAGCATGAATCGAGGCCGAAACCATTGCCATTCGGTTTGATGACGCCGCAACTAATCAGAGCGTTTGGGCACAGACCGGATTCTACGGTGTCCTAAAACAGCCAGAGCTCAGTAAATTCAAGCCGGCCTAGATTTAAGCTTACGTCGTCGTCTTCGCCTGTATCAGTGACAGCTGTTGTGGCATCATCTTCATCCGTTGAACCTTCTTCAGTTATTGGCTCTGCACTAGTGCTGGTGGCGACGGTGGTGCTGGTTGTAGCAGCGGCAGCAGTGGTAGTGCCGGTGCTGGATATATTTCCAGTATCTATTGTGGTGAAGGAGCCCAGAGGCAATAATATCTCGTAGTTGGCGCCCTGGTATCCGTAAGCGGATTCGCCGCCTTCCTCATCATTTTCAATGATGCCAATAGGAGGCATACTCAATCCGCACAAGGTCATATTGGGCCACTCCAAGTACCCCCTCTTCGGCATTTCATAGCTGATGCTGGTGACCCACTCGTCGTCCGACACAAAATCCACGATCATATTGCCCGCCTGGCATATGGCGAAGAAGCAGCCGACAAACACCACCAAGAGCCAAAGAATTTTCCAGGTCACGTGTTTTGCTATGTAAAAATCCAAAATGCCATGCCAGCCAGTCATTTGACACCATTCTGCGAAATCGCTTTTATTTTCTTCCTTCTCTTTCCCCATTTCTTTTCCTTTATGAGTGTGTTACAGAGGTACACACTTCCTTCTAGTGCAGCGGGTACAGATCAGGAGACTTTATACAGTATAGCAGATACGAACAACTGTTTAGTCTACCTACAATCACCAAGCAACATTGAACTGAATTTCACGATGTTGTTTTATTAAGCATAAACGCTACTGAAGTTGCACTTATCTGATAAAACTACAGTATGGTTGACTGATTCATAAATAAATTACCAGCGAATAGCTATGGAGGCATTTCCCATAAATGTCATACTTGTTCGAAGATTAGAAAACTAAATTAGAAAATCGAAAAGATGAATTCAAAAATTATCATGGTTAAATGGTTCCGATAATCCGAACAATTAGGCATACAACGAACAGTATTTGGTTCATCAGTCAATTGAGTAGAGTTCATGAAGCAATGTGATCGATTTCGCCATGACGAGTTCAGGAGGACTAAAACCAAATGACCCAAGCTGTGCATTGAGCACCTGCTTCCTGGCCTGATGAGGCCTGGTCGCCTCTAAAGTCAATAAAACCATCCTTGCCGATTGTAGTTTTCCTTGCCTAACTAAACATTTATGGTTGGATGTAGTCCTACTAAAAAGAAATGCTACCAGACTGATAAGGTTTTCCCAGGACCGGGACAGGTGTCAAAATGTAGGGAGTTGGCAGGCCTAATCCGCAAGCACTTCTCTGTCAACTGCAACATGCAAAGGCAGCCTGCTTGAAGATATCTAGAAATAATCCGAAAAACTCAAATTCGTTGGCCACTCTGACTCTTGACCAGAACCTCACGCGAGCGTCAAAATTTTTGGAGTGTTTTTCTTTGTGACTTCCTACATTTTGATACCTGTCCCGATCCAGGGAAAACCTTAACAGCCCAGCAACATTCCTTGAAAGCAAAAATTTTGCTCATACCAATTTTTCAAGATTGTCATTCGGGTAAAACATTAACAGTTCTGAAGCTTTTCAGTTCATGGATTCTACAATATTTGTCGTCGAGCCTCTGCTGTAAACTATAGGTATTTCTACTACTGTGCGTGGGAGTGGTCCCTGCCCCTTAGAACCCGTATGGATAGTCGCGTGTGGGTTGACTACTGTTAACTTGGCAGGAGAGAGAGGAGGTATTATCATAGGCGTGGTGGTTTGAAACATATACTAGAAGTAAGGGCTTACCGTCAGAATTGTAGTGATAAAGGTGATAACAGGTTTTCTTCTGTGCCTTCTTAACTCATATTAAACCTGCTGCGTAGCCTGAACACCTACTGTTTTTCTGTCACCGTCACCAGCGCACCTTCTCCCTTTGCAGTCGTCTACAGTAGGTCTACCCATCGATCAGACAAGTACATACAGACCGAGATATTATAAATGCAGTAAATGTTGCAGCAAATTTTTCATAAAGATAAGCTATCCATGCGCGATATCCACGTCAGCACGCGCTGTGCAGCAAACGAGTGGAGAACATTAGCATGAATGGCATGAGGCACATTCAAAACTGCATGAGCACAATTGTCAGAACACTCAACAGGCGACTTGTCACTTTCAACATTTTGGGCACTGTTCTTGACACAAACGTTTTGAGGCAGGTCCATCAAACGCTTTTTTGCTCGACGTCTAGCTAAATGCGAATTCACTGCGCGCAAGATATAACAGCAAATTTGGAAAATGCTCTGGAAGCTAATCCCACTCCAGACATCCAAGCAACCTCCGATGATACTGATCAGCTCATCGATAGTAGATTTTGGATTCTTCTCGACCACTCTTTGTAATTTCGATCGATAATACAATTCGATAACCGTCAATTTACTCAGCTCTTTTTCGTGTAATTCCTCGAAATTATATTCTGCGATATTAGATAAGCATTCAAGGCATTTGCCTTTCCACTGATCTTGTCTCGGGGCAAAAACTAGGAGCTAGAAAGTTTAGTTCCGATACGTCGAGCAGTTCATGGTTCAGGGCACTTCGTACGAGTAATTGATTTTCTATCAATCTGAGAAATAAAAAACAGATGTAGCTACTGAGACACCAAACATTTGAAAAATGTTATCTTACGCTTGAGAATCAGTGCAATTCTGGGCTATCGTAACATTCGTGCAATTCTTAGCTCTAGATGGGACCTCAGGTAGAAGAGAGTCGGGAACGTGAGTGACAGCGTAGCATTCGCAAAATTGCATTTGCCACGAGATAAAGCAGTCAGTCGTGCACAGTTCTCGTGTGTAAGATTCTATAAAGAGAGTAGACACAAAAGCTTGCTCCTAAGAGCTCAGAAGACCCTGTCGTGACCTAAGCATAAGTACTGCAGTGTGTAGTGGGCGTGTTTGGCCTGTGGAGAAGGTAGTGTATCTGGTTGCCTTAACTGGCCGCCTTATACACGGAGCAGTATGCGGTTGCCTTGACTGGCCGCCGCATACAGCGTATCAGTTGCCTTCGTTGGCCGCTCGATACGCTCCTTTAGGCGAGGCTGAAACCCGTCGGGTTGATGTCTCGGGCACCTACGACTAGGTGACCTGCCTGGAGGGTTTTTGAGTCCATCCGCTCCCCGCGGTATCTTCTCTAATGTAGGGCTATTCCTCCTATTACATTTGGCGTCACGGGAGGAGCGTGTTGGTGTGTACCGAGCATCGAGGTTGACTCGTGTCGGGAATTCCCTTGCCTGGGTAGCTTACAGGCCAGGTCTTCGGACTTGGAGGCTAAACGTATGCTTTGTGCATTTCGTGGCCCAGGGGTTGTTCCGGCGGACGCTTGTGAGCAACTGTGTGCCAGGTACCACCACACGTGAACCTGTCACACGGTGGTTTCTCCACCTTCTTCCAGGTGGAAGCGATGGGGACATCGCTTTCCTAACGGAGGGAGGAATGTAGTGGGCGTGTTTGGCCTGTGGAGAAGGTAGTGTATCTGGTTGCCTTAACTGGCCGCCTTATACACGGAGCAGTATGCGGTTGCCTTGACTCCTGCCCCATCGGCGGGTGTTGGTTCATCGGGTGGCCGTGCTCTATTGGAAATTGAGCCGCAGTCGCCTGATGCGTCAGCTTCGGACACGGCGCCGATTGCGCCGGGGTCCATGTCCTATCGTCAGCGGCAAGAGAAGTACCATGCGTATCTGCGGCCGTGTGGTTTCGCGGTTAATCGGATTGACAGCTCTCAATTCGCGTGTTGGGTTGTGGCGAGAGGTGCGGCATACGGCACGTTTAGCATGGCCGATTCGAAGGTTGTCGACCGACCGCTCAAGCCTACAGCCGAGCATTATGCTGCCGTCAATTCGCTGCCACCGCCAATCAGTCGCGGCCTATTGTCGCTGTCTGATGCGATTTTGCTCACGACGCCCGGATTCCCTGCTGCGGAGTTGGCTGGAATGACCGATCTGTCGTTCCCTCCGAATGGCACGCCGATCTCTCAGCGTCGGGTTCCGGTTCCAGTTTATGGTTTGTCGAATGCTGGACTATCTTTCCGGCAGTTCCCGATGGCCCCGGGCTCATTGGCTCGTTGGGCATGCGATTTATGGAAGATCCAGTTTTGCCAGGTCTTGACCCTGTTGCAGGCTCAGGAACCTTGGAACCGATCCTCGCGAATGCTGCAGGCAGTGGCGTGTGAACTCTTGGCTTTGCACGCCCAAACTTTATCCCGTATGGTTGGTGTCGATCGTGGACATCGGTATCGGTGCCTCATGTCCGATTGGATGATGGCATCGTTGGACTTCGTATCGTTTGTGGCGAATTCCGTCTACCGCGTGACGGAGGACGAGTGTTTGCGGCTACGTGGAAAGGGTGCGGATGGACGGTCTTGGGTATTTTGGCCGGCGCCTTCTGGGCGATGCGCCGTGTTGGTACCCATCAATAAGCGAATGGCGACGAAATTGGCCAGCGTCCATTTGAAGCGATTGCATCGCGGGTTGGACGACCATATGTTGGGTCTGTCCCTGTCGTTGCCGCACCCTGGTTCCACTGCACGATATTTGCGGTTGATCGGAACAGAGACGGCTCATTTATTTTCGTTCGGATTGATCTTCTTGAAGTATCAATCCCGCGCCTACACGTCTCGATTTTCCGACTTGTTTTCGACCGCCGTTATGGCTGATCCCGACCGACCGGGTTCGTCGATTGCGATTCCCGCGTCATTGCGGCTGATGGATCACTTCATCGACGTCTTGCAGTCCCCTGGGACGACGTCCGTATTTGACCCATTCCAGAGATTGAACGACACTGCGTATTTGATTCCAGAGGGGTATCCGCCGATGCCCGCTCCTCCACAGACTCCGCCGACCAGTAGTTCGAGCCGCGAAGAGGGCGAACTGTCTGGGTCCGAACAAGCCAGACGTGATCGGAAGAGACGTCAGCGGTCCCGTTCCCGTTCTCGTCAATCCCGTGATCCGCCGGGTGGACATCGGAAGCCACCCCCAGGGGGTGGTGCAGCAGCGTCGGGTTCGGGCGCCGGTTCGTCTCGGTCTGGTTCGATGGTTTTCTATTCGTCGCAGCGTCAATCGTCCTCGTCTTCGACGCACCAGGGGTCTAGTCAGCACTATGGTACCCATCGTCCGGCGTTGCCCACGGTTTTGGAAGAATCGGTGGACAATGTGTTGGATCTGTCTTCCGGTAAGCGGGACGGTGGTTCGGGTTTGGTTGGTTCCGCACCCCCAGTGGTCAATGTCCAGGTGGGGGGGGGAGTCATCCCTGCGGATTTAGCTTCACTGGAGGATTTGGCGGGGCTTGCCGATTGCGATTCCCCTGCCGATCCGGTGCCAGTTTCCCCAGTGGGCTCGGTGAGTGGACCCTTCTCTGCTCCCGACTCGACCACGTTGGTGCCGCCCGCGTCTGGACAATTCCCTCCGGACGTCGCGCGGTTCGGCCAGGGCAAGGGCCCATTCCCTCGTTGGAGCCGGGATGAATTTTTGGCCATTCCCGTGCCGCATCCAACTATTTCTACGCCTACGTCGTTAGCGGACCTGAACGGTGTTCCTTTCGGGTTTCCGATGGTTGCTCCGTTGCAATGGCGAAACACGTTTATGGTCCCATTGTGTTTCGGCCAAGATTTGTCCCAATATGTCTACGAGCTATTGTTCGACTGTCCGGCAGCGGTTGTGGTCCATGGTGACGGTGGAGTCAAGCGTTGGGTAATTCGAAAACCCTTCTTCTATTTACCGCACTATCCCACGGCTTTCCGACCGGCTTTCGACATCTCTGGCGTCCCCTTGGACCAGCCGTGGACAATCATGGATTGGCCGTCACGTCAGCTGTTTGCTTCGTTCGACGAGTGGGTGAGTAGCCTTTGCAGTCACCGTTTTCTGGTTGCGAGGGCTATGTGGATTGCCCGTGTGCAGCAGCTGTCGCCGGCCCACTTGGCCATGTACTTTCCAGATCCGGCCAGTGGTGGTTTCCCGTTTTGTAACGACGAATCTTTGGTTTCGGACGTTCAAATGTCGGCTGATGGCGAGGAGTTCGTCGCAGCTCCGGTGGCCGGCGAGGCGATTCCTTGCCCGGCGCCGATGGTGGAGTGATTCGTCATAAGTTGGGCTAACAGGGTTTCGGCTAATTGGATTAACCCTGTGTGTGTGTGTGTGCGTGGGTATTTTACGGACTGAACTCTTTTCGGTCCTGTTTTCTTTATGGGCTAGACTATTTCTGGCCCCGCCTCAGCCGTGTGGTAGATTTTGTGGGGATTATTTTTGATTTGCTGAGGTTCGGTGCATTATTTGCCCGCCCAGTCTTTCGTCATCTGGACTGGGTTACAGAGTCTGGACTGTTCTGGTCTCTGTACACACCGAGTTTGCGCACATACTGGGCGATCCCTGGTTGTGTCGGTGCACGATCCTTGACCCCTTTTCGGGCTTCAGGGTAGTGCGTAGGTCACGGGGTCTCCCATTGCTGGATGATTCTCTGGCAGTGTGCCTGGGTGGTGCTCCTCTTCCCTTTCAGCAGCCGTCACCCAGCCATTAAGAACGTGTGATGTTCTGCGATTTTGTGATTGGGGCTGGGATGACGTGTGGTGTTGAGCATTGCTGAACCCAGGTACTTTGGTGTGCGCCTCGTTGGACCATAGGGCCGTCCGGGGAGTCGCTTATGTATGTGTCACCTAGGGGACTCGCTGGACGACAGCAGTGGACTACCCGTTTTGGTCTCCACTGACTCAGGTTACGCCCTGGTCTCGCCTTTTCTGGGACGGACTATTCTGCTCAATAATTACGATCCTGGTGGGAAATGCCGATATAAAAAGATTGGTCCTCTATACACTTTATCTTCAGTGACCACTCACAGTATCATAATTGCGGATTTCGTCGGCATTTGACCCTGGTCAAGAAGCTGAAATTAATTTTTAAGATCGACGCAAGTGCTAAATATTTTGTATTTGCTTTCAGGTCCATCTCGCGACCGTAATCGAAGACAGGGCCGCATTTTATGCTTGTAAGCATCTTTGTCGATACTGCTGGCAAAGTCGGAACTCCCTCACGCCTAGCTCTAATTTACGACTCGTTACGACGATTGATGAAGCTAGGAATCTTCAAAAAATACAACTGCCCGCGAAAAGGCCCTTTGAGACCGATCGTGAGACATCGAACTCGGAGACAGGCTCTTACCTGCATTTGAATCAGACTGCTGACTACAGGAGTGCAGTGAGAGATCCCTCCAGTGCTTGATATTAACTGTAGATATGCCGCGAGAGTCCACTGCGCTATGATGTATTTGATAAATTGTAGTGGCATACGCAAGACCTGGTCCGTGCAGAAAAACTACAGAGGACTAGAAAATCGGCATGACAATAACAATTATTTAGGGTGACCAAACTAATGGATCCGCCGCATTTATATTAAAATTGCTGCAGTTGTTATTCTATAGGCTCATAGTATATACTGTACAGTAGTGAGCTTATACCGCCTTATTTCGAAACCTCTGAGCTGGAGGATCTCGCACTCCAACCGCATATTCGGTCGGAATGGGTTTATTTGCGATTGATATATTTTTCATTCTTATAATGGAAACGTCGTAGTGTAGTGTTATGCTCTTGAACTCATTAACGTTATTATTACTATCTCCGTCAAGTTCACTTATCAGCAAGTTGTCCTGCTGGTGCTCTGACTCCTTTAAAACTAATGAATTCGAGCCGAATCGTAAGAGCTCGACTCACAAGCCGATATGTTGATGTAGTTTACTCGGCCGCGCCGCACAAGGAGGCATAAGTAGAAGACTGACTAGGATACAAATAAAAGGTTATCAGTTCAATCCACAAAACAAAAGAAGACGAGGGAACCACTCAGCGTGACTTGTACCCGATATCGACCTAGGCCAAAGGGTAATAGGAACGCAACCGACATGATTTACCATAATGCTTGAACTAGATCTTCTCTTCCCCCTTTTAGAATTCCTGGCACCAGAAAAGAATACATGGAGGCGAAATTGTCACGTCGTAATCCGTCATACTGTTTATTGGGATCATTAGAACACCACTACTTACTTTCTGGTGTCGATTTTCCCGCAGGAGCTTAAGTCCTGTGAAATTTATCAGCTATCAACAAGAACCACCTGGGCAATATGAAAGATGATTCTTGCTTTACTGATGGCCTGAGCAAGTTTTCTGTCTTTGTCTGGCACGGATATACTGTAACTGGGGGCAAAAGGAAGAGTTTCCACCAGAAACAGAGAAATATTTTATTCAAAAACCGTAGACCTTAGCTTAAAATAAATAAAATCTTAACGTTTTGTCAGCAGAGTAGCATAGCGGTCAAGGTTACGTATGCCCAAACGTGGCTACTGCCCTGGTGGGTTTGCCTTTTTTGGAATAGTTTTTAGTGCTAATCATACTTATTGTTCATGAGACAGCCTCTGCTTTGGTTCTCCATGCATTCACAAGGAACAGGTGCTGAGCCTAAATACTTCTTGGGTTGAAAAGTTAAATCATATCTCATGTTGTTCTGGTCCAATAAAAATACTCGGGACCGTTTTGATCGCCCCCTGTATTTGTCATTTAACCAACGAAGTAGACTTACGTTGGTGGTTGAATGACAATAGGAGAAATGGGAAGTCAAAGCAGAGGCGGAACAAAAATGGCAGCTTCGTACAACAGTATGATCAATGTTTCCTTTGCTTAACTCTCATCTTGGGCACAGTCGTCAAACGCACGTATGTTAGTTACCAGTGCCACGTTTGGGCATACGTACGAGTAACCTTGACCACTGCGCTCGCTCCGATGACCGCAGTTTGAAACTGTGATTCATTAAGCCCCATAAGGGTCTCTACGGGTTCTAAATAATATATATTCATTCGTTTCTGGCGGAGGCTCGTGCCACTAATCGTATCTGAGCCAGAATACAAAGATCAAGACCATAAGGTGTGTTATTGCTAGGCAAACAACAGAAACGAAACGTTGACCGACCCATCAGTCATCAGAGTCAAGGTAACTTCGCCGTTTATGCTGATGACGGCTGTGTTATGCCCCCCGAAAAGTCCATTTGTTCTTTTTATATTCTTCCTCGTGTATCATTGCTAAAATGAGCACAAAGAATAAAAATATTTCCAATACGAGTAGGTATATCTAGTACTCTATCAAGCATGAAGTCTGAGGATTATTTAATGTTTATATATAAGATAGACATTTCGCAAAAACTTGTACCAAATATAACCCGTACCTTGTGCCAAATATATAAAAAGTGGAGGGTAGCGTGCATACTGTATGATGTGGTCACTGCACTAATGCGTATTGCAACTAGGCAACGCGCGCTGTACTGTGTTTCTCATATTTGTAACTGATACCTCGACAAATAAAATAAAATATTTGAAAAATGCTGAGGAAACTGATGCCACTCCAAACACCTAGGCATCCCCCGATGTTGCTTATCACTTCTTCAAGAGTTGAACGTGGTGACTTTTCAATTATTCTTTCCTCCCCTCTCTCGTATTCCAGCTCGACCAGAGTGAACAGGCTGATTTCCTCTGCAGTATAGTTCTTCTGCGATCCATATCGCGCCATGAATTCGTTGATAGCATTGCTCAATCTTCCTATTTTCCTGGACGCTAAAAACAGGGAGCTGGAGAGCTTGGTTTCCACGCGACGGATGACACATGGCTCGGGGCATCTGTCGGCACATTTGTAATCGTAAATTTGTTCCGCTGTCACATGTTTGTTACCAGACGACTTATTCGCAGCCGCATTTCTGCAAGAAACCTTCTTACAAATTTCGTGATAGAAATCCATAAAACACTTACGCGACGTTCGAGTGTAAGTCGAAACATTTATACAATGCATCTGGATCCATGCACTGAGGGGCCGTGCTTTTGACGTCATCGAGGCCAACACAGTTAAGACAACATCCGCAATATTTCATGGAGAAAATAATATTGCAGTCAATTTGACAGAGCGGCTTATAGTATTCAGCTGAAAAACCCGGAAGTGCTTGTCTCCATCCAATTTCAGCGTACCTTACTGAAACTTGCCTGTCGTCAGATATGAATATGGCTTATCGCATGGCAGTTTGATGTTGGAGAAGGATAAGAGGCGTTGCCTGGATGCCATTCGTTGTTCCTCCATGGTCAAGGTGATGAGATTGCTGGTGCCAGGTTGAACGAGAAACGTAGAACTGAATTCGTCTACAAATTCGGTTTTTCCCAAGTAAAGCTTGATTTCGAAACCAGCAGTGGCGTCAGTTGGGTCGTCCAATGAGCCGGTCTTGTTGTTAGCATCTAGCAAATAATATATGCGTTTTCCTAGCCCTGGACAGAAAAGGCACGTGATTAGCAGAAAAAGGAGGTAGTGCATTAGAAGCTTACGCTCTGCTTCTTTTTTGTCCCCTCCATATCCAAATGTATTATTCGGAATAACTCTGAAACATCGCTCAGTTTCGGTAGACCGCTGAACATTGCAACATTTTTCCGGATTCAAATGGACGGGATCAAAGGCGAATGAATATCCACATTGCAGAACTGAGTCTGCACACTTCAAATCGCGCGCCATCAGTGAAGAAGACTGAAAAAGCAAGATATAGACTCCAGATTATTTTCCAGCACTCTAAGAGGTTTTGGCCTCGAGGAGGGATTACTGACGATGAGAAGGGAAATTGATGAATGATAGGGTGGACTTGGTTTATAGGTGTAATTGTTCTACCGACTAGTACTGGATACTGTGAAACGGTTTCAGTTTGCGGGGGGGGGGGGCAAAAATTTGGTGGTTGACCTTTTAAAAGATCTGATGAAGCAAAATTGTGTATTTTTTCACTTTCGGTTTTGCTCTTTGTTGTAAACTATTATGAAGTTGAAGCCATCAGATATTCATTCGTCTTTTGCTTGTCATTGATCAGTCACCTACTCCTTCCTACTGTACGATAGACCCGCTGTCATGACTCACAGTCAGTCACACAGCGAGTCAATCTGTGTGAGACGTGTGCGGGCATACAGTAAAAATACATTCATGACTGCGTGCTGTACATCGGGACGTACAAGGCCAGACAACAATGCTTACTTACATTCTCGTCCCCCTCCGTCGATTGGGGTATTCCTTCCGCTGTGGCCAGATGGTACGCCCATACTGATGGCAGATTCAAGGCGCATATGGTCATGTTCGGCCACTCCAGGAATCCTTTGTCGGGCAGCTTGTAACTCGTGCTAGTCACCCATTGATCGTTGGATGTGAAGTCCATCACCATGTCGAGTACTTGGTTCACAGCAAAGAAGCATCCCGCCAAAACGATCAGGAGCCAAATGATTTTCCAGACCAATCTGTCGGCTTTGTAACAATCTAGGATGCCGTGCCAGCCTGTCATTTGGCACCATTCGCCAAAAAAACTTGTTTGCTCATTTTCTGGTGGCATTTCGGGCGGGGCTGGAAAAGCGATCTTTGGCTTCGCCACAGATTGCATTGTAGGGGCAGAAGCCTTTCTAGTTACAACGGAATTGTTCTAATGAAGACTGGGTCTCTTGAACACCTTGCTGGTTATATCTTCCGCCACTACGGCATTAATTAATTAATAGAAACTTTCCATCTAAGCAGCACGAACTGATGGCTTGAGCGATTAGGTTATTCATCTTCGCACAGGTGCAACTAGTGGAGCGAGTCCTGTCTCCCCCCAGTATACCATCTAATGCGTGTGGCAGCTGAAATTTCAAAGAGAGTTTCAAAACAAGGGTCATCAGCGCGTGAGCAGTGCTCATGGTTACCTGGACCAAAACTTGCTGTTGTAACTATGTGGGTGGAGAAATCGGGCCCTGATAGGATTTGAAGAGAGAAAATATTCATGAAGCTTATACGAGTACCTACTTATCGTTCCTGCTCCCATCTTTGCTTCTACGTAGTTATCTGAACATTTTTAATCATGGACTCTTCGTGGCGATTTACGCGCCCACTGCAGGTGGCTGGAACCGACACCTACAGTAGGCGCGTAAACTATTTTGGCTGACCCCATAAAACGCAACAACAAAAACAATTTTCGCTTCTTTTTCGACTCGATTTTCTTTTAGCTTCTTTTTTCGATTGTTTAAGTTTAAACCTCTCTCTGTCTTATGAATCATCCCCCGAGGACAGGAACCCAGCAACGGCTGTGAGGTTTCGGCGTCTCAAAAAAACCGTCGACGAGTCAGTCAGTAAATGCACAGTACTGTCGACAAGAAATCAAGGCGAAGTGCAAGAGTGGAAGGACTAACGTTGGGCCGAATCACTGCCACTAAAGCCTGTGCCGTCGTTAGTCACATGCGTCCACGCGGCGGATATTGTAAGCTTTGCAGAGGATTTGTCCAACTGCAAATGCTGCAGATAAGATTTCTGCCTAATCTGCGATTCGAAGGGAACAAGCAAATAGAGATAAGGCGGGGATGCATATTTGGAGTTAGCTGCTGAAAACGAATGACACCGGAATGTCAGCGTTTGGAAAGCTGTAGCAGTATTCTCGAAAGCTCGCTGGAATTAGGTGAGCTGAAAGTGAAAATTCGTTCAGGTGACCGTAAATTTCCGGCGAGGTGATCGTATCATTTCCAGGCGATATCGCCGAGCAATTCAGTTGAGCTCGCCGGAAACAGGCCTAACTTTTGAGCACCATTCTCGAAAAAAGTTTAGGTGAGCGGAATATCACGGTGAGCGGGCAGCAGTTGGAAGCGCTTGTTTGTACGTAAACCAGGTGCACCTCATTGATTAAACTGCCAATCCATTGCCTATCAGTTGTAGAACGCTCAAAACATGGTCGTAAATAGCGTGCAGTGCACGGAGTTGTGGTGGCGGTGATGGTGGTTATGTGTGGTTGCAATTTTGAGGATTTACAGTGTAACCTAACTCGTTGTTCAAACTCTCAATAATGCAATGCCCCACCTACGGAGAGGGTGTCCGACAAGTACACTGTTTCGTAGAACGTCAATTTTTTTGGTTCCATTGCGGTTTTGGCGATTTCCAAGAATTCGTCATGACAATTTTTTCTTCATGACGACTCACCATTCACAAATGCTGGGCTGACTAAAAGTATCTCATATAAATCCATAATAATATCCGATTATGTGCTTCCCTGTACACTGCTCCAGCGCGTTATTGGATGGCCAGCTCATTGTCGGACTCCCGTACACTACATGTGTCTACTCGACGAGAGCCAGCATCAGCGCGGTGAGCGTGATCAATAATAGTAAATCGTTTATCTCGTCGTTTCGAGGATCAAAGTCTAATTCTGGCAGTCTTTAGGCAAGCTGTGCAAAACTGCACAAGCAACGACATCCATGACATTCTTCATAGATCAAAGCGTTTACACGTGCAAAGGAGCTCTTCCAGCCGGTAGACCCTAAAATAAAGCAGGGCAGTGGACAGTGGACGCACAGGAAATCTCCTCCTCTGCCGATCGGCCTTCACACGTACTGTAGATCAGGCAAGATTTAGGCCCCAGTCGTTTTGGGACTCGAGAGCAATCACTGACACTCGTGTGCCTGGTCGAGGTGGCACAAATCATTTGGCTCTTCAAGGTTGGTCAGGCATATCCATGTTTCGCAATACCAAGGGAAATGTCATATTTTGACATCGACGGAATTAGATTTAAGCTGCTTCGGACCGCCTCAAAGTTTTTCACGGCCACGTAGGGTATCTCGATGGACTTTTCCGGCAACAAAAGTTTCGAGAATGGGTTTTTACGGTTGCCCTAACATTTTTCGCACGGTGACCGGAATCCGGTGACCAGCCGTGACCGTAACGGCCTCGTGGCCTGGTGGGTTAGGCGTCTGCCTCTCACGCCAGGTGCGCAGTTACGGGCGAGTGTTCGACTCGCGGGCTGGTAAATCATTTCGTGTAAAATGTGTCCCTTCACCCTCGAGTGCGCATAAGCGTTTGGTGATGTGGTAAAACATGAACATGAACATGAACATGAACCAGAAACAGTTTGAGAATAGCATTTACGGTCAGCTTAACGGAAAACAGGTCGCCGGGACGAACATGTTGCCGTAAAAGCTTTCGAGATTACTGCTAGGTCTGACGATACCCTCTGGGAGAAGGGCACATTGGAGCTTATGGTGATCGCCTAATTATGTATGTGTTCTTACTGTCCTGATGCGACAATTATTGAGATTAAATGTCTGTGCAAGATTCGCCACGCAGCACCAATCACCGGCGAAACCTGGAAGTTGCTTAGGTATTTAGAGCAGCGTGGTAACAGCACTCGAGAGCCAGTGCGTAAAAGCAGTTCCTACTTCACTCAGCTACAAATGCTAATGAGCGTCGGGCTGAGTCGACACGCATTTGCATTTGGACTTCACTCAGCGTCGGGCTGAGCTCTTCATCTGGACGCCAGTTGTCGCCGCGCAGTGGAAACAGTCAAGGAAAACAGTCGACGACAAAATAGGCAGAGTTTCTTCGAAAACCACGAAGCCAAAACAAAAGTGGTCCACTCTCTAGGATTCCCAAAAGATGTTATGACTGACCTCCAGTTCTCTTCCCGTTCCCGTTCCCGTTGTCAGTGCACATCATACCACAAAGAAAACAGGTTTCACGCAAGGAAACTAGCGGTACCGTGGCAATTGCGAAGATATGTACCTTGCCCTACCAAAGTAACATGTCTCACACGTATTGTATTGTATTGTTCGACTTCGACTCTCGTTTAGCTTTTTCCTTTCAACGTGCCATTCGAAAGAAAAAAGCTAAACGATAAAACCTTTCTCGACACTCCAGGGGCCAGCAAGCTTCACACAAATTCCATATTTAACAATACCACGCCCAAACGTTATCACGAATCAACCCTACACAATAAGATAGCCCCAATAGCCAAGAATAATAAGAAAAACCCAAAAACGTACCCCGACAAACCCAAATAACGAAGATGCATTCGTCAGAAAAAAAGACAAATCACGCCAATGCTATCTATTCATAGTCCACACTTCACTGTCCGATGTTAGCTTTGCTCAGGTCACGTTTAGATCCATGCAACCTCAAGGGCGCATCAGACAGCATGATCAGGCCAAGTCACAAAATTCGAAGGTACAGAAAAAGGATCATAACTCCAACGAGCCGTCCACTCAACACACTCTCCAACCCGACTTTCCCAAGCAAACAAACAAACAAAAGGGACCCACTCTTCACATTAACCCACACTGGCGCCGAAGCACCATCCCGACCAGGTCCTTTGGTCATGAAAACAATTTTGAAGTTAGGTGAGGGGAATCAAAAACTCAAAAGCTAGTAAGCCAAATCAAGCTCTCACGCTGACACTCTGCACCTTTGGACATGGTGCATCTTTGCCAAAAAGAAAAGAAAACCAAAAAAACCGGATCAGAACCTCTTGTTGGCAAGAAACACCTGTGCTTCATGCCAACAAGAGCCCTGTTACCGCATATCGAAAAACAAAATAATACTATGGGTACCCACTCCAGGATTTTTTAATCCAAAAGGTCCTCCTGCACAAAAGTTTCTCTGATTCTCCCCGAAGCTCTCGCCGCCGCCGCCCAAACAGGACGCTGCACGCTCGCCGCAGGAGGGATTCCACCATCGTCTCGCTCTTCTGGAGCACCCAACCAAGGACCTGCCTGTTTCTCCAAATAATACAAATGAGCCAAGGATCGTCAGACTACATTGCCCATAGGTAGCATGACCCGAGTGGACCTGATTTCTCTGTCAGAGTCAGCTATCAACTTAGTAATTCGAGCCATCCTCCACGATCCACCAGGACCATCGTCAAACATCAACACCACGTCGCCAATCACAGGCAGTTCGCGCAAGCTCAGGAGATACTGATCGCGCCATTTCTTCCAGAACTCCTCCAAATGCCGTTGGCCCTTTTCCAATGATCCAAGAGCTTAGCGGTCGAAGATATATATCAAATTTAGCGAGTTCGAGTCGAGGCAACTTCACTGTCGCCCGACCACCACCACCCTGAGCTCCAGCCCCCACTGGAACCTCCTGACGCGCAGCCTGCTCTGCCAGCATGCGAGCTTCCTCCAGCCGATGCCTATCGCTCCCTCTGCTGCTGATCGCGAATATCCTGCATAGCAGCATTCACCTCAGCCTTCATTTCATCCAGCTGATTCAAGATAGCCCCGTCAGACAAAATATCATCAACGATTGTCTGGGCCGCCGCAGTCGGCTCCTACTCAGCCGCAACTGCATGCAAACCGCTGAAACGATCTCCCCTCTTTTCCAAATTCTCACGGTAGGTGCGAAGAACTCAATAGTGCGCATTGCGCACCTGGGTGGTGTCAAAATCGACAGTCAGGTCGGGCGGAGAATCCAAGTAATCAGTCGGAAACTTGCGAGCAGGACCCAAAGCTTTACGAATAGACCCAGACATGGTGTGAGTGTCAGAAGAAAAAACCCAGCGAGGCTCATCAAAAAATTGGAAACGATAGATGCACCAAAAACTCTTTCAAAAGAAAATACGACCCAAAACCCAGTCTGGTTACAACGCAACCACAAATCTGACGATGAGGTAACACACGCAACAATAGGGGGGATGGGAGAGCCTACGATACAAAAATCAGTTCAGAGTCCCTGAGCACACAGCAACAGCAAAAAAACACTGCTTACTCACGCCCAAACGCCAAGTCCGGCGCTGACCAACGCCACCACTGAACACTGACCTCGAGACCATCGCCTACCCAGCAAGCCAACACACGGAGACGACCACTGGGCCACCAAACACGAGGGACCAACTGAACAGTGTCCAATCTGCTGCCAAAATGTCGCTGCTCATTGGAAGCAGTCAAGGAAGATAGTCGACGATAAAATAGGCAGAGTTTTTTCGAAAAACACGGAGCCAAAACTGTGATAAAGTGATGTTTGTTGACTAACACGGTAGTTAGTTGGTCTTTATTGATTAGGCGTATTGCGTTGCCTGAAACCTGTTCGGGGTGTGTTTCAGGCTGATATGACTAATGGGCAATGGAGTGTGTTAGTGGGATTATCGGGACGAATAAACCTGCTTTATGTAATGCCTGTCGCGCTAGGATTGCAGCAAGGTTCACCCCGACGATCCTACAAAAACAACAGTGGACTGCTCTCTAGGATTCCCAAAAGATGTTATACTGACCTCCAGCTCTCTTCCCGTTCCTATTCTCAGTGCACATCATGCCTGCCACAAAGAGAAGAGGTTTCAGTCAAGGAACCTAAAGGTACCGTGGCAATTAGGAAGATATGTACCTTGCCCTACCAAAGAAACATGTCTCACACTTGCCATTCGAAAGAAAAAAAACTAAACGAGAAAACCTTTCTCGGCACCATTGGTCACACAGTGTTGACTTCTTGTGTGCTTTGCGACCTTGTTTAAGCGGGTCTACATGGTTTGCTGGTAGTGCGGACTGCGGATCATGTTCAGGCGCTCGGAGTGTTCAGAGTCAAAACATTTCATAAATTTCCTTCCTAACCCTCGAGATTAGAGAAGGTCAGAGTAACTTGCTGGTTAAAGAAAATAATTAATTTATAAGTGCAGCTCACAATCAGGCGAGACCACGCGCACTAATACCATTGGTCAGGAGTAATGGAGTGTGGTGTGCAGTTTAGTCAATATGGTCAGTTTAGACTTCCCCCTCGCCTAACTTCAGAACAATACAGTCGACCTCGAATAATTGCAGCCGCTTGAGAAGTCAGAAAAAGTTGCAATTATTTAAAGTTGCAATGTACATGCAGCACATAGCCCAAAATATCAAGGAACAAGAAGTTATATTTTCGTGCGTTTTAATGAAGAACTCAATACCGCAAGGACAGACGGCTTTACAAAATTTCGTTTCTACGGTAGCGCCATAATCTCGTGACTTTCCACTATTCGCGAACCAAGCTTATAACTACACCCAGCTCACATCATTATATCTGCATAACGTGGGATATCCCGGAGGGGGTTTTAGCGGGAAGTCTGGGAGGGGCTAATGAGATTGAGGATTTGCGGTTCCACTTGGTGGTTGTTGATCGCGGAGCGTGGAGTGTTTGTTCTCTATGCCAATTATGATGGACTGCTAAGTCCTTTTTTGCACAGGGAAGCCAGCCAGCGAGGAAAGACACTTATCACTGTATTTTGTCCGATTTTAGATCGCGTTTTCCAAATTACCGTTTCCTCGAATTTATATCTGCTCCTCGAATGTTTCTGGTGTAATAGTGTTTGACAACAAGGACACATTTTCTGGTAACTAAGCCTGCAGTTACCAGATGTGACAGTTATCTCTTCAGAGTGCAAAGGGCTCGATCAGAACCATTCAAGGCAAAGCCGTGAATATTACGTGCTATATATGCGTGAGGGTACCCTCACTATACTGTGCATGGCGATGGAGACAGCAGGATTGGAAACACAGTAGGTGCTGAACCGGAACGCTTTTACACTCTGCTGGTGTTTAGCAACGGCTACGAGACAATTTTGGTTTTCCTCAATCAGCCTTGGGCGTTGCGAGTTCAAGACTTACAGCAGGGCAGAGTCAGAAAAATACTAGGCTGCAGTGATCGATTTTTTTCAGCACAAAGAAGCAAAAGTAAAGTGGATGGCAGGCCAGGTTTTCTTGGGCATTGGTGCCGTTTATGTGTTTTAAAAAGTGATACAAGGAAAAATTTGTTTACATAATGTATCCTCGTATCTCAAGTATGGCGCGCCTTAAGTTCGGCTAATGATAATTGTTTGATTAAAGCTATTGTATGCTGTACACGCGTTGTGGCACTGACATAAATTTGACACATTCCATTCCTAACACTCAAAAAGCCGCCGTGAAAAACTCCTCCTCGATGATATTACAATGTGGCAACTTATCGCAGGGCATCTTCGATCTGATTGGCCACACAACAGGCGCAGCATAAAGCGCAAAGGGATGCGCAGCAACATTCTCCCGCTCCAATTCCAGAGGATTGCTGCGGCTGCTGTTGTTGAACGTAGACTACTTGTGGCTGCGGTTGTTGTTGGATCGCGTATCCGTAAGGTTGTTGTTGGGGTGGAAAACCAGATTGAGCATATGGCGGCATGCTTCCTGCTGGTGGCGGCCCTCCATACATGGGTTGACCAGGAGCGAAAAACCCACCCGTACCGCCAGGATAGCTCATTTCGGCAGCTGGAAAATCGAGGCTGTGAGCAAAGTACTTATCGGGCAAGCTCGAACTAGAATGGAAGAATTCTACGGTGCCACCAATGCAGCCAGAAGATGGTCGGAATTGTGGACAATAGGACCGCGCCCAGCTACCATCGGACGCCCATTTGTTGCCAGTCAACGCGTTTCCTAGCATTGGCGTGCCGTGGTGATGAATGGCATATTTCAGGTCGTAGATAGCACTTAGGCCACAATGACGCCCAATTGCGTCGCCAGTTCGAAACTGACAGCCAATTGATTCGTGCCCTGTGCTAGTCTGCTGCGTCTCCACTCCTGTCGTTTCAGATCAAAAGAGGCTATACATTCTGATTTCAGGCACATCTTGGCAGCGAAGGAACAACCACACTTTCACACTCTTAACACGGGTATGAGTACTCGAGGGCGATGGGATGCATTACATAAAATGATTTACCCGGACACGCCATTGCGCACCCACTGTGAGAGGCCCACTGACTTGAGAAGCATGGAAGAAACATTATAACGACAACACAGACACTGCAGGCCGAGGATTGTCGACTCGAAAAAGTGCATAGAGGGTTTGTGGAGGTTTTCATGCCACGTCCATGTTCTTTCCATACGGACGACCTAACAAACAGTATGGCCCGCTTGAGCTGAGTCACTTGACTACTGATGCTGCTTATAAAGCTGCAAATTAGTGCAGGATGTGGGGTGCAGGCACACAAGGATGGTCGGCACGTATTGCGCTCATGAGGGATGTAACAAGTTCTTTTTTGTGGGTCGCATAGACTCTAGCAAGACTGCTTCAACTTGGACGACGAAGACAGCAGCAAAACTGCTCTGAACAGGTGCACCGTAGGCTACGGGTGCTGGGTAAGCACGAGTTTCGAGCTTCAGCAGAAGTCTTTTTCAAGGCTTCTATTATTGCACTTTTCCTGTTGACTGTTGATGCTCTATTCACTCGCTAATGCTCAAGAATCTGCAATGCAGATTCCTGTTAGCCATTCAATATCGTCGCCAAAGTCAAAATATTTCATAAATTTTGAATTTTTAAACCCTTGAGAATAGAGAAGGTCAGAGTAAATTGCTGGTTGCGAAAACTAAATACAAGTGCAGCTCACAATCAGGCGAGACCACGCGTAGTAATACCGCACTGAACTTTGCTAGTCAAATCATGCACTGTACAGAAAACACTGAAGGCTGAAGGCAACCTAAAATTTCATAAAAAGACTCAAGCGGAAAAAATAATTTCAGGTAGTCTATTTCTCACCAACGAGTCTATTCGGTCCCTAGGACAGTCCCCAGTAGAGGTTTACTGGGGCTGGGCTGTACTAGAGCTACCGTGCTGCATTGATAATGAGAATTATAGTAGGGGCAGCCGATCGTCCAAGAAAGAGAAGCTGTGCTGACAGACAGTCTTAGCCAGATTTGAGAATGCTTGTTGACGTCCTCCTATGGTACACCATGGTCAAAATAGAAATACCTCGTTCTTCGGTCACTCATCTTGAGCATAATTATGCGACTTTCAAACAAAGCTTCTAAGCATCTTGTTAGACCAATTCTTTGCACAAGCAAACAAAATGTTCCAGTGTAAGTGATTCGATACCAATGTGCCCCCGGCCCTTTTATGGTCGCAGACCGCTGGCATTATTTGCTGCAGCTTCAAGGGCTTACCCTGAGCACAGGGACCTGGATATAGATAATGCGGCAAGTGCTGTGAAGGTTTTACTATATTTATTTATTCTATCGTTGAATACACACACTTTTAGTCGGACTTGGTGGGAACTTTGTCATATAGTAGTACAGAAACAAACAGGTTAAAAGTTCGCATTTGATAAATTTTGTCGCAGCTTTTTGTCACCGAGGCCCCTCTGCCACTCAACAGGTCAAGACTTTTGAATGTAAAACTATGGAAAAAAGCGACAAAAATTTATATAAACCTAATCAAAATCCGAAATAGTAAACGCGCTGTGTTCCAGTCTTGGCGAGTTCATGGGTGGGATTTTGCTGACGCGTACTGTTAGCTTAACAGTAGGCTGCCTCGTTTTCACAAACTTGTAAATTTCGTTGGTCAAGTGTTCCAATAGGCAATATTGTTTCGACATAACGAAGTCTTGAAGTTCCTGCGACAAAGTGCCATAGCATGTTGTATCGCTCAGTTTATCGGTTTCGCAGGCTGGCGGCAAAGAATTTTGTTCCAAGTCGATGTTCACGGTGATTGCTTGAGGATGTACACGTTCTTCTGCGGATGCACCCAGATGCACGAAAAGCTTCAGGCGATCGAGAGATAATATGTAGCGCATTTGGGAAACCAAAGTTCTGAAAGGAGAGAATAAAAAAGACCATAAACTCGAAACAGATGTATTAGTCTATCGCGGATTGAGCGAAATTCCACTGGCATTCTTCACGGAGCAATATGCGAGTTGTGCAAAGGATACATTGGCTCTAGCAGTCACGAAAAGATATTGGTGTTTATGTTTTACTGGCCGAAAGCGCTCGAGGGTGAAGAAACACATTTTACGCAAAATGTTTTATCCTTCTAGCTGAACACTCACTCGCCAGCAGGTAATATTCAGCGAGTACTCGAGTACCAGGGCCCTAAGCTAAAGCTTGGAGAGACTGTAGTGAGCCCAGATAGGTGCAATTGCTCCCATCGCTGGTCAATTCTGTAAGCTTCCCAGCAGAGGGGTCCGCGGTAGCTGTAGATTTCGACTAATATCTCTAATCAGCTATGTGATGCAAAATTCTTTCGTCATTGGTCGGCGTTTAGTGCTACGGTAAATTATTATCGATCCATCACGCAGTTCCAACTTGTCGTCAGAAAACCCCTTCGGTAATAAAAACAAGTGGAATTTTGTATGACAGGTGAACTGAAACATTTGGAAAAGCTCTTTCAGCACGCGCGTCGTACGTTGCAACATTATGTTTCAAAAAGCTGACTAGGAAAAGGCAAAAAGTAGTCACGCGAAGTCGCGCAGATAAGAGGGTATATTTCGCCAGTCTGGCACGCTTATCACTAGTCGAAAAACAGGTGCGTCTTTGCTGGCAGCGTAGACGCGTAGATGTTGCTCCATCAGGTGATGTACTCAAAACACTTGCAAGATCTCAAGGGAATTCGAAAAATTAACGTCAGTATAAACTATAAACAAAATTCTGGAGCTGGTAGCCAGCGGGAGCGCCACCTACTGTGCAAGCTCACCCACCACTTTGGCTACTAACATGAAAGAATGAGCATGGGGCAGTTGTTGGCTCGTTATGGGCACGAAACGTCATCGCAAAGACAGGTTATCGCGCGCCTTTTGTAAACATAAATTATGGCCATGTCAAATTGGAACTACGTTATTGATAACACTGGCTCTTCTTCAAGCATACCAAAGTGAAGGGACTGTGCTTATCCCCCATTTTCTAAATGCCAGTTAGAACAAAGAATGTATTTGGCTGTCGGCAAAGTTGTCGAAATCCTTCGCGAGGTTTTTTCACACATTTCTTTCTTGCCACTTACGATTAGAAGTCGCCAAACTTTGAAACTCCTGTAGCGTTTCTCCCATTTATGCATTCGTACAACAGCGCTATATGCTGTCAGAGATTCTACGGTACCTACACTGATACAGAAGAGCGCAGTTAGAAATTTTCAGTCTAATCGTAAGCGTTTCCTTCTGCAACCACAACAACATAGCATTTTTTCATTTTATCATCTCAAGGCCAATGATTTCCTTCGTTAGACCCTTGCTTGATCGGTCTCTGTTCATGAGAACTGCCAGTAGTCATAACCCGTAAATTTTGACCCTAGAGCCACTCGTTGTGGTTGTCGGATTAAAAGGGCGGTAATTTCGAGAATAAATCGTGCGGCCGCGGTGGTGCAGATGTTCTGCATTTGTCTCTCCGTATTGCTTGGGAGCGAGTGGCTGGACTCGTCCCGGGTTCGATCCCCGGGGATGGAGGTCGGTTTGCGAACCATGAACCCTCGCTGACCTTGCACGCCAGCCCGTGGGTGGCCCATCCGGTTTCGCCAAGATGCTCCGAGTGGAGAGACGGAAGCCAAACGAGGAGACAGTTTTTGCTTATCGAACACGGACAGGGTTCAAAGCCCGCCCGCCCGCCATCGTCCGGAAAAGTCGGTGCCCAGTCCGGGATGCCCTCGGTGGAGGTGCTCCTAGCGGAGACACGCAGAGGGACGCTGCGGTGTGTGCTGGTCCCCGCACAGCCTTGCTAAGAAGGTTTGACTGCTGGACGGCTACAGGCAGAACGGGCTTCAGCCCACAAAAATTTTAGAAAAAGAAGGGAATAAATCGTACATTTAAAATTTTTAGATGACCCAGAAATATCTGACAAATAAGTACATATTTCATCAGTATTTCTTGCTGATAATTGAAGAGCAATCAAACATTGAAATTGTTTTGTTCAGGGGCTCGAAACCTCGCTCTGCATTTTACCTGACTGGGTAGTATTAGGGACTGAGAAAAATTTCCGTGATTATAACAAAAGCGGAACGGAAAACATTTTTGATGCATTCTTGCGGCCCAATCCCGTCCACAGTGGCGTGTTCTGTATTGTGCAGTATTTTATCATATTGTATGACTTCGACTACAAAGCACAGATCGTACACTGGTGAAGCAGGAGGGCATAAACAAAAGAAAAAATTACCAACTCGTGTCGAGTAAAACTAATCGTAACTAGGTCCATGGAATGGAAGATAACGCTTGTCTTAAAAAACTTGACACATAGTAAGTCCAGGCGACTTCATTTGGTATTGAGTTCCATAGAGCAATCGATGAGCATTCGAATGCCTGTTTGAAAAGATTCGGTTCGAGGTCGAGAATTGCTGAGATGGTGTGGCAATCCAATATGGTGACTGAGGCCTAGTCCGGATTGATTGGTGTGAGCAAGACGGACATTTGGATAAGCATGGTACCCGTGATAGAACTTGTAAGTTTCAAAGGGTAGCCGTGGCAGAACAAGTTTCAATTGTTGACGGCGACGCTCGAGAGTAGACCAATTCAAATCTTGAAGAATGCGGGAGTAATCGGAATGCCAGTCGCTCTTTATTCATTGGGCAGCAAACTTTTGAGAGCGTTCAAGGTAACGTGTACCTGCCCAGAAAGTTCCCTTTTAAAGTTTCATGGTGATTCTTGCCATAACCGTTGCCTATCCCCTCGACTTAAAGTTCACTGGCTAACGTAAGCAATGTTTTGCTAGCGTGTCACACACCCCTTTGTAACGTATTTTAGGCAAAATGTCAAAGCCTTTGAAAATAAGTTGCAAAAAATGTTATCGTCTATCCCAGCTTTATTTGCGTGTTCTACCTCCTGGTGCAAGGAAATGTCAGTCACATAGTTTAGCTCATATCATAAAAGGACAAATTGTTCAACATCATTTTCAATTTTTGAACATCATTTCGCAATCCTTGTCCTTTTCGATATCCGTCATCTGATTTCGTCGATTCCAAATAACTTGCGCTTCGTTTTCCTTTGATATTATTTCTAATGATCATCAACAAAACTGGTACTTTGTGGGCTCTGAAGAAACACAACCAAGCGCAATGTTGATTTTTAGGCAAATCAGGACATCTTACTGACCTTTTTTGTCCATCGACTGTAAAACCAGGGGTATCGTCGCGGAAAAATGGCTCAAATGAACTTGCAAATGAAGCCAAAACACAAAAGAGAAATAGGGTTCGAAAAAGGGCTGGTTTCATAGTTGACACTCAACCAGTGAACTCCTGCCTCCAAATCGAGTCTACTAGCTCGCAACAACCCCTTCTTGGACCTTACTCGATGATTTAGGAGCAGCTGGAAAGAAGTGATATGAACATTAATCGCATGGCAGACGTAGCGCGCAGAAAATCGGTTGCCATAGGCTCCAAGACGTCAATGTGACGGCATCCAAATGATGCGGCTGCTTAACAGCAAAAGGCGATTACAGGGATGTAGGGCCGGGATGAGAATAATAAGGAACGTATAAGGGCGTCTACTTAGCTTTCTAGCATCTTCTTAAGACAAAGCAAAAAGCGACAGTCAAGAAAATCATTATACTTTGAGAAAAACAGCTTACTTTTTGCAAATATTGGCTCGCCTCGCCTGCGACAGGCAATAAGAAAATTGATGGAAAAAGCTACACTCGTGGCTCGCTCAGACAAATGTTTGTTCAAGCTCACAAAAGATGTAAAAAGCTCGTTTTATCACGAATCCTATGATAATTATACGTAAGAAATAGGAAGCGTACTTTGCTAGCGTATACATGGAGAGGAAAAGTGGGCTTGTACGTCTGGTTACACCGGAACGACTCCAGGCCGATAAGGAGAATGATCAGATGGAAGAAGGAGAAGCAATACTGGAAAGTGTGATCTGTCACGTGAGTGCTTCCAGACAAGAACACTAGAAAGTGTTAGCCGGAAAGCTGGACTCAGGAAACGAGTAGTGAACATCCTGGAAAATATAGAAGGTAACAGTCTAAAGTCGATACTGATCGATTTAGTCGAAGCACGCAGGATGCCGTTTTTAACCGTTATGAGCAACACTTTTTCTGTGATACAATTTCTATGGTGATATCACTCTCGCTGATCAGTTGACAAGGTCCTGCTTTACTTGCGTTTGAATGAGGAGGCAGCCGAGCCACTGCCATTTGTACCAGCTTATCTTCTTAGAGCCTTCACACTTTAAGTGTATTTATGTCTGAAAAGTTTATGCACTAGTTGCTCGAATGGCTTCTTGAAAACAGTTCGCGAACCGACCGACTTCAGCAAGTGTCATACTTGCAACTGATCTTACTCACATCTCACAACTCCACAGTTCTCAACAAACAGGGTGTTGTGAGACTGTTGCACATATTTTTTTGTGGCTATGACTGCAGGATACTTTGTTGGCCACTCATAAGTAGACATTGAGACGTCTTTATAGCGACATTTCCAAAGGAACAGGAAGACCAATAAATTACTCAAATACGACATTATTTATTATATTTTAATTTTCGACGTTCCGTCTTATCTTAAGACATCATCAGGAACTGATAAAAACACACCGTAAGGCGAGCAACGCATCAATGAGCTGGAAACCTGGCCACTCATATCTGAACCTTCTCTCGGATACTTGGTCCTCAAGATGGCTGGTTGGAAACTGCAAGGTTGCTCGGTTCGCGAACTGTCTCCCAGCAATCCGCTCTGGCAGACCAGTTTGGTTGAGTGGCCTCTGAGAAAGTAGGTGAATTTACTGATTGGGGGTCTGCATGTGCTTCTGGGGACACTAATTTCACGATATGAAGAGGAAGTGTTTGGTAGCTGCTTTTGCGAAGCTACAGAATTGGCTTTTTATCCATATTTCTCAGATTGGAGGTACGGATGTGGATAATATTTCCATTTCAGCAGCAGCATGCACTGGAGCTGCTTTTCTTTGTAATATTACAGTCAAATTGCAAGAAGCCTTCCTTAGATTTTGATAGACCATGCTACATTAGCCGCATTTCAATGATAGGTGCCATATATGTTGGAGTTGAGGGGATAAAACCTCGCAAACAAACTTACTCGTCCGATAGCGTTGCATATCAGGATACGAAAGGCGTATGAACTCTAATTGCGCTAAGAAAATGCGTAGAATAATTACAACCGCATTCGGGCGCAAATGTCAAGAAGTGACAAATTTGCTGAAACATAATCTTAAAGAAATAAATCCTGAGAATGGGTCCCATTTCCGTCGAGTAACAAGCAAATGCCCAGTTCTGCCGCAAGGGATTGTCTGATTCGGTCATGCTTTCTCAGAAGGTTATAATTCTGGCTCTACTGTTCTTGTGTCTTTTCTTCATCGACAACAGTGAATCATTTAGATTATTCAAACCGTACGAATTGCTGGGGAAGACTAAGAAAGCTACTGATAGTCTCTCGCACGATGCTCTGACATGGGTTAATGTGTAAGTTGCTCGTTTAATCTCTTGAACTGACGGGATATTTGTGTTCGCTTTCAGGAAAACACGTTGGACTAGCGCTCGATGGTCACCGAGATACTGGTAGGCTCTAAAAAGTGATGATTTGCTGAGAGAATGATGAAGTTTCAGATTTCTGCAGCCATAGAGAATGATCCTGAGACTCTGATACTAGGTCAGGATACCACAGTCAAGATGCATTATATAATTTAACGAGCGTATGTACCCTTGATTCTGATTACAGGAACCAGTACTGGAGACTGGTTTTTATTTCACTAAATACTACATGAAAATTAGTTCTGATTTTTCTAGTAGCAAAAAATTTAGAAAACAAGCAGCTAAAGTTACAGTATTGACACAATTTCCCATCCAGCCAACTACTATTCACAGCCTATGCCGGACCACTGCCAAGACTCAAAGATTGGGCTGGCATTGGTCATTACAAGACATGGGGCACTGGACTAAGATCGTCGTCTTCTAATCGTTTCGATGCTTCGCGAATGTTCGTTATGGCTGTGCGAAATTCCAGTCCTCCCGTGTCGCTGTCTTTCCTGGGAGCACCACTTTGCGCATCGCCAATAAGTCTTTTGGCTGCGTTTTCGACCTCGGCGTAACTGGCATCCGCTGGTAAGAATATTTTTCTCACTGTTACTTCGCGAATGATCTGCTGGCGTCGTCGTGGTTGTAACTCTCCATCTTCTTCTTCCTCTTCATTTTCTGTGACCTAAAAGCCGTAAATTTTTGAAAG
Organism: Mesodorylaimus sp. YZB2_4; assembly: GCA_030248295.1. Classification (NCBI taxonomy): domain Eukaryota; kingdom Metazoa; phylum Nematoda; class Enoplea; order Dorylaimida; family Dorylaimidae; genus Mesodorylaimus; species Mesodorylaimus sp. YZB2_4. Next base: position 2,339,928 of record JASANH010000626.1, read on the forward strand.
CCAGGTGACTGAAAAACCCAAAAGAAGTGGTAAAAAATGGAAGAGTCAGCTTGCTATGGACACAAAAAAGCTTCTGCGAAGATGCTGCAGTGCTTTTGCTTGTGTAATTCCAAATAGATGCCCAAAAGAGGCAGGAATTCATTGAAATGTTATCCAGTCGGAGGCAAGTAGAAAGAAGCTATACCTTTCGCACTCTGGCCTCTCTGTGGGCATCTTGTACTTCTTCCGCTTCATCCTCCGCAGCTGCAGCGTCTGCTATATTCATTCCATGTAGGATGGTTTCGAGCAAATCTTGATCGCCTTTCGCCACTTCCACGTTGCCATTGGCCACTAGCGCAGTTGCTGTTGGACCATTTTTATACGATGCAGCTTTGGATTCCCGCTCAGGGTTAGCGCATCCGGGTTCGCCATCTTTCAATGGCGCTCTCGTTCGAAACAGATAATAAACAAAGGCTAGAGAAATAAATGTGGCCAAAATAACATAATTATAAATGTAGGATAATATCATTTCTGTAATTGTTGGTTCTGAGCGAAAAATCCCCATTTTTGAGGCTGAGAATATCAGCTCAGGTACTCGTTATCGTTTTGGAAGCAGAGACAGCTTATCACCAGACACCACAGTTAATCTACTAGAGTCGAATAGACGAAAAAGTGTTCAATGAAAGAGGACGGTTTGAAGCAAAAGGAAAGAAGGGCAATGAGCTCGCCTTAGCAAGAAGAAGCTTTAAAACTGGGCTGTGTGACTTGGAATTAGGGAGTGAGACTAGAACGAACGTTCGTGCTCGAAAAAGCTCGTGAGTCCAAAAGCTCAACTGCCGTTGAACGTGCTTATAAGAAAGCTGTGCGTAAATGCCTGCATTTCGAGGGTATCAACTGCTTAGAAACTAGAAACTTTGTGCGTACGGCATAGTAAACGTGCTAAAGATAATAGTGATGACGAATGATGTTATGGTCAAGTGGAGGAAGGTTCCTGCAAGTGCGGATGCTAGCTAGGTCATTTTGATAAAGGGTGGACATGTACATGGCGACAGCAAGGGTAGAGAGCTGGTCAACATATTCATTATCTTTGCGCTGATTTTGGAAAATCAAAACAGGAAGAACCAGAGTGTAGTCCCAATTAGCTGACACACGAGAGCAGGCCGTAGACAAATTCCGGAAGAAAAAACGAATCATAGTCGTGCTGAAAATTCTCATTTGGTGGTACGATAGGGAATTTCAAAGTTAGCCGATGCAGGGGTGAACGTGACGGGCCAATACCTGTAAAGACGTATAAGTAAAACAGTCCTTGCCATATACATACATGAATACCCATCTATCTACTGCGTATGTCACCACACCGCAGTTCCAATCCAGTTCCAGGCCCGCTTTAGTGGATTTCCAGATCTGATGAAATTTCATAACCCCAATGTACTCCTCTGTTTTATTTCTTTATTACGATCTCACTATTAGTTGCAAGGTATGTGAGTGGATAGAGAATTTTAAATGATCATAGAAAGGGGTTAAAGCTAGGAAAAAATTGAGGTTTTGCTGTGTGCTTCTGAAAAATTTCATCGCAGTGGAAGACTGGAGCATTTGGTTGGCCTTGCAGCAGGGCAAGCGTCATGAAGAGTAGTTTCTTCTGAAATCTTTCCTTACTTGACTAATGATGAAGCGGACAGTCCTGAATGTACATTGCTTAAATGAAGAACATATCCTCAGCAAGCCGTATCAGGATCGAGAAGCCCGCGCAACATGAACCGGAAACTGTTTCCTGTTATTACAGCTCTTATTAGATTTCCTTTCTTGGCTGCTTCTTACGATTAGTGATGGCTGTGCGATCCAGCCGAATCGTCAGAGGAAGTTATATTTTCGAGCTCCGTGATTCCGTTTCTTGAATCAATGCACAGGGCCCCATTTGTTTCGTTCCCACCTTAGATTCTGTTCTGCAACTCAATCTTCCAGGTTATTCCCAGTCCATAGCCCCAGTGCACGTGAATCTCGGCAGGACTCTACGGCAGTCCGAAATGCAGAGTCAAATTCAAAATGTATGCGTAAATTACACCTGTCCCTGTCTTTAGGGTAATCAGAAACAAATTTTTCGAGGGGATGGGGATGGGGGTCATGATTGTGTAAGACTAATTCTAGTTAGCGATAATAACGCGGAGTGACTGCATGGGAGGCTTTAATATAATGAATCGGTCAAGGTAGATCTTCTTGCTGGTGACTAAAATTACTTTGTGTGATTGAACAACAGATGCGATAAGCATTGACGAATCGAATACAGAGTTCGGAAGACGACAATGCGCTTTGTATTAGCTTGATATTCGGTCCAATTTCAGTCACAGTCGCAATGAGCGAAAGCTAACTATAGCTAGTTCTAGCTAACCCGCATATCTACCTCATCAGGTAGTGCGCGTAGGGTAGCACCAGATAAAAAGTATGAACTTCGTTACTAGACTCATCGCGATTCTCATCGGGGTACGTGAACGCACCTTGAAGGTCCTAAACGGAGGCTCAAGGTGGGGGGGGAGGAGAGAGTTGGTTGATAAGTTGACAAAACAATGCGGTAAAAAAGGTTGAAATTCCAAGTGATCGAAGGACTCGTGCCATAACCCAGTTGTCGAAAGGATCATTCTGTGAGCACCCGTCTTCTACCTGCGGGCTATATCAGTCCTCTATAACTTTTGCTGTGGTGTGTTTTTTGTTATCTAGTTTGAGTAAAAATATTCCAGTCTTTGCTTATTGGTAATTCATTTTTAGAACTGCTTTACAGGTTGTTTATGAGAAACCCCAAATTTCATCCGCAAAAGTTTATTTTCTGTACTTTACACAAACTGTTACTTCGTCACAGACAACTGTCACCCATGGACGCTTGGTCGAACAGTGCCGCTGACGAAGTGGACAAATTACTTAATATTTTAAACACCTTCGGTTCCTTTGTCGGCGTTCATCTTCTTCATCAGGCACAGACAAAATTTCAGCCGCCTCTTCAGTATTGTGCGAGGATAATACTTTTTACAGCCATTATTCTCGTGTATGTACTGGCCACAGCACTTATAGTCCTATCAATTATACCCCACCCATCAGAATCGAAACAGGAACCAGAATTTGATGTCCCGACTACTTTTGCGCTTATGTATACGGTTTTCGCGTTCAACAGATTGGTTAGTTTTATCGCTTTAAATTATGCCAATATTGTGTTATGCCGAGAAAATGGCTTTTACAATCGATCTCGACAATTTATGATTCGTTCGCATATGAACCAGAGAGATGTTACTTATTGGAAACGTCTGGTGATATCTGGTTCGTTAGTTGCTGCAGTTTACACATTGATCTGCTTCATGCTGGGTCTGCTTTATACGTTCGGAATCGTCAAAGGCGGTCTCCCAATACGATATGACAGATCCGCTATTTGGATTTCGGTGCCCACCAGAGGCGTGCACTGCATCGTCCTAATGGCAAATATTCTAGGATCACTGCATGCGGGCTATTACACTTTATTTTTCTTCGTCATTTGTGAATTGGCAAGATCACATGTTTGGCATTTTTGTAAGAAATTGGAAGCGGAACCAGGCAATACTTTTGGGACTATCAGGATTTCGAAATATCAAAGCGAATATACTCGTCTGTCAATTATGATCAAATGCTTGGACGAGGCGTTCAGGCATTCTTGTTTTTGTCAATTGTTCTTCTTCGTCTCCACTGCAAGTGTCAATTTATTTGGCTTGACTAGAGGAGGCCTGGAGTCAGCGACCGTATTCAATCTGATTTATTGGCTTTGTATGGTCACAGCGATGTTCTCCTTTACAGCTGTGCCGGCGACACTTCTGAAATCACAGGTAAGTTTTGATGAAGGCCAGGCAAGGAAATAGCGATCGAAGGGTCGTTATTTTCTTCAAACATGCCCATGTTGTTTAGTGTGTGTTATGCATCGGTGACTGTTTAGATGGTTTTAGTGTGACAAACCAAAAGATTTGGTCCAGGATTGGTTTTTAAAAGGCGAAGAAACTGGGATATACACGGATAGCGTAAATATTTTAATTAGCAGATCGAAATAGGACTGAAACATTATTCCTCATTTAGGAAAGCAGAAAGGCGATATTGGTACTAATACAATGGATATAATCTGATGACATTGGTATAACTGTGTCGTCGTGTGCCAAATTGGACGCACGTTTATTGCTAAGCTTGAGTATTTGTATAAGATAGCTCTCAATTGAATAGTCTGCAAATATTTTTATTGCAGGTAGGGTCGGTGGTCGTGACCTATTTTCTAGTCATTCTTCAGTTCACTGCGCCCTCACATATCGATGTGGACGTTTGTAATAAGATCGTAAATTTGACGGAATTATGCTCTAAATGATGCTTTTATTTTTATCTCCTCCATAAAACTATTGATTCGTCCGAATATGTATATTGTATTGCCTGATTAATATGATTTCATTCTTTATTTTAGTCGTGCACGTTCGAAATTGCTGTGGTGGAGCCATTGTAGACATCCTGAGTTGACTTAGCCATTGTGAGCGCGTTCACGATGCGCAGAGAAAGTATACTCAGTATGTCATATGCAGATTGTACCTAGAATAACTCTCATGGTCAAAAGGAGACGGGTTTTTGGGGGCCTTTACATTATCACCATTGCAGTTAAGTTCTGCGCTGAAATGATACAAGATTAGAACTAAGCTCGTTTGATCATAGGGAATTGTATTGTTTTGAGTAATTTTCTTTACATCATCATGTCATCAAAAAAGGTTGACGTTTTTAATTGCATATATCGAGGGCAAAAGTACGATTTTTTAAAGTGTACAAAATCCATTTACATCACATAACCATTCACATCACATTCAATATCACATTGCACAACCACTAAAAAGAGGAAAAACCAAGAAAAAACAAAAAAAAAACATGACTATTCAAGAAACTTTAGAGATGACAACTTTGCATTTTTGGAACATGTTTGTTTTCTGGATAAATTTAGCTCGTTTTGTTAAAACTTTTAATCTTGTTGGCAAGGAGTCCCACAGATCTACTACATCGCCTTTATCCTCGTAATCAGTTCGGGCAAACCATATACACCTCTGGGCTGACTGCACAACCATGTTTGTCACTGAGATGATATGGCTGTAATTTTTACTTGCTACGCCCAAAATTTTACTTTCTGTGCTTACCATTATGGACGGTCAAGTTCGCTCAGGAGGCCTTGCACCTGTTCCCAGAAATGATCGGCTCTACTGCAGGACATTGAACGAAAACATGGTACACATCCTCATGTTTGAGCAGACAAAGTGCTATCCTACAATATTTACAGTTTGCATCGACCTCCGAGAAGCGCGAAATTTGCTTCTGGTGTATAGTGCTTTGTAGAGCACAGAAAAGTGCATGCTGCTGTAAGTCCATCCACGTATGTCGTTTTATTCAATCTCCAATATAAGCTAAAATCGATTTGCTCACTTCTTAACTTTTCCTTCCAGTAGTCTTGCATGGCCTTGGTGGCCTTACCAGCCTTTTTCCCTATCATATGTTCGTAGAACAGCTTTGTCTTAACGCACTTTGTTGGGAACATCTTTTCGCCCAAACTTATTCTGTCATCGTCAATCATAGAGAAATGAGAAGCTATTACAGCCTTGCGAACGTCCTTATAAAAATTTGGAATTGGGATATTTCACAGGTCCCTCAACTTGGCATGTCGCACCTTTTCAAAAAAATAATCGAAAGCTGAATGCCAAGCTGCCTTTTGTTTCGCTATTAGTCTACGCACTGGGAGCATCAGCCTGAAAGACAATATTTGGTATTTATATCCGGGCACGCAAATTCACCCTGCTCCTCCCTCCTTTTTAGTATCAATTGATTTATCATATTTACTTTTGATGGATACCAAAAAATCCATGTGCTTCTCAACGCTGCGCTAAAAGTCAAGTTATGGAGCGATTACAGACCCTAAATACAACACTTTGGAAAGAAAATATGTGTTGACTACATGGATCCTTCCAAAATAAGACATGTCGCTGTGTGGTGTCCCGCTGCTTAGCGTCCCTATGTACTCTCGGACCGTCATCCAGTTGCCTCTTAAATCCATCCCAGCCCTGGAAAGCACAGACCCATAAACTTTGACCTGGTCCACCAGCAGGTCCACCAGGTCATTAGATATTTCCTTTTCATTCATGGAGCCTAGAGTCAAGATTTTTGTTTTTTCTGGTTTTGTAACCACTCGGTTTACTGAACCCCGCACCCGACGGAGACACGGCACACAATCACCAAGAACAAGGCAGACATTCCCCTTATATACCTCCGCAGTAATTTGCATATATCAACAGATCACCCGTATATCACAGGAGCTGGTCTTCTGAGCCTTTGGTTGTACTTTTATCGGGCGACCTGGCGTGTTGACTGGCATAGTACCTTGATAATCGGTAACCGGATCTAACTTGCTGGAACTAGATGGAAGGGTAAACACTACACCCCTTACACCACTACCTCACCGAAGGAGTATGGGCTTCCAGTGCCGATGTAGCGGCTCAGTTATCAAAGTACGACAATCCTGACTTAGCAGAGTATAACAGGTAATTATCGCGGTCCTACCAACCTAGTTGTCCAAAGGACTTTCCAAATCCAATATGTTGGCTGCATATAGTGAAACAGGAGAAGAAGCGCAAGAGCTGATGTTGAAAGAACGCTTCATTGCTGGACTTTCGGTGCCTGATCAAAGCCATGTTCATTTCAAACTGTGGAAAGTAGCTTACAGGGAAGGCCTTTCGAGGACATAGTCGCTGCTGTCACAACAGCAGAAGTAAATCGACGTATGTTTTCTTTGGCCTCTTCAGCTATCATTCACAATGCTGGTCCAAACGATGCTCACAGTGGCCTGCAAGCAGTGATACAACCAGATCGAAATCGGTAGAATCGTTGCAATTCCCGTAACAATCAAGAACGCAACAATTTTCAAAATCAACCACGTCCGCATTATGCAGGCGCTCAAAGACGGCCTGCAGTCGCTCCTGATGCTCTTCATACGTGGCTGCGAAGACTAGGATATCGTCCAAATAAACTAGACACTGGCACCAGGTGAGTCCTGACAGAACAGCATTCATGAGTCGTATTAAAAAAAAGCAGGTGCATTAGTCAATCCGAATGGGAGCATCTTGAATTGGTAATGAGAGCACCCTCCCCCTGGGACACGGAACGCGGTCTTCTCTTTGTCGCCTTCTTTCAACTTGATTTGCCAATAGCCAGAAATCAGATCCAAACTCGAGAAAAAATTAGCTCCTGACAATGAGTCTAGAATATCGTCTATTCTAGGCATTGATTAGATTCACCCGTTAAACGATTAGATTGCCAAAAATGGTAAAACGGATAATTCATTTGGGCTAAAGCTGCTGCCAAGGCTGCTGCGGCCATTATTAGAAACTTGGAAACCCAGGTTGCTCAAATATCTTTCCTCTGTGGGAAAAGCAATTGTGTCCCCAGTAGGAATGAGATCTGTTCCTCTCTGGGAGCAATGACGTGTCCTCCTTGGGAATGACTATGTTCCTCGGTGGGAACTACGACGTGTCCTCTGTGGGAGTGAACTTCAGTTCCTCTGTGGGAAGTTAATTAGCAATTTGCATCCTTGATTTCCCCCTGGGTAAGACCTGAGCGGCCCCCAAATGTGATGAGGGTTTCCGGAAGCAAGTGAAATTGTTCAGGATGCACTATCTTGCCCATAACCTTCCTTAGTCTCATTACTAGAACCTTCGCCAAGATCTTATAATCAACATTTAGGAGAGTTAAAGGCCTCCAGCTCGATCTTTGTGCTTTGTCCCTTTCTCCCTCATACAGCTGTGAGATTACCCCGAAGTAGCAAGAGGATGGAAGAAAGCCTAACATCGATAAAGCTTCGTGCACCCTGCTCAAAATCTTGCCCATTTCAGCGATGAAAAAGATGTAAAATTCAAACGGTAGTCCATCCAGTCCAGGGGACTTCTTACGCTGAAAAGAGCGTATCGCTTCTCCGATGCTGTCTCCCAACATCTCCTTATCCACTGCATCTGCCATCCCATGCGGTGGCTTGCTCAAAAACTCAGCTGCCGCCCCAGCATTTATTTCGCCGCCGTTGTGAACAAGCTAGCATACTGACTTTTGACTTCCAGCGACTTCCAGCTGCTCCTCATATAAGGTTCTATCAGCCCCTCGAATCAAATATACTGCCCTGGCTTCCGCCGAGTTCTTTTGCATCAATTTAGCGGTCGACAAAGTGAACTGATCAGTTGCCAAATCTCTATAATGTGTTTTACAGTACTTCGCCTTTTCCTAACCTCTTCACGATCTAAAGCCCTTAGCCTATCCCTGACGTCCCGGAATTCCGATTACAGTAACTCACTAGACGGCCTAACCATTTCTTCGCTTTATCCAACTCTTTCTCCAACCAGAGTCGCCTTTGCCTATACTCCCTATCAGACTTCTGTTTTCGAGCCTTGCATGATGCCCCTACCTCCTGTTTACACTCCTCCCACAAAATCAGAACCTCTTCATTCTGGGCAGCGTTTATTTTAGCCTTTATGATCTGTAACTTTTCCCTGACACTTCTTTGCAACAATTCATCATGTTCAAGAGAGTCAATATGAAGCTTGCAGTAAGAAGGTCCTCTTCTTATTTTTGCAAAGGCTGCACTACATTCTATCTCGAAAATTTTATGGTCGGACCAGCCAGTATTAGTAAACTTGTGCTTCACATAAGAATTGACCATGTTTTCACTACCATATATCCTATCCAGACGTTCCTGCGTTTTGGAGCTATGGGCTAGATGAGAAAATTCTCTTTTCTCTGCACGGTATAGTATACCTGCTACAAAAGCGTGCAAGACTGTTCGGTATGTCATCTCAGTTCTTCAGTATAACATACTTGTATGACATACTTGTAGTAATGTAAGTGGCCTGCGTGGAGAGTTTTTGAGTCCATCCGCTCCCCGCGGTATCCTCCAATGACCTATTCCGCCTGCTATATGCATGTATAAGTATCCCCATAAAACCTGAAGCATCTTTTATTCTGTGCGGAAAAAATGACAAATAATGGATCATCGATGCCAACTAATCACATAATCCACAGTATAACAAGGCATCTCGCCTCCCGTACCATAGTTTGTATTTCTCAGTGTTGGAGATAATGCTGTGTAATACGCTCTATCTTGTACAAGAGTGCCCCACAAAAAAAAACAGTAGATTGCTACTAGCATTCAACCGCCAGTTCAAAATCAGGCCCCACCCACAAAACCCCAAGCGTATTCGTAGCCCTATCTCAATTTACCTGATAACAGATTAACAACCGTCGCAACTTTCAAATGCAAGTCGATCGCAAATGCACATCAGACCGAAAAAAAACCTTCAATACAGGTAATTGTTACTCTGCAGAAGCCCACTTGCGCGGACTAATCGAAAGCAAGCGGATCGAACCCTTTTTGACTCTTGTTCGATCTAGAGCTGTCAATCAAAGCGCACTTATTTCATAAACTCTTTTTAGCCATCTTATGCAGAAGGTCTCAAACGACCTGTAAATTTTGCAGGCTGTAGCCAGCATAATGCATGCCAACGCATTAAGATCAGTCAGGACAGTGATAAGAGCGGATGATCGATGTTCGCACCGTTTGCCAACTGTATATGAGTCTATAAAACGCATGTTGGCATTCTATGCAATATCCCATCTTACTCATTGAAGCTGGTATCTCTATACAGTACAGTGTACTAATAACCAGTGCTTGAACCCGTGACTTCAGAGTCGGTCATACGAAAAAAGCTGTCTTGAGGATCCTCATTTTCAACATCGACAAATCGGCCTTTGCAAAAATGAATTGCAGCCATCTTCCCGACAAAATCAAGATGCAAGTATTTTGCAAAAATATCGTTACGTGATTTGGTTCGCATTGGTCGAGTTAGCAAAGAATTTCGCAAAATTTCCGAGATGGCCGTAGCTGAATCGAAAAACTCGAAATTAACTGATGAAGCGCTCAAAAATGCGCCGATCGAGTCGATTTCGAAAATACTAGAATTATGCGCCGGAAATGTCGAAAAGATCGAATTTATACCATTCGACGAGTAAGAGGGCATTGTCACGATGGACGCAATTGTTCGCAATACCTACTTGAAAGTAGTCAGCTTCGGAATAAAACATCATTGCTTCCGTTTTCCGTCGAAGTATTTCGGAATGGTTTTAAAAAAGTGCCCGAATTTCCAGGAAATCGAATGGCACGAAGTTGTTGATGAAGACGGATTGAGTAAAATCGATAAAACCTGCAGCAAGTTGCGTAAGCTGACTGTCGACGTGGCTTCTCAAAAATTTGATCGATCTATCGGTCTGTACGTTCCCAGTTTGAAAGAGATCCTTGTCGACGCCCTGGGATGACGAACCTCGGCTATCTCAACAACAGCTGGAAGAAATGTTTGGACTTGTCGAAACTCGAATCAGCCATTTTCGTTCTGGTCAAGTTGGGATGCTCGATCGTTTCAGTCAACAACTTTTGGCGCCTGACCTCGTTGCGATCGCTATTCCTGCATGCAGCACAGTCAACGACAGATTTTTGATGAAGGCCGCGAAAACGTTAGTTGATGTAGAAAACTTGGATGTGGGTTGCGAAAACGAAGCTTTCGTTACCTATCGCGGAGTCGTTGCCCAAACTCGACTTGCGCATTCTTCGCTTACTCGATGGCAGCCAAGACATCGACGACGGAATGAGTCGTGCAGCTGAGGCTGGCCGTTTGAAGCGAATCGATATCAGTGAAACGGTGTCATCGGCTACTCTGATCAGACTGGTTCACACGTGGTCTAATTTAGAATCGATCATTGCCTGGGATATGGTCGATGTCAATTCAATTGAGACGGCCGCACAGTAAAGACGGCCGTATGCAATCGTTGAAGGGATTTCGACAAAAAGAAATTCGCGTCGGCCTTCTGGGAATGCTGTATCGTCCAGGTCTCTACGAAATTTGTTGTTCGGACAAGGTGGCAAAGGGCGGCCGGAAAGCTCGTTGTCGATGGCCGCCTGATCTGGATCAACCCGTTGGCAATCCGCAATGGCGTCGATGATACGGACGAAGAAGATGACGGAGACGAGCCGCTAATGCTTGGCTGGTGAAAAAAAGAGGATTCAAACCAAGCGCTGCCAGAAATGAATGACAAAGTGAGTGAAATGATACTAATATTGTTTTTTATAGTGACTTGTCCTCAAACACAATTTCTGTCGCAAGAATTTCATACTTTATTATATAGCACTAGTACTAGATGAATCCGTTTTTTTGCTAAATTATCAGTCAGGCTTATGCCTTACGTTGGGGAAAGTTTTATCAGCAAGTTTACACCAATGAATGCATCTATAAATAGTAAAATGCGTATGATCATATTGGTGGCAGTCAGACAGAATATTTCGAGTTGTAAGGAGTTCATAATTAGGACAACCTTTTGCAAATAATTCTTGCCAACATTCTAGAATCCAAGTACTTATGGCCAAGCGAATTGGGCCTTATTCTATGCATCCCTTCCTCGAGGCCCAAGGAGTAGCGGGAAGATCTATAATTCCTACCATGAATCTATGATTCCTACTCGCCAACAGACAGTGACGGCACCTTCGCTAGCTAGTTTTGCTCGTACATGAAAGGTCATAATTAAGTTTCCGGCATGTTGAGGAGCTTAGATCGAACATGCCTCCCGAACGAGTCCGCCCAACGGGAGCGTAAATGTTGACCTTAGCTCTATAATAAATTTCTACCTGCCGCCATCGTGCGAGTGAGGATAGCCTCCAGCCCGCATCGAGCTTGCTTCCTGGTCGAAACGGGCTACGTCTTACGAAGGGTCCATAGGTTCCATTTTTCCGCTTTCATCAATCGATTAGAAGCGAACTGGGGGCGGACACTAGCTCAAATAACCCAAACGATGACGAGCTCCCCTCTGAACCGTCATTTCCTAACTAAAAACCAATATTCATCTGGTGCACTGACTATTGAAGCCGAGATATCTAATGCTTTGCACGAGAATCGGGTCATCAGTGGTCCAAGTGCTGGTTAGGTTTCCTCTTGCGCTTGAAACTCATACCCGTGTCAGTTTGCTTATATGGACTCATTGGCCTCGCCAAGCCGTCGCCTATCGACGAAAGCCCAGCAATGCATTATTTGTCGACAATAGGCGGTCTAGTGAAAAAGCAGAGGAAAAGGGCTTTCGACTACGGACAGCCTTGTGCAAGTTTAAAGGCGGCACGAGGGCGGTGGCTTCAAGAAAGTGCTTATCGTTAGTTCGACTCATTGGCTCGCAGGCTGGCTTGGCTAGAACTGAACTCGTTTCGCTTTTTTCGTCCCCCGTCATCGACTATGACGTCATTGTGATTACTGAGCGACGTACTTGCTTGCCCGTTTGAAGAGAAGGCTTATTTCCAGGCAAACTCCCAACGCTCATAAGCTAGTGTTTTTCGATTCGGTGATATATTATCCTTCGGACGGATCTAGATCGCGTCCAGATCGCGTCTCCCTCGTTCCGCTTGCTCTGTTTCTCGGGTGGTAGCCAGTTGGATGCTTGGTTGAGGCTTGCTTTACCATCTTACGCAACTCTGGTGCTGCGCCCGTTAGCCCGTATGGTCGCTAGGAAACGTAGACAATCCAAGGGGAGTAGATTTTTTCGCTAAGCATCACCCCTCTAAACTAATTACGCGTTCGACGCGGTCACTGATCAGCCTATTTCACGCTGCCAGTCTGTTCGGTGGCCAGTAAAGGGCTCGAAGCAAAATAAGCATGAAAATCGAACGTTTCGATGTCCTTTTCGATCAAGAGGACGATCCTGAATCGCCCGTTTATTTCGCTGGGGAAGAATTAAGTGGACGAATTATTCTTGTTTTGAAAGAAGAAATGAAAGTCAATGAAATTTTGTTGGAATTCAAAGGTGGCGCTAGAACGTATTGGACAAAGCATTCGGGGAAATCTCGTCGACATTTTCGACAATCCGAACCATATTTCTGCGAGCAGTTCAACACAAGATACACTCACGCTTACGGCAAAAACCACGAACGACTTTTGCCAGCTGGAACTCACGAGATTCCATTTTCCTTCAAATTAGCGAAAAATCTCCCATCTTCTTTTGAAGGAGAATATGGATTTGTGAGGTAAGGGGTCAGCACTCACACAAAATAACTGTGTTTATGAAAGGTAATGAGTGGACATTAGGGTACTTTCTACCAGCAACGATCCAGTATTCTGCATTGATTAAATCATGTCAAAATGCAGGAATACAAGTTTTGATTATTTTGCTTGTTCGAAAGTTCGACCTGGGTCCTGCCTAAGTAAGGCGGATTTTTCTTTGATAGTGACGAAGGAAAGCTTTTGAAGATGACGTTTATGATTAATCATACTGTTTTCTTTGGCAGAACTCCCTCGCCCCTCTTGACGTCATAAGTTTCTTTAAACGAATCCCAATTTTCTATGCGTACATCTCCCTAGAAAAGTTCTCTGTAACATATTTCTTGAGTTATTTCGCACGTCCAAGACAGCTCTTCGGAGTTTTCAAACTGCGCCTTTGAACTCATTGATTTTAAACTAAAATGCTTTCGCGGCACCTTGCTTTTATGATAAATTTTACGCAGCTGACTTTTTGTCATGCGGGCTGACGTGAGTGCGTTTTGAAATAAGTATACCCCGTACTTGTAGCCACTAGATGCATCATGCATCAAAACTATGTAAACGCATCCTCGGTAATGAGGCAGCAGGCCCTTAGATCTTCTGTGTTTTCCCCTTGCTGATGTTGTCGAGGTCATCACTGTGCTTCCTGATTTTTAACCATGATGTTGTTTCTCGTTATCCTGTTTTGAGCTGGCAGGCAGTGTGTGGTTTGTCATCATTTAGGTCGAATAACATCAGAATCAGAATCCATGACGTAGATTGCTTATACAAACGTGCTCCTTGTGATTAACGTAGACTTCGAATCGAAAGCTTCATTTAAGAATTGGTTTTCTGAAAAATAAATATCGAATAACGTTATCTCTATGCACTGCTTGGAAAGCTAGGTTTTCCATCGTCTCCTCGCGAGTATATATGTATTAGCCAGCGAAAATCGTCCTTTAGCATCAGGCGTCTGGTTGGCTGGTTTAAGCAGGCACTACCGCGCCTGCTGATGCTTTCAGGAAGACGGAGAGAAGCTCTAGGTTCTTCCTATATGTACGCGACTAATAGGCGCAATGACGCAAATGGCGCTGTTTGAACTCAAGTGATTGACGAAATAAAAATAGGGCGTAGAAAAATGGTCCCCTAGTGTTCAGGAAAGACAATGCATTTTTTCTCATCCGTTTCTCTTCTCTTTTTATATGAGCCCAAGCGTGTTCTATCAGCTGTTCCTGTCTGGCGATTATCCAATTGACGAATTTCAACAAGGGTCATAATTTTCTACCACAACGTTTTTGTCAGATGTTATTGCTCTTACGGCATTTGTAGAAGGAATTTGGGAATGAGAGAGGGTATTGCTAGTAATTTTTCAAAGCATTCTGGCAGCAGCGCTCTTTGGTTAGGGGGTTTTGGAACCAACCTATGCTCGAGCGGATTTTAGTCCGTGTAGCAGGAATATCACGATTAAAAAAAACAATTCTTCTAGAATTTCACTTGCTAGAAGCAGGTTGGCCGCCGCCGCCGCCCCCCCCCCCCCCACTTTACTGCCTTGCATGATCCATGAAATTCTAAGGCATTGGGAAAACTAATTCCGCTTCCACTTAGACTGGAAACTGGCTGAGCCTGGTGGAGGTGAAACCAATCATGGGGAAACATGTCTGTATATCATTGCGAGAATGAGTCAATACACTCGGGATGTCCTTTTTAGGTACACGTGCAAAAGCACATTAGAACGACCGTGGGATCACGATATCATCTGCAAACGTGCTTATAGCGTTGTTGGACTGGAAGACCTGAACGCGGATGCCAAAGCAGCAGAACCGATCAATTTAGCAGAAACTGACTTCAATGTGCAACATTGCTTCCGCCGCGTGGGAACTATCGGACTGCGGTTATCTTTGGCCAAAACTGGATACGCGCCAGGCGAGCGTCTTGTTATTGACGCCGAAGTGAAAAATGACAGCCGTAAGACTCTGAATCGTTCTACTCTTTATTTTAAACAACGCATCCGATACATGGCCAAAGACTTTCATAATCAAGAACACGTTAAGGAGGTGTGTCGCACATTGGCTACACGCAAAGTGGACCGCAATGCTATCCCACCGGGTGGTTCCGATCATTGGCAGTGCTCCGACTTTGTGGTGGAGGCGGTGGCTCCGAAACTGATTAGATGTACCATTATCGACATAAATTACAGCGTTGACTTGGAGGTAGACCCTGGCGTAGTGCTGTCAGTGCCCATTCTAGTCGGCACCATTCCTATCGCCCCCAAAAACTGCTCAGAAGAAGAAAAGAAAACGACGGAAGGATCTTCATTGGCAGTTGATACCATCGAGGTGAACACGGAAGACAAGTCGAGTAGCGCGTCTACTTCTCCTAAAACGCGCCTTAGATTGACAAGTTCAGTTCCAAAGAAAATGTACCCCACTGTGCCGCTACCGATTTTCGAAAAGTGCCGCTTTAGCGAAGTTGATATTCAAGACGAGAAGGAGAATGTTCAATATGGGAAAAGGAAATTTACTCCAAAATATCCTTGTTATCATATTGAGCCTTAGCAGTCCAGAGCTTATCATTTCGATGCCAGTCTCTGTACACATATTTCGCATATGAATTATATTTGCTTGTGATAGGCACTTGCAGGAACTGATCACCTGTACTTATCGTACAATATTTTTGAGTATTAATGTGAATACGCTGTTCATGCAGTGTTTGTGCGATATGATTCTTCCGTTAGCCGTGAACTTCAACTGAACCGACTCTACTAGAAAACATGACGATGAAGCTGTACTATGAACATTTATTGAAGGTACTGTAGTTACAGAACGATACTTCAGCTGGCCATCACGTCTACGAGAATACCCAATTTGTATTAGGTACTTGGTACGATACTGTGCACCATGACAGAAAACTTAAATGCGATGGCTATTGCGCTCTTACGTGTATGTGCATACTCGTACAGAAAAAAACAGAAGGAGCCTTTTTCATAATACAAAGACACTTGCAAACCCTTATAACCGCGGTTTTGCAGACTTATATCAAAAGAAAACAGCAAATCTAAAATTTGGCGAGTCACCTCATAAACCTCATGAAATTTTTCTCTAAACTGTTGTACAAAAGGCTATTACAGAATAATTGAAGTGGATCGCCGCATTGACAATGGTTGATGAAACTTAAAAGCTTACGCTTGGGAATTTCGGCAGATAATCCTCGACTGATACAGCTTGTAATTGCACAAACCGAGCACATTATCGGTGTGCCAAGCGCCATGACTTACAACCATGCAGAATCGAGGCGAAACGAAGAGCACCTCAAGTACAGAAACAGGGCATTGCGTGACCAAACCGAAAATAATAGGTCCAACAAGCGAATGAAACAGAAACAATTGATTGTTGCAAAAGCGTGAGTCTCTCCTCAAGCCTGAGTGTTTGTAAGTCGTCCTGCTGGTTCGACGCTGGAGTTTGGTCACCAATGGATGGTTTCCTTAATCCTCAGAAGTCCGTCACGAAACCGAGATACAATATTGCTTGTTAAAGTTGGTTAACTAGATCAGCTTATTTATATGTTATGCACAGCATCATTTTTTCATCCAAATGAGCTGCTCTAAAGAGGCGGATACCGGCTCGCACTGGATGCCAGCAGGTGGTAGTTTTTTCAGTGTCAGGTAATGTACATTTGAAAGGTCTGCGAAAACTCACCTCTTCCATGTTTCAACTCTGCTTTTTAAGTTTGTCATAAAATTTTATGCCATAGCGAGCCACACAATGTGGATTCGTCAAATGCTCATGCGTGAAGGTACAGTACAGAGTTCTGGGATGAGTTCACGGGTGCTGGGTGGCTGGACTAGTTCCTAGAAAGCGGAAACGCACTATGGATGCCTGACAGCAATGTCGAGCTTGCAGTGGATTTAGTCATTGAAGTCTTGCTGCATTTGTTTGATGTTTGCCTAGTAAGTGATGTGCTTAAACATCAAGATTTCGCCTCGGTTTGAAGCTAACGGTGATCCGGCAGCTGAGCAGTCTGACGCAGAGCTGGTTGTGGGTTTGAGAGCGCTAAGATTAGGTCCACGGATCTTTCTGCTAAATGTTTCCCGGACAATGCCACTAAGAGGTTAAATTCACAATTAGCTCCGCGCAGTGAAATAGCAAAATGCGCATTACTTTTATAGAAACAATGGAAATGCCCGCGTTCTGGTCTTTTTCCGACTTATGTATGTCTCTTGGGGGAGCCATTGTTCGGACTCACTGTTAATCAGATAATATGCATAGGTGCTTAGCGGCTCAGGCTATAGAAGTTAAAAAATTTGTCATGGATTGTGACTCGCAGTCCGACTTTTCTCATCCACCGCACTGCTATTGTCGAGTAGACTGATCAGCACGATTGGACTGTCACTGCGGGCTGACCTACTCTTCTGGAACCCCAATGTCCTTAGGGAAAGCAGTTTTGTGGAGAACAGCGCCATATTATTATTCTTGTCACTGGCACCTAGTCTTATAGTCGACTCGAGATCTCAGTTTAGTCTATGGCGCCAGACGAGCATAGGCATAACTATGACGAGGTACTGAAAGCGAATCGATAGTGCAACTATCACAAACAAACACGTAAAAAAGAAACAGATTCCGCAGACCGACTGCGTGATCTCCTTGTCAGGAAGACTCAAGTGGAAATGGTAGACAGGCACAATTAGCATAGTACGCATATCTAGTTAGTACATACCATCCCCCTTCCACTACATCGGACTGCATGATTGTGGCGGGGCGAAATGTGGCTGGGCTAAAATTTGCAGGGCACAATGAGGATGGGGGGCTACTTCTTTGAAAATGGCACTTTACTCTTCACAATGCTGCATGCATACTTTGCAGTAGCTGATGAAAATGAGTTATCTGCTACAATCAGTGAATTATAGGTTTGCGGAAAAGTCGCCCCCCCCCCCCCCACAATTCGCCCCCCCACAACTCGCCCCCGAGCAACTCGCCCCCCATGTGGCCGGTGACAATCTTGACCACTTCTCCATCGACTCCGTTCGTCCAAACACGACCCTTGCAGCTGGATCGCTTTTCGCAAACCCATATTCCGTTGAGTTCGTTTTTCGTCTTTTTTGAGAACACGTAAATATGATTTTCATGTAGGTACCAGCTTTCGTTTTCCCCTTTGAGATTGGACGCTGTCGGCCATTTTCGAAATAATCCGGCTCCCAATAACAGTATTTTGAGAAAGGGGTTTTTAGAGAGACAGCCAACTGATTCGAAGCAAAATGGGCAATTGGAAAGATCTCCCATATAGCCCGCATTTATACTTGACACAACTGCTGACCCCAGGTCATTTGTTTGGTCCAAAATGATTTGGGTCAGGGGGCGAGTTGTGCGGGGGCGAGTTGCGGCGGGGGCGGCTTGCATGGGGGCGAGTTGTGAGGGGCGAGTTGTCCGGGGGCGAGTTGTGGGGGGGGGGCGACTTTTCCTCATGCCGAATTATACGCCATACATGGCATTTATTCTGTAGCTATTGATGATTATTGCGTGGCTACATGGTCTAGCTAACCCCCATACCGCATAAAAACATGGCACCAACGCCCGACTGACTTTGCTGGCTCTTCGGTCATGTATGATAATAGCATTTCACAAGAATCGATTCTCACGCACCCCTTTTTCCCGCAATCCATTTCGTTTAATTTTCCTCTCTTTGTTCAAAGCGGGGTTCTAAAGCTGAGAACAAATTGAACGTTCTAGTCAATGCACTAAAACTTACATGAAATCTGGTCAAGGTTGCTGGTTTGAAACTAACTTGCACTCAAGCTCAATCTAACTCCTTATCACTGAATTCGGGCATTAGCAAAAAGTGAACCCGGTTTTTTTAGCTATCAATGCGCATAAAAGCAAGATGTGAACTCGTGGCAATCATTTCGAATCTCCTGTGAAACGTTTCACAAGATTGATAGTCCCTATGGCACTTCTTAAGTAGCTCCGCGCACTGAAACAGTTAACTGCGCATTATTTTTTATAAAAACAATGGAGATGTCCCGCGCCCTGCTCTTTTTCAAGCTTATGTTTCTTAGGGGATCCATTTCTAGAATACATGGTTTATCAGAGGATGTATTGCATAGGTGCGAGCGTCCATTAGGAGATACTAGTTGACCGAGTCAGAATTTCCCATCCTGCTGCCTCGTGCTAGCTGTTTGAGGCCATATATTGCTTGTTGATTGGCTGATGCTGTGACGCTAATTGTAAGTACTTGCGTAGGAGAGTGACGCATCTGGAGACTCCAGACAGATCAGAATGGATCGTGACTTCGTCCTAGAGTAAGATATTTTCCTCTGATGCCTATGTGCTTGAGCAGTTAATTAGGAATTATAGCTGAGGGTCTTCTGACCTATATGTTATGCCGTGTACGAGCACATACCCTAAAATAAGGGCGTTGGCGTTTGCGTTGGTGGGGCACGTTACCTACGTGGGAGACCAGTACTCCCTCGCCCATAAAAAGCGCTGGTGTAATTGACGAGGATGTCATTATGTGCGCCTGCACTGATCACTGGTTCTGGTTCTGGTTCAGGTGCACCTCTCTCTTGGCGGAGAGCGAGAGCGATATCGAGGTCCAGAGGCTGTTTGCTGGAGGAACTGGTTGTTGACTACTTCTTGCTTATTACGGATATTAGTTCTTGGTCACAGCTTTCGCCACGCGCCAGCACGTGCGACCGTTCCTGGATTTCCCAGTGCTGTTGGCAATAAAATCGACAAATGATATCGTTGATAGCGCGGGGTCATTTCTGCCGTCCTCTATTAGCAGAGCGGGCCAAGTATGTATTTCTTTTCTGGTTCCATGTTGGCCAGTCAGAATTTAGCATTTGTCCAAGGTCTACCATAATTTAACCAGAATGCTTCTATGTCAGCAACCTCGACTGTTCTGGCTCAATTTTTACAAGCTTTGGTGAACCTGCAATATACTGTACATTCTCTTGGTGATAAGACTTCTAGGATCATTACGGTGTGATACATAGAGTCCAAATTTTCCTAGCTGTCCTACGCTAATATTAGAAATTCCTGTCGCCCGTTCCCGACAGACACGAGCCGTGCCATTGAAAAAAGTCTTCTGAAACAAACCCTAATGAAGACTGATTGTGAGCCGGGCTCTCCCAAGCTGACCATAATTAGCTTAGCTTCTCATTTTCCAAGATCTCGTTTAGAGAGGTACAACTCTACGGCTGTTGTTTTTGATTCGTTTCCTGGCCAGGCTGATCATGATCCAACTGCTGCTGCCACGTAGATGACATCCTAATTGAAGACATCCGTCTTGTCTCGAGGGGTTAATGGAACCGTCTTTTATTTTGAACCAATGCTTTCTGTGAATTTGATAATATTTATCCAGAGCGAACCCAAAGTAAAAACGTTTATTTCATTTGCTCCTGTGGGCCCCTTCTTTCAAGAATTTTAGTGCTTCTTCTCAATTTACATTAGCCCGATCTGGTTACATTTACTTGCATTGCTTTGCGAGCATTCCCGCCATAAGTACTCGAGAAACCCCGCGTGGGTACGCGATTTCTAAGCAACACGAGAAGACAAAGTTTAGTTTTCCATTTTTGAAAATAATTTTCTTCGCTGCCATAAATAGATAGAAAGCCTGGCTGTGACACTGTGTACAGAGAAAATGTCTGTCATTACCCCGGGGTAGCCCCTACTCAATTCACTCGCATCCTCGCATATCAAGTAGGACAGACTGTTGATTTATCGAAGGCCAATGACCTTTCTTTCTCTCCTGCTCACTTTATCTTTCCATTTATTCTTGTACTAAGTAACGAAGACAGCAGAAAAACTAGAAGTGTGGGAGGAAGTGCACATTTTCAAACAAAAATTGTGAGTGGTGCCCATCCCATATATGAGCCTCGCTGTCGACCATTGTCTGCACTGGTTTTCTTGGAAACGCCCTGGGGTGTTGAACAGCTAGGAATAGCGAGGCAGGAAAGAGCCGAGACAAGAGGGCCGGATGAAAGCATCGGATGGAAAGCGGAAGAGGCAACCGCAAGCGCCATGACAAAGTGCCCTTTTGGTCACTATTACGAGAATGGCCTTCTCGCTCCTCTTCAACGAGTCATCGCCGAGCGAGGAAACCTTGATGTGTGGGCAATAGGGAAGGATCCTGTGCTTGATACTGCTTCTCGACAGAAATCACTTTCTACATAAGGGTGTCAATAGGCGGTGTATTAGACGTCCATTGCTTTTATGATCTCCATCTGGTCGAGTGTTCATCCCAACTTCACCTCACGCCTCGTGCAGCATCTCTTATTATCTCGCTCGTCTGCACATTCCATTCCATGCGTCGCCTTATCCGCTCGGATGGGTCAGAATGGTTTGAGCGTGCTTGTGTCACATGGCATAGCTACGCACCTTTATATTTTCTAATCATCAGAGGATACCTAGTTCAAATAGTTTTCTCTCAACAACGCTGTCTCAAATCGAATTTGGTCTGGTATTGGAAGAGGGACTTTCCTAGAATTAGTTGCACAAACGAATGTGCTTAGTCACTGTATTTAGAAAAGTGTTTTCCTATTTCAGAGACGTCATCGGTCTTTTATCAATTTATCCTGTGTCGATACGTGTGAGCGGTTCATTTAGTTTCCTGGCAGTTGTGTGTTCGAGGCTATTTCGAGTTCGAGCTCTGCCTTGTCATACGTCGACTAGGGATCGACCTTGAAGTCTTGTCTTTGTGACGTACGCAACGAATCTAGTGTCTCAATCAAGCAGGAAATTCTCACAATTCTTAGTTGACTAACGAGGCCTCAGTACTTGAACCGACTCGCTCTTGGCTTCAGTCCGACGTCCAACTGTCTACTCGAGCACCGGTCGACAGTGTGGGCGGAGTATAATTGCTCATATATGTCCTGGACACGATGGATGTTGCTACAAAATTAACTGGTAGTTTCACACAGGTTCTAAGCCTTGCTACGAGGTAAGCTATATGTTGCTAACTTGTCATCTCTTGAAAATCGATCGACTAAACACTTAGTTTTCTGTTTCAACTTCGCCAATGAAATTAAAGTACTCCCCACGGACTATTGTTTTGTCATGAAAATTTTCAAAGTCACTCAAAATTCCTAGCCAACACTCTTTTCCAATTTAGGTCTAACGACGACGGGGAGAAAGAAATTCCATTTTTTGTCCCAAAACTATTTCGGGATGTCGATCACCAAAGTCCGCACTATTTCCAATCTCCCAATACGCCCTTGGTGGCAAATAGCACGGCCTCGATCGCTGGTGGGAGTATTGGCACGAACAGTGGTCACAGCACACCCTCAAGACCGGGTATGCTGGCATGTTTTCGATTCTGCTAGTGACTGTAAGACTTTTGCGGGGTTCGCGAAGATGAACATTGATGCTGGCATAGGCAAAGGCCTAAGCCTGATAACGGCTTCCGAATTGGTATATTCGAAATGCATCAATATACCCCCAGTGATAATAAACTATCATTATATTTTGGCCTCATTTATCCAAAGGAAGCAAAAAAGAAATAGAATGTTGATAAAATGAGAATGGAAAATAACGTGATGGTGGGTTTTTCGATGCGCCATGTTCGTAATGTGATTTAGTCTGGAATCCCCGGAGTAGTCATTTAGGAAATGGCTACTTTTTTCATCAGCCATTTTTCACCATAGTAATAGACAAGAGGGTTCCGTCAAAGGGTTCAGTTCGCATCTCACATTGTGAAGGTCGAAATTATTAACACTCTCCGAAAATGGGTCTTGCACTGTTGGCTTGATAGATGACTTGAACAAAGGACGCAGCCCGGATGACGTCAGTGCATCCTACGGACTCGTTATCCGAGTCATCAAATGCTAAAATCGGTTAGGCAGTCAGGTTATCACGAACAAAAGAGATGTCACCCTAAAATAAAAATTTTTAGGAACGCCTCTGAAAACAGTGTGCGGCATAAACCCGGAACTGTATAAATGTCCAGAAGATGGCGAATTATCCGAGTATCCGGAAAACCATATTGGCCGAATTTGGTTCACTTTGGACTACGATAAAGATACGGAAAAGCTTTCTGTGGCTGTTGGAAAAGTCCGAAATTTGCCTTCTCGCGAGTTAATGAATGCCAACTGTTGCGACCCGTTTGTCAGGTAAGTGCACAGTGCAAGTGGATATTTTAAACCAGAAGAATAAATTGTAGACTGTTTTAGAGTATATTTGTTACCCGATGAACGAAGATATTCTCAAACAAAAACACGCAGAAAAACTTGCAATCCGAAATATGAAGATCATTTCGGATTTGATGTAAGGATTTCGTTTCTGTTTTTTGCTAATAATCAAACTCTGTGCGCAGGTTTCCAAAGACTTATTCGACGAACGATCAGTGAAATTGGTTGTGTACGATGTGGACAGTCTGAAACGAAATATTCCGATTGGCTCAGTTGTATATAACTTACGGGAATACACGGTTTGCAAGCAACGACGCCTTCAAACTTGGAAGGATTTGAAAAAGGATGACGTTGAGGTGAGGTTTTGAAGAGCTTTGTTGGAGAGGAGTGGGGTTTGCTAGTGTATACAGCACCCGTGTGTGAGCCGGTGACACCACACAAGACTCAGGGACCGCTTATTGTAAGTTCTGTTTGATATCATGATGCTAGAATAACAATCTGTGGTCTGGGTAGATTGCAAACAACCCTTCCAGCTGGTACTGACATCAGGGCTAGATTCTGTTCATGATCCTCCGAATAGTTATCTCCCTTGTATGACACACAATGCTGTTGCCCATGATATGTAGGCAGTCTTCAATAGTGGAAATACGTGGTTTTCAGGCTGTGTGCCAACTTGGCGAACTCCACTGTTCACTCTGTTACAATGTCACCCTACAGCGTCTGATTGTGGACATAATCGCCGCCAAGGATCTGAAACCAGCTGACGACAGCGCACAAGACGGGGGTAAGCAAAGGCACCTGTTTTCCTATCATACAGTGTATCTCATTGAAATTTTATTTCCTCGTTGAAGACACTTACGTAAAAGTGGTTCTTTCAATCGGAGCGAAACAAATGAAATGCAAGAAGACTCACGTTGTGAAAAACAATTTGACCAATCCGCTTTACAAAGAATCTTTTACTTTCAATTTAACCCCAGATCGATTGGATCAGGCTTGCGTTTGCATACAAGTTATACAAAGCAAAAGTGAGTGCCCGCAGTCACATTGTCTGACGCTGATGACGGCAAGTGCATGGTTTCAGATGACAGGCAAATAGGGCGAGTAGTCTTGGGCGGTAGTATGCTATCGAAAGGCAAAGCCCTGCAACATTGGCTGGATATGGTCCATAAAAAGAAGGAGGTCGTGCAAGAATGGCATTATCTGACTGACTGATTCGAGTCCGAGAGTCAATGACTCGCACCGCTTTCATATAAGAAGCCATGCTGATACATTTGCCTCCTTGCAAGATATTGGGGATGAAGCGCCTTGTATGGTGAGGTACAGTTCTGCGTGCTGCAGCCGACCTACACTGTTGTGAACTGCTTGTATATTTCCATGAGCTGCGACTGATTTTGCATTGGTACGTACAGGGTAGGCACATGAAATCCGCGCCACGGTTAATCTACGAAGATACATTAAATAAAAGTGCTGCACATCATTGTCTTTTGTACTTACTGTACAGTTCCTGTGTTCTGGATGACATAGTTATTTGGTGTGGAAAAAGGCAACTTGGACGTAACTAGCGATCAGCTAGAGTGCTCACAGGATTATGGCTCGTCCTACAAAGGGTTATCGAAGCATTGGAAAAACTACAATATCCGCTCTGAAACTGATCCCTGATTTTTCGATCAATGAAAACTATCCGAAAGAGAATAACAAAAGGAAAAATAGACATCGCACAACCATATTTCTCCTCCTAAGTTGGGTCTTTCTAGTTGCCGGCTCGACGCGAGTTTTTCACTGCTTCCACAACCCACTGAAGAATGACCCTGGAACTTGAAATTGGATAAACAGGAATGCGCATTCTCCGATGTGACCTAAATGATATCTACTTGCGCACGTATGGTACCTTATCTTCTCGCCTCAATTAACTACTAAAATAGGCACTTTTGCTGTTTGGTCCCCAACATGGGTTAGCTTAGGCTGGCATATGACTTGGGCTTAGACTGATATTAGCCTCCAGCCAGCCTTATACCAGCCTTCGCCTAGGGACCAAACGGCAAAAGCGCCCTAAAATCTTCTGCCGAAAAAGACCAGTTTGCTGATCAGGGCATCGTCGTGCTTTATTGTATTGTCATAATGACCAAGTATCCTAATAGCGTGTCCTTCTGACCGAGCAAGAGCGATCATACCGATACTTAGGAGTCGCGATAAGAAGACGGTATGAAGACGCGACTGAGCAAGGGCGAAGAAGGTGAATATACGATGGTGCGTTGTACATATAGATACATACAGTGATAACCTTGGGTCTGTCACTTCGTCAAAACATGTCTGCCCGAGAGGGCCGGGTAGTAGGATGAAGATGAAGCTGAGAGTGAAAAACTGATACTCGCATCACAGCTGTCACATGGATAAGCAAAAGGCTCTATATTGCTGCTCTGAGCACTGTAATCATCGCCGAATGTAAGATCTACGTCGTCACTGATCCAGACTATCATGGTGAATAGCTCATCCTGTCCTTATTGCATGAGCAGCGCAGCCAAGTCGTAGTGCTGGTACGTATCATCGGGGGTGACGCCCGTGCAAGTGGCGAGCGCATTCGCGTCCAACAAGCGACAATCGCCACTGGTTGAAATATCGAAGCTAAAGCAGCCTTGATAGTACATACATGCCGTGGCGCATGACAGAAGATCTATGTCGGTCAAGGTCATAATTTCCATGACTGCTAGGTAGCCGTTTTCCTCCTGCCGAATGAAGTCAGCCATGCGTTGGTCGTTGCAGCCTGTCAAGAACAGTGGTATACACGGACGGGCGGACGAGAGATAGGACGAGACTTACTTGGAGCTGCGTATGATGCAGTTGTAGTTGGTGGCACAGTGGTGCCCGAACAATCAGCTAAAACAGAGTACACATTGATGGATTCGATGCTTCACAATGGTTCTGAATACTTGGAACTACTGATGGAGGCATGCAGATTTATCTTTAGCACACCCGGGGTCCGACCCATCACAGTTTCTGCATAGACTAATATTGGCGGACGTCAATCTTCGTGATCAGAAGGATCTCTCATCTACTACAGTCTCCGACAGATAATGCAAGCTTACGCTGAGGCGACATCTCGCAAGACGCAGTGCCTTCAATGTCAGTGCAAGGTCGGTAATGCCAGGCCCCGGCCGTAGTTTTGGGATCGACAAAGACGCACGTGCCATTCGTTGGGGGTGAAAGCGGATTAACGATCATGTTGTTGTAGGCTCCCCACGGCGAGCCGTCCAACCAATGGAAGGCCTCATTGTCATAGTAGGCGCCCAACCATATGAAGAATGTTCCTACCGTGTAGGTCATAAAGTAGGTGCTAAACAGAGACGAGTTGACTATAGTCTTACGTACGAGTGCCTTTTGGCTACAAATGGCTTACATAACTTTCCTGCTTCCAGCCGAATATTCTTGGAGTGTATTCGCACTGAACATATAGGCGCTCGGGTGGAAACTTTTGCAGTAATTTTGATAGTCCCAGAAGGGCATTGTGGAAATAGGTCGGGGAGGTAAAAGATAGCAATGGTCATTACCCGATTGAGGATCCTGGAACCATCCCCCGCCTGGACACGTCAATGGACACGGGGTAGTTAAAGCCATCTTGCAGCGCCTTAAATCCAACCCATCTAACAACTATCTTCGATCTATCGCTAGCCAGAACCCAGGCTTTTCGTCAATTCTAGTGCCAGCAAGTCACAAGCGCCGCACTGTCTCGATCTCCATGTTCATTAGCATAGGCCTCGATTCATGCCTCCCATGAGATGATTTCCACACACGCTTCACTTGTAGTTACTGTGGAAACATAGAGGTGACCCAAAGCGAAAGGGGTCGAAATTCTATGATCGCAGTGACTACTCGTTGCGCTGCCAGGCCAAAGACCTTGAGCAAGACCACGGTCAGCTTTAGCTTTGCCGATCAGCCTCGCTAAGTTCTTCAAAGTCTTCTGCTCACGATCAGATAGGCGCAGGGGCACATACAAATGGAATTGAAAGGGGAAAGGTTTTCCGAATGCTGTACAACACTGCAACAATGTTTGGCAGACACATTAGTGGAATACCGATTTGCCTTTTCCAGATGCAACCCAATTCTAAGACAAAGTTTTGGTAAACACGAAGTCAGTTAGAACAATCCCTACATGTTTTTGCGTATGCAGAAATTTACTTGCACAGCGATTGTGTCTGGCTGTCAGGTGCAAAGTGCAAGAGTGCAAAGTATTTTTGTTGAGGCTCCTTCGAATTATTACTTGTCCAAGACATACTGTGTTTTAAGTTTTGTATTCCAGTCTTCTCAAAGGTCATAGGAGTTATCGTTTGAAATTTTCAGTAGTGTACCATGTGTTGAGCAATACAAACACTTAACAGGACTGAAATAGTAGCTGATAAAGATACCATTTCTGCTACGTAGGCGAGTGAGCTACGAAGTCTTGCCCTTTTTTGGCTTCTGCTGGTTCTCCTCTCTCCTCTGAAAATTTGCTGCAATCTTGTTTTCTGAGCCTCCGTGATCGAACTCGGCATTGCCAGCGGGACAGCGGGTGGTACTTCCGAAGCCGTCCTGAAAAACAGAATACAAGCCCGGAGAGTGTATGTAATTCAAAGTATTCCTTGTGTCGCCGACATTCTTGCCGTCAGCACAAGCCATACTGAGATGTAATAGCACTAGCACTCCAATACCCATGTATATGCGACTATTCATGTCCCTTGATCGAAATGAGAGAATGGTGACCAGCTTGTGGAGACTCCTTTTTCTACTTGACCTTCATTTACCCCCCCCCCCCCCCGCTCATAAATTTTAATAAGGATTTTACAAAATACTTATGGCTCATGTCATTGTCCTGCATGCGGCATCAGATACGTTATACTCATATACACGATTTAGGAAGGTCGAGTGACATAGCTGGAGACGTTGTGCAATGAGCCCTTGTACAGCGCTTTTCTTACGACGGCGAGTATAGCAGGACTTTTAGGAATGATTTGGCCATGCGGGGTGCCAGCAGGATCGTAACGGATGTAGCGCCAAGGAAACCAAGAAAACGGACATTCCCTTCGTGTCACGATCAAGTACAATTTCCATGATTGTAAGGCCTCAGTTACATTTTAATCATGCCGCTCCCTTATCAATTTTCTTTTTCACTGTCGACAATTAGCACGTGCAGGTTGCAGGTGCAAAATGGCAGGCTTATGCGCCCACAGCTTATGATATCGTAAGCTGTAGATATCACCACATATCATAAGCTGTAGAGATCTTTGCTCGTCGGCTCAAACGATGGCCAATTACTCATTAAAAAATTGCTTGGTGACATGGAAATCAGAAGATGCCACTCACTCTGGCTGTCTGCGAGCAACTTGGTCACTTTTGGCAGATTGCCATATCAAGTGCAGGCAACTTCATCAGCTGACATATGAAAGCGGACGTGTGGACACTACTAGCACTGGACTGAATAACTGCCTTAGCAAAGCTGCGCAGAACAGATTGCTACACAGAAACAGAGTCGCGATTGTGAGACGGAAAATGGACTCTTTGGTTTCAGAAAAAAGTAGGCTTTCAAACGTGCATACTGTAAAATTTAAAATCCCCCTATAGGCCCATGTGGAGCTCCCTTGCCTGTGACTGCATGCTCTCTAATGGACGCAAGTGGACATTACCTATTTGTTATATTGGGGTCATTGGCGCCTTGCTGAGCTGACAGGCGACGAAAAACAAGATTTTGCGCTTTCGAGACCCTGTACTAAAACAGGCGCCCTAACGGCGATGGGTCTTTCATTCAAGTTTTCATGATAATCGTGAAATGCTCAGCATGCGATAACAAGCAGCCACATTACTCATTATTATAAGCATTGTACTGGTTTCTGACTGATTTAGACTGGGAATCAGCGCCACCAGAAAGTTGCGAAAATGCCAAACAGCAAGCTTCGCATAATCAGGCGCACAAGCAAAGCTTTCAAAGTGCGGAACAAATTTCATTTTACCGAACAAAACAACACGGGACAACAAGACATTAAACATTGTAAGTTAATCACCGCCTTAGAGATCACATTTGTACCTTGCACCATGCAAATTTTATAGCTACGGATAAATGTTTTTACGGCTGGCTTCAAGCTATACACAAAGTTAAAAATCGTGATGCTTTCGAAAACTGTCGTGGACGCAGTGGAATTGTTTCACGACATGCGCAGAGTTGGAGCCGTGAATATGGACAAGTCGTCGATGTGGTGCTGGGAACAATATAGGCACAACTTTTCCTTCATACACCACACACCAGGAACGCAAAGGACACAACCGTCCTGCACCAAACCCATGATAGTAAGTGAAGATGAAAACACACAAAGACCATCCTATCATAGAACAAACCAGATAATCCTGCCTTGTCTCGGTGCAAAAGAGAACTAGATAGAAAAGCAAGGTCAAACTGTCTTGGAGACCACACCATGCAGATGAGCACTAAAATAAGTGGAAATTTACGTTAGTATAATCGCGTGTACACCTTCGCGACACTCCCACAGCCAAAAAAGGAAAAAGGACAACTGTGCCTCTAAACAAATCCCATCAATTTAAAAAAAACCCACAAGATTAAATCGTCTCCCAGCAAGCAAACAACCCAAAATATGCATTGTAAATAAACTCAATTGGCCCAACCAACCGATCACGTTACCCAAATTAACATCGTCAACACTTTACACCCTTATGCCCACCTTCATTGCACCCAATATCGAATCTTAACACTCCAAATTCAATTTCTTCAAACTCAATATCACGACACACGACTGCAACACATGAAAAACGACTGACACACGACTGACACTTATATGCCCAGACCTCCTTATCAGTGTAGGTATCTTAAGCATATGTGCTGAGCAGGCAGCCACAAGAAATTAGAAAAAGAGCACCGAAGTATCATTTATCTGCCCCAACCAGTTCTGACTCCCCCCTTGGGGTTGTTGAAATTTCGCATCAGAAATAGCCCTGTTACAGTGAGACTGCAACTGACGCCACCTCAATCCGTGACGTCCTCCCCCGCCAGAGTTTGTCTGATTATTTCAGAAGCTCGAACTGCAGCCGCTCGGACTGGTCTATCCCGACTAGTGGATGGGGCTGTGGTAGCATCTGGTGCCTCCTCTGGCGGAGCCTCTCGCTCCGAATCAGGTTTTATACTGCCCTCCAAGGGGTACAAATGAGCTAACGAGCGCAAGACCGAGTGCCCTGTAGGCAATACAATTTTCGCAGACCGGATCTCCTCATCGGAATCCTTCTGCAAGGACAAAAGCCGAGCTAGTTTCCAGGACCCACGTGGGCCTTCATTTTCAACCAAAACAACATCTCCAATCGCGGGAACAAATGGAGACCGCGCACGAGCTTGTTTTAAATAACGTTGCGATCGTTCTGGTAAGCTCAACAAATACTGATCGCGCCACTGTTCCCAGAAACGTTCCAAATGCCTCTGACCCTTCTTCCATGAGTCAAGCAACTTATCAGAAGACGACAACCCTTGCACATAATTTGGGTCCTGCGCCTCCGCCAGATCAACTACAGGCATTCCAGTACCCACATTGAGCGACAATAAATGAGCAGGAGTCAGAGCCTGACCAGAAGCGAAGTCAGAGCCGACAAACGTTAGCGGACGCGAATTCACTACAGCCTCGATTTGCGAAACCAGAGTCTGAAGCTGAGTGAGACTAAAGCATAGTCGACCAAAGCTCTTTCGCATACACTGCTTGACGATCCGCACCAAACGCTCATAGAATCCCCCGCGCCAGGGGGCCCTCTCGACGATAAAGTTCCACTTGATCGACTGGTCACTGATGTAAGTCAGAACCCCCTCATCGCGGATAATGCGTCTCCACACGAGGTCGAGAGCCGACTGCGCCAACTGAAACTGAGCGGCATTATCAGACCAAATCGCAGAAGGCTTACCCCTGCGGGCAACAAAACGCTGAAACGCGAGAAGAAATTCCTCAGCGGTCATGTCCACGACGACTTCCAAGTGCACTGCCCGCGTCGACAAGCACGTGAACAGACAAATCCATACCTTCCCCACATCCCTTACCATCAGCGGACCGAAATAATCGAGACCCGTGTAGGTAAATGCTGGTGAGGCAACAACGCGGCACTGTGGATAGGCAGGCATATGAGGCACCTTATCCGGTCCTCCATCAAACCGACGACAACGCAAACATGACCGAATAAGCTTGAAAACCTGCGATCTCCCAGAAGGTATCCAGAATACCTTCCTAATCGCAGCTAAGGTGTGCGCTACACCCACATAAAACAACGTTTCGTGGAAATGCCGAATAACCAATGTCGTCAAAGGGTCGCTCTTTGGGAGAAGAGTCGGAAAAATAGTGGCGTCAGAAAGACCAGAATCGGATAGACGACCTCCACATCGTAAAATACCTTTCTCATCAACCCAAAGACCAAACTCAGAGATCAATGGATGAGACTTTTTATTCGCAAAGGCAGAGAAAACATCTGCAAAGTGCTTCTGCTGCACAAACCGAATCCAGAGAGTCCTTGCGCCCTCGATATCCGACGCCATTAACGCAATCGAGTCAACCGGACGCCGTTGAACCCGTTGGATGAATCGCATCACATATGCGGTTACACGAAGAAGCTTAGTTAGTGAAGAGAAACGACCACTTTCAATACCACAGGGAGGCTCAACGTCTACCACGGCCGAAACCAATACGGCCTGCTCTTCGAGAGCAACCTGAGCACAAGTTGAGTCACAGGGAAAACGGAGAAAATCAGTGGGTGGCCATGACGACTTATCATTCAACCAACCAGGGCCATGCCACCACAGCTGAGACTCCCCCAAACCAGACGCCGAACACCCACGAGAGGCCAAGTCGGCTGGGTTCTCCCTCGTTGGAACATATCGATAGTCAACCCCAGTCACAGACTTAATTTGAGCGATTCGATTTCGAACAAACACAGTAAGCGGCTTGTTGGAACATAACCAGTGTAGCACGCACTGCGAGTCAGTCCAAATAAACCGTTCACCAATAGGAAACGGTAAGCTCGATTCAACAGACGATAAAGCTTTGCTCCCAATATGGACAGCCATAAGCTCCAATCGCGGCAAGGTAAGACAACGCAAGGGAGCCAAACGAGCCTTAGAAAATACGAGATGGCTACATGAGACACCATCAGTCGTAAAGCAAATGTATACACACGTACCGTACGCTGACTGAGATGCATCGCAAAAACAATGCAACGTAACCTGCGAACCTTGTCGAAAACCCCCAAATCGAGGAAAGCTCAATGGCGACCAGGATCGCATTCCCGACTCTATGCCTTTCCAGGTGGAGACCAACTCTGGAGACAAAGCAGTGTCCCAATCTACCTTCAAGACCCACAACTGTTGCAAGAACACCTTCGCGGGAACGAAGACTGGACAAAAGAGCCCCAGCGGGTCAAAGAATGAAGCGATGTATCGCAGCACCATACGTTTCGTAAGCGATTCATTGTCAGTACCTGACGAATCCACAACAGCGGCAATAGATAAACGATCAGTAGCCATATCCCACAGGTATCCGAGCACAGATACAACAGAAGTAGAGACCCGATCAACTTCCGGCACCTGAGCCAGAAAGTTTGCCGAGTTCGAACCCCATTCGCGCACATTCATTGAAGCAACTTCAAAGATGCGCTTCGCCTCCAAGTATAACGCAGACGCGGCTTCATCCGAATCGACACCCACAACAATGTTGTCGACATAAATATTCTTCGAAATCGTGTCAGCTACCTTACTACCATCCCTGGCTAGATGATACTTGATGGTAGCATCCAACAAGAACGGGCTAGATATAATACCAAAAGGTACCCGCGTGAACCGATAAATCGCCAGATTATTCTCGGTGGATAGAATCTGCGGATCATCCAACCACAAAAAAAGCGTCACATCCCGATCAGGCGACTGTAGACCCACCTGCAGGAAAGCCTTTTCGATATCGGCTACCAATCCTACAGGATTCAATTGGAATCGAATAAGTAAGTTACAAACATCTTCCAAAAACACGGGGCCACGCAACAAGCAGTCATTCAAACTCAGACTGCCCTTTCGGGACTTTGCGGAACCATCATACACTACGCGCAACTTCGTAGTCGCCTTATGCGGCGTGATGACTGCATGATGTGGCAAATAATGCACAATGTCCCCAGTCACACTGGAGTCATCGACCTTCTCAATCATGCCACTCGCCAACTGCGAATCAAGAACGGCTTGATAACGCTCAAAAAAACGAAGAATCTTCCCGATGACGACGAAGAAGACTATTTAACCTTCCCAGTGAAAGTTGAAAATTCGTTGGAAGATTGAATGCTTTGTCCTTCCAAGGCCAAGTAACGAAATACCGACCGCGAAATTCGATCGTTCTATTGAACTGTTCTAGAGCCTCCTCATCTCCAACATCCTCCACACGGTCTTTAATGCCCAAAGTTTCCAAATCCCAGAGTTTGGAAACCGCCATATTATCCGATAGTGTAGGATCTTCAACCAACAACGATGGAGAAGACTCTGTGCTAAGCACCAGCTGCGAAGCAAACAGTGTAGTGATCGACGGAGACGTCCGATCTCCTCCCGCCTGCCTGCCTGTCAAAATCCAGCCCAAAGTAGACGCGACCAGATACAGACCGGGCGAGACCTCAATCTTTTGAGGAGAAATGAGATCCCAATAATAATCGCCCCCAACGAGCAAGTCCAGCTGCATATTCTCAGTGCCATTGGGCAATGAGTCAGCCAAAGGCATAGACTTGTATAACGGACTAGCCAGCTGCTGAAGCCCGACCGCCGACCGCTGCAAGCTACCAGTAATCTGAGGAACGACATTCACGGACAACGTGACGAACGAATGGTCTAGCAACTGTACGCGAATGTCAACCACCGATGTCTCAATTTCCTTAGCGGAAACAGTACTAAACGTATGCACAGAAATGCGCTGCTTATCCTTAGCCTTCAGGCCCAACTGCTTCGCTAAAGCTGCCGAAATATACGACCGGTGACTTCCACCATCCAGAAGAAGCCTAACCTTAGACGAAGTCTTAGCAGTTGGCGATTGAACCAATGTAGTCGCAGTCTGAAGCAACACCGACTCACCAGAAGAAAGCAGCGAGCTCTCCGTCGACGACGACAGTGAACCCGTTCCCGCCTCAGCGGCAACATTCGATACCTCCGACGAGACACTTCCAAACTGAGACGGGCACAAGCTAGAATGATGGTGCTTGCGCTTCTTACAATAGAAGCACGCCTTCTCGCTTTTACATTCGTTGACACGATGACCCGGCTGCAGACAACAGTAACAAGTGCCCTTCACTTTCTCCTTCCTGGAAGTAAGCGTAGCGAATTTCTTGCACTTGTCTGACCAATGACCACCACCGCAAAAAACGCACGAAGACTTCCGACCAGATCCCTTCCGAGAGGAAGCAGAGAGAAGTGCACTAGCCGTGGCACTCGTAGACGCTGAACCAGGACCCTTCTGCGAAACCATCTCAGACAGAGGTTCCTTCGACGAAGGAGAGTCCATTCTTGCCTTACAATTAGACGTGAGACTTTCGACTGTCTCCCGAGCCACGAGATGAGTAGTGATCCTGTCCCGAAGTGTCTGCACAGTCCAGGCATTACCCACACGAGTTTCCTCCAACCGTAGCAAGAAGTCTGGTGGAAACTTGGACTGAATAAGCGAGACGAGATGATTACCCTCGATGTTCTCCCCAAGCGCCTGCAACGAGTTCAAATGCCGTTCAATCAAGTCGAACGTGCCACGAAGCTTAGAGGACTGATTACCGGCTGAAGCCAAATCTGCTAAAGCACGGTAATGTGCGCTAATAACCAGCTGATTACGACCGAATCGAGTTCGCAACATATTCACAGCCACAGCAAAATTCTCATTAGAGACCGCAAGACCCATAATTGCCTTCTTCGCGTCCCCAACAAGCTGCGCTTTCAAATAGTTGAACTTATCGATCGCCTGCAGACTCGGATTATTGTGAACAGACGACTAAAACGAGTCCCAAAATTCGCGCCATCGAAGAATGTTACCATCGAACTTGACCAGCTCAAGACGAGGCAATTTCACAGCCACCCTCCCCCCAACGGCCGCCGCCGCCTGGGGTTGAGGGGCGTCCCCAACACGAGCCGCCACGGCAAGACGTGCAGTCAACTCGGCTTCCCGATGCCGAGCCAATGCCTCACGGTCTTGCTCGTCGCGTATATCAGCCATAGCCGCCTCGATCTCCGCGCGCACATCATCGAGACGATTCAAAATCGCGCCATCCGACTCCAATAACCCCTCAATGGTCTTCTGCTCCTCCTGAGGAAAATCGCCGTCCCGCAACTGAGCATTCAAATCAGCGAGACGCTCGCCTTTAGCCCGCAAACGTTCGAGGTACCGACGTAGGACACGAAAATGCTCATCACGCCCCTCCGCAGACGGAAAATCGACCGTCAGAGCCGGCTGAGCATCGAGATGATCGGTCAGAGCCTTTCTGGCGGGGCCAAGAGCCTTACGAATTGAAGCAGACATGGGGCCAGTGGGAGAAAACGACGAGAGTCAGAGACAGGAAGGGCAAACAAAATCCTACGGCCAAAAACGGATAAGGGGCACCTGCTGTGGCACTCCGCACTGAATGACCCAACTGAAGAGAAAACACGACCGAGCAGACTTACAGCACATGGGTCTCAAAAATGTACAGCCAAATGCGTATGTGTGGTGGGAGATGGGCAGCACCGAGACAGACCTAGTTCAAAAAACACATGCACCAAATCCCCTTACCCAGATCCAAAAGCAAACGGTTGCCCAACGCACGGTGAACCAACGGTGTGAACGCGACGGACCACAGATCGATCGAACGCCAGGGACTGACCAAAGGACCATCCACGCCGCCAACGCCAAGGCTCGAAAGCCGTTGTTGAAGGCCGAGAATAGTCGAACCGCCACCGCCAAACCCGAGAGCCGTCGGTGAAGGCCAAAAGCTGCACGCACCCCCAGCGATCGAAATGCACAAATCGACGAACTGACCGGAACGAGAGGGACCAAAATCGTTCTGCTACCAAAATGTCGTGTACGCAGTGGAATTGTTTCACGACATGCGCAGAGTTGGAGCCGTGAATATGGACAAGTCGTCGATGTGGTGCTGGGAACAATATAGGCACAACTTTTCCTTCATACACCACACACCAGGAACGCAAAGGACACAACCGTCCTGCACCAAACCCATGATAGTAAGTGAAGATGAAAACACACAAAGACCATCCTATCATAGAACAAACCAGATAATCCTGCCTTGTCTCGGTGCAAAAGACAACTAGATAGAAAAGCAAGGTCAAACTGTCTTGGAGACCACACCATGCAGATGAGCACTGGAATAAGTGGAATAATCGCGTGTACACCTTCGCGACAAAAACAAGCTAATAAATGCGCAGCTGCATGGTGCTTTCTCTTAAAAAAAGACGCAGCTTTTCAGCCATTCCTCTAGCGCAGTAAAAGCAATACTGTGATTACAAAAAGGTTCATCCCTAAAATGACTAAACCAAGCAATTCGAATAAAATCAGTAACCTTCGACATGACCTCAACACTGCTATCGCCAGTAGGACTGCATTCTGGCGCGCTAAAATTGTTCTGTCCACAAATTGATACAATCTTGCAATTGTAATAGGTGCCTCAGCGTACGCTATTAGCATAGAACATCTATTGTGCACCCGAGATGGGCAGACTACGTATTTGTCTTCCTCCCTGGTCAGGGCCAGCGAGGTGGAGAGGCCGAGCTGACTGGTTTCCCTAACATGCGATGAAACTACTTCCCGGACCCGGACATCGCCTATGAAAAGGCTCTACTCCCTGCCTGGCGAGATCAGTTCGATTAATATTCTTCTCGACGATCTGACGTTTGTAGCCAGCTCTTACGATCCTGCGTGAATCCCCTACTGGTGGGGCGTGGTGGCGACAGTAAACGATACCCGTTACTGTGGGCTGCGTGCTTTTCGCCTTATAGCGAGTTGTTCAGTGTTCTACGAAGCGATTGTTTCCATCATTCCTTTTTTCGTGTATGTGTTACTCGAGTCAGTACCTTGCTCTTGGTCTACCACTTTAAATTGCGACCGCTTGCTTTTTGCTTAGTGCTGTGTGAATAATAAAACTTGACACCTTTTTTCGCCATATTCGCATTCTACGCGAGCCAGACATATTCAATTAAAGTTGTCATTCCATATTTTGTGTTTCTGACATAAAAGAGAGCTTCGGCAAACTCAAAATTGGATAAACGGCAATGCACATAGTACTTGCCCGCAATCCTTTCCTTGTCACCTCACCTCAGTCAGCCCCTAAAATCTACTGAAAAGAGCATAGCTGCTCGTGACGTCGGCTGTGATTTGTTGGAGAGCAAAATGGATGCGCAACGGTCAAGTCAAGAGCCGCGATGCCACGCGCCATTGAATTTTCAAGACGTTTTAAATCTTGTTCTTGAAAAAAGCGTGAAATCCGGATCTTCTTTTCTCGTACTTTTCTTTTCTCGGCAGTCGCCGACTTTCACGCCCCAGATCATTTCGTTGCGGATGCGTTGCTTTGCGTTACGTGCGCGTTAGAATAATACCTCTTCTTGAAAGACAGTCATTTCCTGGGCCAGGCGCTGTGGTCACGCGTTTAGAACTGTTTGTTGTTTTTGAAAAAATACTAGAGTCGTTTTTGTTCATTCTTTGATGAAGGAGGAATGACAGTTTGACCCATTTTTATTCGACCAAGACACGATCATGATGATCCTCTGGTATATAAGGGCGGCCAGGATGATTTGGAATCAGTGCACTTCACAGAAGCGAATTCCCAAGATGACTGCTTCGACTGATGTGTTGGCCACGACAGCCGTCACTTTGAGTTTAACGGCCCTGCTGGCTATTTGTTCCTTCCGATCTTCCAGAAAGGCTAGCATCAAGTACGATTTGGCTGAGGCATGAGCGATTCAAGATGGTCACCACACCTGGCAAAAAATCGTAGCTGTCAAGGCTGGCAAGGTACCGTTCCCGTTGCCCTCACTCAAGGGCAGAAACCTGCAGGAAAGCCAAGGTAGAGCGGGAAGCCAGGTTGAAAACCAGGCCTCCACTGCTATGACGGTAGTTAGGAGGTTTTTAATCAGTGCGGACACAAAAACTGTCTTAGATACCACCCCCGGTCCCCCTCACCAGGAGGCCTGGAGCCGCCTCACCCCACAAACGGCCCAAAGGCGCCAGCAAGGATTTCGTCGCTCCACCCTACTACGATCGCCCACTCCCCCAGACCAGGCGATGTGGGAATCGCTGGAGCTCAAGGCGCCAAGGGGTTCACTGGTCCAAACGGCAATCCTGGCAAACCAGGACAGCCCGGACTTGTTGGCCCCGCAGGATCCCCCGGCGAGGCAGGCAAAGGTGGTCGACCTGGCGATAAAGGCAGTCCAGGCAATGACGCCGAGGGTGGCAAAAAGGGCGAACCCGGCCAAGTTGGGCCTACTGGACAGCCGTAAGTCGTGCGGTCATCATCAGAACCCTGTGTCTGCTTACCTCTGTTTTCAGTGGAGCTCCAGGGAAGGACGGCGACAAGGGACCCGATGGTACGCCAGGCAAGGGGGGCACGGCGGGTCCAGCTGGGCCTCCAGGAAGCTCTGGATCAGATGGCGACAAGGGGGCGCCCGGGTCTAAGGGCAATGTGGGTGGTCCTGGCAAGGATGCACAATATTGTCCTTGCCCCCATCGCAATAAAGTCAAGAAGTTTAAGTCAGCCAAAGCATAGAACCAGGTGTTGCGCAGATTTAAAATTTTTCCTTTCATATGTAAAATATATCCATGCTTTGCGAAACTGTTAAATTTGAACAATGATGTATGCTATGTTCAGGCTCTTTAAAAAAAGTTAGCCTTATATGACTGCCACACAATTTACTTGGCTCGTTTCAACAGTAATTTGGCATTCCAAAATCCATAGGCAGCCACCAGGGTCACATTTTGGCTTTTGTGCATTCCTACTTACTGTAAAGGAAGCACAGATAACCGACTATTCGTTTAAAAATTATTCGTCAAGAAACTCGTAAAAGTGTTGAAGTCATAGAGTTTCAAAACTTTTACTAAAGTAGGTACTCGTATACGGGTAATACGCCATTGGGCAGTACTCTAGAGGAAAGAAATGGCACTAACGAAAGGCTACATAGCCCCCCTTTCGACCAGAGAGAAAGTCAGCCTAAGCATTGTTAACCGATTTCAAAAAAAGGAGCTCGCGCGGACGGAGAACTGCTTGGTACACAGCTTCTTTTCTGCTTTTTTTGTGTAGTCTTTAGTGTGCATGTATAAACGGAGGCCAAGAGTTGCACAACACATTTTTGGAAAAAAGGAAACAGATCTTGACATCCGCTGCCATTCCAAATTGTTTAAAAATTGATCATCCTTTAAAATAACAGCCGCACCAAAAATCACATGTTTGCTATGATAATGCCATCAGTGATTTGTGACATCGATCCAGTCTCCGCAACAATGATGTTCCTGATCCTACTGATTCAATATCATTTTATCATCCTGCTACTGATTTTTCAGCACCTGTTAATTCTCTTAGCTTTTGTTCGTCATAAGCGCATGAGACTGACGTGTTTTAGGACCTCATGTTCGCAAGTAAAAAATGAAATAAGAGAACTTCCGATTATTAAACGATGTGTGCAGCCTTACAAACCGTTTTCTCGGTTTTGTTTTCTGCACAATCGTAGAAGCGGTAGCTGTGACACGGAGGGACCGTCCTTTTCTTGGTTCCTCTAGCGGTACACCCGCAAGGATTCTGGAACACTGCATGCCTAAACCATTAAAAATCTAACGACGCCCAGTCATCATAAGAAAAGCGTTATGTAATAAGGGACTCACTGCAAAACATCTTCAGCCCCGCGAGGCATCCCTGAATCGAGCATAAGGGTAATGAGCGGATGACGCATGCATGAGAATGACATGAGCAATAGGCATGTTGTAAAATCATTATTAAAATTTATGAGCGCGGGTAAATGAAGGTCAAGTAGAAAAAGGAGTCTCCACAAGCTGGTCGCCATTCTCTCTATTCGATCAAGGGACATGACTGGTCGCATATACATCGGTATTGAAGTGCTGGTGCTGTTGCACTTTTTTGTGTCTCGTGCTGACGGCAAGGATGTCGGCGACACCAAGTAATGCATTGAATTAACTTAACTCTCTGGGCTTATATATTCTGTTTTAGGATTGCTTCGCAAGTACTTGTACCACCCGCTGTCCCGCTGGTAATGCCGAGTTGGATCACGATAAGTTTAGAAACCTTGATTGCAGCAAATGTTCAAAAGAGAGAGGAGAAACAGCAGAAGCCCAACAAGGACAAGACTTCATTGCTTACACGTTTTCGTAGCAGAAATGGTATCTTTATCAATTGCTATTTTAGCCCTGTGCAGTGCTTGCACGTCGGATGACTGCATCCAAGCGCTGATTGTCGGCTGCGCTGATTGTCGGAGACACAATCGCTGTGCTAGTAAATCTTGCATGTTTGTATTCCACAACGTATAGACACTACTGAAAATTTCAAACGATAACTCCTATGACTTCTGAGAAGACTAAAATACAAAACTTAAAACACAGTATGTCCTGGACAAGTAATAATTCGAAGGAGCCTCAAAAAAAAATACTGTGCACTCTTATCCGGAAGTACATGCTGAAAGCTGATAATATCAACGGCCTCCCACTTGCGGACGAACCAGGGCCCAGGTTCGACGAGGTTTCATCGCTCGAAATTGGATGCACCCTATCACAGAATGATCCCGTGTCAAAACCTCGATACAACATTTCAAACTTGATGCTTCCGGAGCTTACGGATTGCGGGGGAGCTGCGGATTGTTCTTACAGTGTCCCCTACAGCAAAGAAAAAAGGCATACTGATGGCTCAGCATGCAAACCTCTAAAATTCTAAATTCACTCCTTTAAATTCTTCAGGACCTTAGGCTGGAAAAATGAGGTGCGTACCGTACGTTGTGTATGAATATCTCATGGCCAAACTTTCTCGAGCAGCCAATATAAGTGAGTTGGTTAGCATAACTTTAACAATAAGCGTCAGCTTGACGTCTTTGGAGGAACTACTAATAAAATTTTTAACAGGAACTTTGCAGGAATTTTACAAGGCCAGGCGAGAATCTAGTGTTTGCCTCATGATCGTATCATGCTCACACTTATCCGAATAGGTGTCAGTATGTCTCAAATACTGCACAACATTGTGGATTATAAGTTGATTGCCACGAGGTCAAACCAAATCGATTAATCGCTGCATCGTAAACCCAATAAATTAATGGAAACCTTGATTGGGCCAAATGCTCAAAAGCGAGAGCAAGCCAGAATCTTGCCAAGGACAAGAAAACGTTGCTCACACGTTTACGTAGCAGAAATGGTATCTTCATCAACTGCTATTTCAGCCCTGATTAGCCCTTTGCTCGTTTCGTAGTCGGTTGGCAAATGAGAAGAGCTAAAGCACAAGTACTAATCGTAAAGTACAAGTACAGTCGGGAATTCTGTTCCGTATTGTAAAAGGTGTTTGAAACGGATCTGAAATACAGCATATGTCTTTCAATAAATCACCTGGGGAACAAATGCATTATTTCCAAAAAAGTCTGTTATCAGACGAAAAACTTTGAATCTAGTTGATGCTCAAGATGGCGGGCAGTGGATTATCATTAGGATTGTAGGGACGGGAGGGGGGATTAATGCACGATTATATTTACTATGCAAATGAGTATGATCTCTCCTGTCTTCCTTGTCCTGTTTGTTTTATGCCAGTGCATCATGGCTCTGTTAGATTAAAGCCTTTAGACTAATCAGTCTCATGCCTGCGCGTGTTCGGTGCGGTTGAGTAACCCATAAGACACGAGGTCTTATATTGGTTCCCCTGCCGGTCTAGAGTCCGTGTGAGCCGTGCATTTATCCACCGATTCCTCATCATACTAAAATCGGCCAGGCTTTGCAAGCCACCAATTGATTTTCGCCGCCCGCTCTGTCCGATATGGCCGATCGACCGCCCAATATCGATCAAGCCACCGATATAGAGCGAATCGAAGAGTCAACAATCCAGATTACGGCAGTCGATCCACCCGCCGACGAGTCTGATCAGCAACCGTCAGCCGATACCGACCAGCTAAGCACGAGTCGACGACCACCATCGGCAGCGGCTTTGCGGGCCAAGCATATCGAAGCACAATTGATCAAGTCGAAGCAACGTGCCGAATGGGCGGCGCGGAAGCAGAAAGCTCCAGACGTCGAGCAATAGCAGTCCAAAGCAGCATCGAACGACGAGAACAGCAGTGGGCCTAGGAACGCGCGAACTTCGTCCAAGACCGCTTGAAGTTTTCTATCATCGAATCGCAACTCCAGGCGTTGCAGACCGAATTGGCCAAAGCAAATTCACAGCAAAGTAAGCAACCTGATATCCGCTCTTCTGCTCACGGTGGTCATCAACCTAGCACTGGAGTCATCCCGGTGTGCCCTGCCTATGTATGCTCAATCCAACCCAGACCCTCGTGCCAACGATCCGCCGCAGTCTCAAAAAACGGTTCGATCCGCTTGACGTTCCCCAAGTCAAGCTAGTAACCAATGACTGGTTGTGTAACCCCCCGCCTGGTAGGCCGTGGCGAGTGGGAGAGAGTAATCGATACTCTCCCCTAGCTGGGAAACGTCAACCCCTCGGGTTGATGTTTCAGCCGTAGGTATAGTCGCAAGACTATCCTGCTCCAGTCGGAGTTTTTCTCCCGCCGACTTCGGTCGGCCGCCTCCCTCCTACGCCTGCCTGGCTTGGTTACAGTTGTCGTGATCCCTGTTCGAATGGAACGATAATATTCGTTTTTGGCGGAATATGGTTCGGTCTTTGGTTCCTTAAGCACCTCCGGAACCTGGTAACGAAGCGAATCGATACACTCCGTCAAAGCAGTATCATCCGCGACCTATGCTCGTGCTCAGGCTGACTTGAATCGCACGTTTGGTCCCGAAACCGACTTC
The DNA here is from genome assembly GCA_030248295.1 of Mesodorylaimus sp. YZB2_4. Taxonomy (NCBI): domain Eukaryota; kingdom Metazoa; phylum Nematoda; class Enoplea; order Dorylaimida; family Dorylaimidae; genus Mesodorylaimus; species Mesodorylaimus sp. YZB2_4. The sequence continues at coordinate 2,383,127 of JASANH010000626.1, forward strand.
ATGCAGTTTTGGGTCGACAAGATTACTTTTATTGGCCTGTGCTCACACTCTAGAAACAATAAGAACGTGGCCTGGCTCCAGACGGGAACGCATAGCTCCTCTACTTATCAATGTGCAAAAACTATAATGACAGAATGCCACTCGATTTGGTCCTGTCCGGTTGCTCTACTGTACAGTCTATATTACATGCTCCTTGCTGGGACACAATTTTTTTTTAATTTTTGTGGGCTGGGCCCCATGCCGCCCACACGGGCCACGCAGGCATTCCACACGGGGCTTCCAATCCGTTTTGCCTATATCAGCAGTCATGATATGATAAGCGAGGCCGTGAGGTGACCAGTTCTCACGGCAGCTTCCCTCTGTGTGTCTCCACTAGGATAACCTCCACACGAGGGCATCCTGTGCCAGCACCAGCATCCCAGGATGATACTTGGCGAGAAGGGAGGGACCTTCCCGACTGGTGTTCGAGAACTAGGTTCCTGATCCGTTACTCGTTCGGCGTCAGCCACTTTACGGTACCTGGTGATTCGATGTGCAAGGCCAGCGACTAATCGCTCGCTGAACCGAGATGGGAGCTTCTAAACTGCCATCATCAGCAGGAACAGAACTTCGACCTCCTGGTCAGGGTTGCTGGCCCAAGCGATGCGGTACAAACTCCTGAACCAACTGAGCCATCGCGGCTCATATCGGGACACAGCTTTATCACCTTTACATACTTCCCCACAGCCGACTGGGTATGTGACAAAAACCCGCAAGTGGGGTTTTTGGTCCATCTAACAAGTGAGCAGTCGCACTGGGCAGGGTATCTGAACAAATCAAAGTTCAGTGCAATTTTGCGATACGATGCAGAATTTTGCAATCTATCGACTTCTGCAGTACTGCACGATTCCAGATGAATTCGGCCCCCTCGATTAATTTCCGGGAAATACGTCCCCACTTTCTGTGCAGAAATTCGTCCCATGTATAATTCGCCCCTAGCAAAGTGTTCCCGCCAGATGCGTCCCTCATATCACTGCTGTAGTGAGTAATATAAAACGCCTGCCTGTTCATGTTTGCTCATTCTTTTGGTGAATCTTTAAATCGATAGTAAGGATCATACTTTGCTGTATATTGCATGAAGGATCAATCAATAAATACATAGGCCAGATGTACAAGTTTTGGTGGAAGATACCAAAAAACTGATATACCGTGATTTGTCTAAATGTGATCCAAAAGTGCGAAGTCAGAAATTGTAAAGCTTTATGTGGTCTTTTGAGTGACCTATCGTACCTTGGTATAACTTGACTGAAATAACTCTATGACGATAGTAAGTTTGCTCCGATTTTTTCTGTTCACCTGTCATCGTAGGCGCATTAATCGTAAGTAAGAGTAAATAGCAATCGCATTCTAATTCGATAAAACCTAGCAAATTTATCGATAAAACTCGCAGCTTCTTCTTAATTTTGTTTGAGAATGTCTAGTGGCCTCAGGTAGTTTTTATACGCTAAAAGCTACCATAAATATCTAGGCGAGATAAACATGAAAAGCGAGCTTACTATTAGCGAGCTTATTATGAGTTCTAAAAATATGAGCTAGGTATCTTCTAGCATCAAATCAGGTCTCCTATGGATGCCCCTCCAAGCATGTGATAGAATGGGATAAGGCAAACGCCACAAGTATCACCCACCGAGAATATAGCCATGCTTTTTCACAATTACTCCTCTTGCCAAGGAAGGCCCTCATCATCGACAGCATCCTTCGTGGCGTTAGCACTCCTCTTAATTAAAAAGGCTTTATAAGGACATAGTGCAGTTTACGTATTCTCATCTCCTTCTTCGCGAATTGTACAGAGGGAATATAAAATGCTCCATCTTAAATGGGAAATAAAGACTATATAGATGAGCGCGAGTGAAAAAAGCCACAGCGAATCCGTGATCATTTTACTTTGTTCTGTGGGGTCTCTTCTCTTGAGCGAAGGCGCAAGTCGTCCTCTGCGAAGTACATAGAAGGCCTGTCTTTTCCTCAAGAAAACCCGAGAGAGGGGCTCGGCTGTAAGATCGCAGGTATCTCTTCGCGGTGTTCATAGGAGGAGACAGCTCGGAGAGCCCATTTGTCTCATGAGGAGAGCGAAGTGAAGTTATTGACAGACTGTTGTGTATGGCAATTTTTACTTGACCCCCTCCGGTTTTCGAGTATCTCCTCGACCTTCGTGTGCTATATTAGGTTAAAGCGCTAGGCGATTCAAGCTTGTCAATTTTGTATCACCACTCAGGGGTTTCGTCGGATATGAACAAGGTCGAATTGGTGAACATGTCAAGACTTTCTCTGTTTTTTTAAGAGTGAAGGCTGGGAAACGAGTCAGCTCATATTTCGCGTCACCTGGTTGACAAACAATTTGTTCTTGTTGTCTGAACGTGTCACTTTAGTGACACTGCGGCTGATCGCAACGGTTGCCATTTTAGTGGTTATTCTATCATAGGCGGAATTTTCTGTTTTACCTGCAAATTTTGCAAAAAGTTTTGCTTCTGCAGACACCTCGATTCATCGTGAGACTCCTTTACAGTCACAATGAGATCTAAATAATGAAAAAAATATCACAAATGAATGGACGTGTGGGTATGAGCTATTCATTCAAAAATTTAAAAGATTATAAATACTTGTTAGATTGTCTGAAGGTGTCCTATTTGCTTTACTGCTCCTTTTCATTTCATGATCTTCCCAGCTGTTTGAATTTGTAGAGGGATCATGGTGCAACTTTCTGTCAAGAAACTGGGAGCTTTCTGTGTGTTTCAGTTTATCTTGCTGACATGGAAACATGGTAAAAATTTAAATTCAAAATCCATAATAGAAGTCAGAAATATTTTCGAGTATGTTTTCTCGGCGTTCAGACTCATTGCCAGTAGCCAGGTTTAGCACGTACGAATATTGATTGTTAGCATGCCTTGTAGGATACTGATGCAATCAAAACACTCTAACTCGGTCGTCATGGTATGTCATTCCTTATCATATTTTCCTTTATTCTCCTAAGTGCAAATTGCTGCTGGGCGGTGTCCGCGCGCTTTTTCAAGCAGAAATATTAGCTATGAAGGGCGTGGTAGGACAGGGTGCTGCCTTTTTTGCTGATGAGTCGTGTAGGATGAGAGAAAAATAATAATTTGCTTCATTTGTAAAGCCTTTTCGTCTCAGTAGCTAATCTAAAAGAGCAGGCGCAAGGGGGCGTGTTGGATGCGTCCAAAAAGTTTTATGCTAGGCTTTTTTTCAAGGCATGCGGAACTAATAAGTAGAAAAAAGCCTTCCACGAAGCTGTTTGACCTATTACGTTTACATCCCCTACCAGAGGGTTTTCAGTAATCTTTATACGAGGAAGGTTTTTTCCAGCCTCTACCTGTTAATTAAAACCAATCAGAAGTCGACATTTAATTAGTTTTGTTTTGTTTGATTGAAGAATCCTGGACACTGGACTAACTAAGGGATGGGTACCACCCTTTTGCTTACCAGCGACGCAAGAGCCTTCTGTCATTTCACGCGGTGACTTTTATTCATCAAATTGATATATTCTTTTCTTTCAGAGAGTCCGTTCGTCACGTCTGCATATTTGATTGTGGCATAGTGGATCGATATGTTCTGTGCGTGTATATCGATTATTCTGTGCATAGCGATTCTCATTTGCGGCACTACAGTTAGCCTAGTTGACATAAAACGATATGACTTCGGCTTATATTATGCCTTGATGGCCATCGTGGGATTGACAGCGGCCATCGCGGTATGTGTAATTCGGCCACGACACGGGTGCTGCACACGCGATCCACACTGGTATACCCGGTGTTGTGATCGATTAAATCGATGCCTGATCGCAGAGCAACATCGTGCAGCAATGTCAAAATCCGGAATAAGAGATGGCAACACGTACTCTAATGCGGGCTCGGACAAGAGAGGCGGTGTTTCAAATATTACCCGCCAACAACGCGCCACCTTGGTCATGCTACGACCAGCCGTCGAACTCATGCAACACATGCTCCATGGACTGGTGACTGTGGACGAAGAGGAAGGGACGAAAGAAGGCGAGGACACTAGCGATGCAACCGACGAATTGTCCGAGGATTCAAAACACCGCAGAACTAAGAGCAAGAAGAAGAAAAAAAAGAAAAAACTTGCTTTGCCAGCAAACGAAGCCTGCTTGTACACTATTCTAGAAACATCAACCGCTGATACGGTCACCGTTGTTCCACCAACCGAAGCCACATCCGTGGTCACCGTTCACGAATCTTATCCGCAGTTGCTTAACGAATCCGTTCCAAGTTCCCCAACGGGTCTTTTGCCACCCGTAACATTGCCAACTCCCAGGCAACAGCTCATTTTTGCGCAAAGAAAACACTTATTCGCTCAAACCTCGGCGGATTCGCCTCGATTAAAAGGTCTGCCCGATGGCCAAACTGCATTTACATTTCAGAGACACGACATTCTTAGTGAACCCCTAGACGAAGAAAGATTGTCTGAATCGAGATGCTCGTCTACTCACGAGGGATAACATGCAGTATTACCTGCGCCTATGTCTATCACCTAGTTTGCATATGTCAGCGAGAAATGAGTAACATAAGATTACAGTATTGTATACGTGTATGATATATTTATCCTACACGACAAGGTGGCTGGCTGGAGTGAGACCTTGCCGAGAGTTGAACCAGACAGCCCGGCTGGACGACATAGTTGCTGTGGAATAATGCATTCGGTGTCCAATGGATGACATTCTGCTGGCTAATGAGTGGCCAACGATTACTTGGTCAGCTCAAAGGAATCTTGAATCTTGAATTGATGCAATCTGGAAAAACAAATTAGTCATTTTTGGCCTAAGTTTTGTTTACCTGGGGACCGTTAGTGATCCAGTATGAGTGGCGCGCAGTGCAGTGGTCGTTCCTCTATCTCCTTTTGGAGGAGGTTTCAGGGGACTTTGAACGCCCGTGACGCTCAGCATCAGCATGTGCACCTTAGCAGTGCTGACAATCAGCGAGTCAACTAGGGTCCAGCCTTTGAAAACGAGCGGTTATGGTTCTTCTTTCCGAATCAGTTGGGGATGGGTTGAGTGGTGTTATACGAAGGTTCTATGGATGGCGAGTGCCGCCTTTGCTACAGCCAACTTATTCAGTTTCTGTTACCCGTCACTGGCGTGCACGCAGGTGAGAACATGTAGGCTTGAACACATTACTCTTCTCAAGGACAATGGCCACTCCGAGGACATCTTTTCTTGTCTCGGACCCAATGACCAAACGTCTTGGCATCAAAGCTGACATTTCGTCCTTCGACGCTCTCAAGTGGAAGGGTTATAACAGCTGTGTAACCTTTGCTGGAAAAAGTCGACGAGGCTGAAGGTTGCGTGCTTACAAATAGAGTATGCCTCACGCGGCGAAGATTTTGTGTGTTGTTCAGAAGGGCAACGCCTATAATAGCCACAATTTATATAGGAAAAAGCTCTTTGACCTCACAAGTAGAATCATAGGGAAAGGAAAAGGGCAGGAGGCAGATGAGTGCAAATGAGCCATGAGATAGAAGACTCAGGACTGTACAAGAATCAGAAAGAACTGCATTACAATGATCATTTGAATTTTCGGTATCATAAACAATTGTATTTTGCGAAGAGTGGCTTATCGAATCGGATGGTTTCGTCACTACCAGTTCTATTTCATTGTCAATCAAGCCATCGTTCACCTGCTCTGCGCTAGTGCGTTGGTCGTCATGGCACTGACGACAGTAATCCTGTCCTACTTGAGAAGAAGTGATATCATGACTGTGTTCTATTGCGTGCTTGTCTTTTTGCCTGTCGAAATCCTGTTCACATGCTGCCAGCGATCCGTCTTTGTGGTTGCACTGGATCGATTCCTGTACGTGCGATGTCCGTTCAAATGGATGCGTTTGGGAGTAAGTTATCGTTACTTACTGATTTCTTTATGCTAGCTGTGGGCTGTGTTCCAAGAAGTTGGCTATATTTTCTTTTCTTCATCGGATTTGTGCGTCACCATTTGTTTTTGCTGCCAGAACTTTCCATTCAGCGTTTGGTGGGGAAGCGTTGTTGTAGCCTGCGATAGCATCATGGCCTTCTCCACCGTAGCACTCTACATTGCAATACCGGGTGTCACAAAAACAATGTGCCAGAGGGCCTTGTGTCAAGTCATATTCTGGTCTCTTGGAATAATTTACAACAACAGCAAAAAATGGCCAAGCGCGTCAGAACAATATCTTATTTTAAGTTATTTATTGTGTTTATTGTGTTACTTTTGCACAATGCTCATATCATTTATCGTCATATAGATCTTGGGTAAATATGAAATCGATGCAGATTTTGATCAGTCAAACCTTTACATTCAATCAGTCGCGGTAGCCTGGATGCTGATGAACACAGTGCCACCTTTGTATATTTATACGCTTGTGGAAAGATGAGGCGTTTCGAGATGAGCTGGCAAGAATGATGGAAAAAGTACCTGGATTTTTAAAAGTCATGCGAACATGTTGCTCAGAAGTATGCCAAGAAAACTGTGATAGCAAAAATTCTGTATCGTGTCCAAATGAGAGATTTTGAATTCTCGCTTGACACCCCCCTTTTGATGCCAACATTAAATACTGTACATATACTGTACGTAATTATACCTTGTGTGTGACGGAGTCGATGGTCAATACCTGACTTGTGGTACCCTGAGTAAGAACCGCATTGGTCGGCTCTATGCAGACATGACGCCTATTGCAAGTATGACTCTACCTCTTCAGTATATGAGTAAACCTGCAATACATGACCAGACGAGTCAAAATAATGATGCCAACTTTGAAAAAATTGTGCCATTGAGCACGCACAATCTAAAATATGTACAGTCGACCCACGGCATAGTAGCTAGGCGGGTATCCGTGAAGAGTAAAAAAGTGGGCAGATATGTTTCTAGCGTAGGCTTAAAAGGTCAAGACTATGCTGCAGGCCTCGAAGGTGGAAAAGTTTTAAGCAATGATCGCATCAGTGAGAAAAACCATAAAACAGTGGGAGCCTCAGTAACGAACCTTATGACAGAACAACTTTCCTGCGCCCATGTCGTCAGGGAGGTCCGATGTGTGCAGTGAGAGGATTGTGAGCTACATGAGCGATTGTACACCCACGATTGCATTTTAGCAATGCTTACCGACAGCAAATGACATTAGATGGGGCTCGTTGATGTCCCCATCCCCAACCGCACTTCTGGTCGGATTTTCCCCCAAGTGATTCCCTGCGAAAATACCTCACATTCCCACTCCCCCATTTTATCTAATCCCATGGACGTTGGCGAGTGTGACAAGTGCCAGAGTGATTAGTACGAACAAATAACTCCCGCCGAAAACTAATAAAAATCTACAAGTTTATCGCTAGTCGTGACAAGCATATTTTTGGTGGTTCACGAGTAAGAGGTTGACTTGACGCAAAAACAAGATTTATTGCCGACCTCAGTCTTGTGAGCCTAAATGCTGGCTTTTGGTGAAACAAGGCTTTGTGATCTCTTTATTTGTGCATAACACAATAATATTGCTGCGCTTCCTCAAAACACGCTTCGCTTTCCACCAAAATGTTTAATTTTCTTCAGTTGCACCCCCTCAAAGAAAATCTTGCTGAGTTTCTGGGCTGTCACCCATTATCAGCTTTCTCTGTTGACGATGAGACGCTGAAAAAAGACTCATTTGTCGGATTACGCTATACAGTATTTGCGTGGAGCACCTGCCAATGCAGCTTTAGCCAATGTTAAAGCAGTTTGCATGCAGCTGGTAAAAGAGAGTAGGCAAAATATTTTTTCATTTTCTTCGCGGCCTTTTATTTTTGCAAATTTATTCTTGGCGCATCAACTTACTAGCTACTGACGCCGTATCCTACGCGTTGGAAGTCAATTCAAGACTGTCCGAGTCGGGTCAACGTTGGCCAATGAAAATCTATCTAGTGAGGCGGAAAGTTCCAGTCACGTGTTGCACTCGCCTCGACCGAAAGAGCGAATGATAGGGGCTGGCGTGCAAAACCTTGAAGAAACCTAGGAGTGTCCCCGAAGAGCAAAATGAGAAAATAACACGTCGGCGGAAAACAGGCGGCCTGAGTGTCGATTATGGATTGTAGCTTTTTAGACATCTTGCAAGAGCAAAAAAGCATCGTAGCAGGCATTCTTAGAGAGACTTCTAAAAAGAATCAGCCGCCGAGTCAAGTTTCCTGCACCGGGGATGAATAGACAGAATAAGTTACAGTGACAACAGTGTATCATATCGATTAATTCTAGGTGCAAACTGTTTGAGCTTACAAAATTGTACAGTCGTTTGTGGCCTATTATGACGTCATTTATATTTTCAGCTCTTTCTGTCAGCTCCCTGCAAGCACGGCGGGCTGGCCAATACATTGGCACTCTCACTAATCAGTCCCCGATGGCTTCGCTGACCTCATGATCAACTGTGTCAGTTGACCCTAATTCGAGCAGGGACCTATTCATGTTCTTACCCGGGAATGGTGACCGATGAAAGCCCTGTCCGGGTGGGGTGCCTTAGGGCAGTCATAAACACTCGCGCGGCCCATGGCTGCGGCAGACAGCATCAACAGGGTGGCAATAGCTACTAAGGGTATTCACTATTTCCTTATCGTTAGTGAGTATTGTTTGTCAGACAATTTCTGAGAGGTGTCAATGTTTACTCATATAATTGATTTCTTCTCGTCCCTTTAGTCCTCGATGGACAAATACGGGCGAATGACGATTAAGAAGGGCTTCTCACATCTATTTGTCTTTAGCTGCTTCGTTTTCCTTATATCGATTTTTCAGCAATTATCAACCACGCATCTTCTCGATGTCTTCCGCCAATGCGAGCTGAACAACGACGTTGCCGGGTAAAAATTTGCTCTGCTTCGACGCCCCTTTCTGTGTTCTTTTGTGCCGTAGAAGAATAAGATAGTGGGGTGAGGTAGATATTTCATTAATAGTGCGGGCACGGAGGTATCGCGAGGCTTGACCGAGCGAATATACTTTCGCCCTAGTTAGCCGATAAGTTGTGACCCCGGCCTGATAACTTCACAGCCTATGCTTCGTGCTTATTGATGAACCCAATGATAGGTATCATCGTGTTCTGTCACTTTCTATAAGTCATTATCATTGTTCTTTTTTCAAACTCGGACTTAGGCATTGAATTCTATTTTGGCATTTCTGATAAACATGAGCGACAAACCCCGCACGGCCATCATTATCAAATTGAAACGCGGGTGGCAGTGAAGTGAGGAGTTTTGAAAGTGACTTCATTACAATCGCACAATTTTTCATTCACTTCGCCCTACAAGGCGTCTTCCCACATTTAGTTTCGTGCTCTGAAGCTTCCATGCAGTCGGTTTCGTAGACTCGATTTTAGTGCCAAGCCTGGAAGAAATGTTCTGCGCTTGCATTGGAATTATAATTTGCCTTTTGGTGATTATTGCTGGGGCCGCTATCAGTTCAGTGGATGTAGATCGCTATGACTTCGGTCTCTATTACATTCTGCTGGCAATCGTGGCATTAATGGGCTCATTGACGCTGTGCGTTATTCGGCCCACCACATTTTGCGGGGTCAGTGACCCAAAATGGTACACGAATATTTGTGGACGAATACATCAAGCCTTGATTGATGCGCATGAAAAACGTTTGGCCGCCCAGCAGCTCGAATTAGACTTAGTCGAAGCCGGCAGCCTTGTTTCAGCAGGCACAACTGTCACATCGTCGAAGAAGCCCGGCGGCGTTCGCCATCAGAGGGCCACTTTGATGATGTTAGGCCCCGCTGTAGAACTTATGCATCACGTCATACATGGCGTGGCCGAGAACAGGGACGAGGACGAGACTGAAGAGGACAAAAGCTCCTGTCACGTTGACATTGATGGACCCGCACTTTGGTGGGATTCTTTCCAGCCACCCGAACCTAAACAGCCCCGACCAAAAAGGAAACGAAAAAAGAGAGTGAAAATTGAGAAGACGGAACACGAACTTTACACCATTACCTCCATTTCATCCGAGATGGCCACATTGAGCAACTGTAACACGCATAATAATATTGCAATAAATCTGCTCAAACCGTGCCTAAATGGAGAGGACAAAATCATTATTGAAGATGGAACGGGTGAAGTGTTTCTTTGATTGGATTGCTTATCTTTTAGTTATCACTTTGTTCGTAAATTTAACGCTCTACAGTTTTTCTAACCAATATCAGAATAAACTTGCGACTCCAGTTCGCTCACCGTCATAGAGCCTTGGATGCACAGCAAATGTGGCAGGGAAAAGATCACTCAACGTCCTGAGAAGCCAGTTTATACCGCCAGTTTCTAGTCTATATATGTACTGTATATTTGTCTGATCGTAAGTGCGCCTTTCTAGGCCTGGATTTAAATTTTTTGTTTGACTAGGCCATTTTGAAAGCGCGCCGAAGAGTGGCTGGAAACCGAAGGCATAGAGTATGATCTTAGCAAAACGTTGCACCCAGTTCCAGTGCCGAAGAAAGATGGTCGCGTGATTGCAAGCCTTGTAGCAGTTGCCGTTAGCTCACCGACTGTCTGAAAATTTCAAATAGGATGGTTAGAGGGAAGCCATGAAGATCTCTGGTTGAAGATTGCAGGAAGACATCTTGATCGTGTATGCTGTTTTTAAAAACACGCGGAGAAGTGATCATGTTTCTAATTACAACTGGTTCGAACTATACTTTTTATAGGCTTTAAGGAGAAGCCGCATCAAGTTTGTAAAAGTTCGTATCAAGACCTAGAATGAAGGCACTTTCCTAATGTGCAATCAAAGGCGTAGCCTTTTAAAGAATATCAAAAAAGTTTGGTTGACATACTATATGTAAAAAAATACAAATGAGAGGAACTTTGTGGGAGCTCATGTAACGAAGCCTGACAGGCGTAGGGGGCTGCCGACCGAAGTTGACGGGACAAAAATTGGCTGGAACAGGTAAGTCTTGCGACTATATGTACGGCTGAAACGTCAACCCGAGGGGTTAACGCCTCACAGCCAGGGGACTCGCCATGGCCCACCAGCACGAGGGTTACACCGATCATATTTTCTACCGGAAGCTAACAAAACGTTTTATTTGACATAATAGTTTGACACGGAGTGCATCAAATTCTGATGTATGTCACGCGTTGGCCTACTAGTAGCGTGGAGTGAGGCAGCTGAGCTTGTCATGGGTTCAATCCCTAAGGTTAGCTTAATTTGCCAGTTTGCTAAACTATGGGCTCTCCAGGCTGGGGGCGGCTCCCATGGTGCCGCCCCTGAGTCTCACGATCAGTAAAACGCAGCTCTGATTCAGAGCCCACCCTTCGTGTGTTCCAGCCCAGTCCGATACTTTAATAAGGAGGTGCGTCAAGTAGAGACACAGAATAATAGCTGCTTGTATGGTATGACAATTGGCCAAGCTGAAATTTAGCTTAATGTAATGCTCCAATGCCTCCTAAAACGAAATGGTAGCTGTTAAGTTCTCGTCCGCCACTCCAGTATGGCTGATATATGTTGCACAAGGAAACAACGAGTGCCTTAATAGACTCGAGGGAAACTAGCCAGAGCTAAATGCAGGAAACGAATGGAAATACGAGTATGTAGATTTGATGAGATTCTTGTTGGTGCTGATAGTCGGCTTCAGATTCCATTATTAATGTTAAAACCTAATGTGGTGGATTTGGACCTCTAGAACAGTACAGGCCGCACAGGGTTTCTGGTAGTCATAAAAGTCGGTATCCAGAGCAGATACCTCATAGAAAAGTTAAACACAGGAATCGAACTTCGATTACGCGCTAGTGCCGGTGTCCAGGCGTGCAAGTGTCCACAGATCGGATTAGAAACAGATTGCACAAAGCCCCAGTCAAGCCTAATCGAGGCATAAGGTTACTTATAAGGCCTCGAATCGTGCTTTCATGCGCTCTATCAATGCTGTTGACCTTGAGCGAATAGTGTTTTCGGTCCAAAGCCTTTCTCAGCTACGCCAGATTATGTGCCTAAAGGCCTCAAGGTCAGGTTTTTGAAGGGTGGTCAAGGTCAGGGTCAGGTCAGAAAGTTGTTCGAGGGGTCAGTCAAGGTCAGGGTCAGGTCAGACAGTGAAAAACCCGCACCCGTGTGAGGTACCGCGGGTTGACGATAAGTAGTCCACTGTTGTCTTGGGTCCAATTGCGGGCCACTCTTTTCAAACGGCGAAACTGACGAAATTTTTCGACCAAAAGGTCCTGCTGAGAAACACAGACGCCTTGAACCAATAGGTGTGGCTGACACTCGTATTAGAAGAGACTTTAAAGAGAAAGGTAAGGCGGTGGACTTGTGGCTCGCTGCTGAGGCGACTTCGCCTTTTGAGAAACAGAGCTAAGCACATTTTGCAGCCATTCAATTTACAGGGCTGTTTGTGAAGTCTATCGATACGCTAGCCATGTTGGTAAGTGGCAGAGGATATTTGTATTTGTAAACGCAGGTATAGCGAGCCCCGCGATTCTGGGGCTGGGAAGGGGCTCTGATCGTGAGCCCCGTCGTGATGCGGCTGGGTAAGGGTTCTGGGTACAAGGCTCGGATGCAGTATTTCCTGCCACGTTGTGAGCGTGGCTGACTACCAGGCGACGGTTTGGGTTATTATTTTCGATTTGTAGGTTATTTGTTTTCTGTTGGCGTTTTTGTTTTCTGACTTCATATCAGCGCATAAATTAGTTAATGCTCCGTACAGTCGGATGTAGTCTCAATGCATGAATGAACTGCCCGATGACGCGTTCTCTCCTTCGCCGATAGTTGGTCATTCAGTTGCGGAACCCCAACGGCTGATAGGCTTAACATGTTGACTTGTTTCTGTATCAAAATGCTGTGGGAGAATTACTTTTTTGGGGGGTGCCTGCATTGATTTATAATTGTTAAAATTGAAAAATTGGAAAAAAATTGGAGTCTGCAAACAGGAGACAGGCAGAATGGTTCTGACAATAACGCACTGATGCCATTTCGTATAACTATACAGCACAGCACAGAAGCCCTTCCGAGCACCGTACAGCGCATGCCTGGTGCCCCTCCCCAGCCACATTACCATGGTGGCTCGGAAACCCATCCCCAGCCCCAGAATAGCGAGAATGAATACATGTGTTTTGCCCAAGTCGGCCAGCAGCCCTGATATGATGAACGAGGCGGCGACCAACTCTCACAGCAGATTCCCTCTGACGTCTCAACTAGGACAGTTCAGCGACGGACTTACTAATTTGCGTTCGAAGAACAGTTCCCCCAATCCGAACTCTATCGGGCTTACTAAACTGCCGTCGTCAATCGTAATAGAACTGCAGCCTGTCAGTCAGCTGGGCCTGCCTGTCATCTAGTGAACAGTTCGCTAACCCGATATGCTTGATTGAACGCACAATACGTTATGGTCACAATGTGCGCTGCACGCTTTCTTGTTATTTTAGTGACTTTCTAGTGTTCATGCAAGATTTGATCCATATGGGCCAGAACGTTCGACAAATTCGACCCCTTACTCTCAGTTGTGCCATCAAAAGTACAGTATTTCCCCGGGACTGTCTTAGCCTATGTGGCGATCATAGTCTCCATACGTACAATGTAGAAAGCCCCAAATGCTTACCATAAAATCATACTGTTTTTTCTTGTTACATGCGCCTGAAAAAGGATGCAGAATTGGACAAAGAAAAATATCATTTTAATTTCTGACTTCGTGCTTGATGAACTTTGAATCGATAATACACGTCTGGAAGTAGCCTAACTGCCGTGTGAGTGGCCCAAATTTTGTTGCAGTTGGTAGCACGCACGTATATTTTCTCAGGAGAATCCAATAAATCATGATTTTTGCATGATTTGCAGACTGTGCTTCGGCGATATCGATTTTTGCAGCCACTTAGACACCGCTTATATTTTGTAGAGCGGAACGTAATGTCTCGATCGAGCCTATTCACATGGAATTTGCTTCCGCCTTTATTCAGATGACAGTGTTAAAAATTTCAGGTGGACGGATGTCTGTGCAGCGGGCATGTAATGAGGACTGAATTAGGCGCAACCACCCGAGCAGCTCTTTTTTTTTCTTTTTTTTCCTCGCTTCCCCCGTAACATTTTTGACAAAACATAACCAGAAGGTACTGTATAACTCGGTCAGTAGGCACAGTAACTCCTGGTATCTTTGGAACAGACCTCAATGAGGGGTGAGGATTTTTTCATTGTATATCTAATATTTGTTTGTTTTTCATTCTAACACTGTTGTTTGTGGCTTGTGACACTTTGTCTAGGAAGACGCAACATCATTCGTGACACAATCAAAAGTTTTTCAGTAGTGGCAATAAAACAGACTTTGTTAGTAGTTCATGAATTTTTCTCACTGAAACTTTGATGAAACTATTGAGAGCATTGGTCGGTTTGTTGACTGCACGATCCTAGCCACGTGCATTTTTTAATACAATTTTCGTTTTTAAAAAAATATTTTGATGTCTGCCCAAGTATTTGTGTCATCAATGAAACTGAATCATGGCATCAGGCTCAAAAACAAAAAATATAATTCTGTTATCGCCCTCCTTCCATGCGCTCAAGCATACTGTACAATAATTGCTCCAACGAGTTTTTTCGCTATGCTATGTCTGCAGGGTAGCGAGGCGAAAATTTTATGTTTTTTGTTTAGTTTTCATTTGACCAATATGTCTGACAATGGGATCGTCTAGTCTAATGAAGTACCTTTTCTATGCTCTCGAGAAAAAGAATAGCGCCAGATAAGAATAAATGCCAAAGATGATATAATTATTAGCCAGACAGATAGGTCTCGACAGTGCGAAAAATATTATAGTTGGGGCAGAGATGGGTTTCTGTTCTATTTTTGTCTCCATCCGTAATATTTTTCAGAAAAAATATAGACAAGTGCAAGATGCAATTTTCAGGAGGCAATTTCCCTTTGTTATTATACTTGGCGCAATAGTTGTGCATGGCCCGACTCCTTTTTTAGAGTAGCGCCAGTACCAATCTTGGGCGCCAATGTTTCTTTCCACTGGCCGCGCTCGTTTCCCATCGACAAGACCACCTGAAGTGATTATTCGTTGAAAGTAGCTACTTTCTGTCTCCTATTATTTCCTTCCACATTTCCTGGAGTAGCGGCTGTTTAGTCGATAATATATACTCACCTGTCCTAATTATTGTCTAAACGAGCAGAAAGAACGTTTTAATTTAAAGCAAGCTTTGGAGGGTCCAGCCAGTCCTCGGGACCGACCTCATTTGAAGTTGGGAACGTTAGGACTCGCCGAGACTATTTTTCCTTGACGCTGCCTTCTTGGGCGTCTCCAACGAGTGCGCCTTGCGAATTGTGCTGGTCGAACGTTCGTCACGATGGCGACAGTCGATGGGCTCGCGCGGGGCATATGCTCATATTTTCTAGCGACGAGCGTTTTCCGCTGCTTTCCCCTCGCGATGGGAACGAGAAGCTTTCCAGGGCACGCTCGACTGGAGCCATGGTATGAATGCATGTGTGCTTCTAATTGCACCTAGAGATAGCGGAAATAACTCGACGAAAGGGAGTGATGATGGCGAAACTAAAATCCACTTCTGCCAAAAACTAGTAATCAGTTTTCTTGTTGAAATAACTTATGATTGTATCAAGAAGCAAGATATCGAATCAAGTGTTCCGTGCCATCGTAAGAAACCATGCTGATCGCCATTATTAGAACGTTGTCCTTCTTGAAACCCGGAGCAGACGATGATACCATCGATCGTATGAACTATTACTATACTGCCACATTTCTCATGATGTTAGCCTTACTGGTCAGCTATAAAGTTTTTGGAGGACGACCACTGGTATGCGAGCCTTCGCGTTAAATTTATTGGTATCCTCACATGTTTTTGACCAATTTAGGAATGCTGGTTGCCGGCAGAGTTCAAGGGCTCATGGGAGCACTACTCCGGTAAGCATGGTGATCCTGTCGGGTGGGCCATTTGTTATCCAAGCCATTGTTATCGATTTGCTATGATTAGCTGTTTTTGACACCAAAAGACTGTGGTGGCTGATTTATGCGACGCGTTCTGTGACCTCCGAGGTCTAGGCTCATTTGATGAAGAAACGAAGATCTTCGGTTTTTTTCTAACTTGGCAACTTTCTAACCAAAAAGTCAGAGGATGAAGTTTGTTGATTGGTCTTATGAAAACATGACTCAATCAGTTAACCAAACAAAATGTATTTTCTTTTCTTTCTAACGAGTCTATCGTGTAGCTAAAATTCTTTATTCTACGCAAGCTCTTTAAATTTTGACGCTTGGGTGACCAGTGACTTGCCACGTAGGTGGCACCCAGCGAAGGATTGTTCGACTAAAGCGGGTCGGGTACTCGTTGCTGGGAGGGGCTGATGCTTAGGAAGCATGCCCGATGTTTTTGCTCGACTACGGGAGACTTCATAAAAGAATTATTTCTGCCGATATAATTGGCTTTATACATAGCAGCATCTGTCTCTCATCATCACCAGCTCTAACAAAAATGAGACGACACATCCGTAAATCAGATCGGCTTGCTCTAGAAGCATTCAGTCCTGTAAGATACCGTGAAATATGCTGACGGACCTTGTAAAAACTTTTTCACTGCTTACACCAGAGCTGAACGATGATATCAGTGATAGGCTCAATTACTACTACACCACTGCCTTCCTAATGCTCTTGTCGATGGTAGTCAGTTTCCACATATTTTATGGCCGACCAATCGAGTGCTGGACGACGGCTGAGTTCAAACAATCGTGGGTCCGGTATGGAGGTGAGGAGCGAACGTCTGCATAATTTTTCCCCCGGCGCCCATTTTCATGCTGCCTTGCTCATAATTTTGCTTTGGTATCGATGGCTCAGTGACAGTGCCGCCTAACCCATCCATCAGTCCTTCCCAATTACTGCTCGAAAAAGCACAAATAAGGGTCGTTTGGGATTACATAGGCCACGCTGGTCGGCTCGCATTTGTGTAGTCTGAACTCCAATCAGACCGAACCAGTTAGGTCGGAAATTTCTACCATCCCTGGTTCAGGTGTCCAGATGATAAAGACTCGGGTAAAGGGTTAACGTTGACCTGATGCGCTAGGAAATACTAAAATTTTATTCATAAATTGCTTACGTTTAGAAGCTCTGGCTTAAATCTTCTGCTTAAAAAAAGTTTGCCGGAGGCCCCAAGGTGCGCTTTGGACTGACCGAATTCCAGCCATGTTTGGTCGATTATGAGGGTTCGTATGCTAAGGTCGTTTTTAGGAATGTCGATATGTCATAAAGTCCTCTATTTATATTTGCCTTTTTTGATTGGCTCCTCGTCTGAGAAACGGAAAAGTGCCAATCGGATAGCTTCTTCCTGTTCTCGATTGGATTGCATTAGGTGCAGGCAGTATTATCCTCGAGTTCAATGCGGCCAGCACTCATTCCACTGGATCAGATGACTTTTTGCCTCTCTCTTCGCAGGCCGTTTCAGACTCCTTTTTCTGAGCCAGGTACGAATGGACCATATACACCTTTTCATAGATATATTCTCCGCGTGAAAAGACCTGTGATTTTGTTCTGATTGCACAAGCCTGACGTCCATCCCTTGCACACCTGGTCATTTTTCGCACGAAGCCTTCATCAAGGAGTGGACATAAGCCAAACTTTGCTGATACGGTGGGTCGCGCTTTCCACCTTAGTGTATTAATAACTTCCTGCGTTCACGCTCGTTTTTATCGATCCCTCTAGTCCCAGAGAAATACATTTGGTGGGGGTTGGCCTCGTTGTCATCGTCTCTACTGTCGCGTGGAGAAGAGGGAGGAAGAAAAGAAGGCGAGAAGATGAAGAGTGTTGGCCAATCCTTCGTTAGCAAAATCACTACTTAAAAACGTTACAAAGACGAAGCTAGTTGGACGCCCACAGAAGACCTTACAGGCGCCTCTAATTATCGCGAGGCCGACCGGGGCGAGTTGTGAGCAGCCAAGCGTCAGCTTATGCGTCTTTTACGAATCAGCTTGAAGCGGAAGAGCCGGTTCAGATTAGTGGATTCAACAAAAAACCAAGCGATTGAATAATATATTTCCGGGGCTATGTTAAAGGAAATACTTAAAACCGTCTCATTCCTCAGTCCAAGTTTGGAGGATGACATTATCGATCGTTTACATTTTTTGTACAGCACTACTTTTCTCATCGTTCTCTCGCTTTTGGTCAGCTTCAAGATGTTTGCTGGCCGCCCGCTGGAATGCTGGCTACCTGCAGAGTTTAAAACGAATTGGGAGCAGTATGCAGGTATCATCTTTTGTGCCTATTTTGTGCGTGTACTGTAGGTTAGGAGCAGCCCATGCCAGTAATTTTCATTGACGTAAATTATAAATCAATGGAGATAGCTAACACTTTATGTAACGTCACTCTGACAAGTTATACCGCTATGTGATTGAATAAGAAATGTGACATCGGGTAAGCAAAGAAAATGTGTTTTCCATTGCGGGGCAGTGCTTTTCGATAGTGCACATATTTTGATAACATTTTCTAGAAAAGCAATGTCCAAGTGCTAATGCTCGCTACAAATCATTGTCTGCATTCTACTACTTCTAAACTCATAAGCTGCTTAATGATCTGTTTTTCTGGGCTGCTTCTTCTGCTTTTATCCTTTTTAAAAAGAATCTTCTCCAAAACTCCAAATTTTGATATACCTCTTTTAAAGCTAATTTGCTTAACTTATCTTTTTCGACAAAATTGTATAGCTTATTCCGATTCTGTGCAGGTTTGTACCCTACTCTTGTTTTTGTTAAAGGGTATAAGGATGAGCCGTCACGCCTCGGAGATGAGTTTATACTGGCCACGCAGTTTCCTGTGCCCGCCTAATAATTGAACCCCCAAGACTGCTCCTATGCGCGGGTATCGTACAGTCTGTCATAGAAAGAATTTGCTAGTCCTGAAAACATTGTTATACTTTTCAGAGATGTACTGCTGGGCTCAAAGCACTTATTGGGTGCCATTTGATGAAGAAATCCCTCAAGATGTTGCCGAAAGAGAATATAGGTAGGCAACTGAAAATCAAATTACTGCTAGTTATTCCGATCATCTCTCGTACCGTTTTTAGGTATATCAGCTATTACCAATGGGTTCCCTTCTTCTTGCTCATAGAAGCAATGTCCTTCTACTTGCCCTGCTTATTCTGGCGTCTTTTCAACGACAAGTCAGGTTCGTGTAGTTTCTTTGATCCATATGGGGCTTCATGTTTTGAAAGAGCCCGAGACGGGAGGTCTAACTGACGTGGGTTCTGCTTATATCTGCGTTGAGCGAATCGGAGGGTACTTCCTTTTCTAAGAAAAGGGAGGACCGCAGCCTAACAGGTTATGAATACAATGATAATTTTCTACGAGTCCGCAGGATTTTTCTTGCCAAAGGTTAATGGGTTGTTTTTATATGCTAGTCTTTCCAAAAGTTTCAAAATAATGACAAAATTGCTGAGCTAGCAAGGGGACAGAACTTGACGTGTAATTAGCCAGCTACAAAACATGTCTTTCTTGGTTTTTCAGGGGTTCGCATGCAAGATATAATAGCAATAGCGCGCGATCCACACAATATCGAGCCGGACACAAGACGAAAACATTTGAAAGCTTTGGCATTACATTTGGAAAGCGTATTTAAGCATCAGTTTAAAATCGCCAGCAAACATATGACTATGCACAGGTTTTTGAAGTGCCTCAACTTGCGCTACTACGAAGCGTACATGAGCACTTTATACACCATTATCAAATTGCTATATTTGGTCAATGTCATAGGACAATTGTTTTTAATGAACCTCTTTCTACAGACCGATGATTATAACATTTATGGCATAGGCGTATTGCGTGATTTATTGAGTGGTCGGCCGTGGGAAAGTTCAGGCAATTTTCCTAGAGTCACTTTATGCGATATGCAAATTAGAACTTTGGCCAATGTCAATCGATACACAGTTCAATGCGTGCTAGTGATCAATATTTTTACTGAGAAGATTTTTATTTTGCTCTGGTTGTGGTACTCTATCCTCACTTTGGCCACATTGACCAATCTCATTTTCTGGCTCACCGTCTCTTTCATACCATCCGAACGAGTCCGTTTTGTATCCCGACATTTGGAACTGGCCGACTCCACATTCAGCAGCATGGAAAGAAGACGAGAATTGAAAGATTTCGCTTTAGACTTCATTAAAATCGATGGCTGTTTCGTCTTACGTATGTTGACCATGCATGCCGGTGTCATGTTCACGGCCGAACTGGTCGAATGTCTTTGGAAATTGTACAACAAGCAGGACCTGGACTCGTCGTCAAGCGACGAAGACGAGTGCGAGCCTGCATCGCCCATTATTCCCACCTGTGACGTGTATGCTAGCTCAGAGACTTTGAGCGCCAGTGGGCGGACGTCGAGGGCTCCACCAGACACCGTGTCAAAAGCGGATCGCCACGACCATTTGTTGACGATCACCCCCGACAGGAGTCGGTCGCCCAGAAGACAAGGCCTGAAGCGAACGGGCAGCGTGTTCGTGCCATTAGTCCTGCCCAAACAACACCCTCATCATCACGCGAGAGCACAAAGAATGTCCTCAAATGTCTCGTCTTTGTCGAACAGAAGTCAAGCCAGGGACAGAACACTGTCATTTAGGGAATGAGTGACCTTAGCGAACAAGTTTTACTCTAGTTCGTGTAGTTAGATTCTTAGATCAAGAGATGTCGCATAGAAAAAATGTCCAATAGTTAATAGTTGTTCTGAGGCAATAGTGCTTGTGTTTCAAATAGTTCGTTTTTTATTGTAATTATTTCAGCCTGCTCTCGAAAATGGAAACATGGTGAAATGAAAATTCCTCGCTAATTACCTTGTCTGAAGTCGCATCTCAAAAACACGCTGTGAAAAAAGATTTATCGTGGGGGTAGAGATGAGGGAATGCTAGAGTTCAGATTTATTGACCCAGAGCTGCATGGGTGGGTCCATCTTCTCCATCCTCCAATGAATTTCTTCTCGTTCTATCTAATGAGGCAGCAGGGACAAAATTTGTCCTCATACAAAATATGATGAGACTAAGCCTACTTCCATGAGCAGTAGGGTAGGGAGAAGGGATTACAGCCTTTAAACGGTGAGACACGCGGTGAAAAATGCTTCCATGGGCAGAGGAGAATGGACTTGAACAGAGCAGAGGAGAATGGACTAAAATGGACTAAACAATCGAAGCATCTGAGAGAAACCAAAGGAGAGCAGCACTGCAGCTTGTAGAATGAAGGGAAATCTCTACTTATCTAAATCATGCATTCCTTATTTTTCCGCAGCCGCGCAGGTCTGGTTTAATGGCGAGAGGGAGTGACTTGTTAAGCTTACGCGCACGTCAACCAAGTCTGCTGACCTGAGTCACTGGCATCACTCTCCCTGACCGGTGATGATCTCACGATCAGCATGCAGCTTCGTGCAGAGGATCCATTGCCCGACAGGTTCTGCAGTTGGCCTAAGAGTACTCTAAGTGTTATCGTTGGTAACTGCTGTCTTTTTCACGAGGCCGATGAATATTTCTGTACCGAACACCCGTAATTATTTTCTATCCTGCGACCGACAAGCTAAGAAAAAGAAAATTTTATCAACTTCCTGTCCTTTCCACGTTTCACCGGTAGCGCCACAGCTGGACTCCCTTTTCTAGCGCATAGTAGAATGCAATTATACATGCATGTCCGCTGACCTCTGTTTTCAGTGAAGCGACAAAGGGCCCGATGGCACCGGAGTCCAGCTTTGGTCCCAAAAAGGCCTGGCTCGGATGGTGGGAAGGGGGCGCCAGGGCCAAAGGGGCAGTTTTGGTGGCCACGGATGCACAATATTGCCCTTGGCCACATCGCAATAGGGTCAAGAAGTTGAAGGCGGCCAAAGCATAGTGCCGGGTGTCGCGCATATTTGATCGACTTTGTGCCCGCCTCTACGATACTAGTGGTGTCATACGCAGGTACAACCCTAGCAGGGCTGAAGTGGGCATTAAGCTGGAAGTATAGTTCGATGCGATGCATCAAATAAGCTTGCGATGAGACGTTTTAGGCACCTTTTTACATTGTCAGTTGACCCAAAAGTGTCGCATCGCACGCTTATTTGACGCATCACATCGAACTATACCTTGGGCTTTAGAGTCGTCAGAAGTAAATTGACTTGGCATGACTGTTATCCCATCGGATCCTTTACTAGCCAAAATTAAAACTTATTCGCTGTTCACTGTTTATTCCTCACGTAAACGCTTCAGCGCACTAAGATCGTGGGACACGCAGGAAATATAGCATAAGCAGCTCAGTCAAAGAACACACAACAAAGCAGCACTCGAAAGACCCTGTAAAAAACATCAGTGCTGTACATATGTCCGCGCCAGTTCAGAACTGAATTTGCTCCGTAAAATAGTGGTCGAATGTTCAAAGCACTGCTCAAAAGCCTTGGTCCTATTGTAGTGCTATTTTCAGGTGAAAACGGTGAATGCTCTTTTTCAACTCTTTCACCCATCCCCCTACCTGGCTCTAATACATGTCTGAAACGAGCATTCGGGTAATCGTGCCTACCATGTTAAAATTTGCGTGCCCCTCCAATCTACAGGACACCAGGCGTGTATCCACCAGAATTTCACACGCAGATGAACTATATGTCGAGTCGGCGAGCATTCGGCCAGTAATTTTCAATGAATGCGTAGCTGAACTTGTTTTATCATCTGTCTCAGCTGATGTGGAAAAGCTCAACGACGGAAGGAATCAAAGAGTAAAATTCCTGCCAGAGTTCTCCTCATGAAGTAAATACCGTATTATCCGAGGCCTGTTTACTCTGCAGCATATGTGGAGTCATCTTTGCACAGGTCAAAGTGGGGACGGAACCGTGCATGCTTCCCTTGCTTCGAGACTGCAAACACTTATGCACATTTTTATCCAACTCCCAACTCAAAAATGAAGCTATTTGCCCTCTTTATAATTTCAGATTTTCTTAGCACTACTGTCTTTGCCAGACATGAGGGGTCTGGTGGAAACCACCCTGAACCTACCCTACTGGCCTTGAGCCTCAGTGGTACATTAGGTTGAATTTGGGGAAGAGTGATGATTCGCAGAAAGCTGCCAGGACAGCTGCCTTTTTTGGCAATTTGCAGAACCTATTGCGTAATGTCTTGACGTATCCTTCGTATAATTCAAATCAGAAAACACTGGCTGAAAATCTAGCTAATCAAGTCAGAAATGGAGGATTTTGTGGTTTAGCACCTGGAAATTCTTACGGAACTGAATTCGGTGAGAACTTTTTGGCTGATGAGTGACATTCAAATGGTTACTGACTTGATTGTTGCTTTCAGCAAACATTGCCAGATAAGTATAGAGCATCAAGTGCGATGGTATGCCTATGATTGATTCATGATGTGGAGTCTTCATGTGATGTCCACTGACCTTTGTATTTAGCTAGACGTTAGTTGGTAAATGCCTGAAAAGGAGGTTATTAATAAAGGGGGAGGGTGTCTGGATTAGCATTTACGTATACCTACCCATGAATGGATATGTGGATGGACATGGACTCCTATGCATGGATATGTGAATCCATTCTTGAATGATATGAATCCATCCGTGGAACACGTGGGCTGCACTATGGAGTGGATCCACAGTGGATCTTTGTAAAGCAGGGAATCTGCGTCGCCATTGAATGAGGAGGTATTTGATGTCAAAAACAATGCCGGCCTCGTGGCCTGGTGGGTTAGGCGTCTGCCTCTCACGCCAGGTGCGCAGTTTACGGGCGAGTGTTCGACTCGCGGGCCGGTAAATCATTTCGTGTAAAATGTGTCCCTTCACCCTCGAGTGCGCATAAGCGTTTGGTGATGTGGTAAAACATGAACATGAACATGAACATGATGCGAACCACAGCCAGATACAGCAATGGGAAGGGCATACTCGTATCCCATCAAGGCACCGAAACAATGACCTGGCAGGACGCTCGCCACATCCATGTCAAAGTCGAAGTACGAAGTTGTAATTCTTCTGCGTGTAGGCGTGTTTTTGTCACTTTCTAGCGACAAGTTTCCACTGACAACAACTTTCAAAACATCTGCTGTATTCATTGTAGTCGACAACTATAATGAATACAGCAGATGTTTATGTTTTGCTCATGACTGCATGTTTCCTGATTTAGAAAAGGGAGAGGACGATTTATCTTGCGTGTTTATACCCGGGAATTCTTCAAAACGAATGATGGAATTGCAATAACATAAATTGAACAATGCCAGTTTTTTATCTCTTGTATGCGTCGCATTGCACTTCGCTCAGTTCTACTAACTCGAAATTCAAAAATGTTTAAGATTATTGTTTTGGTTGCATTTTGTCAATTATCGGCATCTGAAGTAACGGAAGATGATTTGAAAAAATATTTGGGTCTGAATGTCGATGATCTGGAGGGTAAAAGAACGGTCGGCATGTGCGCTGGCCTACAATGATGTTTGATTTCTAGAAGTGACCTGGAAAGATTGGGTGAATAACAACCCTAGCGTTCTTCCAGCTTATTATTGGCCAGTTCCGATCTGTTACGAAAAAGACTACAATCAAAGTAAGTAGCGTTTTGGAATAGGGGCCGAGAGAGCTGAAAAATAAATTTAAAAAATTCTGTGGGTTTTGACATGTGTGACAAAAGACGGATGTTACCATCCGATTACTCCAGACAGGAAAATGCATTTCGCACAATCGGGGTGACGTTGGTAAGCGCTCTCGATGGCTTCAATCGTAGTCGACAATGGCTTAATGCGCACCCAATTCGAGAGAAAGACTATTTATCAAGAAATACTCTACCTTTGAACTGACGATGAACGCATGCACCCCTGCGAGCGCGCCTGACGGTGAACCGTGTGGAAGGGGTGTCCTGGGCGGGATTCAGAACCAGGAGCACTCTGACGCCACTGCCCTGCCCTGCTGTGTTACAACGGCGAGTCCGATTCTGTACTTTTCTGCCCATAATATTGAGCAAACTTCAATTTTTCAGCCTTCAGAGAATGTTGCAACATCAGCGAAAATTGCGACCAATCGCAGAACCTTGCTTGTTATCGAGGTTTCTGCACTTGCAAACCTGACTACTTCCCAGATCAAAACTGGACAACTTGTGAATATAGACCAAGTACGATAAAAAGCCCATCCTCTAAAATGCATGGTGTAATGTCGGAGCTTTTCAGGAAAAGAACTCGGTGAGAGTTGTTCCACTGATGATAACTGTTATGCTGCTTTTGCGACCTGTGTGAACGGCACTTGCAGTTGCAAGGACGGGTTCACTCAAGAAGGCTGGACATGCAAACCGATTGGTAAAACTTTTATCCTGTTGGTAAAATACTAGTACGTTTATTTGGCTGACCCCATTCAGAATACGACTGCCCTTATAAATCACCATTGAGCGTGAAAGGCTTCCTGTGGACATGTACCATGAGCACGACCGACAGTGGCTGTCCAAGCGGCTACTGGTGTGTCCAGCCGATCACCAATCAACGCCCCGAGTTCAAAAAAACAGTGCACTATACGTCGACTAATTTCGAATTCCATGGAAAGAACTATAGGCAACCGCTAACTTTGCTGGTCGAAAAGAGCTACTGCTGCCCTTCAGTACCAATGTTCGAGCTGTCAAAAATAAAACCTGTGCGCGGCAGGGAACGAGTATTCTCCGATGTATGCCTGTATGGCAGGCCATTTAACACCACCAACTCTCCGTGTCCAATAGAAACCCACTATTGGTACGATGGCATTGGTGCTGGAATCGTATGTTGTCCGAATCCTTGCCTTAAACATCCCTCTGTCCAACCGACTGTCGTGGATGGTAAGTGCACATACAATATCTAACGATCCTCTGGCCTGATGCAGTTTCTTAATATCCGCATATTCGATTGCGTATGTTTCGCTTGGAGGTTGTTGTGGTTTCTCTGCAGCCCCTGATGGTGATTTGATCACCCATCTGTGTCGTGCACAATACTCTTTATACATACGTATCTCTTGTAAGGAAATTGGTGCTGGGATTACTTAAGTAGTGTGAGTTTGTTTTTATTCAGGAAATCCTGCTGGATCATCTTTGTTATTGTCTAATACATAGTTAAAGTTGCAGCTTTCCACTGTAACTGAACCAAAAGCGCTTATCGCTGCTTTAAATCAGCTAGGATGGATGGAACATCCAGATATAACCTGGTTTCTTTGAGTATATACTCGCTCTCCATGTTCCCGCATAGTGGCGCGTGTACATTCTCAAAGAAAAGAGATAGAAGTTCCCGCCAAAAATTTGTGATGCCAAGTCCTAGTCATCAACTTTCCTCTGTCAAGACATGGATCGCGAAGTCCCTTCACGTGGGGCGTCAAGTAATGAAGGTACGTATCAGTACACCTGTGCCGCATGTGTGAGCCGACGTGCCACTTCCACGATGTTCAAAACTGTATAGACCTGGACCTGGCTATTGACCTGGAACCACATGGAGCCACGCACTTCCACATGGATTCCATGGAAACGTGGATCCATCGCACATCCACGCGGAAATACCTGGAACCACGCGGAATTCTGACTTCCACGTGGTTTCCACACAGATCCACCGTGGACTGGCATGGAACTAGAACATGAGCTTTCTCGAATTGTGTGGTCTGATGAGCGTCACGGCCGCGACCACAGCGACTACAATTGGCTTTGTTGATTAGAAAGTGTTTGCTGCCGATGCGAACTGCAGCCAGATGAAGCAATAATTCAAACGTAAATAAAACTGAGACGCTCACATATTCTCCATGAAAAAAGGAGAAATAAACAGTATGCATGTTCTATAGTTCATCTTGTACTGCAAGTATGCAATATGGGTGTGACACAATATGCTGCCAATCCTGAGTCTCTGTTGCATGCTGGGAGTAATGAGTTGTGTCGCCTGTTTCAGGCCCCAGAAGCATTAGCTTAATTGATGATGGTAATAAGGCAGTCGGACGTAGGACGCACATCGCGCCAGTGTCATGCGAATACGCAACTCCAGCGTGCGTCTTCGCTGAGCAACTAACTCAGCAGATGTTTCTGTTTTGATCATGGGCGCATGTTTGCCTATTTAGAAAAGGAGAGACGATTTATCTTGCGTGTTTAAACCTGAATGAGTCGTCAAAAGAATAGTTGGGAATTCTCATGATATAAATGGATATATGCCAGTTTTCATGTTTCGTGTTCGTCGCATTGCAGCTCGCTAGGTCCTACTGATGCGAAAGTCAAAATGTTGTTTAAGATTTTTGTTTTGGTTGCGTTTTGTCAGTTATCAGCATCTGAAGTAACGGAAGATGACTTGAAAAAATATTTGGGTCTAAATGTCAACGACCTGAAAGGTGACAGGATGCTCGTCTTTGGCATCAGCCTACAATATCATGCTTGATTTTAAGAGGTGACCTGGAAAGATTGGGTGAATAACAACCCTAGTGTTCTCCCTGCTTATTATTGGCCAGTGCCCGTCTGCTACGAGAAAGACTACAATCAGAGTAAATGGCTTCTTCTGCTATCTGAGAATCCTTGGCAGAGATGGAAGTTGACAGCTGTACTGGAAGAGGGATTCTTAATACCGGAACCAAGGAGTTTAGTGTCGTGAACTAGTGGAGTCCACGTAATGAAAGGAAAAACTTAAAATTTCCAGTTTTTTCTATTGTATAGACAGTCTCCCGTTTAGTTTCCCCTCCTAGGTCTCATTGGTTACAATCCTCATCCCCCCTTCCCCTGGGCAGTGTGGGTACTTTTCTGCGTCAGTGTGGAGGTCCACCCAACGGAGACCATGCCTCAATGACTGCGAGGAAGGTAGGAACTGTGCTCATTGACTGAATAGCACCGCGGATGCTTGTCTGTTGTCCTTAGCGAGGGCCCCTAAACCAGCAACTGTACTGATTGGCTGGTTGTGAGTGTCCTATCCCACCGCCTGACTTCAAAAGCCAGCGACCCCTGGCGAAAGTGGCGGGTGGAATACTTTCATACATCTTTCAACAAAGCAAAATTCTTAAAGTTTGTTCACCCTTATAGCCTACAAAAGTTGTTGCAACATTACTGATAATTGCGACCAAACTCAGAACCTCGCTTGTTATGGCGGGTTCTGCACTTGTAAACCTGATTACTTCCCAGATCAATACCAGAAAACTTGCGAATACAGACCAAGTAAGTGATGAAAAGCTGTTCATATAAGGCATAATATCTAATGTTTTAAGAAAAAGAACTGGGTCAAACTTGTTCCGCTAATGACAACTGTTATGCTGCTTTTGCAACCTGTGAGAAAGGCATTTGCAGTTGCAAGGACGGTTTCATTCGGGAAGGATGGACTTGTAAGCCAGTTGGTGAGTGAACTTCAGTGACTAAATTCTAAGACTAGTATTGCGATTTATTAAATATTATTTCAGAATATGATTGCCCTTATAAAAGACCGTTGACTGTAAAAGGCTTCCTCTGGACATGCACCATGAACACGATGAATAGTGGCTGTCCAAGCGGCTACTGGTGCGTCGAGCCGATCACCAGTCAACGCCCCGAGTTCCTAACAACTATTCGCTATATTTCAAGAGGTTTCAAAGCTCAACAACAAAATTATCGACGTCCACGGATCATTCGGGTCGAAAAAAGCTATTGTTGCCCATCAGTGCCAATGTTCGCATTGCCGACGATCACTCCTTTTGGCGACAGGCTGCGGATATTCGCCGATGTGTGCTTGTACGGCAAGCCACTAAATACCACCAGTTCTCCATGTCCACCGGAAACACATTATTTGTACGATGGCATTGGTGCCGGGCGCGTATGCTGCCCTAATCCTTGCCTCACACATCCCTCTGTGTGGTCGACTATCGTGGATGGTAAGTGCACATACAAGATCTGATTATTCTCTAGCCTTCTGCAGTTTCTGGGACAGCTGCTTGACATAATGCGTGTGTATGCTTCGCGCAAATGTTATAGTCGTTTCTTATGTTCTTTATTTTTCTGTATTCTTGCGTCATATAGCAACCAGCAGTAGCTGCGCTGCATAACGTCTTTATCTACTGTACATTAGAAAATACTTGGTGTTTCAGTGAGTTTGCCCATGCAGGAAATCCTTTTTCTTGTGTTTCTGTAATTGTGCGATAAAGCAAAAGGAGGAACACTGAACCCAAAACACAGTTTAAGCTAGACTATACATACTGCTGTTTCCACCCACCTCGGGACCATGGCCAGAAAAATACATGGCATCAAATGACCGAAACTTTAGAGAGCCAAAACTGATAAACGATAAACAGGGCAAGCACGCGATTTCAAACGCGCTATTCGTTGGCTGCTCTTAACCACGCAATATAACAGCTATCCGACATGAAAAACAGTTCCATTCGGAAACCGAATTGTTGCAAATCGATTGTACAGTATATTTTAAGAAACCTCAGCAAACCGTGCCACCTGCCGGTCAACAAAATGACGAAATATTTCTGGGTTTCCGACATTATCCAGTTCTGCATATGACGTCTTCCTAAACAGGATTTAAGACACCAACACGTGCCCACATTAAGTTCTTTCTTTCTTTCTTTCTCCACCTCGAAGGTTGTTACTGCCTTGCAGTGCGCTGTCACAATGCACTGCGTGTTGGCGGGTCTTGTGGTGTCTTCAGTTCTCTCACTTGTGACTAATGAAGTGAATGAAAGTGATTTGCAACGACAGCTTGGAATCGACGTTAGTATGTTGAATGATGAGCAAATTTGGACGCAGTTTGACATGGAAATGTCAAATATGCAGATACCTGGCACCTTATTTATTCATAGGCAGCTTCACAGGGCCATAGGGTAACGGAGATTGGGCCTATATCGCCAGGCCACCATACAAAATCTTTAGGCTTCGTAAAAGGACAGGGAAACAAATTTTCTGCTGCTGGCCATTACCACTCGGCACCATCATATTCAGGAATAAAAAGACGGGGTCAGAGCTTTCACGTGTCCAACCCTACCCTGGTCGTGACTTCCAAAAACGTCGTACGTCGTGCCTGTCTATTATCTTGCGAAATCTTTGCCTAGAAGCGAGAATTCTCTTCCTAACGATAAAAAACCAATGCTGTTCATTCCCATAATCAGGTTGTCATAACTGGTCCTTACGTGGGTACGTACATCCGGCACGCCCTAATTTATACTCGTATAATTCAATGCCCCGTCGCACAAAAGTCATGCCAAGGCAAGTTCCAACTGATTTCGCCCTGTTATGGCATGATGATGCGTATGATATCAGCATCGCAGGGGCGGGCGCATAGTCGAAAAGCGCGTAAAACTGGAAAAATGTCCAAGCGACGTCGATGGGATCTTTAGTGAGTGTTCATCTTCATGACAACTTTTTGAGTTAAGATGACTTGACATGACATGCAACGGGGCTCCAGAGGAGCCGCAGCTGTGGCTCTTTTTAATTTCTTTCGAATAACAATGGCGATGCAGTCGGCTGCCGTCCTCTTCCTTTTTCAGCTCTTCTGGTTACTCGCCTCGCCCGAAGTAACTGAGAAAGATTTGCAACAGCAGTTGGGCATTGATATAGACACCCTCAATGGTAAAAAATGTCGTTTCAAGATTTTAAAAGTCAGTTTTTAGTAATATTCTTGTTTTAGGGGTCAGCTGGAAAGAGTGGGTCAACAACAACCCGGCGAATCGCCAGCCATCAGATTCAAGTGACGGAGGAGTCTCGTGCATTCCAACTGACCCTGAAACTTCGAAAGGTAGTAAACAGAATGCTTGAGTAGTATTTATTCTAATTTCCACATTTCAGGGCAAAGTGATCTTTACGACTGCTGCAATTCGAGCTCGACTTGCAATCAAACAATGAAATTAGTGTGCATCGATGGGACATGCAACTGTGACAAGGGTCATAGTTTCGATTTTGTGCAATCAATATGTCACAGAGCACCAAGTATGCACTGATTATTTTAGCGACCTTCAAAGGCGTAAAAATTTTTCTTCCAAACTTTTCCGCAGGAATCGGTGATCAGTGTGTTCCGGAAGATACCTGCGCCACCACGGGTTCGTCCTGCCAAAATAACACATGTGCGTGCAATCCAGGCAGTTTCCAAGCGAATGACGAATGCTTGGGTGAGTGGATGTCTCAAGAAACCATAACGCCGATTTGGCATAAAATTTTATTTCAGAGGGCGATTGTAAATCGCACGTTGAGTTTTCAGACTGGCAATTTGCGAATGGACAATGTATACAGCCCGTAGCTCCAAGCCAAAGTACATGAGATACGGCGCCTCTCGTTCACTATTTATATCTAAATCGAGCTCCTGGGCCTTTACAGATTTTGGGTACTGCTGCTACAATGATACTTACTGCAACAAGTCGATGGGCTTGATTTGCAATAATGGAACGTGCGACTGCAGATATGGACAATTTCTGAATGCGAATTGGACAAACTGCGAAGAGCGACCGAGTAAGCCAAGTTAGCTCTAATTAATACAGCCAAACAAACCAGAAAAATTTCAGTGAAAGAATTGGGCCAACCATGCTCTGAAAAGGACAACTGCTACGCTGCCTTTGCACATTGCAAAAACCACGTCTGCGCCTGCAAGCCAGATTTTGTTCGAGTCAATGATGTGTGCGAGCCAGCTGGTGAGCGTATTTCTCGTTTGTCTCTTTAAATGTAGAACCAGTCGTGCTTTCAGAGTATGCATGCCCGTTCAAGAAACCCTTAGTGTCGAAGACGGGATTACTGTGGCCCTGTGATCCTGCTTCAAACAACAGTGGATGCCCTGAAGGCTATTGGTGCGTGACGCCCGATGAAGGCCCGAGACCGAAATTTCTCACATCATCTGGAGTCGAGCAAACATACTGTTGTCCAGCATTGCCAAATTTGAATATGACAAAGATCCTTCACAGGTCCTCAGAAAATGAGGAGTTCGGGTCAGGCCCAAAACTTTTTCAGCAGGTTTGCTTGTATGGAAAGCCGTGCCAGGCGCCAAACCGTTGTTCGCCATCGAGCGGCTATCACACGTTTCCTGGGATAGGAGGGGGCGCGGTTGAGTGTTTGTACCCGTGTTTGCATAGTCCACTCAAACAATCTGTTATCGTCAACGGCAAATGTGCAGGGTATGTGCGGACATAGGATTGGAAACTGATTTGACACCCTCAAATGACTTTGTATCCAATACGTACTTGCTCCCTTGGAAGAATTGTTCGCGTATCTTATCGTACGCATGCTGGTTGTTTTATGTAAAATAGTAAAACATTATTTGCAAGTATCTAATTTATCAAGGATAGAATGCAAGGATCTTATCTGGTTAATTTTCGTAACATCGTAATCCATTTACGATAGGCAGAGGTTTCCGCTGGACAAGGCCGACCCTCTTATTTGATTTGAGTCCCACCTAGCGCGTTGCCAAGTTATGCTCAAGTCTGCTACCAGTGAGAGTAGCTCTGATGAAAGACATCCTTAAAAGTACGATTTAGAATATCTCGCCTTGGACTGATTGCACTTTCTGGCGGCAGTGCAAAGTTGCAAAGTTGCACTGCCGCCAAGTCATTTCTCAATGATTTATCGACGATAGTTTTGGTTGAGCTTTTGCCAATTCTTTAGCTCCTCGATCGAGTGCCACAGTGTTGTCGCTGCTCGGCTTGATTTACTACAGCACCACGATAAAAAACAGAGACCCAACCAAACCAAATCTTCCGCCCTGTACGTGGACGCAACATTACTCTGACTGGTCATGGTGCAGAGATTCCGACTGCCACTCTGCATCACTTTCACTCCCACCTGCTGGGATGATGCTTCTCTTCCGACTTATTGCCAGTCGAAAAACTTCTTCAGCTACTGCTGCTGCTGCCACTATCTGCAGTAATGGACCCAATGCATCACAATACTAAACGATTTCTATCCAGTTTCGCTCTCTGTGACAAACTTTTTGGCAATGATTGGTCACTGGTTTGCTACTCACTCACTCAGATACTCAAGAAACCATCGCCTTCACTTGTGCACAGATCATTTCTGCTGCCTCCTAGCAATTTGCACCAGCCGCGTGAAACGTAAGCTTCTTGGCAGCTGTTCGTTTTTATTACGCAATGAAATTCTGCAAAGATCCTTGCACTTCCTTGAAGTCAGGACGTGGAAGAAACAGCAACTGACCGCCAGAACATATTTCGTCTGAAAAAAGTGCCGGCTCGTGCTTTAGCCGACAAACAGGCGTCCATTTTTCTGTTGGCGATTTGTAGTTCGAGATGCGTTTCTCTACTTCTAAAAGTCTATTTTAAATTACGATTATCCCATACAATAAAGGGTACGAAATTTACTTTTCGAGTTCAGGGTTTTGTAGGCAAAATTGCTGTTTTTCCTTTCCTTAGTTAGTTATGCCCCCAAATCGAATAGCTATTTTTACTGGGCTTATGATGACGAATTATGCAAACTGCCTGTTTGGCCTAATCCAACATGTCCAGTGGTTTGTATGACGGAGAAGGAAACATGAAAGTAGATCCGTGCCAGCCATAGCTCGTCTCCATTCCACTGCTCGCTTGAGCAAAAGGAAAGTCGTAAATTTATACGCGGTCGTTAGGCACAGGGCTTTGACCACTTGGAATTTATGCCTTGTCCAATTGCTCGGCGGGAATGTTCGATAAGGTGACATGAAGCGTAGTTTAGATTTTGCTTTTAAAGGATTTTCTTAAGCTGTTTAAAACTAGTGCACTACTCGAGCTTTTTCATGTGTGTTTTTGAGATTAGGGTCCCATTCGAGGCTGTGCCTTGGCGCGGCTGCTCGTTCGTCTGGGTTTATAGGCTGATAAGATAAAGGATAGGAAATTGTTTTCGTTTAGTCCTTTTTTATAGTTAGCTGTGAAGGGGTTAGCGTAAAATGTGGCTTGATCACAGATTCATCATTGTTTTTCACGCTCTCTGGTTCACTTTATGGCCGTCGATTTGGAGTGGCCAAATTATGGTAGTCTGCAAGTCCGGCTGTGCAATTTTTTTGGTATCTCTCCATGTTTATGATTGGCATCTTTTGGTGCAGGCCCTTGAGCTCGTGCGAGTCAGCTTGGGGGGAGAGGGGTTTGATGACCGTGCTTCTGATCACACAGTTCCCTGTGACCTGGGAGCAGAATCAGTGTTCCTCCATTGAATCCACTGCATAATTTAAATGTCCTCTTTGTACTGTCCTGACGGCCGAGCAGCAGCAAGGAGCCGCACTTGCCCGTTGTGTATTCTCCTAATCTGTGTGCACAGTCCGGACTACCTGCACTCGCACTGTACAGTCCTCGTTCACTCGGACTCTTCTTTTAGTCGGCAGATAATTCCCAATGTACACAAAAATAGAGCAATTTTCTTTGCGTCTTTTTGCCCATTCTTTTTTCGTGTGTCGAATCGAGAGCGGGCGGGCGAGAAGAGAGTCAAAGACCAGATAAACCTAACGATGCTTGACCAGGGTCAATGTCGGAGCGGTCAATTCTCAGGCGCGAATAGTTGGCCATTGGTCAGTGGGCCTGTCCGAAGAATCGTGAGCACTAGATTTACTGCCAGATCGTTATCTTAGGCTCTAAGTTAAGAGGACGACATTATTTTCAGTGGCCTCGTCTTGTCTCCATTCAACACGTCCTCTTTGGTTGGTCGCTCGGGGTAGCCTTTCTTTGTACTCTTTCTCCGTTCCCACTATAATTGGGCCAGAGTAGAGGTATCGTGCTTGCAACCTTTCTACTTATTGCTGCTACCCACAGCTTGTTTTTGCAGATTCTTATGTTTTGGAAGGGTATCAGGGAAATCGGGGTAGCTTACCTAATCATCGAGGAGCCGGTGTACAAACAGTGATGTGAGGTCCAGGGCCCATATTTCAATGGATCCGTAATTGTAAACCGGAGGGACAAATCCATTTAATATGTTTGCACATATCAAATCATCTAACCAAATCGATAAGTGCGCATTTTTCATTTCCTAGCTTTTCAATAATTGATCATTCGTTTCCGCTTGGTTTGTCGGGGAGAATGGGGAAAAGGGGATTTCGAGCTTAGCACATGCCCGTTTTCCCTCGTTTTGGGGGCCTTAGACAAACAAGGACCAATTAGAAGAGGCCAACAAGTGCCTTTCGAGTTTTCCCCTTCCCAGACTAGCTCTTTTCATTTCCGCCGTTCTTCTCAAGGATGACTGATCACTACGAAAACATGCTTCACTTTTTTCGTTTGGAGCTTAACATAGAGGCCAATTTTTCAAGTGCACTTTCCAATAGATTTCGACTGGGAGGGCGCGTTTTGCAGTCTTGTTTCTGGAGTTTCTGACTGGAAATTGAGGTCGGTTTCTCTTTTTCTTTTGAAAACAGCTTTTCAAGTGGGGCTCGTTTAACGAATGCAGCAAAAGATAGGAAGTGGCAAAAGAAAGAATGATTGCATCGACCACTTCGACGTCCGCTTGTTGCTCCAGTTGCGCGCCCGACGTTGCAGCTTTGTTGTCCGATCCCAAACGATTCAGTCTTGAGCAAACGAAGCACGACCAAGCGCCGATCAACACTGAACATCACGACGCTGGGCACAATTTATTCTGGCCTAATACGGATGATACCAGTGTTATTTACTCATCTGGATTAGGTAAGCTGCTTTCAGTTGATTGCAAGGCCAGGAGAGAAGTCGAAACAACGACGCCCCGCTCTACAGTGATGCCGTGAGCTGGTGTACGGCGGGTCCAAAATAGGCGATGCAGGGAGCCTTACCCGAGGCTGTGTTGTCAGCCTGTGCTTTTCAATCAACTGTGTGTCTGATCGTGAGTGAGGTGGCCCCAACCTGCTATTTTCTGTAAGTATGTCGCCACTAGCTTTTTATGGTTTCTGTCCGCGTCTACACGACACTGACTTTGTGACTTGCTGCAGCATCTACCACTACGGGCGGGTCTCGCGAGCGTGGGAGGCAGCTCAATTTTCCCGAAGTTGTAGAAACTAAAAACGGTGTTGCCAGCAATGCCATATATGAACACTCCGCAGTTGGAAGTAAATGCACTTCCACTGCCGCGTTCGATTACCAGCGGAAGCTGTATAATGAAAAAAGGAAAGATGAGCCCAGAGACTGGTCCCAGCCGTTTTTGCAGGTGGCATGTTATCCATGCTCGAATTAAATGGATTCATAATGTAGGATGGAATCACCATTTTCCAGTCGCCAAGGCATTAACTTCCAAGGGACCTTTTTATCACGTCCAATTCTCACGCTCGAACTAAAAGACGTTATTCCAGGTGGCAAGCCACCCCAGAGCGTGGTCATAAATTGTAGGCAACAGCCATTTCCGGCCGGGACACTCCCAAAGACACGCAGGTTGGCATGGGGACGGGGTGTCTTGCACTTCTTTCAATGGAAGTACTTTGCTTTTTGCGCTTCCTACAGACTTGCTATGACTCGTAGGAGCCCTTTACGATCGCCGACGTCGTCATCACCAGCGAGTCACCGACACAATCCATTGGCCGTCCAGCCAAGGCGGCGTTCGGCCAACAAACGCGACCATTCATCATCAAGCTAGTGCGAAGCAGAAAGAAAAACAGCCGCCATTGGACCGTTACCAGTGCAATACACTCGGAGTCCGCCAAGCACAACAACAAGAACAAGAAATCAGCACCCGCAAACCCCACTTTCTTCACTTATCCCTCCTCCGTCGACGTCGTACAACCCCACCCGCTAGCCACTCGGACAAAAAACCCCCCTCTAGGCAACAACTGACCATGGGTCAACGATTCGGACGTCAGCAAGTCACCTCGATCCCAGAGGTGAAGACCCCGTCTGACGAGGATAAAAGTTCTAGTAACACGGCTCCAGTCTCCAGTTCCTCGTTGCGCCTAGTCTCTCCTGGTCAGCACAAGACACCCGCGGCTACTCTTCAACAGCGGTCAGCAATGAGCGGATGCGGCGGCGGTGTTGGTCAATGGTGGGCATGCGCCCCTTTGAACGGGGCCATTCCCGGCTCGGTTAATGACCATTATTATCACCAATATTTGTGCCGCCAACCCTACGCTACCATTATGAAGAACAGGGTGCCTAATGGCGGCACTAACAAAATTCCGAGCCTGCAAGAATGCCAGCAGCAAATGAGGGATTTGATGATCGGCGATCGTCTGGCTAATTTTTACGACGAGTCAAATTACGATCGAGAAATGTCCCCGTGCAGGCAAATTGTGGACGCGTGTGCTGGTTACGATTTATTGCAAAGAACGGACAAGCGTCAATGGGCGGAGATTCCAGCCACCCCTCGACTGGTTAGAACAAACAGAGGTAAGCTGGTCCTGTTTGCCCGTTAGATTTAGATAAGAAGATGAGAGAGAGGCATGGCGATCAGCTGCCACAACCAGATTCAGTACCGGAGCTCGACTGTCTTTGACAAAACGGAATTTCGGAACAGTGACCTGAAAAGGGGCAGAAACTACAATCACCCCCCCCCCCCCCGTGAACTCATTTGGAATAGCCTAATCCACAAATCGCATTCTCCCTTTTTGTCGCTTTAGACAAACAGTTTTGGCTACTGCACCATTCCCTTCTATCACTGCATCTACTCCGCTCATAATTCCTAGTTGCAGTCTCAATATCGTTTCCACACCTCAAGCAATAAACCGTTTTAAATCTTCTTATTTCGCATTCTCTAAACCAGTTTATCCCATCAGTTTTAACTGATTTTGACGTGAGACTCGTGCTTTGCACATTCCCACTTTCAAAAACGGGTATTGTCTTTTTGTGCGAGGCACGACCAGCACATTTTTTAATTTCATGGCTCCGTTTGGATGTTGTTTAACATCACGTTCATCGGAAATTGTGATGGGTGTTTTGGGGTAAAAATGAGCATTTTTTCACGGCTGAATGCCTTCTGACAGCGTTGTCTATGTCGAGCCATCGTGTATATGGAAGCATGACCAGACATCGTGCGGCATTTTTATCGTTGACATCGCTATTACGTTAGGCCGTTTGAATTTTTTGAAGCTTTTTTGCCAACCCTATGGCAATGGCTGCCGATAGGATCATAAGGACCACCGTGAAGGGAATTGGCATTGAGCAGATGTGTTTTCCCATCGGACATTCATACCAGCTGCAGAAAGCTTGGACTATGACTAAGCGTCGACTGGTCAAATTGGAGCCACTTTTCACGAGTGTGTGACGAGAAAAGGGGGTCCAGTCGTTTCGTAATTTCACGATTATGTTCACTGGCATGGCCATCGTTGCGTATTGACTTTCGCTTTAGACCAGCTTTTCAAAAGCATTACTTGTGTGTCTTGTTTGAAAAGTGGACGTTGCGTTTTGTTGGATGCTCGTAGGATTAGAGCCAGTGGGGACGGACATGGGGGTCGGGTACAGTTTTCCTGTGCCTATGTTATTTTATGCGAATCCTATTCACTTTAGTTCAAGTCGCATTTTGACGCCCTTGACTGCATCCTTCCTGTCACCTATATATTTTTGATTCATCACAGTGTCAATTTGATGCGATGAGAATGTTTTGGTACGATGAAAAAGGCTATTTGTAGGCCGATAGTCTGGCCAGACTGTTGATATTATTTTTCATTTTGCTGAAAATTTCCCCTCTGAACAGCATGTTGGAGTCGAAGTGAGAGGGGGTATGATTGATGAAAGTGGGAGAACATGGATTGGATGAAACGCAAATTGCACCAGCCTTGGTTCCGAGCTGTTGGAAATCGAAGTACGGATAGTTGTCACTTTTTGCATGAGAATTGTGCAGCACAGAAAATATCAGGGCTCTAATGCCATGTCTGAGATGCGTCCTGAGAGACTGACTGGTTTGGATGATCACCACACCCTCGTTCCAATCCCATCGTCACAAACGAACCCATGATTTTTATTTTTTCCCTGAATCGTCCATTAGGTAGTCATAGAATCGTGCGACTAAAGGTATTTTTTTCAAGGTTAACTCATGGCCTGATAAGTTTTGGGAACTAGTTTTAGAAAAAAGGATTACGACTTTAGACGTGCCTGTATTTGAATTTTTCAATTTTTTGTAGTTCGACAACAGACAACATCGCCTTTGGCATCGACGCCGTTACTTCAGAAAAGGCATCAAGAGAATGGTGGTAATTATTGGGCCTACGATGATTACTCGCCCTCGGGGGCCTTCACTTCGACGCCTTCATACCCGCCTTCACCAGCCGTCCACCCAAGCGGACCGCCATTGCGCACCGATTGGCCAGGTAAGGTCTGCGTTTGAATTTTTTGGGCGCCGATTCATAGTTGAGATAGTAGCGAACACTAAAAGTTTATGTACTCACACTCCAATCGACTTCTACTGTAAATTTTTTGTGATCTTCAAAAAACTTCACGTGAAAGTGGTGAGTTGTACAAAAGTTATGGTCGTGGCGGGACTCGAACTATGAAAAACTATTTGTCGCCATAAACACCTAATTTTAGTCGCAGCCTTTGTTTAAGCCCTGTCTGGTTTGTGGACAACCTCATCAGTTCCCAATGCAGCTTTGACCAATAGGAATCCCGTTTTTCCGTTGCCCATGTATTTCTGCATTATCGCCTTTCCCTCGTTCCATCAAATTACATTGACGATTCAAGCGAGAAACCAAAATACTAAATACATTTGCGATTTGTAGATAGCCGAGCTCAATCGTTGTCCAGAGTCAGAGAGCCGACTGGATTAGAGCCACCACCGCCGACACCCGAAGAAGCTGAGGATTGCTTAGCCGCGCATTTACGAGTCATTTGTCACGAACAAGCTCCTGAATGGAATCGAAAACAACAACAATATTCCCCATCGTCGCCTTTTGACATGCGAGAACGAGGAGGCAGGATGTTAGGTGAGTGACTGCTTCCTGTGCACTTTCCAGAAAGTAGTAAAAAACATACAATTTCTCTCAAATATAAGAGCTTAAAAACCTTATCACGTGTAAACCATCTGCTTATTTGCTTGACCGACATCATTTCCTCAATTCGTGTCTGGCATCTGCCCTCATAAACGAACTGTGTTTTTCAATAATATTTTCTTCTCGATTTGCTTTGGTGAGTAGCATGGTCGAAAAAAATGCCGTGGAATTTACTCATAGTGTCTGGAGGAAGATTGAAGGGCGTCATTGCCGGATCGACGACCGCTTCTGGCGTGGCGTGTGTCCATATATGGCATTGTCATGCGTGGCCACTGTGTCGTCATTTCTTCCACATGACCTAGTGTGTTTGTTGAAAAACGATCACTCGAATTGCGTAGCGTGCCGAATGTCTCTCGGGTTTTGACCAGTCCAACAACATTCAACATGTCGGCGCCGAGTGGTACGACAAGCCATCCTTATTTACGTTCAGGCAAATCGAAAGGGATTCGAAATTTCGTGTAGTTGGTTTTTTCAAGGGTTTGATTTTTTAATCACTTGGGAATTTAAATTTCGCTGTTTTAATGATAAGAGTCAGTCTTGCGAAGATTTCCCGGTTTGAATTCGAAATTCCCGCGTTGTAAAATAGATGATCAGGTACAAAAGATTCTTATTCAACATTTAACATGTCTGTGCCGATTGGTACGACAAACCATCGTTATTTACGGTCAGGCAAACCGACAGGGACCTGATTGGGATCAAATCGGCCAGCCCTGCATTTGCGGCTGCATATTGCAGCTTCCTTATCAGTGATAATGATTCAGTAGGCATGAGCGACAGCGATGTGCCTTCATGTCGTCATCGTCCTTCTGTCAATTAAACTTGACAAAGTTTTTCTGCGGAGGCATTCGGCAATGGGGCTGTGCGTGTATTGAATGCTCGGCGGGTGGTGGCGGCGACGTCAATCAAGAGAGGACCGTTGGTCGCACGCGCCAGTCGTGAGTGCTAAGTCGGCAGTTGTGTCCTTGAGTGTTGTGCGGGCGTGGTAAATTGTATGTTTGCCTAGTAGCCCCCTTCTACTAGTGCTATTGAATGATTGCCGTCCTTGCCCAGGCCGGCATGGTGCCAGTGTGCATCGACGGGGGTTCCGTATTTTGTTCAATCCGCCACTACGCATTGATATGCATTTTTCGTAAATTGTCTCAAAATCCCGTTAAAATGTCTGAAAGTATGGAAGGACGCAGACTGAGTGAAAAATGGGTTCGGGCTTTGGTTCGTGTGGCTGGTTTCGGAAGGCGTAGTCGCACTCGTTCAATCATTGTCGCTGATCGGTTTTATTTTCGAACATCCGTTTGACGCTTCTCGCCTTCGTGTTTGTCATAGTCAACTGTTTACATACGAATTGCCGTGCACACTGACCTCGTCGCAGTCGCACTGAGTTATTTCTCGTTTTTCAATGGTGACACGAGTCAGTGGAACGAGTTTTCTTTCCATCCTTTGCTTGCATTCTCGTGTTCTCTTTTCTACGCTTTTTAAAAAACTATTCCTAAAACTCGAGAGTCCTTGGCCTGAACAAGACCTGTTTTTGGTGGCTGGGCTGCATCTGTAGTAAAGTATTCTTGACTGCATTACACTCGCTCGAATAGACCAAACCAACTCCTGGTACATATAGACACCGAGAGGGAAATCGAGTGGAAATTGTCTATTATGGATTGAGACGTATCGATTATAAAGCTAGTCCTCTGATGATGGAGTGGACAAACAGGTGCGGCAGGCCAGTTTTGTATTGTTTGCGTGCACTGTACTCAGGGAAAGAGTTGGTCAGGCTGCGCACGCTAAATAAAATGGCTGATTGAGATGTGAGGGTGAGCAACAGTGGTTTGCTGCTGGAGTGAAGATTTCGAGGCGGCCACCTCCTCGATTGAAGAATGTGAGTTCTGACCAGTGATGGATAAATGATGAGCAGGTTTCCTGCTGGTGGCGATCTTAGGACCACGCCCGACAGCGGAAGCTGTGTGACACGTGTAGCTTCTAGTATCCATAAATTCTTCTGCCATCACAAACAGGCCGCCGAGTGCGAGGCACCTGGGTGGGCACATGCTAGCCATTACGTTTTTAGCTTATCTCGAGACTCGATGGAAATGTATACGCGATGGAGGGGGTGCGATTAGAAATTCGAGTCAGTCGGCGCTCTTCGTTATCTTTACTTTCGTCGGTGTGTTTTCCTAAAAGTTTTTTCTTATTCGAATTCTTCTTAGTACCAGCATTTTGATGGCTCTTAGGGGCGACGGCTTGTTGACATTTCAATCGGAAAGGCGCCATCTCGTCGCCGGTTTCATCGGCTTCTTCGATTGATGGCTGTTTATGGCGTAGGTGAGCGACATATAGTGTCTGCTGTTCTGCGCTATGACATCACGAGCCCAAGCGAGACATTGGCCTCGCATGCCAGTCAGCTTACTCCTACTTTTTCGAATGCGATTCAATGGCCGAGGCGAGAATAGCAGATGGTATGGCGTAAAAAGCAACCTCTAGGTTAGGGTTTGTACGGTACCTAGCTTCGGACGTTAGCGATCTGTGTTCTCCCTACAGCCCTAAGCAAACCAGCCGACTGGTAAGTATGGACGACTAGTCAAGCCAGCCGTGGACCGTGCGATGGCGTCGCCTGGGCTTTGCCTTTAGTCGATTGATTTTCGCCTTTCACTAAAATTCCGTCTTCATAACACGCTTTGAATGGTTGTTGTTGATTCCATGGCTTCGCCCCGTCATGCCATCTACAAGGTAGCTGGCCGTTGACTGGCAGATGGCTAGTATTCACTGGTTTCTATAGCCGAATATGGTGTGGGCAATGAGACTAGGTATGGCCTGATGGATCAATAGCTAGCCCGTCGGGTGCTGACCATTCGACTCCGGCTGCCTCTCAATCAATCCCTTTTCCTTCCTGTCTCCATGAATTCGACACGCGTCTATTTTTCCTCGCGGTTCCTTTTTACTGTTCATCCCCTTATTTGGATGCACGAGGGGAAACCAGAGGCTGTTAGCAGTTTTGCTTGGATACTATGAGACGTCAATAGTGAAGTGGACACTGCATGGGCGGGTGGCGGACGTGCCGTGATTGAGGACGGGTCGAAGCTAATAACGGAAGCGACAAGAGCAGAACAGTCCAAAATGATGGTTTATTAGTCCGATTCGCTCCTCCTCGCGCTTGCACCGCTTTCATCATCCAGGCGACTGGTCATCGGCCGTGGCATTACTCTCCCTTTGATAGCGCCAATGAAACCGCCGACTTGATTGCTGACTGAATTTGCCCGCCCAGAACCAAGTGTGGCGAGAAAAACTTTGCTTTTCCCTGACTTTCTCGCCTTAAAGTCTTGTAATCGAAATTGGACACGTCTCTTTTTATTGGAAATATTGGTAATGTTTTTGAAACTATTCACTGTTTGCTGAGGTCTTTAAATTATAAGTGAAAACAGACGTTTTCTCAAGTTACTTCTTCAAAGTAGCGGCGCCTTTTGTTGATGACATTCGTAGGAGAAGTGAACTAGTTTGCTTTTTCTGCCTCATTACTTTGATGGCATGAGCGAGCGATTAGGACTGGTCACTAGAAACTGGGAATGGGGCGTTAGAAAAGGGTTGAGATTCTTAGTTTCGTGAGAAAATGAAGATGAGGGTGGAACTCTTTCCCGAGCACCATTTGGTTGGTGAATCGAACTTGGATGGCGAGTCCGCAGTTCGCCCTTACGCTATTTCTAGTCCTTTCCCCCCTCTCGTTGTGCCAGTTTTTCAGTCTTTTCTTTTCATATTTTCCTAAACGCCTTTTGGTGTTACCATTTCTGGCCACCTTTTTTAGGCCTTTCTAGGTGCCTAGATCTGTTCAGCTTATCTCCGATTTCGGTATTATCGCTGCATGGTCTCGTTGGGGTGCCAGAAAATTCATTAACTCGTTCCATTTGGACGCCCCGCCTAATCCACGTTGCCACCCTGCCCCCAATGGGTTCATCGTGGCATTTTGGGCAAACGGTCGTCACCCCAGGGCCACCATGTGCCGTTTTTTGTTGCCTTCCACATTCGGCCATTCTGATCGAGGCAAAGCTTTAAATTACAAGGGCACATTCGAGCAATTAGCCCCGAGTGCCTATTCGTTTCTGCCTCTTTCATTCTACAGGGCGCGAGAGAGCAGATTTTGGAGATGATTCCTCGATATATACCCTGATTTTTACCCTTCAATAGAGCCCTAATTAGGCGACCTGCGTGCTGGGCTGGTGAACGGAAATGAAACGGGCGCGGTAATTTCCATCTGGACGTGAACATAAAAGGTGTGGTGGATACCTGCTACCCTCGGGACAGAACATATACAATTTGAGAGTCATCATAGCCGTGGTCATTTTCTTAAGAAATCACCGCCGTTTAGTTGGTTCATCTTGTCCATTTTTGGCAGCAGCGCGTGCCATGTCGGGCTCGTGGTCATGGACGGGACAGAGACGGTTGGCTCGCTCAATGAATGACCATTCGTTTTCTCGTCTTTCTTTAACCTGTGCACAAAAAAGGGGGCGTCTGTCTAATGTCTGCCCTGTTCACGGGCCGGCGCGTGGAATCGAGATGGATGGCGTCTTGTCTTATAAGTACAGTCGTCCCGTTGGTCACTCTCGTAACACTGGCTTCGGTCAGTGGTCGTCCTTCAGCCTTTCTCGTGCCTCATGTCAGCCATTTTACCAAATAAGTGCCGCCGATGGCCATCGTCGAAGGCACTCGTAGCCGTGAACGATGCAAAATGGAACTGCTTTCGTTTTCCATATACCATATGC
Source organism: Mesodorylaimus sp. YZB2_4 (assembly GCA_030248295.1). NCBI lineage: Eukaryota > Metazoa > Nematoda > Enoplea > Dorylaimida > Dorylaimidae > Mesodorylaimus > Mesodorylaimus sp. YZB2_4. Next base: position 2,427,546 of record JASANH010000626.1, read on the forward strand.
GCTTTGGAGATTATTGGCGTCGTGCGCCTGTTCTACCCGAGGCATGGGTACCTTGAACTAGTACGGGTCTAACTGCCATAACCTTGTTTTTCTACTTTTCATTGGCCCAACGCTTTTGCTTTGCCCGTTTTCCAATCATGGCGTGTTGGGAAATGGTTATTATTGAGGGATGTGGGTGCATTAGGCGTGTAATTTTATTGAAAGATGAAAATCAGGTGCCTATTTGGTCGGAGGGAGGGGCGGGCTGGACTTTGATTTATTCACCTACTCCACTTGACTAACTTGCTTTGCGACTAGTTTGTACAGGTGCACTGTGCTTACTGCGAACTGGTTCAACCGGGCTGCCCTCATGGGTGTTTGTTTTCTGGACTTTGCTGGTATTTGGCACTTGATTGGATCAGACTCATTTCGTGTATACATTATGTCGCCCTCGAGTGCGCATCCGCGTTGGGTGATGGTAAAACACGAACATGAACCAGACTTGAGTCTCGGCATTTTTTGACCAGAATTGTCGCCTTATCAGTCGGCCGGGAGCGGACATTCTTTTTATGGACACTGTAAACACATATCGTGTTGGTAGGGGGTATCTATATTGCTTTGCTTCTGTTCTATCACGGACATGGCAGCCATTTACACACGAGACTAGTTGCTAGCTGGGACTCATCCTATTTCATTCGGCAGTTCACTCTTTCAAAGCAAATAGTCCATTTTGATTTCTAGCTTTTCCATTCACGCTGCTCTTCCCGTTTCCTGTTGCCAGCTATTGCTAGGCTTGTTTTCATGCATAATATATGGAGCGGCTGTTGCCATGGATAGAGCGCCAATTTGAGTGCTCCTCTGCCCGGCCCGCACGGAATGAGGGATTAATAGTCGTTTTCCTACTGTTTGACGGAGGATGGTGACCCTGGCGTTATATAAGACTGGGCATGGGCCATTATCACGATATGGGATTGTATTACGAAGGATAGATTGAGGGAAAAAGGAAATGGTTTTCTTTGCCTTTCCCACCTTGTCTCGTTGTAAGCGGGCTTATCGCATTGGATTTATACGGCACTAAATGGGCGAGTATGGATTGAAGGGCTCTTTCCGCCTCCGCTTTCTACTTTGCTGCATCTATTGATTACTCTGCTCGGCCTGTTTGCTATGGAAGACCATATAAAGGCATAATTCCAGCTGCCTCGTACGCGTTTTTGATGCGCCGTTATTCGAGAGGGCGTCTGCAGCCAGTGTACTATGTAGAGTCGAAAGCGAGGCGAGCCCACAGCTTCTCCTTTTTCACCATGTCTTGGGTTATAAGATGGAAAGAGCTTGATTAAAAACCGACCTTACGCTTATCTCAATTCGCCTTGGTGTCCGAGCTCGGTGCCAGGCCGCAATGGTTACTCTAGGGTCATCATCTCCATCCATCTTGCCCATATCGAACGAAACTGAAGACGGCCCTCTTATTTGTACGTTTGATCAAGAAATCGCCATTGGACACTGGGATAAATAGTGGAGTATTGGATACGGAAGTGGTTGCCCCTCCTCGCACCGCAGATGATTCAGAATATGATGCGAAAGGTCGCCGAGGGGACCAGTCGTCCCGTCTTGCACCATCCTTTGGACATCTTATTCCAATTTTACGTTCTCCGCACACCATGGCCCCCTCTTACTACCAGTTCTAAAATGTATGTCGTGCAGGGAGGAAAGTGGAATCGAGTCAAAGACCAGAGAAGGCGAAATTGTGTTTAGTCGCTCGACTTGCGCGTTGGTTGACGACGAGAAACTATTTTTTACATTCTCAACCTTGGTGTCGTCTGGCGGACCAAATACGGTTCTCGTTCGGGATCAATTCGTGGCGCGTGCTCTTTTTAAATGATGGATCATTATTGGAAAAGGTTCAAGAAACGCTTATCAACGGCCAAACTGTCCTTGAAACCATCGTTTTCATTCGCCGAATTCACGGCAGCTCATCGAAATAGCACGGGCGAGGATTCAGTTTTGGTCAAAGATGTGACATTTATGCGAATGTCCGGTAAGACCACACGCTGTCAACTAAATTCTACTGCCAGTTTGTTTTTGGCGGATCACATTTTTAAAAAGGCTTTTAAGGCGTAAGACGGCATGAAAAAAGGTTTGCTCCGGCGGGCTTCGATGGAAATGCGAGGGGTTTGGTGTCTGCTTGACTGCGAAATTGAGGGGATGCATTTCCCGAATTGCAAATACTATTGTGCTCGATTCGAAAAGCTTGGCACTTTTTTGCTTGCTTAGGCGTTTATGCGGAACGATGTTTGGAAAGAAAGTTTTCTTAGGCAAGGTATCTTCTAAGGCTCAAACGTTCCCTCGACGATACATTCGTAAAAGCGTAAATTTCTCCTGGGATTAAACGAAATTAGATTTCTTTCATTTCGGGCACTTCGTTTTCGTTTTTTCGGCAGCTTAGTATCGTTTTGACGAAGAAGATACGAAGATTTAATCCTGACTTTGACAGTTTGTTGTGCAAGATCTGATCTAAACTTTGAGCTGGCTCTTTTCCCAATCTCATTGTGTGGTCGTATGCACGCAAAGTTTCCAGCTTTTATCGATTCATCCTTTTGAGTCAGGTGTTTTGCAATGATTATATATTCAGTGTGTAGACTGGTTTTGCCAGTCATTCGCAAAGTGTAGCAGTTTTCAGTCCAAACTATGCAGTGTGCTCTGATCGTGAGTCACTTTCCTGTTTCTACTCTACTATTCTGTCCATAATAGAATTGGCTCGTTCTTCATCAACCTGTCGTTAGCACATGTGGACAAGGTCACTGTCGGATTACCTAATTAGGAGTGGCTAATCCATTCGTCACTTTTAGAGACTTGTGCGTGGCTGATAAACTGACGAAACAGACTAGCCGATTGAAAAGCAGACAATTTGTTTTTTTCTTTACTAGCTTTTATCAATCACAAAGACGTAGAGCTTTCTTGCGAGGAATGCTAGTTTATGTCTGGACGTTGCCGAGCTTCTTCTCGAGTGGACTCGATTGAATGATTTTTTGGGCCGCCAAGTGGGAGTAATTTGAGAAGGGATTTGGGGAGCAGTGATTTGTCGAATTGAATGGAATTTAAGCATTTATAAATGTGATAGTGGTATTTTGGAGTTGGTGTTTTTCGATGTACCATGTGCATGGTACGATAGAGATAGGCGAGGGAGATTTATATTTTTACGGCTAGGGGTTTGGTACGGCTATTGAAAGGCGCTTAGTCAAATAGGATTCTTCGACTTTGAGGGGGATCACCTGGAAGAGAGACAAAGTAGAGCAGGTGGCTGGTTTGGGATTGAATTTGTTTTTATTCTTGGCTGGTTTCGTAGCCTGGAACGCTGGCTACTTCGTAATTCAGCAAGCATATGTTTTTGCAAGCTAAAGTCAGACCTGTAAGTTTTGTTTACTAAATCACTTTTTCATATTTTTTAGGAAGCACGGATGTTTTATTGAGTTCGCACCACTCGTCGCAACATTCGGTCTTGCAATCGGGCATGCCTTCGAGTCGGCAGGCACTGGCGAGAGGGAGTGGCCAGCCTGGGGGCCACTCGGGCCATCGTCAGAGTCAAGAGTCGTTGATGTCTTTGATGAGCACTAGCACTGCGTCTGCGGTGGTCGCGCCCGGCGGTCATGGTCGCTATCAACATCAGCACGGTGGCGGCAGTTCGGTGGGCAGTCAAAGTCCATCGGTGTTAGTTCGTGGTGCTCATTTCGGCCGTCATAGTCACCATTACGGTGGTCATCGTGCCGCACCGTCGAGCAGTTGCGGCTCGTCGTCCCGCGGAAGTTCGGAATGCAATTTCAATCTTATGGGACAACGACGACACATGTACAGACGATCGGCGCGTAATTTAAATGTGCGAATTCCATTTTTGGACAATGAATCAGCGGGCCAAACGAGTGGACAGAAATCGACGGGCGGTTCGATTGTGCTCAAAGGACTCAAACCGTTGCCCTTCGAGGTACCTTGCATTGAATCGAGTATGGACGCTAGTACGATATTCGTCGGACGAGAGTGGATTTTCCACGAACTTTATGAAATCTTAGTCAAATCTACATCGCCCGAATATGGAATGAAAGGAGCCGTCGTTTTCGGCGGGGTTGGAACTGGCAAAACGGCTGTTATACATCAGTTGGCCTCGTACAGTCCGTTCGTGGTGGGCGACGATCACGACGAGGACTTAACCCGCGATTCGCCCTCCATCAGTCCTTATTGCGCCAATGCCAGTCCGTGCAGCGATCGAATTGCTCAAGGAATGTCGGCCAATTGTGGTCAACCGAAGAACCGTACGAGCAATAGCACCGACTCCGGTTTCGTATCCGGCTCTAAATTAAGTCTGAACAATAAGAACGGGCACGGCGCACCGCCAGTGCCTATAAGACACGTTCATCAGCAACCACCGCCTCGTCCCCCGTTGCCTGACTGGCATCGATCCGTGTGCCAGTCTGTCGTGGCTTATCATTTTTGTCAAATCGAGAACCAAGTCACTTGTCATTTAGCCCATTTCCTTCGCAATTTGGCCTCAATGTTCGCCTATTCGCCTCAACTGATGGCCTATCGTGAATATTTGCATCAGCAACCAAAGTTGCAACGATTATTGAGTGTGGATGAACTTTTGAAAAATCCTATTCGTGGTTTTCGATTAGCCGTGACTGAACCGTTATTGCACTTACGAAAATGTGGCAAGGTCGGCAATGGAAACTATTTGATCCTAATCGATGGTTTGGACGAAGCCGAGTTTCATCGACCCGAATTCGGAGATTCGATCGGTTCTTTCTTAGTCAAGCACTCCATGTCCCTTCTTCCCGACTGGCTGAAGTTAGTACTGACAGTGAAGACTGCATCGGTCGATCTACTCAAGGGATTGCCATTGCATAAGATCAATTTGGATGACATTGTTATCGACGAGTGGGTGTTCAAGGACTCGAAGGAATACATTCGATTGAGGATCGGTCAAAGTTCCAATATTCAAACAAATATCAGCAACACCAAGGCGCCGTCCAGTGATAATGGACCAGTGCAAATTGGTGTCTCCACAACCACCCCAGCACCCGATGCTGGGGCATCGTCGTCGTGCCCGTTGGGTCGGTTCGCTGCGCATTTGGCTTCGGGTTCCAAAGGAAATTTTTTGTATATGAAATTGACATTGAATTTGATCGAGAAAAATTATCTGGTCATGAAAGGGGCCAATTATAAGGTGCTGCCGATCAATCTGGCCGAAGTGTTCCTCTTGATGTTCAATTTGAGATTTCCAACTGCTCGAGCCTTTGAACGCGTGGCTCCAATTTTGAACGTGGTTCTGGCCTCGTTGAAACCAATGACTGCCAATGAATTGTACGAGGCTGTGGCGGCTGGCGCAATCAATGAACATATGAGCAAGGAAGATTTCCAAGAGAGGTGAGTGATTTTGGGTCGAGTGGGGATGGGGAGTCAGGAAGTTGTAAAGATTTACGCCCAGTTTCCGGGTCTAATGGAAAGTTTCAAGGGATTCCCCCTGCCCCACCGTCACTGGGGGCTTCGAGGAAATAAGTGAAGTGCCGCTAGCGACTATATGACGAGACTACAATTTTAAAAAGAAAATGCAAATTTTCACTAAAAAAATGAGTAGAAAAAAGCGGGAAAATTTGCAAATGACATTCCAGCGCCCTCCCTGGCTTATAAATTGCCCAAACCACCTGCCGCTGGTTAGTGTACATATGTCGAATGCTGTCTCCACTCCCAGCTGACTGTCATTTATTTCAGGCTGAAAGTTCTTGATGATTACCTCGTGAAGAAGCAGGACGGGACGTACGTTCTATTCCATCCGGCATTCCGCGATTGGCTGATTCGACGTGAAGACGGTCAAAGCCCCAAGTACCTGTGCGATATGAGGTATGTGTATGCTCTGACCTTTATTCCCCTCTGTCCTCCGGCCAGTATGAGTGCCTGATAATTGCCATTGTTGGCGCATGCAAACAGTGGTTGTAAGGAATTTCATTTACGGTAAGTTAGTGATGGATGCAGCTGCCAGTAAGGCGCTTATGCTGTAAACCATATTTCATAGTGGTGGAATGAGAGAACGCAGTTTACGTACCTCTATTTAATTCATTTGCAATTTTCCCCGCACGATTTTGCGCATACGCTTATCTTCTTCACTGCAGCTTGATGTCTCATGTTTTGGCACTGCAGCCTGTTTTCAACTAATCGTGAGCAAATTTGACTGAATTTGTTGTTTCAGGTATGGCCACGCTTTGTTGGCGTTACGTCTGAGTCGATCGGGTCATCGTTTGAGTGCCAGCGAGGTGCAAGAATTGGGCCATCATCTTTTGAAAGCCCATATTTACAAGAGGCCTAGCAACTCGAGGACGGATGGCGGGGACGAAGCCGAGTTGGGAGCCATTGCAGCCTTGTTTGGTCGAGACTGTCAACTCCTGTGGTTGAACCAAGTGGCAGCTGATCTGCGAGCCGCCTTGTGCACGCAAAGGAATGCTTGCTGTCCGAATAGCAAGGTCTCGAGGTTGCTACTGTTGGCTGGTGCCAGTGCTGATGCCCACTTGGTCAATTTCTGTTTGGACGACGCTAGTGAGCAGAGCGAGGATCAGCAGTCGGCTACCAACGATTATGCGACGACTGATGTCGGCACGACGCCCATCCTTTGCTCGGCTGCCTTCTATGGGCAACAGGAATTCGCCGCATTGTTATTGGAATTCGGTGCAGATGTGGGCGCGACAGAGAGTAACAAAGGTCGAAGTCCTTTGATGTTGGCAGCAGCCGAAGGGCATTTAGACATGGTACAGATGCTGCATCAGCACGGAGCCAAGTTGAGCCAGATCGACAACAATCATCGATGCGCTCTGGTCTACGCGGCTGAACGAGGCCACGCTCACGTGGTCAGTTTCTTGTTACAGTGCGACTGGACGGAATTGTCGGACAATCGAATGCCTAATAGCGATATTAGCAAAGGCACCATGGCCTCATCCACCTACGGACATGCTTTGAGGTATGGATGTACACTGGCTGTGAGCTGTGGGTGTTAGTGCTCCATGGGCTTTGTCCAAAAAGGAGTGACGATTTGTGCTGGGGACTAAACCACGGACATTCCGTTTTTAGGCAACAGGCGGCTCAACAAGCTTTCGTGGCAGCAGCTGCAGCTGGACGTACAGCAGTCTGTGAGTTCCTACTGGACTTCGGCGATGTCATGGTCGACGAGGCGGACCCAGTCGGCGGAGAAACAGCGTTGAGCGCAGCCTGCGCATCGGCTCGCAAGGAAACCGTTGGTTACTTGCTGAACCGAGCTGGTGCACGGGTGGCTTATGGTCGTCAGTCGGAGAAACCAACACCTCCGTTGCTGCAAGCTGTGTCCAACGGGTGTTGGGAAATCGTGTCGACCCTGTTGGCTCGTCAAATGGACGTGGATGGAGAACGAAACGGGACGGGTCAAACGGCATTGATGGTGGCAGCACAGTTTGGACACATTGCCGTTTTGGAATTGCTTCTGAGTCGAAGTATGGTGTTGTCGGTGGTGTGGATTAACAATGGAATAAGACGCGTACTGCTTTCAGATGTGGACGTGTCTGCCACTGATGATGATGGCAGAACGCCGTTGTACTGGGCTTGCCTCAAAGACCAACCAGCAGTTGCCAATCTGCTTTTGGATAGAGGCGCCGTTTTAGATACGTTTGACAAGCACGGTTTCGGGCCGATCCATTACGCTGCTCAGCACGGATCGAAACAGTTGGTAAGTAGAGATCTGTCTCGGTAGAGCTCTGTCTTGGTGTAACATCTGTTCAAGCAAGTGTGGAATCTGAGCCCCTTTTCAGATGCAGTTACTTCTGGATCGGCATCCTCAACTCTTGGAGCAACCAACGAACTCGAGTAGTCGTCTTCGGCCGTTGGATCTGGCGATTCTGGCTGACAATGTGGACGCCGTACAACGTTGCTTGAAGAAAGGAGCTAAACTGGCCCCGAGCACTTGGACATTTGCCCGGGATAAACTGTCGATGATCGCTGCCTTATTGAACAAGCTCTTGGAAGATGGTCAGTTGCTGTACAAGAAGAATCGATTGGAGGACGCGCAACATCGTTTCACTTACGCGTTAAAGAAATTGCCTCAGTCGCCTTCAGCTGCTGCAGGAACGGACCATTCATACAAGGCTCAATGGTCCGAGTACGCGCACGAATTTGATCGCCTGCGATTTCACTTGAGATTGAATTTTGCACGTTGCCAGAGGAAAAGCGGAGACGCGGCCAAGGCGGCTGAAACGTGTACGGAGGCTATCAGAACTTACCAGCAGGCCTTGCTGGCCTCCTCGTCCCGTCGCCACGCAGAAGCGGAGCAGTCATTGGTCGATGCTTATGTGTGTCGCGCAAGATGTTTCTGCGAAATACGCCAGTTCGAGAAAGCGTACGAAGATCTACGCCGAGCCTTACGTGTGTCGCCATCGAACCGTGAAGCCCAGCAATTACTGCCCAAAGTGAAAATGGCGTTGGAGAAAGATTCAGGTGGCAAGAAAGAAGAGTCATCTTCGAAGAACAAAGTGGAGATCAGTTCCGGTTCGTCTCTTCTCTCCGTCTACACCCCGCCCGAGTCGTCGAGGGAGTCTTCTCTCCCAGTCATCACAGACAGTGAGTGCACTAAACACTCAACTTCGGCCGCCGCTCCATCAGCTTCTCCTAATCGAAGTCAGGCCAGTTCGGACAGTGGCAACATGCCGGATATGGAAGATGGTGAGAATGTGAAAGCTCGTTTCGAGCTGCAGCTGCATAAACGTGAGAATGGTGTAGAAACGCAGCTGTAGCTCACGGTGCGAGGGCATTGCGCTGTGGAGACAATTTTCAGTGGAAGAATATTTTATCAGTGGGAGTACAAGTCAGGCTGAACTGTATGAGATACTTGGTGCTCGTAGGAGTACCATACTGTGTAAGCATGGTTTTATTACTGTAGACACGTGCTTGTTTTTTGAGGAAGGTGACGCTGGGGCATTTGTGTTATATATGGCGTATGGATCGTGTAGAAACTGGTGACATGTGCTAGATAGGTATGATGGCGTGTCCGACTCTGGTAGTAAAGTATTGGAAATCTTGGAAAAAGCAGACCAAAGACTGAACAGCGCCATGAGTACAAAGACTACAATTGAGTTTTACGAGTGGATTTCTGCCTGTGGGCGAACACTGGGAGGCAGAAAAATACATGGCAGAGCTTAGGGCAGGGTGCATGAACGAGTCTGGACACACTTATTCTGAACACTGGAACGGTTCCAGTGGTTCCAGTGCACGATCGGAGGAGTACACAGGTACTTGCACGCGCCCGGCCACCACACGTGTCGAGTCGTGTTGAGCGAGCATGAATTAAAGCGCCCTCCTATAAGCACTGCGCTTATAAGAAGGCCTCAATGAGGATGGCCGATAAAGAGCAGCAACCTGTGACGTCAAGTCATTCTGACGGTGTGCCACGCAGCAGGAACTGAAGAAGCAAACATTCGACTCGCCTACTGAGTGTGATGCTCCAGATTTTTGCTGAAAACTCGCTTTTTTTGCCAGTCACAAGCTATGAATGTACTGCATGGCAGCACCATGCTTTTGCATTCAGTGATAAGCGGCACAAAATTACATCTAGCGTGAAAAGAACATTTATGATTGGTCGACTTATGTGAACTGATTGCTAGAGGCTGCAACTGATTGTGGGGCTGTTCGCACTGACGACCACAGTCAAGCCGCAGGCACTGACTAGTTAAAGTGACCATTGCCGCTTGGGGGCGCCTAGAATTCTTGGGGGTGTGGCTAGGGCAGTTGGCTCGTAAGGAGGAGCCAGGACAGTACAGAACGCTGGGAGAGATCCATGCTCTCTCTTGCTTTCGTTCGCTCGATTCGTTCCCATCTAGTTGTTCTGAAGTCGTGGGGAACCACCCTCCGCATTTGTACTACCCATTTGGCAGACCTGTGATGCGGGCCAAGCGCCAGCCAGAGACATCGATAAGCATACTCTCAAAGGGCTTCTGCAATCGTCGTTTCCTTTAGGCCATACTGGAAGAGTCTAGGAGTTGCCTGCAGGGTGCTTGGTTTGTCTGCAGGTAAGATCTAGGACTGCTGAGACATCGTCGTGCATTGATGCGCTCGTAATCTTCTGGGCCCTCTGGTGTTCGCTTTGGTCTTTTCTGCGCCTCGACAGTGGATCTGCCCGCCAGCATGGGCATCTTAGGACTGGGTGCATTCGACAGGCTAGTGTATCATTGCACAGAGCTGCAGGCACCCAGAGGCGCGGCATACACGCCTGACGGGTTGTTGTGGGAATCGGGGTCTTAAGTGATCTCTGCAGGGATAAGCCTGTTACAGGCTCGGGCAATAGAAGATCCTGGACCGCTCTCTTGTAAGAGCCTGAGCCCGCCAGCACGTGAGCGCAGAATATCTGTCGCACGCTCACACAACATGAATCCATTGATTTGCCCACGCATGTAGCCGTCTAGCCTCACAATACATAGTCGTGGTGTGAGAAAGTGTCACTGGCACTGCCTAGACTGGTGCTTTGACATGCTAAGCACTGGCCTAACTGGGAACGGCAACAGTTGGCAGTATCATGTACAGTCTCCAAATAATACCCCAGGGGGCGGGGGATTTTATTTGCAAACCTCTAGGAGGGGCTCATCCGAGGGGGTACATAATCGAATGCACGGTGTGCACACAATAAATTGATCACACAAGTGAACAGACCGAAGGGCTTCATCAATAGCGGCATGAGTTGCCTCTCAAAAAAAGAACAGTATTCGCTAATAAATGAATCAAAGAATCCGCATATCTCCTAAACTCACTGTCTAAAACGCTGTTATTACGGCACGTAGTTGTAATGCGTGCAAGTGCCATTGGCTGCAGCAGGAATGGTACTTGGACATTTTGGGCATTCATCCCGAATCGAGAACGAAAACAGTTGGCACGAGGTTGTAAAGGTTGCGAAATCTGTGATAAAATTGAAGCTTCGACACCATGTTCTTTTCCAGCATATCTCGGCGCAATCCTGGGGGCGCTGCGCAGGTGTTATCTCGATTGGAGATTCAGTCATGCACACATTGGTTTTGTGGTACTCTTCGTCTCGGCCTGAAGTATAACAGTGTATATCTCACGGCAGTCGCAACCTGGTTTTCTTTCGTTTCTTACATGAAAACTGGCAAAGTGCTACTGACTTCACCGTGCAACTGATATCGTTGAAAACTCCATACTGTCCGAGGACGAAACAATATTCTCCACCCGTGTCGCCAGTGTCGCACATGTAATATCTGAGTCGTGTATTGCCTGCATTCAACCGAGCATTGGGCTGGGTGGCTGTGTCATACCAGTACGTGGTATCACTCGTCACTGAACACGGAGTTCCAGCTATATCGTTCCGACGCTGTAAGGCCAAGTATGTCCTGGTGACGTTGGTCGACTTCTAAAAACGCTTTACATGGTTCTTGTTTGGAAAGCACAGAAATAATCAGATCACCCTCATTTGCAAAATATTATAGTATTCGCTATCCGTGTGGATTTGGCCCAAGACTGCTCCTTGCGTTCGACACGCTATCCAAGCATCTTGCCATGCAGCTGAACCGATTGTGAAGAAAAAACAGCGCGATCCATCCACCACCCCTCCAAGATCAGCGCATGCCTTTGCGTTACATTGAAGGTCTAAAACGCCACAGAAAGAGTCAGATACATGACGATCTGGCTTCCACTACCATCTCACTTTGTGCGAATGATAAATGGAGAAAAATTAGGTTGAAAATAATGGGTAGTGCATACCAAAATGCTGCAATCATCGTTTTCTTGCAGTGGTCTCTCGAAAAGCTATAAATTGGTGACACAACGATGACATAGCAAAAGTCCCCATTTGTTACCCATGGGGCAAGATAAGTGAACTAGTTTAGGGATCCCGAACAGGCCCAGCGGAGGAGTACATCTTCCTGCACACAGTACATAGAGGCCTTTATTATTAGGCCTTCACACTAACACGTACACGGGGCCTAATAATACGTAGATAGGTATGTTCTGATAACTTGGAAAATGAGGAGACAGCAACAATAAGTAAAGAAAATCGACAAATAGGTTGCCGAAATGTATCCTTGGATGCTCATCATCGCGTAACTGTTTCACCCAGTCTCCCCTTCCCTGGACATATGTGAGGGGACACAACGGAGGACTGATCCCTACATCGTCGAACACTCCACTGTCATAGATATGAGGGCAGTTTCGAGTGACCCTACTACTGTTTCTAGCTGAGCTATAACAGCTCTGATGGATTCAATGCGCTCAAGCCCAATTTGCTTTCAACCCAACGCCAATTACGTGGGCACGTCGCCGTCACCAGGTAACACAGTGTTATTTAGAAGATAATGGGCTTCACATCCGTCGTCTAATTCATAAATATGGGCATCCCATACAGGCATCGCGGCATGTAGGCAAGTTTCATCCTATTCCTCGAATTATCTTTTCGCAACCGTCATCTTGCCGTGGCTGCCAATAGTTTTCAGACCAGACATCGCTTATAACTATTTCAAAAAGTTTCAGGCGCTATTTGCACAATTGGTCAGGTGACGTTCGAACTGTTCGTTCAAATAAAATCGAAACATGTTTGAGGTGTTCTTCGACGATGACTGTGAGATAATAATGCCCCGAGAATGATACACTGACGGGGCCAGCACAGTACTACTGCCTAAAAAACTGTACGCTTACCTGATCGTAAGACTCAAAAACGTCATCCCTTCTGATTATTTACAAGATTTTAGAAACCCAGTGAGCTTTTTTCGTACTAGGTCATTCCACTGTTCATCCTGGACACCTTTCCTTCTCCAGAAAAATTCATACTGTAGATCCTCGCTTATATCCCCTCACTTACTGCATAGCCCCAGGTGAGACTCACTTGGTGGAATCATAGAGCCCAAGAGCAACGAGTGAAGATTTGCGGTTAGGCGTCTGCCTCTCACGCCAGACGCGCAGTTACGGGCGAGAGTTCGACTCGCCGCGGGCCAGTAAATCATTTTGTGTGCGTAAAATGTGTCCCTTCACCCTCGAGTGCGCATAAGCGTTTAATGATGTGGTAAAACATGAAGATGCGGTATGCCTCAGTCACTAAAGAACATGCTGCACTTCCAGTGCACATAATCGTCCTGCTCGCCTTAGTTTGCTCAAATAAGTTCTAAATGTGAGCGCTCTAGCATAGAACTATACCTTCACAACTATCAAGTTACCCTAACATGCTTCCCCTTTAATTATTTGCAATCATTGAATGGCAAGTACAGCCAGCGACTCCAAACCAGCTTTGAACCAGATCATGTTTCAGTATCAGGCATTACATATTCATCGGACTGTGTGTTCTTTGACGTCCCAAGCAGTCACCTTGCTGCCACTGGGCACTGGGATGTCCTGTCGATGTACCTAATGGACATTCGGTTCCTAAGCCAAAACTAAAAAATCATGGAGACGATAGAAAAACGACTCCAAAAACTCGAATCAAACACTGATATAATTATGTCATCTCTGGCAGCTCTGACCTCAAAAGTGGCCGCCATAGAAGCAATTATCAGCCAGCTTGAATTTTTGTACGGCAAGGTTGGAGACAAACCACAGAAGAATCATGAAAAAAGTTTGATCACTGAAAATAAAGCTGAGAAGGAATCAGGTAAAAAATTTTATTTTACTGGCAGCTAGTGATGGCTTATCTCTATTTCCGATTTTAGACGGCTTTTTTTCCCAACTGGCTGAAAACGTGACCGCTGTCGCTGGTTTGAAAGAGGCGGTCAGTTCGAAGGTGAAGCCACTTCGATGGTTTTGGTCCCTGCTGCTTCTCTTGGGAATTGGGGCAACTGGTCTTTATCTTTACGAGACAGGCGGAGAATATTTCACGAAGCCAACAGCCACAAAAGTAGGCACTGAGCAGTCTGGTGTCATAACTAGAGCTTAGATTAAGTGCATTCTAGAATTTTGAAAAAAAGTTTGATATTCGGATTCAGCGCTCGCGTTTTACAGGAAGTGGTCGAAATTCTGGACCTCCAGCACCTAAATGTAAAAAAAGTCGAAATTCGTGATTGCAAAGGGTAAATGAAAATTTCGACTTCTTAAAAAATTAGGATAGAGGTCCAAAATTTTGCCTTCCCGCTTTAAAACACGAATGCTGAATCTGAATATCATACTCTTTTTCAATATTCTGACATTGATTATACTGTACAAATCACTTCGTCTTCAACTCGAAAATATGTTACGGGTGGCTTTCTGAGTTCCGAAACACCGTTCTTACTCAACAGTGGCATCTTTGCAGCGGGTATCTCCATTAAATACGGTCAGCTAACTTATCCAAAAAGCCCAACTTCTGTGCCTTCAAAAAAACTAAAATAACCATGAGTAATCTACTTGGCAAAGTATTCACTCGCCTCTAGCATCACTGCTTCACTAAGAACTAGACCTACCAAAAGTCGTCTCATGACTAACCACTCTGAGTGCTATCCCGAGTAATATAACTTCTACCAACTGCAAAACAATGGCATCGATAGCGAGTTTAGTGCATTACACATTTATATACTTGTCACAAATATTTGCAGGTGCAGCTTCTCAGAAGCTCCTCTTACGAGCTGCCGCCATTACTCATTTGTCCCAACACTTGGATAGACACGAAGAAGGCGACCAAGGATCTGAACAAAGATGCTGTCAAGTATTCGCTGGGATATTTCAATTATTTTCACAATCTAACAGTTCAGAATATTTCACGCACTCGCAAAGAATTTATGGCCTTTTATGAAGCCAAAAATTTCTCTTCACTTCGCGAATACTATGAATCGATTGCAATCGATATTTCAGAATCAAAATCCATGAATGAGTTTATCCAAACTTCATCTCCAATTTTTTTTTGTAGGACCTGTGACAAAAATATACCAATGAAAAAAGAATTTTTTTCTGACACTTTATGCTACTTGTTTAAATTTCAAAGAGTTACAGGTGGTTTGGGGAGGCCAATAGATTTGATATTTTTTAAAACTAAAGAAGAATACAAAAATGAGATAATTTCAAGCAGTTTTAGTCCGTGGTGGGTCGCATTTCCTCAAACGCTGCCATCGGAAGGGACGCTCGCCCCGGTTTTAGCATTAAATCCGTTCAGGCAGTATCACATCAAGTTGAGCATGAAAAAATTCATGACCATTTCAAAACCAGGGGCGCCTTGCATTGATAAGAGTCAGGCTGCTTCTCATGTCCCACTTTTCCTGTGTTTGCTTGAGTGTGAGAATACGTATCTCCATGCCCATTTGAACTGCACTAGGAGACTATCTCACTTTAAAAGCCCGCGTGAGTTCTGCAACTACCTCGAACCGTTTCAAGAGTACGATACCTTTAAAGACTACTATAATTCCGAAGAGGGGAAACAACTTTTTAACGCGACTGCCTCGCGCTATTTCGAGCAATGTCCGTACAATTGCGAGAGAACGGTCTTCGACATAACAGTTTTATCAAAAATGGACATAAAGAGTTTGGATTTTGATCAATTGGTCCCCTCTGCCGAAGTGCAGAATCTCTCTATGCTGTCCCTCTGGATTATTCATAGCGCACCTGAAGCGGGAGGAGTCCTCACCTTTGAAGAAATATACACGTACAGTTTTATCACTTTACTGAATAATATTGGTGGGACATTGGGACTGTTTATTGGGGGGACGCTGATGACAGTTGTCCAAGTAATTGTAGCCATAGCGATGTATACTGGCAGAAAATTTTTTAAAAAATCTTGCTCGTG
Organism: Mesodorylaimus sp. YZB2_4; assembly: GCA_030248295.1. Lineage (NCBI taxonomy): Eukaryota > Metazoa > Nematoda > Enoplea > Dorylaimida > Dorylaimidae > Mesodorylaimus > Mesodorylaimus sp. YZB2_4. The sequence goes on from JASANH010000626.1 coordinate 2,443,261, forward strand.
AATTTATCGTTTATTGTTGCATGTTTATGTCCTTATTCCATAATAATTTTTCTGTCAATTCTTCATGTGCGGATTGCGGGCCCATTCACGCCTCGCGCATGAACATTACTGACTTCTGACTTTTATACTTGCTTGCGCGCCTGGAATTTTAAGAAAACAAGAGCAAGTTTGTGAAAAAGAGTTTGGCATTATTTTGAGCATGTCGCTTGCCATTTATTTTCAACGGCTGTTTCGGTCGATTCGATATGACAGCATATGGCTGGCTGCCGCCTGCCGTGAGTCTTGTGGCAAGAAAAAAGGGTAGAGTTTTGGAGCGCGGTTTTGTGTCATAGTGACGAGTAATATAAAGAGAAGGTCACGAAACCAGGTGGGTGAAACGATCATAGACACTACGTTCAATACAGTTTCCTCATATCAGCACTGTCCCCGCACTACACATCTCTCTAAGTGTGTTTCCAGCGCACCTCTTACTATGCCTTACTTACGGCTGAACCTTGGTTTTTTCCCCACCCTGGTCGTTCCAGAGGAGGGTTGGGTCAATTTTCGGTCCGTTTCCCACGGACTAGAGGGCTTGTTAGTTGACTCTATCTTGCCATTGATTAGGGCCTGCTCAGGAGTAGTCACTGCACTCGCGGGGTCGGCGGTTCCCCCCCCCCCCCAAATACGCAGTCCGTGGTCGTGGCGGGGGACGGTTTCGAGAGCCTAGAGGCCCATAAGGTCTCTCCTCGTTTATAGAGGCCGGAGGGATGACGGGCGAGCCGCCAACGTATGCAAGAAGAAGACAACTTCAGAGGGGACTGAAAGTGAACCTCTTTATACAAGTGCTCAGGAAGCTTGATCGTTCTCTTTTAGCTTGTTCCAATGCCTTTTTTGGTGTTCCCGTCAGAATAGGGTTTTTCAGTCGGCCATACAAACTACCACATATTTAAATGTTTAAATGATTAAAAACTTTAATTTAGAGTGGTAATAAGCGAAATCAAATTACACACAAATTATAGGGGGAAAATATGGAAAAACCAAAAAGAAAAACATGATCAAATGAGGCGTTTGCTCTTCCCTGATTGACATGTTTCGTGTCAGCGTCCGCGCAAATGACTGCTTGCACTCAAAAGTTATCTTGTCCTAAGATTTTTTCATTGTCTCTTATGCACCAGAAATAAAATTGGGTGCTTTGACACTCAGAGCTAACACGAAAACACATTGCCAATTTCGTTGTAATTACTGGCATTTCTTCAATCGATTCCATCTTATCTGTTGGTTGTGTTGTGACCCGCCATTACGCTGCTGACGCTGGGGGCCACATTGTTAGTTCTACAGAGAAAGGCCAGTTTTAGCTTAGATCGCATCCTGGGCTCTTTCCAAACGTACAACAAACAGTTGATACTCGAGTGGATCGATGATGTCAATGCGACGTAGGAACGGGCGTTGTACACGGGAATATTTTTGGCGCTCAAAATTAAAACGACTGTGCTGGGGAATATGTAGAGAATAAGACCAGCTGCAATGACGTACGTGATTGCAACAGTGGCCGCGACTTGTTTGTTAAAAATGGAATTTAGTTGCGGATTCTGCATTCCGTTGGAAATCCGGTTCATTTTTGAGCGCATTACGGTCACAGTGGCTGGTGATACCACTAAAACGATACCACCCGTCACTGTCACAAAATAATTGATCATTGCACTCAAACGTGCGCTACGACTGTTCGCACCCAGACAACCAGACGGGTAATCGAAGAGGTTGACGTCGGAGAAAGTAGCGATGATAAATGCTCCAGTGACGGCCATTGTAACAGAAACACAAACTGCGCAGAATCGAAATTTATTTAGTTTCCAATGTTTTATTGGATATAAGACGCCAAAACAGCGATCGAATGCGATGCAAACAGTCATGAGTGACGAGTACATGATGCCGCCCGCGTTGATGCTGGAATAGAGCAAACATTGCCACCGAATCATTGTCGGTAGGGCGTAGGCCAGGAGCACATTTCCAACATAATTCACGGTCTGGCCCAAACATGCCATTGTATCCCCTGCAGCTAAAGCTGCCTGCAAGTATTTGCAGTTTTGTCTGAGCTAACGGTAACGCCAAATTACGACGACCACGGCCAAGTTGGCCACAACTGCAAAAATGCAAACCACAGCTGTGATTGTAGTGACCACGAAACGTTCCGTTGGGATCGCTGAATTGAGAGTCAGATTGGATATGCTACTTGCGCTCATCTCGACTTGAAGTGTTTCACGCACTAAAAAGGAAAGGTACACTTTGCTAACTCTGAGATAGGACAGGCAAAAGACCACACGTGGGAGGCCGCCATTAAAGAGCAGGTGGGTGCCATGGGAATCGAAGTCGAATGCGATTGTAGCAGATGATCGGTTGTTGATTCCTAGTTTCTACGTGCTATATAGGAAAGAGGAACTAGAAACCAATCAACAAGGGATCACCTGCTAGAACCACTCATCACGGCTAGACCTAGCTCATGGCTCGTTTCGACTACAACTGAGGAGGATGCGGCAGTTCCCATGGTCCCGGGCGAGTAACAAGGCACGTGAGTGCACCACCGCTTATTATCAATCTCATTAAAGCCCGAAGAAGGACAATATCATTCGCAACAGTACTTCTGGAAAAATTAATCCTCTTAGGTTTTTATCAATATTTGACGTCTTTCGTCTTTTGGATTATATAAAATTTCATGCAGAGGAGACTGCAAATTAATTAATTAATGTTTGGTCATTTTTTGGCCCCAGCATGAGTTGCCCACCTGAAACTTATATTAGTTGTTTGAGCCCGATACTCGTGATGAGGGCCCTAATGGCGAGCGGAATAAACATTTGTAGCTACTGTGTGTGACTATTACATGCAATCTGCTTAATGCAAGCGCAGGCAGACACACGGCTTCAAATTCTGCTGCATGCGCTGAGAAAAGAAGACTGCCTATGCTGGTATTTGAAGCGCTGCTTCTGAGATGTTTGATTGAAAGAGCTGTAAGATCATTATTTTAACCCTGTTCGATTCATACTTCGTCTCCTTTCGTTTTTCTTTTTCAATTTTAATAAGATATCAAAGATATTTTCAATGTAATCTGGACAAAGCCTAAATACCTTTCTTTAGAGGATTTACTTTTGCGTCAAATGTCCCTCTTTTGTTGCTGGAAATTCAAGATCTTACAAATTATGATACGATATATTTCAGGGAAAGCAACCAGCAAGTAACCATCCGAATACGAAATACCGCAGCAGAACAAGCTGCCACATAATGCCACAATTTCGGCCTTGTATGTCTGTTTCGCTGTTACAAAGAGGGATATAGGGGCAGGATTGTCTTGCTGCATTTTTCTGTTCCTAAAAAAGGCCATGCCTGGTTCATGCGCTGACAACTTCCGAAGCGAAAAGTTCTCAAAATTAGAGCATTTTATCCATTGCAACCAGACTTTGTACCAAGTGTATACACTCTGGACTCCATGTGGATTGCGGCATGGATCTTCGTGGATTGAAGGGGGGTGAATTGTATTGGGATCTCTGTAGAATCTAACTGTGGACTACAAAGTTTTGGAATCTGGGCGATATCTTAGCATCGTTAAGCGCCAGATACCGAACTAATAAACTATGGCGAGAAGTGGTGAGAGCAGAATGGCGCACAGCAGATCTGCTAAAGAGCCTCTCGTCCATCAGGTAGGTCGGCCAAACCTGCGGATAGCGGCTGATGCAGCTTGACTAATGCACTCACATACCGGTAGAATGACGCCCTTGCCAGAAAATGCCTGCTAAAAGGTTAGTGTACAAAAGACACGAGCTCGCCAAAGTTGAATTATCAAATACGCTTTCGAACTTCCAAACCCACAATCGGAAACTTCTCGGGCAGCCAGTGCATCTACGCTCGCAGCGGCTGGATGATACGGACCCGGCATACGGCGTACGGGCTCGTAGTCTGCTCGATCATGTCGGGCAATCGAACTTCACATACATACTATGCATTGTATACTCACATCACAGCAAATGCAAAAAGCGCATGTCAGCTTCAAAAGCACAGGCAGCATACAGGTGCTATGGGATGCTAACAAGTTTTTCACTTTCACAAACTTCAAGGTACAGTAGATAGTAAGATACAAGCTTGACATGATTTGATGCGATTTAAAAGTAACGATATTTAACGCGTTAACGATATCTTTTGAGAAACCGTTAACGATAACGATAACGATATTTTTTTAGATGTCATTAACGAACGACAGTGATATCTTTTTCCTGTAGCGATATACTGTATACGTTACTAAGGTCATGTAGTGATCAGGAGGATGTTAGTTTCATATTTACCGCGCATTGCTATTTGAATATGGCTGCCTTCATTTTTACTTGGCACTAGCACATTTGCTGTGTCTAATCATGAATCATGCTATTTTTGCGTGTTCTAGGAAGCCTATTTAAGCTCGTCTTTTCGTGTCTTAAACGCGCTTTTCAGTCAATTTCGGTAAGCCAATAAAGAGTTGCTATCAATCGAGTAGAGTCCCCTTAGTAGGAACCCACCCAAGCGCTACAGTCATCGCCGTCCCTAAGTCGGGTGACAAGTCAAATATTAGTAATTAACGGCCAATTTCTCTGCTATCAACATTGTCTAAAATCCTTGAACGACATGTTGAGCGTCTTTTCCGTCGTCAAATTCGTCTATCGGCCGCTCAATTCGGGTTTCGGAGACGACGGTCTACAATTTAGTGCTCTTATCAACTGCACCCAAAGGATTCATTCCTGGCTTAGTTCCAAGCGAGTCAGCCATGTTGCTGGAGTTTTCCTGGACGTGCGCAAAGCTTTTGACGAAGTTCCTTATTGCAAGCTACTAGAGACTCTGGAGCATTATCATCACATTTCACCAAAATTTTTAACTTGGCTCAAGTCATATTTATCTGGTGGGCATCAATACGTCTGCATAAGTGACTGTATGTCCAGGTCCTTCCAATAATATCAGGGGTCACTCAGGGCAGCATCCTTGGCCCTCTGCTTTTTGTAGCTTATTTGGCTACTCTAGAATTTTGCCAAGGAATTTCGGAAAATTGCCTGCAATTGTATGCGTGGGCACGTGCCTTGCCGCACCATTGGTAGGAATATAATCGCAAGATACTGTGGTCCAACCGGCCTTACTTTAGATTATATTTCTCGATGGATCGATTCCGCTGGCCGCGGGCTCAGCGTAACGAAAATAAAAGCTGTCATATTCAGATATTCGAATGCCCCTCATCCTCAAGGAGCGAGGATTACATAAAATTTTGCTTCGCCTTGTGCACAGCCTTTTTTGCATTGACGCCGAAGGTTAACAAATAGGCCGATCAATATAAATGCCACCACGCGTAATTCCATCTTTTGTACGCCGAATTTTTTTATCGTATTGTTCGCGAAAAATGGCCAAGGGCAACAGTTCTCTGTGCGGACCACTCGTCAGAGGCAAACTTATCTATGACAGACGTGATTGCAGCAGTCAGCTTATTTATTGCGGGCGTCGTCGACTTCACCAGCTGAATTCACAACTTGTTCTAAGTTCAAATTCAATAATCGCTCGTCAACTTTGGTCCAATCTACACGCTGCATCAAACGATTTGAGCGTCTCTCCCGAGCTGTTCTTTGCTGCACCAAATGATCCTAAAGAAGCGCCTTACGTGTAGGACTTGAACCAGTTTGAATACCATTCATACAGGCCAACAAGCTATAGATACTTTGCGTGGCAGACGCATCAGACAGTAAATCAATGATCACCAACGATGACAAGTCGGTGAAGTTGCGACTGAAATGCACGAAGCAATAATCTCTAAAAATATCAATCAATGCTCCATTGCGTTCTGGTACATAAACTACAATACTAATACACGAATTCAAGCCAGAATTAACTTCAAACAGGAGCAGTTCCAAATTGGGTAGAGCAATTCCAAAATTTGTTGGTGTTTTCAAATGAGTGATCGCAAAAAAAGATTTCACAAAAGCGGCGACTCCTCCTCCACCCCTTTTCCAATCAAGACGCGTAAAGTTATAGTTCGCAATTATTAATTCGCTATTACTAATTGAGCTATTATTTCTTGTCTCCGGAATTCCAAATACATCGTAGTTCTCCGTCAGCAATGCAGCTTTCACAGAGTCACGTTTTCCGAACAAGCTATCTTTTTTATATCACAAATATCAAAAATACAATATCATATGTATCAATATCAATATCAAAACGATTCCAAAGTTTGGGTTGTTGCCAGTCAAACCTTTGGAAGGTCAAAAATTGGAAGGCAATAAAACTGGTTACTTATGAAAAAAATATTACAAGAAGGAGGAAGACCAACCTGACCCATCGAGACGAGGCAATACTGCAATACTTCGAGGTTTTTAAGGTAGTGTAAGGTAGGGGGGCTGTATATATTTTCATTTTGCAGAGCGAGAAGGTTGTATCGTGCAGAAATGTGCACAATAAGAATATATAATTGAGGATATGAGTTAGTGCCGAATCTGGATCGAGACACTAGATCAGGTATGAAGCAGGATCTGGCCTAGGGTCAGATCTGCCGATGCTGCTACAGGTGAAAAAGTGAGCTGTAGCAGGTGAATGTTGTTTAGCAGTAAGTTCACCTGTTATTCTAGTCTGAGTGAGATTTAGTGAGGAAGTAAGTGAGGCTTCTGAGTGAGTTCGCCTGTTGTTTCAGGTACAGGATGTGGTGAGCTTGCTGATCGAGTAAAATTCCCTCTTGGTCCAGCTAAAAAAGAAAGAGTGCGGGGGAAGGGAGTAATTTAATGTATTGTAAGGTTGAGAGGCAGTAATATTCTCATTGAGCAGAGGCACAGCGAGAATTAAGAGTGCAGTAATGTGCAGAAGTTTGCATTGTGCAGAAATGCGCATGATAAGAATATAAATAATAATCTGGATCGAGACCCTGGATCAGATCTGAATTAGGATCTGGCCTAGGGTCAGATCTGCCGATGCTGCTCTTGAGCTGTAGTTGAAAAATTGAGCTGTGGCAGGGTGTGTGCATAATATCTGCAGTATGTGCAAATATATACACAATTAAACGTCGCAAATTTATTGTAATATAATATTTTACTTTTCAGGTGACATCAAAAGCAGATTTACGAGAGGGAGTCGATGGACTCTTGCAAGGCGGACAGCTCTCTATTCTATCGCATATTGCAATAGAAAGCCTAAATGAATTCCGTGTGCGACTGGTAATGTTAATTGTGTTATTTTAATTATTCTGTTATTATTATTATGTTTATTATTTTGATGCAGTGCAATGACAGTTTAAAGTATCGCGTAATGGCAAATGCTTCTAATCCTTATAACAGGTCATGAGTTCACAAAGTAAAATTGTTGAAATGGAAATGAAATAACGTCGTTAATTAGGAATGAGTGTGTACAGTATAGCTACGTTTAGCTAGCAATGATGGCACTTGGGCGCTTTGCATCTACGCGAGTAACGTGAAGTATACCCATCTATGCTACAGTGAGGGCATAAATCTGTGTTGGTCGACTGCATGCAAATGATTTCAGATTCGATTTTGCCTCATTATTTTTTTAAACGTGATACTGCTTCATTCGGTAGTAATGTCTCGTTGGCGGCATGTTTGCCCTTGCTGTTTCAAGGTAATGAATATGCTAACGATAAGTTGCTGATCAAAATGTGAAGAAATATATATATGTAAATATTAGAAAACTAGTCTTGATTTCAAACAAGAGGTTTTGTAGTTCTATTTTCTATTAAAAAGATGCCCGAAAAGAAAAGCCAAGGGACTATCAGAGAAAGAGTGTTCGAACATTGCGGATGAGAAAGCGCGGGCTGCTGTTCGTTATTCTGTAATCTCTGCACTAGAGCTCGCCAATATCTGCAGCCAACAAAATCCTGCTCATCGATACGAGCTGATGCGAGACCGATTACTAAAGTCTGGTTTTCACATTACCGATCAGGAACAAGTTGATGATCTTGTTAAAGCGTTGGGAAATGGGAGCAATCAAGGACAGCTAACAAGTGTGGCACCAATGGAAGGGCAGCAACACAGTGCAGACTTGACGGCAGCGCAAGCAATTAATGATGATGGTGATACTGAACTGAACACATTATTGAAAAATGCTCAACCACCAAAGATTGTCGATCCTATGGAAGGAGTATCACTAAGGGAAGGAAACGCGAAGTGGAAAATACAAAAGGAAGGACTTTATCGACGTGTTCACGCAACAGCTGCAATTCTGATTTGATTTTTGTACCATGAAGGCAAGCAGGAAAAGGGAGACAACATCAGCAGGCAAGGTCATGAAGACGTTGCTAGAATGCTAGCCTTTGTGTATAAGAAGAATCAGCTACCTTTGAATCACTTGGATTCGGATGAGATATTCCCGAAAGACCTGACTACTGGCCGGATCTTGGCATTCACAAACGCACTGGAGAAATGCAATGTTAAAGGTAACACGTTACGATGCATTGTGTGAAGCATCCAGACCTTTCTTAATTGGATAAGTCACTTTAGAAAAATTGATGATGTCAACACGCTGCAGTTGATTAATCGGGCACAAGGTGCCATGAAGCATGTAGAGAAACGCGCCCTTAGAATCATACGCAAAGAGGGTCTCGCCAAAGCTCTGGATAAGTATCGGAAAAAAGAGAAGCCAAGCTTATTAAAGTACCGTGCTATCTTTGAGTCCCCAGACGTCCAGAAGAAGTTGCAGTCTGCAGTGAGAAATTTGCAAAGCAGCCAAAAACCATTGGAAGCAGACTATTTATTCCTGCAACGCTACCTCGTCACTGAACTACAGTTGGTGTACATGCAAAGGCCAGAAAATTCTCAACATCTGACAGTTGGTGACTGGTTTCATCGCTCCGAAATTATTCAGAAGGATAATAACGATAAAGCAAAAGTTCGGATTGCAGTCGGTATGACGAAAAATAAAAATTCGAAGTTTCACCAATTTTCTATTTCGCAAACTGATGAACAACTATTTCAAAGCTACTTTGAACATGGACGCCTGAAACTGATGAAAATGACTGATGATCCAAGGATGTCAGAAGATCCGTTTTTTATAAGTTTTCGAAAGAAAAGTGCTCTATCGAATGCAAGCGCGATCAGAGATCAATTCTTGCGAAATATTGGAGTCAATCGGAGCACCACTGCAAATGTGGCGAGACATGAAACTGAGACAGTCTCGCGCCTGGTGCACACCGACCGTGCACAAGAAGCTGTAGCGAAGTTCCTGGGACATTCTTTAGCAGTGGCCAGAATGCATTATGTGGACCCTGTCCCAGAGCATGTGCTCGGAGGAGCAGCGAGTTTGGAGACTATGATGGAAGAAAAAGCTACTGAACCTTCCACTCGTACTTCCCGACGCCTAGTTCGCAAGAGTTTATGATGTTGTAATATTTATACGGGTACACATGATGTTACGTTTGTTGGGGACTGATATTCGATTATGCACTTAACTTAGTGTTCTGTATGTGCTTGTCATGTGTTAACATGTGGGTGTTGCCTCCTTGAATAATATTAGACTATGAGCTAACCACGAAAAAATCATGTTTAGGGTTCAAGCCAAACCGAATCAAACCACACAAAAGGATTATTTTTCGGGTTATTTAGTATGCAATGTTCAGACGTTAATTGTGCAGTTTTAAAGTCGGTGATTTGAAAATGTTATCCGACTAGGCGAAAAATGACACACCACGGCTATGTCAGTGCCAAAAATGACTACAATAGAAAACCCAAAGGTTTGTGGTTTGCGTTCTTGTCCAATCCATACTTGGTCTCAGCGTGCCACACGAATTCCGCATCTGCACGCGCCAGTATCGCATCTTTAAGCGAGTATAGCACAGATTTGTCGATGCCAAGCAAAACAGCACTTCTTCATTTGATATTCAGCTCGCATTACTTTCCATGTGTCGCTAGACTTTACTATAAGGCTATGAAGCTTCGAGCCTCAAAGGCCCGAATTGCCCGTCGCTCCAACCGACCTCATGCGCACCAACCAGACAGTACATACACGGCCAACATGAAGATGAGCCGCACAGGCAGCGATACTATAAACACCATCGCGATCGAGATCACAGCATGTCACACTGGCGATCGCGACTTCTTCCGAGACGCCCATTGGTCAACGGCAGAGTTGGAGGTTGTTTCGTTGTTTGCCGCCTGGCCAGATTCACAGCACGCATTCACAGATTCTTCGGGTAGCAGGGTTCTTGACTGCTTCGTTTCTTCTGGACGATGCATCGGTGATGAGGACGCTGATCGGCGCAGCTGTTTATCTTCGTCGAGGTCGTTTCTGAAACCCAACGCATGTTCAGAACGGGAGGGACTACAAATAGACGTAGTTGCTGCCAGATCATCGCCAAAGAGTTTTGCCTCGAAAATGGTGTCTGAAACGGTAATCACTACAAGTCAGGAATGAACCATAGCGTACCTCTCGTCTTGTTCGCCATTCGACTCGACCTTCGTCCTTGAGTGACGTTGGCCTGATCGGGGATTCTCCTTTGTCGACTTGAGATGTTGGACGGGGCGAGATCTTTCTTGTCTGGGCTGGTCATCCAGCCATGTCATTCGCATCAGAAGTCGGGCCTGGAAGTTAAGACGCTAGAAGTCCGTGTGCTGAGTAAGCGAAGCTCAACCTGGTGTCGTCCGTCGCTTATTCTCTTCGCCTTCTGATCTGATTGCCGCTTCGTCGGTTCTTCGTTCTTGTGTGACGTTGGCCTGATCGGAAGACCAGTTTCCAGCTGCACCACGGGGAGGTCGTCACATCGCAGCCATTCCGATACACAGACCCATCTGTCGTTGGCCGAGGCCAACATTCGTGGGCGACTGCAACGAGACCAGCCGGCGTGGGCAACAAGACCCACATTCGCTGGCAACTGGCTCACTGGCAATGGCAACGGACTGACAGGCGTGGGCAACGAGACCCACATTTGTGCAGCCAAGACCATCATTCGTGAACGAGCAGTCAATCGGAATGACGAGGCACGGCCAGCAGCGCGCTTATATGTATTGGCCGCGAGACAGTGTAAAGTGTCAACATTGCAGTTGGCCAGCGAGGGCAGTGTAAAGTAAATGTACCATACGAAGCAGGCTGCGAGGCCAGTGAGAAGTGGCGAGAAAGCAATATTTCGTGGTAGGAAAATACGATGGTAGCCAGCGATCGGCCTCTCGGTCGTAAGCTGATTTTGCAATGTTCGATGGATGGGAGGACGCCTTAGAGTTCGATTCTCTCGCTAGGGGGCGCCGTCGGCAATCGATCGGTTGGTGGCCCGGTGGAAATGGTGGTGTGACTGGCTGATAAGGAGGGATCGATGGCAGATCGACCAGGAAACGGGGTATGGAGGGGGCTATACAACTTTCCCAAATCAAGTTGGGGGGGGGGGGCTCTTATACTGTTGGGCTCCTCTCAGTACCTAAGCCAAGCCCTGTTGTTTCTACAGCAATTAGCGAGCGATGTGTCAGCGCTGGCCTTGCTCATTCTGAGTTCAATTTCTGGTGACAGAGGCCAGTTTGGAAAAACCAGAACCCTCGCTGACTTTGCACACCAGTAGAGGCTGTATTCTTAAATCGTTTTCCAGCGAGATTTTCTGCTAAGCATGGACTTTACCAACGAAGTGAATGAATTAGCTATTCTCGCATGTACAAACTCTAATCCTATACCCACTTATCAAACAATAATTTCTCGATTGATAATAAAGTGAGCCACCCATCAAATTAATACCAAATATTTGATTCGATGGTCAGATTGATAAATATGACATCAAACAAGACATATATCTAACACCAAGCTCTCCCTAATGTGGAGCACAAGATGGTCATTCTTCATGATCTGGTAAAACAGGAACAGATCAAATTCGACCAAACCAAGCGTGTCCATCCATGGCTATGGCCGAATCATCCAAAAATAGTGCACGAATCGAAAGTCGTGATGTGGTATTTGTAATTCCTCTTTCTGTAATTCCCAGCGCCCATTCTGTTGGAAAATGCGGCCTTCGAAAACTAACGATCATGAAACTGCTCCAAAGTCATTCTACAATGACCAGGGAGTAAAGCAGAAGCAGCAAGCACATCGGCCATCGTAGCACCTCGAGTGTCACCACCACAACCACCGCAAATGTTGCGACATGTAGATCCACACAAGAATCCAATCTGCCAGCAGGATCGCTTCAGTCTTTGGAACCAAGGCTGACTGACTTGAGAAAGGAGACATGGGTTCGTTTGAAAAGAGAACCGTGAATCACAGCGATAATTCCAGGCAGGAGACACGCAGTTTGTTGGAATCCTACTTTGTCAGCGTGCGCAAGTGCATAGCTGTGCATAGGCGACAGGAAGAGGTGTCACACGTTTCAGACTGCTGCATAGCTTTTATGGCCTCTTGTAGGTTGACTTCTCGTCATCATTAGACATCATAAATTTTACAGCAGCCTTCTGATACACAGGAAACATACAAGACCATCCAGATCCACCCTTTTTCGCCCGACCCCGCCCTGCCTACTTCACCCTAGTTTGGAAGTCAGGAGGCGCTTAGTGGTAAGTCACATGGCACTGACAGGGTGATGTACATTGCAAAACAGACCCCTGCTCCGAGAGGGTTCCTAGTTTACTGAGAGAGGCAATCGAGACAGAGGGGTGGGCTCTCCACTGCACAGTTGAGGAAGTACGAGGTACCATCTGGCAGCTCGCGCCTAATGCCGTGTGATATGTTAACCGCAGTATAACAAACGAGGATTTACAACGATACCATTCACGGACGCTCACAGTCGATAGCGCAGCATCAGAGAAAACCTTACGAGCACAACAACTGCTTAACCAATCCCACACTGCACTAGATCACGGTATGTTACGCTTTAGTCACCCCATTCTGCAAGCCCTGTGACGCTCACTACCATGAATGACTCGAGACTGCATGTAACCTATGTCATGGCATCGACATGATTTCGCTTGCTAACATGCTTCTTAAGGCACGGAATCGTCATCTCGTCGCTCCCATGACCCACCCTTCTCCTTGGAACCCAACAGACACATACAAGGCCATGATCAATATAAGCCATGATACGCCGTACACAAGTTGTCACGATCGAGATCACTGGATGTCACTCCGACGATCGTCACTTCGTCCAAGACGCCCAATGGTCGACGGCAGAGTTGGAGCTTGATTCATCGTTTGGTTTGGCCATGTACGCAGATTCACTCTTGTCTGTATTCGCTGCTTGACTGCTCGGGTTCTCGTCGTGACGCCTTAACGAGTGCGGACTTGAGGTTTGATACCTGAAAAACAAGCTCGATTAGCTAGAAGCGAGAAAAGAGTGAGAGACTAAACTCACCTCACCGAGTCCGTCATTGTCGGCGAGCACGTTAGAGATCACTCCAACGAGACCATCTTCTCCGGCCCGATCATCCAGACATATGCCACTCGCATCGGGAGTCGGGCCTGAAAGTTAAGGAGTCGGTTAAGGAGTCAGTCTACTAAGTAAACGAAGCATACTCAGCAGCTCGCCCCCGTCCGTGGTCTCGTCTGTCGCTCGTTGTATTTGACTTTTCTTTCTTGTGTGACGTTGGCCTGATCGGGGAGACCAGTTTCCAGCTGCACCGCGGGGAGGTCGTCACATCGCAGCCATTCCGATACACAGACCCATCTGTCGTTGGCCGAGGCCAACATTCGTGGGCGACTGCAACGAGACCAGCCGGCGTGGGCAACAAGACCCACATTCGCTGGCAACTGGCTCACTGCCGATGGCAACGGACTGACAGGCGTGGGCAACAAGACCCACATTTGTGCAGCCAAGACCATCATTCGTGAACGAGCAGTCAATCGGAATGACGAGACACGGCCAGCAGCGCGCTTATATGTATTGGCCGCGAGACAGTGTAAAGTGTCAAAAGTGCATTGGGCCAGCGAGGGAAGTGTAAAGTGGCGGGAATGTAGTATTCGCTGTCAGCAAATCATCTACACTTATTTTCTTGAGGCTACTTCTTGTTCGCGACAACGAGACTAGGTGCTTCACACGCGGGCAGACGAAGGCTAGAATTGCGCAACGCAGCAGAAGGCGAGGACTCATCTCGCACTGGCTCACATTGTGAGGGCTGCTAATCGTAAGTCGGGGATGAAGGCCATGAGCAAATCACATTCTCCCCATTTATCCCTGCACTTCACTAAACTGCGCATAAGCGTTTGGTGATGTGGTAAAACATGAACATGAACATGAACATAAAACTGGTCGTGACAGAATAATGAATTCGCATCTCAATCTGTGAATTATTGGCGCTTTCTGTTTGTCGAGTTTGCCTTCCCTATTATTTATTCCAGTCCCCATAACATTGTTGCAAATCGGAAAATAAACTCACAGCATTTGAGTGATTCGAAAAACAGCTTCACTCAGGGCACTGTACTCCTCATTTCTGTCGATGCTCATATTTCCAATTACTGTAGATTCAGCTAGCTTTACATTTTCTCGTGTCGGCGTGCGTCATGCACAACCAGCCCCACTTCGCAAACGACGTAGCTGTCATTTGGGGGACGTGGTTGGCCTGATCATTAGTGGTCGGGTTGTGAATTTGGTGCGATATCGCCTGCTGCTGTTAAACGAATAATTGTTTCAGCATTTGATAAGTCCTGCAGGATTTACAGACGCTCTTATTTCTTTCTTTCCAATTGAGAGATTGACAATAGAAACCTGCGTGTCCCTTTTCAGATAATGGTAAAAACCAGGGGCGGCGCAGGTGTCGATCGACCCGTACCGGTGAAGAGGAGGCATAACAGGGCTCAGCGCGTAAGTTTTTTTACATTTATTGGAAGTGAAGGATCAGACTGCTTATTATAAAATATGAAATGTCACGTTCGCGTAAAGTCTGAACCGCCGCACTGAAACGTTCAGACCGACCCACGATTTGTAGAAACGTTCGGTATTTTTGAATGGTCTGCCAAAACACTTGCAAAAATCGGTCATTCGGAAAGTCATCAAGCATAAGATCAGGGAGCGAGGCAAGAGCAGCGTACCACTAGCATTGTTTCCCGCCTACTGTAAGCCCCTTCGTGTGTTCTAGACATTGGATTCATCGAAAGCGTCGATCTACTTACTGATACTTCCACGGTCATAGTCGTATTTCGCCCAGGATCTGAAGCTGCGGTGGCGGAGATGATTGCGTTGGAAACCGTTTATATTAACGGCAGTATTGTCCGTATATTTCCTCGGAAGTGATCGTATATTATATGCGAATGACTTTCCGCTTTATATATTGTCTCTTTTTCATCTACATTAAGACAATTCCAAAAAACGGCCGCGGTGGTGCAGCGGTTCGGCATTCGTCTCTCCGTATTGCTTGAGAGCGAGTGGCTGGACTCGTCCCGGGCTCAATCCCCGGTAGCCATAAACCCTCGCTGACCTTGCACGCCAGGCCGCGGGTGACTCACCTGGTACCGTTGGGGTGCTCCGAGTGGAGATGGAAGTCTTGGCTGTTTAACTCTGACAGGGTTCAAAGCCCACCCGCCAGTGACTGAGGAAGTCGGTTCCATGTCCAGGATACCCTCGCGTGGAGGTGCTTCTAGTGGAGACACGCAGAGGCTGCTGTATGTGCCTCCCCCCCCGCACAGCCCTGCTTATAAGGTTTGACTGCTGGCCAGCTGGAGGCAAAACGGGCGAAAGACCACAAAAATTTTTTAAAAAAAGACAGATGTGCAGGTACATCAGGGATATGACGCATGCTGTGTACATGTATACTGTATGTGGTTGGTTAGAACTCTTAAGCTGATATGCACCTCTGAGATATGCTGATAGATCGAGGCAAACACCAAAGTGATATGCATGGGTATGCCGCGCGTGGTGGCCCATAGACTGCAGGACGCAGGACCTGCCCGAGATTTACACGTGGATGGGCCTTCAAGGTTAGCGCAGAAAAGAAGCCAGTTAGGACTATTTTGAAGTGGTTATAGTCAGAAATGTGCCCAGCCCTCCACTTTGGTGCAATTCAGAGAAGCAAAACTTCGAAAATACAGGCCTTTTCTTAACGGGATACAAAATGACTGTCTTGTTTTTCAGATCAGTCCAGTAATAAGCACGTATACACAGTGTGTTCCCTGTGATTTGCTAAATTTATAAGCAGGCTTTGCTGAAAATTGTAGGAGTGCTCATAGCAATTTCATAAGAGTTCTAGCCCATAGAGTGAAGCTAGTTCTTCAGACTTTGCTTCTCTGCTTCTGACCTTGTAAGCCAGGCCTGGTGATTCACTCGGCACCGTCGAGGCGCTCTGAGTTGAAAGACGGAAGGAGACAGTCTCGGCTGTCGAACACCGAAAGGGCTCAAAGCCCACCCGCCATTGCCCGAGAAAGTCGGTGTCCAGTCCAGGATGCCCTCGCGTGGAGGTGCTCCAAGTGGAGACACGCAGAGGGAAGCTGCTTGCGCTATCAAGGTTGGTGTTTTAAATCCTTCACATCGTGGGTGAAAAACAAAGAGACCTGCTGTCTAGACCTTATTTTCCTACCGACATCCACCGTTGTTGCATACTCTTTCTTTAGCCTAATGGCAGCAATAATGCGCAAAGGTGAACATGTGTATGCAATAAGACCTTGTTCCCATACTTCTTCCCTCTGGGGGTCAGAGTAAGGTCCGTAACAAAAATCTTTTGAATAAAGTTGGGGAGGGGCAAAAAGTATTTGGATGAGGGAGCCGCTGCCACTGCCAACTACTTATTCCAGCACAGGCGAGCGCAGCGAGCCATTGGGCCATCCATCCATAAAGGTCGACCGCACAAAATCTTGATTTTTCGACCCCCTTTCCCCCCTGACCGCATGCCGACCACTTCTCGCGAACCCGATCCTGATCCTGACATTGAGACAGCGGAATTTTGCTGATAATTATGATATGCATAAGCACGGTAGGCACACTCTGATCAATCATATCTGAGATGAAGCAGTCGCGATGAAGAGACAACAGCAAACAAAAAATCCCGATCAAATCGGGCTTGCCCCGATCTCGATCCACAAAAAGGTGATCCCGACGGTTTAGAGGTGACGGTCTCACGGCAGGCCCCCTGTGTTTTTACTGGGAGCATCGCCACACGAGGACATACTGGGTGAGAAGGGGCTTAGGCTTACTGTAGCTTAGGGACCTTCCCAACAGGTGTTCGAGGACAGTTTCCCAATTCTCTACTCCTTGGGTGGGCGTGTGCCATTTGACAGTAGCAGGGGTGTCCCCAGAGCAACACCAGCCAGATGTCCTAAGCCAGCGACAAGTCACTAAACTGCCGTCCTCCGTCAGCACAGAACTCCGGCATCCCAGTTAGGGTTGCGGGCTAGCAAGGCGGATCAACGCCTTAACCAGCTGAGCCATCGGCTTCTCACCCTTTCGGATCAGATGCCATTCCAGTCGGGAATGGGTGCTGATGAACCCGAAATTACATTATCGATAATGAACGACCAAGGAGAAGAGGAGACAAAAAGGTTTTAAAGGTTTCAGAGCGCATCACTGGTTACGATGAAAGGTGTTTTTCGGTCATCAAAAGTTCAAAAATTTGCTACGGTCGACCATTGGTCGCTACCCCTCCCCCCTCCTATACCCGGCCACTTTTTGCTGCCCCCCCCCCCCCCCCCCCCCAGGCTGCGGTCGACCTTTATGCATAGCCCCCATCTAGAAAAGGCTAGCAAAGCGAGCTTTTTCTAGATTCCCTGTGATTTAGATATCGCGTTTTTACCTGATGATCGTTAAATAAATTATCAATGTTCCATATTCCAATTCTATATACAATATTCACTATTGTTAATGCTAATATTTTTGGCGCTTATTATTATTGCTGATATTATTGGCTCACTGATTAGAAGCTATTGCGAGCAAAGCGATCAACTAGAAAATTGCGAGTGGAGCGAGCCATTTTCTAGTTCTTCGCTGTTTGACTGCCGAGTATTTCTTCAGAAACTGCACAGTACTGCCAATCTATCTACTGTAGTTGGGCCTACTGGTACCTCACGTTTGAAAGCATGTTATTTTATATGAAAACGATATGGCTAATATTCAAAGCCATATCGACATAGTTATTCGAGAACATTCCTTACCTGACCTACTGCTCACTTTCATCTAGTTTCTGTTTTCTCGGAAACACTGACTGAGCTAAAGCTTCTAATCTGGTTTCATGTAATTATTTGGGACATTCCTAAATGAACTACTGGTCATCAAATTGTCCAGCATGCTCTTCCTTTAATCGTATTCAGTAACAGAAAGTAATTAGAGCAAGCTATTCTAAACGGGCTTTAATTCGGATCAGGTTTTTAATAACATTCTGCTGGATAAACGGGTATAACTATAACAGACTGTGTAATGACTTTGCTGGTCTTCAACTGGCTGCTACTGCGCAGCGGTCCTGAACAGCCGATGTATCTGCACGTGCACTTGGGATGGACTGCTAAGTCTTTTTGCTACAGTCGAATCAGCCAGACCCACCATGTTTTCAAGTCAAAAACAAGAAATGGAGACGTCTGATAACGAAATTCAAAGACTCAAGTCAAACTCTGATGAAATTATTTCAACTTTGACAAGTCTGACTTCTCAAATGGCCGCCATGCAAGCAGCAATTGCTCAGCTCGATTCTTCAAGCAGCATGGCGGCAATCAGAACACGAAAAAATGAAAAAAGTTTGAATGAAAACTTTGAAATCACGGAAGCAGGTAACTGTTCTAATTTCACCATGTGCTAATAACTGGATCATGTGGATTGTAGATGGCTTTCTCCCCCAACTGGCCGAAAGCGTGACCGCTGTCGCTGGTTTGAAAGAGGCGGTCAGTTCAAAAGCGAAGCCGCTTCGATGGTTTTGGTCCATACTTCTTCTTTTGGGTATTGCGGCAACTGGTTTTTATCTTTACGAGACAGGCGGGGAATATTTTGCGAAGCCAACAGCCACAAAAGTAGGTACTGTGCATTCTGGTCACATACTACATAGCATAAACTCAACAATATTTGCAGGTGCAGCTTCTCAGAAATCCCTCATACGAGCTCCCACCGTTACTCATTTGTCCTCACAGTTGGATAGATACGGAAAAGACAAAGCAGATGAGCAAAGATGCTGCCAAGTATTCGCTGGGATATTTCAATTATTTCCTCGACATAAAAGTTGAGAATATTTCACGCGCACGCGAAGAATTTTTGGCTTTTTATGAAGCTAAAAATTTCACTTCACTACGCGAATACTATGAATCGATTGCAATCGATATCTCAGAATCCAAATCCATGAATGAGTTCAGTCAAACTGCAGCCCCAACATTTTATTGTAGGACATGTGACAAAAAGGTTTCCATGAGAAAAGAATTTTTCACTGATGCTTTATGTTATTTGTTTAAATTTCAGAACAGCAAAGGAGGCTTAGGAACGCCTAATGAAAAAATTTATTTTAAAACAAAGGAAGAACAAGAAAATGGCATTATTTCTGACGATTTCACTCCATGGTTTGTGGCATTTCCTCAGATGCTGCCAGCTGAAGGGACGCTCCTCCTCCCTTTTTTAGCATTGGATCCTTTCAAACAGTATCAAATTAAATTAAACATGAAAAAATTCGTGACCATTTCAAAACCAGGGGCATCATGCATTGATAAGGGTCAGGCTGGATCGTATGATTCGCTTTCGTCATGCTTGATTGAGTGTGAAAACAAATATCTCCAAGCCCACTTGAACTGCAGTATCCGACTATCCTTCCAAAGTCCTAGTAAACTTTGCAATCACCTCGAACCCTTCAATGAGTACGCTACTTTCAGAGACTTCTATACTTCTAATGAGGGGCAAGAATTTATCAACTTGGCGTCTTCGCACTGTTTTGACCAATGTCCATACGGCTGTGAGAGAACGGTCTTCGACATAACCGTTTTATCAAAAATGGACATAAAGAGTTTGGATTTTGATCAATTGGTCCCCTCTGCCGAAGTGCAGAATCTCTCTATGCTGTCACTCTGGATTATTCATAGCGCACCTGAAGCGGGAGGAGTCCTCACCTTTGAGGAAATATACACGTACAGTTTTATCACTTTACTGAATAATATTGGTGGGACATTGGGACTGTTTATCGGGGGGACCCTGATGACAGTTGTCCAAGTAATTGTAGTCATTGTGATTTATGCTAAGAGGAAATTTCAGACATAGTCTTGTTCGTGATCCCATCATTTTGCGAACATCTCTGATATTTCATTTTCCATGCAGATCCGTGTTTTATGTTCGAAATTCGATATGACAGCACAACCCTGATGTGAGGGTCTTGGATACAGTAGACGTGCAAGTAAAATTTGTGAGTAAGCCTCGCTGTCGTCATGACGAATTATATAAGGAAGGAGCACGAAGCCAGATTTGGACTGGCGGGCCACAGGGTGTCCAAATTTTTGACTATCGCCTGTCACGCAGTGTGGGCACGGAGTAGACCGCCTCGACTGCTTGCAGGCGCGACTAGGAATGTATCCGATACCCAATCAAATCGATCCAATCGACGCAATGCAGTACATACCGCATCGGGTGCACCCCGTTATATACTTCTCTTTGTTCTGTTCACTCCGTTTGCTGTTGAAACTACAAAGTCGGGCTGTCAAACGAAAAGGGCATATTAGCCATTTTCTTCCACTGCCAATGCTACATAACCGGATATATCGGAAGTAAGACAGTTTGTGGTGTCTCACAAAGTTGCACATAGCTCCATCCTGTGACTGGCTAGGATGGTCATTTTATCCTGCGATTATGACAGAGAGCTCTGCTTGAGCAGAGGAAGTCTTGGCGGAAACCCAAACGTCAAGAATGCATTAAGAATGTTACAGTACAAGGAACCCATTGAGACACCTAACCTGCTGGTATCAAAGTTGCACAGCAGTAGAAATAATATGCAGCCGGCTTGGTTAATTTTTCAAAAGTCGAGGTCATTCCACGTTGCAAGCGGGTCGCTGATAAGCCGCTTGAGCCAAGAGAGCAAAGAACTAGGCAGCGTAGCCTCTTTATCCGGCGAATCAGTTCCTGAAAAACTAACTTGCTGGATCATTATCCTGACGTATCTTAGATTAGTAAGTCACTATCCCCATGCGAAATTTTTCATAGTAACGTCAAGATATCTGAGAGGGCCTCTTCTCAGATATCTTGAACTGCTCATGAATTTGATTACCCAGCTGATTGCCCATTTTATTTGATTTGATTTTCATAAGCAGTTCACCCATCGTTTACCCAGCTGTAAGCCAAAAGGATGATTTCACACCAAGATTTTCCAAACATCCTCCTGACGTCATTCACAGAAGCCTTACAAAATATTTTGGAACTCTCTCCAACCTTTTGTGCTGCAATGAGGGAGATTTACGCACGAAACCTGCATTTTACTGGCTGACTCGACCACTTACGCCTGGCTAAGGAAAAACAAGAACAGAAATAGACACCATTCAAAATAAAAACATTTTACTTCTGTCTTGAGTACCAAATACCAGCATGTATGTAAGAAACGAAAATCACTGCAGCGCCATCACTACGACGCCAGACCGCCACAATCGACCTACGTACGTACGTAACCAGTGCACTTGCCGCTGATGATTATAGGCTGTTTCATAGGATAGTGCAGGCACGGGTTCGGACAATGAACCATGCCCCCTCCTATTCCTGCAAACGCGTAATACCCATCCGATGGCGGGCAATAGGTATCTGGAGGGCACGGCTTTCCATACAAGCAAACGTCTTGAAAAATTTTAGGTGTCGGGGAAAATCCCCTGGTCTCATAAAACCTCTGCATGATCTCTGTCATATTCAAGTTTGGCAATGCTGGACAACAGTAGGTCTGCTCCATTCCTGAAAGTGTTAGGAATTTTGGTCTCGGTCCTTCATCAGGCGTCACGCACCAGTAGCCTTTCGGACATCCAGTGTTGTTCGAAGCAGGATCACAGGGCCACAGTAATCCTCTCATTAGTACAAAGGGCTTCTTGAAAGGACACGAGTATTCTGAAACACAGATTATGATCGCTAGCAAAATGTTGATCAATACAGTCCAAACCTGTCGTTTCACCTCGATAGGATGCAAGAGACTGATCCCTGGAACTTATCATAGATACAGTATTTGAATGTTTGTACCGTACACAATATATAATTAACCAGTTGGTCACTGCCAGTCATGCGGAACAGACCCGTTGAAGGCAGCTGTTGTCAGTATTGTCTGTTTGCATTTGCTACGCGTAAATCGTTTCCAGCATCTACCTACCTACAGCAGCAGAGTAGCTAATAAAGTCGACAGCCAAAGTCCGGAAGGTGCAATCGTAAGAGATACTCATTAAAGGTAGACTACTGTACACATAACAGAAACCTCACAACGCGGCAGTTCAGTGCTTTTTGAAAGCTTGAGTTGGGACAGAGAAGCAGCGCACAGAGGATGTGGACGAATATCGCCAAGTGGTATGGTAGAGACAGGTTTAAATGTGTTAGGCTCACCTCTTGGTTTGCAGATATAATTGACTTGAACAAAATTTGGTTTACATACGCAGACCTGGTCTTTGCAGTGAGCAAAGGCAGCGTAGCAATTGTCCGCCGACGAGCATCTTTGACCCAATTCTTTTTCTGAAATTTTGCAGGTTTTTACTGATCCGCTAGTCGTTTTGATTAGAGCTAATATGCAGTACACGCAGCTTACTCGGTCGGAGCTCACACTTTGTCCAATTTGCATTTAGAAATTGGCCGTCTTTGCAATCGCACGTTCCATTATTGCAGATCAAGCCCATGGTACCGTTGCAGTGGGCATCATTATGGCAGCAATACCCAAAATCTAAACGGGCTTGCTTAATTTTAGACGGGTTTATCGTTCCATTACATACTTTGGTTTGGAGCTATGGGCCGTACACATTGTCCATTCGCAAACTGCCAATCTGCAAACTCAGCGTAGGATTTCCAATCGCTTTCTGAAACGTAAAAAGTGTTTCAAGAGTTCTGGATCGCACATCAACACCCACGACAGCAGTTTTGCGGGGGATGCTTTTTTGTGCACTCCAACACTTCCATGTAGGAGGTCACTATTCTGACGATTTTCGAACCATAAAAACTAACCGTCTTTGACAATAGAAACCATGCATGAAGAAGTTTCCTGGAGCAACATGAACTCGTGCTTGCAGCACCAGGGCGAGGGCATTGCTTGCGAGAACATGCTCACAAAATACCCTTCAGCTCTGCATCTGATATTTTTTGAAAAAAGATAAAGAGTAAGAGTAGCAAGCGAGCCCATGCAGTGCGCATCATTACCTTGGCGCTACCCGCAAACTAGTCTTTCTGGCAAGTGCCGAGTGGTTTTATAATTTTGTGTGAGGGTGCTCTTCACCTCATTCCGCGTCTGGTAGCGTGGTAAGACATGAGTAGCCCCTTTTATGGTATGATTGAAATTCAGAGAGAGGCAACATGGAGCCCCAGCATTCTTCGATTGGCAAACTGGAGTCAACGTCCTTGCCAGCCTTAATTTACCTTAGTCCAAGGTCTGTAGCATGACGGCACAGTTTTGCGTTTTTGTCCCTTCGCTTTCTTGTAATGTTACTGCATTTACTGTAAGTTGCCACCATTTTTGCCGTTTGCATTTGCAGCTGATAAGTTCGTTCTTTCTTTACAGAGCTATTTAGCTTCGTGTTGCCTCTCATATAAAATATTGTTACGCCTAGCGAAAGCGTCTGAAGAATCACACTTACCCAAGCACATATCATTAACTTGTAAATGGCCAGCTTTGCAGGCGCATATGCCATTTTGACATGACGCCCCAAAGGAGAGGCACTTGTCGCCGGGAACACATTGCTCTCCGATTTCTAAATTACAATTTGGGATAACCATGATACGTTGGAAGGAATCCTGAAGCAGTGCATACTTGGGGCCCTGTGACACAATGATTCCATGTAGTCGAACATGTAGCCCTCGTCACAAAAACACGTCCCGTTGAAGCACGCTAATTTCATTGTTTGACTACAGTTCGAGCTGGAATCGCAGCAGTCGAAAATAGACCCTGAAAGTCAGACCATAACCTCAGTTTTGGAAACTTTGCATCAGCGGCAATGCTTCCACACACCTTCGAAACGCACAGGTAAACTGCACGGCGGGCCAGCACCACCCGCACCCTTTGGCTGGCGAATTGCTGGGTTGTTGTTGACCCATTCTTTCCAACTAACTTCTAAAATAATAGTTAGAAAAGGGTTCTCATGGAAGGAAAAAGATTTCACTTTTCAAGGCGCCTGTGTTGATTCCCAACTGCTGAAGCAAATCTTTCTCAGTCACTTCGGAAGTGGCAAGGAAGCAGAGAAACTGTAAAAGGAAGAGAACAGCAGGCAACCAGGTCCTCATAATTATTTGAATTTGGGCTTCAAAATAAGTACTCTGTGCAAAGTTGAGAAGAGTGAATATAATATAAGGATTGGTCGAGATAAAAACATTCTAATTTGGAAAACATCAAGTTACACACACACGCTGTTTTGCGGTCACGTAAACAACAAAAAGATTCAGTAACTCTTTGATGGACTCAAAAATCTCATCCCCAATTTGTTTCCCAAACATCGTCAGTCGCATGCCAATCCAGGCACCTAAATGTTTTCTTGTACGCCAACGCTTTCCCCAGGAGAAGATAATGTTTGGATGTACCGGGTTTTTCATAAAGAAAGAACCTGTTTTGAAATCGATTCGCGCGGTAACCGTTCCGAATTAGAGACCCCGGGTTGGAATTTAGTAGTCCCCGTCCATGGGGAGACGAATGATCGAGAAAAGTTTTTTAATTCTCACTGTTGGAAATATTTAAATCTGCCGCGCATTTTGTGTAGGAGCTTTGAGTAGACTATGTAATGTCTGCTAGTTAGGTGTCGCTGCACTCTCGTACTTTGTGCCACGGATTGCACGGATGGGGCCATGGTTATAGTACTATCGAATTTACTGGCTCGCATCGTTAGAAACCGGTTGTAGGCCTAGGCTCTCTTCAGACTATAATAGTCTCGCCCGCTGGCCAATCGATACTACAGCCGGATCGGAAGAACGGGGCATTTGGTCACTTTAAGGGATATTTTAAAAATTTTCACGCCAAACACATCAGCTTAGGAGGCTCCTTCTATTCAATCAATTTCACTGCACGCCACTTCGCTTTTTGTGTAATGCACCACACAAATTCATGGATCTGGTCATCTGGTCATGTGAACTGGTCATTTTTAAATCTTTTTGCCTATGGAAACAATGAAAGAAACGTGGTTACTCGATAGGGTGTCCGTCGCTGTCTCGTAGAAGGCTGCATAGTGGCATCGAGCATGCCCTGAGCGTTAAGTGGGCTAATTTTTCGCGCACCCAAGCAGACATAACACAATCTACTCAAAATTCCTATACAAAAGGAGTGGCAGCTTTAAATATTTTCAACAACGAGAATTTAAAAACTTTTTTTGATCATCCGCGTCTGGGTCTAATTTCAACCTGGGGTCTCTAATTCCAAATGGTTACCGCGCAAATAGATTTCAAAACGGGTCCTTCTTTATGAAAAACCCGGTACATCACAAGAGAAGTCGAATTTTCAATGTTTACTCTTCTGCCCACTAAAACTTGTGCCCACTTGCCATATTTAACGCGACAGTGATTATTGACTGCAGTGACTGCCATCGCGGGGATGTATCTCCCAGGATCGACCGAACACGATTTTTGCACCGAACCGAACCTTACCGAACTTTTTCTTAAATCTCACCGAACCGAATTTTTTATGTTCACCCTAGCACATCCTACATGAAGTGTCATCTTCTATATCGAGTGCCATAAAGAATGACCCGCTAATGTTTCGTCTTCTACCAGCCTTAATCTGCATGTTATCGCGGTAAATTTTGATTCCATTGTGTTCAGCATTCGATTCTGAGTCAGTTTGACCTATTTTGCTAGCCATTATATTCACCATTCGTTTTTAAAAGGCGATATAGCCGAAGTACCAAATTTCACAACTTTTTTCACAATATCCAAACGAATTCGTTTCGGCTTTGAGTTGCTTTGGACTTTACTCGATCCCAGTTCATTGCATAAGCAAATTCTTCCCAGACTGAATAGTCTAATGGTCTAAATCGGGACTATTCAGGGGCCAACGCTTAGCTTCGATAAAATCAGAAAAAGTGATCCCTGCACCCTTTCTATGAATCTTTGTGCGTTTGAGCCTTCGCGCCATCTTGCTGAGATGTCCAGTTGTTCCCAAATACCTTTCTTCCATATTTCTCAGCTGCTGGCAAACCATTTCCACATGAACGGAATCATTGACTGTGACTTTACCCGACATGACCAGCGGTGTAACCAAATTTCTGAGGTCCTGACTTTTCATTTGTTGTACAGGCAACTGTTCAGTATTGTGGACACTGATTTGTGAGTGCACTGCCCGATGAAGCAAATGCTATATCTTTCTGTGTTAGTGTAAAGCTTACTACAACGCGACTGCTTCCGTAGAAAACTAGCCATTTATGTTAGTGTCATTCTTTATGGCACCCGATATTTTCAAAATATTCAGAAGTCACTCTTTTTTTACCATTTTTCAAATTGAAATTTTGAAGATAATAAAGGAAGGACCAGATAATTAAGAAAAAGGGACAGAGAAATTTATAGCTAAAACGAAACCTTTAAAAACAAAATGACCGCGTTTTTTCCAATAAAAGAGGAAATTCGAAATTGGTTGTTCGGTTCGGTGGTTTGGTCCAAAAAAGCCGGTTCGGTTCGGTTCGGTAAAAATCGCCAATCCGGTGGTTCGGTTCGGTGGTTCGGTCGATGCTGGGTATCTGCGGTCCTTTCTGAGGAGGTTTTATTCCTTTGATGGGCTTGCCGGCATACCCCATACCCATGTCATGATGCAAAATTAAAACCATACACGTGACAATGTGCATCTACAGCAAGACAGTCCTGGTTGACAGAAAGTGAACCAGAATTTCTGTCTGGTTTCTGGCTGCTTCATACGGTAGGTGGACAATATTTGAACTTTACTAACACTCGTCAGCAAGCAAGGCTTTCTTCCTTTAATCTTTTCAGGCAAAGTCTAAGGCTTCACGTGTTTTGAGTCGTCGTTTGTGCTTAGGTCAAAGAACTAATATGCGCGACCGGAAACGAGAACGATAAAATTTGACATCGATTTGTGGCCGATTAACCTTCGATTTTAATCATAACTGCTAATGAGAAATGGGTCTAAGCAAACCCAAATGAAGCAGAGAGGAGATCTGTGAGAAGGGCGAGGGCAGAGGGACTGATCAAGGAATGTGGCATGTGTGTGGAAGTCTTTGTCGACACTTCCTTTGCAATTTGAAAACTGGAAATTCAGATTGCCTTCCACGCACACTCTGTTGACCCGTGTCGTGTGGGCAGCATGAGTTTTCTTTCTTACAGGACAAACGTGCTATGTATTATGCATAGGTATATGCCACGGTGTTTATAAGGACCTTTTACGAATCGCTGATGAAGCCACGCGTTGTGCTACTGAGTAAGTTCTGTAAAATTATAGCCGTCTTGCACGTACGCTACTCCTGCCTTTTACTTTTAATCACGACCACTTCTGAAATTCTATAGCACTTTTTGAGCCCCCCTTACGCCTTTGAGCCTTCACAGAGCCAAAAACTTACTTGCTTCCATGAGGTAATCCTCTATTTTTATTGTATTTTTACAGTATGGAACAGGTAAGTAATGCCGTTGTACAAGTAACGCGGGCCTCGTGGACTGGCGGGTTATGCGTCTGCCTCTTACGTCAGGAGCGAATGTTCGACTCGCGGTCCACTTAATTATTTTGTTAGTAATACGTCCCTTCGCCCTCGAGTGCGCATAAGCGCTTGATGATGTGGAAAAACATGAACATGAGCATGAACACAAACACAACCTATGCACTATGCACGTGAAATCGTGTCTGGCCCTGACCTAGGCAGACCAGTTGTGTGAACAAGTGCACTGATAAGCGCGAAGAAAGTACCCACGCCTATCACACACGCACGTAATCTGCACACTTCCCGCTGATGATTACGGGCTGTTTCAGAGGATTGTGTAGGCACGGGTTCAAACACTGGAGTGCGCCCCCTCCTATTCCTGGAAACTCGTAATATCCATCGGATGGCTGGCAAGAGGTATGTGGCGGGCACGGCTTTCCATACAAGCAAACGTCTTGAAAAAGATCAGGCCCAGGTCCGGTTCCCCCGCTCTCATGAAACCTCTTCAAAATCTCCGTCATATTCAAGTTTGGCAATGCTGGACAACAGTATGTTTGCTCGATCCCAGATGATGTGAAGAACTTTGGTCTCGGACCTTCATCAGGCGTCACGCACCAGTAGCCTTCGGGACATCCAGTGGTATTTGAAGCAGGGTCGCAGGGCCACAGTAGTTGCGTCTTCAATAGATAGGGCCTCTTGAAGGGACACGAGTATTCTGAAACGCAGATTATGCAAGCTAGCAAAATAGGCGAATATCTATTAGAAATGCTCTTGCCTGCAGGCTTGCATACATCATTGAATTGAACAAAATCTTGCCTGCACGTGCAGACCTGGTCTTTGCAGTGGGCAAAAGCTGCATAGCAGTTGTCCTTCTCGGAGCATGGTTGGCCCAATTCTTTCTCTTAAGTTTTCAGCTGCTGGTTTTTAAATCCTGTTAACATTAGAATTTGATTGCCTTACTTTGTCTCTCTTCGCACTTTGTCCAATTTGCATTTAAAAATTGACCATCTTTGCAATCGCATGTTCCATTGTTACAGATCAACGCCATGGTACTGTTGCAATGGGCATCGGTATGGCAACAGTACCCGTAATATAAAAAAAGCTTTTTCTTCGAATAAAGGCACCATGCTCTTTCTACAGTACTTATGTATACTCTACTTTGACTGGGAGCCACGGGCTGTGCGCATTGCCCGTTAGCAAACACTGCGTCTGCAAACTCCGCAAAGGATTTCCAATCACCTTCTGAAACGCAAAATGACAGTTAGTTACCACATCCTGTCTTTAAAAAACTGTGGAACCAGCCCAACCATGATAAGTCTTGTTTTCACTGAGGATGACTCACTCTTCACACCATAAAAACTGAACGCTTGTGACAAAAGGAATAAACGACAATTCGTGATTCATATAGTCTTACATTTAGCTACAGTTAGCTATAGCTACAGTAACACCTGCACAGGAAGTTCGAGCAAACAGTGTCGACTGTGATTCTGCTGCTCCAGGCACCTTGACACACTTTGCCTTTTTTGAGGCTGCCACTGTTTTGATGGCTTGTCTTATTGAGCCTGATTTGCCAGCGTACATGCTCCGCAAAGTTGCTCCATGATGCTACTGATCAATGAAGAATCAGAGGTGGAACCTTAGATCGGCCCAATAAACGAGCAACGACAGCATGGCGTGCACGAGAGGAAGTTTAGCATTGGATCCCAAACACGCGCTAATGAGAAGTTTAGTTGCTGTTTCAAGCTGCGCGGTACAATCCTGCAGCGCAGGTTAGTTCCCAGCATCCGAAGCAAATCTTCTCGTTGTCAGTTACTTCGTCAGCGGCAAGTAACCACAGGAACTGCAGAACGAAGAGTTGAAACTGTATGAATTCAATGAGCGCTTTAGTAACAACTCTACCAAGCAACATTTGTAGCGGGAGAGGAGATATGGATGACTGTCTGGAAATAGTCTCCTGCCTAGCATAAGGTCTGACGCAGCAAACACTCACCCAGGCACATATCATTAACTTGGAAACGGCCTGCTTCGCAGGCACATATGCCATTTTGGCATGATGCACCCAAGGAGAAACATTTGTCGCCGGGAACACATTGCTCTCCGATTTCTGAGGTATACAATGTAGAATTACTACCACACCGCAGTAAGCTGAAACAGTGCTTACTTCGCGCGCTTTGACAAACTGATTCTATATAGTCGAACATATAGCCCTCTTCACAAAGGCAGGTCCCATTGAGGCACACCAACTTCATTTTTCGACAACAAGTCGAGCTGGAGTTGCAGCAGTCGTGAATATTCCCTAAATTAAGATTTTTTTTTATTTAGGGTACGCTACATCAGAAACTCATTTCCATACTACCTTCGAAGCCCATAGGGGGAGTGCACAACGGACCACCACCCCATACAGCCTGTGGTTGACGAATTGCTGGGTTGTTGTTGACCCATTCTTTCCAGCTTACTTCTAAAAAATGTTTGGAATAAGGTTTTTATGAAACGAGAATGATTTCACCTTTCAAAGCTCCAGTGTCAATTCCCAACTGCTGAAGCAAATCTTTCTCAGTCACTTCGGGAGTGGCAAGTAACCACAGTAACTGTAGAACGAAGAGAACAGGTGGCATCCGCGTCCTCATCACTGTTCGAAATTGGATATCAGAACAAATGCTGTGCACAGTCGAGAAAAGTCGGACTTCGAAAAAGGACTGGTTTAGACAAGTATCACACAGCTGGAAAACATCGTTGCGCACGTTCTGTTTGGCGAGAGCATGCAAAGCGAATAAATTTCATTTCTCATTCCTACGAATTAACGTAAAGAGACAAAAACGCATGACGACTTTCACAATCCTACAAAAACTGACATTGCGTTTATGTCTATTCTAGGTCCAGGTCGAATGGCCAGTTTGCCCGGCGTTTCAGTGAATGGATGAACGGCACTCACCTCATGATTCCACCTGCCTCAAGGATAGTCATTCAAATTTTGAATTTCCTTCTATCACTCTGCATAATAGGCACCTGAGGACCTGAATATCAAAAAGTTGCCTCAGCTTTGTTCTGCTGCCTCCTCAATACTCTGTTGACCAATGAGCTCATCACATTCCTCTAACTGCTTTTACAACTTAAATTTTCATTTGTCTATTCCCTGCGTTTATTTATGTATTTTTTGACACTCGAATGCGCTTCATGCGGTTTGTCAAAAGTAAAATATCATATTATATCATAAGTAATAACTTTATAATTTAGATATTATTGATGGCCCATTAGTCTGATTTTGTTTCGATTCTTTGACAGCTTCAGTCGAAAGCTTATCCCCATAAAAATTGGGATGACAGTCCGCATCGTTGCATCAAAAACCAGAGGGCCCCACCCCCCACCAGAAGAAGTTTCTTTGCATCGACGATTGTAGCGATATTTCCCTACAGAAGAGAACACAGCGGAATTTCGCCAGTCATTTACTGCCCACTAAAATATCATCCTACAGCTAATAGGCACAGAACAGTTGAAGAGAAGGGAATGTGGGTACGAAAAAAAATGTTTGGGTTAGAAGCAGAGAGTGCGCTAGAATGTTCATGTGGGAAACTGGATTGTTTCAGGAAGAGCCGTGAGAAAAGTTACTGAGTTGAGAGGTGATGTGATGATTCGATGAGAAGGAAAGGTCATTATCGCGAGAGTCGCGACAACGATGACACACGTTTCACATCATCAAAACTTACGAATAAAACGCTCCTGACCAGAGACGCGATTTCACAAATGATTAAGTCCTTACAGTTCTGCCTTTTCAGGTAGTTCGAGCAGGTACCAGTTGCTCCATGCATTTTGATAGATTTTGACTTTTCAGAGGCTACTGAACCACTGTTTTGATGGTTTGTCTTATTTTGCCAGACTTTATAGCGTACATGCCCTACAAATAGTTTCCACCTGATGCTACTGATCAATGAAAGGTAGAGGTGGGACCTAACAAGAGGCCAATAATGGACTGAATTTGAGACCAGAAATAAGTCTTCGTTGGTCTCTGGTAGCGTTGATACAGTTTTGGAAAAAAGATTTAGTTTCAGTTGCAGTGAAGTTAACTGAATCTCCGAATACTGTAAACGTAGAACATTTCGTGCGTACAACATTTCGCGGTTGAGGCTCGCCACATTATTCGCGGGTACTACATTTCGCGGTGGTCAGCAGACATTAGGCAACTTACGATTAGGTTTTTTGTCAGACGCTAGCCGGCCTGGCGTCCCTAAGAGGAAATCCAGTTTTGAGATATTGATAAGCTAGTTTGAATTTTGGTGATTTGTAATTTCAATTACCGTTTGCAAGATCAGTTGTTCTTTCGACTAAAGAATATGGAGCGGTGTATAGTATAATAAAATGATGTTAATGTACTATATCTACTCATGTTTTGAATCGCGGATATTACATTTCGCGGATCTGGACCAGACCGCGAAAACCGCGAAATATAATACACCGCGAAATGTTCTACGTTTACAGTAGATTCAGTTTCAGTTTCAGTCGCAGTCAACTGGATCTCAAAAGATTCTGTTAACTAAATTTAACTGAATGACTCAGTTTTTCCTTAAAAAGCATTTCGCATCTTGATGTGAACACTTGACGAGAATAATCTCCTCTTTTCTTCGTTCAAATAACTACTCTTTCGCATTTATGACTTTAAACAGCTCACAAGGCGCAGTAAAGACCAAAGTCACCACCAAAGGGTCCTTTACGAGCACAGCGATGCACGACCATGTCTCAACAGTCCACCCACCAACAAATCCGCAGACAGACCAGGTACCTGAACCTTGTAACCGTTCTAATTCTAATGCCATAGCTCATGATTTAATTTCTTTTGGTCCAAAAGAAAGAAATTAAATCATGAGGAAAATATTTAGCTCGTTTGGGCAACTACTGAGCAGAGGTCAGCGGCCGAAGTCCTACAAATTTTAGGAAACATGCTCGCTTCGTAGAATATTTTGTGCAAAAAAATTTAGAACTAGAAGCCTGGAAGACGGAACCAAAGCCCATAACCTGAACAGCGGGTTCAGAAGAACCCTGCGAGTGTTTCTCAACTTTCTGTCGCCTCGCAACACACGAATTTAAGAAACCCGCAAGATTTTAGGAGCTCACCGCTGCTGACCAGCTGGTCTTACTGTTAGCTATCACTTATTCATGCACATATCGTGAACTTTGAAAAGGGCTGGCTTCACAGGCACATATGCCATTTTGACAGGATGCACCCAAGGAGGAACATTGGTCGCCAAGAACACATTACTCTCCGATTTCTGAAAAACAAGTTCGTAGTAGCTAACTACCACGCATTGAAAGCATGCTGAAACAGTGCCTACTTGGCGCCCTTTGGCAAACTGATTCCATATAGCCGAATATAAAACCCTCTTTACAGAGGCATGTCCCACTGAAGCACACTCATTTCATTTTTTGACTACAAGTCGAGCTAGAAATGCAGCAGTCGTTAATATTCCCTAAAATGGGGTGATATTTTTAATTATAGTACGCTACATCAGCAGCTCATTCCCCATACTACCTTCCAAGCCCATATGGGGACTGCACAGCGGACCTCCACCCCATGTAGCATGCGGTTGCTGATTTGCTCGGTTGTTGTTGACACATTCTTTCCAGCTAGCTTAAAAAATATTTGGAAAAGGTTTTCATGAAACGAAAATAGGTTTACCTGTCGTTGCTCCCGTGTCAATGTCCAACTGCTGTTGCAAATCTTCCTCAGTCACTTCGGGTGTGGCAAGTAACCACAGGAACTGTAGAACGAAGCAAACAGGTGGTATTCGCATCTTCATGTCTGTTCGAAATTGCAAATCTGAATTATTGCCAGTTTGCACAGTCAGCAAAGTCGGACTTCGAAAAAGGAATGGTTGAAACAAGTATCACACAGCTTGAATACATCGTTGCGCACGAATTGTTTCTCTTGAGCATACTGAGGGGAATAAATTTAAACTATTCCTTACTCATACGACTTTCGATTAGCATTAAACATGAGCATTATTAACGTATATATCGTTACAGGTAAACGATATCGTTATCGTTCGTTAACGATATCCCAAAAAATATCGTCATCGTTAATCGTTAACGGTTTCTCAAAAGATACCGTTAACGCGTTAAATATCGTTATCTTTTCGCTGAAAAGACGCAATGTTGCCGCTTAGTATGCTGGGAGTCTGGCGGGAGTACTGTCGAGCTCCTCTGGACTCCGACAATAAGCTGGAGAGAACAGTGGACTGGCCGCCTCTAAAGAGGTTTGCCAGACAACTGAATCCATTTGGGGGGACCATCTCCGTCGGTGCCACTTGGTCAGCCCCCGCCTTGTCCAGATAATGCGCCCTTGTGCAGATTGTAGCCGCACAAACTGGGTCCTGCTTCCTGGACCAAATCGCGTCCAGGACCCCCATTTATAGAATCTAGCTTGCTGGCTATGGCTATTTGCCCTATCACCCTGCATCATTGCACCAGCAACAACGCGGCCGGGTGGTGTAGCCGGCTTTCTCCGTATTGCTCGGGAGCTAGTGGCTGGGCTCGTCCCAGGTTCAATCCCTGGTGATGGAGGTCGGTTTGCGAACAATAAACCCTCGCTGACCTTGCACGCCAGGCCGTGGGTGACTCACCCGGTAACCCAGAGGTGCTTTGAGTGGAGAGACTGAAGCAAAACGAAGAGACAGTCTCGGCTGTCGAACATCGAGTGGATCCAATGCCAGCCCGCCATCGTCCGAGTAAGTCGGTTTCTGGCCCAGGATACCCTCGCGTGGAGGTGCTTCTAGTGGAAATAAGCAGAGGGACGCTGATGTGTGTTCCGCACAGCCCTGCTTACAAGGTGGCCGGCTTTAAACAAAAAGTAAAAATTAAAAAAAGTGCACCAGCAACAGCGACACCAAGGAGAATTACTACCAGATTCATGGCGCTCTAAGCTTCCTTTAACTTTTTCGGAGTACTAACTGATTGAGGATAAGATCTGTTTCTGGTATTTAGAGGATACTTTCGTTAATTTTATAATGACGCGCGCAAAATCTGACTTATGCTCTCCAAACACAAGTCTCAACAAAATTCTGTCAGCATGCCCCTTCTAATTACCGTCAGTTTTTTTTACTTTCTGCTTGTCAATTCTTCAATCTTGCTTGACATCTTCAAGAACACTGTTGACATTCTAGACACTCGTAGTGCAGGTGCTTTCTGACGCCGCGTCTGGTACAGTTTTTAGGTTGGGAAAAATGTGAGTGTTATCGGAGGGTGATGCAGCGTTCATTCACCTACAGTTGCATCCTGTGATTGTGATCAATACCATCTCTTAAAGCGCGTGAACTTGCAACTTTGCAACTAAGAACTAACGGTATAATTACGGTTACCATATCATTATTTGGACGAATATCCTTATCGTTACCGTTATTTGAAAAAATATCGTTGTCGTTTCGTAAAAGACGTTGAAAAGATGTCGTTAACGACGTGATATCGTTATCGTTATCGTTAACGCTATATACGCTAAGCATTATACATGCGATTCTACAGTCTTACGTAGGGGTCATGTCTATCCTGGCTCTAACGCGAATAGCGTTTAAGCAGGCGTTTCAGTGAATGGGTAGAAGGCACTCACCCCATAATTCTCACCTGCCTCAAAGAAAGAGTCATTCACATTTTGAATTTGTCCCTATCACGCAGTGGAATTAGGCATCTGAGGACCTGGCTTCCAAAAAATGTCGCAGTCTTGTTCTATTGTCTCCTCAATTTTCCGTTTACCAGTGTTCTTATCACGTTCCTCTAACTGCTTCCACGTTGTAATTTTTATTTGTCTGTTCTCCTGTTTGTATTTCTGTCTTTTGACACTTGAATGCGCTTTAGGCGGTTTTTCAAAAGTAAAATATCATTGCATAAAAGAGTCAGTAACTTTATATACACTGTTTTCTTTGGGAATACACACGCCCGCCACGTTGCCGCATAGTGCCGCGTGTACATTCCCAAAGAAAACAGATAGTAATTATGTACAATGAAAGACCCATAAATCTCATCCCTTTCTTGTTTCTCCATCACCTTCAGTCGCAAGCCGGTATGGGTACTGCAATGTTTGTGAGCGCAGGAGCTTTTATCTTCTATATACTTTTACCTGCGCACCCTGGCCATACTTATCCGATTATTGGCCCTACAGCTTAAAAATTTCCCTCGTTAGGGTGTATCTGGCTCTCACTTTATGAGAATATTGTATCACTGTGATGGAAGTTGTACAAGCCCTCCTCAGTGAAAAGAAATCTGACGTGAGATTACTCGTATAACTCCTCAAAGAATATAAAGCACCACAGGCAGCATACTGTAGTAGAATAACATGGATAATCGCCTGCGAGAAGGCCACTTTTACACAAGATCTTGTTTTCAAATCTGGCAGCAATTCTGCTTGTTTCAAGAGGGAACGCAGCAGAAGCAAAATTTAAAAAAGACGAAAGGGCCTAATTCAGAAAGGGATGATTTGTCATTCTTAAAATTCATCGTAATTGATTTCCATGATGATATCACTTTTGAAATTGGTTTTCTTTCTTGTAGCTATGCAACTGATTATAATTTCCCATCGGAAATTATTAGGATAATTTGCCCGACTGACAAATTATTTGCAAAAGATTGATTAGCGTACAGGCCGGCTTTTTTGAAACAATAGCGTCATCTTCTTTCTTTTAGAATTAGAGACCAACAGCGGCTGACAGAAGCGAGGGAATCGTGCTTCTTGGTTTGTTTCCTCACAATTTTCTCTGCGCAGTCATGAGGCCAAGTTCTATTCCCAGTGCTTTGATATACAAAAACACAGCTTGGATCATCGTTGCAATATTTTTTTCAGTGGTTCCGAGCGCAATTGCCATCACAAATAATGCAGGTGAGGAAAACCCATGAGAGGATTTGCGCCAAGTTACATTCCCTAGATGCAAATTGAGATTATCGCTTTTTCGGTGACTTAAGTATATAGTGAGACCCACATGACAGTATTTTCATGCGCGCAAAACCAAGCATTCGATGAGCAAATGGGGCGGTGGTGCTGCGGCTCGGCATTCGTCTCTCCGTATTGCTTGTAGCGAGTGGCTGGATTCGTCCTGGGCGGGTTCAATCCCCGGTGATGGAGGTCGCTTTCGCTGACCTTGCACGCCACGTTTTGGGTGACTCAATGCTTGCCTTTCCTAGAAATCATTCTCGTGCTGTAGATTCCGCGTGGCCCTACAGGTCACTTCACTCCTCTGTATTATACCCCCTCCTAACAAGCACACGTGATTTCAGCCTGTGCTACGAACAATGGTCGAATCATCAACGGCACGTGCATGGTTTACGTTCCTGCGAAAGAGTCATTTGAGGACGCCATGGAATATTGCAACAAGTTGGGTGGATATCTCGCAAATATTCTTAGCAATGATCAGTTACAAGAAACGAATGACTACCTGAAAAACGTGAACAACGATGGCATATCGGACTACATTTGGATTGGCCTTTACAGCAAAGAAAAACCTGAAAAAGTCGAAGATTTCCGCTGGATTCAAGAAATTAACTGGTCAGAGGGCGAATCGACTGCACAATCCACCAGAAACTGGGAAACTGGACTGAACAATCCGGATGAGCAGTGCGTGGCCATAAAATTAGATAAAAAGGAGTGGGTTGATCGCAAATGTGACAAAAAAGACGCTTTTTTATGCCAAGTCCCCAAGTTCATCAATAGATGCGACACAAATCCGTGCAAAAATCAAGGCACCTGTGTCGATCTGGCCGTTGGATCAATCTGCCATTGCCAGCCTAGAAGTGGTGGACCTTCTTGCGAGAAACAAATTGCCGACGGTAAGATGCTTGTCTGTTCTTTTAGACACCAGGATGAAAAGTCAATTTTTCAGACGAAGCTGAGTGTAAGCTTGCGAAGGGCCATTACTTTGATGGTGAGGGCTGCCTGGTATTTGAGAAAGAAAAGGTGAAATGGAGAGAGGCCATGCATATCTGCAATCAGCGTGGTGGCTATTTGGCGCATGCGGGTGATGCCATACTCGGACAAATGGGAACAAATTCTGATCAGTTCTGGATTGGATACAGCAACGGACAAGTGATATACACCCCGACAATGAGTAATGGCACAAAATGCGATTTTGCCGAGTTGGATGGCAATAATACCATCAAGAACGCCCAAAAATGTTCAGACGATCTCGATCATCTCCTTTGCCAATATCCTAGTGGAATCCACGACTGTTTCTCGAATCCATGCAAAAACGGAGGAACATGCATCGAAGGATCAAACAAGTTCACATGTTCTTGTCCCCCCTCATTCAAAGGGGACCGATGTCAAGAAAAACAAAAAGCCATAAACCAAGAAAAGTGTTAGTCTCCATCTTTAACCACATACTGTAATATTTTCTGTGTCTACAGGATTTCTTTTTTTAGCACCTGATTTTGAACAGTTCTGCAAGGATTTTAATGGATTGATAATCAACGACACTTGTTTCAGCCCCACTGTGTCTAAAGAACCTAAAATTTCTTTTGAAAGTGTTTTAAAGGGTGCCAGTTCAAAGTACTGCACTCTGTCAGCAATATACACTTCCAGCATGCTTCAACGTTTGATCCAGCATCTCATGGCTGGAGGCCTGATTTCAGGCAGCATGAAATCTCAAATATTAACCAACATTCAAATTCAGCTGGATTCAAACAATAACAAAATCATCACACGATATCGAGACCCGAACAACGTCGTCCCGAATTCAGAAGTTGACGTATTACTCGACAACATTGCTGGCACTTCCAGCTGCATTGCGATAAAGCAGGATAATGACAAAGCGACTTTCATAGGCATCGACTGCAACACACCTGGCCAGTACATATACTTCCTTGAATTCCACGACACCCCAGCTTGGTATAAACAACAGACGAGCCAAGCGCCTGTTGGAGACAGTTCGACAATGAAAAGCATAGGAGGTAAGAAAGTCAAAACCTTGCGGTAAGAAACTACCGCATTCCAGTGCCAATCGATAAAACCTTCAGGTATTGATCTTTCAAACTCGTTGAACGGCAATGGCCCCTGGATGGACGCAATTACTAGCAATGGCCATCCATACATCCTGCAGGACGCTTCACTGCTCTCAGATGCACAACAGTCATGCGCGAGCAAAGGCGGTCGCATCGAAAATTTCCTGGACAATATCGAGGCTTTTGGTGACCTCGTGCAGAAACTGAACAAGCTCGATTTGATTGTAGGACTTGGATTCAAGCTGACTAAACAATGGATTTCTGGGAGGCTCGTGTCGGCGCCAGATGGTATCAGTTATAATCAAAACCTTCTTGTTCAAATGGTCTTGCAAGGAAAGCTTACATCTGAAGGAGTAGGATGTGCTACCATTCAGCAGAGAGCTAAAGGCGTTTACAAAATGAGTGGTGTCAACTGCAGTACGAAGTTCCCTTATTTCTGTCGAGCTGAAAAGTCATGCGCGCAGTGCAACCAAGCCAATATCATAAGCTGCGATAGTGCAACTGCCAAGTGTTTCTGCAAACCAGATTGGAAAGGGCCGACATGCAACGAAGTGGTCTACGATTACTGCAACCCGAATCCATGTCGTTTCAGTCACCGATGCATTCCCGATCCACGGAAGGGATACCTGTGCAAGTGCATTAGTGGATACACAGGATATCTCTGCGATGTGGCCTACAAACTGTCATTCGATCTGACCCAACTCTACAATTTTGTTATTCAAACAGTGGGCGATCTATGGGTCATTGTCACGTCCGCTCTCACAATCTTGGTTCATTTGGGTTTGAACGACGGTACACCCGAGGGGGCACTGAAAAGGCACCACTTGCACGCTTTATGCT
Organism: Mesodorylaimus sp. YZB2_4; assembly: GCA_030248295.1. NCBI lineage: Eukaryota > Metazoa > Nematoda > Enoplea > Dorylaimida > Dorylaimidae > Mesodorylaimus > Mesodorylaimus sp. YZB2_4. The sequence continues at coordinate 2,482,663 of JASANH010000626.1, forward strand.
TGGAGCATTTGATGATTCTCCTGTTTCGTCATCCTGGTATATGTCGCATTGAAAAAGTGCACTGCACTCGCATATCCGCTTTGATTTTATGTTTCCGCGGGGCCAACATGCTTCTGGCACTGTTCCAATGCTTTCACGTGCACTACATCATGACCGGTGTCACCCGCGGCAATTGGGGCTGGGCCGACAAATGGTGGCCCTATACACTGATGGGATGGGGACTACCCGCTGCCATGTCTCTTATCATTTACTTCTATCAATTTGAGGAATTGAGCACTGGCTTCTCTTGCATGCTCGACTGGGAAACGAATGTTGTCTATTGGCTAGCCTATATCTTACCCGTAGTGCACCTGAGTGTGTTCAAACTGGAGCAGGCTCGACTGGGACAAGATCTGCAAGAAATCCAAACTGGAGCAACGGTTGATCGATATCAGTTGCAGGTTGCGAAAATTGGTCGCGTTGGCACCATCTTCGTGGTTTGCCTAGCACCTGCCAGTTATTGTCTCACGTCCTTGTCCGTCTTCTACGGACATTATTTGTTGTACACCTTGGGCTTTGTTGTGAACATAGCTTTGGGCACAACTATCCTTTGCAGTTATGTTATCCAGAATCCACTGGCGCGCAATTACGTTTCGGACAAGTGGCAGTCGGCGAAGAAGGCGCCAAAAATTGTGAAGGAAAAATTGTTCCCACCTAAAAAGACAACCCTGAAGGGACCCAAAGACATGTTTCAATGGAGACGCGTTTGGAAAAAAGGCAGCCCACCGCTTGAACCAAAGTAATCGGCGGTAAAAATTGGTCACACCATAAGGAAAGAATTGAAAATTGAGGATTTTGCTGTGAAAAAGTTTAGGTTTTTACTTTGCCCTTTACACTATTTTCACGATGAGGTAGTTGCATTGTTTTATTATAACATTCTATTCTATCCCAACCTGACTCTGACACTATCTGGTACTGCTTAAGATGTATAATATCGGCCACGAAATAACAAATATGAACTGGGCGAGTTTTTTTGCATCAGGGGTACAGTTGGTTGCGTACAAAATACGCATACGCAAAGTTTGCGTATTACGCATTGAAATTCGGATGCGTATACGCAAACGCATGCGCATACGCATTCTAACCGATGTACGCATGTACGCATACGCAAACTGGCTTGTACGCAATACATACAATGCGTACGCCGATAAAAGCAGCTTGAGCTAAATCATAGAAAGCCGCGCATTTTTTCGAAACAATGGCGACGATAGATTGTGCTCACATCCTCTTATTAATCCATATTTCTTGTCTCATGATCAGAGTTATTGTCTGTAAGGCATCTGCGTGTTTGAGTCATGCCTCATTTCAAGTTTAAACTGGCTTGCTCGTAGATGTAAGGGCTGCCATACTGTACAAAATCCTTCTACCACATCTATCTCCTTTAAACTTCTTGTTTTGACTTTTATGATTCTTCTGCATGTCGCCATAAAGCTCCCATAAAAGCCTCATAAAGCCCCCAGCATAAAGAGAAGGTTTTTGTGCAACTTTGCATGCTGTGGTCCCTATCCAGGGTCCACGGCAAGGAGTGAGTATGATACTTAGTTTGTGGCGATATGTGACTGCGCTAATTTATTTAGCTCCTTCGGTAAGGATTTCTCATGTACATTATGTAGGAGACCAAGAAGAATGGGTAAAAGAATGTGTATTCGAATCTGCGAGGTTTCTTCTCCGTGATTCACTTGTTAGGAGTTCTGAGGTTTCTCAATGAAGATCCTCCAAAACTGTATGAGGAAAATGCCAATAGGAAGCGTCTGTTTCTTCACACAATCGGGCAGCCACTGAACTGCGTTTCTACAGAGCAGTATATAATATGGAATGCTGGAAAAATACTTGTTTTTATAATCCAATAGGAATTTTGGCAAGCATTCCTAAAAATTCTTATCTGATGTAAGAGTTCTTATCCGAAAGTTGTGCAGGAAATCTGGAAAGTCTTAGCATTCTTCTTGTGAGTCTTAGGAATGTTTTGTGAGCGTGTGGCCGCTGCACTGCAAGCCTCCAAACGCTGGACTAGACTGTTATGTCAAAGAAACTTATCAGTCATTCAGGTCTGCGGCCTCAAAGCCAAAGTCTGTGCTAGGTTTTTTGTGTTATACATAGCTAAATATCACCTTGTGCCCTCGTGGCCATAGCATGTTCCGCCAGTGTTGAACAAGTGTTTCAAAAAGTACCGCGTTGGAAATATTCATGGCAATTAAGGCATTGATTGCATGGGAGCTGAGATTACTCGGAAAGAATCCATGATCGAAGCTGACAGGAATTTTTCCGGTCGGACTTTTAAAGCTGGCCATAAGCGGCAGCAAAATGTACTGCCATGTCAAAATGACCTAGCAGCTGCTATGGTCGCTGATAATTTTAGCGACGGATGCATGGTTAGTTACAGTACGGGGCTAGAAACCGACCACGAAAAAATAAGCAATACGCAAACTTGTATGCATACTTTGTGTAGTACGCAATTTGCGTATTACGCAATACGCATACGCATTCGGAAGACTTTGCGTATACGCAGACGCATACGCATTCAAATCAAGTATTTTTACCAACTGTAATCAGAGGGTACCAGATTAACCTCGCTGGTGCAGGCCCGTTCTTGGTGCGTTTGACACTCGACTTTACCTTTGCAGCCTGCGCGATACTGCAGGTGTCAGTCGGTTGTCTCATTTCTTGTTTCGCATTTTTTGCTATGCAATTATGTCTGACCAAACCTACTCGGGATCTCCAACTTTTGTGGTACGAAAAGTGAAGCCAGTTTCGCCAACTCGGCGGGCGCCCTTCGGTTTGAAAACAACGGAACAAGCATCAGCGCGCGTAAAGTCAGAATCGGATGATATACTGCACGTGCAGGCCTGGTACGTCATAATCATCAACAGTTTTTCCAGGCTTACTGCGATGCCGGACTTCAAACGACCACTGTTTTCTTCAGTTTTGACAGACAAACGCACAGCTACAGTATGCTGCCGAGTCAGAGTCAAAACCACAATGAATGCGAGTACTGCGTAGCATATGCAGGATATTCCTGCTGTGTGGAAGGTGTGATAAAGTAGTGCTTGTTGACTAATTTACTGACAATTAGCACTTAAATGATTATGCACTGGGTGACCTCTGCTTAAACCAGTCGTGTTCGTGTTTTAGGGTCATATGACTAATTGATAGCGTTGACGGTGTGATTGGGCTCTTCCTGCTAGCATGAGCGCAGTGGAAAGAATAATATCAGTCACGCTGGGATATTGTAAGATGCATCAGCTGAGATACGATACTGTAATCCATGCTATTCTCGGGCTCTTCGAGCCAGGGCAGGATCGATATACTCTCTAACAGCAGTGTGAGCGCCCGCTTGTGTCGTACAGGGAAGGTTCATTTACGAAATTTCTACGCTAATTTGGGAATTTAAAGCGCCAAATTCATATATTTAAAAAAAGTTTTGAAAATGATAATAGGCCAAACGGTCTATTTTGATACGAGGAATTCAGTAAACCTACATTTTTTTGCGATAGCCTTAAAATTGAACCCCCCCCCCCCCCCTGTGTACAGTAGGAGCACGCGACCGCTCAGAGTCAGATGGTTCGCTCCGTCTAGCAAGTTGGCTTTGGCATTATTCGAAGAGGCTGAGAATACCGTAAGCATAGCCTTGCGATAATGTGAATGCTGTCATGAAATCGATATAAAAGTTTGCAAATGATTGATGTGATAGCACTGATCTCAATTCTTGTCACACGCTACTCCCACCAGGATAAACACTGTACACGAAATTATTCATAATGCCCCTTTATCTGATGGGTTTTTGTGTAAATATTGTAATTTCATACAAAACTAAGTGATGCATTATGACGAAGTGTGTGATGAAAACTAGATGCTAGGTCAAAGCTTCTTTGACAACTTGCGTTGTTCGCAGTCACTTCCGTCGGCATTGATCATGGAGAGTGCATATCGAAGCAACACTGATCGTGAGTGCATCACTGCACTGAAAAAAGAAATGGCTGTAATGAAGGCGGAATGGCGCGAATGGAAATCAAGGCATCAAAGAAGAGGTAGCGACCACCAAAAAATTAGTCCCTTTTTCTAAATGAATAAAGAGGCTTTTTAGGGTGCAGAGTCAGCGTTGGATATAAGATGGCGGAGGAAGTGACGGCTATCGTTGGTTTAAGGGAAGCAATTACGTCAAGAAATCTTCTTCTTCGCTGTGTTTGGATATGCCTTCTCATTCTTGGCATTTGTGCCACTGCCTACGATATGTTTGAGATTGGGTCAGAGTATCTGCGGCATCAAACTGCAACCAGTGTAAGCTACGATTCTTCTCCTGGGTCGCGATGATGCTGGCAGGTTTCTGGATGATATAACCCTGTGATGTTTCTCGCCAATATGCACTAGCTATGAGTTAGGTATGTATGTGATGGAAAGAACCATTTTCAGGTAAAATTCGCCGCTAGGCCAGCCTATGATTTCCCACCATTGGTCTTATGCCCACCTAATTGGCATTGGCTCGATGTGGACAAAGCCTTGTCATTGGGGCTGTCTCGAGATGGTCTGGCATATTCTCTGGGGTATTTCGACTATTATCATCAATTAAAGCTTCAAAATGTCAAACCAGCTCGAAATGCGTTTCATGATTTCTATAATCAGAAAAAGTACAGTTCGTTCCTTGAGTATCTCAGGGAGCTGACCATTGAGCCTGAGGTAATTGACTCACCGGACAGTCTTCTCAATGATTCGACATCATCATTTTATTTTTGTGAAGGCTGCGCCCAAAACGGGTTTAGCAAGGAATATGTAGCATACGGAATGTGCTATGCAAATTTTTTAAACCCCGCATACCCACACTCGGTCAGCAAATCGAACCAGAGGCGTATAGTCATTGGTGTCGAGGATCGGATAAGAAATCTGACCAGGGAAGTTCCATCGCGCTGGTCTCTCCAAGTCTGTTCAACTCTCAGTTACTATGGCCCACAATGTCGATCGGTTTCGCTGTTGGCGGGATTTCAAAATATCGTGCAAATAAGCGTCTCAGAATATGACATGCTTGGCGCGCCCTACAGTACATGTTTAGAAAATACCGCCGAAGATTACGCTCCCGATCGGTGCTGGACAAAATGCCAGAATGAACTTATGAGAAAGCGTATTTCTTGCGACATCCTGTGGGCATTCTCACCTCAGAATGAGCGTAACTTATCTGACTATTGCAACTTTTTCGATCCGCCAAGAAATAATACTCGTATGTCGGTAAGGCAATATTATGCAAGACGTCGAAATAGCTCTTCTGCCGCAAAGCCTGAGCCTGATGAGGGCTGCTTTGAGAACTGCAAGTTTCCATGCAAAAGAGTGGCTTATCATATCACTTTAGAGGATCAATACAATTTGTCTGAAACAGACATCTGGGGCTTCAGTGATTTTGCTCTTCGTAATCCCAATGTGTCAGTAGTGCTTGTGCAAGTGCTTCATGCAGCTACCATCGATGGAGGAGTTGCAGTTTGGACTGAGGTGAAAACATTCTCCATATCGCAGTTGGTGGCAAATATTGGGGGCGCACTTGGATTATTTATTGGCGGCACTGTACTTACGGTAGCGCAAGTTATTTTATTTTGGATTTCATACATTTTTGAGAAATTTTTTCGAACACCGTAGATGTGGTCAATGCGGCACCGCTCGTATCCTATGTGACATTAGCGATTTGGAGAGTTTTACACACTGAAGTTGTCCTAAATTAATGTAGGTGCAAAAGGCAACCTAAGTATTTTTTATGATCTGGAAATTAAATAAATTTTTTAATTATCTTTGCACAGCTGAGTAAATATTGGAGGCCAGGCCTGAGTTATTCACAGTTCAATGTGGAAAAATGAGGGAGAATTTGTTCTTTTCCGTTTACTTTGTGTCTGCGAGATTATAAACTCAAAGAGTAATGCCTTTTTTCTGGACAACCGTATTTGTACTATAGCTAGACGGCAAATGGAGTAAGCCTCTCGTACAAGGTCGTGCGTGGCTTCACAGAATACAGGTGGACAGTGGCGTCCCAAGAACAATCGACTCGCAGGTACAGAATGTTCAGCAACACTGTATCCCTGAGAATCCTGTCTAATAGCTTCTGGAAATCGCACACGGCTGGTGTGGATGGGGAGAATGATGCACTATTCAATGTGCATCAGCCATTGTTGAAAAAAATATAAGACCGAGAAGTGGACGCTAGTAAACTACACTATGATATGTATACTCGTACTAACTACCCATGTACACATGTTTCAACAATTTTATTCCCTAGGTGTGGGTATATAGGATTTTAAAGGGATCTGACCAAGTGGTTATACTGTACTCATGTGAGGGAGATTTAAACGAGGCATAGTGGCACACCTTCAACAACACAGGATCTTTTTACTTAGATCAAAACAGTTTTTATTGCCAGCGACGAGACGACGCCAGAGCATGCAGAATTGACACAACAATTTTAAGCAAGGAACATGTGAAGTGCTAGCTAAATATTGATGAAATCACAAAAAAGACCCTTTTTTAATTTTCTTCCTAAGATAAATCACAATGACTACAATTACTTGGACAACTGTCATCAGCGTCCCCCCAATAAACAGTCCCAATGTCCCACCAATATTATTCAGTAAAGTGATAAAACTGTACGTGTATATTTCCTCAAAGGTGAGGACTCCCCCCGCTTCAAGTGCGTTATGAATAACCCAAAGGGACAAAACAGATAAATTTTGCATTCTGGCAGAGGGGACCGTATGATAAAAATCCAAATTCTCCATGTCCATTTTCGACAAAATGGTTATGTCGAAGACTGTTCTCTCACAGTCGTATGGACATTGGTCAAAACAATAAGAGGCAGCCGCGCTGAAAAGTTGTTTACCCTCATCGGAATTATAGTAGTCGTGGAAAGAGGCGTGTTCATTGAAGGGTTCAAAATGATTGCAAAGTTCACTTGGCCTTTGAGAAAGGGATAATCTGATACTGCAGTTCAAATGGGCTTGGAGATATTTGTTCTCACACTCAATCAAGCATAACGAAAGCGGGGCGTACGAGTCAGCCTGACTCTTATCAATACACGGCGCCCCTGGTTTTGAAATAGTCAAGAATTTATTCATGCTCAACCTAATGAGATACTGCTTGAACGGTTTCAATGCCAAAGAAGGTACGAGTGTCCCCTCAGGTGGTAGCATTTGAGGAAATGCGATCCACCATGGACTGAAATCATCTGAAACAATCTCATTTTGTTTCTCCTCTTTTGTTTTAAAATTTATTATATCCGTAGGCCTCCCCAAACCTCCTGTGATGCTCTGGAATTTGAACAAGTAGCATAGAGCGTCAGTGAAAAATTCTGTTTTCACCGGGATCTTTTTCTCACAGGTGCTGCAATAAAATGTTGGGGTTGCTGTTTGAGTGAACTCACTCATGGATTTGGATTCTGGGATATCGATTGCAATCGATTCATAGTATTCGCGCAGTGAAGTGAAATCTTCAGCTTCATAAAAAGCCAAAAATTCTTTGCGTGCGCGTGAAATATTCTCAACTGTTATGTCAAGGAAATAATTGAAATATCCCAGCGAATACTTGACAGCATCTTTGTTCAGATCCTCGGTCGACTTTTCCGCATCGATCCAGCTGTGGGGACAAATGAGTAATGGTGGGAACTCGTAGGAGGTGTTTTTGAGAAGCTGCACCTAAAAATCTTCGTAAATGATATCTATACAGTAGGTTGTCACCACAACCGTGCAGTGCCTACTTTTGTGGCCGTTGGCTTCGCAAAATATTCCTTTCCTGTTTCGTAGAGGTAAAAGCCAGTTGCCCCAATTCCAAAAGCAAGAAGTATGGACCAAAACCAACAAAGTGGCTTCGATTTCGAACAGACCGCCTCTTTCAAACCGGCTACAGTGGTCACGTTTTCAGCCAGTTGGGGAAAAAGGCCGTCTAGAATTTACATTAGCAAATTATCAGCCCATGGTAAAATTACAACAGTTTACCTGGTTCCGTTATTTCAGAGCTTTGATTCAAAATTTTATGCTGATCAGAGATCTCATGCCTATTATGTCTCTTTGGAACGTTGTAGTACGAGGAATCGAATTGACCGATCGCTTGCATAGCAGCCATTTGAGAAGTCAGACTTTTCATAGATAAAATAACTTTTTCAATGTTTGATTCGACATTTTGAATCCTTTTTTCCACTGCCTCCATTTTCACTTTGTGGTTAGACAACAGTGGTCTAGAATGCTCTTCGTGCATCGACCTCTCCCAATCGGTTTTTTGTGAGCAGATGAAAAAGAGAACTCATAATATCAAGCTTAATGGATGTACCCGGGGCGCGCTCGAAACCTGATTAAGGCTTAGGGCCCTGGATCGTTTCCTGTTATAGAGAAGTCCAACTGTTGATCCAGGTGACTGAAAGCAAACCCCAATACACTGAGAATTACTCGATACGACCCACCCACTGCATTGAGTCATTTTAATAATATACGCTAACCAAATAAAACTGAATAATAATTCATATAAAGAATATTTTTAATGGCGCTCCCAATGTGTAATTACTTGTCGACATTGCTATTGCTATTGATATACTTCGGTAGTCAAGCACTCTAAGGAGCACTCCAAGGGCGCCACACACTACATGGAGCATGGGGCTTTGAAGCAATCAGAAATGGGCCTTTGGAAGGCAGCATGAATAGGGCCCTCTATTGATCGCCATTGCCACTGTAGAGGGTTGGGCAGGCATGCAGTGGATTCTGTCATCTACGAGTGAGTGTGTGCTACGAAGAGACAGAAGAATGAGATCAGGACAGGATACGAAAGATTCGCCCCTTTCGAACCATTCATCATATTACCCCAGAATAGAAAGATGTGGGGAACAAGTGAGGTCAAGGTGTACCAAAGATATAGCGAGGCCACAGAAGAGGTCAGGGGTTTCATAAAATACGTACATCGACGAGTCTGTAGCGGGTTGGATATGATAGGATAGTATCAATCCTGTAACTGCTACTGATAAGATATCATTGATGTGCAGGTGCCACATCTGAAACCATAGGTTACCCACGTCGTCCATGGGGATCCGTTCTAATTAGCCAGCGTAATTGTAAGATAGGGTTGACCCCACCGGTACAGCAGGTATGCTCCAACCCCTTCGTTCTCTGTCTCAAACTGGCCAGGTCAGGGTGTGGCCTGTCTGCTTCCTGTTGGTGTGCCAGTGCCTGGTTCAAACTGCTGCCGCGCGCGGCCGCTAGTAAAGCACTTGTGGATTCTGGTGTCTTGTTTTGGGTCGGGCGCAAGCCCTTACAAGTACCTGTTTTACAAGAACATCACGAAAAGCATATAAAAGCTGTACCGTATTTGACAGGATTTATACAAAAAAATGATCAACAACTCAGCAGTAATCAGAGTCACGAGGGGACTAACAAAAACCACAAGATTTTAAACATCGATGTTGCACAAGTAGAGGTTTGTAGCAGCTGTATTTTTCCCATCTTAGCTTTGGAACAATGTTTCTTTCACACCATTTTGTAAATGACGTGCCATCAGTGGCCACCTGGTCTCGGCATCCATATGACGGAACAGTTAACGTCTTTTCGGCTTCAGCAACTGCAAAGAGTAAATTGGACAATAATTTTTTAGGGGGTTGGTCACCAGACAGTACCCTCAATTTTTTTAGCCTGTCTGCACCTGTAGCGGGCCAGCACTCAGGATATGATCACGAGTAGGAGAGTCGTGAAGCACCTACGTCCCAGGATGGGAGCGGGCGAGAAAGGGGAGCCCTTCCTGACTGGTTTCAAGGACCAGGCTACTGATTCTGTGTGGTGTCGGCGTCTTTTAACTTCTGGCTTCATGTGTGCCGAGTGTCCCTGGCGGTCAAGACCTGCAAGGTTTATGGTTTTCTGGACCTTCCTCATCGACAGGGACCTAGGACATGACCAGTGAATCGCCATAAGCAATGACCAGGGGACGCCAAACCACCTGCACCAACGCGGACGCTGGGCTTCTCACTCACGCTATCACCTGAAAGAGATCTTTCCAAAGACAACTCGTTTGCGCATGTTTTGCAACACCAGATTCTTCCAAAAAACCAATTCTGCAGGCAGTATTCGGTGCCATTACGCATCGCTAAACCCCTCGAACAGAAATAATCGCTTTTCGTGTTTGTGCACTGCGGCAACTTTGGCCGCGTCTGATACGATGGAAGACAAGGATTGCGGGCAGTACACGGCTGACCACCACCTTCAATCTCTTTCAATTTATCGATCACAAATTTTTCAATTTCCAACACGCATTTGCCTCTCCCAAACCATAAGGCGAGAAACATCACACCTAAATGTAGGGCGGAATTGGAGAATCAGACAGATGGACTTAAAGAGATGACTTACAGAAATATGATCCTTGAGCAACCATTTTGAGACGATAAGACAAGTTCTTCACTCGCTGTTTTCAAATTATTGGTGACATGGAGCATTTCAGAAGCTTATATACCGCTTGGACTTTACAATGACTATGTCTGATCGTGAGGTGAAATATCATTTTGCATAGTAGTCAGACAACAAACAGTGACAGTGCCGATGACCCAAACACACAGATATTGGTATCTTATGCTTAGCTTGGTAATTATTCACATCGAAATGTGTTATGCAGACCAACACTCCAAGGGGCAAACAAGGAGTTGTTTTGAGTGCTTGGAACAAACTAGTCATGACCAATACCATGCGAGGCATCAACAACAGGTTGCCCCTTACGACACGTTTATGAGCAAATACAATTAGAAAATTTAAAATACAAACATCAGCGCAGCTATATAGTCAATCTGAGTGAAAGGAGTAAGGCAGCAGACAGCGACAGAAACAAATGTTAATTCCATAAATATGTTCAGAATTTGCCAGTCAATACGAGTAGACAGAAACTAAAGGAGCAAGGTCGTAATCACGCCGACGATTTCAAGACTGTGAAAGGACAGCAAATCTTTTTTCACATACGCTTATCAGGTTCACAGACGTTAGGAAATCTTGGTTTCACCTAACAGTAATTTTTCGAGGATTGCTGATTCGATCCTTATCACATGGGCGACTATGATGTCAGCCGCGTTTCTGATCATAAATACAAAATAATAAAAGCAGATAACTATGATCAGGGCGTGAAGTAACTTGGCAATCAGGCAAGACATCGAGATTGAAGTCATTATTGATTGACACTAGCGCAATATTGACGCATTGGCACCGCATTCACACAGTCATAGACTACATGTTCGCCCTGTACATTACTATATAAGCAGTCTAGCTAGTGGGCCTGAAACTCTTTAATCTCGAATTGCCTGCTGATGCTGATGCATTGAAATCACCGAGTTAGAAACGTATTTTTCCAGGTGACCTAGTTAAAGCGGGTGAACAAACATTCGCCTATGACCTATCCTGGTTTACAAAAGAGGACTCATCTCAAGCTAGATTTTTCCATTCTTGGAATGGCGCCTTGTATGCATTGCTGAGCACTGTTGGTATTTCCAAAATACACGAGTCTTTATTTTTGGACGTGCAAAATACCGAATATTAGCAATTTGGGCGCCACCGAAAAGGCTAGAATAAGAATAGGGCACATACTCGCAGGCGATCTTACGTCATTAAAGAGAACTGTAATAGGAACTAGCCAGGTCATTTCTTCAGTTTTATATAAATAGCCATGCTAGTGAAGACAACGATTTCGAATAAAGAAATCATGCCAAGGCCCAGCCAATTGCCAATATTGGCAAAGATATCGGACACCAGCTGCAACAGCTAAAAACAAAATGATTTTATATTTTTGAAAAATAGAAATGGACAGTTATAGCCTCGTACTGTGAATTCTCCAAATCCCATCATATGAACGCTCGTTAATGTTCCATAATAGATATCGATGCGACTGTAGCTGCTGCTGCAAATAGGGACACACTGTTGGAACAATTAGACATAAAACAGGATATGCCAGCATACTTTACACTGCTCTTGCAGTTGCTGTAATTGCTTCCCTGTAACCCCTCGCACATTGGCGGCTGGAAAAGATGTCAGTAACTAACGCATTTTCAGCTGCATAAGTTCCTTACTATTATGTTAGGCGCTGGCCAAGCCGCTGATGTTTGCAGAATATTATGTACAGATGATCTAAGTATAGTACGACCGACGTATTGTAAATGCTTCTCCAGACAAACTCTTTTCACTGCTTACTTGCAAGCTGGCAAACATTGGCATGCAGCGACTGACATTTCGTCAGCGGCATTCTCGCTGGCGTTATCAATACAAGCTTCTAAACAAGTGTTGCAGTGAGTGTCTGTAAACTAGTAAAGCAAAGCTGCTTACTTTTTGTTATATCACAATAGACGCCCCCTTCTGGCAATGGGTAACGTGGATCAGAGCACTCGCAGAATTTGCTCACCATTCGCTGATAGCAGCTGGCCATGCATGTCTGAAGCCAATGTACCCAACATGTGAATCTCTACATGTGTGGAAGAAGCAATGAGATTCAGAATCTTAAATTCGGGCCCTCAGGCGCCTCGATTAGTAGCATGCTGCAGTTCTGCCTTGTTTATACAAATGAGCTAGGAATCTCTGCTTGACCAATGTGTAACTCAAATGAGTTATTCACCCGCTGCCCTAAGAGTTACTGTTTACTCGAAACCCACAAAATCGGATTGTTTTTCTTACCTCCACAGAATAAGACTTGTTGACGTAAAAGTTGTCCGCCTTGCTCGTTGTATTAGTTGCACAGGGTTCGTACGGCTCACCTGCGATTAAAACCTCCACCTGTGCAGAGACGTGCTTGGTGATTGTAATGTTATACAGTATATGTGTTATTCTTTTGTATTGAATGTACCTTGCTGACAGAGAAGCTGTAGTAGAAGCCGGCTGTGCATAAAACTGCCAAAGTGCTCATCATCGGCTGCTGATCAGGTTCATGAAGCAGGATCTTGTATCCGTTGCTCATAATAAAAGGGAGAAAATCCGATGATGGCATTTGTAAAATCATACTCAAACCCATCTTCTGGCCTGCTCTAACTGTAAAGTGAGTGTTGGCGATTGGGTTGAATGTGTAGCAGTTGCCGTAATTTGGGTCTGTGAACTTTAGAAAATCCCTGTAAAAGAAGCGATTAGTGTCAATTCTGTCGGCGCAAATATGTTTGGCCAACTTTGCCATGTCGCATGGGCTGGATCTGTACTGGCACCAATGCACAAAATCGTCGAGCTGGTAGCCGAGTGACGAGAGAAGATCAGCATCCAGACCCAAATATTGAATAACATACGGGAGTGTGTCTTCCAATTGATTTGCCCAAGACAGCGAGTCTATTTCAGCTGAAGGCTAGAATGGTTTCTTTCTTCTATTTAGTACAGTATCGGTCAAGCAGGATGTCCAAAACTTACTGTAGGGATCTTTTTTAACTGGCATGCGTTATCGCTACACGCAGTGGCCTCTGTAGTGGTAGTATCGCCTGACAGATCAGGAAGTGTGACCCTGTTCTTGGCGAAAATAGTTCTTTTTCTCAGTCTCGGGTACAGACTTCGTTTTCGCAGAACAGTGACTGTAGCACTGGACGTCTGGGAGGAATAGTTGACGTCATCCCAGCCAATGTGATCTAATGAAAGGTTTGATCGAGTTTCAGCTTCTGTTTAAGTAACACAAAACATTGAGTGGTCTGAATACCTTCTGTCATAATTGCTTCTCTGTTTCTGATGTCTTCCCTTGCAGAAGAATCATGGACATTTTCTAGAGCACTGCCAGATGTAGAGGAGAAGCTATAACTATCTTCGTTTTGGGGGCTGGAAAATTCTTCAATACTTCTCGCTCTTTCCGAGTACATCAGACCTTTCTCGTCAAAAACTGCATGGCTTGTTTCGAGTGCTTCTGTTAAAAGAAGTGGGCTTTCTGCCGCTGAAAACGTACTTGTGGCCTGTTTAGTTGTAAAGATCGTAGACAGACTTAAAAATGTTCTTCTTAATAGCTTGGATGTCTTGCTTTCAGTTAGGGGTCCCCAAGAAGCAGTAGTCTCTTGCGGAAGTGGTACTGTAGTTAGCATTCCGTCTTCAATTGACAGACTAGAAGTCTCCAAATGCATTTTCAGTGGAGGCTCTACATGTGTATTTTCAGTGGAGTGATCTTCTTGGATGGCTTCTGTAATTGTCTGCAATGTTGTGGTAAAATTTGCACACCAGCGCAGCTTGTACTAACTACACTTGAAGTTGTGTCAGTGCTTGTGATGCCTATAAGTTCCCCTCCTGAAATGACTGAAGTATCTAGTGTGCTACTGATACCTTGAAACGTCGTTTGCGATGCACCAATCCTTCGATAATCCTCCATGCCAGCTAAAACAGCGAAAGAAATATGGCTGGACGTCGGCTCTGACGAAGCGTGATGGATTGCTGCTACTGAGTTGCTAGTACCTATTAAAATGTTTTGATCTACTTTGATTTCAGAACATTCCAGTTGCATGTTCCAGTGTCGAATGATTAAGCTTTGGCTGATGATTTCATCCGTGTGTGTCCAAACCCCTGGGTCGTCCACATCGCAAGACGTTACGGCAGGAGCACCAACTGCGCCTGGGTCTGACAATTGGGACACCTTTGTCAGAAAAGCAGCTGGCGGGGCGGCATAGTTATTTGGTGCTTTTGTGATGTTTATGGTCTGAACGACACGATCAGCAATGTTTCCACAACTGTCCGTTAAATGCCATGTGCGCTCGATCAAGGATGAACATTTTGTGGTATAAACGGAGTCCTCGTACGACAAGTTGAAGGGAGTGCATCTTGGGTCAACAACTGCCGATGCTGGTTTTGGACTTTTCTCATCTTGTGGCAGCGGTATTGTATGAAAATTGCATGAGAATATTTGGCAATAAGGATCAGGCACATTGATACGGGGGATCGTAGCCGCCAGATCTTCATCAATTAGTCCATCTTGGTCGTCGTCCAGGAAGTTTCGGATTTCTTCATCAATCCAGCCGTCGCAATCGTTGTCCTTGCCGTCTGGTGGCTTGCCATCATCCGATTTGGTACAGAAGTGAGAAGCAGGTGTGAGTAGCCTTCCAGCAGTGTATGCATAGGAGCACTTGTATCCGTATCCGTACATAGTCAGGCTGAACCGCGCGCTGACATCGGCATGCGTGATTCGGAAGGAAGTCGGGACACCTTTGCAGGCAAATTGATACTGGAAAGCGGTCAGTGACGTTCCAGGAATTTGATGCGGTTCTAAGGGGCCCAGAAACGTTTGATTGTTCAGCAGAAGCCCAGAGGCCTTGGAAGAATCGATTATGATTTTCATAAAATGGACAGAAAATGTTGGATGACAAGTAACGACAAAATAGTTTCGGGAAAATGCGTCTGTTGGTGGCAGCAATAGTAGAGACGGGTCTGTTTGTTGGCCTATAATAGGCATGGCTGGTACAAGCGCCATAGCAATCTTATCGTTCTTTATCGTCAAAAAAACGGACTTTCGCCTCTGGCGGACACAACCAGTCAGAGAATATCATTTTTCTTCATTTTTCTTACCTGGATATGAGATTCTCGTAAGAATTTGAGCTACTAGTATTGGCTGATTCGAAGTCAAGTACGAATATTCATTGTGCACGGTGAATATATCCAGATATTGTCCAGCATTCAGTGTGAACGACTCGTACTTGGAGATTCCAAAACGCTCGACTTTTGTCCCATTCATCAGAGCAAGTACTTTGAAAAATTCATATGGCATTGCACAATACTTTTTGTCAGTGCAGCAGCTTGGTTTGCTGACGGTTGGTGTTTCGTGTTGGAATGGCACGAGTGGGAATTTTTTTCCGAATGTCGTCGTTGGTGGAAGCTAGAACACATACAAGTTTTCTAGCGATAAGTTACAGGACATCATCTGGGTTGATCAGGAGTTGTTGACTCTAAAAATCTATTCAATCACCTCATCAGACAATCATATCGATCACCGAATCATACTGAGCTGATCATTATTGATGATTGGTAAGCCAATTATAGATATTTCAGTCAATTATCATTTTTCGAATTCCTATCAGTCATATCGATTTTTATCACTATTTTCACATTGGCTCTTTTGTATCAACCAAAAGCACTTTATCACAACAATAGTAGCTGCTTATAACACTGCTTTTTCCATATCTTTCTAATCATCAAGGCCGCAGGTCTGGTGCATTGGATAAACCTTATTGCGCAAAGGGCACAAAATATTTTCTTTGAGACTACGCCTCTCTGTGCAGGAGCCCAGTTTCTAAAAAGCAGGTCCGCGAGCTCCGGGCTCTACATAGAAAATTGTGCTATAGCCCTTAGTTATAGAGGCTCTGTCCGTGAGAAAGATATTTTCTGCCCTTTAAGCAAAACGGCGCGGTAAAATCATGTCGAATGCACCCCCTCCATGCGCGGCAGACATGTGGTCTTTGACAGGAAAACAGAACGGTGCGATAATTAGCTGTAGATGAACCATAACTTATGTAGATGAGTGCTTTTGACTGATTAGATTTGAAAATACTGATATGATATGGCCGAGATGAAATAATCCGACCAACAGAAATTTGTCATGGTAAGTGACTGATCGATTGATGGTCGACCAAGAGAGGGATAATTAGCTAGTCGTTTGCTGCTCGATATGATCGGATGATCTAACAAAATGATCGGGCGATTAATTAGTTGATCGATCGCCCCATCACATTAATAAGTCCATCAGTCAACTGGTTGGCCGATCGACCAGTCGATCGGGTAATCGATCGACTAATAAAAGTGATCTGGTTGATCAACCTATATCCTCATATCCACAGTCTTGCGCACAGCTCCGACATGTGGCGTTCTTACTTTATCACAAGCAAACAGTTGCCGTAAAGAACCCGACTATTCTTAAGCTAAGTTGACTTAAACCAGTTTTCTTAATGAGGACTTGTCTTATCTTTTATGCAACGGGGCCCAGATACCGTAAAATCCTCGTCTAAGCAGCTTTCTCATTACGCTGATTAGGACAGCAGGAGTCAAGTATCTCCCAGGTCTTTCATATGCGTTACAAAGTGTAGCACCGAATGTAACAGTAAAAGATAAGATTCTGTTTCTTTCTTTTGCATTAAAGGAAAGAGCTTGTTTCACATGAAATGCTGAAGTCTGTTTTGGCAGAATGGCAAAAACAGTATACAGTATACAGTGGTCGAAAATATCTGCAGTGGTACCAACCCTTTTACAGCAGGGGAATGAAAACAATCGTAGATCATGGAAACAATGGAAACAAACAGCGACAGGGACCCTACCTGCTCAATGACAACGTCGCATGCTTGGCATCCCGCTGGATAACGCAGGCAGCCGACACCCGTCATCACAGCAATCGGTTTATCCGATAGGATTTTCGTGCCTGACATATCAGCATTGAGGGGAATGTCGATGACATCCATCTCATTAGCTTTGTACGGAGTTGCCTGTCCGGCTGGCCACACTACGTTTACCGTCGTGTCGTTGTATGCAGCGATGATATGTGCTCGGGACCCGAATTTCGACGTGGCGCTGTAGATCTCCATGAGCATGTACTCCATGCCCAGCGTATCAACAGGAAACAGTAACGTGCCGTCGCCAGTCGTGCCGCCAAGATGCATGGTATAAGCCACGAAATCGTGATCAGCTTCTATCTTTAATCCAGGTGGGATTTGATTCTTTGGAACTGCGAATTGATACACCTTGGTGTTATCGATTGTTATAACTGTTGTTGAGTAGGATGGTTTTTCAAAACTCCATCTTTTGTCTGTGATTGTGATGTTAAAAGGGAAGGAGGAATCGGTTGCGAGCATAAGTAACTGGACTGCTGAACTGGATGGAGTAGCATCGGTATCTTGAAGAAATGTTGTGTAGAATAATTTGCCAACATTGTCTGCGATGCCTAAATATACAGTATACTGAAAAACATGCTTACTGCACTGTGTAGATTCATACACGAATACCTGACGGTTCCGCAATTTGACGACGTCGTCTTGCCAGACTTGGTGGATTCAGCTCAGCGGATAGATTGACAGCTTGGGAAACCATGTGAAGGGCTGTTAAATTGGGGTCATTGCTCCAGTTCTGTTGGCCTAGTATGATAGCTGAGCTAACATCGGCAATCTAAACCAAGACATATGATTGCAAATCCTATGGTCTTATGGCTGCAAACTTACAGAATTGAACAGCTGCGGCACCTTCTTTTTTAATTCTGAGACCTTGTAAGGGTTCAAACTGCAGAATGACACTGATGGGAATTCCAAAGATCCAGTCTCAATCTAAAATCGGAGTTCATCGCCCTGGGAACGAATTCTGAATTTGGACTTCTACTCTTACCAAAATATCCGTTCCAACTGGAAAATCAAGAAAATGGATCACCGAATGGGCGAGTAAGGTCACAGACACAGCAAAGAAAAAAAGGGAAACTAGAGACCAAAGAATTTTAACTGTTAATGTTTGTGCGTCAACAATGATAGAAATTATGCGAAGGGTGGAACTAAGGAACCCTTCCTTCACATACTCCATGGTGGCACTGAATAAAAATCTGGACCTGTCGTTAAGCCTACATGATAGCGCCTTGGCGTTTTTAAGCTCACCATCAAGCTCTCACTCGTAGTTATGGTTAGCTACCAAAAAATTCTTTATTTGTAAGTGGATAAAAACAATGTAAAGGCCATTGTTTGTTGCCATAAATTATTACGCCTCGTCAAATATTTCCGCATCACAGCTATTGCACGGCTAGCCAGTTTTATTAGGGACTCATAAAAATTTTACTTTGGCGATAGTTTTTTCCCGCTATCTTTTTTATTGACCATCAGCAGCATCAATTCGTGGCAGTTACTTCTCTGGAAAACGATTATTGCCAAGAGACGCTTACCATCAACACTGGAGCAAACTTTTTGACGAGACTTTATGCTTTTGCTTTATTGGGCCAAAAACAGGGTTTGTTACCAGTTTCCCTGCTGAGGATGTTATTGGTGTTATGTTTGCAGCCTGTATAGGTATGTAGCTGTAGTTTTACGGGCTATTGGATGCAATTCTAACGGAAGCTGATCTGAAATGACCGAGTCCGTATTACATGAAATACTTTACTGTATGTTTTTCCCGTTTTAGGCCTGATTCTTGACTATTTTGTTCCGCAGCCGATCGAGGATCACCTTGAAAGCGTGGCACAGCAATTCCTCTGTGTGTCCTTGGGATTCCTGGCGGACTGGTTTCTCAGACAGATGTTCAAGAGCCGCTGTATTCGCTCTTCCGTCCTCTAATAGGCACATCGAAGTCAAAGGTGCCCCGACAGTTACAGTTATACAACCTTGTGTACAAACCAGTCTTAATCACCAGAGATACGGTGATGGCAATCAGCCAGTGGGGCCGACAAACGCTTTCTCAGTGTGATACGCCAAGGAAATTCAAGTCGATAATAATCTGTCGCAGTCAGGAACTGGTTGTGAGTTGAAGCAACAAAGTACTAAATGTGGTTGACCATGCGTGACAACACTATCTCCATTATCTCCAAGGTCCTCGGTCCATGAGCTAATGTCTGCATGGTTGAACTTCCCTTACAGTCAAGTTCAGGCATGTACATAAAGCGCAAACTGACAATGAGAGATATAAGTACAGAGCATACCAGTATACTGTAGGCACTGTAGACTGAATATGGTAGCTCCGTTAAATCCATTTATCCGCACTGTTGGCGTTATAAGGCTGGTATCAGCAACCTAAACTCAGGCGATAGTCAAGGAATCATGATCAGGAAACTCACGGTCGGATTGGTTCCGTATGTTTTGGTTCGGTTTCGGTTTCGATTTCGGTTCTAGGTAATCGGTTCGGTTCAATTCTCGGTTCTTTCGCTTTCGATTCTAAACCTTTCAGTTCGGTTCGAGAGCACTGGTTTTTTCTGTGCAAATTAGCGTTAACTTAGACCGTTATCTGTGGTATTGTACCTCCACAAAGCATGCTGCATAGCAAATCTCCATCATAGAAAATGAAAGCAAGCCACATAATATGCTGAAGCTGAAAAATCATATGAATTCTAATCAAAATGCTCATTACGCTCGCGCGCAAGCACACCTTCATTACCACTAGGCTGGCGTATGAATCAAGCGAGCTAGGTGTTACCTAGTCTGCAAGGCAATAATTCCACAGATGCAGGTTCAGATTGCCCTAAAACTCAACTTCCCAGAATAATTCAACAAAAAACCGCTTCCCAGACACGCAACAATATTCTAAGCAAGCCACGATGGCGCATTTGAATACCATATCAGTATTTTAAAGGCGCCAAAAACTTCCATTGCTTCGGCAAGATCTCAGCTTTTCATAATGGAAAACACCCTTTGGAGCAGCGGCATTGTCGAGAGAGCTAACAAGAAGACAAAGTGCCAATATCTGAAGATGCCCAAGTATGCCCTGAAAATCTCAGATTGCCCCGGAAATGTCACTGCCCCAAAACCTGCCCCGACAGCTTACAATGGCTGAGATTTAGGGCAATTGCCCTGAACCTGGCAACACTGCAGCGTGTTCCGCTGCCTGTGTGCTGCTAGCGCGTGTGAAAGGCTGGTGCATCCATGGATAAAGGGTTGTGCGACACCAGCTGCTTGGTGCACCATGGAGCTGCAACAACGCCGAAAGAGGTGGAACCGAAATTTCGGTTCGGCTCGATTCCTGGAACCGAACCGATCCGCCCGTGACAGGAAACCCTTCGCGAAATTTACTGTACATGCACATGGATATCAATGGCTAATGGATAAGGAAAGATTCCGATTTCTTTATTTTGTTGTTAAATAATTCATGGTAGCCACAGCAACGCCAAAAATACACCAAGAACAACTTTACTCAATGTTGTAATTTGTCCCAAATGCAAAAGTCATACTCACGCGATTCGCAAACATCACAGGAAGCATTCCAAACTATATTTTGACTTATCACATTTGCAGTAAATACAACCCTGAAAGTAGCTTTCAAGAACAAGCGGGTACTTATGTCTGCCGAACTACCTTTAGTCTTGCACCAAATTACAGGGCTTAAGGAATTCTTGACCAACTTCTCTGAACCATTGATTTGCAACCCATTTCGATCCAGCAATGACTGGACATCCGGCGTGTATCGTATTCGTGTCCACAGCACCCGATGGCCGCAAATTGTACCAAAAGATGGCATCGTTCTACAGCACAATTATCATTAAGGTAATGCTTGCCTACTGCAACCAAAATTTTATCAGTGATTACTTTGGATGGAGTGACTACTAAATCGAGTCTGGGAAAAGCGGTTCCGCCGCCATGGTCTGGTTCATACAGCTGAAAGTAGCGAAAGCTGAAATTTAGGGTTCGATGGTCAGAAGACTGCTTACATAGAACATGAGAGTCGCTATGCGGTTACCGCGGGCCCTATATTCAGAAATATTCAATATTCTTATGGGGTCGTCTGCCTGAAAAAAGTGATAAACTTTCTTCTGCTCATTGAAGCTACAAATATGCGAACTTTGAAGTAATCATAATGTGGAATGTATTGTCCACCAATTCCATACATTGAAATCTAAACAAAACATGACTATGCTCTATGTAATCAAACGTTGTCAGTAGCTCACGATCAGACCTGTAACACTTCTGCAGAGCCGAGATCTAAGCCAGTAAATGTAGATGCGCGCATTCGAACTCGCTCCGCTACCTCGTGGTCCTCATCACTCAGCCAGCCACTGAAATATGAGTCTTGCAAATTTCTTGCTTTTTGAGCATCATGGCAACATTCATTTGACAGGGACTTACCTGAAGCTTTCTCTCGTGTCTCGGTTAATTTCCTCCTTCGCCGTGGTACCTGCTACCCTTGACAAACTCATCTACAAACATGCTGGCATATTTGGCGGAAGATCTTAGAAAAAGGACAAGAGATTGCGTACCCTGTGTCTCACACTCTCTATCATAACCTGGATCTCCTCGTCGCTAATTATCTCCCGGAAAATCACTATAAAAGGGTCATCCGCCATTTTCTCTACCTTAGCAGGTGCCAGCATCAAATAAGGATGCGATCGGCCATAAAAGCATTTGAATTTCGGGTCGGTTAATCGTATCTAAACTCATAATAATGAAAAAGAGTCATTTGCGCAAGCCCACCCAGCCCAGACCCACCATATGTTGATATTCATGCCGGCATAACCTTTCGAAATTCTGCTGGTGCGGGAATTTTTCCCAGTCGAGTCTGTAATTCACGCTTTCTGGCATATTATTATAGTCGAACCATTTGTCTGCCCTCGCCTGGTCTAAGAGAGCTCCGAATTGTGGATGGGCATTAATAAATTCTTGTTTGTCCTCTGGCATTGCTATTTGATAAAATTCTAACGCAATTTTTTTAGCCCACTCAAAGTTGCCTTTTTTATCCATGGATAATGCTAGGTAAGGCAAGACTTTGGTTTCATTGATGCTAGGCGGGGCTTCCATTCTCGAACGAGAATAAGCTTCCTGAAACCACATCAGTGCGTGGTAATGATCCTTGAGCGTGAACGCTATTTGGCCGAGACTAAAGCAGTCTTGGGCTGCAGAGAAATAGTTGATAGGAGGACACGGTGGTAAAAAAAAGTTCAGTCTTCTCACCGCTAATATTCACCACGCCGAAGCCAGGGACGCGTCCAGAGGCGATATTTGCGGCAGATAATTCATAGACATCTTGGATTCGGAACAAGTTATAGGCAACGTCATGTATGTGATCTGGTTCAGGAATCGGCATGTTCGAATCAAGCAGGTCTGAAATGGGCTGTTATTGTCAGCCTGTGGTGCCCTCAGGATGGCTGGCAGAGCGGGGTTGGTTTAAAGTAATTGGGCGTCTGGGTCCGGCATTTGCGCTTAATACTCTGTGGAGTCATTGCGCCGTTTGCCGAACGTTTCTTGGCTCAGCAAAAAGAGTGTAAAAAATACACCCTAAGGTTTATATTTGCTGTCAATGCAAGCGCTTTACCTGATTTTCGTGACATTCCTGGCCTAATAAACGCTTGCACTGACAAAACGAAAATTGCTTTCTCTGACCTGGATTTAAAAACTTTTAATTTGAATTAGGCCGATGCTACTTTGGTCCAGGTTGGAGCTGGGGACTTGTTGGGTTTGCCCAGGAGCTGTACAAATGGCAGAGGTCTAGTAGCTCCGCTACAGCGGCCCTTTGTTGTGATAATGCCGCAGCAGAGGTAGCATTCGATCAGGAGCACAGCTGAGTACGATCTACTTACTGGAAAAAGATGTGGAAGACATGGTTGTGCTAAGATTTTGCCATTCTTCTACCAACAACTTCACGTCATTGACTATGCTTATTAAGTTCGGACTTGCAGAGTCATGCCAACGCGATCTTTCTTCCAATCTTTCAGCATGCCTACAAAAACAGCTGCTCTGTCACTTGCACAGCCAACAGAACAGAAAAGGCTTACTTTGCCAGTCGCTCCAGCTTATCCTTTTCTTGAGCCACGTAATCTGTCAGGATTTTGGCCATCTTCGTTTCCATCGCTTGCACATAATTCGGGTGAATCGCAACTAACTGCGAGCCCGCGGGCACGTTTGCAATGCAACTCAAGGCTAATACGACAGCAGTGTACGGAGACCACATTATTCGATTTTGATGTCTAAAAAAACAAAATTTCCCTAACAACGATTTCTAAAAATATCAGCCTAGCACTTTTCGATGAGAGCTCAAGCGCTTGCTCCTTTCATGGCACACCACAGGAGTGAGATCTGCGTCGAATTCACAATGGCAATTCGTTGTGAACTTAACTGTAATTTAGAACAGGATGCCTCTTCTATTCTGTTCATCATTGTAGTGCTAAAATACATTTGAAGGAGAAAAAGTGGCTGAAACGTCTATTCTTTTCTGTAGAAAACTCCTTAGCTGCTGGTTTCGGCTGCCATTTTCGTAGCAGGAGGGCAATTTAAATTCACTGTAAGGCCAGTAAAAAATTACTGCTAGAGAATCAAAAAATCCAGGAGAATGCATCCTACAATGATCATTTCATAACAAAACTGACAAAGAATATAAAGCATAGCTCTATTCCTTTTATTCTATCCAGCATAAAAAAATCCATTGAAAAACATCAGACTGTCAAAAGGCTACTTTTGAAACCGTCAATAAACACATTTTTTTACTATCGTACAGTTATGCGATGACGGAAGACTGAAAGAGGGTCATTTTTCATTTTGTGATCAGTTAGGGCTCATGCTCTGGTAAAAAACCCAATTAATCGCAATATAATTGTCTTACAACGACTAAAACGAACAATAAGAGTGTCTTAAAAAATCAAATCACTCAGAACACTGGTGTAGCAGGAGAAGCTAAACAGTGCATACAGTACACGTGCTAGCAGTAATATTTTTCCAGTATCACTGGCGGAATGTATTCTATTCTAGCCAGCAGTAGTCATGACTAAAATACCTTATGGAACTTAATTTGATGCTAGAATGATACCGATAGTGCTATCTGACTTGATTCTTCGGTGATACAAAAGCTGACTGAATAATTCACCGATTATTTGAATATGTGAGTTTCCATATCTTGCCTCCTTTGGTAGACGTCCTGCCTACAGAACCGAAAATTCACATTTTTATTTCAAAATTAGATTTGACGCTGGTCTAACAATTTTGCTGATGTGCAGCGGAGACCCGTACTATACAGCAGTACCTGAAGGCGTTTTTTTTGAATAGCTAGCCAGCAGTCAAACCCACCCTAGAGTATAAGCAAGGCTGTGCGGGACCAGCTTACACAGCATCCCTCTGCGGGTGCCTCTGACAATGAGTGCCTCCTGGGAGCACCTCCACGCGAGGGCACCCTGAAATGGACATTGACTTCTTCGGGAGATGGCGGGTGGGCTTTAAACCCTGTCGGTGTTCGACAGCCGAGACTGCCTACTCATTTGGCTTCCGTCTCTCCACTCAGGGCACCTCGGCGGTGCCGGGTGAGTCACCAGGCCTAGCGTACAAGGTCAGCGAGGGTTTATGGTTCGCAAACTGCCTCCGTCTCTGGTATTGAACCCTGGGACAAGTCCAACCACTCGCTCCCAAGTAACACGGAGAGAAAATGCTGAACCGCTTCTACACCACCGCGGCCGCTGTTTATATTGAGCAAATGCAAATCAAAATCCGGTAGATGGTTCGAACTACATGTACTCAATAAACTACTAAAAACTCTTCTTTGGACACTTTACTTTGTTGGATAACAAATAAGCAGATTTAAAAACAAATGCAAACAATATCTACGCGCTTGGAAGCATCAGAAAAACACTCCAAACTACACTGCGTTCTTTAATTAACACCTACATGCATGCAGGTATTTTTATAATTTTCTTGAAAATTGCGACGATTGCAGTGAATGCAGCTGTCACGACCAACAGTATAACATGTACTGTGTCTGTCCAGCTACCAGCCGAGTCTTGCACCAAATTACAGGGCCGTCGAAATTCTTGACCAACTTCTCTGAACCATTGATTTGCAACCCATTTCGATCCAGCAATGACTGGACATCCGGCGTGTAACGTATTCGTGTCCACAGCACCCGATGGCCGCAGATTGTACCAAAAGATGGCATCGTTCTACAGCACAATGACCATTAGCGCAATAGCATATATAATACAGTATAACTGAAGCCGCCAAAGCTCCTACTAATTACCTTGGATGGTTTGACTATTAAATTAAATGAGGGAAAAGCAGTTCCACCACCATGTTCTGGTTCATGCAGCTAAAAGTAAGCGAGTGCTGAAATTCATTTGGTTAAATGGTCAGAAGAACGCTTACATAAAACATGAGAGTTGCTATGCGGTTACCACTGGTGCTATCTTCAAAACTATTCAGGTCGTAAGCCTGAAACATAAAACAAAGAAACTGTCTCCTGGTTATTTAAGCAAATAGTCTTCGCACTTCAAAGTAATCATGGTGTGGAATGTATTGTCCACCAATGCCATAAAGTGAAATCTAAACAAAGTATAGCTATGCTCCGGCCATGAGCTGATACAGCAGCTATCGGACCTGTAAATGCTCTGCAGAACCGAGATCTAAGCCAGTAAATGTAGCCGCGCGCTTTCGAACTCGCTCCACTACCTCATGGTCCTCATCACTCAGCCAGCCACTGAAATGACAGCCTTCAAAATTTCTCAGGTTTTGAGTTGTCCCTGCACAATCTTTCATTCTGATGTAACTCACGTGAAGCTTTCTCTCACGCCTCGATCAACTTTATCATTACCCAGGGTACTTATCACTTTTGACACGCTCATCTGAAAAGTTCACTTTAAGGTAAAGTCTTGGAAAGCGACAAGCGATTACAGTACATACTTTGTGTTTTACGCTCTCTAAAAGGGTCTCGATCTCTTGGTCGCTAATAATCTGTCGAAAAATCACCACAAAAGGGTCGTTCGCCATTTTTTCTACCTTTGCAGGAACCAGCATCAAATAAGGATGAGTTCGGTCATAAAAGCACTTCAATGCTGGATCGGTTGGTTGTAACTAAACACATAATGATGGATGCAATTCGCAGAAGTTAAAGCTAACTCACCATCTTTTGATATTCCTGTCGGCACAACCTTTCGAAATTCTGCTGGTGCGGGAATTTGTCCTGGCCAAGTATGTAATTTACTGTTTCTGGCATACTATTGTGATTAAACAATTTGTCTGCCCTCGCCTGGTCTAAGAGAGCTTCATATTGTGGATGGGCGTTAATAAATTTTTGTCTGTCCTCTGGCATTGCTATTTGATAAAATTCGAATGCAATTTTTTTAGCCCACTCGAAGTTGCCTTTTTTATCTATGGATAATGCTAGGTAAGGCAAGAGTGTAGTTTCATTGATGCTAGGCGGGTTTTCCATTCTAGAACGAGAATAAGCTTCCTGAAACCACATTAGTGCGTGGTAATGGTCCTTGAGCGTGAACGCTATGTGGCCGAAACTGAAGCAGTCTTGGGCTACAGATTTATGGGAAATCCTGTATGAGAAGATATCGATAGAAAAGTTCAAGTTTTCTCACCGCTAATATTGCCGACGTCGAAACCAGGGACTCGTCCAGAGGCGATATTCGCAGCAGACAATTCATAGACGTCCTGGATTCGGAATAAGGTATTAGCAACGTCATGTATGTGATCTGGCTCCGGAACTGGCAAGTTCGAATCAAGTAGGTCTAAAATCGGCCTTCAGTCACTGCTAGTCCAGCAGTGCCCAAGACAAGGTCATCGATCAAAAACTTCCCGATTCGACCGGCGGGTGGCAAAGTCATTGCGGTTCATATATGCTGCAGAGTCTCAATGTCATTTTCTTCTTCACTAAAATACCCCTGGTTCTTTTTTTTGCACAGCTGCTGAGTGGAGCTTTTTCACCACGCCGAAAACCCCATGGCAGCTAACGAAGTCATCCCACCTAGTCCATGCCTGGTACATCACCCTGACGCGTGACGCTCCGAACTGCCGGCTCCGTTTAGAGTATCGATTGCCAGTCGAGACTCTACAGTTTTAGTCGTACATTTAAAAAAATTAATGTGGAATGTGCTGGCGTTACGTTTCAGAAAATGACCCAGGTTTGGCAGAGAAATTTGTTAAATCTACGTACGAGCTGATTCAATCAGCGCTATATGTGCAGTTAGTTTATGACGGGAAGTAGTTGCTCCATCAGCACTTTGTACAGTGTTATGATGTTTGAGATGGCGGCATAAAAAAATGGGTTGCTGGAGGCCGATATCCTTACTGGATAAAGATGTGGAAGCCATGGTTGTGCTTAGAATTTCCCATTCTTCTACCAACGACTTCACGTCATTGACTATGCTTATTAAGTTTGGAGTTGCGGACTCGTGCTCACGCGATCTTTCTTCCAATCTTTCAGCAATCCTATCAAATATCTCCTCTGTCACTTGCACAGCCAACAGAACAGAATAGGCTCACTTTGCCAGTCGATCCAGCTTATCCTTTTCTTGAGCCACGTAATCTGTCAGGATTTTGGCCATCTTCGTTTCCATCGCTTGCACATAATTCGGGTGAATCGCAACTAACTGCGAGCCCGCGTGCACGTTTGCAAGGCAACTCAAGGCTAATACGACAGCAGTGGAAGGAGACCACATTATTCGATTTTGATGTCTACAAAAACAAAATTTCCCTAACAACGATTTCCAAAAATATCAGCCTAGCATTTTTCGATGAGAGCTCAAGCGCTTGCTCTTTTCACAACAGTAAATACAAAACTGAAATCCACATCGACATTGGTTTCTGGTCGAACTCGCAACGGCAACTCGTTTTTAACTAAACTGTAATTTTAGAACAGGATATCTCCTCCACATCGTCATCTCTGACTTCGCGTTCAGTACCGCCGTGGGACAGGGTCCAGTTCTCTGGACTTTTTTTCGCCATACTTTCCAGTCTGTTGCGTCTCGTAATCTTTACAGCGCAAAAATACATTTGAAAACAAATGGCTCAATACGTCTTTTCTTTTCTGTCGAAAACTCCTTAGCTGCTACTTTTGGCAGTCATTTTCTCAGCAGTAGGCAATTTGAGTTTACGTAAACACTAATTCGAAAGTGAAGTAGAGAAAATCCCCAGCGATTTATAATTTTATTTCCAAACGTAGATGGAATCCGGCAGAAGCTATGGCCTGCTGTGCAAAGAAAACAAAAAATGTACAGAAAATTTACAGTAAAGCAGAGCTCCCATTCCAGTCCATTCCGTCCAGCGTATAAAATTAAAACATCGAATCTCTGCGTATGATTTATTTCATGGGAGCAAAACTGATGAAAACTTTTTAAAAAGTCAAACAACCACACTAAAATTCGCAGTCAGAGAACCTAAAAATTAATGCTAATATATGCTAACAAGAACCCTTTTCCGGTACCGCTGGCTGAATGTTTTCAATTCCAGCCAACAGTCGAATACTGTCTGAGAACCTAATTTGACTCTTGCGTGACATCGACAATGATTCATACTTGGATTTTTCGGCATACCAAACTGATCTACAAATGATTTTTGATGCCGTGCCAATACCGAAACTTCAACTTTTGAATTGAATATAGGCTACGGAGGCCTCGCGATTTTGCTTGACGTCAGTGTACTTTCGATAAAATTGGATTAAACTTGAGTGTTTGGCTTCATAATTACCACAGGGCTGATAGCCCAATTAGCGAAGCATTTTTGCCGTCTTTTTCTTTTAGGTACCTAATCTGTTCGACCAATCGCGGTGTGTGTATACCGCTGTACCGCTGTACTGGGTGTAAATTTTATGCCTACATGATGCCTTGTTAGCTAACGTGATCTGCACGTGAGAAATCCTTGGCTTATCCTAGGGCAAACCACTCGGCCTCGACATCACTCTCGGCCTCGTGTCTGGCCCTGACCTAGGAGAGGCAGACCAGTGCAGATAAGTGTATCCACGCCTATTACACATGCAACAAATGGAGTGGAAATGAACTTATCACACGGAAAGTCAGGGACGTGAGTAATACAGACCAGACTTGACCAGATGGCTACGGAACCAAAAATGGTGGTGTAACCAAGCCTGGGAGGTCTCAGGAAAGAATGTGGCTGACCGAGGTCGGCGTGACAAAAAATCCGGCTGGAGTAGGCAGGTATTGCGTCTATCTGCGCTGAAACATCAACTTAAAGTGTTGACGTCTCCCAGCCAGGGGAGATCGATTACTCTCTGCCACTCCCAATGGCTACCAGGCACGAGGGCCACATTGGGATCAGTACAGTATCATGCAGTCCTAAAGAAATAAGCTTGAAAACAAAGCAAATGAGCGCACGGTGCACTTTTTTTGAAAACTATGTAGAGTTTCCTGATCTGCTGCTGCAGCGAAATAATTGATCCCGAATTACCCATATAGCTAAAATTCTGCAGTAAATTGGATATGATAGCCTACGTGCCAGATAAACGTTGGCGGGGATACTGGCGTCGGAGTCTTCTAAACCTAAATTACACCTAATTTTTCATGAAGCTTAGAAAATTAACAAAAATTCTTGCGGAGTGCGTTCTCGGTATTTGCTCTTTCAAACCAGAATGGTCGACGGCCACTGTTGACTGTACTTCAGGCACATTCCGTACGGGTCAGTGCGAAATGTGGTAAAGCAAAACTAGTTACACTCTACTTTTAATGTCAATGCGATCAAACAAGGATTACACTGAAATTCTAAAATTTCAAAGAAATATTGATAGAAATGTGTTTTGCTACAGGGCACTTTGATCAATTGTTAGGGAGCACTTTCTTGACAGTTCCTGGCCTTTCACTCTAATCCATTGATTTGCGACCCATTTCGTGCCCGATATGACTGGACAGCCGGCATGCAATGTTTTAAGATCCCTGTTGCCAGAGGGCCTCAGATTGTACCAAAACAACGCATCATGCTATAGAAAGAACAGCTGTGAGTATGCGATGCTTTGAATATGACAAGGTGTACCTTGCTCGGCTTCACTACCAAGTCGAGAAGGGGAAAAGCCGTTCCACCACCCAGAACAGGCTCATCCAGCTGAAATAAGCTGACCGACTTCTCAGCAATTACGAATGGAATAAACTTACGTAAAACATAAAAGTTGCAATGCGATTTTCAGGAAGTTTGGCTCTGATTTCCTTTTCGTCGTCGGTGAATCTCTGTTATACAATGTTTTCATTGTTTATTCTCAAAAGCTGGCAAAACATAATTTGGTACCTTCAAAGAGTCGTAATGCGGTCTATAATGTCCACCGATACCATACAGATTGACCTGTAAATACAGTACTCCTTTTCCAAGCGGCCTCCGGGATTTTATACTTTATCCTGTAAGCCGTGTGCTACCCGACTCCTTCTTGGAAGCCATGTCCATCTGATGTCAATCTGACCTTGGACTCAGCTTACGCTGCTGTACAGATTCTTACAAATCCCGAGTTTTATGGAAGAAGAAATCGGGTAAACGTTATCTGCGCGCCAACATGAAAAGACAAAAAGTACCAAACTCACTTGAAGGTGCTCAGAGTACTTGATGTCCAACTTGGTCAGTGCACCCACTCTCTTTCGCACTCGCTCTACGACCGGATGATCTTGATCTTCCAGCCATCCCCTGCAGACTTTATTGGTGGTATAACATGGTGACTGATATTAAACCCCAAGTCTTACGTTAAACTTTCCCTGGAGACAGTTGACTTCGTGTTGCCTCCATTTGATGGCCCACTTATAACTGTAGCGTGTAGCATCTAAAGATAAAATGTCCATCACGAAGACAGGGAATGTGAGGGATAAGGAGGGAAGCTTACTCTGTCCATGGCAAGGTCTTGCAGAACTTTGATTTCTGCATCAGTGATAACCTGATGGTACAAAAGTACCAAGGGCTGGTCCAGCAGCTCTTCAACTTTTGCTGGTGATAGACTTAAATACGGAGTTGACTGGTCGTAGTAACAATGACGTGGCCCACGTTCGGAAATCTGAAAAACCCCGCGGTCATATTGTTTTGGGACCCCGACAGCAGTTACCTCATTTTGGTACTCCTCCCTGCATAAGGACTCGTATCGTGGCTGCTCTGCGACTTCATACCAATTCAATCTGTCATTAGTTATCACAGGTAGGTCGTCAAAATCATTATCCATCCAATCAATATCGGCTAATTTTTCCAAAAGTACGGCAAGTTCTGGGTATTTTGCCAAAGTACGATTGAATATTTCTCTGTCTGTTGTAGTTTGGTCAAACAATATGGCCAGTTGTTGGGCCCTTATTGTATTATTTTTCTTCTTCATACTCAAAGCTAATACAGGGTACAGTTCATGGCGTTCCAGCGTGGGTGGTCTTTCATTCAGTGAGCGAAGAAGGGCAGTTTGAAACCATGACAAGGCGTGATAATAGTCTTGCCTGTCGAAGGCTATGTTGCCCAAATCGAAGCAAGTTTTAGCTAAATTGAGAAGCTGAGAATAAAAATGTGATTTATGGTTTGTCTCTGAGTTTATGCAGCATAGACTCCAGCTACTGTCGCCGACTCCCTTGGCTTCCTGCTTTTGTCACGTCCTACGGATTTACAGTAAACTCTACAGCAGATGAGAGATCAGGTGAGCCCGAGCCTCTGGCAGATTTTGATTGGTTTACTCATCCAGATACGAGTGTACAGCCAAGGTCGTGTGCACGTCCCTCACCATCAAGTTCTCCACTTTCTTCCATTCCTGGCACTGTGCCACGTGCAATCTCGATTGACGAAATTTCATAAACATCTTGAATGCGAAATATGGCGTTGCTCACATCCTCCAAGTCCTGCGCCTTCGGAATTGATATATTGCCCGCCAGTAAATCTGAAACAGTCAACATATTGGCTTGGAAATACAGCCTCGTCAGGCATTTTGTACCCGACATTGCCGTCACACTCATCGTTTCCTTGAGGTCTCTCCATTCGTCGATCAATTTTTGCACAGTTTGGTATACTGTGATGGGATTGATCTGCATATCTCTATGAGACTGTGATCTCATTTTGATTTCTTCAGCACGTCTAGAAAATATGTTTTATCAGGCCAAAGACAAATCCACGATTGTGTTCGGTACTTTGTGAGTAACTCTAATTTACTGGTTTCCTGGTCCACATAGCTTCTTATCAGCTTGGCCAACTTAGCCTCCATTTCGTAAGCGTATCGTGGATCAGTGCCCGAGATTGGGTGCCCATTCGCGTGGCTTATGAGGCAAATAAAATTAAACAAGAAAATGTATAATAGAAACATTCTGGAGGACCCTGGTTCTAGCTCAAATAAACTTACAGTTGAACAGAACACAGCACGAGAAGCAAAGTCTGAAGAACTAGCTTCACTATATGGGCTAGAATTCTTATGAAATTGCTATGAGCACTCCTACAATTTTCAGCAAAGCCTGCTTATAAATTTGGCAAATCACAGGGAGCACACTATGTAAGTGCTTATTACTGAACTGATCTGAAAAACAAGACAGTCATTTTGTATCCCGTTGAGAAAAGGCCTATATTTTTCAAGTTTTGCTTCTTTTAATTGCACCAAAGTGGAGGGCTGGGCACATTTCTGACTATAACCACTTCAAAATAGTCCTAACTGGCTTCTTTTCTGCGCTAACCTTGAAGGCCAATCCACGTGTAAATCTCGGGCAGGTCCTGCGTCCTGCAGTCTATGGGCCACCACGCGCGGCATACCCATGCATATCACTTTGGTGTTTGCCTCGATCTATCTGCATATTTCAGAGGTGCATATCAGCTTAACAGTTCCAACCAACCACATACAGTATACATGTACACAGCATGCGTCATATCCCTGATGTACCTGCACATCTGTCTTTTTTAAAAAAATTTTTGTGGTCTTTCGCCCGTTTTGCCTCCAGCTGGCCAGCAGTCAAACCTTATAAGCAGGGCTGTGCGGGGGGGGGGGGGACAGGCACATACAGCAGCGCCCCTCTTCGTGTCTCCACTAGAAGCACCTCCACGCGAGGGTATCCTGGACATGGAACCGACTTCCTCAGTCACTGGCGGGTGGGCTTTAAACCCTGTCAGAGTTAAACAGCTTCCAGAGATACTTCCATCTCCACTCGGAGCACCCCAACGGTACCGGGTGAGTCACCCACGGCCTGGCGTGTAAGGTCAGCGAGGGTTTATGGTTACCGGGGATTGAGCCCGAGACGAGTCCAGCCACTCGCTCTCAAGCAATACGGAGTGACGAATGCCGAACCGCTGCACCACCGCGGCCGTTTTTTGGAATTGTCTTAATGTAGATGAAAAAGAGACAATATACAGTATATAAAGCGGAAAGTCATTCGCATATAATATACGATCACTTCCGAGGAAATATACGGACAATACTGCCGTTAATATGAACGATTTCCAACGCAATCATCTCCGCCACCGCAGCTTCAGATCCTGGGCGAAATACGACTATAGCCGTGGAAGTATCAGTAAGTAGATCGACGCTTTCGATGAATCCAATGTCTAGAACACACGAAGGGGCTTACAGTAGGCGGGAAACAATGCTAGTGGTACGCTGCTCTTGCCTCGCTCCCTGATCTTATGCTTGATGACTTTCCGAATGACCGATTTTTTCAAGTGTTTTGGCAGACCATTCAAAAATACCGAACGTTTCTACAAATCGTGGGTCGGTCTGAACGTTTCAGTGCGGCGGTTCAGACTTTACGCGAACGTGACATTTCATATTTTATAATAAGCAGTCTGATCCTTCACTTCCAATAAATGTAAAAAAACTTACGCGCTGAGCCCTGTTATGCCTCCTCTTCACTGGTACGGGTCGATCGACACCTGCGCCGCTCCTGGTTTTTACCATTATCTGAAAAAGGACACGCAGGTTTCTATCGTCAATCTCTCAATTGGAAAGAAAGAAATAAGAGCGTCTTACTGTAAATCCTGCAGGACTTATCAAATGCTGAAACAATTATTCGTTTAACAACAGCAGGCGATATCGCACCAAATTCACAACCCGACCACTAATGATCAGGCCAACCACGTCCCCCAAATGACAGCTAAGTCGTTTGCGAAGTGGGGCTGGTTGTGCATGACGCACGCCGACACGAGAAAATGCAAAGCTAGCTGAATCTACAGTAATTGGAAATATGAGCATCGACAGAAATGAGGAGTACAGTGCCCTGAGTGAAGCTGTTTTTCGAATCACTCAAATGCTGTGAGTTTATTTTTCGATTTGCAACAATGTTATGGGGACTGGAATAAATAATAGGGAAGGCAAACTCGGCAAACAGAAAGCGCCAATAATTCACAGATTGAGATGCGAATTAATTATTCTGTCACGACCAGTTTTATGTTCATGTTTCACCACATCACCAAACGCTTATGCGCAGTTTAGTGAAGTGCAGGGATAAATGAGGAGAATGTGATTTGCTCATGGCCTTCATCCTCGACTTACGATTAGCAGCCCTCACAATGTGAGCCAGTGCGAGATGAGTCCTCGCCTTCTGCTGCGTTGCGCAATTATAGCCTTCGTCTGCCCGCGTGTGAAGCACCTAGTCTCGTTGTCGCGAACAAGAAGTAGCCTCAAAAAAATAAGAGTTGCTGATTTGCTGACAGCGAATACTACATTCCCGCCACTTTACACTTCCCTCGCTGGCCTTATGCACTTTTGACACTTTACACTGTCTCGCGGCCAATACATATAAGCGCGCTGCTGGCCGTGTCTCGTCATTCCGATTGACTGCTCGTTCACGAATGATGGTCTTGGCTGCGCAAATGTGGGTCTCGTTGCCCACGCCTGTCAGTCCGTTGCCATCGGCAGTGAGCCAGTTGCCAGCGAATGTGGGTCTTGTTGCCCACGCCGGCTGGTCTCGTTGCAGTCGCCCACGAATGTTGGCCTCGGCCAACGACAGATGGGTCTGTGTATCGGAATGGCTGCGATGTGACGACCTCCCCGTGGTGCAGCTGGAAACTGGTCTTCCGATCAGGCCAACGTCACACAAGAAAGAAAAGTCGAATACAACGAGCGACGGACGAGACCACGGACGGGGGCGAGCTGCTGAGTATGCTTCGTTTACTTAGTAGACTGACTCCTTAACCGACTCCTTAACTTTCAGGCCCGACTTCCGATGCGAGTGGCATATGTCTGGATGATCGGGCCGGAGAAGATGGTCTCGTTGGATTGATCTCTAACGTGCTCGCCGACAATGACGGACTCGGTGAGGTGAGTTTGGTCTCTTGCACTCCCTTCTCGCTTCTAGCTAATCGAGCTTGCTTTTCAGGTATCAAACCTCAAGTCCGCACTCGTTGGGGCGTCACGACGAGAACCCGAGCAGTCAAGCAGCGAATACAGACAAGAGTGAATCTGCGTACATGGCCAAACCAAACGATGAATCAAGCTCCAACTCTGCCGTCGACCATTGGGCGTGTTGGACGAAGGCACGATCGTCGGAGTGACAGCCAGTGATCTCGATCGTGACAACTTGTGAACGGCGTATCATGGCTTACATTGATCATGGCCTTGTATGTGTCTGTTGGGTTCCAAGGAGAAGGGTGGGTCATGGGAGCGACGAGATGACGATTCCGTGCCTTAAGAAGCATGTTAGCAAGCGAAATCATGTCGATGCCATGACATGGGTTACATGCAGTCTCGAGTCATTCATGGTAGTGAGCGTCACAGGGCTTGCAGAATGGGGTGACTAAAGCGTAACATACCGTGATCTAGTGCAGTGTGGGATTGCTTAAGCAGTTGTTGTGCTCGTAAGGTTTTCTCTGATGCTGCGCTATCGACTGTGAGCGTCCGTGAATGGTATCGTTGTAAATCCTCGTTTGTTATCCTGGGGTTAACGGCATTAGGCGCGAGCTGCCAGATGGTACCTCGTACTTCCTCAACTGTGCAGTGGAGAGCCCACCCCTCTGTCTCGATTGCCTCTCTCAGTAAACTAGGAACCCTCTCGGAGCAGGGGTCTGTTTTGCAATGTACGTACATCACCCTGTCAGTGCCATGTGACTTACCACTAACCGCCTCCTGACTTCCAAACTAGGGTGAAGTAGGCAGGGCGGGGTCGGGCGAAAAAGGGTGGATCTGGATGGTCTTGTATGTTCCCTGTGTATCAGAAGGCTGCTGTAAAATTTATGATGTCTGATCATGACGAGAAGTCAACCTACAAGAGGCCATAAAAGCTATGCAGCAGTCTGAAACGTGTGACACCTCTTCCTGTCGCCTATGCACAGCTATGCACTTGCGCACGCTGACAAAGTAGGATTTCAACAAACTGCGTGTCTTCTGCCTGGAATTATCGCTGTGATTCACGGTTCGCTTTTCAAACGAACCCATGTCTCCTTTCTCAAGTCAGTCAGCCTTGGTTCCAAAGACTGAAGCGATCCTGCTGGCAGATTGGATTGTTGTGTGGATCTACATGTCGCAACATTTGCGGGGGGTTGTGGTGGTGACACTCGAGGTGCTACGATGGCCGATGTGCTTGCTGCTTCTGCTTTACTCCCTGGTCATTGTAGAATGACTTTGGAGCAGTTTCATGATCGTTAGTTTTCGAAGGCCGCATTTTCCAACAGAATGGGCGCTGGGAATCACAGAAAGAGGAATTACAAATACCACATCACGACTTTCGATTCGTGCACTATTTTTGGATGATTCGGCCATAGCCATGGATGGACACGCTTGGTTTGGTCGAATTTGATCTGTTCCTGTTTTACCAGATCATCAAGAATGACCATCTTGTGCTCCACATTAGGGAGAGCTTGGTGCTGGATATGTCTTGTTCGGTGTCATATTTATCAATCTGACCATCGAATCAAATATTTGGTATTAATTTGATGGGTGGCTCACTTTATTATCGATCGAGAAATTATTGTTCGCCAAGTGGGTATAGGATTAGACTTTGTACATGTGAGCATAGCTAATTCATTCACTTCGTTAATAAAGTCCATGCTTAGCAGAAAATCTCGCTGGAAAACGATTTAAGAATACAGCCTCTACTGGTGTGCAAAGTCAGCGAGGGTTCTGGTTTTTCCAAACTGGCCTCTGTCACCAGAAATTGAACTCAGAATGAGCAAGGCCAGCGCTGACACATCGCTCGCTAATTGCTGTAGAAACAAGAGGGCTTGGCTTAGGTACTGAGACGAGCCCAACAGTATAAAAGCCCCCCTCCGTCAACTTGGTTTGGGACAGTTGTATAGCCGCCTCCATCCCCCGTTTCCTGGGCGATCTGCCCTCGGTCCCTCCTTATCAGCCAGTCACACCACCATTTCCACCGGGCCACCAACCGATCGATTGCCGACGGCGCCCCCCCTAGCGAGAGAATCGCCCTCGAAGGCGTCCTCCCATCCATCGAACATTGCAAAATCAGCCCACGACCGAGAGGCCGATCGCTGGCTACCATCGTATTTTTCTACCACGAAATATTGCTTTCTCGCCACTTCTCACTGGTTTCGCAGCCTGCTTCGTATGGTACATTCACTTTAAACTGCCCTCGCTGGCCAACTGCACTGTTGACACTTTACACTGCCCTGGCAGCCAGTACATAAGCGCGCTGCTGGCCGTGTCTCGTCATTCCGATTGACTGCTCGTTCACGAATGATGGTCTTGGCTGCACAAATGTGGGTCTCGTTGCCCACGCCTGTCAGTCCGTTGCCATCGCCAGTGAGCCAGTTGCCAGCGAATGTGGGTCTTGTTGCCCACGCCGGCTGGTCTTGTTGCAGTCGCCCACGAATGTTGGCCTCGGCCAACGACAGATGGGTCTGTGTATCGGAATGGCTGCGATGTGACGACCTTCTCGTGGTGCAGCTGGAAATTGGTCTCCCCGATCAGGCCAACGTCACACAAGAACGAAGAACCGACGAAGCGGCAATCGGATCAGAAGGCGAAGAGAATAAGCGACGGACGAGACCAGGTTGAGCTTCGTTTACTCAGCACACGGACTTCTAGCGTCTTAACTTCCAGGCCCGACTTCTGATGCGAATGGCACATGGCTGGATGACCAGCCCAGACAAGAAAGATCTCGCCCCGTCTAACATCCCAAGTCGACAAAGGAGAATTCCCGATCAGGCCAACGTCACTAAAGGACGAAGGTCGAGTCGAATGGCGAACAAGACGAGAGGTACGCTATGGTTCATTCCTGACTTGTAGTGATTACCGTTTCAGATACCATTTTCGAGGCAAAACTCTTTGGTGATGATCTGGCAGCAACTACGTCTATTTGTAGTCCCTCCCGTTCTGAACATGCATTGGGTTTCAGAAACGACCTCGACGAAGATAAACAGCTGCGCCGATCAGCGTCCCCATCATCGTCGATGCATCGTCCAGAAACGGAGCAGTCAAGAACCCTGCTACCCGAAGAATGTGTGAATGCGTGCTGTGAATCTGGCCAGGCCGCAAACAACGAAACAAGCTCCAACTCTGCCGTTGACCAATGGGCGTCTCGGAAGAAGTCGCGATCGCCAGTGTGACATGCTGTGATCTCGATCGCGATGGTGTTTATAGTATCGCTGCCTGTGCGGCTCATCTTCATGTTGGCCGTGTATGTTCTGTCTGGTTGGTGCGCATGAGGTCGGTTGGAGCGACGGGCAATTCGTGCCTTTGATGCTCGAAGCTTCATAGCCTCATAGTAAAGTCTAGCGACACATGGAAAGTAATGCGAGCTGAATATCAAACGGAGAAGTGCTGTTTTGCTTGGCATCGACAAATCTGTGCTATACTCGCTTAAAGATGCGATACTGGCGCGTGCAGATGCGGCATTCGTGTGGCACGCTGAGACCAAGTATGGATTGGACAAGAACGCAAACCACAAACCCCAAAGATGTCTAACT
Organism: Mesodorylaimus sp. YZB2_4; assembly: GCA_030248295.1. NCBI lineage: Eukaryota > Metazoa > Nematoda > Enoplea > Dorylaimida > Dorylaimidae > Mesodorylaimus > Mesodorylaimus sp. YZB2_4. The sequence continues at coordinate 2,521,811 of JASANH010000626.1, forward strand.
TTTTGTAATGGTTTGTAAGAGAGGCGGCTTTGACGCTGTGACGCTGTCTTTTTGGAAGATTGTCATTCATTGTATGTGTAGCATGGCAGTTGTTAATGCACATCGCACGCACGCGCTTTCATTAGCTAGAGCACAACACAGAAATTCAAACATTATGCACGCGCACAAAAAAAGAAGAGGAAAAGGAAACACTGATTTGTTCATCGCGTGAAGACAGAGGGAAGCGTATGCTGTATTACAGGGAGCATTTCTAAACGTCATGAAAAATTCCAGTCGACCAAACGATTGAGCCGCGTGCCTTTGATACAACAAGGGGATCCAAGGATGCGGCAGAGACCTTCTTCACATGAAGCTTGCGGCATTCGGTCAATTCGGACAACAAGTCTGGCACTCTCTTTAAAGACGTCGTCCGCGTTGAAGGGGCCTCTCTCTTGCTCTATGATACGAGGGGAAGACGACCTGGGTACTCTTTCATTTCAGCGCTAGTCCGCTTCTCCCTAAGTCTGCATCCAGTTGCTTTATGCTAGCTGGTATGCACCACCTGGATTACCAAATCGGTCCTCTAACGCAAATTACTCCAGCGAGCATCCTTGATGCAGCTGGTAACCGCAAGGCTGCTAATGCCTAGTAGTCATAAATGATGCCAAGTGCGTGGCATCGAGAGTAGCGTTCGTTCGGGATCACTTTTTTCGGGATCGGGATCGGAACCGGGATCGGGATTTGTAGAGTATTCATCATGGCATTCAAAGTCAGGCTAGCAAAAAGACCTAGAATTAGTCACCAATTAGCAAACAAAACCCTCACTTCCTCTTTACCAGTTCAATCATCCACCAAAGTTTTTCCAGCTTACCCTTCGGGACACTCCCTCCCGATCCCTTCCTCTCCCCTTCCCCCTCTTCACACATCTCCACAACATTCACTCCCGACCATTTTTATCGGGTTCGGGAGGGGCGATCCCGACCGGGATCGGGATCCCGAACGAACGCTAATCGAGAGACCGTTGCCCAAACGGGGCCGGGCAATAGAAGGGAGTTTCTGTTTACTTTTTTAATGTCTTTTAGGTTCCACCCCCGGACTTCACAACCCGTTTTGCCTATTGACGGCCAGCAGTCATGCGATAAGCGAGGCCGTGAGGTGATCAGCTCTCACCGCACTCTTTGTGTCTCCAATTGGAGGACGAACGGGAGGATGAATCTTGTCCAGGCGTGGAGGGCATGCTGGACAGGATACCGACTAGCTCGGACGATGGGAGGAGGGATGGTTGCTTTGAACCAGTGCGACAGCCGAGGCTGTCTACTCGTTTGGCTTCAGTCTCTCCGCTCCGCCTCACGGTCACCTGTACCGTGAGGCCTGGCGCGCAGTCAGCGGGTGTTTATGGCGCAAACCGACCTCCATCACTGGGGATCGAACTTGGGGCAAGCCCAAGTCAGTCGCTATCAAGCAATGTGGGTAGACGAATTGAACCGTTCTGCGCTGACGCGGCCGCAAGAGAGAAGGCGAGGCAGATTAGGCAAGCTAGTGAGCGAACGAGAAATCACAGAATGGAACAATGCTTAATGATTTCTTCAGTCATTTCTTATCATCGGAAAGAGTGAGTAGCTACTGATATCAGGAATAAGAGCATAAGTTTTCAATTTTATTCTGACAGTCAGTCAATCCACACTCCGCAGTGGCTGGCGGTGGAAAACAGTTTTCTCCCCTCCCATCTGGGAGAGTGCACGGCTAATAAAAATATTGACACTGAGCGTCGACTTCTGCTCTTATTGTACACCAAAAAATAGGAATGAATATATTATTAAAATCGAATGATTCCAAAACTGATTTTTTTGTTCCTTTTCCTCGCCTGAAGTGTCAGCAAGAAGCAAACTTTGCTATGTCGCTGATCACTGGCCCAGCAAGTTTTCGTGTTAGCCGTGCGGTGCGGCTGTCTTTCGCGGCGGGGGTTTTCGTTCGTTACCGATTCGATCAGAACCGCAAAAGCCATTGGTTGGATATCGCAAATTCTTGGTTGCCTTTATCTCAGTCATGTCGCCAGCAGCTGCAACACGCACCGCTTTTCGTCTTATCTCCAAACATCGATGCAATGGACTCGTCGACGTGTTCAAATTCCGCAGCGAGAAGACTGGATTGCGACTAACAGTAGCCGATGTAAAAGGCCCCAACGTCAGCGGATTCTTCTGTTTAGGTAAGCTGTTATTGGTTGCTCATATATATTTTAAATGAACACGAAACTTTGCAATTTCAGCAACTGAAGCGGATTCGGACGATGGCTTACCTCACACTTTGGAACACTTGATTTTTATGGGGAGCGAAAAGTATCCATACAAGGTAGATTATCAGAATTGATTGAAACTTTTGAAACATTTTGGTTTATGTGGGCTGTATGTTTTTAGGGCATTCTTGATTTGGTTGCAAATCGATGTTTGGCTTCGGGCACGAATGCATGGACCGCAACCGATCACACGTGCTACACGTTGACCACAGCTGGTTCTGAAGGATTCTTGATCATGTTACCGATATACCTCGATCATATATTTCATCCAATGTTGACCGTAAGTTCTAGCTCATTTTTGGTAGTCGAATAAGGTAATTTGTTTTTGCAGTCAATGTACAGCAGGCATAAAACTTGATGTCGCAATCGATTCCTTTTTTTGAGGAACTTATTTCCGAATTGGTTATAGGATGCACAGTTCACGACGGAAGTCCATCATATTAATGGTCAAGGCGAGGATGGAGGTGTTGTTTATTGCGAGATGCAAGAACATGAATCTCAAATGAGTGCATTAGTCGAGTGGAAATTCAAAGAGCGCATGTTCCCGGAAGGATGTGGATATCGTGTGGAAACTGGAGGAAGGCTAAAAAATTTGCGGACAAGTACAAGCAACGAGAAAGTAATTATATTATCCTTAACTTTTTCCAAGTTAGTACATGATTGGTTTTTGTTTTTAGGTCCGCAAATTTCATGAATCTTACTACCATCCGCAGAACTGCGAAATAATTATCACTGGACAAATTGATCATGAAAAAATCTTCGAGGCGTTAGAGGATGTGGAAAAATCTTTAGTCGAGAAGAAAACTTTGAAGAAGTCGTTCGCTCGGCCATGGACCACGCCTGTGTCACCGCTGATAGTGAAGGAAACGAGTGGAATTGCTGTGGACGAAATGTTCATCGACTGTCCATCCGACGATGCAAAATCGGGCATCGTGCTGATCGGATGGCGAGGACCGTTGGTGAAGGTAGAGCATACATTTTATTGATTATCAGCTAGGTTACTGAAGACGCATCGAAAATTACTGTTTTTATTTCTAAAAACCACGAAACAGATTTAAAGTCAATTTAAGGATTATTACACATTTATGGCGATCGATGCACTGCTCGATTATTTAGCCGATACCGCCGTTTCGCCATTGGAGCGGGATTTCGTCCAAATACCTGATCCATATTGTTCGCAAGTAAGTTGTGGATATTTTTTCCAGGAGCTTAAGAAATGTTTATTATATTTCAGATTTGTGCAAGTTTGGATGAATTCTCGGAATCAATTATCAAACTCGAATTTACTGGTGTAAAAACCGAAAAACTGAAGTTGATTCGTCCTCGACTGGTTCAAACGCTGAAGCGAATATCAACTGGAGAAGAGCCATTTGACATGGTGCGGATGGGCGATATGTTACGACGAGCCGTCTTGAAAACTGAAAATGAAGTTAGTTAGTTGTATGGGTTTTTCAAAATTTTTCTAATTTAGTTTAGCCTATCGTTGTTTTCAGATGGAAACCAGTCCCCACCACACAATTTCAGGACTTGTCATCGCGGACTTTTTGTACGGTGGTTCAGAAAAGGAGGTAAGTTTTTGAAACTTTTTTGATCTGGCTGCCCGCTGGTTATACGTTCCGGATTTTCTGATAGATCATATCATATGGCTGATAACAAAAATTCTGTGCAGGCATATCGAGGTTTTGAATTTTAAAGGAAGGCAAATTATGCATTTGGCGTTGGGTCAGCCGATGCTTGTTGTCGCATTAGATGCGCCGATTGTTTTCTAGACTGCAATGCGGCTGGATCATGTCAACATTTACAAGCGACTGAACAGCGAGAGCAAAGATTTTTGGATCGGTTTACTCCGCGAATACTTGGATGAGCGTCGTCCACACGTGTGTGTAAGTGCCGTGCTCTTATGTCGCACCTGGCTTGGCTAGAATTTTATCGATTTTAGATCGTCGGCGAACCGAAACTGGATATCGTAAAGAAATTATCAGAGGCCGAGAAACTACGAGTCGAGAAGCAAAAGGCTGATTTGGGCGAACAAGGATTGGAAGAGTGCGAAGATAAGTTAAACACGGCCATGGACGAGAATGAGGTGAGACTGGGTTGAACCCATAGGACTTGCACAATTTAGAGCATAGATCTGTGTGACTAGCTCTTTTTCTAGTCCAGGGAAATGTCAGTTGCGAGCTTTTCTCTGCATCACCCAGTGCTACTCTGATACCTGAAACTGCCCGATGGTGTAAGCTGTCCTTCTTTCACCCAAGCCGGTCCTCTAGAATGGGTGGGGCCTCCGTTGTCATAGCTGACTGCTGAAACGAGGTGCGATTGAGCTTTCAGGCAGGTTGGGTTAGGCATAGATGACATGTTCTTCCATTTCAGAAGAATACGCCTCCAGAAGAACTTCTTGAGCGGTGCATTGTTGGTTCGTTGGAAGGAATTCGATTTTTTGACGTGCGTTCGAGCACGAACAGATCTCTGGAAGAAGACGGCAACGGGCTGTTTACACTCTCGGACATTCCTTGTGCCTCGATTCTCACGGATTGTTGTGGCACAGCGTTCGTCGATGTAAGCAGAGATGGACGAGTCATGTTTCGAGGTAGAACGTATCGCCTTTTGTTGCAGCTGTCGATGCGATTAGATACGTCCGGCGTGGAAAAACACTTGCGTCCTCTCCTGTTTTTGTGGAGTGGTTTATTATTTGAAAGTTCAGTTGTGAGAAACGGAGGTAAGATGCTTGTTTTGTTTATCCTAATTAGGCATCAGGTCAGGTGGTTATCGCGGGCGGCAGCGCATAGTGTTATCGCCGCTATATGCTATACGCTCATCGACTTCCAGGCCGCCTCGGTGTTAAAGCGGTGAAAGGCGTCTGCCACAGTTTGCTTGGTAGAGCTGGGAGCCGGTCGACCCTGAGTTCAACTCTGGCGGTCTGAGAACTTTCTGAAATTCTCTCTGCTCCTTGCACGTCTGGCGATGGTTACTCCCCCTTCATGCCTCCGGGGTCGATAAGCGAATGGCCGCACGGGCCGATGGCTCTCAAATTCAGCTCCCCTCATGGGGCGGGATCTGGGTATGGTAAGCCCACCTAAAGGGGGTAACCGGGGGTCGGCGGGCGGCGGGCCCAAGTGGGTAACCGCCGACATCGCGGGGTAGAGACTGACTCGCGCTACTGTCTGGCATGCATTCCATATTGAGTAGTCGATGGCAAGAAAGGGTCAACTAACAAGCCTCCCAGCCCGCGGGAAAAGAGCTACAAGTCGACCATGGGTAAAAAAGTCATCGACGCCCAGGAGTTTCAGGGCGCATATAGTTCAAGAAGCAGTTCATGGAAACATGCGGGGGTCCTGTTTAGAGGGTTAAATGAGATGCATCACTTACAACAGTAACAGGTTGAGTTTTGTCATCTATTATCCGGTTTTTCAGTGTTATTACCTTACGAGACGGTGGTAAAAGAACTGAATCGCGATCTCGTCTCTTACGATGCTCATGCAGGAATTTCGGACTCGTTCATGCGTTGGATTTCGTTACGTTTCAAGGTATGTACCAATTTTTGTGGATAGTTGTACTTTCGGATAACTGGTCATTAGTTTGAGAGTGCCCTGTGATTTTTGATTTTAGGTCGATGTTGATCGAGTGAAAAATGTTGTCGATTGGTTCCGAGAAATTGTGTACGGTACGAAATTCGATTCGGATCGAATTCAAGTGATTGGACAGCGATTGATCAATACGGCCGATGAGCATAAGCGAGAAGGTTATACCGTGGCTCAGTTTTTGAACGACTTGATGTGCTACGAATCAGGGTCGCCGCCCTTATTGCAAAACTTGCTTTTACAAGAAAAGTATTTGAAATTGGTTTTGGATCGATTGAAAAAAGAGCCGGAGAAGGTAATAATTTTGATGAAATATGGGGTCATTTCAGGAGGTTAAAATAGGTTTTTTCAGGTCATTTCGGATTTGAATCTCGCCCGAGACAAGATCACTTCGCCGGATCGATTAGTTTTGAATGTTCTTTGCGAAACTGAAAAATTTAAAGAAAGAAATATCAAATTAGAAGACATATTTGTTGGTAATCTTTTGCCTAAGTCGCTTTTAACGGAGGGGAAGAGGTGAGAAGTCTGAGTTTCAAATTTGGATCTTACTGGAAAGACCTGGTTTGATCTTTTCAGGAAACAAGCTAAATTTGGTGGAAACGAACCGACTTACGTGGCGAATGCGTTTGGTCAAGGTATGATCGCGAGTGTGGCGTCGTGCGAATCGTGTTATGTTATCCAAACTGCACCGTGTTCAATCGGATACGAAGATGCGGATTTGCCAGCATTTAAAGTTTTGTTGCAATATTTGGATCAATGCGAGGTATGTGCCTGCTCTGACTGGCCTGGTGGATGTGTTCTTTGGACCTGTGACAGGCCTTTACCCATCCTAAAATTGCGTATACTTTTTTAGGGCCCCTTATGGAAAGAGATACGAGGGCGAGGACTGGCGTACGGTGCGTACACGACATTGAAAATTGATCAAGGTCTGCTGCAATTCTTGTTGTATCGAACATCCGATCCGCTCGTGGCTTATGAAGAGGGCAAACGGGTTGTGGAAGAATATTTGAAAAGTGCCGATGAGTTCGATGACGATGAATTTGATGCGGCGAAACGGAGCTTGATTTTTCAAATTGTGGAAAAAGAGGCAACGATCAAGAAGGCCAGTGCGCAGGCTATCGTAAATTACCATCGCGGTGTGCCGTTGAGTTATAACAGGTAGGCGGGGAAGAAGTTTTGGGATAAGTATGTTGTATGGAATGGAAATTTCTGGGCGGAGATAATAGGTGAGAAGGGATGGAAATCGGAATCTTTTTCAGGAAGTTGTTGGATCGAATTTGGAATGTGCAAGTGGAGGATTTACCGCGAGTTGGTCAGAAGTATTTGTCAAAGTTGTTCGATTTTCGCTCGGTGAACACATCGATTACGTGTCATCCGTCGAAATTAAATGAAGTGGTGGAAGGTTTTAAAAATTTAGGACGTGAATTCAAAGTGGTCACTTTGGAAGATGAAAATTTGTATAAGTTCTGAAGCGGGCGTGCTTCGAATTGAGAGTGGTGCCTGTTTTGAGGCTTTGATGCAAAACTAAAATGATTTTTGGTAGACGATAATGATGGCCAGGGTGTGGTGAATTACCATAGTCCCCGGAGTATATCCCCTTCGCCCTGGTGCCTGGAGCAGTCATCTTTTGCTCTGCATCCAGCGCTCAGTTTGTATTGCAGTCTTATCTCGCCGCGGTCTTTTGTCATGTAACCGCCAAGCAGATGATCAATGTCTCGCTTTCTGTGTAACTAGAGTGTACTAGATATGTCGCGAGCAGAGGAAGCACCTCGCACTGATCCAAGCTGCTAGCTGCGGCGATTGGAAGCAGGGCTCTACAATTTGTTGGCCAAAGGTTGCGAATAAGAGGTCTCTTTTTGGCTTCCTCCCGTGGGGAGTGTTGGGAAAGCATAGCTTCCTGAGATACAATAAGCTTCTCCCACCCACATTTGCCTGGCCTCCAATTCAAAGGCTAATTGTGTTGTGTCTAAGAAAAAGGGTGCAGGAATGTCTGTGGATGGGTTGGGCATATGGACATGCCAGAGAGAAGCAAAGCACTGTTCGCGTGAAAGGGGAACGGTCAATTGTTGCAGTTAATGTACACGGAACCTCGGTATAGGCGACCGTTTTACAAGAGACTAAACAATGTACGGTGCGAAAGCAGCTAGCAGTGTACTCATATGCATATAGTTGAAACCTAAATATATCACATATCTCCCCCAATAAAATATGCCTTCAGCTTCCGCTCTCTTGAACATCCTCCTCAAAACACGCGGCTCCATTGATCAGCAGGCATGGTAGTGCCTGCTTTCGATTAGACCAGCCAACCAGACGCCCAATGCTAAAGGACGATTTTCGCCGGCTAATAACTCGAAAACGGGCCGACGAAAATTTTTGATTTTTTGCACACTTAGCAGAATCGGCCGAGTCTAGAATTGTGCCAATTTTTATCAAAATCCGTCCGGCCATTGTCGAGTTCCAGAACACGCGATTTCTTGTTCAGGGGGAGAAGACGAGGAGGAGGAACAACATGTGCCTAGATCAACAACCAGAGGTCGTACAGTTGTAAATTTTAGTTTTTCTGAAAGCTGAAACTTTCGGACTCTGCCTTTTGACGGTCATTTTTTTGAAGCTTTAATTTCCGAAAAGTTAATTCTGAAAATAGTCACTGTTTCAGCTTTTTTTATCTGTCGCTCGTCAGGTACTGGACGGATTTCGATAAAAAGTGACATGGTTGCAGATCTGACTTATCTTGCAAAGCTTGCGAAAAATCAACTTTTCGGTTCAATCATTCTTGAGTTATCGACTATCGAAAGTTGCTGGCGCTGGTGTTCGTGGTTTACTTTTCAGCGCGGTGTTTAGAAACATCAACTGAACGGGTTGAGGCGCAGCGCCATTGAGTGGCTAGGCTTAGCGCGCCTCAGGAAGATGGGTATGGTGGACACCAATAAATTTGCTGATAATAAATTGAGAATATGTGAACGGAAATAAATGATGTGGAAAGAATTTCCATGGTCAGGACATGTTCTATAAGATGCGGAGGTAATATTGTTGAGAAAAATTAAAGCTAATAATAACTTGATAAAACTTGCGGATCCTCAGCGTTCTGTTAGCTTCTGATGGAATGCTCTGAGGATAAAGAAGTTAAGACCACTCGAGCATGAGGTAGTTCTCCTTGCGAATTACGCACGAATGAGCCTCACGAATTACGAATCCTTACGAATGAGCTTTTGTTGTTTTTCCTGCCGCCTGTATATCTATAAGTACATATTCGAAAAATCTGTGCGTTTCATGAGCAGGCACGGTAGTGCGGGTGAGAGTTTCAGACTATGAAATGGTCGATCTGTAGGCGGTCTTTACGAGTAATTTCATGGGCGGGGGTTCACGTTCCGTTTTATGTTTCTCTCTTTAAGAGGTTTGGAAGAAGGTGTTTGGTGGTCACTTAATTCTATAATTCTACCCCACTAAAAAAGGTCCATGAAATGGACCAACCCCTAGGTGCTTAGGAATAGAGAGCACAAACCTGTGTGGTACCCTCCCCGTGTATGGATCGGGATA